>OY728127.1:2067875361-2072875361 GCA_963277665.1 Viscum album | reverse complement strand
TGACATGGATGTTACGTGTTGCATGATAATGGTACTTTCTACAAACATGGATTGAAACTCCTGATATATATGTTTATTAGAATCATAATCAACTTAAAAAACTCTATTAATGGATAAAAATAGCCATATGATTTTATGTTATGAAATTGATCATTGATAACATAGATTAAAACATTTAAATTTAAATGATAAAGGATATATGTCATTTATGAGTCATAAAAATAATGTTTATATTTTCCCATTTAGGAATTTAATAGTTAATAAATTATCATCCATAATTTTCAATATATTTTACCCAATGACTGGGAATATAAGGAACTTATTGAACAACCAATGTGATAAAACACATATTGGCAAGCCATATGAAATTTTCAACCCAATGGGAGAAGTAATTGTGAATTTATGGAGAATAAAAAATAAAATGACTCTTGTTTTGAAGTGAAATTTGAATTAGAATTATTAAAAATACCACTACGAATGAAAAATATTTAACTAACACTGTTATGTGAAAAAAGGCCTCTAACATTCAATGTATCCATATATCCCATAATCATGGAAAAACATATCATCTACATTAGTAAATCTTCCTTATCATAAAATATTTTGAGTAACATAAGGTTTTGGAGTCTATTTATTATATTTCAAGGTTGTGCAATCTATTTATCATATTTTAATATAATCATTTTAATAATGTATGTGGCTGAAAATGATGGAGTTAGATAATGTGATCAATGTGATAGAATGGATTATACTTCAGAAAAACATTTTCATAAAATATTTTGATTATACTAATCAATTAAAAATGGTTATGTATTTACTGAGCCTCATATAAAGTTACGATGAATCCATCTTGGAATACATATAGAACATCACAAGACATGGAAGATACACCATGAAATTTATCTTTTCCCTTATTAATAATGTTAAAAAATCTGATATGGGTTAAATCAGAGTATATGAACAACATTGGGATTTTAGAAATAGATCAAAGTAAATTGTTTTATGTTGCCTAAAATAAAAAATGAATATTAGTAAATCTAAATGGACTCATAAGTCTATATATAAGAAGTGGAGAATTGATTTTAATTCTGGTTGTATGATTGAAAATTTAATTTTATATTTTCAAGATCGCCACATTAAAGGTAAGTGATAACCAAAGTTACAAGTTCCAAATTTAGTACATCTAATAGGTTCAAATAAAAAGTTGAATGATCCATAAATATAACCAGTTTACAAATTTGAAATTCAAAATACAATATAGAACATGACACATTATTCATTAATCACCCATGTCATTCGAGGTCGTGTCACCTACCAGCAGCCATCATCAGTATTGGTAAAATACTATCGATTTCACTAATAATGAATAGTTATTATAGTTATTAATTATTGTTTTACTCATTATTTCATATCGAATAATTTTAATTGAACTATTCATACACCACCTCAACAAAATAAAGTTGAGTTATCAATTAAAATATAAAGTTGGGTAAATTTTTCATCACTTCAATATAAATCACATCTTATCCATATATTTGGAATTAACAAACTAAGTAATCCTTTTATAATCTGTTTTGGAAATTTGATTGTATTCTTGGTATGTAATTGCTTTCTAGATATAGATTAATAAGAATTTAAGAGATTATTAAATCTCACATCATTTCAAAAATCACCCATGAATTCTATATAAGTGAGAGGATACATTGAGTGTCTTAACAAGGAACTTGAAAAAATATAATTTCTATGTAATGTGCTTCACATTTCATATTTTGATGGATAATGTTACATTATCAGTGCTTATATCACAAAAAAGGGGCATATAAGGTTCTTTTATAAATAACAAATTCAAGGATGGAGCAGACCAACAATTGTGATAGAAATCAGTAGTTTATGTAGATTAGATGAGTAATGCCATTACTTATTGTGAAAATAATCTTGATTTTAATGATCAATTGTAAATATAAAACATAAGGTAGTATTTATTTTGTATATTGATTAATGTGAAGAGACGAATAAAGTGATTATGAATATGTTAATTATTTCACATGTACTCACATTGCCACTAGTGGAGAATGATTTTTGTTCCAAAATGTTATGTATAAAAATATTTTTGGTTGTGTACTATTCACTAATGAATAGTTATTACATATTCCCCCCCAATGAATGATCTAGGGAGAAAACTACCAAAACCATTATATAGAATTTTCTGAATTAATAATTATGTTGAAAACCTAGAATCATTATCACTATGTGTAGAGTAGTGACATATATACGAATTGTAATTTCTCAAGTATATATTCACAAAAAATATTTTTAATATACAACAATAGATATTGTTTAATCTGGTTAGGGATTTGGATTGTTTAATCCCTTTCCATCTCATTAAGGTGAACAAATTGGAATATTCTCTAAGTAGAAAGGATACTACAACCCTATCCATAATAAGTATTGCAAGTGATACAATATTTATGGATATTATGAGAATGAAAATGGGATTAATTAATGGATAACAATCCAATAATGATAAAATAAACTCTCAAAATTAATTATTTAGTGAATAAATGATACCTAGATTGATTATATGGTCATATACAATAAGGGAATGAATATTTCAACGTTCAACATTAATAATTATAGTGTTATAAGTTATTGATATTAGATAATTATCCAATGAAAATGTACACTAAAGAGAGATCTTTCGGAAAATTTAAATATCTAATCATTCTCTTTTCAACTAGGTGGTAATTAGATGTCTAGAAATTGGATGAAAACTCATAGATAGATAAAATGAGGTGGGATATTGTGGAGTTTTTATGTCGATTCTTGGTATGCTAATATGTCAAGGAGGAATGACAGATGCATTACTTTACGATGAAACCACTTCCAATACTAGTGTGGAATATTGTAGAACATAAAAATTTATTTCATCATATGAATCCCTAGATTCCGTAAATCTAATAACATTGTCTGGATGGTAGTTGATCATTATACCACGTTTGTGAATTTAATATATACAAAGAGTATATTTATTTTTTTAAAAATATTCAATATATACATAATGGAATTGGTAGTTATTCAGGAAGTAACACTCTTTATTGTATCTCATCTTGATCTGATTTTTTCCTAACTTTTTAAGGGATTCCTTCAATACGGGATGGATATAGTGGTGAGTTTCAGAACTTTTTATCACCCTAATATAGATTATAAGTTAAATATGAACATTAAAACTATGGGGGATATTATGAGATAATGTTAAATGGATTTACAAGGATGTGGATATAAAATCCATCTTTAATGTGAGATTAATTATTGAAATAGTTCAATTGTTGCTTTCAAAGGGATCCATATGAGGATCCATAGACGAATAGGTGTTGGAATCTGACATGATGGGATGATGTTTGAGAGTGGAAGATAAATTTAAATAATAGAGTATATGAGATGAAATGGAAGGGTTAATGCATTCATTTTCATATGAAATCTGTTAAATATTGACAGAAAATATGGGCATATAGTTATTTACATGATCTAGAGTTTGAGATCAAAGATAAATTCTCCCCACATATATATGCATGGAAAAAATTCTTGGGGATTGGGAAGAGGGTAATTTTTATTTTAGGATACATCTTCCCTTTAGATATCCATAATCAGGTCAAATTTGTAGCATATCGACTATTACTCCCACCTAGATTATGTCATGTGTATGATGTGTTATATTTTTCCATCCTATGGAAGTACATTCCAGATCCCTCACATTTACTATGTCTATAGGTGGTACCATTATAGAATTTTCTATCATACATGGACTGATTAGTGAAATTTGTAGATGATAGAGAGAAAGTTATATGAATCATTACCAACCACCTGGTAAAATTGTAATTGTATAACAAAAAGTTTGTGGAAGTAACAAAATAATTGGAAGATGTTAGGAAATATAAGTACCCTCATTTTTTAATTATATGATATAAAATATTGAGGGATGTTTTTCAGTTGGAGGGTAGAATGTAATGAACTAAAATTTTATAAACTAAATTCCTTATTTGAATGAATTATTAATTAATGTAGTTATTGAATATACATGAACAATATTTGTTATTTTGTACATTTATAAGGTCAGTTAAATTTAAAGTACTATTTTGAACAATAACCATTTATATAATAGAAGTTATTACGCGGATTTAATCTAATTATATATATATATATATTTATGAGGAATATAATTAACACAATAAAATGAAGTGATGTCCATGACTAGTTGGATTGTAACATATGGAGCTGATTTATAAAATCGCATGAGGCTGATAGTATCACTGGGATTTTACCTTGACCATGAAAAAGATCTAATTCATGAAAAATATCATATGATAAAATATTAATAAGATAATTTATAGCACATTGAGATCACATACCACAACATGTTCGCTGAACCACCCTAAGAAAATATCACTATCACACAGCTTACTCTTCGGACATTCAGATATGTAATAAAGGACTTTATTAAAAGAACCTAACTATATGAATTTGTGTATATATCTTAATTATTATATTTATATTTTATTAACAAAAACATATCAAATAATATGTATGATAAAAAATATATTTTGATCTGATGAAACAAAATTTTTAATTTTAAAAAATATATAGTTTTAATTTGTTCACTATTTATGATGGATTCACTAATTTTTAAAATAAATTATATTTTAATAAAATAATATTTTTGTATAAATTTATTTAAAAATAAATGATAATATAATTTCATTATTTAAAATAAAATTTTCATAGTGTTTAGAAAAGTATTATTATCAAAACAACCATCATTTCTCAATAAATGAGGATTTTAAATTAAAATTATATATTCTCATAATTATATAATTATTTTGGTAAAATTGATATTATTTTAGAAATCTGAATGTCTATTTTATCGAATTGTTGATTATTTATAATTTCTTGAGATATAGAAATTTTTTATTTAAAATTAAATAATATATAATTATACAATATGTATTATGGAATCAAAATAAATCGAAAGTTACTTAATATATTCCATAAAAGTATTACATTAAAAAATATATATTTGAATTTTAAATTAATTTTTTTTAATTTAATAATTTTATAATGACTTTTCAAATCCCACGGAAATATCATTAAATTAAATGTTTTAAAATAAAATGAGTGTTAACTCGAATTTGCACCCCATCATGAAGGGTATTATTTTAATTAGATCCCTTTCAATCCATATAAAATAATTAAAAAAATTCCCTATTAAATAATATTGTATTTTTTTTATACTTAATCATAGAGAGTTAAAAAACAATGTTTTGAAATTAATAAATAATTCCCCTCTTATTTTCTATAGAAAACCCTCTCAACCTCCCATTACACATTAATCAAATATCTTGGTTTGCAATGTTACATTTTCATCCTTAATATAAATCCCTACAAGGGTTCCTAATTCTATTAAAAACCATCTCATTATTATTTATAACTTTCCTCTCATGGTGTGAGATCCTCTCCTTCTCCTCTTTATTTTAACATATTTATTATATAATTCATTTTTTATTTCACATTTTTCAAATTGGGATATTTGTTTTAAAATACCTATTACTATAAATATTATTTACATGAAATTATATAACCATTTTTCTCACATTCACATCATCAATAATCCATTATTTTCACTAGTTATTCTTTTGAATTTATCATTTGTTATTTCATGCTAATCAATTTTGTTGCAAGTACTCATCTAAATTTCCACTTAAGGGTATTAACTGATTTGTAGTTATAAATCATTGATTGGGTATTTAAATATCAGTAATAGTAATTTCATAACATTGGTGTTAAAATTGATGTAATATATTATTATAATGTGAGATCTTTGTCGAATACTTATTCATGTACAAGATATCATTGTTAGGGGTGGTCACAAATTTATATATCCCTCCAAATATTTTAGTAAAGTTTTTATATCATGTTATGGCTTGAATACTCCTAGGGAGGATATCCAAACCACACTATGTTATGATTTGTAAGTTATTATCCTGTAAATATATTTATTATGTCATGTTTTATGTTATTACCACATTCTCATATTTCCCATCATGTTCTATAACTCCTCATTTTTCAAGATTATGATTTTCACCCCTCTTATGTTACCTGGATATACCACGTGGATTACAAGTATTTATTTAAATTATACTATGACTTATTTATTCCTATACTATTATTTATATCTCACTTATTTCTTATATAAATCATTTTGTTTTCCAATGCATTTTTTGAAGAGAAATGGATTTTTAAGAGGATGTTATGTAGTTTTAGTATTTTTCATTGTATGCATATTAATAGATTCAATTCTATGTACCTAATCTACAAAATACATTATGCCGCACAATATTTTTGGTTTTACTAAGTGTTCCTTAATGTAATAAATTGTAAAATAATGTGTAATAAAGATATGATTTTTTATAATGATCATTATGAAAAAATATATATTTTTCAAATAATGAAAATATTAAAAATAAATAAACAGAATGTATTAATTTGATATTGTAGAATTAATAAAAATAAAATACTAAATGAAAATTTTAAAATTTATTATTTCAGTAATTATTTCCATAATATTTTTTATCTAATGGTTTTCATGTAGTTGTTATAATAGATAATTATTTTCCAAAATTAAAATGGCTAAAAAAAGTTTAAAAACAATAAGTTATTTAAAATATCAAAATAACACTATAGTAATGCATAAAATAAATTCTATAGTTTATAAAAAAAAGAAATATACTAACCATGTTTGAAGAAGAACAATGAGATAACAGTTTTTTGGTTGGTATAAATACCATAAAATATTATTTTCATTTGGTCTGTAAACTAACATTGTGAAAAATGCTTCATGTGGATATAATACTGAACATGAAAAATACTTTACAAGAAGATAGTTTACAGATAATGAAAGATATTTTTTCTTAAAAAAAATAAATGTTTTCAAGACCATGTCAAAAAAAAATTGGTCACTTAAAAAAATTCATTAATTTAAAATAAAAAAATCATAATGTAAAATATTACATGTGACATTAATTAAAATCATGGTTACTCATGGTAGGTTCAAGTGGCTTCATGATATGGACTATATATCATTTATGATAACTAGTAATATCATTTTAGTAATTTCAAAAAACACCTTCCTTGTAACTTGGCCTATTCTTTGATTGTGTGATTTTTCATTCAGAAACATAGCCAACCTCATATGGTAACATTGGATGAAACTTCATGGTAGGTTTTTTTGAATCATGTGGTAACATTGAATAAAAAATCCATTAGTATGTTGGAATCATGTTAGGTACACCATTATATTGTAACACTCAGAACCTATTGTAATTTAAACACATGCAATGAATTTAATAAATATTAACACTCCGGTTTCATTTGTAGGGTGTGAAAATGAATGAGGAGTAGGTAAAGATGAAACAAAGAAAATATCCATTTAATTAATGAGTTATATGAAAATATAAGTAGGTGTATGAAGTCAATAATATTCAAGATAGAGATTATTTATTACACTGAGAAGGTGAACATGGATGTAGTAGGGTATCTACATCAATGAGTTGATACCACTATGTCTGAGTCAGTGTTTTGTTTCGGCTATTGGTAGAGTGGATTTTTTCATTAGATGAAATTGGATTGGATAATAATCCATGAAATTAAGCATCTTCATGAAGATAATTCTCGAGCATACATTCCTGTGCAGAGAAGTGTTGTAATCTCATTGGTATCATATATCATTACGTGAGTGTCATCGAATCTCAAGTGGATAGTCAATTTTGGTCTTCCATGCATTGAAATAGGGATGTTGATGTCAAGCTAAAATAAGGATAAAAGTGAACTAGGGTCGTTGATGTGGGATTATTACCTATACTAGAAGGACATTCACATTTTAGATCCAATTTAATTTTATGAACTATCATAAACATTGCAATACCATAAATATATAATTTATATATGAAATGATATATTTATGATTATAAATATATATCTATATATAAGCATTTAATAAAAAAATAATCATATATACTAAATATTTATATATTTAAAATAAATTTAACAAATGATATAATTTATTAAAATAAAATATAGTAGTTTTAATATATATATATATATATATATTACAATAAATATATAACATTAAGAAGTTAATCATTATAATGATAAAAATATATAAAATACTTATACAAAAATTGGAATAATAATTAACCATATCATAAAAACATATCAAAATTATATAATACAAGATATAAAATTTCTAAAATAAAACTGACATTAAATTTCGATAATAAACTAAATGTAAAATTTATATTTTAAAAAATTAAAAATTCCATATATATAATTCATAACATATTATTAATATTAAATTCCAATAATAAAATTATATCAATTATATCATTTAGAATAAATATTTCACAACTAAAAATTTGACTAATAAATTAAAATATTATTTATAAATAAATTTATTAGAAATGATGATTGTTAATGAAGGAATTTCAATTTAACTGAATATTTAAAATATGGTCTCTTGAAAAAAATCATCCCATATTTGTAACAAGGGGACAAAATCATAATTTTAATTTAAAAATTGCAATATTTTATACCCATTGGTGAAATTATTAAAATATAAAATAAAACCATAAAATAAATAATCAAATCAAGAATAAGATATTAATAAAATATCACTTGATAACTCATACAATATATATTCAAATAAAATAATTATATTTAACCTAGTTAGTAATTAAATTAATCATAGTAAAACATTTTACTGAAAATTTAAAAATTGAGAACTGTATAATACAACGGTTATAACTAAAACTATATATATTTTTAGAAATAATTAATCATAATAATAAAAATATAAAGATTCCAACATACCAAGATAAATAATATGAATATTTCTGAATAATTTTATAGTTATTTTTCAAATAAATTCATTGAATATGATATATAATAAGAAAAACCAAAAAAACAAGAAAATATAATAAATAAATATTTAATCATCGTATATATTATTTCAAATAAAATTATAAATGAAATTTATTATATGGTTAATAAAACAAACTACCCCTGAGTTATACATGTAAAATATGTTATTAATGAACTTAACTTATAAGTAGTAAAAAATTAATTATATTCTAATTGAATCATTTTTTACCTTCTATTAATATTTATAATGTAAGAGATACAAATCATAATATTAGATAAAAATATATTTAGATAAGAAAAAATTAAAAATCTATAACCATGTTTAAATAAATAATTCAATAATAATTATTAGTATAAATTTTTAAATTTTGATCCAATTATGAATTTTAATATTAAAATATTCATCGTTATTTTAATGTAGGGAAGAAATAAATTGACATTAATAAAATTTATTTAAATATTATATAATACATACCGAACTAAGGACAGTTCAAAATAATATTATAATGAACCACTACAAATAAAAAACTGTTGAAGAAGATGGTAGTTAACATCTTTAAAAATATAAATATCCCAATAATAATGTGTAAAATCAATTTTTTTGTTATATAATTACCAAATCATGTGTTCATAGAACATAAAACAAATATTTAAAAAAAATCACTCAAACTGATCATAACTAAATTTCATCATATAATAAATATTTAAGGACTAATTTTAATTTAAAATTTCAACATGTTTACTATTTAAACAAACAACAATAAAATACACATAAATTTATTCTTTTATAAATATTGATGACAACAATTTCTTTATATTAAATTTATATAAATAATTGGAATTTATAAAATATAAAAATTCACTATATAAACTACAACTTATTTACTTGAAACAATTATAATGAGAGGGAAGCTTTGGTACATTCCAAAAACCCTAAAACTAAAAAATCATAAATAATATAATATTTCCTGCATTATAGAAAAAAATTGATAAAATTGTGGATATAATTCATGATACTGAAATAACATTATTCATTATAACTCATTATGAACTCATCTAATAAAATATATTACGATGATAATTGATTTTCTAAGAAATTTATTTTGGTTCCAACTAGAGATATTATAAAAAATTTAAGAAGCCATGTATATTTCATAAATTTATTATAAGTCAATCAATAATGTATATTATTATAAATAAATGTATGTTTATATCTTTGTGACTGATTAAGTATTAGAGGAAATTCATATGCATAATTCGCTTTAAGTTTATAATTTTTTTATGTAATAGTAGAGACATTATCTTTACTTCCATTAAAAAATTAGTTAATCATATCATAAGAATATTGTTATAATAAACAAATACAGTTTATCTTTGTTGGGTTTTCCCATATCCATCATATAATTAAATTTTCTTATTTCCCTGAACAAAACAAGATAAGGTTTCCATTAATCTATTAATTTCCTTTTCTTTATTATCGTTCCCTTTTTTAATAACATTTTTATTAATATAGATTTTATTATTTATGCCTGATATTATAATTATTATTTTCTAATATTCTGGTTTTAGGTAATATTATTCCTTTTTAATTTTATCTAAACCATAAAAAAATATCTTACACGTCCTATATTTAATATCATTAGCTTTTAATAATAAATTTTTCCCTCATTCATTAACATCTTGGAGATTTATTATTTCATAATCAACAAATCTATTTTCATCAACATTCAACAAAGTAGAAACCCACAATTTTCATTCTAAAAATTAAATTTATTATTTTATCTTTTCAGTTATCTATATATTTTAATCCATCTCAAAATTTAAATTTGAATATTTTCATTTTTCTACAATAATTATTTAGTATAATTTAAAATACCACACTAATAACCTGAATAGTATATAGATTTATTTTTTACCTAATTAATATTTATTTCCATTAATCAAATACTATCTAATTTTTTATTCTCCTAAAAATTACTAATTGACTCTGGATCTTCTATGGAACTCCATCTAGTGCAATATACATGATTTATCTCATTATTGTATTTATTGTATGTCCCTTCATGGTTCCATTTTGTATAGTATGATTTGATATTTCCTTTTTTCATTCATATAGAGAATATTAATTTTGAAAAAATTTATTCAATAATAGTACCTATATGACATCCCTTTATGTAATTATTTTTATGACCTCTACTAGAATGGTTCTAAAATCCCCTATTTCCTTTCATTTATATACATAATAGGTTTGTAAAATTTCATATTTCATCTTTATCGTGTTGTTGTAACTCAAAATTCACATAATTAAAATAAATAATTATATTTTATTTTATTTCTATAGATTTCATTTTTTTCATGTTCCCCACAATTATCATTCTTAATATGTAGCTCGTATTAAATATTTGCTCTAATCAGTTCAACCATTGAATAATTTGTTAAATCCTTGCATTCATCAATCACAACATTTTTTGTGTTCTTCCATTTGGGTAGATCTCAATATAATCATCCATTAAGAACATTATTCCTCATGGTCTTCCTGAGTGGAACCATGATTTCATTAATCATAGTAAATTTGTTGTAAATCATTGATACTCTCTTGATCATTCATTTTGAATTCATGAAACTCAGCCAAGTGAATTACCAACAAGGAATTATAAAACATATCAGTTTCATGATGATTAGAATATAATATCCGACATATTTCAATTTCTATATGTATTTATGAAATATTTCTAAATATATAAATAGTTCATGAATAATAATAATAATTCATATAATTGTATCTTAGAACTCATTTTGTAGCATCATTAACTTTTAGTGTTTTGTAATCAACCTTGATAAGTTAATAAGGATTTGAAATTATAGAAATACATTAATGAAATATATTTTATAGATAAAATCCATAAACACCATCCAAATATAATAATAACTTCTATAGAAGTTGGGTTCACTAATGGGATTCAACATCACAAACTACAATCATTCCATAAAAATTTAGTTGATCATTCCATACACTGTTATATCTTGGATAGTGGTTTGTTCAAAAAGATATTGAAACCGAAATAACCAACTCTAAAAAAGGAATCATCATATGTTGTAAATTGATAGTTCTTTTTTATATTGAAATATTTACTTGATGGATTTATTTTTCCATTTTAAAAATGTTCAATAAAAATATAAGTATCATGGTGATTAATATTGTTAATTGGGTTCTGGAAAATTGAACAAATAACACATGATTTCTATATAGGTCTTATGATTACCCACTTCACAATACACTCTTAAATAATCTATACATATTATTAATACCATCCTTCAAAAATTTACCACTTTTTATATGGATTGATAACAAAGTTATATATATAATTTTGTGTCACCAAGTAGTACAACCTTAACTACCATTTACCCGAGTGATAACCCACATGAATTTTATCTGTAAGTCTCAATAAAGAAATATATTTTCATAGGATGAATATCCAATTTTACCAAATTTTATATGGGAAAAGATTAAATTTACCCTAGTTGGAAAAAATTATATTGAATAAATAGAACAATGAAACTAGAACTAAGTTAAGAATATCCACTAAAAAATTAGACATTAGATATTAATTTTTATTCCAATAGTTTCCATTAAAAATATTGCATAATCATTTAATAGTTGTTTATAAAAATAAATCGTAATAAATTATTTTAATTCATTTAATGATTTTTTTCTGTTTTTAATACGTCAATTTTTTGATAATTGGGTAGTGGTTATGTTTTTAATTAGTAGATGATTTTTCCAAAAAATAACTAAAAAATAAGATATATAACAATAACCTTCCGTCCAATAAATATATTAATTGAAGTTATTTTAAATGGTGATTTATATTAACCATAACTCATTATGATATTCTGAAATTTATTTAGTGGAAATTCTAAAAAACTGCTTTTATGTATTTTTAATAACCCGCTTATCCTAATTGTATTGACAATACAACAAGTCATTATTTTTCCTTATGCGACATCCCCAAGGAGACAATGGATGGCAATAAATGCCGAAGGGATTCAAATAATAGTGGGGGACGATTTACCCTTTTAGAAATCAACCCAAACACAAAACATTCAATATATGATGCATGAAAAATGAAAGACCAAACAACACATTCATTTATATTAAACCACATCACAGTACACAACAGCGGAAGACTAAACCAAACATCAAATTACACAGCATAAAGAGAACAACCCAAGACTCTCAAAAGACACCACAACATAGTGGTCCATAAGCTCCAGCTCCACAGCATCTCCCAAACATCACTAAAATCCACTAGTAATGAGATTCTTTATCATTACATATGTCTTGGAATACAACATCTACAAAAGCACCAAAGTTACAAATAAGGGGTGAGTATAAAACTAAGTAGGTTTTCCCCCGTTGACTTCCCTACTCACGCCACTAGGATAGAAGAGTTTGCCACATTTATATAAAAACATTTTATATAAAACATTATGACCAAAGAAGTTTATAACTAAATATAAACTGGTTTTCCTAAACCATCCATTATCGAACATACCAAAGTGCAATTCAAACTGGATTTTCCAACACGTTATTTTTCCAGAAAAATAACCAAACAAGTTTCCAAACCATTTCACAAACATCCCGTTTTGGCATTCCCTACCATTTCCCAACCCATGAAATTAACCATGCATGCTTCGTTATGATAGTTAAATACTCATGAGAGGTCTCTTGTCAATCTACCATGTCGTCAAAAGGTAATTATTCCCATTTTCCATTACACCTGTGGAACCGAGCACAAGGTCCTATTTCAACCAAGCCTCGTACAAATAGTAACCATGTGCCATTACACCATTGGCATTGAAAAAAAGGTCTTATTTCAACCAAGCCTCATACAAGGAAATATGAAAAAACACTTCAAATTTCCCACAATCATGCTAAAATATCATTTCAATAAAACTTCTTTTATTGAAAACCATTTTCTATCCCAACAAAGTGTGTTCAAACAATTCACACCATTTCAATAAAGCTGCATTTTTATTGAAAAACAAATCCATCAAAACCATTTCAATAAAACTCTATTTTTATTGAAAACCCATTTCTCATCAAACCATTTTCAATTTCATCAATTTCATATTTAAAATATACATTTTGAATTCAAATAGCCAAGTCACTTTGCAAACAATTCACCAATATTTCATAATTTCATCAAAACCATAAATCCTCACTAAAGATGATTATCTCCATACTTTTAACAATCAATTACATTAAAAAAACCAATTTGAAACTAAGAAAAACAATTCAAATAATATGAGTCAAGAGTGAAGCCACCTACCTTAACAACATAAGGAGAAACCAACTGACGGACGAAGAACGCCAAGAACATCATGTCAAAACTCCAAAAAACCTCCTTAGATCTCTTCTCCTAACACAAAATTTACCAAATATTATAATATTTGGCATCCACACCCGTAGATCTACCCATAACAGGCGTAGATCTGAGAGAATGACAGAAGTGGAGATGTAGATCTAAGTAGATCAGAGAAACCGATCAAGAACGATGAAATACCGTAAGAATCTGACTTCGAATCGCCAAGGGAAGCCTTCAGATCGCATCTGGAATGCTTGGAAGAAGTATTCTAACCTTCAAGGTAGAATAATCCCGAGTTAGGGATGCTTAGGATGTTTAAAAAAGACAATTAAAGAAAAAACTAGTTAGATCCACAATTTTAGGATCTATATTTATTTGAACACACAGTTAGTCTGCACAGTTTGACAAACCATGCGCTAACCATGCGTTAGCTTCCGCCTCATCCTTCCTTCACGCATGGTTTGGCCGCACGGTTAGATAGACCGTGCGCCGACCATGCAGCTTCACATTTTCCTCCAAACATCATTCCAAGTTCTCCAGACTCTCCTGTTCGACACAGTTGAATTTAAAGCCAAGAAAAACATAAATAAAGGGTTACATACCAGAAACCGAGGGTACTACATTCTCCCCACCATTGGCCTTTCTGTCCTCGGAAAGTAGAAAACCATTTCTTGATTGAAAGTGTTCTATCCACTGCTCCTTCATTTCTTTCTGTCATTCCCAAGTATCTTCCTGAATCTGAACATACTGCAATAAAACCCGCACTAGACCGATTCTTTTTCCATGCAAGACAATCTCTTACCTATCCACTATCTGTACTGGGATATGTACCAACGACGCATCTGGATCTAGGTCAATATGATCCCATCTAATCACATTGTCAGGATCGGGTTGATACTTCTTTAACTGAGATACATGGAACACATTATGCACTGAACTGAACCGTGGTGGTAATGCTAACCGATATGCCACCTCCCCAACCCATTCCAGTATCTCAAAAGGGCCTATATATCAAGGATATAACTTTATCTGCTTCCCAAAACGACGTTGCCCAAGTCTTGGAGAGATCCTCATGAAGACATGATGACTCACTGCAAATGACAACGGTCTTCGGCGATGATCTGCAAATGATTTATGATGACTCTGAGCTATCTCCATCCTCTTTTTAATAAAATGGATTTTCTCCATTGTTTTTTGGACAAGGCTCAACACTAATAGTGATGTCTCACCTGTTTCCACCCAACAAAGTGGAAAACGAAATGGACTCCCATACAATGCTTCAAACGGTGCCATGCATATCGAGGAATGATAACTTTTATTCTATTTGAACTCCAATAACGGTATATACACCTCCCTTGAGCCACCAAAATCCATTACACAATCCCAAAACATGTCTTCCAACGTTTGTATCGTCCACTAAGATTTCCCATCTGTCTGAGGATGATACGTTGTATGCATCCTCCACTGAGTCCCCAGGGCATGCTGTAATGATTTCCAGAAATGAGATTTAAACCTCGTATCTCAATCTGAGATGATAGACACTGGTACCCCATTCATCTTTACCACTTCTCATATATTGATTTTTGAATGATCTCCCACTGTATGGGTATCACGAATTTGGATGAAATGGGATGACTTGGTTAGATGATCCACTATCACCCAAATGGCATCTTGCATTGGAACTGTTTTTGGAATACCTGTAACAAAATCCATTTCTATATGATCCCATTTACATATAGGGATAATTAATGATTGTATCATACCGGCTGGCTGTTGATGCTCTATTTTAACATGCCGACAAGTGAAGCACCGTGAGATGAAATCAGCCACCTTCTATTTCATGACGCTCCACCAGAACTGCGCCTGCAATGCCTTATACATCATTTGTGTACCCAGATGTAGAGCCCATCTGGAATGGTGGTAAGAATGAAGGAGTTGTTCTTGAGTAGTTATTGGTACAACCATCCGATCCCGAAACTGCAAAACTGAACTCTCATTCAGCTTCCATCCCTCAATGGTCTCACCACCATTGAGTTTTGAACTCATTGCAACATAGTCTACATCGAATGTATGATCCTCCATTACTATCTCCACCAAATCAGGAACAAGCACAACTAGAAAGGAAACTGAAACATCATCTTGGTCTTCACATTCCATATGCATGTCGACTAAGACTGACAATAACTTCCATTCATCTGAAGCTTCTTTCACAAACAGATCATATAACTTTCTACTCAACGCATCCACCACTGAATTACCTTTTACTAGTTTGTACATCAAGTCAATGTCAAACATCTGTAGATACTCCATCTATCTCCTCTACATCATATTCATGTCTCGCTGTGATAAAAATTGTTTCATGCTTTTGTGATCTGTAGACATAATAAATTTCTCACTGATGAGATAATGTCTCTATGTTTTCAAAGCATGGACGACTGCAACCATCTCCATATCGTGTGTTGGGTAATTCTTCTCATGCAACATCAATTTCCTTGAACCATAAGAAACAACATGGTCTACTTTCATGAGAACACATCCCAACCCTGTTCCCGAAGCATCACATTACACCACAAACCCTTTTTCAAATTCATGCCTGATCAAGATGGGTGATGATGTAAGGCCAACATTCAACTCTTGAAAAGATCTCTGACATTCCTCAGTCCATTGAAATGAACAGTTTTTCTTTGTCAATGCTATCATAGGAGAAGCTAGTCATGAGATGTCATGCACAAATAGTCTGTAATAAATATATAGACGAAGAAAACTTCATATTTTAAAGACATTCCTTGGAGGTTTCCATGAGAGAACAAACTCAATCTTTTATGGATCAACTAAAACACCTTTCTTGGAAACTACATAGCCCAGAAAATGTACCTCTTGTATCCAAAAATCACACTTTGATAATTTGACATACAACTGAGGGACCCTCAAGATTTCCAACACTATAGCCAAGTTATTCAAATGATCATCCCTTGTTCTTGAATCCACGAATATTTCATCCACAAACACCATAATAAAAGAATCCAAATATGGCTGAAATATCCGATTCATCAAATCCATGAAGACCACTGGTGAATTCGTAAGATCAAAAGGCATGACTACATATTCGTAGTGGCCATATCTGCTTTTGAAGGATGTCTTCCGAATATCGTCTTTCATTACTCACAACCGGTGATATCCTGACTGCAAAATAATCTTGGAGAACCACTAAGCTCCCCTTAATTGATCAAATAGGTCATCATTTCCTGGAAGTGGATATCTATTCTTTATCATAACATGGTTATTTTTATGATAATCCATGCATAGACTCAAAGTTCCAACTTATTTCTTTAAAAACAAAACCGGTGCTGCCCACTGAGACACGCTTGGCCGAATGAAACCCTTGCTTTCGAGCACCTATAACTGCACTTTCAATTCCATTAACTTTTTTGGTTCCATCCTATAATATGGAAGTGAGATAAGATTGGTCCCTAGAAGGAGATCAATCATAAGATCAAGTTATCTTTTAGGTGGTAACCCTAACATGTTCTTTGGAAAGGCATCTGGAAATTTATCCACGCCAGCTGGAAAAATATTTCCCTCACTCTCTTCCATTGATGCCAAAGTAAACTCTTCCAATTGGTGAGAAATCATTAACAACATTGGTTCTAACAAGCTCTTTGTGCCTTTCCATATTTTCTTCTCTCATCTAAAAAGATGTTCAATGCCATCCTCAGTTGTGAAACTAACCGTTCTCCTATAACAGTTGATGTTAGCCATAAAACATGTCAACCAACCCGTACCCAGGATTACATCATAGAAATTCATATCCAACATGGAGAAGTCCCATTTTAGCTCAACTAAATAAACAGTTATAGCACATTATCTACACACGAAGGTTTGAAATTCTCTTTCACCAAGATGAGTTTGCAGTTTCAAGGTTTTAGGGATCATTTCTAGTTTTAAACATAGAATGTCAACAGCTCGAGAAGCAATGATGGAATGTGATGCACCAGTATCAAACAACAGTTGCACAAGGGTAGAATTCAAATGATTCATACCTCTCAATGTAGATTTTCTATCCGGATCATCCACAATCATCTTCTCAGGACCATACAATTTATTTTTCATTGCATTGTTCTCTTTGTTTCCTTGATAAGACTTCCCTGGTTGAGGAGTCAAGGTATTTAGAGAATCACCATGCCTTGCTCTGTTATGGTGACGATATTGATTCTGATGTCCTCGTCATTTCGAAGAATACGATGTTTTCGACACCTTGGAAGTGTCATGAACACCCGACGGTGGAGCACTGCGACAATATTTCTGAAGATTCCCATCTTGTTGCAATTGTGTCATTCTCTCAATGGTGTTGTAAATTCTCGTTTCATGTGATCAGTTGAACCACATTGAAAGAAACCTTATTTGCTATGGGTTCGTGGATGAAGGTTGACTGATCCTGCTATCTGGTTCTGATTCACACTCCCAGCATGGATGTAGGTGTCCCACTTCCGCTTGTTCCCAGCATTGGAGATCCTACCCATTCCCATCGGTTTCATCATGCCTCCTCATATCGATCTCGATATATCAAGTTCCGCAACTGTTGTTTTTTTCACCATCTCTGTGTAATCTGTAATACAAGGCAGCGCAATATTCAAATCGAATCTCTTGCCTTAGCCCATATTCGAAGATGAGTTCCTTCAAAGAAGAACTTGGCAAAATCTCTCGTGAAAAATGGACTAAATTCATGAACATATCCACATACTCTGTAACAGAGAGGCTCTCCTCATGCAAGGTGAATAAGTCTGTCATTTTCAGGATCCTAAACGTGTGAGGATAGAATTTTTTAATAAACAATTCTTCAAAATCCTCCTATGTAAGTCCTTCATTAAATTTGGCATGCACAGGTAATTCCAACCACTGACATGAAAGATCCTCGAGCATATACATCACCAGCTTTACTTTCAGATCCACTGGTGTGTAGATGAAATTAAATATATGATTCATCCTTCTTAGCCACACCTCTGCCTTCTCGGGTTCAGCATTAACACTAAAGTTCGGTGGATTCTACTTCATGAACTAAGATGGTATGATCAATATGTCATGGATCATTCCTCCGGTTCCCCGTATCCACAGCTTGAAAAGCATGGAAAATACTCTGAACTAGCTCTTGGTTCACACATGGTTCAGGTGAAACAACATTCTCTGCACCTTCTTCGGGTTGGTTTCGACGACGCCTACCAGGTGCCATTTTCTAAACAAACAACAAACTCCATCAATCTCACTCTCTAGAAAATTTTGGCTTATCATTTCAAATTTTATCACATCAACTGTCACAACATTGTTCTCAAAATACCTTTTTCCATGTTCAACCATTTTGTAAAATATTAAACATAATTTTTTGAAAATCAATCCATTTTCAAAAGACACCAAATACCCTGTTTTCAATGTCATTCATTTGAAACTCATTTCTTCATTTTTCGAAAATTTACATTTTTTTACAAAATCATAACTCATTCCTCCCCATGAGATATGAAATCCTAGTGGGATGTCATTTCTCTAAAATGAATGTCATGCTCCTCTTATTGGCTAAACCCATGACAATTAGATTTCCAACATTCTAGAAGTGTATCCAAAACACATATGTACCCAAAAACCTTGTAACTTGATGTTCATCATAAACGTGTTAGCTACGTCATTTTATGCTATACATTTCAGGTTCCGACAATCTTACTCCGGTTTGAGGTGACCAACCAAGAAATAGACAAGATGGAATTCCAACTCCAAGACCGATAACATCGATGACCTCTTGTTAGGCAAGCACCGAACAAGCTGATACCATTTGTAATGACCCGCTTATCCTCATTGGGTAGAGAACACAACATGTCATTACATTGCCTTAAGATACATCCCCATGATGCCAAAGGCTGCCAATAAATGCCAAAGGGTTTCAAATACAAGTTGGGGACAATTTACCCTTTTAGAAATCAACCCATACATTAACCATTCATGATATGATTCATGAACAATGAAATACCAAACAACAACTTCATTTATATTAAACCACATTAGAGTATACAACAATGGTAGACTAAACCAAACATTAAAGTACATAGAAGAAAGGAAAAAACCCAAGACTCCCAAAAGACACCACAAATCAGTGGTCCATAAGCTCCAGCTCCACAACATCTCCCATGCATCACCACAAGCCACTAGTAATGAGATGCTTTACCTTTACCTGTGTCTCGGAATACAACATCTGCAAAAGAACTAATGTTCCAAAGCAAGGGTGTGTATAAAACTCAGTCAGTTTACCCCAATGAATTACCTACTCATGCAACTAGGATAGAAGAGTTAGCCACATTTATAAAAAAATAGTTTATATAAAATATTTTCACCAAATCAGTTTATAACTAATTATAGACTAGTATTCCAAAACCATCCATGATTGAAAGTACCAATGTGAAATTCAAACTGGATTTTCCAACACGTTATTTTTCCAGAAAAAAAACCAAACAAGTTTCCAAACCAATTCACAAACATCCCGTTTTGGCATTCCCAACCATTTCACAACCCGTTTAATTAACCATGCATGCTTCATTATGACAGTTCCATACTCATGATCGTTCTCTCGTCGATCTACCAAGTCGTCACATGGTAATTATTCCCATGTTCCATTACACCTTTGGAACCAAGCACAAGGTCCTATTTCAACCAAGCCTCATACATATAGATACAATGTTCCCTTACACATTTGGCACTGGGCACAAGGTCATATTTCAACCAAGCCTCGTACAATGCAATATGAACACACAATTAACATTTCCACAATCATGCAAAACAATCCATTCAATGAAACATATTTTATTGAAAACCATTTTCCATCCCAACAATGTGTGTTCAAACAGTTCAAACCATTTCAATAAAGATGTATTTTTATTAAAAAACCAATCCATCCAAACCATATCAATAAAACACACTTTTTATTGAAAAAACATTTCTCATCAATCTATTTCCAATTTCAGCAATTTCATATTTTAAAATCAACATTTTAAATTCAAATAAACAAGTCACTTTGATCACAATTCACCAATATTTCAAAATTTCATCAAAACCATAAATCATCACTAAAGAAGATTTAATCCATGATTTTCACAATAAATTCCATTCAAATAACCAATTTGAAACCAAGACAACCAATTCTACTAATAGGATTCGATAGTGAAGCAACCTACCTTAACAACTTTGTTGAATCCAACCGATGGACGAAGAACGCCAACAACGCCGGGTCAAAACTCAAAAAACCCTCCTTAAATCTCTTCTCCTAACACAAACAAGACCAAATCTTATCATATTTGGCATCCACACCCTTAGATATAACCACAATGGGTGTAGATATAAGAAAACGAGAGAAGAGTAGAAGTGGATCTAATTAGATCTGAGAAACTGATTAAGAACGATGACATACCTTAAGAATTCAGCTTTGAATCACCAAGGGAAGCCTTCAGATCGCCTCTAGATCGCTTCGGAGAAGTCTTACATCCATCAAGGGAGAGTAATTTTGATTTTAGGCCACATAGGAGGTTTAAACAAGGAAATTAAAGGCAAAACGAGTTAGATACACAATTTTAGGATCTAACATTAAGTGAGTGAACGGTTAGTCTGCATGGTTTAAAAAATCATGTGTTAACCGTACGTTAGCTTCTTCCATAGCCATCCTTCAAGCACGGTTTGGCCGCACGGTTAGACAAACATTGCGCCGACCGTGCGACTTCACCTTTTCCTCCAAACATCATTCCATGTTCTCTCGACTCTCCCATTCGACACCCTTGACTTTAAATCCAACAAAAACATCAAAAAAGGCATACATACCAGAAACTGAGGGTACTATATTATTTCTATATGTTGTTAATAAAAATTTCCAAATGAAAAAAATAAATTAAAATATAACAATTAATAAACTGAAACATAAATTCATAATAAATTTATGTAAATAACCTTAAACATTACATATCACAGTTATTTTAAATTAGAATTTTATTTCATTCAATCGCAATGAAATTTCGGTTTATATATTTAGAGAATTATGACAATCCATTAGATATTAATCACATACATAACATGGGAGCACTTATAATCCCTATCCATTTTTTATAAAACATGTACATTTTTAATAAAGCATCATTACTTTTTATAAAAAATCTTCAAGATTGTATCCTTGATTAGATCCTTGCCTATAATCTCTCTTTAATCCTTTGAAAACCATTTTATAATTGAAATGATTATAAAAGATCCCTATGTGAATAGGTATGGGATTGAAGCATCTCTTATGAATTTGAAATCATAATATTATTACATATAATAATTGATTATGAGTAATCATATTGATTAATTACATATAATACATTGAATCATATGATCAAAGAAACAATGGAATGTGAAATTAACAACAAACATGACATAAAAATGAGTCAAGGATAGCATCCATTACTAAATTACATGGTGTACACAGACTATAATGGATTAGGCTTACTACGTAATCCTATATATGATATCTAATGATTCTAATACATTACCCAATTCATTAGATCTCTATCCAGGTGCACCCACAATAACATTTTCTTGCATTGGTGTGTCACATAATGAATTGAGCATAAGGAATAATCAATAGTATTACCCATTGAACGTCATGGGTATTGTAATATTGTATTGGGAACTGACCGAAGGAATATAATAATGGAATAAAATTAGTACATCCCCAGTCAATATGATCATAAACCATTTAATAAAATCTGTAATATGGTATCCTAATGGATCATACTCATCGAAGCATAATATACAAATAAATGATGTTGATATTGATAAAAATACATCAAATGTGATTATTGAGAAATTATTTTGCAAAATACCATTTCTCACATTGAAAATTACAATTGTTTAATATTATTTTCAATTATGAAATAGAAGAATTAAATTTAATATGACCTCGTAAAATTGTATTGCATACTTCAAAACATTAATGAATCATGAAAAAATGAATATCCACGCATATAATATAAGTTATAGAAATATTCTTTTCATATTTATGTCTGAAAATTCACATTTAACCTTTCATAGAAAACATAAAAAAATACATTAATTTTTTTTCATAAAAAGTAAAACATCAGTAAAAATGAAATTAAACTATTATCAAAGAGAATTAACAAACATTTATCGAAATAGTTTATGAAATTAATGGACATGGATGAAAAAAACAATTTCAAGGGAAACATTAAAAAAGATAATTTTTAAAAGAAATTCCCTTATAAATATTATATCATTGAAGTGATAATTTATAAAATCTATTAAATATTAATATTAACGATAAATCCACATGGTAACTTTTTTTATGTCAAAAAATTAAAATAAAATTTTAAAATGATATGTATCTTTTGATTCAAAGTATAAAATCAATTTTACCAAATTAAATTCACATAATTGAATAAAAATAATAGAAATTATCATCGTAGAATTAATTGAAAAGTAGTGTTTTAAGGTGAAAATGATCAAAATTATAAAATGTTTACATATCAAATTTTAATGTGAAATTATGTAAAAACCACAAATTGGAATTTTTGGAATGTAATAAAACTATTTATACATTAAAAATAATTGAAGAAATAATTTAACTACAAAAATGAATTATACAAAAATGATGTTTTAAAATAAAATTTAATATTTTTCTAAATTCATAAAACATTAAAACGTATTAGAAAAATAGTAAAATTTTCCCCCTATGATATCTATTGATACTAATAAATTACCCTATGCATTATATATCTATATAGGTGCTCCCACAATAAAATATTAATGCATTGGTGTGTCACAAGAAGAGTCAATGATTTGGAGTAATCATAATTATTACCAATAAAATGAAATGAGTATTTTAATATTATCTTGAGGATTGACCTGGGGAATATACAAATGGTATAAAATTAGTATATCCCCAATAAAACTGATAATAAACCGTTTAATATGACATGGAAGATGGTTTCATAATGGATCAAACTCAACGAAGTAGAATATTCACAAAATTATGTTAACATTGATAAAAAAATACACTAAATGGGATTATTGAAAAATTATTTTGGAAAATACCATTTCTCACATTGGAAATTACGTATGATTAAAATTATTTTCAATTATGATATATAAAAATTATATTTAATATGAACTTGTAAAATTGTAATATATGCTTCAAAAAATATATGAATATAGAGAATGGGAAAATCCATCCATTTTGTATAAGATAAAGAAACATTCTTTTCATATCAATGTTAGAAAATTACCAATAAACCATTTATATAAAACAAAAGTATATATCTTAAATATTTTTTCATAAAAATTAAAATTTGGCTAAAAATTCAATTAAAAAATCATAGATTAAACGTTAGAAACATTTATTGAAACAATTTTTTAAAACAATGACATGGAAGAGAAACATATTTTACATAGAAACATTAAAAATATAATTCTTTAATTAAATTCCCTTATAAAACATATATCATTAATGCGATCATTTATAAAATCAATTGAATTTTTGTATTAACTATAAAGACTCGTGGTTACATTTTTAGTGATGAAAAATAAAAATGAAAATTTAAAATTATATGTATATTTTGATTCCAAATATGAAATTCATTTTAACAAATTATATTCATGTAATTGGAAAATTTATATTTAAAATTAACCACATTGAAGAAATTGTAATACATGGGTTTAAAGTGAAAATGATCAATTTCTTAAAATGTTTCCCTATCAAATTTTAATGAGAATAGGAGTAAAACCACCTAAATTGTATTTTTTGGTATATAATTGAACTTTGTGGACATTAAAATTAATTTAATATATAAGTTAACAATATAAATATATTAAGAAAAATGATTTTTTCAATTAAAATTTATTATTTTTCACTATTCATAAAAAATTTAAACGTCTTAGAAAAATCGTAAAATTTCACCTATGATAATATTAGTAATAATATATAAAAAATTTGGTTTTATTTTTAAAATTAAAAATTTTATAATATTCAAAATATTGTTTGAAAACAGGTTCGTCGTTACAAGGTAGAAGAATTTTATTATGAATTACATATATTATATGCATAAAATTAATTTTATTTTATCTAATTCCATCGAAACATTTTGGATGAATATGAAAACAATATTATAGAATATATAATATAAAAATTTTATTATCATATTTTAATAATAGTTATTGATTAAATTTATTATGATAAAATGTCATTATGGGTATAGAAATAGTTTCTTTATAAAAATAGATCAATTATATGAAATTATTTTTAAATTTCATTTATAATTAATATATGAAAATTGAATTCATATTCTAAAAATGTGTCAACTCTATTTACATAATTTTAGTAATCTAAATCTATCCGTCCATTCCAATGGAAAGGTAAATACTCTAACATTTAAATAATAATATTTAGTCAATTTTTATGCATTATCTGGTGTATATTATAAGATATTGAACATAGTGTTTTATTATAAAATATTACGATAATACATTCTCCCCTATTTAACAAAATTAATCCTCTCAATTTAAACTCCTAAATAAAAATCGGGGGTTTAATTTCCAAGATACATTTTTTGAAATCCCACCTCAGAATAAGTGTTAATAAACATTCATTTTAAAAGCGGGAAAATAATATATTATGGTTAGATGTGATAACACATAATAATTTTCCATGTAGGAGAACCTACACCTAAATGAAAAAAACCAACAATCATTTTATAATGGTGAGTGATATAGAATATACTAAAGAGAAATTTAACCACGACAAAACCATAAATTTTCTTATGGATTAAAAGTTTATAAATTTCATGGATTGAAATTAAATTGAATATTGTATTTGTGTTAAAATATTTGTTGTATTGTTTTGGAATCATTTTACAACCTATTCTAATGACAAAATTAAATATACTTACTTGACAAGAATAATCTCATCCTCATATGTTTTCCCAATGATATGTATTCAAGATATATTTTACATTCCCTAAAGAATCTAAATTTAATTATATAGATAAAAATGTAAAAAATTTAATTATTTATTCAACCAATCATTAGGAAATGCCCAAAATATAAATTGTTAGTATAATATAATATAATTATATTAAAAGAAAAAAACATTATATGAAAAATTACTACATTATTCTCCAAAATACCATTATAAAACAAAAATTTCAAAATTGATCATTCAAAAAATCACAATCTAAAAAATTCCTCAAAATGCTATAGAATAAAAATAGAGACCAAAAAATTAGAAGGATTTGGTTACATATTCTTTCAAGATAAATTTATTATTTAAAAAAATATCAATAATTCCTAAATTATCATATAAAATTAAATCTACCAAAATAGATAATCTCCATGATATGATAATAATTTTGTTAAATAAGTGGAATAACAATAAATACAAAATAAAATCTTATATTACTCAAGAATTAAGTATTATTATTTTTACGATAATCATATATGATTCAAAAAATAATGAATTTTGTTGAAACATAATTTATCACTTAATCCCCAAATCAATTTCTAATCCCATTATCATAAATATTATAATCATATATTCCAAAAATGAACTTATCATTTATCATTATTATAATTAATATAAATTTAATAATAACCAGGAAACCAATAAGAAATGTGGTAGGCACTGCTCCCTTGTGGCCCTTTAGTTTTGTATTTGATCCCCATGACCTTATTGACCATGACTGGTATCCACCCATCCATTAAATTGTCCTCTTTATAAAAATATATAAATATATTACATATATAATTATATAAATTTTAGAAACATCCTAAAAATAACCATAATATATCATAACATCAATGTTTATCTAATACACTTAATATTGAATCCCAAAAAATAAGAACCCATACTTAAAAAAATTTATAGATCATATAAACCAAAAATACTGAATGTCCATTTAAAAATTATGTCAATAAAATTTAATGATTTCTTACCTCAAATAATCTTTTTCATATCATTAACTTATGTGTAATATATATTATACAAATTATAATCATTTTACACATTTAAATGGTATTAATTCCTTCTAAAATAGGATTCCAAATCCATGAAAAAAACATACTATAGAATAATCCTTATGAATTCCATGATTCATAGATTATTTTCAAAATACCACTATTTCAAAAATTTAATAACTCAATATATAAACACCTTCTTCATTCCACTTACATCTTAAACAATTATTCATGATTCATCATATTATTCCTTTATACATTATTTATATAATAAAAAAAGTATTTATATACTATGAATCATCAATATAACCCATAAAGAGTATCCATAACATTAAATTTGTTTCCAAAAAAATTGAAAAGATAAGTGATCCTAAAATAATATTTTCACATGATAAACATAAGGGTAACATATGTAGAAATATTAAAAAATGTATCCCAATGTAATCCATTATCAAAAAGAGTATAAATAAATTTAAACATTCCATCATCATTAAATCTAATGTAACTCTTCAATCAATTATATGTAGACATCATAATTATTAATAATTCTTCTCAATCCCTTAACCATTATTTTCAATCTTATTCCTCGTACATCATTCCTATGAGAAAATATGGGTCATGTAATAATATTTAATAATGTAAAAGAATGAGAGAAGAAATATTTCTCAACATTCATATAACATTTTTTTCCACATCATAAATTATAATGGTGGTAGGAATTAATAAATAGTTATTTTTATTGTTCTACTGATCTCATTAATAATCCTTCTTCATAGTACATCGATTAGCCAATGACCATACTCTGCAAATTTAAAATGTTCAGTTGGTAACTCAAGAAGAACTTATTTCCCCTTCATGGAGTTAACTAAACACATCCTTTTTTCTATGACATTTAATTTAATTATGTCCTCCATTACCATATATGAAATATCTTACCATCCTTTTATGAAATTTCCAGTGATATTCATTACATATTATGGAAACATAGGTAATAGAATATATTTACATTTATGATTGATATTAACTGATGTTCCATAGGCTACATATCTATCATTTTTAATGCATTATAAAACGCACAATGGTTCAAAAGGTTAATCAATACTCGTTATAGTTGATTTATAATAGCCATTAGTGTTCTCATTATGGATCCCATTTCATTTGGTTTCTCATTCAGAAAAAAATTAAATTTTATTTTATAGAAATCTTTACATTGGTTCCCAATGGAGAAAATGTTTTATTAAAACCAAAAAGAATAATGTGATAATATCAATAAAATAATAATATACAATCTTATGTGGAATTTAATCACTGCGGTAAAATTGTTCATGTTATATCAAAATAATAGGATTTATAATTATGACTCTCCCTTCCATGCTAACTATTTTTGGTATATATGACAGGTAACTTATGATTATAGAATATCCAATCCTATAATTTTATCTATAAACTATAATGATATGAAATTTATGTAAATATATTTTTAAAATTACATCTCCTTGTGAATTTAAATTATAATTCTATGACATTCATTTCAAAATATCTTTTAGGTTTATATATTAAAAAAATTATGACTAACCCTTACATTGTGATCCAATATATTATATTTGGAGACTTATATATTGTATACATATTTTCATTAAAAAAATATCTCTAATAAAACATGATTCCTATGAATGATAAATATTTAATATATTCCCATAGATATAATCCTTAACTCTAATCCATCTTAAATTATATCAAACATTTTAGAACGTTGTATGAGCATAAATGCTCACTAAGGTAATGAACATGGTATTAAAACATAACATGTGGGTTAGCAAGCATAATATAATTAAATATAACAATTTATTATGAATAATCATATTTAATCATAACATATTTAACATAGAATAATATGATCATATAAATATATTTACGATAATTTTAGTAACATAATACATGATATAATAATGAGTCAAAGATATCTTCAAAATCTATATTACTATGTAGACATTGTCCATAATAGATTAGTTTTACTCCATAATCTGATAAAATATGTCTCATGATACTAATATATTTTACAATGCAATTGTGCAATATCTGGGTGGACCAATTATAACATATTCATGGATATATGTTCCAACTAAAGAATAAAACATAAGTAATAATCAAAATGATTAACATGGAATGAAATAGGTATTGTAATATTGTCACAAGGTATGGCCAAGGGAATCTAACAATGGTATAAAAATAGTGTATCCCCAGTCGAACTGATCATAAACCATTTATGAAAATATTGAATATTTTATCTTTGTTATAAACCTCAATGAAGCATAATATTAAACAATGGATGTTGAACTATATGGAAAATACATTAAATAGTGTTTATTTTGGAAAATAACACTTATACATTTTAAAATTACAAATGATTAAAATTACATGAAATATTATAAGTGAAAATTTTAATCGAAAATGATAATATAAAATTGTAAATTTATAGTTAAAAAATTAATGATTATTGGTAGATAAATATTCCTATTATTCAATAATAGTTAAAAAACATTTTTTCAATATTTGTTTTTGAAAATTCCTTAACAATATTTTATAAAAAATGAAAAAAATTACAATTCTTAAAATTTTGTAAAACTTATAACAGGATTAAATTTTAATAAAAACATTCATACTAGAAAAGAAAAAAATTTATGGAATCAGTTTTATTAAACACGAACATGGAAGAAAAATATTGTTTTTTGAAAACATTTAAAAGATAATTTTTAAAAGAAACTACCTTGTAAAAAATATATCATTTAATTAATCATTAATAAAATGAATTAAATATGTGTAATGACAATAATTACAAAAATAAACATGAAATACAACAAATTATATTCAAAATTACTTTCTCAAATAATCATATTACAATTTAATCAATTTACTATTAATTTATCCAAAATAATAGAAATTCGGTTAAGAATTCCCTTATGATATTGTAATCAGATGAATCATATGCCCCATAAAACTAATAATTATATAATTAAGAATTTTAAACTATTAATATTATTAGACCCATTATATTATATATAAAAATGGAATTACATAAACAAAAAAGAAATAATATGTTTTAAATAATGTATATTTCTCACAGTAGTAAAAGTGAGATAAGAAACCATTACCTTGTGCTTCCCTTTTAGTTTTCCCCTATTTAAACTCATTTATATTGGTTTAAATAATTTTATTAAATCATTAAATAACTATATTAATATCAATAATACCTTATATGATCATTTTATAATATATTTCTATGTTTTATTAAAAATATTTCAATATTTTTATTGTTTTCTGTTTGTTCATTTCATGGTATCATGATCTCTTCATTTTTGTATAATAATGAAATTTTATTTTAAATGAAAAAAAATAAATAAGTGGAATTAAATGGTATTAATGAAAATACATATATAAAAATATTCCAATAAATATTTCTTCTTCCTAACATGATGATTATTTATTTTACTAAATTATAATGATTAATATTTTCTTTAATTTGGTGGTTTCATGATCACCAAAAAATAATTTCGTTTTATTAAATATTATCTTCATATATTACATCCAAAACCTTGAATATTATATTTTATACTTATTAAAATCATATTAATCAATTATAATAATTTTATTTCCATCCATTAATTTGGTAAGGGAAAATGAAAAATAATTACCCATTGAGAAGAATAACCTCCATAATTCGGACAACAATTTTGATTCATTAAAAACACGAGGTAATAAAATGGATGGTTATATTATATTAAAATATATAAAAAATATGGTATATAAATTATACTGGAGTTATTATTACTATATTAATTATATAAGGCTGGTGAATGTATAAAATGAAACGAATCTAACTGTCGTGTTTTGAGAAAATAACCTCTTGAAAATCGCATCCTTGAGGGACCCCATGAGGACCTTGGAATTGGTATTTTCGTGAGAGAAAATTATAATAGTTATGGGATATTGAGTTGGGGAGGTTTCGGTAGATAATTTATAAATATCAAGGATTTTTTGGAAAAATTGAGTGGTGATTAATGATATTTATACTTGAGGAGGAGTGGGATTATCTGATTAAATAAGGATTATTTAATTTTTAAATACAACCAAATTGATGTGGAATTAATTTTCTTGAATTACTATTATAATGAATGTTATAAACTAAATGTTGTAGATATAAAAACATAAAAACATTAAATGAAAATGTTTTTATGTATTTTAATCATTTTCCTTTTCATATTTACCAGATTCATTATTTTTATAATACTGAAGTAAATATATTTATCATAGAAACTATTTTATGACTACAAATAATAATATAATTAAAAAATAATTTTTACCTTTTTATTAAACAATTTTAATCCATTATACCAAATTTTATTTATATAATTGTCAAATTTATATTTAAATCTAATCCAAATGACATAAAAGAAAAGTGAAAATAATTTGAAAATATTCAAATGTTTGAAATGTTTTCATATCCAATTTCACTATGAAATTTTATTCCAATGACATAAATTTTATTTAATTATTTATAATTGAACTAATTATAATTTAAAATAAATATAATGTAAGTATACAATATAAATTATTTACATGAAAATGAAGATTAAAATTAAAATTTATTATCTTTCAATATTTATGATGAAATGAATCTTCTAAGAAAAATACCAAAATTACACCACAAGATGACATTGATATTAAAATTTAAAAAATATTATTCATTTTATCAAATAAAATTCATAAATGTGTATAAAAAATTAAAATAGGTGCTCCATTATAAGGAAGAAAACATTCAATTTAGAAAAGAAAATATTTTTATGATAAAAAATATTTTTGTTCTTTTCTTAAGCCTGTCGAGCTCATTGGATGAATATAGAGTCATTTTATTTCATATATAACATATTAATTTCATTATTATATTTAAAATATAGAAAATAATTTAATTTGTTTTCATAAAATTCTATTATGCGAATAAAAATAGTTTCATTATAAAAACACATCCTTTAGGTTCAACTGGTTATTATTTTCATTTATAATTAATTGGTAACAAATGAATTTATTTTATAAACATATGTAAAATATATTTTCATAATTTGGATAGTCTCATTCATTCCTTCCATTACAATTACTAGGTGAAAAATATCACATTTGAATAATAATATTTATCCATTTACTTAAGCTCGATGTAGAATACCATTTATGATTCCCGATGATGGCTTCCCCCCATCCTGGTAGAGGGATGGGGGAGGATGATTTTTCTCCACTTCCTTCAGCAACGCGTGCGTCTTTTGTCCCATTTAAAACCCGAATTGCCTTACGGACTTCCCTTCGATTTCCCTAAGCCCTAATTTTCTAGATTATCACCATGGGACCCCTCAGTTATCGATTACTTTTTAAAAATTATCTTCGGTATCAAGTTACCTAGATTTGACCCTGGTTTCCAATTTTTCTCATTGAAGACCTTCTATAGATGAGTTTGATCGATTCATGTTCAGTGACTAGGATTTGAAGGAATGATAAATTTTAGGGATTCCTGATAATTGTCATCTGATGATTCAATTTGGCTCGGATGAATCTTTAATCGGAACCTGGTCCAGAGCTCCTCGTCATTACAACAGATGTAAATTTTTTCATCTCTGATGGTCGTTTGATCTTTGTATGAATCGGGATCCTCTTTCGGTTTCATCCTGGGTACATCTACCACATCTTCCTCTTCCTTGTCAACATCCATCGATAATTTTTATGCTAGGTAATTTGGTCTGTCGGTTCTTATACTCGGATGCTCGTACTTCTTTTGAGAGTCATCCAGTGAACCCTCGTTTTTGTGTTGAGGTGGATTCATCGAAGCCACCAGTTGACTCGGTTTGGATTCATGTTGGAAAGGGGTTCTAATAGAGGCAAGATATTTTGTATGAAAACTGAGTTAATTACAATTTTTCATGTTGTATTTTGATTCATTTCATTGGTCATTGTTGTTGTGGAACCAGAAGCAGGAGTCATGTTGCTTCGGAAAAGAGTCCTGGTGGGGTACCTGATCACGGACAACCACGTCCTGATGCAGCAAATTCTGTTAATGATGTTCGAATGGGGGATTCAACTTTTGGAAGGAAGACACCGAATTCCCCCTATCCGTCTGTTCTATGGTATTTGGAAGACTGAAGCATGATCTTTCACTGCATAATGGTGTGGATCAAAGTTGTATGGATGAGTCTGGCCCTAGTACTGGACCTGGAGGCAAGGTGGGTGCTCCAGTTACCTCAGGGAGATGTTACAACTTGGTAACAATAATGCTCTTCAATTTTCCATAGGAAGGGTAGACAGTGAAGTGGTCAAGGTTGGTGATGCTACACAGAAGGAGGGATCTGGAATTGAGCTTGGTTTCACCACATGTTTGCCAACTGTTAAGGAATCTCAGTTGTAGTTGAACTCTTCTTGTGGTTTGCAGATTTCAGTTGATAGTGGGATGATCAAAGCTGGTGATGCTGAGCATAAGGAGGGAAATCTAGCCATGTTTGCAGTTGATGGGAATGCCCACAATGCACCGCATTTTTGTCCAGTAGTTATTGACTCTCAGTTTCAGCCGAATTCTGATTTAGGTTTGAAAATTATAGTTTATACTTGCAACCATTTTCAGGAATTGGGTAATGAGAAGTTGAATGGATGCTTTCAATTGAAGGAAGGTCACGATATGATATTCGTCAAAGAGGATGTTTTAATAAAGGTTCTAGATGTTGGTAATGATTTTGTGAAATCTCCATGGTGTTTGGCTATGATTGATATCAATGGAAAATATGAGCAGAACCAGATACCAACTAATGCTTTCCATGAAATGGTAATTGATGGAAAATGGGGGGATGTATCGGACGGTGACAAAGAAAATATTTGTGATTTTTCTAGACCTTCCTTTTTTGATGTTGTCAAGGATGGGAAGAAAAATAATGGAAATGAGGAACCTCCCCGAGTTAAAAGAATAATGAAGAAGGTTTATGACCTTCTAAAGCCGGTGTCGACTAGGTCGTCCGTCAGGAAACCCTCTAAGGAGTTGTTATCCTTAGAGAAACTAATTCTCAGACAGAAATATGTGAAGGTCCTGAGGCACTATGATAGATCCGAATGGGAATCAGCTACATTGGAGGATATGTTATATCATGGGTGTTGCGAGGGGTATGAATTTTATGATATGTAACTGGATTCGCTTGCTTGTTGTGCTTGTTCGGTGTACGATTTCCTTTTTTAATAAATGGTCAGAGGATTTACCTCTGGTTGAGAATTTCTGGTATATATATATATAATATGTCCAATAATAACCCACACCCAATATACACCCTCCCCATGACCATTGATGCATCCATTTTTCCTTCACTTCATCTCATCAACAAAAACTGACCACCTCATCTCATCAACTATAAAAAAGTGTAGACAGAAATTAAAAATAAGCATATTAAATAATAATTACAATAGATTCATTGATAAAATAATAACATACCATGGAATCTAAGAACAAGAAAGAATAAATTTTGAATTATTTCATGTATAAAAATTATAAACCTCATGTCTACTACTGACATCTATCACCTACTACAAAATAAAAAACGTTGATGAATATAAATGTAAAAGAGAAATGAAATCGAATGTATTCAGAGAGTTTCACATTTAATTTTATGTTATTTTAATAAAATAGAATAGATATTGATATAAAAAAATAATTTATCATGAGAAATATTCTTAAAAAAATTAATTGCATATTTATGATAGTTTTAAACACTTTAAACTAAAAATAGATAAGTATATAACATTCTAATTAATTTTTTAAATTGATGTGTGGTGTGCTTGAAATTTAAGTAATGACAAAAATTTAAAAAATTTGGCATAAAATAATGTACTATATTTCAAAAATAACTTAACATTTTTTCCAATGATTTCTCATTACTATGATGTCATTATTTATGGTTTTGATAATTAAATTCACAATTTAGTGTTTTAGAATACCAAAAACATGATTATGAGCATTTCGGGAAAACTATAACCTGGAATGATTTTTTTCCAATCCTACATTTCATAAATAAATCAAATGGGACTACCCACTTATTTCTAAGTTATATATTGTATTCTTCCGTGTTTTAGCCCACCGACACATGTTTTTAAATCATTCAATACATTTAAAAACAATTTACTAAGCTATTCCGACAATAACACACATCAGATTGATTGTTTTGCCATGTACTCATCATAAATAACTATACTACGGATGTACCATGATTTAACACAAATATGTGGTCATTTTATTTGGTATTTATCATTACATTCATGTTTTGGTGTATTAAAATACTAAAAACATGTTTATGTGTCTATTAAGAAAATGGTATCTTATAATGACATTACATCAGTTCCAACATTTAAAAAATATATTTACGGAAGTCCAATGATGTTTTCCTTATTTTAGCCTGATGACAAATAAAATTTATGACCTCAATGGAATTAAAAATATAATATTAAGAAATTATAACTAAATGATAATTCATATTGATTTTTTTTCTACCTATATACTTAAAAAATAACTCAATGATTGTTTCCCCATGATTTAACATCAATATGATTTAATTTTCTCTGGTTTGACCGTTATACGCATATTTATGTGTTTTAAGACACTAAAAACATATTCATAGGAATATCATGAAAAAATTAACTCAAAATGATGTGTATTAATTTAATACATTTTAAACATTAACATAGGGTCATTTTTCGATGATTTCAAGGGAATATAATGATTTTTCAAGTGTTGAAACCTCGACACACATTTTCAAGGACATTATTACATTTAAAACCATTTCACGAATTCATTTTAAGGATACTACTTTTTTATGTTTCTTCTATTTATACTCATAAAAAATAACTCAATGGTGGATTTACCAGGCTTTCATGACAATACGAGGCTGTTTTCATAGGGTGTTATCATTACATGAACGATTATTTGTTTTAAAACACCACAAACACTTTTACAAGCATATCCAAAACATGTATCTTCTAATGACATGAAATCAATTCCCACATTTAAAAAACTAATCTATGGTTTTATTTATTTTATATCATGGAAATCTGATGATGTTTTCATGGATTTTACCACCCGACATATTTTTATAGGCTTCAGTTCCTTTAAAAAAATGATTATTGTGACATTATGGAAACACTAGATGTAGGATTGATGTATTGAATGCATGAAAATATCCCACATAACTCAATAGTTATGATCCCATTATTTCATTTCAATCAGAGGATGGCTTCTTTGGTTTTTACTAATACACACAGTTTTACTATTTGAAAACACTAAAATTGCCATTATAGAAATCTCAAGAAACCATAACTTGAAATGACATGATGTCAGATAATATATATCATATATCACAATATAGTCCTTATCATTGATTTCTTACATATCTCTCAATCTAATGAGGGTTTTGACCCCCCCCCCCCCCCTGACAGAAATTTTTATAGGATTTGGAACATTTAAAACAATTTAATAAGACATTCTGACCACACATCAAGTTGGATTAATGTGTTTTATATTATCAAATATATAAAAAATCAACATCAGTTGTATAATTATTTCATATTATATTGAATTTATTTTCATGGTTTTTTACTGTTACACACATGGTTATGTGTTTTATGACCCAAAAATAATTAGAATTAGAATCCTAGAAACCTATAACAAAAAATGACACATCGACAATTACTACATTTCGAAAAAACATTTATGGTCATCTTCCTCAAATTTAATGGAAATATGACAATTTTTTCTTGGTTTTGATCCCCCAACACATGTTTTAAAAGGTGTAAATACCTTTAAAACTATTTACAAATCCATTTTAACCACACTTCATGTTTAATTGATGGGGATTGTTTTAATAAATGTCAATAATAACCAAATTGTGGGTTTCCCATGATTACATGACAATATGAGGTTATTCTTCATATGATTTGGAATGTTACACACATTTTTTAGTGTGTTAAACAATATAAATGATTTATGGAAATCTTGAAAAAACCATAACTCAAAATGACATGTTGTGAATTCCTAAATTTTAAAAATAAAAATTTAGTCCCTTTTCTCTAATTTCAAGTAAATTAAATGATGTTTTCTTATTTTGGCACCTAGATACATGTTTTAATGGCTTTAGTACCGTTAAAACTATTTTCCAAGTCATTCATACCACACCACATGTGGAAATTATGTTTTTCCAATGTGTACACATAAAAATTAACGCATCAGATGATGCTAAATGATTTCATATTAGTATAAGGTATTTTTCTTTGTTTTCTACAATTAAATACATTTTTTTGTGTCTTACATCACTAAAAAAGAATTTTAAGTAATCCTCATAAAACTGTAACAAAGAATAATTTTCTATTAGATACATTTTTTCATAAATAATTATAGGGTCATTTTCCTATTATTTAATTGAAATAATATGATTTTATATTAATTTTTTACACCCAACATATGTTTTTAATGGCATTGGTACAATTAAGAACTATTTACCAAGACATTCCAACAACATTGTTCACTGAATTGATTTGTTGTGTATGTGTACACATCATAAATAAGTAGATAGTAGTTTACCCATGATTTAATTTCAATATATGGTCATTTTATACACTTTAAATTATTAAAAACATATTTATTTGTTTTAAATCAATAAAAAACCATTTACGAGCATAACGACAGTACTGTAACTCAAAATATGATGTCTTCATTTCCAATATTTCAAAAATCAATCTAAAATCATTTTATTATGATTTATTTGAATTATGATGACTTTTAATTCATTTTAACTTCCCGGTGAATGTTTTTAAATAATTTAGTACTTGTAAAAACCTGTTTACTGAGTAAAACCAGAGAAAGAAATATTTAATTGTTTTCAAATATATGGACAATAATATATAATTAACTTTCAATATATATAAGAATAAAAAAAATTAAATTCAACATAATATGTATTATGTGTGACTCAATGTTCATGTTTTCAATATAAAAATAATATTTTAGTTTTAATTGTGGATATTGTAGGAGTTATATTCCAATGTGTGAATGATGAATTAAATTCAGATTTTACCTCAGCATATAGATCAATATGTTTTGAAATTTCTTATCAGACCGTTCTGATCATCCATTGAAATATAGTAATCAATAATTTTAAAATTTTGACCAATACTACTTATATTTTTTCATATTAGATTATATTTCTATTAATTTTTATTTAAAGCTTGCAATTTGTCTTTTGGATTTTCAATAAAAGGCAATAATCAATCCCAATGTGGGTGTACTAGTAACTGATGATCACACACTGCCAAATAAAACATGATATGTCATCCTAGAACACATTCCTCATACCCTTGTTGTATGCTCCTTACCTATAACAATTAAAACTATATAATTTTTGGGGAAATTAATGATAAATGTGAAGGGTTATCATCCTAAAAATAAGCAATCTATACTTATTAATATAGAAATAATAACAATGAATTTTTAAAATTTATTAAGATTATAATAGTATCTAATTTATAAATTTTCCATTACAATTTATTTTTATTTCATTTTTATATAAACATAATATTTATAAATATGTTATAACAACAAAAACCTCTTAAACCCAATTAATTTGAGTCATCTAGATGTATCAAATGGTGGTAAATTGGTATCATCTAATCCATGTAGCTAACCCCCATGAATTTTGTTAATGGAATGTTTTTTTTATAATATATTTTTCATTATAAATTTTTTAGTAATTAAATAACATGGAATGGTAATGAAAAGTACTTACTCAATTATAATTGTTGTGTTAATTTATAAAATTGTCATAATGTATCATATACACGGTAGACTGCATCACTATTCATCCAACAGAGTGAACTGATTCATTCACACTTATAAAAATTATTAAAAATATTTAAAAAAACTGTAAACTTATAATAAAATTATGTAAATAACAATAAATAATATACAAACCAAAAAAGAACCTTTTCTCGGAAAATTTTCAGACCAAGTGATATGGTGATCACTTTCTTCTCATGATTCAAAGTACATTTTTATATAATTCAAAAAAAAATAACAACAACAATAAAAATTATATTTTTTTGTGTTTATATTAATAAGTTACGTAAAAATATGAAATTACTGCTTGAGATGCATCATTATTAATATCAATAAACGAATTTCATTTATCTTGAGTAATTACATCATTCCCCTTCTCATATATCATTCATAACGTCAGATATGTGTCATTAATGTCTTTTTATAATCAAAATTTTAATTATATTCATTTCATACCCAAAATTTTTAATGTCTATTGTTCTGAAACATAGTCAAGGATGTCAAAATGAAAAAAATATAAAAATAAAAAATATAATACTTTATAAGTATATTAACACAATTACTCATGTATTCTAAATAATATATGACTGAACGTTTACATAATATTACATTTACATGAGTTTAAAATACCTCATTTTTCCAAGATGATTGAATTTGACTCCAATAATTATTAGTAATGGAAAATATCACCTAACATAAAGAGTTCTATATTGGAATATTCCAATATATTCTGGAAGCATCACCCTTAAAAAAAAACACTTCACATGGAATGATAATATTTAAGTCATTTAGGTCCCATAAATATGTTGTGTTCATATTTATATCTTTTCAATTTTTTTATTTAACTTTTTGAAAAATTCATTAAACAATTAATAAAATATATAGTCATTTTTACAATAACATACATACTAGTAATGGTAACTCCCTGATATCCACAAGATGGAGGGTGAACAATTTCTACATCAACAAAGATAAATTAGACAGCTAGCTTCCGACAACATATTGGGAAACGGTTGGATCGCTAGTATTCATTGGTATAATAGTATCACTCGAATATAGTAAATCAGACATTATTGGTGGCATTCTACGAGATTTAGATCAGTTAGGTTGTTAAAATATTAATATTCTCAGAAATTTTTTAATTCAAATGTTTCAAATATAATAAATATATAATAAATTAAAAACTAAATAATTAAAAAAAATAACTATAATAAATTATATATGTATTATACACTTATCTATGATAAATTGTAATATATTTTCATTATCATTTTATAAATTCATTTATCGCAAACATAATTATATTCATTGTTATGATCCTCACTTGCGATGAGTGCATTATTCTCACCCCTGTTGTAATTTCCATTGTTTGAATATTGTATGAAAAATACGGTTCAATATATTTTCGATGTTGAAGTCCACATTTACAAGGTACCAATTTTTCTTATTCACCAAGATTATATAAGTCTCTATCCTCTATGTGATCTATATCACTCCAACAAACTTATATTTCACCATCTACAAAATAAAACATCTTGTGATGTGATACTAATAAAAATAGAATATTCTCTTCATGTTCGCCGATATGGATCAACAGAGAGTTGTTAGAACAAGTAAAATGTTACAAATATTTCATTATACTCCTATCCATGTTTACCCACATTAATTTGAATAGGAGAACTGAAAACATACCATGAATGTTTTATTTAGTTATATCATGCAATATTCCATACTGTCCCCCAACATCATGATTTAATACAACACTATTTTGTGTTATCATGACTTCTAAATGATACATTATATTAATCATAAATCCATGAATAATATAACCATCAAATATATTATCCTTCCATAGAAAACCTCGATCCAAAAACAGTATAAATCCTTTGATATTTTATAACAATTAAAATCATTCATTATGTAGAAAAAATATATATAAGGTTTTAATTTATACATAGGAAAATAAACTACACGTCAATAAAATGAATATGGTTATATACTTATAGGATATTTGAATCAATATATAATCTCCTTATTAACTAATTTAGTTAATTTAAGATCATTATGAGATAAACTCCAAAGTTAAATCATTATTTTCATTCAAAAATTATTAATAATCGGATCTTTAATATGACTATTTAGTATCATATATCATTTTTCTTCAAGAAATCCAATTCAATCTATTTAAAATTTAACCCCCTTCTGATTGGTCATCCAATAGTTGGAAATATTGATTATTGGTTTTCATAACGAAAATTCGTGGAGATTTCTTCCACACATCAAATATGATTGAATCAAGTTTCACTACCATCCAAATACATAGAATATAATATCAACAACTCTTCGACTATGTAACATCCAATAATAGATACTTCTTGTTGATCATTATTCAACACATATAACATTAGATCACCTATGAACCTAATGAAAAAAATATCAAACATATAAATATAATTAATCATTTATTTGATAAAATATAATTTAACAATGAAAATAAAAATAATTTCAACATTTCACTCAATTGTATAAATGTATTGATTGTGTATTGGCACACTATGTTTAGTTTATTAAACCAAATGAATAGTAAAACGATTCATCATAATGATGAATGAAGTGGGAAAAATTATTCCAAATGAAATGGTGTTAAAACTATTTTTTTGAAGTTTATCCATCTCATTTAGATATATAGTTTTTCTGAAAAACATTCTAAAAAGTTACAAAAATTAGCTAGAACTGCAGTTACTTTATTAGGTAACCTAATACTTCATGCTAAAGGGAACTAATACTCTATCAAAATTATTTATTGATGTATTTTCAATTCATTTATACATTTATGTTTTTTTTTCAATAAACCATGATATATTACATTAATATTGATTTAATGCTTTTACATTCTTTGATGATTGAAGAAATACATCATTCCCAGGATTTTTAATTTTAGAATTTGCTAGAGGATACATACCATTCTAATTGTCCCACAAATAATACATTATATTCATTGACTCCATATCCTAATGTGCAATATGACGATCCTTTAATTTACCCAACTCATTAATCAATTAAAAAATTACAATGTTAAAAGTTCTTTTCAATATGAATTACATTATGATTAATACATATCAAATTAAAATTCAAATATAGAATTTTGAAAAATAGTATCTTTTCATTCCATTATTATGTTTCAGCTGCTACTGAAATTGTACCTTATACCCTTTTTCTCTTCTTTGAACTAATTATAATTTCCAAATTCATTACTAAAATTCATTTATTGTCAATAAATTTATGAACTAAATAACACTATTGGTTGATTTCCCAATTCAATATGTCCATTGAATTGTGTCATGTTAAACCAAAATTTATGATTAGCATAAAGAAATATATGATTACACATAAAAACAATTTTATACTATGTGCTAATCATTGAGGATCAAAATAAAATTCACAAACAAGACAAAAAAACTAGTATCAGTGTTCTAACTAGTTAAATTTCCTATTCTAATAAGGTCACTAATTGTTCATATTAAATATGTGTACATTTTGAATAGTATTAACATTGAAGCAACATATTTTTCCATTCCATCATCCCATAGTTAAAATAATTATTTTATTATAGGATATATATATACATTAGTATCATTTCCATGATTTTTCCATAAATGAATAATCATATAAGTAATTGAAGAAATCATCTTCTTGAAAATCCATGGATGTAGATTATGGGGGATCCAAACAACAATTTAAATGCTAAAATTAATACATAATGTACCAAAAAGGTTAAAAACAATATAAGATAGTACCAATCAATCATTTCTAGGATTTGATGAAAAATATAGATATTACCAATATAAACAATTCCGTGATTGTGATCATTTCGATGTCTCATCGATCCATCATTATTATCCCGAGTATGCCACATCATTTCATAAGTAATCTTAGATGAAATGAATTGTTTTTTATATCATGGTTTTAGAGGAATGAAACAAAAATTAAATATGAGTTTTATTCTTCTGTTTCATCCAAGGGTTGAAATGATTTAAAATCTCATTATTTTTAATTTACACACATCTCCATGTATGAAATAATATTCATTATTCAATATTAGAAACATCTCCCCAGTAAAGCAATGAATAATTTTGTTATAAATGAATCATTTTATAATGATGTCCAAGATTTTTTGAAGACTTTATTAATCATTTAAAATTATGTATGAATATTAGTTTCACTAAATTCACCAATCATAAACAATAAGAAATGTGCATTAAATTATTTAATAATTAAATAAAAAATCATTATATTATACAAATTATGTATAAAAGACAACATCGAATACATGAAAAACCATTCATATTTCACTTTTTTACCATCTTTAACAAATTAATAAATATAATTTTATGGTTGTTGAAATTCTGATCAATATTAACCCTCTCATGATAATCTGATTGTTCTATTGATCTATTGAAATTTTGGAAATTTTATCATGGAAATCTAATACATCATTTTTCAAATTTTTGAACTGAATTCTCCTCTGGTGAATCACTTTGTGTTTCACTGAAAATATTTTTATTTTATTGAATTTATATATCATTTCATTAACAAATCCGAATCAAACATTCATATCTATTTGAAAATTGATTTAGTATCAAATTTTCATATATCTCGTTTATATTCAACCATTTCATTAATTTTCAGTTAGGAGGGAAATATTTTATTCCAGCATCCAATGATTTTTTTTCAATTGTATAATAAAAAATGATTGCATACACTTATCCTACTGAGTTGTGATTCATGGTAAATTAATCCAACATTTATCCATAGTTATTGGATTGTCATGCTTCTCCTAGTACATTCAGATACCCATTTATACATGGTTATTCAATCAAGTAAAATAAAAAGTAAACATTACCCAAGATCATCTAGCATCTTCACCAAATATATCATATAATTAAATAAATATAGTATATAAAAACACAGTGAACATGAATGTAAACTATATATGTTATGACTTAGAATCACTCATTATATTTTAAATGGCTGATTCTAAAATATTATGGAATGATCAATGAATCCTACAAGTTTCCAATCCTCTAATCAACCATTATCCCAAACTAAAAAAATGCTTACTCTATAAGCATAAAGAGTGATAAATGAATTGTGTGGTTAAAAAATATTTATAACCCCAAAGAGAAAATATAATTCATCATAAAAATAAATCATGAAACTCATTTGTAATTATCATTAATGATAGTTATGTGTAATGGATTATTAAGTTAAAACATATTAAAATTTATTAAAAATTATTTTATACTCCATGATGATATAGTCACCAATCATAATATTTAACAAAATTTTACATTCTGATTATATATCACATTCACTAGGAAAAAGGGATGAGGGGATTCCATTAGGGATATCCATCAAGAAGTAGGGGGTCACTATGGGTTCATCCCTGAGAAGTAGGTGGGTATATGTAACAAGAATCATAGGTGAGTGTGGGGTGAGGAGATTTGGTCATCGAGGTTAAGGGGTGAGTCCTTCACGAGAAGGGAGGCCTAGGGGAGGGAAGAGATATCACACCGAAAAGGTATTTCCATTGGAGAGAGGGGATGGGCATAAGGTTAGTGAAATTCATGGCCCACTGGGAGTGGTGTGATCGAGGGGGAGGGGTATTCGTCATCGACGAGGAGAGGTGGGGTTGATGGAGAGGTTTGTAGTTGGTGTTGGGTAGAGGTGACGTTGATCAGTATGGGTGGTTTTTGGTCTCTATAAGATGTGGGTCCTATGGGGAGGGGTGGTTGTTGGCATCAGGGGGAGGTGTGGCTAAAGCGGAGGGGATGTTAAAAATATTGGGAAGATGTAGGGCCGAGTGACAGTTGTTGTTTTGGCTGAGGGAGGATCAATGGAGGGGTAGGGAACCAAGGGGATCCAATATTTGTTATTTTTAATATATTAGATGTTGTTTAAACAAAACACCCGCTAAATATGGAAAAAATTAGCATTGGGTTCTTTGAAACTACCCCAATATTATAAATTAAATTTAATATGATTTATTTAGTGGTGGATCTAATAAACACTGTTAAACCCACTTTTTTAGATTGATTAATGGAACATATGATTATGAATGTCACTGTATAAGAATCCGGACCTTCTTTTTCGGTACGTTTTTCCTTTTTTTTTGGATTTTTCAAGAAAATATGAGTTTTTTTAAATTTTTTAAGTACACGCCTTGTTATTTATGAGTATACGCCATGTAAAACATTGCCACGTGAGGCTGTGAGTTGGCCGTGTCATGGCCACACACATGGCCATGTAGTGGTGATGTGGAAGCCGCCTAATGCGGAGTATGGAAAAGGTGAGTACATGTAGTGTACTTCAAAAGTACAGGCCATGTACTTCAATAGTACAAACCGTGTACTTTAAAAGTTCAAGCCCTTTACTTTCTATTTTTTATTAAACAAACCGTGGTCGCATAATAACCCCAAAACTGTCTTCTTCTCCTGCTTCTTCGACTGATGGCATCCCGTACGATCGTAAATCTCCTCTGAGCCTCTGAGACTCCATCCGTTCTCCGAATCGACCACCATTGATTGCGTTGGAACCGTAGCGGTATGCTCTTCCTTCTCCTAGAGCTTTATTTTCCAATTCCTCATGTTTCTCAATTTATCATTTTTTTAAAATATTATACATTTTTGTAGATCTGTGATATTCTAACGAGATTCATGCTTTGAGGTTCAAGTATATCGATCTCCTAATGTCGAGGTAGGTGGTTTGTTCCTTTCTTTATGATGTCTCTAAGTATTTGTGAAAATTTTAACAATACCCATTAATGGGGTATTGCGTGTTTTCTGTTTTTACCTTGTTGATTTCCTACCTTGCTTATATTCTTGAGTAGAGTTTTTTGTCTATGAATCGGGTAATTTTACAGTTCTTTGGATGATTTTCTCATGTATGTTTTCTTTTTATGACTGTTTGGTCTAGCTTTTCCTGTTAGTATATTACTATTTCGATGCCTAGTTGTAGGATGGTGTGACTGTTATTCCATGCTATGATGTAGTAGAATGATTTCGAAGTAGTTCTTGAGGTTACTTTGGAAATTATGCAATGCGATACTTGGTGAATTTACACAAGGATGTGAGACCTAGTGTAGTAGACCATATGTAGAATTAACATAAGGTCTCTTCTAGAGTGTCTTTAATTTATGATGCAAGACCATATATAGAATTGATGTTTAGTTCTTTCTCAGTGTGTCTATAGTTCCTCGACATGGGACACAGAGGAAATGAGATGTTGAGTGTTTCCCAATAGCGCTTTTAGTAAAATATGAGACTGTAGGGGGAATTGACGGTGGGTGCTTCTCCAGAGAGTCAATTTTATGTAGGTGAACCAGAGGGGTGAGACTGTGTGTGCCTCCGAGTGGGTTACTAGTACTTTTTGGTTAAACTATGTGGGTTAGGCTGTGAGAACTACCCATAGGTCACCTGTTTGTTCTACATACTTGAGTGGATGCTTTCATGTTTGTAAATTATATTCTAGAACTATGGATTGTTTGATGATGATTGCATTCCTATATACTGATTACAATTTACTGTACTTTTACCTTCCATATATTCATTGACTATTAGGCACAGATCGTTGGGTGGTTTCCTCCTAAGACATTGTCTCACACCTGATTTGGGCCATGCATTTGGGAACATATATATTATATTTTTTCAGGTATAGATAAGTACATGGTCCCTTCTACATCAGGTTCATGAATTCACTGCTGCTTGAGAGCATGGGACCAAGCTGAGGCTTGCGATGCCGAGGAGTTGCTCATCTTTTTTTCATTTGTACTTTGGATTAGTACTGCATTCATCATTGAGACTTATTTGGATATTTTCTTAGAAATATATGTATCATTCATCATTTACTTATATTTTTTCTCAAGATATTTATTTAACAGTCTTCGGATGAAATTTTTGTTGTATATTTACTGCTTCCGCTATTGTATGTGTTGTTACATCTAATGTGTACACTGCCAATAAGGGCATAATTTCCCCACTATCACACCCATGGCCCTCACTGCTAGTTAGCATCATCTTACATTCTGGGAAATAAGCATGAGGCCATGTGACCAACTAGGTATGGAGAACCTATTGGTGGCTTCTAAAATAGGGATGTTACAAAGCGGTATTAGAGGAATTAATTTCTCTTGACTTACTATTTTGAGACTATAGCCAGGGATAGGACATAATCGGTACTTCCTAATTAGTTGTTCCTGGGAGTATCTAACCCATGTATAGGGAAAATCCATACTACCTCATTTATTGAAATTCTACTGGTTATCAATTTTAATATTGGTTTGATTTCACCATTAGGTGATTCACATGCTTTGTGTTTTTAACATTTTTTTATTGTTATTCTATTTCTATCGCAACCCGATGTGAAGTGGGTATTCCATCCCATGCATCATATAGGAACTTTTTAGAAATCACATGTTAGGAATTCTTTCCATGCAATCTAGGATGCATTAGAGATTGCATGTTGTATTCATAGACGTTAGGTAGATAATTCATGCTGTTGTTATAGGTCCTTTTATAGAATCCCTATAGTATGATAGGCAATATGTTTGTGTAGTTATTCTCTTAGATGGATGCCAAACTGTAGTTATTGATGTGTTATGGGACCTCATGGACCGATATTTGGTGGATCATTGCTTGTTGCCTTGATATGACTTGTATAAGATGCCATGCGTTGATTCATGGGTAGTATGGGCCCCCATGGATCGGAATTTGGCACCTTAACGTTGGATTTATGTGTTTTTTGGGCTCCAGAGAAATTTATGATGCTACTGTCTAGAAAATCCCAGAATACACGGCATGTACTTTATGAATACACATTGTTTAGTCTACAGTCGTGTCACTGAATGTGAGATTAGGGACACGGGGTAGGAAAAAATCTTGTAGGAACATGTCGTGTACTAGTTTAGCACGCTTTGTAGTTTGATGTATGAATCCCCGCTATGTCACAAACATCGCAGTTCATGTTTTCTTTTCAGATACATGATGTTCCTGAATCTTAGACATCGTGTAGTCTGATCTAGGTACCCAGACGTGTCACGAACAACACAGGTCGGTGTTACCCTTTCTCGTACAAACTGTTTCCATCTAGAACATGCCATGTAATCTCAGTCCAATGTTTGGTCATGTCTCTAACAAAAAGGGCCAGATAATGTAGGTTTAGTTTACGTTGTGTATGCCTTGAAGACACTGTGTAGTTTTTTCTTAGAGGAGCCGTGTGACTTAACCGTGTAGAAGGACTCTGTTAGGGAAGAGGAATCAAGAACACAACATCTGTTTGTACAACACGCCATGTATTTGGGGTGTTACATGACCATTTTAGGAAGTAGTACATGCCAATGTGAATGAATTAATGCAACACACCGTGTAAGGAATGAACATGTGATGTGGTCATGTTTTTCATAACTCGAATTCCTTATTTCTTTGTTCATTCTTGTGACTAAAGTTTTTCACTCCTTGTTAATCTTGAATCTAAGTTGCACTTTTGACCATTCAGAGATATGGAACCAAGATGTCCTTTGGTTGTCTGCCAGTTGTAGTGCAGTGGTTAGATGCCATATATTTCTGATCAGGGACCTCCTACAGATCTTTCTATTGTTCCATCCTTGGCACCAACTATTATACCAGTTGCAGGAACCGATGCATAGTTTAGGGAATGTTTTATGAGGATGATGCAGACCATCCACGGAGATCCTCCTCCTATATCGACTATGGAAGAACTGACGTGGGGTTTCCATCAGCGATATCCTCCCACCTTCTCAGGGGATGGAGGACTACAGGTTGGAGAGTCATGGCTAGAAGTCATGATGACGATTTTTGAGCATCTGGACACGCCTCCAGAAAGGCGGGTTAGGATAACTACCTACATACTATGAGAATCCTCTAACAGGTGAATATCATCATGCTAACGATCCTGGCTTCCATCATCAACTAGGTAATGATTACAAAGTGAAATCTGAGATATTATGGAGCTGAGAGTCATGGTAGTTCTGCTTCCATAGTTAGTGATTCACTAGCTGACAAAATGATACGCCGTATGGAGTCAACACAAGGTGATTTGAGGCAGCAAGAGACATCTTCAGGTATTCAGGTGATATGATACTAGTGTGGAAGGGTGGGCATAGGAGGCCGCAGTGCCAGAAATACCCAGTGGAGTTCCGGTCTTGCAAAAAGATGTGGCACCTCCAGCACTTCTGTTATGGTTTATCACCAGTAACTGGGGACATGGTTTCATCCATGAATCCTCGTTATGGAGTAGTGCAACGAGATTCTCACCAGTCTGTGAACTGTAGTTCTTCTGGCCATTAAGGCGGAGGTGCAGGTCGTGGTCGGGTTGTCAATCGCTGGTCTACCAGCGACAGTAGGGAGGATCAGCTCAGAGTGGACTGGTAGGGCCACATGGTCATGGTACAGGTTAGGCATTTGCAGTGGAGATGACCCAGAAGGAAGTGGATCTCAGACCCTCTATAGTCTTAGGTATGATCATAGTATCCTTAGTTTTATCTTCTTGTCTATTAGATACAGGGTCTTCTCATAGCATTATCTCTGTTGTTGTTGTTGTGAAGAGCATTGGGCTCTTCTAGTTATCCATTACCAATACATTGACTCTAGACACACCATTGGGAACTACAACGATTAGTGTATGTCAGTGCAGTGAGTTACCTCTTGAGGTTGTGTGGTGTCACTTCATCTAGGATGACTATATCCTAGAGATGAAGAGCTATGATGTCATTCTAGGAATGGATTGGCTAGTTCCCTACCGGGAAATCATCAACTGTTATCACCACAAAGTTAGTTTTGTATCACTAGAGGGTGAGACTTTTCTCCATCAGGACAAGTTGGATGTCTAGGAGATTAGAGCAGTACCCGAACATCATGGGATATGATTAGTTACATCTCATATTACTAGTCTATATCTCAATGACTAGAGATATTCAGAGTATGACATTCCTACAATGGTGGATCGATTCAGATATGTCTTTACAAAGGAATTTTCAGGTTCTACTCTAGAGCGTGAGGTGGAATTTAATATTGATCTTGTTCCAGAACCAGCATCAGTGTCCATTCCACCTTATAGGATGGCTGCACCTGAGTTCCAAGAGCTCAAGAAGTAGTTGGGGGAGTTTCAGGCGAAGGGTATTATCAGAACCAGTACTTCTCCTTTGGGTTCGCCTGTCCAGTTTTAGAAGAATGAAGATGGTAACCTCATGCTTTGTGTGGACAATTTGACATTGAACTAGTTGACGGAAAATAACCGATATCCATTTCATAGTATTGATGACCTATTTTATCATCTTCGAGGAGACTTGGTGTTCTCGAAGATTGAAGTGAGGTTTGGTTATCATCAGTTGCACGTTAGACCATCATATATACCTCTTACAGCATTCAGGATCATGTATGGTCTATTTACGTATATGGTTATACCATTCGGTCTCACAAACGCACATGCAGTTTTCATGGCACTGATGAAGCTAGTGTTTAAACCATAAATAGACTCTTTTGTGGTGGTCTTTGTGAAAGATATCATGGTGTACTCTCACACTCACCATGACCATGTTGTCCATGTGATGATCATTTTTATTAAACTGAGAGTGAATCAGTTATATGATATACTTTCAAAATAAAAATTTTGGATGCATCAGATTCACTTTTTGGGTCATGTTATTTTAGAGACATGAGTATCAGTAGACCCAGAGAAAGTGAGATCAGTAGTTTCTTGGGAGTAGGAAAAAAGAAAGGATTGGAGGTATAAAGTTTCCTAGGGCTGGTTGGATAATACAAAAGATTCATATAGGAATTTTCACTCTTATCAAAATTGTTGGTAGGTCTGACCAAGAATGGATCGAAGTTATTATGGTCAGATTGTTGTCAGCAAACCTTTTAAGAGTTGAAGGGGAGGTTGAATTCAGCACTAATACAAGTATTTCAAGAGCTGGGAAATGGCTATACTGTTTATTTTAATTATTCAGGTATCGGTCTAGGATATGTGCTTAATTAGGGAGATGGAGTCATTGCATATGGGTCTCTGCAGTTGAGGCCACATGAGAAAAACTACCCGACACATGATCTAGAGTTTGCAATAGTTGTTCATGCTTTTCCCTGTTGGAGACATTAACTTCTGGGATATCAGTTTGTGGTTTTCACCAACCACAAGAGTCTCAAGTACATCTTCACCCAGCATGATATGAATCTAAGACAGTTTAGGTGTGGCGAGTATCTTCTGTCCATTTACACTGAGCTTGACTATATGCCGGGAAATGGAAATGCAGTGGGTGATGCGTTGAACATGATGGCTCAAATACAGGCAGTTCTGGAGGCCTGCAGTGTGTGGAAGCTTATGGATATGTTCTCTGAAATACATTTGGAAGTGCACGACAGACTGGGGAGAACCTTTCTATCTTTTGTAGATGTTACCTCTACTCTTCTTGATCGTGTACGAAAGATGGAGCTATCAGACTCGGAAGGCCACGTCCTGTGTGAGTGTGTGTCTGGAGGGGCCCCTCTTCCAGGATGGATAGTAGTCAAGGATAATATCTTGTGTTTCTAGGGATGCATATTGATTTTGACATACATACGAGAGGATCTGATGTGGGACTTTCATTCCTCAGTTTGGGAAGTTCATCATGGTGTCACCAAGATGTATCGTGATCTACACCGTCAAAATTGGTGGCCCGGTATAAAGATAGATGTTGCTGTTTTTTTCATGAGGTGTTCCCATTATTAGCTGGTCAAATTGGAACATCAGTGAACAGCTGGTCTTTTACAGCAGTTACCCATTCCTGAGTGGATGTGGAACGATGTCGCAATTAAATTAGTGTCAGTTTTGTCGAGGTCACCATGAGGGAGTGACGCTGTTTGGGAAATCATCGATAGACTTACAAAGGTTTCTCACTTCTTGGAAATCAGGGACACCTTTAGTGTTGTTGAGATGGGGAGGTTGTACATCCAAGAGATTGTATGTCTTCATGGAGTTCCACACTCCATCAAATCAGACATGGATGCACATTTTATTTCTCGAGTCTAGTAGGGGTCTACCAAAATCTTTGGGTACAGAGGTGCTTCTGAGTACATCCTACCATCCCCAGACTGATGGAATGTTCGAGCGTACAATTCAGGTGCTTGGGGATATGCTCCAATATTTTATTATAGACTTTGGAGGTTCATGGGAGAAGCATATACCACTTGTGGATTTTTCCTACAATAATAGTTTTCAAGATACTATTAAAATGGCACCCTATGAGGTATTGTTTGTTAGGACATTCGGATCATCCTTAAGTTGGATGGTGGAAAGAGAGGTAGCATTTCTAGGACTTCGTCTTGTTTAGGAGACCACTATGCAGATAGGGTTGATTCAGAAGTGGATGAATCTGGCACAGTCTCGACAGAAGACTTATGCTGATCAGGAGAGACGACCTCTGGAGTTCGAGGTCAGGATCAGGTTTTCAAGAATGTCATGCCGAGGTTGGGACACAAGAGGATTCAGATATAGGGTAAGATTTAGTCGAGGTAAGTCGGGCCATTTGAGGTGTTGGAGAGAGTTGGGATGGTTGCCTATCAGTTGTAGTTACCTCGGAGGTACTGGGATATGCATGACATATTCTACATTTAGTTGCTCCGACGTTACATTTCAGACCTGTCTAATACCTTTAAACACGAGGAGGTTGAGCTCGATGAGTATGCATCACTTGAGGAGAATCCAATCCGGATTTTTGATTGCAGTACAAAGGTACTCTATGGCTGGTATGTTCTTCTAGTACGAGTTTCATGGAAGCACGAGTGAGTAACGAATGAGACTTGGAAGAGTGATGTCGATGTATGATCGCAGTGGGTGGAGCTGTTTGGGGTTTCTTCTTCTACGCCTCGCTAGGGATATTTGGGGATGAATTTCATTAATTGGATAATATTGTAAGAACTAAAACCTTCTTTATGGGTACGTTTTTCCTTTTTCTATTGTCTTTGAGAAAAGAGGAGTTTCTGGAAACTTTTGAAGTACACGCCATGTACATTATGATTACATGTCGTGTACATCATTGCCACTCTAGGCCATGTGTTGGTCATGTCAGGTCCATAGAAACGACCATGTAGGGGTGATGTGGAGGCTGCATAAAGTGGTGTACATGAATATAGAGTACATGCTGTGTACTTTTATTTTTTAATTAAATGCACTGAGGTCACGTATTAAACCTAGGACTGTCTTCTTCCCCATCTTCAATGATTAAGGGCATCCCATGCATCCATGAATCACCTCCCAGCTCTCGAGCCTTGATCTATTCTCTAAATTGATCGTCATCGATTACATTAGAACAGTAGTGGTAAGCTCTTCATTCTCCTAAATCTTTGTTTTATATTTCCTCCACATTCTCATGTTATCGTAGGTTGAATGTTTTATACATTTTCATAGATCTACGACATTCTATGTAGATTGAAGCATCGAGGTTCAAGTATATCGATCTCATAACATCGAGGTAGGTGGTTTGTGCCAATCTGAAGGAAGTCTTCAAGTATTTGTGCAAATTAAACTAATATTTGTGAACAGGGTATTGCTTGTGTCCTTTTTCCATTGTTGTATACATGACTTTCTTATATTCCTTACTAGAGATTTTTTTCTGTTAATTGGATGATTTTATTGTTCTTTGGATTCTTCTCCCATGCATGTTTTCTTATTCTGACCATTTGGTCAAGCTTTTACTATTAAGATATTGTGACTTCCATGTCTCGTTGTAGGATGGTGTGAATATTATTCCATGCTGAGATTATGTACAATGATAGCCAAATAGTTATTGAGGACACATTATACATTATGCAATATGATAAAATCCGACTTTACACAGGGCTGTGAGATCCTAGTACAATAGACCATATTTATAATGGACGTAATGTATTCTCCTGAGTGTCTTTAATTTACTATGCGAGACTATAGGGGGAATTAATGTTGAGTGCTTCCTCAGACTATTTGTAGATACTTGATGAGGTCTACAAGGGGAATGAGGCATTTAGTGCTTCCCCAGAGTGCCATTAGTACGATACGATACTATTGGGGGAATTGACGGTGAGTGATTCCCCAATGATACTATTTTATATAGCTGAACCAGAGGGGTGAGACAGTGTGTGACTCCTAGAGGGTTGGTAGTACTTTTTGGTTGAACCATATGGGTAAGGATGTGAGAACTACCTAGAGGTTACATGTTTGTTCTACATTCATAAGTGGATGGTTTCTTATTTGTAAATTATATGCTAGAACTAAGGATTGTTTGATATTGAGTGCTTTTATGTTTACTATTTACTATTTACTATACTTTTACCTACTATATATTCACTGACTGTTAGGCACCAATCATTATGTGGCCGCCTACTGGGACATTGTCTCACACCCTATTTGAACCATTATTTTGGGCCCAAATAGATTATATTGTTTTGAGTATAGATAAGGGAAAGCACACTTGTACTTTAGGTTCATGTATGCACTGGAGCTAGAGAGCATGGTACCAATATGAGGCTTGCGATGCGGAGGAGTTGCTCATATTTTTTTCTTTTATACATTGGTCTAGTATTGTATTAAGCATTGTGACTTTTTTGGCTGTTTTCAAAGACATATACATATCGAGCATCATTTACGTATATTTCTGCTCCAGTAGTTTATTTACATGTATTCCACTGTTATTATTTTTGTATATTTACTTCTTCAACTATTTTATATGTTTTCACTTCCACTGTGTACTCTTACAATGAGTTCATAGTTTCACCACTATCACACCCAAGGCTCTCGCGTCAAGTCAGTAACCTCTGGTATTTGGGGAATTTCCCTTGAGGCCATGTGACCAACCGGGTATGGGGTGCCTCTGTGTGGCTTCCAGAACTAGTATGTTACATAATGCATCCCAATATACATGATCAATTTGTATTGGATTTTCAAAATAAAAATTACATCATGATCACAATAATGGAATTGTAGTCATATTGGATATTCAGTACATTGAAATGATTAGATTAATGTTACAACATTCACCCTCAATGATCATATGTGTAACATTTTTATTATTATTGAATAAACGATGTATAGATTAGCATAACTCGTTTTCTCTTGATTTCATTCCAACAGATAATCTAGAATCATTAAATACATGATCTTTGAATATCTAAATAACTTATCATAGAATGAAATGATAGAAAATAATATCACATACAATAACATTGTCACATGTAATTTAAATTATCGGGCACATAATTAGATAGTAGTAATGATTTATATTCGAGAATCAAATAGATTCATTAAAATATTAATAAGATTATTAATATAAAATAGTGTTTTTAATATAATTTTAACTATGCAATAATATCCCAATAATTTTTAGAAAGTAGTTATTTAAATTTTTTTAAAAATAGTGTATGAAATAAAAAATGAAAATATAATTTCCTTAATTATTTCCATGATAATTTTCAATAGTTTTTTATGTAAATAATATTTATAATATATATATATATATATATTAAAAGTAATCAAATTGTTGAAATATATTACTGGAATGAAGTTATAGTGGTCAATCTAAATATTTTAAACAAATTCTTACTAATTAATAGCATTATTGAACCTTTTATTAGATGTTTTGATGTGGCCATTGATATGTTTATGATATAAGAGAAGAGGATCTATGTAGAAGAGTTTCTCTATGATGATAATTCTTCAGCTGATGTGCATGTATGTAGAATTGAAGTCGGGTCAGTGTCGCACTACTACATGCGAGTGTCAGCGATGATCATTTATGAGGATGAGGTAAAGGTGTGGTGTAGTGATGTATGTAGGCCTCTGTCACGCTACAATGGATATGATAGTGAACATGAGTTGGTGATGTAGGAATGTTACTTATGATAGGAGGATATTTTTATACCGGATAAAACATACATATATAGATGAGGTTGAAAAGTGTTAATATATATATATATATATACAAACTGTATATATGAGAAAATATATATAATTATAAATTTGGATATATATATAGTAATTTCACTAAAAAAATTTAAATATATAAAATATTTAATCATTATAATTAAAAATAACAAATGATATAATTTTTAAAAAGAGTATATGAAAGAAATGATATGGATATATATATATAGATATACATACTTATATATATATATTTATCTACGTGTTGTTAAATATGTATTGATATATATGTATATTAAAAAAAGTATAGACATCATTATTTTAAAACTATAATATAAAAATAGATAAAATATGATTTTAATATTATAAAAATAATTAATAAATTCCAATAATCTTATAAAAAAATTTATAAGATGTAAAATTTTAGATAATAATAATATAAAAAATTTCAATAGTAATACATAACTTAACATTTATTTTTTGTAAACAAATAATATATGAAATATAATTCAGAAAAATTAATAACACTTAATTAATATAAAAATTAGCAATATCAATTAAATCATTTTAAATTATGATTTATAAATAAGAAAAATGAATAATGAAATAAAATAATATAAAATGTCATTTTATTTTGAATATATAACGATCGATAAAGTGAACGAAATTAAAAAAAATAAAATATAGAGAAAAAAACTCATTACATAAATATCTGTCTCACACAGAATAATTTATATGCAACTATCAACATGTATTGTACACTTCACATGAAATTAACCCACATGATATGTGTCATCAATTTTATGCCTTAAAAAATAATTGTTGAGTATGTATCGTTGTCTAAAATGGTATAATGATCATTGTTAAAGCATACCAAACTATGTGGGTTTTTATTCCCTTTAAAAGGATACACACGTAGCCAAATTCATGGCCCTTATCCCATCCATTCCACCCAATATGGAGATAAACTCTATAACACCTACTTATGTGGTTTTAAATAATATAGTGAAAAAATAAAATGATCAAATGAGGGAGAATATAATTCCTTGGTGTTGTGTCTGAAAAACATCATGTTGTTAGTGAAACAATTTCATCAATGTTTAAATAAGGTTGTTAATATTATAGATTGCAAAAAATTAAATAAATATTTATTATATTCATTGATAAGGTAACAATTCTGATTTTTAGGTGAGTCGGCCTTTCATTTTATATTCTCACAAAACGGTCCATCATCACCACCCCATTAGATTAAGAGGCCAACCGCACCTTGAAATTGATAGTGTCATGTGATACATGTAACATCCAAAGTAGTTCCATAAGTAATTGAAACCATTAGAATCAAATACATAAATAAATTAATTTCTTTTGATTTCCATGAAAAATGGGATTTAAATTGAATGTCAATATATGGAATTCATAATAGAAAAAATTTCTTAGAAACACCTACCCATGTCTGGGAAATATAAAACAAAAATCATCAGTGAAATGAATAAGTGGGCTATATTTATAATACAGACAACATAAACATAATAAAACAATAATTTAAAACAAATCCTAGAAATGGGATCACCAAAATTCCCTTTCGAAATATTAAAAAATAATGAATTTGAAAAGATATATGAAGTAGATAAGAGAGAATATTAAAATAGATTACCACATTTATTGATAAACAAGTATGAAATATATTTGAGGTCAATGATCCAAAAGAGGAAGGTGGAGAGTATCATCCTAGGATCTTCCATTAACCCACATGAAAATGGGGAAGCAATACGTCCTCCACTTGAAATGGAAAAATGGGGAGGCAAAATAATAAAACATTGGAGAAACCATAATGTTAGGTCACAAAATTTTCTAAACCCTAAATTTGAATGTAAAAATAAATTTGATACATTTTACCCCTACATATATTAGTTATAAAATTTCATGAATGATTCCACAAATTTTTAATAGCTAATAGATATTTACATTACACAACAGAATGTTACATTGATTATTCATTGCAGTTCTCCAATTTTTTGACTTGTAAAAAACTTATAATTTTCCAAATATGAAATCTAAAAATAATAAAATTCATGAAAATCAGTAGTTAGTCAACATAATATATAAATGTTTCATTATTATGTTTTATTAACTGATATTTCCTTATTATAACATAATCTAATTATTATTTTGTTTATATTCAATGATATTTAAATCATTGTATTAAATAATCATGACAATCCGATTGAATACGATAATATATTATTTTCCCATTAATGAATATCCCTGAAATATTCCATCATCGATGGAATCACAAATCATAACTTAAGTAACATATTAATTTTTTTGATACATATACTTCCAAAAAATACAAAATGTTTTTATTGGTTTTTTTATTTAATATCCCATAAAATGTATTTTTTTCTTATGGAATTAGTAAATGTTTGATCAAAATATTAATACCCACCAGTATAACTTCTTTAGAGTACTTAAATATATGTATATTCCCAAATAATATACCCTATTGAAGATATTAAAAATTATATAATTTTTTAAACAATTATTTATTTATAAGGGACTCAACAATGATACTTCATATGAACAAATAAATTTTTATTGATATATATCATTATAAATGAGGTGATATCAATTTCATTATATGATTTAAAATTTTTAATGTGTATTCACAACATTTTTTAATAACACTTATATACTTCTTGATGAATATCATCATTAATCTCTTTTATTGAATCTCTACAATACGTGATATTTATTAAAATAATATTAAAATATATAAATCAATTCACCATTGTTCTCATTATATTTCATAGGAAATGAAAATTTTAACTAAGGTAGTTCAACACTATTTTAAACTCTACCATTATTTGTTTTATGACATTTATGTAAAATCATACATTTAACTCTTGTTTCACATGTATATTTATTTGAAACATCATAATTTGTATACAAATTTCATCCTGGCTTTTAGAAAATTTTCACCTGTAAATTTGATTATAATTCCTCAGTGGATGATTTCGAAATGTATTTCCTGTATCAATATATTTAATAAATTACTCATATTATATTAAAATTATTTATAATTAAGTGATATATTTTTCATTTAATTGAAGAATTTTCAACATTTACATTATCAGTGAAACCATTTCAATTAAAAACTATAACTACATAGAAATCAAATATATAGATATCAAAAGTTTTTAGATTAATATTAAATAAATTGAAAAAACAAACACCTTAGAACCATTATGGTGTAATTTCATTGGAGAAATGAGACACAATATTTTTATCTAATGCAATATCTTCAACATCTCCCTTAATTACAATCCCATTTAGTACTCTTTATAGAAAAACCCTACTTAAAACTATTCTTTATAATTGGGGATATAGAATATAAAAAAGGGTGAGCTCAAATGTAGAGTATATTTAAAAATGAAAGATATCAATCAACGATCATTTAATAGCCTATGTTACACATTATATGAGTGTAGTATCTAAGTAATGATGTAGATGCTCAATATACAAGATGGGGGTGAATTGTATTCATCCAAAATTTCCTTCAACAAGGAATGATATTTGTTTAAAAATTTAAACTAAGACAATTCAAAACACCTCTAACACCAATTGGAGAATAGGAACAAGGTATGAAGTTACAAACTTCTAGTTCAATGAACTTGCTTAAATTTTGAAAGTGATTACAAAAACAGGTTCTAGAAATACGGATCCAGAAATGGATACCTAAATAAAGTTTACAATATGATATTCTTCCTTAAAGCGTATAGAATCTAAATGAATCAGAGTACAAGTGTAAAGAAATATAAGAAAATTATACATTCTTACAATACAATATGCAGTGAAAAAACAGGTAGTAAAACTACAAGTAACAAAAAACAACTCTATTAACCCAAAGAGAAGGGTATCCAACAACCTGGGATAAAGGTACCTTGATTTAAACATTCAAGAAAGTCTATCTTACCCACACCAGGGTAAGCCCTCGATACGAAGATTGGTGTCTCTATCTTGCTATCCTCAGAAGACCTAAACATCAAGGTAATTGGAACCTCTATCTTCCTCAGAAAGGAATCCCTAGAGCTTCAAGGTAGTCTACAACTCTGTCTTCCTATCCCTGGAAGCCCTCGAATGTAATCACCAACATTCGGAGTCGCACGAAGCAATCTGAACGAGCGGTTCAGTATGCACAATTCATGAAAATCCTCCCTCTCTAGAAATCACCTTAACAACTTGTGGTTTCTAGATTGATCAACTTATTATTGAGCTCTTTCAAATGAGCTCCTATTTATAGGCTTGGATGAAATGGTCTTCTCCCTCCTCCAATGGTCATATTTTCGTTAATGTTTAGAGGGACCTGTACACATGTCACTCAACCAACAGTTAGTTAGAAACAGAATGGATGGCATCGTTTTATAACAAAACATGTGTAATTGAACGAAAGACGTCATTTTATAATGAATCAAGTGTAAGAATAAGAAAAACAAGAATTCAGAATGTAAGTAAATAAAAGTTCGGAGTATAACCATAATGGAATTCCGAGTCTATGTAAAAAAATATTCGGATTCTGTTCTATAAGAATTCAGAACATGAAATCTGTAGAAGAACAAAGTCTGAATTTCTAAGGAAATTCGGAGTCTGGTTCCACCAGAGTTTAGAATCTGACCATGCAGAGTTCGAAGTCGAACTAGTAAAAGTTCGGAGTCGAACATCATAAGAGTTCAGAGTCAAACTTATTAAAGTTTGGAGTCAAAATTCATAAGAGTTCGGAGTCGAACTCATGAATGTTCAGAGTCGAACATCATAAGAGTTCGGAGTCGAACTCATGAATGTTCAGAGTCAAACTTCATAAGAGTTCGGAGTCAAACTTATGAATGCTCGGAGTCAAACTTCATTAGAGTTCGGAGTCGAACTCATGAATATTCTGAATCGAACTCCATAAGAGTTCGGAGTTGAACTCGTGAAAGTTCATATCTAGAATTCGTAGAGGAACTTAATTATAGATCACATCCAGAATTTGATCCTAAAAATAGTATAGTCCAATTCTTGATATTATATGATTCTGTGGTTTTGGGTATGAATCCAGTTTTTCTATTTAAGAAAAAAAATATTGATATGTATAAGAAAATCTGGGTTAGGATGGATTTCCTTAAAAAATAAAATTTTCCTTATGGAGGTAAAATATATATTTCCTTAAGTATAAGTTGTTTGTGATTTTCAAAACAAGATGGAATGGAAAAGTCATAAGGAAAAATTTATTGACTCAACAATCTCCCCCTTTTTGAAAATCACAAACATCCTAATGAAAAGGAATATAATGTCATTGAAAATATTAACTAGAATTTGAAATTAAAATTTATCTCCCTTTTTTCATAGATGAAAGTTAATAAAACTAACTCCCGCTTAGGCATTGAATCTCTAAGGATTGTATTCTGAATTTCCGAAGTGGAGTTTTCATTATCATGGAAATGAAATACTTCATAGTGAGCAACTCCCCCTTACATTAAGGATATTTCACTTAGAAATGTTTCAACATTATTTTAAATTTTCCTTTCTCCCCCTTAGGAGTAGTAATTTTTCCTTATCCGCCTTTGTGATTTTCAAAATGATTTGATGGGAATGGAAAAGAAAATATGGTACCTGAAACATTAGTATATAACAAGATACAGCCAACTAAATTTTCATTAGAGTTGAGAAAATTTTACAAAGAATGACATATATGAAAAAAGATCACAGTGAGTTCATTTGTCTTCCTTTTCCTTTGGGATCAGCTTCTTCAACAAGGTTTTGAGCTTATTTAAGTATCATTGGTCTTCATTAATATTCCTCTCCAAGGATTTTAACTTTTCTTCTTGGGATTTCAAAGCTTCTTCTGAGCCTCCATGGCTTCTTTCTGCATCTTAATTAATTCATCTTTATTTTCCAGCTTCTCCTTAAACTCAAGCTGGAAGACTCTTTCACTTTTCTAGTTCTGAGCTACTGAATTAAGCTTCCCATTCAGGTCTCTAACTTGTTGAATTTGAGTGATTTGATCAATGTTCAGATCTTACTGATGATTCATGATCTTTTTATCCTCAGTTTCAAAAGCATCTTTCACCTCATTCTGAAAATTATCATAATCAGCCATGTCATCTTCAACTTTCATAGACCACAGAGTTATTTTTCGTCAATATTTTCTATGCACATCATAATTGATAAGAACACTTTTGTGGTCATCTTCAATCATCACGCACTTATCCATGACCATGGATAAGGAATCCTATTTCTAATTCATACTATGTTGCAGCATTTGGCATCTAGAATCTATTGTTGGAAAAATCAGAATGGTATCTACCAACTTTTTCATTTATTCAACCACAAAATCATTTCCATGAGCTGATAACTCTGAATCAGATAATTTTCGTGGTGATAGATCTTCCTCGACTTGCAGTAGATTTCTTTTAGAATATACACCAACCTCCTTCTTGAAAATCTATTTTTTTGGTGTATCCATAAAGACATGCTTCACTTTTTCATCTTTCAGAATGGGTTCCCCAATAGGATATTCTTCCTCGGATTCAGAAACATGAATAATCTGATCTTCATCTTGTTTCTCCTTTTCTATTCCTTCCTATTGAAAAGCCTTCTCATAGGATTCTTCCTCATCATAAAAAACATGTTTTTCTTCTTCATGTTTCCTATCATCACCCTTGCTGGCTTCCTCAACCCCCTTTCCTGGAGTAACTAATTTTGCAGATTCATCCTTTTCTTGATAATCCTCTACTTTCTTGATCAAGGCATCCAAATCATCACTTCCCTCTTCTTCTTCTTCTTCTTCTTCAATATCTTCCTCTAATTCTTCCCCATCAGCATTTTTTTCTACTTCATCAACAACATGTTCACCCTTAGGCTTTTCCAGAGTGATATAGTTCTTAGATATTATTTCAGGTGAAGAAGTTTCAGTAAGGAATGTTTCCGGAATCGGAATCTTCCTAGAAGCTATTTCAGTATATCTCAAAAGAGATTGCACTAGTTCGGCTTTAGACAACTTCTTTTTCATCTTTTTTCATTTGCCTGATTTTCTAATTCATCTGCATCTCTCTCTTTAAAGGCCATAGCATCTGCAGGGTCCAATCCAAACTTTTGATCCCCTTCTTTCCTCTTCTCTTTTTCTTCCCTTCACTTAGCAGCAACTTCATCAAGATAAGTCTTTTGTTTCTTCGGTTTGGGGGGGGGGGAGAATGAGTTTCCTTAGACATGGGATTTTCTTCATCAGTAACCACTTCCTTAATCATTATCTTCTTCCATGTCTTTTTGGATGGTTCCAGAGACTGTGTATCTTTCTGAGCTGCCTCATCCTCTTCCACAGACAGAGGGTAGAATTCTCCAGATTCATTAGAAAAAACCCATCTTCATCCTCTTCAAAGTATCATCACTTACTAGCATAAGCATACAATTACAGACTTTTGATTTGCATGAAACCACGAATGATTTTAAGCATCGTACTATCAGCATAGATAGAATGTCATGGTACATAATTATTTGAGCTCTCAAGTTCCCTTATTTGTTGTTCTTGATCGTAATCAAGACATTCCTCATCAAATTTATCTTTCATATATTTAAAAACAAATCTAAGACATAAATATCACTTTTTTCAGATTATCCTTATCTCATCTTCTTGGTACGAGAAAAACTTGTACCCAGAGCTGTAGAATCTTATTGTTCGTAGTGAGATGAGAAATATTAGAAGTCGTAGTATCTTTAAGTCCTAGACCTTTTAAATACTTCTCCTTGTCGAAGCATATTTGCTCATCTGGAAGCTTATGTGATCAAAAATCAGCTTCCTCTTCATAGGATAAATCAACCAAGCTCGCGGCCTAGGTGTAAGATGACTTGTAAGTCTTTCCATTAGGCTTGAACGAAAACCAGTCTCTGCCATCTCCCATCTGGAAGGAAACAGACTCATAAAACTCGATCAACAAATCAGTGTAAACTAGATCTTGTTTCTCTGACTTTTACAAGCTTTCATCTTCCCAACTATTCAATATGATATTCTTTGTTATAATAGAATAATGTTTGTAAAAATCTGGAAGCCCCATCCTTTCCCTGAAGACTAACCATTTCTAGATTGGCTTTTTAGTTGACATATCTTGAGATGTTGCTTCAATAGACATTCATAACAGAGAGATCTGAAATATTCGGAATGTCTTTGAAAACATCGGAACCGGTCTTAAGAAGGGAAACAGGGCTTCGAGACGTGAAAGCTTTGAAAAACCGATGTGGGACGATTCTTGGGGTCCCCATTATATAGTAGATGCATGTGACCTTTGGTCTTCTAAATACCATCTAACGGTTGAAAAACATTATGATCTGATCTGAGGGTTGAGAAAAATCTTGCAAGGAAAACATGACTCCGATATTTTGAGGATTTTAAAAAATCATTCGGATTTAAGGAAATCTAGAATCAAAATTATATTAAAAAACAGAAAAATACCACCATGAAAAATATGATTACAAAAATTTAATTAAGTAAATCATACCTTTAATATTGGCTAGATTTTTTTCGTAATTTTTATTATTCTTCTTGAAGAAATGAATTTAAAATTAAAAAAAACTCATTACGAAAGTTGTAGTAATAAAATCTCATTATGAAAGTTCCAGTATGAAAATTCTCATTATGAAAGTTCCAGTAAAAAAATTATCATTACGAAAGTTCCAGTACGAAAATTCACATTACGTAATGTTTAGTACGGAAATTCTCATTTCAGAATGTTTAGTACGCAAATTATCATTACGGAAATTTCCCACTCTTAGAATTTCCATTCCGAAAATTTCCATTCTGATAATTTCTATTCTAGAAATATCCATTCCGATAATTTCGAAAAAACTGTTAACAAAAAATTTTAGTTACCAAAGAATAAAATAAACTTTCAATGAAAATTTTGGTTAAACTAGCACACAAATGTACTCCCCCTATGAAAAGGAGTTTATTACTGTAAGGATAATTGTTCAACATGTAGTTAAAGAAGAAGGACTACCTTACAGTTATCATTCCTAACTTCGGTTTAATGTATTCAAATCTATTGGACGATAATGATTTTGTGAAAATATCATCATGTTGATCTTGCGTTCTGATAAACTGAAGAATAAAATCTCCTTTAAGTGTGTGATCCCTAAAAAAGTGATGCATAATATCTGTGTGCTTTTCATGTGAGTGATGTGAATGGTTTTTACTAAGGGAATGACACTTGTGTTATCACACAAAATTTGAGTTTTAGTAAAACTCAAGCAATAGTCTTTCTATGTGTGTTGCATCCACAACACTTGAGCACAAAAACTTCAAGCTACTACTTATTCCGCTTCAGTAGTGGAGAGAGCTACTGAGTGTTTCTTCTTGTATGACAAATAAACTAATGAAACTCATAAGAAATGAAAAGTTATGTATGTACACGTTCTATCCATTCTACAACCACCAATTTCAACATCAAAAAAGTTTTTTAAAACAAAATCATTCCCATAAGTATAAAATAATCCTATAACTATGGTTCCCTTTATGTATCGAAAAATTATTTTTACTGCCTTTAAGTGAGATTCCTTAGGATTGTATTAATATCTCGTTGATAAGCATACTGAAAACATCAAGTATGGTCCACTAGATGTTAAGTATAGTAGAATTTATATAATACCTCTAATCAGTTTTTGAAAACACATCTGAGGATGTATGGTGGGATGGTCTAAAAACAAAAGGATCAGATTCAACAAATTTTACATACATTGTTTGTTCAACAGTACAAGTATTTTTATTGAAAAATCTATAAGCCTTAGATGCTGTGGAGTAGCCTTAGAAAATTCCTTTATCATATTTTGGTGAAAATTTGTTTATATTGTCTTTAGTATTCAATATGAATACCTTGCAACTAAAAACCATGAAGTAGGAATGTCTATGTTTTCTACCATTCCATAACTCATAAGGAGTTTTATTAAGAAAAGGACTAATCAAAACTTGATTTATAGTATAACAAGCAGTACTTATTACTTCAGCCCAGAAATGTCTATCAAGAGAATATTCCCTCAACATGGTTCTAGTTATCTCATGAAGAATTCAATTTATTCTATCAACTACATTGTTCTGGTTAGGAGTTCTATGTGCTGAAAAGTTGTGAGTAATACCTTTTCAACTACAAAAAGTTTCAAATTCAGAATTTTGAAATTCTCCTCCATGATCAATATGAATAATTTATAGTGGGATATTTTTCTCTATTTTAAATTTTTCTATAAAACATTTGAAATAAGAAAAACCTTCAGACTTATTTTCTAGAAAATAGACCCATGTAAATCTAGTGTAATCATTAACTAAAACAAACACATAGTATTTGCCTCCAATTCTTCCAGTTTGTGTTGGATCAAAAAGATCCATGTGCACTAACTATAATGTATCAGTTGTTAAGACTACACCGATTGATATAAAACTAGATTTATGATGTTTACCATATTGACAAGGAACAATAACTTTAGAATAATCCAATCTATGCTCTAGTATATCCTTAACTAGTTTTTCATAGATAGTTTACATAAGTTCTTAAGGTTACAGTGACCTAATGTTCTATGCCATAACCAATAGTGATCTTCCATTTCACTTAGGAATTGTAAATCATTTCTCTTAAGTTCTACTATGTTCAAAGTGTAAAAATTCTCTTGATTATTGGCAGAGAGAATAAACACTTCTTGGGAATTGTGTACTAAGCACTTATCATTCCTAAAATTCACAAGGTAACCTTCATCACATAATTAACTTATGCTAATGAGGTTTCACTTAAGACCATTAAAAAATAAAACATTTGAAATCAATGTTTTACCAAGAAGAACAATATTACTTATACCAACAATTTCCCCCTGAGCATTATCTCTAAAAGTCACCTTTCCTCCTTTCGTCTTGATAATGTTTTCAAAATATATTTTGTTAGGAGTCATGTGCCGGGAACATCCACTATCCATGTACCGAGTATTTTTGTTGGTATTTCCTTTATTTTCATGAAAATAAGAAAATAATTAGACTTTCATAATCCAAACTTGTTTGGATCCGAGATTTCCAGATAACAAAATTTTGGGCACCCACTTTTTTTTTGAAAAAAAAAGCTTTATGAAAACCTAAATTTTGGGTTTTATTTACTGATCAATCCTTTGACCAGTGACCACCACATTGAATCTTGGTATAAAATGGGACACTTTGTGGAAAAAAGTAGTTGTTACTAAAAGTTTTTTTTGCATGGGTATAACCAAATCGAGATTTGTTTTTTAAAGGTCGTATTTGTGAATACATTTTAACATAATTTACTTTACCATCAGTAAAGTTTGATAAACACTTCTTTAAGGAAAAAATTTCACACTTGAGTTTTATAATAATGTTTTTATCTTCAAAATCATTATATTTCGAACTAGAGTTAGGCTCAAAATCAATTTTCTTAGAAATTAATTTTTCTAATTCTCTAAAAAGGTTGTTCTTCTCAGAACATAATTCCTCAAGAGTTTTTGAAATACTTATAAAATCAGAATTATTCCTATCAATATCATTAGAATGATATGATATTTCTTTTATAAGAATAGTATTTCCTAGAGTTTTCCTTATCTTGTTTTTTATTGGGTTTGGTATTCTCAATCTCAAGAATTTCAGCAAACCATGATACTTCTTCATAGGTAGGTTAAGTAATTTCTTCATCATAAGAGGAATCTTAAACCGAAGAGTTATAATATTTTCTATCATTAGAATTTAACGAAACATTTGTCAAAGATTCAGAATTTTTTACCTTATACATAAAGCAATGATTGTTAATAGGTAATCTGGCTATAAGACCAAGATTCTTCTGTCCTGAAGATTCATAATCAAGAATATTCAACTGAAGAGTCCCCACCACTGGCACTCCAGGTGTCATTAGCATTCAGTACTTTCTTAGCTTTAGCTTTATAATACTTCTTTTTATTCCTCTCAGAATTCCTTTATTTCATTTCTTTCTTTTTTAGAAAAGGGAAATACGTTATAATATGTCCTTCTTTCTTGCATTCATAGCAAGTAACTTCACATTCTTTCCTGTCTTTAAATTCCTTTTACTTATACATAGATTGGAAATTTCTCTGACCAGCTATCATATTCATCCTTCGAGAAAGATTTTCTAACTCATTCATTGAGACTTCACAATAACTATATTCTGATTGGATAACAACCTTCTTAGACTTGGATCTAGTTACTATCTCAGGATTCCAAGCTTTCATATGATTTGAATTTGTGGTAAAAGCAACAGTACCATTTCCATTTTTCTTCTTGATGTTTTCAGCATCTCTCTTCATTCTTGTATCATATTGGAGAAGAGTTTCAAATAGTTCATCTAAGGGAATTTGAGTGACTTTCATGTTCTCATCAATAGCTGTTCTTTTTTATTCCCACTCATTGGGCATAATATCTATAATCATTTCCACAAGGGCTTCATCATCTAACACTTTTTCCCCCATAGACAGATGAATGTTCACTATAGTCCTAAACCTCTGTTCAACATTACAGATTGGTTCTCCATTTGGAAAATTGAATCCATGGTATTCATTTCTAAGCATAGCTCTCCTAGTTTCAATCACTTTATAAGTGCCAAAGTGTCGAACCTCTAACTTCTTCCATATACAATTAGTTTCTTCACAAGAAGAAATTTGGCTATATATATTTCTATTCATTGAATATAGTAAAGTATTGTGTACCTTATAACTGAGTTGATATTCTTACTTTTCCTGGTTAGTGCATGTTCTAACATCCTTATCAGGAATTTAATAATCATCAGTAAGCATAATGAAATTATCAACTCCAGTATTGATAAAAAAAGTCTTCATTAGATCTATCCAAAACTCATAGTCATTACCATAAATAATTGGTGGTCTGGTAGGATTTAGATTTTCAGTGTAACCAACTTTGATTCCAGTCATTCCAAGAAAAACTTTGGCAACCAAACTTGTTATTAGGAAAAGATTGTAACCACAAAGTTCGGAATGAAAATTTTGGAATTAAAAAGTTCGGAATGACAAGGTTTGGAATGAAACTATACTTCTAATCAAGGACAAATATCAATGAAAAAGTGATCATGAAAAACTTATATGTGAGTATAAGTATTTCAGAGACCTGCAGTGATACTAATTGTAGGATCGGAATAATGATGTGGATACTCAATATACAAGAGGGGGGAATTTTATACATAAAAAATTTCCATAAACAAGGAACGATCTACGTTTAAAATAGTTAAACTAAGAAAATTCACAACACCTATAACACCAATTGGAGAATTGTAAAAAGGTATGAAGTTACAAAATTCATGTTCTATGAACTTGCATAAATTTGGAAAGTGATTCCGAAAACAGGTTCTGAAAATATAGATCTAGAAATTGAAACTTAACTGAAGTTTACAATATGAGAATCTACCATAAAGAGTATAGAAAGTAAATGAATCTGAGTAAATGTGTAAGGAAGTAGAATAATATCTTACTTTCCATACAATACAATATGCAGCCGAAAAAAAAGTAATACAACTACAAATAACAACCAATAACTCTTTTAACCCTGAGAGAAGGGTATCCAACAACCTTGGATAAAGGTTCCTTGATTTTAAACATCAACCATGTATATATTACTGACACCAGGGTAAGCCCTAAATATGATGATCGGTATCTCTGTCTTCCTATCCCTGCAAGCCCTCATCTTCAAGGTATTTGGAACCTCTGTCTTTCTCAGCAAGGAAGCCCTCAATCTTCAAGGTATTCGGCACCTCTGTCTTCCTATCCTCGGAAGCCCTAAATTTTAATCACCAACATTTCTGAGTCGCACGATGAAATATGAACGAGCGGTTCAATACGCACAAAGCATGAAAAACTTCTCTCTATAGAAATCACATTAACATCGTGTGGGCTCTAGAGTGATCAAATTCTTTTTGAGCTATTTAAAATGATCTCCTATTTATAGGATCAGTTGAAACAGTTGGCTCTATCCTCCAATGGTAATATTTTCCTTAATGTTCGGAGGGACCTGTACACATGTCACTCAACCAACGGTTAGTTAGAAACAGAATGGACGACATAATTTTATAACAAAACATGTGTAATAGAAAGCATGTCATCGTTTTATAATGAAACAAGTGTATGCATAAGTAAAACTAGAATTCGGAATGTAAGTAAATAAAATTTAGGAGTCTAACCAAAATGGAATTCGGAGTCTATGTTAATACAATTTGATTCTGTTTTATAGGAATTCTGAACATGAAATCTGTAGAAGTCTGAAGTCTAAATTTCGAAGGAAATTCAGAGTCTGGTTTCACCAGAGTTCAGGATCTGATCTTTCAGTGTTCGAAGTCGAACTAGTAAATGTTTGGAGTCTAACTTCAAATGATTTTGGAGTCGAACTTATGAATGTTCGGAGTCGAACATCATAAGAGTTCGGAGTCGAACTCATGAATGTTCAGAGTCGAACTTCATTACAGTTCGGAGTCGAACTCATGAATGTTCAGAGTCGAACATCATAAGAGTTCATAGTCGATCTTATGAATGTTCAGAGTCAAACTTCATAAGAGTTCGGAGTCGAACTCATGAATGTTTTTAGTCGAACTACATAAGAATTCAGAGTCGAACTCATGAAAGTTCGTATCCAGAATTCGGAGTAGAACTTTATTATAGTTCATATCTAGAATTCAGAACCAAAAGACAAGAAAACTCTAATTCTTGATATTATATGATTCTGGGGTTTTGGGTATGAATCCGGTTTTTTTATTTATGAAAAAAATATTGATATGTATAAGAAAATCTAGGTTAGGGTAAATTTCCATAAAGAATAAAATTTTCCTTATGGAGGTAAAATATATATTTGCTTATGTATAAGGTGATTTTGATTTTCAAAACAAGAAGGAATGGAAAAGTCATAAGGAAAACCTTATTTACTCAACAATGAGTAATCTAAAATATAAATACCCTCTCTATCAAAAATAATATTCACCAGTAATGTAATAAATCATTATAATTTCCAAATACTTGATTAATAATTTATAGAAAACATGATAAATAAATCATTATCAATAATTAATTTTAATGGACGTATGGAACCATCAAATATATAAAAAAATATCATATGTCAAAGTTAAATACCAATTACCTCAAATCAAAATGGATTGTTATTCTAAATATTCTACCAATAGAAGATCATGAATATTGACATGTTTCATGTAATTGATCTTGCACCTCAATTAGTTTCCCACAATTGATTCAGAACATATCCTTGTTTCATGTAATTGATCAAGCACATTGAATTGTTTACCATAGTTATTTCAGAAGATATAAAACATTACCAAATGAATTAGAAGGATATATAATTCTATTCCCACCATTAGCATAATCAAATACAAATATATGTGTTACATGTGATCATAATAAAATTAATCATATCATAACCTAATAACCAGGTCAATTTAAATGGGTTTCATAAACAATTTTTCATTTCAAAATATCATTACACATGTAAATAAATGACATTCATATTGATCACATCATCATACTAAAAAAACCTGTGTGAATGAATAATTTCAGTATCATTGGATCACATCCATATTAATGAATAAATAATATCAAATTATAATATCATAGATGAATAAATAATTTAAAGGGACAGTAGATTTTTTTTGAGAAATTATAAATTTCAAATTTAAATAACCAATTTTAATAAAATATTCAAAAATATTAATGAAAAAATATCATTAAAAAACATTAGAATCCAACAATGGATTTATTGAAGCAATGATCTTGAATGATAACAGGGAATTATATTAATTACAAATATGTAAAACTAATGAATTCATGTCAATATTTTTTTAAAAAAATTAAGTGTTACCTCATTATAAAAATGATAAGAATGATCAATGTAAAATAATTTGTAAAATTTATAACATTTATATAAATGAATTTAAAGAATAATATTATATGAGAAATAACCATGTTCTAAATATTTTTTTAAAAAATTGATATTGAAGAACCAATTTTTTCAATGAATATAGAAATAATGTCAAGTTTACATTAAATTTTTTTTGGTCACTTGAGTAAATTATGTGAGGAAAATGAATGGAAAAACATTATCATGGTCAAATAATCTTATGATAATAATATTAATTTTTTTCTTTAGATTAAGATCATAAAATTTCGTCATTGGTATCATAAGTATTAAAGACCCTGCTAAATGATTATATTATAGGATAAAACACTTTCCACTTTTGTAAAATATGATTTATAAGCCCTATGGAAAATAAACATTATATGGAAATATAAATCCTCATATAATTCATAAGCATCATGATTAGATACATTAACATTAATTATTTTCACTACATAAAATAATGTATCGGTGAAAATTTCATGTGTCCCGTAAACTTAAAGTTAAGATGAAAAACCCATACCTCACGATCAACTTGCTTTGATTGTTCATTAAACTCATGTATTACATATTTAATATTTTTATAATTCAAAAATTTAATAATTTAATTTATTATTATATCTAATATATTCAGTATATATATAAATATATTTATATTCATCTATAAAGGTATATATTGAAAAATGAATTTCTCCATTCATGGAGATGGTAGGCTGTATATAGATATGAGAGTTTTTTTCCTAATTCAAGAGATGAAAAACAATGTTAAAAAACAATTAACCCTTATAGAATAATTATAATATTATATATATCATTTATACTCATCATATTCATCATTATTACCATCCATGTAATGTTAATATGAAAAATGAACCACATCACTTCATGGTGGTGATAGTCCACACACATGCATATGTGAAATTATAGTTCTCTGATGATTTTGATGGTAAGAAGATAGAGATGGTATTATCATATAAAAGGAATAACGAGGTCATTAATTTGATATATAAACACTAATTAATACATTATACTCATATGAAAATATGATAATGAAAAATTAACAGTATCACTACATGGAGATAGTATGATGTATGTACAGAGGAGCGATACATTAATTTCTCTTTTAAAGGATAATATTATAATATATTGGTGGTTTAATTACAATAATAAATTAAATATTTCTTGAGAATATGGTTTATATTATTTATTAAATAATATAAGATATTTAGTACATGTCAATGAAGAATAAAAAATGAAGTGGTCAATTAATGTGATCATGTCTTCTTCGAAATAATGTTTTTTTGATATCCTCTTATAAACCCTAGGGTTTGTATTTTGGGAGGTATAGAACATATTTATTTTTTATATAGAAGCTTATAATGTATTATTTCAGAATATTTTAAATATATAAGGCTTCATTTGCTGGGATTAAGGGAAATTGGTTGTTCCCTTTTATAATTGAGTAGAGGGGCACTCTTTGAATTTTGTAAAAATATTAAAATATATTAAATTCACCCATATTATAAAATGCCTCCCTAATTCAACAGATTTAATAATAATATAAATATTGTTTTAAATAAAATTATACAATATATATTTGGACTTTTTTTACATTGTCTTTTAAACCATAATTTTTTCATTAACTGGTTTGTTAACATATTTTAACCTTAATCACAATAACGAAATTTTCACTCTTTATGGAATATAATATTACATTCAAGGACTAAATTGAAACATAAAAGGCCATGGGTTTAATATTTTGACCATATCCTATCTAATTTTTCTTTTTCAATTTTTTATTTTTTTAGGTAATTATATAAAATATCAGTAATGCCAATTTCGACACTTTTTATTTGATTTTACATAAACATAAAAATAAATAATTGGAAGTCAAATATAATACATTTAAATGTCACTAAATTATTATATTAAACTAAAATAATATGTAAAACTATAAAAACATTAATATATATAAATTTTAATATTATTTATATCTCTTATTTAATTTATATCTTAATTGATGAAATGTTTTATCAAATTTTAATATAAATTTAATATATTTATATAACGAAAAAAATATTAAATAAATTCACAGAATAATAATATGTTTATTATTATAAAAATTTAAATCTATATAAAATCAAAACATTCATTTTTTCCACTATGAAAACATAATTTATACATAAATATATTAGTGTGACACTTTGTTAATTTAATTTCTCAAATATTATATAGGTAGTCTTCATGGAGAAGTGTCAATTAAAAAATAAAACCTTCAGGATTAAGCAAATAAGGGTTTAATTAATTTTATCCAATACAAATTATGATGAAAATTTATATCCTTATAACATAGTTTTAACCTATATTAACTCAATTTATCATTTATCAAGGTTATAAATTTTACCATGGTTACTATTCAATTTTTTTTAAAAAATAAAAAGGTATGATTTAACAATTTTTAACATATAGATAAATAATATTGAATAATTTTTATCATATTAAATTCCTATAGGTGGAAAATTTTAATTTTTTAATATGAATGAAAAACACAACAAAAATTGAGTTTTGAAAAATACAATTTCTATTCATAAAACATGATTTATTCATAACCCATGCATATTAAAAATATTATATGAATGCTTAAAACATTTTATGGAATGTATAATATGTATATATATATCATTATGATCATTCATAAAAATTTATTAATTTTATTTATTAATATAAAAACACATTATGTGCATAAAAACATGTTTTTAGAAAATCAATTACCTTATTTTCAAAATAAATTTATTTTTATATCTAATTTATTAATAAATGCATCGTTAAAAATATTAATTTATACACAAAATCATTTTATAATTTAGTTAGGTATATTCATAACCCAAAATTCAATGGAAAAAAATAACTATCAAATTAGATAATGAAAATTTTTACTATATTTTGGTTCATTTAATTTCAGTTTTTTGTTTCACACAAGTCCTCAAAGATGTACAATTATTTGAAATTAAATATGTTCAAAAATATCAAGGTGATATGGTCTACCACTATAAAATTAATTACTCTCATGAAATTCTTGAATCCAGTGAAAAATTATTTTATCACTATTTCATCACATCCCCAGGTTCCCATGTTGTGTTTCAAATTTCTGTCTTCATCAATAAAATTTTTACAAGTTGAGTGGTATTGTTTAATATCGCACTATCTTCACGATCAATAATATATACTCGTTTTCGTCATAAAATAGAGAATATTCTAGTGGTATAACTAATGAGTTCAATAAATGTAAAGGATCATGTTTTTATTTTTTTTAATTCAGTCTGAGGGATAAGGCGGAGGGAACTTGTCCCCCAATATCTTAATTCTAGTTCTCAAATATTTCAGATGTTATATAAATAAAAGAATCTACAGAGGTATTTTTTACCCATTCAAGTTTAGGATAAACAACACAAAGTCTATTCATAACTTCTCTGTGTATGATCTACTAATTTCTATAAATTTATATGATAGTTTTATTTATGAACTCAATTGTTTTCTTGAAATATACAAAAAAATGGAATGCTTAAATTATCAAAAAGGATAATATAAGTGTTTCAATTTAAAGAAAATTCATATATAGAAGGTGGAGGTGGATTGAAAAGAGGATGGGTGTTTTAAAATTAATTCTCAATATGGATTATTGTGGGGCTCAGCTCTCCTTGGGTAAAATCTAAATCCATCATTTGGAATTCCCAGTTGATAAAATTTACATTCTTATTCACAATTTAAATTACCAATTTCTATCCTTTTAGTGACATATCTACTTATAAACTGCATAATTACATTAAACCCATAAATTTTTTGTCTATATTAAATTCTCCAAAGGTATTTCTCCGGAATATTGGGAATGTCATGTCTACCTTCATAAGGGAAGCTCCAAATGAAGACATTTATAACTGGTTTTCATTGGATATGATTGAGATCGAGGTTGAGGATAGAGACATCAAGAATATATGCATTACTAAAACTCTGAATTTCATCCAGTATAATCTAGAAAGGTATTTCCTAGATGGTCAATTGTTTTGGTAATGGTATATTAGAAACAAATTTAGGACATTGATAGATGGATTAAGAAGAAAATTACCCAGGATATGAGATTTAATCAGATGAAACATTCAAATTACGTGTTATCAGATGTGATAGATAGTGGGTATTTAGACACATAACATTTGGAATGATAATTACATGGTGTGTGTGAAATGTTTATCAAGATTCATAGAACCTGATATTTCCTTATTTTAATCCATCATATTCCCCACATTCAGTTCAATAATCTAAATCTCCAATATTATTAGGTAATCAATGTAATTTTTATCAATTTTGTACATGATATACTTGTCTACACAAGTTCTCCATCCCATTTTTTAATGTGAAAGCATATATCCAATTATTAATTTAAAATATATACATTATGCATGGGAAGCTATCCTATAGGGTAATGATCTTCCCATAATATTCAACATCAAATTATGGAACATCCTAATAAATTCTAACAATATTTAAAAGGGGGTGTGACCGAAGGGGATCTATATTGTTTCAAAATGTACATAATCTGATAACCCGAAGGAAGAGTCATCCTCCCACATTTTCTTTGAAGGGGAGTGGGATTCTTATGTTATGAATAGATTAATTATTCTAAATGGATTAGATATTCATTGGATGACTCAATAAATCTTCCTCCATACATAGTTTCACAACATGTAATATAAAATATCTAAATTTAAGGTGATATAGCTATTTATTGTGGACATATGTTGTATAATATTAAATTCATGTAAAAATGAACAACATGAGGGATTACCAATCTCATTCCTAGCTATGATAGACAATGATAGTTCAAAGGCGGTCAATATGTTTCATCTCTTTATGTCTTGGAAGCACACCCCTTCCTTAAATATTCTCATGGAATGGAATGTGTTCTGTTCCTATATATTATATATTGTCACTACATGGTAAATGGGTATAATGTGTTCATCCTGATAGTGGGTTAAAAATAAATTTTGATGGTACATTCAATAATGTATATATACAGGGATGATGATATTTCATGATCAAAAAAGTAATGTTATTCCTTCCTTCAGTGCTTTCGATGACCATGTGTGGAATCTATAATGGTTTACTCATTGAAAATGATGAGGGGTATATCGATTTTATACACTCATAGTCTTATGCAACATGGGGTGGTGACTGCCTCCAATATAATCCATAGGACCACACAAGAGGATATCATAATCCCTAGGGATACCTCCTATTTAATATGTAGATGGTAATGTCTTCTAAAATGTCACACAAATATTACTCAGACATGGGAGGATGAAAACAATGTTGCTGAATTTTTTGATTCCAACAGAACTCCTAGAAGTCCAAGTTTGATAATTAATAACATAGGAAACCACCCCATATGTTTGTTAGTATTCTCATATATGATGCATTGTCGATCCATTATCATAGAACCACATGAACAGTTTGGGCCAACCCCCTATCCACATGTCTCAATAATAATTATTATTTTTGGATGGATGGATTAACTACCACTGAACATGCATTTTTAATTTTTAATTTTTTGGGAGTACGATGTAAAACTTCAGGATGATGTTTTCCAATTTACATTCTAGTATGGGTAATGGTAGTAAAATCCTCATAGATTTTTGTCTCATAACCTTAACTTAATGATACATTAAGACCCAATATACATACACTATATTATAAATCTTCATGATTTCCCACAAGTAATACTTATTTAAGACTGTGTACATCATTGTACATCCATGTATAATAGAGTATGATGAACTATTTACTATATAAAGTAGAACATTTTTCATGTCTAGTATGAAAAAAATACATGGTTCCAAGAACGTATAATTACCTCACCATCAAGGATTTACTGAAGAACATTTATTCTCTTATTTTGGAGTCACAAATGTTACTTTTGATTCACTTTAATCCTCACATTGATGGATGAATGAACAATAATTTAACAAAAATGTGACTTCTATCTTTCCATCAGATTTTATTGATCAATCCTTTGAAAATATAAAAATATTTGATATTTTTTGATCCTCAATATAGAAAATAATTCACGATTCATTCAATTGATAACATCTTCCACCTTTTTCTCTTTCCTGTGGTGGTAATATATGGAGAAGTCATACCCTTTAATCAACTCCAACCCTCATCTCTAGTGAATATGTTTCTATGTGAATATATTCATTACACATTTATTATTCGTATATATATCTCACCATTCCCTATAAATTTAAAGCCTACCAATATTTAATGAAGAATATTATGCAAATAACAACAAATTCTGAGGGGGTTATTTTTAAAATCAATCATTAATTAACATGTGGAATAAGTTATCAAAATATCATTATACATGATAACAAATAAAATTACATTTATTAAAACATCAAATTAGATTATAAACCCTTCTTCAGTGTAGGGTAATGTATTAACATTTGCAATAAATAAGGATCACTCATTATCCTTGAAATTCTATTCACATTCCTCTATCCATAGTAACTTAGGTACCTTTTGAGTTAACATTATTAGTGGATTAGATAATCATGATAAATTCTATACAATATTCAAATTATATCAATGAAAAAAAAATACATATCAAAGTTATCGTCATTGTTTTAGGTCATCATTCAATAACATATGTATTTGAAGGATGTACCAATCTTTAATCACATGAGGTTATATTATTTAAAAATGAAACTGTCTAAAGCAAATATCCACACTAGAAATTTTTTTCATAATGCTTATCTTTCAACAAAAACATTAGGAAAATTACTAGACAATATTCAACCCCTTCATTTTTCATTTAATATATAAGAATAGTTTTAAAAAAACTACCAAGAACATATTAAGGAAAAATTTAAATACACTATTCTTTAAATTTCTAAATATAGAGGGAATTTTTTTTGACAAAATAGAATAACTATAAATTAATAGTTTCACAAACATGTACAGAATGTTAACATTTGTATATATTATTTATAATATATAAGTTGAATATTTAAATAATGTAGAACAATCATATGAATGTATTGATCTCCTTATAGTTGATCGAACAAATCATCATTATGGGGTAGATGATATATTTTCTTTATAGTGATATTGTAATGTTCTAGATAATAAATGTATATTAATATTGATCTATCATTATTAATAAAAAAATAAATGGTGGTTTGTATAGTGATATACTTATATTATTGAAAACCTTATCATTATTTTATTATAGTTTCATCATTAATTATAAAATATAAATTGGGGAGATTCACTATGGATTCAATTCAATATGTGTAGATCTTGGTATTAGTTCTACTAATAACAGAACTTCATTATTCATTTGAAGATAAAGAAATTATAATATAAATACAACAACATCATCCAAAACTTTATGTATATCATTGATATTTAATTTCTCACCAACAATCTAATATAAGAATATCTTTTTAATAAGAACCAAGACCCATATAATGGATTTGATTTCCATTAAAATCTCATATTTAAAATCTCACTGATAAATGAGTATTGGATCATTTGGTGTACAATGTGTGGCTTACCATCAATGAAAATTGATTTTGGGATCCATATAGAAAAATCCAGTAGACTAAAATAATTTAATTTAATTAAACTAAAGCGATATTCACATGATTTTATAGAATTAGATTCCCAAAATCATCAATTGGAAAAATATATAGATATGAGATGCGAACACCATCCTGTTAAGATGCTTCACTATTAACAAAATGTCTAATCCATGGGATGGTAATTCAATACTCATATCCTATTAATAAGATATAATAAATTTGGAAGTTATAGAATCAAATAAGAAATACGATAGTTTTGCATAGATGATAATTATAACATTCATTGCATCATTATTAAAACCCACTTCTATAGTCACGACCACGTGATATTTTTAATTTCTATTTTTCTTCAGAGGTTATTAATGTTTATAATGAAAACATTTGGATTCATTCACTTGTTTACATAATTAACATATTACTTAAACATGATGAAATGGACAATGTGTAGATAAATAGTTAGAATCTTATTTTCCTCAAATTCATTATCCATTATATTTATCACCTATCAAAATTCATATGCTTTATAACCCACCCTTCTGAATTTATATAACCTCCTAGTTCCAATTTTCTAACTCCCTTGATATTTCATCCCAAATTTCATGTGTGTTTATATCAAGATTTTCTTTAAACCCTATGATTTGCTATAGTTTTCATAGAAATCAATCTTCTATTTCTTTTTAAAAAATATAGGAATGGTGGGAATGCATAATTTTTATATATATCTTATGTGTAGTTTAAATGATTATTTCATAGAAATAGAAAAATCATGTAGATAACACCGTGTAGGGAATTTTATTAAACCACTGAGGAAATGACCATCTATAATTTCTGGTGTGATTATAATTCCAAAATCATATATCACATGTCCTGTAAAATTTTCCACTTAAGTTCCCACAAATTCATCATACATTTACTTTTGACAACGAATGCATTCTCTATTTTTATATATTGAATGTATTGAAATTTCATTTCGAAAACAAATATCTTAATGTCATCCCAATCCATGGAGTTAATTTATTCTAAGTTCATAATATTATTGATTAAATATCACCATTGATCTGATTCTTCATGCAAATAATAGAAAACTAGAAAGATTTTATCCGGGTTAGAACATTAAATATGTGAAAATAACTTTTCAGTCATACTATCCCATTTCTCAGGGACTAGTAGATTATCAAAACCACTAAATAAGTTTTATGTTTCCTCGTATGTGACTAAATAGATCAATTCTCACACCAATTAATGTTTATAAGTTCATCATGATTCATTGGTTGAGAAATTTTAGTGAAAAAATAATGATTTTTTTCTCTCCTTCTCAGAAAAAAAATTATCTTGATGAAAATAACTTCATTTTATATCATATTCATTTTTGACATGATTCTTTCGTGTTACAAAAAATTGACTAAAAATTTGAATAAAATCAAAATAATAATTTTTTAATAATTATAGTGTGTTCTATAATAATCTTATAGTTCAATTGAAATGATGTTTAATTCATGAAACCATATTAGATTTATCTTATGTTATCCATGATAAATTGCAAAAAATGGTTATTATCCTATACAGGGACTTATCCTTGAGTTTTTAGTATAGTTTTATATCACTAATATCCAATAATTGACTAAACCCAGTTGTGATACCAATTTTAAATCCAATCATTTATATGCATAAATATAATATATTCATATATGAATTGTCAATATATTTCATAAACACACTCCTATGAACCATAATGTTTTTTATTTTGATACTAGATAAAAAATAAATTTATCTCATGAATGATATTCAATATCGCCAAATAAGACCATCACATTTAGTAATATACATATTAAAACCCCGCTGAAACCGATCTTCATAATAATTGTAATGGTGATAGAATAATGGTTGTGGTCATGTTCTTATTAATTTCATAAAAAGGATATATAAATTGATGATCATTTGAACTGATAACATAGGCATCAAGTCCACAACATTAATGTTCTTATCCAATTTAACAATGATCATAATATTGATTCAATGAATAAATCCTAATAATTTTAAAATACATGATTCATAATAGTGAGAAAGCATCATAAATCAATAATGAACTATATGTACATTTCACTAATCTGTGGAACCATAATAGTTGTTGAATACATTTTATATGTCATGGTCAACTAAAAAACCATCAAAACATTACAAATCCATCCTCAACACCTTATTCCTATACTGGATCAAGAACATCACTTTTCTTCTCATAATTTATTAAAAATATCAACATATTTTTTGTAAATAATCAAACGCATTTACTTGTTTCATGTAATGGATCAATTATATCAAATTTTTTCTATAGTTACATCCTAAAAAATAAAACATTACCCAACACCATAGAGTGCTATATAATTATTTTTTAAACCTATGAAATAATTTCAAAACAAACATATGTGTTCCAAAAGATTACATTAACGCTGTTACATAGGAATGTAAAATGTTATTCATAAACATTTCATCAATTCAATATTGAATTACCAATGATAATAAATTAATTTCAGAAGATTTCCACCATCAAAATAATAAAACAACTAGATAAAAAATCAAGATATTATCATTGTATTATTATAAATAATAATAATAAGTAACATTAAAGGTTGTTATACAATATTGGTAACAACATTAATGGATCACTGTAAATTTTTTAGGGAAAACATCATTTTCTATTTAAATTTCCATTTAAATCACAAAAACATTTGAAATATTCTTTATAATCGATTTTATAAAGTATTAAATGGGTAAAAGTAAAATTATAAAATAATAAGAGATTATTAATAACTTTATCTATAATATTTATAGAAAGGATTTATATGGAAGAAAAAAATTGATCGAAGAGAGAGTTAAATTTTATTTTCAATAGAAAATATGTTTTGCCTATTTAATGCCTATAGTGAGGAAAATTGAATTAGAAACATGTATTCTCAAAAAAACTAAAATAGAAAGAAAAACATTATGTGTTTCATAATAGGTATATCATAATTATTCATCGGCAGAAAAAATTAATCTATATAAATAATTATATTTAATCATAAAACACTTAAAGTTTTTGTAATATTTGAATTGTATTACCTATGAATGAATTAACCGTATAGGGACATGTAAATCCATATAATATTCATAATAATTATACTATATTTAAATAATGGGTAATATTTACACCTTATACATGATTCATATCTTGAATATGTAATGTGTCTTAGAAAATTAAATATGAGAAGAAAATCACATACCTCAAGATCAAAAAACATCAAAAGTTAATTAAACACTAGTACATAAATTTTAAATTAAATTTAATTACATACCAAAATAATATATAGGTTTATTATATCATATATATTTATTATATATATATATATATCAATAATTTAACAGAGAAATAATTTAATTAAACCATTCATTTATACTGTAGGTCGTATGCTAGCATGTACGATGTTTTCTTTTCTCATTTGATTAAATGAAATGATGAATAATAAATAACATTTATTTAATAATTATAATATAATATTAATCATATTAGTTCTTATAATCTATCATTATTACTATCATTATTATTTAAAGATCATAACCGATTCACATCACTTAATGGAGGTGGTAGTCCACAAATACGCATGACCGACATTTTTGTTTTCCAATAGTTTTTAAGGTAAAAAGATAGACAAGATATAATAAGTATAGAAGAATTATTATTTCATAAATTTAGTATAAAAACATTAAAACCATCATAATACACATCAATAATATATTGTGATATAAAATAATTCATATTGTTATGTAGAAATGGGGAGTTATACATATACATGAGCGATTCATTAATTTCACATTGTTAGGAAAAAGATGGAACAAGTATGGTTTCATAATAATAACTACATTTAACTATTTTGAGTATAAATATGTTATTATTAAATCAATAATATAATATATTTATTGTTTGTATGATAAGAATTAAAAATAAAGAGTTCGATTAAGGAAATAACCTCTTATTTGATGTTGCACCTTTGGATATCACCTGAAAGACCCAAGGGTTTCTCTTTTGGGAGAAACAAAACGTCCATAATAATTTTAATGATATTTAGAATGGATTTTGGTCAGGAATGGTCAATATATTATTCTCAATGTGGTGTTAATAATAGAAATGAGGGGTCTCCTTCTATAATTTAGGCGATAGATACTTTTGGAATCAAGTATTTATATTTTACCTAGGTTATCCAATGGGAAATTTTATTCCCTCACGAATTTTTCTCATCCACAATATTACTATTTCTACAACCCATTACATAATTATACATTAGACCACATGTCCTTACCCACATCTATTGGACAATGGTTCCAATAGTATTGACCTACATCATCCTCCACCGAGATCGAAGTTAGTCCCCATCATATCCTTTTTCCTCAAATTGCTCCAATATTTCCCTATATTCACCATACTATTCCCTCATCATCCACGTTCAATTACATATAACTTCTAGAAATTATATTTGATGCGCCCGTAAGGGGCTCTCTCTATAGGTTTCCCTCTCGCCGCCACAGGCTCTTCCACGGCGGAGGGCGCGACGCTCCTTCTCGATCTCGGTGGGCTGGTGGAGGTCTCCTACTACTGGCTTGCGTTTCGTGGTACCTCACTGGCTGTGGAGATGCACTAAGGATGGCGGTGGTTTCGGGTTCAGATCTGCAGGTGTAAGACCGGTCTCCTTCGACGACACACTCTCCGGAGCGCCCTTGGATCTATTCTATGCAGCTCGATGTCATCCTCTAGGGTGTTTCTTAGCGTTTGAGGTCTACGTTCATGCGTCGGTGTTTTGGGGGCTCTGAATCTTCTCAGGTGAGTGAGGGGGGCTCTCTTGCGTCTGATGCGGTCGATCTAGTCGGTGGCGGCGGGGTTCTCGTTTTAGGGTTTTTTGGTTCGTTTTGATTTTCTCTTTTGATTGATTTCTGGTTTGCTGGTGATGTTCACCCTCTCGCAATCTGCTTTGCGAGCGTTTTTTGGTTTCACGGAAGAAAATGGATGGTTTTTGGTTTATGAACGTGGCTGTTTTCTGGTGAAATGGTGTTTCTGGCCAGTTTCTGAGCTGGTGGTTGAGGGATGCGGTCTCGTTGAGGATAGAGGAGGGGAGGATGGTGTTACTTCAGCGATGACGGGCTCAGGGATGGGCACACCGGTGATCTGAACTAGAGTTGACCCCAGTGTGACGACGACGAGATTGGCTTTCCGGCGCTGTGATGATGGGAGGGGATGGATCTGACGCTGATGCGATGGGTGTCCGCTTCGAGGCAGGCACGTGAATCGAGTTGAAGGGTGATGATGATGTTTAGTTTTTGAAATTTGAATTAGCGGTCTTCGGGAACCGGATACCCCTTAAACCGGCTTTTTTCTGCACTTTTAATTTAATAAATTTGTGGGACCAGGTTTATGCCTGGTTCAGACTTTCCTGGTATAACTTCTATGTTTCCCTATACCCTATTTATTCAACCATTTAGATCTTCAATCAGGATATGTTATCTATAAAACCAAACACATCCCATATAATATAATTTCTCATTCTCCCCTATTAATTTAAAAGATGTTGTGGTGTTTTTTAATATCAATATCATCTACTTATATTCATGTAGTGTTTTGAGTATCCCTGATTTTTAGTATTCTGGTCCATATTTTCATGTTGAAACAATAATCTTGTGAACTCTGATAATTAAATAGTCTCATTTTCCCACTAATTTCTATCATCGGGAATGTTTTTTTATGTAGGGATCCAAAATATGCACCTTTTATTTTCATAATGTAGCGAATAAAATTCTGGATTTCATATTATATTTCATCTCTAATTTATTATGGTATGGTTATTTTTTTTATGTATTTTTATTTTTAGGTGTTATTTCATTTCAAATCTGATATCTATAAATTTTTATTGTCAATTGTTTCTACATTTTCTCATATATTTTATATAATCCCACTTATATTCCATGTAAATGAATTTATGTATTTGTGGGGCATTTAAGTGGTTGAAAAATATCTCCCAAAATTATAACTATTACAGTAATGGAAAATTATTGATTTCATTATGTTAATATATTTTTAAAACAAAAAATGTTATATGTTATTAATTTTTGAGATAAATAATTTTTTTTCACTACTAATCATTAGGATGTTTTTATTTTATAACACATTAATTTATAATGGTTTATATATTATATTTTAATTTCATAAATAAAAATTACTTATATACCTAGAATATTCCATCCTAATGTTTCTATTTTATTTAGTTTTAATTTTCCATTTATTTCATTAATTTTTTTACTAAATCTACACCAACTGTATAAATTATTTTTTAAATATTTTTATTGTACTCCTCATGATTCAAAAAAAATATGTCACATATAATGTATTCTTTTCAATAATGTTTTATTGAAGAATGTTTATACTAGAAAATAATAATTCTTCCCAGGTATTATAATTAATTTATAGGATATTAAATATTTATTTTATTTTTAAATTAATTTATTTGAAGTAAATTTCAATCATTTATTTTCATTAATTTAAATTTCATTTCATAACTTTTACTTTTCTATTAATAATTTTTCTTCCCAATTTTACGCTATTATTTAATATTTAATTTTCATTAATTTCATTAATTTTATATACTTCACCTACACCTAATATATATATATATATATATTATTTTAGGATATTTTACAATTACCCCTTCTCATTTCCCATAAAGATGTCAGATATAATGTCCAATTAAAATATATGTTCCCAATAAACAATATTACAATAGAGAATAACAGTGTCTCCCAAAAAAAGTACCTCATTTAGAGGATTGTAAATAATTATTTACCATAATGGGTGATATTCCTCTCATTCTTTAATTAACATTTTATTTTAAACATTTTACACATTAATATTGAAACTTATGTTTCTTGGATATGTAGTTATTTCACAATAAATAGATTTCTTCCAAAACAATTAATGGATAAAATCTCATAAACGTATATATTATTGGATAGTGTAATTTAGTTTTCATAATAAAAGTTACTGATATATAGTTTTTATATATCTTAATATTTTTGTTGACATTGTTCTAATTTTCAACACAAATTTAGTGCATTCTTTTTTATTCAACATAAATTCTAATGTAATTAAATTAAAATACTTATATAACAACAATAATATTTGAAAATAAAATGTATCATTATTTATATCATATTATTTTTATTTTATACATTCATACAAAAATTTAATTTTGTTTGGGGGTAGTGTAACTGGATCCATTAAATATCTAAATATTTATTCTATGTGTAACTGTAAATATTTTTTGAAAATTGGATTATGAACAAAAGTGATATATTTTTTTCTCAATCAAAAATGAACAATATTAAAGTATCATTATAGATTTATTTCCATTAGATTTAATGGGGGGTTATTTCACTAATTTATGATTACTAAATTTATTTACATTGATTTCATGTAGCTGTCAGAATCTATAAGTGTACTCCCTCAAATATTTGGAATGATTGGACAATTGGTACTCATTTTTTATAATCACATTCATATTAATATTTTTTTAAAAATTATTTCATTACATTTTTTATTCAAATAATGTAATATATATTTCTTCATGTAGTTAAATCATGATTGGGGATTATATGTTTCTATTTTTTATAGTATTATAATATAATTTTGGATAAATACATTATAAAATCATTAATCCAGTCATATATATCCATGAAACATTTTTTCACCTTTCAATGTGTATGTCAACATATTTAATCACTTTTAAACTTTGTTAATGTTGATAGAATTACATATAATTTATTGCACTCACAATTATGAAGTGGTTTCAACTATTATTTTACTATGAGTGCTATTATTGATTCATGTATCACTATTTGGTTTAGAAATTTTTATTATACATTAAATATTATGTTTTAGTATATATATATATATATATATATAATTACCAGAAAATTTTAGGTCATACATCATTCCATAATAAAATCAATTTTTAAATAATTATATTTATATCAAGTATATTACATTAATTCGATATAAAGTAGAACTGTACACATCAATAAATTGTTATATGTGAAGGAATTCATTTAAATAATATGTTTTAAATTTATATTGATTTTTTCTATTTACATTAAGATTAAAATATGAAATATGATTTTTTATTTTTTAAACTATGTATTACCAAGATAATTAATTTTTTAAATAATTCAATTTTTTAACCACTGTACCTATTTAATTTTACATATTATGGAGTCAATTTTATCTTCATTTATAAAAGATAAAATTAATAAACAAACACATTATTAAAAAATATGATATTTATAATATACATGTTTCAATAAAGATGATGTCATAATTAAAACATGTAACTAATAATATTCATATTATTTTATATATCGTCATATTTAATTTCTTATTTGTTTAGTAATACAAAAATAGGCTCTGGTGGAAATTCAAAGTACAATATTCAAACAGCCTACTTTCCAAATAAATTTTCTCTTTAAAAAATTACAAGGTACTTTTCTACATTATATTTTTATTCATTTAGTATACTACTCTCTTATTTAGTGATATATTTATTTATCTATATATTTTATTAACATTATTCTAAATTATATTTTGGATTCCCATATTTTTCTGTTAGAGGAGGAAAATTTAGAAACATTAAAAAATTTTATGTATTAGAATTTTTTATAATTTCTTATCTATCGATTATTTTATATTTATCTTTTTATTTATTAACATTATCGTTACATTTATGATGCATGGTTTTATTCAAATTCTAATGATAATTACTGATGAGAATATTTTTTTAATATATTGAATATGTAAATATAAAAATCATTAAATCATACTAGATATCATAATTAAATGGGGACCTCTCTAAAATTTTCCAAATGGCATGCCGCAGACTATGGGATATCATTTTTACATTAATCACACTATTTTAATTAATAAATACCATATTATTCTAAATGACATGTTTTTCTTGTATTCAATTAATCTTTTTTGATTATTAATAAACTAAAATCTACTGTAAAATACTCGGAAAAAAACTAATAAGGATATTTTCATTTCACATGGAAATAGTTAAATTTATGTTACTAATAATTTTTTTGAATTTCAAAACTGTTTTTCGTTTTCCATTATTTTTTATGAGGTATTGAATTTATAGGGAGATGATATTGAATCATGATTAACAGAGAATGTAAAATTAATGTGATGATGAAATATAAAATTATATTTCCCTTTTAATGATTGTTTCGTGTTTTTAAATAACATGTATCTTGTCAATAGTTATGTATCTCAAGGTCATAATGGATCCAATGATAGTCCTTTATAGATTTTATATATGTTATTGTGTTCTCATTACTTGATTTAATACTATCAAAACCATTTCTAAATCATTGTTTGTAATGATTTTATTATGTTAAAGTTATAATTTTATTCTATTAAAGCTATAAAATGATACATGAGCTTCATATATTTCAAACTATTTGAATAATTTACATTGAATAAGAATATGATATTAAAAAAACCATTATATTATTCAAACTCAAAAATATTTCTCATGTGGTTTCCCAAAACCCATTTTCGGGAATCTACAAATATTTAATAAATAACTTCAATATATTGGGTGTAAGATATAGTAATATGATATGTGCTAAAAATTAGATACATTTTACGATAATTGGAAGGAATAATTATTTAGTGGGGTCCAATTAGATAAATGATAGGTGTCACTATAATATGTAATTGTAATTTACTCTTTATTTTATTATTCAAATATTCCATAAATATTTTTGAAATATTATCATATTTTATCTTGCAATTCACTTGTATTACATTTTATGATTTTATTACACTATAACACACAATATTTCACCAATTTAAATGCATTTTTATATATTCCAAACTATTATTCAATACAATTATTTCCTTCTATTTAACTATGAAATGATATAGTAATTAAACATTTAATATATTTTTAATGTGTATTTAAATGAAAATATAAATTTTTTTCCATTGTAAATTCTTATAAAATAAATTACGATACAAGATATTGTTATATTGTTTGTTGTATAAATATTTTCTACATTATTTTCACATTGATAATTCCTCTACAACAAGAAGAAACTGCAATGATCTATATTTTTTCATCATAAAAATCAAGGATATCAATTTTATTTTTCATCAAAATACATTGATAATATAATTAATACTTAGAAAAGAGATTTTTTAAAATAAAACAATATTTAATTCATTTTTATTTATAATGTCCCAATAGTTTCTTAATATGTATTACATTGTTATATAGAAATTATTTGGGATTTATATATGTTCAATATCATTATAGATTTTGAAGTTCTCATGATAAGATTCTTTTCATAAAATTAATTATTTATTTATAGTGATGTCAAAATGATAGGTTAAACTACTAGTTTTTTTAAATTATTTACATAAAACAAATTTCATTATTAATCCGTAGGGTATGAAAAATTCTATAGATTAATATATAAGATCATATTTGGTTAAAACAGAATCAATAAATAATATTTTTATGGTATTATGTGGTGTTTTAAACCTGATATTTTTGTGTATCACCATAGATAACTTATTTTAACCTTAACTATGTTAAAATCTGTTTCTCAATTAATGGGAAATAAATTTACATTAAATGTTAAAATTGAATCATAAATAGAAAAGTGAGTAAATTTTCCACCATATTGTATCCACCCTATACTCTTTAATTATTTTTATGTTGTTAATGTACATTAAAAAAAATTATAAATATCATTAATTCAAATTTTTACCTCATTCATTTAATTACAACTAAAAAAATTTAAATTTATAATTATTATATAATCCTTTTTCAAATAAAAATTATGTTATATTTATCTTGAAATATCATGGAAAATTATAACTTCCTCATGAAATATTACTTTTAATATTTTTAAATTATATTATATTTTTTCAACATATTGAATAAATATTTAATTGTGGTTGCATTAGAATTTTTAGTAATTATATAATTACTAAAAATTAAAAATTCATTTATTACAGGAAAATAAATAAATTATAATAAAAACTGATATATTTTTTCATTCATAGCTTGATATTGTCCTTATGTGGACACATAATAGATATTTAAAATAAATATAGTAACACTTTGTAACATTATTTTCATTAATTATATATATGTAATTATCATGAGCATTATTCCACTAAAAACGACATATATATAGTAAGGTGATAATGGTCAAATTCTTTATATCTAATAAGAATTTAGATATGAATATAGATTTGAATGTTATTTTAAACTGAGCATAAACTGATTTAACCTTTATCAAGGTGATAAATTTTACCATGTACAATACTAATATTTAAAAAAGGGAAATATTTACCAAATTTAAATCTCATGATTCCAAATATTTAATAAATTATGTTAAATACATTACCTTTCATAGGTAGAAAGAAATTTTAAATTATGTTAGATAAACATAATGAAATTATCTTTTATATAAAAAAAATTATTAAGCATAAAACTAGATATATTTTTATGACATGCATAGTTAAAAAAATATTGGAATGTTTGAACATTTTAATTGAATTTAGCATATATGAATTTCATTATAACTATTTACCAATAGTGATTAATTATATTTATTAATATAAAATCACATTTTGCATATAAATTTTTTTTAGAATAACATCTCCTTTACTTTAAATTGATTATTTTTTTCATTTATAATTAATTGATAAACAATTAATTCACTTTATATATGTGGGAATCATATATCATTATAATTCACTTAGCCCTTTTCTTTCCAAAAATTATAATGGATATATGATTACAATAACAGTAAATAATACTTTTATAATGCTATATTATTGTTCATTTGAACTCGATGCTGCGCATAATTTAAATGAGAAATATAATGATAACATTTAATGATAAATTTATTCAAAACACACATGGTGTATATTATACCTCCCTAATAATTCCTCCCTAAAAAGTGTCTACACTTATATAATTAAATGGAGATATCTTTATTTCATGACATCCTCAGGCTCCTGTGATGCTTCATCAAATTTTTTGTTTCGCAAGAAAATCATTTGGTTATAGAGTGATATTTTTTTTATAGAAAATTTAATCTATAACTAATAGTCTCCTCTGGTTTTTCATAAATGGGGAGATCATGTTATTGTGGTATGGACTATGAGTTTGGTACATGTGATGAATTAGTTATGAATATCCTTAGGATATGTAAATTGAATACATCTGGATCTTGAGAGATATTCATTGGATGTTATTAATGATTGTCATGAATGTTGACATGAACAAGAATTTTAAAGGGACCAATATATCTAGTGATCATCATTAGTTTTTCCCCAAAACTCATATCCCTCATCCAAGGATAATTTCATATTAAAAATTTACAATTATCTATAGACATTAGATCTCACTAGTGACTGCCAGTGTAACTTTTATGTCATCTTTGTGCTCCCCATATGTTTTGTTGAATTTATCTAACCTTATCAACAATAATTCAATTATCATAGGTACCAATATATTTATTTCTCTAACATCATCCCATAATTTTTTAGTTCTACACTTTTTAACAAATAGGGATTAAAAAATATGAATTCTAATTCTATAGTGAATGCTATTGTTATAAGAAAACAATACAAAAGAAATGTGTTGATACTAATAAAATTTTAATTCCATTTAGAAAACTCTAAACATATATTATAAGGTCTCAATGGAACCCTCATTTTAGAAATTTGTTCAATGATGGTATGATGTTCTAAAAATATCTACGTATGAAAATTCAACCTAAGAATTCACTTGAATATCGAGTTAATCATTAGATCCCAACCAGATATAATAAATTGTTATACTCCATGAACTTTTACTACTACATTAATGTATAAAATTATAATATGAACAATATAGGAATATTCAATAGATTAATTAATCATGAAAAATTATCGTGGAGATCCAATGTTACCCAAATAAAATTCTTCCATTTTTATTGTTTTTGTAGTCTGATGGAAAATACTTTGATGATGTTTTCCTATTTCAATTATGGTATATATAATGGTTATAAAATGACCATAGAATGTTTTCTCTCAACTATAACTTTCTGAAAAACCATGCACTAGGAAATAATATTTGAAATATCTCTCTACCTATTATCCCATATAAAATAATTTTACTCATCTCTATACATATATGTACATCTAGGAAAAAGAGATAATTATAATCATTGATATTCATCCCATAGCTCCTTTAATTCTAGTTTTGATGAAACACATTTAAAATTCTTCGACCACGTCACTCCCTCACAATCAATGTTGAACTCAACAATTTTTTAATATTCTTTTATAGTTACACATCTTCCATCGGGACAGTTTTAATCTAAACATAGATATATAGTTGAACACTCAATTGAGAAAGATAATTTGTTTCTCCTTCTATCATAATATAAATATCCATCCTTTGAAAATAAGGATATATTTTTTATTTTTTATCCTTGTCATAAATAAATTAACATGATAATTTAGGCTCATAGAATCTTACACTTTATTCATTATTCTATGTTTGAAATTTATTTAGATGTCATAATATTTAATCAGTTCTATCAAGGGCCTTTTCAACACATTCTGTGACAAAATAAAAAGAAATTTTTTATTATTTAAATAAATATCTACCATGTATATATATATATATATAATCCCTCTATATAATCAATTAAAAATATAATTCAAATGTTTAAAAATTATTATAATGAATATTTAATTTTAAAATGGCATAATGTATTTAGTATATCAAAATATATAATATCTCATCCCAATCCCTAATTGAAGAATCTCTATAGATTACAAACCCTTATCCACTATATGATAATTTATGTATTGGTTCACTAACTAAAATTCACTTTAGCTCCCTAAAAATATCAGCATATATTTCTATCTAAAAGAACATATCTTGATTCTATGTTAACATTTGTGTGGATTATACTATTAAGATAAATTATTCCCAAACCACCAATAACATCCAACCTGACCACGAAATCTATGAAACTTAATAATTTTTTTGGTCTACACCATTTTTTCATATGTTTGGTCATTGATGGGTCTACTGATATACCATAAACTGAGATTTTATGTCCTAAAAATAAATTTTTGAAGCTAGATTTATAACATGATAAATTTCAAATAAAGAAACACCTTAATCATGTTATTTATGATAATTCCAAAATGATATTTTCCATTTATGTTGTATTTAAATATACAAGAATATAATCATCAATGGAAACCAATAAATAATCAATGTAATATATTGAAAAATAATCCATTAAAACCATAATGATGGGTGGGTAATTTTTAGGATAAAATGTAATCCTAAAAATTTATATTGTCTAAACCTTTTACAAAATGACATATATTGTATATATTATTCCCTTATCCTTAATTAATAATACCAAAACTATGTTCTATATATGTAATGTATTGTGGTCCATGTAGTTGATCAATCATTTCATCAAATTGCGGTGCTTGATATATGATCTTGATAGTGATTTTGCTAAATTATTTTTAATCAAAACTTAATTACCATTTAAATTGGAATCAAGTCCCATTTAATATAAAATGATATAGGTTATATTTAAAATACAATTTATCAACAAAGAGGAATACTAGAGAATTCATTTAGAAGTTAATAAAAAATTATTGTATATTTGGAATATAATTTAGGTTTAGTTTATCCCAATCTATATTATATAAAATTACTCTTTAAATTGGAATCTAGTCACATATAAGTGAATTGATATCCCTTAGATTTTCATATTTATAATCACATACTTATAAAAGAATATGTTCAATTGAAATATGAAATGTTACTCCCATTCATCTGTAATAGGTATGTTATGCATATAAATAAATTAAATCCATGATTAGAATCACATCAAATCCAATAAAAGGGATAGTCACATGATTTTCAGGAAACAAATTCACTTAAATATTAACAATAGAAGAACAATAATTTTCAAATGTAACCATCATACAATTATAAATTTTCATTTCTTACTCAATATCTAATCATTGAGTACGTAACATTATTCCCATTAAAAATTCCTTAGATACAAATCACTGGAAAAAATAGAATCGAATAGGACACTAGTTTTTCTAGTGTGCATGATAATGGTACATTTTACCACATAATTATCATAACCGACATTGAATGTCACGATCGTACAATATTTCCCTTCAAATTTGGGATTAAGGGATTTTTTAAGTTGATAATAAAAAAAATTCGGACTCATATAGTAGTTGTTATATTTTCTAAATTCTATGCACATGAGTCATTGCATTGGGGGTGGAATTCATGGACTTTATACCACCCCAAACAAAAATAAATAACCCCATAATTAAATTTAAGATGATATCATGATGTTTCTCCCAAATTTCTAAATTGTATATTGCGATAATTTCATGCCACCATTTGATTTATTCATGTTTTCATGATGATCATTCTTAATTTTCATTTCAAAACCATGGTAATAATTTTGATATCCAATTTCCATTTATATAATTAGTGCACATAAAATTATTTATTTATAGCTACTAGTGTATTATATATAATACTATTTAGATACATTCATTAAACCTACTCGTGAATTAATCAATATTACATTATAGTTGGATGATAATACCAGTATCATACCTCCAATGTATTGTTAAATTTACAAAATTGGAACCAATATTTTCATTATACATCTTATTTATATCAATTTATTATTTCCCCATTATCATAAAATGAATATAAAAGAAAATATATAAGGAAAATAAATTCATAATTTTATCCCATTCCATGTAGTACATTTTTCTTGTGTCATTATATTATTTATTATATTCTACCATTAAAATACATCATCTTCCTAATGATAAATTAAAAAAATTGAATGTTTCATGTTTTGGACAATAAATAATGGAAAATAATTTTTTATTGTTACAAATCCACTTCTCAGAAACTTGTCGATTAGTGGAACCACATATTAAGGTGGGCCTAGAAATGTGAAGGACATAATTTAGAATTGTTCCCTCCAATTCACATTTGGATGATCTAAATGTTTCATATAATGAAAATTTATTGTGATCATAGTAATGATATTTTTCAATATAGCTGCCAAAATATATACTTTCTCGGGTGGATAATCATTGAATTTTCCATCACATTGAACATTAACATGACTATGTCATGTTCCATCCATTACCTAAAATAAAAAATAAAATTGTAATCATTATGATATAATAATTATTTTTATATATCATATATTCATGTAATTTAATTTAGATTATGTATAATTATTTATACTTTATTCTTAATATCTGGTAAAATAGTTTTATACATTATTATCTATTGTCGTTACAAAAAATATTATGATGTTTTCCTATACATGTACAAATCCACATGGTTTTCAATGAAGTTTCCTAAAACAAATCCCCAATAATTGAATAAAACCTTCATTTAAAATAACTATAGATACCCTGGTTCATTATACATAAATTCCACAACAATTTTGAGAAATATCTAATTAATTTAAAAAAACATATTGGAGGAATACCATTATTTATTATCTTTGGAGACCAGATGCACAATATGTTTATCTCAGGAAGTATCTTAAAAATATCCAGACATATATTTATCATTTTATATTATTCATAGAAAAAACCTACATAAAATATTTCATTATATCCTTAATAATGTAAACATTATAAATTTTGATATCAAATGCTCAATAAGGGTAAACATGGGAGATATAAATCGATGATCATATAGAAGCTTATGATAATCATCATGACCATAACATAAAATGTTCATTATTTATGTTTCAATCATCATAATTATTAGTCATGGAATATATATTTATCATTTCATAATAAATTATTTATAAGAGTGTTAACAAATCCTAAATCAATCGTGAACACTATGTTCATGTTAGAGAAGTATAGAATAATCAATAGTATATAAGTCATTCCATCATTCAAGGTTCGGTACCATGACCATAAAATGACTATATATCAGGCCCCAACACATGTTTACACATTATGATCAAGAACATAAACTTTGATCCCACAATATATTAAGTATATTGACCTTATTATTAAAATGGATGAAGATAATCGACTTTTCCCGTAATGGATGAAGCATATCAACTTCTTCCAAACATTTTCCTCATGAGATATAATATTATAAAAAAATAATTGAAGTGATATTATTTATATATCTGGAACCAATAATCACATAATTAAAACCATAAATTGGAGTTCCATAAGACCATAATAACATTAATCATATAATCACATCATATCCTAGAAAAATATAATTTTTTTCATAAATATTTCATCAATTGAAAAATCATATCTCTTGAAAATAAATAGTGTTTATAAACATCTAATAATAATAATTATAAAACAATCTAAAAATGATTAGGGATGGTATAATTGGATCTTAACTGGAATAAATAGAATGTAACATGGGAGGATTTTATTATTTATTAAAATCAATAATAAAGGATCATTATAATGTTTTTATGTAAAATACTTTATTCACTTTGTAATGATCTTTTTAAAATATAAAAAATTTACCAATTATTTAGGAAAAAAGTTTCATTGAAATTAAAATTGGAAACATATAATAGAAGTGTAAAAAAATTCATCGAACATAGTGGTGGTAAATTATGTTCATGTTTCATACATTAAAACAAAAAATTCTTTTCAATATTTTGTACAAAAAGTCATAATGTACATAATTTGGATAAAATAAGAGTATAAATTTATAAATTTATATAAAAATTCATTCATAGTAAAAAATATCATTTAATAATCCAAATAGAATAATAAAATTTTCATTTACAGTATTTTTCAATAATATAGATATGCAAAAATGCATTTTCAACTAAAGAGAAAAATAATGTTTATATTTATTTAAAATAAGTATCAAGTCTCTTGAGTACATAAGATGTGAAAAATGAAAGGAAAATATATATTCTCAATAAATAACCAGGGGAATGAAAATTTCATGAGTTTATTGAGAGTTTTATCATAATATTTCATTTTCAGAAACTTATTCATAAAAAATCCTAATAAATAATGATATTTCAACAAAAAGTACATACTAATTTAATACCTTATTAAACAAAAACATATTAAAGAATGAACCATAGATTGATATGTAAATGAACAAAATATTGATAGTAATAATAATAATAATAATATACATTCTAGGTAAGTATATAAAACACATAAAATAAATTATTTTAAGATTATTAAAAGTGCCTCATATATGTAATAGTGAAACTAAAATACTTTACCTAAAGTTAGACTTTCTTTGATAGTTCCTTAAATTTTTGTCAAAAAATAAAAAATTTATTATACTATCGGAATAGAAACATGTATATTTTTATTATATCATATATATTCAATATATATATGCTTATTGTAATCCATAAAGTCAGATATAGAAAATTTAATTAAACTATCAAAGGAGATGGTAGCCCGTAAAGACCTGGAAATTTGAAGAATTTTTTTTTCATAATTTCATTGGAATTTTATGAGTCTGCAGTTTCTAATGGCACCTGATTCTAAGGCCCAGAGTGCCCAGAATCAATTTCTGATGTTTAGTTCGGGTACATTCAGTAAACATATGAGCAGGTTTTTATTTCTTTTGAACCGATACAAATAATTGAAATATGAGGGAACCGATGAACTCGTAGTGCATGTATTCGATTAAGGGGACCATTACCGCTGTTTCATTTTATGTGGGATGAAAGTTAATTTTCGGAATTCTATTAAACTAAATAAAATTTATGTCTTATATAAATTTTATTTTGTTGGTGGTTTATATCTCCAAAGGGTGGTTAGTGGTGGATCCCACACTGACATAACCTCCCATGGGAGGATTACATGTGGGGGGGGGGGTGGAACACGAACACCAAACCCCCCTTTAACACCCTTGAACCTTTGAGCTTCCTTTTGATGTGCCAACTCCCCATTAACTCACCTTCATAATTACTTGAAACCTACTCTCATTTATTAAGTAGGAATCTCTCCACCTCCCACCCACTGAAGTTACCAAAAAATTTAATTAATAACTTTATTAATTAAGTGGTACAACTCTTTTGAATTGGTTTTTATTTTCTTTGAAATAAATTAAAAATGATTTTGAGGAGGATATTATAATATTTGGTTTACAAATATTTTGTGGTGAGATCCTTTGGATATTTGGAGGAGTGTTTCATTGTTTTTCGATGAAGGACGTTCTCTCTCGATAATGAACGACCATCTATTCTTCTCTTCCACCGTGTCAAGGGAGAATATGCCGACCATGGAAACTGATGATAATGAAAACGTTCTTTCCTCCTCTGATGTCGATTGGATCAACTCTGTTCTTATGCGATGTCGTCGTATTGTGACGCATGCCTTTTTCCACGGTATGATGAAATGAAAAGACATAAATGAGGTAGGGGGATGATTTTGTATATTTATATTTATGTGAATAATACCCTCAATGATGGGAGATTAATCATTGCATTATTATTTGTACCATTAATGCGGTGGTTACGGACTAACGAAGTAGTCTATACCCATCGGCGTATCGTTCCTGATGCGTTTATTGATGGACGGTGACAGAACGAGAACACAATGGTGATTTGAAGTCGTCGTAGTGACGAGAATGTCCCGGGAGAGCCGCAGGCGCAGATGATGGGAGAATTGGACCACCGGAGAACGTCCGGTGGTCCGCGGAAGGTGGTGACAGTGCACCGCCGGAGCATATAGCCGTGGCTAAGCTGTGGTGGAGGGAAGAACCGGAATGGAAAATACATTCCATATGGGAACTGATGCTACATTAATCCAGTCCAGTTGGGGAGCCACCCCCCCCCCCCACCCCCCCCCCCCCCCGCTCGGCCATGTTGGTCGTGCCGCGGCCGGCCGCGGGCCAGGCCAGGCCGCACTAGTTGGACCACGCAGTGCCCCTCCAGGATAGAACTGGACCCAAGTCGGGTAGACCTGGTTTGGGCCGACCTAGGGCGGGTTGGGTCAGGTCCTACTGGGCCTAGACCCCCCCCCCCCCTTTCGGACCAGATTTTCTTAAACGCCCATTAAATGATTTACATACCTCTGATCGGTGCACGGTTTGTTGTGTAGGAATCAATGGATAGAGATGGTCATTTCAGTATATTACCATCAATGATTTGGGGATGTTTGGGTAAGGTCGGGTTTGTTCTAACCCGAAACCAACTCGGCCCACGGAGCGGAAACACGTATAACATAAGAACCGGACGTCCAATTGACGTGTCGTTGACTATGTTGGATTCCTCTGAATGAGACGGTTCTTTTGGAATAATCTACATAGGTATCAAATGTGGTTTGACCATGTTCGGGATGGATTTTAATAGAAATCCAACTGGGCCCCTTCAACGGAAATGCTAATAACTCACAGACCGGGCGTCTGATTGACGTGCCATCTATTGCATTAAGACCTCCATGATGAGGCGGACAATTGATATATTTCCACGTGAGGTTACGTGACACATGAAACTATTGACCAGTTTCTCATGGAGTGGACCCTCCCCTAGGGGAGCATACGGTGTGTAGAGACCTAGTAGCTGGCTGAGACTTGACGGCTGCTGATCAATCGACTCAGAGTGATTCAGATATCCCAGTGGAGTGCGCTTGGGTTTATTAGCAGACCCATTGCAGAGGAGGACTTGGTTATAGCGGAATACCTGTGGTACTCGACAGATGGAGTACCTTTGTAGGCTCTGAGGGGGTGATGTTGGTTGTAACGGAAGACCCATGGTGGGAAGCCCTTGGTTGTAGTAGCAGGACCACGGTACTGGACTAGTGGGGTACTTCAGCAGTTCAAGGTTAGTGGGAAGCGTTTGGTTTTAGTGGAAGGCCCAATGTACTCAACAGAGGGGGATTTCTCCATCATCCGTTGTTTCGACATCATCAATAAAATCCTAGTTTGAGATGAGTCAATGACCTTAGTGTTTTCCTCATGATTGAGATGGGTTACATGATAACATAGTTATATGTATACGCATATACCAATGTAATTGTTTTCAATTGATATATTTCATTGTGGTTTATCATTGTTGGATTTTAGATAATCCATGAGGGCATATGGGACCCTACTGAGTGTCATTATACTCACTCATGCATGGGATATGCCCGCACCTCAGTGTGTTGGATGTAGACGACAGACTACGCTGACCGAGGTAGAGTGTATCAGGACTGGGCAGTACCGGGAGGTGGACACTCGGCGTGACGGCACACAGAGAAGACCGATATATGCGGAGTGCTGAGGAGGAAAATTTTACCTACCCTTTAGGTAGAAACCCGTAGGACGATCCAGGAGCTGCTTCACCATTCAGCTATTGTCTTTTCGGTTGTACTTTTCATTCAGAAGTAGTTGTACAATTATGTTGGGCTAGAATTTCCAGCCCCATTATACCATCAGCACACTTGTTATACTTCTTTACATAGATTTTTCTTCCTCTTGTTCTTTGGTTTTGTGATATTATGTTTTATAAAGGAAATGCCTTCCCATATATAGGGATTTATGCCTTTGGTGCTAGTTTCCATCCGCTAACCTATGGAAGGAGGGCTTGGGTTAGTTACGACACGTGCGTCGGGTGACGGATCATGGAAAAATAGTATCAGAGGATTTGGTTCTACCAAAGAACATATGACTCTGATATTTACTTTCTATGAAGCAATATTGTTAAGGGAACAGAGTGTGGTTTTTAGTTCAAGGAGTCCAATGTTGGTGGGCCGGTCGTCGTATCCATACACCGGGACCCTGACATCTAATTTCGAACTCAGTTCACAAAAATGCTGATTGTGTGTATATTTTCCAAATTTTCTTTAAAATATCTCAACCAGGTTAGCTCACTATGTATAAATTCTTTGACCGGGTCGCATCTGTTCAGGATGCCTCCACACAGACAGTCAGTTGGAGTTCTGATAAAGAACCTAATGACGGTCCACCGAGCGATGAGGCTCCGGTACAGGGCCCTTTTGATATGTTGGAACCTTCGGGTGGTGTACAAGTAGTACCACCACCTTTTAAATAATAGATTCCACCAGCCAGACTTGCAGATAGTTCATGCTGATAGAGCATGTTTCATGAGTTCATGAAATACATGCCTCCAAGGTTACGAGGCGAGAGATATTCCAAGGAATCACTGGACTGGCTGCAGGTGATTGCTATAGTTCTATACCTAGTTTAGAAACTAGTAGTGCATATGAATATCTTAGCTACTGGTGATTCCCAGTGAGTGACCATGAGGATGGTCTGAATAGATATGAGGCTTTGGTACATGGACTGATGCCTGAGATAGTACCTTCGGGTAGTGTGACACCTCAATCACTACCTTTTGGTCAGCAGTTACAACCGATGGTACATGTAGATGACACAAGTAGGAACAGTGCCGTACACATGTTTCAGCATTAGATACCCATCAGTTTCCGAGGTGAGCATGACTCACAAGCGGCTAATAACTGGCTTGAGGAGGTGGTTGTGAGTTTCTAGAGCTTATACAGCTTCGACAGGATGACATGTCGGTAGTTGAGTCTTCATCAAGGCATACTGATTGTTCCATGTACTTGATGACTACGATACGATTAGTGCTTTAGTGCTCGGACCTCAGAGCGAGGTGTGTTTAAGGATATCCGAGCTAGCACATTTCCTCTACGCATTCCTACTTATGTTATGGTGCTAGAGATAACCTTTGTGGTCGAATGTTCTATGGCTGAGTGGATACGGCCTGTAAATGCTAGCAGTGGGATAGCATGGAACTAGATCTAGTCTCTAATACTTAGAAATATACAATTTTCCAAGAAAAATAAGTGTTATGGACAGATGAATCTATAGATAAGTAGATGTTGATGTAGATCTAGGAGAGCATCATGAGGTGGTGTACATTTTGACATGTTACAACCACCCTCCATTGTTTTTCCCACCAGGCGCAGGGAGCTGGAGGGAAGGGGAAGAGAGTAGATGCAGGCAGTCAAGGATTAGGACCCAAGGTCTCTAGTAATGATTCGAGGTACGGTCTGTGTCCACTATTAGCTGTTATAACAACAAAAATTGATATGAATCATTCCTTCCTTCCGTGAATCTTGTCCCAGACCTAGAGTTTCTTGTTTTTCCATTGACATGACCCTCACATCTGGAGATACCTTTGGGAGGAGACTCGATAATCACTATTACACCAATGGTGTGATCTGACCCTTGAGGCTATAGATTCAGTTGGAACCTCTTGGTGGTTGCATCGAGGACTTACGACGATAGTTTGGGTATGGACTAGGAAACCACATTTCATATACATATTGACTTCATTATGTAAAAAGTTTTTGGTTTACCTACACCGTTGGGATGGGTTTTCATTGTTCGGTGAAAAGGAAACCCCAGGCAGCACATGATGGAATCATGCATAAGTGGGTTCAGTCGAACACTCATGATTTGTCCATACTTTGATTTGTACCAGACATTACCAGTGTTGTTGCACCGCTTTTAGATTTGACGATGAAGTGGAAAACCCTATGTGTGTTCAGAGAGATGCAAGAAGAACATTTCCGGAGATGAGGCAGAGGATGACTAGTGCACCCATTTTTAGGCTACAGGAGAAGGTTAAAATCATCTAGGAGTATATGAATACTACATAGAGCATACATTATTCCAATGTCTATAGGAGAAGGAGACCACTGGAGATCGAGGATGGTGAGAATATCTTCCTATGGGTCTCAACTCGATGAGGACTATCGAGTTTTGGATGAGGTGGAAAGCTATATCCACATTTCATCGGACCTTTTCAGGTCATCAGCTGGGTAGGCACTGTGGCTTACCGCCTGGCCCTTCCACCTCAGTTGCACCGGGTGCATGACATCCTCCACGTATCTCTGCTGAGGAGATACGTGCACGACCCGTTCCACATCATCGACCATGGGGAGATGGATGTTGATGATGGGGTGAAATTCACGGAGGTTCCAGTGGAGATTGAAGATCGACTAGTTTGGGTACTATGTGAATGGTTGACTCCTCTGGTGTGAATTCGATGGAAGCACAAAAACATCCAGGGAAGCACATGGGAGAAAGAGGCGCATATGCATGCTATGTACCCCTTTAGGTTCCCTAGTGTTTGTTGTATCTTTACGGGGATGTAAAGCCCTGAGGTTGGAGTAATTTAATGACCTGAAACATTCAATGGAAATTTTTTTCTTATCTTATTTGTAATTTTACGAGTCCGTAGTTTCTGACAACAACTGGTTCAAAGGCCCGGTGTGCCCAAAATGAGTTTCAGAAGTTTTTTTGTGTACGTTATGTAAAAGTACGAGCAGTTTTTTCAATATTTTGAATCGTTGCTCGGAATTGAAATATGAGGGATCTGATGAACTCACAATGTGGGTATTTTCATAATGGGAGATTTACCATGGTTGTAATTTATGCGGGTTGAATGTTAATTTTTGGAAATTTTTTGAACAAAATAATTTTTATGTCTTATATAAATTTTATTTTTTTGGCTGTTTATATCTCCAAATGGTGGTTAGTGGTGGAGCCAACAACCACATAACCTCCAATGAGAGGATTACATCCAGTGGGGCCCACACGAACACATAACCCCCCTTTATCCACTATGAACCTTTGAGATTCCTTTTTATGTGACAACTCCCCATTAACTCCCCTTCATAATTACTTGACACCTCCCCTAATTTTTTAAGGCGGAAGCTCTCCACCTCCAACCTATTAAAGTTTGAAACCCTTTTAATAAATATATTTATTAATTAAGTGGAATCACTCTTTTGAATTGGTTTTTATTTTCCTAGAAATACTTTAAAAAATATTTTGAGGAGGATATTATAGTATTTGGTTGACAAAACATTGTTGGGGAGAGCCTTTGGAGATTTGGAGGAGAGTTTCATCGTTCATCGACGAAGAACCTTCTCCCTCGACGAAGAACGACCATCTACTCTTCTCTTCCTCTACATCAAGGGAGAAGATTCCCACCGTGGAAATCGAAGCCAACGATAGCATTCTTACAACATCCGATGTTGATGATATCGACATTGTTCATCCGCGACGCCATTCTATCGCGATGCTTGCCTCTTTCCGCAGCACGACGACATGCTACATCATAATCGACATAGGGGGTTGTTTTTGTATAAATAAATTTATTTGAATTATACCCTCAATGATGGGCGATTAATTGTTACATTATTATTTTTACCACTAACGCGGTGGGTATGGACTAACGAACAAGTCCGGACCCATCGTTGAATCTTCCTTGATGCGCAGATTGATGGTTGATGACGGAACGGGACCGCAAGGGTGATTTGAAACCTTTGCAGTGAAGAGCAGGTCTTGGGAGAGCAGCAGGCGTAGACGGTGGGTGAATCGTTCAACCAAAGCATGCCCAGTGCTCTGCGGACATTGGCGCTGGAGCGCCACACTGGTACGGCGTCGCCAGCTTCCGGTGGCGGTAGCGCGCCGCTGGAGAAGTCTGCCTCGACTGAGCTGCGGTGGTAGGAAGAACCGAAATGTCAAAGCCATTCCAGATGGGAACCAGCGCGACCTTAAGCAGCGCCAGCTGGCTAGGCCATGCCCTGCCGGCCTGGGCCGCGCCCAGCCCGGCTGGACCCAAACCTCATTCGAGTCACCCCAGTTTGGGCTGACCCAATGCCGGTTATGCCGGGTCAGACCGGGCCCAGACCCCCCTTTTCGGGCTAGATTCGCTTAAATGTACATAACACGAGCTATCGAACTCTTATCGACGCACCGTTAGTTGCGTATGAATCTTTGGATCGAGAATGTAGTTTTGGTATATTACACTCAAGGTTTTAGAGAAGTTTTGGTATGGCCGGGTTTGGTCAAACCTGGAATAATCCGGGCCCTCGGAGCGAAAACAATTAAATCATAAGGACCGGATGTCCGATTGACATGCCATTGACCATGTTGGATTCCCATTGATTAGATGGTACTTTTGAAATACTCTACATAGGTTTATTATGTGGTTTGAGTATGGCAGGGTTGGATAGTAACCGAAATCCAACTGGGCCCCTAGAATGGAAATATTAATAACTCACAGACGGGGCATCCGGTTGATGAGCCATCTATTGCGTTGGGACCTCTATGTTTAAGCGGTCCCTTGAGATACTTCCACATGTGGTTACATGACTGTTGGATGTATTGACCAGTAGAACATGGGGATGACCATCTCGAAGACGAGCGTACAAAATAAAGAGACATAGTAGCTGGCTGGGACTTGAGTACTGCTGATCGATCGACTCAGAGTGATTCAGATGGCCCAGTGGGGTGCGCTTTGATGTAGAAGCACGCCCACGGTGGAGAAGATCTTAGATATAGAGGAAGTCCCACGCTACTCGACATAAGGAGTACCTCTGTAGGAAATTAGGGGGTGCGCTTGGTTGTAGCTGCAGATCCGCGGTACTCAACAGAAGGAGTACCTCTGTAGTCTATGAGGGGGTGCACATTGTTGTAGCGGCAGACCCACTGTGCAAAGCGGTTGGTTATATAAGAAGGCCCACAATATTAATCAGGTGGAGTAATTTAGGTGTCCAAGGTTAGTGGGAAGAGCTTGGTTGTAGCGGCAGGACCACTGTACTCGATATAGGGTGAGTTCTCCAGCATCCGTGGTTTCGACATCATGAATAAAATCCTGGTTTGTGCTGAGTCAATGTTCTTTTTGATTTCCTCATGATTGATATGGGTTAATTGATAACATATGGATATATTTGGGCATATAACTATGTGAATTACAACTCTTGAGATCTTTCCTTTTGGTTTATCCTTGTTGGATTTTTGTGAGACCTTGAGGGTATCAGGGTCCCTAATGAGTATCGTTATTCTCACCCCTACACGGGCTATACATTCACCTCATTGTGTTTGATGTAGAAGACAGACATCACTGACCGAGGTAGAGTGTATGAGGACTAGACAGTACCCGAAGGAGGACACTCAGTGTGAAGGCACACGGAGCGGACCGATTGACGCAGAGTGCTGAGGAAGACATTTGTACCTACCCATCAGGTCGGAACCCGGAGGACGATCTAGGAGATTCTTCACCATTCAGCTGTTGTCTTTTTAGTTGTACATTTCTTTCATTTGTAGATGTACCATTCAGTTGGGCTAGTATTTCCGGCCCCTTAGTACTTTCAGCACACTTGTTGTACTACTTTACTTATAGTTTTCTTCCTTTTATTCTCTGGTAGTGGGAGTTTACATTTTATACAGGCAATGAAATCCCAGTTATAGGGATTTGCGCCTATGGTGTTGGTCTCCAGCACCTGGCCTATAGAAGGAGGGTTTGGGGATGTTACGACACATGCTCTGGGGGATGGGTCGTGACATAGAAAGTACAAAAACATAAACATTTTTTTTCATTTTTCAATAGATGGAATAAATAGATAAATAATAATTATTATATCACATAAAAAATATATATTACATAATCTGTAATTATTACCAATATTTTGAAGTGGATATGAAAAATATAACAAATTGTTTTAAGGAAGAGGTAGTCTACACATACACATGAGTTAATATATCATTTACAAACGGTCTGAAAGAAAAGAATTTATATTTGATATTAACATTTTTAAAAAATAATTTACAATTAATTTCACATATAATATTTAAATCCATCATCATTCGTAAACACTAATGTTGGTAATTGAAAATTAATTGTATCAATATGTGGAGATGATAAACCATGTGTATACATGAGTGATAATATCACTTACCATTAGATGAAAAAGATGTTGAAATAATGGTGGATTCACAATCACATAAAAAATAAAGTATATTTTTTATATTTAATATATTATTTAATTAATAATATATCATATTTATATAGTGTAATATAAGAATTAAAAAATGTATTTATCTGTTAATGAGATTTCATCTTATTTAATAATCACTTTTAGATGTCACCATATAAAACCAAGGGTTGAACATTTGAAAGGTACAAAAAATCTTGGATGTTGATTCAAAATTTTATAATGTAATTTTTAGTTTATGTTCAATGTATAGGGATGAATATGGTTTATATAAGATAAATTATGGGAACTAATTTTTAAATAAGGAGAGGGTCACCCTTGAAATTTCATTAATGATTAAATTAAAATAATGTCATTATTATTAAAAAGTCCCTCCAAACGGCCATGTTTTTTAGGAAATTGTAATTTGTGTTTCAAATACAATCAAAAAATAATATTTGGATAGTTTTATGTATTTTTTTAAAACCATATATTTTTGATTAATCACATAGTTAACTAATTTTATCATTAACAACAGTAACATATTTTTCACACATAATTGATAAAAAATTTACATGTATATGGATCATTTCATCCTAAATTGTTAAGGTATGGTATTTTGGTTTCTTTCATTTCTAAATTATCACACATATTTGTTTTTATAATATTTATTTAATTAAATAATATATTATTTTGGTGAAATATCCTTCATATAAATTTTGACATTATTTATTTAATTTCAATTAAATGACAAAACGATGAATATATAATATCAGTGTAATCATCAAAAAAGTAATAATATTTTAAATATATCTAATATATTCAGGAAACACTTTAAAAAATCAAATTATATTACTCTTAGTATTTTTAAAATCAATTATTTTATTTTTCTATTATTTGAGAAATGTTTTGTCGATGATGCATAAAAATTTTATTTAATTATATAATTACTAATAATTTTAAAAATATTTATATTTTGAAAATAATTTTTCATTTATCACAATATAAATATAGATTACGTAATAACATGTTTTCGCTATATGGACATATAATTGAAATTTAAAACTAATAGACTAACACTTTGAAACATTCTTTTCTTTTAAATATCATATTGGTCATTTTCAATTAAAAATTTCCAATAAAAAATAAATTACAAGACTTATGTGATAAGGGAATAATTTTATACATACAATGACCGTTATCATAATAAATTATTGAGTTTTAACATAGTTATAACATATATTATCCCAAATACACAATATTTAGTTGATCAAGTTTACCATGGTGACTAGTCATATTTATTAAAAAAAGTATAATATTTAAAAACAATGAACAAAAAGATTCCAAATATTGAATTTAGTTTACATATTATAATATTTATAACTCATGGAAATTAATAATAAAATATATTCACAAACCATAATGAAAAATTATTTTAGATCAATAATGTTTTTAATCATAAAACTAGATTTTTTCATAACACATACCTATGAAAAATTATTTGAGGAATATTTAATACATTTTATTAAATGTATAATATAAAAATTTCATTAATATCATTATTAAATACTGATTAAATTAATTTCCTAATATAAATACACATTTCATTCATAGGATATGTTTTCTGAAAAAAAATTCATTTTTTACAAATGAATATTATTATTATTTAAATTAACTTATGAAAAATCAATTCTTTCTCAACATGTGTATTCAAAAAAAATTTTATAATTGTGTTAATTATATTCAATATATCTAATTATATAGCTAAATCATAATGATAAATTTATATAATAATATTTTAATGATATATCAAGGAGTATATAAACACGATGTTACAAGTATCCTAAGATAGCAGCGAAAAAAAATTACTTAAAGTGAAATATGTCATATAATATTGGGGTGTTACAAAAACATCTCAATTACTAAGTTAAAAAGGTATTTAACACATATAAATATTTTTCTTAGAATATCCATAAAGAATTTATATGAATTAATTAACTCATATTCATATATATTCTTATGGTTTTTATGTTTTTATTTCTCTATTATTCCAAATTTATATAGTTTGATTACCATGATTTTTATAATTTGTATGCTAGATCAGTCACTAAACCTAGTATGAACCTTAACTACTCTTGGTACATGACTTATAACATAAGTTTATATGACAACCAATAAGATTCATGATATTCTATTTGGATGTTATTTAGCATGTTTTATTAAATTCTATGTTAATATAAGATTCTACAAAAAATTGTGTATCTCTTCTATATTATTGATTTATAAAATAAAATGAAATAATGTGTACATTGTAGTACCCTTTATACAGTTATAAAAATAATACACATTCCCTCATATGTATGAAGCCAAACATTATAATAATTATAAATAATAATGAAATAGTCCATATAAAACTACTAAAATGGATTGACATGGAAATATGGTGTATATCACCTCCCTACCAATAATATCACACATGTACTACATTTCATGATGGTGTCCCTATTAGATAATAAAAATCATAATATTCTATTAAATATCTGGTAATCTATAAACCCATACTTACATACACATAAAATTGTATAATAAATTGGATATGCATCAAGATTCATATGTAGGTTGTGAGGGAATAACTTAGTTGGAAACAAAAATATCATAACTAAAATAATTATTGTATATTTATGAGTGCATAATTAATTTGATAATATAATAAATAATAAAGTACAAATGAAATAAAATAATTTAATCATGATTTTGAAAAATCTATTAAATATTTTTCAACTAAAAATAAATAATATTTAAACCCTTTGTTTTGGTTCACCACATGCCTACAAAATCACTTTATAAACCAATAAATATTGTTGGATTCGTGATTTCAAGCCACTATATGTAATATATTAGTATCTATGAATACATAGTAGATTAATTTAAGAGTTTTAAATCCTTTGTGACGATCCCAATGGAAAGGAGAACTATTATTATGGGTCAATGTTTCAATATGATCGTCACATGGGAAAGAGAAACTATTTACATTGTTACGATACATTGAATCTCATCCCATTTCATGTCATGGTGATTCTATAAGAATTCCAAATTTTACAATACATAATGTCATATATGAACTACCTATAAAACTCATTTTCTTCTATGTCCTAGTGAAAACATTATGGAATATAAATAGATATTTTTTAAAATTACCCAAAAATTAATGTTATGTATAAAATTTTTAAAAAAGTAAACCCATGAAAACTATCATAACATACGTATGATGGCTACATAAACACTCCATAACAATATAGTATACCATAATACCTTTTTTTTATTTTTATGTATTCCATGTATAATAATAATAATAATAATATATAATATATAAAAAAACCAAGCGAGAAATGCATTATAAACACATACTACTCGAGGAAGAAATAAAAAGAACAATTTATATTTAAAAAAATTAAAATGAAAAAATTATAATAAATTATATTTATGGTATATATTTCAAATTATTCCATGTTTCTGTCGATATAAACACTGTAATTATTACAATAGAGGAAGTATCACCATCTATCAATAGGTCGATAGTAACTAATCTCTCTATAACACTCTAATCTAGGAGATAATTGTATATTACATTTTAATGAACTTATTCAATTAGTTTATCACCATTGAATATTAATCATATCTACTTGTATTTATAATGTCCCATATAAAAAAACTCATAATACATCTTTTCTATATTTTAAATTATCAATGAATTTTTTGCAGAAACACCACCCAAAAAAAGTCTCCAGTAATCCACACCTCTATATAAAAAACAAAAACATTTTAACGTGGAGGGATTACACTCACCATGAATTTCATTAACAGTATACCTCTTATAAATATTTTTACTCGACAATGAAATATTCGTCAACAATATTTCACATTAAACCATGAAATTCTTACCTAATCCTATCTATCACTTATGGATAACACACAACCCTTAATGGAATGATGAATGAAAATCCAATAAACATGAAAAGGGATATATAAGTCTATACATCTTGATTGATAACTTCTATGAATTTTGATTATAATTATAATAATTCTTAACACATATTTTAATTTAATGGAAATCCATAATGTAATGATAGATTCCAAAAAAAATATTCCTACCACATATGGTAATTCTATAATGGCGTCATGGAAATTATAAAATATTACAACTACACCCCAATACCTAACTTCCTATAGCTATATCAGAAAAACTTGTTTATTGTTTCTCTTTATCAAACAATACATGTAAATGAAAAAGGGTTAATTGAAATTTATGGGACAACCTACCATGTCTAATAATAATTATTCCTATCCAGAATCAAAGGATTAATCACTCTCGATCACATTGAACAAAAAAACACCCAAAAACCCCTATAATTGGGTTTTTTTGTAGAAATTTAGAAATTAATAAAAACGAAAATGGGAAAGGATATAAGAACTTAGATTAACAATTTTCTAAATGATACAAAATAAGAATCAAAGAAAAATGTTAAATTAGAGAATATATTTGAGGGATTACGAGAGGGTAAAGTGATATTTTGAGTACATAATATGGGTTAGATAAATGAAATAATCAATGGAAATATGTTTTTTATATTGAAAAATAACAAGATTATAAATTTAAGAAAATATTAATAGGGCAATAATGTACACATTAAAACAAAGAAAAGTAGTTATTCCCCCTCCCAAATGGATCCCTTATATAATACACAATGAACCCAAACAATATATGTAGTGTCATATATAACTAGTTTTTGCAATCCTCTATATCCAAACCTTTTCACAATCCTAAAAAACACCCATGGATATCTATCCTCTATAAAACCAGTCCCCAAAAAAACATATAACATAAAAAAATTTAATTGAATATGAAAAAAAATGTATAATTAAATTAGCACAGTCATGGATTATTCAAAATCCACCAATATATAACACCCTAAAACACTAATATAAGAGCATTCTACTTGATAGTGTCTATCATAGAAATCACTAAGAACATAGGGGAATAAAATTTCTCAATATGTTACAAATATTTAATATTTAATATAAATTAAATCTCTAATATATCATGAAATTAGTATAATACTTAGTTAGTATACATCACACGCAATGACAAATTCCTTCACATGGCTTGCGTTACTTGCAATACACTGTTTAACCATATAAAGAGGTGTTATTAAAATATTACATAACATAATCCTGTCATTAAAAAAGTATTTATGGAAATGTTAGATAAATTATTAAAATATATTATTATCAAAAATATAAAATGAATTCATTATTTAGAATTTAATCGTAATTAATTTGAAAGACAATTGAATTTAAAGTAAAATATTATTATGTTTATGATTTCAACGATAATTTACCACAATAAATTAAATTATTTAAAATTTTATGGTGATATTAATGTGATATATATATTTATTAATAAATTATATATTTATAATATTAATCCAATATATTTTATAGTATTAAGATAAAAATAAACACAATACTACACATAAAATACTATATTTTTTAAGGGTGTCTTTCTAACCATATAATGGTTAACCTAATTTAATTATAATTTTCACCCCTTTATGTATTTTTTATTTCAAATTAAACTTAATATTCATTATTTTAGTCTTAAATTATCTAAAGTTGAATTTTTGGAATATTTCATGGAGGATTCATTTTTAAACGAATAATGAAAAAATGGTGAGATTAATTCAAAACTTAGGTTTTCTTTAATTTACAGATATGGTTAGATTACTTTTTAAATTATTTTAATAGATTAATTAAAACATATTTATATTCATTAATCTAATTATGGTCCTCGGATAAAATTAAATTTGGAATTGAAAATAAAAACATATCAATAATTTATATGTTTTACACTAAAACCTGAATAGTCATCCCATCTACGAGGTTAAATTTAAAATAATTTCTACCACTTATGCAATTGTAATTTTTAAAAATGGAATAAATTTTTGGAATAAGATTATTTTATAATGTATAAAATTGTCAAAACTATTTTTTAAAAAATTATTTGTGAATGTAATTAAAATTAATTACAATTATTAAGGTAAAATTAAGGCTAATAAGAGACTAAACCATAATCATGAAGGAAAAAAATAACCTTTAAAATTGTCCAAGTGATCTATATGGCCATAGATAGACCATATAATCCCTTTTTTCTAAAAATAACATTATTTTATCTATATAAAATGGTAAAAAATTTTGGAATTACCTTTCCCAAAATTTACAAGAGTGTCACGTCACCATTATAAAAAGGCCTCCTCTCTTCCCACTTACTTACACCTCTCAATCCAATTTGTCTGGTCTGTGATCTTCAAAAATATAATCACAAAATAAATTACATAATTATATAATAATATCCTTAGTCATAAATCAATCCATGTAATCCATTTGGTGAAAAACAAAATGATTTACACTATTAAGAGTTAAAATCATTCCTTATGTTTTTTAGTTTCATTTCAAATATCAACCCCATAAACTCTTATTATTCCCTGAATATATAAAAGAACAGTGTCCTAAATATACATGGATATTTTATTTAATGTATTATAACTAAATTCACACAGTTATCCCCATATAATGGGTAACAAACAGAATAATTATGTGAATGACGATGTACCGCCTCATAAAAGGATTATTGTTCGTTCTTATATTACCGTCCCTCATAGTGGTTATAATAATGGAAAATATTTTTTAATATGATATATACGATATATATAATTTATTTATGATTATATAGTTTACTATAAAACATAACTCTAAACATTTTAATGGTTGAAAATATGATAACATCATTTTTGGAATGGTAGACTGCTGGCTCATTAATGAGATGCGATTCATTCACGATATACATGTAGAATATTATTTATTATTTTAATATAACTATGTAAAATAAATGACATATATAGGATACATGAATTATAATATAAATATGGATCAATTAGGTTTTCTTATTTTAATACAAAAAATAAATGAAAGCAGTGTTCTTAGCTAAGTATGGTATATCGTCTCAGTGAATGGTGTTTTCATTTATTATCTCCATATTTTATGAAATATGATAAATTTACCAATATATAATATATAATATAATTAAAAAATGCATTAAATTATTGGGAGGAGGAAATAATTATCTATTTAATTAAAAAAAATAAACCACAAAACGTACTTGAGAAAACAATAGAATTAATAACATAAATAGAGAAAATAAAGAATGATTATTGACAAACATGTAATATAATATTATAGAATGATGACAAATTATATTTTAATCATTATTATTGTTTTTGAATTATTTAGTAACATATTTTTAACCACTGGAAAGTAGGGAAAATAACACCTAACAAAAGGATGGTATAGTTATGCGAGTTCACCTCAATTTACATTCCATTGAGACATATTTGTTGTTAAGCTCCTAATTTCAATTATATGGTGTATACACTGACCATTTACTTATAATATCATGAATTGAAAATTATGATACATTTTATTTAATGAAATAACTTCATGTGGATTATGATCTAAAGGCTTTAATTTTTTGTTGTATGCTTTTGAATGATTAAGGATAACTTTCCTCAAGTATTGTTTTAATTTTTATATTTCCATTCATGATTACTTTTCTGATTGTTCAACATAAAATAAAAAAACATTATTGTAAAAATATTACAATATCATTCCACATTCATGGGTGATGGAAAATATTTTTTCCTAAACCATGTACCATTTTACCTACGGTGTTTACTCTTGTAGTTATTTGATTATATAGGGAAATATTTATTAGTATGTATTATTTATTCAATACAGATATCTGATGATGAATATTATTTATTTAGAAAATTTGATATGAGGAATTATTTGGAAATCTAATTAAGGGTGGGTGAAAAATATTATATTTCCCCTATATTAATTGACATGTTATCGTGAGATGAATAAGATTCCAAAATTAAATGGGTTTCAATCTATAGTTGTAAACATCGTATTAAATGTCTGGATGGTATATGTTTCTATGTCCTGTAAAAATAACATAAAATAATTAATAATTTACTTCATTTATATTATATTATTTTTAATCCATGAAAATTTACATCGATATATATATATATATATACATTTTATTAATTATGTAGAATGTGTTTCAGTTTCTAACCTTGACATATTATTTTTTCTTTGTCTAGATTTTTGAAAGGAACGTGTTTTCAGTTAAAACCCAATCATTGTTAATTTATTTTCATTGATTCATCATTTAATCTACATTAATTACCCTTAGTGAGCATTTGAGCTCCCCATTATCATGTTTCCATTCCCTATGTTATAAAGAATAAATCATTTAATAGGCAGTCAAGGACACAATTTATTTTATTTCATTGTATCGTCTTTTTATTTCGTATTTCCCAATGTCTTATGTGTCTGATTTATGTAATAATTCATTAAAAGATTGGTAAAATTATAATTCCTTAAATATTTATCCCTTTTAATCATTCAAATGTAATTAAATCAATGCATATATTCTAGGCATTTAGTGCCAAGGTGCTATTGTTAGCATCAGATAATGTTAAACAACAACCATGAAAAATAGATTTAGAAAACATATATTAGGGAACATAACCCTAAGATAAAAACAAAGGATATGTATAGAATAAAATAATATAATTTTGGTAATTTATATATTATATGTTAATTCTTATAAACACATTACTATCTAGAAACTACAAATAGACAAGGTTCTAGATTAAAGGTACCTAGGAGTAACAACTCTGTCAAGGTGTGTTGGACCTGACTCTGTGTAACCTGGTATACATCAATGGACCTTACTGTGCACAATGTCTGAAAATATCATGGAATACTCCTAGTATAGTTCATATTTCCATTACCTACCATTATAAAGGTTTTCATTGTAAAGGAACTCCAAAAATACCTTGTTTATTATTCTTATATTAGATATGGAAATAATTTTTAATTAATGATTAGTTTTTCAATAGTTTTGGGATTATACATTATGTTACAAATTTTTAAGAACTAATCTAGTATATAATATTGTATATATATTATTCCTATAGAGAAGAATAGTATCAGTACTCTTATAAAATGTAGATATTTCCCTATAGAAGATACCAAAACAACTAGTATTGGAATTGGAAATATCACACATATATTATTACAGCATTGTCCAATTTTGAAAAATAACCTTTCTTGAATGGATAAACCCATTCAATATATAAAATAACCTATGTAGGATTGAATTATATTACATAGTTCCTAATAATTTCAAGGTACTACTGATCCAATGGTAGGTGAGAAGTGGATTTAGTATTTGTAGAATATATTCACATATTAGGGATTTAGTGAAATGTAATAGGATATACCTGAGGTGTATTGTCTCCATGGTAATTTTCCACAGTGGAGGTCCTTGATTTGTAATACTTTGGAGGAATAATAAATTTAACACATTGAATAAATAAAATTTAAGGATACATTCTTTGATAAATACTTCCCTCATGATCGACAATTTGAGATGAACAAAAATATTCATAGACTAAAGATAATGGAGAAAAAAATTGTATCAGATTATGAATAAACATTTACAATGCTATAAAGTTATGTTTATTATTTCATACACATCATAGAATGAATTATTGATCATTTATTTGAAGGAAATAATACAATTTTCTAAGGTAATTTGATTCATAAAATATTTCACCATATGATGAAATTTTATTATATTAAATCAATACTAATAAATAATTATACAAGTCTTTTGGCTCAAATGGAAGAAATAGATGAAAATAATAGAAATTATTATTAGAAATAAAGGGAATAAGTGAAGGAATTATTTTCCAATATGTGATAACTATGAAATAATTCACCATATTAAATTCTTGAAATGATTGAGAGTTTGTTATCTGTGCAGAGAAAATGGTCTCTATTAAAGGTAATGAAAAGGACGGAATAAAAAGAATAATATTTAGTGTTAAAAATTCAAGTATATGGGTCACTACACAAATGAATTCCCTAAATTTCAAGAGAATATTTCATCGAAGAAGAAATGGGATCCATGTCAAGATTATATTATTAACATAATTAAAGTGGAATGATTAATCTACACAAGTATTTGGATCAATGAGATATGTTGTAAAATTATTTTTTTGATGTTCTCATCATATAATTTATAAAACATCATTGTATTTATGAAATATGTAATAAATGTACATCAATACTTATATAATAATGATTTTAGATCCTATGATGAATTGTACCTAAAAAAGTTATTCAATATAATGTTATGATTTTCGAAAATTAGATGATTGAGGGAAATAAACCCCATAATATGATCCTGATGTTGAGATAATAAGGATGAAATTATTTACATTGAAAAATTCTGACTACCTTGGAACTGAATAATAAGTTATAGACATGTGGACTAAGCTATCATAGATGGGGATTGTCGTACTTTTTGATTTAGGGAATATATCTAATAGAATGTATCTTATATATGGAATTATAATTAATTAATTCTTCCAGTAAGGTTTTAGGGTGATTCTATTTATTACTAAATTTCAATGGATACATGTTGAAGTTATTCACATTTTTTGGAATGTGAATAATCAGATACACTTCATATTGATAAATGTCTAATGATAAGATAATTTTTTAAATTCAGTGAAATTTTTTCTAAATTGATTGATTATAATATTTTTAATGGTTAATCATTTATGAAATGGTTTAAGTTAACATTGGATCCTGTTTTAGAGATTGTTATATTATATCATTACATAAGGAAACATTTTCTAATATTTGATGTTGATATCATTCATGTCATGAAAAAAGGATAAGATTTTTCTTATGAAAATGTACCAAGTATGTATATTTATTTATATTCATAGATTTTTAAAGAATTTTCTAACCCCTTAGAAAATTATTATTAATTAATATAGTCCATTTATCGGCTTTTTTTTTATATCACTGACATTTATTCATATATGTATTTTATGGGTTTTTGGTACATATCATTCATCTAAAAATGCTATCTAGCAGACTTTATTAGAACATTATTTTTTTATTTTTAATTATATGTCCATATTTACATTTCTCACATATGTTATGATACTAGGGAACATAGTCATGTGAGAGTTGTACTTTTCATTCTCTATTATTATGAATATGTGATATTAACTCATTTTATGATGTGGGTATTTCAACCATTTTTTATTTTCAATCCCTATATTACGATGATCAAATTTAAATTTCAAGAACACATATTAATTAAGGTTAGGGGAATGTAACACCCTAAAATTATAAGATAAGAACATTATGTTCGACCATGTGTATCAAAATCATCACTAAATGTGTAAGGTAATATAATACCATGATACTTTATAATATATTTACTAATTTAAAAAAATCTCTTATATAAATTTAAATAATAGTAATACTGAATTATAATTTATTGGGTGCAATGATGATTTACATCAATTGGCTTGCGTTACATAGTAGGCAGAGTCTTACAGAATAACAATATTTTATGAAAATATTACCTAATATAAACTATTAAATAATATATTAACTATGAAAAGGGTTAAATAAATAATGAAATTTAATGGTTTTCACAAATATAAAATTAATTTTATTGTTACAAATTATTAATAAGCTAATATGAAAAAGATTTAATATAATGTAAAATATATTTATTTTCATGCTCAGAAAGATCTTTTACCCTAATAAAATACACTATTTAAAATTATTGATTTATATTAATGTGATATATATATTATATATTCATTAAAATATAATTGATATTCCCCTAAAGGATTTAATAATATTGAGAAAAAAACTAACCTAATATTTCAAATAAAAAAATAATTTTTTTATATGGTAGTTTTGTCACCATTTAAGGGAGCGCCTATTTTAAATAGAATTTTGTACGCTTATATATATATAAAATGCTAAATTAAACATAAAATTTTGAATAAAAAAATAAATTATCTTAGGTTTAATTTTTGATATTTTCCATTGAGGATTTATTATTAAATAAATAATAATGGATACTGAAATTTAATTGAAAATCCCTTTTTAATATAATTTATTTATAAGGATAAATTACATTTTAAATTTTTTTAATGTTTAATTAGATAATATTGTTAACAATTAATCCAATTGAAGAAATTATGATCAATTTAAATTTTAAATTTGTTGTATAAACATATCAATCATTTGGATGTTTTTACCTTAAAAACTAACATTATCGTCTCATCTATGGTATAAAATTTAAATTATTTTTTCTAATAATTTTAATTGAATTTATAAAAATGGATTCAATATTTAGATTTAAAATTATTAATAATCTCAATGTTGTTGAACACAAATTTTTACATAATATATTTTTCAATGGATTTAAAATTAATTACAACAGTTGAGTTAAAATTGTACTTAATAAGGGACAAAACCATAATCTTATGGGACCAAATAACTTTTAAATTTGAACAATATCCATTTAATGGACATATTTATACCCTATAAAGAATTTTATATTATTTTTTTATTATTCTATTCACATTAAATAGAAAATGTTGGGGGGAATTTCCTTTCAAAAAAATTACAATAGTGTCATTCCTTGAGTATAAAATGTTCTTCTCTCCTCCTACTTCATCACACATAGCAAGACACATTGGATTAAAAAAGATCTTCCCAAATATTTTAAAAACATATCTCTCCTCATCCTAGAAGCCTAATATTGGTCAAAAATCCACCCATGTCATCCCTTTTGTTCAAACCAAACTGAGTTACCCAATTAAGAGGTATCATGTTTCCTTAGGATTTTTAGTTTTTTTCCAATCACAACTCCATAAAATATTACTATTCCATTATTATACAACATAAAAAGTATTCTAAATATACTAGTATGTATTTAATTAAATTTTATTACCAAAATTTACACACACCCCCATCTAATGGGTAATGAACATGTTGTTTATATGAATGATGAACTAATGCCTCATGAACTGATGATTGTTTGTACTTCATTTACAACCAATAATTGTGGTTATTATGAAAGAAAATTAAATTTCTATATGAAATATATTAAATTTATATTTCCATTATTTTTATTCTTTTATTTAATCTTACATACCTCTATACATTCCATTTTCTGTAAATACTATAACATCGTTAGTGGAAGTCTGGACTACCACCTCTTTAAAGTGATGTGATTCGTTCATGATATTCATGGAAATATTAAATATTATATAAATAAACCTACGTAAAATATATAAAATATATATGATAATTGAATCATAATATAAATATGTTCCATTTAGTTTTAATTCTATTTATACAACAATAAAAGGAATGTAGTGTTTTGCATACCAACGACCGTCCATTACATGAACAGAGCACTTCATTTATTATATCCCATTATTACAGACTACTATAAATACATATATATAAATAATATTAATGGAAATTAGTCCATGATTTATAATTTTTATATGATGATATAATGATCTATTTAAACATAATTAAAAATAACTAGTCCAAAAATACTTGAGAAAACTAAGAAATTAATACCAAAAATAGTGAATATAATGAGATATTGTTAACAAACATGTAATAAGATATTGAGGATGATTATATATGATATTATAATCATTATTATTGTCATTTTATAAGTTATTAAAATATTTTAAAACACTATACACGAAGATAAATGGCAAACAATAAAATGAAGATTAAGTTAAGAGATTTCATCTCAATTTACAGTCTATTTAGACATATTTGTTGTTATGATCCTAGATTTTTTATATGAAGTATATACTGACCATTGAAATTTAATATCATGAAAATAATTATTCTCATTTTCTTTTAATTAAATTTCTTCATTTTTGTGATTATTTATATCTTTCGAAATGGTATGGTACACTTTGGAATGTTTAATGGTAGTTCTCCCTGAGAATGTTATTAATTTAAATCATTGAAATATCACTTAATTTTGAAATTTTTAATTTAATATTAAAAAATAACATTAATTTAATGATATTTATTTTTATATATGCATTCATGGGTGATGGATTTTTTTATCTTCTAAACCTTATAACATTTTTATTTATTATTTTTTCATGACAAGTAATTTGATTATTTGAAAAATTATTGATAAATTTTTATTCCTGATTTGATGTGTTTATTTGATAAAGAATATTTTTATTTAAACTATTACATATGATTATTTATTTGTACATTCAATGAAGAGTGGAGTTGGGACTTTATATGGCCCCTTGATGCATCGATAGGTTCTCATTATATTATGATGAAGGACAAAGTAAATGTGTTTTTATAAATAATGTTAACCATTTTCTAAAAGGACTTATGGTATAGGTTTTAATGTTACTAGGACACAAAATCCAATAATTAATCATTTACTTCATTACGATTCAGATATTTTTCATCCATGAAATATTTTTTCGATATATATATGGATACATTTTATTATGAGTTTATTGATTAAGTGGAATGCATTTCTTTTTTTTACATTTCTATATTGATTTTTCCTTATCTTGTTATTTTAATGACATGTGTTTTTAGTTAATAACCTTTCCATGTTGATTTATTGTCACTGATTCATAATCTATTTAACTATACATAACATTAATAAGAATTTGAGGTCATTGTTATTAGTTTTCCTTTCCCTTGGTTAAGAAGAGAAATCATTGAATAAGTTTTAATGGAAAAAATTTATTTTCTTCATTATGTGTAATTTTTTTATTTCCTATTTCACAATGTATTGTTTGTATATTGTATGTAATTTTTGATTTCCAAGACATCTAAATTTCTTGGTCTTTTGGGATTTTGTTCTTTGTAAACATCCCAATATTATAAAATAAGGCACCAACTTCAGGATTTTAGGGTTGGGGTGTTATAAATATATATGGAAATAGAATAACTATATTTCTAGTCATGGGTGGGGATTATGAACAATAATGAATCGAATTTTTACAAATATTCAATTTTCTAAATTAAACTTATATATGATTAAATGTATCATTCCATTTTTTCATGACATTAACTTTTATAATTTATTTGTTTAAGCACATTCCTTAATTTTTTCGACATAATATACATTATGTATTCTTTTTTATATAATAGGTCATTAGAAATTATAAATAATATAATTTTTTGTATCCATTTACACTTTTCTTATGTCACATACAACATTAGCTATAAATCTACTCATAATGTAATTATATTCATTATTCTAATAATTATATAATTTGAAGGACATATCAATTAATATTATTTTAATATTTATGACTAGGATACTAATTTATTATTATTAATTATTTTCTATAGCATTAACATACATGCATATTTTTTCATAATTTCAATATAGCATCGTATTACCCTAATTGATAATTCATCCCTAAAAACCCATCTCATATTTCATATCAATAAAATCAAAATATAATGCAGAATTTTTATATACATTAAAATATAAATTTTGGGATTATCCTTCTCTAAATTTTTACACATATCATTTAAACCTCATAATTATTCTTTATAGGGGTATATATTACTCACTATATAATGCATACATGTATAGAATTATTTTTATAAATTTAACTCTAATTGAATGGAAATTATTCTATATATAGTAATGATTGTCTAAACACCACTTTTCCCCTTATCTTCATTATAAAACAGTATAGTATCTCTATTTTAGATATATATTTTCGAATAATTATTCTTTTTCATACCAACCACTTCAATCACAAAATATTTAGTCATATTTTTTTTTCATTAAAAAAATTAACAAAATTAATCATCATAGTTTTTTATTAAAAATTTATCTAGAAATCATCCATTTATATTAAATTTTAATTAGTGGTAAATAGTTTCTCAACCAATAGGTATATTTCTGTTATTTATGTTTCATGTTCAATAATAAATTAATTGGATTCATTCATTAGGCCACCCATAATATATTTTCCTCTTCCTTTAGAAAATAATAACATCAAGATAACCTTAGTGTCACCCCTTAATTAAAATATACCAATATTTTTATTCTAATTTATCATTACATATATAAAGAATAATAACATAAAAAAATTAATTTTCATCATCTTCTTCTTATTATGATTTGTCATATTTATCTAATTTGAATACATCGCTCTATATGAGAATAAAGTTTTACCCAATTGGGTTATAAAAATATTTTTTATATTTCTTTAACGGATATTTATTTTATATTAATCATGAAAATATTTTCTCTAATTCTACTTATTTTTCAATCCGTGGAAAACTATTAGTAAAACTACCGACATGACCACACTGAAATGATTTCAGTGATAGTTTTACCTAAAATCAATACACTCCTCTTTTCTATATTGTTATATCATTGATATGAATTCATAGATTATATTTAAATAAAAAAAATTTGATTAATATTTAATACATAATTTTCATGAAATGATTCAAAAGTTTTAATGTTACTAGAAAACCACATCATATATTTTGTCATACTATATTATATGTTATTTTTCAATTATGTTTATATTTAAGATAACACTATTAATTTTTATAAATAACCAATTAGTCATGATATAATCATAAATATATTAAAATAAACAATTTATAAGTACATTTATTTCATTAAACTAAATAATTAATATTTATTTTATGAAAAAATATCCACACAATATATGGGAATCATTCTCAAATTTTCTAATTTTTTTAAATTAAAATATTAGTTTTTTTAACATTCTTATCTCCTTAATAAAAATAGAAACATTTTTCAATTCAATGTAATATAATTCCCATTGAAATTAAATCAATTTGATTTGAGATATCCCATATTAAACCATTCTTTTCTCGATGATGTTTGTTTTATAGTTTCTTATCTAATCCATTGTATTTAATATCTATTTGGAATGGCGTTTAAATACAAAAAATTGAAATTTCATGAATATATTACCTATAATAACAATAATTCAATCCATTATTATTATTAATATTTTAATAGTTATTCCCAACTAATATTTTGATTCCATTTATATTAACCATAAAATCTATTGAACTATTATTATATACATTAATATCAATCTCGGATATATTCAACATGTTGTAGCCTTTTTGGTGGAATAAAATTTATCAGTGCCATGATACTAAATGGATATGCTAAAAGAGTATGGAGAATAAGGGAATACATTTATTTTATTAAATTATTCCCATATAATGTATATTTTTTTGTGTTTAGAAGAGGCAAAATATTGTCCATCAAAAAAATATTGTTTTAGTAAGGACCCGACTCGAGTTTCCAGGATTCGGTGCCTTATTTGATTACGTTGGCATACATACAAGGAATAAAAATATCGAAGGACCAATTATTATAGTATTATTATAATAAATATAAATACATAATCTAATAATTACATATGGAAAAGAAAAACGACACTAAATTATTCCACTAGAAACATCATGTCTCCTAGATTATGCTTGCATGTCACTCATAATTTACTTCATCATGTCCTAAAAAAAATAAAACATAAGAAAGGGTGAGATCAAATTATTAGTAAGAGTAATAAATACATCATAATATAGCATAAACATCAGACATGGTGAATAATTGAAAACACATTCCTTTAATATTAAACTTGAACACATTATGGTAGAAATATGAGCTGAATAAATAATGCCATAATAAAACATAATAATGGGTATTCAACTAGATTAATAAATGATTGATCTTAAAATAATATCCTAATAATTAGGTATGTGTATATGAAGGAAATTCAAAAATATTTTTTCAAGACCTTGTCCAATACGTCAAATGATTAAGGTTTTCGCCAAAATCCATATATCACATGGGAAAGGCCTCGACCAATTCAATGAAAATTTGTCTCATCAGACCTACCAGAGCATCGATGGGATATTTCAGTCCCCAAACATCACATAATAAGTCCAATTAATTCATCATAAGTGCAGGGATAAACTAAATCAACATATACATTCATATTGAAACTATCATATGAAATATAACTAGTTTTCCCCAATCATTAAACATAACACACTAACCATTCCGAGTAATATGGTGAATGGTTTTAGGATTGATCATCCACAGTATATTTAGTTATAAACGATTATATAAAATATGGAATATTACTTCTAAAATGATAAAACCCAATAATACCATGTAATCATCAAGATTGTGGAATTAGATGAAAACCCTCTTATAAAATCATTAAGCAATTCTGGTGATAAATACTCTTTTAAATTGAAAAGAAGAGTTATTTTGGATAAATATTTGTATGAAACCATATGTGTAGTAATATAGTATTTTCTTAATAAAATTAATTTTTTTTATAAAGATAATGGTCTCCAAAAACTGTTTATAGTGTACCTTTGAAAATAGCTAATAATATAAGAAATTCCCTAGAATCAGGCTCTTATTTTTGAAACAATTTTGAATGATTATTTTTTAAACATATAAATATCCACAAAATAAGGAGTAATTATTTCTGGTGTACCTATATAAGATACCCCCAGAGTATTTATGGAGGATAAATCACAATATATAATGATTTCATCGACGAAAATAGACAATAAAAGAAACCCGAATGAAAATTGAAGTTCGGGTGAAAAACCTATACAATAACTCGAAACGTGTTCCACTCATGAACATAACCTCCTGGAATATGAAATTATACATAATAATAAATTATTTAATATCCTATTAGACATGTATTTATTTTATCATAATACATTTTAGTTAATTTATACCCTTATTTCTATGATATTCTATCAACTTTCATTGTTCTGGGGCGTTCATTTTCATTATTTTTATAATCAGTTCACTAGTTTTTAGTTAATGGAGTATATGAGGAAAGGTTATAAATATCCAATATTGGAATTATATATTATTTATTAACAAAAATAATTGGTAATTTTCATTTCTATGATTTGGTTACATGGAATGAGGAAGAATCATTAGATGACAATCATATTGATTATTCGGCGGTATTTGGATTATTATGAACTAGTTTTGTTATGTAACATAATTATGTGTACATATTATTAATATTTAATATTAAATAAATTATAATACCTATGTTATAGTCTATTTCAACCATAAATATGGTTTCATTACATGTAATTAAGAAGAAATTGATGAATGAAACAACGTCATCCACGAAGGCTATAAATTGGAACCTCATGGACGTTGATTTCATTTATAAAAAATAAAATGGAAGGAGTAAGAATATTTATGATGGTTATTCAATTAATATGATATAATTACTATATATATAAGATACTATATTTAACATGATCATTTGTATAGAGGAGTAGAGTATAGTATTGAAAAAGAAGATAAATTGAAATGAAACCAAAGGAAAAGAAGGGTGTTTTACCTCTTTAAATAACCACCTTGAGAAACTCCATATGGGAAGGGGTTTGTTATTTTGGAAAGACCATAATCTTCAAGGATGTGGGGATAGACAAGGGAAGGGTAGTTGGGAAGAACATTTAGGAGATTAAAGGGTTAGAGGAGTGAAGAGAAGACGGAGTGGTGAGGGGTTTTTATAGTGGAGGAGAGGAGTTAATTTTGAATATTTAATTCATTAGTTTATTATTTCTCTCAACGCAACCAATGGTGTTGTTTCATGTGACCAATTATAGTAATATGTGTATGTGAGTTAGAACCAATTATCCATTCATAACTTGTGATGTCATGTGTAGATTATTTAACTAATAATTTTTAGATACGGTATTTTATCATATTTAACTATTCATCCAAAATTATAGAATTTCAAAAAAATCCCTAAAATTCACCCGTAACATTTTTCGATGTGTAAATTCATAATTGAAGTAAATTTTTCAAAATTGATATTCTAAATATTAATAATTTAATTATTATATAAGGTCATATATAACTCTAAAATTAATAATCTAAACGTGAAATTAGTTTTATTTCTAATTAAAAAAATAATTACGATCTTATTATCATATTGCCTTATGAAAATAAAATAATATTTTTATTTACTATTCATAAGGGTCATATTACAAATCATATTACTATTCTAAAGGGTATGTTACTATTAACCAAAAATTAATGTTGGTCTATCAGACTCCAAATGACTAATTGAACAAAACTCTGGATGACCATTTTTTAAAAATCAAAACATAGTAGAGGAAATGTTGTGTTTAATGGATATATTAATGAATTTCAATCTATATTTATTTTCAAAAATTTGGGTTGTTAAATTCTCCCCTCCATACAAAAATTTCAACATCAAAATTCATATAATATTAACTAAAAATATTCTGGTATATCTTCAACATAAGGTCCTCCAGATCCCATGTTGATTCCTCCATCTTATGGTTCCTCCATAGAACCATTACCAGATGAGTCGTCCGATTTCTCAATAATTGTTCTCCAATATCAATAATCTTGACATGATCGTCACAATAAGATATATTGGGCTCAAGTTATATTTCTTCATAATTGAGTACACGTGTTGGGTCTGGCATGTACTTTATTAACATTGACTCGTGGAACACATGGTGAACCTTGGAGAGACATAGCGGCAATGCCGAAATATATGATATGAATCCAATTCAGTCAAGAATTTCAAATGGTCTGTTGTACTTGGGACTTAATTTTCCATTCCTGCTGAATATTATAATACCCTTCCACGGAGATGCCTTTAAGAAAATGTGATAACATTCTTGAAACTCCAAATACTTCCTTATTTTATCTACATTTCTCCTTTTCCTTCATTGAGCTAATTTGTTATGGTTCTGGATAATCATCACCTTCTCCATTGTTTCTTCAAAATTTTTTGGGCCCAAGTGCATTCTTTCACTAACATCATCAATGAATGTTGGTGTACGACATCTCCTCCCAAATAATGATTCATAGGGTGCCATCTAAATACTTGAATTGAATCTATTCTTATAGGAAAAATCTACGAGATGTAAATATTGATCCCACATTCCATGAAAATCATGTGAACAAGACACCAACATGTCTTCCAATGTTTGAATAGTCTGTTCTGATTGTCCATCAATTTGTCGTTGGTAGGCAGTACTCAAACCAAGATCAGTATATGGGTCCTTCTAAAGACGTTTCCATAATCATGATGTGAAATGTGGATCACAATCAGAAACAATTGATATGGGAACTCCATGAAGTCTCATAACATAATTAATATATAGTCTTACAACATGTTCATGTGGTAGATCTTCTCGTATAGTAATAAAATTTGATTATTTGGTATGACGATCAACAATGACCCAAATTTCATCATTCCATATAGGAGTCTTTGGTAGTCCCATGACAAAGTCTATTGTGATATTATCCCATTTCCACTCATTTATGGGAAGAGGATTGAATACTCCTCTAGGCTATTGCCATCCAGCTTTAACTTGTTGACAGACCATACATCATGACACAAAATCATCAATCTCCCCCTTTATGTTGTCCCACCAAAAATATTCCTTCAAATCTCTATAAATCATAGTTCTAACAGGGTGTATAAATAAATTGGAACTATGAGATTAATCCAACAATTCCCATTTTAGATTATGTATATCTGAAACACAACGTCTCTTGCCAAATTTCAAAATCCCATCATCATATAAGATGTCACTCAATCTCCCATCATTCACAACATTAATCTTTTTTTTGAAACTCCTCATCATTAGCCTAAGAACTTTTTATCCTTTATAGTAAAGATGTTTTGGAAACCATTTGAAAAAATCATTGATGTTTCATCTTCCATGGTTATTTCCATTTCCATCATTACAAGATACATTAAAATAGGATCCCTTTTAACTCTCATCTTGTTCAAAACTCCATGATCCTTTCTACTCAAAGCATCTGCCTCTTTATTTTCCTTCCCTGGGTGGTAGTGTATCGTGTAATTATAATCCTTGAGTAGTTAAATCCACCTACTTTTACTCATTTTGAGTTCTTTCTATGAAAATATATAATTCAAACTCTTGTGATCAATATAAATTTCACATTTTTCATCATAGATATAATCTCTCAATATCGTCAAAGAAAATATTACAAAATTTAATTCAAGATCATGAGTAGGATAGTTTTGCTCATGAATTTTTAGTATTCATGATGAATATAAAATAACTCTATAATTTTTCAAAAGGACACATCCAAATCCATTCCATGAAGCTTCACTATAAATAACAAACCCATCATTCCCTGATGGTAGTGTCAATATAAGAGCATTGACTAATCTTCTATACTATTCAAAAAAACTTTCTTTAAAATATTTTTTCCAAACTAATTTAAACCATTTACATGTGAGCATCGTTAGGAAGTTAACCAGTCTAGAAAAATTATTCACAAAATGTTGATAATAACCTACTATGTCTATAAAACTGCATACCTAAGTTATGTTTGTTAGCATGGGCCATTCATAGATTTCAATTGTCTTCAAAGGATCAACTAGGATTCCATCCATAGAGACAATATGGACAAGAAAGGAAATCTTCATAAGCCATAATTCACATTTTCTAATCATACCATATAATTCATGTCTTATATGAGTCTTCATGATAATGCCCAAGTGATTTTCATGATCTTCATAGATTTTGGAGAATACCAAGATATCATTAATACATTCCACTAAAAAATCATCAAGATATTCTTTGAAAACATTGATCATTAGATCCATGAATATAGAGGGTGAATTAGTCAATCCAAAAGGCATTACTTTAAAATCATAATGCCCGTACCTGGTTAGAAATGCTATTTTCAGAATGTATTCCTTCTTCACACACAACTGTTGATATCCAGATCGAAGGTCAATATTTTAAATGTATTCAGCTCCATTCAGTTGGTCAAATAAATCGTCAATGCGTGGTAGGGGATAATTGTTATTTATTGATATAACATTGATCTCCATGTATTCAATACATAACCTCATTGATCTATAAATATTATTAACAAAATGGGCAGGGGATCCCCATGGAGAAACACTAGGGAAAATAAATCCCTTATTACTCAATTCATCTAATTGTTCCTTTAGTTCCACTAATTCCACAGTGGCCATTATATAATGGATATTCGATATGGGCATTGAAAATGGAATTTAATCAATTGATAACTCAATTTCTCGTTCTCGATGATGTCTAGGTAAATCGTTTGGAAACACATCCACATATTCTCTCACGAGAGGTACATCCTCAATTTGAACATTCTCTTCCTGACCCGCAGATTTTTCATTCTATTCCTCCCCAATAAATGAATTTAGTTGAGCTACTGGGGGAGGATATTGATATTAATTAGGTGGTAACTATTTTTCTCTAAATATAAGTTATAAATTATCATCTTCATCAAAAATCAAAACATCCGTCTTCTTAAAATAAATTTCTTCATCATGGTCTAAAATCCAATCCATACTAGGGATTATATCAACTTGAATCATGGGTATGACTATGAGTTTAGCAGATAAAATATATTTATATTCCATAATGTGAACTGATTCACAGAACATTGTACCAATGATACATCCCTTGGGATTTTTGACTAACAACTCCCTTGTAAATAAACATGGATATATCTAGTTTTCTAGAAAACTGGGATGATATTAAACAATGTGTTGAACCAGAATCAAATAAGAATTTTCTATTAATGATGAAACAACTAATGTACCTACCACTATGTCATTAGGAACATCAACCTCTACAGTTGTGATTGCATATGCTTTTCCCTGATCCCTTTGCCTTTTCTGTTGGATATTTCCTTGATTTTTTGACAATCCTTAGCATAATTTCCCTTCTATCGACAACTATAGCATTGAACATCATTGTATTCCATCTTCCCTTTGCAATCACATGAAAGAAGGAATTTTTTACCACATTTATAGCATACACATTTTCCTTTTACGCATGCACTAGAGGGTTCCATTCCACAATTGTCACATGGTGTAAATTCAACTCTACCCTTCTTTGATGTTTCCTTATTTCCTTTCGCATGGTTTTCAGCAGACCTATTCTTTTCCTGCTCTCCCTTAAAGTCATTAGACATAGATAATTCATTTTCTTCCATGATGGCACATGAAACTATATCCTCATTTAATGAAAAACATTGGGATACCAGTGCCCGCAGGAGGAATGGATTTAGGCCATCAATGTATCGATCAATTTTTCCCCTTGGATTTTATATATAGTCCACAACATGTATTTCTAAACTTGTGAAGTTGGATTCATACATGGAAACATTCTCATCCTAATTATAACTCGAATTCATGAATTTCCACTACATATATGTTCTCTTCTCATGAGGGAAATTTTTTTGTAAGAATATTTCCTTAAAATACATCCATTCCATCTCTTATATCTCTTCCTCCTCATTTGTGATTTGGATTACTAACCACAACTGATCCGCATCTCCCAATAGATGATATAATTCCATGAAAACCTTATCCCTTTCATTACATCCCAATGTGAGAAATATCTTCTCAAGGGAACATATCCCCTGATCTAATACAAAATGGGTTTCTTTTCCCATTGAATGATAGAGGTTGTTGTCACATATAGCGATCTAGAATAGCTCCGCCACTTGGTGGATCTGGATGCTCTATATGGGTACGGTTATTAATCATAACCTGAGGAAGTTGTCCTGTTATAGTTATGAGTTACTCAGCACTAGTCACAACACCAGAGTCAACATCATTATTTTTCATCGGATGGAAATCCTTATAGGGGACATGTGCATTCGTGCAATTTCCATTCCATCCACTAGGCTCCATAACTAGATAACGGCATACAATTTATTAGGTTATGAATGATAATGTATAATTTTAACTTAAAAATAATTAGATAAATTGTGATCATATTCATGGCTAATCCCATATTCACAAAAATGGGTTCGTTGACGAATATTTACATTAAACTCCTTCGTAATGTCTTGTAAAGAAAATGTGAATTATCCTATGCTTATCCCTTGGGAGTGTCATAACCAAGAGTGCGACAAGGACTGTTGTCATATACCAGGATACCCCAAGTCATTCCTGAAACTCCTTGTCGGAGAATTCACTCATAGGTATATTTGTGCCAGTTCCACCTCTACCTGCTCATAACCAGATAGGGATATATTTCATAAATGATCCACATAATCTATTCCATACCAAAATACCAGGACATTCTTGTATGTTTATCCAGAAAGACTATCTTAGGTACTCTTCCATAATTTTAATTTTTCTAATTCCCGTTTCCACATATTCTACTAATCATCCTCTGATACCAACTATATGGACTCGACCCCAGTTTCCTGGAGTCGGTGCCTTATTTGATTACATTGGCATACAAACAAGGAATATGAATCCCGAAGGACCATATATTTTTTTACAATTGGAAACAAGATATGTACATAAGTTCCACGGTACATATGGAAAGGAAAAACAACATTAATTTATTCCACTAACAACATCATGTCTCATAGATTATGATTGAAAGTCACTCATAATTTACTTCGTCATTTCCTGAGAAAAATGAAACATAAGAAAGGGTGATCTCCAACACTCAGTAAGAGTAAGAAATATACTAGAAGATAGCATGAACATCAGACATGGATAATAATTGAAAACCCATTCCTTTAATAATGAACATGAACACATTATGGTAGAAATATGATCTGAATAAATAATGCCTTAATAAAACATAATCATGTGTATTCTATTTGTCGAATAACTGCATGATCTTCAATTACTAGAATCATGATTATGGATTTTCATATTCCGAACATTCTAAAACATTTTTTAAAGACCTTGTCCAATTCCACATCTATTTGTCTAATGAGATATACTGATACATCGAGAGTATAAGGCCCCAGCCTTAAACTTTACTTAATCTTGAGTTATTACAAGATTACACATTGAGGTTCTTTTCGGGTTTAGAGTTTTAGAGAATTAGATCATAAAACATGCATTACATTCCATATATAAACAAAGTGGTTACATAAAGATAGTATTCATTTTTCCCATTAACGGAAACATATTTAAAATAAAACATGGATTCATTCTTGACACTTCCTGGACACTATCATCATATCGTGTACATTTCCCTTGACATGTGAAAAACATTTCAATAAAACATGGGATGAGAATAAAAAGCTCTGTATGGGTTATAAAAAATATGGAAAGGAAACATAAGTTCATATATACATAAGAATGAAATCATACATTACCCATAAAACATAGGAACATTAGCATAACACATCAAATCATTAATAAATCATAGAAATCATAAGACATAAAGGTAACTTGAGGCATTCGTAACATTCTTACGTAGGGAGTAACCCTCATGGTTACGTTTGGAATACCCATCACAATATATTCCCTATATATATTTAGAGAAACCTTAATGTTTCACTCCTTCGCGTTACCCAATGAATTAGAGAGCTATATCAGGCTCACCCGCCCTTAGTTTATCATGGAACCACTCGTCTTAATAATAATGACCAAGAACCTCAACATAATCGTATCACATAAAACATGCATAAAGGAAACATAAAATTTCCACCTTTCAATCAAAAGATATCAATACAACACATTGATATAAAAACATTATGAAAACCATTTTCAATACCAAAATAAAAGATAAGTAAAACATGGTATTTATTTTTCTTTTAAAAAATGGTATGGCTTGTAGAGGAAGTCGAAACTCAAATAATGGTCACGGCGGTGGAGAAGTCGTTGTCGCCACATACATACGACAAAAACATTCCCTGTTGTCGTTTAGTAAATGCTTCGTATAAAAATGATTCCTTTTGAATAAACGTAAAAGTCAAAGGGGTTTATACACCATATAAAATAAGGTTGTGTATAAAACATAATATGCCTCAATGAAAGGAGATTGAGATGAAGTCCCATACCTCGGGTCCGACATGACTCAGTCGTTCTTTAATCTCATGAATAATAAACTTGAGTTAATTTATACTTGTTTAAAACCCTTTTTCAAGTTCATTATTCCTTTTATATCACTTATTTCCATGTCATTAACACTATGTAATTATTTAAGTAAATAACGGTCGTTTTAAAGATCATAGGTACTTGAGTCAAAAATAAACCCTTTATAATTACAAGTTGTTCATGTATCCATTATATCCTTAATGGTATTCATGACTTAGATATCATATATGTCATATATATCCAGTACATTCATGCATTTATAATATTACATAATCATTTAGAGGTATGAAATGAAATGCACCGTTCATGGAGACGGTAAGACGTACGTACGCATGAACACTACTTTCATTTATATTTCGTATCATAATGATATAAAGTTATAATATAATTCCATTATAATATCATATATAATATCACAGTTCCATCCTTTATATTTCCCACATATGGTATTTAACAAATCAAATGACTTTGAGGGGGCGGTAGTCCGCACTTCCTTAAATGAAGATATCACATTTACCCATAAAGGAAACCATAAAGGTATGCCCAAAATGAAAAATACAGAAGCTTAAGGAAAACATAATAATATTATATATCATATAAAAATATAGTGACCTCTTAATGGCCACCTTTGAAGGTGTTAAAAGAATGTTGAACAATCATCGTTTCGGGAGGCATAAATTCACTATCCACGGAAACAGTATGTCCTTTAACCATTAGATGTAGTTGTGTGTAAGTATAGCTCGAATCCTTCTTATAAAAACATACTAGTATATTTAAGATACTGGATTTGTTACAAAATACATGAATAAAAATAGTTTAGGGGGTTGGAGAAGAAAAATAAAACAAAAGGACTCAAGTGAAGACATTATCCTAAAATAGGGAAACTCCCTTTGGTTTGAGCTCAAAGGCTTCCTTGGGAACACTTCTGCCCAAAGTGTGGCTTCAAGGAGTAATAGAGGGATGTGTAGAGACAAAATGGGAAGTGGTTAGCTGAGCCAAAGTCTTTGGAAGAGTGGGTAAGGATGTAGAGGTGGGGGCCTTTTATAAGAGGAGATAAGGGGCACTCTTGGAATGTAAAGAAATGTTACTTTATTTGAATATGAATTTCAGATATTAATGGTCCCACATTGATGTGTTTCGAGGATAAGGTGATAAGGGTTCGAAATCCACTCATCCAATAGGTTTCAGACATGTGTAGGACTTAGTTTTTACATTATCTTTCCATTTTATTTAAATCCTTTATTAATGAGGTAATCGCTGCATCATCATGATGTCATAGATAATTTAATAAATTTAATGTCTAAAAATTATAAAAAAAATATCATGATGTAGGAAATATTTTTAGATTTACAATGAAAATTTATAGTCCAAAATATCATTTATGTAGACAAAATTAAAAATACTTTACGTAGGTGATACATTCATTGTCATATTTAACATTCTTTAAAAATAAAAGATAAAAAGTCAATTTCTCACATAAGTGATTCTATGGGGCCCCCATGTTTGGCACAAGGCATACCATGGTCGGCCATGAGACAACCAGTAGCCTTAGGACACATGTTGTGATATTTTTGTATTATTATGATATCATTTTATTATCCTTAACTACCCGATTACTCATTAATCAAGATAATTAAAGATAATTACCGTCGTTACTATTCATAATGTCCAAAAATAAAAGATTCTTAATTACATAATTTGGACCTTCTGATTCCAAATATGTAATCCATTTTACCAAATTCCAAAAAAATAAATTGCAATAATTGATTTAAAAATAATTCTCGTTGTCAAAACAAATAGCGGGTTTTTTTGAGACAATATCTATGAGAAGTTTGGCATTAGTTTATGACCAATTCCAAAGTGAAATTAATCCTATTGACCACCATTGGATTAAATGGTAAAAATATATTCATATTGAAATTTAAGACCAATTAAAAAGATAATCTAACCATATAATTAAATTAAATGAAAAAGCAGTTTTGATGTAAAATGCAGTATTTTTCACTATTCATTAAAAAATGAACATTGTCAGAAAAATACCAAAAACATATCCAATGTAAATTTCAATGTCCCAATCATAATTAATATGTTTATTTTGACAAATATAGTTTATAAAATTGTCAAAAGTCTGATTTAAAAATGTTTTCCATCAAAAGGCAGTAAACCAATCGTTTAAGAATATTAGTTTATTCCATGGTTATGATTGGATTTATTTTCATTTTAAGCCTCTAAAACACTATCTAATTCATTAATAGACATAGATAAAAACATATTTTATTCATTACTTAATTGGGATGTTACATCCTTCCCCCTTTTGAAAATTGTGTCCCCGCAATTTATTTACTTATTGAATAAATGTGGGCACTTATCCCTCATTGCATTTTCAGATTCCCATGTTGCCTATTACATCATGTGGTTTTTCCACAAAACCTTTAACTGATTAATCACCTTATTTTGTAACACTTGCTCCCTATGTTCAAGAATCTGGACTGGTTGTTTCTCATACGATAGGTTCTCTTCCAGCTGAACTACCTCTGGACTCAAAACATTAGATGGATATGGCATATACTTTCTCAGCATTGAAACATGAAAAACATTGTGTACCTGAGATAAACTCGGGGGTAAAGCCACCCAGTATGCAACTGATCCAACTCTTTCTAGAATTTCATATGGTCCAATGAACCATGGACTCAGCTTTCCTTTCTTACCAAATCACATCACACTTTTCCATAGTGATACTTTGAGAAAAACATGACCACCTACCTCAAAAGAGAGATCCTTCCACCTGTTTCTGCATAACTCTTCTACCTACTCTGAGCTGTTCTCATGTGTTTCTGAATCAGCTGAACTTTTTCTTCCATCTCTTCTACCAATTCTGTTCCCATCAACTTCCTTTCACCCACTTCATCCCAGAAAGCTGGAGTTCGACACCGCTTCCCATATAATTCTTGAAATGGTTCCATATGTATACTAGAATGAAAATTGTTATTGTATGAAAATTCAAACAAAGAAATATGTTGGTCCCAACTTCCCAGATAATCCATCGAACAAGCTCGTAGCATATCCTCCAAGGTATGAATTGTTCGTTCTGACTTCCCTTCTGATTGAGGATGAAAAGATGTACTAAAATTTAATTCAGTACCCCACGACTTATGAAGGCCTTTCCAAAAGTTAGAAGTGAACCCGGGATCACGGTCAGATACAATGGAGAGAGGAACCCCATGTTACCTGAATATCTCTTTAAGATACAAATGGGAAAGTTGATCTAGGGAAAAAGTATCTCGTATAGCAAGGAAATGAGCAGATTTAGTCAAGCGATCAACAATAACCCAGATTTCATTATTACCTTGAGATGTCTTCGGTAATCCCACTACAAAGTCAATAGATATATTCTCCCATTTCCACTCTGGCACTGGTAAAGGCTGAAGTATCCCTTTCGGTAACTGCCGCACTGCTTTAACCTGTTCACAAGTCAAACACTTCACAGTAAAATCAGCAATATCTCTTTTCATTCCATCCCACCAGTAATACTCCCGAACATCTCTATACATCTTAGTATTTCCTAGATGAACTAAAAACAGAGAACTATGAGCTTCACATAACAACTCTCTATTCAACTGTGAATCACAAGGCACACACAATCTCTTCCCAAATCTCAAAACACAATCATTATCAATGTTGAATTCAGGCAACATACCTTTCTGAACCAGCTCTACCCTTTCTTGCAACTCACTGTCTTGCTTCTGTGATTGCTTGATTCTATCTGATAGAGATGATCTCACTGATACCTGAAACAAAACAGAATAACACCCTTCACCAAAAACTTCTATGCCAAAGTTCATCAAATCCTTAACCAATGGATCATGATCCAAACACAACATTTCTAATGAAGAATTACTTTTTCGACTCAAAGCATCATCCACTTTATTTGCTTTTCCCGGATGGTAATGAATTGTACAATCATAATCCTTGATTAATTCCATCCATCTCCTCTGTCTCATGTTTAACTTTTTCTGAGTGAATATATACTTTAAACTTTTGTGATCAGTATATATTTCACACTTTACTCCATACAAATGATGTCTCCAAATTTTTAAAGCGAACACAACAGCAGCTAATTTCAAATCATGTGTATGGTAAATTACCTCATGATTTTTCAACTGTCATGAAGCATAAGAAATTACCTGATCATTCTGCATTAGGACGCAACCAAGTCCTTTCAATGAATCATCACTGTAGATAACAAACTCACCATTCTTGGAAGGTAGTGCCAAAACTGGAGCTTTCACCAATCTTTTTTTCAATTCCTGAAAACAATCATCACATTATTTTGTCTAGATAAACTTAACACCCTTCCTAGTTAGCTGAGTCATTGGACTAGATAACCGTGAAAAATTTCTAACAAACCTTCGGTAGTAACCTGCCAAACCAAGAAAACTACATATCTCTGTTACATTTGTGTGTCTTGGCCATTATTCAACATCTTTTGTTTTTTCAGAATCAACAGGTATCCCATCTTTAGAATCAATGTGACCGAGGAAAGAAATTTGTTGCAACCAAAACTCACATTTGATGAATTTCCCATACAATTTATTTTCTTTTAAGGTTTTCAATATAACCCTTAAATGTCATTAATGCTCCTCATTACATTTAGAAAACACCAAAATATCATCAATGAAAACCACCACAAACTTATCCAAGAACTCATGGAAAAATCTATTCATTATGTCCATGAATACAGTAGGTGCATTGGTTAGCCCAAAAGGAATTACTACAAATTCATAATGGTCATATCTTGTACAAAACACAGTCTTCGGAACATCTGTTTCCTTTACCTTCAGCTGATGGTACCCCGATCTCAAGTCAATATTTGAAAAATACTAAGCTCCCTGGAGATGATCAAACAAATCCTCGATATGAGGAAAATGATATTTTTTCTTAACAATGATGTTATTCCAGGCTCTATAATCGATGCAAAGTCTCATAGAACCATCTTTCTTTTTAACAAATAAAACAGGAGCACCCCATGGTGACGTTCTATGTCGAATGAAACCTTTCTCTAATAAATCTTGAAATTTCTCCTTCAACTATAAAAGTTCAATTTGAGCCATTCGATAAGGGTTTTTTGAAATTGGCTTAACATCATGAACTAAGTCAACAGTAAACTCAACTTCCCTATATTGTATTATTCCAGGAAACTCATCAGGAAAAACATCAGGATACTCATTTACCACTAGCACATCATTAATCGGAACAGTTCCTTTATTTTCAACGATGTGTTCAAGGTAACATTCATTTACATCTTTTACAAGTTTCTCGGCCTCTTGATAAGTTATCAACAGTAAGGGTTCATTCTTGTACACAAACTGAAATCCTTTCTGAAAAGAAACTTCTTTAGCTCTACAGTCAATCATAGCATGGTAAATAGAGAGCCAATCCACACCCAGGATAACATCAAACTCTACTAGAGGTAGAAAAATAAGGTTTTCAAGTAGGTTCTTTCCACGGATAAGGATAAGAAGATTCTTATCAAATATTTTTTCCTCAACATTTTTCTTAGGTGTTTTTACTAAAAGTTCAGGAGTCATTTCTTGAGATGGTATTCCCATTTTACTAGAAATGTTTTAAGAGATGAAAGAATGTGTAGACCCCGAATCAAACAACACACTGGCATAATCTGAAAAAATCAAACAATGTACCTGATACAACTTCATTTGATGGCCCGACATCTGCTGAAGTAGTCACAAAGGATTTCACCACCCCTTTCTGTTTGTATTCTAACTGCTTCCCATCATTCATGTTCTTTTTCAGACACTTGTTTGCATAGTGACCCATCTCATTGCACTTATAAAATTTCACTAACTGTAAATAAAATTTGGTCTTACCTTCACCTTGATCCTTTTCAGTGCAATCACGAGCCTTATGTCCCATCTTACCACATCGGCAGAACATTCCAGAATTTAGAAGACATTCCCCAGCATGCCTTTTTCCACATTTATCACAAACTGGAAACATAGTTTTCATACCATCAGACTTTTTTGAAGAATTCTTACCTTTCACCTGCCACCTCGGTCTCTTCTTCTGTTGGTTGTTATAGAACACTTGATCATCGGCAAACTCCATTTCCACCTTCTCAGCACATCGAACAAGCTTTTCATAACTTTTAAACTCACAAAAAGCTAATGCCCTTCGATATTTTGGCTTTAATCCCGAGTAAAAATGATTGATTTTACTATCAAGGTCTCAGATAAAATTTGGAGCATACCCTGCCAATCGAGTGAAACATTCTTCATAGGTATCCACTGATTCTTCCTCTTTCCTCAATTCCAAGTATTGATTATCCATCCTAAGTCGAAAAACCATAGGAAAATACTTCTCAAGAAACATACCTTTGAATTCATCCTAGTCAAGAGAATAAATCTCAATGGTGTCCCTGATATTTTTAACCATAGACCACCACTGATCTACCTCACCCTCCAAACAGTAAATAACAAGACTAACCTTTTCATTTTCATAACACCCCATGACATCGAAAATCTTCTCCAGTGATTTAATCCACCCTTCAGCTAACACCGGGTCAGATGATCCTCTGAATGATGGGCGATGTTGCCTCAGGAAATGTTACACCACTAACATGTTCCTCTGTGGTTGATCTTCCTTATCGTGTTCATGGATACCACCACCATTTATCGCTTGAGTCAATTGCGCCATTACTGCAAAAAACTATTCAGTTCCAATTCCGACCACCTCAGGATGCTGATTCGGAAGGTTATTTCCTTATGTATGCCTTCCTAGCACTGCTTCCCTTTTTCCTCTATGGAAAACCATTTTGAACAAACATGTCTTAGATGAAGCAACATAGAAATATTCAAATACTATATCATTTCAATTTGACCATAAAAAAATATTTTTGGATAATCATTTAATAGAATTATAAATCCTAAAGTTATCTAAACCGACCATTGATACCAACTATAAGGCCCCAGTGTTAAACCTTACTTAATCTTGAGTTATTACAAGATTGCACATTGAGGATCTTTTCGGGTTTAGAGTTTTAGAGAATTAGATCATAAAACATGCATTACATTCCACATATAAACAAAGTGGTTACATAAAGATAGTATTCATTTTTCCCATCAACGGAAAAATATTTAAACTAAAACATGGATTCATTCCTGACACTTCCTGGACACTATCATCATATCATGTACCTTTCCCTTGACCTGTGAAAAACATTTCAAAAAAACATGGGATGAGCATAAAAAGCTCAGTGTGGGTTATAAAAAAATATGGAAAGGAAAAATAAGTTCATATATACATAATAATGAAACCATACTTTACCCATAAAACATAGGCACTTTAACATACCACATCAAATCATGAATAAATCATAGAAATCATAAGACATAAAGGTAACTTGAGGCATTCATAAAATTCTTACGTATGGAGTAACCCTCTTGGTTACGTTTGGAATACCCATCACAGTATATTCCCTAAATCTCTTTAGAGAAACCTTAACATTTCACTCCTTTGCGTTACCCAATGCATTGTAGAGCTATATCGGGCTCACCCGCCAATAGTTTATCACGAAACCACCTATCTTCATAATAATTCCCAAAAACCTCAACATAATCGTATCACATAAAACATGCATAAAGGAAACATAACATTTACGCCTTTCAATCACAAGATATCAGTACAACACATTGATATAAAAACATTATGAAAACCATTTTCAATACCAAAATAAAAGAAAAGTAAAACATGGTATTTACTTTTCTTTTAAAAAAGGTATGGCCTGTAGAGGAAGTCAAAACTCAAATAATGGTCACAGCGGCGGAGAAGTCGTTGTCACTGAATGCATACAACAAAAACATTCCCTTTTATCGTTTAGTAAACTCTTTATATAAAAAATATTCCTTTTGAATAAACGTAAAAGTCAAAGGGGTTTATACACCATATAAATGAATGTTGTGTATAAAACAAAATATGCCTCAATGAAAGGAAAGTCCCATACCTCGGGTCTGACATGACTCGGTCGTTCTTTAATCTCATGAATAATAAACTTGAGTTAATTTCTACTTGTTTAATAACCTTTTTCAAGTTCATTATTCCTTTTTTTATCACTTATTTCCATGTCATGAACACCATGTAATTATTTAAGTTAATAACAGTCGTTTTAACGATCATTGGTACATGAGTCAAAAATAAACCATTTATAATTACAAGTTGTTCATGTATCAAATATATCCAGAATGGTATTCATGATGTAGATATCATATATTTCATATATATCCAGTATATTCATGCATTTATAATATTACATAATCATTTAGAGGTAAGAAATGAAATGCACCGTTCATGGAGACGGTAAGTCGTACGTACGCATGAACACTACTTTCATTTCTATTTCGTATCATAATGATATAAAGGTATATTATAATTCCATTATAATATCATATATAATATCATAGTTCCATCCTTTATACGTCCCACATATGGTATTTAACGAATCAAATCACTTTGAGGGGGCGGTAGTCTGCACTTCCTTAAATGAAGATATCGTGTTCACCCATAATGGAAACCATAAAGGTATGCCAAAAATGAAAAATAAAGAGGATTATGGAAAACATAAACATATTATATATCATATATAAATATTGTGAAATCTTAATGGCCACCTTTTAAGGTGTTAAAAGTATTTTGAACAATCATCGTTTCGGGAGGCATAAATTCCCCATCCACAGAAACAGTATGTCCTATAACCATTATATGTAGGTGTGTGTATGTTTAGCTCGAATCCTTTTTATAAAAACACCCTAGTATATTGAAGATACTGTATTTGTTACAAAATAAATGAATAAAAAGAGTTTAGGTGGTTGGAGAAGAAAAATAAACAAAAGGACTCAAGTGAAGACATTACCTTAAAATCGGGTAACTCCCTTTGGTTTGAGCTCAAAGGCTTTCTTGGGAAGACTTCTGCCAAATGTGAGGATTCAAAGAGTAAGATAGGGATGTGGAGAGACAAAATGGGCATGAATTGGCCGAGAAAAAGGCTTTGGATGTGTGGGTAAGGAGGCAGAGGTGGGGGCCTTTTATAAGAGGAGAGGATGGGAACTCTTGGAAAGTAAAGAAATGTTACTTTATTTGAAAATGAATTTCGGATATTAATGGTCCCACGTTGATGTGTTTCTAGGATAAGGTGATAAGGGTTAGAAATCCACTCATTCAATAGGTTTTTGACATGTGTTGGTCTTATTTTTTACCTTATCTTTCCATTTTATTTAAATCCTTTAATAATGAGGTAATCGCTGCCTCATCATGATGTCATAAATAATTTAATAAATTTAATGTCTAAAAATTAAAAAACTAATAGAATAATGTAGGATATCTTTTTAGATTTCTAATGAATATTTATATTCCAAAGTATCATTTATTTAGACAAAATTAAAAATACTTTACATTGGTGATACATTCTTTGTCACATTTTACATTCTTTAAAATAAAAAGTTAAAAAGTCACTTTCTCACAAAAGTGATTCCATGGGGCCCCCAAGATTGGAACAACGCATCCCATGGTCGGACATGAGACAACTATTAGCCTGAGGACACATTTCGTGGTATTTTTGTATTATTATGATATCATTTTATTATCCTTAACTACCCGATTACTCATTAATCAAGATAATTAATGATAATTACCGTCGATACTATTCATGATGTCCAAAAATAAAAGAGACATAATTAAATAATTTGTACCTTCTGATTACAAATATGTAATCAATTTTACCAAATTCAAAACTCATAAATTGAAATAATTTATTTAAAAATAATTCCCGTTGTCAAAACAAATAGCGGGTTTTTTTGAGACAATATCTATTAAAAGATTGGAATTTGTTTATGACCAATTCCAAAGTGAAATTAATCCTAATGAACACCATTGGATTAAATGGTAAAAATATATTCATATTACACTTTAATACCAATTAAAAAGATAATCTAACCATATAATTAAATTAAATGAAAAAGCAGTTTTGATGTAAAATGCAGTATTTTACACTATTCATTAAAAAATGAACATTGTCAGAAAAACACCAAAAATTTATCCAATGTAAATTTCAATGTCCCAATCGTAATGAATATGTTAATTTTGACAAATATAGATTAAAAAATTTTCAAAAGTTTGATTTAAAAAGGGTTTTCCATCAAAAGGCAGTAAAACAATCTTTTAAAAATATTAGTGTATTCCATGCTTAAGATTGGATTTATTTTCATTTTAAGCCTCTAAAACACTATATAATTCATTAATAGACATAGATAAAAATATTTTTTATTCATTACTTAATTGGGATGATACAAAGAGTTTATATCGGGGCCCACCTTTTACATAATAAGTCCAATTCATTCCACATATGAGTGGGGATAAACCTAAAAAACATATACATTCATATTGAAACTATCATATGAAATGTAATTATCATTCACCAATCATTAAATATAAAAAACTAACCATTCCGAGTATTATGGTGAATGGTTTTTGGATAGATCATCCACAATATATTTAGTTATAAACCATTAAATCAAAAAATGGAAGATGACTTCATAAATTATTAAACCCAATAATACCATGGAATCAACATGATTTTTGAAATAGATGAAAACACTCTTATAAAATCTTTAAGCAATTCTGAAGATAAATACTCTTATATTTTGAAAAGAAGACTTCTTTTGGAAAAATATTTTTATAAAACCATAAGTTAAGTATGATAGTATATTCATAATAAAATTAGTGATTTTATAAAGGTAATGGTTTCCATAACATATTTCAATGTTCCATTGAAAATAGGTATGAATTGAATAAATTCCCTTGAATAGCACTCGTATTTTTGAAACAATTTATCATGTTCCTTTAAAAACATGTAAATATCCATCAAAATAAGGAATGATTCTGGTTGGTGTACATATATATAATACACACACAAAATTTATGTGGAGTAAATTACAATAAATAATGATTTCATCAATTATATTAAAGAATAAATGTAACCCGAATGAAAATGGAAGTTCGGGTGAAAACCCCTTACTTTAACACCCAACGAGTTCCTCTCTTGAACTTATGCTCCTGGAATATGAAATTATACTTATTAATGAATTATTTAAGAACCCATTAGACATGTATTTAATTTATAATAATTCTGTTTACTTAATTTATAACCTTATTTCTATGTTATTATATTGAATTTCATTGTTCTGCGGTGTTCGTTTTATTTATTTTTATAATCGGTTCACTTGTTTTTAGGTTATGGAGTTCATGAGGAAAGGTTATAAATCTACATTATTGGAATTATATATTACTTATGATAACAAATAATTTTCAAATGTCATTTATATCATTTGGTTACATGGAATGAGGAATAATCATTAGATGACAACCACTTCAATTCTTCCACGGTATTTGGATAATTATGAACTACATTTATCATACAACTTAATTATATGGGAATATTTTGATTCATGAATATTAATTATGGTACAATAAATATGTATAGTCTTGTTCAAACATAAATATTGCTTGATGACCAATAATGAAGAAGAAATTGATTAACGAATCATCATCATCCACAAATGCTATAAATTGGAACCTCATGGATGTGGATTTCGTTGATAAAAAATAAAAGGGAGGGAGTAAGAATATTAATGATGTTTCTTTCATTGATATTATGAACTAGTTTTATCATAAAACTAAATTTTAATGAATCCAAATTAAAAATAAGTGTGCTTTACCTCTTGAAATAACCTCCTTGAGAAACTCCTTAAGGGAAGGGGTTTGGATCTTTTGGAAAAACCAAAAGCTTCTTGGATGTGGGGAGAGAATATGGAAGGATAATTGGGAAGAACATTGAGGAGGTTCATCGCTTAGAGGATTGAAGAGAAGAGGGAGTGGTTAGATGTTTTTATAGTGGAGGTGCGGAGTAAATTTTGAATATTTAATTCTTTATTTAGTTATTACCCTCATGATAACCAATAGTGTTGTTTCATGTGACCCCTAATAGTAATAAGTGAATGTGAGTTTGAAAAAAGAGGACATTCATCACTTGGGATGTCATTAATAGTGTATTTAACTGATAATTTGTATGTACGATATTTTATTGTATTTAACTATTCATAAAAAATTCTAGAATTTTAGAAAAATCCCAAAAATTCACCATTAACATATTTCAATGTGTAGAATTCAAAAGTGATATCCATTTTTAAAAAAAATTCTAAATATTATTAATTTAATTTTTAAATAAGGTCATAGTTTATATGAAAAAAAATCTTATAGTGGAATTAGTTTTATATCTCTTTGAAAAACTAATTAAGATCTCATTATCTTATTTCCATATGAAAGTAAAATAATAAATTTATTTACTATTAAAAAGGGTCATATTAATAATCATATTCCTATTCATAAGGGTATGTTACTATTCACCAAAAATCATTTTTGTTCTATCAGACTCCAAATGAAATACTTAAAAAAACTCTAGATGACCATTTTTTTTGAAATTCAAATCATAGAAGTGGAAAATTTGTGTTTAATAGATATATTATAAAATTAATTCTTTTTTTATTTTCGAAATCATTGGGTGTCATAGTTTTTAATCATGGAATTATATAAAAATAATTTGAAAGCCGAATAATACACAAAATATTAATTAATTCGGCAAAATTGGTAGTACCTTGTGATAATTCCCATGAATGGCTATTAGTGCCCTATATAATCATTTACTTTTTTGTATTTTATTATGTTATTTAGGAAATGAAACATTATAAAAATATTAATTTCCATTGATATGTTTGGACATTGATGACTACAACCGACTGATTTTTTATTTTCTCATTTGTGAACATATTTTTTCAAGAAGAAAATTTAATTTAATTTTTCACTCTCATTATGTAATGAATAACTATAATTTTAAAATAAACTCCTAGGTGACATTTTTTTTTATTTTTAGTACATCACCTATATAATTATTATGTTCTTAAAAACACGTGAGAAAAAACTCATGCAGTTTATAAATAAATTTATTAATTTCAACCAAGGAATTATGTTTATCACCTATGTCATATTCATTTTATCAGTCAATTTTTTTAATCAATTCTATCAAAATATATAAAATATATATAAAAAATATTCTTTAAAATAATCCAATTAATGTATTTTTAATATATCCATTATATTATGTATCATTCCTTCACTATAAATTAAGGATAAAAATTATTATATTATAAATTTTGATGAATCAAATCCATAATTAAATTAAATATGGAATAAAATTTTTGTTGCAACAAATATCCCCCAATAGACACTAAGAAGGATGAGGGTAAATTCTATTGTTAAACAAATCCTATTAAGAATAAATATTTTTCACACATTGGTAGTAAATTTTCAAACATTTCATAATGATTTTAACATCCATAATAATAAAAAATACTAAAACCAAAAAAAGTAACACGATTTTTACTTAGCTAGCTGCCAAGGTTCAACATCCAAGATGTGGTGCCTCTAAAATTTGTACCCCAAATAGTGCACGATGTAACATCTCATGTACCTCCCCATGTTGCAGACACTATACAATAATATTTATCATCTAACAAGGTATGTTTGGAGACTATACCGTATATACTAGAGTAATAAAAATAAATAAATCAATAAAATAAAAAACAAATAGGAATAATAAATAATCATGCATCCTGTAATAAATTCTCTAAACATTGTATTATTTTAAACCCCTTATATAATAACATATCATTTATAAATATTGTAATTTTTTGATTAGGACCCATGATGAATACATCCTAAAAAAATCCCAAATGGGCACTAATAAAATATAATCCCATCATCCATGGCCCATCCGACAACTAAAGTTTTCTATATGACATGTGGTCTCTTCCCTTATACTAACCTTCAACCGTAAAATATTATTGGGTACTAATGGTGGCACAATTACTGTATGAGTATTACTAAAGAGTGGACAAATAAAATTTCTATAACATTATCAACTCTAATAAAAATATATTTATATATATGGAAAATAATAGAAAAGAAGTAGATAAAATGGTTTATGGTATTGGACGGATTTAAATTTAACACATATATCCTTGGTTTTGAGTGATATGTGAACCATTTAAACTTATATACGAAAATATCATTCATTTAATCAATAAGTAATATTGGATACATGTCATCATATTTGTTTCATCATTAAATGTATTCAAACAGGGATCTCTAAAACCATGTCTAACAATCACAACCATGTTATGGAACATAATGATCACACCCTGGGAGTATAGGCCATCATTCCATCATCAAAACCAGGAATTCATTTAGGTATTGTAGAATTAGTCTAGATGAATAATGTATAAGGATCCTCAGTCCTATATCCCATCATACCATCAATTACATTTCCCATGTTCAACATCACTGATCACTTATGAAACAATAACACCATGGGTTTTCTTTTAATTTTATAAACATTCCAATTATTCAAAGTGTTAAAAATATTTAACTCAATTCCACACCAATATCATTTTACAAATAATCCATAATAATAAAAATTAGTCAGATAGTAAATCCATTTTAGAAAAATGTGAATACACCTCTATCTATATATCAACATTATCTATAATCATTTCATAGCCCCTTACAATTTCAATTTTAATACAAAAGAAACTTTATAACATTCCAAATACAACACATGTTGGTAAAACTCATAAAACCTATAATTTTTTATTTTATAACATAATTAACATTCTCAAGGGTGTGTCTCACCTCCTGGTTTAGGTTAGGCCTAATATACTAATTATAAACTGACAATTGAGAAATGTTAAAGGATCAACATAACATTTAAACAACAAATTTTTAATTTCACACAATGGAATATAATTTGTATAGTAATTAAATATGGTTTCTACCACATTCACATGAAAGAAATCTGGATGGAAATTGGAAATTACTTGTCTACACAATCTTTAGCATAATTTTAAAACACTTTCAACCACACACATTGATTTTATCACTTGAAACCTTCCATTTACTATTTATGAATATACTAGAAAACAAGGGTTTTCTTTCATAGAAAGAGTAGATAAAATTAGACCATTCTACTCACATAATATAAAATAACGGGGACTTTTATTATTACCCTTATCATCGACTTACAACTAATGACATTCAAATACCTAATAATCAAAAGTTAATAACATTTTGAGTTCATGGGATCTCTTAACATAAACCACAATATCCTAGAGGATGAATATAGAAGAAAATTGAATAAAAAACTTATTTTTTGATGGGGTAATGTTAAAAACCCCCTATTTTAAGAGCCATTCATTTTCGATGAATGGTATGGAAAACAATGCAACAACCATGCAGAACCCTCTATACAAAAGGGGCTAGGTAGTATAACATTTCCAGACAAACTACAAGCTTTGATAAATTATGCATTATGTGTGTGATCATGTAATATTTCACTCCTAATAAGAAGATATTATATATATGTATTAAAATCCTTGTTCACTACATTTTCTTTCATTTTACAATCATTACGTATTCAACCAACTAAAAGAACATTTTTATGAAAATTGGCATTATTTATCTCTTCGGTAAGGAATATTTATTTCTCATGTACATGATCTATAATATTTTATTGCTGAATATTTTTAATACACTCTTATTATAGTTTAAAGTTTATTTACCAATTTTTTTATATTTTATAAAAATTTATATTCTTGTCATTTTCCAGAAGAGGTACATATGAATTTTTAGCAAAATTCAGTGTTGAATCAATATTTTAACATATATGACAGGAATGAAATTTCCCAATATCATAACTACTCAATTTTTTAAATCATATATTAATAAACTCTAAGTAATTTTTGATGGAGAATTTATTATTTAATTGTTATATAATTTTTAATTTTATATTAGGGGTTTCAAAATTAAAATTTAATTCTTCTAAATAAAAATTCTAACTGATATTGTAAAGTTATTTTCATCTACAATTAAATATTATGTTTGTTAAATATGATTTCCTTGGTGTATGATCCATAGATTCAATCATGATTCCTTTTTATGTTGGTCTATGATTATGATGACACTACAAGAAAAATTCCATTTAGTGTAATTCTAAACTACCTCCAAATGGTTCTGTAGTAGTTTTAAAAAAACTGAAAAAGTTGGTGAAAGCCTCAAACACTTGGTGGTTCCATCCATTTAGTGGAGGATTCTGATAAGAATTTTAGAAAAGGAATTTATGATATTTTTTATGCATTTTAGCAGTGCTTTTCGTTCCAAAAAAAATTAGTGAGGATATAGCTATGGTTAAAAATACTTCAAAATCTGAATATTTTCATTTGAAAAAAAATATCGCTATAATTACGAAAAAAGCCACTAAATAATAGTGTGACCTAATTAGAGGATGTTTTAACTTCTTCTAAAAAATAAACACTATAATATAATGGCTGATTAGTCTACCATAACAAATTCTATATTTAATGGTAGCTTAAACCACCAATATATACTAACTTATAAAAAAACAAGGTGTAAATTATTCATCCATGTAACATTAGAAAATAAAATGCATAGACTAGAACATTCCACTATATAGTTATACCAATTTATACAAGTCCTATAATCATATTACAGATAAATCCTTACATTATTAAATAAGAAATGGAACACAATATCAAAGCATTGTTATACAAAACAGACATAGGTCACCTGCTATGCCAATCCCATAAAAGATATAAGTAAAAGAAAAAAATAGACATTAGACCCACTAAAAAAACCCATACCACATTACCCGTCCTCTAACAACATATCAAGATTCTATATTACAATTCACTACTCATCCTATGATCTAAAAATAAAAAAAATATGGTATGTAAACACATATAGGTTCCTATACAGGGTTTGAGGGATTATAAAAGTAGTGTCCCAAAATGGTTCCCATGTACACACCATGATATACCTATGTCCACAATTTAAAAATAAATATCATATAACATAATGAATGTAATATTATTACATGTATAAAAATGCTCAATTTTTAATAGGGAATTAGTTACTAACTGATATTCTATTATATCTTATATTACATAAATTTATTTCATTCCAAAATTTCATCATCGCCTCACCTCGTTCTATCATATGCATAATCTGGTGAATAACAAAAAACTTAGGGTGGGTATCATCTAATTCGTGGAATCATTACCAAATAAATCATAAAAAAATCATACATCTGAATCCAAACCCACTACCTAATCAATGATGGCAGTTTACATCATCCATGAATCTCATTATACAATCACCCAACCATATCAATAAACATGGTCCACTATCACCACCCACACATAGTCTAGGAAAGATGCATTATCGAAATGCAAGACTACACATGGGTAGGTAGTATTTTAGGATTCCAATTATAAAAAAACACATAACCTACATCAGGGTTACTTTTTCCCATATCATAAATAATATATTTAATTCTTCCACTTTTTTAGAACCCTTCTTTATCACATGTCATCTCATCTAAAAGGATTCATCCATCTATTACTATTCATTAAGTCTCATCCCACAATTATGAATGTTTTTCTCTTGAATCTGGATCTATATAGTCACCTCACCCATTTTTTCACTGGTATTGATCCTCTTTTAAATATTGTACGATCCATAGTGAATATAAAAATGGATACCCACTTCAACTCTTACATTAAGATACCACCTGGAATCTCTTTTAAAATTGCACAACACCCTCAAACCATGGTGACATGGTTGTTAGATAATTATAATTTCATATACTACTAAAGTGAGCTTATTCTGAGCTTGTGTTACCCAAAACAATTAAATATATATCCCAAGATATTTCTTATACCATATTAATTTAAATAGTCCCATTAAAAAAATTATTAAGGACTGTAATAATATATAAAAAATGTTTTTTAATTTGCACTAACCATAAAATTCCACCATAGAGTTATACCAAATTACACGATATAAATGGTTATAGCCTCTTTATTCATGAAATATTATAAATCTCTTAGGTGAATTCCCTATGACACAAATGATGCATTAACAAACGAACACATTCTATATTAGTCCAATATATCAAAGAGACCACTAATCACTTCTCAATGATGAAATCCACTTTTCACTCTATCCATCTCCGCCACTACTTCCTATTACCAAATCTTGAAAGAACAAAATATTTAAAATTAAATTGTTGTATATTTATATTTAAACATAATACCAAAAAATGTGTGTGAAATAAATGATTTTGATGTTGTGTGATTTACCTGCTCACCACAAGTCATCAATGCAATATCACTGGGAACATATTTGATCATATTATGATATAAATCAACCCATTATTTATAAAAATATGATATCTAATACCCCTATTAGTAAATTTTTTATATAACATAACTCTCTATAAGAATCTTGGGGTAGGTAGGGAATAAAAACTAGAGTAGATGTATATGCAATCCACAATATCCTACTAAATACATTATATGGTACTAGTTACAAACTCATCCCGTGCACTCAACCATGATGATCCTTCCAATTTACCTTCCTAACTATGTCATAATGGAATTTTGAGAAGGAATACACAATATAGACATCCCATAGTTCATTAATTTTTACCAATAAATCAAATATCATTCAAATATGTAGAAATATATATTAACACAGGGAAAGCTTATAATAATTTGTTATAATGAAAAATGAATTCATACACTAACATCTTTTGAGTGGTCATTAATGTAACACCCATTATATTTTTTATGAACATCCTACCATAATAAAATTTAGTATACACGGTACTGTAAATTATGTTATGGAAATAATCACATATAAATCAACATTTTAATATATGGATCATTTAATATTTTCAAATAAATTTTTAAACTAATGAAAATATTAACATATTCAATCATCTTCTACAAAACTATTTAACCCTATAATCTGAGGGAGATTTTTATAGCAAGACTTGATGAATTGTTACTTGAAACATCCAGAATTAAATAACATGTAATTAAATTGTAATATATAAATTGGCATCCCCTTTTCACATGAATGTATAATTGTAAAGTTATATTAATATAATAATATATTTTTAAATTCCATGTGCTTCTCATTACGATGGACATCAACAAAAACATTCCATTTCCCTCCAGGAACCTCATTGGTTATATTATTGTTTAGTTCATTGGTGCTCAATGAATTATCAATGAATTCATTCCTTAATCTATATTTTAAATATTTTGACTTCTTACCCATAACATTCAATGTCTACATTCATGCTATAGGTTTGGCAATGTGAAAGTGAAAAAACATTTATATAGAGAAATTGATTTTGAAAATATTAAAATTTAGTAACATAATGACATTAAATTACACCAAATGAATTAAAATTTCATTTATAAGTGAATATAAAAATTCATTTTTCCAAAATGAACATATGTCCCTCCAATATGCTTACTTAATTAAAAGGGAATCATTCCCCACTACAAGATTTCCTAGAATCTATCCAATTAATCCCAAAAATTTATCCTTAGGAACCACATAGCAGACAAATGGGACCAATATAATTAGTTTTTTTAGATTCTAATAATCTAATAAGTTCATATTTTTCTCAATAGTAGCATTATTTTCACCAATTATGAAAAAAAGAGAGTAGTATAAAAAGTTTCAACAACATTATACATGTTAATATTCATACCAATAACAATCAAACACTATAATCCCAATAAAAAACCATGAATGAAGACTTAATCCCTTACAATTGAGGCTTCTTAATGGGAAGGTATCTCTTTAACTTTTGATGGGATTCTAATGGAGGGTGTGAGAGAGGATGTAGCGTGTAAGTGGAATGTGTATCACATTCTCTAGGGATTCAGAATGATGGGTCATCATCTGTCAGTATGGTCGACGGAACATCGACAGAAATCCAACTTGCATTAGTATAATGGTTACACCTTGGCATTCCAATCATTAATAGAATAAAATTAATTTCATAATATATATTTCAAAAAATACGTGCGAAAAAAATTATAAATGATAAAGTATTCACAATATTTTTAAACAAAATAGGAATATCTAAGATAGTGAATTACTATAAAAATGACACAAGTGGTTGAGAAATGAATGGATTATTATAAATAAAATATTTTTTTCTTAAATCATGTCAGTTTCCTACACCATAATAACTTCATCTAATTTATCCACCATTTATATACATTTATTTTCAATATTTTGATGAAAAAATAAATTTACTTCTTTAAATAGATGGGATTGAATGTTAGAGAAAAAATATTTCATTTCATCAACGATATCATAAAAGTATCATTGTTTTATATTAGAATCTACCATCCACAAATCATACATGAAATATTACCCATAATATACCATTATCCCTATCAATGATATGATATATAGATCATGTAATAAGTTCATCAAAGTAAATTGAAGGGAATATCATTTAAATCCATTAATAATATTGGCCATATTTCATTTGAATAATAGAATAGAAAAAAAATGTTGTAGTTTAATTCGAAAATATTTGTCAACATCCCATAGTACTTAACTTTTTAAAACAAAAATATACCATTATTTTGTGTTTTGAAAGCCTCCTCTCAATCGACTATATAAAATTTAAAGCCATTTAAAATTTAATTGTTGAACTTTTTTTCTTGTTTTATAGGACCCCAAGCAAGAATCATCAAATTTTATACCAATTCAGCATGAGTAACTGAATCCATGAACTATAAAAAGTAATACAAATGATAATATTTATAAAAATGACATCTCAACATAATATATGATTTCATTGTCATATTTATGAACATATATGTCATGTAAAATATTCTATAAGTTCTTTATTAATTGATTTTTTTATCACTATAATTTTAATTTCATCCTCTAATCAATCTCTTTGTTAGTACCATCTACTCTTCAATAAATATTTCGGAAATTTTACTATTTGTCATTACAAATCTATGTTCATGTAATAATTGGATTCCTATTAGTGTAACATTTTGATCACTTCCTAAAATATCAGCAAATAAGAGGAACTATTTTTCATTTCCCACGTACTTGAGATTGTGTTCATGTGTTATCATCTTGTCCATCCCATGCGAATCATTTATCAATATCATACATGTATCAAGAAAAAAATGAAAGACACTCCCCTTCGAAATATCCTTCATAAATAGAGCCTTGAGTTTGATATGTAGTTTCATTAATGATATCAAATTCCCATGCTATCTATGAAAAAATAATAAAATAATTTCATTTAATGAAGTGTCATGAATTGTTTACATAAATGTAAAAAATATTAATAATCTACATCTCAATTGGATACATCGATTGATAATGTACATGGACTCATAACTTAGATTCCTTAATAAAATTAATTGTTAAATAAATTGGGATAGTAAAAAATGACAGAGGAATTATTATATTCGTTGCACAAAGTGTCAATAAAAATCATTCTTGAATGGATTCAATATCAAATAGTTATAGATTTTTCTCAAATTGATTCCTAAATAATTTGAAAAATTGTTTTACAACATGAGTATGATTTTCTGGTAATAATGTATGTATTGATAATGTTATTAGTTGTTGTAACAAATTATGTCAACCATGAATTTTTGATCCTTGTATCCTATGAATCTTTAAGTCAACACACAAAGATATGATACATTAAATCAAATCATATACCTTTACATGTATTATAATTATATTGAATGTATCATTGTCACTATTTTTTTATTGAAAAAAATTACTAGGGTATACATTCCATTCTCAATTGGCCAAAGATCACTCATTATGTTCGTTGATTGTATGTATTTTAAATCATTGAGATTTTCCTTTGAGTTTCCGGGTTCATTAAGAAACGCAATGCTAAAATTATCAAAAACATTCATCTCAATATGCATAAAATCAAGAATATTCTGTAACAAATTAGTTTCTCAATACATTAGTTTAAATAATATACTTTTTTTCTTCCATTTTAACATTCTAGTTTCACATAATAATGAACTAAAAACTCATTTCGCATGATTATTCAAATAATACACCTTCACAAATTTGGTTTCAACATTTATATGTTTTTCTAATATTTCAGATCCTCTTAACAACTTTGGAGGTTTTCTATGATAAATAAAACCATTTAATTTTTACTACTACACCCTAAACTTATGAGTTGAATAGATTAATATTTGATGGCACAAGAAGAAGAATTTTTCATTGTTAGTTATACATTTGTGCTAAAAATGAATGTAACAAGTTGGATAACCCAAACCCATGAAATTGATCCAAATAGATAAAGTCCCACATCCACAGAAAATACTAATTTTCCACATTAGTGTATTTTGAATTTTGATCATTGTTCTTTATGATGTGTCATATGTCCCAACATCATCTCTCCATAACTCCTATAATTATTATATTAAAGGATGACACTATTCCTCAATATAATTTCCATATATTTTTTTTCCAGTAATAATCATCAAAATGAGAATATAAATTTGTATCATACACATACAAATTGGTATATTTTAGTGGATCAAAAAAACTATCCAAATTATATTACTACATTTCAATGTTTCAAATGGGTTGAATCCATCATCCACCATTCCAAATATAATGTTCCTACCACCAGATGATAAATCAAGATGTAATGAATCTAATTTCATTCACGTTTTTTAATCTTTTATATGTCACAATTAGCAATAATTTTTATTATCTTGAGAATGAAACTTCAGGTGTTTTGTAGTTTTTGATGACATGAATAATATTTTAAATCTAGGATTTAAAACAAAAGTATTGGATTTTTTTATTTATTTCATTTTCATATTATTTATAGTATTATACTGCTTCAAACATACAACATCACACGTTGACATCGATCTATAATATGAATAGTTTTTTTTAAATTATACTCGAATCCTCTCCCCAATAATGCATACAATCAATGGGACAAAATGTATTTATTCATAATTCAAAGCAAGATTGATAACAACAATATTTATATCACAAAATGACGCAATGATCATTGTTTTAGGAAATGAATTATGTAACAATTCCATTATCAAAGACATATCTTTATTTTTAATTCAACATAGGCATTTGATATGGTATAACATCAGTGGAAATGAATGTTTTGAATATTTCAAGCATCGAATATAAAAATCTTGATTTCAATTGTCAATTAAACCATGAATCACATCTGTCTCCTCATTGAATTTTTCTCCTACATTAGTCTCCACATAATCAAGAGGAGGATATAGTGATATGATACAATATTTATCTAGTATTCCTATAGAATAAAAAACAAGACATTTCATTTTTTTTATTTATATAATCCCCAACTAGTTTTTTTGATATGTATTTATTATCATTTTAGGGTCTTTCAATGCTAAATTCATCATTAATATGTTTTTTCATTTCATTTTCCATTGATTATGATGTTGGGAGCTCATTATGTCAATTGAAAACTATGCTAAAACAATCAATATCATTTTATTTTACATTCCAAATCCATAAAAATTGTTGATCCTGAAATTTCATCAATATTAGGTGTTCTTAAACATAACGTATCTTCATGCATCTTCTGAATTTACATTTAAGAAATAGACATATTATTCCCCAATCATATGATTGATTGGAATTGTCAAAATATAAAAACTACTCCAAACCCTATTCATATTGTGGTGTGTTCCTAAGTAATGTGATCTATATTTTATCCATAACATAATATTTCTACACATTATTAGAAAAATATAAACACATATGTATTACTAAGCAGGAAAATAGATAAATTGAATTAAAAAAAAGATCACAAGTAGTTATATGAAGAGTCAAATATGTACTAAGAAAGTAAATGTAGAAATAATTAATATTTAATATTCATTAATAATAAAGAAAATGAAAAATATTTCCTTTATTAATTTAAAATATAAATAATTGCTAAATACCATTGTCTCAATAAGTCTAGGTGGACAAAAAAATTATATATCCCTATAGCAGGGGATTTTGAGTTCAAACACATATTTCACTTGAGATTTGTCACATAATGCTTCACTAAAATTACTAGCGGTGATCTATAAGATTTTATTTATGTATTTAAAATTATATTTTTCTTTATTTAATGAATCTATATCTCAAACAAACAACAGTAGTTTTAAAATTACCAAAACAGATCCACAACATTCTAAAAATTATTTTTTGATGATTTTTTATTTGGAGTGAATAATTTCTTCATCCATACTAATTTTTATGTTTTAAAAATAGTGGAGTATAGGACCACTTCTTAGTCACCTATAATCTTGGATAAACCTTTCATAGATATGTAAAATTCAATCATAAATTTCCATGAAGTTACTATAATAATTTGATTTTGTAAAAACGTTTCCCACTTTAATATTTTTGATTCCATCATGTACCCATAATAAAAGAATTAAATTTTTTAAATTTTCAAATTTTCATTATTTTAATCCATGTGAAGTAAGTTGGTCTATATTTAAAATTTTGTTATTTGGGAAACAAATCATGATTTAAAAACTTGATCGACAACTATTTTGAAAAACAAAAATATTCTATCTGTGACGACCCAAAGTTTCATTAATGGAAATACCTCTTGATAAAATTAAATGTCTCTTTATGTTTATATAAAATGTAAACTTCCTTGGTTTTATGTAATGAATTTTGACAGTTTCTAATATATCCGTTGAACAGTGATCACATGATTAGTATAAATATAGAACATAAACAAATCCTATTTACTCAGACAAAGGAAGAGATTGCCTCATCCAGTAGAATTACCCCATACGAAGCCCATTTGTCGGAGCTCGGAAAAGAGGTGGAATCCATGGACTTCTCTCTTGACCAATACCAAGGCGATCTTCATCATGTCAAGCTCGAACGGGACCGTCTACGAGAAAAATGGAAATTGATAGAAATTACCACTCGAGCGATGTTATCTAAGCCACACCAAGAGTCTGTCACCATCACACACCTTACCCTTAGGTCTTATCCGGCTGTTTTAAGGGGTTATGTAACAAATATGTAGTACTATTTTCATGTACATTATTTTTTATATAATAATTAATATAATTTCTAGTCATTTTGGATACATTATAAATAGTTTTTAATGTACAAATAGTGTTATTAGTTATTATTTAATTAAGAAATTTATTTTATTAAATTAAGGGAATTTTGAATTAAATAATATTTTAATAAAATAATAATATTTTTATTAAATAAATTTTTATTAAATATAAATTATCTTATAATTTTATGAATACAATTATAATTTTTATTAAGGTTTGATAGCCATTTTTGTCAAAACCCGTGAATTATTTAAAAATGTCAGTTATTATTTTAAAAGTGAAAATTAAAATATTTAGAAAATTATTTAGATAAAATAAATGTTATTTTTGGATTCAGGATGTTGAAATTAGCCAACGGTGAATTTTTCATAATTTTCTGAGACAGTCAAATTTCTGGGTAAAAATTAAATACCGTTTAAATATATAATGTGTTTTATGACATCATAATGACCCAATGATCATGTAATAAAATTCTATAATCATTATTTTCGGCCAATATATGTTTTAACATTAAAATAATGTGATTTTGGGTTTGTTTGACTTACTTTTCAAAGCATTAATGGACCCCTCAAGACTTATTCAACACCTTGCCTTTTTAAATTAATGTCCACGGTAGTGTGACTCACCACCACATAATCAACCCTAATATTTTAATATGTTCGGACTTTGGCCATATAAAATATTGTTTTCCTCTTCACTTTTCCAAAAACCATGTGCAGAACCCATGGGATTGTTTGTTGATTGGATTAATTTAATGTAAGGTGACCCAAACCTAAATAATGAAGAATTTCGTCTCCTTTCGTATATAAACCCACCCAAGCTCCCACTTCCTCCTCACTCAAAGCATTTGGAGTTCATCCAACCTCGGAACAACTCTCTCCATAATCCTCCCAAGGTTCCCCAATCTCCAAATAATCCTCTCACAAGCCTCTCTATAGCCTTTGGAAGCACACTTCCATGTAAGGGTTTTTTTCTTCCTTTCTCTTTCTTTGTCAATTTTCCATAAGTTGTATTGAACTATTAATTTCAATTATGAATGTTGGGGTATGGTTTCACACATACCCCATACATCCATCTTATTGTTTTAATGATGATAGACCCCTTTCTGTCTCATTAAATGCCTCTCATATACACCCGTTACTATGCCAAAATTCTGAATGGAACTTCTCTCTCTTCTTTTACATTCAAGCAATAATTTTGTATCATGAATCTAAATTATCTTACAATTGTTGGGAAATTTATCTATATTACCTCATTAATGTCTGTTATATGTAAATATGGTTAGGAACCCCTTTCTCTCTTATCAACCAATTTTATGAATTCTTATGTCCTGTTGTTACGCAGCCGAAATCGCACCGATTTTCTAAGCCAATGCCATTGTGTAGTGGATACCATGCCCATTTCTCCATTAAGGGTATCCACCTTTATGCACATTTACTTATTGATTACAAAGTTTAATTTATGAATTCCAAATTCTATTATCATGGAATAAATGATTATGTTTTATGCATTAATGTTTTATGATCCATGTGGCACACTTATGCATGAAATTAACTGTTTAAGAAGGGTGCACCCTTATAGCACTCCAATGCAATGGGTAATGTATAGTATCATGATATGTCATGTGCAATGAGTGTTGAATCATGATTATTCAAGTGAAATGATGGTTTACTTGTGCTTTATTTGCAAATAGGATTTACTCATGCTCCATGTTCAATGAGCCTTGGCTTATGCTAATTCCATGATAAGTGTTGTTGCCACAATTCCATGTTAGGATTATCATGCGTTATCATGCCTTTATGTTCATGTTTATTTTATTATCTAATGATATGCCTATTTTATAACATGTATGGTACTCCTCATGTTATTCCATGTGTACTCCCTTACTGGGCTTTATAGCTCACACTTTTCTTATGCATGTCCTCAGGTTATCCCATGCAATGCTAAGTACGAGGGAATGTAGTGGTCATGTAAATGATGTTTTCAATAAAGATGTTCTATTTCATGTTTTATGTTTTTATGTAATGATCCTAAGCCCCAAGTACACTAAAAACCAATATCTTCTTTTTTGTATCATGTTAAGTTTTGCGAAATAAATCATGTTTATGTTTGGAATAAAAACAGGGTTGTCATACTATCTAACCATCACATGAAGAAATATAATTTCATTTATTCGATGGATTATATATTTTATTTATTAAATAGTGTTTGATATATAAAATATTTAATAGAAAGGGTACACTATTTTGTTATGTAACCCATATATATTTTTATATTTAGTACAACCTCTATACCATGAATTAAAACCCCCACCTATTAATTTAATATTTTTATTTCTACTAGAGAGAATTAATACACCAATGATAATTTAATTATAATCTTATCTTAACAATGATAACGATTTTATAGATATTTTTGAGAGAAATTTCACAAGTTATTTTCTAAAATTAAGAAGAATATTATGGAATCTAATGTAATTGTTGAATATGTAAATGTAATAAAAAATATACTACCCTTCACAAGTATGGTTTATTATTTTATGGAATTACTATCAAAACTATTATGTTATCATGTTAACAACTTTCATTATAATTATTTAACAAACAACATAAATATAATGACTACAAACTAAAAAACTGAATAATACTCAAACATTGTCTCCATAACACATTAGGTCTAACTTATAACTAGCAATGGATGGGGAAATCACAAGGTATTTATAAATAAATATGTAAGATATGTCATTACATCTTTCTTGAGTTTCGTAAAATAGTATAGGTTCATGAAAACATTTGTTCATGACATTATCATAAGTATGAATTACTCAAAAACATAACCTAGTTGTATGAAATGGTACATGTCTATCATGGAATCCTAGATGGTAATAAATAAATATTTTATATCAATATGAAATATGACATGATCAAAATCCAAAATATCTATAAATTCATTAATGTTCATGGAATTAGGAAAATACAACTTATACACAGGTTAGGAAAACCAAACACATACAATATACCAAAAATGGAAGTCTAATGAGTGGGATATCATGAATGAAAACTATTAGAAAACCACTATATTTCTTCTACATTTATAAATTAATTGATAAATATATTAAATTTATTATATGAAAGAGACTACATGATTATTCGGTTTAAATTGACCAATAGAAGGATAAAAAATATGAATAATTTATGATGTTCTCTTCTAATGGTGTTGTGTATTCTAATAAATAAACTTGGTAAAAGGAATTAGAATTTATAAAATATATTTTTCACCCATGCTCAACATCACAAGAATGAGCTATGTTAATTAAAACACAAGATGTGGATGATTAGTATGTGGTGTGTATGTTTTCACCATGTATTGAACCCCATCTTCACATAGTTAGGTGGTAAATAAACCATGTGTAGATGGTGTGAAAAAATTTAAATAGATATGGTTCATCCCCTTGTATATTATGGAATCCATGTGTTCGATGTTTGATCCATGTAATTAATACATCTTCCTCATATTGACATTAGGTTAAGAAACATGGAATAACAAAATGTATTTGGATTGATGGTTGGAGTACATGCCATGTTACACAATTAATCCTAGTTGTATGACATGTTGAGTCCCTAGGAATGTAGAACGTGTGGATATAAACAAATTACATGAAATATTTATTCGTATACAAATCTTTTATGATGAAAAATTTCATAGAAGGTAAAAATTTGAGGATGGCATTTGATACATGTAAAAACATGGATAAAAATTAATTAAATAAATAAAAACAAAACTTAATATTGTGTAAATAGTTTTACCTCTACTATGACTGGTGTTTATCACACTACTCACATGGAGAGTGATTTTGTGAATGATGTGTGGAATTAAATTATTTCATAATTATTTTTCATATTACTAAAAAAATAAAGGAAAATTGTTGTAGTCATAAATGCCTTACTATTCATGGGAATATCCAATTGTACATACTATGTATATTCATTGCATGACATGTTATTATAAGTTCAATAATACTACATGGCTTGACCCATGAATAAAACACAAGGTGTGATATATCAACACATCATGTTGGCATAATTTTCATGAATGTAAATATTATTTGACAACATATATACCCAATTTTTTTGACACATCATATCATATAACTATATATGATGTGTAATTGTTAAATTCTATAAATTGATATAATTAGAAGAATAATGAAACACACCATTCTACCTCCAATATATATCATATACATATTTAACAATAAATTAAATGTAATTTGATTAATTTATAAAAATTATAAAGGATTATAATTTCAATGACTATTTGGATGGATAATTAAGATAAATTTTTTATTTAATTAATAATATAATCATGTAAATAATAGGGATAATTTATAATAGTAACGAATGATTTAGAATTAATTCATGATACATTAAAATCATTTTAATTGAATTTTATTGATGATCATCAAATCAAAAATAATATGTGTGTCAATGTAACACGATCTCATCACATACCATCGACCTACATATCAAAAATGTGTGTGCCTAAGAGCCATTTTCAATATAATTATATAATATCCATTTATATTAGGATTCATAATCCTCAAATATAAAATTTAACAACATGTAGAACATTTTTAAAAATTTAGTTTATGATAGGAAGGAATCAAGGTATATCAAAACACATTTTATATCATCAAAATTATTATAAAACATGGAGGGTGACATTGTGACATAGAGAATACATCAAATCTGTTTTTTCCAATATTAATTACTTATTTAATGTTCAATGAAAATATACAATCAATGAAAAAAAATCAGTCTACAATGTAAACATGATGAGAATAAACTATAGTAAGTAAAACAATGTACAGACACATAAAATATATTATAAAAAATATAATAAGTAAGGTTAGAGGAACACCATAGCCATAACACACCAATGGAGCAGTGATAATGATGGTTCAGATGAGAGTGGGGTTGGTGGCTCGAGCTCGGGCTCAGGGTGTTCATTGGAGAATAATTTCAGCAGCGAGCATGAGAAGGGGGAAGATAGTAATGATGAAGACAAGAAGATTTCTATTGAAGATGGAGAAGGGGGATGGTGGTGATCGGTAAAAGGGGATAGTGGTGAGGGGCTATGTTTTGACACGATCAACGTAGTAGGGTGTGATGTGGGTTGATAGTAAGGTAGAATGAGCACAACGTTGAGTGAGAGAAGTGGACCAGTGGAGTGGGAGCTAGGGTTTGATGGGGTCAGGGGAATAAGGGGTGTGGGTAGGGGAGTAACATAATGACATTAAATTACACCAAATGAATTATAATTTCATTTATAAGTGAATATAAAATGTAATTTTTCGAAAATGAACGTATGTACCTCTAATATTCTTACATAATCAAAAGGGAAACTTTCTCAACTATAAGATTTCCTAGAATCTACCCAATTAATCCAAAAAAGTTATCCTTATGAACCCCATAGCAGACAACTGGGACCAATATAATTAGTTTTTTTAGATTCTTGAAATCTGAGAATTTCATTTTTTTCTTAATAGTAGAATTATTTTCATAAATTATGAAAAAAAGATAGTAGTATAAAAATGTTCAATAACATTATTCATGTTAATATTCGTACCAATAACAATCACACTCTATAATCCCCATAAAGAACCATGAATGATGACTTAACCCCTCACTATTTAGGCTTCTTAATCTGAAGGTGTCTCTTTTTCTATTGATGGGATTCTAATGGAGGGTGTGAGAGAGGATGCAGCGTGTAAGTGGAATGTGTATCATATTCTCCAGGGAGGCAGAATGATGGGTCATCATCTGTCGGTATGGTCGAGGGAACATAGACTGAAATCCAACTAGCATTAGTATAATTATAACACCTTGGCATTCTAATCATTTAATAGAATAAAATTAATTTCAGAATATATATTTCAAAAAATCCATGCCAAAAAAATTATAAATGATAAATGATTCAAAATATTTTTAAACAAAATAGGAATATCTAAAATAGTGATTTACTATCTAAATGACATAAGTGGTTTATAAATGAATGGATTATTATACATAAAATAATTTTCCCTCAAATCATGTCACTTTCTTACACCATAATAACTTCATCTACTTTATCCACCATTTATATACAGGTATTTTGAATATTGTGATGAAAAAATAAACGTGCTTCTTTAAATTGATGGTATTGAATGTTAGAGAAAAAATATTTCATATCATCAACAATATCATACAAGTATCATTGTTTTAAATTTGAATCTACCCACCACAATTCATTCATGAAATATTACCCATAATCAACCACTATCCCTATCAATGATATGATATATAGATCATGTCAGAAGTTCACCAAAGTAAATTAAAAGTAATATCATTTAAATCCCTTAAAAATATTGGCATTATTTCATTTTAATAAATGAACAGAAAAATACATGTGGTAGTTTAATTAAAAAATATCTGTCAACATCCCATAGTACATAACATTATAAAACACAAATTTAAAATTATTGTGTGTTTTGAAACCCTCTTCCCAATCGACTATATAAAATTTAAAGACAATGAAAATTTAATTGATGAACTTTTTAACATGTTTTATTGGACCCCGATCAAGAAAAATACAATCTTATACCAATTCAGCTCGTGTATCTAAATTCATGAACTATAAAAAGTAATACGAATAGTAATATTTACAAAAAAGACATCTCAACTTAATATATGTTTTTATTGTCATATTTATGAACATATATGTCATGAAAAATATTCTATGATTTCATTATTAATAGATGTTTATATCACACTAATTTTAATTTCATCATCTAATCGATCTCTTTGTTATTAACCTCAACTGTTAAATAAATATTTTGGAAATTTTACTATTTATCATTAAAAATCAATGTTCCTGTAATAATTCCATCTCTATCAGTGTAACATTTTAATCACCTCCTAACAAATCGACAAATAACTGGAAATAATTTTCATTTCCATTGTAGTTGAGATTGTGTTCATGTGTTATCATCATGTCCACATCATGCTAATATTTTATCTATATCATCCATGTATCAAGAAAAAAATTAAAGACACTCCCCTTCCAAATATCCTTCAGAAATAGAGCCTTGAGGTTGATATGTATTTTCATTAATGATATCAAATGCCCAAGCTATCTATGAAAAAAATAATAAAATAATTTCATTTAATGAAGTGTCATGAATTGTTTTCATCAATGTAAAAAATATAAATAAACAACATCTCAATTGGATAGATCCATTTATAATTTACAGGGAATCATAATTTATATTCCTTAATAAATTTAATTGTTAAATAAATTAAGATAGTAAAAAATTACAGAGGAATTATCATATCCGTTGTACAAATTTTCAATACAAATAATTCTTGAATGGATTCAATATCAAATAGTTATAGAGTTTTCTCAGATTAATTCCTAAATAATTTGAGAAATTTCTGTAAAACATGAGCATCATTTTCTAGTAATAATAAATGTTTTGATAATTTTATTAGTTGTTTTAACAAAATATGTCAAGAATGAATTTTCGATCCTTGTATCCTAGGATTCATTAATTCAACACACAATGATATGTTACATAAAATCCAATAATATACCATTACATGTATTATAATTATAATGAATATATAATTGTAACTATTTTTTGATTGAAAAAAATTACTTCAGTATACAATCCATTCTCAGTTGGCCAATGATCACTCATTATGTTCATTGATTGTATGTATTTTCAAACATTGATATTTTTCTTCGAGTTTCCTGATTCATTACGAAATGTGATGATAAAATTATCAATAAGATTCATCTCAATATGAATAAAATCAAGAATATTCTGTAACGAATTAATTTCCCAAGACACTAGATTAAATAATACACTTCTTTTCTTTCATTTTAACATTCTGGATTCACATAATAATGAACTACAATCACATTTCTCATGATTAATCAAATAATACACCTTCACAAATTTTGATTCAACATTTATATGTTTTTCCAATATTTCAGAACCTGCTAAAAACTTTTGAGGTTGTCTATGATCAATAGAACCATATAATTTTAACTACTAAACCCTGAACTTATGAGTTTCTTGATTAATCTTTGATGACACAAGAAGCATAATTTTTCATTGTGAGTTATACATTTGTGCTAAAAATGAATGTTACAAGTAGGATAATCCAAACCCATGAAATTGATCTAACTAGATAAAGTCCCACATCCACAGAACATACTAATTTTCCACATTAGAGTATCTTGGATTTTGATAATTTTACTTTAAGATGTATTATATGTCTCAACATAGTTTCTCCATAACTCTTATAATTATTAAATTAAAGGATGAAACTATTCATCAATATAATTTCCATGTAATTTTTTTCTAGGAATAATCATCAAAATAAAAAAACAAATTTGATTCATACACATCCAAAGTGATATATTTTAGTGGATCAAAAAAACTATCCAAATTCTATTACTAATTCTCAATGTCCCAAATGGGTTGAATCCATTAGCCACAATTCCCAATAAAATGTTCCTACCACCAGATGATAAATCAAGAAGTAATGAATCTAATTTCATCAACGATTTTGAAACTTTTATTTGTCAAATTTACCAATCATTTTTATTATCCTAAGAATGAAACTTCAGGTGTTTTGCAGTTTTTGATGACATGAATAATATTTTAAATCAAGGATTTATGATAATTGTAGTGGAATTTTTATAATTTATTTCATTTTTATATTATTTATAGCAGTAAACTTCTTCAAACATCGAACATCACACATCGAATTCCATCTATAATATGAATAGTATTAAAAAAATATTCTACTCGAATACTCCACCAAATAATGCATACAATCAATGGGACAAAATGTAATTTTTCATAATTCAAACCAAGACTAATAAAAAATATATTCATATTATAAAATGACTCAATGGTCATTGTTTCAGGAAATAAATTATATAAAAATTCCATTATCATATACATATCTTTATTTTTAATTCAACAGAGGCATTGGATACGGTATAACATAAGTGGAAATGAATGTTTTGAATATTTCATACATCCAATATAAAAATCATGATTTCAATTGTCAACGAAACCATGAATCACACTGTCTCCTAATTGAATTTTTAGATTACATTAGTCTCCAAATAATCAAGAGGAGGATCTAATGATATGATACAATATTTATCTAGTTATCCTATAGAAGCAAAAAAATACATTTCATGTTATTATTTATATAATCCCCAAATATTTGTTTGAATATGTATTTATTATAATTTTAGTGTCTTTCAATGCTAAATTCATCATTTATATGTTTTTTCATTCCATTTTCCATTGATGATGTTGTTGGGATCTCATTATGTCGATTGACAACTATGCTAAAACAATCTATAACGTTTGATTTTCCATGCCAAATCCAACAAAATTATTGATCCTGAAATTTTTCCAATATTAGGTGTTCTTAAACATAACCCTTATTCGTACATCTTCTAAATTTACATTTAGGGCATAAATGTATTATTCCCCCATCAGATGATCGATTGGAATTTTCAAAATCTAAAAACTCCTCCAAACCCTATTCATATTGTGGTGTGTTATTAAGTAATGTGATCTAGATTTTATCCATAACATAATGTTTCTACACATTATTAGAAAAATATAAACACATATTTATTGCGAAGTAGGAAAATAAATAAATGGAATTACAAAAAGAGATCTCATGTAGTTATATGAAGAGTCAAAAATTTACTAAAAAAGTAAATGTAGAAAAAATTAATGGATAATATTCAGTAGGAATAAATAAAATGAAAAATATTTCCTTCATTAATTTAAAATATAAATATTTTCTAAAAACCATTGGGTCACTAAGTCTAGGTGGACATAGAAATTATCAATCCCCATAGTAGGGGATTTAGAGTTCAAACACATCTTTCACTTGAGCTTTGTCACACAATTCTTCACTAGAATCACTAGTTGTGATATATAAGATTTTATTTATGTATTTCAAATTATATTTTTCTTTATTTAAAGATTCTATATCTCAAAAAAACTACAATAGTTTTAAAATTACCAAACAGATCCAAAACATTCTAAGAATTATTTTTTTGTGATGTTAAATTTAGAGTGAATAATTTTTTCATCCATACTAATTTTTTTGTTTTAATAATAGTGGAGTATAGGACCACTTCTTAGTCACCTATCATCTTTGATAAACAAATCCTAGATATGTAAAATTCAATCATAAATGTCCATGAAGGTACTATAATAATTTAGTTTTGTAAAATTGTTTCCCACATTAATATTTTTGATTCCATCATTTACCCATAATAAAAGAATTAAATTTTTTAAAATATTTACATTTTCATTAGTTTAATCCATGTGAAGTAAGTTGGATTATATTATAAATATTTATATTTTGGAAACAAATCAAGATTTGAAAATTATTTCAAAAACTATTCTAAAAAAAAATATTCTATCTAAGAATCACATGAAGAAATAGAATTTTATTTATTTGATGGATTATATATTTTATTTATTAAATATAGATTGATACATAATATCGTGAATATAAAGGGTACACTATTGAGTGATGTAAGCCATATATATTTTTATATTTAGTACATCCCCGAGACCGTGAATTAAAAACCTCAACTATTAATTTAATATATTCATTTCTACTAGATATAATCAATACACCAATGATAATTTATTGATAATATTATCTTAATAAAGATGAAAATTGTATAGATACTTTTGAGAAAAATTCCACAAGTAATATGTTAAAATTAAGAAGAAATTTTTGGAATGTAATGTAAATGATGAAAATATAAATGTAATAAAAAATATACTACCCTTCAAAAGTATGGATTATTATTTTATTGAATTACAATAAAAACTATTATGTTATCATGTTAACAACATTAATTATAATTATTTAACAAACATCAGAAATATAGTGACCATAAAATCAGTAACTATATAATACTCAAACATTGTCTCCATAACACATTAGGTCTAACTTATAACTTCCAATGGATGGTGTAATTAAAAGGGATTTAGAAATAAATATGTAATATATGTCATTACCTCTTTCTGGTGTTTCCTAAAATAGTATAGGTTCTTGAAAAAATTTCTTCATGACCTTATCATAAGTAAGAATTACTCAAAAACATAACCTAGTTGTCTGAAATGTTATATGTCTATCATGGAAACCTGGATGATAATAAATAAATATTTTATATAAACAAGAAATTCCACATGATAACAATCCCAAATATATATAAATTCATTAATGTTCATGGAATTAGCAAAATACCACTTATAAATAGGTTAGAAAAACCAAACACATACTATATACCAAAAATGGATGTCTAATGAGTGGGATATCATGAATGAAACCATGTAGACAACCACTATATGTCTTCTACATTTATAACTAAATTGGTTACCCATGCTCAACAATACTAGGATGAGCTATGTTAATTAAAACAAAAGATGTGGATTATTAGTATGTGGTGTTTATGTTATCACCATGTATTGACCCCCATCTTCACATACTTAGGTGGTGAATAAACTATGTGTAAATGGTGTAAACAAATTTAAATATATATGTTTTATCCCCTTTTATAGTATGGAATCCATGTGGTAAATGTTTGATTCATGTAATTAATACATATGACTCATATTTACTTTGGTTAAGAAACATGAAATAACATAATGTATTTGGATTGATGATTGGAGTACATTCCATGTTACACAAGTAATCCTAGTTTTATAACATGTTGAGTCCCTAGGAATGTAGAACAGGTGGCTAGAAACAAATTTCATGCAATATTGATTCGTATACAAATCATGTATTTTGAAAAATTTCATAGAAGGTACATATTGGGGAAGACATTTGATACGAGTAAAAACCTGGATAAAAAATAAATAAATAAATAAAAATAAAACTTAATATTATGTAACTAGTTTTACCTGCACTATGACTGAGTATTATCACACTACTCACATGGAGAGTGATTATGTGAATTATGTGTGGAATTAAATTATTTAATTATTATTTCTCTTATTATTATAAAAATAATGTATAATTCTGGTAGTCATAAATGCCTTATTATTCATGGGAATACCCAATTGTACATAATATGTATATTGATTTCAGGGCATGTTATTATATGTTCCATAATACTACATGTCCTGACCAATGAAAGAAAGACAAGGTGTGATATGTCAACACATCATGTTGGCATAAATATCATGAATGTAAATATTATTTAACAACATATATACCCAGTTTTTTTCACACATCATTTCATATAACTATATATGATGTGTAATTTTTACATTCTATAAATTGATATAATTAGAAGAAGAAGAATACACACCATTCCACCTACAATATTTATCATATACATATTGAATGATAAATTAAATGTAATTTGTTTAATTTATATAAATTATAGAGGATAATAATCTCAATGACTGTTTTGATGGATAATTAAGAAATTTTTTTATTTAACTAATAATATAATCAAGTAATTAATAGCGGTAATTTATCATAGTAATGAATGATTTAGAATGAATGCATGCTACATTAAAAGCATTTTCATTGAATTTTATTGATGATCATCAGATCAAAAATAATATGTATGCCAAAGTAATGTGATCCCTTCACATACCATCATCCTAGATATCAAAAATATGTGTGCCTAAGAGCCATTTTATATATAATTATATAATATCCATTTATATCTGGATTCATAATATACAAATATAAAATTTAACAAATTGTATAACTTGTTTTACATTTGATTTTATGATAGGAAAGAATCACGGAATATCAAAACACATTTTATAACATCAAAATTATTATAAATCATGGAGGGTGTCATCGTGACATAGAGAATACATCAATTAATTTTTTTCCAATATTAATTACTTATTTAATGTTCAATGAAAATATATAATAAATGAAAAAATATCAGTCTACTCTATAAACATGATGATAATAAACCGTAGAAATTAAAACAATATAAAAACATATAAAATATATTATAAAAAGTATAATAAGTAAGGTTAGAGGAACACCATATCCTTGACACTCTAATGGAGAAGCGATAATGATGGTTCAGATGAGATTGGGGTCGGTGGCTCGAGCTCGGGCTCAGGGTGTTCATTGGAGAAGAATGTCAGCAGCAAGGGTGAGAAGGGGGCATATAGTAACTGTGAAGACAAGAATATGCCTAATGAGTATGGAGAAGGGGCTGGTGGTGATCGGTAGAAGGGGGTAGTGGGGAGGGGCTAGGTTTTGACACGATCAATGGAGTAGGGTGTGATGTGGGCTGATAGTAAGGGAGAATGGGCTTGATGTTGAGTGGGAGAAGGGGACCGGTGGCGGGGGAGCTAGGGTTTGATGGGGTCGGGGGAATAAGGGGTGTGGGAGGGGGGGTTGACGTTAGGGGACAATGTTTTACTGTTAAAAAAATGTTTCTATGGTGTTTCTGAAATAATTGAAGGTATATTTTCATAATTTTTTAAGTAGCTGTTTTTTTACATCCTATAAGTATTAATTTTGGTGTAGAGTGAAAAATTATTTTTGTAAAAAAACTCCATGAGCTATCCTAGGATGATATGTTGATATTTTTTTTAAAAAAATTCCTTCAACATGTTATTATATGGTGGATGGTTTATGAAATTTTTTAGACATAAGAAATGTTTTTATATCCAATAGATGAGATTGTAATATTTAATCCCTCAAATTCATTAGTGAAGATAAATGTACTATGAGCCCAAATGGTACACATGAGGTTATCTGATGAACAAAAGTGATGTACATTAGTGGTCAAACCATTCTTAAATTAGGATACACATTAGATTAACCCAACCCAAAATAAGTCACATTGCTAGTAGCCTAATATGAACATGTGATAAATTCATTAGTGGGTATAATTGATACATTATTTATATGATTATGATTATTTCACACATTGTGCCACTATTTTATGAAATTATCACAGGATTTCTTTATATTATAATGGTATTATTTATTTTAATATATTATGATTCATTTATTTTAATCTACCATGATATATTCCATGAATCATTTTTATGAGATAATAATTACTTGGTATTATTTACTAAGGATTAGGAAATTTTTTCACACCAATATTCACTTGTTATGTTAAAATGATCTATATTATATCCTTTGTATACCCTTAGTGTGAATATGATCTCACCAGTTATTATTATTTATTTTCCATATGTTTTAAATAGTGGTTTTATATATGATATATTTAGGTAGAATTTTATTTATAAATATGTAGGATAAATATGATGTAGATATTTTATGAACCAATATTTTATGTATAGATGTTCCCAAATTTAAAATAAAATTAGTCATTTGGCATGGAAAATAATGTTATGTACTAAATATTTATTTAATTAGATGTGGTATTTTTAGATGAATAGTACAAGTCAATATATTTGGTATGAGAGATAATTTTAGTTATATATTGAAAATATGTTGATAAAACATTAGTGATATCTCTTTGGACAATCCTATACATAGGAAGGAATCCCAAATTATAACCGATAACGGAGTGTGGTTTTCCTTGGAAAAAACCAATGTTAGGATACAATAAATGGGTGTCGTCCTTTCATATATTCATCTTGGGGTAATAAATTGAAATTGAGTTTTTTTTTATATTTATACAATATGTAATGTGCATGGGGAGGGTTTCATTATTGCACATTTGGTCTGACACTCTGTGGGATATTCATTAGTAAATTCATAATTTATTTATGATCAATAATGATGTATATGAATAGAATATGTTCATGGAGGACCTTGGTTAAACATGATTTTTCATAGGATTAAAATATGTTTCACAATTTAGATATCCATTGATTTATTTTTCATGATTTTTCACACTAATCGATGATGTTTGATTGTCATTCAAACCATTTTTGTATTACTAAGGGATTAAAAGGAATTATAATGTTGAGGGGTTATATGTATGCTCGAATATGGCAGTACCCTATTAGAGAAATTTTTTATGAGATCATATGTATATGGAAAGTTATGATGAATTTTAGTTCATATCCTCATTTATTAGTCATTGTTATTCGATTGAAAACCCAAAAGGTATGATGATCATAATTCATGTATATGATTATTTTATTGTAGATTATTTTTGGAATATGCTTCTGAAAAATTTCCTTATTATCCATATCGTTAGTTATTATGTTATCTTAACTATGTATTGGATTAATTTAAGAGAAACATAAAAAAATTTCCAAATAAGCATTGTAGTGTTTGATATTCTGAACCAACCATTGCTCGTCTATCAATGTGAATAAAAATATGAACTTCTGAATGAAATTTAATCCACAGAATGGGAAATTTTCTTACTCAAAAGATTAATTACCTATTATGTAAGGGGATACACTCAAAATTTAAGATATTACTATTATATTAGTCTGTATTAATTTTTTCCCATGAGAATTATTTTGTCTTATTCGAAATCATGAAGATGAGTTTTCAATAGAACTCATACTTGGTTCTAGACTTATTACAAACAATCTATATACTTTAGAATTTATTGAGTTATAAGAATTTAAGAAGAAACTCCCAGATAATATTGATAATTTAACCATTCATCCATGTTTCTCGCCATGGGGTTCACCTATTCTTTTTGTTAGAACCAAAGATGGATAAATGCTAATATGTATTTTTTGTTGTGATGTAAACAATATTAGAACCTAGAATAAGTATCTTATAATCCATATTGATGATTTTTTCTCAATTAACTACTTGGAGAAAAATATTTTTCAATGATTGAAATTTCATCTGGATGCTATCTAATATGGTTCAAAAGTGAACTCATACAAAATACAACCTTTCATATGAAACATGGACTCTATGAATTTATATTTATATCATTTTTCCTTGATTATTCCCACACTATTTTCAAGGATTTAATTTATAGTGTATTTATATATTATCCATATAATTTTTGGATGAATTTATAGATAATATTCTTATATATTCGAAGATAATGGAATATCATTATGATCATAAGTGGATATTACTAATGAACATATGAAAGGAGAATCTGTGTGCAGAATTGAAAAACTATAAAAGTTGTATTCAAAAAGATTCATTTAGATGTTTTATAATATAATGTGTATTAATATTGGTGGATCCCTAAATTAAGGATGTTATTTAACATTATCCACGACCAACCTTTACAATTTAAATTATTAGTTTTATTTGTTAGGTTGTAAAATTTAAACAGTTTTTTGAGAATTTATCATAGTTATATAAAACACTACAAATTTTAACATAGAACGTATACATGTTCTTTTTCACATTTTGATGTTAGTAAAATTTCATGGAACATAAGATAAGGTTAGTAAACACAATTATTATTACATTAAAATACAATAGAGACGAGTTTGTGATCTATAGTGATGAATCATTGAAGAGACTAAGATGTAAACACATATAGAATGATATTGTGATATATTCTGTATCGTATATATTAATGGATCATGTTAAATATTTCCTAACTCCATATTTTTAAATTTCTACAGAAAATTTTTATCTGAAAATATGGAGGAATTATTTTTATGTTGGATTTTGTGATATGTATTCTGATAAAAAAATTTATTGAATATTTTCATATGAAGGGAGACAAATATATAATAGAAAATATAGTTACATTTTATTAATTATTTTAATATCACAATAAATTTCTACCTAGTGAAATAAAACATGGTGAATAATGCTTTCAATTGAAATGATCATGTTATATTATCTATGATGAGGATCACAAAATAACAAGAATTTATAAATTTTTAAAGGATAGATATATATTTCTTGATGAAAGGTGATAATTCATATATTTCACAAATGAGTATTCAAACATTCATCCATATGAGGATTAATGAGGCACAGAAGGATGGTGTGGAATTATAGAATATGGTTAGATATTTTCCATTGTTCAACATTCATTGTGAGGGGATATGAAATATAATGATGTTTGTATGTGTTCCATCCACACCATATCTGAATAATTAGTTGATTGACGTTGTTCATAGTTTATCATTCCCTATTCATCCTAGAATTATTAATATTAATAAGGTTCTGACTGATTTTTTTAGTGGGACACCATGAATACTGATATTACAGATTTTATATCATGTTTCATGATATATCAAGAAATTTAGGATGAGAGATTGAAGTATAATTGGATGTTACGACTATTATATGTACTCAAATAAATATTGTAAAAAAAACCCATTGATTTTTTCATTATACACCCAAAAATATCAAATAAACCAATTATTTTAATGTTTTATTCAATCATCTTAAAAATTATTAAAACAACATTTATTTATGAGTAGATATATCCCATTATTACATTTATATAATATAAATTTATGAAGATGTAGGGTTTCATAAAGTACCAACTTATATTTTATTTTATATGGATATGAGGACTAGCTCAATCTTATCGGTATGTCTACAAGAGTATATAGATACAAAGTTTAGTTCAATTATTTTTTATCATCCTAATATAGATTTATTATATCAATGAACCATTCGAACACTTGATAATATTTTATGATCACATTCTATGTATTTTGATGTTATATTTGATGATCATCTTCTTCTAGGCATTTTTTATTGCGAAAAATAGATTTCACATTAGTATTCATAGGAATAATTATAATCCATATATTGAAGATAGTTAACAATTCTGTTGTAATGGGATAAATATGGATAAAGAATGCAATTGGGACACGATCATTCTATTGAAATAGAATATTATGTGAGATCTATTTGAATGATCAAAAATTATACTCAGATATGATAAAAATGATATACTAAAAATCATCGGTGAAATCCCTAATTTGATGTCACTTAGAATTTATTGAAATGAATTTACCCATTAAAAAAGGTTATGATATTTTTACAGAATGGAAATTTGATCATTTGTTATATTGACCCCTTCATTATTCCCAATTTAGGATGATATCTTATTTCCTTGTGATTCCATAGAACCTATATTAGGTTCACTATATAGTCATGGAATCTCCCCCAAGGAAGTACATACTCAATCATTAATATTTAATGAATTGTGAGGTCATATAGTTAGATAATTATCATTCCAACAAGTAAAAACTGAATAACTATTATGTAAAGACCCTTGAATTTTATGGAAATTTTTTTCTTAAATTCTTTGGGATTTTACGAGTACACTGTTTCTGACGGCACCTGATTCTGAGGCCCAGTGTGACCGAAATCAATTTTGGAAGTTTAGCTCAGGTATGTTCAGTGAAAAAACGAGCAGGTTTTTCTATATTTTGAACCGGTGATCAGAATCGAAATCTGAGGGCACTGATGAAACCGCAGCGGTGGAATTTTCATAAGAGGACCTATTCCAAAGGTTCTTTTTCTCAGGAGGAGTTGTTAAAAATTGAGGATAAAATGTGAGGTAAATAAAATTGTGGTATAATTTTATTTTCTATATCTAAGTGGTTATATTCTATGTGTGGGAGTTGGGGTAGGACCCACTAGTACCTAACTACTATTGTTAGGATATTTTTGAGGCGGGTCCCACACTATCCCACCCCTTCACATTACTTTAACTTCCCTAACCCCCCTCTTTATATTGGTAACTCTTCTTAACCTGTTAAACTCCCCCAATAAGTGGGTGACTCTCCCTCTCCCCACTCTATTAATTCGTTTAATGTTAGCCAACTCACACGTAAATAATAATTTGAATTAAGTGTTTGTTTTTCAAAATTTTAAATTCTTGGCTTTAGTAAATAAAATAAGGATGGGCCATATTTTATTTTTGTTCGGTATTTGTGGTGTTAAGAGAATGGAGAAGAATGTTTTTTATTGAAGAACATCAATCCTCCCGTGTCGAATGACTCAGCGACCTCGGCTTCTCCATCGCCTTCCTCCTCTATGATAAGGGATGAGACAACGACATTGGAATTCTCCAACAATGTTAAATCGTCTTCTTCACTCTGTGATAAAATAGAAGGCGACATTTCCTTGGGTGTACACCGTCGATGATGGAAACGACTCCATATTTTGCAGCTCTTGTCAACCGTGAATTACTTTTCGAGGTAGGGGTGTGTTTTTGATTGGGCAACGCGGTTTTCCATTCCATGTTATTGGTTCTCTCTAAACCATTTTCTATCGAATTAATACAGAAGGAATCAGGCCAAACTAACATGGTATGATTCATCCGTCGTTCTTGTTGTATGGTGTTCTCCTACCGTTCTTTATCAATGAGTCAAGGAAAGTATTCGGAGTTGATAGGAGGCCCAGAAAACATTGAAAACAACCTCGGAACATTGGTATGACCTAGGAGAGGGAGTTTTGTAGAAAACGGATCATTAGAACGAAGAACAGATGCCTCGGGAGGCATTCTGGCCAAAGTAATCGTTTCAAGAAAATTCCAGAATACACGGCGTGTACTTCCAAAGCACACGCCCTGTAGTACAAGCATTCAACAGAAAAAGTAACGAACATCAGAAAAAGTGAAATATGGCGTGTGAGACCGGTCAAACGACATGTACTATCCACACAGTTTGACAGAGGATACTTCGATGGACATGGCGTGTATTCAAGGTAAATACTTGGACACAGGCAGAAATACATGACCACGTGGCACATCGTCTATTATCTTTTTTTAAAGCCTTTGTGGCTTCGCGAGGCTCAGTGTGTATTCCGGGAATACATGGAAACGGGGTGGAGTATACGGGAAGGTACTCCACCACACGGCCAGGCATGGCCAGTGTACAGGGAGCCGACCCCAGAAGTTTGGGACATGGCGTGTAACTATAACACACACAGTGTACTTACTTTTTACCTGAACAACCCTTTGACACAGGTTGTGGTACACGAAAAATACTTGTGGACAAAAGACATGACATGCAACCATACCTACATACCATGTACCTACCTTTTTACATGATTATCCCAATGAGATGGGCTGTTTCACATGGGCAGTACCCGGTGTTTGATGACACGACGTGTATTGCTTACCTACATGCCGTGAACTTTAGGAAATGTCTTGGTTATCTTGTTCTCCGTGACATGGGAACATTTTTCTTAGTTTTCCCCTATGATGTGGGAAGGAACTACGGGATACATTAACTCCAGTATTAGTGACAGTTGATGTATCCACCCCCTTTGAATAGAGGAGCGGACCCTCCAGGATTCGAGTATGCTGTGTGCGGAAACTCTAGAGCCGGTTGCGACTACGAAAACTACCGTACTGGGATCCTCCATGGGATCGACGTCGATCACGACTACACATGGATCCTACATGGGTTTGGAAGCGAGGACAACTATACTTGGATCCTACATGGGTTCGACAGTGATGGTTACTTTACATGGATACTACGTGGGTTCGGCAGTGACATCTTATGTACATGGATCCTACGTGGGTTCAGCAGAGGAGATGTTTCAGAGGAAAAATCTAATCATCTCCACCCCTCTTCGTGATTAGTAAACCTGTGTGAGATACGTCCATATTTTCAATCATTATCATCGATGTGATTGTTATGGTTTCTTGTGTGGATTGGGTTGTTCTTTCTTATGTGGATTGGGTTGTATTTTCCTATATGGATTGGGTTATGCTTTCCTGTGTGTACTGGGTTGTACATGGGCTCGTATGTTGGAGCCAAGTTGGAATTGATGACTTAGGTATATGTATGGGTATATACCTAAGTATAGTTGGTTGATAATTCGTGTTTGTATCTTTCCATTGTGGTTTATCCTTTGTGGATTCTGGGAGACCTTCAGGGGTCTCGGGGTCCCAACTAAGTAACTTATACTCACCCCTATATGGGCTATGACTGCACTACGTTGTGTTGGTTGAAGACGACAGACAACACTGATCATGGTTGATTCTTGTAGAGCGGGACGGTACCCAGAGTTGGACTATTAGGGAGGACGTAGACGGAGTGGATGGACAGACCCCAGGAGCCGACGAGACTATCTGTACCTCACCATCAGGTGAATATTAAGGAGGACTACTTGGTGGTTCTTGCTTCACATTTTTGCTATTTTAATTTCATTCAGGTTGAAACGTACTTTCAGTTGGGTTTTTATTCTGGCCCATTTACTTCTAACACTTACTTTTGTACTCATTTTACTTAGTGTTTACTTCAGCTTCCATACACCATGGTGTTTGTTTTCATATATAAAGGAAATTCCTTACATTTTATCTGGATTTACACCTTTAGTGCTAGTCTCCAGCCCCTGGCCTATGGAAGGCGGGCCTGGGGTAGACATGGAACGATCCCCGAGGATGATTCATGAAAAATTGGTATTAGAGGAGTCGGTTCTGCTACAGAACTTAGGAATCTGATAATTTCATTCTATAAAGAAATAGTGTTAAGCGTACTAAGTGTGGTTATTAGTCCCGGGATTCCAGTGTTTGTGCAGTGGCCGACGTATCCATACACCTGGACCTAGACCTCTGATTTCCGAATCTGGGCTCGAAGACACTGATTTCATGTGTTTTTTTAATATTTTCTTTGTGATTACTTTGTTTCAGCTCACCAGGTATATTGTATTAACTGTCATGCACCTATTTCTTTCAGGATGGCCCCAAGATGGCAACCAGCTAGGGTTCCGAGCATTGTGATAGATGGCAGCCCACCAAGCGACGGGGCCTCGGTGTACGGCCCCATTACAGCAGAGGAACTGGTGGTACCTCTACCCACCAAGCCACCAATGCAACCAGCCCCAGCAGCTGAGTGTGAACGTCGCCTGAGTGGACTGCATGAGTTTCAGCATTAGAGGCAGCCCAGGTTCAACGGAGAGATGGACCAGAAGACAGCCGAGGATTGGATGGAGGCTGTTTTTCGAGTATCCAGATTGGTTGGGACACCATCTGATCTCATGGCGATCGTTGCGGCGAGTCTCCTGCATGTAGCAGCAGGTAGATGGTGGAGCATGATGCTCTAGGTGCACGATGAAGCAACTCTACTTCGCACAGACATCGATATCCATTTCCGCTCAGAGTTCATTCCATCCACCATCTGTGCGGTGCGCATTCAAGAGTTACTTCAGCTGCGGCATGGCAGCATGACAGTAGCCGAGTACTCGGTGATATTTACTAACCTCTCGCACTACTCCACGGACATGGTACGAGACCCATTCATCCGGGCCCAGACCTTCGAGAAGGGAATAAGGAATGAGATCAGGGAATCAATGATCTCCCTCATCATTCTGATGCATGCAGGAGTACTGGAGCGAGCCCTTCTTGTGGAGAGATTTCTTGCTGAGCCTAAACCAGCAACAAGACCTACCGTAGGGTGGCATGTAGCAGAGTATTCTGCAGCTGGCAGAAGACATATGTCACAGAGGTCCAAGTGGACCAGGCCATCAGGTGGACGACCTCAGGACACTGGTTCAGATTTTTGGGGCACATGTAGTATAGATAGTCATTCGAGAGGCAGACAATGCTATGCATGTGGCAGGCTGGGCCACATGGCCCATGACTGCCCAACCCGCCCTGTAGAGGAGCAGCAGACAGTTGAGGGACCATCCAGGAAGAGGCAAAAGTTCGACCGTGGAGGACAGCATGGAGCAGGTGGAAGAGGTAGAGGATATGGACGAGCATCGAGTGGTGGGAACACTTTGAGGATCTACCAACACCACCACTAGGAGGTCCACCCTGACCGAATAGAGATGGTAGACAGAGGGAGGATCAGCTTCAGGAAGTGGAGGCCTGCGACCATGGCGCAATTCAGATGATTCGATGTACTATCTATGTCTACTCCACGCTTTCTGTAGTCCTTATAGACATAGTATTGAGTCATTATTTCATTGCCCCTGCCCTTGTAAGGAGCACGGAGATTCCGACGGAGCTGTTGGCTAGAACCTTATAGCTAGAGACTCATACGGGAGCAGACTCGACGATTATGAACTAGTGAAGGTAGTGTGAGCTGACTCTAGGAGGTGAGATCTTCATATGGGATATTCTTGTAGCAGCGTCGAGGCCTTACGACATCATCTTGGGAATGGATTAGTTATCTACTGTCCATGCTCAGATCGATGGTATTAGGCGCAAGGTGCGATGTGTCTGCACCGATAAGAGTAGGTTCACCTCCACCAGCGAGAAGGGAGACTTTGCAGTGCAGGATGGTCTCACGTAGAGGAGAGGACATCCAATCACCCATCAGTTTTGTAGACTCATCCTAGGATCAGTTGATGTGTGGAGTCCGTGTTTTCCTGTTGTGGTGGATTAGTATGCATATGTTTTTACTAATGACGTTCCAGTACTACCTTTTCGAAGAGAGGTAGACTTCTATATTGACATGTACCTTGGGACAACCCCGGTATCTACACCCGCATATCATATTTCTCTCACTGAGCTTTGTGATCTAGGGGTACAGGTGGAGGACTTGTAGGGAAAGGGATTCATTCGACCTAGTGTTTCACCTTGGGCTTCCCCAATTTTGTTGGCCAAAAAGGTGGACGAGAGCTTGAGACTGTGTTTCGACTACAGTCGCTTGAATTAGGTGATTGTGAAGAACAATAATCCACCTTCGAGGATTGATGACCACTTCGATCAGCTCAAGGTAGCACGCTGGTACTCGAAGATAGACCTCAGGCCGGGCTATTATCAGCTCAGAGTTTGAGATGAGAATGAGCATAAGATAACTTTTAGGTGTCGTTATGGCCACTATGAGTCTTGGTTATGCCTTTTAGCATAACCAACGCTCCAAATATGTTCTTCAGTATCATGAAAAGGATCTTACAGCCATACCACGATCTATTTGTTGTAGTCTTCATCGACGACATATTGATTTACTCGACTACTGAGGAGGATCACGCCTACCACTTGTGGGAAGTACTGGACACACTCCGAGACCACCAGATTTATGGTAAGCTCTCGAAGTGTCGGTTTTTGATTCGATAATTCCACATATTGGGGAACGTCATCTCAGAGGTGGGAGTTGTGGTGGACCCTACAAAGAACAAGGCAGTGCTAGCTTGTGAGCTACCCGGTAGCTTGATGGAGGTGAGGAGTTCCCTAGGTCTGGCGAGGTACTATCGAATAGTTGTTCCAGACTTCTCCAGAGTTGCAGCAACACTTTCAGCTTTGACGAAGAAGGTGAAACCCTTCGTTTGGTCGGATATATGTCAATAGAGCATCTAGGAGAAAAGACATAGATTGACCAGTGAACCCATCATGAAGCTACTAGAGGAGGGTTTAGGGTACATAATTTACTATGATGCATAAGGGACCGGACTCGGGTGTGTCTTGATGCAGGACCGAGCAGTGATCGCCTATGGTTCACTACAGTTTAGGTATCATGAACAGAACTACTCTACCCATGACCTCGAGTTAGTAGCAGTGGTATGCACCTTGAAGATGTGGTGGCTCTATCTAATGGGTGAGTGCTTTATAGTCTTTTCTGACCACCAGAGTCTCATTTACATATTCTCACAGAAGCACCAGAACCTGGAATAACGGTTATGGCTCTGGTTCCTCCAAGATAATGAATTTGAGATAGTCTATAATCCTAGGAAGGGGAACGTTGTAGATGATGCTCTCAGTAAGTGGTCGGGCATTCATCTACTTGGAATGGAGACATAGCAGCTAGCCACGTTGCAGATATCCTTCATGGATAAAGATGAAAAAGCCATTCTACAGTCACTCACAGTCACTCCTCTACTTTAGCGGGTCAGATAGGCATGTCGTGGGGACGTTGACTGTGAGACGTAGCGTGCACAGATATCCTCATGACAGGCACCTGATGGATTTTCTGTAGGAGGAGATCACATCATCATTTTCAGGGGACGTGCCATGGTACCACCTATATTACAAGAGGAGGTGTTGAGGGAGTTTCACACATCCCATCTAGCGGTATATCCTGGAATAGAGAAGATCTTCCAGGACCTCAGACGATAGAACTGGTGGTCGGGTATGAAGAAGGATGTAGGAGAGTTCGTTTCATGATTTCTCACCTGCCAATAGCTGAAGGTAGAGCACCAGGTACCAGCAGGATTGGTACAGCCCTTGGAGGTCCTGGAGTGGAAGTGGGATGGGATATCTATTGATTTCGTAACAGGGCTTCGACATACTTCTAGAGGACATGACTCAATTTGGGTAATTGTCGACCGACTAACCATGTCGGCCAACTTCTTACCTATTAGAGAGCGGGGCTCAGTGGACAGCATGGTATGCCTCTACATTCAGGACAACATACTACTTCATGGTGTACCTTCATCTATCGTCTCTGATAGAGATTCTATCATTACATCCCGGATTTGGAAGAGGTTTTAGAAGGCATTTGATACGCATATACGACTGAGCACTTCCATTCACCCAAAAACGGATGTTCAGAAGGAGATGACCATTTAGACTCTTGAGGACATGCTCTATGCATGTGTCCTTGGATTTGGTTGTAGTTGGGAGGATCACCTAACCTTGGTGGAGTTTGCATATAATAATATCTACCACTCCAACATCGGGATAGCACCATATGAGGCATTGTACGGCCGACCATGCAGACCAACTCTATGCTGGAAAGACCCTGGAGAGTCAGAACTTGTAGGACCAGAGATGGTTCAGGCCATGACAGAGATGGTACAGATCATCCATAAGTGGATGAGAACAGCTCAGAGCCAACAGAAGTCCAATGCTGACATGAGGCAGAGACCACTAGAGTTAGAGGATGGTGACCATGCTTTCTTACGGGTCTCACCTCGATGTGGATTACAGATATTTGGTCGGGGTGGAAAGTTATCTCAGCACTTCATCAGACCATTTCAGTTTCTCAGTAGGATAAGCGAGGTGTCTTATCGTCTGGCTCTTCCACCTAAGTTTCACCGGTTGTATAACGTCTTCCACATATCTCAGCTAAGGAGATATTTGCATGACCCTACGCATATCATTGATCACCAGAAGCTGGACATCGATGAAGGGGTGACTTATGCGGAGGTCCCGGTGGAGATCGATGATCGATTGGAGCGGGTCCTACGTGGATGGTCGATTCCTCTAGTGTGCATCAGGTGGCACCATGAGAACCTCCAGGAGAGCACATGGGAGCGGGAGGCTCAGATGCGGGCTCAGTACCCTCATTTGTTCCCCTAGTTTGTGATATATCATTACGAGGATGTAATTAACTGATGTGGGAGTAATGTAAAGACCCTTAATTTTGAAATAAGTTTTTTTTCATAAATTCTTTGGGATTTTACAAGTACGCAGATTCTGACGACACCTGATTATGAAGCCTGGTGTGCCCATAATCAATTTCCAATGTTTAGCTCGGTTACGTTCAGTGAACGAACGTTCCAGTTTTTTTATCTTTAGAACCGGGGCTTGGAATCAAAATCTGAGGGCACTGATGAAACTGCAGTAGCAGTATTTTCTTATGATGACCATTTCCAACAGTGTGTTTTCTCGGGAGGAGTAGTCAAAAATTGAGGATTAAATGTGATGTAAATAAAATTTTGGTACAATTTGATTTTCTATATCTAAGTGGTTATATCCTATGTGTGGGAGTTGGGGTGGGACCCACTTGTTCTTAACTACTCTTGTTAGGATATTTGTGAGGTGGGTCCTAAAGGATCCCACCCCTTCACATTCCTTTAACTCCTCAAACCCCCCTCTTTATGTTGGTAACTCTTCATAACATGTTAAACTCCCCCATTAAGTGGGTGACTCTACCACTCCCCACTCTCTTAATTTTTTTAATTCTAGCCAACTAACACTTAATTAATAATTTTAATGAAGTGTTTGTTTTTTAAAATTTGAAATGCATGGATTTAGTAAATAATATAAGGAAGGGACTTATTTTATTTTTGTTTGGGATTTATGGTGTTTAGAGAAAGTAGAAGAATGATTCTTTATCGAAGAACATCATTCTTCCCACGAAGAACTACTCTAAAACCCCGTCTTCTCTATCCCCTTCCTCCTCCACGGAAGGGAAGGATACACCGACTTGGGAATTCTCTAACGATGCACAATCGTCTTCTTCTATCCTTGAATATAGAGTAGATGATGTTTCCTTGGGTGCACACCGTCGACGACGGAAACAACGCCATATTTTGCAGCTCTTGTCATCCGTGAATTACTTTGTGAGGTAGGGGTGTGTTTTTGATTGAGAAACGTTGTTTTTCCTTCCATGTTATTGGTTCTCTCTAAACCATTTTCTATCGAATTAATGTAGAAGGAAGCAGACCAAACTAACATGGTCTGATTCATCGACCCTTCTTGTTTTATGGTGTTCTCCAACCGTTCTCGAGCGGTGAATCAAGGCATGTTTTCGGAGCCGATTGGAGGCCCCGAAAACATCGGAAAAAGCCTATGAACATCGAGATGACCTAGGAGCAGGAGTTTTGTAGCAAACAGATCATTGGAACGAAGTATGGATTCCTAGGGAATCATTCTGGCCAGAGGGGTCGATTCTGGAAAATTCCAAAATACAAAGTGTGTACTTCCAAACCACACTCCGTGTAGTACAAGCGTTCAACAACAGAAGTAACAAACATCAGAAGAAGTGACACACGACGTGTGACACCATTCACACGGCATGTACTGTCAACACAGTTTAACAGAGGAGACATTGATGGACATGGTGTGTATTCGATGGAAATACACAGACACAGACAAAAATACACGACAACGTGGCACAACGTGTATTATCTTCATTGAAAGGAAGAAGTTTCTTCGTGAGGCTCGACATGTATTCTGGGAATACACGGACTCTGGGTGGAGTACATGGGCAGGTACTCCACCACAGGACCAGGCATCGACAGTGTACACAGAGCCGACCCCAGAAATTTGGGACACAACTTGTAACTATACCACACGTCGTGTATATTCTTTTTACATGAACATCCCTTTGACATGGGCTGTGGTACACAGACAATTCCCATGGACTGAAGACATGACGTGTGACCATAATCACACGTCGTGTACTTACCTTTTTACAAAACCAGCCCCATGACATGGGCCGTTTCACATGGGCAGTACCAGATGTCTGATGACACCACGTGTATTGCTTACCTACACTCTGTGTACTTTACAAAATGGCTTGGTTGTCTTGTTCTCTGTGACTTGGGAATGTTTATATTGGTTTTCCCCTGTGACATGGTACGGAACCACAAGATATAATATCTCTATTATTTGTGATGATTGATGTATCTTACCCCTTTGACTAGAGGAGCAGACACTCCCAGAATCGAGTATGTTGTGTGCGGAAACCCTATAACTCATTGTGACTGCAAGGACTACCATCCTGGGATCCTCTGTGGGTTCGACGACGATGAAAAATGTACATGGATCCTACATGGGGTCGGTAGCAAGGATGACTGTACTTGGATCCTACATGGGTTCGGAAGAGATGGTTACTGTACTTGGATCCTACGTCGGTTCGACAATGACGACTTCTGTACCTGGATACTACGTGGGTTCAAAAGATGAGATCTTTCAGAGGCTACATATAATCATCTCCTACCCTCTTCATGAGTAGTATACCTGTGTGAGCTGAGTATTGACTTTCTATCATTATCATCGGTGTGATTTTCATGCTTTCCATTGTGGATTGGGTTGTGCTTTCCCGTGTGGATTGGGTTTTGTTTTCCTATGTGGATTGGGTTATGCCTTCCAGTGAAGACGGGGTTGTACATGGGATCGTATGTTGGAGCAGAGCTGGAATTGATGACTTAGGTATTTGTATGGGCATATACCTATGTAGAGTTGGTTGATACTTTTTGTTTGTATCTTTCCATTGGGTTTATCCTATGTGGATTATGGGAGACCTTTGGTGGTCTCAGTGTCCCTATTTAGTATCGTATACTCATCCTTGTACGAGATTTTCCCACACTACGTTGTGTTGGTTACAGACAATGCACATCGCTGATTATGGTTGAGTATTATGGAGTGTTACGGTACCCCGAGGTGGACTATCTGGCGGGATGTACACGAAGCATACAGACAGACCCGAGGAGCCGACGAGACTGTCTGTACCCAACCTTTAGGTGGAAATTCTGGAGGACGACTTGGTGGTTTCTGCTTTAATTTTTAGCTGTTGTACTTTTTTTCCAGATGTATTGTACTTTCAGTTGGGTTTGTATTCTGGTCCATTTACATCTAGCACATACTTTTGTACTTAGTTTACTTATTTTTTAGTTCAGATTCCATACTATGTGGTGTTTGTTTTCTTATATAATGGCAATGACTTCCCTTTTATTAGGATTTACACCTTTGGTGCTAGTCTCCATACCCTGGCCTATAGAAGGTGGGCTTGGGGTAGTCATGGCATGGGCCTCGAGGATGAGTCGTGAAAAATTGAATCACATTGATAATGTTCTATGGAACAACACACCTCAACCGGTGAATGTTCTCCAGTGGAATCAGAAATTTGAAAATATAGTTGGGAACCCAATGATGTATTGTAATATAAATATCCTCTTTTTTAATATTAGAGTAATATATTTTTGAGAGTAAAACTCATATTAAGAGGTTATAATGTAACAACCTTAGATTTTATGGTATTTTTTCAATATATAATTTTTATTTCATTGATATCATGCTTTACGCGCAAAATTAAGTTTAAAAGAACCACAATATACTATCAATAAAATAATTTTAAATATGATAGTTTTTCTAGGTATCTTCACTATAGGAATTGAATATGACTAAATAAAATAAAAAAACATTTTGTTTTGTAAATTTAAATGATTAACTCATTGGTTAATAATTTATTATAATGAAAAATCAAAATAATTTTAATGGAAAAAAATTCCTAAAAACAATATTTCAACACCCAATTTTATTATATCCTAATAAATTATATTATTCAATATTGGTGAATCATTTTAATAGAATTTATTAAAGTATATTTTCATGAAAATATTTCAATATACCTATAGTATTTTTTCCAGGATTGGATTATTAATAAATCAATATTTACGCATAAAAATGTGTATTTATAAATAATGGTATTCAAAATGTTTTAAAAACATATTTTATTGTTAATTTCATCAGAATATAGGAATTGATTCAGAAAAAAGGGTTCCAATATTTGGAATTAGGAGATTAATTTTTTTTAAATAGGTCACTTTTATTTTTGGACATTATGAATAGTAACCTTGGTAAATCTTTATCACGTCGATAAGGGTATAATCTATAAAATAGGGTTAATACTTTTTAAAATTCCCAAAAGAATTCCATTATTATTTATAATTATTAGTTTTTAAACATTATAATAAATTTGATGAATATATGTTCTCCTGGTTTAATTATTCTTTTATTATGTCTTTAATATAATTTTAATAAATGGATAAATACAATTTGTCACTCTTGTGATTTTAATAACTCTAAAATATTATTAAGTGTATAAAAAGAATAAAAGTTCAACATTAAATGATTATTTTGAATGAGAATTAATTTTTTATCATGATAATTTATTTATAATTTTTTATGATATAATAATTTCTATATATTACAATAAAATGTCAATATATTATTTCTTCAATTAATATAATTACAAAATAAATCATTTTATATAAATTTAAACTAATTCAATTTTGTTATTGAATTGTGTTATAAAAAGTTTATATATATATATATATATCATATTATAAATTTGGTAAAGTAATAGATTTTAATTATTTTACTATCTTGTTCTCATTAATGTAAAATTAAATAAATATTTTCTAAAGGACAATAATGATATTTTTTTGAACATGTGGTGGACTATTAAAAAAACCAAGGCATGTTTATTAGATAAAATTAAATAATGTACATCTTTTCTCAGATTTATTTTCACCAAATTGTGCTATAAATCTCTTCCAAACCATTCCCATATTAGTTCTCAACTTTTATATACAAGAATTTTATTTTAAGGTCTTATTTGAAGACAATTACAAGGGTCCCCAATAAGGGTTATAATGGAGGCCTACCAATGAAGAAGTAATAATCTTACCCAACAACTTTCAGTTTATTTCTTCTTCTAACTCTTATAAATATGTGGTATTTATAAATAAAAATAATAATTTAAATATAATAAATAAACAATAATGATATTATTATTATGTAACCACCAATATCAAGCCTTTAATATGTCAATTGGGAAGGGAATATATTTCTCATGTATATCATTGGAATAAAACCTCAATGTTGTGATACAATTAAATTTATTTCACCATATTTCAATAATGGGTATTACAATGTGTTTAATTTTATTACATTTTTTATAATATATTATTGAATGAGTTATTATAATATCACATATATATATATATATTCTTGTAATGGCACAGACCTCTCCGGCCCATTCCTTTGTCAAAAAGAGGGTCGTGATGTGTTCTAGAGGGTAAAATGGATTTTTTCGACACTTTTCAGAATTTTGAAACTACGTGTTGTGTAGTGTGAGTACACGCCATGTACCCCCTTGCTAGGTATACCCTGTGTTAAAGGCAGTTTCCTTGCCGTGCGAAATAAATGAGTACATGCCATGTAATCCCTCCCCGCGTACGCATTACCCTCAAACCGTGTGTTGACCAGTCAACGGGTGTGTGCCATGTTGGAGCTGTGTCCTTACCATTTGAAATAAATGATTACACATCGTGTAGCCAATACTGCACGTCGTGGAGTCCTTCCCCGTGTATGTGTTACCTTCAAACTGTGTGTTGACAAGTCAACGGCCGCGTGCCGCGTGGTGATCGTGTGAAATGGACGAGTACACGCCATGCACCATAAATTACATGTCGTGTACTTTTGTTTTTCACGCCTATAAAAGTAGGGGTCCCCTCCTCCTTTTCAACTCACCCCTCTCATCCCTATTCCGCTGAGCAGAGATCTCCCAAGAGACTCGAAGGATCTTTTTATTCCATAACTTCTTCGTATGAGCTCCGATTTACGATCCGTTAGTGGCCACGGGATCGTAACGATGAGGCAGAACTTATGAGATTGGATATGTTGTCTTTCCATTGGATTTTACATTCAAACATCCCCCGAAGGAGGTTTCACTGGGATTTGATAGAAGTGATAGATGCCGACGGACGACTTCTAAAGTTGATCCGGGGGCATTGTGACCAGAACATATTGAGGTAGGGATCATACCATCGTCTATCTAAATTGAGCATCATGCGGGGTGGGTATCCCCTTGTTTTCATGAAAAATGTTTGAACCATAAAACAAAGAAAATAACATGTTATAGAACGGGGATGGGGAAGTTTCTATGTTTATCTTTATATCCTCTGATATTGTTTTGTTAATTGAATACGATTATTCCTACTGAAAATCACAGTCGGTGGGGGCCTTTGCTTGCGCAATTAAATTTTTCCCTATCTTTCTAGACCATTCTGTGAATGAAACATTGTTGACTGTGGAATTTGGTTAATCACGTAAAGTTGGCTGATTTAAAATCCGGAACCCTTGTCTGATCACCCTAGTTGATCAAAATGAAGTAATGAACATGTGGGTGTTGTCTTGGATACAGGGCATGTGATGGGGGAGTTTTGTGGGTTGTTGTGGATCAGGTGAGAAGCGGGGATGCGGTTAGCTTGGTTGTTGGTTGGTGTGAATTCTATTTTAGTGATTGGCAGAGGGGTTGTGATAAATGGTATTAAAGGGATAATGATGTATGGGTTTCGGTGTTGTTGTGGTTATGGTGGTTGGCAGCGGGGCTGCAGGGTTGGGCTTGATTGTGAACGAACTATGGGCTATGAGTAATAAATAAAAAGTGGAAGAGTTAATGAATGGTGGGGCATGGGAATGGAATGGGAATAATAATCAATGGGTTGGTTGGTTAATTATAAGGGACTTGGTTGTGTTTCTTGTGTTTTCCTAACATGATTTGTAGATGTCATGGATATGTTTTATGAACGGTTGATATGGTTTGTTGTGGATAGTTTCCCAGTAGATAAGGAACTAATAAACTGATTCTATTGAAACATGAAAACCAAAATGTGGTTGGGGTTTCATGTGGTATTCATGCTTCGTAGTGGTAGTGCTGAGGCACATGCCCAGTTCTCTATTAGAAGCCATATGTTGGGCTGAGTGTTTGGTAATACATATATATATGTATCTTTGTGTTTTATCTCAACCCACCCATGTTGAGAACTTAGTGAGAAACACTCTCATTTCATGAGAGAGGTTGTTTTCCCCTTAGTTACTAGCTCCTTCCTGCTCCTTCTTCCCTAGACTGTGATGTCTAGAGGCGACCATACACCTAAGACCCTTTAGGTATGTTGTGATTGGGGTGGTTTTAGCCCAAGACTCTTCGGCCAGGTTTTACTATTTCCCAAGAACCTTCGGGATGGGGCCTAGGTGTGTACGGGCGGGAAACGTGGTTGTGAGGCCAAGGTGTGTGCGGGAGGGATACGTTGTTGTGAGGCCCAGGTGTGTGTGGGCAGGATATGTGGTTCTTGAGGCCCAGGTGTGTGCGGGCGGGAAGTGTGTGGTAGCGTCAGGATGTTCTCGGTTAGGAAGAGTAGCTAACTAATGGGAAATGGTGTAGGGTACCCAATACTCTTGTTGTTATATACTAATACCTCTTGTGATTGTGTTTTTGGTGAGTGTGGCTGGTGAGGTTGGGTGCATATAATTCCATTCTAGGTTTCTTCTGTTGTCTCACGGGACATTAGGATTTATCCCCACTTGTGCACGAGAGATTTTGGTTTCCCTACTGAGTATAATTGTATGCTCACCCTACTTTTACTTTCTGGTTTCTAGGAGGACTACCAGGGCCGTGTGGGACCCTACTAGTTGGGAATGTTGGATTTGTTGCAGTTGATGTACTCTTGTTTCTTTTGGTAGTGTACTTTTGATCTTTCTTGTACTTGTACCTTGTTTCAGAACTATTTAAACATCCATTTGGGATTGGTTTGGGTTTATTTCTATTCACTTGTTCTTTTCCTTTTTGGTGGTTGTCTTGTCATATTTCCTGATCTTAAATAATAAAAATATTAATGCCTCCCATATTTTTTAAATCTCATACCCTTGGAGCTAGTCGCCACCCCGGGGCCTACTGGAAGTGGGACTCAGGGTTCATTATCTCCCATTCACCATTTCCAGCTCAGGAGGGGCATCTTTGGTTGGATGGGGTCATGACAGAATGGTATCAGAGGTGATGGTTGAGAGATAGGATGGAGTATTGAGTTAGTCATAGTGAGGATTTCAAGGGATGTTATGGAAAAAATGTTGGTTAATCTTGGTGCAGGACATAGGCTAGGGAAAACTGGCTAGGACACAGGATTTTAGGGCCCCTCGTGATCTGATCCAAGGACTCTGAGCCTACTGAATGACCAAGTAAGACTACATTGATTGCAGGGTATAGACCCTAGGGAAGGTACATTCATCATCATGATTGTGTTTTACTTGATTTGGGTGTTATGGGAAAGAAATTGAAATAAAATGATAAAATGAATCCTTGAGAATTTTGTTGATACTTGTGCTTAGGAAATCCTTGTTTACCGTACATCAATGGAACCTGGACCTCATCCCCGGGTGACTCAGACATCCGAGTACCAACAGATTCATGCGGTCAATCATTTTAGGATTGACCGAGAGGAGGAAGATAGCAAGTTACAGAAGACTCTCCGTTCATTCCAGCGGAAAATCCTCAGGAAGTACGAGGGTAGTACTTCGGATACATAGACAGATGGGTGGCATGTGGAGTTAGGGATCACTTTTACCTTGATCTATTCTCTAAGGGAGTACTAGGTTCCCCTAGCAGTCAGTCAGCTGAGTGGTGCGGCGCGATAGTGGTGGATCCTCTACCTCGGAGAGAGGATAGAGGCAGAGGTTCAGTGGGCTGACTTTGAGAAAAAAATCCGAGAGGAATTCCTTACTTCCATGATCAAGGAGGAGAAGCGGCATGAGTTATTCTCCCTCAACCAGGGAATTATGTCAGTAAGATAGTTGGTAATCAAGTTCAATGATCTCCTACGCTTTTCTCCGAATCTCATTTAGGATGAGGAGTCTCAGATAAGACGTTTGGAGGAGGCGCTTCGTCCTTCCTCCAGTATGATGTCACACCCTTCACTCTTTTGATGTACGTGGCAGTACAAAATATGGCATAGGTTGTAGAGATGATTAACTTGTAGGGAGGTGCACCACGTGAGGGAATCTAGCCAGTTTCGTCGAAGGTGAAGGTAGTCAGAAGAAGGTCTCCTACGACGGGACCTTCTAGGTTCAGGCCAGTGGGGAGCAGGCCCCAACAATTCCAGTTCAGATCTTCAAGTCCTCGTCCCTTTTTCACAAGCCCAGGACTGAATTTTTTTCTTGTGGAGGTTTCAGGCACATTCAGAGTCGGTCCCGGACCCGAGATCTGTACGGTGGAGGTGGGAAGGTTCAGTGACCACCTCAGCAGCACCAATTTCTGGCAAGGCCCTTCCAGCAGCAGCAGGACCATGCTCCTACAAGGGTAGACTTTGCGAGGGAGGATGACATTTGGGTGATCCTTAGTGACCTTGACCAGGGCGTGGTTTGGTAGGTGGTCGACATCAGAGAGGTTGAGGAGCTGGGCATGGACATTTGCATGCAGCAGAGTTGGCATCTCCAATAGGACCAGAGGTGGTGCGAGGTACGATTTGTTTGTTCATCACTCTCATTTCTTCTTTTTTCGATTCAGGAGCTTCGCACTCCTTTGTTTCACCTATTCTAGCCCATGATTTGGGACTAGACCTAGAGAGATGTTCGTACCACTGGTGCTGAGTACACAAGTTGGTGGCAAGACCAGCGTATCTTGGGTTTTCCTTGTTCCTCTGAGCATTATTTTTATACTCTATACCATTGATATATGTAATGATTGGCTTGTCGGTTATGAGAGATTTTGTTTTCTTGTTCTCTGGAAGTGTGTAGCATGTACGGATGTTTGGAAAAAGGAAAAACCTGACCCTTAATCGAGACACATTAATGTGGATGGGATTGGACCCATGCGGGTGAGTCAGTGCTGCCTAAAGCGGATATTATCTCGACATAGGAGAATGAATTTCCCCAAACCACATGTTCATGCAGTGTGTTGGTTGTGTAGTGTTGGGCGTAGTGTATGTTGAAAATACAAATGTATGAAAGTGGGAAGACCCAATTCGTAATCAAGACACATTAATGAGGATGCGATTAAACCCGTGCGAGGCGAGTCAGTACCACCTAAAGCAGATAATATCTTGACATAGGAGATGGAATTTCTAAAACATATGATTGGGGTTGTTGGATGGGTTCCTGCTATAACGAGGACCCTAAGAGGTATCTTGTTGGGGTCATCTAGGTTGTATTTTGAATTCTTAGGGACGATAATGTTTTAAGAAGTATCTGATGTAATGGCCTGGACCTCTCCGGACCATTCCATTGTCCAAAATAAGGTCACGAAGTGTTCTAGAGGGTAAAATGGACATTTCCAACACTTTTCAGAATATTGAAACTACACGCCGTGTAGTGTGAGTACACGCCATGTACCCACTCTCTAGTTATACCCTGTGTTGAAGTTCTTGTCCTTTCCGTGTGAAGTAAATGAGTACACATCGTTTATCCAATACTACATTCTGTGTATTCCCTCCCCACGTACGTGTTACCCTCAAACCGTGTGTTGACCAGTCAACGTCTGCGTGCCGTGTTGGAGTCGTGTCCTTACCATGTGAAGTAAATGAATACACTCCATGTATCCAATACTACAAGCCGTGTAGTCCCTCCCCGTGTATGTGTTACCTTCAAACCGTGTGTTGACCAGTCAACGGCTGCGTGCCGCGTTGAAGGTCGTGTTGGAAGCCTCGTAGTGACCGTGTGAAATGGCTGAATACATGCCATGTACCATAAAGTACAAACCATGTACTTTTTTTCATGCCTATAAAAGGAGTGGTCCCCTACTCCATTTCAAGTCACCCTCTCCTCCCCATTCCTCTGAGCAGAACTCTACCAAGACACACGAAGGCTTTTATTCTTCCATAACTTCTTCGTCTGAGCTCCGATTTACGATCCATCAGTGGCCACGAGATCATAACGACAAGGCGAAACTGATGAGCATGGATCCATTGTCTTTCCTTCAGCTTTTCCTTTCCAACTTCCACCAAATAAGGTTTTTCCTAGTTTTGACAGAAGTGACAGACGCCGACAGACTTCTTCTAATGTTGATATGGGGGAGTGTTGTGACCAGAACCTATTGAGGTAGGGATCTTACCTTTGTTTCTATAAATTGTGCATCATGTAGAGTGGTTATCCTATTGTTTTAATGAGAAATGGTTGAACCATTAAAAAAAAGATAATATCTGGTTAAAGAACGGGGATGTGGAAGTTGTTGTTTTTATCATTATATCCTGTGATATTATATTGTGAATTAAATAGGCTTATGCCTACTGAAAATCACAATCGTTGGGGGCCTTTTCTTGCGCAATTAAATATTTCCCTATATTTCTAGACCGTTTTGTGGATGGAACATTGTTGAATGTGGAATTTGGTTAATAACGTAAATTTGGATAATTTAAAATCTGGAACCCTTGTTTGATCACCGCGGTTGAACAAAATGGATTAATGAACATGTGGGTGTTGTCATGGATATGTGGCATGTGATGGGGGTGTTTTGTGGGTTGTTGTGGATCGAGTGAAAAGCAGGGATGCGGTTGGCTTGGTTGTGGGTTGGTGTGAATGCTATGTGTGCGATGGGCAGCAGGGCTGTGATAAATGGTATTAAAGGGATAATGATGTACGGGTTTCGGTGTGGTTGTGGTTATGGTGGTTGGCAGCGGGGCTACAAGGTTGGTTTTGATTGTGAACTAACTATGGGTTGTGAATAATAAATAAAAAGTGTAATAGTTAATGAATGGTGGGGAATGGTAATGGAACAGGAATAATAATAAATGGGTTGGTTGGTTAATAAGAAAGGACTTGTTTGTGTTGCTTGTGTTTTCTTAACTTGATTTGCCGATGGCAGGGATATGTTTTACGAATGTTTGATATGGTTGGTTGTGGATAGTTGCCTAGTAGTTAAGGAAATAATAAACTGATTCTGTTGAAACATGATAACTTAAATGGGGTTGGGGTTGTTTGTGGAATGCATGCTTCGTAGTAGCAGTGCGTGGCACATGCCCGGTTCTCGGTTAGAATCCATAGGTTGGGCTGAGTGTTTGGTAATATATATAGATCTGTATCATTCTGTTTTATCGCACCACACCCATGTTTATCACTTAGTTCCAAACACTTCCATTTCACAGGAGAGGGTGTATTACCCTATGTTACTAGCTCCCTCCAAATCCTTCTTCCCTAGGTTGTGATGGTTTCAGGTGACCTTACACTTAAGACCCTTCAAGTAGGTTTCGATTGGGGTGGTTTTAGCCTAAGACTCTTCAGGTAGGTTTTACTATTTCCCATGAACAATCGAGATGAGTCTCATGTGTGTGTGGGCGGGATACATGGATGTGAGGCCTAGGTGTGTGCGGGCGGGATACGTGGTTTTGAGGCCCAGGTGTGTGTTGGCGGGATATGTGGTTCTTCAGGCTCAGGTGTCTGTGGGTGGGAAGAGTGTGGTAGCATCTGGATGTTTGCCGTTATGAAGAGCAGCTAACTAATGGGAAATGGTTCGGGGTACCCAATACTATTTTTCTTATATACTACTACCTATTGTGATTGTGTTTTTGGTGAGTGTGGATGGTGAGGTTGGGTGGAAAGAATTCCTTGCTAGGTTTCTTCTGTTGTTCTCAAGAGACATTAGGATGTCTCCCAACTTGTGCACGAGAGATTTAGGTTTCCCTACGGAGTATACTTGTATTCTCACCCAACATTTAAATTCAGATTTCCAGGAGTACTACCAGGGCCATGCAGGGCCCTACTAGTCGGGACAGTCGGAGTTGTTGCGGTTTATGAACTCTTGTTTTTTTGGTATTGTACTTTTGAGATTTCTTGTACTTGTATCATGTTTCAGAACATTTTAAACATGCATGTGGGATTTTTTTGGGTTTTTTTCTATACACATGTTCTTTTCCTTTTTGGTGGTTGACTTTTCCTATTTCCCAATCATAAATAATAAAAAGGGCAATGCCTCCCATATTTGTGAAAACTCATACCCTTGGTGATAGTTGCCACCATGGGGCCTACTAAAGGCGGGACTCAGCTGTCATTATCTCCCTTTCACCATTTCCAGCTTAGGAGGGGCATCTTTCGTGGGATGGGGTCATGAAAATTCTTATATACATATTCATTGGAATACGAAAATGTCGATCATTGGTATGTGTGTACTACCACCTCCATTGAGAGTGAAGATTTGATTTTCATTTTAAATTTACCTTGATAGTAATATGAAGGATTTAATAACTATAATATATATATATATATGATATTAAAATGATTCTATAAAGGTAAATTGTTATATACCTTTCTTTCATTCCATCTGTTGAAATGTGAAAACAATGTTCATGCGTAAGTACGACCAAACGTCTCCATGAATTATGTACTTTATTTCAAAATCTATAAATCACATGGATGATTATAAATATTTATATATTGAATATATGTGATATTTATATCATAAATAATATTATGATTATGACTTATACATGTTCAATGTACATGAACATTTATTACAAAAAAATAAATATCCTGAAAAAACAAAACAATTTATACCAGGAAATGATAATTTTTTTGGGAAATAATTAATGAATGGGCGTTTAATGATTATAAGATAGTCATATATGGTATTTTAAGAATGTAAATTAATTTTTTTATAATTATAATATATTTAATAATATTAAATATGAGTTTATATCATGTTGTAAGAACATCAATCTTGAGGTAAGGGTTTATCGCATTAATATGTTTTTTCGAGACATAATTTTGTTATGTGCCTATATTCATTTATATGGTTTATATACAGAAATTTATAAATTTTATATTTGGAATATACATATGATCATGATATTTAATAAACCAATTTAATGCATTATTCAATGAGGATTATGACTCAGATGTTACCCAAGCATTATGTGATTTATGTAACAAATTTATTACTTATCATGATTGTTTAAGAATACATTTTTCAACGATGAATATACATAATATATTATTAAGGTATATAATGAATTTTATTATAATCAATATATTTTTTAGAAATATATGTTTTCCTCTTATTTTCTTCAATTTATGTAATCAAAATATATAATGAAATTATTTGTTCAAAACTAGCAATATAAATCACTACACACTAGGGTATAGTTGTTTTATACCCGCAAACGTTTTCAAAAACCAGTGGTATAAGTACACATATTAAAAATATCATAATAAAAAATTGGTATAACTTATTTATGTATTTTATATACTGGTTATTTTTTAAAATGGTTGTAATTGTTATGGCTATACAAACGGTTTTAAAAAACTGGTTTTTATAAAAAAAATTATTCCAAGGATTTAAAAAAAAAATTTGTATAGGATTCCTTAATCTATCTAGTGAATGTGATAAAATAATACCATATCATTTTCAAGAAACATTTAATCATAGTATTTCATGTATTTTTATTTTCATATTCATCTACAGAAATATGACATATGTTCGTGTTTTAATAGTAATCATCAGGAATATTAAATATTTAAATTCAAATTAATTCATTACTTCTATCAAAAAATGGATTTACATATTTTATGTATAAAAAACCATTGTTTATTTCTTTTTTTCCACATTTATTATCTTTTCATATATCTAAATCTATATTTTATTTATTTGAATATGTGTTTTCCATTATTCTATTGGATGAGAATTTACAGAGTTTCTGGTTTTTTACCCTATTAATTTCTATTGTTTTCTATGTGCAATACGGGTATCTAAATAATTTTAATATATCAATGGATTATTTTATACGATTAATAAATATATAGTAATTCATTTTTGATGTGTTTCTCACTCTAATTATCAACATTTCATTTTGGATATGATGATCCTAATTTTATTCTCTTTGGTATTTTTTCACAAATCATTTGTTAATTTTAGATATGATTTGTCATGTGAAATTTGAGAAAATAAATCATCAAAAAATTATAATGTACTCTTTATTAGTAATAAATGGAAATGTTCTCTAATAGTTTACTAGTGAGTCTAACTAGAATAATTACATGTGATAATATTTATTTGTGTTGTCCAGTTACAATTACTATTTAATCTTGTTTCATTGGAAATGAACATAGATAATTATTGATTAATTAAATACTTTGTATGGTGATCCATAATACATTATCAGTTTCTTAGATATCCAATCTGAGAAAATAATGTTCGTAAAAATATGTCATGTAACCAAAATCAGATTTATCACGTTAGAATTATTTCCATTATTTTGATAATCCTTTAATTACTTCTTTAACATTATCAATATTTTATATCATTCACTTATTATTTACACTATCACATTTCTTCCAATAATTTTTTCACACATGAAGTTATATATTTTTTAAATTGTTTTTTACTTTCATCTAATTTATCTCATATATATTAATTTTACTCACCATCGAATACAATTCAACAAATAGTTAGTGTTACTATACCTATAATGAATCCCAATTCCAGTTGAATGTATTCAATACAATTAATTCATAATAATGGGAAAATTCATGGTAAAACCTCATAGTTAAAGGTAAACAAACCATGGAATCTTGGGGTGTTAAATTTTTCACTACTTCAAATAATGTCATCCATGAAATTTATAGAATACTACCGCATAAAAAGATTTGGTTATTTCTTCATCATAACATCCTCTGGTTCCCATGTGGACTCATTTCTATTATTTGTTGCCCATAGAACTTTTACCAGACGAGTTGTCCAGTTTCTTAGTACTTATTCTCTTGTATCAAGAATTTTGATAGGCTCTCCAAAATAAGATAGATCAGGTTCCAGTTCAATTTCATCATATGTGAGTACATGCGTTGGGTCAGGCATGTATTTTATGAACAGTAATATGTGATACACATTATGAAATTTAGAGAGACTTGGTGGCATTTCCAAAAGATAAGATACAACCCCAATTCGTTATATAATTTTTAACAGTCCAATGTACCTGGGACACAATTTACCCTTCTTACCGAAATGTATAACACCCTTCCATGGAGAAACCATCAAGAAAACATGGTCACCTACATGAAATTTCAAATCCTTCCATCAGTTATCGACATAGCTCTATAGCCTAATTTTGGATTCATTGATGTGTGTTTGTATAACCTTCATCTTTTCCATTGATTCTCCAACAAGTTCTCAGCCTACAACTTTTCTTTCACCAAAATCTGCCCAAAAAGTGGGTGTGCAACATCTGTTTCCATATAACTCTTAATTTGGGTCCATATGAATACTTGAATGGAAGCTATAATTATAAGAAAGTTCTACCAGAGGTAAATATTGACCCCACATACCTTGGAAGTCTAGTGAGAAAGATCTAAACATGTCTTTTATGGTTTTAATAGTCCATTATGATTGTCCCTTATTTTGAGGGTGGTAGGCAGTGCTAATAAAAAGTTATGTATCTAGGGATTTCTATACACTTTTCCAGAATCATTATTGTGAACAAGGGACATGATCAGAAACAGTAGATAATTGTACTCCCCGAAGTCTACAACATCATTAATATATAGTCTTGCTAGACGTTCAAATGGTAAATCCTCTTTTATAGCAAGAAAATGTGATGACGTGGTAAGAAGATCAACATTGATCCATATTGAATCATTCCTTCTATGAGTCTTTTGATTCCCCATGGCGAAGTCCATCATAATATTATCCCATTTCCACTCAGGTATGGGAAGAGGTTGCATGAATCCTCTAGGCAGTTGCCTTCCAACATTCACTTATTGAAAAACCATACATCTTGACACCAAATCAGAAATCTCCCTATTCATGTTGTCCAACCAAAAATGTTCCTTTAAATAAATATACATCTTAGTTCTACAATGGTGTATCGAGAAATTAGAGTTATGATCATCATCCAATAATTACCTTTTTAGTTCAGTTATAAGGGGAACCCAACATCTCTTCACAAATTTCAAAATTCCATTTTTATATATGAAGCCACTAAATCTCCCATCATTCATAACTATAATCATCTTTTAAAACCCCTCATCATCAGACTGAGTACATTTTATCCTTTCTATAAAATATGGATTGGTAACCATTTGAAAATGTATTGATGTTTCAACTTCCATGATTATTCCCATATTGATTTTCACTATATCCATAAAAATAGGATCCCTTTCAACTCTCATCTTGTTCAAAAATCCATGATCCTTTATGCTCAAATCGTCTTCCACATTAATTTCATTCCCTAGGTGGTAGTGTATGGTTTAAACATAATCCTTATGTTGTTCAACCCATCACCTTTTCCTCATGTTGAGTTTTTTTGCGATAAAATATACTTAAAACTGTTGTGATCATTATAAATCTCTCATTTTATCATCATAGATATATTGTATAGATATCTTCCGAGCTAAGAGAATATCTAATAACTCAAGATATGGAGTATGAAATTTTTTCTCATGAGTTTTTAGCTAAAGTGATTCATAGGAAATAAATCTATCATTTTGCATAAGGACACAACCAAGTCCTTTATTTGAAGAATCACTATAAATAAAAAACACATAATTCCCTGATGGTATATACAATATAGTAATATTGACTAATGTTCAATTCAATTCATCAAAAAATTCGTCACACTCTTTTTCCCAAAAAAATTTAACCCCTTTGCAGGTGAGCTTGGTTAACGGGTTAGCTAATAAAGCAAAATTCTAGACAACATTCCTGTAATGACCTGTTAAACCAACAAAACTTCATACCTCAGTTATACTCATCAGTTATGGAAATTCATTGATATACTTGGCCTTTGAAGGATAAACATATATTACATCCTTAGAGATATTATGGCCAAGAAAATAAATCCAATGAATCCAAAATTCACACGTGAAAATCATCCTGTATAATTCATTTCTTCCTAGGGTTTTCAGAATGGTGTACAAGTGATTTTCATGTACATAATATGTTCTGGAGTATACTAGTATATCATCAATAAATACCACTAAAATTCATCAGTATATTTCTTGAAAACACTGTTCAATAGATCCATGAATACAGTGGGTGCATTAGTCATCCCAAAAGGCATTACTGTAAACTCATAATGCATGTACCGTGATTGAAATACTATTTTCTGAATGTATTCCTTAGTCACACACAACTGATTATATCCAGATCAAATTTCAATCGTTGATAAATATAGATCTTCATGATGTTGGTGAATAAATAAAAAATGTGAGGTAGGGGATACTTTTTCATTTTACTATAGAATTGATCTCTGTGTAGTCAATACACAACCTCATTGATCCATCATTATTCTTAGTAAAAAACGATAGGGTCTCCCCATAGAGAATCACTAGGGAAAATAAATCCCCTATTACTCAATTCATCTAGATTTTTTTTTGTTCCATTAATTACATAGTGATCATTCAAAAAGGGTCTTCTATATGGGCCTTGAACCAGGAATTAAATCAATGCTAAACTCAATTTCTCGTTCTGGAGGATGTCTAGGTAAATCCTCTGGAAACAAATCAACATATTCTTGAACAATTGGTACATCCTCAATTCAATAATTATTTTCATTTCCCATAATTATTTCACTCTCATCCTCCAAAATAATTTAACTTAGTTGAGCAACTGTGGGTGGATCTAGATAAGAATCAGGTGGTGATGTTTCTCCTCTAAACATAAGGTACTCCTTATCATCGTAAAAAATTGTATCCTCCTTCTTTATACAATAAATATCCACATCATGGTCTGAAAGATAATCCATACTGAGGATGATTTCAAATTCAATCATTGGTATGACGATGAGATTAGCAGATAGAGAAAATTTATATTCCCTAATGGAAACTGATTCACAAAAAAAATGTTTTGAGGATACATCCCTGAGGAGTTTTGACTGAAAACTCCCTTGTTAATTCAAATTGAAAAATTTGTTATTTTATTTCCAAACTAGAAAGAAATGAAACAGTGCGATGATCCAGAATCAAATAAAGCATTTTATAAACTTGATGAAACCATTAAATTACATTCCCCCACGTCTTTCAGAGAATTTACCTCATATGTAGTTAAAGAATAATCATGGCCTTGATCCCTTGGTCTTTTTTGAGTTATGTTTCCTTGAATCTTAAGACATTAATTTGCATAATTCCCCCTTTACCTACAATTGTATAATTCAACATTGATAGCAACATTCTTCCCCTTGCAATCATGAGTTTGGTGGCCTTTTTTACACACTTGTAACAGACTCACATTCCCTTCAGGAATGTATAGGGGTGTTTCTTCCCACATTTACTATATGATATATATTCAACTTTTCCCTTCTTCAAATTATTTCCTTTTCTAGAGTGTTTATCAGATCTATTATTCCATTTATTTGCTTTAATTTCATACGACATAAAAAATTCTTTTTCTTTCTTGATAGCAGAAGAGAAAATATCTTCGTATGATGAGAAAGATTGTAAGAATAATGATTAACTAAGAAATTTTTTTGAACCATCAAAGATTCGATCAATCATACTTTTTGGGTTTCATATATAATCTGCATCATGACTTTCTATCCTTGTAATGTTAGCCTCATAATTTATGACATTCTCAACCTCTTTTTCCCTTAGACTCGTAAATTGTCTATCCATAGCCGCTCGATGGACATGAGGAAAGTACTTTTCCAGGAAAATAACATTAAACTCCCTCCATTTCATATTTAATACTTCATTATCTTCCTTTGTTTTTTAATCAATGACCACCATTGATATGCATCTCCCATGTGGAGATAAATTGCCGTGAAATTTTTTTCCCTTTGGCTACTCCCCAAAGGTTGAAATATTTTCTCTAATGAATTTATCCATTTCACAAATAATAATAGATTTTTACTCCCATTTAATGATGGTGGTTGTTTCCTATTGAAACAGTCTGACACTGATCCTCCACATTTTGGATTACGATGCTTTATATAGGTAAGGATAATATTCATACCGTGATTGGGTTTTCCCAGTATGGTGATAAGCTGATCAGCACCAGTTTCTTCAAAATCTATATTATAATTATCTTGAGTCGGAGGGATATCTCTATAGGGATTATGTTCATTGATAGTGTTTCCATTCATTCCACTAGGCGCAATTTCTAAATAGTGGGATACACTAGATTAGGTTGTGAATCACATTACATAATTTCCAACATGTAAATAACTTAACATAAATTTAATAGTTTATGGTTATAATCCAGAATCATAAAAATGTTTTCTTTTAGAAATTATATACTCATAAACCATTCATAATGATTTCTAAATAAAATTATAATTATACTAATCATATCCCCTGAGATTGTCGTAACCAAGAGTGCAGCAAGGCCAGTTGTCGTGCACCAATTCCCGTTCGAGACTAGATCAAAGAGGTGTTTTATGCTTTTACCACTAGGCACATCTGCGCCAAATCCTCCTTTACTTTCATGTATCCAAACATGGATTTATTTCTTGGAAAACACATTAAATCTCTTAAATAAAAAAATTATAACAAGTTCTTCTATAATAATCCTCAAATTCAATATTAGGGTATTGTTCTCTAATGAGAGATTTTCTAAATCTAGCTTCCAATGTTTGTACTAAATTTCCTCTTATACCAACTATAACACACTGACCCTAGTTTCCCAGAGTCTGTGCATTATTACTAAACATTTTCATGATCAGAAAAGGTCATGTCTCGAAAGAACGGTTTTTTTGGTAGCCATGTAAATACTAGATACATTCATAAGTTTTACATTATATTATAAAATGAAAAACTAAAACAAAATAGTATCTCTAGGACACACTCATATCCCTTAAAATATCCCTCCAGTTCATTCATAATATACATCAATGCATCCTGGGAAAAATAAAACATAGAAAGGGGTGATATCAGATGCAATGTATGTATAACAATATAACGAAAACATTCATAAATAAGCATAAATATTTAAGGAAATGTAAGACTAAAACAAAACCCTTTTAAACATGAAATTCAGAATAATATGGAATGATAAAATCAAAAAATTCCATTTACATATTCATATGGATATTCTACTAGTCGAATATTCATATTCAATATTAATAGCTACATTCATAATGATGGAATGAATAATGTCAGACTTCATAACCACAGATTTAAGGCCTTAAGCCAAAAATAGGAATAAGTCCAATTCATTCCTCAAATGACAACATTTAAACATAACATAATCATTCATATTAAAACTAACTTATGAAATTTCAATACTTTATCCATAAACCCTAAAGTGTAAAATAATAATACATCCATAGTCAAACGTATCACAAAACCTCCAATACAATATTGAATATTTGTATCATAATAAATAAACCTCAAAAAAGATTAAAATCCATCCAAGGATGTTGACATAGACGAAATGAAAACCTTTTTAGGGAAATATCTCTTTCTATTATGAAATCACTTAAAAGTAATATATTTATAAATGGAAACATTTATTTTGATGATATTTTTATAATATTGTATTGGAATCTACGAAGATATTATAATGGTGGAAAATAACATCACCCTCCATATATGTTAAAAAAACATTCTTACCTAATTTTTTTTCAAAAATGTCATGAGGTACCTTGTTTTGAAAATGATGGAAATATTCCATTAAACCCATTTTATAAAAATTCAAACTAGGGTATAAATTAATTTAACCAATATTCTAGTATATAGTAAAAATGTTTTATAATACATTTTGAAGAAACATGGATGTGAATGATAAAGATGTCCCAGTATATACTTATGTAGAAACAACCTCGAATAATAAAGAGTTTGTAAAATTAACCATTAACTTGTACATTCCCTTGGTCAAGGGTAGGTTAACCTCCTATATAATGATGAAATAATTTTTAATAATTTATTAAAGAACCATATAGATTAATATAATATCATATATGTTCTTCTAAATATGTATTTATAAGGATATTTCAGTGCTATCATCATTTCGTGTGTTAACTGATTCGTTTACCTTTATATACTTGGTTACGTAAGCCATGTTTTTTATGGATATGATGTATTTGATTAAAATAAATTATGATATTATGTGCATAAAAATTATTTTTTACCATAAAAATAAATTTATTCTTGAATGATTGCGATGGGGAGTGAATCTCTTCGTGTTCATGGACATAGTAATCCGTACATAGGCACGAGCAACAATATCATTAATCAGATATTAAAATCGTATATAATTGTATTGTATATCATATATAATGATTAATTATCATGTTATATTTATTATTTAAATCCATTACACTCATTATTATACCCATCCATATGATGTAGTGTTTCAATAAAAAACTACACCACGACGTGGAGACGGTAATCTGTACGTATGCACGTTTGTTAACATCCACATTTATACTATGGATAGAATAATGCATATTGTTGTACCATTTTTATAATAACATAATAATATATAGAATATACTATAGTTATTATTTTATAATGGAAACAAAAATTAATGGGGATGTGGAAAAATAAAATAACTTGAAAGTGGTGATGAAATATTTACATCTTCTTTGGGTTCTTTGTTTTGATTTGTTCAAAAGGGCTCTATAGGTTGGATTTAATACTAATGTATGGAATATAGGATGAATGTAGGATAGTTGAGAGGATATTTGGCAGATATTGTCTAAGCCAAATGGCTATGAAGGTGTGAATAAGATAGGAAGGTATGATCCCTTTAACAAGAGAGGTGTGGGTCACATTAGGAAAATATTTAAATAATATTTTATAACAAAATAATTTTCGGTTTCTAATGACTCCATAATGAATTATTTAAAGGATAAGGTCGGTATGGGTCGAAAAACTCTCAACTAATTTATTTTATAAAGGTTTGGGTCACCATATTAACCTTATACTTTTGATTTAACACTTAGTAAAATTGTTTGATATTTATCATGTCTCTTTGTATTGTTATATTATTTAGTTAATAAACATTTTATAAAATCAAAAGATATCCCAAATAGGTTCATTAATGACATATATAATATTATTAAGTCCCTTTTGGACGAACCATATATTATTATGATATTATATCAACCAATAATATGGTATTTGATTAAAAAACACATTTATGACAATTTTTACATTATTTAATAAATGGTTTATTTTAATGCACTAAAAACTGTATTACATCAATCAAAAATAATATGTTTAAATTATAATATGTCATATTGACCAATAAAATTTGTTTCATTCATCCAATGTATCAAATTACATTTATTTGGGTATTTATAATATCAATTATTTTAATATTTCATTATTAAGGTAATTACTACATCATCAGTGTGTCAGAAATAAATTAAATTATATAATGCCTACAAATTATAAATACAATAAAATTATGTAGGAAATATTTTTATCTTTATAATTAATATTAATAGTCGAATTTATAATATATATAACCCTATATTAATTTATTTTTAATTATTAATATTTGAATTTAACTCTTTTAGCTCTTCTTTAAATAGGATAATAACAAATGACTTAATATAATCCAAGTGGACCAAAGTGAATCATATTTTATTTCTAAGGTTTTCTGGTCTAATTATAATTATCCAATATAATTAGTACATGTTTTTGGGTAATAATGTTATCATTTTTACACTTAATTTCCCAAATTACTTTTAAACGTGGTAAATAAAATTAAAAAGATATTATTCACCATAAATTATTTTCATCTTTTTGAACCTCATGTTTTTTCTAATATCAACCATGTCTCTTATATTTTTAAAATTCCACTCACAAAAGTGGTAACATCATGTTTTATGAGAATTGGAAAATGCTCCTAGGAGGTTGGTAAAAGATGGTAAATAGTACGATAAAATTTTATATTTCTAATATTATAACAAAAACACTCCAATGAATTTCATTGATCATATATAAGTATTATTTATATAATTTGTGCTAAAATAAATTTCAATAAAATAATTAATTATTTAAATAAAAAGTTGGTTTTAACTAATATTATAGTGTTTTCACTATTCATCAAAAATTGAATGTTTTCAGAAAAACACAATAAATTCACCCTAAGATAATTTCAAAACTATAAATCCAAAAATGAAGTCAATTTTCATGGATATATTTTATAAAATTTCAAAAAGTGTGTATTAATATTTATAATGGCGAGTTTGATTGGTCGTAGTGTTTTAGAATCTCGAAGTTGCGTACAATGCAAGCTATTAAGTTTTTCAATGGGAAACATACAGTGGAAGATTGTTGTGTCACACATATCAAATAAGAGTATTAAAATAGGTGTGCAATAAGGACCATTTTCATGTACCATGATACCCCATATCAAGCCCAAAACTCTTGGTTGGTGTTTTCATTCAAAGGTATATTTGTGCCAGAACAACGTCCACTTTTAGTATCAAGGAAAGGATTTATTTTCTTGAAATATCCACAAAAAACATTCCTAAAAAATCATGGATGTTCTTGTATGTTTATAATAAATGACTATCTTATTAATTTTATCCCTAATATATATTTTTTAAATATAGTTTCCATGTTTTTTACTATACATCCTCTAATACCAATTGTACGAACCTAATCCCAGTTTCCCAGAGATGATTCATTATTTAATTACATTTTCATATAAACATGTAATTTGTATCCTTATGGACCAATTAATATAGTTTCATAAGAATATTAATACATATATAAGTTCATAATTATATTATGAAAATAAAATCAACATAGAAATTCTTTCGACAACATCCATAACTCCAATCTTATTTCTTCATGTAATTCATAATAAAAATATTCATGTCTTTAGAAAATGAAACATATGAAATGGGTGAGCTCAAATTCTAAGTAAGTGTAAAAAATAAAGCATAATATTTAATAAACATACAGATTAGTCATGTTAAATAAAAAACCAAAGCTTTTAAAAAAACACAAGAACACATTGTGAAAAAAATAAGATCTGAATAAATAAGCACAAAGTAAAACATAATCACGTTAATTGAACTCTTTTAATAACCACATGATCCATCAATAATATTTTCATAATGATGGAATGTATAATTTTGGACATTATAACCATACTATAATGGCCTCGTTCCAATACCATAAATAATCATTTTGTTAAGGCCTTGTGCCATGATCATAGATTGTCTCATGAGACCTAACGATTCACTGATAGTCAATATTGGTTCCCTCCTAAATGTTAGTATGTCTAATTAACATCTCATATGAACAGGGAAAAAAATAAACAACATATAAATTCATATTGAAACTAATATAATAAATATAAATAACATTCGCCGAATATTAATCTTAAACACTAACCATCTGGAGTAAATTAGTGAATGGTATTAAGATATAACATCCACATCCAAAAATATTCATAAAAAAATATGTTAAATATGTTTTATTATATAATAAAATATTGATCATTATAATTATAGAAAATCTAAAAGATTTTTAAAAAGAGGAAGATACACTTATAAAATCATTTAGTAATTCTTGAGATAAATACTCTTTTACTTTGAAAAGAAGAGATATTTTGGGAATAGTATTTGTATAAAACCAGAACCAAATTGAGATATTATTTTTATATTAAAACATGTTTTCTGTTTAATATAATGGTTTCAACGAATATATTATACAGTACCCTAGAAAATATATATGAATTTTAGTTATTCTATTGAAATGGGATTGTTTTTCAGATATTATTTGAAAAGTTCCTTTTAAAACGTGTAACAATACATAAAATAAGGAAGTATTTTGGTTGGTAAAAATATATATAACACTATAACATAATCTATGAAGAGTAAATAATTATACATAAGAAATTCATTGATATTATTAGAAAATAAATGTAACCCGAATGAAAATGGAGGTTTGGGTGGAAAAACCCTTACCATAAATACAAATGTGTTCCTCTAATGAATATAAGGTTATGGAAAATGTAATTTGACATATTAATAACTTATTTCAGATCAATTTTACATGTATGTAGTCTATCATAATTTTATTTTATTCTCTATAACATTATTGATATGTTATAATATTGAATTATGTCATTCTAAAGTGTTCGCTTCATTAGTTTTCATTATCAGTTAACTAGTTATTAAGTAATGGAGTTCATGCTGAAATGATGTAAATCATTAGAAATGATTTTAAACATTATTTATGAACAGAAATATGTTTTAATGGTCATTTATATCATTTTTTACAAGGAATGTGGATGAATCCTTGATGACAATCACATAGATAATTTTAGCTGTATTTTGATTATTATAAACTAGTTCTGTCAGATGATTTAATATTATGTACATATACTTGTTCATGAATATTAAATAGGTTGTAATACATATTTTATAGTATGGTTCAATGATAAAAACTGTTTCATGACTAGAATTTAATTGGAAATTGAATAATGAATCTTTGTATTCCATGAATGTTGTAAATTGGAACCTCACAAAAGATGGTTTCATTTATAAGTGAGAGATATAGATAGTGAGAATATTGATAATGGTTATTACAATAACATGGTTTAATTCCAGAATGAAGACCATATTAGAGTTATGATGATCAACTGTAAAGAAGAGGTTATGAGATAAAAAGCAAATAATATGAATTGAAATAAAACTGGACAAGAAGTAATGATATTTTACCTCCTGACATATCCTAATTGAGATTCCCCTTAAGGTGGTCTTTTGGAAATAACATGAGCTCATGGATGTTGTGAGTGACTAGGGAATGATATCTGGGATTAAATTTTAATAAATTCAAGGATTATAGGAATGATAGAGCGAGTGGGGGGGGGGGGGTTATAGCATAGGACTAGAGTGAATTTTGTATATTTTATTCATTATATTATTAATTCCCTCAATACATCACATGGTTTTGATTAAAATGAAACCTAACGGTAATAATTTCATGCGGGTTATAAAATATTTTTCTTAATTCATCTTTACATCACTTACGACATAATAAATCATGTAATAAACATTTATAGTAAATTGTCATATTTTACTATTCACCCAAAATTCTTGTTTTTAATAAAATCCCCAAAAATATAACCCATCTGTTTTTCAACAAATATATTTCAAAAATTTAATCCATTTTATGAAAATAATTTTTTAAATAATTTTTATTTTATTATTAAATAAATTTATGATTTATTAAAAAAACAAAATATAAATTCTTTTTATATCACATTAAAAAATTAAAAAAGATCATAACCTTAACAAAAAAATTAATAATATGATTTACTATTCATTAGGGACATATTATTATTCATATTAATATTCATAAATGTATGTTACTATTCACTAAAAATTAAATTTGACCAATCAAACTCAAAATTTCTTACTAAACGCAACCGTGTATGTCTGTTTTTTGAAATTCAAATAACAAAGGTTTAAAAAATTTCATTTATGGCTAGGTTATAACATGGTTGTATATAATTAGTGTTTCATTATTTCAACATTAATTTTTTTTCTATATATTATAGTGTTACATAATGAATATCCTATGGCCTATTAATATTGTCATATATGTTAAAACATACTGGGAATTTCCTCAATCTCATGATATACATCTTCAAAAAATGTTTGATTTCTAATTTTAATACATATATTAATAAATGACTAGTATTTTATATAATAATATATATTTATATTAAAATGTAATTTTATACTAGTTATCATGGTTTCGATTCATCTGAATCTTCTTCCACCAATATAGTTATATGTTTCTTCTTCCCATCGAGTGAACAGTATAGAGACATCGTCTTCTTATTATCTCAAAAATGTTTGTTGATAATTTATAAAAATTATAATAATAAATTTTTTTTAAACACACATCACATAAACAAAATTCTTTGGTGAATCACCTCATATATCATGCAGTAGTAGTAGTAAATGTAATTTTATTTCTAAATTAAAATAAAAATTCCAATACAATAAATTTTTTCCCATTTTAATAAACATTTCCTTCTTATTCATACATCTTATTTTTCATTTAAAACTGTATTCAATGTAAATTATATTGTAGAAAAAAATTTCAGCAATTTGAATGATACATTACATTATAACTACTCTTAAATCATTCAGTGTAACTCTTCATGACAAGTGTGATGCATTTAATTCCATTTCATTAATTTAAAGTCTCATTTTGTGATGTTTTATCCACAATGGAATAGATTGGTAATTATACAAATTAATTTTATTTTCTCAAAATAAATCTTGAAACATGATATACAATCTTGAAAATAATAATATTTTCTATATGTTTCTAGTCTTATTCAAATATGGATCCTTTGTACAAAATACCAGAATCAATATTAAAAGATTATATAAACTTGTAAACCAACTGAAATGGCACATATTTCATATAAAATGACCATTATGATCAATATATATACTCATATGTAGGTCAAATGATTGATATAATAGTAAAAATGAATCATAGATAGGTGAAATGATTCATAAAAAACTCAAAATGACTTATACAAATGTAATGTGTGTAATATATATTATTCTATAATAACTCATGCACAACTCTTGACCATGAATTTTTTTTACCATCACTCCAAATTCTACAGCATATCAAAGTACTTAAAAATTATCTCCAAATAGAAAATAAATTATTCCAATCAAATTAAAAAAAACACCATCAACATTGGAATGAACATCATCTCAAATGTATAATCCAATATCAAATCATTTTGAACAATATTTTTTTTATAAAAAGAAAAAACAAGATTCAAATCCATTTCAAAGATCCCCAAAATATTTTTTCAAGATAATACCATTGTTCTAGAAGAATCATTACATCAAAAAAATCTCATTAATAATCCCCCAACTTTCTAAACATCACTAAGGCTCAAAAATATCATTTATAATCTAACTATATTAAGATATCTCATTAGTAATACAATTAGTTCAAAAATATTTTACCTCAGTTACAAGAAACTTCTAATTATATATATTTAGAATGATAATATTTATACAGAGAGAGAGGTTCATTATTGATCCACTATATCAGAATTAAATTCAGTATTATTTTCATAGAGATCTTACCAAAGGAAGTTCTAGCTCAAACTATATAACACAATAATACATTACAAATTCATTGAATATTATTCAAAAATATTCAATTATGAATATTTTTAGGATCATATTATCACAAATTCTTCATAGGCCTGGACTTACTACACCAATGTTATAATAGATACTTCTTCATAAAAAATGATCAGAACGATAAATTGGATGAAATCATTACATGATAAAAATTATCATAATTCATGGCTCATTCCACATTCCCTACAACACCCACTATAGTATGGGGAATGACAATCACATTTGGAAATTTAACCTTAATTTATATATATTTTATTTCCCATTTGGGGAGATGATAACCATAGTAATAAGAACAATAATATAAAATTAAAAAATATAGAATATTTTTTAAATTTTAAAAAAATTAAAGAATAATGGATTTTTATATGAACGTTAGACCTATGCAATACCATCGATTATGGTTTAAGAAAAAAGATTCCAAAAAATTATATCGTCACATATTTATGAATGGAAAATTAATGGGAAAATCAAGTAAAATAATAAAATAATATAGAAAATAAATAGAGGAAATATTTATTGTCAACTACCTTATGTCATGTCAATATATATATCCCATTAAATCACCTCTATCACACACACAAATACAATTTTCATCACAATGGACTTCAAGCTAATATATGTTCAATAATCCCAAATATTTGAATGGATGTATTTTCAATATAATAGGAGGATATTTATTTTATTTAAAACATGACCCCCTATACTAATTAAAAATAATGATATAACCTAAAAACCACATATCGCATAACTAACGAGCCATTGGATTTTTTTTGTAAAGACCATGTATTTGCCTTGTATGATTTAGAAATATAAGAAAGAATATTTTGGGATCCAGGCCATGGGAAAATTTTAGATTATATGGTCTGGTGTGCCCAAAATTATTATTATAAAAATATCAAATATATTTTATTTCACTCAACCTCATGTTTTTAGAAATTATGGAATATTTACTAAAGGGACTAATGAATCAGAAATATGAAACCATAGATCTATCTAGACCACGTAATTTGATGATAAAATCATGTGTTGTGGATTCCAAAATTCCGAGTGTATGAAATTATTCATCAGCGAGTTGACATAACATTTCATCTCTTGTGATTTGAGCCCCATTATGATGACATGGTCTCATGTAAATGAAATTGTGTAAAAAATTAAAATTGAAAATATACATTTGTTTTTCAAATCCAGGATATATGTGTTCTTATCGAGGATAATAGTTTCTCTAAATATCAAAATCTTAATCCATATAGATCATCTATAAATTATTCATAATATTTTGGATTTTCGGTCATCAGATTCCTTGTTCTAGTGTGACGATATGATAATACCTTCAATTAACTGATGATCACTACATCAGGTTTACATCAATTCATATAGATTAGCTTCATCTAATCACCTGGATTGATAGAATCTCTATCTATAATGTGGAACATGAGAGATAGAATTTAATGAATTCTCATTGAATAGTCAATAGTTAGAGCCCCTCTCCCCCTCTAAATATTGGATTCTAAAAATATATGGAAGTATTCCAACTAGACACATTATTTAAAACCTACCAATTATATAATTATAAAAAAATAATCTATGTAATAAAAATTATTTATATTTTATCACAAACTTGTCTTATATATTAAATGTATTACAGGACAAAACTGATTCATTAACTCAACTCATGATTCTAACATAATATTACATAAACCTGAAAAATAATATTTTTTAATTAATATTATTTATCATATGAACATAAACATGTAAAAAAAATAATAAAAAATTTCAATTCCAATTATAGATAATTCAAATAATACGAATTTATTTATTCCATTTGTGATTTATGACCTACAAAATGCTCGAACTCTATGATGGGCCCACCATTTTCCTATTTACCTATTTCTCAGAATTGGAACGATTATTTAATAGGCTATTTTGTGTGAGCTCAATAACATTATCATGATTTTATATGAATAGTATTCACAGACTAAGAGAGGATTCTAGAAACCCATAAAGGCCCCTAAAAAGATAAGTAATAGTCTGAGAAACAACATTCAACCAATGAACATTTATTGTGTAATATAATCTCTTTGTCTTTATATATCGTATAATGAAGGATGCATAGTTGTTTCATCGTATTTTATTGATTCATTCATTGATGATCAAATTTAATAGATTTAACTTTCATGTACCTTGGACAATGATTGATGAAGGTTCTACCATCCTGATCATCCAGTCCTGAGATATATTACATCCTCAACATGGAGGTGAACAGAAATTTCCTGACCATTCAACCAATTCCATACGACCTATTATGAACCCAAAAATATACCTATACACAATGAAAATATCATGGTTTTTCCATATATCAATGTACATGATCATATAGAAAAAACTCGTAATGATCTCAAGTCATGAAACCAATACGCGTGTATATATATATGAACATCCAATGAAACCTGGATCATGTGTATTTCCTATATGAATTTCAATCCCCCTGATCTCAATTTCTAGAGGTCTCAAAGTGATAGTTCCATGATAAGAAATCTAAATTCCTTTGAGACCCCATTAGGTAATAGTGAAATATCAACTGCGTCCAGTCAGTGTGATTTTTCAAGACCATACTACCTTTATTTAATATTAATGCCATTGTATCTCATGGTACACTTTATATCATTATATTTTCTATAACCATTTGATACGAAAAATAATTTATGTACATAATAATTTAAATAGTAGATAATGAAATGTCTACATAATAACATTATGTTTACATCATGCATACCTTATTGTATACAAGAAATGGTAATAAACAATTAAGGAGAATGATGATTCTATGGAACCCAATTTCACAAAAATACTACATTCAATAGTGCCAATTTGTTAACCATAATTGTTAAATCTTACGTGATGAGGATAATGTTTTTGATGAATCGTGACATTATTTGTCAGGCCTACAAAATATCCACTACGTGGATATTATTCTATGTGAGACCACATCTCTTTGATTAAAACACCTTAAGAGTTTTGATTATTGATTAAATTATTTTACTCTGAGGTCTAAACATGAAATCATGGATAGTACATGAAAATTTTTTATCTTGAAGATGAAAAATTACTTAATATGTGAAATTCGAGGAAATGGGAAAAACATTATTCATTTAAAAATACCATCTTAGATTCTTCTTATGATGTGATGTACTCTATATTTTTAGGTATGGGTAATACTGGCTTGAATGCGATTTTCTCCTCCATTCGTTATTCCTAGATTTTCTATTAAATCATTTTTATCTAGGGAATACTTGTTCGGGTCCCCTAAAAAAATTCATTCCCCATCTCCACATACCATCTATATATATCATTTTACTTCTCATGTAAAATGTGATAGTTCTTAATATATCACTTACATTTCTCCTATATATAACTGATATTTTATGAACATAAATTATATCTTTGATATATCATATCATGTAAATATCAATGAATATTTTATTGATAAAATGATGAAGCATAGGGTACTTAAATCCACAAATTAAAATCTTCTTATGTACTGTGCATGTCAACATGGAGAGATTTATTCCATGGGAAATTGATAATTTTTTACTATCTTATTTTTTCATATATTTTTTTCAATACTTTGTTAGTATATTTACGATTGACTAGGTAAATGAATCCACTAGATCGATATCATTATATCATATCCCCTAGAACATATTATTTAATTTATGCGAATCATTGGATATTTACATTCCTATGGGTATTATTTAACTGTAATACCAATATCTATTTTCCATATCTTACCAAACACAAATTAGATGGAAGAAGTCAAACTCATAGTAACCACTGGTAGACACAATAAAATAATTAATTCGAAATGAATATTTTATGATATTTTTTATTACATTAATCTTGAACTAGATTTCAGTAACATTCACTTTTTTATCATTATATGATGTCCCCATCCATTTATGGTTACATAATATAGACATCACCCATGATTGGTGGTCATGAAATCCAATCCACAATAATATGATCAAAGAATATTTCTATTACAAATAAAATTCTAATGGATTTATGCATAACAAATTGTTTTTAACAATAGATCCTTATTGGTATGATTCATCTTCCATCCATGTATCTTCTCACATAAATACTCCCCACAATATTCAAAATAATAAGCCCCCATGAACATTGATCATAAAATCAATTATTGATATTTAATTAATCATCTCAATTTCATATGATATCCATATACATATTAATTCTATGAATTATTATTCTCATTGAATAATGTTTCACCATCCATGGTTAAAATATAACTATCACCATAGTTTAATCCATCCTCACATTATCAGTATCTGGAACATATTAGGTCTATATGTACTTGAAGAAATAGTTCATATTCAAACTATTTTTCTGTCGTTGTCATTAACTAAATCCAATGAAATCGGTGTCCCATGATCTCAAGAAGAAATGTGAACCCATTTATAGAAATATATATAATAACATTGGAAATAACATTTTTATCCTATAGATTTCTATAAAAAAACATAAAAATATAGGATGATTATTGTAAATAAAAATTTTGTTTTTTTGTGCTAGTTTTTTATATCAAAAAAAATTCCTTTCATTAAAAGACATGTCCATAAATCAATTGATTTACATCATAATAAAACTTATTTCATATTAATTTGTCATTTTTTTTGAAATATGGTTATGGGATAATTTCGTAATTAGAAAATCACTTCTTAAAATATAATGTATGTTTATACAATCACTATTAGTGTCAACATTGATAATCTATTTACATACATCATCTCTGTGATGTGTACAATGATATGTGTGCTTATTAAATTCATAAAAATATATTTTATTGATCTATGATATTATTTTTGACACATAATCAATCCAATATATAATCATCATTATTGTGGTGTGCATTTGGTAATTTGTAAGTAATAATTACTCCATGAAATATTATATTGATCGATGATTGAATTGTCAATAAATTATTTTATATTTGAGCCCAAATCAACCATTTTTTCTGAACATGAAAATATAAATTTCATTTTCATATTTAAAAATTACTAAATAGAAAATTATAATTAATATTAACCACTAGATTACCCATTGAATTGGTCAAAATAACTAACTAAAAAAATTCAGAAATATTAGTGGAATAACATTATTATTAAAGATTTATTTTTCCAAACTAAATAGGTATATACTTTTATAATAACTATGGTTTTTATCTCTGTTTAATATATACATTAAGCTGGGTATATCATTGACATAAAATTTTACCTTAACTTAAAAATTAAATATACCACCATATTTTGGTAAATAAGTGTTATATTTTATATTAATAATCTATTTCTTATGATTAAATTATCACAAAAAATTTAGTAGATTTTGAGAATCCACAAAAAAATAATTCCTAAAAATGTAATAATGTCCTCATATTCCCAATGGAAACAGGAGATAAGTTTTTCGATTATACTAAATAATAGTATGACTTAAATCATTAGCTTTTTAATTAAATGTTATGTGTTTCTTACCCCTATCATTGGAATCTCCATTTCTCTGCCACTTGTAGGATTAAAATTACGTATTTTAATGTTTCTGTAACTTAATTGGTTACATTGTTTCAATACACATATGTAATAATCCTATTTTATTTTATACCCAAGTAGAATTTCTTAATCATTAGTTACAATTGTTAAATATATGCTGAAGAATATGAGACTACATGCTACTTTAATTCTGGTCATTGCGATGAAGGGGAAGTATTTCATGTGGATTTTTGGTTCCACCCCCGATACTCCCTCATTTCCTCTAATTTCTATCTCTCCTTGCCCATTTTCTATTGACGATCTTGTTTTCCAAACGGTGGTCCATGTTTCTCCTTTTGATGATCTCTTCTCATATAATGGGGGATAGTGGTCTCAATGAAGGTTGCACGGTCAAAGGAATTCACCTACCAATCAATGGATTTCACCCCATGTTCCTCTATAACACTCCAATTCAGATCTAGATCATAATTTTCAATGAGTTATGGGTTATGTGGTTCAACGATCAATGAATTTCAAGGTTCACTTCTGTTGGTATCACTATTATCCAATATAGTCGGGTACTTGGCTCAGGGATTTTCCATGAGTTATTCCTCAAAAAATGTTGATGGATTTCTATTTATTCCTTTGAATGCTCAAAATACTATTTTCTTATTGTAATTCAATGTTTTTGGTGTATGGGGTTGTTCGGTTCTGGATGCGGTGGTGGTCGTCGGTGTTGGCAGGCCCTGGCGAGGAGCTCTCTGACAAGGTTGAACTCTATTCCACACTAAACTCTGGCTCCAAGACACCACCACTCATCCCCTATGTAGAACATCCTGGTGGTTTTATATTGTATTGTAATGTTATTTTAGGTTGTTTGTGGGATTCCAGGAAATGTCTCTCGTGATGGATTCATTTTAGTCTATAGGTTTAGCCGGGATTATCTTTTTAGATGATTTTGTTTTGTATTTTTGGTGGAGATGTTGTTCTCTAGATGATGTTTTAGCATGTTAGAAGGTGGTGTATCTGGTAACAACGTTTGGTGTGGAAACAATGACATGATTTCCCATGGTGGATCGACAATGTTTGTATATGATAGTGTCTATCAAGTCGATTTTCTGGTGCCGGTGAAAATTCAGTTGGTGGTCTACAGGGACGACGATAGTGATATAGGAAACGACGGGGTCTATGGAAGAGATAGATATCAGATGGGTGATAGTGTGTGCATCTTTAGGTGACACTGAGAAAGTTGTGGTGATGACTGATTTATTACTTTCTAATTTTGAAATGGTATTTTTAGTGGTAGAATTGCGTATTTGAGGCGGTCGGGGACTTCATGAGGCTTCGTTTTCTGAATTTTTAAACTTGTAATCAATTTTTTATGACATGGTTTAGTAATCCGGATATGGTGGATTTTGATAGATGGTGTTATATATTTGGAACATGATTAAGGTTCACATAGTTTTATTGGAAAATTAAAAAAAATATGGATTGTGGACAATTCAAATCATTGAAATTAAACATCCATTAATTTATTTCCTAATATTTAAAGAATATAACCTCATGTTTATTAACTCCTTCATTTAAATATATTGTGAATCTTTCTTTTGTGTCGGTCCTTACCTTAGGGTCATCATCTTTTCTTTCAACTTATTCACTATAAGAATTAAATAATATTTTTCTTTAACAATATTATTATATTGAAAATTCTACCCAAAAGGTAATGAGGAATTTTCCCCATGCAGTTCATTTTTTATTCATAAATGAAATAACATTATAAGGGATATATTAATATAAAATTGGATTTAATAAATTATTATGATCCATCATTATTATATAAACATAACAAGTTTCATCACAAACCATTTGTATATGTCTTTACATTCTCCTTGCATACTTATTAGAGATGAGACTACATGAAATATCATACATGTCCTAATATTGTATCCATATCTCTCCTCATATGTTGATTATAACAATATGACATAACCATCATATGCTTTGAACATGATTCTACTATCATTACCCATATTAAAGGGTCTCATGGCGTGACTCTCCCAGGGATCCTCTTATAGGCCGGGGCTGGTGACTAGTGTCAAGTTGTCAAATGACTTAGATGGGAGGCCTTATCCCATGTGCATGTACAGACACACAAACACATATCCAATACCATATAAGGATGATATTTAAAAAGAACTAAATAACCATACATTCATTCATCTAAATCCCACATCCAGAGTATGGCTTGAAGTAATGGAAATTAATTAGAGCCATATACAAGGACACCATATAGAGTTTAAAAACATGTATAATATAAAATTAAACTGGAGAATGGTATCAAGATATATTAGGTACACACCTCAATCTTTTGGGTATCACTATGAATTTTTTGGCCCTATACATTCTAGGAATATATCAAAAGGTCAAATATCTTCACAATACACATCTTGTTTGGGAAAATATTATACAAGGATGAGTATAAAAATATCACATAGGACACCATGAAACAATAAAAAATGTAAAAGAGTCATCTCTACATGGGTTTATATATCTATATCCCATATATAAATAATATCAAGATGTAATAAACAAAGAAACATATTAATATGCAAACTCAAAACCATATTTCCATCCTCAGATTCTAGCTTAGTGATTTTACATAACACTCATCACAGAGAACGCACTACAAGTGTCTGATAACATAGAAGATGTGTGGATGAGAGGTAGATCTCTTCAGGTCTCTTTACTTAAAGTTTACATTGTAAGTATGAAGAAACATGATACGTATATGAGTATCATTCCTAATTACACTTTGTATACCAAAAAATCAATATTAATTTTCCTTCTATCTATATTTTTGGTGGCTTTCTAGTTCCGGTCACTACGATACCAGAAATTCCATCATGGGTATGAAGATGAGATAATATATCATTACGGGCCTCACGAAAGGATTCCAACTTCTTTTTCCAAGATTAAATATTAAAAGGATTATTTTCGTATATATAAGAGGGAATATCATTCTAACCCTCAGTGAATGGATATGTGGATCACACAATAAGGAAACTTCTCAATGATATATATGACAAGGGATCAAAGCCAAAATTAATTGAGTACATGACATGTAATAGAGATACACACTATGTCACTTAGAACACAAGTCATAACTTTGTAAATAACCATATCTATGTCTATATCAGTTTAATAGTAAATAACGTACTTATACCCATCTACTATTACATGAGTGTGTCCTTGTACACCTGGAAAAGCCATGTATCGGTGAGAATACATGGTGTGCATGAGCATGTGTATTCAATCTCATGTATCTATACAATCTGAGTTATACATCGAGCCATCTGGGAGGTGATCACACACCCTTTGACTATTTTACACACCGTTTGGTCCATAACTCTATCCTGAAACCCTAGACGACTCTAGGAGGGTCCAAAACATAGTGTAGTCATAGATTACAGGTCGTGTGGATCATGATTTTCATTAACTCTTGTTCTTCCTTCTACTCATGATTGAGCCACTTCGACCTTGATTTACACACCCAACCACTCAAAAAATCATGGATCTATTTTGACAAAACCTCACCATGGTCATTATTTATAATTGTCCCTTATAATCCATTCAAAATACATCAATTATCATCATACATGGTCACATGGAAACGAACAACAGAATCATGTATAGAAATCCATCTTATTACTTATCACTTTTTCCTTTAGACCTCCATCATTTCATGTAGATCCTAGATCTATAACATAGTATTTTTGCACCATTTAATGGTTTTGTGATGGTCGATTACCATTCGAATGTGAAACTATTATAAAAATAATGAATATTATTAATAAACATAGTACCACCTGAGATATGAACAAAGAAAAATTAGTAAGAATTAACCTCTTCCAATATAACTTTTGATCTCAAATCTTTTCCTCCAAAATGAATAATAATGTGATAAAAAATAATACAAAATAAATTATCCAAATAAAACCTTGTAATAATCACATTCATAAAATTGACTGTTCCATAAATCATTTTTTTTGTCAATTGATTCTCATTCATCATAGAAATAAAAAATGGGGAATGAATCCAAACACAAATAATATCCCACCTAGAGATGTAGTTGTTGCTGATGAAAATGATCATATTTCATTGTTGTTGGTGAGATCATAGAATTTAATTTAACCCCAATTTCTGATCATCATTTCAGTTAATGTTTTCTTAAGTGTGATCCTCCAACCCTATCTCTAAGGGTTCTCCAATTGATATATGATTTTGTAGATAACCCTATAATTCTCATATTGTCTCATTCATAAGGGATAATACTGGTCACTACATTAATGGTTAAATAAAATAATCATATTAAATTATTTTATTAACTTTTATGCATCAGACAATGTTCCCACAAATTACCCACACCAACATATGTTATGTCACACCTAAGGTAAAACATGTCCTCTAAACCCCATAATTCTAATATATTTACGATCTGAACCCCCATTTATAATTTATCCCTATATTTATGAAAACTAAAAACTTGGGATATTGTTTATATTTAATATATTACAAACAATTATTCTGGGAACACCAGGCCTCGATATCATAAGTCATCTAATCTCCTAGTCTTATTAAAATAATGTATAAAATGTCAAAAATTAATACATGGAAAAATATCAGTTATTATAATCTCCCCGCCTTTGATATTTACTTGATGGAATGAAAAAAAAGGTGATATACAAGGTGATGTTGGTACTATGCATGAATCTAATCATCTAGCTACCAATTGATCTTCTGGATATTAACATTCTTCCACCTAATACCCACAATTGGAATCTCTCACCATTGAATGATCTTATCCTACTGACCGTTGACCTCTATTGGGTACATAGAATAGGATGATCCATACAATATATCCATCACACACATGTTGATAACTTGTGATGGGTTATGAGGATAACTCTTCAACTGTAACATGTATAATACATCATCTACCAAGTCTAATTGTAACGATAGAGCTAAGTGGAATTAAACCTCTATAATTATACATAGTATATGGAAGGGTCCCATTAATCTCAGAGATAGCTTGCTGACTCTACCAAACCATTCTAATCCCTGTGGGGGTGAAACCCCTATGAACAAATGGTTTCCATCCTCAAACTCCAAAGGCCTCCATAGTCTATATTCATAGGACTGTTGATGGCATGGTGCAATTCTCATCCCCTCATGGAAGATATGACATTTCTTAATAGTGGATTGTAGCAAATCTGGGAACATATGTGATGACTCTCAAAGGTCATTCCAAAAATGTGGTGATTGAAAGGGCCACATATATGAAGCCTCAAATGATGTATGAATACTCCACCAGTGGTAGATGATCGTACCGACTATGTTCATAGAACAACATTCATGATCGAAAATTCCCTCAATAATTTAATGTTATTCATAGTCTGAACAAAAATATTGGGGTGAAATATTGTTCTCAAATGTAACAAAGTCCCAATTTTATCCTTCAATCCTATCCATAATCATGATTTGAAGTTAAAATCCAGATTAGAAATGGTCATTGAAGGATCTCCATGGATTCATACTATCTTTTATATGTAGAAGAGTCCAATTATATATAATAGTAACTTCTCTTGAATTGCTAGGAAGTGGGCCAACATAGTGATTAGGTCTATGATCACCCATATGGAATCGCGTCCCCAAGATGTATTTATTAATCTGATGATTAATATCATGGATATTCCATCCCAATTCGACTATGAATCCTCATGGTGTGGATCTAAACTCGCTGGATGTAGGTGCTCAACCTCCACTTGATAAAAATTAAGGCATCAATATGCATACTCTTCAACTCCCATCCCCATCCATGGAAAAAAAATTATATTCCAAGACCAGTTATATATTTCCCACACATAGATGTTCTATAAAAGGATATGTATGAAACTCTATCATAATCACCTCTCAGAATCTCATTGGTAGCATCATGCGCCCTTCAAAAACAATTACATCCTCCCTGCCATTATAAAATCCTTCAGCAGCATGTCTATTGGATATCTATGTTCACAATGTCCCACAGTATGTATCACCAAGATGATCAACCCCAAACTACTAAAAATTCATAGTGGTAACAACCATAAAAATAAGGCAAGCTACGTCATCTATATCCAAAAATGAAATCTAAAATTAGTCCAATTGCTCTGATTCCTAATTTAACCACTATGAACAAGATCTCCGGCATAATGAATCTTTTAAAATTTTCCCCTTCCATTAGTATATAAAATTTCAATTTCAAAATCATGGAGGAACACTAGACATTCCCTCTATCTCATGTTAATATACATTAAATAGTTGATATACCTGAGTCTCTTGTGATCATAATATATGAAAAACTGCACTCCAGCCAATTAGTGTTGCCACATATATAATGATAATACTACCACTACCAACTCTACATACTTGATTGCATAGTTATTCTCATGTGGACTCAACTACCCTTAACTATATGCTTTCACAACCTATCCCTACATCATAAAACCACCATGTATGATCCCTTATGCATTACATAACACAATTTACTCAACACCCACTACAGTAATCAAATTATGTCTGTTATTTTCAATCTCTATTGAAACACCTATAAATCCTTATCAAACAACTCATTCCATAGAAAAAGATTCTTCATTCTGGTCAAATATGTCATCAATGTTTATATTATATAAAAACGATGCATGACTATCTCGAAATTTCATTCCAATAATACACTCCTCCATAATTTTTTTGTCCCCATGATAATTGTACCTCAACCATGTCCAGGCCCATTTCCACACCATCCACTGAGATAAAATGTCTCATGAAGTGGACCTCCTGTATAATAATGTGACACATCATTAGATGTCTTTGATTTTGGTGCTCTCATACTATTACAAAACCTTCCTTAAGTGTCTAATGTTCTCGTACTTAGATGATGAGAACACCTGGATATCATCGATGAAGAATACCAAGAACAAATTTTAGAAGGGTTTACTGATTCAGTTCATGAATCACATGAATACTATTAGGGAATTATTCATGACTAGGTGAATCACAATGTAATCAATGTAACCATAGAGATATCTGAGTGTTGTCTATAGTATATCATTGTCTCGTACATGAAACTGGTGATATCATTACATTTGGTCAACCATCAATAACCATCACACCCTCTTAAATAAATAAAGACGTCATCAATCCATGGAAGATTATATGTTTTCTTCATGGACATTTGGTTCAAGTTCCAATATTCCCCAAATAACCTAAAACTCCATAACACCTTCATTGAAAAAACTAAAGGTGTTTTCTATTGTGGAACACGGGGTATAAACTAGGCTTTTAGTTGTATGTCTTCTAACTTGTCCCTCAGCTCAATAACAAATAATATATCCACATGATATATTGGAACAAATATTGGTTCTATCCTAGAATGTAGAACAATGAAAAATTCTAACTTTTATTTGGGTTTTATGCCTTGAATAGCCTCAGGGAGTTGTCCTCATACTCTATCACCACTACAGATAATGGAATAGTTATAACATCCACTACACAAAGGATCATTGTATCCAATTGATGAGTAATCAGTTGAATCCTCATATGCATGAGTCAATCCTGCACATCCTTGACATATTTGTTTTCACCCACAAAGTAATCAATAGTTCTATCACTATTATAACATTGCATCCCCCTCCAGTATATTCAATCTATCATTGAACTATGGATAACTAAAAAACAAATAATATGAAATCATATGTTCACATCCATTATAAAAATAGATACAAAAAACAACCACCTCCCAAATTCAGGTTAGATTTATGGAAAAAGATTTTAATTATTTATTCATATCCATTAGAAGTCTCCAAGAAAAATGTTTGATATAATGGATCCACTAAAGTCTCTACTTATCGAATCATATTTGTAGAAATAATGGAATGAATGACATTTATATCTATCAATATTTTATGTATGGTAGAAATTAAACTGATCATATCTCAAATCATTCATAGAGCCTTTATGTTATAACCATATAACACCTGAATTTGTCCACACACCATTCCTTTACATCAATTAACCCATTGAGGTTCACTAGGGGTAGTGGTGGTGAAATTTAGAAGCATCTAACACCTATAGCATCTCTCACAACTCTAATTCATTGTCTTATGTAATGTAGATCAACATTCTCTTACAAATACCTCTACCTCATAGACTTATCCATGGTCTCCCTATAAACTATATGGTAGGTTAGACAATCTCGGGAATGATATCCCATATTATCACATCCGTAGAAGCGCCTCTCCCATGAATGACTATATCAAAATAGTGAGACCTGAACTGAAATTCTTCTACCTTGGGACTTCCTCATAAAACATTTCACATGTCTAGGTCACTGATACTGATGTTATCTACTAACTAGTGATGTTTCTTCTCCATAATTACCTCTACTAGCAACCAATAGATGTGTCTTCTCTGGAAAGAAAATGTCAACCACCAAATATCAATGTTTCACCCAATAAAATGTTGGAATTCATAGAGGGATAAGAATGGAACATATGCCGCTATGTACAAATCACTCGATGTACCATTCCCTGAAAGAATTTATCACAAACCATATTCCATGAGTACAAAGATTGGTTTTTGAACCTCAATGAATACTCAACTACTATTGTGTTACCATGTTTATGCAGCAGAATCTCCTTGATATGTTTATATCTCAGCATAGCTGGAATGAACTCCTCTCTATAAAAGAGCGCGATATATGACCATGATATAGTCACCTCATTTTTATAATTGGTCACCAAACCCCACTATAATCCTACCAATCCAGGAAAAAGGCTCACTGCCAAGACCACCATCTCATCTACTAGTGTCTAGAACTTATAGAAAACTCATTTCACTACCACAAGCTAGTCGTTAGATAGTTCGATTGTTGGAAAAACCATGGATAATGGGGGGTCTCTGTCAACAATTCTCATGAAGTGTACTCATCTAGAACACCTCATCAGCTGGTACTATGGGTACCATCTTCTGTTGTAATATTGTTGGTATAGAGGTGGTGGTATAGGTAGTTCACCACATATAGTTAAAACATTTGGAACTATTCCTTTCATTGATGCCCCATCACATATGATATGATCCTCATGATCATGACACTTAATCCTATATGGTATACATCACATAGGAATATTCTATGTAAAAATGATGTACGACATTCAATCAGTATATCTAGAGAGGTTACTCAGGAAAGACATGAAAACCACATCCCATTTCACTATAATTCATGTACCATGGTTTTCCATGAAACTACAGTTCATATTTAAAGAGTTGAATGGAAGGTGATGTGAGGTCATGTTTATGGATACCTCATCCACCACGCCAACATCGAGGTCCCTTTCCTAAAATAAAAAATCGAAACAAATAAAATTTTCCCCCAAAATAATATCATAGTCTCCTATATTATGGTAGAAAAGATTATCTTTCATAAAAAAATTTCACAAACTGTCTCTAAGGTGCCTATACAATGACTTCCCATGTTGTAATCCAATATTATGTCGGCTAGAGACTAGCGGTGAGTAGGCATATTAGTAATATTGAAGGCCCTAGCCTATGTTTCTACACTCAAACATATCAAATTCCATAAAATATTGAAATATAAATATAACTGAACATCTATGAATGTATACATCTAATAAACACAACTATTGTATGATATAATTTAATGGAATGTAAACTGGCCCAAATAAAATCCCACCACAACGAGTCTAAAAACATCTTCAACATGAAATTAAACTATTCATTTATGTGATGATACTCCTGGAACAATCCTCAGATTATCTAGTCTCACTATGAAATTTCAGGTCATGTTCCATCAAGGACTATATCAAATGGTTGATCATCTACAAAAAACATGACATGTGAGGGAAAATCATGTACAATGGTGTGTACAACAATAACCAATAGGACACCCTGAAACCACATAGAATATAAAAAAAGTAAAACATTAAGATCAAAAAGGGTATATATATTTATCATATAAAACAATAATATATAGATACAATCAAAAAATACACAAATTATAATGGTAAGTCCGAACCATAATTCCAACCTAGGATTCTATCTAAAAGATTCCACATAGTAGTCATCTGTGATAAAAAAATTCCACAATTCTAATAGCCCAAATGACATCTATCCAAGATGTAATTCTCATCAATTAATATCATAGGAATTATATGAAATAATAGTAATTTCATAAGATACTCAAATGAGGATCGCTCCTATGGTCATGGTGTATACCAAAAACTCAATCTGGATTAACATTAAATATAGATGACTGATGCATGTGTAGTGTTGACCATGACGAATCCTTGAACCCTACCTAGGGTTATAAATTATATAGGATGTCACTCTAGGAATCATAGAAGGATTCCAAAAACTCTATCCAATATGTCCTACTGAAGGGATAGTTTCTTATATATATGATTTTATTCTATAATAAACCTCATGGATAGTATACAGGGAACACACCATAACAAAACATGTCCAATATACATTAGACAAGGGATAAAAGACAATAAAAAGGGAGTAAATGGTGTATAGTGTGGCCACAAAATGTGACCCACTGACCCCGAGTCCTTAACATGTAAATTCACCATGTCTTTGCCTATGTTCATGTAATAGTACACAACATGTATCTTCTCTTGCACTCTTCCCTTGTACACCTTTCAAAGCACTCTCTGTATGAGAGTACATGGCATGGGTGTGCCCATGTAGTCTAGCATATGTCTCTGTACACAATGAGGTAAAATCTACGCTATATAGAAGGTGATATCATGTCTTTATATAAGGTCACATGGTATTTGGACCTAAAATAGAACCCAAGACCATAACCACCTATAAGATGGCCCAACATGTTGTGTAATATCAGATTACATCCCATGTGGATTAGGTTCTTTTAAAAACCAAGGTTCTTCTTTCCACATGATCTCTCACCACTTATACTTAGATTTTCAACTTCTACCACAATGTTAACATAAAATCCACTTCATTGATCCCTCATAATAGCCTATCTACAAAATATGGACTTATAATCCATTCAAAAAACACCCATCATTATAATTTGTGTTTTAATGAAAATGATCACCCAAATTGGGTATCCAAAACATATCATTTACTAAGGATAAGGTCACCAAACATCCATCACATTGTGATAATCTTTGATTTAAAACATCATATTGTTTCACCAAGAAACTGATGTGAAATTATTGATTCCTTATGGTATTTCAAACCACAATTCAAAATATGAATTACCCAAATGATCAAATAATTAGGGGAGAAAAGCATAGGGAATAGTCATAAGGAACATAACATTGTTGATGTTATTTTTTACCTCGGTTAATTTCTATTATAACAATAAATGAATAGATATCAAAATAATCAAATGATAATTCTCTCAATAAAACCTTGTAACATCCCCATAATAAAAATGGTCTAATCCATGAATCAATCCACTCATATATTGATTTTTCTTATTCATATAAAAAAATTGAAATATTCCTATAACAAAAAAGTCCAACCCTGAGATGGATCGATCACTTAGGATGAATGAGCATGCATTGTCATTGTTGGTGAGATCTATGAATTTCATTCCATAGTGATCACAGATCATCAATTCAGTTTATGTTATCTTCAGACAGATCATCCAATGCTCACTCTAAGGGTTCATCAATGGATTCACGGTTACACTTCTTACCCAATAATTACATCATGGATGTATTATTAAAAGGGGATTTAGGTCACTGCATCAGTGGTTAAATAAAATAATTTTATTTAATTATTTTATTTATTTTTATTCCCATAATGAAGCTTCTACAAATTCACCATTTCGAAAAATTTTCTATCCTGCCTAAAGCAAAACATGTGTTTTGAACTCAATGGTTAACTTATATATCTGATTTGGACCAAACTTTTTGAGCTATTACACTTTTTCGAGAAGATTTCACTCATATTATATTCAATATATTCAATATAATTTGACCATTTATTCGGGGCACACCAGGTCATGGAATCGCACATTGTCTCAGTGCCTGGTGTGAAAAATATACCATATAATAGCCAAAATTAATAAAAGGAAAAATTAAAGTCGTTATCAGTCCAATTATTAATTTTATGTTCGTTCATCCTATTAGAGATTCATTGGTATTGGGGTCACCAAGACCGTGAATTTCATATATCGTAGTATAGTGCGCAAGAACCTATACTACTATTATAAATTCCTGCGAGTTTTGACATTTATTTTTCCATGATTTTCATAGTGTTTTTTTACTAATTTACATTATATAAAAAAAATGAATACTAGAAAAATTTAATTTTATCTTGAATGCATAATTAGAAATAATTTATTAATTATATCATTTAATGTCTCCCATTATTTTATCAAATTATAGGAACCCTCTATTCTAGAATTGGAATAATATTTATTTTGAGTATTCATGTTTAAATGATCTATGAACCTTACCTCATAGTCTATATTATATTGATACACCCCTACATGGAGGGTTCAACATATTCATTTGATAGAAAAAAAAACATTAAATCGTGGTTCCCTGACCTGATAAGTTAAATCATAGCTCCTAAAATCATAAATGCAATTTAATGAATTATTTTAATATATACTGATAGAAATTTAGTTACAGATAATACATAAAAGAAAATTATATTATGTCAACCCATAGTTCTCATAAGAAATCTCCATTAGTTCAATTCTCCCTCAACAATGGCTGACGAAGCACCAGAAACTTCTGGTTTGGTTCAAATTAAAACAAAGAAGGTGTTTCCAACATAATAATTCATTGATGGTTTTTAATGATAGATGTAAATCATTTCTATTGATCTTGTTCAATATATGTTATCGTGCTCACAAATGAACAATAATTGAAAACCCATAATCAATTATTTATGAATTTTTCTATTTTATTACATTATATATTTTTCCACATTCATGTAATTGAAAAAAATTATAAGGAAATGAATAATCATAAAAAAACTACTTGACTGTCCTTGAGAATCTAAAATTTGTTGATTAAATAAAACTCAATGGAATAACCATGACCTAGGGGAATCACACAAGATTCATAGATTGGCTAATGATGTATATCACCTCGTCTAGTATGTTCACTTCTCATCTGCAGTATTGGATCGTCCTTGATGGTGACACGTATTGTCATGTTTACTGCCTCATCTTAGTGGGGTCCAGGTAATACAACATCTTCATCAAAAATATAATTTTAATCACATATAGGTGTGGGGGTAAAGAGAGTGAATTATATATTCAAATAATGAAGGACTCATATGAACTTATACATATTTACAAAACAATGATGATGCACAGGACAAATTAATTATTTATCATCACAGAGAATTATAAATAATTGAATAAAATAAAACATACATACACAGGTCAGTCAATTTCTCTTGATCGATTAATGGGTAAAATAAATGTTTGATTATAATTAAATTGATATCAATTAATGTATATGGAATTAAATTAAATTAATGGTATTATTTATATTCAACTAATGTAATATTGTTTTGTGTTTTAATTAATTAAAACATATATTTAATTAAATCAATTTTAAACATATATTTAATTAATTTTATACACTCGTATAAAATATTGTTAATAAAATATAATATTTTAATTTATTTACATTTAGACAAAAAATGAATTAATTAATTTAATTAATTTTGAACATCATAGTCCTTGAAACCCTGCACTGGGCTTGTGTGGGTTAAGTCGAACCTTTGCAGTCCCACTTCAGGTCATTCAAAACCTATGCATGGCCAATATGGGTTTGAAAGTTACATCTATATCCGTTATGGGATAGGTGGACCCAAAACAAATAATCTATGTAGAAAAACTAATGAGAACCTCGTGTTATGGGATCAGTTGGTTATTGATTGGTGTAGGGGTCCCATAAAGAAATGAAAATGGGATACAGGGGGCTGTTTATACATATAAAGAATGTCAGCCACATGTCTACATGGGAGGCTGGAAGTATAGTGGGGAGGCACTGTATGGTTTGGTTTACATTAGATGGAGGAGTGGTGATCAAATTTATTACTAGGAATAGAGGATGAATACAACATAGACAATAATAGGATCAATGTATTGAGTGGGATATAGATCTATAGAGGGGGCCTTATTGGAGATTGTGTGATACAGACTCATCTTGGAGGCCTCTGACATTAGTTCCCATGGTTCACAGCTATGGGATGGCCAAGCTGTTTTGGTGTTGTAGTGTGGTGGTTTATAGAGACTATTTTTGGGGATGAGGCTGGCTAGAGAGGTGGAAGTCCTGATATGGGTGGCATACTCTAGTGGAGATAATGTCTTGTCTAAGGGCTCTGACTGTAGTTGGAGGATGAGGGCTAGAAGGAATGGTGCCACCATGAAACATGAGGATCAGATATTTCATTGGATAGTGTACATGGGTCTTCTATAGATAGTGGGAGGTGGAGGATTCTTCACATCTGAGGGTAGTTCTACCATGATTATTGTTGGATTATTTAACACTACTTCTTTGGAAAAAATTAGTTTCATAATGATTACAGTTCCCTATTGGGATTTTCCCACATGAAAACCCATTTATACATTTCCAAAATATATTTAATAAAATTCCAATATAATATCATTATAATTATAAATTAATAATAATTATAATAAAAAATTTATATTGATTATTATCACAATTCTTGTTGAACAATGATTAACTGGAAAACACTACTGTAGTGACCAGCAGTTCAGTTGGTATTCTGGTTCAACGGATTCCTGCTAGCTCTGGATAAAATAATGTTTTGTTAATATTTTTCTCCATCAATTCAATTTTAATACCATTAAATAACCAAAAACAATACAGAGTTGTATTTTTGGATGACCATAACATGGTATTCTGACCTCACATCAAATTTCGTTTAGATCTATTTAGACCGATTTAATACCATCTACGTAATTTTTATAAAATGTAATTATTATATAGCTCTGATAATTTACCCAGACTCTCTAATACCCATTCAAGGTATTGATTCATAAATTGGATGCAAGTGGACCATGTACATAATTTTTTTATCACTGGGAAGATGTTACATTCCATCTCCAGTGATCTGAATTCCAATATAGTCTGAGGATCACATGTAAATTAAATAGATAAAAAAATAAAATCGAAAACATAACATTTCATTGTAGAATAACATTAGAAATATTCTCAACACCGGTTTTCATCAACACATTCTTAAATAAACTATTGGATTGCCTATCATAAAATTTATTGTGCCATCTTGGAGTTACGATGATACCCTCAACATCTCAACGGTGACCACCTTGATATTCCTTCAATGAATGATGATCATATCAATTTGATCACCTGGATCAATATCATTTCACAATAGAATGTTGGATATGTGAAAGGTTCTCTGTTTAACACCCCATGGAATGTTACTAGTGAGAGCCTCTATCCTCTTTTAAATAGAATATGATGAAAATAACTAGAAGGATTCTCTGATCCCTTTTATTTAACACCCACTAAATATATAATTATGACAATCTAAACTACATTATTAATATAATTTATATATTATCTCATTACATTAGTAAATATTAAATATATCACATGATAAAATAGAGTGATTAACTCAACATGTGAATCCCTCACAATATTAAATGAACTTGTAATGTCAAAATAATATATGTTCAGTTAATATTATTTCTCATATTTACTTACACATGTAAATATTTTTAATAAAAAAATTACATTATTATTATTCTAAACTTGAATAATATGAATATATTTATTCAAATTTTTATTGATTAATTGGAAATATCTCAGACATTGTGGTGGGGACAACCGTATGTTATTTAGCTATTCAGTACAATATGGTTGATTTTTGAATATACTATTGTGTGTGTCCTTCTAGGACCATATCATGATAGTAGTGAAAAATATACATAGACATATTGGGGAGTGTAGAATCCAAAAAAGGCCTCTAAAGAGATATGGAATAATCATAGAAATTACATCCAACCAATGAACATGTATTGTGTAGTATTATCCCCTTTCCATTAGATATATCATAAAGCCAGACACAAACTTCTTTCATCATACTTTATTTATTTTTTGTTGATATAACCATATGGATTTACTATTAATAATCCTTGGTAAGAATTTATGAAGGTAATATCATCCTAATCCACCAGGACTGGGATATGTTACTTCCTCAACCCAGAAGAAAACATATCATTTCATAACAATTAAACCAATTCCATTCCACCAATGAAGCTCTCAACCCCAACTACCTCACAACGGTTTCATTATCATGGTTTTTCATTATAATAATGTACATTATCAAATAGAAGACACATGTAATGATCTCAATCTGGGAGACAAATATACATGTCTGTAGATAGGAATAACCAATGACACCAAAAACATGTGGTGTTCTCATTAGTAGGTATTTCTTCCGGATCTCAACTTTTATATATCCCCATTATCAATTTTTAGAAAAACATGTATCAATGAAAATGATCCCCCATCACTTGTTAGTTAGATATAATCTATGTCCAGTCTGTATGATGTATCTAGTATATTTGAACTTTGTTTAATATTTTTTCATTATATCATGAGGATCTCAATATAGACTCATATTTTCTATAATAATTTGATATGATAATTTATATATGGAAATCACTATTAATATAGTGAATGCAAGAATTTCTATACTATATAGGTAAGTGTACATCATGAATACCTATTTGTATATATGAAATGGTAATATAAATTAAAAATAATGTTTGCTCTAGGGAAACAACTTTTACAATTGGATTTACTGTATCCATGAACAAACATTAGTCTTTGCGGTACTTTCAGATAAGGAAAACATTGACACCAATGTTAAATTAATCAATTAAAATAATTAATGAATTAATTTTTTTTCAAAAACCCAATTCCCCAAAAATGTGGTCTGTTGTGTCAATTATTGAGGATTATCTACATAACCCTTAAATCATTGAGAGGGGGTTATACCAACCGTGGTTGGAAAATTGAGATTGGATGAGGACAATATAATGTATATATTTGAATCAAGGTTTGGATAATGAAAAATATCTCTCCCATCATTGGATTGGAATTTCTTCACCAACGATCAATTGGAAGGATGTTATGAGATATCATTTGTGTATTCCATTATTGTGATTAAAAAATTTGAATTATCAACACCTTATTTCATGTTTATTTTCTAAACAAATACTTTTCATGAGCTTGTGTATAATAATTCATTTGATTACTCAATTTCTCCCTATCATTCCATGTCTCTCAACACAAATGTCACCAATCTATATTTTTTCCATGAATTTTTGTGAAACTATTATTTCACATTAATTTTTGATATTCCCTCAAATTTATCATCTCATTCATTAATGTAGTCTACTAAGGCTACTTTTTGACATTTTTCAGCGTGTTTAAGCATGAATGAACCCCCATAATCAATACATATATTTGGGTAATGAATGGATTGTTTATTTCAAGATGGATTATAATTAATTTGGGGATATGGTTGTTTATTCACATGGAGCTAGGATCTAGGATTTATTAGTACTTAGAAAAAGTCTGTGGGGGAATATGACATACCACTCGGGATTAATAGATATTAATTTCATCAATCATAGGGAAAAAATTGACAAATGAATTCTTGAAAATTTGATTAAGGATAAAAATAATGAATTATTCGATACAGTAGAGGAAAATATGAAATTTTTAGATCATATCAAGCTTTCTATTAAAATCCTTAAAACATGATGTGTACTAGGATGATCACATAATTTGTAGAAACCCAGGTGTATTTTCTAGGGTTTTTTAGTAAGCTAAACATAAAATGTTGTGTGGGACTGAGAAAAACCATGTGACTCGATGGTGGAAACCCAATTTATTCAATGGGAGTACATGGACATAGACCTGACTAGAAGAATTCCATGTACTAGCACAAGGATAGTGTATAGAGACAAGCCTAAGAGAACACAGATTGACCCTAGGTGGTTGAGACATGCCATGTTGTTTCCTTACATTCCATGTAGTACTACCTAGATGGAGATCCATGTGCTGGAGATGACATGGCTATAAAGGGAAGTGGGTCCAAACACTACATAAACCCTTTACACACTGTGTACCCCATTTTAATTATTCTTATACCTATCATATCCCTTTAATTTGAATTCATGTTTTATCTTGTGACTAGCATATCCTAAGTTTTATTCCACCTAGATCATAATGATATTGTTAAGAGTGTTTTTTAGAAATGATTCAAGATATTCCAAGATTGATTCATCATTTGGCGGATCTTGATGGTCAAAGGGATCAGACATGGCCCCATATAAAATAAGTGCAACCATTAATATAGTTTGGTATTGGGTCCTCTAGTATATGAGTGGTACCATCATATATATTCTTGGCATGGTTCATTTACCATATGAGTGAAACAATGTGATGTCATGGAATGAGTCCTCCTCCATATGATTGGAACCGTCTTGTAGAGTGGTTGCATGGGACCTATACCATCTTACTGGAATCCTCCTAATGTGTTAGGGAATGGGTCATTTATCATCATAGTTTCACGATCCAGTAGATTCAGGGCATGGGTTAACTACTATTTTAGTGGCACCCAATTTTGGATTTTGGTCATGTGTCCCATATTCATATAGTGGCCCCCTACATTTGATTTATTGTATGGTTACCATATCTAATGAGTTGAACCCTCTTGTGTAGTCAGTGAATGGGTCCCCTATCATCTAATTCAGACCCTCCTACAAATTCAATGAATGGGTACTAAATATATTAATTAGAACACTCTATTAGATTCCTTGAATGGTTCATCTGTCTACATATGGAGTGGTACCCTACTATTTTAGTAGGGTTTCAGTTCATTATTTATTGACTAATTCCCCTAAACTGTGTGTTGTAGGGATGAGGTGGGACTCAGAATTGATACATCTTCAGATTGACCCATGAGATGTTGGGCATCGTTGATGGACCTCTTGGAAATATTGGAAAGACAGTTCTACTAGGATGGAGTTTTATGGAGAGATTCTCATTCTCCCTCAACTGGGATAATATTATGAGTATAAATACATATTGATTGGTTTGTGTTTGTCTACTTCTACTGGTTAAGCTTATGAATTCTACCATGTCTCATTTTTATTCCCAATCAACAGTCAGGGAATCCTATATGGTATGTATATACTCACCCCTACATGGGATTTTCCCTCATGTTTTGTACCTTATGTTGATGAAGGATAGTTCAAAGGAGATTCCGAAGAAGAAAACCGACACCCTAGTGCATTAGACCATGTACGGTGGTCCATTAGTATATATCTACAACAATTATCACTTTGTATTTACATTGCAAGTTATTATTATGTTGGGAAAAATATCTGGATGGTTGTGTGTTTTCCCTTTTTTCATTTAGATTAATCTATTATACTAGTTTATTTTTGATAGGTTCAAGCATACATGTTTTTAACTCTATATGTTACCTAATTTAATATTCATACCTATCATTTTATTCATGTAGATGATTTTATGCATTTGTATAATTAAATTAGGGAATGTACTATAATATTAGTTATTCCTTTAAACACTATTATACAACATCGGGCTTATAGTGGTGGGATTAGGTTAATTATGGATTGAGCCCCATTAGTTCAGGTTGTGATAGACTGTTATCAGATGTTTTTATTCCTTCGAATGATGTTTATCGATTTTTCCTTGTACGATTCATTGCTGGGAACATATAGAAGCATTTTTTGTGTGGATAAAGTGTGGATTTCATGATTGAGAACCTAGTGTTGGTGTGGTTTCTGATGAATCAATTCACTAGTAATCTTACTTCCTGTGTCATGAATTATAACAAATATCCATTTTTGTATGGAACTATTATATATTCATAATATATGAATGAGTCTTTTTACGATCCTTATTGATTCATATCCCTATATATAAATTCATCCCAAGATTAAAATGGTACACCATGATATAGATTTCAGGATGCCATTGTGAGGGAAGCCAACTAGTTTATTGATTCAGGGTTGTGAGGAATATTTTATGATGGGTGTGGCCTTTTGTTGGGGGCATGAATTGAGATCATTCTTGTAAGAAGAAAAGTAGTAACACTACATCCTTTTGAGAAACTAATTTTACTAGTATAAATAATTATTGATCTATATATTCTTAGTGTAATCCCTGAGTTCCAATGCTAGTGGGTATGATGTTCCATATTGAGCTACATACAAAGGTGGTGGATGATTGACTAAATTCAGTGCTCCATGTTTTCAATCTTAAATGGACTACAACTAATTAGGTGGGTGTACTGGAATCCAACAATTTCTATAGAGAAGTTGGGAACTAGTAGATAATAGTAACTTAGATACATGATTAGTCAGCACTCTAATAGACTAATTTCTAGAATCTATTTTGTGAGGAATGTTATCTCTCATGATTGTGCTCAGTTTGTATTTTGGTGATTCTAATTTTGTAGTAAAGAGTGATGAAATTTTTTGACTATTCTCTGAGGTTCACATATTTATCACATCATTCCCATGACATGATTTAGGATCTCTAATTTTGATAGAGGATGTTTGTTAAGGGTCACCACATATTCATATGATCCATTGTGGAACCAATTTAAATTCCCACATATATTTTAGTGTTAGAAAAGTAACTAGTGATATAGAGCTTCCAATTAGAGTGACTCATTGTAGGTAGAGCTGGATGTGGGCATTATAGTAATAATTAGTCTTCAACAGCTAGTAGGTTCCATCCTAATGGATCTAAATGAAAAAGATCATCTCCATACCATACTCAATAATATATTATTTTGAAAGAGATATTGTGAAGGGAACTACATATTCAAAGATATGGTAGGATCTATGAATTTTAGGGTAGTCATAAAATGGTGTGTGATTGGTTGACCCGAATTGCTGAGTAGGGAAGAAATATTCCATATGGTTCACCATAATAGAGGGAGATTTGTGATAGTGGTTCTCCAATGTGTGGCCACGGTTTCTCCATGAGAGGAATAGGTATAAGTGGTGTTTTTGGGGCTCCATGTGGAGTAGATGAGGGTGGTGTTTTAGTTTTGAGCTACTTCAGACACCGCCTACAATAATCCAATGTTAGGCTCATGGAGTTGGGGGTCTAGGCCATAGATAGAATTCAGATATAGATGTATATGACCTTTAAGCTCACAAGAAGATTATATGTATGATATATGTGTATTATAATATTTCTTATGTACTAGTAATCACATTTATGAGACATTCATTTATCTTTTTTTACTGATGGTGTGAGATCTAGGGCTCCCAGTTAAGGCTTTATCCCAATATCTTTACCTCCAGGATCGTGTGGGGATCACATAATATATATAAATAATATATCTATAGTGTGATCTATTTCTTGATGAATATATTTTCTCATGGGAAATATTTTCCATCATGATGTGATCATATGATATCATCATTCGCATGTACTAGTTTCCCAAAATATGGGATCAAATAGAATGTCATCGAAGAGGATTCAGATGCCTATTGCTAGATGGGTTGAGATTCCCCATTATGGGATAGAGAGATCTCATAACAGTATTAGTGATTTTGAATGTAGGAGGCTAAAAACCATGACATATCCATTGGGGAATCAATACCAAGGAATACTGGGATCTTCATGCATCTAGATGTCCATCAGTATTGGTGGATTTTATGGATATATTCCCCGACGATGTATTAAAACTACGAATGAGGTGGGAGAATTATTTTTTTCATTGAATTTTTCCTAGGGACTACTCTAATTTCTTCTACATAATATCATATAGAACCTATCGAGAATTCTAGATCTTCATTTTTAGTTGGTGGACCATCTAGAGAAAGGTTTAATATATCCCAATGTGTCCCCGCTAGGTATCATTGATTATATTCATGAAAAATGATAATGTGATCATGAAGCTTGATATGGATTATCATCACCTATATAAGAACATGTTATAGAAAAAATAACCCTTTCTAAGTGTTTACAAATAATTTTATCAGTTTCAGGGTATGGAATGGTTCTTGAATAATTCTCATCGGTTTGGCTAGAATTAAATAATATTTTGAGAGGATTTTATTATGAAGATAATTGTCTGACTTCTCTATGTACTTTATTAGTTCACAAGGATGGAATTTGGTGAGATTAATTACCCAACTATGTTTATAGATTTAATGAAGAAGATCATCCAGCCATATTTGGACAAATTTGTTTTTATCATTGTTGGAAAAAAGGAAAATCAGTATAAGGGAAGGATAACATAGAGAAAAAGAGGTATATTCTAATTTTTTTTGGAGAACCTACATTTTGGTAATATAATTAACTACCTATTTTGGATCCATGATGTTTAATTTTGTGTAATTTCATTTCTGATCATGATTTATCTTGACACCCAGATAAGATTGATGTTTTTGTTTTTTCGTATCCAAGATAGTGTTTGTAAGAGGTGCATAGTTTTCATTAATTTGGGAGGTAATCTTGGAAATATTTGGAATAATTATCTAATATTTAAGTCTCAATGAAGCCATATTGACTTCCATGACATGGAAATGGAATCTATTTACCTATATTGGGCAGTTCCTGATACACTTTGAGGAGATGACTTTGAGGATAATGAGTCATCCTATTTTGAGACTACTAAAGGAAGGGGGCGATTACATAGTTTATATAAATTTATTTAGAAATTGGAAAATTTCATGTTGATTTATGAAAATGATTTGATGACTTATGAGATAGGACGTTGAGATAACATTAATAGAACTACATGACTCAAATTTTAGAGTATGAAGTGGTAGTCTTCTCTCTTAGGATGTAAAGTACCTATCTTTTGGGAGAAAACTTTTGTTTATATTTATAACATCAATGTATTTGTCATCTATTCACACAATTATGATAGAACATAAGATAGAAGAAATGGATGGAGTTCCAACAAAATTATGGATTACAGATATTATGTATCATGTGCAGGTAATCATGGTTGAAGATTAACAAAGCAATAAGTCCCAATATCACCGGGTTGAGGAGTTTCCTTTGTAGTGAGCTTAATTGTAGAAAACCATTATAGAGGGGGAAGGTACATATTTTCTTAAGTCAATAGTGTTGAGTACTCTTCTACTACAACATTCGAGGGAGGCTCAATTGGGGTAAATTGACTGTTTGTTCAAATGAGACTAGTAATCATTAAGAGATTCACCAGATGGATTTAATAAAGTAGAGAATCACTCCATACATTTATAGGTACAAACTATAGTCCCTGTCATGATGTAGGAGAAGGTGATGACAGATTTTCGCACATTTCCTCTAGTTTAACATGAAAGTGTTGGAAATATGTATAGAAACTTTAGAATTATATTTAGTGGGTATTATTAATGGGTAATTATCCAAGTTTGTCTCTTGGAGCCACACATGTATGAGTTATTGTCTAAGAGGTAGGTTACATTAGTATTATTGCACCGTGTCAAGATCCCTAACTATAAATGGGAAGGAAAATCAATTGAAATTGTGATAGGGATTTAGTATATAGTGAGATTCCATGATGCCATCTAGGTTATAGTTGACTAGAATACGATATTGGAACACTTCCTTGCGATCATGTATAATATTTTGGTGGAGAGGATGGGGAAGTTGTACATACAAGGTATCATCCACATTCATCGGGTTACATCATTTATTTTCTTCAATTGTGATGAATGGTTAAAAAAATATTCTTAATAATAAAAGAGTAATTGAGGTCCCCAATGAGGAAGTGTAAAACCATTCACCCCGAGGTAGATGGTTATACTGGGTGCACCATCCAGGTGATGGAGGATATTCTATGGGATTGCATGATTGAATTTGGCTGGAGTTGGGAGGATCACTTACTCTTATTATATTTTTCTAATAATAATATCTAACATATAATATTTATATATAAACATTAAAAGAAATTTATTGGAATCCCTTGATGTCACCCTTATGTTTGATTAATATTACTGAGGCATCAATTTTTTGGTTTTAGATAGTGTAAGAGGTGAAGGAGAAGTTCCAAGTGACCCATTATGGAATTATTACCGCACATAGAAAATAGAAATATTATACAGACTGATATTGTAGGACCAATAAGATCAATTAATGACACCGTTATTTCCTTAGAGTCTCTCTACAATTAGAAAAGTGAAGATTCGGTCGGGGAGGCAAGCTATTCCTCAAGTTCATCATGTAATTTGATATATTTCATAGGGTTGGATAGATTTCTTATTACCTATCCTTACCCCCAAAGGTGGAGCTGGTGAATGACATCTTCTACATGTCACTATTAAATAGATACATTAATGATCCCCTATATGATATTAACTGGGGAATTCTAGAAATTGAGGATTGGTCATCCTTTCTAAAGAAATTAGTGACGATAGAGGATCAATAGTAGTGGATCGTTTTTGGTTATAACATTCTATTAGTTCCTTGGTTTTGGTAGTATGAAACATTGCAAGACAACTCTTATGACAGGGAGAGAGAGATGAAAGCTCAATATCCCACCTATGTTTTTGTTTTTTTTTTATTTTACAAGATGAAATGTTTAAATGGGGGAATAAGGTAGGGAAAATGGTTTTTCCATCTAATACATTATAGTATATAATGGAATATTTTTATATCTATTCACTATGAATATTTATAATTAAGAAGCCAAAATTTTTTGTAAAAAAATTTCTAAAAATATTAAATATATTGTTTATCACACATGCTCCCATTCTCATAAAATTTAGAACATCGCCTTAATAGAGTCTCTAACAAAAGTTATTTTACCATGGATAAATCTAGATAATATAATTTACCCAATTAATTTCGTAATATTATTCAGTATGGGATGTTCAGATATGGCCCAAGTTGGTATGTACAATACGAAATTAATTAATAATTTTTTTTATTCATTTAATGATTGAAAACCTAATTCCCCATAATAGTTTCCTATTATAGTGAACCTATAGGGTTATTCACAAAACCCTAGGATTGTTAATAGGATTTTATTCCACCCATAATTGGGGAATTGAGATCATATGATGATGGGATTACATATCTAGGTGAGTCAAGTCACAATGAACGAAACTGATCTTCCCCCATCATTATTGACCACATTCTCCATTGATGATTTAACTAAATTGTGGGAGGAATAACTATTTTTGAATTCCACTATTTCTATTAAAATATCGAGCATGGTCAAAACGTTATTTCATATTTTGCATTTATATGAATCATATTCCTAACCTGATCTGTCTGATTTCTTTTGATTATTAAATGCACCTCTCTTATGCCATGTTTCTCACACCAAATGTCCCCAATCATTATTTATTTGCATTGAATTATTGTAAAAATATTTATTTATATTAATTTTTCCCCCCATTAGTTTTTTGGGTTCTTCTCCATAGGAATAAGGATCCACAATTCATCATATTTGGGAATGTTCAAGCGTGACTAAACCCCCAAATTCATTATAGTTTCATGTTCAATGAATGAATTAATGATTTGGGGACAAATTGAACTGATTTTTGGAATATGGGTGATAATTTATATGCATCTAGGAACCAATAAATATTGGATGTGACCTTAATAATACATGTAATGTAATATACAACTTTGGATAAATGTATATTGATTCCCATCCAATAGAGGGTCCAATCAATGAATGTAGGATTTCAACATCGATTATGGAAAAAAATAATGTGATATTCAATATAGAAAAGGAGGATATGAAATTAATATATTATATCCTATATTGTATGATAATAAAAAATACACAGTGTATAATAGGATGTACACAATTTTAGTAGTGACCTAGGCACAATGACTGTGGTCTCCATTCACTTAAATATTACACGCCATGTGGGACTCCCACACTATATGTGAGTCTGTGATGGCTATATTTAGTATAATTAAAGATTATAAGGAAATATATGTGGAGAGAAACATGTCATGTACTGGAAAATTTATAGTGTATATGGACATGACAAGGAGAACAAGGATTTGGTACAGGTCAACGACAGTCGCTTTAGTATACATACTGAATGTGTGGTATAAAAAACTATGGATCCATGTAATGGGAAGGAATCAAACAAGTAGAGGAATAGGGACACAAACCATGTGGACCTCTTAAATGACATGTACCTCTTTATGAGGAATGATTTACCTCTCTTATCTTCTTTGTTTTGATTCAGGTTTTATCCTGTGAGTAGAATATAGGGAATGATAATCCACATAAATAACGATGGTGGATTTCATTGTGGATTTGGGATATTATGTGAAATGTTCTGAGTGTGATGATTCTTTAATAATATTTTAAATATGGATGTGATTATACAGGTTCATCTATCTACTGTGTAGAACCCTTCTTTGGAGTCAGGGCATGATTCCCCTACCATCTGAGTGGAAACCTCATGTAGTGTTTGGGTATGAGTAGTCTACCTTCTATGTTTCATCCTACAATAGATTTAATGAATGAGTCCTCTACCATATAAGTGGATCATAGGTCAAATAATGGTTAATCTACCATCATATTGTCACACACATATATTTATAGATAATGGTTCCATTATTCAGAAAGTGGAAACCCCCATATGGAGTCGGTGTATGGGTACTCCACCACCAGATTTTAACCCTCTTCAAAATTTAGAGATTGGGTCCTCTGTTCATAGGGTTTACCCCTCCCATTGATTCAGGATATTTTTAATCTATATATTGAGTTCAAACCTCTTTTGGAGTCAGGGACATGGTCTTCTATTTACTGAGTGGAAACCTCCTACATAGTCAATTAAAGGGTCATCTTTATACTAATTAGTACCCTCCAATAAAGTCATGGAATGGGTAATATATCTAAATATAGATTGGAAACCTATTTTTTTAATAGGTTATAGTTCCTATACAATGATTTTGTGTCCCCTCTACTGTGCAGAATGGTTTCAATGTGTGTCTTGACATGGACACTTATTTGGACATAGATAAAAGAAGTTGGGCATCATTGATGTACATATTGGAACTATTAAAAATATTCTTTTCCTTGGATGTGATACGATATATAGATATCATTTCTCTCCCATAAGGGATTATTTTAGGATAATATATCTTTTTTTATTGGTTATATTTTCTCTCTTATTATGGGTTGAGATAGTTAAATCTTTCATGTCTCATATTTCTACCCCATCAGCTTTGCATGTGTCCTAATGGGTATGTATATACTCAAACCACATGAGATTTTCATTTTTGGGTATTGATTTATATATATTATAGATAGATCAACATTGATTTCAAAAGATAATCAGGACAACTTATTTCATTAAACTGTGTATGGTGGTTATGGCTAAGAGATATGGAGACAAATTGTATCATTATTTACGTTACTAGTTATTGTTATATTGGGACATCATTCATGTTGGCCATGTAATTTTTTAAATTTTCTTTCTGATTCAACTACCTTACAATATTGTTCTATATTGATTGTTACATCCACGAGTGTAACATGATATGTTATAGTATTTCATATTTATTCCATTGTATTTCTTCATGGAGATGGTTTGGTGAGATAATAATAATACATTATAAAAAGGCTTACCATATTATTTAGGGCTTTTCGTTCTGCTCTCATGTCCCTTGTCTTTAGAGGTGGGTTGTGGTGGTTGTAACTCGAGCCTCATTGGGTTATTTTCTGTTATTATGTACATTAAATTTACTTCCCAAAAGAATATTAAATTAAATTCTATGAAATACTATAAATCATATAGCACAATGAACAACATTTACTTCCCCCACTAGAATCAACTTCTCAACATCCACATATTCATTATATTTAATTCCACTAATAGATTAAATGAAACACCATAATAAATATAAAAACTCAACTCCATCATTATAATACATCCTAAATAATATAAATGTGGGTCCCATGTGTCTACTAACCATCCACTTCACCTGCTGATTCAACATGAATTCTATTATAATCAACCTGGTCCTTGTCAATAAATCAAACAAGCTATTTATAAAATGCAACACAAAAAATTATTTTTTAAATATTTTGTCCTACATTATATTGATTATAATTATACTAATGTTAAAATCCTCATTTTTAAAACTAATTTATTAATACAAATGTATGGGTTTATTCTGAATTTGACTAAGTAATCCTATATAAATTAAATTAAATGTTCTTCTTTTCAATGTATTTTTTATTTGTCATTCTAGTTTACATATTATTTTACTGGGTTGTACATTATTATATCTACACCCTCTTCATTTTGGTATGATTTATTTTAGTTTCACACATTTAGGGATAATACAACACATTTTGTGAAAATTAGTGATATTTATTTTTTATTAAATTTCAATTAATTTTTTGTTTTAATGACATAATAGTTTTTAATAATTATATAATATTGAATAATTGTGTTATACATTTATTTTTATTTTATTTTTATGTATTGAATAATGAAGGAGTTGTGCCTTAGGAATGCTTTTCCCATGAAGAAAGAATAATGATGAAATCATGGTAAACAAACTGGCAAGAAAATCTATTATATGTATTTATATTTTTGTTTAAAATTGTGTTATCTAATTTGTGAATAAATAGTTCATTAATATTTTTATAAGTGCTATTTAGTGGCTATTATGATATATAAGATGATATTTTTTGAAAAAATGGTCAGTTGCATTAGGTATGAAGATATCTGAGCCATCCGAGAGTACATTTTTTACCATAAAATGGTACTTTCCCCATATGATATTATCACACATTAGGTTATATTTTTAATTTGACTAATTTAGAAAAATATCCTTTAGAGGTATCACATGTTCATATATAGGTATAAGAGGAATAAATGTTAATTTAGTAGCATGAATTGAATCAAAATAAATATTATTGGATTGTGAAATTTTTATAGGAATTTTTTCTATCAATTCCACTTGATACCATCATGACTTTTGATACATATATTTTGACAATTAATACATTGTATAGTGCAAAAGGTGATAGTCCCACTATTGGATGTGATTATGTTGTTCCTAATTATTGTGATGGTGATTGTGATAAGGATGGTAATGTCATGATTAAGGACTATGGTGAGGATTATGGTGAGTATGATGAGGATATTATGGTGGGGGTGATGATTACTATGGTGGTGATATTTGTTGGGATGAGAGAGTGATTAGTCCTATAAATTTTTGACTGATATTTATGAAACATGATGTTTGATGATTGGTTGTGATTTAATATATGTGATCTCTTAAAAGTGTTTTATCACATTATGAATTAATTGATTGCATTATTGAATTTAGTATGCGTGTTGGAAATATTTTGGGTTTTTTTATTATAGGAGTGGGTTTTTGAAGATGATTGATGTTTTTGGGCGTTGTAAGAGTGGTGAAAGTGTTTTATGATGTTTTATGTATTTGGCCATGGTTTAGGTAATAAAGATATAAATTGTATGAAAAATATATAATTTTTTTTTTCAAAAATGGTTTTATAGTTTTTAGCTAGAAAAAGAAATGACATTTCTGTGAAAACCATTTAGTATAGCTCTATTCCCACAGTTTCATAAAATTATTTGTAAAATGTAATCCCAGGTGGGATATACCAATATTTCACTACAAACCCCTATTATAGGTAAAAACCTATGAAGTTGTAGATAATGATTTTGAGAAATTTTGGTATCGGAGATAAAAATGGTTTTTATTCCAATACCAACAGTTCTCAATTTTCGGTATAACCCAATTTTCAAGAAAATTAGTTCTAAAATTAGTTTAATTCCATGTCTATATTATTAAAAAAATATGTTCAAGAAGGGTTCTAATAATATAATTGTTTTTTCTAAATTTCGTTTTTATAAATTTTTTACATTTTTTAATAATGGTTTTAATGGGTTCTGCATGGATTATTTTCAAATGAGGTACTTTATATTTTTTTTATAAAAAACATGAATGAAATATTATTTATAATGTAGATGTCATGAATAGAATTTATTGTCATTATTAATGATAAATTACATATATATTCTATGACTTCTCTTCATGTTTAATTAATGATAAAAAATTTAATTTATTATTTCTTATTTTTATAAATATTAAAAAAATATATGTTTACAAGTAAAAGAAATTAATTTTTCCATGAAATGATTCATGTTTTCTTTTAAAAGAATTTTTTATCATTGATGGAATAATATTATATTATGTATTCTTTACTAGGTATATGATTAAAAATTATGTCATTATTCTTTATATGGATGGATAATGATAATGAAGACAATATATTTCTGAAATAATTTATTATACATGGTTTATAATTAGTAAAAATCAAAAAATGTTTATGAAAATCATTTTATTTCCTGGGGTTATGATATGATAAATGTTTTTATAACCTTGTGGAACACATATTAAATATTTAATTTGGGTAAATTTTTTTCCAATAACTATATAGAACTACAATTCAGTGGGTAAATAAAATTGTTTTATGAGATAAAATTGTACACGAGGTCTTATATGACAATAAAAATTGAATGCGCATGGGAGTAAATATCCATATGAAATGAGAGTACTTGAGCAGCAATCCCAATCATGTATACGTTTAAGAGTTTATTATACCTATATTAACACTTTTAGAATGTCTTAGTGGGTTTAATTAATATAAAATTTGTTTCACAGTGATTACACCACAATTTATTCCACTATTTTATTACATTATCTTATGGCAATAGTAGGTTCTAATATATCATGTTCCTTAATCCAATTTTGATCCATGTAGTATTAACTATCAAAAATTATTCCATGAATCATTTTTTTCTATGAATTTTTTTGTATGATTTTATAAGGTTAAGAACATGTTCTCATAACCATTATCCTCATTTTATATTTAAATGATCACTGATATATACCCTATCTACCATTAATGAGCATCTGATCTCTAAATTTATTATTATTTATTTTCCTCAATATATGAATAGTGGTTTTATGTATAATGTTTAAAACAAGTTATCTAGCCATTACGAACTAAGTGGGATGTGATGTTGATATTTTATGAACTTGATGTTTATGCATCTGAGTTCTAAAGACTCTAGAACATTGCTATTCTACCATGGATAATAAGGTTATGTATTTAATATTGATCTTACAATATGTGTTATTTATATATGATAAGATTGAGAACTATAATTATATTCAATATCACTACGATATTTCCAGAAACCACTTTGTCTACCCATATGTCTAATATCAATCCATTATTTATCGTGCCTCCCTATTCATATATTGAATACCCAACCATATTCTTATTGAGGGGTATTAATATAGATATAGTATTGAATAATTTATTGGGGATTGTCTTGTATGACACCCACGCTCCCTTATATTGCTTTTAAAATGATTAAATGTTAAATTCTTTAAGATGATATATACTCTATGATTTTATTTGGAGCTTGTTCTTTATATTACATTGGGTTTTAATGAAATAAAATATTATTTTTGATGTGGATAAAATGAATTAATACTTGTGATGTGTTTACCCTAAAATTTATTTATTTAATTTTGTAAATAATTAATCAATATAGTTGACATGTTTACGATTCCCTGGTGAATAACAATAGTAATTTTTTTATTAATACTTACAAATTATGCTTAGTGATATACTTATTAATATATCATTTTCATTTTTTATTCTCACATACAGGTTAAGTATCACAAAATTTTGATTATTCCCTCAGGTTTTTTATTATTTTATATCTATATGGATTAATCATGCTCTATTTCCCATTTTATCCATTAATATGTTTTATTTCAACAATTAATATTAAATTATATACCCAGTAAATTACATTTAATGAGGTGAACTGAGATGGAATATTAAATGTGACTTTAAAAAGAATTATAAAAAAATTTATTTTATTTTTTCCTTCTAAAATTCTTTTATTATGTATATTGTTTCAATGGTAGTAAAGAAAAAATGTGTTCTCAATGTTATTAATATAATATTTTATTAATTAACTGTATTAAAATTCATATTTTGAATATGTTGGTCACAATATAGTTGTTCAACTACTCCTCGAATTTTTGTCAAATCAATCAATACCACTAAAAATGTATTTTATGTTTTCTGGTGCTTAGTGCATAAAAGTGTAATTTAGATATTTATCATTCGGAAGGTGGAGCAGATCAATGGTGGACTATTATTAAGATCAAAGGGAAATGGGATGTTGACGACTCTATGGGTGGGATATGTTGATAAGTATAATTTAATATAATTACATTCATACTATTCATTATAAAATAGTGGAGAAATAATTAATTGATCTATAATAAGGTGATATATAGTCCATTAGTACTTACGAGAAAAAATGTACAATATTTATCTGTATGATTATGGTATTTTCATCGAAAATGATATCAATACTGATATATTCATTAGTGGACTAGAAATAAGACACAAAATTTTGATATCAAGAAGATACATCAATAGTTATGAAAAAACTAATCACAATAATCACAATGAAGAAATATGAATCTATATCACCATTTAATCCCATGGATATGATATGAAATGAATGATGATATTAAATGGAAATTATTTTAATAAAAGTCATTAATGGAAGAAGTTGAGTCATAATTTATTCCTGAATTGTGCAAAGAAAAATGGATAACATTATCATAATGGGTCTAGTAAATTATTTAATAATGTAATTGAAGTTTAACTGGTTTTCGAATGTTTATGTGATTGGATGAAGTTAGCTAATGATCATAATTGAGAGAAAAATCCATTACATAGACTACTCAATCTCTAATTATTAATATTTATTGGGTAATGGAATTATGATATACAATGAAATATTTCTAGGCTTTACGATAATTTTCAATGCTAATAACCTCTAAAATTAAAAAAAATTGTGATTCTAAATAGATCACGATTACTAATGATGGTTATAAAAATGATGTGGTTATTGTAATTGTAGACGCCGGAAAAGTCCGTTGTTCCCAAACGAAGCTCCGGATGCGGAAAGCGAAGTGATATTTGGAGTCGGAGGCACGTTCCGGAGGGCCCGGAGGACTTGCGGGAAATTTCAGAGGCTCGCGCGCAAAGTTGACCCGCGGCGCGCAATCCTCCCGGGATGCGCGCAATGCGCCGGGCCGGCGCGCTATTTTGCGCGCCGTGGCCTGCGCGGCTCCTTTGCGCGCCGGGGTCCGGATTCCGCGCCCGCGAAGCGAATTGCGCGCCCGAGACCGGATTCCGTGCCCGGGGTTGCCTATAAATATAAGGCGACCCCCGACGTTTTGAAGGTTGCCAGAATCCGAAGCGTCGCTCGTTCGCGCAATCCAACCCCTTCCGCGCGCAATGCCGATCTTCAGGTAACCTCCTTTCTTTCGCGCAATAGAGCCTTGGGGTCCGCCTTCGCGCTCAATCCCCTTGGCTCAGTTCCTTTGAATAAATTTCAAACCCGAAGGCCTTTGCGCGCAAAAGAAGCCTCTTGCGCGCAATTGCCCCCGGGTGCGCGCAATCCAACCCGATTGCGCGCACCCCCCATCTTCAAAGTGGCCATTCGTTAGAGAATGAGCCGTTGCCCCCGCGCGCTACCCGAAGCCCGGTGCGCGCAATCCCAATCATCCGCGCGCGAAGCGCTGGCCCAATTGCGCGCCAGCCCGCCATTTTGCGCGCCGACCCGCGGTTTTGCGCGCAAAGCTCCTATTTTGCGCGCAATCCGCCAGGGTCGCCTCCCTTGACCCCCTGAGGGTACCCGCCTGCGTGGCGCCCGATGATCTTCATCCTGGGTGCTCGCACCGTGCGTTGTCTTTCCGTGCGGCCCTCCAGGCTTGGGCGAAGTGACACGGACATATGTCCAGCATGACGTTAAACTGCATATACGTCCCGCATGACGTTAAACTGCGCATTCGTCCAGCATGACGTTAAACTGCCCATACGTCCAGCATGACGTTAAACTGCACATTCGTCCAAGCTGCACGACGCTAAACTGCCAAGCCCCCCATCGTCCGCGCTGCAAGACGTTAAACTGCCAAGTGTTTCGTCCTCAACACATGACGTTAAACTGTGCTTCGTCCGGCAAGACGTTAAACCGTCCGCTTCGTCCTCAACACACGACGTTAAACTGTACTTCGTCCGGAAAGACGTTAAACCGTCCGCATCATTCGATCCCGTGCCTCGCACGCAGGGTCTCCCCCGGTTTGGATGTGGCCCCCACCCGCTCGTCTCTGCAGGGATGTCGGGATTGTCCCGCTTTTGGGACGATTTAATGGGAGTGGCTTTTCCCTACGGGGGCAGGGTATTACAAACCCCTAGTTTCTTGTGGGGGGCTGCACATGTGTATCTCCATTGCGCTCCCCCACTGCCGAAGCCAGTAGAGGGTGTGACTGGGATCGAGGTGTCTCCTACTTTCGGTCCAAGTCCCTTCCAACTGAGTTTTGCCGCATCCGGGCTGCCTCAAGTGCGTAAGACCTGACAGAATGAACTACGTGGACTTTGATCCATGTCTTCTAAACAGGGTACGTAGGAAGCCTCCCTGAGGTCCAAGCCCACCACCTGGTCGTCCCGGTCGTATTTACGTCGGTTCTTCCATCAGTGGACCCCTCCAGGGTTCACGCTTGCGTCGATTCACCTATGAATCCGCCCCTGTGGGAGACTGCCCGTGTGTATCTCCACTGTGCCTCCCCACAGCCCCTTTTTCCATTTCTCCTTTTATCGTCCAGCATGACGTGAAACTGTGATCCACCCGGCCGTCCCATCCCCCTCTGTGCGAGGTGGTTCGGTTCAATCCTCCGCCCGGCGGCCTAGACCTCTTCGTGAGTCGGCTTGCCGACGTCCAGCATGACGTTAAACTGTATACCCGAACTACGTTGACTTTGATCCGTGCTAACGCGCAGTACGTAGGAAGCCTCTACGGGGTCCAAGCTCTTCACTCCATCATCCATCCTGATCCTTACCCGGGCCGCCACATCCTGGTGGGGTCATGCCACTTCACTCCACTCCACATTACTTGGGAAGCCGCCCATGCGCTGGCCCCAGCGTCGGAGGTTCCCCGCAAGGGGTTCTGTCATCTGATCCACTTTTCGTGTTGATCAGTCCGATGCCGTCCCCGCCGGACGTTAAACTCGCGGCATACCCCGTGTTAAACATGGGAAGCTGAGGAAAACCTCAGGTGGCGCAGTTCCCCGCACCTAGTACGGGATGCCTCAGGCCATCATGCCTTCGAGAAGCCCTATTAGGGACGGAAGACAGACGTGCAGAGCCGCAGTGTCATGACACGCCCCCAGCACCCAGAGCCACCCGGCCTTCTCACTGCAGGTTGCTGCCCCGCCCAGACTCCTTGGAGCGTCCGGGCGGAAGCAGCGTAATTAACCGGTGTCCATGAAGATATGGCACCGGGAACGAGATTCACGAACATTCTTAAGTCTATGAGGGAGACCCGGATTAGGCGACGAGTTCCGAGGAGACGTCCAAGGAAGGAGGAGCCGACATCCCATCATCCCGGTTTCGATCAAGGAGCAGACGCCCCTGAATAAGGGATGAATGCCGCCCGCCCTTGGAAAGCGGGACGGCGGGACCACAAGCCGCGCGCCCATCCCCTCGGGTTGACGGGTGCACGCACGAACGCGTCCTGGCGGAACAGCGTAACCCGACGCACATCCGCACCGAAACAGAAAAATGGTGAACCCGACGTGAATCTCTTCTCCTCGATACGAAGACCGATGGCTTTCAGAGGTGTTGGAAGACCGGCGTGTTGCCCGGCTAAGCATTCAGTCTTACCCGCCAGGGGCTGGGGAAGTGAAATCAGGCACTCCGTCTCGCAACGTCGAGGGCCTGGGTTCCCCCCACGGAAGGCGTCGTGGCGCTAATGGTTGGTTGTCGATTCCTTTTTCCTGTCAGTGTTAATGGGTTCTTCTCCCTGCTTTCAGAAATCAGGTCGCCCGATCCAGTGCCCGATCGCCACCCGCCCACTGGCGCAGGGATAGGGGAAACACCGACGCGGCTACTCCGCGCGGTCCCGCCCGTTCCACAGTCGTCCCAGTAGCCGCAATTGCGGGACGACCACGCCCTCTCTCCCCCTCGGAGGTCATCCAGAGAAGGGTGATCAACACCCTGGTGCGGAGATACGAGGAAGAGGGAGTCATCCCCACTAGGGAAATGGCTCGCCTAGACCTTGAGGAGGTTGCGCCTCGCCACCACCGCCGCCCACGAGGGCCGCGCAGGGAGGCACCGCTGTCTACCTCAACGTCCAATCGCTTCGGGAGTTTATCCCCGGAGCGCTCTGACAGTTCCCTTCCCTATGCGGATGAGGTGGAAGATGCCCGGGATCACCCTATCCGGGATTCGCTCCAGGGATCTACGGTAAGGACTCCCGCCAGGCCACGGCGACACCGCCGCCAGGCCTCTCCAGTCGAAGAGCGGGCTCTCCACCTGCCCGCGCCGCTCATCCCGACTCGTCTGTCTCGACGCCAACGTCGGGCACGAGCGGAAGAGGATGCCCACCTTGGGGCTCTAGCAACAGCGGCCGCATTGGCCCAAGCCACTGCTGGCTCCAGTCGCCAGGCCTCTGCGCATCCTGAGCAGGGGAACTCCTATGCCCGACCTGGATCGAGGCCCCGACCGCCCCAAAGGCAGGTTGGGTCGACTCTCCCGGTTGCTGGCACTGGCAGTAGCCGCCGCGGACCACCTCGCGGTAGCGCTATTCACCGGCAGGATCTACTCTGTGTGGCCGATCTAGGAGGCATGGGTCATCCCACCTTCCGATCCCGGCCCGGTGTCCTGCCCGGAATCATCTCTCCCCGCGTCCCCTTTGATATCTGTCCCGGTGCCCCTCGCACCTTGGTTCCCAGTCCTCTTGGCCCCAGCACCAGTGCGGCCGGAGGACGCCAGGAGAGAGATCAGCCCTGCCCCGAAGAACCACCCAGGGGCAGGAAGGCAAGGCGTCGACGCCGAGGGAAGAATGTTACAGAATTCCGGACAGAGATCCGACCGGTTCGCTTCTCTGACTCAGAGGCGGAGTACGATTCGGCGACAGAGCCCCTTCCCCAATCCCGCCAGTCAAGGGAAGGGGTAGGAATGCGGCACGTCAGCCTCGTGCTCCCCGAGAGCGAGATCGATGTGATCCCCGCTTCTCTCCGAAGGTATATCCGGAGTAACGAGGTCCTAGTAGACCCCCAAGGATCAAGCTTGTGGTTGGTACCGGCCCCTCCGGAAGTGCCTTCCGTCTCGATCGGAGAAGCCGGAGACTTTTTCTGGGGACCGACGGTCGAACCACGATTTGGTGCGCCCTCGGCGAGCACCGATGCTACGGCAGGATGTTCGCTCGCCGGCCCGTCCTATCGTGATGTGGTAGCCAGGGCACCGCCACCCTCAGAGGGCGGCCTGGGATATGGAGGCCAATCAGCCTGTTCGCCGTATTCACCGCCGGCCAGCCCGTCAGCCCGGCGGCCCGCCTCGGCACCGCTGCCGGTTCCCCGTCCGTTCCCATCCATTGAAGAGGACCAAGGAGATCTGGGTCCCGAGTTTGAGTCGTGGAGCTTCTGGACCGTCCTAGCAGAGGGCCACTTCCCTGAGAAGTTTTGGCCAGTCGTAGGACCGGGCTTTGATGCACCCGAATCGCTCACCCCGGATGAGTTCGAATGCTTCCGCCGAACTCTCCCGGAGACTCGCTCCTGTCTTCACCGCCTACAAATGCCATACCCCGGGAGTCAAGAGCACCTGGAGGATATTGGTGAGAAGTGCCGTCAAATTGACCTGGCCATGCTCCCCGCGGTTCGGCACCCCAGGTCATTTGGGCACCACGAGGCCCTCCAACAACGATGCGTTGAGTGTTTTCAAGTACTCCGCAAAGTTATCGAGGAGGCCACTTCCCACGTGTATATCCGTGGATGGGGGCAGTACGCTGCCCTACGCTTCAGTGTGATTCGCCGACAGCCCGATTCACTGGGCGGCCCTGAGGGTATATCCACAGGGACGGAGACAGTCAATATGGCTGACCTGTCGGGAGAGGGGAACGACTTGGAACTTCTCGACGGGGGCTTCCCCCCCGAAGACAAGCCGTCGTTAGATCCATCGGTGAGAGTTACTCGTCATCAGAGGAACCTCCTGGGGCTCCCCGCACCCACTGAATCACTGACGTTGAGCCGAAACGTCAGCAAAGGAAAAGAGCACAGCGAGGCCATAAAGCCCGCCGACCCATCTGCCTCCATGCAGAGGGCAGAGGAGGATCCCGAGAAGGCTACGCTACGTCAGCAGCTCGCCGAACAGAAGAAGCTGGTTGACCAGCTCCTCGCCGAGCGCGCTGCAGAACGGCGGCCTGACTACGGTGATCCCAGGCCAGGACAGCAGGGACCGGAACAACCGCTCCTCGATGAGACTCTCCCGGGCAACCGTGATTACGCCGTGTTCGCCGACAGGAGAGAGGCCATTGCCTATGGCAAGAGGGCGCGGTATGTTTCGCCACACCCTCCCGAGCGGCGTGACTACCTGAGAGATCCCGCTCGGATTCCTCCCGCTGCCCCAAGGGCCACTCCGCCCGCCATCCCACGAGCTGCCGAGTTCGACGACCCGGTCGACGACCCGATTGAAGGGCCATGCAATGCGCTCGTGGTTAGAGATCCTCGCCAAGACTGGAACCCATGTCTGGACGATCCGATGGCGGCACTCATTGCCCGCTTGGAGGCCTTGGAGACTCGGCAGGTGGCGATCCCACCGGACGGCAAGCCCTAACCAGCATGGGTGGATGACATGCCGGCGCCTCCGGGATTCGGGAATCCCACTTTCGCTCCCTTCAACAGGACTGGAGATCCGCCACAGCATTTAGCCCACTTCAACTCGAGGTGCGGGCCTATGTTGGGGGCTCCGGCGCAGTAAGAGGCCGCTAAGCTTCGCTGCTTTGTTCAGACACTGGAAGGGCCAGCATTTGTCTGGTACAGCCAGCTCCCCGTCGGGTCGGTAACCAGCTGGGAGGACCTCCGTAGACAGTTCCTCTACCAGTTCAGTTCCACGACCCGGAAGACAAGTATCACAGACCTCTTCAAGTGCAAGCAGAGGCCTGATGAGCGAGTCGCGGACTTCGTCGCCCGATGGAAGGGTCTCACGTATTCCCTTGACATGCCATTGACTCAGGAGCAGTTGCTGACAATGTGCGTCGGGAACGTCAAGACCGAGCTGGTCCCTTCCCTGATCACTCAGAATTACCCCGGAGGGTTCAGGGACTTCTCGGACAAAGCTCAACGTCTTGAGGCAGCCCTGCAACAGGCCAGCCAGGCACACCCGCTGCCTCCTATGATTCCTGCAAGGAGAGTCAGTAGGGCTGAGCCCGCTGCTGTTGCCCAGATAGAGGCCCCCAGGCCATTGGAGCTGCTGCCGGCGAGGCCAGCTCCACAGCCTCACAGGAATCCGCCTCCACGGGCTCAGTTCCCGGCCCAGCAGCGGCAGCCTCAGAACCGGCCGGCCCCTCCGCGTAATGTACCGCCGCAACCCAGGCGAGATAATCAGGGTCCACCTCCTCGGCCGGCCCCTCCAGCCCCTCGTCACGACCACGCTCCTAGGGGCCCGCGACACCTGACTTACTCATTCCACGAGGATCAGGTCCCCGGTTATTTCCGGAGCGCCCTGGAGCAGAGGATTGTGCGACTGCCTGAGTGTTGGAATCCAGAAGAGGCACATCTTACGAATAACCCCCGCTACTGCCCCTACCATCGGGCCCTGGGGCACACCATCCAGCGGTGCTATGTGTTTAAGGATTGGCTCCAAGACCAGATTAACAACAATGTAATCAGGTTGGGCCCAGCTCCAGCACAAGTGGCAGGCGTGTTCGTGGGATCAGATGACGATAGTGGCAACGAGGACGAATGGAAGCTGGTCTCCGACCGCGGATCCCAGAAGTATAATAACTGGATGGCCCGCAAGACGACCATTCGCGCCCATGGAATCATCCGTGCGCGCTTGAATCATCCTGAACCCCCAGAATCTGCGGGTGCTGCTTCGGCATCGTCGTCCCAGCCTGCCTCTTCCAAGAGGAGCAAACGGCGGCAGCGCAAGAAGGAAGAGCGCGCCCCGCCGGTTCCGCCACTATCCCGCACTCTCGGCGATTTCATGCCCCCGGAGATGGGGGTCCCTCCTCGGATCCGCCCGGCGATGGATGATTCGTCCGATAATGGTATTGGGTACGCTTCGGTTAACACCGTCGAGCTGGTAAATCCCTTTTCGGTTCCCGACGTTGAAGAACACCAGGTGGACCTCCCTAGTGTCCCCGGTCGTCGCCATCGTCGGAAGAACCGCAACAGCAGGAGTCGCCGGGGCACAGCCGTTGGTACCTCCAGCTAGGCCGTGCACGCCACTGAGACTAGGCAGAAGGCTCAAAACCGAGCACAACGTGCACCGCCCCCCCATTCGGGGATGACGGATTCGCCTCCGCCGCTGTTTGTGGTGTGGGACCAGGCAGAACCGCCTCAGCCGCGCCGCGACCAGCTCCGCCCTGCCACGAGTCCATCCCGGCCACCTGACCCCAGTACGGTGACCATTTCCCGGACTGTAGCCAGTGGACAGCGAGATGCGCCATGTACCAGTCGGCCGCCGATCCAACCGGCAAGGCCCGTCATGCTTCCAACCGCAGAGCAACCTCCTGCAACTAGGGGCTCGCGCTTGGCCAAAAAGTATGATGTCCTGAAGCACTTGGCCGACATCCCAGCAAGGCTCTCCATCCTTGAGGCTCTGCGCATGTCATCTGAGATGCGCGAGGCACTCGCTGAAGCCCTGAAAAGCCCCCTCCAGTTTGAGACAGAGGTTGCGGCTGCAGAGGCCTTTCACGCCGAAACGATCGAGGACGCCGAATGTCAGGCAGTTATCTCGTTCTCTGGTAAGGATGAAGACCCTCCTATACCGGGACACATTCGTCCGCTGTATGTCACTGGCCAGTTTAATGGCCTTGAAGTCTGGCGCTGTCTTGTCGACACGGGGTCCGGGATTAACTTGATTCCAACTCGGACGCTCCGGAGATTGGGGTTGTCTGAGGATGACTTGATTCCCTCCGACCTCAGGATCCAGGGGTACGATCGCACCGAGAAAACCCCGGTCGGCAAGATACGTTTGAAGACCCAGTTCGGTGACTTGGTTGCCAACACCGAATTCATGGTGGTCTCTCAGGACACTGCGTACAACGCATTGATGGGAAGGCCATGGCTCCATCTTCACGCGGCGGTTCCCTCGTCATACCACCAATGCCTCAAATACTCCCTTAATGGTCGAGTAGGCGTGCTTCAAGGAGATGCCTCTCCTTTTGCCTCGTGTGAAGCCCGCTATCTGGACGCAGACTATTACAAGAGCAAGGATAAGTAGATCCTAGCAGGTGAGGTTGAGCCTGTCGCTGTTGCAAGTGATCCCTGGGCAAGTCTGGATGACGCTTACGTCCTCCCGATTCAACGGTTGGACGTGGCCATGGTCTCGACGGCCCGCGAGTCTCCTAATGAGATGACCGCGACCGCCCGTGCCAGCACCAGTGGCCCAGCAGGATCTGGTAGCCCCAATGCAGTTGCCAATGCAGTCTCTCCCGTGGACGATCCCTCCCCGAGTGGAGAGGACGTGGAAGATGCACCCCCAGCCTTTGAGGAGGGCGTCCCCGCCACGGTCGATGAGTTATTACAGGTGAACCTTGGAACCGAGGCCGATCCAAGACCCACATTGGTTAGTGCCGCCATGCCCTCTGAGAGCGGCAGCAGTACGTGGACTTTCTCAGGAAGCACCGTGATGTGTTCGCTTGGGGCTATGACGAGATGTCGGGGCTAGATCCTCAGGTAGCCGTCCACCGCCTTGGTCTCCCAGCGAACCATCGCGGGTTCAAGCAGCCTCCCAGGAAGATGCACCCATCCCACGGTGCCATGGTTGAGGCCGATGTTGACAAGCTTATCAAAGCCAACTTCGTGAGGGAAGTTCAGTACCCCAAATGGCTGGCCAACATTGTGCCGGTCAGGAAGAAGAACAGGCAGATTAGAGTCTGCATCGACTTCCGCGATCTCAACCGCCACTGTCCGAAGGATGATTTTCCCCTTCCAGTGACAGAGCTGTTGATTGACGCCACGGCAGGGTTCCAAGCCCTCTCCTTCATGGATGGATACTCCGGATACAACCAAATTCGGATGGCCCCTGAGGATGAGGAGTTCACTGCCTTCAGGGCCCCCCAAGGTACCTTTTGCTACCGGGTCATGCCTTTCGGCCTGAAGAATGCAGGTGCCACCTATCAACGGGCGATGCACCGCATATTCAAGCCAATCCTCGGCACACTGGTGGAAAGCTACGTCGACGACTTGGTTGTCAAATCGCGCCAGCGTCAGGACCATCTCAAAGATCTTGAGAAAGTGTTCAGCTTCCTCCGGTCTCGCTGCCTGAAGATGAACCCGTTGAAGTGTGCCTTTGGGGTCACCTCCGGAAAGTTCCTTGGATTTGTGGTAAGATACCGGGGTATTGAGATCGACCCAGAGAAAATCAGGGTGATTAGCCAGATGCCTCCCCCAGGTACCGTCCGGGAACTGCAAGGGTTCCAAGGCCACTTAGCCTATATACGCCGATTCATCGCGAATCTGGCCGGCAAGTGTAATCCCTTTTCTCGGCTCCTGAAGAAAGGTGCCACCTATGTATGGGATAAAGAGTGTCAGACCGCTTTCGAGGAAATCAAGCAGTACCTGCTTCAACCTCCGGTCCTGATGCCGCCCGTATCCGGAAAGCCGCTGGTCCTTTATGTGACCGCCCTGGAATGGTCCCTGGGTGCCCTTCTCGCCCAGAAGAACAACGAGGGAACAAAGAATAGCCTCTATTACCTCAGTCGCATGCTCCTCGATGCGGAAGTTAGGTATTCCCCCATCGAGAAGAGCTGCCTGGCGCTCGTATTTGCCGTACAGAAATTACGGCACTACTTGCAGCACCATGAGGTACAGTTGGTTTCTCGGGTAGACCCGTTGAAATATATCCTGAGCCAACCTATGTTGACTGGCCGTCTAGCGCGGTGGGCTGTGATTCTCCAGCAGTTCGACATCAGGTATGTGTCTCAGAAGGCCATCAAAGGGCAAGCATTGGAAGACTTTCTGGCAGCTCACCCGACCTCCGCGGATCAGCCGCTGGATCTAGGCTTTCCTGATGAGGCCATTCTCTCGGTTGATCGAGCCGATCCATGCTGGCAGATGCACTTTGACGGTGCCTCCCGGAGCCCCACCGGTAGAAGACTCGATAATCCTAAGCTCAATAGAGTGGGCTTGGGCATCGTCTTCATTACCCCGGAGCGAGCCGTGCTGCCATACTCTTTCCTGTTGTCAGAGGGCTGTACCAACAATGAGGCGGAATACCATGCCCTCATCACCGGCCTCGAGTTGGCTCTCGAGATCGACGTGCCCCGTCTGTGCGTGAAAGGGGACTTCGAGCTGGTCGTTAAGCAGATCAATGGCGACTACGTTGTCAGGAAGCCGGAACTTGTGCCATTGTTGGAGTGCACCCTCCTTCTGATGGCCTGGTTCCCTTCTCGGCCGGAAATTGTCCATGTTCCCCAGTCGCAGAACGGTCGAGCAGATGCTTTGGCCAGCCTCGCTGCGTCACTTGCGGAGCCTGAACAGGACAACCTGATCGTCCGCGTGACGCGCCGCAGGCTCATCGCTCCCGTTATCCCGGAAGAAGATCGCGGCCCGTTGGTAAGTAATCTCACCACGGTTGCCCCTATGCCCGAAGCCCCGAGTACCCTTGATATGACAGTCGGATCAGCCCCTGATTGGAGGACGCCTTTGGTTGAGTACCTCCAACATGGCATTCTTCCATCGGACCGGGCCGAGCGTGAGCGAGTTCGACGCCGCGCATCGCAGTTTGTCCTCCAGAGCAGTCCCGGCCTGGAGCAGATCCTCTACAAATGCGGATTTGATGGTGTTCTCCTTCGTTGCCTTCAGGGAGTTGAGGTCCCACGAGTCATGCAAGAGGTTCATGCTGGTTCATGTGGCGCCCACCAGACTGGGCCGAAGCTGTCCCACCAGATTCGGAGGTTGGGATACTTCTGGCCCTCTATGATCCATGACTGCATCGAGTATGCCAGGAGGTGCCATGCGTGCCAGGTTCATGCGAACTTTGTGCATCGGCCGCCGGAGCCACTCCATACTACAAGGTATTCCTGGCCCTTTGCAGTCTGGGGACTGGACGTTGTGGGACCTTACCCGCCGGCGACAGCTCGCCAGTGCCGGTTCATTCTGACCGCCACGGACTTCTTCGCCAAATGGGCAGAAGCGATTCCGCTCAGAGAGGTCAAATCCTGTTCGATCGCTGACTTCGTGACCTCCAACATCGTCTATCGATTTGGAGTGCCTCACGCTATCCTCACGGATAACGGAACCAATTTTCGAGCAGCCGAGTTGAAGAAGTTGTACGCCAAGTACAACATCTGCTCGAACCATACATCTCGCTATCATGCGCAGGCGAATGGACAGATCGAGGCGTTTAACAAAACCCTCTCTAACATTCTGCAAAAGATGGTTGGTCAGAACAAGAAGAGTTGGCCGGACAAGCTCCCCAACGCCCTCTGGGCTTATCGGACGACGACTCGCAATTCCACCCAGATGACCCCTTATTCCCTGGTGTATGGAGCTGAGGCCGTCCTGCCCATCGAGATCCAGTTACCGTCCTTGCGCACTGCGGTCTACGACCAGCAAGCGCCAGACAGAGTTGTTGAAGCCCGTCTAGTCGAGTTGGAAGCACTGGATGAGAATAGACTTCGCGCTTTGCACAACTTGGAGAGGCATCAAAGAAGAATGGCTCGAGCTTTCAATAAGAAGGTTCGCCTCCGCTCCTTCCTGCAGGGTGATCTAGTGCTAGCCCTAAGAGCGCTGATGATCCCCGGCAGGATGCCGCCCAAGTTGGAGCCCAAGTGGGAGGGACCTTTTGTTGTCCACAAGGTCTATCCCAATGGCGTGTACTCCCTAGCGACTATGGATGGTGAGCGTGTCACTCCTCCCACCAACGCTAGGTTCCTCAAGCAATACTTTGCCTGAGTGTTCATTCATCCCGCATGACGCTAAACTGCACTTCGTCCTGCATGACGTTAAACTGCACCACGTCCTGCACGACGTTAAACTGCATTTGTCCAAGCTACAAGACGTTAAACTGTTCAGAATTCGTCCAACATGACGTTAAACTGTACCTCGTCCAGGCTACAAGACGTTAAACTGTTCAGCATTCGTCCGCGCTGCAAGACGTTAAACTGCCAAGTGCTTCGTCCTGCATGACGCTAAACTGCACTACGTCCGAGCTACAAGACGTTAAACTGTTCAGCATTCGTCCTGCATGACGTAAAACTGCCCCTCAAGAACTACGTATGGCTTGATTCCCATCCTTATGGGATACGTAGGACCGCCTGAACATTCATGTTTCAGGCCCAGCCCCATCCTTCAGGAATTTCCATCTCATCCTGGGCCCTTGGTCCAGTTGCCTCTGGGTATGTGGCGTATGGTGTGTGCGCGGGGGATTCTGTCCTCATTCACGTCGGTTTTCTCGCCACGCTGTACGCCCCCCACGTTTGGGGATGCCCTCTGCTCCCCCCTTCTTTTTCCCTCATCGTCCTGCATGACGTTAAACTGCCTCTCCAGAACTATGTATGGCTTGATTCCCATCCTTATGGGATACGTAGGACCGCCTGGACGCTTGTGTTTCAGGTCCAGCCCCGTCTCTCGGTTGATCATGGGGATCTGCCCTCTTTTGGTTGCTCTCAGGGTGAGTCCTCCGACCCTTTCCGGAGATCTGTTAACATGTTTTGGGTACTTCGGTCTATGACTCGAAGTGTCAGATTCAATCCCGACAAGTCCTGTGTTGCTTGTCAGGCCTCACGCTTCCTCTTGTTCGAGCCTTCACTCAAAGGGATCCTCGTTAGCGGTTTGGGTACGATGCCTCAGTGCTCTCCCACCGCTCCGGGTCGATTTACCGGTGGGTCTTGGGCCTCAAATCGATATGAATCCTGCGATTGAGCGGTTGATGCTCGTTTGCTTGCCCCGTCTTAGGCTGACGCGATCGGATGTTGTGTTGCGAATGCGTCAGCAACATCCTTGATCGCCATGTCAGCTCTTTCAGGCTCTGAACATTGGTTGCGCAGTCCTCATCACACTCCGCCTTTATGCGTTGTAGTGGAATCTCGACACTCTCTTCATACTGACCTCCAGTACACCTCTACACGTTAGGCAGACCAACCAGGGTAATGATGTCGTTCGAGGCTCCCATGATTTGAGCACCAAGGATATATGCGGATGTTCTCCCCAAGGGCCATGCGTAGCTGGACCCTCGTCCCCATAAGGAGGGAGGAGTCGCTCGAACAATCGCGTTCTGAGCCCAGTATGTCTGGAGGCTAGCATCTCTGCCCCTCGGGTGATGGACATACGCAGACCCCTATCCCAAGACTCTTTTCCTGGAATCATGCGTGACCGCAGGGCTGGGTATGTTCCCACCTCCGCTGTGTCCGCCGTACCGCGGTAAGCGGATTCCTCCATGGTCCGAACCACACGACCTTAAACTGTGTTGTCTGGTCCTACCACACGACCGTAAACTGTGATCGTCTTGGTCGCCCGACGAGAAACGGCACTGCATCGTGATGTTCTCCTCGGGGGACACTCATGTTGGGCGCTGGTTAATAACCACGCCATTCATCAATGCCTTCCATGGCTTGATCATTGTGGCGACGCCAGAGATTTCTCAATCACAGGAATGTCGCCGCACGAAAAACCATTCATCTCTAAGGACAAACAAGAAATATCAAATGCCGCTCCTTTTGTGTGCGAGGGTCAGACCCGCACTCTTCCCCGCGCTGGTGCCCGATTGTGTTGCGCAGCACTTCAAGAACTATGTGTGGCTTGATTCCCATCCTTATGGGATACGTAGGAACGCCCGGATGTTTGAAACTTCGGGTCCAGCCCCCCACCTCTTAGAGATTCCCCCTTCTCTGGGGGATCCGCCGCCTTCAGGTCACCCTCAAGGCGTGTTCTCCGACCCCTTGTAGTGGCCCACCGGTGTTAAGAGTACTCTGGTTTATTGCCAGGAGGGTCAGGATCCGCTTGGTCATGTTTCCTCCGCTTTTCAGGCTTCATGCTCCCTTTCATTCGGACCCATCGTCTACGCCCTGGGTGGAGCCCCCGTGAACGGTTCGGACACAATGCCTCAGTGCTCTCCCACCGACTCGGGCCGGTACCCCCAATGGCCTCGGGCAGCAAATCGATATGAATCCTGCGATTGAGCGGTCGATGCTCGTTTGCTGCCTCATTCCACCAACGGTTAGTGCGATATTGATGCTGCTTTTCCGCCACGGTCGGCAGAACTCCCATATCGTTACTCCGGTGCCCCCAGTCCTTGAGTGAATGGCCGCATGATTCACATTTCCCACCTCCCATTCTGACCAGGCGAAACCTCGACACTCTCGACACTATCCCTCAGTGCATCTTTGCATACCCGGGGGATGGGACCACGATGCGGCGTACTTTGAGGTCCTTATGGTCCGAGCTCTAAGACCTTAAACTAAGATCTCTCCTTATGGTCCGAGTTCTAAGACCTTAAACTAAGATCTCTCCTTATGGTCCGAGCTCTAAGACCTTAAACTAAGATCTCTCCTTATGGTCCGAGCTCTAAGACCTTAAACTAAGATCTAGCCCTTATGGTCCGAGCTCTAAGACCTTAAACTAAGATCTCCCCTAAACGGGATTCTACGTCCTGCATGACGTTAAACTGCACTCTCAGAACTGCGTGTGGCTTGATCTCCAGCCTGATGGAGTACGTAGGAACGCCCGGGCATTCCGACTAGGGTCCAGCCTCAGGGATCGTTAAGTCCCGCCCCTCCTCGTCGCCGGCCGTCTGGCCTGACTTCGGGTAGAGTGGTGCAGTTGTGATATTCTCCCCGATTCAGCTCGGGATGCCCCATCGCAAGGATGGGAAGCGACAGTTTCCTCGTCAGAGAGGTGCTCTCTGAGAATTGAGGTGACTCACGGCCAGATTAGTGCATCCGCCTAATACGCTTTCCCCACGGTGGCGCAATTTTGAGAGCGTTGGATTCTGTCCGAACAAATTGTCACTTCGCCCCACGCTTCGCATGCCCTGTTGATCTGGATTTCCACCCTTGTGTCTGAAGGAACCCCAAAGCGGTATTCATGATGACATGTGGTCCGCCTCCTGCAATATGAATGATGGCCTTTTTCGGTCCGTCTATTGCAGTTGTTATGGTCGATCCACTGTCCGCCTACCGTCTTGGGCATTTCCTGGAAGGCCGACCGTTGTGGATGTCCGGATTCGGGACACGCGATTCACCCTTTCTCATTTCCCTATGTTCGGATAAAATCTCAACGCCCCTAGCGTTGTCCCGCTCGTGTGTTGGAACAAGTTGGGGGGATGATACATTGATTAGGTCTGAGGTCTCCTTTCCTAGGAATGACCTCCCTCTTTTCTCCAGAAATCCAGGCCGAATTATGGATGCCTGATGCTTGGTTAACACTCCCGCAAGACAACGAATTGTGGTTGAGCATGTTAAACCAAAAGATGCAGATAAATATATTGATTCATACAGATGGATCAAAGTAGCGGAAGCAAATGTTTTGGGAATGGCAAAACAAAGCCCTTAGGGATTAGCTTGCTGAATGAGTCTCTCTAACGCCGCTACCCTTTGGCTGGCAGCCTCCAGGGCTGCTTCTCGCTCTCTGCGTGCCCTTTCCTCGTCGGCGGTCGCAGCACGCAGTTCGTCGATTCTGGCCTGTGCACGCTCCCGCTCGACCTGAATTGTGACCATCTGTTGGCCCACCTCCGTCAGCTGTACCTGGGCGTCAACCAGCTGGGCTGCTAGTTGCTCCACAAGCTCGGTACACGTTGCGACGAAGGCCTCCTTCTCTGCCGCCTGCCCTTCGAGACGCCGGACTTCCTGCTCCGCCGCGAGGAGCGCCCGCGTGCTCTCCGACATGTCCCGACTTTGCGTGACGTCGGCACGCCTGCAGCTCTCCCGCATCTTTTCGGCCATGAAATCACGGACCGTCAGATGGAGGCGTTGAGCATCAGCTCCCCCGGCACACAGGAAGCGCAGCCATGTTTGAAGTGATCCCATGCGCCCCAGCCACTCCGATGGGCCTCGCTTGAGGAAGCACTGGATACACTTCCACCCCCTTCGGCGCGTTATCCGGCTCTCCTTGACCGCCTCCGTGTCTGAGTCGTCCATCTCCTTGGGATCGGCAGGCCGGTAGGCAGGGAAGGCAGCCAGCAGGTCTGCTGCAGGGTCCGCCCCTGAGAGGTCCTCACGAGGGATAGGTTCCCCAACATCCGGGCGACCTTCTTCTCTCTCCCCAGCGGCGCTGACACCCTCGTCAGCCCCCAACCTCTCTCCGATGGCAGCACCGTCGACGTCCGCAGCCCCCTGATCAGCAGTTGGTGGGGCCGGCTCGGTTTGGGAAGTCTGTTCCGGAGCAGGCGGCATGTCCACCACTGGTCCACTCGTAGATGGCCCGGGTTCGGCAACCCGATGAGCCTCCAGTGTTGAGATCACTGCGCAGGGCAAGCCATGGTTAGTCACGGATCGTCAACGGCAAGCACCAGCAGTAAAGTAGGGAGACTTACGGGAGTTCGGAGCGTCATCTTCCGCTGCCCCGGCCGCCGCAGGAACAGTTGCAGCAGGGGACCCTTCCGCGCTTGTCAGTTCGATGATGGGTGTCTGGCCCCCGCCTTGTCCTGCTGGCGCCCCTCCTACTCCCGCTGAGGACGCCTGACCAACATCTGTGCGCTCCTGAGAAAGATGGAGAAATGGGTTAGAAGCTGCATTAGAGAATGGAAGAAGCAGATTGAGTAGGGATAGAAGCAGACCTCGAGGAGCTCAGTGACATCAACGTCGTCAGAGCCGGCCACCTCGCCGCTCTCCCGCGGACTCCCCTGATGGGATCTTCCCTCGGAGCCTTCATCCTCCCCCATTTCCTCCTCTTCCTCGGAGTCGTTGCTACTATCGTCTTCTTCCGGCGGCATCTGTTATGGAGCGGGCTCGAGACCGAGCATCACATTCACCAGAAGGGATGGCTCCGCGCGCTGACCACGTTGGCGTGCGTACTCGTCGATGGCCGTCAGATACGCATACTGCCGGTTGAAGTCCACCCTGTCGGCAATGTGGAGGCGCCCGACCTCTGGCAGATGGATTCCTTCTCTGAGAATCATTCTCCAGATGGCGTCGGTCCCCAGTGACTGCCGCAGGGTCATCCAGGCCGACCACAGCGCCGGGAAGACTGCATCGTGGGAGGGTTCGAGCAGACGTCTCACCTGCTTCCCGGGCCGCTCTTCGACCACCACGCGTGCCCCCTCTCTGGGCGCCGAGGTCGTAGCGGCAGCTCGCGATGTGCCCGCCCCCGAAGTCCCTGCCCGCGCCGGCTCCGCTGTTTGGCGCGCCTCTGTTCTCCCCCGTGTGGCGGCGCCTCGCCTCCTTCCTTGACGCCCGGTCTCCGCACGGGTAACCTCGAGCCGCCGAACTAGCTTCCGCAAGAGCCCCTCGGGGTACGCGATGGCCCAGTGTTCGGCGTACTCGGTTTCCAAGCCTGCGTCAACTCCGGTAGGAGGGAGAGTGATGACGTCGCCAGAGCCGAAAGCGGCAAACATCAGCCACATCTGGCGAAGGACGCCAGGGTTCGTCTCCTCCCGGACAGCAGTGAATACCCTCTTCGGCATCCGTTGAAGGCACCCAAACTGCCTGGCGAAACGGGTCGGCACGTAAGGCTCGCAGATCACCTTCCCGTCGATCCGAGCCACGAGCACCCCGCCCCGCATGTTCAGGAAGTATTCATGCTGCTCCAGCGGACCCTGCCCATTGTCGATCATCTGGCCGACGGGAGTGGGGAACAGACTGAAGTTGAAGTTGGCATGATTGCCAATCCGGATCCGCACGCCCTCCTCACTTAGGGTCATCGGAGCGACCCACGCGATGTTCAGCAGGGAGGGTCGCAGGCCGTTGCCCGGAGGAATGATGGCGTTCGGAAACGTGTACCCACCGAGGTGAGCAGCCACCCAGCCGTGGAAGAACTGAAAGGGCCCACAGATCCTTCGTGGCGACCCCCCTCGTGAGATGCGTCCCAGGATGGCATACAGCCTCGCCAGCACTGGGACCCCGAGGTTGTATCTCTTGTTGGCGGCCATAGCGCCCGCCACCGCCAGTGTCGTCGGGCGAACGCCCATTCTCGCGTCCCGCACTGGCAGGAGCCACCCACTCAGAAAGGCGGCCAGGAACGCCGCGTACCAGACATTTGGGTCCCGAGCCTCGATGACGCGGTACCCCCATGAGCGGTAGTCACCCGTCTCCAGGACCCGCCAGTACGACCCGTTCCGGCTCCTCTGAGCTGCGGTCGGGCACCGCTTCCCCCTGCCTGGCATCTTGACCGCCGGGTCATGCTCCAAGAACTGGCCGAACCATTCCTTGTAGGCTATGTCCTTCTGGAAGTCTTTGATCCTGAGCCGCTGCGTAGCCAGGTCAAGCAGATGCCAGGTCAGGATGGGAGTCCGTGACCTGTCCTCCCAGGTGTTCTTCGGTGGCAGGAACTCATCGTATTGGTAGCCCTCCAGCGGGATACCTCCGATGCAGTGGATGTCCCAGAGACCGATGCCGACCTCCCCATGGTGAAGATGTAAGGTGTTGGTATCCGGAGACCATCGGGTGAACAGCTCCGGCCCGAGCTCGGACTGCTGGTAGAAGTGGAACTGCGACGTCCACACCGCCTCATACAGGCCGATGTACCGCAGCTCCTCTGCGAAGTGATCGCAAGTGTGGCGTACCCAGAACGCCCAGGCCCACTCGCTGGTGAAATTGCCCCCAGACCGCAAGTCCCAGTCCTTCAGCCAGCCCTTGGTGTCGTCAGTGACACTCTGGCGATATATGCTCGAGTAGAGGGCTGGAGAATTCTCCGCAGTAGGCTCACCCCCGTCAATGGTCCGCGTCCTCGGGTTCAGGACGTAGACATCCAAGTGCCTGGTTTCCCTGGCAGGATGCCCATTGTTGGTGATGTTATAGCGGAGAAGCTCGTCCTCCCGGGTCACCCAGGTCCGCGGCGCATCAATCTCGAACCCTGGCACCGGAACCTCATCTAGGATGCCGAAGTTCCAGAGCGGCAGGTTGTCCGACAGTGGATATGTCTTCTGGGCCGGCGTCAGTAAGTCGAACAAGGATTGATTGTTGGAAACAATCTCCTTGGCTCCGTAAACCTCCTCGTTCATCGCCATCTCAGCCCTGCGAGTGGCGGCATCCCCCTCATTTCCTCTGTGCGCGGCCATCTCAGAAGTTTCGGGAGTCGTGCGGGTTAAGGGATGAAGCGTGCGGGATCGGACGAGGCTGGTAGAGAAGTTTGAAGGTTGGCGCGCAATCCAAGTGGACGTCACGCAATTGGGAAGACTGTCGCGCAAAGTTCCGGGTTTTCGCGCAAAGACAGGCGAAATCCGGACGGTTTTGCGCGCCGATCGGGCGAATTTCGCGCCGGAAAAGGCAATTTCGCGCACGAGAGCGTTGGAGCTTATCGCGCGGAAGGCCGGAGTACGGAACGCAGGACCCAGGGCCCCTATTTATAGGCGAGGCCGGGGTCCGCGCTGCGCGGAAAGCGCTTTGCGCGACCGCAGCGGCGAATTTCGCGCCCGGCGCCCCTTTTTGCGCGCCTAAGTCCCGCGCAGCCCAGGATTTCGGCATTCCGGCGTCTCCCTCAGAACCCGATCGTTGCGACCTCTCGCCGATCAGATTCCGAGGGGGGGATTTTGTAGACGCCGGAAAAGTCCGTTGTTCCCGAACGAAGCTCCGGATGCGGAAAGCGAAGTGATATTTGGAGTCAGAGGCACGTTCCGGAGGGCCCGGAGGACTTGCGCGAAATTTCAGAGGCTCGCGCGCAAAGTTGACCTGCGGCGCGCAATCCTCCCGGGATGCGCGCAATGCGCCGGGCCGGTGCGCTATTTTGCGCGCTGTGGCCTGCGCGGCTCCTTTGCGCGCCGGGTCCGGATTCCGCGCCCGCGAAGCGAATTGCGCGCCCGAGACCGGATTCTGCGCCCGGGGTTGCCTATAAATATAAGGCGACCCCCGACGTTTTGAAGGTTGCCAGAATCCGAAGCGTCGCTCGTTCGCGCAATCCAACCCCTTCCGCGCGCAATGCCGATCTTCAGGTAACCTCCTTTCTTTCGCGCAATAGAGCCTTGGGGTCCGCCTTCGCGCGCAATCCCCTTGGCTCATTTCCTTTGAATAAATTTCAAACCCGAAGGCCTTTGCGCGCAAAAGAAGCCTCTTGCGCGCAATTGCCCCCAGGTGCGCGCAATCCAACCCGATTGTGCGCACCCCCCATCTTCAAAGTGGCCATTCGTTAGAGAATGAGCCGTTGCCCCCGCGCGCTACCCGAAGCCCGGTGCGCGCAATCCCAATCATCCGCGCGCGAAGCGCTGGCCCAATTGCGCGCCAGCCCGCCATTTTGTGCGCCGACCCGCGGTTTTGCGCGCAAAGCTCCTCTTTTGCGCGCAATCCGCCAGGGTCGCCTCCCTTGACCCCCTGAGGGTACCCGCCTGCGTGGCGCCCGATGATCTTCATCCTGGGTGCCCGCACCGTGCGTTGTCTTTCCGTGCGGCCCTCCAGGCTTGCGCGAAGTGACACGGACATATGTCCAGAATGACGTTAAACTGCATATACGTCTCGCATGACGTTAAACTGCGCATTCGTCCAGCATGACGTTAAACTGCCCATACGTCCAGCATGACGTTAAACTGCACATTCGTCCAAGCTGCACGATGCTAAACTGCCTAGCCCCCCATCGTCCGCGCTGCAAGACGTTAAACTGCCAAGTGTTTCGTCCTCAACACATGACGTTAAACTGTGCTTCGTCCGGCAAGACGTTAAACCGTCCGCTTCGTCTTCAACACACGACGTTAAACTGTACTTCGTCCGGCAAGACGTTAAACCGTCCACATCATTCGATCTCGTGCCTCGCACGCAGGGTCTCCCCCGGTTTGGATGTGGCCCCCACCCGCTCGTCTCTGCAGGGATGTCGGGATTGTCCCTCTTTTGGGACGATTTAATGGGAGTGGCTTTTCCCTACGGGGGCAGGGTATTACAAACCCCTAGTTTCTTGTGGGGGGCTGCACATGTGTATCTCCATTGCCCTCCCCCACTGCCGAAGCCAGTAGAGGGTGTGACTGGGATCGAGGTGTCTCCTACTTTCGGTCCAAGTCCCTTCCAACTGAGTTTTGCCGCATCCGGGCTGCCTCAAGTGCGTAAGTCCTGACAGAATGAACTACGGGGACTTTGATCCCTGTCTTCTAAACAGGGTACGTAGGAAGCCTCCCTGAGGTCCAAGCCCACCACCTAGTCGTCCCGGTCGTATTTATGTCGGTTCGTCCATCAGTGGACCCCTCCAGGGTTCACGCTTGCGTCGATTCACCTATGAATCCGCCCCTGTGGGAGACTGCCCGTGTGTATCTCCACTGTGCCTCCCCACAGCCCCTTTTTCCATTTCTCCTTTTATCGTCCAGCATGACGTGAAGCTGTGATCCACCCGGCCGTCCCATCCCCCTCTGTGCGAGGTGGTTCGGTTCAATCCTCCGCCCGGCGGCCTAGACCTCTTCGTGAGTCGGCTTGCCGACGTCCAGCATGACGTTAAACTGTATACCCGAACTACGTTGACTTTGATCCATGCTAACGCGTGGTACGTAGGAAGCCTCTACGGGGTCCAAGCTCTTCACTCCATCATCCATCCTGATCCTTACCCGGGCCGCCACATCCCGGTGGGGTCATGCCACTTCACTCCACTCCACATTACTTGGGAAGCCGCCCATGCGCTGGCCCCAGCGTCGGAGGTTCCCCGCAAGGGGTTCTGTCATCTGATCCACTTTTCGTGTTGATCAGTCCGATGCCGTCCCCGCCGGACGTTAAACTCGCGGCATACCCCGTGTTAAACATGGGAAGCTGAGGAAAACCTCAGGTGGCGCAGTTCCCCGCACCTAGTACGGGATGCCTCAGGCCATCATGCCTTCGAGAAGCCCTATTAGGGACGGAAGACAGACGTGCAGAGCCGCAGTGTCACGACACGCCCCCAGCACCCAGAGCCACCCGGCCTTCTCACTGCAGGTTGCTGCCCCGCCCAGACTCCTTGGAGCGTCCGGGCGGAAGCAGCGTAATTAACCGGTGTCCATGAAGATATGGCGCCGGGAACGACATTCACGAACATTCTTAAGTCTATGAGGGAGACCCGGATTAGGCGACGAGTTCCGAGGAGACGTCCAAGGAAGGAGGAGCCGACATCCCATCATCCCGGTTTCGATCAAGGAGCAGACGCCCCTGAATAAGGGACGAATGCCGCCCGCCCTTGGAAAGCGGGACTGCGGGACCACAAGCCGCGCGCCCATCCCCTCGGGTTGACGGGTGCACGCGCGAACGCGTCCTGGCGGAACAGCGTAACCCGACGCACATCCTCACCGAAACAGTAATAATTACAAAAAAATCTATAAATTATAATATATTATTTGATTCGGGATGTATGAATACTTTTCTATCTAAATAAATTTCCAATTCTATCATTACCTATAAATGATTTTATATTTAATTCGCAGATAAAAAACCAAATGGTATTATGACGACATCTATAGTGTATGAAATTTCTATAATGGAAGTTATTGGGAATGTGATTCTATAAAATATATTCATTCCACAAAATATTTAATTGGATGTGATTTCATGAATGGATTGACGTTATTTATAAAGATTTTATAAAAATTTATAGATAAATGAAAATCCAATTTCATATTATTATTTATAATAGTATCATTTAATGATACTTGGAAGAATACAATATTCCAATGAAAATGGTAACTATTTTATATATAATGATTCTTATAAAAAATGGATATTTATATAAGATGGTCGGGGAGAAAATTATAATAAAAAATATTCCAATAGTGTGTGGGTTTTTTATATAATTCATGAAGTGTTTCATAGTCATCCTCTGAATCGTGATGTTGAGTATTAATATCATTAATACATGCTGCTACACGTATTTTAATTACACTATATAAAATAAAACAGTTTTATTTGAATGAATTGAAGTGGAAACAATTGGAGAATCATTTTATGATTTTTATTTATCTGTGTCAGTGAACATGGGGTTCATAATTTGATTTTGATTGTATTAATATGGAGTGATCAGATTGTACATGGATTTTCAACAATGCAACAAGATCATGATAAAAAATATGTTCTCTCTTGTCATGAACATCTCGTCCCGTGATGTCCCTCCAGAGGTAGAAATGGAGGAAGATAGATAATGACACATAAGTCCCACATATCGTAGGCCACGATGTGGACACTAGCACCCGGGGTATAGAATATCACGAATTTGATAGCATTACCCTTTTTATAAGAAAACGAGATCAGAAGATAAGATGTATCAACATTAAAACAACTCCATGAAATATGTATAAAAATATCCAAAATCCACACCATGTTCATGTTTAATGTAAAAATACAAATAATATAATATAACTCCAAAGTAAGTACTAAAAGAACAAATCTAAGTAGTGACATTACAATTATCCCAACATCTATGCTAGTAATGTTCTACACGGTCCCCATAGTCCTCCGGGAAAACTGAAAGAAATTTTAAATAAATTGGTTGAGAGTATAATTAATATCATTATGAAAACCCATGTCTCTCATTAACATGTGGATAAGCGTTTTAAATCCCTAATGAGAAAATAGAAAAATATAACAACACCAAACATGGTATACAAGTCACCCCTCTCTTACAAAAGGCACACTCCCCAAATAAAAAATGCAAAGTAAAGTGAAGTAATATAGATAAAATAGATGATTGGGTAACCCACACAACTTTACCACTGATTCTATAATCTCTCACAATAATGGAAAATTTAAACTGCTCCCACCTCTTCCAAAATTACCATGTCACAACCTTCTCACACACACCTAGGCCGCATACCACATCACATTCCTCCTAAAAACACATGCCCTACACACCACTCTACATCCTACTGAAAAATACCTATGAAAAATACCACAACAAAACTAAAAATACCTATTAATGAACAACACATATCATCCCAAATACACCTAGGAAACAACAAATCATCTCATTCTGAAGACACCTGAGAAAAAATACCTCACCCGCACACACCTAGGTATCACAAACCACTATCATCCCAACATATCTTAGGATAACACTACCTGTAAGAGGGACTGATTAAGAGATGGTGGCCATATATCTATCCTCCATCCAGGATGACTGGGACAGACACCATCCCCCATGATAATGGCGGTGTTCAATACAATGTTTTCACCATGGTTGGGGTGCATATAGAAAACAAAAGGAAAATAACGATATGTATGTATAGCATCAAAACGTAATAAAAACAAATGGGTTATTAATGAAACAATCAAACATATTGTGATACTTCCAATTATACTACAACCCTTAAATGCATTTTATAACACTAGTAGTAGTCACATCAGATGATGATAAATGAAATACATCCACCACAAGAATCAACACCAACATACCCACTAGTAAATCATTTAACCAATTATATTTCTTTATAAAGAAATTTATTTGTTAATTATATCCCTATCCAGGAATATAATACCCACAACATGAAACAAACCACATAGAATAAACCTTATATGTGAAAAAACATATAATATATAAACCCACTTAATACTTTCACTCCATCCAACACAATTACAAACCACTTCAATAATAATTATATGAATTAATTCCACCCAATCGTTCCTCTCAATAAATGAAATCCCATAACATATAAAAAATATACAACACAACTGAATAGAACCACATCTTAAATCACCTATAGATAAAAACACCACACCCATCACACCTAGAAAAATAGACATACCAATATCTAAACCTTCAGATACGCTAATAAAATACATACCATATATTTTATAATCAATCTATCATTCTTCTTATGATTCCATTACACTACCCATACCACCCCACTATATAGTTGTGCTCTCAACCCTAGAACTACACATCCACAGATGAAAAATTAATGAAAAAACCACACACTACATACAACCACACCAAACAGGGAAATTTGTATTCAGATTTATCAAAAACACCTTCATTAATTCTATATTGATAATTTGGGGGTTATAAGATAACATGTTGGATCCTTGGGAATCCATTTATTTGACGAAATATATAGTGTTAATCAATTACTTGTATAAAGTCACTCAGTACATAATCAATAACAATTCATCACAAGTCATACTAAGTGGAAAAATAAAGATTCCTAAAGTGTTGGTTTTCTGTAGGAATATATCCCATATAGATCAGAATAACAATAATGGTTAGAAAAGAAGAATGAATCACTTTTCCCATGTAGCTATATATTTGTTTAATGATGATTTATACAGTTTTTTAAACATGGATTCAAAATCCATCACATGGGAAATTTTTTTACAACCGCCCCGCATGATACCAAAATAAAAAGGACAATGTGATCTCTACATTTGGAAACAGATGATCAAAATCTATTCCTTTTTACAAATAGTTTGTGCGCAAGACCCTCAATAAAGAAGTACAATTTATCTAGGGAGAAAGGATCATGGATTCCTTATTATCTAGATAAAAGAGAAATAATGAACGAAGTACTGTTGTGCTTCTTTATAAGACTATATCTGAGCCAATGGGATATAAAAACATTTTGAACACCCAATTAAAAGTGGAATTCTCCACTAATATTTACTATCATAAATCCTTTCAAAATATTAGTAATTAAATATACATGTTAAATACTTTTAATCAACTTCAAAAACACATACATATGGGTTAAAACAATTTTTACCTCATATAAAATGTTAAAGGGGAGAATCTGGAAAAAGTGAAAAAAGTGAAAATTTGAAAAACTGTTGCAAGGGACACAACATTGGTTGATTCACCATCGTGAGTCACTAGTACATGACACACTACTATAAAATTCACAAGTAATAGCTACAAATGAATTGATACAGATTTATAGTCACCATTTAGCGAGTCAACATTTGGAGAGTCACTTTCGTGAGTCGTTGTTGGGTGAGTCCCCGATGGATGAATCACCACTTGATGAGTCACCAGTGTGATCTATATGTGATGAACTATCAATGTTGAGTCACCATTCAGTTAATTACTGTTCAGTAAGTCATCATTTGGTGAGCTGCCATCGTAACTCACCATAGAAATCCATTTTTAGTGATTCAGCTATACGAGTCGTCGTTCCGAATCACCATTGTGACCTACTTGTGGATGACCCACTATCAGATGAGAAAAAATTGGCAACTCACTAGTGTGAGTCCCTGGTCCAAACTCACTGTCAATAATCTACCATTACATACACATCCTTGGAAAACTAGTATACTAAAAAACTATAGAAATGAGTCTCCCTTTCCTTCAAGAACACATCAAACACCAATTTTTCACAAATTAATAGACTAGGGATGTCTGTTCCATTACATCAGATACCCATAATACTATTTCCATCCTTGAAAATTCAACATTATAAGATCCTAGATTATTGGTTCTAGTTTGTTTTTTTGATTCTAGTCATTTTTTAGTAAAAGAAGAAAATCCTGAAATTTTCTAAGTACACGTCGTGTACTTTATGAGCACACGCCATGTACTTTTCTCCCACCCAAGGCTATGTGATTGCCATGGTTGGGCCACACACATAGTGTGTAGTGGTGGTGTGGAGTCCACTTAATGTGGTTTATAGGAAGGGCGAGTATACACCGTGTACATTTCTTTTTATTTCACTAATCGGACTCCGGTCACGTCTAAAATCTATTTTCAACATAATTTCTTCCTAATTACGTCCAGAGTGTCTGAGGATGACAAATCATCTCTGAAAAACCGATCTATCAATGGTTATATGAAACAAATGTCATCGTTTGCAATAAAATCACAACATTTAGTTCTTGGTTCTTCTTTGGCCATGTTTTAGGATTCTTTCTCTTGTGAGAGTTATCTGAGGTTGACAATATTAGATTTTTTTAATGATATTCTCTTTTCTAGGCTGATTCATAGGCCTAGGTTTTATTATATCACTCTCCTATGACTGAGGTAGGTGTTTTGTTGCACTAAAATGAACGTATTTGAGTTTTTTGTGAAAAAGTTTCGGATACCCATGTATCAGTTATCTCGGGTTAGGTTTTTGATCCTGGATTGTTATCTGCCTTAGATTTCATCTATGATTGATGTAATTAGATGATTAAAAATTAATTTTAGCATGTTTGAGGATGAAAACTTGGTTGTTTACCTTGTTTTGGATATTTATCTCCATTTGGCTTAGGTTGCCTATGAGGCAGACCTTGTTTCATTGCTTGCTTACCTTAATTAAGTTGATTGAATGTATTGCCTACTATTTATATTCTCTTAATGCATTGTAGGCATTATAAAAGTACTTTTTTGAGCTTACATTGGGCTGCTAATAGTCGATTATGCATGACTACACTACTCAGGTCTGTGGGAATGTGGTCTCGTAGACTAAAGAGGGAATGGGTGATTAAGGGCTTCCCTAGAGAGTTTGTTATAAATTAGTATCCTTCGTTGGACCTACGGGAATGGGAATTTGTTCTTCCATAGAATGTCTAGAGTTACATATCGAGACTATTGGTGGAATTAGATGTATGTTCTTCATTGGAGAGTCTATAGATATTGTTCCAATACCTTAGGAGAATTGATGATGAGGGCTCCCAGAGTGTATATTCCTTTGTGTGTTTACATGAATAGAGGGGTTTGTCAGTTTCAGACACCCATAGAGTCACCATGAATATTTTGGATTGGATGTGACGATTCCACCAAGCCTAATAACAAGCATGGGTTTTGTACTTCTTGCTATTTAGTTAGTGTGTTGAGATAACTGTTGTGTCAAATGATTTTCATTGGAAATATAGATTTTTTTACTACATTATTTCGTTAATAATTATATGATTTTACGAAATTAATATATATATGTGAATGGAGATTTTTAGGATTATTTACTTCAGTGTTCTTCTGTTTATCTGCTGCATTTATTTCCTTCAGTTTTTCTATTTTTCTCAATGATAGTAGGGCACAGATCTATAGGTGATTGCCTACTAGGATTAGTCTCACACCCTATTTGGGTCCTGATTTTCATCCCAAATAGGTTATATGGCTGTAGGTTTGGATACTGATTGTGGCCCATCTACTTCAGGTACATGATTGATGGTTGGAGCTGGAGAGCATAGGACAGAGCTTATGCTTGCGAATATGCAGGAGTTGTTGTTTAATTTTAGTGATTTGTTCTCTATTGTATTTATGAACGTTTTTTTTTATGCTTTCCCTATATATATGTTCCAATATGCATCGTTATTATTTTACACATTTCTTCTTCTATTTAGTTTCAGTTTTTGTTTGTTGTGTACTAATTCTACTATTGATTGTTATTTACTATACCATGTATACCATACGAAATGGGGGGAGAGTTTACCCAATAACATACCAAGATCCTCACTGCTAGTCGGCAGCCTCTAGCATTTGGGGAAATGAACTTCAGGTTATGTGGCGAACTGGGCACGGGGCCCCTGTTGAGGGGCTCTGGATTTAGGTCATTACAAAATAAAATCAAAGGAGTTTAGCTCCTTTTAAATTTACACACTCTTTAGCGACAATAAACTAGGATAGGAAAAAATAGGTAAATGGTAAATAGTTATTCCTGGGTGTTCTAGAACCCGTGTACAGGGAAAAAGCCAATTACCTTGAATATTTCAATTTTCATGTTTTTTCCAATGTTACAGATTAAATAATTTCACCGTTGGTGGGTTCACTTGTGTTGTTCTATTACTGTTTATATTATTGTTGTTCTATTTTCTTTCAACCCAATAAGAATAGGCTATTCCATCTCATGCATCATATATAAACTTGTTAGAAAATAACATGTCATGAAATTTTTCATGCCATCTAGATTGCATTAGAATTTTCATGCTGCTGTGATTGAATTTGTGATATAGTATGCATGATGTTGTTATAGTTGTTATGTTAGAATACATTCTATGTCGATAGTGTATCATTTTATTAGTGCTTCTTTATCATGGATTCCAAACATTGGTCTTAGAAGTGTTATGGGCTCTTGAGGATTAGAATTTCTTGGATAATGAGTTGTTATACTTTTTACTTGTTATATTATTTGTTATGATTCCAAGCTTTGATTCACAGTGATTATGGGCCCCCACAGATCTGAATTTGTCATCTTAACACATGTTTTATATGTTTTCTGGGCTCCAGTGCAGTTCTGAGGCTACTGATTAGAAGAAAAATTAATACACGACAGGTACATTATGCATACACGTTGTGTAGATTTTAGCCATGTCCCTAACTGTGTTGGGAATAGACTCGAGGTCTTAATGATTCTTGTAGGAACACATCGTGTACCAACATAGCACACCGTGTAGTCTGAGATAGGTATTCATCCATGTCATGAACAACACGGGCATGGGTTTTCCTTCATGTACACGTCGTGTCTCCATTGACACATCATTTAGTAGTGGTCCATGTACCAATCTGTGTGACTAATGAAACGGGTAGGGGATAGATCTTAAGGACACAGTGTGTAGCGGACAAGCAAGATATGTAGTTTTTGGCTGGGATAGTCCGTGTTCCAAGCCGTGTAGGAGTGAAGGTGTAGGGAGGAAAAGGGTTAGTACATTTCATGTAGTTTATGAACATGTCGTGCAGACGGGTGGTTTACAAATCCATGTATGTCTATGGTACACGCCTAGGGTAAACATTTAAGAAACATGATGTGTAGTAGTACTACATTCCATGTAGTCATGTTTTCCCAAATATTAATGTTTTTCTCTCCTATTACATTTTTCTCTCTTCAGTTTCATCTGAGTTCATCATTATGAAGGTATTATTTTGACCTTTCAGAGATATGGAAGCAAGATGTCCACTTGTTGCACATCACAAACCAGACACTGACCATACGCCTGATACGACAGATCAGGGACTACCAGTAGTACCACCTATCATTCCGGACATGACACTTGCAGTGATTCCAGACTCTGGTGTCGATGCTCAGTTCAGAGACGGTTTCATGAGATTCAAGCAGACCTTCCATTGATCTCAGTATCCTGCACCATTTATGGTAGAGATGACGCATGTTTTTTAGTAGCAACACCCTCCCACATTCACAGGGGATGGAGGACCACATGCTGATGAGTTAGGGATAGAAGACATGATGTCTATCTTTGAGCTTCTGGAGACACCTTGAGAGAGGATATTGATGCCCGCAACTTATATGATGCAAGATTCCTCCAAGAGATGGTGGGATGTGGTTTCACAAACACAGTGCCAATATGATATGGCTTGGGATGTGTTTTCACGTATGTTCTACGACTACTTCATCCCGGTGAACATGAGGGATAATAGAGCTATACAGTTCATGAACCTATAGTAGGGCACTCTCACAGTTACGGAGTTTTTCTGCTGTTTTACAGTGTTAAATCATTTCACTCCCATTATGGGAAATGACGAGATATTTTTGGAAAGGAGGTTTTAGGAAGTCCTCAGAACAGATATGAGGTCACATGTGAACATCTTCATGTTGACATCTATCACTCTGATAGTCAACCAGGGGATTATTATGGAGAGAAATCTGAGGGACACTAGAGCTGTGGACCCGGGCAGTTTAGCATCGAGGGCTGATTCTCTCCAAATAGACAGCAGGAAGCCCTACTTAGTGTCTACATGAGGTGCCACGAGGAAGTGATGTATTCTATCTAGTATATGGGATATTCCCTCTAGAAACTATATGGTGTTTTATCAAGATGTAAGAATAAGATTTCCTAGTGCCCGAGGGAACCATTGGAGTGTCAATCCTGCAGCAAGATGGGTCATCTACATCACTTCTGCAAGGTTTATCTGCTAGAATCTAGTGAAGGAGGATCAGTTTCGACTCCACGTACAGAAGAATTTTTTACAGTTCCGTAGTAGACTGGGGGATGGATTCCTTCAGGTCATTTAGGATAGGGTAGGGTCATGGACGTAATGGTCATGCTCAGGGAGGACGAGGACAGGGATCTCAGGCTACTACATAGGGCCGCGGTACATGCCAGACTTTTTCTGTAGAGAAGACTCATCAGGAGTAGGATCCAGGAAAATCTATAGATCGAGGTACGATTTTAGTATCCTCAGTTTTATCATATGAACATTTTGATTCATGAGTTTTTTATAGCATTATTTCTGTGCATACTAGGGAAAGCCTTTGACTTACTATTTATACTTCTTAGGATATGATGTTGCTAGACCCTTCAAATGGAATTAGAACTGCTAGCATTTGTCAGTTCATAGACTGCCCCCTTGAGGTTGGTGGGTGTCGTTTTTAATGGTTTCTATATGGTTTGGAGATGGATGGCTGTGATGTTATCCTTGGAATGGACTTGTTAGTTCCCCTCAAGGCCTTTTTCGATTAATATAGTCACATGGTGAGTTTCACATCACCAGAGGGAAGATCGTTTCTTCTCAAGGGAGAATGGAATGTCCAGGCGAGCAGAGCAGGACCAGAGCAACATGGATTTGGAAGTGTTACGACCCAGATTTGATAGATTATATCTGGATGACCCTGGGACTTCTCAGGTAAATTTTCCTCCAGTAGTTTTTCACTTTTCATATTTCTTTCCATAATACTAATAAGGTTTACCTCTGGAGAGAGTGGTATACTTCTCTATTGATATTGTGCCAGGAGCAGCACCGGTGTCCATTCCTCTTTATAGTATGTGTACACCTAAGTTGTAGGAGCTCATGAAGTGGTTGGAGGAGTTGTAGACAAGGGGTTTCATCTGAACCAATAATTCTCGTTGGGGTTCGCCAGTCCTGTTTGAAAAAAATGAAGAAGACACCCTTAGGCTTTGTGAGGACTATTAGAAGATAAACCTATTGATGGTCAAGAACGGATATCCATTTCCATGTATATATGATCTCCTTGACCTGCTTTGAGGAGCCAGAGTGTTTTTAAAGATTTACTTGAGATCCAGCTACAACTAGTTGCGTGTCAGACCATCTGACCTACCTCTTACAGCCTTCCATAGAAGGTATGGTATGTATAAGTATTTGGTTATGTCTTTCAGTCTCACGAATGTGCCGTCAGTGTTCATGGTGCTGATGAACAGAGTTTTCCATCCATACATGGATTCCATCATGGTGGTTTTCATGGAGGACATCTTGGTGTACTTTCACACTCAACATGACCTTGCTACCAATCTTTAGGTCATTTTGAGTACACTAAGGGAGAATCAATTATATGATAAGATATCAATGTGAAACTTTTGGATAGATGAGGTTCACTTCCTAGGTCATGTCATCTAAGAGATAGGAGTATCAATAGACCCAGAGAAGGTGATAATAGTAGTCAACTCGTATCAGCCGAAAAACATCATCGAGGTACGGTGTTTCTTAGGGCTAGCTGGTTACTATAGGCAGTTTATACATGAATTCTCATGCCTAGAAGCACCTTTTATGGGATTGACTAAGAAAGGGGTGATGTATTTTTTGCCATAATATTGGGATTCATCCTTCCAGTAGATGAATGGGAGATTGACTTCATCACCGATTATAGTTTTCTAGATTCGGGAAAGATTATAATGTTTTCTGTGATTCATCTAGAATCGAGTGTGGAGTAGTATTTATGCAGGAGGATCGTGTTGTTGCATATGGATCTCGGCATTTGAGGCCATAGGAGATGAACTATCCTACACACGACCTATAGTTTTCTGTAGTTGTTTATACTTTGCATTGTCGGAGACATTATCTTTTGGGAGAGAATTTTGTGGTGAATACTGACCCCAAGATTCTCAAGTACATCTTCACGCAGCGTGACATGAATCTGAGATAGCAGAGGTGGGTTGAGAACCTACAGTCAATAGATTTTGTGTATCCCTACAAACCTGGGAAATGAAATTCATTGGCTGATGCTCGGAGCAGGAGGACTCAGATACAGGCAGTTGAGGAGGCCAGCATTGAGCTTATGGATCTATTCTCTGAGATGCATTTGGAGATTCATGATAGACAGTGGAAGACATTCCTATATTCTATAGGTGTTACATATACTCTTCTCGACCGATTTCGACTGATACAGTTATCAGATTCTGAAGGCCAAGTGCTACGGGAACACGTGTCTGGAGAGGACCCTCTTTCTAGATGGACCGTAGGCGATGATGATATATTGTGTTTCCTGGGGGAATATGGGTGTAAGTAGTTATATGTGAGGAGATGATGTGAGATATTCATTTTTCAGTTTGGGAAGTTTATCCTAGCATCACGAAGATGTATCATGATCTACACCGCCAGTATTGGTGGCCAGGTATGAAGAGGGATGTTGCTGGTTTTGTCATGAGATGTTCCACCGGTCGTCAGGTGAAGGAGGATCACCAGCAACCAGCATGGCTATTACAATAGATACCCATTACCTTATGGAAGTGGAATGATGGCACGATGGATTTCATGACAGGGTTACCGAGATCTCCATGAGTGAATGACTCGTTATGGGTTGTCATTGATAGGATCAATAAGCTTTCTCACTTCATGCTGATTAAGGAGACCTTCGGTGTTTATGAGCTTGGATGATTGTACGTCCTTGAGATTCTATGCTTTTATGGGGTTCTGTGTACTATCATATCATATAGGGACGCCTGCTTCATGTCACATTCTGGGTAAGGGCTACAGAGGGATTTGGGTATATAGTGACTTCTGAGTACCACATACCATCCCCAGACAGATGGCTAGTCAGAGCATACGATTCAGGTGCTAGAGGATATTCTATGAGCATGTGTCCTTGATTTTGGAGGTTCTTGGGAGATAAATATAACTCTAGTGGTGATTTCCTGTAATAATATTTTTCATGCAACTATTCAGATGGAACCTTATGAGGCTTTGTATGGTAAATCGTGATGATCACCATTTTGGTGGCCGCAGGTAGGAGAGACAGCTATGCTAGGAACTCGTCTTGTTCAGGAGGCCACAGTGTAGGTGGAGTTGATTCGAAAAAGGATGGCTACTCCACAGTCACAACAGTAATCTTATGCTGATCATCAGATATGACCTTTGGATTTTAAGGTCGGGGATCAGTTTTTCCTACGTGTTACCCTGAGGATGGGACAAAAGTGGATCAGGAGACAGGTTAAGCTTTCACCAAGATACGCCAGATATTTGATGTTTTGGAGAGAGTCGAGCTGGTTGCTTATAGGTTGGAGTTGCCTCAGAGGTACCAGGCTATGCATGAAGTCGTCCATGTTTCTCAGCTTCTCCGCTATTTTTCAGACCCATCTCATGTATTTCAACACGAGGAGGTTGATATGGAGTAGGATGCATCATTCGAGGAGCATCCTATCTGGATTTTTGATCGTAGTGAAAAGATACATTGTGGCTGTGATGTTCCACTGGTACATGTGTTATGGCAGCACAGCCATGTACATGATGAGACTTGGGAGAGGGAGGCCGATATGCGATCATAGTGGCCAGAGTTGTTCGAGGTTTCTTCTTCTCCATCAATTTAGGGAAATTCAGGGACAAATTCCTTTAAGGGGGGATGTTTGTAAGATCTCAGAACATCGTTTCAGGTATGTTTTTCCATTTCTATTTTCATTTGTGAAAAAGAAGAAAATATGAATATTTTTTAAGTACATTCCATGTACATTATGAGTACACGTTGTATAATATTCTCCCCCATGAGGCTGTATACTGGCCATGTCCGGGCCACACACACATTGTGTAGCGGTGGTGTGGAGGCCACTTATTGCAATGTATGGAATGGGAAAGTACATGCCATGTACTTTTCATTTTAATTCATTAATCGGGCTAGGGTCGCATCTTAAACCGATTTTCATATTCTTCTATGCCTAATTATGTACAGGGTGTTTGAGGAGGCCGAATCATCTCCGAACCACCAACCTGTCACCAGTTATCTGAATCAAATGTCGTCAGATGCAATATAATCACATCGGTGAGTTCTTGGTTCTTCTATGGAAACGTTTCCTGATTCATTATCATGTGAGAGTTATCTTAGGTTGAACATTTTTGACTTTTTTGAAGATATTCACCATTATAGACTTATTCACAGTCCTACATTGACGTATATCAATCTCCTAGTTTTAAGGAATGTGGTTTGTTTCTATACGTTGAATGACATTGAGTTTTTTGGTGAAAAAGTGTTAGATACCGATTTATCGGGTATCTCGAGTTAGGGTTTTGATCCTGTATTTTTATCTAACATAGATTTCTTATTTTCTTGTGGTTATTAAATGATTAATAATTTCTTGTCAGCTTGTTTTTTGATCACCCTTTGGGTGTTTCCCTTGTTTTGGCTATTTATCGTCGTTTGGCATATGTTGCTTGTGACGCATCCCTTGTTGCATTTCTTACGTGCCTTGATATAGTTGATTGCATTTATTGCCAACTGTTTATATTCTTTTGATGAATTGTATCTATTATCAATGTACTCTGTTGAGCATACAATTGGTTGTTAATAGTCGATTGTGCACGACTACACTACTCATGGCTATGGGAACCTGGTGTGGTAGAATAAAGAAAGAATTGACAATTAAGTTCTTCCTTAGAGTGTCATTTGTTACATATAGAGACTGTAGGTGGAACTAGACTTATGTAAATCCTTATAGAGTCTATAGATATCATTTCAGAACAACAATGCAATTTATGGAGAGAGCTTCCTAGAGTGTATGTGACTTTGTACGTTAACATGAAACGAGGGTTCTGCCGGTGTGTGCCACCCAGTGAATCACTATGAATATTGTGGGTTGGTTGTGATGAGTCCACCAAGACAAATAACATGCTTGGGTTTTGTACTGCTTGCTTTTTAGGTAGTCTACTAAGAAACATGTTGTGTTACTTGATTTTCCTTGGAAATATAAAACTGTTTACAATAGTCCTTGGTAAATAATTAATTGATTGTATTAAATTAATAAATAAAGGTGAATGGAGATTTGTTGGTCTTTTTACATTAGTGTAATTTTGTTTCTCTGCTGCACTTATTTCCTTTACATTTTATATATTTCTCTCTGACAGTAGTGTACAGATCATGTGGTGACTGCCTACTATGATTTGTCTCCCACCATGTTTGGGTCTTTCATTTTGTCCCAAACTAGTTATATAGATGCATGTGTGGATAGGGATTGTGGCCCTTCTACTTCTGGTATATGATTGCTGGTTGGAGCTGGAGAGCATATGACTGAGCTTAAGCTTGCGATAATGCTGGAGTTGTTGTTTACTTTTAGGGATTTGTTCTCAGATGTATTTCAGTACATTGTCATGTTTTCTACAATCCTTAGATACATGTACCATGCTGCATCAATATTATATTACACATTCCTTTCGCTGTTTAGTTTCAGTTGTTGTATTTTGTTTTCTGCTTCCGCTATTGACTGTTATTTCCTATATCTTGTATACATTACCAAATGAGGGCATAGTTTCCCAAATAACATACCAAGGCCCTCGCTGCGAATCAGCAGCCTCGGGTGTTTGGGGAATATTTCATAGGATTATGTGGAGAACCAGACATGGGGCAGCAGCTGAGGGGCTCCAGATTCGGGCCATTAAAAAGTTGTTTAAAAGGATTTTCTATACATTTCTATGGACTTACTCTTTTGGAACATTAGATAGGGATAATACGGAATAGATAAATGTTAAATAGGTGTGCTTGGTCATTCTAGAACCCTTGTATAAGGAAAAATCCAGATTACCTCGAGTATTGAAATTTTCATGTTTTTGAAAATGTTACAGTTTAATTAATTTCTCCGCTGGGTGGTGCAATTGTTTTGTGTTATTACTGTTAGTATGATGATAGTTCTATTTTTTTGCATCCCGATGAGATGAGGGTATGCCATCTCAAGTATCATATATGAACTTTTTAGAAAATCAGATTTCATTCATTTTCCCATTCCATCTATATTGAATTATATTTTTCATGTTATTGTGATAGAATTTGTGATAAAGGATTCATGATGTTGTGATTGTTGTTGTGATTGAATACCTACTGTGTTGATAGGGTATTTTTTGTTTTTTGCTTCATTATTATGGACTCCAAACATTGGTTTTAGAGGTGTTATGGGCCCTTGAGGATCATAATATAGTGGATCGTGAGTTGTTATACTTTTTAATTGTTATATTTATTGTTATGATGCCACGACTTGATTCGCGTGGAGTATAGGCCCCCACAGATCAGAATTTGGCACCTTAATATTTGTTTTCTGCATTATCTGGGCTCCTGTGCTGCTCTTAGGCTACTGCCCAGAAAAACCAAGAATACACGTCATGTACTTTAGGCATACACGTCATCTGGTTTTTAGCCATGTCCTTGACTATGTTGGTTAGAGACATACGGTCATAAAGATTCTTGTAGGAACACGTGGTGGGCCAGCATAGCACATCATGTAGTCTAGAATAGGTATTTGGTCATGTCACAAACAACACGGGCCGAGGTTTTCCTTCACGTACACACCAGGTCTCCTTTGAAAAAATGTGTAGTAGTAGTCCATGTACCAGTCGGCGTGACTAACGACACAGATAGGGGAGAGATCATAAGGACACGCCGGGTAGCAGACAAGCATGTCATGTGGTTTCCTGCTGGGAAAGTCCTTGTTCCCAGACGTGTAGAAGTGAACGGGCAGGGAGGAGAAGGTTTAGTACATTCCGTGTATTTTAAGAACATGACGCGTAGCCGGGTGGTTTACATAGCCATGTATGGCCAAGGTACACACCCGAGGTAAAAATTTAAGAAACACATTGTGTATTAGTACTACACGCCGTATAGTCATGTTTTCCAAAATTTTAAAGTTTTTCTCTCCTATTCCATTTTTCCCTATTATGTTTTATCTGTGTTCATTGTTATGAAGGTTTGATTTTGATCTTTTAGAGCTTTGGAACCAAGACGTCCTCCCATTGCACGCCAGGAACCAAGCAGTGACCATATGCCTAATACGGTAGATCAAGGACTAAAAGTATTTAAATCTATTGTTCCGGACAAGACACCTAAATTGATTCTAGACAAAGGTGTCGACGCTCGGTTCATTAATGGTTTCATGATTTTAATGCAGTCCTTCGAGGGAGTTCAGCATCCATCCCGTATATGGTAGAGCTGACATGTGTTTTTCAGCAGCAACACCCTCCCACGTTCACAGGGGATGGGGGACCACAGGCTGTAGATTCATGGATATAAGACATTTTTTCCATCTTCATGCATCTGGAGACACCTCCAGAGAGGATCGTGATGGTTGAAACTTATAATTTGTGAGATTCCTCTAAGAGATAATGGGATGTGGTTTCACAGATAGGGCGCAAATAGGAAATGTCTTGGGATGAGTTTCAGCATACGTTTTACGACTACATCTACCTGGCGGCACTGAGGGATGACAAAGCAAGAGAGTTCATGAACCAATAGCAAGGTAATCTCATAGTTTTGGATCATTCCTCCCGTATTATAGTGTTTTAGAGTTTCACTCCCATTCTGGGGAATGACGAGCTGTTTATGGAAAGGATGTTTGAGGAAGGACTCAGACCAGATATCAGGTCACAGGTCAACGTCTTTCTATTGACTTCTATCACTTTGATAGTCAAACATGTGCTTATTATAGAGAGAAACATGAGAGCGTCTGGAGCTGTGGACTAGGGTAGTTTAGTATCTCGAGCCGATTCTCTCCAAACAGACAGCTGGAAGCACCACCGAGAGTCTACATGAGGTGTCTCGAGGAAGAGAGGTTTTCCTTATGGTAGACAAGATCTTCCCTCTAGAAACCAAGTGGTGTGTTATTAGTGTGTAATAAGTTGGCATAAGAAGCCCCAAATGCCCGAGGGACCTAGTGGAGTGCCGATATAGTGGAAAGATAGTTCACCTCCTAGGGTTCTACATGGTTCTTCTACCAACGACTAGTGAAGGAAGATCAGTTTTGACTCTGTGTAGAGGATCCGGATTACCAGTTCCGCATTAGACTAGGGGTTGGAGTTCTTCCAGTCGTTCAGGACATGGTAGAGGCCATTGGCATACTGGTCAGGCTCCGGGAGGATCAGTACATCGATATCAGGCTTCTAAACAGGGATGCGGTACAGGCCAGACATTAGTTGTAAAGCAGATTCATCAGGAGCAGGATTTTGGACCATCTATTGTTTGGGGTATGATTTTATTAGACACAGTTTTATCCTCTGCACTTTTTGATATAGGATCTTCTCATAGATTTATTTCTGTGCATACTTTGGAAATCCATAGACTTACTGTCTATACTTCCGAGGATATGATGTCCCTAGACACTCCCATGGAATTAGAACTGCAAGCGTGTGTTAGTGATTAGTATGCCACATTGAGGATGGTGGGTGTCTCTTTTTTGTGAGGTCCTTATATTTTGGAGTTGGCAGGAAATTATTTCATCCTCGAGATATACTGGTTAGTTCCCTTCCAGTTATTTATCGATTTCTATCACTGTAGGGTGATTTTCACATCACCAAAGGGCAGATCGTTTCTTCACAAGGGAGAATGGGATGTCCATGCAAGAAGAGTTGGACTAGAGAATAATGGGTTTGGCGGTTTTATGACCAAGATATCTTGCTTATATCTAGATGACCAAGGGACTTCTCAGGTAAATTTCCTCCAGTTTTGAATCACTATCCAGATGTCTATCCAGAATACATTTTAGGTTTTCCTCTGGATAAAGAGGTATAATTCTCTATTGAGCTTGTTCTAGGATCTGCACCGGTGTCCATTACTCCTTATAGGATGTCTATACATGTGTTAGAGGATCTCAAGAAGTAGTTGGAGGAGTTAAAGACAATAGAGTTTAATCCAACCCCATACATATTCTTGGAGTTCACCTGTCGTGTTTGCCAAGAAGGCATATGACACCCTTAGGCTTTGTGTGGACGATCGAAAGCTAAACCAGTTGACAGTCAAGAACCGATATCCATTTCCACGGATAGATGATCTCTTTGATCAACTTTGAGGAGCTAGATTGTTCTCAAAGGTCGAATTCAGATCTGGATACGACCAGTTGCGTGTCAGACCATCTGACATCCCACTTACACCATTTCAGAGTAGGTATGGTCTATATGAGTATTTGTTTATGCCTTTCGGTATCATGAACGTGCCATCAGTTTTGATGGCACTGATGAAAAGAGTTCTACATTCTTACTGGGATTCCATCATGGTGGTTTTTGTAGACTAAATCTTGGTGTACTCTCAGACATGACATGACCATGATAACCATCATGAGATCATATTGAGTACACTAAGGGAGCATGGTTATATGCTAAGCACTCAAAGTTTCAATTTTGGATGGACAAGGTTCACCTCTTGGGTCATGTAATCTCAAAGACAGGAGTATCAACAATCCTAGAGAAGGTAAGAGTAGTAGTCACCTGGGGGAACCTGAAGAACGTCTTCTATGTACTGAGTTTCATAGGGTTGGCTAGTTTACTACATGGTATTTATATAGGAATTATTACACCTAGTAGTGGCGTTGACTATCTTGAATAAGAAATTGGTGGTGTTCGTTTGGTCAGAAGCCTCTGATTCAGCCTTCTAGGAGCTGATAGGGAGATTGACTTCTGCACCGATTTTAGTTTTTCTAGAGCTAGGAATGATTTATATAGTTTTCTATGATGCATCTGGCATCGGGCTTGGAGTAGTGCATGTGCAGGAGGATTGTGTTTTTGTGTACGGATCTCAGCAGTTGATGCCACATTAGAGGAACTTTCACACACATGACCTGGAGTTGGTTGTAGTTGATCATGCTTTGAATTTTTGGAGACATTATATTCTAGGAGAGAATTTTGTGGTGTATACTAACAACTAGATCCTCAAGTACATCTTCACATAGTGTGACTTGAATCTAAGATAGTGGAGGAGGTTTGAGTACCTACAGTCATTAGATATTGTGCTTGTATATATGTCTCAGAAAGGAAATGTAGTGGCTGAGGAACTGAGCATAAGGACTCAGTTACAGGTAGATCAAGAGGGAAGAAGTTAGTGGATGCTTATGGCTATATTCTCTACGATGCATTTGGAGGTGCACGACAGACAGGGGAAGACTATCCTATCTTCTGTATCTGTAACATCTACGCTTCTCGACCATGTTTGAATGAGGATGTTATCAGATTTTGAAGGCCTAGTTCTACAAGGAAGCCAGTCTGGAGATGGCCATATTTCCAGATAGACCATTGGCAATAATGAGATCATGAGTTTCTAGGGGCACGTATGAGTTCCAGCAGATATAAGCAAGGATATAATGGGATACATTCATTCCTCAGCTTGGGAAGATCATCCTGGAATCACCAAGATGTATCGTGATCTACACCACCATTATTGGTGGCCAGGTTTGAAAAGAGATGATGTTAGTTTTGTCATGAGATGTTCCACCTGTCAGTAGGTGAAGGCGGAGCACCAGCGACCAGGAGGGATTTTATAGCAGCTACCCATTCCTGAGTGGAAGTGGAATGATGTCGCGATGTATTTGGTGACAGGGTAACCAAGATCCTTTCGAGGGAATGACTCGATATGGGTTTTCATTGAAAGGCTCACTAAGGTTTCTCACTTATTCCTGATTAAGGAGACCTTCGTTGTTGATATGCATTGATGTTTGTTCATCTGTGAGACTGTACACTTGCATGGGGTTCCGATTACTTTCATTTCATATAGGTACGCCTGCTTCACAACGCATTTCTGGAAAAGGCTACATAGGGATTTGGGTACACAATTACATCGAAGTAAAACATAGCATCCCCAGAAAGATGGCTAGTTAGAGCGCACGATTCAGGTTCTAGATGGAATGCTACGAGCAGGGTTCCTTGAGTTTTGAGGTTTTTGGGAGAGACATATAACTCTAGTGGAGTTTTCATATAATAATATTTTTCAAGAATCTATTCAGATGGAACCTTATGAGCCTTTATACGGTAGGACATGCTAATCACCCTTGTGTTGGATGGAGGCAGGAGAGGCAGTTATGCTGGGACCTTGTCTTGTTCAGGAGACCACAGAGCAGGTAGAGTAGATTCGAAAAAGGAGAAATATTATACCGATCAGCGAAGATGGCCATTGGAGTTTATGGTCAAGGATCAGGTTTTCCTATGTGTTAGCCCGAGGTAGGAACACATGAGGATCAATATATACGGTAATCTTTCATAGAGATACGTCGGGCCATTTGAGTTTATGGAGAGAGTTTGGTTGCTTGCTTATAGGTTGAATTTTCCTCATTGGTTCTTGGCTATGCACGATATCTTCCATGTTTCTCAACATCACTGCTATTTCTCAAACCCGTCTAATGTTTTTCAACATGAGGAGGTTGAGATGGAGCAAGATTCATCATTCGAGTAGCATCCTATCTAGATTTTTGATCGTTATGCAAAGATACGTTGTGGATGGTCTGTTCCTCCGGTACGGGTGCTATGGCATCACAACTGTGTACATGATTAGACTTGTGAGAGGGAGGCCGATATGCAATCACAGTGGACATATTTGTTTGTGGTTTCTTCTCTGCCACCAATTTACGGATATTCTGAGAAAAATTTATTTTAGGGGGGATGTTTGTATGATCTCAGATCTTCATTTTGGGTTTGTTTTTCTGTTTTTGGTCGTTTTTGAGAAAAAGTAGAAAATTTGGAAATTTTCTAAGTACACGTCGTGTACTTTATTAGTAGATGCAGTGTACATTTCTGTCGCATGAGACTGTGTGCTTGCCGTGTCCAGGCCACACACATGTTGTGTAGCGGTGGTGTGTAGGACACTTAATGTGGTGTACGTAAAGGGTGAGTACACGTCATGTACTCATGAAGTACACATTGTGTAATTTTAATTTTATTTTATTAATCTGACTGGGGCCGCATTATAAACCAATTTTCATCTTATTCTCTGCCTAATTATGTCCAGGGCATCCGAGGAGGCCGAATATTCTCTGAACCACCGATATGTCACTGGTTATCCAAATTGAATGCCATCGGTTGCAATAGAATCGCATCAGGGAGTTCTTGGTTCTTCTTTGACCCTATTTCCTGATTATTTTTCTAGTGAGAGTTATTTGAGGATGATCTATTTAGACTTTTTTTGAAGATCTTCTCTATGCTAAGATGATTCACTGGCCTATGTTCAAGTATATTGATCTCCTAGGTTTGAGGTAGGTGGTTTGTTTCCCTACATTCGATGTCTTTGATTTTTGGTGAAATACTGTTGGATACCCGTGTATTGGGTATCTTGGATTATGGTTATGATCATGTATTGTTATCTTCCTTAGATATCATGAATTATTGAGGTTATTAGATGATTAATAATTTCATGTTAGCATGTTTTAGTATCATCCCTTAGGCCTTTCCCTTATTTTTTCTATTTATCGATGTTTGGCATAGGTTTCTTGTGAGGCATACCTTGTTGCATTGATTACTTGCCTTGATATAGTTGATTGAATGAATTTAATACTCTTTATATGCTTTTGATGCATTGTATCTATTAGCCAAGTAGTTTTTTGAGCTTACATTGGGTTGCTAACAGTAGATTACACACGACTAAACTACTCTGGGATGTGGGAACCTGGTGTCGTAGACTAAAGATGGAATTGATGATTAAGGGCTTCCCTAGAGAGTCTATTATAAATTAGTATCATTTGCAGGACCTACGGGAAGGGGAATTTGTCATTACCTAGATTTTACTCATTTAAATATCCAAACAATAGATGGAATTAGATGTAAGTGATTCCTCAGAGAGTCTATAACTATTGTTGCTAGACCGCATGGGAATTGACGGTGAATGCTACCCAGATTGTCTGTGCCTCTGTATGATTACATGACTAGAGGGTTATTCCAGGGGGATCCACCCAAAGAGTCACCATTAAATTTGTGGGTTGGTTTTGATGAGTCCACCATGCCAATGAACAAGCTTTGGTTTTGTACTGCTTTCTATTTAGGTTGTCTGTTGAGATACCTATTCTGTTACTTGCATTTCCTTGGAAATATAGAGCTGTATACTAGATTACTTGGTTCTTAATTAAAATACTGTGTTAAATTAATAAATAAATGTGGATGAAGATTTTTATGATTTTTTACTTTAGTGTACTTCTATTTATCTACTGCATTTTTTTCATTTACTTTTTCTATATTGCTCACTGGAAGTAGGGCATAGATCTTGTGGTGATAGAGTACTGGGATTAGCCACACACCCTGTTTGGGTACTTTTTTATCCCAAACTGGTTATATGGTTGTAGGTGTGGATTGGGATTGAGGCCCGTCTACTTAAGGTACATCATTGATGGTAGGAGCTGGAGAGCATATGACTGAGATTAGGCTTACGATGCTCCTGGAGTTTCTATTTACATTTAGTGCTTTGTTCTCAGTTGTATTTCAGCACATTGTTATGTTTTCTTCTTTCCGTAGATACATGTACCATACATTATACTTATTATATTACACATTTCTTCTGTTATTTAGTTTTAGTTGTTGTATTCTATTTACTGATTCCTCTATTGACTTCTTTTTCCTGTACCTTGTATTCCTTACAAAATGAGTGCATAGTTTCCCCATTAACACACCAAGGCCCTCAATTCTAGTCATCAGCCTCTGGCATTTGGGGAAATGCGCTTGAGGTAATGTGGTGAACCAACCATGGGGAACCAGAATACGGGATCCATATTTGGTTCGTTACAAAAACCAAACCAGAATTAAAATAGGGGTCTAAACATCCACTTTGTGAGATACCTCTCATGGTTTCATCTATGCATGAAAAACTACAACCGACAATGCACACCAATGATCAATGATAAACTGTCCTGCAATTTTTGAATGGTATAGTGAATCCTCAAAATCTAAGAGAACCTCCTTTGGAATCCACTACCACAATGAGACACAAGACACACCACACATGTACTAATATCCATACCTACTTGATTTTTGAATAAAGTAATTCCTTCCTCAACGTCAATAAAAAATCTTCTCTAAGTGGAATTAACACTATAGTACAGGTTTAATCACATCTCACTTAATGTGGATCGATTAAGAAGATAGTCTCCCCATTCCAATGTCAGTACATTATCACACATCATTAATCATGGAAACAACTCATCTCAAAATAAAAATGTTTCAATAATTACATAATGAAAGGAAACATAACTAGAATAAATCATGATATCTTTGGGAACGTGGATTGCATTTTCATCTCCTGTTCCAAGTAATATTCTCCAGGACACCATTCCACTCCTAAAAATGTACCAAGGTAATTTTTTTTCTATGCAACACGTTCTCCCGATGATCCCAGATCTTTACTAGGCGCACCATGAACGTCATGTTCTCTTCGTCATCCAACACTCCCCAATCAATGAAATGGAATTAATTGTGAAGACACCGGTGATGTTTATAGAAATGAAAGATTGTGTGGACCTTCTAATTCTACATTGGTATCGCCAACTTGTATTCCACCTTGACAACATGCAATAACACCACAAAGGGCGAGATAAACATGATAAAAATCATTCACAGGAAAAACATCTACATTCCACGTTGAGGGGAATCCTTTAAGAAAATGTGGTTCCCAACCATTAATTCCAAGGGTCTTCTCCTATAATTGTCATATGAATTATTTTTGTCCTATTCTAGATTCATCCACTCATGAAAAATATTCACCTTCTCGGTTGGACTCTACACCACGTCTGGACCAACAAGATCATCCTCCGCAACATCGGTCCAGTAAAAGGGTGAAAATCATGGTCATCCATTAAAATATTCGAACAAAGCCATGAAAAATAAAGACTGATAGATATTTTTGTAAAAAACACTACCAAATGAATCATTATCACTAAATATCAAACAATGAACAAGATGCATGCTTACAACATGTCATCTAATATTTGAATGGTCCATTATTTTTTCCCATATCTAGGAGGGTGGATGGTAGTGCTAAGGTATAATTGAGTGAAAAAATAATTTTAAAATACCCTACAAATCATGAGGAACAAAATGATTCCAGATACCCGATAATGGATCTTAGAACTCCAGGCACCAACAACACATCGTCCACATACCTGTTGGCCGAGAAATTCACAGTGCCCGACTAAATGATTGGAAAGAAGTGAGACACTTTTTTATATGATCCACTACTACCTAGTTAGCATCATAGCCTCTCAGAGCTCTGGTTAATCTTGTGATGAAATCCATTGAGATGTCTTCTCGCATTAACACAAGGATAGCTAAGGGATGCAATAAACCAGTAGTAAGAGATAGCATATTCTTCTCTTGATAGAACAGTAAGAAACATTCCAAAAACTATAAAATTTCATACATATTCCTGGGTGAACAAAACTCTTATTTCATGTCACTTTTAATATTATAAATTCATGGTTGTTTAGATAAGAGATATTTTTGAATGTTAGAGAGAAATCCCTCAAGCATTATCACTTGAAAAAACAGTCTCTCACCAAAAAATATTTTATTATAACCATCATTTGACCATCCCACTATAGCATCACCATGGTCAACATGTTCACACAAAACCTCTGCCACCTGAGTCTCCCCACTATGACTCCTCCACCTGTTGAAATTTACAATAAATCATCGTTATCTGAAACAAGAATTATCTACTTCCATATATTCACGAATCTATGTGGAATCTAGATAACTCCTACATCAACTTCTATGAATCCGTAGACTCCCAAACATCCTCCTTCTATGACTTCTATCTCAAATAATCACCCACAAAATCCTACATTTCTTTAGTGTTTGATATTTTAATGTCATTTACCTTGATAAACTCCATCCATATATACAACTTCAAGTTCAGATATCATTGGGAAATGATATAACTTATGTTATTTTGATCCATGAATACCAAAACTCACCCTACACTGAGGTAATGTCTCCCTAACTTCCTTGCAAACAAGACCACCACTAGATCCAGATCAAGAGTGGCTTAGTTATATTCGTGGGGATGTAACTCCCAAGACACATAAGATATGACTCCAAATTGTTTCCTCAACCCACATCCAAAGTCAATGTGGAAAGTATTAAAAAACACTTTGAACACCATCCTTTCCTTTGGAAACTGTATCACTATAGAACTAACCAAAATCGACCTCAGATAACAAAATTATACCTTCTAAAACTTACTAAACACAATGGTTTTGTTTTTCCTTGTCAAGGCCTTCAACAGATCTTATAATAAAGAGAAATTGAGTATTAATATCTTCTAATATCAAACTAGACTGAGAAAAAATGGGAATCTAAGCAACATTATTGGGTTCCACTAATGAAAAGTTTTCCTCGTCATTTGATGGTTCCACTACTATACCTTGAGGAGAAACCAAATGCCCAATGAAATTGACCTTTCATGTCTAGAATACGCACTTGGACACAATCTGTTGATCAAGTTACATCAAAGGACCTCCTAGACAGTACTAATATTCTCAAAATCATTCTCTTATAAGTCTAAGTAGATCATAATATCATCGATGAATATGATGATGAACCGGTCTAGGAACTCATGGAAGATAATGTTCATAAGTCCCATGAACAGTGATGGAGAATTTTTAAGACTAAAAAGTATAACCATGAACATGAAGTGTCTATCCTTGTATGTAAAATCTATCTTCAAGATATCACCTTACGTCACACTCAGTTGGTGATAATCATACCACCGATTGAACTTAAGAACTAACATTCACCACATAGATGGTCAAAAATATCATATGTTTGAGGGAGATGGTAAATGTTATTCACTTTTAATGGATTCAACTTATGGTAGTCTATGAAAAACCACAGACCACCATCTATATTATTTTAAATACATGTTTGGAGAATTACATGAGGACACACTAGGATTGGTAAATATCTTCTTCATATGGTCATCAATATGAATCCTCAACTTATATTGATCTAAAGGTGTCACCTGATAAGGATCCATCCAAATCGAATGAGCATCAGGCTGCAAGTCTATCCAAAAGTCAACATCACGTCGATTGGGTAGAGTCCCAATCTCCTCAAGGAGGACATGTGAGAACACCCACAACAATACTGGAAACCTCATCAACCAAAGCATCCACTGATTCCACTGACATATCATCCAACAAGGAAATAATGGGCTCTCTACACCAACTACCCATATGACAACTATACTCACAAATGAAATCCCAATTTTGGTCATCTCATCGGAAAAAATGAATCACCTTTAGAATAATTTTATAATATCATGCACAAAGTACAATTAGTCTATGATAAGGATTACATCATATAGTTCATTCTATAATAGGACAATATACCCATGGGACCGATGCAACCCCATCATCAATCTATTAGAACCATGGTTGTTCTTTGATAATAAAGGAGTTTGGTTTCTGCTTTTTTTCAATCTACACATGGACAAATGTGTAGTTATCCACAATGTTTTTTCACATAGGATGGAATGGTATGCGAAATGATAATGAAAATTTGAAAAATATTGAAACATCATTCCATGGAACATGAACCATGTAACTTGTTTTAGGAATGGTTTGTGGTCACATACCAGGCAGCAGGAATGGTATGTGGAGTAGTGCGCATAACTGAAAACAGTTTACCGCAATGGTATGAGCTGAAGGCATGCGGTATGCAGAATGTTGAATCATTGTAGATTTGATGCAGATAACAAAATAGTAGAGGTACGCAGTGGAGGATTTCAATACATTGATGGAGTTCATTATATAGTGAAGGGTGTCCAATATAAAAAAATTGGGTAATCTCATTAGAAACATTTGTGGAGTTCAGTTCCTATATATGGAGAACTAATTCATTTAATTTGGTTGATAGAATAGATATTAAAATTTTGGGATGAAATTTGGTTATGTCAAAGGGTTTGTATAGGAGAAGACGATATGTGGGGAGGACCATCAGTGAAAAAAAAACCGCAAATGAATGTACAGTTTGTGGAGGAACTGCTTGCAGTACGCGAAGGATCAAGGCAGCATGCGGAGTTAAGAAGTACACAGAGATGATGTATAGTATCCAGAGTTAGGCAGTACACGAATTAGGGAAGTTTGCTGAGGAGTGGGATGGTAAACGGGGGAAAAGTGGTAATTGAAGGTGGTGGTAAATTCACCATACCCAGAACAAAGAATGCATAACACCCAAGAATGCCGAAAATTTGACAAAACCAGTTTTCGAAATAATTTTACATAACATATTAGTGTATGTGAAAATAAATAAAATCTATTTATGATTATAGGATATCAATATAGCATCAATTGACAGTTTAGTATTTATGATTTATTGTTAAACCCTATAAAGGACATAATTTTTATAAGAAGAGTGATGATTCTTCCAACCCAATGAGCAAGGGGAGTCCACACAAGTGTTCCAAGGGACATAGAGTGTCATCCCTAAATCCTTATAAAGAAAATGTTTAGGGGGAGTTTTTATTGTTAAAAAAAACTTTTAATCCACAATAAGATAATATTAGTGGGTTTTAGTATGATTGAGACACATTCGTGGTATGCTCCTTGGATGTAGCCCTTAGTGGTGAACCAAGTAAATTTGATGCATCATTTAATTGCATGTGGTTTTTTGTTTTCTTATCTTCTACTTCAAATATATTTAATAGGTTACTGAAAATGTGGGATCAAGATAAATAATGTTTATAAAAAAATTTGACACCCTACTACACCCCTCCCATCTTAGGGGGTTACGGGGTCCTTCAGAGTCTACATCCCTAACACATATCAAACAAGTAGTTCTGACCAATGACCAGCATAATCAACACCAGCAAAATGGGAATCCACAATAATTATAATCCAAAATCTTGGGAATTACACAGATAAGTAATTGAGTTCATGTAACCTAAATCAAACAAATCACAAGAAAAATTACTAAACAATCAAATCATACCTCAAAAGATCGTATCCTATACTGGAAATACTACCACTGTTGAATCTATATGACCACACCTCACTCCTATTACCCTATACATTTCACCACCTTTTAGATAACAAACATGAGGTGGTCCCTTAGAAATACCATATGGTTTCCCTAAACATAACCCATCTCCCCTCTATGGAATAGTATCTTGTTGTTCTTGTAGCTGAAAGGCCTGAGATGGATACTACTACAAATGAGGTGCTAAACCTGCCCAACTCTACTATACATGAGCAAAAATATCCAATATTAACTATCATTGAGGATTCCAATAAACTCCATAGAAAAAAAACACGAGCCTCACAACCAAAAATATAGGAAATAGGATTATAATTTCAAAATGGAATCTACTAGGGTCGCCTCCCAACTAGTCTAAACCTCAATGGCCCTGGCGCCTAATACCTTCCACTGATAACCATTCTATTCGATGAACTAGGTTGACTCCTCCATCATGATAGACCTATTCATGAGTGCATCCCATTTTGTACCATCGCCATATTGTGAACCTCTATGTATGTCGGAAAGGTAATTGGATTAACCATATACTGGAGAGAAGGACGAAGTGCCTCCTCTAGGTGTCTTACATGGGGAACCTCCTCTGGAATGATATATGGATCAAAATGAATGAAAGTCTTGAATTTATCTCTATCTCATGTAGGAACATAATCCCTATCTGGAAGGAGTGTAAATCCTAACTCTTCTCATACCACATTTTTGAAGAAAGGAGTTTTTCTCAAAACTCCTTCTCAAAATCCTCCCAAAAAACAACAACAACTTTCCACTAACCCACGTAAAGAATCAACCACTGAGGAACATTCCCCACTTTTGGGAAACTGATAAAGGAACCCAATAATTCTTAAGAGACTCGATCAAATTTAATGTGATCAAAATATCCTTGATCCAACCCTATGTCTCCATGTATAAAATGTTGTCCTTGTACATTAAATGGATCTATCTACAAACTAAAATGTAAAGTTTTCTTCCATCGGTAATCCTCCTTAATTGTATGTACTACACACATAGAAAAACTAAATTCCATAGATCAATGGTAAATATAGAATTCCAAATAATGAGTAGTATATAGTTGGATTTATGATATATTTCAAATCATTATTTATTTAAAATTTTCTAAAACACCCAACTCAAACAAGGAAATATGTCATTATGATGCATGTACCTATCCTAATGTATCTACCCTGAAAATAGTGTAGTTTCACTTGGATATTTTTTTGACTTAGTGTCCTTTCATTGATAAATAGGGGATCCTTAAAATACCAAGTCCTCACCAGTCTTCATTGGCCTATGTCACGATCCATGATCAACTGACACTTTTTACCTACTGACCCATTAAATACCCACTCTACTTAACTCCAATCTTTATCCTATCACTCATCCATATCCATCGATACCATTCTATCATGACACCCTCCATCCAGTTATTACCCTTTTGAGTTGGAAATGAATATATAATGATAATGACCCTAGTGTCCTGCCACCTGTAGGCCCCAGGGTGGCCAATAGAACCAAGGGTATAGAATCTAATGAATTCAGAGACATTTCCTGTTTATCGTCAAATAATATTGGGAGATAAGATTTTTTAAACATTAAAAAAATCCAATACATAAATATAAAATAATCCCTAATCTATCCCACATGCATGTTTTATGTAAAACTGTTAGAAAAACATTAAATCTCCAAAGTATATACAGAAAGAACCAAGGTAAGTAGTGACACGATATTTGTTCCAACGTACAAGCTAGTAATGTCTGGCACGGTCCCCCTAGTCCTAATAGAAGCCAAAATGTAGTTTTATATACAAATGGTTAGAATACATGTATAATAATTTGGAAAACCAATGACTCTTATGAAAAATTAGAGAATCATACTAATTCCCCTGTGGTAAAAAAGTACATACGAACACCACTTAAAAAGGTATACTAGCTACCCCAACCGGACCAATGGAATAGTCACAAAAAAAACAAGTCAAGAAAAGTATTATAGATCAAATCAATGAGAGGGTACCCACACTATTTTCCCACTAATTATTTGCTCTTACACCATAATGGAAAAGGTCCTAGAGCTCACATATCATCCAAAAGAACCACATCATAACCCACCCACACACACCAATGTTGAATACCACATCAAATCCTAGCCATAGATACCAGGGCCTCACACCGCACCACATCCTACCCTTTGAATCATGGTCCATGTACTACACCACATCTTGAAAACACCTAGGAATGCACAACACATTTCATCCCAAAGACACATGGGAAGCCACAACTCATATAATATCGAAGAGACATGGAAAATACAAAATCAATCTTAGAAACTTGTACTCACAATCCATTAATTTATTGATGTATCTTGTTCTATCACAACCTGGATTAATGAACATGGATGATAGGTAGTCTAGCCATCCATCCACCCATCGGTATGATTGGGAAATACCCCACCCCCAAGAAAATTGGGATGTATGGAACATAGTGCTCAAATAGTGTGGTGTGCATATACAAAAACATTAGAGAAATTCAGATATGTATATATAATATCATACAATAAATCCCAAATTATGGGTTCATAATCAAATAATGAACCACCCAATAATGCTACCGAATCCTATTCAATATCTAAATGCATTTATTAACACCATCAATAATCACATCATAAGTTTATTGATGAACATCATCCATAATAAGACACAACTCAAACATACCCCCATCCATCTCATTTAAAAAATTATCATTCATAGCTAATAAATCCATTTTACATTCCACCCCTACCTGAGAGACTAAAAATCGCAACATGAATCATGCCACACCGCCTAACCATTGATGTATAAAAAACCATATTAAAGATACACACTTAATATTTCTATTCCTTTCAACACCAATACCAACCACCATCATTATTCCATAAAGTAATTCTCTAAATTCCTTAATCTGAACAAGATAACGCAAAACACACATCCATACCCAGTAAAACATTTCATCACAACCAAACCCCACATCCCCATAGTATAAAAACCCCACAACCATCACACCTAGAATAATAAACATAACCCAACCCGAACCTATAACCCTTTTACTTAATCACTGCACAACCATTCGATAATCAATCGATATATCAACCTTAGATTACATAACACCACACTTACCACCCCTCTTTATAGTCATTACCTCAACCCCAAAACCACACAGCACTATATAACACTAGATAGAAAAAAACCACTCACACCATACAACCACAGAAATCAATTAAGGGTTTATTCATTTTTTGAAATCATTTTTTCTTTAATTCCACTTTGATAATTCATGTGTTACCAAGAAAACAAGTCTGATCCAAGAGAATCCCATTATTTATCCGAATTTACATAGTTAATTAATTTCTTGTATATATTAATTAATTAAATGATCAATAAAAAGATATCACAAGTCATGTTGAGTTAACAAAAAAAGGCCACAAAAACATGATTTCTACTAGACATATAACCTATATATATCAAAATATCAATAAATTGTAAAACCGAAGCATGCATCACTTTTTTCTAGCCCCATTTATTTTTTTAATGATGATTCAATAGTATTCATAAAACCTGGATTCAACATCCTCCACATGGGTAAAACATGTACACCCACATTGCATGATTCAAAAATAAGAGGCATAAAAGGATCCCTACTTCAAGAATCCACCAATCATCACTTCCAACTTGTGCCAAATTGGGGGCGTGTTAGCTCAAAATAAACAAGATCTATGGGTGAAACATAGAAAAGAATCTCCTCAAAGAAGAAATGGTAAGGGATGCATAAAAATCACGATAAAAGAGATTAAAATAATGATGGAATGGGGTCCATATTTGAAGGATTAGTTCCATGATTCATGGGATATGAAACCTTATTGAACTCCTCATTAAAATTCGATCCTGACCACACATTTTAACTAACATAAAGCCTCCTTGGAATTTTGAAATTTATTATATATTTTAAATCATTTAAAATATCATAAAAAATAGATATATATGATTTCAAAGACATTTTATTTCAAATAAAATTTTAAAGTGGAGGGATTTGGAAAAACTGGGAAAAACTAGAAAATTTGAAAAACTGTAAGATGTGACTCACTGTTGGGTGATTCTAATTTAGGATTCACTGGTGGGTGACTCACCAGTTGATGAATCACCACTAGAATAGTCACTAGTGTATGATACAAGTTTAGAGCTACCTATTGTGAGTCATCGTTTGGTGATTCACCATTTTGTGAGTCACCGTTATGGGTTACCGATGGGTGAGTCACCAGTAGATGAGTACACACTGGATAATTCAATGGTGTGATCTACTGATGTTGTAAGATTTATGGTGATTCACATTTTTTTAATATACTATTTTGGTTCACTATCCCAACCCACCATTGAAGAGTCACTGATGCAAGTCACTATTCTGACTCACCAGTCGTGACTCGGCATTACGACCTACCGGAGGTTATACCATAATTAGATGATATACATTTAGTAACTATCCATTGCGACTCACCATTGTGAGTCACCTATCCGGACCCACCTTCAATGACCTACTATTCATAACTTCTCATTGGAAAACTGGAAAACTATGGAAACTCATGAAATGAGTTACTGTTAAATTTAAGAAAAACTAATACAACAGATTTTCATGATGTAATAGACCAGGGAGGTCCAATACATTACACATTTATTCTATATTACTAATTTATTTGATAAATTAAAATCAGCTAAATAATTATAAATGATTTAACATTATTTTGGAAACTATAAATTAATGGAAAAATTTTAATACAAACTAAGTATATCCTTCTATATGAGGTTTGGATGCTATAAATATATAATGATGCAATTTGGGTTTCCAATGTTTTTTGGATATCATCATTTATTTAATGGATATAGTCTTTATATATTTCCTTAATCATTTTTGGAAGTCCATTATTGATGATATTATTATATAGACTATGTGAATAGATGATCTTATATGTAACTTGAAAAAATGCATTAGAGAATCTAAGGAAAGATAATCTTTAATCAAAATCCGGAATATGAGAATTATATTTACAAAAAGTATCATACTTTTTATATATGACTAGAAGGGAGATTATATCAGTAGAATCGTCTAAGATGTAAGTCATCGGTCATCGTCTCATTCCAATCACTATGTCCCAGATCAATAGTTTTATAGGATTAGATTGATATTATCGATCCTTTGTAAATAATTTCTCACAATAGTCTCATCCACCATTCATGATAACCTATAAATGAGTCATAATATTTTCGAAATATTATTTTTAAAGAAACTTTCATAGGTATGAACAAAATATTAGTCATTAGACTAGTACTCACAGTACCATACAGAGAACAATTGTTCCATATCTATAGTGGTACATCTAGGAAGGTAATATTATTTGTTCTTGTGAATAATGAAATATTAATATATATTTTTATCATAATTTAATTGTTTAGTCACATATTTACCTGACTTGGGAAATTGAGTTCATAGTTGTAATATTGGAATTATTGATTTGATTGAATAAAATATTTTTTTAAATTTGTTAGATATAAATTTAGCGTACACATTGAATTAATATATTAACCAAAAAATATATTAACATCCACTATAAAATATATTGGGAGATGATTCATTATTATTATTGGTTAATATACTTCAACCATATGAAGGAGAACTAGAAGTGTGATACTTTGAGTCAAAAGGAACATTGGAGTTTATCTTTTACGAGGTTAAGAAATGTATATTGTTTATTTATTCTCAATTTATATAGATTGATATCACAATGGAGTGAGAGAGATAATATATTAATTAAATGACTGTCCAACCATTTATCCATTTGAATATCAAAGATAAGTAGTTGAAGATGTAGGGCTATAAATTAATGTTATATCTTCTCCCGAGTATATCATTTATTGATAAGGAATGATATGGTTCTAGGATAAAGGTGAAATCTCATCATCCTCTATTCAGAATAGATGAATCATGATTTATAGAGACCTTATCAATCATATCTAGTGAGATAACATGAAGATATGAATTACAGAGTATATATATCGGTGATTGGTATGCAAAAAATATATTTCTGAGACGTAAAAGTATAATGGGATGTTAAAAAAATTACCCATACCAATATAAATATAATTATGATATTAGGGTTGCATTTAACCTCCTTATGAAGTTAGTATATTTCATTTTAATTAGTTAATTATTCTCTAATGATTATATTTCCCACATATATATTATAGATGATGTAAGGTATCACAGAGTATAATATTATATTTCATCTTATTATGATGTGAGTATAACATTGCATTTCTAGGGAAGATCATAGTAGTCTCTAGTTATGGTTTTGATTTGATGTACTCTATATCAGCATCGGAAATCTTGTTAGTCGTAGAGAACCATTCAAACCCAAGAGGATACTCTAATATCACATTCTGTATATTTCCATTTATTAGGATAAAAAACATCCTATTTGTTAATTATCTTTTTATAGTATCATTTACCTATCCTTTCATATTGATACTTATGAATCCCTCTTATGAATGAGGTGCATAGTATTAACTTGTTGGGTTGTAGTTTAAAATTGGATTCCACTGGGACTAGAGGTATCTTTTGAAATGAAATATAATATTAGATTCATTTTATAGTACATCAAGGGATCTTGGAGTTTCTGGAAGAGTTAAGATGACAATTATTGATGTGATATGGAATTAAAAGTCAGTTATAATTTATTCCATTAAATTTATTGATAGAATTCAGTCATGATATTTCAAATGAGGGGAATGATCAAATATAAGAATATTATCCCCATACATATTCTTGATCGTGTAGGGATGGTACTTTATCACATAGTTCTTCCACTATCATCTATGAAGTTCAATATTTTAACCGTGTTTCTCTTATGAGGAAATACAAACAAAATCCTTCACATGAACTATACTAATTGGTTATACAAATAGAGAATGATATTTCCCTAAATGAATAAATTTAATAATTATTGGATCATGGAGATATTATTATATATAATAAGACTAAATAAATTATTACTATTCTTGGAAGGAGTCATATATTTTATGAATCAACATGACAACTTTTAATCCCCTCTTGTCTGAATAGGTTTAAAAATATATTAAATTTTAGAACATTTGAATTAGTTTATTGTCCAAATATTGATTAGATATTTAGAATGTTTTTATGTGTTTTAATCACCTTAATGTGATATTACTTGATGTGGAACGAGGCATGGAATTTGATTTATTTATTAAAATATGTATTATAAGGGTTTTGAGGGTTAGAAGATTTTGGATTTGTTTTTTGGTGAAATAGAATGAGGTGAACGTTTACTATAGTGTTTTTGCAAACTATTTGTCCAAACCACAATTTTTATAGAATTAGTAATGATTATTAAATAGTAAATTTGTGTATGAGAGCACGAGAAAGAATATGAAAATGACTATAGAGTTTTTATTTATGGATGGGTCATGGGTATTCAAGTTATGTATCTAACTATGTGAGATAGAATTACTAAGAAATAGGGGTCATTATAATAGGAAATAATATTGAGAAACCATGTTCCAAAATAGTTCACCCTTTTAAAACTGTAAAAAATTCTGTTCTCCGCTAGTAAATTTTATGTTCAGTCACTCATTACCTTCTCCACATGATAAAACCACCCAATTAGCTGATCTAGAATATTCCCCTTTTACAAACATTTATTTCATGAGATTTTGGATACCTTATTCATTTTTATATGTGATTATATCCCATGAGGTATACACACATTACTCTTCTATTTCCAATTGACAAATTCTTGGAGTTCTTGGTTTGGTTTTTGTTGATGATTCAATTGGAATGGAAAAATCACCCGATTCTCAAGGATGTTTTGATCTTAATAGGATTAGAGAATCCTAAGATGGCATCTACAACTGGTTTCTAACTAATTTTATACGGAATGTATGTATTGGGAATTTTATTTGTATATTTATTATATTTGGATTAAATCTATTGTTTAATTGATGATTCATGTATATTACTATTCCTAGCATTGTCTTAGTGGAATTCCATTGTTCATTGTTATTTTTTTGGTTTCATTTTTATTTGATAAGGCTCTTGGTGATGTTATACGGGGATATTAATATTTATAATCAAATTTGTATATTTGAATGAATAATATTAAATAATTTTTTGATGATTTAATACTTGAGTTAGAGGCTTAGAATGTGGTGTGATCTTAAACGAGTTTTGTCAAACCTTGGTTGTCCATAGAATCTCCTTTCGGACATTAGAGATAATTTAGAAGCACTGAAAAAAGTTAAATGGTGTGAATTCATTCCATTATTGTATTTTTTGCATTTATAAATACTTGTGGATGGTAGTAAATCAATTCATGTGATCCATGTTTTTACATTAATCAAACCATGTGTTTAAAATATTATTTAATAGTTTAAAAATAATAATTTTTATTTATTAAAATAAAATTTCATAAAATGGATGATCAAAGAGATAAGATCCTAATGAAACATGCTACTAGATTATTTTCATCAAATGGAAATGGATGAGACCTTGACAACAGTGATTCTTATCATATGTAAATATTTCATAGGAAACTAAGTATGTTATTGGTTAATAGGTCAAAATAGTGAGACTTTAATAATCAATATGGTATATAGGACATCTAATTTTCCATTTCCTATATTGACGGCCATTTATGGTTGGAATGGTCATGCATAAAAATTTACTATTTCAATGTAGATATTGTATATAGATAATTGGTTTTCAACCCAAGACCATTTTGATGATGATGAAACATGTGAGAGTTCCTCTTTGGAATTATGACCTATGGGATCTAGTGTTAACCATTAACTAACTAGCACAGAATTGTTGCACATAGAATGTGTAGATATGGAGGATGGAGTAACAATAGAACCCGAAAAATTTAATACTATGGGGATATTAATTTTACGATTGTTTTTAGGAATTCATCCAACTCAGGGATTTAATTTCATTCATCATGTGTTGATGTGGATGTAGAAATCGATACCCAGATGTCATTATTATAACCCGGACTATAATCATAATGAGATGAAAATAGAATGGTGGATTCCGAATGATTATTCCCTAGATGATTCCCAGGTCTATTTGCGGTATTTATGTGATATGTATTGGACTATGATATCATCACAAATGCATAGTTTAATCTTGGATATGGATATTGATCCACAAAAAGAACACAATGAACATTATGATATGACCTTAGTTTTTTATGTTATGACCTTGATGCCATGAACATCATTGATACTTTTATTTACTAAGATTAGACCGTGAAGTGTTGGGAATTTTTTATTTATTTATTATTTACAGAATCCTTGGTCATCTCTCGGATTTAGATAGTCTGAACATCTGATTTTGATGTTCATGGTCAGGATTCCTATATTTCCTAGGTTACTTCTATATAGATTTGTGACTTAGAGGATGTTTATGATTTAGAGATTTCTTAGGTGCTCTAAGAATCATCCCTGAAAAAAAATTAATATCAGGACTTTAGAGAGGATTCTAGGATATCAAGGACATATTTAGGGATCCATTCTTGATGAGGTGTTGTCCAATTGATATTGGGAATTTGGGATTCTCAGGTGACACCATGATTCTAAATATACATGGTTTTCATGTCATAATAATATGTCCAGTGACATCTCAACATTATTCAATTTATGAATTGTTTAGCGGGTTCATGTGATTAAGGATAAAAAACAGTATGGTTATAGTGAAAAGATAAGAATGTCCATCGAGAAATGCTCATTGATATTTTGGCATCGAGATGAATATTGTATTTCTGTTTTATTTTATATAGTTTTCATCAAATAATTTATCTATATTGAGAATTTAACATTAATATATTTTCACAAATACCATTTGGTAAGTGATAGTATTGCAATTTCCCAACTATGTTTCATAATAAACCCCTACTTTAGATGAAATTTCACATGGTTACATATGTATCATTAATAGTTTCATTGTAGGGAAAAGTTTTGGCTAACGTTTGGGATGACATGGTTGAGTGGGATAGCTCAAATATTTCTAGGAGATTGGTTTGGAGGTGAGTATTAGTGTTTCATTGGATAAAAACTATTTTATTTATTTTATACTTTCTTGTATATGTGATAGGCCCAATAATTGGTTGTATTTTTTTTGGAATTGTTGTTCAGGCCTTTTTTCATTTCATTTATTATCAATCTTTTTAAAATTTAGTACATCTGAAATATGTTTATTATGATGGACGATAAATTTATAATTATGTTAATAAATTATATACTATGATATAAGGGGGTATAGCCTCCCCCTACAACCTAGAGAGAATCTCGCTATGATTGGAAGCCTCTACATTTTGGGGAGATTAATATGAGGTCTTATGGAGAACCAGGTCGGTGTGTCAGTTGAGTGGCCTTCAGATAGAAAAGTTATAGTGTTGTATTAGAGCAATTTGTTGATATAATTTTTGGGTGATGAAAGATGTATTACACCAATAATTAAAAATAATAATGATATTTTCTATAACAATTATGACACACAACACCATTATTATAATATTTGATAACACTTGAAATATTGAATAAATTCATTTTAAATAAATTTAATCACTTTGATAACTTGTGGAACACACAACCCTGAGTCTAAATGAACCATAATATAGTATAAAATTAAAACATATAAATTAATTTGGTGGGAATGAATATTAATAAATAAATTATTAAAAATACATTTATCGATTGATTATATATAAAATAATCACCTTTTAATAGAAAAAGAAATATTATTTTAATAAAATGTATTTTTTTTAATTATAGTTTGGTAACGAATTGCAAAACAAAATTAAAAATTATTTTTAGCATATTTATAATTTTAAAAATTAAAATTCATTTTTTGAAATCACAATATCATAATTATCTTATGGTGAATTTTTGATATTTTCTAAAATGATTAATTTTTCAATTAATAGTGGAAATGATGAAATTTTATTGAATACATCAATTTAATATAAATTATTTTCAAATTAAATTATATATTTTATAACATTTCATTTTAAATAAGTAAAAAAAATATATAAATCAATTCTATTTAGTTTATTGGAATCAATTTAATATTGAATATTCATATGAATGCATTATAAACAATTGGTCATTTCTCATTGAAAACGTTAATTCTCATTACGTCTATATTAATAATTTCAAATTAATATTTACACTACTATGAATATATTTTTAAAATTTATTTAAATTGTTGGAATATGAATAATTTTTATTTTATAATAAGTATAAATTAATTTTTGATCAAAATTAATAATGAAAACTATAAAATATAATTATTGTGGTTAATGAAAAAAATGATTTACCTGGTGTGAAACTAATAATACAATGTTTTAATTTACCTATAACCTAGAATAAAATATATTTTATGGAAATATTTAGACACTATAATATAAATGGATCAATTAAAATATATTTTGGAAACATTTTTCTTGAGAAAAACACAGGTATACAATTTTATTTCGAAATATAAAAAGTGTGTCACTCGATTAACTTATAAATGACACCTACTCACCACACTTCTTCACACCATTAAGAAAATTGGGTTTATAAAATACCTAACCAAATAACTTCCCAATTTCTATCACCTCACCTTAGAATCAATCATTTGGGATAAAATACAACCATGGAAGTCTTCGGTGAAAACCTAAGGAGGTTACTCGAAGAAGAAGTTACATTCGTCAACACACATTTTTATTTTGTTTACTACTCATCCTATATAATTTTCCATTAAACCCAAAAGAAATAATATCCTAATTATCATATAAATATTTTTTTATAATAATTTAATGACCTATAAACCTCACTACTTTAATTAAATAGGTTACAAAATCAATATTCATTTGTACCATGAACTACCACCTCGCAAACTGATGTTATTCATTTTCCAATTACCACCACTCACTATTTTGTGTGATGATGGATATAAAGTATATATATATGATATATATAATATCATAATACATTTTTTACTTATATCCTTTATAATTATATTCTACTTTCAATGTTGTTGGGGTACAATAATGTTGCCCGTGTGTGTGGAGTTCAGCCGCTTCACAATGCAATGTGATTTATTTTTCACTAATGCATTAAGTGGAATGTAATAAAGAAACTTTTAATGAATAAATGTTATATAAATGATATTATTGTGATATAAATGACATATTTATAATTATTAAATGATAATATATTATTTTATTTTCATTTCACTACAAAATAATTAAATTCTTTTTGTACATGTGGAATACAACCTTCATGAAGGAATATCACTCTCTTTCATCACTAAACCAAATATATGATATATATAAATATATTGAATAAATAATATGTTATATTAATATTATATCATTATGTAAATATAAAATATAACATAAATTTATTAACAGAGACCATTGAAAAATTGAAAAGCTACTCATATGTACATAAAACCTACCATCTTGATGATCATAATATAGTTTACTTTTCATAAAATTCATGATCTGCTTAAAAATTAGATTATATGTATTAATATGATAAATATGAAGTTTATTTTATTATGGAGATCATGAAACTATATAATACTTGAATTAACATGTTTTTTATGGACAAAATCCACGTGATAAAATATGGAAAATAACAATTAAAATAGTGAGAATAATGAATGATTTTCTATTAATATGTGATAAAATGTTATAAAAGGTTCATATATGACATTTTAAAAATTTATATGGTTAATAATTAATTTATTAATATTTTTTAATGCTATATATATGTGGTTATAGTTTGTTCAATTTATAGGACATGTGAGGTAAGGGTTTCTCATCACACTTTTACTTCCATGAGACATAAGCCATATTCTTCACATTTTTATTTTTTGTGGTGTATAGAATTGCCCTATTTTCTGCAATATTCTTAATATTGGTATTTTAATAGAATTTAATGTTTCATTTAATAATTTTTCTTTCAATAGGGTTACAATTCAAAAGTATCCAAAGTGGTAAGGGATTATTTCACAATCCCATCATTATTTTATATTTCTTCATTTAAATCTCCCTTTGTAGATTGACATGATATTTATATTCAGAAATTAATATATTTTCCTGTACCTAATTCATTCCTGAAATATTTCATGTAATATTACCATTTACTTCTCATTGGAATATGAAATAATTTATAATTTTTTCAAAGATAATATGAGATTATTTATCTCTATGGTTGACCATCTTTTTTCATCAAAAACATTTTTTTCTAAAAATTATTCAAAAGATATTTTATATTAAAAAATTATTTACTAATGAAATTTTTACCCATTATTGATCTTAAAAAATAAAACAGTTTGAAATTAATTATGCTTTATTATTCTGAACGTGATACTTTTCAAAAATATTGTACAGAGAAAATGGAATTATTTTTATCTTATACAGAATTTATTAAATTACCCCCAGTCATGACCGACATTTTATGGGAGAATCCTATGAATGATTAGAATGTTCTTTATGAAGAAAAATATTTTCTCTATATTCAAAAAATTCATATTTTTTAAAAATTTTTTTTAATGAAAAGTATTTTGAAAATACTTTACAAATTTTAAAAATTTTAAAATAAAGGGGTTATTTTTAAAAATTGATTATTTGTAAAAAAAATATTCAATGTGATAATTAAAAATAATATTAATTTCCAAAAGACATAATTATATTTCACTTATTCTTTAAGGGGATTTATTCCCATGATACCATCCTAGTTAATTTCCAGATGATTTAAAATCAGTTTGACTAGGGATGTACTATGTTAATACCATTGAGTTTACTAATTATATTATGTTTATTGATTGTGGAAAGTATTTTTATTAATTATGATTATTTAGATAAAGATATTTATATTGAATATGTTTCACCCAATTTATATGGGGAATGAATTGATCATTTTATGTGAAATTAGGGGGCCACTATATTCCCTTGATGCATTGATAAGTCTCCGAAGACAAACTAGATATGGTTTTGGATGAGTATTTACACATTTATATTGATGTTTTGGAATAGAAATTGATTGTATTATATTTATTGAAACCAACATAATTGTTATTAGGTATCCTACCACAATACTCAGTGGTTTGTTTTAGATTACCAGCAATATTGATTCCATCATTATGTATCCAGTTTCTGATATTCCATGTAAAAATATTATTAGTTAGAATATAGGTGGTCATGTTTCAAGATATTATGATTATTTATATATAATTTTTAGATTATCCATCATTTATTATATATTGTGATAAATTTATTGATTAAATATCATGGGTTATATTTGTTTCCCTTTGCATATTGAATTTTCATTATTTATTCATATCTTCCACTATGTGCTTTCCCATACTAATATTCTGAGTGAACCCCTTACTTATGAATTACATTCCATATGATATAAGGAATTATTTTAGATTTATATAGAGGGATACACTAAGAGGAATGAAGATATTATCTATGAAAATTATTTTTGTATTTTATATTTTAAACTGTAATGTGAATTTCAAATATATGTATTGTTTACCAACGATAATAAAATATTTGTCCCTTTTTAATGTGACTATTTGGATATTCTTACAATACATTAATTAAATAATAATCTATTAAATACTAGATTTGAGGTAAGTATAGATTGTATCAGAGGTAGTTTAGTTGAATTTGTGGGAGGAGGTTATAGGAAAAACATATATTAGAGACCATAACCCTATGGTATAATTTTAGGACAAGTATATAAGACCATCCTAATTTCTAGGTAATGAATATATTATATTTTTTTCCATAAAATAAATCGTATTATGGATAAAAAATGTCGATGTGATTCTAGTACTGATGTCCCAAGTTGTAATAACTCTAAAAATGGCATATTGGGATTAAAATGACCATCTCTCGGTGCAGAAAAACAATCTTAACTTTGAAACTAGTTTGACACTCTTAAAGATATTCCTAGAAAAATTAATGTTCATTATAAACCATTAAAAATTATTTGAATAAAAATATTTCACCAAATAAACCATTTTTATGATTATGAGATCATATATTCATAAATATTCAAAATTATGTTCCATTTTTTAATAAATTTTGAGATTATACAACATTATTCATAATTTTATGATTTAATATAGTTTTTTACATTGTTTAAAAAAGGGTACCAATAGATATAATGAGAATCATATAAATTATCATACTCCATATATGGATTTCCCTCCTGGTTAGTATACTAAAGATAGAGCTAGTGCAATAATTAGAAGTGATAAAATTACAACCATATTGGGTTTCTATATACAGTTATGAGTAATAATGCTTCCCATATTAATAGTCTTTATGACTGTCCATATGGTGTAATAATATTTGACTAGTTCATGCGTCAGCATCGTCCATCATTCAGTGGGACTAAAAATCAATTTTTTATGATTGAAATGGATATGTTATATAGAAAATATATTTCTCAATTTGGGATTTGGGAAAAGGGGGAAATTTTTCATGTTAATTTATTTTCTCATTATAAATATATATAAATAGTTATTTTTATGTTAAACACTATGTATTATGTGGAAATATAAATCATTTTGTGAAATGATTTCAAGGTAATACACATAGAAAAATATTTAACTCATTAAAAACAAGAAGATATGGAATGTTAGTTCTTAAGTATAAGATGAAGATAGGAGGACACTTTTTTCTATGTATAATGAAAAAATTTCAGGGAATAAATACAATTTTATACACTATGGATATAATAAATTGAGAATTATTGATTGTTTCTTTAATGAGATTAAGAAAATCCATTAAAGGGAACTGGTCTCCTAAAAATTCACATCATATGAGGACATAATATCATGTACTATCTACAAATATAAAGATTTTTCTAGGACATATGGTTTTGAAGGGTACAAATAGATTAAGAGTATGGAAAATCAAAAATCAATAAAGCGAAGATGGGGAAAAATGATTTTAAAAATTATGGTACATTTTGATGGAAACACCTTGGTACATTAATAAAAGGAAAATTATTTTTATTTTTTTGTGGAGAAAAGGGACCAAAATTATCATTATTGAAAGAGGACAAATGAATTTATCAATGTGTGATGGTTCCACATTAAGGATATGGGTCACTATAAAAATTAATGTCCCAATAACTGAGGGAAAATTATCTAAAAAGAGATATGAGGGGAAAGGACAATATTCTGCTATTAGTATAGATAAATTGAAATGATTAATATGAATTTTTATTTGGATGCATGAAATATGTCATAAAATTATATTATTATTGGAATTATTAATACATAAATGGATTGTAAAGTTGTAATTGTTCCATAAGTATTTGAAAGAATTTGATAAACAACTGTGATGAACAAGAAAATTGATTTCGTGGTAAGTTTATCATATTTTAAAAACATGAATGATGGAATGAAGACAATTAATATTTTCCATATATTTATATAATTATTTTTTGGAGAGATTGATGATTGATATGTATATAGTAAATTAGATAGTTCAAACAACATTGGAACTGTTTAATGTATCTTTATTTTAGAAATTTAGTGACCTTAATTAATATGTTATCATTATTAATATTTTTGGATGGGGATTATTATTAACCATTTATGAAATGATTTTCGTTGGATTTTGGATGAGGCTTTAGTGATTAATTTATTACATCACTATATTATGTTTCACACATATTTGTTAACATGTTCCGTCGATTTTTTCAAAATAATAACAATAGATAAAAAATAATTAATAATCATTATATTATATATATTATGATCCATTAAATGATAATTTTAGTTCATTAGGACATAAAAATGATTGTTTTGATATTATTTTCAGGGAGTATGTGACGAATTGTAATTTTATCAAAGAAAAAACAAATGATGAAACCATTCTTATCAAATAAAAATATAATATGTAATTATATTCGGTTATAAACACACACAATAAATGAATTCACCAAATTTATGAAAATTATAAGGGAAAAATTATCCAATTAACTTAATATATGATGAATTGTATTGTATTTTTAATAATGACAAAGGTATGTTTTCAACACCCTTCACATTCTATTTATCATTAACATTCTTCTGATCATTTACATTTATCACTCTCTATAATTATTTAAATATTTCTTCAATATAATATTTTACATTTACCACCAATGTTCTCTAAATTGGAATCCTTGTTCTTACTTATTCAATATGGAATTAAAACTTCCCTTTATTACTAATTAATATGATGTTTTATTAACTCTCTTAAAATTTGGGTTTTTAAAATTTTTTATTACCATATGTCAAACCCTTTATTAACAATATCATTTATAAATTGTGAGGATGAAATTTATATAAACAGCGGAGAGTGTGAAGAAATCATATTTCAAAATAATAATATTTTTAATAGATGTAATGACGCAAAAAATCCTGAATATAAAAATATAGCACGAGATAATCTATGAAATATTTATTTTCAAATTAATTTAATATCATTGATAGAATGTGAAACCTGATATCCATATTCAAAATGAAATATAATATAATATATCCCAATAATAATGAGGTTAATTTTGTGGGAAATAATATTATAAATTTATTATGAAATTTATTGACAAATTCTTATTATAAACATAATTAGTGTAATTTTAATTAAAAATTTCTGTTTTCTGAAAAATAGTGTGTAAAAAAAAGAATGTTTAGCCATTATTTTTTCACATAATTAAAGATTTATATTTAAAAAATTTGAAATATTTATTTGAAAAAATAAGCATTATTTTTTTAATCAGCAATCAAAATTATCATAGGTTGATTTTTTGGGTTATTTTTAAATTATTTAGCATTCGATGAATAGTGAAAAATAATTAATTTTTATTGGATGATTTCATTTTGATTAATTGATTTTAAAATTTAAATTATATTTATTAGTGGTTTTATAGTAAAATATGTTCTATTATATATCTATTAATCTAATTTATCTCATTGGAATAATTTTCATAGAGTATTTTGATATAAATACTCTGTGACTTTTTAATGATTTTTACATTGAAACCCCAAATTCTCATCACAACTGCAAGATTAATATTATAGAAAAATATTATACTTATTTGAATGGAATTTATAAAAATAGATTCCAAAATTTAAAATATAATAACATTTATTATATAATATGTCTAATTAATTTTTTTAAAAAAATTAATATTGAAAATAATAGAAATTAATTTACATGGTTAAGGTAAAAATGGATTCATTGGGGTTAGCCTAAAAATATATGGGTTAAATTGACAAACAAATGTGTCTAAATTCATTTATCAATATATATTCTTTACCTATAATGTATAATTCATGATATTATACATTGTTCTAACATTTTTTATTCTAAAACAGTTAAGGTATTCACTTTTCTTTAAAAATTTTATATATTTTCCAGTAATCTCATTAATTAAAGGACACCCTGTATCAACTATTCACTGCACCATAACCCCAATTTAGTTCAAAAATTACCTCCCAAAATCACTAAAAAATTTCATCCCCTCATCCATGAAGAATTATTTTTTTCATAAATACAAAATTTTAAGATAATGGTGAATACCTTAGGAGGATACCCGAAGAAGATACAATGTTCATCAATGAGAAATTATATTTTATTTCATCATCCACGTATAAAAATTATAATTAAAAAATGTCGATATAATATCCTCACTATTTATCATATTCATTTATGTGGTTTTAATACGTTTAAGACATACAACCATCCCCAATTCAATGAAATGGGATACAAAATAATCATTCATATGTACGAGGTACTACGATCCTACGAAAAAAATCGCATTTGATTTTTCATAAAAACCTCCCAAGGATGGGTATAGTGATTGATATAATATATAAATATGATAATTATAAATTAAAATTACCTACGAAGTCATTGAATTAGATATTCCTATTTGACATTCCATTCTGTAGGGAATATAATAATTTCACTCCTATGTACAGTGGACTACAGCCTCCCAAAGCGTTGTGATCCATTTTTCAGTAAAGATTTACATTAGACGGTAATAAGGAAAATGATAATAAAAATATGTGATATAAATGATTTAATTTTTATTTTAGATACATTATTATCATTCATATAATATAATATATCATTTTCTTTTTTTACATTTAATAGCATAACATCATTCCTATACGTGTGGACTACCACCTTCAGGAAGTGATGTGACTACATTTCACCACCAATACATATTTGTGATATAGATTATTATATTTAAATAAATAATATTCTATATACTATATTATAATAATTATGTAAAGATAATATATTTGTAAACATATTTCCATAATTATTGTTGAACAAGAAGACATTAACTATGTGTATATATAACCTACCATCTCCGTGATTGAAACGAAGTTCATTTTTCATATCCATAATTAATGGTTGGCATTAATATTATAATGTATGTATAAATATGATATTTTTTAAATTATTATTATTATAATGACTATTTAAATATATAATAAGTGAATGAAATAGTTCATTCATGACAAAACAAGCATGAGATAACAAGACAATTAACACTGAAAATAATGAGGCTAATTAATTATTATTAATTAATGGGTGATAAGATGTTATAAAGGGATCATATATGATATAATAAATATTAACTCGGTTCATTAAAAAATATAATATCTTAACTAAAATATATATATAGGACTTTAGAGTACGTTCAACCAATAGGAAGCATGTGGTAAGGGTTTCTCATCTACCTTCTAGTTCTGTTTGATATACACCATATTCACGACATATTTTTTTTTTGTGGTGAATATAATGCCACTTTTCTAATGGTATAAAATGAATAAATTTATATTCATGGATTTAAATTATCATTTATAATCATTTCTTCCATTGGGTATATTATTCAACATCACCAAACTGGTAAGGAATTATTTCATAATCTCATCCTTATTTAGGATTTTATTTTAATTATCCCATTAGAGTATTATCATGATAATTCTTTTTTAAAACTTATCTATTTTATTAAACTTTTGTTATTGATGAAAATTTTCATCGAATATTAATTCTTACCTCTAGATTCTACTTTAAATTATTATGTATATATTTTTATGATTTTATTTATTTATTTCCCTCTCCGATCAAAAATGGTTTTTCTTAAAATAAATTTTTTATAAAAATAACTTCAAACATGCATTATCACTCTCAAAATGATTTATTAAATACATTTTTACCCATGTTATATATAATAAAAGTTTTTAAATGAATCATGATATCATTTTTAGAATGTGTCATTTTCTTAATATTTTTAGAGAGAAAAATTAATGTTCTTTTTAACCTATATAAAATGTATGGAATTACCCACCATAATGACTAGAATTTATTTGAATCTTATTGTTCATTATTAAATGTTAATTTTTAAATAACTGATTTATAATATTATCGAAAATCAAATTTTTTAATTTTATTTTCAATCATAATATTTGTGAAAATATTTGATGAATTATCTAGTTTAAAAAATTTTCATCTCCAGTAAATGTTTTTTTATAAATAAAAGCTCAAACTGATCTTTAAAAATAATATTTCACATAATAAGTAATTATTTGATGATATTAATTATTAAATGTGTATATACTACAATGATCCAATTCTTATTTTTTTTCTGAATGGTTTTCGACCAGTTGGAATGGGGATGTACTATTTAGATACTATGTAATTTACAATGGATGGTTAATGATTATGTTTATGGATTGTGGAAAGTATTTACATTTCATATTCTATTTGAAATTAAATGTTTTTTATATTGATTTGGTTCAACCCATTAAATATTAAGAACTCATTGGACTTCTTACATGATGGATAGGGCCTTATATAGCCCCTCGATTCATCGACCGGTCTAACGAGACAAAACATATATGATTTTGTCTAAGGTTATACATGTTTATCTATATTTATTGGAACATGAACCATTGGTATGTTATAGATGGACAAAATTATTCATTTCATCATTATGAATTAATTTATTGATACTCAATGTGATTACAAAATTAGTTAGAATATCCATGGTAAATTGTTATGATCATTTGAGTATTTTTATGAAATTATTATATATTCTTTTATTTTTCAATATTAAGAATTTTTTTTTCCAAAATAGAATGTGTCTTAGTTATTCACCATGATATATTGGTTCTAAAATATTTTTTCATAGCCTCTTTTATACAATTACACTTATTTATATAATAAGATTACCCCTTTCATTTATTTATTTTCGACATGATATGAGGAAGTATTTTGATTATTAAATGAGGGATATATTAAGGGGGATAATTGAATTCTTACATTTTTATTTAAATTAATTTTATGTTCTAAAATTGAATGTGAATTTCACTTTTGTATCTAGTTTACTAAGAATACTAAACAATTGGGTACTTTAAGATGTGATTATTTTTATCTTATGTTAATGTAATAAAGGCACCACCAGCTTTAGGCTATTGGAGTAAGGTTTAATAAAATATAAATTTGATATATTAATGTGTTAGATAATGTGATGTAATCTAGATTGATGCATTACATAAATCACTTATGGTTTATTTATATGTTATGATGGGTTTCAGATTGATGTTAATTGGGTATTTTATTATGGTTAATGTGATTTTTTGCTAAGGTTATTCAATGATTTTTGAGATTTAGGCTTCATGGTTTATATAAATTAGCCCGTCACCCATTGTCAAGATAACCATTATGGGGTTTTGAATCTAGGTTAATAGAAGTAAAATGAGCCTCATGCATCTTATCAAGAATATATGATTCACATGATACATTCAATCTATTGTTATAATCATGATTTATAGTTAAATTATAGTTGTTTAATGTTTTATAATGTACTTATATATTGTATTCAAGTATATTAATTTTTTGGGATAATGCTCAATTAGGCCAACCTATATTTGTATATATTTCTTATTAAATATCACATAGAATTTATTATGAGATTGATGTTGTTGATGATGTTGATGAGGTCCCATTCGAATGGGATTAGTAGAGACCATAAGGGGTTATAATGTAATTTCATTATCAATGAGATTAACCCCTTAGGGGTTGATTTTTGGATAATATTGGTTTATTAATGACCCACTAACAACGTATATGGGGTTTTCCTATGTAACATGGTATGAAATTTTACTTTACATGGAAATATTTGTGGCATACGCTTTGTATGGATCATTTTGTATGATGACATAAATTTAGGGCTTTCATGTCCAGTGAGATTGCAATTCTTGAGTGGGATGTCTTATAAGTGGATTCTTAGTGGGAAATAGTTCCCAATTGGTTGATGGTTTGTCACATGAGTTATATTTCATGTTTATATGGAAGGAGGGAGTGTGTTTACATGAGTTATAACTTATGGAGTTCTAATAGGGCTAGGTGGTTAGACATAGTGACCACTGTATGAGCCCTAAAAAACATGACCGGGTGGGAGACCGAGAGACCACATATTTTTGTTGGGCCATAGATTGGGGGTATTTTTTTTCTGAAGAGGGGATCCAATATTGGGGGTTTGGATTTGGTTTGTGATTCCTCTATCAATGGGAAGCATGGGTAGGATCATCAGGTTGTGACTCAGGAACAAGAGGTGAAATCTTATATGTTATTAGGGCATGGTGATGTGATACATTCATTATGTAAGTAAACTATAGTCTTAATTCATTGGAAACTATGATTATAGTATTTTGAGAATGGGTGAAATCATGAGGTCTTGGAATAACTCTAGGTCGAAACAAATTGATTCGATGATATTGACATATAATAGGGGAAGGATGTATGCATGTGGTATAGAAAAGACACCTTATGGTGGGTAATCAAGAGACTTACCACTGAACATGTGAGTTTATAATTTTTAAAGACATATTTCAATAGATATCATTTCATGTAAAGATAATATTCCATGGATCTTGGTCAAATTAGTTTGGTGATGTATTCCTCACATTATATTGGCTCGGTATTTTTGGTGATATTGGAGGGTATGACTATTCATTTTTAGATAAGGTCCTTGTGGGCATGGGGAACTGAATAATCAGATGAACTAAATGAAATAGAAATTTTTTGAGGGGTTTTTTGGGTAATGGATACGGTAATGTGATTAATTATATCTACCTTTTGGTAGGTGAAACCCAGACTGGAATGGGAATGGAATGAATGGATTAAAACATTCTTTCTCTTTCTCGAAACACTGTAGGTGGCACATAAGGATCATTATATGGTTCGATATATGGTAAAAAGGGAACCATTTTAATATTTATGTAGTTCCCATCATTAATTCTTGGAAGTTTGGTTCATTTGTGTTACAACTAAGAATCTCTTGTGGTGGAAAGTGTGATGCAAGTACTAGATTATTATTTTGGAATTTTTATTTCCATGGAAGAATGAATATGAGTATATAAAAATTCATTTATGAATAAAAATTATGAATTTGGTCTTAGGATGGTTGATGATGATTTTAATTCTGTTATTTCAGTCATGAATCGATGCTCATAGTATAGAATTATTGTGGTAATGGATATTGGTACTTCAATCTAGGAACAACACAAATATTTGTCTGTGGAATTTGATGTGAATTATTGGAAAATAAAATGATTCATTATCTATAAGGGTTTTGTCATCATGTATTTGGTAATATATCATCATTTTGGGGAAACCGTTCTCATGAAGGGTTAAACAAAGGCATTTCTACCATTTTTCATTCTCATGATCAAAACTGACGAATATGTTATCAATGGATTATCCAACAAGTGTTGGGTTGAGAATGTTAAATAGATGTATCCCCATGGTATCTCAATTTATACATAATGAGTTGTAAAATATTGTTGGATCACAACATGTGAATAATTTTTTTAATGATTATGGGGTCATGTATCCATATATATAGGTGTTTTGGATTTTCATCTTATATTTATGAAGTGTATAAAAATGTTGGATAATGTTTCAAACGATTATGAATGATAAATTTTTAGGTTTCATATTAGAATAATATTTGGAATTTTTGTTTGGAACACAACTAATTTATGTCTAATGGATGAATGATATATGAAATACTAAGTGTTTTGATAACCATCATGACATATATTGGATTAAAATTTTAATTTTCTAAATATTATAATGCCCCATGTCTGTATTGGATGAATATTAATTAATAAATTATAATTTTTGAATTAGTGGGTGGATAAAATAAGGATCATAGATTAAAAATGGGATTCAAAGAGTTTCAAAGCCTGAAGGAATTTTTTTTACAATGAATGAGTTTCATAAGAATAATAATTCAGATTTATAAAGGCATCATAATTTTTAGAGGGTTTTGGATTACTTTTTTATTTCTTAGAGAAGATGAATGGATCGCATAATTATCACATAGTTTATATTAACAATGATCTGAGAATATTTGTATTTATTAGAGGTGTAGAATGGTTTAATAAACAATTAATATGGAGATGGAAATCCAAGTTAAAACAAATAATATATTATATAGATGTTCCAAAGGGTTGGTGGAATTGTATTCAATCCATTCATCAAGGCATGGGATATAAGTTGTCTCAAATAAATTGGTATGCCTGGTTGGTGCAATGTTTAGCCAACCATGAAGCTAAACCATGTTCTATTTATAAATTATGTAAAATATAATTTTACCATGTTAAATTAGTTATCTATTCCATATTACCATCACCTCTCATGTACACCCATCCCATTTAATTGATCACCTCTTTCAACATTATATACACTTTGTTTTTGGGTTTTTCAGACATTGCATATAACTTTTTTTGGGAAGTATAATTCCACTAGTATTCTGCTATACTATTATCATTCCAATATTGAAAATATAGGAGTTCATTGTTATCATTTATTTGTATATTCCATTAAATTTTAGTGTAATCACCTTTTTCTATAGTAATTGTCATTTTTCTGATGATAAGGGTGTCTAAAGATAGCATTAAAATCTCACTTCTCTAAAATTCGGAAAGTTATGTCTCTAATTTGAATATTAATATGTTTATTTAATATTTATATTTCAATTAATTTCTATATTGATGATGTGTATTGGGAAATTTTTTCAGTATGTTGTTAGGGTAATTCCATGGGACATTGACATGTGCTTGTTTTCATTTTCAAAAATAATGGGAAACTAACAGAGAAAATATTCTCAATTAATTTATATTGAATACCATTGTTTTAAACCCACAAAATTGTTCTTCTAATATTAATTGTTTCATTTTTATGATAATGGTGTTATTTTGAGCTGAATAGCAAAACATGGACATTTTGGATTTTCATCAGTTTAAAATTTTTTCAGTAGTTTTACCATAACATTGTCTAAACTGATGAAAATTGAAAAATTATTTATTTTTCAGATTCTAAGATTCAAGGGATTCATTTAATATTTTTTGACCAAAATCAGAATCGTCCATATGGAAGCTAAAAAGAAGCTCACAAGTAGACGAATGTAAACTGTTTGTTGTTCTGCCTAGTTTTGATGTGGGATCCATAACTTATCCATGGTGGGCCCACATGTTGTGAAATTAGGTGAGTGGATGAGAAAGGGATTTTGGAGCATCTTTTATGAAGGAATAACTGAGTTAATTGGCCGTTTAGGGGGACATTAAATCACCCTAATCCGGAGGATGTCGTTTTGGAGAGTCTGACTGGACAGAATAAATTCTTATAGTGAAATGGCCATAACTCTCGGAATACATGTCCAAATCTGCTGAGATTTTGAGGGGAAATGGAAAACGGAATTTTCAACAACATTCAACAATGTCTTAACGCGTGAAGATGTCATTTAATGGGGAGAAAGGGCGTCAACATTCTGGGGAAACATTATGGCTATAAACGGAGGAGAGCTCCACTTTCTCAAATCATCCATTCTCCACCCAATTCCTTATGGAACACCAAGAAGGGGAACATTTCAGCTTTCACTTTGATTAAGTTTCTTTTTCATAGTTTTGTAATGCCTTATTCATCCCCATTCAACTAGATAACCCTTACCATGGTGGGGCAAACATTTGGGGTGATTGGAGAAGGGTTGGTTCTCTACACTGTAATGCTTGAGTTCTTGGACGCAATTGAATAAATTTTATTCTTATTAAAATTTGTTTTCAATTTCTTATAGTGGATTTTATTATCAAGTTCGATAGTTCTTAAATATTAATTCCGTTATTTATTTTTTCATTGGTAAAATAATCAATATCTACCTCCACTAATTTCTGGTTTATATACGAAGGAATAAACCAAGAATTAGTAGTGAAGTACTCGATGATCATCAGTACGTGTAAAAGGTGTAGTGAATGTTCTTGATTTTTTAGGATAAACAAAACCTGATTGGGTATTTCCAATTTAAATTAAGGATATTCAATAAAACTATTTTACACATGGAAGGAGAGTTGACCAAACCAAGATCTTGGTAAGGTTTTCTCTCACAATAATAATTTACCAAAGAATTGAGAGGAAATGATAGTGGAAACTCACTTCAATCAACTAAGAAGAAGAGGTTTGAATTAAATTGAACAAGGATAGCATTATAATTAGGAAACTGACCCCGACCTAATCACCCTTTTAATTTCATATTTTTTCATTCATTTGAATTTCAAATTTCCTTTCACAACATTTTTACCCCTGTTTTAAAGTGACAACCCATTTTGTGTGCACTCATCTTCGGGAGACATCCTTGGTCAACCACATTACTACATTTTAACCTAGGAAATAATATTTTTTCCACGCCCTACGACAGGCGTGTGTCAAACTTGGCGTCGTTTCCGGGTAGGTAGTGCCACAAACTTATTGTAAATAATTGACTTTTTCAATTTAAAAAAAATATTTTTCCATGTTGTTTTCAAATGATTATTTCTTTAATTCATGGAACAATTACCCACCAGTGAGAGAACCAATTTTTTAATCAACTTGGTCTATAGATTATAAAGTTACATTCTTGGCTAAAAAAATTTGGGGATCATGAATACAAATAATCACAGATGATGAATTCAAGTATTTCATTTAAAACCTTAAAGTAAACCTCGAATACCTAGTGTTGGAGGGTTTGAAAAGCGAATTAATTGAACATTAGGAGTATTTTCCGTAATTTTATCAATAAATGATCAAAGTAAAAAACCAATAAGTAGAAGTTCACAAGGATATTGAATCCAAATTTGAAATAATTATTCAAACAGTTCAACACCTAGTGACCTCAATACAGTGGATTGCGGAACAAGTATATGCATCCCAAGATCAAAAAATGGAGCCCAAACAAGAACAAGAACCAGAAAAATTGATGGATGAAGTATCCCCAGAAATCATTCATGTTGAAGAACCCATGGAGTCCTTGATGAAATTAAAAGAAGATCCATTGAGCCCATATCAATCAATGTTGGAGGATATTGATGAAGAGGATTTAGCAATTGAAATTCATATGGGAGATCAAAAATATCTGGATAACTTCTGGAATGAGTGTGAGGAACTTCTTTAGCCAATTATTCCTTATAATGATTCAAAAACATTTAAGGAAGAAACCAACCAAGCAATTGAATTTGAAGAGACGATAGAGTAGTCTTACTTCCTACCTCTATCTAGGGAAATTCAACTCCAAGAAGCACCTCCCATTGAAGAAGAAATTGAAGCCAAAAAAGATCAGGGAGTCAATATTTTCATAAACTCGTTATCTTTTGATTTTTTTGAAACTATCTTGAGTATTAACTCCCCTTCTTTTAATTTTGCAGATTCAGCCAACACATTTATTTCCTTGGAGGAAGATGATAACAAAGGATATTCATCTGTGGAGGAACAACTAGAGCTCCCCAAACCTGTTGAACAGTTAATGGAGGGAGTACAATAGAAGATCAAAGTGGATTTTCTAGAGGAAAATGAGACACAAGATACTTTATTTGAAAGGGAAGAATTTGATATTGATAATTCATGCTTTAATTTTTTTCAAATAGAATTAAACTCTAACATTCCCTTTGATTTTTCCCCAGATGTATCATACCTTCATAAACCACTGGATAAAAAAGAAGATGTTGTTCATGCGGAACCCAAGAAAGGGGGGGGGACTTATTCATTGTCCTAACCCCACTATGCATGTTTTATCTCATTACAATGAGGGTGGACTTTCTGCATTTTATCGATGGTGTTCTCAAGAAATGGTATGATGTTCATCCTGGAAAGAAAATTTTTTTGTTGGTTCATGAGCAAGAAACTTCACCCACCATCAGATTGGGGATAACCAATTAGAACTTCCCCTCTGGAGGTAGTCAAATTCCAGGGCCCACTTGGGGGATTAAACCAAGATTTATCCTTCTTTTATCATCCTATTTCTATTTTTATTTCTTTTAATATATTTCTTATGTTATGTTAATTCTTTTTTTAGGTTTTCAAAGAGCAACACTTAGGATCCAAACTCAACGTTGCATTGCCAATAAGTCAGTTTGTATCTATCCTTCACATTTTCTTGCTGTTGTGATACAATATGAAATATACTTATATGTTAAATCCACTTGAATTCATCGAGGGAACTACATCAGTTAAGTGTGGGGGAAGGAACCTTTTTAGTATAGGATTTTCATTTGATGTCTGTTTTCACAAAACAAAAGTGTGTGTTTTAAAAAAAAATTGTGTTTATTTTTATATTTTTGGTGTGTCTCTGAAAATTTTGAGCTGAAATTATTATCAATATCATTTTTGAAACCCATGTCAATGAATAAACCAATCTATTCCATGAAAATAAGCTTAAATGAATTATGAAATGACTTTGTTTCGAGTTCAAATATTTTGGAATTTCATGAAAAGTACACTGATTTTTTAATCCCATTCCATATTTCACTGTCTATATCTTTGAAATCACTTTCATGTGAGGCTTCTAAACCATTTTTTTCATATTCTTTTCATTCACCTCATTTAATGAGGGAACCATACCATGCTTGCTTTAACCAGAATTTGATTTATTCCTTTCAAAACTTGAGGGTTTGGGGTACATGTGTTTTAAATTATTGAGGCATTTATTTGGGTTGAATCCCCCTTTTCAAAATAATCCTTTTCATTATGGCCCACATTTACATTTATCATTCATTGTAGCCCCTAGTATCCATTAATTTCTTGTTAGTTTAGCCACATTACAAGACACTTTTCCCTATCTTGCATACTCTTGAAGTGAAATTGCATGATCTAGTTGATCTTAAGTGTGGGGGAAGATGTATTATGGTGTACTACCTCATTAGGTTATACTTTTTGGTTAAAATAAATTTTGGAAGAGATGTGTGTGATGATGAAAAATTATTTTGTGGAAATTTGTGCCTTTTCTGGAGATTTTATGACAAGAGAAGATGTGCCTTTCTGGAGTGTCCAATGTAAAAAAGAAAGATGTGCCTATCTGGAGCTTTAAAAAAAATCATGTTTGAAAAGATTGAAATTTTTGCTGCTGATCTGATTGAATGATGATGGAGCCTATTTTCAACAAAGGGGAAGTGAAGTAGACCATATTTGAGTGAAAATTAGAATCTTGCGATTTTGCTTCAATACGAGCCAAGCCTTCCTTTTTCAGCCTCAGAAGTTTTAACATCTAAATCCTAACAACCGGAAGCCACAGAACAACCCTGAAAAGTCCTCATGATAAACACATTTCATTGACTCACATCGAGTGGTGAAGTAGGAATTTATCAAGCCTATGGTGACTCTTGTGTGATTTTGGATGAGAAAATCCTTGTCCAACATTTACATTTGTGAGATGGGAGAAAATTAATGTGAGGTATGTGTTTTGTCTGCATGTGATAAGAAATGAAGTTTAAATATATTAAATTCTAAAATGGAGAACTTGAAATAATTGTTTTTGATGAGGCATGATATATTTTTGTTTCTTGGAATTGATTTGATCGATCTCATTGATATGCGATTTGGATTTGATTTGATTTGATTTTTACTTGTCCAGGAGTCCAAGTGCTAAGTGTGGTGGAATTGAAAGAGCAAATACTTTCAATTAATTTATATTGAATATAATGGTTTTAAACCCACAAAATTTTTCCTCTAAGATTAATAGTTTCATTTTTATGATAATGGTGTTATTTTGAGCTGAATAGTAAAACTTGGCCATTTTAGATTTATAACAGTTTTATATTATTTCTGTAATTTTCCCATAACATTATCCACAATTATAAAATTTCAAAAATTATTTCTTTTCCAGATTCTAAGCTTCAAGGGCTTCATTTAATATTTTTGGACAAACAGCTGAATCGTCCATATGGAAGCTCAAAAGAAGCTCACAAGTGGATAAAAGAAAACTGTTTGCAGTTCTGCCTAGTTATGATGTGGGATCCATAACATATCCATGGTGGACCCAAATGTTGTGAAATTCGGTGGGTGGATGCGCAAGGTGTTTTTGGAACATCTTTTATGAAGGAATCACCGACTGAATTGGCCGTTTGGGGGGTCATTAAATGACCCTAATCCGGAGGAGGTCGTTTTGGAGAGTCTGACTGGACTGAATAAATGCTCATTGTAAAACGGCCATAACTCTCGGAATACATGTCAAAATCCGCTGCGTTTTTTAGGGGACACGAAAAAGGGAATTATGAACAACATTTAACAAGGGATCAACACTTGAAGATGTCATTAAATGGGGCTAAAGCGCGGGATCATTTGGGGAAAACATTCTGGATATAAAAGGAGGATAGCTCCACCTTCTCAAAGCATCCATTCTCCACCCCATTCCTTCTAGGACACCAAGAAGGAGAACTTTTCAACTTTATCTTTTATTTATTTTCTATTCATACTTTTGTAATGCCTTCTTATTTCCCATTCAACTCTATTACCCTTACCATGTTGGGGTAAACATTTGGTGTGATTGGGGAAGGGTTGGTTTTCTACATTGTAATGCTTGAGTTCTTAGATGCAATTGAATAAATTTCTTTCTTCATCAAAGTTGATTTCAATTTCTTATAGAGTAATTTATTATCATGTTCGATCATTCTTGAAAATTAATTCCGTTATTTATTTTTTCCTTGGTAAAATAATCAATATCTCCCTCCACTAATTTCTGGTTTATATACGATGGAATAAATCAGGAATTAGTAGTGAAGTACTCGACGATCATCAGTACGGGTAAAAGGTGTAGTGAATGTTATTGATTTTTTGGGATAAACAAATCCTGATCTGGTATTTCCCATTTAAATTAAGGATATTCAATACAACTATTTTTCACATGGAAGGAGAGTTGACCAAACCATGATCTTGGTAAGGTTTTCTCTCACAATAAAAATTTCACCAAGGAAGTGAGAGGAAACGATTTTGGAAACTCACATTAATCAACTAAGAAGAAGTGGTTTGAATTAAATTGAACAAGGATAGAATTATAATTAGGAAACCGACCCCATCCTAATCACCTTTTTAATTTCATAGTTTTTCAATCATTTTAATTTCAAATTCCATTTCACAACATTTTTACCCCCGTTTTAAAGTGACAACCCGTTTTGTGTGCACTCCTCTTCGAGAGAAAACCTAGGTCAACCACATTACTACATTTTAACTTAGTAAATATTTTTTTTCCAATGCCCTACAAGAGACATGCGTCTGCAACCGATGATCCATATTACAGCTAAATAAAATTTAGAATATATTTTATGAAATACTTTTTAATGAAATATTTATTTTTTAAAGTTTATTGGCTTAAGATATGGTATTTTAATGAATTTTGAGCTTGTAAGTTTTTTTTTCAACCATGGTGGGCCTTGATAGCTTTTTTTTGGTTCATGGAGAAAGTTAAAAAGCTATAGAAAAAGATATGTGGTCTCCATACATTCACATTTTTAATTATGATTTTTGGTTTTATTTGGAGCTACCTGTATCACATGTAAGGTGATCAACATGTTTAAATTAAATAAACTATGTAATTAAAATATTAATTAATTAGTTTAATTTATTTACTATTTCAGTTAGTGAAATTTAAATACCACAAAAAAGGATGTAAAAAGATAGAAGTAATTGATAGACATTGATACTATCATGTTTTCCTTAAAAACCAATGGTGGTTGACCTAAAAGTATTCAAACATAAACGTCATATATAGACAATTGGACATTGATGATGTGTTGGATGAATATAATGACCTTGTGAGGCATTGAAAAATCTAGATGGGTCATGGGATTTAACTTTTGAGTGATTAATATATTGAATACCCCATGTACCTAGTTTGGAAGTGGTTCTTAGTTGATGATTTTATAGTAATTTAATTATATAATGAATTACTTGCTGACCTGAGACATTATTAATTACATGGACCAATGAGAGGGTGCCATTATGGTACTATGAACTGGGGGCCCTTATGGGGGCATGTTGAATAACTGAAACAATATGGTAGTATATGTAATACAATGAGATGGAAGTGAGTGTCACCATAGAAATTGAATGGAAAACTTAATCCATTGGGGATGTAAATTATTTAGATGGTTTTTTCATTTGGGTATCATTTGGATTTATTTTTTTCCCCATGTGAATTTTATGAATGTATTGATGTATTCTACCATGTGTTTCCAAGAACACAACCTATATGCTAGATGCGATTATGAAATTATGATAAATGCTCAAATGTTATTGACAGGACATGAAAATTGACCTTATTTGGTTCTGATGTGATATGGATTACACCACGATTTAATCATAGATTCCAAGTCCCATATAGTATCAAGCTGTTGAGATATTTTAATATTTTTCGTGATGCTATGACGTGACATTGGGTTTATACAAGACACCTTAAATGCTAGGAGTCCCTAGGATTCCCAGATCGACTTGGATCATTACGCATTGTCTTGGGGTACTATTTTATAATTTTATTTTTATTTATATGTGCATCCAAGATCATCCATTCAATTTGGATGTTTGAGAATGAGTATTTCCTTATTCAATTTTATGATACACAGGATTCCTGGGATTCGAGTTATAATCATTGAAACTAGAGGGATATTTTTTATAAAATGAATTTATTATATGTGTATGAATAAATATTAATCCCTTAATCATACTTTCATTTATTTAATATTACCATGAATCTTTGGATATATCCATAGATCCATTCCTAATGAGATTTTTTCTCCTTGATCCTAATAAGTAGGATTCCTCGGTTACACCAGGGTCTGCTAATTTTAAGGGTAGCATAATTGATGACATAAATAAAACTAACCCAAGAAATTTATTTCATGGTACATCAAGGTCATGGTAGTATGCATAGAATATAGTATAGTAATGGTACATGAATTGTAATGGACATTAATATCTTCTCAGAGATATTCTAGCATCAGTTTGAAGCGTGTGTTGTTTCCATATTAAATTTATTATTCTATAGTTTATTTATTCATACAAAACATGTCACATGCACATATTACTACATATATTTATATATTCTTAAGTGGTTATGTTTGCAATTACTTCCTTAATTATATACTAAAACATTTATAGTAAATCTATAATGTATGTGTTCTACATAAAGTATCACATGGTCAATATAAGCACTTGTTTTGGCTAAACAATGATATAGCTTGGTCATGTGTTTTATCTCAAATAATTACAGGAGATTTGTATATATGGTAGGCATAGTGTAGTCATGGATCCAATATCATTATTTTGGTAATGGAATATATATGTTACTGATGGTGTGGGAGGTTGGCTATTTCATTACAAGGCTATTATGGTGTTTATTTCATTTATTTATTATTTTTAATGTTTATGTTATTGGTTATACAATCCTTTTTTTGTGATGAATGGAATTTAGGTTTATATTATTATACTATGAACACATATATGGGGGTATACCTTCCCCATGAAACCTCCATAAAAACCTGATGTTTTTCGGTAGCCTCTATATTTGGGGGGGGGGTCACTTGAGGTCTTTTGATGAATTATGTGGGAAAAATTTAATTTTCATTGGATTAAGATTTTACTGAACCCATGGATGTGATGAAGTATAAGTATTCTCATTTTTTTTCAACATATAAACCGAAAATAATTAAAATATCTTATATGAAATTAATAGGTTATGTAATTTTATGCGACATGGTAATTTGTGAACCAAAAATGAATTATGAATATGAAGAAGTTTCTCATGAAATAATATAATTAACGTGATTTTATTATTCCGGAAGATAAAGAACAAACCTGATGAACTGAATTCAAGCTAAGGAAATTCTACTCAGTTTTCCATTAATGAGTCATATTATGATTTTTATATATATTTTATATGAGGTGTATATACAACCCATATGAAATGTTAAATAATTAATTTACCCAGACTCATGCTATATAATTTTTTTACTGTTATTCATTCATTGGGAATATCATTGAGATGTTTACAAACTAAAAAGGGACTTTTTCATTAATATGAATCTCTTTTAATGTTTTCCTTATAACTCTATTTTTCTAATTGTACATGATTTTTAATTATTTCATTATGGTTAATATATTTTAATGTTTGAAATTATTGTTCTTCATTTAAAGTTTTTTAAAAATAAATAACGTTTCATAGAATTTGTGACGGTGGATAAAAAAAAGAAGGATTGTTTCATTTGAACTTAAAAAGAGACAAATATATTTTCCCCATAATAAAAATATTTTGAGATTGGATTCTATGAATATAATTCATATTTTATATAAATAAAAACCATCCTTTTATTTTTACTTTTTTTTATTGAATAATTATTTTTAAATGAATTTGAATTTTTTTTTATCTGAAATTCATATTCATATGATATTAAAATACATTTCCAATTATTTTATAATAAATAATAGAAAACATAAATGGATTTATTTTTGTTATGGAAGATGGAAATTATATTAAAAATTGTGATCCTGATATAAATTATATTAGGCGTTGATCCCAAATATAGCATACATGTTTTTCTGATATAGCTTATATCAATAGTCATGCACCATTTTAGCTCCGGAAAATGGGTGACCCTGATATATCTAATGTGAAAGGTTGTCCCCATTAAATATTATCAATTCATTGTTTAATGGTCATGTTCAGTATGGAATTATATTGGATATATAAAATATAGTTATTCTAATTGAAGGCATTTTGATAGGTGTTTTGAATATGATGCTCTAAGTGGTCAAAAAATGATTTTCTTTTTCATTTTAAGGGTTTAATAAGATTTTGTTGAGCATAATGTGTGTGTAGTTTTCATATGAAATTATTTTATTACATATTCTCAAAGATAATTGATGCTAATTGTTTTTCATGGTTTTTATTATTTTTCAGTAGACTAATGGTATTCATATTTTTCTAACACATACTGATATTTCTATGATAATCCCAAATTTTTTAATATTTTCCAAAGGATTTGTGGATGGTTCATTGAAAACCAGAATACAAGTTTAATGTAATGAATTTTCATTAGGAAAATAAATCATGTGTTCTTTTAAATGATTTATATTAGGGGAAAATTGAATCTGATTAAAATTTTCCCCTTTGAATAGTATGAATTTTCAATGTATGATTCATGAAATAATTATATAAAACTCTAAACTTGAAAATAGGCTCAATGTTAAATAACCTGAATTATGGAATAAAACTAAAGAAATTGTTTTTTATATGTTGAGGTAATTATAACAAGTATCAATAATATATTTGTTTATATATAGAGGTCCATAAAATTATTAAATCATTACATTGAAATTTTTTACATTATGTTTATGCTTTAATAATATAGATTTTTAAGTTTACTATATTTATTTATCTAAACATGTTTGTGTCAAATAGTTTTTCAAAAAGGAAACATGAAAGATATCGTTTTAGAGAACTAAGATGATAATATAATTCCAAATCATAATGATGGAATTATAGGGATTGAAATAAAATAGTTTGTTATAGTTATGGATTAGTTGGGACAAGGAATAAATGGTGGGGGTATATAAGATAGTGATTAACTAGATTTACCACAGTGGAAGAGGATGATATAAGGAAATTTAATGAGACAACATCCTCCACCACTAATAGGATAACCTGGCCAAATTATACTATAATAATGTATCAATACCTTGGAGAATATATTTTATGTAATGTGTTTCTAAAAATATCCAAAGGAAACCCTTTAAATTTATGATTTTGAAGTTGAATATTATCGATTGTGGCCTTTGGATAAGAATATATAATATGGGGAGAAAATATTTATTCCATAGAATGAGATACATTTAAGAATATATTCCATGGGAAATATTTCTATAGGTTTTTTCCTCTCTGGATGAAGAAATGTTTCCATGAATTGAGGGAAAAATATAATGACTCAATAGATTCATATAAATAAAACTGGCAATATTAGAAATAAATTTGCCAAATTTCATTAAAGATAATGATTATAAAATTAATATATTTTACCTATGGTTGAAACCAAGAATATGATGATATTTAGAAACATGAAAATTAAATTGATATGAGATTTTTTTTTCATTTTCATGTGAATTATAAGTCGGAGTTCTCCGACACTTGTTTTTCACAAGATTATAAGAGTATGAAATGGTCAATGTATAAGTAAAGTGAATTGAAATGAACTAAAATGTATATAGGTAAGACCCTAACATGTTCCATGTGTTATAAATGAAATTTTGGTGAATATTTGTTAGGATCTATAATGTGTAATCAGTGTGGTGAGTTTGGTAGTAAGGTTTTCAACATCAACGAAAATAGTCCTTAACCATCATAGAATGTGATAACTGATATCCATTAAATGAGAAGATGTTTTAGCCAAAATGATTTTGTATAATATGAAAATTGGTTTTTTATTATTCTTAATAGTGGTTGAAATCATCATGATAAAAAACTTAACGGAGTGTAAAATTCATTTAAATGAACTAATTTTTAAGTTGGGTCATCTAGTGAAGTGGTTATAGATCCATAGAGCTTAGTTTTTTTAAAGGATAATCATGGGTTAATTGTTTTAGACACCAATTTTTAATTTTTTATGTGCTGATATATTAAATAGACCAATGAATTTTTTTGGATATGATTTTTTGGGATTATGAATATGTAATTATTTTTCTAAATGCGATGTATTGATTCACTTTTTTAGACATAAGATTCACGTTATTGATGAAAATTAGCATTTATATGATCTTTAATAATTAAGGTTATTTTATAAAGGACAATCATTATATTTTTGGTAACATTATATGTAAAATTGTTTATGAAAAAGGATAGCTTAAAGGCTGACCAACAACCTGTAGCATCTAGCATGTCCTTAGGGATTGAACCTGTAATAGAAGCCTAAAAAGGGAGAAACTCTAAAAATTGGACTATGTGGAATATTGGATAGTGTGAAATCATTTTTTAATTAAATGGATTGAAAAATAATGATAATTTTTATATCTATAGTATATTTGTTTCATATATATAACCAAAATAATGAAAATTAGTTTTGTAATTAGGTTATATATGTCACTCCTAATGAGGATATCAACAGTTGTTTGAAAAATAGTACCATGTAAATACAATTTTTGTTTTGGGTAATATATAAAAATAGGAGTACTATCTACTTATTATTTTGTATACTATGTGATTCATTTTATGTTTATTATAGTGCTTTTGGAATCGAGGATTAATCTTTTATACTCATAACTTGAGAAAAGATGAGTGTGTGATATAAATTTATTAATTGAGGAAATTATACTAAAAGAGTAAGAAAATTTCATTATTCTTTTATCCCATATGGAAATTAAATTTCTAAATATGTGTAAAATAATATTGAAACAATATATTGTCCAATTACCATCATTTCTGATGAAATCGATGAACTTTTTCGAACCATTTTGTTTTATGGTTTTGACTTCCTAATATTTATATTGATAATTCACATTCTTACAGTTAATGATCTTTATTTCTATCCATAACTATTTGGGCATAAATACATAATTCCATGTTTAAATAATACTATTCCACATATATTATCCTATTCGGAATCCTATTTTGTGTTATTCTGCATGACCTTAGTAATTCATTTTCTCCCTTATCAAGAGGATATTTTATTGACACTATTTATTATATGTATTTTGAACAATGAGATTTTAAAATTTAAAAACATGTATTACTATGATTATAATAAAATTGGAATGAATTAATTTATTAATGGAGCGTGGAATGTAACACCTCTATATTGTAGAAAAAAAATTATTCTCGATAACATATTCGATAGAATATTATATATGGAACATTGAGCTTAAACGACACATAAAAATTATTATTGTTACAACATGGACATTACATTGGAATATATGGATAGTATTAAATAAATTATTAAAAATATATATATTTAATTCAAACTCAATATAAATAACTTATATATTATTATTAAATAATCCTATAATTTTTAGTGAGGCAATTCATTTCTTTAAAAATATATTTTCTTCAAAAAAATATGGTTTACAGATTTTGTGAGAAAATAACATAAATAAATATTTTTTAAATTTAAAAAATTTATTTGTTAAAATGGAAATATGTTATGATATCATTATATAAAATGTAATCTAGTGATAAATTTTTGGATGTTTCAAAAAATATTGATTTTTCTATGAATAGTGAAAAATATAATTTTTTGTAAAAATGTAATTTAAATTGAATAAAATAATTAATTTAAAAAAAAATTAAACATTGTTTAATTTATAATAAGTATATTTTGGATTTTTTTATGAAAAATAATTACTTTTTAATCAACTTTATATAACTTTTTAGGGTAACATTATTTTTTTGTTTAAAAATGGGATAATCTAAAAAAGGGTAAAATGTGCATAATTTTTATCAATTTTTCTTTATTAATATAACACATAATGAGGAACGATTTAAATTAATTTTCTAGATTTTATGTCAATAAATATTAATTTATCTCCGAACATGGATTATTATTAACCGTAGAGTTAATATAAAATCATCTTTTTTCATGAAATGTAAAATTTTGGAAAACAAAATTTTTAGTTAGATATACAAGTATTTTTTTAAAAACAATTGACCCTTATATGTGATAAATTCCTAAAAAAATAATAAAAATTTTAAATAAAAATAATTTAACATATCTAAAATTCAAACTTAATTTTTTACAATAATTAATAGTAAAAACATTAAAAATTATTTACTATTGTTAAGATGAAAACAATATTAACGGTTTGTGAAACTAATAATATAATTAAAAAATGAACAATAATATTGTATAAATTATATTTTTAATTAATATATATATAATATAATGTCTATCTCTTCTTAATAGTCAATTTTTAGCATTTTATCATGTGAAAAATGTGGTTTAAACTTTTTCATTTCAAAAAATAAAAGTTAGACATTATCCTCATTTATATATGTTAACCCAATATAATCTATTATTGACACCGTAAATAAGCTTTTTAATTTCCCAAATCAATATAAATATCTTAATTACTATATTCAACAAAATAACATGCTCTACATTTTATCATAATGTTATCCTGTCAATGATTTTGGTAATTATAAAAGTTGTTAAATGAAGAGGTTATGTGTCTAGCCATGTGTATTTGTTTTATTTAATCATCAAAATCCATAATTTCATCTTAAATTATGAATATACCATAACTAAAAAATAAAAAATATTCTAATATGCATTTATGTTAATTTATTACTTAAATTCATCTCCTCTTCCATAAAACGGTATATGAAAACCTTATTCATGTATTTGATGGATTAGCTCCTAGTGAAATAATGTCACAATTTTCCCGTAATTTCTTCTCAATTGTTGTTATAATTCTGTAATTATAAAATATGTTTTTTTACATATTCCTTTTGAAATTGCATTACATTTGGTATATAATAATGTTGCGCATGTGTTTGGCGGACTAAAACCACACAAAGAGATGTTATTTACTTTTCAATAATGCTTTACATGAAGGATAATAAAGATAAATTAATATAATATATGTTAAAAATGAAATAATTATTATATTCATGAAATATTTTGGATTCTATAATGATATCATATCATTTTTATTCTTACGATGATAAAAGATAACATCATTTGGGAAAACGTGTGGAATACCTCCACCACGAAGTGATGCGACTCTTTTTCCCTAATTAAATTACATTGATTATATATATAATTTTATATAATGAATTAAAATGGTACATATGATATTTGACTAATTTGGAAAGAAAAATAACACAAAACTTGTTTCAATAATGATCACTATAGAATGGATATTCTACTCATGGGTATGCATGACATTCCATATCCATGATTGTAGCGTAGTTCAATTATCCTAAAAATATTTATAATTTGGAATAAAATGTATAATTAATAAATAATTATTATAATTATATACTTATTTTTATTTTTATATGTTCAATAATGACCTCATTAAACTAGAGTTGACCTAATACAATAATTTTATACATATAAACAAAATATCAACAACAAATCTGACATGACCTAAATATACTATGTAATTATATGTAACATTGTAATAGGTTCTATAAAAAGGAATAATAAACAATAACATATTATATATAATGTAATAAATCATCAAAATTTTTGTTTAGGAATTTAACGAATGAAAATGACAAATCAAACTTGAGCTAAGAAATATCATCTCAATTTCCAATCGTTGAGGCATATTATGATTTTATTTAAATTTATTCTGATATAATTTGTATATAGAACAAATTTTATTTCTAATATCATGAATTTACATTTTATAATTTTTCAATTTTTTTATGTATATTATTTCATACGGAACATGATTCATGTGTTTCCAAAGTGTAAAGGGACTTTACAATAAAATCTAATTTTTATTGTCTTCCTTATAACTCTATTTGTCTTCTATGTAATTTTTTGACATTATTTAATTATAGAAATGAGATTATAATAATTGAATTTTTTCCTTTTTTAGAAATTATTTTAAAATGTGCTATTTTATACAAAATGTGATACGTTATTTAGAAATGATATAAATAATTCTTTATTTTAACATATATGTCCAAAACGACTCTTCGGACACCATGACCATTATTTAATGTGAGGATTAATTTTAAAAAATCCATATATTTTTCAAATAACACCATTCATTATTTTTCTATTGTAAAATTTGGTATTAAAATTATTTATTAAAATAAATGTGTTTTTTAGGTATTAAAAATGGCGTTTCAAATGAAATGGGTATTATGTTATTGAAAATAGATTTTCATATAAATTTTAAAAATTATTTAAAATATTTTGTTATGATAACTGTGAAATCCTAAATTTTTTTATTAATGATATATTAAATTATCATTATATGAAAAATTTGATCCTGATACATTTTACTAGATTTGTTGAGTCCAATTAAATATCACGAGTGAGACTACTGTACATTATACAAATGGTTGAGCCCGATATAACTCTTTGAAGTTGGTGAGACCTATATTTCTTATAAAAATAGAAATAACCATTATATATTTCCAATTAATTTTTTAAATATAATGTTCATGGGAAAATTATATATGATATTGGATGAATGTTTATTCTAATTGAATGTCTTTTTAAGGGGTTTTATGAATATGATGCTAAAATTATCATATTTTTTATTTTTGAATATGGATTCTAAATGCATTCATGAGAATTTTTATTGCGGAAATTTTTTATTATATACTCTCAAATATCAATGAAAATAATTGATTTTAATGGGTATTTATTTCCTCAATAAGAAAAACAGTTTTCTTCTTTTTCAGGTCACTTATTGAGATTGTTTTTCTCATAACATGTTTTTAATATATTTTTTATACGATCTAAAAATCGTTAAGGAAAAATAATAATTCTTTTAAAAAGCCACAAAATTATTTCATTAAAATAAATCAAGAGTTATTTTAAAAGATTTATATAATTCGAAAAATGAAAACTAATCAGATGTTTCTATTAGTAATTTTGATTAGTTTTATTACATTAACGGTATAATTTGTTTTGATAAATTAATATTTCATTAAATTTATTTAAAATGAAAAATTTATATCCAGATTTAATTTTTTTACTTTTACTTTATATTCATTTAATTGTTTAAATATTTTCATCCCTTAAAAAGGTTATAATGATGTAAATCCTTTAATGGTTTTTATAATTTTTTTAATGTTTTTTATATTTTTTATTTTTGCTTATTGTTTGTTTAATTTTTTTTCCTTTTCGAAAAAATGGGACATCAATTGTAAAGCACAATAGATAGACCCTTCCCACCCTTATGGGACATAATGGGTATACCCTATGGGAGGGCCTACTATAGGTAGACTGAATAGAGTCATATGGCATTTTTAGGCCTAAGGAGACTGTGATTTTGTGTATAAAAAAAATGTTCACACTTATTTTGGTCATAATAATCCTTTTATGTCGTTTCTCATGTGTGTGAGTGATGGGCTTCAGTTGGTAAACACCGATGTCAACTCATGTTTGGATCATTGTGGATTAATTGTTATACCACTCGACCAATAGATCCTGTAATTGATCTTTGATTCGTTGATTATCTAGATAAAAATTTTTGATTGATTTTTTCTCTTTTTATCAGTTACAGATAAACTATTCAATATCATTTTTATCTCACACAATTTTATTTGAACATCAATTCCCCGATTATTTATTTCATTGTTTAAATATTTTTTTAGTTTTTCAATTGGTTCACTTTTACATTCCAAATATATTTCTCTCGTCCAAAAAATTCATTGTTTCTTGTGTCATGATTTCATCCTAAATTATTTGTCTACTTCTTCTATTAACTCATCCTTTCACTTCATTTAATTTTTCAGTCTCAGAGGTATGATAATCATCTAATTATTCTAGTTTTATGATCTTACTTAACAATTGTGTCTCTATTAATGATCGGTATATCATTACAATGGTCAACCATTAGTCTTGACTTATAGATCAATTTGAATCGATATATTGATTTCCACAGGTAGATTAACACCTCTAGAATTTCCCATTCATGTGTATATCACATTATCATTGTCACATTTCATCATTTATTCAATGTACAATATCCATTTAAGTTATATGTTTGATGTGAGCTTAACAAGTATTTTTTACTCCTTTAGTATAAAAATAGACTGTTGGACATTAGTGGTAGATTAATCTATCATTTGATGTCTACAGATATATTACCATCACCTATAGACCATTTTCTGAATATAGAACCTTCACACTAATTCAGAAAACCACTTTTTTTAAAATGGCCACACAATATTCTTCTTTATTATGGATTCATTTGAATATTTTGTTCTCCACCACTATAAAAAGTAATTTGAATATTTCGAGTTGTTTTTATTATTTATTCAAGAGATATTTATTTTCTATATTATTGTGGTATTTCATTTTTTTATCAACAAATAATTAATCCACCATTAAACATCAATGGTAGATCAACCCACCATGGGAAGACAACGGTAGATCGGTCCACCGTTGGACACTAATAGTAGATCTGCACCAACGTTATATCAATTTACAACTAGTCTTTTAAATCGATATTTAGTTTAATGTTTTTTTTAAATTTTTATTCATTATTTTTAATTTTTTTAAATAAATATTCTCTAATATATATAATAAATTTTTATAATATTTTATTGTAATGTGTGTAAAAAAACAACTCATATGAATGCCATAATCCACTTTTATACTTCTATATTAAGTTATTTTTATTCTCTATTTTACAATAGTAGTAACTATATCAATAAAATATATGTTTATCCAATATATTTTAAATATAATATAATTATTTATTATTTATTATTGTTTTCAATTTATTTTATTATAATAATAATTCACAAAGAAATGAAATTCATTATAGTTCATAAATATTTTGTGCAATATTAATAAATGAAGGTAACAACAACATTAATTTATTTTTATATACAAAAAAGATACATGTAGTAATTGGAAATCTAGATACTCTTAGAAGATCATTATCTTAGTGTTCTAAGAGAAATCATCGAGGAATAAAAACATTTCTACTGATGATCATTAGACATATTCATTTGTAATACAACATCGAAAAATACTTTCATCTATCATTTTTTTCATGATACATTTGTATCATCTATGCTCTGGTTTTGATCATAACATAACTCCATCATTCATCATTATTTCATTCATGAGATCAATGATCATTAAGCATTATAATATATGAAATTTTTGTTCATATGATGATTTCCATATATTTTTTCATTATTTAATCATTATTATTCTATTTGTATTTATTCTAGTAAGTTATATTCTTTTAGCAATATATATAATTTCATGAATTTTACTTTCATTCAACCAAAAAAAATATTATTAGGTTGTGACTCCCAATCAAATGTCAGGTAATATAATAATGTTCAGTCTCTGTTTAAAGACTAGGTTGTTCCTCCAGGAAACTATAAAATGTGGTTTTTGTAACATGGTTTTCACACCGTTAAATTTAAGGTACATAATTAGTACCAATATTCTCGAGGTCCATATACATATGAGGAGTTCTCTATGAAATCGGTGATCCATAAAACACTTAATTATGGTGTTCATTCAATTTTATTTCTAGTGTGCCTCATATCAATAAATTTACACTAACTAAAAATATTTATTTTTGGAAGTCTTATTATTTATTTTTAACTTTTTCAAAAGTAATATTCACCCCTATTGTCATCATTTATATAACTATCAATCCAAAAATGTGTATTATATTGTAGGACATTATTTAATGGAATATTTACCACTCTTATTATTCATATTGTATATTTTTAACTATAATATAACATGATATCCTAGACTTAATAGTCTATGGAATAAATAGACAGGTTTATTTTAAGATATATGGTGTAAATGAAAATTATTGATGAATTCCAAAAAAACCCCATTATTTCTTGGATGTTACTATGGATACAAGAATGGTATAATGTAGTCCTACATAAAACTGTTCGGTGTGGTTCAATGGACAATCAGGGATAAGCTATATTATCTACACAACATTGATCTTGATACACTATTAGGTAATTTCTTGGTAAAATATATTATATATAATAAAGATAAAAAATATTTTTTACGATGATATCAGGAGAACTGTATGTATCCATGTTTTAGATTTTTAGACAACCCATGACATATGAAGGAATCATCAAATGAATCATTATTTGACTGGAATGATCATGAGAACCAATCTATGTATTCTCGGAGTTGAATAAAAGGGAATTCAAAATGTTATGTGATGAATCTCTAAAATATATGTTCTATTGGGTTACTAGTATAACTAATGGTATGAGTTCTCATAGAGATGCTTTGGACAACACATATCAAGTGTAATTATTACATATATTTTATTCAAAAATATTTCATGAATATGATTTTCCGTCAATGAGAGTAAGAATTTTATGGAGTAATCATAATAAAAATGTCTACGCCCTCAACTATTCTATGATTTAGAACTGAAAAATATTAATGATGATGAATATACAAATAGAATAGGTATTTTGTTTAAATATAATTTTATTGATACATATAATCACTCCAATTATATGATCTATGAGCAATATTAAGATATTAGTCAATATATTTTGAATTTTTTATTTTTTCATGAAAAACATAGTTGGAAAGAGGTAGTGTAAGAGGAAGTCCAGAAAAGACTAAAAAATGTAATACTTATAAATATAATTATGTTTTAGAAATAAAATTTTATTAATATAAGATTAAGGTATACACAGGAATTGAATAATCTAAAATTAGCAATAAAAATAAAGAAAAAAAGAAAGAGTGGAAAATAAAAAAACTATCTTCTTTTGGATGTTGGGAATGCTCCGAAAGTTCATACTCAAATAGTGATTATTGAAGTGAACAAGAGACATGAAATCCTACCCTGGTGGTAATAAACTGTGAGGTAAGTAATTCCATATTTAAAGAGTTATTAACTCTTAAAAATGATTATAATAATGTTTTATCTACGAATTAATTCAAAAAATATTTTAACCCATGTCCTTATTTCAATTGTATGAATTATAAATTTTAAAAAAACATTATAAAAATTCATATTTGATAAAGGATAGATTTATGTATATTGAAAATTATACTTATTAAAAAATTAAAAATATGAAGCTAATTAATGAAAATTATAAAATAAAAATGGAATGTGATAATCTTAATATATAAGTTTCTTAGAATGAAAAATTAAAAGTGAATTATATTTCTGAATAATTAAAAAGAATGAGGAAAATGAAAATAGTAAAAAATTTGTTAGTAAATGGTAAATGTCAATATATTTTATTTAATTGAGATTTTTATGTTATGAATAAAGTATAAAATTAATTTAGGGTTGTTATGTAAGTAAATAGTAAATTAATAAACATTACTTATATATCAAATGTTAATGTTTTAATAGATTTAGATGCTATTCAAAAATAGAATATGGATTTCAAAAATGAAAATTTTAATCTTAAATAAAACTTTTTTATTCTTGTTATATGAAATAAATATATTATAACATGATTAATTTAATTAAACTAATATCCAACAAGAATATTTGTTTTGGATAGTGTTTTATAATAACAATTTTTAATAAGTCTAACATTGTTAAAATATAAAATGGAAGAATTTAAATTGTAACATATTTTAAATTTTGAATAAAAGGGAATTATTTTATTGATTGTTCACAGAGATTTAAAATATAATTTGATATAATATAACTTTCATTTCAAGCGATTTATTTTCAAATTAACATAATTATAAATTCATTAAATTAATTCTTTTCTAATTTTTTCTACTAATAATCCAGTTTGACCCCTGTTATTAGGGGTACCAAATAAATCTATTTGATATTTTCATTTTAGGTTTTCTGACTTCGAGGTCTCAATGAATATGGGTATTTATATAGTGGCAGATCAAAGAAGATTATAGGTAATATTTAAAAAAAAAATTATCAATTTATTCAAGTAATGGTGGCCATGTCACATTTGGTAACAACTCTAATGTCCTGATCTATGGAATTGGTGATGATGGTTTTTATAAAATATATATTATTTATAATTTATTATAAATTGATTATTTAAAAAATAATCTTATAATTATATCATAGTTTTGTGATGATGGATTAAATTTTATATTTGAAAATTATAAATTCATTGTTTTGAATTTTTTTAATTTTCTGAAAATAGAAATGAAAATATAAACATTATTGGTTGTTTTGATCTAACCAAAAAAAATTATATGTGTTTTAATTCTATTTTATCATATGAAATTCTATGTCATATGAGGCTTATGAGTGTAGATTTTAGATTTTTTTCAACTGTCAAAGAATGAACTGTTTCTACAACTACCTAAGTTATATACAATTGATTAATTCATGTGTGATTATTGATTGGAAGGTATCCATCAAAATGAATGATTTAAAACTATATAACATTATATAATAACTACATGTTTATAATGAAAAAACATTTACTTGTTTTTACCAATAAAAAATTTTAGTTTTCCTAGTATGAATTATGTATTTCTAATTTTTTTTGATTACATCATATTCTTGTGGATTTAATTATTATCCCTTAAAAAATAAATGTCATCCAAATTTTGGATTTTCTATAAAAATATTCAAAAAATCAAAAATAAGGCCATCATCTCTATCCTAGGTGATATAGGTCGTGTATTTTTTATCTTATAATTTGATAAATTTTGTTAGAATAATAGATATAATAATTATTTTTCATCCCTTAAGAATCCAAAAAATAAAATTTTCGTAGAAATAATGAAGAGATCAATTCAATAAATGGCTAGGTTAATACTAATTGAATGTAGTTAACATAAATATGTTTTGGTAGAAAATGTAAATAAATTAATCCATGATTTAAATATATTTTATATTAGGACATTCCTAAATAATAAGTCTGATGTAGAAATAAATGTTTCAAAACTAAAGATGTATATTTTGGGTTATTAGGATATATAATATGTATCTTAAATATAAAAGGAAATTTGAAGAATTATGATTCCAAATCATATGAACAGATATTTTTATGAAAATCCCTTCCTTGGAATTTTAATATAGTTTTTAGTAAAAAAACATCTGTTTTTGAAGAATATTTTCATGTAATGTTAAATAAATAAATTAATAAATAGGATATAATTTAATCAATGTAAATGATGAGTTTTGAGAATTCAATTTTGTTGATGTTATTCACCAAAATAAATACAATGCATCGATTATGGGAGATTATATATCAGGTCAAACGTATCTAGTGGAATGTAAGACTGGTAAGATCATGATATTGAAAAACAAATTGATAATATAGAATCTATAATTAAAACCAAAAAAATTGTTTTACCTATCTATGAAAAATATTATTTTTCTGGAGATTTTTTCCCATTCATGTAAAAAATATTTTAATTGAATTTAATTTTGTAAATCCAAAAAATGATGTATTAAATCAATTTAAAATTAATAAAGTGTTGGATTTAGATTCTCTTCTAGTAGATAAACCTATTATTGGATGTAAATGGTGTTTTCAATATATACATGATATATATGAAAAAATAATTAAACCTAAAACAAAACAATAATCTCAATCTTAGTCCTAGGAATTTTTAATTTACATTGAAGATTAATTTTCTCAGGTTTCATTAATGTATTAAATTATAATTTTATTATATTATTCAGTTTTTCAAAAATTCAAATTATTTCAAAAAGATGTAAAATGTTTTTTTAAATATAATTATTTTTTTGTAAGTCTATGAAATACAACACCAATGATTTGAAAATGATAGATTTAAAAAACATGTTTTTAAAATTATAAATCTAGATATTGTATTGAGAATGATCCCAGAGAATGTCATGAAATGCCAACATAGTTTTTATCATGAAACTATTTTATTAAAGGTATGTTTAATTCAACCTTGTTTATGAAAACAGTTTCTAGTGATATACTGATTATATAGTTTTATGTTGATGATATAATGTTTAGTTCAACAATTCAATAGTCCTGTAATTATTTTTCAAAACTAATGGAAATATAATTCGATATAAGATTAACGGGAGTACTAAAATTGTTCCGTGGATTACATGTTAATCAAGGAAAATATCATATTTCATTATTTATGTACAATTGTCTAATGTATTTGTAAAAAGGGTTTCATTTATTATAGTTAAACTATGATAAAACAATAAGAACTGATTCTAAATAGGATTTTATTGAATCTAATAATATTTTTTATATTAAACTATATTGCGGTATGGTAGATGATCTTTATTATCTCACTTAATCTAGACTAGAAATAATGTTATAGGTTTGTATGTGTTATAGGATTCTTTTAAAACCTAAAAATCATACCATTTTTTTTAAAGAGTAGTTATAAATTTAATGGGTACTTTTGTTATTTTACTTTTCTATCATAATGATAAATTTATTGATTTAATGTCTTAATCTGATTTTGACATTGAATGTTGCAAAATTTACCAAAACATAGATTCATGTATGTTTCATTTATTTTGAAGAAGATTCCATCCTTCTTTTATAAGAAATAAGTTACAGTAGAATAATCAAAACGTGAGGCTAAATTTGTTGTTGTTTCTAGTTGGTTTTGACTGAATATTTTGTTAAAACAAATAATGTATTATTTTAATATCATTTATGTTAAAATTATTATTTGTTGTGATAACTAATGTTCTATTTTAAATTTTTAAAAATCTTCCTCAACAGTGTATAAAAAAACAAATAGATGAATGATTTTATTTTCTTAGGGATCAGGTAAGTAAAGGTGATATATTTTTGGTATTTTTTTACTACTAAGGAAAAATTTGTATAACATCCCATACTATAAAAAAATATATTACATCAACATTGATGAATATTTATGAAATAACATAAAAAACCCCCTCCAGGATCGTATAGGTATGGTGTCTTTAGAAACTGGGAAACATAAATAACTGGTTAATTACACATCCACATTTTCTACCACTTATTTATTCAAAACTAGACTCACTTTTGACTTATGTTAATCATTACAAATCTTAATGTCCTGTGGAAAATAAAAAAAATGAATGATGAGCTCAAATTCTCAGTAAGTATATACTAGGGAAATACTAATGATATCATAATCATAAGAACCTAACATTTGAAAATATTATCCTAAATATAAAAGATCATAATATCATGTCATGGAATAAATAATAAAAGTGAAATTTAATCCAAATATTTAGAACATCAAACATGAAATTTCGTTTCATACACACATAATCAGATAAAATAATTCCATTTTAGTCAAGACTCATTATCAATATCATCATTGTGGACAAAGTCCATTACTGAACTGAGTTCAATCCTCGTTCTAGCCCTATATAACTAAACTAGATTATCATTCATTTCCAGTCAAGTCTATCTACTAAGATATAAATCATTACTAAATTAATTTGTGGGATATATAGGTCTCACCCATCTCATAATAAATCAATTCATATATGTGACCCAAAAACATAAAAACCATTCACCATAGCATAACCCATGAAATATAATGGGTTTTGTAAACATCATTCCATCATAAATGATATAAAAATGGATTTCCAAAATAAAACATAGTCAAATCATAGTAATAAAATTCTTATAAATATACAGTAATATAACTATTTTCATATTATATGGATAATAACATTGAGAAAACATATATAACTAATTTCTTAAGAATATATATTTTCTTTATAATTTTTTTTTTCTTTCCTTAAATAACCACAAAATTTTAAATGAAAATATTTTACATGGAAATAAAATTTTAATCTTGTATATGATTATTCAAGGAAATAATTCATTATTAATGTGTAAAAATATGTTCATTCTATACAATTTATAATACATTCTTCTCATACTTTTTCCAGAAAAATTAAAAATTATCTCCTATCGAAAAGGGCAAAAGATTCCATTCATACTATTTAGTAAATATTTACAAATGAGAAAAATTTATATTTAACAATTATTAAAAGATATAAAGAATAGTTTTAAATACATATTTAGGAATCATGGATGTGTACGATAATTATACCCCAGTAAATACTTATGAATAAACAATCTTGAAGAAAATGAGATTTGTATAGTTATCACATACCTTAGGTCTAATATGAATTGTATGTATCCAAAACTCCAGTATAATTATTTTAATAATTCTACAATGTTATTATTTAATCATAGTCATTTTTATGATAATATTTATAATATTATATTCATCCAATTGTTAGTAACAAAAAATCGTTACACATTTTTCATGTATTAATTGCTCTGTGTTATTATTAATGTTTCAGTATATAAGTTCTTATTACTCTTCTTAGATTATAAATATATCATTTAAAAAATGATATAAGAATATCATATATCATATTTATTCATTATATTCATGTATATAAACATTTTTTATTGAAGATCATGTATAATGAATCGCATCACATCATGGAGATGGTAGGTCGTACATATGCACGAGAGATTATATCATTCCAAAAATTGTTGAATGATGTATAAGATTTAAAAATCAGTATAATCTTATAATAATCATATTTAGTAAATATTTCCATCATTATACCAGTCAAAGTAAGGTGGTAGTGAAAAACATAATACACCAATGGGTGGAGGTGCTAAGTCGTACATAGGCATAGTTAAAAATATTATCTTATGTGGTGTAAGTTGACCATAAATGGAAATTTAATAAAATTTTAGACATTATAAATATTAATTTGTAATATTTATATAATTTTATGTCTTTTAAATAATTTAATAAAATTTAATTTTTACAAAATATAAATAGTGTCAATTTTTACACTATTCATTTATCCGATTTTTAAAATACTCCACAAAAAATAAAAATTGAAAACAAATATTTAATATAATACTAAAATTTAATAGGATCCTATAAAATTAGTGGAGAACATTAAAAAGTTAATATGACTTGTTTTATTATTTATAAAACCATTTATTTGATATTTATATTAATAAAAAATTTTTACATCACTATTGTTTCATCATTATTCGTAATTATTTAATCAATAAAACTTATCAATAAATTTCTATGATATAATAATTACTTTAGATTTTTAGGGAATATCTTTAGTTTAAAATATCTCTTAGTTATACATATATTTATATTTATACACTTACATAAAATGAGATTGTGATATTCATTCATATTCATCAGTTTTTTACATTTAAATCATATAAATAAGTAAGTGGCCATTAAGTTATTCAATTTCAAAACATATATGATAAGGTTTGAATTTATTCATCGTGTATAATTTTTATAGGTGTTACGGAAAATTTTATATTATTATTTATACAATTAATTACCAGTTTTACCGTTAAGAATCGTAATAAAAATAATTTAAAAAGTTATAATTCAAAATTACCAAAACTAAAAATAGCCTATTAACATAATTAGAAGATAAGGATTCCAAAAATGGAATCCATTTTTCAATATTCATAACACAAAATTTTTGCTAATTAATTTAAATTTAATCCTATTGTTGAAATGAGGAATCATGTTTTAAAATATAAAGCATTTTAGATGGTTGAAATTTATGTTCCTATGAATTCAATGTAAAATTAATTACAATTATATAAAAAATATTTAATGATAAAATTATTTTCTATTTAAAATATAAAACCATTAAATATTACTATTTATATATATAAATTTTCTCGATGAAAAAAGTTGTTTTTAATTAAAATTTAGCATATTTTTACTATTCATCAAAACAAGAATGATATCAGAAATATATTAGAAATTTCTCCAATTAATATTGTAATATCTATATTCAAAATAACATTTTTATGATGTCATATAAAAATTATTACTATGTCAATATTATAATTTAAAATGGGCTCCCCATTCCAAGTTGGAAAATTAACCTTTTAAAAAACATGTATTTATACATCAAATAGAGTATTATTAATACAATTTGACTAATATATCCATTGTATGAATATCAAAAAATATTTTATTTTGTAACTAAAAAAATATATTTATCATTAATTTTTATTGATATTTTTCATAAAAAATTAATAGCCAGTGAATTCATAATTCATTTTCATAAGATAGTTATCATTATTCTCACTTTCCTAATATTTAGTATATAATGGTAATTTTATAATAATGACATATCTTGCATTATTTAAACTCACAATAACCTACAATGAATGCTACTAAAGAATAAAAATTATTTAATGAAATTATTTCATAAAACATCTGGGTTATAGTTCTACCCCCCATAATCTAAATTTCACCCTATAAATTCATCACATAGAAACAAACAGATGAGGATACCTCTCCCTCATCATATTCACAAGTTTACATGTGTCTTATTACAATTTGTGGTTCCTACATAAAACACTAACATTGTTAGAGGTCATGTTTTGAAGAAAATTTTCTCTACTATCTAGAATCTCTATCAGTTGTTCTTCATAAGAAATATCTTTCTCCAGCCATACGACTTCCGAGCTTAATAAATATGAAGGATTGGATCTGTAAAGGGAGGAAAATTGAAGAAAACATTATCAAGAGAGAAATTTGATGGAATCACCCATTATTATGATATATTCCCAAGACAATTCAAAATTTCAAATGGACTAATATACATATGGTACAGCTTTCCCTTCTTTTCAAATCTCATTACTCACTTCCTAGGAGATATTTGTAAGAACACAATATCACCCACTTCAAACACTAGGTCATTTCATGGGTTGTTAGCATAAGTTATTTTGATGAATCTATGTTTATATTATGTGTTGTTGAATGGATATGACATTGTCTACTATTTCATCAACATGATCCGGTCCCTGTAGCTTTAATTCCCCAATATCATTCTATAAAGTTAGAGTTCTGCACTTCTTTCCATAGAGCGAATCACAAGGATCCATCTGAATACGATAGTGAAATATATTATTATATGAAAATTCCACCAATGGTAGTTATTGATCAAAACCCCTTTGAAATATATAGTTAATGTTCTCAACATGTCTTCCAATGATTAAATTTTACTCCCTAACTGACCGACTATCTGAGGATGATAACCTGTGCTGAAACATCACTCTTTATCCAGAGCATGCTAAAGACATAGTGAGAACTTCTAGGTAAACCTCATATCCTAATCAGATATAATGGAATAGGGTACCCAATGGAATTTTACCACTTATTTTACATATATTTTGGAATGAAGATCCAGAGAGAAATCCTCTATAGTAGTAATGAAGTGTTCTAAAATCATATAGTGATCAACTATAACATAGATATCATTATTGCCTATGGATTTTTTGGGATGTCAGATGAAAAATTCTATAATGATGTTTTTTTATTTCCATTCTCGGATGTATAATGGTTGTTACATCCCCTTAGACATTGTAATCTATGCCTTTACTTGCTGACAAACAAAGCATCCAGAGACATATTCGGTGAAATCTATTTTCATTCCAGCCCACCAAAACTACTCTTCGAGGTCTATATACACATTTGTGATTCGTTTCTGAATATGGAATTAAGAACTATGAGCCTCATACAATGTCTATTTATTTAATTATAGTATTACATGAATACAATCATGGTTGCAGAACCTTATTATTCCATCACAATCAATGTGTAATTCAAGAACATTTTTCACCTAATTTTGTAAATCTACATCATCCTTCTGTTACACATTAATCATCACTTGTATAGATGGTTGAATATTCATTTGAAAAAGATAACATTTCACCCATTCCATTAAAATTTCAAGACCCATCCTTTTCAAATCAAAAAAATATTGGATCATTCGTGATCCTCATCATGGAAAAAGGTAATTTTTACTCAAAGATTCATCCACCTTGTTCGCATTTCATGGGTGGTATTGTATTGAGTAGTTGTAATCATTAATCAACTCCGAACTACTACTTTGGAACATTCTCATATACTTAATTGTAAAAATATAATTTAAAAATATATGTTTATTATAAATATCACACCTTTAACCATAAATATAATGCCTTAATATCAGTAATTTAAAAATTACCATAGAAAACACCAAATCATGAGTTATGTAGTATCTCTAATGAATTTCCAACCGCCATGAGGTAGAAGATATCACCATGTCATTTTTCATAATAAATAATCCTATACCATTCTTGGATTCATCACTATATATCACAAACCATTCTCCACTACAAGGTAGTGTGAGCACAGGTGCACTGGATAACCTTATTTTTAGTTCATTGAAATTATCTTCACATTCCTCTGTCCAAACAAACTTGACTCCTTTCAATGTCAACTTGCTAAGTGGATTAGATAATTGTGAACTGCCATTCCATAAACGTGTGTAATATTTATTCAATATTAGAAAACTGCAAATGTCAGTTACATTTGATGGTATCAAACATAATTTCATAACCTCTATTTTTGTTGGATCCAAAAATATCCCCTCTCTTGATATTATGTATCCCAAAAATGAAAATTTCTAAAGAAAAAATTCCAACATGGTAAATATGGCATAAATCATCTCAATTATTAGGATCTGTAGTTCAATTCTCATGTGGTCTCTTTCATCATCCATACTATTTGAATAAACATGAATATTTTCTATAAATACTACCACAAACTGATCAATATAGTCTCTAAAGACTCTATTAATTATATCCATGAATATAACATGGGAATTAATAATCACCAACATGAATCACTATAAATTTAGTTTCATAGTTCCATTTATAAAAATCTTTCTACGTTATATAAACAATTTATACCCTTTATTGGTGATATCTGGAATCATGAAAAATCATAAAAATATATAAAGCTATGAGTATTTTGTCAAATATTCCATCAATGTAGGGAAGATGATATTTTTTCTTGATAATATTATAGTTATGTTCTTGATAATCAATTCAGAGCCTCATTGTACCATCTTTCTATATAAATAATAGAACATGTTCTACATAAAGTTGTCACACTATGATATATGAATCATTTATCATGATTCCCTTGGAGTTTCTCCTTCAATTACTTCAACTCAATTGGGATATTCTATATTGTGTCTTTGAAATAGGTATAACACACGTTAAGATTTCAATTGAAAAGTCAACTTCCAAATTTTCTGGAAGACGTGGACATTCCTCCAGAATGACTTCATCAAACACATGTACAATGGGTGTATTCTTAATTGTTTGTTTCTCCCAAACCATTTGATATAAATTACATTCATTTATTGGAATCAAGACCCATAATATGGGAAAAATATATACTGGAAAGTCATATTCATCCATGCATTGATAGATGATCATATATTGATTAGGAATATGAAATGTGACATACCTTCCTTGAAAATTTATATTAGATACATATAGAGAAAGTAATTCAATGCCAACAATCACATTAAATTCCTCTATAAAAGGGATCAAAAAATTAGTCGGATGAAATTTCATAAAATCATTAACCCGAGATAAATTATATATTTTTATGTGACTATTGTACCATTAGGAGTTCTCACAACTATCTGAAATCTAATTTATGAGTAAATACCTAGTAAAACATAGAAAATTATTCAAAAATAAATGTGATAGGGGAACCAAAATTAAATAAAATATTTTCAACATTAGAGTGGACGATATGTGTACCATTCACCACTTGTTTTCATACTCCACATCACTGATAGGGATTCCAGGTGACTTTCATTTATCATTATCCTTAAGTGTTTATTTACATCGTTCATCATAAATAAATTTTGTATTAGAAAATTTATTGGCATAATGTCCCATTACATTTCACTTGTAACATTTAATTGTATGAGGTGTAATCATTATAGCCTTTTATTTGATTGCATCATTATACATATTTTTCCCATCACTTCCGTATTGAACTACCTGATTACCTTCTTTCTTACACATAAAACATACAATAGTACCTTTAATGGAATTCCCACATGTTTCATTCCATTCATTGAGTATAAGGGAAAAATAATATATTTTCTTCAAAGTGGTATCTAGAGTTTTCCTTTGAATTCTATATTTATCTTCTTATCAAATCAATATGACAAATGGTTTTCTACAATATCCATCTAAACCATGAGATAAAATCTAAAAATTCCCTCATATCTACTGATGTCCCTTATTGATAATAACCTTCATATATTTTGTTTTAACCCACTAATGAATCGATCAACACTACTCTCAGGTTGGATAATAATTCTAGAAGCATTCATTTCTAGTATTGTAATTTTTTTTTCACAATTACTAATAGATTTACAATATTTTTATTATGTTCATGGAACCATTCCCTATCATTTATAGAATAATTTGATTAAAGTAATTATATTAAAAAATATGTTATTGAATTCATAGCATTTCATTTCTCAATTTCAACTATTTTCCTCATATTTTAGGTAAGACTCCCCCATTGATCAGCTTCTCCTTCCAAATTATAATGACTATATCATGTTTAAAAAATTGTCGAACTAAAAATATATTTTTAGTGGTACTGATCAATTTTTCTTCAAACTAATGGATCAGAGGACTCAGTAAATGATTGTGGTACCTATCTCATGATGGTCTCAAAATAATTTTGATCCCTCCATTGATCATTTGGATGTCTTGAATTATTCACATCTTAAGAAAGTGTTGAGTTCATGGGTAAAATTTTTTTCATTCAATATCCCATAAAAATAAGTTTCTCCAGGTGAAAAACATTACATTTTACGTCAAATTCAGAATAAATGATTTTTCTGGGTTCCAACAATTGATTAATACAAGGAAGAATTTTATGAAAAAACCTAATCATAACAGGAAACCCACCTAATAATGAATAATATGTCAGTTTATTAGACTTTAGTTTTTATCCTAGGTAATTCCAGAACTTCTCTGAAACACTAGTGTTGGATTATAACTTATAAATAGACATATCCTTAGGGTTCTTAATATGATATCTCATCCCAGATTCCAAAGGATACATATACCTTTTCTTTGATACCAACTACAATAGAATAATCAATACATATAAATAGTACATCATCATTGAAAAATATTTGTTACAAACATAATAAAACAACTCAAGTATCATATATGTTTATTGTCTTTAGAAACTGGGAAACATAAAAAATTGTTTCCTAAGACATCCATATTGACTCCCACTTATTTATTCATAACTAGAACCCCTTAAGTCACATCTTACATAATACAATTATTTATGACTCGAGGATTATAAAAATATTGAAGAGTAATATCAAATTCTTCGTAAGGGTAAACAAGGGAAATATAAATCATATCATAATCATAAGAACAGAAAATTTGGATATCATCTACAAAATATAAAATATCATAATATCATGGCATGAGATAAATCATAAAAGTGGAATGTAATCCCAGTATTTATAACATAAGACAGGAAATTTCATGGAATACACACATTTTCCTAGAAAATCATATATTATTATCCATATATCCTTGTCTAGACCACTATAGTGGACAACGTTAATTATCAAACCGAGTTCACTTCTCTTTCCATCCCTGTATTATTAAACAAGATTTAAATTCTTTTCCAGTAATGTCAATCTAATGAGATATAAATAAGTATATAATTAATCATATTTAAATATAGAACCCACCAATCATATAATTAATCCATTCCAATGAGTGCCATAAAAACATAAAAACATTCACCATTTCACATCCCGTGAAATAAAATGTTTTTCATAAAATTTATTCTATATAAAATAAAATAAAAATTTGGATTTTATAAATAAGAGACAGTCAAATCATCTTGATATCATGTTTAGAAATATTAACTTATTTAAAGAGTGTCATAATAGATGTATAATTATTTTGAGAATACACTTGGAATTAATTCATGAGGAAAATATTCGTTCTTCTTCAATAAAAATTTCCATCCTTAAATTGACAGTCAATTTTAGATGAAATGATTTTATGTTGAAATAAAGTTTCAAAATTTAATGTGAATATTCTTGGAAAAAATTAAGTATTATTTAATAAAATATTTTCATTCCATACAAGTTACAAGGACATTATTCTCGTACATTTTCCAAAAAAGTCAAAAATTCCCTCATACTAAAAATGACAAAATATTACATTCTTATCATTTAGTAAAAATTTAACAATGGGTAAAATCGAATTATAAAAACTATAAAAGGTTATAATGAATACTTTTAAGTAAATATTTTATTATCGTGGATGTGTTTGATATATATATCCCAATAAATACTTAAAAATATACAATCTCAGAAAAAAATTGATTTGTAATGTTATCCATTACCTTAGGTACGATATGATTCATATGAATTCTGACCTCCAATATAATTATGTAAATAATTTTACCGAATTATTATATAATAATAATAATTTTAATTATAAAATAAATGATCATATTTTCATCGGTTTGTTAGTATCATTTCATTGTTACTTCTTAATCAGCTATTAACTTCTTTGTATTATTATACATTTTTTGTCAGATAAGATCTTATTAATATTTTTAGGTTATTGATATATACTTTACATAATTTTATTAGTACAATATCTATCATATTTAATCATTAAATTAATGTATATAATCATGTTTTAATGAAGATCATATAGAATGAATCGCATAACATCATGGAGACAGTAGACCGTACGTATGCACAAGTGATAATATTATTCCAATAATTGTTGAATGGTATTGAAGTGGATGGTGTATAATATTATAGAATAATTATATTGTAATAATATTCATATATTGTTATTATTTCAATTTGTATACCCATCCATGTAAGGTGGTGTTGAAAAACAAATTACACCATGGTGTGGAGATGATAAGACGTACGTACTCACGTGTGGTGATTTCATTTTTCATAGGATGGGAAGAAGATGGAATATTGTTTTTTTATTTTCATAATAAAATATAAGAATAAAAGGGACACTGATTTTATTTCATTATAATGAAACAACTAATGTAGTGGTTGTAGGCAAAGAAATAATTTCCGAAGAATATGTCGAAGAGATTACCTCTTCCTTGATGTGCTTCTACTATATATCTTCATAGATCACTTCAGATGGTATCTGAAGATGACCAAAACTAGTTGAAATTAAATTGGTTAGTTTCCAAACTAAAATGGCTAGTATTGTCTTAGATTAAAGTATATAAATGAGGTTAAGAGGTGAGGGAGAAGGTTCCCTTTTATAATTGACATGAGGGGTACTTTTCAAAACTCCACAAATAATAATTTATTATAAAATAAATCCATAACAAAAAACCTCAATAATGACCCAATATTGAAGACGATAAGCTATAGGGTTGTAATATCCTCCAACAATAATTTATGGACATGTTTGTTTTATCAAATTAAAACATATCTCGTTATTTGACACTTAGTTATTATATAGAATTTCAATTTCGGTAATAATGTTCTAAATATTTTAACGTTATAAATATATACATATATTTTTTTAAATTTACCATAAATAGTAATTTATTAAAATTTTAGATATTATAATTATATCTATGTATTTTTTTTAATATTTTTATGATTTATATATTATTTAATTAAATGTAATTTTATTGGAAATATCAATAGTGTCAATTTTGGAACTACTAATATATTTGATTTTAAATAATGTCCTCAAAAAGTTAAATTTGAACAAAAATATTTAATATACACTAAACATGTCATAGTCACCTTGAATATTTTTATTAAACATTAATTAGATTATATGATATTCAGTTTACATTTTAATAACCATTTATTTGATATTTCTATTAATAAAATAATTTTTACATCACAATTGTGTTTTCATTAATAGTAATTATTTAATATCTAATATTTAAAATAAATATCTAGGATATTGGTAATTATTTTATATTTACATACACAATATATAGTCTATAATATCTCACATTAATCCATCTATTAAATTTAATATTCTTATATAAAAGCAGATTGTGACATTTTGTCACATTCATTCATTTTTATTATATTCATATCATATTTAGAGGTATGTTTCCATTTAGTGATTTAATTTTGAAAAATGGATGATAAGGGTCTAATTTAGTTATCCTAAATGAGTTTTAAACGTGTTAACGTAATTGTAAAATATTATTTTTACCCTTAGTTAACCGATTTACCTTTAACAATGGAAATAAAAATAATTACCAATGGTACAATTCATAATTCCCAAAAATAAAATCACGGTATTAATATAATTTTTACCTACTAATTCCAAATATATAATACATTGTTTTATAATTGAAAACATATAAATCCAAATAATTAATTTAAAATCAATCATTTTGTTGAAATTATAAAATGTGTTTTAAAATTTTAAACATTGAAAAAGATTGAAATGTTTTTACATATGAATTCAATGTGAAATTAATAATAACTAAATAAATTATATTTAATGACAAAAATATATTATATTTATGCTTTTAAACCATTAAATATTATAATTTTACCCTATAAATTATCCTGATGAAAAAAACTATATTAAAATTTATCATATTTTAAATACTAATCAAAACATGAATTTTATCATAAAAATAGAAAAAATTTATCCAAAGTAAATTTTTATTTCCCAAATAAAAATAACTTTATTTTTTGACATAAAAAAATTATTAATGTGTAAAAAATTTAATTTAAAATGGGTTCATCATTCAATTGTTAAAAAATAATGTTTAAAAAAGGTTATTATACATCAAATTGGATTTTATTCATACCCTATGCATAAAATATCCCTTTGATGAACATCAAAAAATATTTTATTATGTATATAACTCATATATATATCATTAATTTCAGTACCAAAATTAATTCAATGAAAAATGAAAATATCTATTTAATTTATATTTTACGTAAATAGTAGATAAACATTGAATTTAGAATGCATTTTCATAAGTTAGTTGTAATTATTCCCTCTAACCTAAATGCTAGGATAATATCGTAATTATATAATTAAGGTATCTCATTGTTCATTTAAACTCACTATTATGTGAAAATAAATCTACTTAAGAATAAAAATTATTCAAATAAAATATTTCATTAAAACATCTTGTAGTTATATTTAAAAAAAATTTCACTAAACTGTTAGATTCTGTCATATTTTAGAAAATGACGTTTGTATTACGTATTCTATATTCTTAAAGTCTCTATTAATTATAAAAAATATTCTTTATTATCTTTTTAAATGTTTTATATAATCCAATGTAATTTGTTTACTCTCATTAAATGAAAATTAGTTATTATAATTTATAATTCATTTTAAAAATAATATATTATATTAATTCAACATTCATTGATGATTTTAACTGTCTATTTAATCCTATGATAGTATACTACTCTATGATATTTAAAGTAATGAAAATATATTAATAGGTAATCTTTTTAAAAAAAATTCTTAGATACATTTTGATAAACATAAAAGCAGAGATGCCTTTTTATAAATTATAAAAAATGTTATGTTTTGTAATTTAAAAAAATGTGGGTTTTGTTAGTAATTTAAATTTTTTATAATACCTTAAAAATATTATTTTTTAATAAATTAATGATTTAATAAATTTATTTAAAATTTAAATTTTTTTATTAGAAATCAATCATTTTATATTTACATATGTATCTATTTAACATTGAAATGTATAGATGTTCTGAAAATGATTAAATAATTACAATTTCTTAATGAGTCTTATAATTGTTAATAAATTTTATATTTATAAATTTAAAAAATGATTAGTAGAATTTATTTTTGTTTCCTTATCCAAATAATGTTACATCAATAGTTAGCCACAAATGCTAACACTCAACCACCCTTAAGGGATCCAATAGGTTATCCCCATGGGAGGGACTTTCATTTGTAGCATGTATGGAGGCATTGGATATATATAGGGAAAATGGACTCATCCCCTTGTATATGGAACACTAGTTTATTCATATTTTTCAATTGGTAATCCCACTAGATCATGGGGAATGTGTGTGAGTAAATGGGTGTGGGCAGTGAACCCCACTGACAGATTGATATTGGATTAGTGTAGAATGATTTATATACATCTCAATCAATAAATTCTATAATTGATATGGGATGAGATTTTAGATTCACTATTTATATAGTTTACAAAACATTGATTGATACTTGGTTGTTTGATTAGACCCATATGAAATTTTCAATATCATTTTGATCTCCTGTGTTTTTTATTTGAACTCATTTACATCTATTATTAAATATTTCAAAAATATTCTTCCTCGTATTTCTGGACTATTTCACCAATGATTCTAAATTTTATTTATATCAACAAGAAACGTTATGGATTATAATGCCATGAATTTATCCTGATTTTACTTTCTTCTTCTTCATGAACCTTTTCATTTCATTATAAATAGTCTATATGTTATTTAAAAAACATTATCTACTAGTTCTTCATGATATAAATTATTCTTCAACCATGGTATCCCCTTTCTTGACCAATATCTCATTACAAATTTCAACCATTCTTCTTGACTGCTATATCTATTTTCACCATTATAATTAATATCACCTATATATTAACACCACATGTAGATATCTATCACTAGAAAATCATTGTTTCATTTTTTCATTATAGCAGTTTGTTAGAGTAGAATCTTTATAAATGTCGTATCTCAGATGTTTCCTTCACCGGTAGGTTTTAATCCATCGGTATGTCAAACCACAATTAGAAATAAAAGGTACATTAATCTACCAGCATACATCCATCCATCGATCTCCATCACTATTATATAATTTCACTGATGCTATCACCATTAAGTTTCCTCAATATATGTTATTCTGTTGCACATTTTAATAGAAGTATCCATCTTCATGAAGGATATTTTTGTTTCTTTTCATCACATTAACTGTAGTATTTTAGATTCATATTTTCAATTTTTTTTCTTGTTTTGTCTCTGGATCAATTATTTTTTTCTATTTACAATTGTATTTATTTTTTGTAGTAATGAATGATTATCCACCATTTGAAATAGATTATAGATTGATCCACTGTTGGAAACCAATGTTAGATCAATCCATTGTTTCACACATATGGTATAACTGCATCAACATTATGTCAACCTACTACTATCATTCCTAATCCACAATTATTTCAGTATTGTGTCTAAAAAATTAATTATTATATTTAATTTATATTTATAAAATGAATATTTTAATAAATTATATATTATAATTTTTTTATATTATAATTAAATATTGTTTAAAAAATAATTGTAATCATTATATTATTAACATGTATACATGCTGTTGAATTTATAAAGATGATATGTTATACAAAATTTTTTACTATCTCAATAACCTAAATTATTATCCAATATTTATTAACTAGTATATAATTAGGAATTATTTGTTACTCTTATAATTCTAATTGTTTTTTAATATAACTTCACCGAAAAATAAAAAGGGTGATTGTTCTCTATTATTAAAAATGGTTTTTATAAGTTAAGGTAATGGTAAAATTATATTATCATCACACACTAACACATTTCATGCATTTATTTTACATACAGACTATCCTTAAAGGTCACATTCTGAATGATTTAAGAGATATATTAATGGCATAAAAACGTTTTTAGTTAATATCATTTGATATATTCTTTTTTAATACAATTTGAACATATTTTTTATCTCTATAATTTAATCTATGAAACAAATGTGAATTATGTTCTTTATATGTGACCATAAGAGAAAATCAAATTTCATCATTTTTCCTTTGAAGTGATCGATGATCATAAAGAATAAAAAACATTGACATTTTGGATCATCTTATAAATTTTATGTATTTATTTCCTTTAATGTTATTTTTTGTTCTATATTTATTTTTGATATCCTAGTTTGTCATTTTCCAAATCAATAGATTGTGTTGCATTGCCCAGTTATTCTACCACAATAAAGGTGTTTGGTTTAAGACTCCCTATTATCATTCAGGTCAAAAAATTATGGCTAGTCTCTATAAAATACTAGATTATGCATTTAGGTTCCTCCAGAATATAGTGTCTATAACAAGGTTTGAAAACCCATAAATGTTATAATCGTAGTGGGGACTAATCTACTTGTTGTTTAGAGAGACACGAGGAGTGTAGTAGGATATATTTGATCCAAACCATAATAAATAATGCATTTCATTAATTTTAATTTCCACTTCACCTCATATGATGAACACTAAAATCAATAAAAAAATATTTATTTTATAATCTCTGATTAATTGTTTTTAATTTTTAAACACTATTCACCCTGTGTAGAAATTATTTCCATAACTATCAATTAGAATGATTCCACATTGTTTTATATTTTTCTAATATGACTCAGTAATGCTGTAATTCTCTAAAAATCAAACGTTGAAAAATTTTCAATGTGAAAAATTGTGAATTCTTCACTAAACTAAAGATTATGTCAAGTTTAAGGACAATTAAATACATAATACAACATAAATTACATGACAAAAACAACATAATATATTCATTGGGATGTGAATAAAAAATAAACCATATAAATATAATCACGGTTCTTAATATGAAACCTTTTCTAATGAATTCAAATTGACACCATGAACCCTTACCATAGAATTATTCTTAGTCATAAATTCTCTAACATCCTTCTACAATAAATAAAGGTCTATTATTCATATTAATAATAAACTTATTCCATGTTAATTTTTTTTACTATACATTTATAATTCTTCATTATCCATATATTGATATTTTATTGATAAAATTAATATTTGGTTTTCGACCATTTCATTTCTTTTTAATAAATCAGATTGATGATTCAGGTCACTGAGATATATTTATGAGTTTTTTACCTCAAAAAATTAATTTTATGTTATTAATTTTATTTATTTATTTAGTCCCATAGTAATTTGAGAGATATTATGTTTATTTTTTTCAGGAATCACATGAAAATTAATTTTTTATGAATACTGAATTAAATAATATTTCAATTTATTTGTAATTAAAATTTTTAATACAACCACTCTAAGAATACTAAAACATCATAAATTGATAATTATTTTATCATATTATCATTATTTATGAAATATTTCACATTAATATTGAAGTGATAACAATATCTATGTATCTTGTAAAACTAACCAAAACAAAAACATGTTATAATAGTTGAATAATTAAGAAGTTATTATCATAGTGAGATAATATAACCATTAATAAAGGCTACCAGTTTGGAAAACATTTTTTTCATGTGAAAGATAAAATTCAAGACTATTTTTATGAATAAGGTAAATGAAATAAACTCACATTAAGTGATTACTTAAAAAGTGTCCTAGTACGATGATTTTAAGTAATGGAATGTTTAAATGAGAATTTATTGTTAACAGTTATAATAAAATTATAAATTAAACTTTACACAACCATAATTATGTATTTTATTTAATATTAGTTTAATGAAATTAATTTTTATAACAATCCATGTGATGAAATGAAGACAAAATAAATAATTTTTTCATGGAGACTGTAGTACGTACGTATCACATGCGATGTTTTCATTTTCTAATTGATGTATAGATGATAAACTATGGATTTTTCTTGAATATAATAACATATTATTATATTAATGATATTGATATTTTATATAAGTTTGTTAATTATATATTTTTTTTGGTGAATGAAACATGAAAGAAGTTGGTAATGTTTATTAACGATTCTATTGATATCAACCTTTCGATTAAACATATGTCATTTGGAAGATATCTTTATAGTAACTATATGAAAATAAAATCTCGTTAAAAGATGTTTTGAGGGATATTTGGATATAATTTTGAGAGAGATAAAAAAATCATATGTGTGTTTAGAAAGATTAAAATGGTGTCAAATATTATAGGGAAAAACTAAATGATTTTTATCAAATATTAAATCATTAAGTGTAAATAATGTAAATTTAAAAATTATATGTGACTCATAAATAGACCTATTATAATATAATATATCATTTATATTCCATTTGAAAAAATATATATTTTTACACTTTTTAAATAAATAAATTGAATTTTTTTAAAAAAAATTAAGAATTTCGAAATTAATTTTTAGGACAATTCATCTTATTAAACATAAAAAATTTATATCAATTGAATTATAATTTTAACATTCAAATTACTTACTAACGTTAATTTTTCTACAAAAAATACATAATAATATCCACATTATCCAAATTTTGTCACTTTTAATAATTAAAAGATCATTAATTTTTTCCATTATATTAAATGTATATGTGTTGAATTTAAATTGTGTATGAATTTAGCTAAATAATACTATTACTTAAATATGAAAACAAATTACCAAAAAAAAATTATTTATTCATTTTTATTTACTATCATCTATAACAATTTATAATTTATTTTATTCTTATCTTTACTATAACAACATTTGGAATATAATAAGTGAGAGGGATTAAATTTTTATAAATGTATGATTATTTTTATAAATTCAAATTTATATTTGATGATTGTGGATCCGAAATTGATAACAATTTACATGGTATCCCGGGGTGTTCGAAATATTCACTATGAATTCATTTAAATGTATTTTTTATTTTAATGAATTAATTCATGATTTAATACTACTAACCTATTTTAGTGTTTAATGCGTTAACTATGTTTTAGTATTGTAACTTAATTTAATTAAAAATGATATTAAACATATTACCTAATTTTAACATAATGAGTCTAAACATGATATAATTTCAAAATATTCATTTTATGAAGTAGTTAAAAATGAATCATAATAAAAATATTTTTAATTTAACATTGTCAATGTTTAAATAAATTCCTTTTATGATTAATTTTTTTTAAATAAAATGAAAATTATGTTTTGTTTACCTTGATAAATAATATATTTATTTGGAAATTTATATTAAATTAAAAGTAATCGAAATCCCAATGGTTCATTCTGAATACTTAATAATGGCAAATGACCAATGAAATTGAACTCAAAAATATAACATATTTTCCATAGAGTTGTGTTTATATTTCCAAAAAAAAAATATATATTAAAAAATGATTATTTAAATACTTAAATTAATTTCTATTTTGTAAAATTTATCCCTGTATTTTTATTTAATGATTTTATCATAATGATATAATAATTTTTTTGGTTATTGTGAAAAAATTATGATTTATTATTATCGTAAAAATAATTAAATTATATTTAATTTAAAAAATTTATGATACGTTAATTGTGATATGATTAATTAGAAATTTTTTCTAATTTTTTAAAATTATAATTCCAATATATATAAAATATACATTTTTCTACAATATTATAAGACTATAAAAATAAATATTTTTTTAAAAAAAACATGTTTATGTTTTAAATGAAAAACATATTAATGTATCATAAGTTTATAGAATTATATACAAGATTATCATAGTAATATATATGATTATTCTATAATCAATTTAATGAAAATATCCACTTATAAAATCTATTTTTAAAAAATTCTATAATAATATCTTTTTACGATTTATATAAAACACATTTTCTTTCTGTGAGTAAATATAATTATTTTAACTGAATATATAACATCAAATTTATTATATAGTATCATATTAAACATGCTATAAACATATATTTTTGTTTAATATATATATATATATATATTCATAATATTTAATATTAATAAATCATAATAGTTATATCTTATTAAGAATACCTATGATATCACATTACAATTCTATTAGTGAAATTGTGCTCATATAATTTTATGTTGACTCCATTAATAATGGGTTTAAGAAGATTTTAAATAATTTTAAATAATTTTTAAATCATTTTAATATGTAAAATATGATTTTAAAACAATAATTTCCATTTTAATCCAAATTAATATAACATATAATGGGGAAATTGAGGTGTAGAATATAGAAATAGAATACATAGGATTAAAGAAATATGTTATCTATTTTTATGAATGAATTTTAAGGAAACACTCATCAAAAAATAAAATATTTCATTTCCTTTTGAATATAGATATGGATAAATTTATATTATTCTAAAGCCAATACATATGTAAGTTTTAAAATAAGTAAGCCTTTTTATAATCAAGAATAATGGATGTAAAGTTGAAAAATAAACAAAAAAGTGCAGGGATGTTTTTTTACATCATCATAAAGAATCAAAAAGGAATAAAAAATTGAAAATTTTATTTCCCTTCAATTAAAAATAAAATACCAATCAAAAAATATAATGGAAGAATTTGTGAATAAAAAAATATATTGTTGAACAAGAATGATTATGACTCCAACAAAATAAATTGATTCAAAACGTTTCATTTTAAACAATTTTACCTTCGAATTATAAATCTATACTAGAGGAAAATAGAGCATCATTTCATTATAAATATACATAATTTATTCATTATATGAAATTATTTTTGTGGAAAACAATATATGATTCCATAATATATCCTAAATATATAAATAACTGTTTTATATTGATGTAATAGGTATCCTAGGAGAAATTGTTTTACGTTAATTAAAACTATATTCGATATATTGAATATTAATAAAACATATTTTTAAATATTTTTAATTATTATTCTTTATTTAATGTAATACATTCTTATATTGTGCATCACACTAATAACATTATAGAAATTATTGTGAGGATGAGATCCATAATGTGTTATAATGTTATTATTAAATAATGATTAGGATTTAGAGAATTTACAATAAGGGGATTCATAGTATATACTCTTTTAGGTGTGAGTACTCATAAGTGGATGTGGCTTCTTCTCAAGAAGTTTCCATGTTCCAATATCCAATATAGGAGATTATAAGAATTTACCCACTAGTCGGAATTTATTATCATTTAGTTTCATCATATATTCATATCATTGGGTATGTTTAATGGTCCTTAAGTATTAATATTGTTATTATTTCATTTCATGACACATGCACATAGATTTTTTGGTGAAAACCATGTTTAAATTTGTTTTTGACAAGGTATGATATATTAATGATTCATGTCATATCAAAAACAAATTTAAGAATGTTATATCAATAAAATAGGTTTGTGAGAAAAATGTTCAAACCTCATAATGATTAACTGTGAAAAAGGGATTATATTATCTCATGAAAGGTTTTATATAATATTCACTATTTTGATGAAATGTTTTTTCTATTCGATTAATTGAACCATTGTAAGACAGTAATCTTGGAATTTTTAAAATTCCACCTAATCCCAATGAGATATAATCCTAGACGGTCTCCCACTTTGTGTTTCCAATGATCTCAATTAAATTCTCTTTGAATTTAATTAATTTAATAAAAATTATTCTAAATATTGTGATATAATTTTATTCAAGTCTTATCAATCAAAAAAATTTACTGAGGAATGAAATATTTAAATTAATTATTTATTGTTGTTTGTAATAAAATGAGTAGGTGTTCTCAAATGCCATTATTATGTTTGATGATAAATAATAATTTACATTTCGGTTAAAGAATATTTGTTTTTAGGAAAGTTGGTGCACATCACAGAATAAATATTATTATTATGATTATGGGGAATGGGTTAATTAATGGTTATAATATTATATAATATCTAAAATTTAATTAAATAATTATTTTTAACATATACTAATGATCTTTAAATATATGATTTTTCCTATTATGTTGGATGTGAAAATGAAATTTGAGATTTGTTGTGCACAACAAATTAAATCACCAGAAAAATCACTTCCTCTCAAGAACGAGATTCATAAAATATATTATTTCAATACCAAAGTAAATTGGTTAAACATGAATAACTCAAGGAAATATATTCTCTCCACTATCACCCATTAATCAATTAGTGTTACTTAGATACGAAAGGAACCTGTATGCTTCACTGCTAGATGGATTATATCCTTCGATGCTCAAAGCATAATGAAGCCAAACAGAAATTGTCATTTCCTATGATTGAAATCAACATTGAAGGAACACTTATGAGAGAAGTTATTCATTTATTTTGAAGTTAAATAAATATATTTAAACATTACATTCAATATCCTCATTTGGGGTTTCAGGAAACACTATATTACGATAAATATTAATATATCACCCACCACTAAACATTGTTGGTATTCCTAGAACCAATATGTTAAATTAGAGTGGTTACATTTAAATTTACATATATTTATTTATTTATTTATCCATATGAAATTGTGATTGATTTTTTAAAATATAAATACATTAATTTGATTTGTACTAACATGTTATCAAAATTTTAATAATGTTCATTCAATCTATAATGTTTAATGGTTTAATAAAGTGTAAATAATGAATGAGGATTCCATCTGGAACTGGAAACTTTTGGCCACTAATATTGGGTTACATGGTGTATAGTCGGAGAACAAGTCATATACACTATTACTCTACACGTGTCTATTCAATAGGGTGTTTGAAATTCAAAATAGTTATGACACATAGTGTATGTCGTGTGTTGACCAGTCCTCCTAGAACCTAGTTATCAGATTACATGGTGTGTATATGGATAAAATCATTATATTCTTTATGGGTTAGAGTTATAAATATCTAAATATGTGGGGTTATTATAAATGCTAAAACCATGTGAGATTGAAAACATGATGAATTTATGACATACATGATGATTATGCTTTGTACATGTTTTGTAGTTCATTAATTAAAAAAATTTAGATAAAAAACCATTTCTATCAACAAATGAAATTATATATAAACAACATGTATCTAGAAACACACATCATGTAATCTCTCAATCTAGAACATGCTGAGTATTTTGGAGTGTTTCTCATTCATGTAGAATTTGGGAAATAAGACATGTAGTTGGTATACACATGTTGTATTATCCAGTGAAGATACATACCAATGAACTAGATAAGTATCTCATGAAAATGGAATAAGGATACCTGATGTCACGATAGAATTTAATGACCATGTATTGTAGCATTTCCAACTCACTAAAACCACATCCATGTTGCCAGAATACATGAAAATAAATATACACAACTTGTATCTATATAGTTCCCACTATTCATTCTCCCAAATACATGTAGAATAAAATAACAATAAATTGAAAATTACATAATTAAATACTTATTGAATTTATACATTCATTCAGTTTTTTTTCAATTTAATATTTTTTTTAAAATTATTTAAAATTATTTATTAATTTAATGTAATAAAACATCAATTATTTTCACTCCTATATATTTTCCATCTATTACATTATGATGGTTATCACTAATATTATATAGATGATCATATAGATAAAAGAGACCAAATTAATTAATTAAAGAAATATTTTAATATATATGAATAGAATAATAAATGAATGTTTTACATTTACATTTTCTTATACATTGGATGTACAACCATTCATGAGCTTGGAAAAAGACCATTGTATTTATTGGATTTTCTAATTTAATTTATTTCTTATGATTTAAATTATTTATTATTAAATTATAATTGATTGTGTGTGAGTTATCCAGCCCTCCATTATTATGTAAGACATATGATTCTATTGAAATTTATGTAAATCCCCCTTAACCTATCAATTGTTACCCCTCACATGCATTTAAAATATAGAAACGTGTAATTAATGGAGTTACCTAACACACATAGAGGAGATTGAAGGTAAAACCATAATGATTCAAACCAAGGTGTTACACAAGTGTACACATGGAATTTTGTAACAAATGATATGATTCGAAACATGAGTTACATTCACAAGGCCAAAGGGTGATTAATATCTACTCATTAAATGAACCATTAAATAATTCTAATGAATGGGAACATTAATTATATGTATTTGATTCTATATAATTTTTTATTTTGTTGATAAAATACCATGATCACATAAATATATAAATTAATATGTAAGGACTAAAATTTAAATAAACATATTATGCGTAAATATTATATCCATAATTTATAGTTAAATATTTGAAAACAATTTAATATTTATAATACATATAATTGATAAAATATTATAAAATTTATTCATAATAATGTATGATCCTTCTATTAATTATTAATTTATACTTTGATATCCGTTATTTAATTAGGAAAGAAATCATTAAAACTAAGTGTATAATAAACCCTCTTTGAGGCATGTTCGTTTAATATGGAGTTATTATGATGGTTATGGTTTGACATATCTATCATATATCCGAATAAGTATTCATCTCTATACATGATTTGACATGGAGGGAAGTGACGAGGACATCCATTTTAGAATTTTAGGAAAGGGGAATCCAATCGGTGGAACAATGATCTTCAAGGATGAAAATGACTAAGACCCACATACCTAATTAACGTCATTAATCTTGAATAACCCCATTTAGCTTTATGGAATGTTTCATATGTATCCCATAAACTATAATTTTATAGAAACTATACATTTTAATTTAAATTTTTAGGTCTATTATAAAATGATAAAATAGTGGTTTATTTAATAAAAATCTATTAATTTTTAATTTCTAAAATAATATTATGAGAAACAAGTACTAATAAATATCTCATTAATTATTTAATAAAATGGAAAATTCTTCATCCACATAATCCTTTTGATTAATGATGGACAAAGAAAACCAACCCACTAATAGTAACTTCAAATAGAGGTTTAGATGCCTTCTATTTATTATATGCCATGAACAGAAAGATTACAAGATATAATTATCAATTCATGATATGTATTCCATGATAGAAAGTAATAAAGAGTAAATTTTCTATTTAAACATCTTCGAGCGAGATGGTTGAAATTATTATTTTTATGTTTTTTTTATTTTAGAAAAAACATGATATCTAAAAAAACATGGATGCATATAGAATTATTTCCCTCCTTCATGGTCATTACACCGATAGATCTAGAAATGATATATTTTAGATTTCCAATGTGTTGTTTCAATGTATTCTTTGATATGGTGAAATTGATGGGCTTCAATTAGTCAATCTCATCCTGTTAATTGAGTTTCTAGATTTTACATGGTTTAAAATCCATTAAAAACATGGCACTAATATCAATATGGAATTACTCCAAAAATGATTATCATTAATTATTATAAATTTCAATATGAACAACATTGAGAAGTATCTTTCAAATCATATTACTCTCTTTTTCCAACAAGAATAGGATACAAAGAGTGGAAAGCCATCTTCCCATATTTTCAATTAACTGAAATGGAAGGAAAAGTGATTTATGATAAAAAAATATATCAAGACCTTTCTATGTCTAAGAACCCGGATCTTGGTTCAGGTATGTTTTCCCTTCTTTCTGGAGTTTTATGAAAAATGAATTTTTTGAATGATTTCAATGTACATGCCATATACTTTCTAAGTACATGTATTGTACTCTTCTCCGGCTCGATGTCGTGTGTTTGTCGTGCTCGGGCCACACACATAGGGTGTGTAGGATTGACGTGGGGGCCGATTTCGGAGGAGTATGGAAACGACCCAATACACACCATGTACTCTAAAAGTACACACCATGTACTTTCATTTTTCACTAAATGGAACAGGGCCACGCCTAACCCTTTATTTCATCGTCTTCTCCACATTTTTTCTGCTTGAATGTGACTGTATGTCTAGAACATTGAAAAACTCACGCCCCTTCATCCGTTCTCTAATTTGAGCGCGGTAGATTGCATTGGAATCGCAGTGGTGAGCTCTACCTTCTGCTTGAGCCTTGTCTCTTGATTTCTCCTGGTTTTCAAGATATCGTAGGTTGAGTGTTTTGGGATTTTTCTCAGATCTACATCATTCTAAGAGGAATCTGTCATCATCATTGACGTATATCGATCTCCTGGGATCGAGGTAGGTGGTTTCTGCCTTTTGGTAGAACGTTGATGAATACTTTGTGAAAATTGAACCAATTCCCTTGAACTGGGTATTACATGTTCCTGTTTATCCCTTATTGTATTTCCCACTTTTCTTGATTTGTAGAGTACATGTTTTTCTTATTATTATGGTATATTTTCAATACCTTGGATGTTTTGTATGCTTTTTTAACCTATTTGGCGTTTTGCTAGATGTCATGCCTAGTTGTAAGATTGTGGACGGTGGCCTTGTATTGCTGCTGAGCCTTATTTGATAGACAAGTAGTTTAAGAGGGTTACATGGAAGATGCATGCGCACTGAGCATGTTTAGTTTCTCTCAGGACTATGAGAACCTATAGTATTAGGCCAAAGTGAGAATTGACGGAAGGGCTTCTCCAGAGTGTCTTTTAATTACGATACAAGACCAGAGGGGGAATTGACGTTGAGTACTCCCTCAGAGAGTCTGTTGTTCCGCGACGTGGGACACGGGGGGAATAGACGTTGAGTGCTTCCCCAGAGAGACTTTAGCAAGATATGAGCCTATAGGGGGAATTGACGGTGGGTGCTTCCCGTGAGAGTCTAATAATTTCAGAGATGATCCAGAGGGGTGAGACTCTGTGTGCCTCCTAGTGGGTTGCTAGTACTTATAGGTTGAACTATAGTGGTTAGGCTATGAGAGATACCTAGAGGGTTACCTGTTTTCTTCTTGTTTCTCACTGTTTACTTGTGTACTGTATTTGCAAGAACTGTGGATTGTAGCTGCTTGTGTTTTTATGTTTACTACTTGTTGTCTTATTTACTGCCATATATTCATTGACTGTTAGGAACAAATATTTGGGTGATTTCCTTTTGGGATTGTATCTCACTCCCTATTTGGTACATACTTTTGGGCCCAAATAGACTATGTTGTTTCAAGTATAGATAAGGTCTAGCACACTTCTACTTCAGGATCTTGATTGTGCAGGAGTTGGAGAGCATGGGACTGAGCCGGGGGTCGTGATGCTGAGGAGAGTATTTTTTTTATTCCTTTGCAGTTATTTTCAGTTGTATACCAGCATGTTGTTGTGTTTGCTGCTTTCCCTAGATACTTGTACCAGTTTGCATCATTGTCATCATTGCTATATATATTCATTACTTCCGCTGTTATGTTTTGGTTGTTCTGCATGCTCTTACTGCTTCCGCTATTGATTTTTGTTTTTCTACTGTATACCTTACCGAATGAGGACATATTTTCCCCACTGAATCAACAAGTCCCTCGCTGCTAGTCGGAAGACTATGTCATTTGAGGAAACGCTCTTGAGGCCATTTGGAGAACCAGGTACGGGGCACCAGTGGAGGTGCTCTGGATTCAGGTCGTTATAAAGTGGTATCAGAGGAGTTCTTTTTTCTTTCATTACTGTTTGGATACTTTATCCAGGGATAGGAAAAACTCAGTACTTGTTATAACGATGTTCTTGGGATTAGATAACCCGTGTACATGGAGAAGCCATATTTCCTCATTAATTGCAGTTTACTGGTTTTGATTTTTTTTGATATGTTTTCACCTAGAGTTATTCGCATGACTTGTGCAATTATTGTTTTGATATTTTGGTTATATTTCTATCACAACCCGATGAGATGAGGGTATTCCATCTCATTAATCATATACTCACTTGTAGAAAACACATGCCATGCATTCTTGCCATGCCATCTAGGGTGCCTTAGCGATTGCATGTTGTTGTGATAGACTTCGTGTAGATTATGCATGTTGTTGTGGTAGATTCTTGGTAGAATCCCTGCTGTTATATAATAGAACTCCTGTTTTTTCTTGCATATGATAGTAGGAGATGCCAATCATTGATTCGTTGGGAGTATGGGCCCTCACAGATCGGAATTTGGAACATATATTCCTTGTTTCTAGTATTTCTGGAGTTCAACGCAGTTTCTGAGCTACTTCCCATAAAACCCAGAATACATGACATGTACTTTTTGGATACATGTCGTGTAGTCTTAAGGCCATTTCACTGATAATGTGATCAGAACACGTTGTTTTGAAAGTAACTTTAGGAACACACCATTTATTGTAGGTACACTCCGTGTAGTAATGATCCGTGTACCCGGTCGTGTCACTAACAACATGGGTCGGGGAAGCTCGAGTAGCACATGTCGTGTTGTAACAGAACACGCCATGTAGTCTTGTCCAGGTACCCGGCCATGTCACTAACAACACGGGACGATGTCACCTCAGCCTATACACATCGTGTTTGTTCATAACATGTCGTGTATGGGTCATCCATGTACACGACCGTGTCGCCAAAAACACGGTTCGGGAAAAGTCTTCGAGTACACTCCATGTTTGATTGGAACACGCCATGTCATCTTAGCCGTGTAGTCGGCCATGTAACCAACAACAGGGGTCATTGACACCTTGTCTACTACATGCCATGTCTACAGGGAACATGCCGTGTAGTGTCAGATTAAGAAAACCATGTGGGTTAGCCGTGTAAAGAAACTCAGGTAGGGGAACAGTTTCTAAGTACACGCCATGTGGGGGTGAAACACGACGTGTAGTTTGAGGTGTACATGACTTCTAGGGTAGGAGTTCACACCCATGTTAGTGGATTGAGAAAACACGCCGTGTAGTTTTTATACACGCCGTGTAGTCGAGTCTTGTAAACTTGTGTGTTTTCTTTCCCTTATTTCTATTTTTTGATATTGTGTTCTCTGTCCTTGTTTTAATGATCTAAGGTTTGCTTTTGATTTTTCAGAGCTATGCCTCTGAGACGTCCTCCAATTGTACGTCTGTCATCAGGTAGTGATCAGATGCCAGACAGTACTGATTAGGGACTTCTTGTCGATCCTCCAGTCGGGCCAGCCTTGGCCCATGCTGTTATACCTGTTGTAGGAGACGATGTGCAGTTCAGGGGAGGTTTCATGAGGATGATACATGACTTCTAGGGAGCAAGAAGACTATTAGGCACAGATCATTGGGTGATTGCCTACTGGGATTGTATGTCACACCCTCTTTGGGCCATGCTTTTGGGCCCAAGTAGACTATGATGTTGTAGCTATAGATAATGGCAAGCACCCTTTTACTTCATGATCTTGATTGTACTGGACCTGGAGAGAATGGGACCGAGCGTGGGCTCGCGATGCTAAGGAGTTTATTTTTTTTACTTTTCACTTGTTTTCAGTTTTTTTCAAGCACGTTGTTGTGTTTTCTTCTTTCCATAGATACTTGTACCTGCTACATCATTTTCATCATTTCTATATATATTCATTTCTTCCGCTGTTTAGTTTCTACTATTATGGATGATGTTACTTCATCCGCTATTGACTATTGTTTTTCCGTTGTATACCTTACCGAATGATGGAATAGTTTCCCCACCAACTCACCAAGGCCCTTGATGATAGTCGGTAGCCACTGGCATTTTGGGAAAAGTGCTTGAGGCCATGTGGAAAACCGGGTATAGGGAACCAGTGGATGGGTTCCAGATTTGGGTAGTTACACTATGAGATATATATAATGGGGAACTGAGGGATATGAAGGATGTTTATTTTTCATGCTTCCAGAAATGCTTCATCAAGATAACTTGTACCTGACTAAAAATGACAAGAGATTATTTAGGTGAATTTGTTATATATTTTAATTTATCTATTTGTCAATATGGAAATTATAAAAACCACATGCTGATGAAATATGTATTCATATATATGAACATTGTTGATTCATAGTAATTGAATAAGGGGAGGTAGATCAGTGAGTAGACAACAGAGATAATCATATCATTATGGCAATCAGAGACCAATACCTCATGTTACATCCCAAAATGATCTTGGTTTCAAAGGGTTGTTATGTGGTTTAATCTATTAAAAACAGTATTTATATATTTAGACATGATAAAGATGGATTTTTTTTCAAATCTAAGAAAAAAATTTTCTTATATTATAAATAAAAAATTTCTTAAGGTAAGGAACATTTAAAAAAATTATTTATATGTTGGACTACACTAACCATTAAATAGAGATTAATAATGAATTTATTTCACAAGACGCATACCACACCCAACTATGGCATCACCATATTGGAATTTAAAAAGGGATTTAATTGGATGACTAGTAAAAAGTGCTATAGTAATTTTATTTTGGACTAAATATACATGGTTTATGACCCACATGTTTAATAGGAAAAATAATCAAATACCCCTCTAAAATAAAAGGTGAAATTACAAAATAGATTATTGAATTAGTTCATATATATATAAATGTAATGTTTAATCTTATGTAAATATGAAGGTACTAATACTTAATAACTTTCACTAATGATTTTAGTAGATATGGATATGAAAATATATTACGGTATAAGATTGATTCTTTAGATTAATTTAATGAATATAATTTTGGAGTTTAGAATTGTATTTGTAAGAATATTAAGAAACACATTTCAAACCATAGTGGAGAATATCTTAATCATGACATAATTGATTGCTTATAGTAGTATGAAATCCTGTCACCAATCACTCAACCTTATACACCTTAGTGGGATAGTGTATGTCAATGTAGGAAACACACCTTACTAGATATAGTGTGATCGTTTATGAGTCGTGTGAGTCTTCCATTATCCTTTTCAGGATTCACGTCACAATAAATAGTGAAAATACTAAACTCTGTTCCAATTGAATTGGAAGATGGTATACCATTCCATTTTCATTATTGAAAAAAACCGTGTTTTCATACAGACATTTTTTTGGGGGTCTGATGAATATACTATGAACTATTTTGGAAATGACATGGACCTTAAGGAACAAAGTGTAACTTTATAGGATACCCCAAATGAATAAGGGGATTTTAAATATATCACCACTTAGAAAAAAAAATTCTATAAATACACACAATATTCCTTTTTATGGATATTTTCTCAAAAATATATATTCGTAGAAAAATAAACATCAATGATTTTTATGATCAACGTAGATAAGATTTGGCTCATGAAGAGATTCCATAAATTCCCATGGAAGAAGAATTTGTTCCCAAGACACATGTACTGTTTAGTAGTAAAATAGGGGTTATAGATCAATAAAGGTTTGGTTTTATATTCATTATGGTTATGACTTATTATTAGACATTAATAATGAGCAACTAACCTACAAGGAAGTAGTAAAGGGATAAAATGATTCCCTGATGTAAGAATCCAAGAATTTTGAAATTGATTCCTTATACCAAAAAAATGTATATATATTTGTATATCCTCTAGAGGATGTAAAGCATGTTGGTTGAAAATGGATATTCAAAACGAAATTTGATATATATGTACAAGTCAATAACAAAAAATAATGATTGGTACCCAAATGGATTAAATAGTGTCAACTCATTGACTATGAGAAAGCATTTCAACAATTTCAACAATGAAATCCATTTTAAAAATAATTTCTTTTATGTAATAAAATATCTATGGGATTTGGATAATGGTTGTAAAAAAATCCTTCCTAAACATTACCCTTCATGAATATGTCCATAAGAATCAACTTCCTACCCTGATCCTATCATACCAAAATCAGGGAGCTTGTTTTGAATCCTAAAAATCAATTTACAAATTAAAACATGATTTGAAAAATGCGGGTTTGTAAAACTAGGATGTTGTTAAAAAAACATTCTAAACTATATCCCCATTTAAGAATTAATTATTAACATCCTTTTGAAATATTTTGAATATAATATGTGATATAGATGATAGTAGAATTTTAAATTCTACAAGTCTAGAAAACACTGAATTTTTTTCACTATAGTCAATTCCTTCTTAATGATTATATCCTTGTGCAACAAGTCTAGCATTATTTCTCAATATGATACAATTTTTTTCTAATTTATATCCAAACTCCCATTTATTTCCTATAATAAAGTTATAATTGGGTCATTAAACATGTTTATATACATTATTTCTTTCTAAAAGATTTAACACTTCGTTCATTGACATTACTAAAAATTCATCATTGATAGAAACATTTATGTTCTGAGGATCATGTCATGACAATAAAGTATTATGTACGAAATGGTTACTTAGAGAATCGATATTATGTGTCCCCTAATCTATTTATCCAACTACAAAATATAAGAGATTTTTCTTAAGAGTTATAATAGATATAGAAAAATTTTGGAATGTGAATTCTAGTTCATCTATAGGTTTGGGTTCAGAATGATAAGATTCTGGAGATTGTCCAGAACTAGAAAATTTTATTTCATTCTTTGCAGTATTCTCAGAGGGTTTAGAATTTATATCCCGACCAGAAATATCATCCTCAATATTTTCTAGGGAGTTTTTAGTTCATGTGGATTTATTTCATCAAATTTTAGATGTAAAGAATATTCCACACACGGGGATCTTTTATTGAAGACCCTATTAGCTTTTTCTAGAGGTTGAATAACATTATAAAATCCCTTCAACACTTTTGGAGGGAAACATTTCAAGATTATTTATTTTATTAAGGATAAATACAATTTATCCAAAAAAAATTGAAACTAACCATTTGATTCATATTAATCAACAACTCATAATGTGTTTTCATATTTATAAGTTAAATTAAAAATCTATTAATTATATAAAAAGTGTTATTTTTAGCTTCTTCACAAATTTAAATTGGTACATCATACTCATTTAGAAAATTTTGGGGAATTTCATGTATGGTTATATTACAAATTTCATCAACTCCATTCTATTCAGGTGTCCTAATAGTAGAAATGTTATAACTATATCCATAAAGTGACATACAATATTCACGATCATGGTTTTGAAACACATGACCATTTTTAATTCTTATAGTATTATTTCTAACACAACATAAGTTCCCTACAACTTTAGAATACTTGGTCACAGAATAACATGCTACACTCGTGTGGGCTACAATTAATGTCCATGTACATCTAGGATATTCATCTAATAGAACATATACATAATTATTCCAACTAAAAATAGAAACTCTATATGGTTTAAACATATCAATGTGGACCATTTAAGATGGTTGAGAAGTGTGAACATATTTTATTTATTTGAATGATATTTTATATTTTTTACCTTTTTGATAAGGATTATAGAATTTTTTTTGAAAATAATTATTAGGTAGATCCTTGACTAGTCTATTTCTTGACTTCTTTATAAGGGAGTGAATATTACACATTCCTAATGACTTATTTTAGAGTAAACAGTCTCTATGAAATGAATCCAAGAAAGAAACATTTTGATAAACTATATAATCTAAAATCACCACATAATAGTTTCCTTTTATAAAATATGACAATAGTAAATCATTTTTAGAATTAAAAACATTATATGAATCATTTTCAAATTTTACATGAAATTCATCATCACATAATTTTTAAATTAAAAGCAGACTATATATAAGATCATAAAAAATATCGTTATAAATTAAAATATTGTTAGTGTTATATATTTGTCCAAGTCTAATTATTTTTCCTTTTTCTTTATCACCCAATGGTACAAGCCCACCATAAATTTTGATAACTTTTTTAAAGCTAGAATAATTCCATGTTATATATCTTGAACACCCGATTTCCATGTACCATAATATTTTTTTCGAACATTTCAAACATATTTCCTCGAAAAAAAGATCTAAAATATAATTTTTTTTAGTACCCAGACTTTCTTGGTTCCACTAATATTTGTAATTAATGCTTTAGGAACCCACAATTTCTTCTTGGGGTTCAATAAACAGTCTGAAGCTTCTTATAAAACTAATCCTTTTTTGTCCATAAAAACACAAATCTGTAGAAGATGATCCATCATTGGAACATTCTATAAATGTTAAATAATTGGGAATAGAACATGATTTTTCATATTTGGATACAATTTTTAATGAATTTTTTCCATTTTGCTATCCAATACCGATAATATATTTTGGTGAAACCTTTTCAAATATAATTTTAAGTATGTTATATTTACCATTTTGAATCTCTCAAGGTCCTTATATATTTTAACATTAGATAGTTTTGGTTAATTATTCCCATTGTGAAAATCAGAATTCATTCCCTTTCTAATTGTATGGTTAGATTCAACAAATATTTTAGTAGAAAGTTTTATCTTGAGAAATTTGTATTCATTGTTCAATTCATTGAATGCATCTTCAAGAATTTTATGATATTGAAATATTTCATAATTTTTCATATTTTAAAAAATATATTCATCTCTAAAATAATAATAATTTGGTACAAGAGACTCAAGGGTTACATCAAATGTGTTTTTCCTGAAAAAAATATTTTATTTTTTATCCTTCTCATTATGTGATGATTCACAGTCACAGAACATGTGTTAAGAAGCACTCCATGTGGAAATAATTTTTTTTTGTATGTTCTTTCATTGTATACATATTTTTTGAACACTAAGCCTTTACATGCCTTATTATATTACACACTTAACATAATATTACATTTTTTTCCTTTCAATTGTTGTCCTTTTTCCAATTACCCATGTTGTAATATTTCCCTTTATAATTGGGATTTCTAAAGGACTTATTTCTAGTGTAAAAATTCTTAAATCTCATAGATATCTGATCCATTTCATCATCACTATCACAATATGATTCATGATTTTTATAACATTCAACATGAACATGTACTTTTTTGAGGTAGTCGTTTTCAAAACCATTGAATATTTTATGGTTTCATCATATTATTCTCTATTTCACTTCAAATCTTTCTCGTATATCATTATTTTAATAATAAGCTTCTTTATATGTACACTATTGATGTCACAAGATTCCCTTATTGACACTGATGTTCATCTCCATTATTATGTTAATCTAATGAAAATTTTCATTACTTATTCCATGGAACTGATTTTCTTTCTGAAAGATTCCATCATATTTACTATCTCATTGAACCTGAGATACATGCCATAAATGGGTTCATTAGGATTAATCTAGAAGTTTTCATATTTAATAGTGTACGTAATATGTGTCATTTCTTTATCATTAGTGGTTCCTTCATGTTAAACTACCAGTGCATCCAATATTTCATGTGTTGTTTTATATCCATAAATCCAATTAATTATTCATCCCCTAAAAATATGTAAGGGGAATTCATAGATTTATATTTTTTTATTGTAGGTTACCATAGTGGCATAATCCAAAGTTTTCATAGAAGTAATAAAAATATTATATGGATCTACAATTGGAGACCATATTTCAAAACCCATACATTCCAAATGCATTTCAATTTTAATTTCATTGATCATAATTTGTGCCATTAAAGCAAGATGTTCTGTTGATAGTAACACCTTCCAATCTATTGTCTGTATTAAAATAATATGAAAATTATTTAAATATATAAAAATTTCTAAATCATAAATATCTATTAAGAATTAAAACAATACTAAAATCAGAATTAAAAATATGTTTTTAACAATCTTTAAAAAATTCTCTAAAAAAAGTGGGTTGGTGTAGGACACTCGAGAGGGGATGAATTTAGTTCTAATAATATAAATTTATATAATTTTTTTTCAAAAATCCCATAATTTCAAAACAACTATACTATAGTTAACCAATGTATCAGATTTATTAAATTTTAGTTTGTAGTATCGATTTCTCAGAGATTGATGAGTTCTCAGTTAAAACCAAATATGATATAATTGAAACATTAAAAACCAGTCTATTAAAACCAATATTAATATAGAAATTATCATAAATCGTCTATCAAATAAGAGATATGTTTTCTAAAATAATTACAACGACACCAAAAACCAAACATGAAATCATATAATAAAAGTAAATGTGAGGTCCGGTCTCAAGATGAGACCAAATCTATCCACATAGGGATAAAATTACTTAAAGGAGTTTATATTAGGTAAATATTATCCACATCATGGTTAAGAGGAACAATAGTATAAAAATTATATATATCACTAGAAATCTTCCATAATATAACTAGGAATATAGAATAAAAAAAATCAGACATTCCATTCAGTGATCTCTTCCACTATTATTTGTGGGAATCCAATGTATGAAAAGATTATTCCATAAAGATATATATGTATTCTCCAGTTTAGAATAGTAATCTGTGTGTGTTTATAAAAAAGAGATAAAAATAGTCAAAATGAAAGTATTATGCACATAATTAGAAAAATAAATTGAATAGGGTTTAGAATACTCTGTGTGATGTTTTATGCGGCTTCTAGACTCTTTTAGAATGAATGATGTGAAGCCGGATTTGTCTTATAGAAATAGATATCGAAATAGATAGTCATTGTTTACTCTAGTATTCTGTTCTAAGTGATACTATAAGTGATATTTTATACAAAGTCATTGCTGTATAGATTTGTGGCTTTTTGGTTGTTAGTAGTATCCAAGAGTATGAATAGTAGTAAGATCCTTGTTTCCTCAATGGTTAATGAAAATCTATATATATCCTTTCTTGGTCACCGATTTTTTACACCTTTTCTTATTGATCAAGGTATCCACTATATACAGACATTCGAAATGTACTCTAGAACCTCAAACCATGTACTATTATCTAACATCATTAAATGTTGTCTATAAAAAAAATCTACCCATTAATATAAATAATAGTACTAAATTTCACAAATATGAATGTTAATGGTATGTTATAATTCAACAGACAGATCAACAGTGACTCATTCTATCGATAGTTCAGACTGATATATTCTCATGATATCTGTAGATCATTCTTTTGGTAGATCAAACGTGCATCAATAATTCAGGTTTCCATAATTGATGCATCAGTAGCTGAAGCATCGATTTCACAGCTATCGGTAGAGAACACATAGAAATATTTTGAGTGTTATTCTGTCAATCATTTAGTAAGTCGTATGTCGGTTGGTTACACATCAGTAGGTCAAACTATTGGTGAGTCATACATAGAGAAAATATAGATTTTATTTTTTGGTGACTCAACTTAATGGGAGCTTATGTGATCATTAGCTCACGTATTAGTGACTTTTCTAACAGTATGACACGTATCAGTATCTCATACAAGCCCAAAAATATGTAATTTTTTCTTATTATGTAAACACTAACACCCATGGTTAAAATTATACTTGAACATGATCAAAATCAATGTACCTTAATTGATCATAATTATCATAGTTCAGAATTATTTGAAAACTAGGGAAGGAAATACCAACGTTTTCTCTTCTTCTAGTATGGATCATGGTTTATGCCCCTACAAGGATCATGCTCCTGATATCCCGAAGATATTTCCATGTGAATTTAACCAAGGTAAATAAAAAAAAATAATTAGTGTTGAATGATTCATTAAGATTGTTTTCATCAAATATTATAGAATTATTAGGGATCAATTTCAGATTGAGAGATCAAGGCATGGATTGAAACTTCATGGATAAATGAATTTCATGATTTTTATCAAATCTGTATTTAAATATTTTACAGAAAATTATTTCATTGAGGTTTTTATAGTAGTTTTAATAAAAATATTTAAATGTATTTTTAATGATTTTATTGATTATTATTGATGGTTTTTAATAACCCAGTGCAAACTAATATTTTTTTTAGTTTTTTACTCTTTAAAATTAAATTTATATGATTTTTAATAACAATTTATTGAATGAATTGAGGTTTTTAAAAACCCACCACAAACTTATTGAAATAATATTAAATATAAAATATATAATTATAATTTGTTACTAGAAATATAAATAAATAATTGAAAATAATATATTTTCTAATATTTACACTTATAAGTAATTTGAATTTGTTAAATTTTTTATTAATAGATATTTTTTTATAATTATTTGAATCATAAAATAATACATTGAGATGTTTAAAATTAGTCTCCAACATCAAATGCAGAAGAATTTAAATATGAGATTACACAACTAGTGAAATTAATGTTTACATAATGAGCTAAAATAACAATAGAAAATAATTTAAAAATAATTAATATAATACAAAATATTATGGTTTTAGTAGATAACAAAAAAACAAACTCGATGTTCAAACAACCATAATATTATATCTGAGTGTCCATTCACTACTACAAAAACATGCATTACTAACACTCAAAACATGCTATAATAGTGATAAAAAAGTTCTTTAAATCTCAGTACTGATTGCAGGGGTGGGGTAACCTTTATCAGCCCAAAAAAGTGATGATATAGAGAGCCTTTATCATTGGTAAAAAATCACACATAATGTGTTCATTTATCTGTAATGAAAAGGTGCTGAAAAGGGCTCTATTATCAGTGATTGTTTAGCACTGATAAAGGATCCCTTTATCAAAGATGATAAATGCCTTGCCTGTTGTAACATGAAATTATGTAGAAACGCAACCATACAAAACCTGTAAATATATCAGCATATCAAACAAGCCATTCACACAGATAAAATATGCAGTGGTTGTCTATTTTAGATCAATGAATCATAATATTCCATACCTAATGTGATGTACTAATTATTCATTATGATTATGAAATGATACCATAAAATACTATCTCCTCCATATGATATATTGCATGACCACAAATATAATATATGGAGAGAGATCAATGATAGAACCCTATGAAAAATTTCATTAAGGCATACAAGTGAATTTTTCTTCAATTTTTTGTGGTTATATTTCAAGTCAATCATAGATATAGAATTTTTTATATATTTGGATTTCCTTTTAGGATATGTTTCCTTGGTACATAGAGATTTTCCCCTATAGATTCCTCATGGTAGAAGGATTTGTCTGATTCTTTGTATACATAAGGATATGTGTTCTTGGGTTTGATGCCTTTATCTTATTATGTGTTGTCTTCTTGTCATGCCATTTATAGAATTTTTAAATGGTGGGGAGATATAATATTTTTCTTTGTGCATCCTAGAATCATGATTAGTAGTCATGTAGTAATTCTATTGGGGGACAGAATTTAAATGAACCCACATCAATACAATTTCATGGGGAAGTATCATATTCATTTTGAACATTTATTTTTTTACATACATATGAAAAGGATGTGTTGTAGGACTCCATGTAAAAAACCATGAAACCATCATTTTTTAGGGAGTTTTTAGGAACATGACTTGATCACGGTTAAGAGAAAACATAAGGAATTAGTATATAGTTTAACTAAGTCATTTTGAATTATTGGAACAATGATTGTTTGATTTTTGTCCCAAGTGTATAGAACATGGCTTCTTAGCCAATGGATCAAAAAAGTTGCTAAACAGTTTGGAAAACTGCCCAACCAGACTATGAATGTTGCCAATGATATGGAAAACATTAAGGAATTTCAACCTATTTCCTCCCATCCCCATCCTAAAACATAGTATAAGATCCCATTATCTTGAACATTTATCCAATTTAAATCCTCTATTTTTTTCATTCCCATTCATTCTTCTCACTCGCCCTTCCCTCTATGTTTTCATCCCTCACCATGAACTATAGGGATAACGGTTTATGTTAATGGTGTGTGATTAATTACTAATTGGGGTTTTTTGTCTAAGTAAAACATAGGACTATATGAGGAATTTCTATGTGTCTTATGTCATATGTAATGAATATTGGATTGTTTTCTGTGCATTAGTGGCTGTTTTCACTTAAAAATTATGTCTATTTTAAACATTACATAGACAATATGAGTGACGTTGGTCACACCGTGCCTCTTATTGAGGCGAGGTTGACACCTACATGTATCAAATTACACATGGATCGTTCAAATAATGTATTAACACAATCCGAATGTGTTTGTTCATTTTTCTGTATGTCAGTTGTTCTTTTCACTAAAAATTATGTCCTTTTTAAACAAAAGAGAGACACTTTGAGTGATACTAGCCACACCGTACCTAATATTGAGGCAGGTTTGACTCATAAACATCACACAAGACCCATGGATCATTGGGATAAAGTATCATCATAATCAGAATGTGTGTGGATTGTTTTCCATATGTTAGTGATTTTTTTTATTTAAAAAGTGTGTCCATTTGAATCAAAAGTGAGACACTTTGAGTTATACTATTCACACCGAGCCTAGGATTGAGGTGGGGATGACTCATATATGACAAAAATGTCCAATGGATCATTCTAATAATGTATCAACCCAATCTGAATTCTTTTGGTCAGTTTTCTGTATGTTAGATGTTGTTCTCAATGAAAATTTTATCCATTTTAAACAAAAGAGAGAAACTTTGAGTGATACTAGCCACACAATGGATCAGATTGAGGAAGGGTTGACTCGTACATGTCACCCATGACCCATGTATATTTTTACTAAATTATCTAATCAATAACAAATCCTTTGGTTGGATTTCAATATGTTAGTGATTGTTTTCACTTAAAATTTTGTCTATTTAGAAACAAAAGAGAGACACTATTAGTGATACTAGTCCCACAGTGCCTCAGATCAAAGAAGTGTTGACTTTTAAACGTCACAAATTACCCTTTAATTATACTCATAAAGTATAAACACAATCCGAATTTGTTTGGTCAGTTTTCTATTTCTTAGTTGTTGTTTTCCCTTAAGAATAATGTCCATTTAAAAAAAAGAGAAACACTCTGAGTGATACCGAACACAATGTGACTCAGATTATGGTGGGTATGACTCGTACATTCCAAACATGACGCATGGATCATTGGCCTAATGTATCAACAATATTATATTGTGTTTGTTCAGTATTCTGAACATCTGTGGTTGTTTTCACCTAAAAATATGTCAATTTTAAACAAAAGAGTGACTCTTTCAGTTATACAGGTCACACCATGACTCGGATTGAGGAGAGGTTGACTCATACATGTCAAAAATGACACATGGATCATTATAATAAATTATAAACACAATAATAATGCATTTTCTCTCTTTTTAGAATGTCAGTTGTTGTTTTGACATAAAATTATATCCATTCTAAACAAAAGAGAGACACTTTTGGTTATACCAGCCACACCATTCCTCAAATTGAGGAGGGTATGACCCGTACAAGTCTCAAACAAACCATGTATCTATTTAAAAAAGTATAAACAGAATCATAATGCATTTGGTTGCTTTTTCATACATCAATGGTTGTCTTCACTTAGAAATTATGTCCATTTTAAACAAAAGAGAGACACTTTGAGTGATATCATTCACACTATGTCTCATATTGAGGTGATTTTGACTTTTACACAAAAAACTTGACCCAAGTATCATTATCACAATGTATCAACATAATACAAATTCATTTCGTCGGTTTTCCATTTGTCAGTTGTTGTTTTCAATATAAATTTTGTCCATTATAAACAAAAGTGAGGCACTTTGAGTGAAACCGACCACACTGTGCCTCAGATTGAGGTAGGGTTGACTCGTACATGTCACATATGACCCATGAATCATTTTCATAATGTATCAGCACAATAATAATGTGTTTTTTTGTTTTCCATATGTCAGTTGTTGTTTTTACTTAAAATTTTGACCATTTTATACAAAAGAGGGACACTTTGAGTGATATCGACCACTCCATGCCTAAAATTGAGGTTATGTTGACTCTTATACATCATAAATGACCCATTTATAGTTATCCAAATGTATCAACAAAATATTAATGGATTTGGTTATTTTTCCATGCGACATTTGTTGTTTTCACTTAAAAATTATGTCCATTTTAACCAAAAGATAGAAACGTTGAGAGATACCGGCAACACCCTGAATCAGATTGAAGAGGGTTGAAACATACTCATCACAAATGACCCATTTATTGTTTTCCTAAAGTATCAACACAATCCAATTGCATTTGGTCAGTATTCCATATGTCAGTTTCTGTTTTTACTTAAATATTATGTCAATTTTATACAAAATGGAGACACATTGACTGATACCGGTCACATCATGCATCTGATTGAGGTGAGGATGAATTGTACACTTAAAAACTGACCCATGGAACTTTATCCAAATTTATCATCACAATCCTAATGAATTTGGTTGGTTTTCCATATGACAGTTCTTGTTTTCACTGAAAAAGTATGCCCATTTCCAAAAAAAAAGACACGTCGAGGGATACCGGCTACATCGTGCTTCATATTGAGGATAGGTTTAATATTAAACCTATAACAAGACCCATTTATTATTGGCCTAATTTACTAACACAATCCGAGTTCATTTAGTTTGTTTTCTGTACGTTATTAGTTTTTTTACTTAAAATTGTGTCCATTTTAAACAAAATAGAGACACGTTGGGGGATATCGGCCACACCGTGTCTCAGATTGTGGTAGGGTTGACTCTTTCACATTAAAAATCACCCATAGTTCATTGTAATAATTTATCAACATAATCCAAATTTAATTGGTCTCTTTTACATATGTCAGTTGTTGTTTTCACTTAAAATTCTATCCATTTTAAATAAAAGGAAGACAATTTGAGTGATACTAGTCACACCATGCCTCAGATTGAGTCATAGTTGACTCTTAAACATCCCACATGACACATGGATAATTTCAATAATGTATCAACACATTCTTAATGTGTTTGTTCAGTTTTCCATACCTTAGTGGTTGTTTTCACATAAAAATTTGGTTCATTTTAAACAAAAGAAAGACACTTTGAGTGATACAGGACACATCGTGCCTCATATTGAGGTGAGATTGACTCATTGACATCAAAAATTTTCTGTGAATCAATTTCCTAAAGTAATAACATAATAAAACATCACTTTTTCAGTCTTACCTGCATCAGTTGCTGTTTTCACGTAAAAATTATGTCCATTTTAAACAAAAGAGAGACATATTTAGTGATACCAGTCACACCATGCCTCATATTGAGGAAGAGGTGTCTGATACACATAAATAATGACCCAATGATCATTCTACAATACTATCAACAGAATATGAATGTAATTTGTCATTTTTTTGTAAGTCAGTTGTTGTTTCAGTTAAAATTTTGTCCATTTTAATCAAAAGAGATACACTTTGAGTGATACTAGCCTCACCGTGCCTCTTATTGTGGTGGGGTTGACTCAAACATGTCACATATAACCCATGCATCATTTTTATAATGTATCAACACAATATTAATGTGTTTGGTTGCTTTTATGTTTGTCATATGTTATTTTACTTAAAATTATGTCCATTTCAAACAAAAGAGACACTTTTAGTGATACTTTCCATAACCTTCCTCAGAATGAGGTGGGGTTGACTCGTACACATCATACATGACCCATGGATCATTTTAAAAAAGGATAAACAAAATATAAATGCATTTGGTCATTTTTTTGTACATATGTAGTTGTTTTCACATAAAAAATTATGTTAATTTTACACAAAAGTGAGAAACATTGAGTGATACCAGGCACACCATGACTCAAATAAAGGAGGGGTTGACTTGAACATATCACACAAGAACTATGGATCGTTTTCCTAATGTATCAACACATTCCTAATACATTTTTCTTGTTTTTTTAATGTCATTTGTTGTTTTCACTTAAAAAATATGATCATTTTAAACAAAAGAGAGACACTTTGAGTGATACCTTCCACACTATGCCTCAGATTGAGGTGGGGGTTACTCATATAAGTCACAAATAACCCATGGATCATTATAATAAATTTAAAATATGGATGTGGGTGTGGGGAGACCCTGTGGAGGAAGGAGTTCCAAAAATGATCATTTTACTTATTATGGATAATCATGAAAACATACAATTTCTAACACTTAAAATGTTCAACGCATGAGAATCACTTTTTCATCATGATGCTCGTACGTAATTCAATATATGGTGGAGAGGTTTAATCATCTTTTCTTAAATTGTGAGTAGGCATGCGTGATATGAAGTTATTTGGGAGATTTTTCTTGTTTTTCTTATCCAGATCCCAAATAAAAGTGGTTCATTATTCGTTCATGTTACTGATGCATTTCATATATTAAAATGTAAAAATGACTCATTAGAGAAATGATTATTTATTTTATAACATTTAAAAATTTCCTAATAACATTTACATACAAAAATGTTTCAGCATTTGATCTATGTGAACCCCTCTTTAAAATATCCTCCAATTGTACACATCCCCAAGTAAGATCATTATGATATTTGGGTACAATCATCTATCAGGTATGCATCCAAATCATTTCTGAAAAAATGTATATCGTTTTGTAAATATAAGGCTTTTTTATTGTCAGAGTGGTACATTGAAATATATAAATAAATAATTAATAATTAATTTAAATAAGATAGTAGTTGTTTTTTAAATTACCTCTTTATGGATGCTAGTTTGTTGATGGAAAATGATCTCTAACATAAATTTACAAACATAATAACCTCAATGTTTATCATTTTATTTTTTTGGACACTGTAAAACATTGATCATTAGGAGAATAAGTAACTTTTTTTATATGTGTTTGGATAGTTAAAATTTATTATATATACCCTGATACATGTCCAGACATAGTACCTGTTCGCCTATTAATGCTTAGCCCCTGCCCTCATTCCTTTTTAGATGATATTGATACCCCACCCTATAATAACAAAACCCTTAGTAAAAATTAATATAAATTATATAACATGATGTTTATACCTAAATCGTACGATGTAGTGTCTTACATATTCAAAAAATCAATCATGTCTGGTTGGTTTTTTGAATATCCATGAATTGAATCTTGAAAATATATCTTTGGAGTATCCAAGTTAACCTAAATTAGTAACCAATGTTTCCTAAAAACACATGAAGGAATAAGTAACGAAATAAGTGAATATATAATTGATATGCTTTAATCATAGATGCATACCCCTATATGGTATGTATTAGGAATATTTGGTCATCTTTAATCTTTCTTTCAAATTTTTTGAGCAAGCCTTTCACTATTTCATCCATTATTGATGGGTCAACTATCATTAGTTGTGTATATGTGGTTTTAGGACTAACGATTTTGAATTTTTTCTCATAAATAATTCCATTCAACTGTATTATATATATATGTCTTCCAATAATATAAAATTCATTTATTCATAATTCAAAAAAATATATCAGCATTTAGAAAATCAAGTAATTAAAACATACCTCATATATACATTTACAACTTTGACGCCTCACCAACTATATTCAAGGATGTCATTTACATTTTCAGCAGTTACGTAATATGATATTTATTTGATCATGTCATTCAAGAGAGAAATTAGTTCCGTAAAATAGACAACACTTCATCTGTTTCCTACATTCAATTTATACTACTTCGGTACAACTGAAAATGATGTATATTTAGTGCAACCAGCAAACAATGTCGTCTTTACACAACTCTTTAACTTCTTAAAAAATTGTGCCCAATCCCAAAGTTCATCTTCAACTATCATTTTAATTTCCCCAAATCTGATCTTCATCATCAATGACATATATAACCACATCATTCATATGGTCTTCTTCATTATCAATATTTGTAGTCATATTTGATGATCCCTTAAATGAAATTTTATCCTAACTAGTAATTATATTTTATTTTTTTGTGTTTATTCCAAAATTTAAAACACTGATATATTCCATTACATATCAAATTTTCGTCCAACTCCTCTGGAGTAATTAGTCTAGAATAACCCCAATGTAAACACAGAAAAATGATTTGAGAAAGATTCTATGCATGATCCTTAGTAGGCATGAGGAACTCTTTCACACCATTATCATACTCTATTGTCAATTGATCAGCATCCATACAATCATTATTCATTTCCTTCATATTTGAATCTCAAATATTATTATTTATGATTCAAAGACAAAAAACATGGATTTAAAATACAATATAAGAGAACCACTTCAATATAAATATAGAGATTAAATGAGCCTAACCATTTCCAAAAAAATATTTGGAAAACAACAAAACCAGGATAGACCCCCAACTAAATCAACACACTTTCCAGCCCCCTTACTAGTAGTTCTAGCAAACACCTCCCTGGATGAAATAAAATAACAATCCTTTTAACCACCCCAACCAACCACCATATTCATAATAAAATAAACCCATTAAATATACCAAAACAAGTGACTAAACTCAAATAAAATGAAAACATGGATTTAATTTTAATGAGAAAACTAATATAGTAGATAAATTTACAAACACAAAGGGGTTCGTTAGGGAGAATGAAAACATTGGTTTATCCAAAATTACTATGGAATATCATTGGTTTTATTACCCAAATTAATATAAGAAATAGAAAATTATGGTAAGTGAAAATAAATTCTATTGAACGTCCTATCACTAACTGTTAATACCTTCCATAATATTGAGAAAATTTTGGAATTTAATTTTATGAGTAAATTATTTCCACAATCGATGAGCTTTAGATTAGAAATATTCCCATCCATTTAGGTAAAATATAAATATGCCTCTTTTTCTGATGAATCATTAAATTTGGACAAACACACATACCAACTCAATAAAATTCATATTATCACCCTACTTTGAAGGTAAATAGAGATAAATAATTCCATTGAAAAAAATTCAACTAAATAATTTATTATCAATTGAAATACAGTATTGGTTCATAAAGGGATGAGTTCAATAACTCCGGACATAATGATGCCTACACTTCAAAACCAAACCCACCACATCCCAAAAATTTATCATCTAAAACATGACCATACGACTTAATACAACTACACATTATTGAAACTATGAAACACTATGAATGATGGAAAACTCATACTACCAATTCCCCATTGAATCACCATTGAAATATATAAAAAATATAGTTTTGGTACACCTTGAGATACTCAACCGTAGGGCGTAATCCCCACCCTACATCTAGGTAATCAAATAACTCCCTTAATCCTCATTCCATTAGGACCACAACTCAAGGTAACATCATTCGACTTCTAAGAAACTCAATGAAAACCACTCTTGATAACATAATCACAATCCCTCTTCAAAAATAAAAACCACAAAAATTATCTCGCATCCTTCCTTGCAATATATAACCTCAATGAGGACTCAAAATTACATGATTTAATTTATTCATCAATCAAGTGTTCTAAAAACTAGACCATCGTTGCACAGGTGTGAATCCCAAGAGAATGCACACTCTATCCAACTTGATTGAATTCCATGATATTCTGTACACACTAATACTTCTATATCTAGGGAATAAAACTCTTCTTTAAACCACTTTTGACTAATCATGATTTTACTTTCTTCATTGTCCAAACAACGTTAAATGTTATCCCCCTAATATGGAAACACATAAATAAGCTATAATATTTTCCAGTTCAAAACCCACCTCAACTGCTTTTAGCCAATTCATAACCATAAGTCCCAACACCTAGACAATAAATATCAACCCCTCATACTATTGAAATTTGACCACACTCTATCACATATTTCTTTTTACTTTAACGTAATTGCCTGATTGCCTTCATTTTTACAGATTTATAATAACACCCCTTTCAAGGGATGAGGGGGAACCCTTACAGGGCCCGTTGGCTCAGAGATTACATGGCCCGTAGGCATAAGATATTACATGACACGAATGTCTTAGGGAATTCAACCAGACTATATTCAAGGAATTATCCCTCCCCTGTATCTTCATCCTGATAGCTGCTCTCCACCTATACATGCCTTTTCTACAACCTTCACAATATACCATGATACTATTTAAACATGTATAAGCATCAAAGTTAATAAATCAAATCAATAGAAATTAAATAAATTACCAACACCAAGGGATACTCATCAACACTAAAACAATGATATATACTCCAACACATATAAACTACAAAACCAATTCATAATCCCTGAAAAAATATTATATTCCTATGAAATCATGTCCATCAGACCCTCCAATAACACAACCACCTCATCACCCCGTTCCACCATTCTTAAATCCACCGAAAAATATAACAACATATTTTCTCCTTCTCACTGATGAAATTTACAATAGAGTGTTTTGAATAATCTTAATCTTGAATATAACATAAAAACAAATTAAGTAATAAACAATTTACATGGTAAATATTTAATAACTTAATGCATTTTTGAATGAATGTGACCTAAAAACATAGCCCAAACACACACAAAAAACCCAAACCAAACCATACTAAACCACCATAATGAATATTTGAATAAGAAAAAAAAAAGAAACAGATGAGGATGAGAAGAAAATAAACAATGTTCAATGATGGGAAGCTGAGAATCTAACCACATCAAAAGGAATACCAAACACATGAAGTAATGTTCCGAGGGAGTACGGTCCAGGAGGAAGGAGGAGAATTAGGGTTCATGTGGAGGTGGATCCACAAATGGGATTCGAGTGGGAGGATAAGGAGTGGGGTTAGATTCTCGGAGGTGTTCAGTGAGGAAGTGGATATGTGGAGGGGTTCAGTGGATTAGGGCTAGTAGTGATTCGGTAAATTCCATATATCAAATAATCTCTTGTGATGAGATCTACATCGTTTTGACTTGGGATACCACATTAACTATTTTTTCATTGTCAAAATGATCAGAAGTCCTATTAAACAACATTTTTTATTAGAAAATTATTATTGAACATTTTATGAGATTTAAATTTTTTTATGTGTGTCATTATATTCCTTTTGGGTCGTCTATGATTTTATTCTATGGATTTACAATCCTATTGATTTAGTGTTATTGAAAATGATATGTTTTTCCATCCTTTTGTGAGTTTTTATCAATTATATATATATATATATATATATATTTATGTATTTATATATACACAAACAAACATATATATATATGTGTGTGTGTATAATATATATATATAAGTATTTAATTATTTACCAATATTTATTAAAAATTTTTTATAATTTTATCTTTTTTAGGATAATTATAAGTATTTATGATTATTTATCTATATGTACATATATTGTAAATATTTATTCGTATATTTGGTTATAAATTTTTATATCTAATGTGGGTGTATATATTGATATTTATATTTACTTGTCTCTATATAAACAACCATCTTAATTTACAATTATATACATGTCTCAGTTTCTATATATTTAATTAACATAAATGCATGTATATTTATATTAATATAAACATCGTTATATTTATATATATTTATAGATATTTATATCAATCTATTATTTATTAATTTTTATTTATTAATTAGTATTTCTTATTTTTCATTTTCTTTATTATATACTTATTACTTATTTATTATATATTAATTTGCCACTTATTATCAAATTATTATTGAAGTATTATTGAATATTGATTATTTAAGTATCCAATATTTTTAAGTATTATTTATAATATATTATTAATTTTCATTTTATAATTAACTATTATTTTTTATAAATAATAATTTTTTCATAAATTTTTTTTATAAATAGTTTTCAATTTATAAAACAAAAAGTTATTATTATTTATTTATAAATTACTTATTTACTAATTATTTTTTATTAATTACATGATAATTTTTATTTAATGATTTCTTTTATATTATTTATTTACAATTTAATTATTTATTTATTAGAGGCATTTTATTTATATATTTTTATTTTAATTATTATTTTTTATGATATTTGTAATTTATTATTAAATTAATAGTATCATATTAAATAATTATTTAAATTATATTTAATATTTATTACTTATTATTTTTTAATTTTTTATTTATTTATAATAAGTTTAGTTTCAATTTTATTAATCTATTATTATTTTAATTTTCAATTTTTTATTAGACAAAAGTATATAATTTATAATTTTTTTATACTTATACAATATTAATGATTTTTTATTTAGAATTATTTATTAAATTAATAAGTTAATATTTATAATTTATTCGGCCATATTTATTACTTATTAATTTACTATAAAATATTAATTTTTTTAAAAATATTATTCAATACTTATTTAATATCATTTAGGAATTTTCTAAATACGATTTTAAATTTCTTATTAACATTCTAGTAATTTATTTTTTAATTATAATTTATTATTAATGAGTAATTCATGTATTATTTATTATTTATTTTCCATTTGTTTATTATTTACTATTTTTTAGTTACTTATTATCTAATAATTATTAATAATTTTCTATTTTTTATCTTATAATAATTTTCTTATCTTTTATTATTCTAATTTTAAAATATTTATTATTTAAATTTTATATTTTTATTAATGTTTTATTTAGTATTTATATTTTTCCTTTAATTAATTTTTTTTATTAATTTATATATTCTTGTCATATATTAGTTTATTATTTATAAATTATTTTTTGTCTAATTATTTATTATTTATTTATAAATACTTTATTATTTATAATTATTTATTATATTATTTACTTATTACTAGTTAATTTTTAATTTTTAATTATTATTTATTTTCTATTTACTTGTAGTCTACTATATATTGCATTTTTATTTATTTATTTATTTATTTCATAATTATCTGTTAGATATTTAATAAAAATAGGTTTATTAATTATTAAATGTTATTTGTTAATTTTTATTTATTTAATATTTATTTTTAATTTATTCAACATGCATTATTCGATTTTATGACTTATTATTATTCATTAAGGATATTATATAAATATGTATTTTAAATTCTGTTTTTCAACCACATTAAGAGTTTGGGGGTGGTAATGTCATTGTAGAATAACCAATTCATAATGGGTTCAAATCTCACCCATCACATATATGTGTGGAATTTCTACATTTCATGTATGGAATATGAATGCATGCATGTTATGTGAAAAGTAATTAATAATAAATAATAAATAATAAATGTGAAATAATTAAAAAATTCTTCTAAAAAATAAGTAAACTATAATGGAAAAATATAATAAGTAATTTTGTAATTATCTGTGAAAATAATAAAACAGTTTAATCTAATAATTAATTTTGAATGTAAAAAGTTATTAATAATAATGAATTAATCCACCATGAAATTATTTAGTGATGATTTATACTATTGTTAAAAAATTATCTTTGTTTTAGAAAACCACAGAAAAATATTCCAACAACAGTTTTTTATAATTGTTAATAAATTATTGATTGGACATTATTCAGTTGTGATTTTGTAAGACTTTTATGAAATAGTTTAGCGGTCGTTTAAACAGTTGTTAAACATTAAAAATCATTCCACGACATGCTTACTTTGCGGGGATGTAGGAATCTGAAGACTTAGAGGTTGTTGATGGAGGCTTGACCTAGGTAGATGATGTGAGAAACTAGGTGGCAGGGATGGCATGAGATCTTGTTGGGATTCGATGAATGGTGAGGCTATCAGTGTCATTGGGAATCTGTTTGTGATAGGATTATTGGTGGGGGTTCGTGTTTTTTGGTTGGATCTCTGTGTGGTGGTGACATATGGGGCGTACAATTGGGCTGATGAGTGTTAGGGGAAGATGATTAGACTTTTGGAGAAGATCGAGTGATAGTCTAGTGAAGGCAGATGTGGGAGTCACGACGAATCTGTGATCCTGGTTCCTTCTTGGAGGTACAGTCAATGGAACGAAGATAGGTTTTGATGGATTTGGATTTGGCTATTGTGGATGGAGTCGACATGAGCATACATGTGATGGATTCTGATTTGATGGTTATAGGTATGTTATTTCCTCAGGACAATAAGGAAGCGCTGGATTCCAACGAGAATGATTCAAAAGACAACATTGATACATAAGCATCGCAAGGGACGTCTGGGAAATGGTGTCCGGGTTGACCAGGGATGATGGATGCAGTTCTGTTTTGGAGGGATTGGAGCCAAAAATAAGGGTTAGCTGGAGCGCATGATGACATTGGGATCTGACTGGCAGAAGCATTGTGGAATACAAGTTGTTTTCCTCTTGTTTTAGTGGAGGTAGTTAAAGGCTATTTTCCTGATGAGCAGTACAAGTGAGAGGAAACAATCTCCATAACTGGGAGGGAAGATTTTATTGATAGGGACGTATGGAGTGGGTAGGAATGGTGTCAAGTCAATTAATTCATGATATCTGTGGTTTACACTATATACATATTATTTTACATGATAATTGGAATAGATTTGGTCATTATTGAATCTGTGATTTACGGATGGTCTGTAATGGGGTTTTTTAATCCAATTTTCATTTTGTGGTTGCTACTTTTATTCTTGGTGGTTAGTACCACATGTATTGTTATTGTTTCTCTATACTTTTATTTTTGTTAATAAATTTTAGGACCAAACAAACTCATATCCTTGGATTTCCGGGTATATGTTCAGTAGTGTAGCTAGTAATGGTTATTATTATTCTATGGGAATCATGATAAACTGTCGATTTTTTGGGAGATGTTTTATGAATATTGTGAGGATGAATTTTATTATTTGACCATAGATGAAACATATCAAAAAGATAATTTAACTATCTTACAGGGCCATTATAGTATCTTAGGCCTTTATATTTAGTATAAGATTTTCATGTGATATACATATGACTTATTAATACATGATGAGGCATAAAAACAGTATTTCAATGATGAATTTCATTTTGAGTTATAGTTCTAGGTCACCCCAATCACATATGTTATATATATATGAAGGTGTTAGAAAATATTGAGATATTAAGGGAATGTTGGCTTGGAGTAGACCATCACAAGAAGAGTGTTTTCAAGAAATTATTATGAGAAGATATGTGGCCATGGTTCTTAAATTCCTAGATAATAAAGGTTTCATAACCCGAGGAGTTCATCCAAGTATTTTTCATAGAGTTTTGTAGAGTCTAGCGGTTTTTAGTTCCTTTCTAAGGGATCATATTTTGTTTTCCATTCATGTGGATGTCATGACTTTTAGAAGACTAAGTGTCTTCCATTTCTTATAATTTCATATATATTTGTACATCTAATTTAGGATTACTCATTCTGTCAGTATCCTCTAAGATAGTACTAATAGACATTTCAAGGATTTGATCTGAATAGATGGTATGTGATGTGACACAAACATTAAAAACATTAATTTTACATCATTTTAGAAGAATATTATATACATCATAGATAGAAACACACACAATAAGTGTATAGATTATTTTTATTTGGAGAAAATATAAAAAACTACTCATAAATGAATGTTATTCAACATCTCTCAAAATGATATTCTCAAACAGTACACATTTTAGTCATAAAAAACATTCAACCATTCTTCCTAATATGTTGTAAGGAAACATAATAGGTGGTGATCATAGATTATTAGTATGAGAAAAAATGAGAGATATCATTTACTGATCATGTGTGATCATAAAATGAGAAAAAGTGTATGAGAATATGACCTTAACATTTGAAAATCATACCCATCAATTAATAAATGATATTCATGTCATAATACATTAGCATATCCTAAGACATGGAACACTGAATAATCAATGATCGTGGGACTTCATATCATATCAAAAGAATAATAATATATCCTAGGGAGTGGTATAGAATTTATTTCATTGTCATAATCATAATCATATAAATTTTATTTCAATCCTACCCATATAGTCATTTATTACATATCAAGCTCGTAAAACCCACATGAGTTCTTACTTTGGTATAGAGTTAACTACCAATATACCATATTTTTGGATTTCTCATACCATCCATACAACCATAGAGTTAATATAACATTAAACATTTCCTAATAAATTTAAGGGATATAATGAGAAATTTTCAAATTGATCACAATCCAGTCGAATGTATCCCACAATATAATTAAAACAATTAAATATCTTCATAGTTTATCCCTTGGAACATTAAACATGTTTCATCGTGTCTTCATGATTATAATAAACAACCATAAAATCAATTAATATGTATAGTAACCTTTAATATTAGCCATGGTTAATGATAAATAACCTCAATCGATGATTTATTATGCGAATATACCCTTAAAATATCAAATGATAATTTTAATAGGACAATGACCTATTACACAAAAATCACATAATTAAAATCTACAAATCTATATAATATTATGGAAAAAATATTCATTAGAAATATTCTTCTATGAATTTCATTTTATCTTATAATAAATTATTATTCCTGATAAAAATAATATTTGGTTGATCAGTAAATGTTAAAATAAAGAATATCATCACAACATTGGTAAAACGATACCCATTCAGAAAATGATTTGAGGATTCCATACTAAAAAGTAAAAATAATTAAAAACATGTGTAATAAATTCTCTAGAAAATTTAATAATATTCAAAAAATTGTCTAGAACATTTTAATTAAAATATGGACAAGGTAGAAAAAGATTCATAGCCAAATAGAAAAATAATGTTGTTTTTACTTAAAAATATTCATTCAGAATTTTGGGTACATCGGGAGAGAAAAATGAATTGTAAAAATTTAATTTAATAAAACAACTAAAATAGAAAAAAAACACCTTAATTTTTTATATTTATAATATATAATTTCATCATCTGAATTCAAGCATAATCAATCCTCATAAAAAGTAAGATCGTAATGTAGAACCATTACCCCATTTATGAATATTACATAACCACTTTTAAACGTTGGTAAAATAAATTAAAATTTATCAATATTATATATGAAAATCATATTCATATTTACAAAAACATACATTTTTTCCCTATGAAATCTAATAAATCATTCATTCACAATCTTTAACTAGGATCATCATTTAGGGTGTAAACTACATCATTTTTCATGTATGTTTTAATTATAATTTTATGGTATTATAATCTTGATGAAGGTTCTATCATCTAAAATATATTATTAGTAATATAATTATCTATAAAAATGACAATATACATATTTATAAGATTATATAAATTTCATAGATAAAAAAATTAATTTCATCATTCAGGGATATAATAGTTCATACATATACATGAGTGATGCTTCCACTTCTCAATTGATGTATGGAAGGAATGATAAATAAAATATCTTCATTAAAATCAAATTATTTTATCATATATATTTATCTAATACATAACGGTATACAGTTATGTGAGGAAGTTGTCGAAAATCAATCACATTGTTTCATGGAGTTGTTAAACCAAACCAAAGAATTAGTGATACATTCCATTATAATTTAATGAAATAGAATTGGAATATGGTGTTCCTATAATCATTAATATATCTAAATTTATTTATGAATCAATATTAATTATATCACTATGTAGAAAAAATATTTATAATACAAATAGGAATTAAAAACCATTCAATGTGTCATGTATGAATATTACATATTATTTGCGAGACCACATTTGACATACCCCATAATAATTCCTGGAACAATCATAGGGTATGATCAGGAGATCAAGAATAAATTTATAATTTATATAATTAGTTTCTATAGGATATTTGATATTATAAATGTATCAATGATTGTTAATAATGGAGGAGAAGAGGTTCCCTTTTATAAGTGATGAGAGGGACCACATTAGAATAAGAAAACTGAATCAAAAAATATAGTAATTTAATTATGTATTTGGAACTATATGGATAAGAAATATCTTTTAAGATATTATAAGGTGAAAATAGCATATTCCATTAATATTTATACCATTTTATTTTTATTCCCCCCCATAACGCTCTGTTTAACACCCTTAGATAATATTTTTTAACATTAATTGTGGTTACCAATTTTTACAATTTATATTTTTAACAATCTAAAAAAATAAATTGGATCTAATTAATAAATTTGAAAATTAAGATTAAAAATATGGAATCAATTTTAGAAAATTCAATTGTTGGTGATAATTATATCTAAAATGAGTCCAAAAAATATAATAAAACCTATTTTTAGTAACATGGAATGGTATGTAGAAAACTATATATAATATCCTTCCACTATGTGAACAATAAATTGGAAAAATGTTAAAATATTTTATTTAATATATAATCTACATTAGGTTTTAGAATAAGTTCTATGGAGTCAATTAATTAATTTATTATGATAAAAATACATTATACACATAGAAAAAGATTCTAAAAAATAACCACATTTAAAAAAATGAATTTATCTTCCTTCAAAAAAAATAAATAACAAATTTATTAATTAGAATTCATGTGTTGAAAATAATATTTATTAAAATAATTTTATAATAATCATAAATATTCTTACTTATATAAAAATTCATGACACCTACAAAATACATTTCTTAAGGGAAATAGGCCTTTTTATCATGAATTCAGTTTATTAAAATATAATGAGTATTTACAAGGTATTACTAAACTCATTTGAATTATGGAATGTTTATATGTATATATTTCCTAATATGGTTAATCAAATTAGTTCCAACCAATGATATTACAATGTTAAAATGAACATAATATATCGTAGTTCACATAGTCTCAAGGTTGCGTGTAATGAAAAATATCAAATAAATAAATTTTATTTCAATGGAATAAATATAAATTCTATAGATATTAAATTATACCCAACTAAAAGTGAATTTCACTAAAACAATATAAATACACTAATGAAAAATATAATGGGATAATTTTTTTTCATCACATCCTTATGTAGTCAAGTTGCTTCCTTGAATTTTTTATTTCTGAAAATAATATTAACCATGTCAGTTTTCTTGTTCTGTATAATTTTATCACTTTAGTAAATGAATTTTTAATGTTATTATTTATAAAAAGATCATTTTATGGTTTTATAGTCTATGATTTCATAATATTTGAGGTATTAGGTAAGTACTTTTTCAAAAGAGATACATAGAACACATCATGAATTTGATATTGGTTCGGTGGAAGTTCCAAGAGATATGTAATCATTCGTACATGATCAACACTAACAAAGGCGAAAATATAATTCGAGATTATATTATATTATATTATATATATATATATATATCCAAAACCCTCATCAACATATATACCCATAGGAATACCATTTCACAAATTCTTGATCTCTCTAATTATTTCTTGAAACAACACTTCTGTTGACTCTGAGTAGCCGTCATGTTCTACTGAATCACACTAACGTTTACAATCATTTCCTTATATAGTTCATGAAATAATAAAACTTTTTTCCAATTCATCACATCATTAAAGATTCATGAAAATATTTTCTTATATGGATTTATATAATACCATCTGAATTATCTAGTAGAAGCTTTTGTAAAATAAAAATTCAAAAAGAGAAAGATATGTATCCAAACAACCATTAAAATACATGTAATATAATAACAATATATGCTCTAGAGTTGGAAATATTAAATAAAAATTGACATATTTCATATTACAATGAGCCAAAATATTCATATATAAATATTGTTTCTTTAAAGATGAATATTCATTATAGAAAAATAAAATCCACACAATAAATGTAATGGTTTGCATTATTTGGAGACAACTATATAAAAATATTTTTTTGGTGAATTATTCACCATATATCATAACTATAATCTCACATTGTACCATTATTTACATACAATACATAAAATAATTCATCATAAACTGGGTTTAAGAAACATAAGAAATGGTGAGATCATATTTTTTAAGGGAAAACAGGGGAGATACCAATCAATGATAATATGAAGGAATACTATATACATATCTGTATATGATAATAATCATAATAATAAAATTTCATTCCCAATATATCTAAGATAATAAAAGGTAAATTTAAATAAGACATTAACATTTAAAAAAAAATAAGTTTTAGAAATCATCATAAATCATTAATAAAATATATGTTTGTATCGTAATTATAAGAAAATGTCAAAAATGTTTTGCACCATTATAGAGATAAAAATCATTCCATCTATAATGGTTACCTATGAAGACCATTAAATAATAGGGGAACAAGAATCAACAAATATTTATTATATCATAACAAATCAAGCATCACCACATATTCCTCATACTATATAATGCATCAATACCTTTTTCATACAAGTGATCGATAATCCTTAAAAAATTACCATAATGAATCAATATAATCAACTAATTTACTTGAATTAACACTTGAGATGCGTGGATTTTCCAAATCCATAAGTTTGATTTAATGGAATCACCTATTATATAATGAAAACCATACATATGTAGGATATAATATCATAATAAATTAATATTTTTATCAAACAAAATCATGAAATAATGAAAAAGTTTCAAAAACATCTCATCATCATAGTCATAAAACGTCAAAATAAATAATAACGATGGAATAATTGGATCATAGCACTATCAAAATATAATTATCATCAATGGATGATATCATAGAATAAAATTCCTTTAATAGTGCATTGTTATATTTATGGGGAAAATAAATTATTTATTATGAAATAATTAATTTATTTCCAAATTTTTCAAAAATATTATGCAATACATTTTTCATTTAAATTAACCATGGAGTCTTCTGAGGGAGAATTTGATGCAATGAGAGTTTATTAATGATGGATTTTTTTGGTTTTAATCATTAAAAAATGTCATATTTTTTTCATGCCATATATATAATGTTCATTATTATGATAATGAAAAGAATATTATTTTCAAACAATATTCTAAAATAAAAAACATAAGTAAGAAAATTATTAAATAATTCAATATTTGTTAAAATAATTTATGGAAACTTTTAATAAAAAAATGATATTTAATAAAACGTTTTTCTAACCAAAAGAGGATGAATATTGTCTTCTTTTCATAGAAAAATTTGAACCATTATTAGTACCAATGATATAATGATGGGAATAAAAATTAGAAATTAATTAAAAAATAAATAATTAAAATGAAATGGCATTTTTGGATATGTTTCATTTTATTTTAACAATGTAAATTCATGTCTAAACAATCCTGATGAAAATGGGATTGAAAAATTAATATGTTACCTCAAGACATATCCTTTTTCATATGTTTTTACACCTTATTAATATTAAATAGTTAGTTATTATACATGTATCCTAAAATCATAATATATATATATGAAATTTATTATTTAATTATAATATTTAATCACATCTTTAATAAAAATTATTAATTAAAATCAAATTTACATTATGTAATTTCTTTCATTCTTAGGCATGATATTTTTTCATATTTCTTGTGTTTTTTTATCCATGGATCAATATCTCAATAATTATAATAACGAAATAAATATAATATACATATATATATGGATTTATTTATTAGATAATGAGATAGAAAGATTAATTACGTTATTCATGGAGTCTGTACGTCATATATACACATGAGTGATGTTATTCACTTTTCGATGTATGAAAATAATGAATGGTAAATAACAATAAACATTTATATAATTATAATAATATTTTAAATATCATATTAATTCATTTAATCTATCCATATTACCAATTAAATTATGTAAAAATAAAAAAATCGCATCATTTTATGGAGGTGGCAGTCTACACGTATGCATGAGCGACATTATCATTTCTCAATAGAAGGGAATGTATCAATGTTTATTTTATATTATAATTATATTATAGTAATTATATAATATATATAATATAAAAAAATAATCCCATCATATTAACCATCCATGATTGATGTTGACGGAAAATTAATTGTATCTATACGTGGACGTGGTAGTCCACACACACACACATGAGCCAATCTTTCATTAATAATTTAATAAAATATGGAGTGTATAATGGAGATTACATAATAAAAATTACATTATATTATATTTATAAGACTAAATTTATTATTTTATTATTAATACAAATGATTTATTAGGGTAATAAGACAACATAAAATTACGTTTACATGATTAGGAGATATATTTTTTCATTATGATACCCTCTTCAACTTACACAATAATCCATGGAAGGATGTGTTTTTAGTTGGGAGGGAAGATATAATATATGCTGAAGAGAGGTATAATGAAATTAGTGAATAAATCAAATGTTCTAGAATAATTAAATTTTTTTGAATAAACGAATTTTGGAGGTGGACTTTTAAAAGTGATTAGAGGGGAACCATTGTTAAAAAAAAAGTATTAAAATATTTTATACTAATTTTTATAAATATGTAAAAATATTGATATATTTCTGTGATAAAATTAGTAAAAGTAAAATTATTGATATGTATTTACTTTTATACATATTTATGTGATGTTTTAACCATTACCACTGAGTTTTATCCAACAATTAACACTATTGAAAATTAATTAAATGGAAATACATTCTATAATTTAGGGGCTAATAATGTAATCATAAAATTTATAAATGTTCAGATAGAATCTTAAAACTAATCTTTTGGTTTGACCCCTTAGATAAATAATTTTAACCTTAACCATGTTAATGAATTTTTTAAATATTAATTTGTTATAATTTTAAATAAATGGTTTCAATGGTTTCGTAAATTGACCATTAATAAAATTTTAGACAGTATATCATCCAAATTTTCCTCTTAAAATATTTTATTACATTTTTAAATATTTAAATAAAATATATTTAACATAATATTTTGTAATTTCATTTTAATAAATATTAAAATGATTTGACTTTAGAATCAATATGAATATAATTTAATTCGAATATAAACCATTTACACAGTTATAATATTAGATATTTATATTAAATATTATAAGGAAAATTTAATTGACAAGAAAAATATAATATTTATTATTTTTAAATTCATTTACGTGATTTTTATACTGCTTTCACAAGATCCACATTAGTGTTGTGTAAAAATTTATGGTAATTATTCCACTAATAAAAATAAATAATATACCATGATTAATATTTTTTATTTACAGAAAAATTTTATAAAATAATTTATAAAATAAATGTGAATATCAAGTGAAAAAATACAATATATTCATATTTTAAATTGATATGTTTGAATATAACCCAACCAATGAAATAGATACAAATTTATTTGGTAGCTTTTTAACCTTGTCTCAGTGTTTTACAATGTTTACCAATTTTTTCCCTTATTGAGATAAAACATATTTACCACTGTTATTATTAAAAACGACAGAAAATAAAACCTATTTAGAAATATAAAAATCTTGACTTCAAAAATGGTTTACATTTTTTAAAACTAAATTCAATTTTTTATTATTATTTAATTTTCAATTTCACTCCCAAAACGCGAATAAATATATTTTCCAAAAAATATATTTTATGGATTATAAAAAATATTTTTTATCAATATACATTATAAAATTAATCCTAATTAAATTAATAGGATTATTAATAATATTATATAAAAAAATATTAATTTGATATGTTTTTTTAAAAATTAAAATTTTTCGACGCACAAAATGAAAAAAAAATTCAAAAAAATAGTATTTTTGTATATTCACTAATAAATTAATATTTCAGTTAAAATAATATAATTTAAACATAATATAATTATGATATTAAGATTTAAAAAATTATTTATTATAAAATAATATTTATAATGGTCAAGAAATTAATTATAATATTCAATGAGAAAAAATCCATTTTAATTAAAACATATTTCATTGAAAATAAATGAATTTATTAAAAATTGAGTTCTTATTTCAAAATAATTTATAGATAATTTTTTATTGATTATGATATATATATATATATCATAATTTGGTTACTTTTAATCCTACCATTATATTAGACAACTATTTTATATCAATCCTAAAATAATTATATTTCATTGTTCATTTAATAATTTCATTGTTTGTTTTATATCATAATGAACATACTGTTATTTTAAAATCCTCTAATGTTACTTTCTCCCCCCCGCATATTATAAATATTTTCCTCATTATTTGAACTTATTCTATTTAATCAAGTTATTTATAATTTAAAATTACTTTTTTGAAATCCAAAATTATTAATGTGGTTAATAAAAATTACTCATGCAAATATATGTCAATAAGAGGTCAAATAGTGTAACACATGACATGGTTTAAAAATAATAAAACCTTAGCGAGAGGTGAAATTATGGAGATAGAGGATAAATGTAAAGTCCAAATGATGATGGAGTGTTCCATTGAACATTGATTCTAAGAATGTTAATGATCATGATAATGTTGATGACCACAATACCATAAATCAACATGGTGTGAAAAATAACATCAATTTATCTAAAATGAAGGTATTATGATAATTTTTCCTTGAATATTTTCCTTGATTTTTGGAATACCATTTCCACGTAGAGTTTTTAAATAATTAAATATACCAACTTGAAAAGTAGATTTTCATCCCTTAATCAATTTCATCAAAAATAATTTCTATATCTTCCAAATTAATATTAATAATGATATTTTTTTCACTCATCCCTAAAGAACAAAAAATATCTTATAATGGATCATTAAATCTAAAGAAGTATAAAAACTATTCCTCCTATATTTTGATATAATTCAATACCAAAAAAATTTTATTCTATAATTTCATATAAAAATTGGCAAAACCATTATATAAATGAATAATAAATTTTAATAAAAAAATTCAACAAATTGATAATATTTAAATATCTTTATAACATTCATAACTATATTTTTACCACTGATTTTTTTAAAAAAAAGTAAATTCTATAATATAATTACATACTAAATATGAATAAACCATAATAAAAAAATCTATAAAATTATTAATATATTTTTTACGAAGTACCCTGACTACCACATAATTATATTTGATTCTTAAAATAAACATAATAAATATATGTAAAATTATTTTATAATAAAAGAAATTTCATATTCCTCTGGATATCCCATAGGCCAATGGTAGGTGAAACACCCTTGTCTCCCAATGGTTGGGTGGTCAAGCCCCGTGGCCTTGTTGGATGTGAGGACTTATCGCCTGACTTGTGTGTTTCCTTTCTTTATAAAACAATAATAATATAATTTCTTTATGTTTCTGAAATAATATAAGGAAAACCCTAAAAATAACATTAATCATCAATTCTCTTTTTAAACACTATGGTTTTGGATAGAAATTATTTTCCCCACATATTCTAATTATCATCATGGAAAATTATTAACATATGATCAATAACCTATTGAACCAATTATTATTTAATCCTCAATCATATATCATAATATTAATGTATTCTAAATTTATCAGGAATTCATTACACCCGTTTTCAAATGTAGTAATTCAATCTAAAATTTATATACAAAATATTTAACTACTCAAAAAAATAACATTAATTACTTAGTCAAAATATTAAATTTCAATCACATTATTATCTATATAATATATCATATGTTTCAAAAAAATATAATCACCATTTATCGCAAATAATTATTATTAACTCAACATCATCACATATTGAGGGTTATCTTTCCATTATTCGTGTGTTCTATAATTATTTCACCCAACAACTAAATCACTTTTCCCGGTTATCATTATAATTAAATATTTGTCTTAATGTTCATTGAAAACAATTTTTGAATGATACATAGATGTTCCATGATTCATATAACTATAATATCAATGATATTAAACATTTATAGAATGATTCTCAAATCATATAACATAAGTACATTAATCCATTAACATAAATTATTGGTATAATTTTTGAATTTCCATGGACAAGATGATAAATCATGGACTAGAGCATTGACTCATATAATACATGTGTTCCCAACATATGATAAGTTGAAATATAAATTCTAAATTAGGATAAAATTAATATACATAAATAAAAATCATAATTTTTCCTTGGAAATTACTCATCTATGGCCTTTTTCCTTATATAAACATATTATAGATCCTTTGAAACATATCTCTAGGTTATTCTTCAAATATTATCTACATGTAGGGAGTTTAATATTCTATCCTCCTTGGTATTTATGCAATTACATATTTTTCTTATTATGTGTTTCAAGTAACTGACCAATGTTAATATTATTAATCATATAATTATTTTTATGATTTTTTATAATCAAACGGTCCCTCCTTCCATATCCCTTTTCATTTCCTTATTAATGAGTGAAATTATTTTATTATCTATTACATTATGTAATAGATATATTCATACTTATTCCAACCAATGACTAATTCAAGAAAACATAGTTTGAAAATTAATAATCATTATGGGAAACAACATAATCCTAAAAATACAATTATAGGATGACTTAATAATTACACCATATATTCATCTTATCACACATTATGTTTATCCTAGGGGTCTATTATCATCATATATAGCAATCCTTCAAAATGGATCATAAATAAAATTTAAATTAACACACGAATATCTCACTATATTTTCAAATAATGTGTGAAGTAAGGTCACAATCACTATACAAAAAAATGATTGTTGATATACACTTAGATAATCTAATTTCTACTTTATTATTGAAATATATATTTTTTGTTATACCACATATAGTTGAGATTTCTATATGGTCATATTTTTATAGGAAAACCAAAAAATAAATATCATAAAAAAAATTCGGTTTTTATCCAATACATAGGTTTATTCATTGGGTTTTCAAAACATTTATCAAATCCTAATATCGAACGATTGGACCAACCCTAATCTAATAAAAACTATAGTGTCATAATATTTTCATACCTAAATATAAAATCTTTTTAGAAGTATCGTTAATATAAAACATTATGATCCATGCCAGAAACATAACGTTTTAGTTTCATTAATGACCAGAAAACTAAATATCAATTTAGGTTCACTATTCATAATCTATCAAAATGTTTTTATCACATTTTACACATCATTACATACCCATCATAAAACATTTTTTCGAATCATGGGTAAAATATAAAAATAATAGTTGATCTAAAATTATCTGTAATGATTAATATGGGTTATATTAATTGATTATAAAATGAAATACTAAGGGTATGATATAATGGCCATAATATACAATGTTCGTTAAAAATATATCATATATAATGTAAAAGTATCATGGAATTAACCATTATCATTTCAAAATAAATTAATTAGAAGATGTGTAGTCATTATAAATAATTCACATACCAAATTTTCTTATCATATTCATAAAAATATGTCAGAAAATGAATGTAACCATTATATGAATAGAAAAAAATTAATATATTAAATCTGACTGAAAAAAATCAAATCATTGAATATTAGTCACTAAATCTAATTTCCTGTATCATAATATATCAGTTATCACAACATATTTGAAATAGTGGATTAGTAACCCCTCTCTGTTTCCCATAGTGGATGCGGAATCCTACGCTTTTTAATAGTGGATTAAGAACATAAAATTGGTTCCCATAATTATATTAAAAATATTTAATTATCCACCAAATTTTTTTGAGTAAATTGATGGCCTATCATTTCACATAATGAAAACCACACATACATGTTCGATAATATCATAAAAAATTGCATCAATTTAGCAATGTATAATCTATACAAAATATAATGGTCTCATAAATCTAGCATCATAATAATAAAAATATATGAAGGTAAATTATAATGATTGTATCATTATATCATATCCCTAGAAAAACATATGTAACATCAGTGGATGTAATAATGGATAACAATTGTCTTCAAAAGTTCACAGGAATATTTCTAACATAATAGTCATTTATTGAATGTTTATTCCTAATGTAATCACTAAAAACAATTATTTAATTAACACTAATAGTAAAATGACCTACCATTGGAATGAAATGATTATCTTTTATTTTTTTAAAAAAATTAAAACATTTATAAAATCTAATTTAATTAATAATTTAACAAATGTATAAATAATTCCTCAAAATATTTTAGTAATCATCGATATTGAATAGAAACATGGATTCCTTTTAAAAATTCCATGTTTCTGAATAATTATAAGTATAAATGTGTGGAAAATGGTACTAAAACCTCAAAATTTAAGAATTTATTATTCTAGAATAAAATGTATCATTTTTTAAGATATGGATAATATAATTTACAAAGTGCAAATTCATTTATAATCAATCTCAATTATAATAGAGATTCATAGAAATCACTTTTCTCAACCATTGTCATAATTCATATGCATTCAAAACTTATGTTTAATAAATATATATTTATTATAAATTTATTATGGAAACAATTTTCAATTATTTGACCTTTCATATATTATTTCCTTATAACTTATTTTCTCCAATTTATTTAAAATTTATTAATAAAATCATTATTAAAGGAGATAACTACTTTGTTTCTCATTAGTGATTTGGTTTATTAATATGAGTCCATGTACTATGATCTTGATTACATAATTTATATAATTTTAATCTCGATTTAAATATCCTATATAATAATTATAAATATTATGAATTGTAATAAAATTTATACATATAAAAATGAATTACATCGTTCATGGATGGGATGCCGTATGTATGAATAAACGATGTTCTCACTTTACAACAGATGGAAGAAAAGGAATGTATATAATAACTAATATTTTAAGGATATATATTATATAATATATATCATATATATTCTATAAAAATATCCTTATTAAAATCGATGTAAATATGGAATGAAAAACAAATCATATCTCTTCTTAGAGGGGGTAGTCTATATGTACACTTGACCATGTTTAACAATTTCAAACTGTTCATAATGTAAAAAGGTAGGCATGATAGTATAATTATAGAAGAATAATTAAATAAAACAGATAATGTATAATCATTAAAAAATTTATAACTATAATTAATTAATTATTATTATCGGAAATGAAATATATCACACATGGAGGCAGTATTCCACATGTATTCATTAGCAATATATTCACTTCCCATTTACATAATAACTAATAAATAATGGTGATAAAATAATCCTAGTATCATTTACGTATATATAAGATTTTTAAGTGGTATTTTTTATATTAATAATATTAATTTAGTGTATGTATAAGAAGAAATAACATTGGAAGTTATCAGATTATAGTTATACCTTTTCATTGAGGAAATTATTTGGCATACATCTTAAGCAGTTAAATAATGTAATGATTGGAATTACATAATCACAAATATTTTTTAAGTAAAATATGATGATATGAGAGTATTTATTGGATGATATATAATTATAAATCACTTTTAACAATTAAGGATATGGGGATCCATTATATAAGTGATTGGTGGTCCACCCATTGAATTACAAAAATTAATAAATTAATTTAAATTAGTATTTATAATTTAGTGGCTCAAATTTTATATATTATTATTGTAGTAAGATTATATGTATAAATAATCTCATGAAATAATTTTTAGTCATTTTATCTAGAATTTTAACACTGCCATCTTATTTTTAACGCTCTACTTTACCTTTTGACAATTACAGTAATATTAATCTTTTCTATTATTTATAGGTCACGAAATTTATTATAAGTTGAATGTTGTCCTTTAAATGTACCATGGATAATATTTTAGACCATATACCATTATATTTTTTAGATATACATTTTTTATGCGAATTAATTTATTTAATAAAATATAGTTTATTATAATATAATATTTATTATAAAATAATATTGATGTAATTTTTTGAAATATAAGTATTTATGTCAAATAATATTTGTCTAACACATGTAAAATGGTTCCAATGTGATTCATATTATAAGATAAGAAGTATTTATAATTTTTATAATCACCCAAATAAACATATAATGGTATAGATACAATTTTAAACAATATATTTCGTTTTTAACCCTTGTAGTCAAATTTTACACTTAGACATGGTTATAAAATTTTAGACCATAAAGGGATATATATATATATATATATATATAAATGAAACAACCACTCATAAATAAAAAATGGACTAAATTTTGGACCACTTAAAATCTTAATTTTCCTCTTGAAATAACTTTTCATATTTTTAAATAATTTATGAAATTATATTTATCATAAAATTATATTACTGCATTTTTTTAGAACCATTCACATATTTTTTCTTTGAAAACAAAATTAGATAAAAATAATTCAAATATTAAAATTTATAATTTCTAAAATATGTGAATTATATCTGATAAATTCATTGGATACTTTTATTCACCCAAAAAATATTACCTTTAGTGTTGGTGAAATCATTTACGTGATTTTAATGCTTCTTTTATAAGTACTGTGATAGAATTAATAATGGATTCAATGTAATTAAAGAAACAATAAATTTTAAAAATAAATTACATTGATGTAAAAATAAAAAAAATTGGAATAACTTTTATTTTACCAAATTTTAACCAAGCTAGTAAATATATATAATCAATTATTAAATATTCAATAATAGAAATTGGAATAATTTAAATTTAATTTAATCTAACAAAATGGGACTAAATGATATTTTATAGAATTTTTTTTTTCAATATTATAAAATCTTATTTTAAAAAAAATATAAAATAATAACAAGTCGAATGATATTAATTGGACTGAAAATAATATAAATGAAATAAATTGTCTTTTAAAATAATTTTACCAAAATAAATATTTTTTAGTTCCTGAAGAAAAATATAGTTTTGAAAAAAAAATATATAAATTTCACTTTTAAGAGAAATAATACAATTATTTGAAAAATTCCAAAATTTCTCCCCATTATAATTCAGATATAATAATTTAATAAATTATATTAATTTTATAAAACTCTATTTCTAACTGTTTTCAAAATTATTTATAAAATTCACGAACAAAAATTAATAATACCTATTTTTTGGGATGGTGTATTTTGAAAAATTAATCGAATTTACTAAACATCGAAATATTTTTTCCTATGAATTTATCAAAATAATTTTATTGAATATGAAAATTATAAAAAATTTCATAAATTTGTTAATTGTATTCATAAAGACAAATTAAATTGCTATGTTATAATGATTATAAAATCATAATATTTTGTTGTCCATTTATGCTCAATATTGCATGTTGTATACACTGTCAACCATAGTGTTTTTAAAACATTATAATGGTGTCAAATGGATGATGATATGAAATACTAAAATAAACTTTGACAATGAGACCTTCTTTAAGACATTACTAGATCATCGATGCAATTATCATATATATACTAGATACAATAGATTATGGAACTTCACGTAACACTACTACATTCAAAATGTATATGCTGGAAAGATAATCGAGGGATAAATATTATCAAATAAAAATTAAATGTGGTAATTTTAAATGGATATTTTCTATAACCAGAATAGAGTTATTCAACACAAATGTCTTAATGAGTCATAAATTTAATCTGTTGAGATATTTAACAATTTCCATATAGTTAGGGGTAACTGTTGTTACATCCCCTTAAACATTATCATAATCAAGATTTTTTTCCATATCATGCATAAAGACAAATAATACACAATATATCAATTATTTTAAATGTACCAAATATTATACTTATGAAATTTATACATATTTTTACTTTCATAGTGAATTTATAATTATGATATATGAGAATAATCCAATAGCTACATTAATATTGTTTTAATATGGACACATATTCTATTGTCAAACCACATCATTCAATCACAATCATTATTGAAATCAGGAACATTCCAAACCATCATTTGTCATTCCATAACCTATTTCTATAGAGCATTAATCATTATATTTAATGATAGTTTAATATTTATATATGAATGATATTTTATGTACCCTTTAATTATGATTTCATAGTCCTTATTTTGAAAATCAATATGCATTGGTAATCTTAAATCCTTATCATGGACATACTAGAACATTACTTCAAACTCAGTGCATCAGCCACATTGTTTTCCTTTTCAGAGTGGTAATATTTTGAAAAGTGATATTTATTATTCAATTTCAGCCATATCCGTTCGAAAATATTCATCTTCTACATATCAATATATACATTAATATTTTACGACATATATAACAACATTATCCATATGGATAACTCCTTCATAATATTTAGGAAAAAATTGTACTACTAACTCTAAGTCACATGTCTTGTATTTTTTACTATTAACATTAAATTTAGATGTGTAATAATATATCCCTATGTAATTAAGAATAAAAACACACTCTAATACCTCATTAAAATCATCAATACATATTAGTACACTTATACACTATATGTTAGTGTGAGTAATAGTGCACATACCAACCTTCACTCAAAATGTGAACTTTTCATCACATTTATCATTACAATGGAATATAACACCCTTCAATGTTAACATGGTTAATATGTTATAAAACCATATGATATTATCACAATGTTTATATAATAACCAATCATTCTAATATAACTATGCATTTTATTCATAATAGTCTGTCTAAGATGGTGTTCAATGACTTTCATCATCGAATGATCATCTGATATTCCTTTTCTTGTGGTAAGGTCTATAATGAATTATACATTATATAACTCGAATTCAAACATTCTGAATATATAATGGAGTTTCTCCTTCCTTTGTAATTACATAATAATTCTCTAGTGATATTCATACTCATAATTTATATTAGAGTATATTAGTATATCATCTAAAAATAGAAAAACAAATTTAATGAAGGTAATCTCAGAAGAAACAATACATTAAATAAATTAATATACTAAAAGAAATAGTAATTATAAACGTATAAATATATATTAATTGTGTATTTAATTCATATTTATGTATTTATTTGGTATGTCATTGATTTTTAACGACCATTGAATATATCCAGAATGAAGCTCAAATGAGGAAAAATATATAACTCCACATAGTTTATAATAAAAATAATCAAAACAGTGTAAAGAATAATTATTATTTATAATTAAATTTTTGTGATTATGATAATAAATATATACTCACAATAATCAATATATATTTTAAACAAAAATAAATAGTGTTCACCCTGGTGATTCCCTAGGTTGGATAAATACTTTACCTAGATTCAGCATGAGTTTCATATTTAATCCAAAAATATTGAATGTGGTCTTTCTATATGGAGTATATGTAAGAGGTGTAACATTAGGAATGAATTAAATTACAAACAAAACATTGTGATTTATATGTAGATGTAGAAACTATTATGGAAGGACATCAATAAACACTCTTATAATAGGTATATCATCAATATTTAGTTTATCCTCAACCATAAGAGTCAAAAACATATATCAATAATTATTAATACCAATAAAATGAGTCAAAATTCCATCAAAGATTTTTTTTTCATTCTCACACCATTATATAATTACAGGTTTATTTATAATATTAATTTTGAATCCAAATTATTTTAATTTATAATGGATCCATGTATATTGAGAAAATAATTGATCAAAATAAAATCACATTCTACTAAATATAGAATAATAATATTTTCATAGGGAAAATTACGAGAATGTATTAAAATAAATTATAATATTTTGAATAGTTTGTAACACTGAAATTACCATAACTATCCAATTGAATTATTGACATGGTATATACCATAATTTAATCTAGCATTTATACTTTATATTAGGGAATTAGCATTGCTAATTTCCATATTCCTGAAATATATTATATTGAAATATAGATTTATCCAAATAATTAACTTTATTTTCCTCATTCGAATTCTCCATTTTTGTTAGAAATAAATATATTTATCCCAATATTTTTAAAATATAAAACACTTAATTGTTTGTTTAATATATCTATTGGGAGTATTCTTATTAAATTCATATTCATTTAGGAATTTAAATCTTCATCATTCCAAGGTATTTATTAACAAAAAATCAATAGAATACCATTTATATTATATAGTTAATTTAGATAATCACACTTCCTTATGTTTTCATCATAACTTGAGATAGATAGTTAGTAATTTTCAAATGTTTTCAAACGAGGTCTCCTATAACATTCGGTTTCCTTTGATGAAAATCATTGCATTGTCTATAAAAATAATTATGAACAAGAATTTTCCTAGTAATGGGAATTGAATAATACCCTAAATAATTTTGTGAGAAACAATAAACATATTGGGTATCTATTTAATCATGAATAATTATTCACATAATGTATAAATAATGATACCATAATTTTAATTTATAACATGTTACATTCAAATCATATCAATATGTATTATCTTATGTTTTTCAAGATTTAACAAATTAATACATCATAATAGTTCATAAAAACATTTGAATTTGAAAAAGAATATCCACCTGGAGTGTCTAGACAAGTGTTTTGTATAAGTTGAACTCATCATGAACTTGTTATAATCATGTTAATACGTAGTCTTACCCTTTCATAACTTTTAACCTGGGTGAATTTTTATCATATCACATCTACTTTTTAGTATCAATATAGGGATATATTTTCTTGGATAAGAATAAAACATATCAATTAAAAATTTTCATAGCGTTAACATGTACAATGACTTATCATTGGAGTTTTTAAAATTGTTATCAAATCCTTTCTTCGTAAAAAAAATTAATCATTTTTTATAAACAAAGGAAAAACTAACATTACATATATAAATATTACATAAATTTATATGAATAATCAATAAATCTCATCAAAGTAATTTTCCTTAAGTCATTATTGATTACTCTATTTAGATACTAGATACCTAAACATCATATTTTGGGAATTATATTTATTATCTCTTGTAAAATTATTCACACATCATTTACTTCTTAGGTATACCAAATATTAAAATTTTATTTAAAACATGGCGATGGGAAACATAAGAAAGGGTAAGCTAAAGTAATTGGTATTGGAAACATGGAAGATATCATTCAGTAGTCCTATATAAGAAAATTGTGATCATAATTTTATAAGAAAAAGAGATAAACATTTCAATATCATACATAAAAAGTCACAGATCATAATCAATGAATAAATATTTAGAATATAAAAATAAAAGAAACATAGTAGAATAAGAGACCACGAGACATGATAATAAAACATATTCATAAGGAAATTTATAGAGGGTGTCATATAAAGTGTATCATAATCGTAATCATAAAAATAATTTATAAATTTCACCCACAAAGGCATGAGTCCCTTGTTATGATTTTCTAACAACTTTTGAACCTACTTTGGGGTTTGGTTGATTTCCCACGTACCCTATTTTAGTCATTAGAAAATATCTATATACCATTTTTTTCATAAAACATTAATCATTACCCAACACTAAAGAGGTATATAATGGACTAAATAGTTTAATAATGATATTTCATTAATATATATTCAACCTGATCAAGAAAATAGTTATAATCTCTTCATTATTCTACTCATGGTAAGGTAATGGTTTTCATATTTATATTACCATGATAACCAAGTACAATAATTTTAAATAATAAGGAATATATTATTTAATTTTATCCCTAATGAATTATAGGTAAAATCAATAGATATTGTTATAGATGAATATATAAATAAAAGGTTAGTGGAACATTTCATTAAGAAAATGTCCTTACATACTTTCAATATTTTTTTCAAAATTTAAAATTAAAAGAATATTTTTAATAGAATATTCATTTTAAAAAACATATAAAATTATAATGCAATCCTAAAAAAAAATTGTAGTCATGAAAACATAAAAAAATCATTTTTAAATGTTAAAATAAATATACGCTTCATGTATTTGGTAAAAATAACATAATTTAGAAAATGAATAGAATATAATTTAAAAAAAATTAATATAAATGAAAACTTTTTTAAAAATAATCTTAACAAGTCATTAAATATTAGACAAAATATTCAAGAATAAATTTAAATGAGATTATGAACCTGGATAAAATTCAATTTCCGTTATAAATAATACTTTGGACTCTAGAGTAAATATGGAGAGAAATTTGAAATGGAAACATTTAATTTCAAGAAATAAAAAAATAATAAAAAAAAAATATTATTTTGGAGATATATATATTATTATATCATCTATTAAATAATTAAATAAAAGAAATTCGGGAAAATATTGGAATTGAAAAATAAATTCATACTATAAGTTCCATTTTCTTCCTATGATATTTGATACAATTATATAAAATTATTCATTGTATTATATTATAAAAATAAAAAAATATTTATAATTAGATTACCATATATTATTTACATATTATATCTTATCAACCATTCATTAAATTTTTTCTATTATCGTCATCATTTACAATGTTAGTCGCTCCATCTATCATATATGATTTAATTTTTTAGTTATAGAGTTTACATATTTATCATTGTAACATATTCCCTATAATTTTAATCATTATAATTATAAGATATATTATATATAAATATATAGTATAATAAATAAAATGTTGAGTCAAAAACTTGAACTACAACATTCATGGAGGCAGATTTCTATTTGTATTAATGCATAATATTTCCAATACTCAATAAATATATTGAAATAAATTTACATTATAATTAAATTTTTAACCATTATTATAGTATTTTTTACCTTATAATAATTATGTACTTTATTATAACCTTTAATGAGTGTTGGTAATAGAAAAATAATCACATCGCTATGTGGAGGTGGTAGTCTACACATAAAAATGATTAATACATTAATAACCAAATTAATGAAATTGAGGTGGAAAATGGTTTTAAAAAATCATTATAACATATTATTGTTTTTATGATAAAAAATAAATTATATTATGATACATACAAGTCATTTATAGAAATTATATGATGAAATAAACATTGAATGTGTGAGGTAAGATGATTGCATCTTCATTGTGAGACATCTGATCACATATAACTTAAGCCCTATTAGGATGGTATTACTATATGAAAAATATAAAAATTAAGAAGATAAGTAATAAAGGAATGTTTTTTGAACGTTATTACTCGATATAGATACTTAAACATTTATGAATAAGGTAGGATTAGAGGCACCCATTTAAAAGCGATAGGTTGGACACACATGGCATTAAATAAAAAATTTACAAAAATATAAATTTATTTTTATATATAAGTATTGAAAAATTGACAAAATTCAAATTTTATGATAATAAATGGTCAATATATAATATTTTTGTAATATTTAATCAGTTTTATCAGACAATATTACTTTTTTAATTAGTATAAACCCCTTTTAAACTTGTTTTTACTATAATCATGGTATATTTTTTTACAATTTATAAAATATATTAGGATAATAAATGTATGGAATAATCCTTAAAAAATATATATTCTAGTGATTTTCAACTTGAATTCACATTATTAAAATCCTGAGGATATTTTTGGTATATATTTTTATAGAATTAGGATAAAAACATACGTGGTTAAACTGTAGAGTATTAGGGGACACATATCCACATTATCAATATTTTTTATAAAAAAGGTATCTTTAAAATCAAACATATTTTCTAATCATGAAAAATCAACTAAGTTTCCCCTTGATCACTTCCTTGAATATAATTCCTATTAAATACTATGAAAAAATAATTAAAACATGGGATTATCACAAAAGAAAATTACGACACATCATTGAATTGAATATTTCAGTGTTGTGATATTCAATAAAATATTTTCATAAAAACTAAATTTTTATTAGAAAAACAATTATCACCATTTCAAAAAGATCAATATCATGCCTTTTTAAAATCAATTTATTGTCAACAAACCTTATTATAAATACTCTATAAAATAAGTAGGTAAGTTATAGACTCAGTATAAGTCTCAGTCATAAAATTTGAGTAACCAATATGGTCATCCACCAACTCTAGAGTACTCAATGCATTACAGTTACAACATAACCACCCATCCATGGATTATCATGGAACCACCCATCATTGGTTAATCACATGACCCCTAATAATTCATTTATCAGGATACTACCTATCATTGTTTTTTCAGAAAACCAGCCATCAATATAAAAAATTCCCAACAACAATATCAAATACACAAATCATGAAAACTGCATCATAAGAACTATCTTTGAAGAAATTCAACTTGTAATTTTGAAATCACCAATTTTAAAAAACTATTCATGTATAATGAATAATGTTTTTGTTTAATGTAAAAAAATTTACATGTAGTGTAATCATTAAAATATATAAGCCACATGAATGTTTGAAATTCCATTCATTCAATTTATGTAATAAAAATATTATTTTTCAAAAAGGAACATTAAACGTGTATTTTTAGAAGAATGTCCCTTAAAAATATCATATCATTGAAGTGATAATTAATCAAATGAATAATTCAATGTATAAAGTATATATACACATAAAAAAAGTTTAAATACCACATCATATATTTATAATTCATATCACATATAATTATATAACTACATAATCAATATGTAAAAGTTTAAACCAATGAAGGGAAATTGGTTTATGAAATCCCCTTTCATGAATCTGGAATTCTTAAAAATGTGTTCAAATATCCTGTATAATCGATTATTTTATTTTATTAATTTATTAAAAATATAATAATATTTGTTAAACCGTATAATACTATTTAATAAAATATTACCTCTAAATAAATAATAATATTTCATTATTTTCATTAATTCAGTTGCTTCGTTTCACGTATTGATGGTCGATTCAGTTGTATAATAATATGGATGTTCTTGTAAAATGGGATTAAAAGTACTTATGTTGTATGAAATAGTATTAATGAATATATAGAATTATTAATATTCTGACATACCATTTTTATTTCTTGTATGAGGATGATTCATTTGATAACACGTTAATGATAATGTTTTAGTTTATATTGGCGTTTTTTCCAAACATCACAAAATAGTTTCATTTTATTTAATATTATGTTTATATGCTAGCACCCAAAAAATAATTCTGTTCTAATATATCTAATAAATTAATATTTAACTTGAATATTATTTTTACGACTCGACATGAATTCAATATTGTAAAACTAAAATTTGTTATTCATGGAGATGATTTCCCATCATAATTTGTGCAATAGTTTTGTTTTTTTTTGAATAATATGAGTCAATAAAAGGGATTAATATTGGCTGTCTAATTATAATCACAACATCACAGTATTTAAATTATTATGAAGTCATAATTAATTAATTTATGATAGAGGTTAGGAGAAATTATAATAATAGGGGAAATTAGTAGTGGTTCTTTGAGAAAATTATCTCTTGAATATCAACTCCTTGAAGGATCAATTAATTTTATTGGAAATGGACATTGGATGAGACCAGAAACACATGGATGAGTGTAATGATATTAGGATATGTGTTTTCATATATTTTATTATATAAATGTATTTTTATGATTAAGGGGGTGATGAGGGGTGGTATTTATACAGGAGGAGAGTCGTTTTGAGTGATAAAATAATGATAATTTTATAATGAAATCCTACCACATTGAGAACTTGTTAATTTAAATTAATTATAATGATAATTAATTTATTAATTTCTATTTAAGTTTGATAAATACATAATTATCCCATTAAAATATGTACTATTTAGGTATTTTAATCTTTTACTTATTTACATTAACTCATTTCATGATTCTACATTTACTACGATAAATGATTTATTTTAGATTAATAAATTTTTTGGTGTAAAAAATGACCATAATACTTGAATCAGAATATATGATTCCAAATAATGAATCCATTTTAATAAATGTAATTCATATAATTTTCAAAATAATAATTAAAATAAATCATATAGATGAATCATGGATGTGGGTTCTTTATCTGAGAAAGGTCAATCATTTGAAATGTTTATATACCTAATTTCAATCGGAGATTGACTCCAAAGAACAAAATTTAATTTATTAATTTATATATGAAATAATTATACATTGAAAAATATGTAAAAAATAATTTAACTATATAAATACTTAAGAAAAAAATATTTCTATTTTAATAAAAATTCGGTATTTTTCATTAATCATAAAAATTGAATATTTTTATGAAAATATAAAAATTTTACCCTATTTTAATTTTGTTTTTAAAATTTAAAAACATTATTTTTTTATTAAAATTTACAGAATTTTCAGAATTTATTTCTAAAATTATTGTTTTTTACATGAAATTATCATTTACTTTTAGAAAAATATAGCTTTATTATACTTAAAATTAGATCTATTATTATCGTATTATAATAAATCAAATTTGATGAATTTAAATAAATATGATTTATAATATTACATATAAACTATATTATTATATTTAACTAATAGTGGTTAATTTATTTTATTGATGAAAAGTTATATTGGGTGAATTAAAATATTTTTTATAAAACCATATTCACTATATTCAATTAGAATTTTTTTTATTTAAAATTAATTTATAATGAATGAATTCAAATGATAAATACGTGTAAACATAATTTTCATAATTTAATTAATCTCACACATTTCATCCTTCTTAACATCTATGTGGAAACTATAACAATTAAATGGTATTGTTTAGTCATTTTTAAGTTAAATGTGTTGTATCTTTTATGATAGTGTTTCATTTTAAAATATCAAGATAATACATTATCCCAGAGTTCATATATTTCGTCCACAAATTTTTAACATGGGATTTGAAAAATGGGGGTTTGAATTTTCATAATACCAATGATGAAATCAAAAGTTAAAATAAGGGTCAATAAAACCTCTATTGGAAATGATAGAAAGAAAATAATGAAGGTCACATAACATAACAAATTATATAGTACCATGGAAGAAAACATTTACATTGATGTTAATAATAATTAAAATTTTATGATGAAGAGTCATATGGAACATTTTTTTGAGAATTTTAACTACCATAAAATGATAAATATGTAATGGGTTAAAAGACCATTGATTTCTCAAAACGAAAAGTAATCAGATGAAATTTTTGTTTAGAAATAATTTTCCAAAAATTGAGACATTATTTTACTACATTGACTAATAACATAAGATAATATACTTACATGTAATGTAATATTTAATCCTTTAAACAGATTCCACTACAATCTTATCTTTTATCCAAATGATTAGTATTCATAATGACTTCTTTGGAACTGATGCATTAGAATGTACTTCTACAGATCAAAAAATTAACAAATTTATAAAAATTTCTTCCTCCTATCATTAGGCACTAACCAAAACCAAAATTTTTATATCAAGATAATTTCATTATCCAAAAAAATATTTCAATATATGATGATTAAAAATTAATCTAAAAAATTATATAGAAATTTCGATGGTTTAAGATAGATTATTCATAGTATAATTAGCAATAAAATTCCGAAAAATATTCATGAATGAAGTTGAAAACTAAAAATTAAAATAATTTTAGAACATATTTTTTCAGTATATATTTATTATTCATATTCAAATAAAATCCATCACTATCAATGCCTCATCCCAAAAAATATAATTTCCAAAATCTCATAATCTCCATGATATGAAAATTAATCCTAATAAAAAAAAAATAAACCAATAATATTATATTATCTATAATAAAATTCAACCTTTATTACTAAATAAAATATATTAATATACTTCTTATAATAATGATATTAGGTTTCCAAAACATTGATCTTCTATATAAATAACACTTCTCACTTATTAAACAAATAAAATTCCAATTCCATGGTTATAAATATGATAAAGTGAAAGTTCCAAAAATTAACTTCAGATACATTGATTAGATATTTAAAATAAATAAAATCAATTTCAACCATCCTTGTACATATTTTAGTGATGTAGTAGTCAATCCAACCTTTTCTCCATTCGGTTGTGGGTTCATTTAAAATCCCAAAATTAATATACCATAATTACATAATATTTAAAGATCATAATAACAAATCAAACTTCCAATTCCGTTAAACATAAATCTAACAAATATATATTCATTTCTCTTTTTTCAAAGTCACAATTTTATGAGTTACATATTCCATAAACATCATCACATTTTTTCCACTTTAAAAATGTATTGATTCCATATAACATATGCATCAAAATTTATGAAATCAAAACCTACTAAAGAAAATTAATGTGGTGTTCCATGAATCCCAAAATATTTTATATATACCTTAGTATCATAAATTTGGAAACCGAATACATAAACACATCCTTCATACAAATTTCTTTTAAAACCATTAAAAATGATTTGTAATATCATTCCTTCATATTTTATTCCTATAATCAAACTTAAAAATAATATCATAATGATTCATCAATACAAAAACATATGGTCATCCATACAATTAAAATTATGTCCACAAATTAAAAATTTTATTCTTCCTCAAATAAATATTCAATATAATAAAATTAAGGGACACATACAACTCAATATGAATAAAATTATACAAAAGTAATCCCATCATCTGGAGTATTAATACTTTTAAGTATTTTATCATCCATAAATATACTTTATCTATTGAATACATTATATGTAAACATCAAAATTATTCATAATTCTTCATATTTATATATAAATGATTCCATATATTATTCCAAAATACATATTTCATGTGAATAAGATATTAATCATATACTTTGATTGAAAAATTTCAAATCATGAGCCAAGAAATAATTCATACATTTAATATGTTATTTTTAGTTTCCTCATCTTCAATTATAATGGAATTAGGAGTAGTTGGGGTTTGGAATAGTGGTATGATCCCTATAATTCTACATGAAAAATGGGGGTTCAAAACCCATTGAACACAGGTACTGTAGCATATGCGACATTGTAGTTGCGAAAATGTACTATAGAAGCAGCTGGACACTGTAGGGGTAGTAGGAAACTGTTACAGTGGAAGGAAATTATAGTAGTGGCGGGTACGGTAGTAGGTGGTTACTATAGTAGTACAATTCACAGAATGGGCCTTAGGCTAAAAAATTTGTCCTATGGGTCATGTAATGGACTATATTCCCACTGGGCCTTCGGGCTATGTATTCGATCTCCCTCTACCCGGTTTAAAGATCGCTTTTCTTTGCTTTAATAATAAAATGAGTCTTCGGCCACAATCATTAAAAAAATATATTAATTTATTTTTTAAAAAAATTATAATGTAATTAGGTTTTATTAAGGAGTAATTTGTACCATAATTTTGGTTCCCATCATAATCCTTATTCATTGGAAATCAATAAGAATAATGAACGTAATCCCCCCAATTTAGAACATTAAATTAGAAATTTGGTAAGAACTCATTTCCCCTTTATAGAGATATCTAAAGGATACTTTTTCCCATCCCATTTAATTGATTTATAATCTATATTAACACATATAAAACATCATTACCATCATTTTAATACTTTTTTCTTTGTTCTTATAAGAAAATTTTGACATATAGTTTATTGAATATATATACCATTATGGTTGATGAAAACTGAATAACTAAATGGGCTGATTTCAATCATATTTGATGCATTAGTACACTCTCTATAGTTCAAGTGGTTAATCATTACTCTTGATAAATTGTTTATAATAACCACTAGAGTAATCATTAGGACTCCCATTTCATTTGGTTACAAATTTATACAACTAATGTATTTTACATCACAAAAAATCATACTATGGTTGCTCATGTATCCAACTATTTACTAAAACACATCATATATATGGTGAGAATATATAATAACATAATATTCTATATAATGATGAGGATAAGAACTAACATATCCAAATTCAGGTTATTTCAATATCATTAAATTAATCAAAAATAACTGTAAATATACCTACCATGCTAACCATTGTTGTTATATGTGACTTATAACTTATATTTAAACAACATCCTAACCTCTAATGTTATCAAAACAATAATCAGATACCATCTATAAGGACCCAAACTTAAACAATACATATTCTAGTGATTTGGATGTAGAATTCACATTATTTTAATATTGCGGAGATTTTAGGTTTATAGTATTAGATAATTATGAAAAAATAATATATTTTAAAACCTAACAGTACAGGTGGAAACATATACACAATATCCTATTATTAATATAACAAAAGTCTTTTAAATAAAACTTATATTATATTAAAGAAAAATATTCACATTTTTCTAATTAATATCATCCTTGACTATATTTCCCATAAAATCTTTCTAAAACCATTAAAAATGTAAGATGATTAAAAAATATCAGTAAGGGAAATTAATTAAAGTAAAATGTTATTCTAAAAAATCCATATTTTTTCATTAATATATACCCATTATTGAAATGTACACAATGCATTGGAGTTTATAACATAACTACCTCTTGGATTATCATAGAACCACCAAACATTGGTTTATCATGTAATCAATCCGAACATTTTTAATACATAACAACCAATAAAATGTTCATAATGGTATCACCTTAAATTTGAAAAAAAAATTATTGAACCATAAAATAATAATAACTCGTGAATTATTTAATTATTGAAGCACAATTTAATAAAATGAACATTTCATTTTGATGTATAAAAAAGTGGAAATAGAATATATAATATTCAAATTCCATGCCACACATAATCATAACACAACATAATAAATAAGTATATGTATAACCCAAGTAATGGAAATTGGGATAAGATATCCCCTTACATAATGTTTTACTTCCTTTTATAAAATGATAAAAAATCCTAGATAAATTTTAAAATAATATTCACAAACTATTAAATACCTATGTAAATATTTATAATAAATTATATGACCATTTAATATCATATTATAACCATTTTAAAAATAATATTTATGTTTTTTATTAGGATAGTTTCTTTCATTTCATGGTTACATGGTTTTCTTACCAGGGTAATATTATCGATTTTACGTTAAAATGGGATTAAAAATACATAAGGAACATTAAATATTGTTAATGAACTTCCATAAGTAATAATAGTTCAATATATAATTTTTTATTATATAGGGGTTATTCATTTGATAAAATCTAAATGATAACTGTTTAGTTTATTTATGTTTTTTAGCGAACATCACTATCTAATTTTGTTTTATTTAAATTTATGTTTATAAACTAGTTCAAGAACAAAAATTGGTTATAATATACTGACTAAAAACTGACATAACCATAATAATAGCTTAATTACCATCCATTAAGGTGGTAAATTTAAAAAAAAATCAGTTTTCATGGAGAGTAATAACCTATATAATTAGGACAATAGTTACATTTATTTGAATATGGAGGAGGTAATAAAAGAGGTGGATATTAGATATTCCATTTTAAAAATAAAATTCCACTTTAAAAATGATTTTAAAATTATCATTTCATTATGTATGAAGTACATGAGGATAATTTAGAAGAATAAAATAAATTATGAGATGTTCTTTTACAAAATATCCTCTTGAATATCAACTCATTGAGGGATCCCATAATTAACATGGAAATGATATTTGGGTGAGACCATTCATACATTGACGTTTTTATAGTGATGATTGAATGGTTTTGTGGATATTTTAAAGGATTCAATTATTTTAATGGGAAATGGGGTGGTGAGGTGAGTTATTTATAAATGAGGAGGGATGGTTTTATGTGACTAAAAAATAACTATTTTATAATTGAAGAGAACCAAATAGAATTAGAATTAATTTCCATTATTTTTAATGATAATTAACACTTTAATATCTATTTAGGGCAATATAATCCTCAAACACTCATTAGTAGTCGTTTTTTGGGAACTTTAAGTTTATACATATTATCATTAACAAATTTATTATTTTATTTATAATAATGTAAATCTCATTTTTGTAAGAACTCGGTTCTTACTTTTGACGTATGGGTTTCTTCTTTCTCTTTTCCTTAAGTGTTTTTCAGAAATTATGGAAATATGGGGAAAAATCCAAAATTTTGGAATGTACACACTGTGTACTATTCCACATGCCATGTACTTTTTTTCGTGTCGAATTAGTACATGTGGTCTATGGACATGTAGTCGAAGAAGGGTGTAGAAACCAACTACACGGAGTCTGGTGGTCCTTTACATGCCGTGTAGTCAGTCGGTAGGCGAATACTAAGGTGTTGGTCTGCTCTATGACAGAACATGCCGTGTACTCAAGAAGACATTCCGTGAAGTCAAGTTGGCAGATGAACAGTGCCACACTGGAAGGAAACTGCCAGATGAACAGTTAAATGAAGGAAGTACATGCCGTGTACTCGGATGTACATACCATGTACTTTTTTTCACTTAAAATGGGTAGTAGCCTCCCCTGTTCAAAGGGAAGGCTTAGAATGAGATGAAGGAACATGAGAGGGAGGTCGGACCATTGGAGATCCGCTAAGCACACGTTGGGAATCTGTTTCCGGCACCGTCAATCTCCATGGAACTGTATGGGTGAGTTCTCCCTTTTCATAGAGTTGTACTTACTAATTCTTTACCATAGGGATGTTATTTAAGTTTGATCTAGTTTCCTTTTACATCATATCTACATCATTCTTGGGAATTTCTGAAATCGACCTTCACGTATATTGTTTGATGGCGTTTAAATTAGGTGGGGTGGTGTTATTTTCCAATTGTTGTACGTTTTGTGCATTTTTGATCTACGAACATATATTTAGGCTGTCATGTGGCTAATTTCGTGGATATTTTAAATACCTATAATTGAATAGGTATTTAATTGTGATAATAAAATGCTATTTGGGATCGCAGCTTGGATCAAGGACCATCCCGAGGGGTGCGTTCCTCTGTTTAGTCATTTGGTCAGGATACCTGAGGGTATGCCGTGTTTAATTATGAATTACTTTTTCTGTGAGTAGAATTATATGTAAATTGCATGTTTATATGTTGGGCATGGCCCGATTACTTATGCCTAAGGTTGGTGTTTACTATTTCCTTAGGGTGGGACTGTATTAGCCTGAGATCAACGTTCTATTTCGCCGTAGGGAAACCTTTCATGCCTGAGGTCTTGACATCTGTGCATGAGGGTGAGATTCTATTATGCATGAGGGAGAGATTATGAAAGCATGGGGGTGAGATTCTGATTACCTAAGGATGAGGTTTTTCTTTTCTGAGGACACTGACTGCTTAATTATGAATTCACTATGGTGTTTCCTTAATATTAAAAGGTTAAATGAATAATTAAAATGGAAATATAAGTGGAAAAGTTAGATACTTGAGTACTACATAGTTTATTGCATTTAATTTTTCACACTATTGTTGCATGTCTACACACAGTTGAGCACGAGCCTTTGGTGGTTTCCTACTCAGAATTTATTTCTCACACCCTATATGGTTTATGCTTTTCGGCCCAAACAAATTAATTTTTCTGCAGTTGTAGATAAGGGCAATGGTCCTTATACAGGTACATGATTTTTGATGAGGAGTAGGGGATGATGGGACCAGGCAGAGGCTTCCGATGCTACCAGAATTATTTTTATATTTTGATTTGATGTACTTGTAATGTCATGTATTGTTGTGTAACATCTTTTGGATGCTTTCTTTGAATTTGAGGCATGTTGCACCATTATTTATATACTGGTTGGTTTTTTCTACTGTAGTTGTCCAATTCAGTTGTGTATGGTTTACATCTTCTACTATTGTTGTATGTTTATTTCCATTACGCTATACTAGAATTTGATAAATGAGGGAATAGTTTCCCCACTATCAGACTTGGGCCCTTTCTCTCGTCAGTAGCCTCTGGTGTTTGAGGAAATGTGCATGAGTTCATGCGGTGAACCGGGTTCGGGGCACCCATTGAGTGGAACCTAGAGCTAGGGCATTAAAAAGTGGTATCAAATGGGTTCTTTTCGTTGACTTACATTTTGGAGCCATAGTCAGGGATAGGACGAGAACGATTGTTGGTAATTAGATGTGCCCGAGAGTAACTAACATGTGTACATGGAAAATCTAATTTACCTCATATTGAAATTTTAATGAGTTTTCAATTTTACAGTTGATTTGTTTTCACTGAAGGGGGATGCACATGTGTTTGTGTTGTTTATATTGTATCCCAGGGCTCTATTTAGTTGCAACCAGATGAGGTGAGGGTATGCCAACTCATGCATAATTTAAGAACTTTCTAGGAATCACATGACATGCATAGTTTCCATGCCATGTATGTGCATTAGAAAGAGCATGTTGTTGTGATAGTTGTTGTGCTAGAAAATCATGTGTTCGTGATAGCTGCTTTATAAACACCTACTATGAGATAGGGTATTTTTGTATGAGCATGTTGATAGAATAGACAACAAAAATTGGTTATCGGGGAGTATGGGACCTCATATGTAGGAATTTGGTGGATCATTGATTTTTTATTTTATTATAACATAGATAAGATGTCAAACTTTTATTTTTGTGGAGTATTGGCCCTCACATACCAGAATTTGATACTTAGGTGTTTTTTTTAGTATTTTCTGGGCTCCAGAGTAGTTTCTGAGGAATACTGCCCAGAAAACCCATTATACACACCGTGTAGTTTTTTACACATGTCGTGCAAGTTCTTAAGTTTGGGAAGAAAAGAAAACATTTTTATGTTCATGTTGTGTACCAAAATTACACACTGTGTGGTCACTTCCCATGTCACAAACCGTGTGGGCGGTGACACGTGGAAGGGAAGAGCTTGGGGTGAACACGCCGTGTACCGATTGTATATACCGTATAGTTTTGACCCGGATTCCACCCATGTAATTAACAACACTGATGGAGGAGACGTAAGACATACATGTAGTGTCAAGGATGAACACGCCGTATAGTGTTACATGGGGACTCGGCCATGTAACTAAAAACACGTGTTGGTTTCACCTCTCCTTGAACACGCCATGTACCAGTGGGACACACCGTGTAGTCTTGTCCGAGGAAAGACCTTGTGGACCTAGCTGTGTGGCTGGAAAAACGGGGTGGTGTACATGCCGTGTTCGGGTGTTACACACCATGTAGTAATAATCCTATTCGTCAGCCATGTCACAAAAGACGTGGGCAGTTGGAAATTACACCATACACGCTATGTAGTTTTGTTCAACGGGAGTCGTGCGGCTTAGCCGTGTAGAAGGACCCGGGTAGGGGAAGAGAATTCAAGTACATGTCATGTAGTATATATACATGCCTTGTTGTCTTGTTATTTAAATTTTGAATTCCATCTTCCTTCTGTTTCATTTTTGGTTTCTCGTTTTTGGTCGTTGTTAATCTTGTTATAATGGCGTGTTTTTGACCATGTAGTGTCATTCCAACAAGATGAACGGAAATTGTTCTCCAGGGGAGCAGCGATGACTATACACCAGAGATGGTGGGCCAAGGGCTACCAGTTGATCCTCCAGCCGAGCTAGATGCGGTACCAGCCATTAGACTGGACACAGGAGCATATGCGTTGTTCCGTGAATGCTTTATGTGGTTCATGCAGAGCTTTCAGGGAGCACCATTGGGTGCCACATCTATGGCTGAGCTTACTCATATCTTCCAGCAGTAGCATCCACCTACGTTTTTAGGGGATGTCGGAACACAGGCTAAAGAGACTTGGCTGGGATCTATGCAGACTATTTTCGAGCATCTAGAGATGCCTCCATAGCGGAGGGACAAGATCACAACATACATGTTGCGGGATTCCGCCAAGAGGTGGTGGGATTTTACCACCAAGTCAGAGCATCACATAGACATTGCGTGGGAAGATTTACAAGTATTCTTCTATGACTTCTTCATTCCAGAGACGTTGTGGGCAGATTGAGCTCTAGAGTTCATCCATCTGCAGCAGGGCGCTATGTCGATGATGGACTATTCTGCTCGTTTAACAGAGATTCAGTGTTTTGCACCCGTACTGGTGGGAGATGAGTCGTTGAGAGCCAGACGTTTTGTCGATGGTCTCTGATATGAAATCTGAGCACTGGTGAATGTTTTCAGGTTTCCTTTATTACATGTTATTGTGAACAAGGCGCTGATTATAGAGAGGAACCTGTGGGAAGATAGTGGTGTCAGCCATGGCGGTTCAGCACCAGTTACTGGTACAATTTTTATTGGCAAGAGGAAGAGACAGATAAATTTATCTCAGGGTGGATGTACCAGCTAGGAAGTCTCTTCAGGTGGCCCGATCAGGTGTTACCAGTTTGGTAAAGAGGGGCAAAAGAGACCTTAGTGACCACGTGATCTAGTGGAGTGTCGATCTTGAGGAAAGATGGGGAATCTGCAACACTTTTGCAGGGAGTTTCTACTAGTGGCTAGTGACAGGGGTTCTATGCAGACTTCTTGTGTGGGAGCAGGACCAGTAACTTCTTAACAGTTGGGAAACTGGAATACGTCAGGGCGTGCATGAAGAGATGGTGGTCATGGACATGGTATCCAGACACTAGGATCTTAGAGGTAGTAGGGCGGGACATCTCAGGGTATTCAGGCAATGTCATAGGGCCGCGACACTAGGCAGGCATATGAAGTCCAACAGACCCATCATGAGTTGGATCCAAGACCATCTACAGTCAGAGGTACTATTCTAGTGTCTTTTTTCTTATCTTCAGTACTTTTTGATATAGGTTCTACACATAGTTTTATATCTGTGCCATTTGTAAAGATCCTTGGGCTCTGTGTTCCTACTTCTTCTAGTATCTTGATGCTAGACAGTCCAATGGGGATTAGGACAGATGGTGTGCATCACTGCAAATAGTTCCCCCTTGAGGGTGGTGGATGTCACTTTCTTTGGGACCTCTATGTCTTTGAGATGACATCATATGATGTCATTCATGGGATGGACTGGTTGGTTCCCTTTAGAGCCTTTTTATATTTCTTTCATTGTAGGGTGAGTTTCTCGTCACCAGAGGACAGAATGATTATATAAAAGGGTAAGTGGGATGTTCCGGAATGTTGAGTTGGACCAGAGTATCATGGGAGAGGTGGAGTCACAGCCGAGATAGGGAGTTTATATCTACGTCATTAGTGTACTTGTCTGACAGATCTCCCTCCAGTTGTTGATTGTTTCAGTTATGTCTTCCCAGACAACTTTTTAGGTCTACCTCCAGAGCATGAGGTGGATTTCTCTATTGATCATGTGCCAGGGGAAACACCTATGTCCATTCCACCTAAGAGGATGGCCACGCCTGAGTTGCAGGAGCTCAAGAGGCAGTTAGAGGAGTTACAGGAAAATTGTTTCATCAGACCCAATACTTGTCCTTGGGGTTCTCTTTCCATTTCGCGAAAAGGCGGACGGTACCCTCAGACTCTATGTGGATTATCGGAAGCTGAACAAGTTGACGGTTAAGTACTGATATCACTTTCTAATGATTGATGATATTTTTGATCAACTTCATGGAGCACGAGTGTTTTCGAAGATTGACTTGAGATCAGGATATCATCAGCTGCGCGTGAGACCATCGGATATACCGCTTAGAGACTTTCGAAGCAAATATTGCATGTGCGAGTTCATGGTTAGGCCGTTCAGACTCACAAACACACAACATTTTTTATGGATCTAATGAATCATGTGTTCCATCCTTATCTGGACACTTTTTTTGGTAGTATTCATCGATGACATCTTGGTTTACTCTCACACTCGACACGACCATGCCACCAATATTGAGATCATATTGAGTACACTGATAGAGCATAATCTATATGATATGATCTCCAAGTTCCACTTTTGTATGAGCCACATTCACTTCTTGGGTCATATCATCTCAGAGGCCGGAGTTGCAGTAGACCAAGAGAAGGTGAGTGTATTAGTTTCTTGGGAGCAGCCTAAGAGCATGTTTGAGATACGGAGTTTCTTAGGGTTGGACGGTTAGTACAGACGCTTCATACAGGACTTCTCCCACTTAGATGTGACGTTGACGGGTTTTACTAAGAAGGTTGTGACGTTTTCCTGGTCAAAAGCTTGCGAGACAGCCTTTCAGCACCTGAAAGGATGGTTGACATCAGCACCAATCCTGATACTCCCAGAGTAGGGAAAGAACTATACTGTTTACATTGATGCATCAGGGATTGGACTGGGAGGTGTGATGACGTTGGGAGATCGAGTTGTTGTGTATGGGTCTCGGTAGTTGAGGCCACATGATAGGAATTACCCAATGCATGATCTTGAGTTGGCTTTAGTTGTACATGCATTGTGCTGTTGGAGACATTATCTATTGGAAGAACATTTTGTGGTCTTCAATGTCCACAAAAGTCTCATGTATATCTTTACTCAGCGTGACTTGAATCTGAGATAGTGATGGTGGGTCTAATACCTTCTGTACTTCGATTTTGAGCTTGCCTACACACCTGGTAAAGGTAATGTAGTAGCTAATGCACTGAGTAGGAAGACTCCGGTAAAGGCTGTGTAGGAGGCCAGTGTTGAGTGGAAGCTCAGGTTTTTGTTCTCTTAGATGCATTTGGTGGTGCACGACAGTCTGGGTCAAACTTATCTTTCCTCTTTAGCTGTGACTTATACCCTCATGGATAGAGTGAGGATGAGATAACTATCTGATCCAGAAGGCCTAGTTCGACGGGAGTCAGTGGCACGTGACGACCCACCTCCATATAGGACGATAGGGGAAGATGAAATTCTGAGTTTTTGTGGATGAGTGTGGGTTCCAGGAGATATACGTGAGGAGCTGATGCGGGAGTTTCATGTTTCATCTTGCGCAGTTCATCCCGGGGTAACCAAGATGTATCGTGACTTGAGACGTCAGTACTGGAGGTCGGGTATGAAGAGATAAGTATATGGTTTGGTTACGAGGTGTTCTACCTGTCAGAAGGTGAAGGTGGAGCTTTAGAGGCCAGCCGGACTATTACAACAATTACCCATTCTAGAGTGGAAATGGGATGATTTCACGATGGATTTCGTGATCAGTTGGCCGAGGTCACCTCGAGGCAATGATTCAGTGTGGGTTGTTGTGGACAGACCCACGAAGGTAGCTCACTTTTTGCCGATCAAGGAGACCTTCAGTGTTGTCAAGCTAGGGAAGTTGTATATTTAAGAGTTTTTATGACTTTATGGGGTCCCTTGTTCTATTGTTTTAGATAGGGATGACCATTTTATGTCTCGTTTAAGGAAGAATTTTCAGAGGGCTCTCGGTACACAGGTGACTCTGAGCACATCTTACCACTCTCAGACCGATGGCCAGTCAGAGCGTATGATACAGGTGCTTGAGAACATGTTGCGAGCATGCATCCTAGTCTTTGGGGTCTCTTGGGAGAAGAACATACCCCTAGTCGAGTTTTACTATAATAGAAGTTTTCAAGAAACTATTTTCATGGACCATACGAGGACTGATATGGTAGTTCATGGAGATCACATTTGTGCTGGTTAGATGTAGGTGAGGTAGCTTTACTGGGACCATGTCTCGTGTAGGAGACTTCTGAGCAGGTCTAGCTGATACAGAATCAGATGGCTACCGCACAGTCTCGTTAGAAGTCTTATGATGATCTTCGTAGATGAACTTTATATTTCATGTTCAAGGATCAGGTTTTCCAATATTTTTCGTGGAGGTTGGGACACAGACGGATCAGGAGTCAGGGAAAACTTTCACCGAGGCATGTGGGGCCATTTGATATTTGGGAGATAGTCGAGCCGGTTGCTTATCGGTTTCTGTTACCTCAGAGGTACTGGGCCATGCACGACGTCTTCCATGTATCTCAGTTTCACCTTTATCATTCAGACTCGTCTCACGTCTTTCAGCTAGAGAAGGTTGAGCTTGAGGTTGATGAGTCCTTTGAGGAGCATCTGATTCGTATCGTTGATAGGAGCATGAAGGTTCTATGAGGCCAGTCAGTTCCTCTCGTTTGGGTGATGTGGAATCATGGCCGAGTGCCAGACGAATCCTGGGAGTGGGAGACTGATGTACATGCCCAGTGGATAGATTTATTCACAGCTGTATATTTTCCACCCTTTGAAGGGAAATTCGGGGACGAATTGCTTTAAGAGGGATGTTTATAAGAACCCAGTTCTTACTTTATAGGTATGGGATTCTTCTTTCTATTTTTCATATGTGTTTTTGAGAAAATATGAAAAAATGGGAAAAAATCCCAAAATTTGGAAAGTACACTCCATGTACATTTCCACACGTCGTGTACTTTTGGACCTGTGGAATGATTAAACGAGGCGTGTGGCCATTTCAGAATCTAATGGTGTAGAAACTGACTACACACTGTGTAGTGGTTCTTTACACGTCGAGTAGTCAATCGGTAGGCCAAAATTAAGGCAGTTTCCAGATGTACGAAAGAACACGCCATGTACTCAAGAAGATGCGTCATGTAGTCAAGTCGGTAGATGAATAGTGCCACGCTGGCGGGAAACCACCAAAGGAATAGTTAAATGAAGGAAGTACACGATGTGTACTTTGTTTTATTGGTTAAAATGGGCAATAGCCTCCCCTATTCATGGGGAAGGCTTAGAACAGGAAGAAGGAGTGGAAGAGGGATGCCAGAGATTTGGAGAACTGCCGAGTGCATGTCGGGAAACCATTTTTTGCACCATCGATCTTCCTGGAACCGCACATGTGAGTTCTCCCTTCTTCTAGAGTAGTTATGACCAATTGTTTCCCATTGGGATGTTATTTATGTTTTAACGTGTTTTCTTTTACATCATATCTATGTCGTTCTTAGGCGTTTCTGGAATCAATGTTCATGTATATCATTAGTTGGTGTTTATGGTAGGTGTCTTGGTGTTATTTTCTAATTCTTGTGTGTTATGTGCGTTTTTTAGCTACGAACCCATATTTGGGGTGTTTTGTGGCTGAGTTCGTGGCTATTTTAAATACCTAGAATTGAATAGGTAATTAATTGTGATAATAAAATGGTGTTTGGGATCGCTTATTGGATCCATGACCATCCCAAGGGGTGAATTCCTCGGTTTAGCCATTTGTCCAGGATACCTGATGGTATGCCATGTTTAATTATTCATTACTTTTTCCTTGAGAGGAATTGTATGTAAACTACATGTTTATATGTTGGGAATGGCCCAATTACTTATGCCTGAGGGTGGTCTTTACTATAGACTAAGGGTGTTACTTTATTGGCCTGAGGGAGACATTCTATTTCGCCTGAGGGAAAACTTTTGTGCATGAGGGATTGACTTATGTGCATGATGGTGAGATTCGGTTATGCCAGAGGGCGAGATTCTCATATGCCTAAGGGCGAGATTCTGATTTCCTGAGGGTGAGATTCTGATTACCTGAGGGTGAGGTTTTGCTTTCCTGAGGATGCTGATTGCTTAATTAAGAATTCACTATGGTGGTTCCTTAATATTAAAAGGTTAAATGAATAATAAAAATGGAAATATAATTGGTAATTTTAGTTACTTGAGTACCGATAGTTTATTGCATTTATATTTGCACATTGTTGTTGCATGTTTACACATAGTTGATCATGGGCCTTTGGTGGGTGCCTATTGGGAATTTATTTCTCACACACTATTTGGGGCATGCTTTTCGGCCTAAAAATATTACGTTTTTACTGGTGTAGATAAGGTCAAGGGTCCTTATAAATGTACATGATTTTTTCTGAGGAGTAGGGGAGCATGGGATTGGGCTGAGGCTCACGATGCTACCGGTTGTGTTGTTCTGTTTTGCTTTCCAGTACATGTATTGTACTGTATGGTTGTGTAACATTTTTTGGCTGCATTTTTTGAATTTAATGCATGTTGCACCATTATGTATATACTAGTTGGTTATGTCTATTGTAGTTGTTTAATTCAGTTTTGTATGGTTTATTGCTTCCACTGTTGCAGTATGTTTATTTCCATTCCGCTACGCTATACTTTGAAAAATGACAGAATAGTTTCCCAACTATCAAACCTGGGCCCTCGCTTCTAGTCAGTAGCCTCTAGAGTTTGGGGAAATGTGCTTCAGGTCATGTGGTGAGCCGGGTTCGGGGCACCCGTTGAGTGGCACCTAGAGCCAGGACGTTACAATTTTTTCCATGGTAAATTTATTATTTAAAAAAATTAAAATTAAAATATTAAATAATTTTATCCATATTAATAAAAATATGGAATCAATTTTACCAAACTAAAATCACATAATTGCAAAAAAAATATTTAAAAATTAATCTCACAGAAGAAACAAGAAAGTTGATTATTAACGTGAAAAGGGTCAAATGATTGAAATGTTTTTATTACTAATTTCAATCTGAAATACAATAATGTGACATAGATTTTATTTATCGATTTATATATAATCTAATAATATTTTGAATTTTATTTAAATTATAATTTTACTATAAAAACAATTAATATTAAAAAGTAGTTTCTAATTAAAATTAAGTATTTTTCCCTATTCATAAAAACATATGAAACATCTCTGAAATTACAAAAAATTAACAATAATATAATTATGATATTATGAAATAATATATTATGTTCATATTTTAAAAAAAATATTAATATTTACAAATTTATTTTTAGAACATGTACACCATTAAAATGTGGCAACATTCCCCTATAGAAATATGTAGTTTTTAATGCATAAATTTTATTTGTTCTTATCTTAAGACTATCAAACATGTTGGTTGAATTTTAAAAAATTGATTATATAAAATATAAATAAAATTATTATATACCACCAATATGGATTACATTAATTTACCAAAAAAATTCAATTGTGGTTCTAAAAATAGTATATTTAAAAAACACATTAATTAAATTCAATTGGTTTTTATTCTAATTCAAAATTAATTGGTATCAAATCAATCAATTTTATAAAATGTGTAAAATATATTTTATTAAACTCATTAATCACATTAATTCATTCCCACCATTCAAATGGCTAGGTGATAACTAACTCATTTAAATATTAATATTTATTAATTTTATTAAGCTTGATGTGTTATATCTTTTGTGATTGTGTGTCATTTTAAATTCAGTAGATTTTTGAAAAGAATATGTTCTACATAAAAATGTTTTTATTATTTTTGTATATAATAAATCAATTTTATAATATTATATTTCATTATGTATCATAAATTCACATTAACATAATTGTGAAAATTGAAACAAAAACTCTTTTTAAATTCCAATTTTAAGAGAATAATTTTTTTTTTCATTCACTCCATTCATATAAAAACTATTTCATGAATGATAAAATATTTTATTGATTATATAATATATTTAATTCACTATAATTATAAATCAAAATTTATTTATTTAATTTATTTTTATGAAATAACATTCCCACATAATAACAACTTTTAGAATTATAAGTTTTTTACCATCAAATAATTTTATTTTCAATCTTATCCATTAGATTAATAATATAATCATGATTATTCATCTATTAAAAAATTTCATAAAATTTAATATTCAAGAGAGATAAATATTCTTTAATATATATATTCATATCTCCTATAAAAATACCCTTTATTCAATGAAAATTTCTTTTAATCATGAAAAGATTATATAATATTTTATTCATTATTTATTATTTATTAATCAATTAATATGAATTGATTAAAATATATATATATATATATTAATATTTATAATTTTAATAATATCCACCAATACAAATATTAGGTTAAAAGAGCCATAATATAATTTTTCACAAATAAACTCAGGGTTCATATAAAGAAAACTATCTAATAAAACAAATTTATTTAAAACTATTATTGATAAAAATTTAATGTTTTATATGATGGGGTAGGAAGACAAAATTCATCTCATTCCAAACATCTTTTGGGATAGAGATTATTGTTTGACTAAAGAGGGGGAATTAATCAGGGTGACATTGTTCATGGAGTAGGACACTACTAGATGTCTTCCTTAGAGTTTCCAATGCTACGTGGGTCAAATGCCTTGTAAAGAATTATATATCTATGCAACACATTGGTGAATTCCTTGATTAATTATAGTGTTATGCACTGTTTTATATCTCCCACATTAGTCCATGATCTTGTATTAGGGAGTGTATTGTATTTATTTTCCTCTTGTTTTACTACATTATTTGGTGGTCAATCTTGCTTATAAGATGTATCTAAAGATTGTTTGTTAATTTTTTTATAGAATCACAATTTAAGTAATTTAAACTATTTTTGGACACAATAATCATAAATCATCGGATATATGTACTAGATATATTTGAAGAAGGCTATCAAGGATTAATCAAATAGGTAAGTTATATTCTATGATGTTAGCAATGAGAATATTATGATCCATAGAAAGTATGAACATTATAAATATTGGGGGAATGTTTCAATCAGATATATATGTTGTCTATATTTATGTTAATTTTTTATATGATTGTATAATTATGTTTCAAAGCATTATATAAGGGTATTTTTATGCCTTTTCAAAAGATCTTGTGATGTTACCTCTTCAATGAAGATCAATATCGGAATTATGTTTTATTAAAGAGTATATATAATAAATATTTATCTATATAAAATGGAAACAATATATTTTAAATATATATATATTAATATTTTTGGTTATATATATTTTTTATCCTAAATTGTTAAATTGTGGTTCTCTAGTCCTCCTCCAGGTGAAAGGGTATGGTAGACTACTAGTGTGAATCGTTTGTAATTGTTTGGAATGAATGAATATATAGAAATGTTTCCTCTCTAATGGAGGTTAGGGTGATTCCATTTTTTGATACACATACAAGAATTATTTATAGAAATAATGAAAATTTTATTATTATTTAATTTACCAATTCATGGTGGTGTTAATTGAAGACATCCTTCAACATGTTTTGTCATATAAAGAGAATGCATATAATTGTAGAGAAATTTTAGAGGTTCTTCAAAGTAATAAATTATTTAGGAATCAATTTAATTGTAATTTTTGTTCAATTGTGGTTTATTTCATTATAAATTTTGGATATTAACTTTGATTACATATATATCCTCAAAAATTCAAGGTATTTTTTTCATGGGTGCCCCCATAATTATATCAGAGTATGTGTGATTCCATGGTCATGCATGCTATTAATGGTGTTTGATTTCCAAATTCTATCATATTATAACATCTCCAATATCCATGAACATGATTAATTAGGATTTTTTATAGACTAACTACTATTAGTTTACTTTTGAGTATTTAATGGAGATATTAGATAGTGATTCTATTCATTACATTCAACAAAAAAAGTGTAATGTTTGATGTATATTTTTTGTTTCTTTTCATGGTATATGTTTTTTTATAATACATTATAGGGTAGTCATCTCCTATGATTCAAAATATATATTCACTCATGAATGTAACTATTCTAACCTTGATATAGAGATTTATGTATTTTTATTTTCATTGATGTTGTAGTGAAACTATCTTATGGACGGATGCCTTTTGGTCTTCACAGATCACATGATTTTGATTTTTGTCTCCTGGAAACATGATTTGATCATGAAATAGTAGCATAAGATAAAATAATTATATTATTAGGAGTTTCAAATTTTTATTACCAAACAAATATTTAATTTATAATTGAAACATTGATCATAAATCCACATAGTTATGTCATCCTCAAGTCATGATATGGATGAAGGTTGGATGAACAGACTTTATAATTTCATCATGATAAGGGGGAAGTTGTTGGTATATGTTGTCTTTGGAAAATTATTGTGAAAGCATCCATATTATATAAGGTATATGAATTTTATTTGGGGGTTTCTATGTGACAATTAACAAATAATCATGGTTTTTTTGGTGATTACCTCGAGGGAATGTCTAAGGAAAAGTAGGGTATTCTATTTCTACACTAGTGGATACAAATTAAATCAATGATTCAAGGGGTGGATCTTTATTTATTATAGTTTTCACCTTTGGTTTTACATCATGGTGTGGATATTAGGTATGGTCCCTTGAGAGTAAAATTTTGGTGGACATGGATAAATATGAATACTATATATTTTATATCATAGTGTTTTGTTTACAAATGTTGAATGAAAACCATTTTTTTCTCTTTCCTTTCTTCAGCAGCATGATTTTCTTTAGTTGAAGTGGTGGGAACATTCAATTCATACATTCACTATTTTCCATCAAACCCTTGATAGTTATGAATCTATGTTGGTGATTATGGATAATTTTGAATATTCAAATCATTTAATAGAAATTAAAAAGTAGAGTGCATGGGATGTTTTGTTTTGTTGGTATCAGGAATATATTATTTAGATTCCTGGGGTTTTTAGGATGATCATCTATAATCATTGTCGAAATTTCACCTCTTGAGTGTTATGAGGATGCCACATGATTTAGTATTTGGGATATATATCATCACATATGTTTATTATTATATGACTAGTCAAACATAGTAAACTATCCAAACATTAAACGCTATATTTTTATCATATTTTCATGATTTTAAATAATGATGTATGAAATGAATACTGTTTGATTATTTTTCCTATTAATGTAGTTATAACTCCCTTTTTCCCTCATTTTATGTACTAAATAAATAACCCTTTATATCTCCATTATTATGTTATGGGGAAGAAGATTCCATAGCTATAATATTTAATTTTTTATATATAATAATAGTTATGGTGTCATTGAATTTTGAGATGATATCTGCAGATAAAATAAACATGAATCCGAATGTGTTTATTTTAGAAGTCCTATAATTTTATAAATTGTGATTCATGTATTTTTGAAGGTATCTCCACATCATATATAATTGAATTTAATTTATTAGAGTTATATTCCTCCATAATTTAATTTTTTTGAGTGACTTTGTGATGTTTTATACATTTTTACATCCTCTATAGATGGATAAAATTCATGAATTTTTAAATTTATTACATATTAACATTAGAATTCAAAATCATCAAAACCAGGTTGAGTTATAATTTTTTTATGATGAAAAATTAAAGGAATAACATACTACGATTTGGGGAAATTGGGATAAATTGATTTACTGGAATTTTATTTTATTTTTCATTTCATATGTTGGAGTGGTTTTATAAAATTGGGTATACGGTAATGTGAGTTGAAAATTATTTTATCTTATCGTACATTTTCTAATGATTGTTTTTTGATTCATTAATGTTTACTTAATTCATTTATTAAATATAGGATATAGATATTGATGAATATTTTCACTTACAATATGTTGAGTTAGTTTTTCTATTAATATATTGAGATATGAGATGTTTCTGATTATGTTTTAATATTTTTACACTGTTATTTTACATTTTAGTTATTAATTTCATTCATTTGGATGATAATAATTTAAAATTTATCTGATGTACAGTTTAGGGTTTTTCTAAACACTTCCCTTTGTAATTATCAAAACATGTGTTTATTGAGATGTAGTTGGAAGGAAAACATGGGGTGAAGGGTGATGCTTTGGAGCTCTAAGATCTAAAATGTAGGGGGATATATAAGTGGTTAAGTTCATGGCACAACTCACATTAGATTTGGGACAATGTGATTATGTAATTTTGTTTCATTTTTATCCTGGGGTATTTAATTTCAATTTTAAAGGGAGCGATGTTTGGATCATTTCATTATGTATCATGTGGATGGGAAAAATTCAAAAATTTAATGGAGTGTAATTTTGGGGAGTATATAAATGACAATGATACATGGTTATTTATTCAACAAATTAATTATTTTATGTTCCCTTTCATCATTAGAGTTTTAAAGAGGTCACTATAGCATGTGGGTGGTAGTTTTTGTAGGTGTGACAAATAGAGGATTCGCTTGTTTGAAATATGTTATTTCTAAAATATGTATTTATAAGACATGATTTTTGACGATAGGTCATGTTTTTCAAATTTTTTGTAAATATAAAAGAATTTTTCCTCAAACCATGATATGTGATATACTGGGTTGGATATAGAGAACATAATACATATATTTTTTGGTTGGATTCTAGTGGGAGATATATTAATAGATATATAAAAATGTTGGGGAGAAATATTTTATAGTTCTGGTAAACAATATTTCATATGGTTAAATTGACTTCTAATATGGTTAGGGGTAGTTCATTTTGGTGGATGTAGATTTAGATATGGATTTGAACAAACAGACCATTATTAAGGTCAATGTCACAACACTATAGTGAATTAACACTATATTTTTCACAAGTATGGAGGTTTGAGTGTTAATTTTTTCAAGGATTAATTTTTTTCTATCCCAAGCCATCCCTGGATCCCTTTGGTAACATAGAGTATTCTAATAGAGTATTTAGACCCCATTGTTATTTATGATTTAACTATCTCAATATAAGGTATAAATGTTCTATCCTTTCACATATTTAATCACGGTCTCTTGATTTATTATGATTTTTTTAATTGAGGTTTGTTCTATTATATGATTCGATTAGGAGTCGAAAATGACTATTGAGGTTTATTTTTTAGGTTATTTCCATTGAGTTTTCCAATTGAGTAACTTTATTATATCTATTATTTTGTAGTGTTCCTTGAATAATTTTATTGATTTGTGGGATTCAATACCATTCATTTAAATTTTTTTAGTTGATTAATTATAATAATTTTTCATCAAAGATTAATTTATTAGGGGTGACATTATAATATTTATTAATTGGAATAAATTTATTTTAATATTTAATGTGGTGTGGAATTTACTTGTGATTGGTTTTTTATATATTTTCTCTTAATATTTTCATGACAGTGAGTGAGAAGGATTCTATGACAATATATTCTTTTATTTATGTTTTAAATTCCATAAATTTATTAAGTACTGTAATGGTAGTTGGATTATATATATAATGAATGTGACATTAAATGTTCTTTATGTTATTCCATAATTATTTTGGAATTATAAATTGTTTCATTGCGACTATTTATTGAATTATTATATCCATTATTAAAAATTTATATTAGGGTTATAATTTTCTAAATATCCATTCATAAAGAATTGACTATTCCGGATGGAACATAAATTGATGAATAATGGAATTAATTCATAGGGTTTTTAAACCAAGCATTATTTTATGTAATATTTAACGTTGAATGATATATAATTAATTGTAATGGGAAATATTATTCACTATCATTCATATATTAAATGATAAAACATTTACCATGAATTTATAATGAATATGGAATGGTTTGGATACTGGGATGGGCTTGGGTTATTTTTTTCAATGGTGTGGAAGTGGCATGATTTAATAATTTATAAAATGGAATAGATAATATGGAATGATTTTCTAGTTGATTTTATATTTCCTGGATCATGTTGGGATCTTTAATTAGTGGTGGTTTATTTATTTAATTATCCTTTTAGTTTTTTTCTAAATAATATAAATTTCCCTATATTTATATATTTATAATGTTATAGGTATTTCGTACAAATATTATACAAATAAATATGGAATAATAATTAATTAATGTGAGAAAATTATTGGTATGTAAATATTATAAATGATCGATGGTGAAAAATTTAATTTTAATATTGAACATTTAATTGGATTGGATTTTGATATTCAATGTAAATTCATACTTAGATTGGTGATGGGATGTCATAATTGTTGGGTAAATGAACTATAGTTAACTATTGTGAATAATGATTTTTTAAATTAAGACTTTTTATTTTTGAGCATTAAATGGATTTATGATCTAAGATATTAGTATTATAATATGGGTTTTCACATTACATGTTAGTATTATATAGTGTTTAGTGATAGTTGGCTTCCCTTATAATGGTTGTATATTATTTGTATAATTTTTTCTATTCTTTCTCATGTCCCACCACCTGTGTCATTTTGGGTATTAAGAACACATATTTATTATTGGATTATGGGTGTTCTTATATCATCTAAAAACACACAAACACACACACACATATATATATATATTGATGACATCTAACACACCTTATTGTCCCTCCATAACGTGTAGTCTATATATTAGATTCTAGATATGGTGGCATAAAATTATAAGAAATATTTAAAATGGTTTGAAAAAGAATTAATAAGTACATACATGTATATGTGGGATATTGGGGATTACAGTTATAGAATATACATGTATCTTGTATATAACAACAATGTTATTTATTGAATTACTTACGAATAAGTTATAATGGATTAAGATATTATATATCTTACACGGTCCATGATTAATCTCAGTATTATTTGGTAAATATAATTATGTTATTGTGACTTAAATTGAATTTTTATGTTTATGGTTAATAAATGTTTTCATGGTTGTGAATTATATATTATAAAGAGGATTTGATCCCCTAGGAATATGAAATTGGCATGTTGGGTGGATAGTTCAATGTGAATGTAAAATAAAGGTATATTAAGTAAGTATATCCTTTTAATATGGTGTTACCAATTTATTTGAAATTGTTGTTAATAATTCTCAATTTTGGCTGGTAATTTAGATCACTAATTTATTTTAATGATTAGATTTCTCAATTAATTAATTGGGACATTAATATTATTGTTTTATATATTCAATTGAGGTTTCAATGAGGATCCTACTAAGAAAAAATTTATTATGAATTAAAATATATATATATATATATATATATCGCGTACTAGGGTTAGAAATGGTGATCAGGATATGAATTTCTATGTCATATAGATATTTCAGAAGCTTATATTGTATTTTATCACTATTTGTTTTTTGTAAATTTTCATATATCATCCATTTTTGTTTTCATTTTATGACATTCCATTTATTGGTATTATATTTTTTTCAACATTTTTTTCTTATTTTAATATTCTAAATACTATTGAGGGTAATGATTCACATATTTTGGAATTATATACCCTCAATATATTTTATTAACACCTAGATTATGGATGTTATCATAAAGTTCATTCCCATAATTACTTTTGTTTAATGAGGGTTCTAGTAGGTTTTTTCATATAATCTATGTTTTTGTAAATAAATAATATTGGTGAAGTGGATGGTCTGGGATAAATTATAAAAGTATATACAAAATGAAATAAAATATATAAATTATAGTTTATCATATTCACTCTTATATATTTCATCCAACATGAAAATTTTGATATAAATTACTTCCATTGGGTGATTGAATTTTTAATGAAATCAATTATGATAAAATTGGATGTTTTGTGTTATGTTCATGGAATTACATGAAAATTTAGATTTTGACCTGGAATGTAGTTAATGATAAAATTTTCATTGTTATAAATAGTTTAATTTTTTTACAGAGGAAATATTATTGGAAAAATATAGTATTTTAAAGGAATTTTATAGGAAAAAAATATTCATTGGTTTGGGTTTTGAAAATTTTATTTTTAATGATTTTTTAATAACATTTTGGTAAAATATTACATGGAAATGTTTTTAATGCCTTGTTTTTGGGAAAATGGTTAGTTTATTTTTATACAGAATTATGATATAATTTTTTATTTTATTTTCTATAAAACTATAAAGGAATATATATTAAAATATTGTTGATTTATATAATATTCAATATCATTCACACATTTTTGAACATTTTTTATTTATTGGGAATTATACATCTTTGTGGAAGATATTTTTTTATTTATAGAGTTTTTTAAATACTTGTATAGAGATATGCAAGTGATATTAATCTTCATGTTCACCCATATATTTGTTTTATTTTATGATTTAATGATATTTATAGTAAATTTATATCAATTGTTGACGTTAAACCTCTATTAAAATTTATAACTATATCACTATATTTTTTTGAGATAAAAAATTAATAGGGTTTAAATATTTAGTCATCCTTGTATGCTTTAGTTCATATATTTTAGGAATAAATCATTCATGGTAGTAATATTTTGTCCTTTGATAATAGTTTTTATCCTATAGTGATTGATGTATACAATTGAGGTCATTTTATGTACCACTATAAGAGATGGGATTTGTGTTATTTGGATGGATATTTATAAAAATGTATCAACACCTCATTTATTGTAACTCATTAGTTTTCATGGTATACATGTGGAACATAACAGTTTGAGATCAAAATTTTCATATATAATTCTATGTATATCCTAAATAAAGTGAACATTGAGTGATCAAGTTGTTTTGATAGAAGAAATTATTAGTTAAAACCTAATATAAATTCATTAATTATAAAATGTAATCAAATTTACAACATATGTTTAGTTGGTTTTATGTCCACGTGTTAGTTTATAAATGTTATGGAATGAATTTTGTGAATCTCTTTTTAAAATGATTTTGATTAATGGGAATATGTATGGTTATAATATGATCAAGATACATTTGATAAAATTTATAATGACATAAATCAATTTTATTTTTAATATTATCTTTGAATGTGATATTAAAATGAAATATTTCAATATTTTTTTAATTTAAAGTATTTGAATTTTTAAGAAAATGAAAGTGAGTGAGATCCTCCTTTATATAGACCAAAATGAGGATATTATTTTTATTTAATTATATTATTAGGATGAGAATGGTTAAAATTATAATGTATTCAATAGGATGTAATATTATATTATATAATATAGAATGTATCTATAGTGGGTTTTTATGAAAATAAGGGTACTGGAGAAGAATGATCAATTCCATTTTTAACTTTGGAATAAATTCATGTGTCCCATACAAGGGATTCATAGATAATGTAACAAGTATAAAACATGGGATGTTGATCAAGATTCAATTTTTAGATATTTAATTAAATAGACATTTAGGTGAAGTTGGATAAAAAATGGATGATGAATTGTTATAAATGATGAATTACATCTCCTATATTTTATGAACCAAGAATACTTCCATGGTGGTATTCTTATCATATTTTATAGAAGGGTTGTACTGTATATTGTGGAAGTTATTTATTGATTTTAGTTTCTGTAATTATCATTATTGGAATGGATTATAAAAGATATTTAATGATATATATTTTCATAAGGATGTAAATATATCAAGATAAAATGTTTTTATTACTAAATTAAAGGATATTTAACTATAACTAACTATATGGGAAAATTTATTTATATTCTTCATTCCAGAATTGATTTCATAATTAATGTAAAACTGGGATATATATGGGTTTTTATAAAATTTTAACTAAAAATATAAAAACTATTAATCATATAGATTATATCAAATTATATATAAGTGTAAGGTAATGTGATAATGGTGGAATATGACACGGTGGTGTCTCAAGGGGTGTGGTATTTTCTTCCTCAATAAAATAGAGGAGTGATTTATTTTTATGATCATTAGGGGAAATGAATTTAATTCTAGAAGATGTAGAAGTGAACAATAATTTTTTATACGAAGGAAACTCAGTTGATCTATTGTTGTTCAAAAATGATGGAAAAGTGTAATTTTAGGAATTCGTGTTTAATTTTTATATATTAGGTTATCTATGGAGATTATATTCAAGTATAAAGATCACAAATTTTTACCAATAGGATTAGAAAAATGTTATTAGGTTATTAGGGAGTTGTGGGAAGTATTTTATAGGAGGAGATACCTCCACCTATAAAATAACATGGATGAATATTTTTTTTGGGAATTTGGTTGAGTAGTCTGTTGTTGAGGTGATACCTATATAGAGTACTATTTTTAATTCCACTAAATACATATTTATATTTTTATAAAATATAGTATAAAATTATTTTACTTTTATATCGGTAGTTTAATAGTTAAGATTTTTTTTTCAATTAATGAATTAATCTATAGAAATTTATATACCAATAGATGATAATAATGAGCATTCAGTTAAATGTTGATCTATATGATAGTGATTAGTGGTATTGAAATATAAAAGGATTTATTACTCTAATTTATGAAAATACATTATCATAAGGTTAAGAAATATTTTCTTTTACATAAATACATCAAATCAAATATTTTAATTAAAAATTTATCTTTTTAACATTCTAAATGGTTGATTGAATCTGAAATAAATTCAAATTAAATGGAGATTAGAACCAAAATGGTTTTAGGTTAGTCTATATTGTTATGACATGTTCACCATCATCCACCAAAAAAATAAATTCATGTGGTTTGGATCCTATAGAATATAAAACTGAGAAGGTCGGTTTTGTGTCCTTCTCACTACATAGGTTTTAGTGATAAGATTGATGTGTCTCAGATCTAAAAATACATTACTTATGATTCACATTTGTTTGACTGTGAGTATGTTTTTATTGATACTGATGCTTATTACAAGAAATTCTGAGTTTATATTTTTTATAAGTGAGAGAAAGTCCATTGCGGGAATATTTAACCATTATCCAAGATTATAAACCATCCATGATAGATATAGAATGTGAAATATGAGATGAAGTTTAACTATTGGGATCAATTTATCATGTTGGTTGAGATGATCCTTTGAAGGTACATCTAAGGGCCTATAATTACTTAGAGGGGGATAATTGAAAAATAACAACATTAATGTCATGTGTGAGATATTCTCAGTCTATAAATTTACCCTCTAAATTTTATTTATAGGAACCGAAGGGGTTGTTTTTAATGAATATAAGACTCATGAATCAGGGGATTTAATTCATTGTGAGTACCGAGAAATTTGGTGGTATAAAACTAGAAAAAAACATCGATTGGAGTTATTTAATGTCTAAAAGGAAATAGATAACCAACAGGATTATTGTTGGGGTGTCACCACCCCACTGGTGGTGAAGTCAAAATCCTGGTGGATTATCCCGGATAATATGTATGGTTTTGTCAAATCTTTGACTAGATCATAATACCCATTGGCTCACTAGTGATCCCATTCAAATGGTTGAATATATGAACCCCATAATATCTTAATGAAACTGGATTTTTTTCACAATATTTAACACCCAAATATAACACCATTGAACCTATTACAAATTATATGTATCATCACTTGATCATTTGAACATACCATCCATAATCCCATTATTACTCAAGGTTATAATGGACCAATGTCACTGTAATAGTGGGTTGATCCATTCTATATTCGTCCTCCTCCATGATTTATGTACATAAACATATGTTAGATAAGTGTTTTTGCCTATATATCCAGTGATGGTTACTTCCTTTCGACATATATTATTATTATATGTAGCATTTTCATGTCATTCCTTGATAAAATCAATGTAAAAATTATATAGAAAAATTATTTTGGGTGTTTATGGATCATAAACCTAGACCTATTATTGGTTTTTTATTTACAATAGAAATATAATCTATGAACAATTATTTTATAAATTAATAGAGGAATATTGGTTTCAGTGAAATCCCCCTTGACTATAGATGGAACTATCAATAAAAATGGATTTTTCAATGTAATTAATCATTGATTGATCATCTTCAGAAAATATTAACCTTGATTCTGATATTTAATCTTCTCACATTTTAAGAATTGTTGATTTATCAATGTTCATAGGATATACATGAGGTTATATTATATAATTGACATGGAATTAATGATTCATTTCTTAAGTGAAAAAAGATCTAATGAATTGGAGACCTATGTCACAATACCTCAGAATTTGTTCTATGGTTGGAATCCACAATGAATGTGATTATAAAACCATCCTTCATGACATAGATTCCTCTAGAGGTTCCATTCTAAAACTATTTCCTGAAATGTTGGATCCAGAGGTAGGCATTCTATAAATATTGGATCATATATAATGGATTTTTCACGTGGTTATTTCATTGATACATTGATTAAATTTAGATTAAATCATAAATAACCTTCAGTTAGGAAGTAATTTACCATTTGGTGATCTTTATTTGACATGAATTCTTGATTCATACTATGTTTTTTGGATTATTTTCTTTCTTTGTGATTTATAATAGTATTTGTGTGTTTCCAATGATTCACATATATGATTCTATTTTCTATGTGTAAATCTATTATTTCTTTTTACCATGATTGACATCAATTAGTTGTTGTTATACTATAAAACAAGATGTTATAGAGGATCATTAAAAAATTGAGATGTGGGGGGGGGGGGGGTGAATTAGTCGTTATATGTTTAGTAATAAAAATTTAATGAAATTTAACCATTGTAAATTTTTAGAGTACTGTATTTATCAAAATTTAAAAAAAAATTATAAAAGGAATAAATATTATTAATATAACACAAAGCATTAAATATTTACAAGGTAAATCCTTAGTGTGTGATCATACATTTATTTAATATTAAATATTGTTAGTCCATGGAAATTCACTATTAGACTAAAGTATACAAAAAATTAAGCCAAATCCTGTTAGACTCCTTATATTAATAACATGTAACATTAAATTTTATTAATGGAGAAATGGTAACAATACATCATGGGGTTTGAATAAACTGAGAGCAAGTGCATCCCCTATAGAACAACCTCCACCTCCCGGGGGAAGGGACCCTAATATAAAATAATCTATAATAGGAACATCATGGAAGGATATTGAAGCCAAGGAGGCAGAAACACAATTCCCCTTACACCATGTATGTAAGAGAGTAATATCCTTATAAAGAAGATACATTCACTTATGGTTCAAATATACAATAGGTCAGTGGAAGATGAGGTTCCTTTGATGTAGATCCAAATAATATTCGAGTATATATCCATTGTAGAGAGCTAGAAGTTATGCTATTTCACATTCCCTTCATATTAAGAAGTTCCATGGACGAGGATTTAAGGTAATCACCAGCATTATAGAAGGACATGAAATTATAATGCACCAATCTATAAGGGTTGTGAACCACGCCTCCACCCCTCATGTTACCATATTTAAAAGAACCATATGTGTTTAGTTTAGACCCTTTGTGGGAGGGTTCCAACATACCCAATAAGGGTTGCGAACCACGCATCCACCCCTCCAGAATGTTAATTATGAAATATCAATATTGTTATCTCCATATCAAAGTGTTCATCATATGATCAATTATTTATATATGGGAAATATTTTTCTTTTTCCCCTCAATTTAAATGTCCATGATTTATATCCCAATTTTTCAATTATTATGAAAAGAACTTCCCCTCAAACATATGCTAAAAAAATAATGGTTTATATTTATTTATATTATATTATCTTAAAATTCTATCTGATGCTTCTCATCAAATTTCATCATTTGGTACTTTTCATTAACCTGATAAACGAACATTTTTTTAATATTAGACTATCAAGAAATCATTAAATTGTATTATGTTCAAAAAAGTGACTAGTGTTTGGAACTACTCATCATATTTTTCATCAATCCCATTTTATATATTCTCACAATAAAAAATTTCATATAATAAAATTTCTTTGTTCCTCCAAAATAAATTCCATAATTAATTATTCCCACTAAATTTAAATTCATTGGATACTTCTCAAAACTAGTAGAATCATTTTGAAGATATTTTAATAATCGATTGATAAAAATCATAATATAATTTTCATATTTGTGTATTGATAAAAAATTTGTTGAAAATATTCAGATAAGAGATATCATGTACTAAAAAAATATGACACGGTGCATTTTTAATGAAAAATACATCATCCGAAATTTCTTTTTCATATGACATTTAATTAAACACTCCATGTGTTTATTTTTTCCAATAATTTTTGTATGATTGAATTAATATGAAAATTTTTTTGGTCATTATTCTATAGCACCATATATACTTGAAATATACTTCTCAAAAACGTCTATCTACATACCCTAATTATTTCTATCTAAAATTTATCATCCTATCATAAAAATGTTAATAAAATGGATATTTTTCCAATAGACATGATCTTTTGGGTTTATAACTCTGAATTATTTATAACATTGATCTCTGAAAAGATAATAAAAAATATTTTTATTTTATCATTGTATAACTATCCAAATAGTTATCACTATTTCCACAATTTGTTTCATTTGACCTATTAATGATGTTATATTAAATTTTCTCTACTTCTAATGAGTTAATTAACATTCAAACTTACTTTTTTAATTTATTATTCAATTTGGTAGAAAACTAAAATTTTATCTTACACCTTTTACATTAAATTTATTATGAAATTTTATTTTCTCAATTTTTTTCAAAACATTCAACCTATGAAAATTCATTTATATTTCTATATGGAACTTTTGTATGTTCATTTATATCTATTGGATCAGGAAAAACTCCAAAATCTTAAATTTTTTACACTAAAAAATCAGGATGTAGAGTCTTACCATTATCCCCTTTATCAAAATATACATTGGACACCTTATATTTAGGTAACTGTTTCAGGAACATTGAATACTATGAAATTTTTCCACAATTGTTTTTCCTGAACTATGTTCCTCTTATCTTACCATCTATAAATATCATCAAGTATCATGATTTTCTTAATGATATTTTATAATCTAAATTGACCATTATTAAATCCATTTATTTTGATAAATTTTTTATTAGAAAAACATTATTATAAATATTATTTATTCTTTAATAAACATTATTAATTTTTTTATGAAACATTTTTAATAAAAATTATTATTAAAATTTCAGTAGTTTCATATCACATAGTTTAAATAAATATTATTTGGAAATGTAAACTATATTCAAATAATAAAATATTGTTTTGAAATTTTTATAAAATATCATTAAATCCCCCATTTGATATTTTGAAAAAAATCATTTACCAATTATAAAACTCATCATTTTTCATAACTCAATATTTATCCCAACTCTTTTTTTAAATTCCACTCACTTTGTAAACATTTTAAAAATCAATTATGTTGGAATAGTAATGTTGATCCAACATATCCAATGTAATATTGGTATTTATGATCTCAAGACCCATTTATAAATTGAATATGATAATTCTTTTTATGTGTGTCAAAATGGAAATATCATATATTTTTGTGTTTGGTAGTTATATTATATAAGTATGAATTATAGAATAATTTAGATGATAACATCATAATTATATAAAATTGTATATGGGAATTTTTTTTCTATGTGGTTAAAATAGATATGATGATTAATTAGCAACAAATATAACATACTTAGAGTAATTTTTTGCATCATGGAATTTCCAACATGGAATTATCTACTTTGATAAGATCACATATATGTGAAATTTCCTATATGACTATTCAACTATGTAGAATTGTCTTGTTCATTATTTTTTTTCATGAATCTCCTATGCGAACAAATTTTCTATGTCAATTCAATCAACTACACCAGTATCAACATCATGAGTAAAATACTAAGTGATTAAATTTGATTATGCTAAGAAATATCATCTATGTAGATTCAAATATATAATCAGCTACATCATGCTGAAAGTTTGTATTTATTATGCATGAACCACTATCGTGATTTTTAAATCTTATATTCAATATTTAAACTACCTAAAACTATCTAAGGCAAAAATATATTATAACAAGATCCTTGTATCAAGATATAACCCAAGGACGTGAATAAATTATTTTTCTATATCATTTCTGATGTATTTAAAGTAAAATGACATGTTACTAATTACCAATTCTACAGATCATGTTTTATATATTTAAATAAAAATTTGTGCATGAATTTATAGTGTGGGAATCATTTTTTCAGTTGATGTATTCTCTACAAAAAAAATAACAACATATGTTCAATTACAAAATTTAGATAACTCATTCTAAAAATTCATTGATATTGTGTTATGTAATCTATTAAAACAAGGGAGAAGGATTATCATTTCATAAAATGTTCTTATTGATGATTATATCAATATTGATAAGAATCTACATGATCGTTTTATCCATAATTTCATATATCTTAATTTATATTAGTTGTATCATATATTTACATTCTAAAACATATTAACACTCCCCTTTTATTATTTTTCATCGTAAAGGGTCTCAATAAAAGAATAATTGAATTCCATCGTTTATAAATCATTTATGGATCCGGATTGAAATATAATTTTATTTTACCAAATGATGAATTACATAACGTTCATATTATGTCCCAGGAAAATGGACATCTAGTCCCTATATAATGGATACATCTACTGAAAATAATCAATCCCGTGGAAATGATTGGTGGTAGATTGGACTAGGGGACATCTATTCTTTAAACCACTATAAATCATAGAATATATTTCCATTATTTATAATCACATTTATAGAGTATTTTTTTAATAACAAATCACAAGTCATTTATAAAATAAACTACTTGTTTTTTCTATGTGAAGAAAAATTAAATGAAAGAAATTCACCCACCAACATGAGTATTAATATGGCCAGTATTCGAAAATATTAGGTATCAAAGGAAGTATTTTTTGAGTTCTAAAAGTAAAACATTGAAATCTAAATATCACTTCAACAATAGACACTATTTATTCTGAAATATTCATGTCAATGTAGAGTTTAGGGATTCAATACTGGAAAATTGGTCTATACCCACAGTTTTTCACAAAACTGTGGGTATAGGACACACCTATACCCATGGTTTTGGGAAACCGTGGGTATTGATTTTGTATAGGAACCTATACCAATGGTTTTCAAAAATCGTGGGTATAGGTCACCTATACCCATGGTTCTCAGAAAACCCGTGGGTATAGGTTATTTTTGAAGACCTATACCCACGGTTTTGGTAAAACTGTGGGTATAGAGATTCTTACGGAGACCTATCCCCATGGTTTTTCAAAACAGTGGGGATATGGTTTTTTTATACCATACCAATACCCACGGTTTTGGAAAACCGTGGGTATAGCTTTTTCGTGTTATGGAGGGATGAAAAAAATCCCGAGGGAGATAAATTCTTTTGGAGGGAACATGGTTTGAAATTATTATTATTATATGGATAGAAGATTTTATTCAAACTATTTATGTGGGGTAGTTGGTTTAGCTACTAGCCATGTACAGGGGAGACCAGTGTTCTAATCCCGGTAATTTTGTTTTTTACAAGTTCATGTATTATTAATATAAGTAAATAACCGTATGTAAATATCACTATAATTTGAGTAGCGTGGTTGGTTATCTGTGGTTCTCCTTCGTAGCCGGTCGCGTGTTCGAAACCGCGTCACCGCTTTTTTTGTATAATATAATTTATATTAATATATTACAATAAATATGAATAGATATAATAATATGAAGATCATCAACGTTGGTTATGTTAAGGGTCCGACGTTGTGTCGTGAGGAGCGGGTTCAAATCCTACAATTCACAATTTTTGAAATTCATTACTACGGTTTGAAATCCGTCAATATAGTGGTGTGCCACGATGTGCCACGTGGTGTGCCATGTTGTGCAGTTCTGTGCCCACAGTTTAATAAAACTGTGGGTATACATTAACCCCTCTATTGTGACGCCATTCTAGCCCACAGTTCCCAAAACCGTGGGTATAGCCTATACCCACGGTTTTGGGGGCTATACCCATGGTTTTGAACTGTGGGTATAACCTGTTTTTCCAGTTATGATGGAACAGTCGAATCAAATCGAATTTGGCCCAAAAAGGCAAAAAATTCAACTTTTGAGGATGGATTCATGAATATATAAAACATTATGAATGGAAGTAGATCTCACATTTCCACATCTTTGTGAATCATGAGGTGTTATCCTCAACTCAGTGTAACTTTGGTTCTTGGATGTTCATTGCCTCATGAATCGTGAGGTGGTAACCATCGTACTATGTAACTCCTGATTGTGGGAGCCTTTCACGTCATGAAGATCGTAATATTCCCTAAAATCCTCCATATTTCAAAAATAAATATGTCCTCTACTAGGACTATAAATACCCAATATATCCATAATTTAAGATTAAAAACCTATCTACTTTTGATAAATTCTCTAAATTCAAAAAACATAATAGTCATTTTGATTGAAGGGGGAGATGGATTACCAATAGTAGATATCTTTTGAAAAAACTCCTCCCCTGAGTTTCGAAAATCCTCAAACCATGTTGTATATTTTTATTAATAAGTTCCATGTCATTTTAATATTAATAAATACATTTACTGATTTTTTGGTATCATATATTATCATCTTTCTTAAAACCAACCCCATGGGAACCAAGCCATTAGTCTGATGTAGGGTCACCATGTTTCATAAAACATATTACTTCACCATACCCTTGACCCTTATGGGTCCCATAAAAATAAAAAATCATCCATCCATTTTTAATCCTAAACACTCATGAAACATATCCTCTTGGCCTATCCATGATGATACATTTCATCCAAAATGATTTCATGAATGTAGACTGTATCGTCACCCAAAACCAATCCAGGATCAGTTCCACTACACCCCAACACCCCATGTGCTCGTTATCACCTGAACTAGTTTCCACCAACATTACATAAAGTTATTACATTGGGAAATACAATACAAGTTTCTCTTATGAATAGGTTCCATAATTTTCTTTTAAAATTAAAATAGACACCCTAACATTATTCCTCCAAATTTACACTCCTCTAATGTAGTTCCTATTTTATGCCCCTCCCATGGGATCATAAGTTGTGGAAATATAATCCCAAAGGCAGGAAACTTCCTGGTAAATGAATTACATATCTTGGTAGAGTCTCATTTACTTTAATATTATTTTCTTTTTAATACAACCCCCATCGGTGTATAGGCCCATCCACATCTGAGCTACACAATGTAAAAATACTAATATATGGTGATAGGTCATACTACCTTTAAGTGTATAAGAACATCATCATAACATGAAATTAAATTGTATCCTTATAATTTTTTAGGGAAATATGATTCCCCATTTAGGATCATCATGGGATTCCACCTCCTCCCTTACCATGGGATGGTACTTTTACCGACTAAGACTATATCTATAAGCCCCACACTATCCCTCATTGAATATCCATCTATGACATGAGCATCCTTACTTCATGATTTTAAACTAAATGGATAATTACTATCAGATGAAGTTAATATAAAATATTGAACTACATGATTTTTTATCCCTATTTACTATTTGGGTACATTGGACACCTCTCTATGGTTCAATGCTGAAAACTCTATGTGTAAAATCTCTCCACACCCTATAAAAACACTTCACAAAATCCTAAATACCAAATCTCCTATATGGGGAGATACATCACCAAATCATAATTTTTAATTATTACCCCCTCGATAACACACATAAATACACATATATCAATGCATGAAATTAAACTTGTCACCCATTTGTCCATAAAATATGTTAAACATTTTCCATATTTTTCTAACCATGATGTTAAAAATTTATCCATTATTCCATATAAGACATTCAACAAAAGAAAGATCTATCCTCACACTAAAATTAACCTATGAATTCTCAATAACCTTAATAAATTAAAGCACATACCCATCCTCCGACACATTATGTTAAACATGTGACGAGATCTTGAATATCTACCTCATACAATAAAAATGGGTTCCCTGAGGTTAAATCCTCAAAAGACGTAGGCCCCTGGAATCAACTATGTCATGGAAATCATGGGATTAATTTTTTTATATTCCATTGATGCGTCACACATTGGTTTCCTACATCTTAGAAATGAGATGAATATATAGGTGCAAAATAAACCAACCATTTTCAAATTTCATGACATTCCAAATTTTATTATCTCCACTGATCGAAGGTTTCCTCCCTATCAAAGCAGAACCATCAGAACTAACTTATTTAAACCTTGATATAGAACTACAATTATTTTAAAGAACATAACTCAAATATACAAGGAATACATATAATATGAAATGGAATCTATAGATTAACCAATGGAAGGAAGAACTAACATCCAATATTATGGTTTCTTTAAAGGATCTAGCATCGCCATTTGATTTAGTGGAAGTATACTGCCTATGAAAAGCATGTATGAAAGGAATTTTTCATTAGAAATTGTTCTGTCATAAATAATTGGAATGTAAAATATTGAACATACTATTAAATTCATATGCTCTAACAATGATTTTTAATAGCACTCTCGAACAATCATATTTTCATGTCACTGAATCTAGATATTCTGAGTCAATATCTATCACCAACGAGGTGCTCCCAACATGAAACTCTCCTATGAAATGGGGTATATAAAATTTGGTATCTTGGTATATGACATCATCATCATGGAAACATAATCTATTTGAATAATAATGGTAAATGTTGGGCCATATTGATTTTCTTTAACTGTATCTCTATAGAAATATATTTCCATGTACACTAATGGAATCCAACAATAAAAAATTGATTCATAATTCCAATAGGTGATGGGGAAGTGGAAATTTATATTTATTAATATCATATAAATATACTCATTCAATTAATTCCAATGGATGTTTATCTACAGAGCTCTCATTCTCTATTCCTCTATCCAAGCGCATTCGAAAGAGGGAAATCAACACCCTTGTTTACCAATATGATTAGTAAGGGGACATTTTTTCATATAATATATCCTAAAAATCATAAAGTAGTGTAAGATCACCAAAACATACACCTAAAAGGGGTTTTTCTGGGGAAGCCATCCTTATTCCAATGAAGAACCACTATGGTAGCCTCACCCCAAAGTGCAAGTATTGCTCACTGAACTATGTTGAGGAGTTATGGGATGTTCGATATGTAACTATCATGACCACCACATGAGTAATTATTAAGGGGGACCCCACCAGGAAATTCATACATCCACATTGACTGGTCCCACTAGACAACTAGGGTGTTCACTCCATCCCAGCTTTATCATCCCAAGTCCAGAGCACCTGTCGCCGACTCTAGGGGAAGTCCAATAACAACATCTTATTGGAAAATCAATGTAACACACAGAGATTTAATGAATTATAATTTTTAAATAAATTATATTTCAGGTATATAATTCCTTACATGAAATACCAAGTTACTTTATCTCTTTACACAACACTGGGATAGCTTTCCTTTCAAAAAACACAATTTTTTTACAATAACATACTGTATTTTAATTAATGTTACAAAAACCTAACTGTTAAAACCTATCAGTTATAACATGTGGTATGAATATATCAAAATAATTTTTAAATATTACTTATAAATAATTTATATAGATAAAACATATTTAAAATAATATTTGAAATTTTTGGTAATGTTTTTATATGTTACAAAAATACTAGTCTCAAATAAATGCATTCTATTTTTTCAAATAGTCACAAAAATAATATTTCCAAAAATTATAATGTCTATTTTATTAATAAAAATTCAATTTTTACATCATAATTTCATTATTTTATTAGGGTGAATTTTTTTGAATTCTAAGAGAATTTTCACTTTTTGATGAATAGTGGAAAATACTCCATACACTTAAAAAAAGGGCACCCCTTATACACTACTGCACATACCTTGCATACATTTTGAATCTGAAAATATCTACCAAAATTACATCTAAAATAATCTCCTCTAATGAAAGAAGGATTATTTTTTTATAAATCAATCCTTTTAAGGAACTTATTCAAAACCAATGGATGATACCCAAAAAATAGGTAACATTCATTACATGATTTTATTGTTCAATTAATTGGTACACAGATATAAATTATTATTATTACTATATTGTACTATAACATCAATGTATTCAAAATATTGAGATGTCATTATGTGACTTTAATTATAAAAAACCATATCCACTTCCATTAATCCTATTACAAAATCATGGTTTGTGTGCGTGGAGGATAACCGCCTCGTGAACTTGTGAAATTTGTTTCCCTATTAGCACTTCTAAATGTTTGAAATAATGAAATATTTATATTTTATGTAATATTTTAATGATATTATTATTCTTTTTTTAATATTTATATCTCAAATTCTCTCATTCTTTTCATTTTTTGGGAATATGATAATGTCGCTCGTGTGTAAGATAGACAACCACCTCACTAAGTGGTATGATTCATTCACACTATAAATGCATATGATTAAGGAAGGATTTAATTAATAGATTTTATATATATTAAATCATAATCATTTTTCAATTTTAATATATCAATTAAATTTCATTTATTCAATCCAATATGAAAATAGAAACAACATTCATGTGTACATACTACCGTCCATATTCATTAATGATGCATTTCATTTTCTATCTCAAAATATTATGCTATATTTTAAAATAATATAAAATATATATATTATTTATATCATGGTTAAATTTATATAGATTATGAAACCATTTTCATTGTAATAAAATAAAAAATAAAAAATTAATACATATACAAAAAACAAAATGGTTAGTACCTGAAATGTAATGTTAACATGAAATCTCTAAAGAATTGGTAGGAAAAGGTAAACGAAAATAATACATGGTGTTATATTTATGAATATGGTTATTTAAAATAATTATTATAAACATATATTTGACATTAAAAATGTTTTAATGAGTAAAATAGTATAAAAGGATTATGCTACGGGATGTGTTATCTCTCTTTTATTTCTAGGAGACATATGAAAATTTAGCACTTGTTTCATTTATGTGGTGTATATAAGGACCTAATGAAATTTCATTTAATGAATATAATTTATCTTATATTATTTAGCATCACATTTAATTATATTCATTATTTTTCTTATGATTAATAATATTACTTAAAGGAAAAATGTTTTTTGACTAAACATTCCTTCGTCGAGACTAATATTATTTTATACAACTATATTATTAATTAACGGTGAATATAAATATCATATGACCTTTAATATCAATAAATTATTTATCAACAATATATTTTAATTTTTCAATTGAATATATCCTTCCATAGGGGTTATAATTCAATGTCACCGAAGTGGTAATGTTTTCATTTAACAATCCCACAGTTTATCTAGATTGTTTATGATTAGTTCTATAAATTTGATATATTATAGTATATATATCAATATTAATACATAATTTTATTTTTCTCTAGTTATTCATGATATCATCATTTAATATTACATTTTTCCACTCTTTGGGACTAAAATTAATTGAGTGAATGTTTTTTATAAAAATAATGAAATATTTCTTCCTTTAATTGGAAATAAATTTCTATTCAAAAATATGTTTTTTATAATTGTTTCTAAAAATATTTTATTATAATCATATGAGTTAAAAAAATATTTCTACACATCATTGAAATTATTAATAAATTTTTGGAAATTATTATTCATGATGTTTTAAGAAAATGCTCATTTGGATTTAACAAAAAATGAGAAAGGAATATTTATTATAATTTTTACACTTTCAATATCTCTTCTCATAGTGATGAAAATTATGATAGTTGAATTTTCATTTATATGATTTCATGTCAATTTATAAATAAAAGTATTTTATTATGGTTTTATGATTTGAAAAGTGTTTTTCAATGTGGAAGGGATATTTTCATCAATGAATGTCTTAAATTATCATTCAAAATCGGGTTCCATCTAAGTCACAATTTGTTCTTGTTACTTATGAATTGCTGAGGATATGATAAAGGATACCATTTATATTCATTATCTCAAAGGATTATATTTTTCATGGAATTATGTTTATGATACTAATTTCAAATACCTTGTTTATACATTTAATAAAATCATATGAAAACTTCTTCTTTTCATGGGTTATGCTGTAATAAAATGATTCTAAAACCTATTTCTTTTACATAGGTTATTATATGATGAATGTTTTATTATACCCATTTAATTTCATTGGTTTTTATAAGATCAATTATATGGTCTTTTGGAATTATTAAATATAGTTTGTATTATGATACAAGTGGTACCTATATCAACCTACAATAAATTGGATAATGATTTATTTATCATGTGATCGAGAGGAAAAAAAATGGAAGTGATCCATGTTTGGTAAGGGAATGTGTCTATTATGATAGTATTGAGAGTAAAATATGACTACTATGGTTGTTTTTTGAATGAACTCATTCCACTATTATAGCCTTGGGTGTGAGCCTTTGCTAATGTGTAAAAATTTTCAATTCTTATAAATATGCCCCAATTTACACGTCTTATTCAAATTTTATGATCTCAAGGATTAAGTTCATTTATTTATATATGATTCATATCTTCTGAACATCCATAACATGTGGTGCTATTGAGTGGTGTAATACTACTCATAGTATCTGAACATCTTAGGTTCGATTAAAGCCACATTTCATATTGACCCCAAAATAATTTGCGGTTTATATGGGTGGATGGTGTTAAACGATTCTAATGGTGATGGATTTGACATGGGTTATTATGACCAGTCCAATACACAATTGTGGAGGTGGAAAGTATTTGATCCATGACTATTACCTATTGTAGTAACGGTGGGGAAAGGGAACGTTGCAGGAGGACATGGGTTCCTATCATGTGCATTCTATGTCTGTAGTTTATAGCCTCCATCCAATATAACTTATTAGAGGAGGATTAATTAAATATCCCAGACATGACCAAGACTTTTTCATATTATTTCACGACCATTCATCACATAAAATATTTAAATAAACTATAATCAATAAATAACCACATCATTCAAAATTTAATGTTTGTTAAATATATAATCTATCATTATGCCTTATCCAGGTTTCACATTCCCATTTATATGATTTATCTCACTTATATGTTTCCATTACAACCCATAATTCATTTCACACATTCACCATTATCCTTTTAACCCATTCAATATTTTATAAATAACCACTTGTACCATTGTAATGACTAGAAACAATTAACATTTTTCTATTTCATAACCAAAATCAACAAGTCAATCATTTATCAAGGATTATACATCATTAAAAAAATATAATGCTTAAAATTATTATTTTCCTTTCTCATGTAACGACAAACCCCATGGGTGGCCCTATAATGGGTTTAATAAACCTCAATGCATCACATGGGCTTCATGAAGGGTGAAATTCCTCACATAGCTAACAAAAAATAAAATGTATTTCTCTGGCCATCAAATGAAAAATAATGTGGAATAAATACCACAAACACATGAATATAAACCAACATCATTACAATGAGATATGAATTATAGACTACATACCTTGATTCTAAAGATTAACTCTCTCTCAGCCTTATCCCTTGAATCGAATTCAAACACACTTTGAATATATAACCTACGATCCTCTTGAAAATAATTGTTTTAAGGATCCACAATAAGAAGGACAATCACATAATCCCTTATTTGAAAATGAGATGAAAGATGATTTTTACACATAAAAAGAGCTTCTATTCACACCCTACATCACTCTAAATGTATTATAATCCAAGGAGATTGATCCTTATACAGCTTGGGGAAAATTGGTACATCACTAGGGTTTTTAGAGAATGAATTCGGAGGAATAATTATATAGAAAACATAAATACCAAAGGGTGATTTTTTTAAAATATCACTTTTAATGTGGTTCATGGGTTTTTTTCATGGTTTACCATACTCCATCCTCTTTCCAAGAGGGGATAGGTCAGAAAGATACTAAGGAATCTTACATTGTTTAAAAACCCTTGTGCCCCTTGTACAGAATGATTCTGTCTATTGATATACTATTTCTCCGCCCCCTGGAACGGTTTTCCTAACCATTCACCCTTCCTCCTTAATAGATCATTTCGAGTTCACGTTTACTTCTAACCAATCACCATCCATGAAACAAAAATAAGAAGTCCTTATTTCACCCTTTCTTTCATATCCTGAACCCTTGGTCACCTCTGAGCTCCCTCATTCACCCATTAAATATTTAATAACCAGAATTTATGGGATCTAATCTACGATTTAAAAAGTAATGTACCTCCACATTGTAACGTATCATACACATCATAAATTGTTATCAATATATAATAATAGTCTCTAAGAATAACACATTCATATAATAATAATAATTTAGATTCTAATTGTAAGTATTTGATGTCTACTTTTATAATTAAAAATAATAATTGATCTTAATTATTTATCGTATAGCTTCATCGGGTGAGTTTTTTATCATCATAAGTCATTAATATTAATAATTAGGGGATGTATGACTTTAAAATGTCATAAAAAGTATTTTTAAATTTTGGTCTAATCGTAAGACTTCATCACTTCAAAAAAATTCCATAATTTGAATTCCATCAGAGGTTATTGCAATAAAAAACATTGAGTGAAAATATTAAATGCTTTAGTTTTTTTGAAATAAGGATTCAACACATAAAAAATCAACTCGAGTGGTAGCATCAGAGGAAAACATATTTAGAACATTAAATTTTAATATTTATTCATCATGAAATATCATTTGAAACAAAATTGATTGTTATTTTGATCAATAAATCATTCTATAAAATGAGATATATTGTAATAGTATTAGTAATTAAAAAATAAACTAATTTTTATGAAAAAAATCAATAAAATTTGAAATATTAAATTTTATATATTTATAGAATAAGGATATGAATTTCCTAAATATCATTTATGTGTAGTATTTTTTTAATATTCCATTATCTTCTCCCACTTTTCATGACATCATATGGAAGAATAAAATAATATATATAACAAATTCAATATGATACATTGAGTTATATAAATATTGAATATATGATTAAAAGGAATTTAAATTATTCATTAATGGTTATAGATTATTTGTAATGATATAGAAAGATAAGAAATGTATCATTATTAAATTCCCATACATGAAATAAAAAAATTAATCAACGAAATTTTATTAAAAAAATAAGATGATTATATGGGTAAAAATATATATCAACCAAAAGAATAAGACACACTACTCCTTCTTCATAAAATAGTTCTATGGGGAAGGTCTGGTCCTAGAAGAACAATTCAACTAGGTATCAGGATCAAGAGTTTCTTTCTTAAATTTACAAGTACAATGAGTGACAAGGATTATTTATGATCTTGTAGAACCAATAAAAATTAACTTTATCCCAAAATGCGTATATTGATGACTAATGATCCATAACTCTTAAGATATTCACCTTATTCATCATAGAAATATTAGGGTACATAATTGTTGGAGGAGGAGGAGATGACCAAAGATATGATTGAGTTTTCTCCAAGAAAAATTAAATACAAGGGATTTAAGATTATGATAAAAAGTATGAGGTCTAAAAAATATTAAAACCATTTCTATAAGATGGATATCAGTTGGTAGGGAAATCAAACATAGATCAACCAATTCATATTTCCAACATGGGTTTGTCAATGATATCTAATATTCTCATGAGATAAACATTCGTGAAATAAAAAAGAATTGTATATGCCCACATAAACACTTGTTAAAACTTCTATACATTAAAGAATATTTTTTTTGTTTACAAATAATATAAATAAATTTTCTTGTAAAAATTATATATTTTAATTGATTTGATAATTCTTATCAATATACATCATAAAAAATAGGAAAAAATTATAAAAGAACATTTTGAGTAATATGAGGGGTATGTTTCAGTTAATCAGGAGTGAAATGTATATAAAAAGAATGTTAACCAACGAAGAAGTTGTAATGGTAGCTTTAACTTATTTACTAGAAAAAAAATTCAACATGAGTTATTTGTATGTAGATAATTTCTCATGAATTGGTGGTCCATAGGGTATACCATCCATAAAATCTGAAATTTCATTTCTAAGCTCATATAACCTATAAATAATATCCTATTTACAGTTTTTTAAGAAAATTAGAAATACATTTTTTGGATACATAACTAACCATGTTAGGTTTGTATAAACCCACATTTATGTGATTCTTCAAGACTTATAACAGAGAATATAATACAATAGGTACAAAGATGATGTGTTGATACATAGAAACTACTAACACTTTTCCCTTAGAAGAATCCACTTTCAAATCAGTTATCTCATTAAGGGTTTCATCATGAAGAGGTTCTGATATTGAAATAACTAGATTAGGAAAAGTGTATTTTATCTCCACTATATATAAAACCAAAAATATAAATTTTCATTGAAACATTTCCCCATAATTTCAAAAAATTGACTAGATTTATATTCGTAGTAACCTATTAATTTATCTCAGAAATAAAATCACTTGAAATACATTTTAGGGAGATTATATTTAAAGAACCATCTTCTGGACGTTTTACCTTTCCTTTTATATTTAATGAATCATCTTCAGAAATAAAATCACTTGAATAGTAAATATCCATATTTTATGGGAGCTATAATGAAAAATCGGGATGCTATACTCCCGTAATTTTCTCATGAAATTAATCATGTTGGACGTCCAAAAGATAAAAGGCGAGGAAATTTTTTTGTTGAGAAATTTATGAGTAAAAATCAAATTTCTATAGGTGGATATGATGATAAAATATTTTATGAAGAATGTATTGTGACAACTGAAAAAACATTTTTTGTTCTATGGATTCAGAAAAATTAATAATTAATTTTTTTCCCCTCTACCATTTTGAATGTAATGTGGATTTATGGTGGGATCATACCTAGACTACAACATAACATGATGATATTGCCTCCATCGGTTTGTATGAGTATATGAAATTATTTTTCAATAAGTACATTTCTGAAAATCGTTATTCAAAGATATATATGTAGTTCCTGGAGATAATTAAAATGGATAATTAATCTATCGATACATATGAGGAAAATTTTAATTAATTGTGTGGTACACGTCATGTATTATAATCCAACTTAAAGTTAAGGTTGATCGATTCATAGTGGTCTACAACAAAATATCTAATGTGTGTTATATATAAGATACATCAGTATCTATGAAGAGATTGTTCTATGTTCTATTATAGTGGGAATATAGGTTGGAGTTACATATCAATATCATGGTTTTCATATGAAAAAGATGATGGAGTTCAAAGAAAAATATAAATATCATGGAGGGAAAAAGATGAGATTTCCTTTATTCTCAATGTGTGGGAATAATCGTTGATAAATTTTTGTAAAGGGAATAATAAAACCTTAAATGTGTTGAAGGGAAGGTATTTGGAAAATTCATTTACAATGTAATCTGAATATGATAACTAATGATTCAAATGGAGAGATAGTTGTATATAATAAAATACCCAAACATAGGTGTTTCAAATGAAATAAGTACATACATTATTCATAACATTGCTCAAATCCATAGGTTAATGATGACAGATGAATTCAGAACATCATAAGCAAAGTGAAAATGATAAATATAATTCAATCAATATTTCTAACAATGGATGTAACAATGACAAGGTGGAAGGTAATATTAACAACCACTATAGTATTTTTATTGTCTTATTTGACTATGGATCTACCCATTAATTCATATCAAATGAATTTTAAAAGGATATAAATATTCCACCAAAATGATAACATATTGAATTCACATTGAAATCCCCTAATGGTATGATCACTATATCCTAAGTACGTGATTCGCCTATTGTTGACGTTGGTATAAATGTTCTTCAAATAAGTATTGTAATTATTTCCATTGTTGAATTTAATTTCCACTAAGTAATGAAGTTGAATTATTAGCATAAATCACACATCAATTGTTAAGGAAGGGAGGTTACATTTTATATTCCAAACCAACATATGATAATATATTAATCTTATGATATGTATGAACATACGTTGGAGGAAAAAACATTATATGGGTCTTAATTCACATTTAGAAGGGGTTTTTATCTCATATGGTTTGGGATAAACATGAAATCCATTGTATTTGTATTGTGTGAGAATTTTTTGAAGTATTAATAGAATAATTTCATTTTCTTACACAAGAATATGGTGTTGTGTTCTAAATATAACTCATACTTGGTTCTATACAATTTTCTAAACTTCCTATAGAATGGACCCAGTTGAGTTGAAAGAACGGAAGAAGAAACACTAGTATAACATTTTCAAGGGATTCATTTGACAATGTGTGTCACTATCGTGGGAACCAATTCACTTTGTTAAAATGAAATAATGATAGATGTGACTCTAAATAGTTTTTTCTGATTTTAACAAGATCGAAATTAAGAACATGTATCTAATTACACATATTAATTTTTTGTTTGAGTCGTTTCATATAGTTCAATAATTTTTCAATATTTTCCATTATTTTTAATATAATCAATTGAGTGTTAAAAATGTCGATACACCAATGAAATCATTCCACAAAGGGTATATAAATTATGAATATATATAGATTCTATTTGATCTTAAAAATTACCTGTCTATCATAATGGATTAAATGAATTGATTATTTAGTGATTACCTAAAATAGTTTGAGGTAGCCCTTACTGATGTTATTATTATCTAAGTAATGAGAATTTACGACCTTTAAGATAAATTGATAATTTAAAAAATGATCATTTGTTAGGATAATCTATATGAAAAAATTATAGTGTTAATTTTGTCATCAACAATTTTCATTTTTTGTTACATATTTTCTCAATAGAGGGTGTTTAATAAGGTCCATCAAAGAGGGAGGCTATTATATATTAGACAAGACCAACACAAGTATCTGATATCTATAGTTTTTTTGGTTTATCATGATATTATCATTGATTTGTGGATAATTTCTAATGACCACGGAATCAATTGTAAATTTCTACTATAAAGTGATCCATGTTCTTATATAAGGATGAAAATGATGAAAATTTCATGAAAGTGAGAATGATTCATCATGATACCTATTCTTAAAATACATTGTATTGTAGAAGGGGTTTTAATCTATAAAGATGAATAGATGAACGTATTAAGATATGTTCTTTTGAAAAATGGAATTATTATATCTTATTATTCAATAAAATTAAATATTCGTGAGAAAAATAACAAAAATACTAATTTAGAATAAGCTCTTGTAACTTTTTCCCTATTGATATAGAGACACTATCTTTATTTTGAAATGTGTGGGATATATGTAGATTATAAAATTTTTAATTATATATTCACACAATATGTGTTTAATATGTGTAAAATAATATGGTTAGAGCTTATTAACTATTATGGATGCACACATACATTACCACCATATGAAAGAAAACATGGTGGCTGAAGATTTGAGTTTAAAGTATCATGCTTGCTTATCCCTAATGAGGAGAACAAAAGAACCAATATTTATGGATTTATAAAGGATTAATATAGAGTTACTTGGGGAAGGGGAAAATTTTATCTTTATCAATTGAATGCTGAATTGTCAATTGATATAAATATTGAATACATGAAATAGGAAGGTTTACAACTGTGAAAAGAAGATATAAATATACCATTAGATAAAAGTAATTATGATAGAATGATAATGTTGATGAATTTTTTATTCATTCCATCTATACTAGACATCAAGGAGTTGTTTAGGGAAATACAAAGTTCTTCATTCTCAATCAGCTTTTACTGATGAAGTGGTATACTAATTTTTATGAATATTTATTGTAACACCCCAGGATTTTACGAAAAATATTCTTTTTAATTTCATTAATGTCTAGTGTTATACGCTACACCAAAAGGCGCTTGAACAACATGTATCCCTGACTTGGTTGGCATTACACGCAAGTGCGACCTTCCACGATAGCGTGTGTTGTACGCAATACCGAGTTTCTCTAAACAACGATATGCTATTAAAATATTATTAAACTAGCCGTTATGAATAGTAATACCCACTTTTTGAAATTTTATAAATTTTATTTTTTGAAAATGGACTTCATTTTTGGATTCGGAAAGTCGAAATTAGCTTAGGGTGAAATTTTGGTATTTAAACTGAAAACATTCAATTTTTGATGAATAGTGAAAACACTGGGTTACGATTTAAAAACTGACTTTTTATTTAAATAATTATTTATTTTAATTAAATTTATTTTAGGGAAAATTTAATACATAATACCTATATATGTTCAATTCAATTCATTGGAGTCATTTTAAAATAATTTTAGATATATAAGAATTTTATTGAACCTTTCACCGTCTTTACCCACCACCTAGGAGAATTTCCAAATTTACATAAAACTTAATTTTACCATTTCTGTGAGTGTAATTTCAAAAATCCGAGAGACACAGTTGTTGTCAGTAAGTAAAATGTGGTTCAATGAGTTGAAAATAATTTTGGTGAATAGTAACTTTTTACTTTTATTTACCACGGTTAAAAGTAAATAGGGAAATTAAGGGTAAAAATGTTATTATTATTACCCTAAATCATTTCCTAATTCTATTGGATAAGCATAATTCGACCAAAAACAACCTTAGGAATACAATATGACCATTTAGGCCCACATGGATTAGATTAGGATATTTATTATAAATTTATTTAAAGAAGGGTTAAAATAGTTAAAATCAAAGTTAAATAACTAAATAATTATTTATAATCACATTTATAGAGTATTTTTTTAATAACAAATCACAAGTCATTTATAAAATAAACTACTTGTTTTTTCTATGTGAAGAAAAATTAAATGAAAGAAATTCACCCACCAACATGAGTATTAATATGGCCAGTATTCGAAAATATTAGGTATCAAAGGAAGTATTTTTTGAGTTCTAAAAGTAAAACATTGAAATCTAAATATCACTTCAACAATAGACACTATTTATTCTGAAATATTCATGTCAATGTAGAGTTTAGGGATTCAATACTGGAAAATTGGTCTATACCCACAGTTTTTCACAAAACTGTGGGTATAGGACACACCTATACCCATGGTTTTGGGAAACCGTGGGTATTGATTTTGTATAGGAACCTATACCAATGGTTTTCAAAAATCGTGGGTATAGGTCACCTATACCCATGGTTCTCAGCAAACCCGTGGGTATAGGTTATTTTTGAAGACCTATACCCACGGTTTTGGTAAAACTGTGGGTATAGAGATTCTTACGGAGACCTATCCCCATGGTTTTTCAAAACAGTGGGGATATGGTTTTTTTATACCATACCAATACCCACGGTTTTGGAAAACCGTGGGTATAGCTTTTTCGTGTTATGGAGGGATGAAAAAAATCCCGAGGGAGATAAATTCTTTTGGAGGGAACATGGTTTGAAATTATTATTATTATATGGATAGAAGATTTTATTCAAACTATTTATGTGGGGTAGTTGGTTTAGCTACTAGCCATGTACAGGGGAGACCAGTGTTCTAATCCCGGTAATTTTGTTTTTTACAAGTTCATGTATTATTAATATAAGTAAATAACCGTATGTAAATATCACTATAATTTGAGTAGCGTGGTTGGTTATCTGTGGTTCTCCTTCGTAGCCGGTCGCGTGTTCGAAACCGCGTCACCGCTTTTTTTGTATAATATAATTTATATTAATATATTACAATAAATATGAATAGATATAATAATATGAAGATCATCAACGTTGGTTATGTTAAGGGTCCGACGTTGTGTCGTGAGGAGCGGGTTCAAATCCTACAATTCACAATTTTTGAAATTCATTACTACGGTTTGAAATCCGTCAATATAGTGGTGTGCCACGATGTGCCACGTGGTGTGCCATGTTGTGCAGTTCTGTGCCCATAGTTTAATAAAACTGTGGGTATACATTAACCCCTCTATTGTGACGCCATTCTAGCCCACAGTTCCCAAAACCGTGGGTATAGCCTATACCCACGGTTTTGGGGGCTATACCCATGGTTTTGAACTGTGGGTATAACCTGTTTTTCCAGTTATGATGGAACAGTCGAATCAAATCGAATTTGGCCCAAAAAGGCAAAAAATTCAACTTTTGAGGATGGATTCATGAATATATAAAACATTATGAATGGAAGTAGATCTCACATTTCCACATCTTTGTGAATCATGAGGTGTTATCCTCAACTCAGTGTAACTTTGGTTCTTGGATGTTCATTGCCTCATGAATCGTGAGGTGGTAACCATCGTACTATGTAACTCCTGATTGTGGGAGCCTTTCACGTCATGAAGATCGTAATATTCCCTAAAATCCTCCATATTTCAAAAATAAATATGTCCTCTACTAGGACTATAAATACCCAATATATCCATAATTTAAGATTAAAAACCTATCTACTTTTGATAAATTCTCTAAATTCAAAAAACATAATAGTCATTTTGATTGAAGGGGGAGATGGATTACCAATAGTAGATATCTTTTGAAAAAACTCCTCCCCTGAGTTTCGAAAATCCTCAAACCATGTTGTATATTTTTATTAATAAGTTCCATGTCATTTTAATATTAATAAATACATTTACTGATTTTTTGGTATCATATATTATCATCTTTCTTAAAACCAACCCCATGGGAACCAAGCCATTAGTCTGATGTAGGGTCACCATGTTTCATAAAACATATTACTTCACCATACCCTTGACCCTTATGGGTCCCATAAAAATAAAAAATCATCCATCCATTTTTAATCCTAAACACTCATGAAACATATCCTCTTGGCCTATCCATGATGATACATTTCATCCAAAATGATTTCATGAATGTAGAATGTATCGTCACCCAAAACCAATCCAGGATCAGTTCCACTACACCCCAACACCCCATGTGCTCGTTATCACCTGAACTAGTTTCCACCAACATCACATAAAGTTATTACATTGGGAAATACAATACAAGTTTCTCTTATGAATAGGTTCCATAATTTTCTTTTAAAATTAAAATAGACACCCTAACATTATTCCTCCAAATTTACACTCCTCTAATGTAGTTCCTATTTTATGCCCCTCCCATGGGATCATAAGTTGTGGAAATATAATCCCAAAGGCAGGAAACTTCCTGGTAAATGAATTACATATCTTGGTAGAGTCTCATTTACTTTAATATTATTTTCTTTTTAATACAACCCCCATCGGTGTATAGGCCCATCCACATCTGAGCTACACAATGTAAAAATACTAATATATGGTGATAGGTCATACTACCTTTAAGTGTATAAGAACATCATCATAACATGAAATTAAATTGTATCCTTATAATTTTTTAGGGAAATATGATTCCCCATTTAGGATCATCATGGGATTCCACCTCCTCCCTTACCATGGGATTGTACTTTTACCGACTAAGACTATATCTATAAGCCCCACACTATCCCTCATTGAATATCCATCTATGACATGAGCATCCTTACTTCATGATTTTAAACTAAATGGATAATTACTATCAGATGAAGTTAATATAAAATATTGAACTACATGATTTTTTATCCCTATTTACTATTTGGGTACATTGGACACCTCTCTATGGTTCAATGCTGAAAACTCTATGTGTAAAATCTCTCCACACCCTATAAAAACACTTCACAAAATCCTAAATACCAAATCTCCTATATGGGGAGAGACATCACCAAATCATAATTTTTAATTATTACCCCCTCGATAACACACATAAATACACATATATCAATGCATGAAATTAAACTTTTCACCCATTTGTCCATAAAATATGTTAAACATTTTCCATATTTTTCTAACCATGATGTTAAAAATTTATCCATTATTCCATATAAGACATTCAACAAAAGAAAGATCTATCCTCACACTAAAATTAACCTATGAATTCTCAATAACCTTAATAAATTAAAGCACATACCCATCCTCCGACACATTATGTTAAACATGTGACGAGATCTTGAATATCTACCTCATACAATAAAAATGGGTTCCCTGAGGTTAAATCCTCAAAAGACGTAGGCCCCTGGAATCAACTATGTCATAGAAATCATGGGATTAATTTTTTTTATATTCCATTGATGCGTCACACATTGGTTTCCTACATCTTAGAAATGAGATGAATATATAGGTGCAAAATAAACCAACCATTTTCAAATTTCATGACATTCCAAATTTTATTATCTCCACTGATCGAAGGTTTCCTCCCTATCAAAGCAGAACCATCAGAACTAACTTATTTAAACCTTGATATAGAACTACAATTATTTTAAAGAACATAACTCAAATATACAAGGAATACATATAATATGAAATGGAATCTATAGATTAACCAATGGAAGGAAGAACTAACATCCAATATTATGGTTTCTTTAAAGGATCTAGCATCGCCATTTAATTTAGTGGAAGTATACTGCCTATGAAAAGCATGTATGAAAGGAATTTTTCATTAGAAATTGTTCTGTCATAAATAATTGGAATGTAAAATATTGAACATACTATTAAATTCATATGCTCTAACAATGATTTTTAATAGCACTCTCGAACAATCATATTTTCATGTCACTGAATCTAGATATTCTGAGTCAATATCTATCACCAACGAGGTGCTCCCAACATGAAACTCTCCTATGAAATGGGGTATATAAAATTTGGTATCTTGGTATATGACATCATCATCATGGAAACATAATCTATTTGAATAATAATGGTAAATTTTGGGCCATATTGATTTTCTTTAACTGTATCTCTATAGAAATATATTTCCATGTACACTAATGGAATCCAACAATAAAAAATTGATTCATAATTCCAATAGGTGATGGGGAAGTGGAAATTTATATTTATTAATATCATATAAATATACTCATTCAATTAATTCCAATGGATGTTTATCTACAGAGCTCTCATTCTCTATTCCTCTATCCAAGCGCATTCGAAAGAGGGAAATCAACACCCTTGTTTACCAATATGATTAGTAAGGGGACATTTTTTCATATAATATATCCTAAAAATCATAAAGTAGTGTAAGATCACCAAAACATACACCTAAAAGGTGTTTTTCTGGGGAAGCCATCCTTATTCCAATGAAGAACCACTATGGTAGCCTCACCCCAAAGTGCAAGTATTGCTCACTGAACTATGTTGAGGAGTTATGGGATGTTCGATATGTAACTATCATGACCACCACATGAGTAATTATTAAGGGGGACCCCACCAGGAAATTCATACATCCACATTGACTGGTCCCACTAGACAACTAGGGTGTTCACTCCATCCCAGCTTTATCATCCCAAGTCCAGAGCACCTGTCGCCGACTCTAGGGGAAGTCCAATAACAACATCTTATTGGAAAATCAATGTAACACACAGAGATTTAATGAATTATAATTTTTAAATAAATTATATTTCAGGTATATAATTCCTTACATGAAATACCAAGTTACTTTATCTCTTTACACAACACTGGGATAGCTTTCCTTTCAAAAAACACAATTTTTTTACAATAACATACTGTATTTTAATTAATGTTACAAAAACCTAACTGTTAAAACCTATCAGTTATAACATGTGGTATGAATATATCAAAATAATTTTTAAATATTACTTATAAATAATTTATATAGATAAAACATATTTAAAATAATATTTGAAATTTTTGGTAATGTTTTTATATGTTACAAAAATACTAGTCTCAAATAAATGCATTCTATTTTTTCAAATAGTCACAAAAATAATATTTCCAAAAATTATAATGTCTATTTTATTAATAAAAATTCAATTTTTACATCATAATTTCATTATTTTATTAGGGTGAATTTTTTTGAATTCTAAGAGAATTTTCACTTTTTGATGAATAGTGGAAAATACTCCATACACTTAAAAAAAGGGCACCCCTTATACACTACTGCACATACCTTGCATACATTTTGAATCTGAAAATATCTACCAAAATTACATCTAAAATAATCTCCTCTAATGAAAGAAGGATTATTTTTTTATAAATCAATCCTTTTAAGGAACTTATTCAAAACCAATGGATGATACCCAAAAAATAGGTAACATTCATTACATGATTTTATTGTTCAATTAATTGGTACACAGATATAAATTATTATTATTACTATATTGTACTATAACATCAATGTATTCAAAATATTGAGATGTCATTATGTGACTTTAATTATAAAAAACCATATCCACTTCCATTAATCCTATTACAAAATCATGGTTTGTGTGCGTGGAGGATAACCGCCTCGTGAACTTGTGAAATTTGTTTCCCTATTAGCACTTCTAAATGTTTGAAATAATGAAATATTTATATTTTATGTAATATTTTAATGATATTATTATTCTTTTTTTAATATTTATATCTCAAATTCTCTCATTCTTTTCATTTTTTGGGAATATGATAATGTCGCTCGTGTGTAAGATAGACAACCACCTCACTAAGTGGTATGATTCATTCACACTATAAATGCATATGATTAAGGAAGGATTTAATTAATAGATTTTATATATATTAAATCATAATCATTTTTCAATTTTAATATATCAATTAAATTTCATTTATTCAATCCAATATGAAAATAGAAACAACATTCATGTGTACATACTACCGTCCATATTCATTAATGATGCATTTCATTTTCTATCTCAAAATATTATGCTATATTTTAAAATAATATAAAATATATATATTATTTATATCATGGTTAAATTTATATAGATTATGAAACCATTTTCATTGTAATAAAATAAAAAATAAAAAATTAATACATATACAAAAAACAAAATGGTTAGTACCTGAAATGTAATGTTAACATGAAATCTCTAAAGAATTGGTAGGAAAAGGTAAACGAAAATAATACATGGTGTTATATTTATGAATATGGTTATTTAAAATAATTATTATAAACATATATTTGACATTAAAAATGTTTTAATGAGTAAAATAGTATAAAAGGATTATGCTACGGGATGTGTTATCTCTCTTTTATTTCTAGGAGACATATGAAAATTTAGCACTTGTTTCATTTATGTGGTGTATATAAGGACCTAATGAAATTTCATTTAATGAATATAATTTATCTTATATTATTTAGCATCACATTTAATTATATTCATTATTTTTCTTATGATTAATAATATTACTTAAAGGAAAAATGTTTTTTGACTAAACATTCCTTCGTCGAGACTAATCTTATTTTATACAACTATATTATTAATTAACGGTGAATATAAATATCATATGACCTTTAATATCAATAAATTATTTATCAACAATATATTTTAATTTTTCAATTGAATATATCCTTCCATAGGGGTTATAATTCAATGTCACCGAAGTGGTAATGTTTTCATTTAACAATCCCACAGTTTATCTAGATTGTTTATGATTAGTTCTATAAATTTGATATATTATAGTATATATATCAATATTAATACATAATTTTATTTTTCTCTAGTTATTCATGATATCATCATTTAATATTACATTTTTCCACTCTTTGGGACTAAAATTAATTGAGTGAATGTTTTTTATAAAAATAATGAAATATTTCTTCCTTTAATTGGAAATAAATTTCTATTCAAAAATATGTTTTTTATAATTGTTTCTAAAAATATTTTATTATAATCATATGAGTTAAAAAAATATTTCTACACATCATTGAAATTATTAATAAATTTTTGGAAATTATTATTCATGATGTTTTAAGAAAATGCTCATTTGGATTTAACAAAAAATGAGAAAGGAATATTTATTATAATTTTTACACTTTCAATATCTCTTCTCATAGTGATGAAAATTATGATAGTTGAATTTTCATTTATATTATTTCATGTCAATTTATAAATAAAAGTATTTTATTATGGTTTTATGATTTGAAAAGTGTTTTTCAATGTGGAAGGGATATTTTCATCAATGAATGTCTTAAATTATCATTCAAAATCGGGTTCCATCTAAGTCACAATTTGTTCTTGTTACTTTTGAATTGCTGAGGATATGATAAAGGATACCATTTATATTCATTATCTCAAAGGATTATATTTTTCATGGAATTATGTTTATGATACTAATTTCAAATACCTTGTTTATACATTTAATAAAATCATATGAAAACTTCTTCTTTTCATGGGTTATGCTGTAATAAAATGATTCTAAAACCTATTTCTTTTACATAGGTTATTATATGATGAATGTTTTATTATACCCATTTAATTTCATTGGTTTTTATAAGATCAATTATATGGTCTTTTGGAATTATTAAATATAGTTTGTATTATGATACAAGTGGTACCTATATCAACCTACAATAAATTGGATAATGATTTATTTATCATGTGATCGAGAGGAAAAAAAATGGAAGTGATCCATGTTTGGTAAGGGAATGTGTCTATTATGATAGTATTGAGAGTAAAATATGACTACTATGGTTGTTTGTTGAATGAACTCATTCCACTATTATAGCCTTGGGTGTGAGCCTTTGCTAATGTGTAAAAATTTTCAATTCTTATAAATATGCCCCAATTTACACGTCTTATTCAAATTTTATGATCTCAAGGATTAAGTTCATTTATTTATATATGATTCATATCTTCTGAACATCCATAACATGTGGTGCTATTGAGTGGTGTAATACTACTCATAGTATCTGAACATCTTAGGTTCGATTAAAGCCACATTTCATATTGACCCCAAAATAATTTGCGGTTTATATGGGTGGATGGTGTTAAACGATTCTAATGGTGATGGATTTGACATGGGTTATTATGACCAGTCCAATACACAATTGTGGAGGTGGAAAGTATTTGATCCATGACTATTACCTATTGTAGTAACGGTGGGGAAAGGGAACGTTGCAGGAGGACATGGGTTCCTATCATGTGCATTCTATGTCTGTAGTTTATAGCCTCCATCCAATATAACTTATTAGAGGAGGATTAATTAAATATCCCAGACATGACCAAGACTTTTTCATATTATTTCACGACCATTCATCACATAAAATATTTCAATAAACTATAATCAATAAATAACCACATCATTCAAAATTTAATGTTTGTTAAATATATAATCTATCATTATGCCTTATCCAGGTTTCACATTCCCATTTATATGATTTATCTCACTTATATGTTTCCATTACAACCCATAATTCATTTCACACATTCACCATTATCCTTTTAACCCATTCAATATTTTATAAATAACCACTTGTACCATTGTAATGACTAGAAACAATTAACATTTTTCTATTTCATAACCAAAATCAACAAGTCAATCATTTATCAAGGATTATACATCATAAAAAAAATATAATGCTTAAAATTATTATTTTCCTTTCTCATGTAACGACAAACCCCATGGGTGGCCCTATAATGGGTTTAATAAACCTCAATGCATCACATGGGCTTCATGAAGGGTGAAATTCCTCACATAGCTAACAAAAAATAAAATGTATTTCTCTGGCCATCAAATGAAAAATAATGTGGAATAAATACCACAAACACATGAATATAAACCAACATCATTACAATGAGATATGAATTATAGACTACATACCTTGATTCTAAAGATTAACTCTCTCTCAGCCTTATCCCTTGAATCGAATTCAAACACACTTTGAATATATAACCTACGATCCTCTTGAAAATAATTGTTTTAAGGATCCACAATAAGAAGGACAATCACATAATCCCTTATTTGAAAATGATATGAAAGATGATTTTTACACATAAAAAGAGCTTCTATTCACACCCTACATCACTCTAAATGTATTATAATCCAAGGAGATTGATCCTTATACAGCTTGGGGAAAATTGGTACATCACTAGGGTTTTTAGAGAATGAATTCGGAGGAATAATTATATAGAAAACATAAATACCAAAGGGTGATTTTTTTAAAATATCACTTTTAATGTGGTTCATGGGTTTTTTTCATGGTTTACCATACTCCATCCTCTTTCCAAGAGGGGATAGGTCAGAAAGATACTAAGGAATCTTACATTGTTTAAAAACCCTTGTGCCCCTTGTACAGAATGATTCTGTCTATTGATATACTATTTCTCCGCCCCCTGGAACGGTTTTCCTAACCATTCACCCTTCCTCCTTAATAGATCATTTCGAGTTCACGTTTACTTCTAACCAATCACCATCCATGAAACAAAAATAAGAAGTCCTTATTTCACCCTTTCTTTCATATCCTGAACCCTTGGTCACCTCTGAGCTCCCTCATTCACCCATTAAATATTTAATAACCAGAATTTATGGGATCTAATCTACGATTTAAAAAGTAATGTACCTCCACATTGTAACGTATCATACACATCATAAATTGTTATCAATATATAATAATAGTCTCTAAGAATAACACATTCATATAATAATAATAATTTAGATTCTAATTGTAAGTATTTGATGTCTACTTTTATAATTAAAAATAATAATTGATCTTAATTATTTATCGTATAGCTTCATCGGGTGAGTTTTTTATCATCATAAGTCATTAATATTAATAATTAGGGGATGTATGACTTTAAAATGTCATAAAAAGTATTTTTAAATTTTGGTCTAATCGTAAGACTTCATCACTTCAAAAAAATTCCATAATTTGAATTCCATCAGAGGTTATTGCAATAAAAAACATTGAGTGAAAATATTAAATGCTTTAGTTTTTTTGAAATAAGGATTCAACACATAAAAAATCAACTCGAGTGGTAGCATCAGAGGAAAACATATTTAGAACAATAAATTTTAATATTTATTCATCATGAAATATCATTTGAAACAAAATTGATTGTTATTTTGATCAATAAATCATTCTATAAAATGAGATATATTGTAATAGTATTAGTAATTAAAAAATAAACTAATTTTTATGAAAAAAATCAATAAAATTTGAAATATTAAATTTTATATATTTATAGAATAAGGATATGAATTTCCTAAATATCATTTATGTGTAGTATTTTTTTAATATTCCATTATCTTCTCCCACTTTTCATGACATCATATGGAAGAATAAAATAATATATATAACAAATTCAATATGATACATTGAGTTATATAAATATTGAATATATGATTAAAAGGAATTTAAATTATTCATTAATGGTTATAGATTATTTGTAATGATATAGAAAGATAAGAAATGTATCATTATTAAATTCCCATACATGAAATAAAAAAATTAATCAACGAAATTTTATTAAAAAAATAAGATGATTATATGGGTAAAAATATATATCAACCAAAAGAATAAGACACACTACTCCTTCTTCATAAAATAGTTCTATGGGGAAGGTCTGGTCCTAGAAGAACAATTCAACTAGGTATCAGGATCAAGAGTTTCTTTCTTAAATTTACAAGTACAATGAGTGACAAGGATTATTTATGATCTTGTAGAACCAATAAAAATTAACTTTATCCCAAAATGCGTAGATTGATGACTAATGATCCATAACTCTTAAGATATTCACCTTATTCATCATAGAAATATTAGGGTACATAATTGTTGGAGGAGGAGGAGATGACCAAAGATATGATTGAGTTTTCTCCAAGAAAAATTAAATACAAGGGATTTAAGATTATGATAAAAAGTATGAGGTCTAAAAAATATTAAAACCATTTCTATAAGATGGATATCAGTTGGTAGGGAAATCAAACATAGATCAACCAATTCATATTTCCAACATGGGTTTGTCAACGATATCTAATATTCTCATGAGATAAACATTCGTGAAATAAAAAAGAATTGTATATGCCCACTTAAACGCTTGTTAAAACTTCTATACATTAAAGAATATTTTTTTTGTTTACAAATAATATAAATAAATTTTCTTGTAAAAATTATATATTTTAATTGATTTGATAATTCTTATCAATATACATCATAAAAAATAGGAAAAAATTATAAAAGAACATTTTGAGTAATATGAGGGGTATGTTTCAGTTAATCAGGAGTGAAATGTATATAAAAAGAATGTTAACCAACGAAGAAGTTGTAATGGTAGCTTTAACTTATTTACTAGAAAAAAAATTCAACATGAGTTATTTGTATGTAGATAATTTCTCATGAATTGGTGGTCCACAGGGTATACCATCCATAAAATCTGAAATTTCATTTCTAAGCTCATATAACCTATAAATAATATCCTATTTACAGTTTTTTAAGAAAATTAGAAATACATTTTTTGGATACATAACTAACCATGTTAGGTTTGTATAAACCCACATTTATGTGATTCTTCAAGACTTATAACAGAGAATATAATACAATAGGTACAAAGATGATGTGTTGATACATAGAAACTACTAACACTTTTCCCTTAGAAGAATCCACTTTCAAATCAGTAATCTCATTAAGGGTTTCATCATGAAGAGGTTCTGATATTGAAATAACTAGATTAGGAAAAGTGTATTTTATCTCCACTATATATAAAACCAAAAATATAAATTTTCATTGAAACATTTCCCCATAATTTCAAAAAATTGACTAGATTTATATTTGTAGTAACCTATTAATTTATCTCAGAAATAAAATCACTTGAAATACATTTTAGGGAGATTATATTTAAAGAACCATCTTCTGGACGTTTTACCTTTCCTTTTATATTTAATGAATCATCTTCAGAAATAAAATCACTTGAATAGTAAATATCCATATTTTATGGGAGCTATAATGAAAAATCGGGATGCTATACTCCCGTAATTTTCTCATGAAATTAATCATGTTGGACGTCCAAAAGATAAAAGGCGAGGAAATTTTTTTGTTGAGAAATTTATGAGTAAAAATCAAATTTCTATAGGTGGATATGATGATAAAATATTTTATGAAGAATGTATTGTGACAACTGAAAAAACATTTTTTGTTCTATGGATTCAGAAAAATTAATAATTAATTTTTTTCCCCTCTACCATTTTGAATGTAATGTGGATTTATGGTGGGATCATACCTAGACTACAACATAACATGATGATATTGCCTCCATCGGTTTGTATGAGTATATGAAATTATTTTTCAATAAGTACATTTCTGAAAATCGTTATTCAAAGATATATATGTAGTTCCTGGAGATAATTAAAATGGATAATTAATCTATCGATACATATGAGGAAAATTTTAATTAATTGTGTGGTACACGTCATGTATTATAATCCAACTTAAAGTTAAGGTTGATCGATTCATAGTGGTCTACAACAAAATATCTAATGTGTGTTATATATAAGATACATCAGTATCTATGAAGAGATTGTTCTATGTTCTATTATAGTGGGAATATAGGTTGGAGTTACATATCAATATCGTGGTTTTCATATGAAAAAGATGATGGAGTTCAAAGAAAAATATAAATATCATGGAGGGAAAAAGATGAGATTTCCTTTATTCTCAATGTGTGGGAATAATCGTTGATAAATTTTTGTAAAGGGAATAATAAAACCTTAAATGTGTTGAAGGGAAGGTATTTGGAAAATTCATTTACAATGTAATCTGAATATGATAACTAATGATTCAAATGGAGAGATAGTTGTATATAATAAAATACCCAAACATAGGTGTTTCAAATGAAATAAGTACATACATTATTCATAACATTGCTCAAATCCATAGGTTAATGATGACAGATGAATTCAGAACATCATAAGCAAAGTGAAAATGATAAATATAATTCAATCAATATTTCTAACAATGGATGTAACAATGACAAGGTGGAAGGTAATATTAACAACCACTATAGTATTTTTATTGTCTTATTTGACTATGGATCTACCCATTAATTCATATCAAATGAATTTTAAAAGGATATAAATATTCCACCAAAATGATAACATATTGAATTCACATTGAAATCCCCTAATGGTATGATCACTATATCCTAAGTACGTGATTCGCCTATTGTTGACGTTGGTATAAATGTTCTTCAAATAAGTATTGTAATTATTTCCATTGTTGAATTTAATTTCCACTACGTAATGAAGTTGAATTATTAGCATAAATCACACATCAATTGTTAAGGAAGGGAGGTTACATTTTATATTCCAAACCAACATATGATAATATATTAATCTTATGATATGTATGAACATACGTTGGAGGAAAAAACATTATATGGGTCTTAATTCACATTTAGAAGGGGTTTTTATCTCATATGGTTTGGGATAAACATGAAATCCATTGTATTTGTATTGTGTGAGAATTTTTTGAAGTATTAATAGAATAATTTCATTTTCTTACACAAGAATATGGTGTTGTGTTCTAAATATAACTCATACTTGGTTCTATACAATTTTCTAAACTTCCTATAGAATGGACCCAGTTGAGTTGAAAGAACGGAAGAAGAAACACTAGTATAACATTTTCAAGGGATTCATTTGACAATGTGTGTCACTATCGTGGGAACCAATTCACTTTGTTAAAATGAAATAATGATAGATGTGACTCTAAATAGTTTTTTCTGATTTTAACAAGATCGAAATTAAGAACATGTATCTAATTACACATATTAATTTTTTGTTTGAGTCGTTTCATATAGTTCAATAATTTTTCAATATTTTCCATTATTTTTAATATAATCAATTGAGTGTTAAAAATGTCGATACACCAATGAAATCATTCCACAAAGGGTATATAAATTATGAATATATATAGATTCTATTTGATCTTAAAAATTACCTGTCTATCATAATGGATTAAATGAATTGATTATTTAGTGATTACCTAAAATAGTTTGAGGTAGCCCTTACTGATGTTATTATTATCTAAGTAATGAGAATTTACGACCTTTAAGATAAATTGATAATTTAAAAAATGATCATTTGTTAGGATAATCTATATGAAAAAATTATAGTGTTAATTTTGTCATCAACAATTTTCATTTTTTGTTACATATTTTCTCAATAGAGGGTGTTTAATAAGGTCCATCAAAGAGGGAGGCTATTATATATTAGACAAGACCAACACAAGTATCTGATATCTATAGTTTTTTTGGTTTATCATGATATTATCATTGATTTGTGGATAATTTCTAATGACCACGGAATCAATTGTAAATTTCTACTATAAAGTGATCCATGTTCTTATATAAGGATGAAAATGATGAAAATTTCATGAAAGTGAGAATGATTCATCATGATACCTATTCTTAAAATACATTGTATTGTAGAAGGGGTTTTAATCTATAAAGATGAATAGATGAACGTATTAAGATATGTTCTTTTGAAAAATGGAATTATTATATCTTATTATTCAATAAAATTAAATATTCGTGAGAAAAATAACAAAAATACTAATTTAGAATAAGCTCATGTAACTTTTTCCCTATTGATATAGAGACACTATCTTTATTTTGAAATGTGTGGGATATATGTAGATTATAAAATTTTTAATTATATATTCACACAATATGTGTTTAATATGTGTAAAATAATATGGTTAGAGCTTATTAACTATTATGGATGCACACATACATTACCACCATATGAAAGAAAACATGGTGGCTGAAGATTTGAGTTTAAAGTATCATGCTTGCTTATCCCTAATGAGGAGAACAAAAGAACCAATATTTATGGATTTATAAAGGATTAATATAGAGTTACTTGGGGAAGGGGAAAATTTTATCTTTATCAATTGAATGCTGAATTGTCAATTGATATAAATATTGAATACATGAAATAGGAAGGTTTACAACTGTGAAAAGAAGATATAAATATACCATTAGATAAAAGTAATTATGATAGAATGATAATGTTGATGAATTTTTTATTCATTCCATCTATACTAGACATCAAGGAGTTGTTTAGGGAAATACAAAGTTCTTCATTCTCAATCAGCTTTTACTGATGAAGTGGTATACTAATTTTTATGAATATTTATTGTAACACCCCAGGATTTTACGAAAAATATTCTTTTTAATTTCATTAATGTCTAGTGTTATACGCTACACCAAAAGGCGCTTGAACAACATGTATCCCTGACTTGGTTGGCATTACACGCAAGTGCGACCTTCCACGATAGCGTGTGTTGTACGCAATACCGAGTTTCTCTAAACAACGATATGCTATTAAAATATTATTAAACTAGCCGTTATGAATAGTAATACCCACTTTTTGAAATTTTATAAATTTTATTTTTTGAAAATGGACTTCATTTTTGGATTCGGAAAGTCGAAATTAGCTTAGGGTGAAATTTTGTATTTAAACTGAAAACATTCAATTTTTGATGAATAGTGAAAACACTGGGTTACGATTTAAAAACTGACTTTTTATTTAAATAATTATTTATTTTAATTAAATTTATTTTAGGGAAAATTTAATACATAATACCTATATATGTTCAATTCAATTCATTGGAGTCATTTTAAAATAATTTTAGATATATAAGAATTTTATTGAACCTTTCACCGTCTTTACCCACCACCTAGGAGAATTTGAAAATTTACATAAAACTTAATTTTACCATTTCTGTGAGTGTAATTTCAAAAATCCGAGAGACACAGTTGTTGTCAGTAAGTAAAATGTGGTTCAATGAGTTGAAAATAATTTTGGTGAATAGTAACTTTTTACTTTTATTTACCACGGTTAAAAGTAAATAGGGAAATTAAGGGTAAAAATGTTATTATTATTACCCTAAATCATTTCCTAATTCTATTGGATAAGCATAATTCGACCAAAAACAACCTTAGGAATACAATATGACCATTTAGGCCCACATGGATTAGATTAGGATATTTATTATAAATTTATTTAAAGAAGGGTTAAAATAGTTAAAATCAAAGTTAAATAACTAAATAATTATTAATATAGGTTTATACATAAGATAAATTAGACTATAAATATTAATTATAAATCTAAAAATATTTCCTACATAATGGTATTTTATTTGTAATTTTTAGACGTTATATAATTTAATTTATTTATGACACAAAGGTGATGGAGTAATTAAATTAAAACAAATATTATATTTTTAATTGTTATTTTATTTCTAAAAATATAGCGTTCGGCCAAATGACATAGATAAGGTTATACATATTAATAATAAACAACTTGGGGTTCGTTTGGCTGGTTATAGTTAGTTTATTAACCTTATAGTGTAAGAACAAAAAAAGACACGGTAAAAGTTAAATTATCTAACTTAAAGTTAAATATAAACGATAAGGATAAAATAGGAACCTAAAATTGTCTAAATTCTATTAGATGAGACGATTTCTACCCATACACAACTTAGCTTCGAAATAAATCAATATGGAGCTATTTAAAACCGATTATGACTTTATAATAAAATAATATTTTTTGTTTTTCCAATGGTTCCCCTCTCCTCCCTTATAAAAGGGCACCTCCTCCCTCTCTTCCTCACACCACTTTGAGCCTTGAAGCACAGAAAAACCCTACAAAATTCTCTTCTACACTTCCCTATAAACATCCTATAGGTCCTGATCATCTTCAATGACCAATTTTAGTGCCCTAAAAGGTGGTCTCAAAGAATCACTTCCAAATAAGAAGTAATGTCTGTTACCGATTCTTTCAACATTATTTCTTCTTCCACTTCTTCTTCTTCAGTTGTTTCATTATGAAGTAATAACATATGTATCATTCATATACTTATATGTTATTATAAGTATGAAACAACCCTATTTCACCATCTATCCATCCTATGGAAAAATAAATCATCGTGCGTGCGTGCATTCAGAATACCGTCTCCACGCCGTGGTATAATCTATTTTCCACCCCAACCTTACTTGGATGGGTATAATGGTGTAAATAATGACTATATATGATTATTGTAAAGTGATATTGATTCTGAAATAGTATACATACACTCCAATACAATTCCATGATCATGGGAATGATATCATCGCTCGTGCGCACGTACGGAATACCGTCTCCACGATGTGATGCGACTCGTTCTACATGATCTTCATTTCATAATGATTATATAAATGAATTGAATGAATTAATATGATATATATTACATTAATACCATTCTGGAAATAGGGTATCTATAAACTAAATAGAAAAATATGAATTTATTAGACAAAACACGCATAAGAACAAAAAGTAATAAACACCCGAATAACAAGTAGTAATGAAATATTAATAATAAGAAGCCAAGAATATTACCATATATGACATCATAAAAATAAGTATGATTCTGGAAAAAGTAAATAACATTATTTAAATCATTATACAGGATGTTCGTACACTTACGAAGTAAATCGGACCTAAGGTATGGGAAAATATCACAATCTCATTTTTATTCGAGATTGTTTATACTTTGATATTTACTGGGGTGTACATTATCATCCACATCCATTTTTCCTCAATATATAATATTTATATCTTTCTACAATATTTTATATCCAATTTTACCCTTCGGTGAGTTTTTATTAAAAGATATGAAAGGAATCTTTTGTCATTTTTCGTAAGAGGTACTTTTTGACATTTCCGACAAAAGTACGAGAAGAATGTTTTTTTAATCCTATAAGTCGTGAATGGATTTTTAAAACATTATTTCCTAGAATCATCCTTTACAAGTTTTCAAATTTATTTTTAATCAAAATTTTTTAGTTTTGTATGACATGTTATGAAAGGAAAAATATTTTTGAAGTAGAAAGGATATTTTCCTAAAAAATGGAGTTCAAGTGTTTTATCAAAATTATTTTCCATCCAAGTTAATAAAGTGTTATATTTCTATCCGTATTATTATATTGATTTTATTATGTTGTGATGGAATTATTTTATGAATTCCTTTATCTTATATGAATTGTATTATGATGTCACGATGTTTAAGATTCCCATTTCTATTACATGGGTTATGCTATGATGTATGGTTTATTATTTTGTAGCACACATAAGAATGGTATCATAATGTGATGGGTGAGACCTATATCTCCCTCCAATGCATTGGGTAATGATTTTATATATCATTAGATAGACATGGCTGGAATGGCAGGTTAAACCGGTTCTGTGAAACCGGACTGAAACGAGGAGTGAACTCGGTTCAGAAATGGACTTTGTCCACTAAGATAGTCTTGGAAATGAGTCTTGACTAATATGAAATTATTCTCTATGATTATGCGTGTATTCCACAATGTTTCATTTTTTAAGTTATGATTACTGGGATTACATTTCACTACTATGATTTATCCCATGTAATGATATTATGATCTTTTTTGCAGGTTAATATTTCCAAAATGTTTTGTTCTTATGAATATGATGTGATTGATATTTCTTTTGTTTACCCTTACTGAGCATTTGAGCTCACCCTTTTATGTTTTCTTTTCCCCAGGATATAATGAATGTTTTTAGGTAAGAAAAAAAGGGGAAATCGTTATGGGAGATGTTGATGATCTTTCACCATGATTACAAGATTACATTCTGAGTTTCCAAAGACACTAAACTATTACGGTCCATGTGTGTGTGTTTTTATGTGCTATGTATTCCACAAAGGTAATGTAATGTCCATGTACGTCAAGCTTTGGGTCTCTACAGTTGGTATCAGAGGAACGGATTAGTCAACCTTTGGAAACTAAGATGCGAGAACTTTAGTGAGATCCCTATAGATATTTCTAAGGTATTTATAGGGATGTCCCTAAGGTTAAGTATAAGTATATGTTATAATACTAGAATTACGGTAACCTAAGATGTTACATATTGAAGGTACTCCCCCCTTTATTATGTTGTTTTCCCTAGAGTGATTTTTTCCTCTCACACTATTCTTTTTGGGTTTTAGACGATGGATGGAACCCGAAGGAACCGTGTTGATCAATGTAATGGAAAATGCAATGATTTTCCTCCTGAGAAAACAAATGTTATGGGATATGGTGTGAAAAATCTTATTGCTATACTTACACAAGATATGAATCATTCTGGACTTCCAAATGAGCAGATAAGGGAACAATATTCTATTGAGTCCTTCATGAGGCAACATCCACCTTCTTTCAGTGGGTCTTCTGATCCATTTTTTGTTGAACAATGGATCAGCACCACTGAAAAGATATTTTCAGTTCATCAATGTTCTAAACATGATAAAGTCATCTTAGCAGTATATCGTTTGGAAGTTGATGTTGATCAGTGGTGGAATCATATCAAGAATACGAGGCCAAGAGATGAAATTGAGTCCATGGAATGGGATGAGATCAAGAACTTATTTTTCAATAAGTACTTCCCTCGTATTCTTCGAACAAAGATGTAGAAGGAGTTTCTTGAACTAAAGAAAAAGGATGATGAATCTGTTGGTATATATGAAGAGAATTTTACAATTCTTGCAAGGTATGCATCTGGCTTTATTATCCAACATGAAAGTACAGTTGATCGATTCTTCAGTGGCTTCAAACCAAATCATCGAAGGGCATTAGCTTTAACAGACTTTAGTAGCTATGAAAAAATTTTGAGCCATGCTATTAAGGTAGAAATGGAAGTTAGTGTTAAATATCCATCTCATGTTTTTGACAAGAAACAAAAGATGGAGTTCAAGGAGAAATCTCAGAATAATGGTGAAAAGAAGATGAATGTTTCCTTATTCTCAATGTGTGGAAAGAAGCATGGTTGAGATTGTCTTAAAGGGACTAGAAAATGTTTTAAGTGTGGAAAAGAAGGTCATCGAGTAGCTGAGTGTCGAGGTAATGGAAAAAGGGTTGATAATGGTGTGAATAAAGAAAAGACTTTAGAGAACACACCAACAACACTTCAATGCATCAAGTGCAATGAAATGGGGAATTATGCTAATCAATGCCCTAATCCAAGGGATAATGTTGATCGACATGAGAAACCAATTAAGGCAAAGGACAAAGGGAAGTCATATGCGATCACTATTGGCGATGTGGAATATGACAACGATTTGGTGGAATGATTAAGTGTTTATGTAATGGGATTCCAAAATAATGTTGTATATAGTATCGTGGAATATTGTAATATTTATGTATTTGTCTATTGCGGTTTTCAATAATTTTATGGTACCGGTAACCATGGAAAGTGATTGAGATATTTTTGGTAAGCAGATGATATACACATAATGAAGGGATAAGAAGATAATGAGATGTTTGATTTTATTCATATAAGGACTAAGTGATATCATGGTTTGAGTATAAATTTTTTTTGAGGATTTTGGTTTGTGGAAAGTGTTAACTTTTAATAGCATTCATGTTTTCCCTAAGGTTCAATGGGTATTCATTCTTCAAGATAATACACGATTAAGGTATACACATGTTTGTAATTTGACCAACAAGATATATCTTATGATATATGGGGGATAAATGATGGCATTCACGTGATTGTTATATGATATTTCAAGTAATCATTTTCTTTATACTATGAGCTTGGACCGAATTATTTTAGATAAGCCTAAATATTGGAATTGATTATGTTGGACATAATTTAGTATTGTTTAAGGATATAAATTTTTTCGATATTATTGATGGGATGTTATAGTAATATATATTTAGAAAAAGGAAAACATATAGGACGGGCAACATCCCATCGCGTCGGACAAGGCTGTGGGAATCGAACCCACAACCGAAGTGTGACTGGCCTTTATCTCCTACCACTGGCCTACAGGAAGTTCCTGGTTAGTAGGAACTTGTTTTATTTTATTACGCTGTTATGATATGATGAATGTTTTATTATACCCATTTAATTTCATTGGTTTTTATAAGATCAATTCTATGGTCTTTTGGAATTATTAAATATAGTTTGTATTATGATACAAGTGGTACCTATATCAACCTACAATAAATTGGATAATGATTTATTTATCATGTGATCGAGGGGAAAAAATGGAAGTGATCCATGTTTGGTAAGGGAATGTGTCTATTATGATAGTATTGAGAGTAATATATGACTACTATTGTTGTTTGTCGAATGAACTCATTCCACTATTATAGCCTTGGGTTTGAGCCTTTGCTAATGTGTAAATTTTTTTAAATTCTTATAAATATGCCTCAATTTACACGTCTTATTCAAATTTTATGATATAATGGATCATGTTCATTTATTTATATATGATTCATATCTTCTGAACATCCATAACATGTGGTGCTATTAAGTGGTGTAATACTACTCATAGTATCCGAACATCTTAGGTTCGATTAAAGCCACAATTCATATTAACCCCAAAATAATTCGCGGTTTATATGGGTGGATGGTGTTAAACGATTCTAATGGTGATGGATTTGACATGGGTTATTGTGACCAGTCCCATACACAATTGTGGGGGTGGAAAGTATTTGATCCGTGACTATTACCTATTGTAGTAACGGTGGGGAAAGGGAACATTGTAGGAGGACATGGGTTCCTATCATGTGCATTCTATGTCTGTAGTTTATAGCCTCCATCCAATATAACTTATTAGAGGAGGCTTAATTAAATATCCCAGACACGACCAAGACTTTTTCATATTATTTCACGACCATTCATCACATAAAATATGTAAATAAACTATAATCAATAAATAACCACATCATTCACAAATCAATGTTTGTTAAATATATAATCCATCATTATGCCTTATCCAGGTTTCACATTCCCATTTATATGCTTTATCTCACTTATATGTTTCCATCACAACCCATAATTCATTTCACACATTCACCATTATCCTTTTAAACCATCCAATATTTTATAAATAACCACTTGTACCATTGTAATGACTAGAAACAATTTACATTATTCTATTTCATAACCAAAATCAACAAGTCAATCATTTATCAAGGATTATACATCATTAAAAAAATATAATGCATAAAATTATTATTTTCCTTTCTCATGTAACGACAAACCCCATGGGTGGCCCTATAATGGGTTTAATAAACCTCAATGCATCACATGGGCTTCATGAAGGGTGAAATTCCTCACATAGCTAACAAAAATTAAAATGTATTTCTCTGGACATCAAATGAAAAATAATGTGGAATAAATACCACAACCACATGAATATAAACCAACATCATTACAATGAGATATGAATTATAGACTACATACCTTGATTCTAAAGATTAACTCTCTCTCAGCCTTATCCCTTGAATCGAATTCAAACACCCTTTGAATATATAACCTACGATCCTCTTGAAAATAATTGTTTTAAGGCTCCAAAATAAGAAGGACAATCACATAATCCCTTATTTGAAAATGAGATGAAAGATGATTTTTACACATACAAAGAGCTTCTATTCACACCCGACATCACTCTAAATGTCTTATAATCCAAGGAGATTTAAGCTTGGGGAAAATTGGTACATCACTAGGGTTTTTAGAGAATGAAATCAGAGGAATAATTATATATAAAACATAAATACCAAAGGGTTATTTTTTTTAAAATATCACTTTTAATGTGGTTCATTTGTTTTTTTCATTGTTTACTATACTCCATCCACTTTCCAAGAGGGGATAGGTCAGAATGATACTAAGGAATCTTACATTGTTTAAAAAACCTTGTGCCCCTTGTACAGAATGATTCTGTCTATAATTATACTATTTCTCCGCCCCCTGGAACGGTTATCCTAACCATTCACCCTTCCTCCTTAATAGATCATTTCGATTTCACGTTTACTTCTAACCAATCACCATCCATGAAACAAAAATAATAAGTCCTTATTTCACCCTTTCATTCATATCCTGAACCCTTGTTCACCTCTAAGCTCCCTCATTCTCCCATTAAATATTTAATAAACAGAATTTATGGGATTTAATCCATGATTTAAAAAGTAATGTACCACCACATTGTAACGTATCATACACATCATAAATTGTTATCAATATATAATAATAGTCTCTAAGATTAATACATTCATATAATAATAATAACTTAGATTCTAATTGTAAGTATTTGATGTCTACTTTTATAATTAAAAATAATAATTGATCTTAATTATTTATCATATAGCTTCATCGGGTGAGTTTTTTATCATCATAAGTCATTAATATTAATAATTAGGGAATGTATGACTTTAAAATGTCATAAAAAGTAGTTTTAAATTTTGGTCTAATCGTAAGACTTCATCACTTCAAAAATATTCCATAATTTTAATTATATCAGAGATTATTGCAATCAAAAACATTGAGTGAAAATATTAAATGCTTTAGTTTTTTTGAAATAAGTATTCAACACATAAAAAATCAACTCAAGTTTTAGAATCAGAGGAAAACATATTTAGAACATTAAATTTTAATATTTATTCATCATAAAATACCATTTGAAACAAAATTGATGGTTATTTTGATCAAAAAATCATTCTATAAAATGAGATATATTGTAATAGTATTAGTACTTAAAAAATAAACTAATTTTTATGAAAAAAAATCAATAAAATTTGAAATATAAAATTTTATATATTTATAGAATAAGGATATGAATTTTCTAAATATCATTTATGTGTAGTATTTTTTTTATATTCCATTATCTTCTCCCACTTTTCATGACATCATATGGAAGAATAAAATAATATATATAACAAATTAAATATGATACATTGAGTTATATAAATATTGAATATATGATTAAAAGGAATTTAAATTCATCATTAATGGTTATAGATGATTTATAACGATATAGAAAGATAAGAAATGTATCATTATTAAATTCCCTTACATGAAATAAAAAAATTAATCAACTAAATGTTATTAAAAAAATAAGATGATTATATGGGTAAAAATATATATCAACCAAAAGAATAAGACACACTACTCCTTTTTCATAAAAGAGTTCTATGGGGAAGGATTGGTCCTAGAAGAACAATTCAACTGGGTATCAGGATCAAGAGTTGCTTTCTTAAATTTACAAGTACAAGGAGTGACAAGGATTATTTATGATCTAGTAGAACCAATAAAAATTAACTCTATCCCAAAATTTTTATATTGATGACTTATGATCCATAACTCTTAAGATCTTCTCCTTATTCATCATAGCAAAATTAGGGTACATAATTTTTGGAGGAGGAGGAGATGACCAAAGATATGATTGAGTTTTCTCCAAGAAAAATTAAATACAAGGGATTTAAGATTATGATAAAAAGTATGAGGTCTAAAAAATATTAAAACCGTTTCTAGAAGATGGATATCAGTTGGTAGGGACATCAAACATAGATCACCCACTTCATATTTCCAACATGGGTTTGTCAACGATATCCAATATTCTCATGAGATAAACATTCGTGAAATAAAAAAGAATTGTATATGCCCACTTAAATGCTTGTTATAATTTATATACATTAAAGAATATTTTTTTTGTTTACAAATAATATAAATAAATTTTCTTGTAAAAATTAGATATTTTAATTGATTTGATCATTCTTATCAATATACATTATAAAAAATAGAAAAAAAATATAAAAGAACATTTTGAGTAATATGAGGGGTATGTTTCAGTTAATCAGGAGTGAAATGTATATAAAGAGAATGTTAACCAATGAAGAAGTTGTAATGGTAGCTTTAACTTATTTACTAGAAAAAATTTTCAACATGAGTTATTTGTATGTAGATAATTTCTCGTGAATTGGTGGTCCACAGGGTGTACCATCCATAAAATCTGAAATTTCATTTCTAAGGTCATATAACCAATAAATTATCTCATATTTATAGTTGTTTAACAGAATTAGAAATTCATTTTTTGTATACATAACTAACCATTTTAGGTTTGTATAAACCCACATTTATGTGATTCTTCAAGACTTATAACAGAGAATATAATACAATAGGTACAAAGATGATGTGTTGATACATAGAAACTACTAACATATTTCCATTAGAAGAATCTACTTTCAAATCAGTTATCTCATTAAGGGTTTCATCATGAAGAGGTTCTGATATTGAAATAACTAGATTAGGAAAAGTGTATTTTATCTCCACTATATATAAAACCAAAAATATAAATTTTCATTGAAACATTTCCCCATAATTTCAAAAAATTGACTAGATTTATATTCGTAGTAACCTATTAATTTATCTCAGAAATAAAATCACATGAAATACATTATAGGGAGATTATATTTAAAGAACCATCTTTTGGACGTTTTACCTTTCCTTTTATATTTAATGAATCATCTTCAGAAATAAAATCACTTGAATAGTTAATATCCATATTTTATGGGAGCTATAATGAAAAATCGGGATGCTATACTCCCGTAATTTTCTCATGAAATTAATCATGTTGGACATCCAAAAGATAAAAGGCGAGGAAATTTTTTTGTTGAGAAATTTATGAGTAAAAATCAAATTTCTATAGGTGGATATGATGATAAAATATTTTATGAAGAATGTATTGTTACAACTGAAAAAACATTTTTTGTTTTATGGATTCAGAAAAATTAATAATTAATTTTTTTCCCTCTACCATTTTGAAGGTAATTTGGATTTATGGTGGGATCATACCTAGACTACAACATAACATGATGATATTGCCTCCATCGGTTTGTATGAGTATATAAAATTATTTTTCAATAAGTACATTTCTGAAAATCTTTATTCAATGATATATATGTAGTTCCTTGAGATAATTAAAATGGATAATTAATCTATCGATACATATGAGGAAAATTTTAATTAATTGTGTGGTACACTTCATGTATTATAATCCAACTTAAAGATAAGGTTGATCGATTCATAGTGGTCTACAAAAAAATGTCTAATGTGTGTTATATATAAGAGACATCAGTATCTATGAAGAGATTGTTCTATGTTCTATTATAGTGGGAATATAGGATGGAGTTACATATCAATATCATGGTTTTCATATGAAAAATATGATGGAGTTCAAAGAAAAATATAATTATCATGGAGGGAAAAAGATGAGATTTCATTTATTCTCAATGTGAGGGAATAATCATTGATAAATTTTTGTAAAGGGAATAATAAAACCTTAAATGTGTTGAAGGGAAGGTATTTGGAAAATTCATTTACAATGTAATCTGAATATGTTAACTAATGATTCAAATTGAGAGATAGTTGTATATAATAAAATACCCAAACATAGGTGTTTCAAATGAAATAAGTACATACATTATTCATAACATTGCTCAAATCCATAGGTTAATGATGACGGATGAATTCAGAACATCATAAGCAAAGTGAAAATGATAAATATAATTCAATCAATATTTCTAACAATGGATGTAACAATTACAAGGTGGAAGGTAATATTACCAACCACTATAGTATTGTTATTGTATTATTTGACTATGGATCTACCCATTAATTCATATCAAATGAAATTTAAAAGAATATAAATATTCCACCAAAATGATAACATATTGAATTCACATTGAAATCCCCTAATGGTATGATGACTATATCCTAAGTACGTGATTCGCCTATTGTTGACATTGGTATCAATGTTCTTCAAATAAGTATTATAATTTTTTCCATTGTTGAATTTAATTTCCACTAAGTAATGAACTTGAATTATTAGCATAAATCACACATCAATGGTAAAGGAAGGGAAGTTACATTTTATATTCCAAACCAACATATGATAATATATTAATCTTATGATAAGTATGAACATACGTTGGAGGAAAAAACATTATATGGGTCTTAATTCACATTTAGAAGGTGTTTTTATCTCATATGGTTTGGGATAAACATGAAATCCAATGTATTTGTATTGTGTGAGAATTTTTTGAAGTATTAATAGAATAATTTCATTTTCTTACACAAAAATATGGTTTTGAGTTCTAAATATAACTCAGACTTGGTTCTATACCATTTTCTAAACTTCCTATAGAATGGACCCAGTTGAGTTGAAAGAACGGAAGAAGAAAGACTAGTATAACATTTTCAAGGGATTCATTTGACAATGTGTGTCACTATCGTGGGAACCAGTTCACTTTGTTAAAATGAAATAATGATAGATGTGACTCTAAATAGTTTTTTCTGATTTTAACAAGATCGAAATTTAGAACATGTATCTAATTACCCATATTAATTTTTTGTTTGAGTAGTTTCATATATTTAAATAATTTTTCAATATTTTCCATTATTTTTAATATAATAAATTGAGTGTTAACAATGTGGATACACCAATGAAATCATTTCACAAAGGGTATATAAATTATGAATATATATTTATTCTATTTGATCTTAAAAAATACCTGTCTATCGTAATGGATTTAATGAATTGATTATTTAGTTATTACCTAAAATAGTTTGAGGTAGCCCTTACTGATGTTATTATTATCTAAGTAATGAGAATTTATGACCTTTAAGATAAATTGATAATTTAAAAAATGATCATTTGTTAGGATAATCTATATGTAAAATTTATAGTGTTAATTTTGACATCAAAAATTTTCATTTTTTGTTACATATTTTCTCAATAGAGGGTGTTTAATAAGGTCCATCAAAGAGGGAGGCTATTATACATTAAACCAGACCAACACAAGTATCTGATATCTATAGTTTTTTTGGTTTATCATGATATTATCATTGTTTTGTGGATAATTTCTAATGACCACAGAATCAATTGTACATTTCTACTATAAAGTGATCCATGTTCTTATATAAGGATGAACACGATGAAAAATTCATGAAAGTGAAGAATGATTCATCATGATACCTATTCTTAAAATACATTGTATTGTAGAAGGGGTTTTAATCTATAAAGATGAATAGATGAACGTATTAATATATGTTCTTTTGAAAAATGGCATTATTATATCTTATTCTTCAATAAAATTAAATATTCTTGAGAAAAATAACCAAAATCCTAATTTAGAATAAGCTCATGTAACTTTTTCACTATTGATATAAAGACACTATCTTTATTTTGAAATGTGTGGTATATATGTAGATTATAAAATTTTTAATTATATATTCACACAATATGTGTTTAATATGTGTAAAATAATATGGTTAGAGCTTATTAACTATTATGGATGCACACATACATTACCACCATATGAAAGAAAACATGGTGGCTGAAGATTTGAGTTTAAAGTATCATGCTTTCTTATCCCTAATGAGGAGAGAAAAAGAACCAATATTTATGGATTTATAAAGGATTAATATAGAGTTCCTTGGGGAAGGGGAAAATTTTATCTTTATCAATTGAATGCTGAATTGCCAATTGATATAAATATTGAATACATGAAATAGGAAGGTTTAAAACTGTGAAAAGAAGATATAAATATACCATTAGATAAAAATAATTATGATAGAATGATAATGTTGATGAATTTTTTATTCATTCCATCTATACTAGACATCAAGAAGGAGTTGTTTAGGGAAATACATAGTTCTTCATTCTCAATCTGCTTTTAATTATGAAGTGGTATACTAATTTTTAAGAATTTTTATTGTAACACCCCATGATTTTACGAAAAATATTCTTTTTAATTTCATTAATGTCTAGTGTTATACGCTACACCAAAAGGCGCTTTCACAACATGTATCCCAGACTTGTCTTGCAATACACGCAAACGCGACCTTCCACGATAGCGTGTGTTGTACGCAATACCGAGTTTCGCTAAACAATGATATGCTATTAAAATATTATTAAACTAGCCGTTATGAATAGTAATACCCACTTTTTGAAATTTTATAAATTTTATTTTTTGAAAATGGACTTCATTTTTGGATTCGGAATGTCCAAATTAGCTTAGGGTGAAATTTTGGTATTTTTCCGGAAAACATTCAATTTTTGATGAATAGTGAAAACACTGGGTTACGATTTAAAAACTGACTTTTTATTTAAATAATTATTTATTTTAATTAAATTTATTTTTGCGAAAAATTGATACATAATACCTATATATGTTCAATTCAATTCATTAGAGTCATTTTAAAATAATTTTAGATATATAAAAATTTTATTGAACCTTTCACCGTCTTTTACCCACCACCTAGGAGAATTTGAAAATTTACATAAAACTTAATTTTACCATTTATGTGAGTGTAATTTCAAAAATCCGAGAGACACGGTTGTTGTCAGTAAGTAAAATGTGGTTCAATGAGATGAAAATAATTTTTGGTGAATAGTAACTTTTTACTTTTATTTACCACGGTTAAAAGTAAATATGGCAATTAAGGGTAAAAATGATATTATTATTACCCTAAATCATTTCCTAATTCTATTGGATAAGCATAATTCGACCAAAAACAACCTTAGGAATACAATATGACCATTTAGGCCCACATGGATTAGATTAGGAAATTTATTATAAATTTATTAAAAGAAGGGTTAAAATAGTTAAAATCAACGTTAAATAACTAAATAATTATTAATATAGGTTTATAAATAAGATGAATTCGACTATAAATATTAATTATAAATCTTAAAATATTTCCTACATAATGGTATTTTATTTGTAATTTTTAGACATTATATAATTCAATTTATTTATGACACAAAGATGATGGAGTAATTATCTTAAAACAAATATTATATTATTAATTGTTATTTTATTTAAAAAAATATAAGGTTTGGCCAAATGACTTAGATAAGGTTATAAATATTAATAATAAACAACTTGGGGTTCGTTTGGCTTGTTATAGTTAGTTTATTAACCATATAGTCTAAGAACACAAAAAGACACAGTAAAAGTAAAATTATCTAACTTAAAGTTAAATATAAACGATAAGGTTAAAATAGGAACCTAAATTTGTCTAAATACTATTGGATGAGACTATTTCTACGCATACACAACTTAGCTTCTAAATAAATCAATATGGAGCTATTTAAAACCGATTATGAATTTATAATAAAATAATATTTTTTGTTTTTCCAAAGGTTCCCCTCTCCTCCCTTATAAAAGGGCACCTCCTCCCTCTCTTCCTCACACCACTTTGAGCCTTCAAGCACAGAAAACCCCTACCAAATTATCTTCTACACTTCCCTATAAACATCCTAGAGGTCCTGGTCATCTTCAATGACCAATTTTAGTTCCCTAAAAGGTGGTCTCAATGAAGCACTTCAAAATAAGAGGTAATGTATGTTACCGATTCATTCAACTTAATTTCTTCTTCCACTTCTTCTTCTTCAGTTTTTTAATTATGAAGTAATAACATCTGTATCATTCATATACTTATATGTTATTATAAGTATGAAATAACCCTATTTCAACATCTATACATCCTATGGAAAAATAAATCACCGTGCGTGCGTGCATTCAGAGTACTGTCTCCACGCCGTGGTATAATCTATTTTCCACCACAACCTTACTTGGATGGGTATAATGGTGTAAATAATGACTATATATGATTATTGTAAAGTGATTTTGATTCTAAAATAGTATACATACACTCCAATACAATTCCATGATCATGGGAACGATATCATCGCTCGTGCGCACGTACGGAATACCGTCTCAACGATGTGATGCGACTCGTTCTACATGATCTTCATTGCATAATGATTATATAAATGAATTGAATGAATTAATATGATATATATTACATTAATACCATTCTGGAAATAAGGTATCTATAAACTAAATAGAAAAATAAGAATTTATTAGACAAAACACGCATAAGAACAAAAAGTAAAAAACACCCGAATAACAAGTAGTAATGAAATATTAATAATAAGAAGCTAAGAATATTACCATATATGACATCATAAAAATAATTATGATTATGGAAAAATTAAATAACATTATTTAAATCATTATACAGGAGGTTCAGACACTTACGAAGTAAATCGGACCTAAGGTAAGGGAAAATATCACAATCTCATTTTTATTCGAGATTGTTTATAATTTGATATTTACTAGGGTGAAAATTATCATCCACATCCATATTTCCTCAATATATAATATTTATATCCTTCTACAATAGTTTATATCCAATTTTACCCTTCGGTGAGTTTTTATTAAAAGATATGAAAGGAATCTTTTGTCATTTTTCGTAAAAGGTACTTTTTGACATTTCCGACAAAAGTACGAGAAGAATGTTTTTTTTAATCCTATAAGTCTTGAATGGATTTTTAAAACATTATTTCCAAGAATCAACCTTTACAAGTTTTCAAGTTTATTTTTAATCAAAATTTTTTAGTTTTGTATGACATGTTATGAAAGGAAAAATATTTTTGAAGTAGAAAGGTTATTTTCCTAAAAAATGGAGTTCAAGTGTTTTATCAAAATTATTTTCCATCCAAGTTAATAAAGGGTTATATTTATATCAGTATAATTATATTGATTTTATTATGTTGTGATGGAATTATTTTATGAATTCCTTTATCTTATATGAATTTTATTATGATGTCACGATGTTTAAGATTCCCATTTCCATTACATGGGTTATGCTATGATGCATGGTTTATGATTTTGTAGCACACATAAGAGTGGTATCATAATGTGATGGGTGGGACCAATATCTCCCTCCAATGCATTGGGTAATGATTTTATATATCATTAGATAGACATGGCTGTAATGGCAGGTTAAACCGGTTCAGTGAAACAGGACAGAAACGAGGAGTGAACTCGGTTCAGAAATGGACTTTGTCCACTAAGATAGTCGTGGAAATGAGTCTTGAGTAATAAGAAATGATTCTCTAGGATTATGTGTGTATGCCACAAAGTTTCATTTTTTAAGTTATGATTACTGGGATTACATTTCACTACTATTATTTATCCCATGTAATTATATTATGATCTCTTTTGCAGGTTAATATTTCCATAATGTTTTTCTCTTATGAATATGATGTGATTGATATTTCTTTTGTTTACCCTTACTGAGCATTTGAGCTCACCCTTTTATGTTTTCTTTTCCCCAGGATGTAATGAAAGTTTTTAGGTAAGAAAAAAAGGGAAAATCGTTATGGGAGATGTTGAAGATATATCACCATGATTACAATATTACGTTCTGAGTTTCCAATGATACTAAACTATTACGGTCCATGTGTGTGTGTTTTTATGTGCTATGTATTCCACAATGGTAATGTAATTTCCATGTACGTCATGCTTTGGGTCTCTACAGTTGGTATCAGAGGAACGGATTAGTCAACCTTTGGAAACTAGGATGCGAGAACTTTAGTGAGATCCCAATAGATATTTCTAAGGTATTTATAGGGATGTCCCTAAGGTTAAGTATAAGTATAGGTTATAATACTAGAATTACGGTAACCTAAGATGTTAGATATTGAAGGTACTCCCCCCTTTATTATGTTGTTTTCCCTAGAGTGATTTTTTCCTCTCACACTATTCTTTTTGGGTTTTAGATGATGGCTGGAACCCGAAGGAACCGTTTTGATCAATGTAATGGAAAATGCAATGATTTTCCTCCTGAAAATACAAAAGTTATGGGATATGGAGTGAAAAATATTATTGCTATACTTACACAAGATATGAATCATTCTGGACTTCCAAATGAGCAGAAAAGGGAACAATATTCTATTGAGTCCATCATGAGGCAATATCCACCTTCTTTCAGTGGGTCTTCTGATCCATTTTTTGTTGAACAATGGATCAGCACCACTGAAAAGATATTTTCAGTTCTTCAATGTTCTAAACATGATAAATTCATCTTAGCAGTATATCATTTGGAAGGTGAAGTTGATCAGCGGTGGAATCATATCAAGAATACAAGGCCAAGAGATGAAATTGAGTCCATGGAATGGGATGAGATCAAGAACTTATTTTTCAATAAGTACTTCCCTCGTATTCTTCGAACAAATATGTAGAAGGAGTTTGTTGAACTAAAGAAAAAGGATGATGAATCTGTTGGTATATATGTATAGAATTTTATAATTCTTGCAAGGTATGCATCTGGCTTTTTTATCCAACCTGAAAGTACAGTTGATCGATTCTTCAGTGGCTTCAAACCAAATCATCGAATGGCATTAGCTTTAACAGACTTTAGTAGCTATGAAAAAATTGTGAGCCATTCTATTAAGGTAGAAATGGAAGTTAGTGTTAAATATCCATCTCATGGTTTTGAGAAGAAACGAAAGATGGAGTTCAAGGAGAAATCTCAGAATAATGGTGAAAAGAAGATGAATGTTTCCTTATGCTCAATGTGTGGAAAGAAGCATGGTGGAGATTGTCTTAAAGGGACTAGAAAATGTTTTAAGTGTGGAAAAGAAGGTAATCGAGTAGCTGAGTGTCGAGGTAATGGAAAAAGGGTTGCTAATGGTGTGAATAAAGAAAAGACTTTAGAGAACACACCAACAACACTTCAATGCATCAAGTGCAATGAAATGGGGAATTATGCTAATCAATGCCCTAATCCAAGGGATAATGTTGATCGACATGAGAAACAAATTAAGGAAAAGGACAAAGGGAAGTCATATGCGATCACTATTGGAGATGTGGAATATGACAGAGATTTGGTGGAATGATTAAGTGTTTATGTAATGGGATTCCAAAATAATGTTGTATATAGTATCGTGGAATATTGTAATATTTATGTATTTGTCTACTGTGGTTTTCAATAATTTTATGGTACCGGTAACCATGGAAAGTGATTGAGATATTTTTGTTAAGCTGATGATATGCTCATAATGAAGGGATAAGAAGATAATGAGATGTTTGATTGTATTCATATAAGGACTAAGTGATATCATGGTTTGAGTATAAATTTTTTTTGAGGATTTTGGTTTTTGGAAAGTGTTAACTTTTAATAGAATTCATGTTTTCCCTAAGGTTCAATGGGTATTCATACTTCAAGATAATACACGATTAAGGTATACACATGTTTGTAATTTGACCAACAAGATATATCATATGATATATGGGGGATAAATGATGGCATTCACGTCATTGTTATGTGACATTTCAAGTAATCATTTTCTTTATACTATGAGCTTGGACCGAATTATTTTAGATAAGCCTAAAGATTGGAATTGATTATGTTGGACATAATTTAGTATTGTTTATGGATAGAAATTTTTTCGATATTATTGATGGGATGCTATAGTAATATAGATTTAGAAAAAGGACAACCTATAGGACGGGCAACAACCCATCGCGTCGGACAAGGCTGTGGGAATCGAACCCACAACTGAAGTGCGACTGGCCTTTATCTCCTACCACTGGCCTACAGGAAGTTCCTGGTTAGTAGGAACATGTTTTATTTTATTACGCGGTATGATATATGAAGTATAAGTTCATTTTTGGAATCGTATATGATTAACCTCTCCATAGATGGAATTATGTATATTTGATAACTTTTGATAACCTTTTGTTTGAAACAAATGGAATGACCCATCATTCTATCACATGATCTGTTAACACTTCAGGAATAACAAATTCAACTTCAATTCATTAAGAGATGAAGTGGGAATTGTTCAAAGAACAAACAACAATGAGATTGTACCAAAATAAATTAAGTATTTATTCTAATCCAATTTCTTCAACTTTAGGGAAATGATCTTGAAAACATAAAATGTTGTCCTAGTGCCCTTATATCCGATGAATCAGATGGTACCCTAGATCATCACAAATTTATGGCTTTGTGATTGTTGGATTTTTAATAGCCATGTTCTCTACCACTCTCAATCAGAACATGAAGGTTAGATTTCTCTTCCATATCTATATTTTCACCTATGTTCTCCTATGTGGAAGCCCAGTGATTAGTTAATTTGTGTAACTGTTAAATTTTATACTTTAGATTTTAAAGCCAAGTTTTGGTATTCCTTTTTACGATGTGGGTTTCTGTTAAATAGTCGTTCGAGTAGTAAACCATTTATAACCTCGTTGAATTTCGAGGGAGAAATTCAGTTTAAGGGTGGTAGAATGTAACACCCCAAGATTTTACGAAAAATATTTTTTTTAATTTCAATAATGTCTTGTGTTGTACTCTACACCAAAAGGAGCTTGCACAACATGCATCCCTGACATTTCTTACATTACACACAAGCTCGACCTTCCACGATAGCGTGTGTTGTTCGCAATACCGAGTTTTGCTAAATAATGATATGCTTTTAAAATATTATTAAAACTAGCCGTTATGAATAGTAATACCAACTTTTTGAAATTTTATAAATTTTATTTTTGAAAATGGACTTCATTTTTGGATTCAGAATATCGAAATTAGCTTAGGGTAAAATTTTGGTATTTTTCTAAAAACTGTCAATTTTTGATGAATAGTGAAAACACTGGGTTACTATTTAAAAACCGAATTTTTATTTAAATAATTATTTATTTTAATTAAATTTATTTTAGGGAAAAATTGATACATAATACCTATATAAGTTCAATTCAATTCATTGGAGTGATTTTATAATAATTTTAGATATATAAAAATTTTATTGAACTTTTCACCGACTTTTACCCACCTCCTAGGAGAATTTGGAAATTTACATAAAACATATTTTACCGCTTCTATGAGTGGAATTTCAAAAATATGAGAGACATGGTTGATGTCAATAAGTAAAATGTTTTTCAATGAGATAAAAATAATTTTGTTGAATAGTAACTTTTTACTTTTATTTACCACAGTTAAAATTAATAGGGTAATTAAGGGTAAAATTGATATTATTGTTACACTAACACGTGTACTAATTCTATTGGATAAGTTTAATTCGACCAAAAACAACCTTATAAATAAAATATGACCATTTAGGCCCACTTGGATTAGATTAGGACATTTATTAACAATTTATTTAAAGAAGTGTTCAAATAGTTCAAATCAACGTTTAATAACTAAATCATTTTCAATATAAGTTTATACATAAGATAAATTCCACTATAAAAATTCATTATAAATCTAAGAAGATTTAATACATAATGGTATTTTATTTTTATTTTTTATACATTATATAATTTAATTTATTTATGACACAAAGATGATGCAGTAATTATGTTATTAATGAAATATTGACATAATTGATGTTAAAAATACCTAAATAAATCTAATTTTAGACTTTTTATAAATTCCACTAATTTTCTAGTTTTATATGAAATGTTATTATTGATTTAATTAACTTAGTTCGAACTAATAATTCTTTTATGAGTTTCACAAAAATCCATTACTAAATAGTGTCAAAATTGACATAAAATAGTTTTTAAAACAAACATTATATTATCAATTTTTATTTTATTCCAAAAAATAAAAAGATTGGCGAAATGAATTAGATATGGTTATATATATTAATAATAATCAACATAGGGTTCGTTTGGCTTGTTATAGTAAGTTTATTAACCTATACTGTAAGAACACAAAAAGACATGGTAAAAGTAAAATTATCTAACTTAAAGTTAAATATAAATGATAAGGTTAAAATAGGAACCTAAACTTGTCTAAATTCTATTGGATGAGATTATTTCGACCCATCCCCACCTTATCTTCGAAATAAATCAATTTATTGGTATTCAAAACTGAATAAGACTTTATAATAAAATAATATTTTTAGTTTTTCCAAAGGTGCCCCTCTCCTCCCTTATAAATGAGCACCTCCTCCCTATCTTTCTCAGACCACATTGATCCTTCAATATTGGCCAACACCGGATAAATTCCCTTCTACACTTCCATAGAAACATCATAGATTTCATGGTCTTCTTCAAAGACCAATTTTTGTGCCCTAAAAGTAGGTCTCAAAGAAGGGCTTCCAAAGAAGAGGTAATGTCCGTTACCGATTCTTTCAACTTTATTTCTTCTTCCACTTCTTCTCATTCAGTTGATTCATTATGAAGTAATAACATCAGTATCATTCATATACTTATATGTTATTATAAGTATAAAAAAACCCTATTTCATCATCTATCCATCCTACGGAAAACGAAATCACCGTGCGTGCGTACGTACGGAATACCGTCTCCACGCCGTGGTGTAATCTATTTTCCACCACCACATTACTTATATTGGTATAATGGTGTAAATAATGACTATATATGATTATTTTAAAAGGATATTGATTATGAATTAGTATACATACACTCCAATACAATTCCACGATCATGGGAACGATATCATCGCTCCTGCGCACGTACGGAATACTGTATCCACGATGTGATGCAAATTGTTCTACATGATCTTCATTGCATAATGACTATATAAATGAATTGAATGAATTAATATGATATATATCACATTAATAACATTCTGGAAATTTGTTATCTATAACCTAAAACAAAAAATAATAATTTATTCGACAAAACATGCATAAGAACAAAAAGTAATAAACACCCGAATAACAAGTAGTAATGAAATATTACTATTAGAAAGCTAAGAATATGATCATATATGATATCATAAAAACAAGTATGATTATGGAATAAGTCAATAACATTATTTAAATCATTATACATTACGTTTGGACACTTATGAATCAAATCGGACCTATGGTAAGGGAAAATATCACAATCTCATTTTTATCCGAGATTTTTTATACTTTGGTACTTACTGGGGTGTATTTTTCATCCACATCCATATTTCCTCAATATTTAATATTTATATCCTTAAACAATAGTTTATATCTAATTTTACCCTTCAGTGAGTTTTTAGTAAAAGATATGATAGGAATCTTTTGTCGTTTTTCGTACGAGGTACTTTTTGACTTTTCCGACAAAAGTCCGAGAATATTGTTTTTTAAACTTATAAGGAATGAATAGATTTTTAAAAAATTATTTCCAATAAGCTTCCTTAAAATATTTCAAGTATATTTTTAATCAACTTCTTTTAGTTTTTTATGACATGTTAAGAAAGGAAAAATGTTTTTGAAGTACAAAGGATATTTTCCTCAAGAATGGAGTTCAAGTGTCTTATCAAAAATATTTTCCATCTAAGATAATAAAGGGATTTGTTTATATCCCTATTATTACTTTTATTTGATTATGATGTGATTGAATTATTTTTATGAATTCATTTATCTTATATAAATTGTTTTATGATGTCACGATGTTTATGATTCCCATTTTTATTACGTGGTTCATGATATGATGAATGGTTTATGATTTTGTGGCACACATAAGAATGGTATCATTATGATATGGGTGGGAATTATATCTCCCTCCAATTCATTGGGTAATGATTTTATATCTCATGAGATATACATGGCTGGAACGGCAGGTCAAACCGGTTCAGTGAAACAGGAATGAAACGGGGAGTGAACTCGGTTCAGAAATGGACTTTGTCCACTAATATAGTCCTGGAAATTAGTCTTGACTAATAAGAAATGATTCTCTATGATTATGTGTGTATGCCAAAAAGTATCATGCTTTAAGTTATGATTATTGGCATTACATTTCACTACTATGATTTATCCCATGTTAGGATATTATGATCTCTTTTGCAGGTTAAGATTTCCAAAATGTTATGTTCTTATAAATATGATGTGATTGATATTTCTTTTTTTTTTACCCTTACTAATCATTTGAGCTCACCTTTTTATGTTTTCTTTACCCCAGGATATAAAGAATGGTTTTTGGTAGGGAAAAAAGGAAAGATCTTTATGGGAGATGTTGAAGATTATTCACCATGATTAGAAGATTACGTTCCGAGTTTCCAAAGTCACTAAACTATTACAGTCCGTGTGTGTGTGTTTTTATATACTATGTATTCCGCAAATGTAATTTAATGTCCATGTACGTCAAGCTTCGGGTGTATACATTTATGGGGGTCCGATTGACGTGTTGTATCATAGAGTTAGTATTAGAGTTCATGGTGTGTCAGTAAGTTAATGGTGACAGATAAAAGTTTAAGGGCTTTTTAAATGAATTACCCAATCCGAAATTGAAATGGGAAAACATCACCACTAATATTGTTGTTGGACTCCCAAAAATATTTAAAGGGTGTAATGTTATATATGTTATCATTGATTAACTTATAATGTAAACACACTTCATCACTATTATAGAAGGATTCACCCTGGATCACAATTCCAGGATATAAATTATAGATGTGGTAAATTTTGTTGAAGTAAAACATTCAATTTTATCTGATTAGGATTTTATTTTTACTACAATTTTATGGTGATGTCTTTATAAATCACATTATATGAAGTTATGTTTCAGTACTACATACTATCCTTAGAGAGATGAAATGTTTCAAAGAACAATTAAAATGTATAAGACATTTTTTGATCTTATTAATTGAATTTAAAACTAGGTTTTTATGAACACCATACTCACGTTTATTTTTATAACAAAAATAGATTTCACTCTATAATTAATATGGTTCCATATTAATCCTTATATACAATGAATTTTAGTGCTTCTACATGATGGTATTAAGTTAGAGAAAGAAGGAATTTGGGACTAGAGATAGAAGAATAAATGGAATATAAGGTAAGATTCCTTAAAAAACACTTCAAGGTATGTCAAATTCAGAAGAAGCATTGTGTTTATTATTTTAGTTTTGATTGTGAATTTCATGTTTGTGAAAATGTGTTTTGTGAAATTTATCCATGGAATAAAGTTATGATTTTCAATAAGAAAGGTAAACTGAGCAATAGGTATTTTAGTCCCATTGAAATTATTGATCATATCATGATTTTAGCATCTTTCATGGGGCTCCCATTAAACCTCTTACAATTCATTGAAGTGTTCCATGTATCACCCATGGGGAAGTAAAAAACTTATCCATAACATGTATTGAAATTTGAATACATAACACAAGAGAAAGATATTTCTTCTGAGGAATAATTTTTATAGATTATGGATTGTGTGGAGAAGATTCTACGAAACAAGACCAATAACCTGATCACTGATTTGTTGAAAACCCACATGTTTTAGGATAAAATGTTTGAACATATGGATATGATAAGGCTTAAGTATCCTAATTTTTAAATCAGAATGATTCAGTTCAAGAGAAAAATCAATTTATAGAGAATAGCATGTTACACGCTGAGTTTTTAAATGATTATTATGTTTTTAATAAATTAATTTTTTTGGTTTATTGGGTAACACCCAACACCTTGTTAATATTACGCTAAATGAAACACTTTGTTTTATTGCATTTCACATGTGTATGATTTTTAACAAAACCATGATATATTATTAACAATATTATTCAAACATGTACACCATAACCTAAAACTTAAACCTAGATTTATTAATAGTAATAAATAATTTTATACTGGTTTTATAAAAAATCATATTGATATTATAATAATTTTTTTTGGTAATATCATTATAAGTTTCAATAATAATATTCTTTAAAAAAATTATTTCATTTCATAAATATTAATTAAATTAAATTTAAAATAATTTGTAAAACGAATTTTATAAAATAAACATTATTTTTTAAATTCAAATTCAAATTCAACTTATGGGGATTTTTTGGGATTTAAATGAAATTATTCATTCTTTTGATCAATGTTAAAAAAATATTATATTTTAATTGATAATTTTATTTTCATTTAATTATTTTATAATGAAAAATTATATTTAAAATTAATATTAATCAAAAATTATTTCAATTATACATCATTTAATCGATTTTAATTCCTTGTAATCAATTTCATATTTAATTTTGAAATAAATTTGTTTTAACAATTTGAGAATTTTCTCTTTAAAAGCAGGCTTTTTAAAACCTCTGTAGGATTAATTTTAAATTAAAATTTCCCACATATGTGAATTGAATTTTTAAAAATTTATTCCATATTTGGAATAATAATATATATATTATATAATATAGACATTTTTTTCCAAAATAAATAATAAAAATAGAAAAAAATATTGACCGCAAGAAATGAAAAATGTATTTATCTTTGGGGAGGGTTAAACATAAAAGATAAGAGTATAAATGTCGTATAATAATTTACAAAATAATTTTATGACATGTTTATTCCATAACACATAAAATTATATATAATGGAATTTTTTTTACATATTATATATTGAAATATGTGGAAACACTCAATTAAATTAAAAAATTACAATTGTGTCCTCTCCACCACTTATAAAAGTATACCAATTATAATATCTGAGAAACACATTATTTAAATTTTGGATCATCCATTTCCTTAAAAAGTCACATACCATATTCTCAAATATCATATTTTAAGCCTTAATTTGGATTAAAATCCAACCATGGAAGTCTTTTAGTGAAAACCATAAGATACCCAAAGAAGTGGTAACGTTAATCAATAGGTGTTTTTTAATTTATTCATCAACATAGATATAATATTATTATTAATTATTTATTTAAAAACATTTTTATATTACATATTATGTTGTTTTTTTGTTGAGGTGATGACCAAAACCATCTACACTTCCCTCAAACAGGATATGAAATCATCATTTGCGCATATTGCATACTACTATCTCGTGAACCAATGTCATTATATTCACAGACCACCTCTAATGGTTGGAAATAAAGATGAATTTACTATTTATTTATTATATTTACTATATTATTATTCAAATTAAATTATTATATCACAAAGTCCTTCAATATTTCCTTCTATGGAATATCATAAGGTCACTCGTGTCTTTCGAAGACTTTGACCTCATGAAACAATGTGATTCATTATAAATTTTTATAGAACATATTGATGATAGGATTAATTAAAATATGTGATAACTGTGAAATAAAAAAGGATTAAATAATGGTAATATATAACTTACCATTACTTCATTAATTCAGATAAGAAAATTCGAACAACGTTCACGATTACCAATAGCTTACCATCTCCATGAACGATGAATTTCTTTATATATATATAAATATTATGGATTATAATAAATATTGATATAATTAAAATATAAGATATTTATATAATGTTTGACATTACATATATTATTAAACCATGATTAATGTATTTGGACATAACAAATGAAAAAAAAACATATAAAAACCAAAGAGGTTATTACCTAAAACAAAACATTAACACTGATTGTTTATCAAAAATGTAAACAAAGGGCGTAAGATAAAAATAAATTGTATTATATACATAAATATGGTTAATTGGAATACTAATAATAAATTTATATTTATTATATAATATTTTTTAATGAGTATTATGGAAGATAAGACATATGTTATGGTGTTTCTAGTCTATCATTTATTTCTAGGTGACATATGAAAATTAACAACTCATTAATTTTATATAGAGAATATACCGACCCATTTACATGTTATATCTTCAATAAAATTAATTATCAGGATATTTAATGTTATATATTCCCTTTTTCATTATTTTTATTGTGAATAAAAATTTTATTAGTGTGATAAATTATTTTTGTCTAAATTTTCCTTATTTGATACTTATGTCATATTACGCATCAATATTTTTTATGTGGTGAATATGAAGCCCCGTTAACATGAAATAACATAAATAAATTTATTATAAGGATATTTTAATGTTTATTTTTATTTTATAAATCCATGGTTCTTATGATTCAATGTTATTAAAGTTGTAAGGGTTATATGTGAAAAATGCCCATTTAACGATATTGCTTATGTTTATGTATTCAATGATGAAATATCATGATCTACCTTCAAATAGTTATACTGAATTATATTATTCCCTAGTTATTCATGATATCATTATATAAAATTACCATTTTCCACTCACCAATACTTAAAATAATTCAAGGAATGTTTTTTTGAAAATACATATTTATTTATCTCTTCGATTAGAAATCAGTTTTATTAGAATACTATGTTTCATAAAAAATATTTAAATTTTTTTTATTATCCTCCAATTGTTTTTAAAATAAATTTTATCCCATTTCTAGAATTTTCATATAATTTTTTTGAAAATACTCATCCGCCTTATAAAAAATAATTCCCATTGGAATTTTATATGAAATGAAAAAACATTCCCTATATTAAGATGTTTGAAATGAAAGAAACTTCATTTGACATAATCATTATTTTGATTAACGAATAAATTTTTAGATATAAATTTTATTTTAAAATTAATATATTTTAAAATTTTTTATTGTTTTAAAAAATGTTTTTCAAAGGGGAAAGGACATTTTACTCATTGGATTTAAAAAAATCTTTTAAATAATTTTCTATATAAGATGAAATTTGATGATGTTACCTTACATTAATGGGAATATGAACAATGTAACCAATCATAATCATTCTTTGAATTATTTTTTTATAAATTCTTGATTTCTATGATACCCTTTTCTATTATATGGGTTATAACCTGAGATAATTTCTATGGATCACACTATTTTCATGTTTTATACTCTGGTGAAGTGATTATGAATCCTTTCTCATTTCAATAGGTTATGATATAATTAAATGTTTATGATACTAATTTACATTCATTGGTGGTGATATGATTAATGAATATGATCTAGTGAAAGAGATAAATATATGTTTTATTATGAAATGGGTTGGACCTATATCTCCCTCTAATGCATTGGGAAACATTTATATCACTTTGGATATACAGGATAGGAAAAAGGAGTGAACATTAATTAGAAAGGAACTTTTCGTACTGTGATGGTGCTAGGAGTAAACCTTGACTACATTTATGGTATTTGGAGTGATCCCAATCACATATGATTTACTTTTAATGAATAATTTATTGATATTTAAATTGTATTCAATGAGTGTTCGTTTGATAGAAATAAATGTTGTAGGAAAATGTTATGGTATCATGGTCCATTTTCATTGATATAATAATTACTCATGTCTTATGAACTACTAATATTTATTCAATGACTGATTATTATTATCTAGGATATATTGGGTATGGGTTTCAGATGTTATGATCATGTTTCTATACCCTTATGTTAATGTAATTCTTATGTATCTCCATTTTTTACTCAAAATTATCATCTAATATCTTGATTTATTAGGTTTGATTTACCCAGGTTATTAATTGAAATTATTTTTTATGATATTCCTAAGTAGGGTTATTGTTATGAAGAATGTAGTGGGAGATAATGTAGCACAATTATGGACTAGTGTTTATGTTTTAATGTTTTCTATTTCACTAAAATATTATGGTCATCATGTGTGTTTGAGAAATGTAATTATTACATATAAAAATGATTTAATGTTATAAATGATAATCTTGGGTAGTTATAAATATTCAATAACTGTAATTGTACTTCCCAATGATATCATATCCCATGATATCTCCCTGAATTGTCAATGATGATCATTATTATCCCTCCTAGGATAGAGACTCCATCCACATATTCAGATGCTTGGGTTGACTCCCTCTATCATTGGAGCCATTGAAAACCATATTGATCAACCTCATGATAAGGAATAAAATTTTCATAGGCCCTCCCAAATTCTCCACCATCTATTATAGAGGTAATCCCCACAACACCACCAACCATTTAAGCAGTCCTCCTAACATGAATAAAATGTAGTGTCGAGGTTTTTCCCTCAACACGACCAACCAGGGATAAGGTCATCCCCTCACCACAGCCAACTTGTGTTTATTTCCTCTTAAAACCAAGACCAACTACAATGGAGATCCTCCATATACCAAGAAAACCTATTGTGGATGTCCTCCCCACACCACCACCAAATAGCACATAGGTTCTACCCATGCTTAATACATTCCATTCACTAAAAACCCATTTCAGGATAGGAGGGTGAACATACGACGTGACGACAGTGAAATGCGACAGGCCGCAATATACATTGGGAACCCAACGTGGATATGTGTATCCCACTCATGAAGGAGTGGAACACAATATAAGGTGGGAACCTCTAAAGAATCATCTTACAATCAAACTGTCATGCTCTTAATAAATTCATGAATAAAAAATGGAAACATAATCCCCCTTGGTAGAGTGTGGGGAATACGCTCGTCAACTACGGTTCACAATCTTGGAAGCTGTGGTCCACAAGATCCATATATCCCATTTAAAATAGCTACAGGGAGGGGATGTTTTGGCCTCCCTCCATTGTATCATAGTCAATCTGATTCCATATATAGCAGTTTCCCCCTCTCTAACTCGATACATATAATTAGAGATATATAAGGTTATCGGATAGGGACCTTAGATAATGATGAGAACAACTTTGAGCCTCAAATGTATTGTTCATCCCTAACACAAAATTATGTGGTGAAAAATAAATCGTAAATGTATCGGTAATGTTGTTATATCCTCCTCTAAGATACATCCCAACATGTATATGAAATTTGACAAGTGTGGTATCTTATCTCCTAGTAGATCTTCCAATAGGAATGTTTGTTTCATTTCCACATCCTTTATCTTGGTCCACACCAATTAGGGATTTTTATAACCAAGATAAGTACCATCCTCCTCATAGAAAATAAGAGGACATGTGGGGGCATCTTGACACCAACCGTCTATTTTTCATTTCATAATATTTTACCACTATATTTTTTCATCCCAGGGTCCCTCACCGATGACCATGTAGATTTTTCCACTAGAATATATAGGATACATTTTACCCTATTTGGGGTAATTATATAATCTAAAAATGGATCCTTGACCACCATGATTCCATCCACAAATAATGAATGTGGATTGAGATCACATAACACCTAGTACTGTAGTTTCCTATATCATAACAGTACTACCAAACTCGACAACAAACATTCATTAAGAAACTTTTTGTGAACTATTGTGTCATGAAATTGGTGTCTCAATGCATGATGTTCAGAGGATGGGGGAATATTGATTATCTCCATTTTATCCTAGTCCTATGGTAGTGAAATGACATTCAATACAGCTAGCCAATTTATAATGATGGATCCTCCATGAATACCATGATAGGTACGGTTTTCACAACCAACCATCAAATGCTTTGGAAAAATAGGGCCACCGACGTAGGGTAGGATACGGAACCTCCTACTCTAGGGGTTTAAAAGTACCAATAAGACCCCTAATAATTTTCTGTAATAAATATAACTATCTATACGAATTAAAATCCCCCATTAAAAATATAATACATTCCCATTGTTACATTGATAAATGAATGAGACATACAAATCCTACAAACCAATTAGAGGTTCCACCGAATGTTGAGGCAGATCCCATGGACAATTAATTTCATTAGGAGACCAATTAATATAAAATTAACATCATTGACATGATTTATGTGAAGAATCTAGACCATAATCACATAATATCTCCTCCAATGAGAATATAGTCATCTTTGTTCAGACACCCCTGTTGGAACATGGTTTTCTCATGTAATTGGCCAGGGATGAAGATGATGGATTTGAAAAATGATTGTGATATGAGTCACCTACCCCACACGAGTAGAAAGATTATCCACCTCAAGATAATTGTCATGCTTCACCCTGATTTTTTGAGTCCCATGACGTATTTGTGGCCACAAATTGTCACCATGATGACATTATATTATTTCTCTTCACTCAAATTAATGATTTCGAAAATTGGTAAGTATCATTTCTTCATGATGTAATTTTGTACACAATATGGGTGGACCATGTTAAATCCCCCTAGTTTTTGGTAATACTATATTCATCCTTTTTAGTTTTATGAGTCTCCCACTTCATCATCTTCCCCACATAACCAAAATGTGTGATATAACATTTGGTACTCTAGTACAACATCAGTTCTCTAAGCTCCTACTCCTCTATATAATATATAATGAACTATGTTCATAGGGTTTATATAGTTTCTCAAATGGCCACGTTATTATTTATAGGACATCTTTATATATTTCATATAGCATTTTAGCTTCACCTCATGCAAAGTGATAATCTTTGACCTCTTCAAATGCAATAGGTGGTCTGATGATCAATTAAGACACACCATCAGTGGATTGAAGGGAAATTAATATTAACTCAACATGAATACATCTCATGAATTGTTGTTTACATTTTACATGGATATTATTTTTAATGATATGGTCCCTACCCTCATCTCCATGAACTACCTAGGTAATTTTCTAGAGTTCTCAAAAAAGGATTATAAACAAGAATATGCTCTATAGTGAATAATCATTAGTCGCTCCCATTTCCCCATAAACCTCCCATGACAAGGATTCTAAAATATAATATTTCCTATATTTTTCATGAAGTGTTCATAGATATATTACACATGTTATCCCCTTCCCTGGATGAGCCTCACTATGTGCTTCCTAACTAGAAGCAGCCGTGAAAGACACAACCACATGATAAGAGAATGTGGCCCCATCCCCGCATCAAGTCTATTCTTCTAGGATGAATTTCATAGAAATATGGAAAAAGACCAATTAAAGATGGTATTTTCAGCTCCCATGATATTTTATATAAACCTTATAAATGGGAATCCTATGGTTTTTGGAATGAAAGTGATCCCATGAGGCCTGGATCACTAGTCGTGTTAGCCATTTCTCATATCATATGATCCTTTGACACACATTAAAAGAATGATTTATATTAAATGGTTACATATATGACCAATTAGATCATGGTGTAGTCAAATTATACAATGTTCCATCATAGGAGGAACTTATTTCCACTAACCACTATAATGGTAGTAATGAGATCAATGATTGGAAATAAGTTCCTAGCAGCAGGAGGAAAATGATTAATGGAAGTTGGGTTGATATATATTCTCTCTCACTAAGGTATTATTTGTTCCCTCGTGATAATTAAATAACATCCTCTGTATTCCATACCTCCAATGGCTATAGCCTCTACATTTTTTCCTTATACTCCCATGAATTGGAAGAAATGTCATTGATAATTTAACAGTAATAAGAGTCTTATGCTAATATCGAAGCCAACTAGATCCCATAGTGATGTGGTCACCCCTTAGTCAGGAGATTCTAATATGCTCCTCCCCACTGTAGACTATTCCACATTTGAGGTGAAAGATTAAACCTATTTGAGTGTCATTTAATGTGTTGACCACTTCAAAACACCAATAAATAAAGAATTTCATGTGGTAAAATTAATCACATTTTTCTAAAAAAAAATTAAATAGAGGTGGTTGATATTTTGGTAGATAGAATTATTATACCAAAACATCAAACTAGTATGTTTATATTTCTGAAAATGGGAAAACATCATTGAATAGAGATCAATAGGATCAGTCCTCACAGTCAACTCCATTACATATTCCCCCATAACCAAATGTATTGGTTGATCAAGTGGATTATCCATGAGCATTCCATGATCAGCCCCATCCCACCAGTCCTCACGGTCAACTCATTTGACTAGAACCCATGTATTAGTTGTTTACAGTAAAACCACTATCACGTATCATAATATCCCATATTCAGGAATGGCCTAGGCATCTTATCCAATAATAAATATTACACCACCTAATAAGGAACAACCCTCTATAAGAAAGCTTTATCCCTAGAATTGATGTCAGATGTGATAAATAACCTTTCTAGAATACCTGTGAGTGTTTAAATTCTTGTTGTACTCCACCTATCAATGGTAATCTGAGTGCTCCTTTTTGACGCTTTGAATAAATCCCATTAATATGAGTTTTTGTTAGCTTTCGTTTAGTCCTACATTTTAGAGGAGGTTGAGCAGGAGGAATGATGAGGCACTTTAATTTTTTTTGGATGATAGGGTTGTCATCATTCAGGGGCACATAGGCCTAATTTATGTCATAGTTCAATTCAATATCATATAAATATTCCATTTCCTAGACGATATTGTCTACAGGATCGACCTTATCCATTGTCGATGCTACATAATATTGGACATATATAAGAAAATTTAACACTCCAAAATATGAAAATCTATGGGTATGAAAATATTGACCAAAAATTGTGTGGAAAATTTTAGTTAAAGATTCAATTAGAAACACAGGTATCAAGCATTGAATTTATGGTAGCATCATATGATAATTCTTAAAATGCACATCTACGAAGAACCATGATTCCTTTTAATGTAGAAGTTACCTCTTTATATCACGAGCCCCTAAAATAATCCCTTGATTGTCATATAGGGGTTTCAAAGAGTTTATTATTCCCTTTAACTCATATATGGACTACTACATAGACACATTTTTATGATAACATGGAAGAATTGGAGGTACATACTACTATAGATGAGCATATCAATGCTATTAATGATTAATATCTATTGAAACTAATCAATGGGTAGACATGGAATACATTATTGTTCTAACTATTAATCTTTCTGAAAAAATGATTATAGAGCTAGGATTTTTTCATCACCATGAAAAAGGAAAACTCACAAATTTCTATATAATAATACATCATATAGGCACTGCTTACACCAGAAGACCCTACTACACTTGCATGCCAATAATTTAACCTAATACACACCAATCCATGTAATTTTCATAACATCCATAAAAAATGCTAAATCAATGAATGTTAACTCATCACCATATGTATGGAATAAAAATTTGAAATAATATGAATAAAATGAAATATATTTGACCAATAGCTTCTATAACCACAACTCGATAGATTAGAAACCCGAATACAAGGATTCTTATCTACTAATGTTGACAATAGTTCTCTCCCTTCATCATAATGATTGAAAGAGTTTCCTATTTTCTTTGATCCCCTAACTCAAATGGCTAAAAGTAATTAACGTATTCCTATAATTAATATGAAGATGGTGTCTCCACCAATGCTATTTATCAAACCCATGTGAACCTTGGTAGTGTGGAATATTTGAGTCCATGATAAATAGGTGAATCCATGTCCCTTGAGGTGAAGTGGAAGTATGTGGCATTATTTAAATTTAAAATTTATTTATCTACCTAGATCTATTTCATGATGATATTTCTAGAAACTTAGGGCTTAATTCATCATATTTAATTCCAAAAGAGTCATTTCAGGTTCAAACAACATCCTCGATTGATACACCCCTCTCATAGTTCTATTATTGAAGTTGAGAATGAAAATTTTATTTCATTCGACCACTTTAGGGAGGAACATTAACCTATGTGCCCAGATAAAAATTTTCTTTTACGAATTATGAATCGGATGGTTAGTGTCTACAAATACTTCTGGGACCTCACCCCATGTTGTATGAAGGATGATTTTCTCCATCTAATGAAAGATCATTTCACTGATTCTATGATTTCATTCCTAGACTGCCCATCATTGAATGATATTCTATAAACAGTCAGATCTAGATGGCCACCATGGATGAGTATTCCATCACCATCAATGTACATTATAGTTATTTTTTTATTAGGTGAATCTTTTTAGCATTAATAATGTTTGGAGAACTTAGTATTTGTCCATTCACCACATCATTAGGAAAATTATCAAAAAATTGGTAGTGTCTTATGTGAATTATTTGGTGGTAAAATCCCACTCATTTCAAGACCATGTCAATGATATAAATAAAGTGATTAGATTCCATTACTCCCAAAAATTGACGATGAACCCCCAAAGTAGCCCATTTGTGGTAAACTCTAAAAAATAACTCAGACATTTTGTATGATATAAATGAATCGATATTCACACATGTAAAATCATTGATATTAATAAAAAGCCTTCCAAATGAAATGTATTAGAGTTTTGAGGTCTCCAATTCCACTTCAATAATACACACCAATCTATAGAAGATATATCTGTAAAGTGTAATCCCTTATCATGGATCATGAAAGAGTAAATTTTTACATCTGGGATGAGGATTTAAAAAATTACATTAAGGGTATTATGTAGAAATTGATAAAATATCATGTTCTATTATCACTCATATTATAAAATCATTTAGTTATTAATTATTCCATTCTAGAATGGTCTTTTAATTCCCTATCAACCATGAAAATAAATGAGGGTTTCCAAAAAAAAACTCTACAATATAATCCAAATTCCCCTCAACACGAACACTAGATACCCCCAATCAAGAAGTTTTCCATCACATTAGCTTTTCAGTGTAGAAGGTGCAACAATGTTTGCAGCACCGTGAGATACAGATGGAAACCTATTTATACTATATAACATATACGATCAATCACACAATGCTGATTGGAATATTGATATGTTGGGAAGTATTCCTCTATAATTTTTACAATAGGGATGTCTGAAAAAAGGCCATAAAAGTCCATCCATTACAAAAATTATAAGAAACACATACTTCCACGGAATAACATGCCATCTAGATTAATTTTTCTTATCATTGGGTTAAAATATACAATGTCAGAATATGAATTTTGATAGTTCATCTTATAATACAACATGTTGAGGTCACAATAACCCTAGTCTTAATATTGTTGGACTAGGAATAACTTTTATTAGTCAGAATAGTTTGTCTTTAAATAGAGTTTATTATTGCTAAAAGATTCACCAACAATTAGGAAGAGTTCCATAACATTTTTTAATACATTAAATTGTCATATAGATTTATGTTCCATGTTTACGCATGAATGAAGACTCTATGTTTGTAAAAAATAAATAGACTGGTATATGACAATAGAAATAAAGAGATGCTTCCCAGGTCTGAACATACTCATTAACTAATTTCACAGATCCCTACCCAGTCGATGGTAACCCAAGTTCCTCAATTGAATAATGGTCATATTGATGAATTAATTGTTCTTGATGTGTATATTTCCAAACCCATCAAGGATTACCAGGTCATTGCTATGTTAAATGAATAATTCTTTACTCGAACTCTTCAAATTTTGGAAACCAACTATTCTATTTGTTAGATATTAGAACTTTGGTTTCAAGTCCCTTGAATCCCCCCACTACTGAAGAATGTACCTATTAGAATATGTACTTTTTTGAGTATCTAAATTATATGAATCCCCCACCATACCTAGCTGATTGTGAGAGAATCTTCCAGTTGAAACATATTTTACCATCTAGAGTTAGTAAAACCTTGATATAACCTCTTATAGGAATTATTTTGATAGAATAATCCTTTATTTTATTAAAGGAGAGAAAATATGTCATGTAATGTAGGATTTCAATGCCATAAATTGTGGAATCCATCATGCAAGATTGAATCCCCCCACCAATATTATATCTTGGGCTACTTCTTGCCTACCATTGTTCAAGGCTACAAAGTGTTATTCATGAGGTGTCATGTATGTCAGAGCCCTGGTAAATTTGATCATCATATGCCATATATTCTCTATAGTACCAATTATTTTATACTCAATTATATTTGTGGAATCAATGTGGTGGTGCCATAACTGCTAGTGAAAAAGTGAAATTTCATGTTCCTTTTGAGTTTACAAAACTTATTTTCAAGTCAGAATTAGAGATTTCACTCAGATATTTCAAAACAATATCTTCAATTAGGGTTGTGATCTCTCGCATCATTCATCAGTTAGGGTATCCACATGCTATTATCATAGGAATCAAAACTAACATTCAGGATGTCATGTTTAAGAAATTTTATGCCTAGTAAGACATATGATCCAAACATACTTTTCACTACCATTAACAATAAAAAGTGAATAATATGGAATTCCATCATTCCCTACCTAACTACATAATGAAATAGTAGGACAGAAAAAAATATTTTTAATAAATCTATAATCTCTTTTGGTTCTACGGGAAAACAACTCAAAATTTCACACAGGAAACACCAAACCCCCTCATGTATATGGAAAATAAATTCTTACCCATTCTGGTTCTTCTTCCATCGGTCCAAAAAGCTATTTAGGACCCGAATATTCTAGTCATAATTGAAAATTTTCATCTAGTTGTGTTTCAATTCATGGAGGAAAATAGGTTCATGAAAATTTTAACATAGAGAGACATCAAATTAGGATTTTCAGAGAAATAAACAAAAAGTATTACCTCCACACCTATGTATAGTGTGAAATGGTTCTCGATAATATAATTCCAATGAATCTAGATAAAATATACTTATATAAAACAAAAATAATGGGGAAATTATATTATCTAGATGGTCTACTATAATGAAACATAGTCTTAAATCACTATGTATTAATAGTGTATCACACCCAAAATAATTACATATTTTTCAAAAAAAATTCATATGAATCCATGGTACATACTATATAAAAAAATCTCTAAGTCATTGTCCATACACTATGGCCATAAAACAGAAATCTTATTCCAATAAATATTACCTCAAAAATATGAGTCATAGTCTATACTATACAACCACAAACGAAAAGTAATAATCCAAACTATATAACCCTAAATTAGGATTCTTGATCCAAAATCTATAAATATAAACTATGATTATTGGACAATGTTATGTTAAATTAAACTATAGAAACCATTTTCAATTCTACAAGACCATAAATAAGAAAATGGGTTCCAATATCTATGACCATAAACTAATAGAACCCCTATTGGATTGGGCTCTCTCACAGTAAACTAGAAGAAACACTATATGATGTTTTTTTGACATTAATATGTAAATTCCAATGTCCCTAAAGGATGAAAATTAAATACAGTCTCACTGAATGTGATAAATAAATGATGCCTCACATTCCTGGTGTGGGATGATAGAAATGTTATTTCCCTATGAACAGTACAATAAACTATAGCCTCACCCTTTTCATAAATATGGGATTCCCAATAGAAACTATGGTATGCCTCAATTATCTTATGATAGAAGACACCACCCCACTTATGGCATCAGTTTCCTACTACAACATCTCAAACAAATTTGTGTGGATTGATTCCCATTTCTAGGGGATACATAATGACACATAGACATGTAGTCTTAGGTCAAAATGACCAATTATTCATAAACCCTTATCTTATAGTGGGAAAAGACTCAAAACATTTTTACCTTTCTTAAAATTATAGTCTAATAATTATGAGATAAAACAACGAAAAATTTGTTTAAGGATATATCTATTGAATATTGTATTCCATCACCCTCTATTCATGTTAGCTTTTAAATCTATCATCCACACAAACACCCATGAATCAAAAACTCCCGATTCCAATAATCATGAATTCAAAATTAATCCCAAATTATTTTTTTTCATAGCTAGATGACATTAAACTGTGTTACCAGAGTCCTTATTTATAATTTTTAAAATACATAACATATCTCCCTCCATAATTGGAGAGCATGCATCTACCTATTTTTTGTTCTTGGTATTCTACCATACCGCATATTCTGAACTATCTGTGGATTTATTATCCTTCCCGTGGGATACATTGTGATGAATAGTCCACCTATCTTCTGAAGAAGTCATAAATTCTTCACAAACCCACCCATTACCCATGTTACTATCTCAATTGGATCTTTTTAAGGGTATCCTCCTTATGTGTAAACCCCAAATCATATTCCATGAATCATTAGTGGGATGAGACTCCCTCATGGATCGACATTTGGATGGTAGAACGGGATTTTTATCACATAGGAATCACTAATGTCATATGAAAAAGATGTTAGGGTTTTGCCTTACACCGTATAAAATTATGAATCCTCATATGAAAACTATAAGATGAACCAAATTAACACCATAACACAATATGGTAAACAATACCATTACCATATAGAAATTTTTGAGGCCTCATATTACAAATATGATATTATTTAGTGTCCTCACCAGGGAGGACACCACCATAGAAGTGTATGTCCTCTATAACATCACATTATAAAACAATGTTTATACTGATTTCTATTAAGATGACATGCATTGGGAAACCTAGATCAAGCATCCAAAGACCAACAAAAAAACATATTTAGGGTCTTCCCCCTTGTCTAAAACACACAAACATTAATTTTTTCAAATTTTAGTCATGAATATTATTTTGTAGTTCATTGACTACTAAAGAGATTATGCATGTAATGGTTTGACTCTAACACATCACCCAAAAATACTCAATGTACATACACACAACCTAGGAATTATGTCCTTAAACAATGTGAATATGGACTCTTTTTGGCCCCATATTTTCATAGTTTAGTTCAACAATTTTGTTTCAGCAAACCAATTTCCCCTTCACTTTTTTGTTACATAATTTCTTGAGAAAATCACATATATTCAGATTTGGTCATCTATGATTAAATGTTCATGAACTATGTATGTGAATGTCACCTTTATTAATTGATATGTGGTGACACTCATATCTTATATCCTATGTTTAAACTTCCCCATTAACTCATCATGTGGTCTTTCCCCCACATCATCATGATGTCGACTCTGGTATGGCTTGTTGTGTTTTGTGTGGAAGTGGGTATATATATTAATCATTTCATGTTAGGTTATCAAATATTAATTCCAACAAAAATACATCTTAGGACACGCACACAATGTAGTACATTCTCTACAATCATAAACCTACATCAGTCCCTTTTGTTTGTGGACTCTACCCAAAAATAATTAGTAACCACGGTCAATGTTGTATGAAATTAAACTGAAAATCTCAATGTCATAATGTAATGATATTAAACTATATCCTAGACCTGTAAAATACTAGGATTCATCAAATGACATGTATATGATGACCATAAAACAATTTCCCCATCAAATGATGTAAAAGTGTTTCCTTACATAATAAAAAATTGAGAATCCTCATATGAAAAGTATGGGATGCCTAAAAAATAACTCCCATATAACATTAAATTAAACTATTTCAATATCTAATATGAATCCAATAATCAAAATCATGAAATAATTTTATGATTAGAAAACAATATACATAGCACAAGAAGATAAAATGTAACATTTCCCCATATAAAACTAGTATGCCGCATATGACAATTATGGGATGAACGAACGAATGTCCTCAACATATGACTTTAATATATATCCTTACCCCATGAAACTACAATAGTATTCATTGTATACCAATATTGGATGATGTGATGTCCTCAACAAAGATGACATTGTACATCCTACATAAGTCTCTGGCACCACCAAATTCTATAACTACATTCATATTCTGTACCATTCCAATGGTATACATACTAATTCTCATATATAACATTCTAGGTAGAACCTTAAAATCAAATAAATTTTATTTATCTTCCCTCTGGTCCAGTCTTCATCCATTCCAAATGAAATTTTCATCTAGTGAATTAGAGAATGTGGAGGAATGTATCTCAAGGAACTCATATATTATTTTGGGACCTTCCTCACACCCATTTTCCTGCTTAAGGATTTATTCTACTTGGATAAACATTATTCCTTTTATCTAAACATGATCCCTAATTACAAAAGTTCCTAGGTACATTGGATATTCTACAATCTTGGGCATAGGACTTGAAGGATCCTTGGTAACATAAAGTGGTATCCGTCTTTTGAATATGGTAAGAAGTGGATCATTCATTTTTCTATCCCCATCCTCAATAGACGTGGGTGTAGAATCTATGTCTTAAAAATTTTGAATACTTGTTCACTAACTTTTGTACGTTCCCCATTTACTATATATGCCATGAATTTCATGATCCACCCTCATGGGAATTGTGGGTAATTTTTCCTATTTTTGTGTTATAGTTCCTATTGATTTTAATTTTTTACATAGAGAATTCATCACATGGGTAAGGGAGTTAGAGAGGGTTTTTTCACAAAAAAATTTGGGACCCTCTAATTCAACATTGATTTCTACTCTTGTATCATAAAATAGGTTTCCAAGTCCATGTACCATGACTTTAGACACATTAAATGTTTTCATGAGAATGTTTTATATGGAAATGGTCCTCTTTATCCCTCACTTCACATCAGTTCACCTCCCATCCATTTCATGCACACTCCTTTGAGAAAAAGAAAATGTATCATGAATTATGAACATAAAAATTTGAAATTGTCTTGAACTCTACAACCACAAAAAATGATCATATTTCCCATAATCAGTCATTTAAACTATGTACATGTCATTTTTGGAATGTTTCAAGTAGCATCAGGACTCCTTAGCCCTCAATTCATGTTAGATAACCTCCATTATATTATATGAATGATAATTTTTAATTAAAAAACTAATTTTTATGAATTATTACCATATTTTGTTTAAATAGGTACATACTCTACATCCTTTTAATAGAACCCCATATCAATGTATCATGACATTAAATTTTTTGAAAGTCCTCAAGGGAATGTTTACTGAGGTGTTTGGAGTCCTTATCCCTATAGTCAAGACTAGTCACCTACATTCTATTCCATAGACACACGTTCTAGGCACATAATCCAAGGCCCATAAATTGATACATAAAATACTTATAATTGGTCCGATATCTAGTAATATAAATATGGATCAGAGGTATATGAATTAAAACATTAAACTATTTGAATGTCTTCACAGGAATTTTCATGTGGTTTCAGGACTCCATGGTAATTAATTTTCATAGGTTCAACTACCTTCCATGCCATGAACACATCATTGAGATGAAAAACCCATGGTCTTGTAATTATTACAATTTACTATTTTCAAATAGTTTAAAAATATAAGACCATAAAATAGGATCCCATATCTATGAATCATGAATTTAAACTATGTGAATTTTTTTTAGGGAATGAGTAATATGTAACCATGCCTCCATAGCCCTCTTTTCTGGTAGGATCCCCTCCATTTTGTCCAATGCACAATACATTGTGATGAAGAAACAAAAGTCTTAGAATTATGAACATAAACTATTTTCTGTTGGTATGAACTATACAACCATATGCTCAGAGACCAGGTCCAATCATCATAATTATACAACTATGTATAAGTTTTTTTCTAAGATATTCCATTTTGGAGTGGCACCTAGGCCCCCTAATCATTTCAAGAAACGTTTATACTATTCCAAAAATATATCCTTGGTTCAAAAAAATATAGACAAGAATAAAGACATTATATTGTATGAATATTTTCCCATAATATATTTCATGGGTTAGGCCCCCCTAGGAACACCATTTCCATCAGTTTTAACCCCGTCAGAATCAGATGAACATTTTATGGGGTCACCTAGGTCCATGAATTATGTGCATAAAAAATTTTAATTACCATTATCCATGTTTTATGGCATTAAGGTAGGAGTCATGGTATGGTTATTTTAACCTGAAACTACTTTCAACCTTTTTATCCAAGCATTATGACCATAAAATATTTCAAACTTCTTATTCTGATTGGTATGACATTAAACAACCAATTAAAGGAGGTATAAACATCATTAAAGTTAGAAATACAATAATGAATAACTAAGATGGATTCTGACTCCCCCCATTAGGTCACTACCACAACATGGAAAAAATAAGTGGACAAAAAGAAATAGGTACAAATATATTAGGGACCCACTTTCTAGTAGAGAAAAAAAAATCTGTAACAAAAAACATCCATTCAGAAAAATATAATAGATAAATATTAATCCTCTTTCACAAAAAATATCTTTTAGTGACTAACCCAATTGTATTACCCTCTTAAAACCCCCATTACACCTTGTATGTGAGAGTTTTATTCACATTACATAACACATCAAGGTTACATGATGATAAACTATTCATTGAATATCCCAATATCAGGAAGTTAAGCAATGCGACTGATCTCCCTAACTATATGAAATTAAATTATGTATAAATTGTTCTCACATTATTAGAAAAAATTATATGTACATTATCCTAATCATATGATGATAAACTGTGTTACCATCATCCCTATTTCATTATATTAAACGTCAAAGTATCTTAGCCATTTTCATAAGAAACTACATCCCCCATTTCGATGATTGTCACATACCACATGCTTAATTTTCCTAGACCATTGATTTTAACTTGAGATGATGATCCTCTCATAATATGTGTCTAGTCATTTTTTAATCATATGAAAATAACCAACGTGTTCAAATAAAAGGTGGGAAAATCCCAAGACTGTTGAGATCCATTTGAGAATTCTAATATTTAAAACCCAATGTTTTTGTATCCCTTGATTTGGATCCCCATAATCATCATCTTCGAAATAGAACACAGTGATTTAAATGGTTCCAACCCACTATAGATTACCTACCATCATGGTTACGACCACTGAAGGACTTTTGGAAACAATTTTTATAGGTCCCAGGTTTCTTAGAGGGTCATATGTCGATAATTATTTGTTTATTCGATTATTTTAAAATAATGATGAAATATTTTTTCGAATATAGTAAGATGATATCCTCTTTGATAAGATCGCCTTTTGTTTCTCCAGATTCGAGGCATCTTGATTCTTTCTCTTTATCCCTCCATTTCCATTTAAAATTAAATACCTTTGGTGGTAACAAATTTTTGAACTGTTGCATGTGAAAATGAATGTAGGTTGTGAAATGATCCCCATGTTTCACGAAACACTTTCTCATTAAGGACACTCCCAGTGGTCATTAAATGAATCCATACTGTGAGTGTTCAACTCTTATCTGGTACTATATTTTAAATGAGACATCGTCTATTTGTACCATGTTTTCCAAACATATAACTATGCACTTGGGAATAGTAATTAATTTCTGGGATCCTTGTTAATATGATTATAGATGAAACAATAATAAAAAAATTCAGGCATACAGTAAGTAAAAAAATCCATTCAAATCAATAAGAGCTTCAACCACATATGAAATCCCATCGATTATTTCTTGATAAGATAAATTATTCTTTGGATTTACCCCAATAAAATGTGAGAGAGTTTTTATTTTGCCGCTATTGACTACCCTCCATAATATGATATTTCTTTTCTAGATTGGCTGCTACCAACATTATGACATGATGAACATATTCAATCTAGATTCTCACCCAGTATCATTTTTCATGGAATATGGACAATAGATATTCCACTTCTTTTACCTTATCATAAAAATACAAAAACTGATATTTTAGTTGGATGTAGATATATGACAGAAACCTACCGATGGGGTTATAATAATCTCACTAAGGAAATGGTTGCTGGTAGTGGTATGTAACTAGAGGATTGTGCTACATTTGGATTCTCTGAACAAAAGATGGTGGGTGTAGACTACAATTTTAAATCATCAATGGAAGCAAAGTATGTATCATAGGAAGAGAATTAATTGCTGATTGATGACTTTAGTCTCTTAATGGATGATCTAGGTGGACCTCAGCCTCCCCATACTACTCATTTTGGACTAGAGAGAGATTTTTTGGATGATATGAAACCTAGAAGTGGTCCCAATTCTCTGGATCCAGAAATGGTGGATGAATGAAGCTCCTCCAAAATCATATCTTCATTATACACTAAGGTAGTTCACTATAGGAATGATACTAGTTCCAATTGTATGGAAACAATAGAACCACAGGTGGGTGATTATTTTCATTGTAAGTTATTTCATAGGGTGTTAGTAAGTGAAAATAGTAATGAAGTGGTTTTAATTATGATGGGAAATAGGATTTTATATTTATTAAATGATAATATTGAACATGAGGTTGAAATCAATCTGGTTTGGCCCTCACATAATGTGGGGGTCCTTGGAACTGTGTCTAGTGTTGTGGATTCTGAAAACTATTTTGTGAAATATAAGATTACATTTAGGGTGATCGACATTCAAGACAAGGGAGAAATACAAGCCACAGTGTCATCTAGATATAAAGAAAGTAATATTAATATTTTACTCCACAAACGGAGAATCGATGTGTGATGAAATTCAATGATAATATGATGCACATAGGTCCCCCGCTCCCTCTAGTGGTAGCTTATAGCCAACCGTGAGTTTCTGGTGCAGTAATTCATTCTTCTTTGGAAATACTTATGCACATGGGAGAATAAATGGTTGAAACTTTTCTAATTATTGTTTCTAATAACAAAGACACTATTATGATTATGGTAATGAAATTCAATGTGGTTACTTATGAGGAGAAGAGGATGTAGATTGAGAAAAAGACTAGACATTTATTAGTGTATTCAACGGTGGGAAGCTTAGAGAAAGGTAGTACATATGGGCTTGTTATAAGTTGGAATATCATTTTGAATACCTTTTAAAGGATTTTCCTAATACAAATATTATAAATATCTCTTGGAATATATATAAGGAGATCAAATTTATTAGTATTATGTTTTCCTTTAATGGATTGGTTATTTCTTTTGTTGCTTGAAAAGTTGGTTTATCACTACGTCCATGAAAATATTTCAATAATAAATAATAATTTTTTGTATTGTCTCTCTAATATTACTATGCACCCTCATCCTTCTTCTTGTTCCACGAGTCTTAAAACTTCTACCACTTGTCTTGGGTCTATTCCATGTGTATTTTCTTAGCTAGTGAATTATTCTTTTTATAGTACATCAACTATTACACAAGTTAATGTCCCTATAGTGGAGTGATTTATAATCAACCAGTGAAGTGCATTTTATAAAAATCAGCACACCTCTCCAAGAATTTTGTTAGATGACTCGGTTATCCTCAATAATGACTGAAACAAAATCCATGATGTTTTTAGGTATAATAGGATCATTCTATGGAAAAACACTAATATACTACTAAAAGGTTCATATTCAAGAAGGTCCTTGGTTGGGTTGAGCTCCATATATAAGTGAATAATGTCCTCACTAGGACCCTTACCCACAGTAGAAGCCCCATCAACCACCTGTGGAATTATTTGAGGTTGGATCTACCACCACCGATTCCTTTACGACCTCCATCCATGGAATAATATTTAACACCTTCATTGTGGGTTTATTTTAAGAATCCACAACTGATTGTATTTCCAAGCTATGTTCGGTCATCACAACCTCACCAATCATCTCGGAATATAGCACAATTTATACCTCCTCAATTGAAGGCATTGTTCATTCATACACATCCTTTTTGGAATTATATTTCCGTGTTATCCACAACAACCTTTTCCAAAACCATAATCAATGGGATATCATATTTGTATTCTACTACCCTAGGCTTCAGTATCACCACATCTAGATGATCAATAAACATGAATTGAACTACATATTAAATAATATTTTTTGGTGAGTGACTTATCAGAAGTAAAAGACTAACAAAAAACTAAATAGAGTAATAGTATAAAAATAATTTTACAATAAAATGAGAATCCTGGAATGTTTCATGGGAATTACCCATGGTGACTGTGTTCCCCCAGTACCTATAACCTTGTTTTTTAGTAACAAATCAACTAGAGGTTGTCATCCTATGATCTCAACAACATGGAGAATCCTTGTCCTTACTATAGAATTTTTTTGGCCCCATCATCCTATTCTATAGATTCTTCGTGAACCAACCAAGACTCCACTCATTCTAATTCATGAACAAGTAAAATTATTTTCAGGAAACAATATATGTGGTTGGGTAATATCCAAGGAACATATGGTGAGAAGAATTTCATGATTGATAATTGGATATTAATTCCTAGAATAGCCCTAATATGACATGATTGAAATGGAATCCTATGATCCTTTTCAATTGGATTCACTTGAAGCAATGTGGCCTATAAGAATATAGGCAGAAGAAGGAAAACCCTACAACACTTATACCTAGTTAGTCAAAGGTTGAAAAACAATATGGGAGTAAATCATGTTCATTAGATACATAATTTGTTACATCACTTAATCAAGGAAATCTTCGAATTTGGTCCTCATGTGGCCCATCTTGGTTAGGAATATCACCTTATCATAGAGTCACTCAGGTATCACATGAAGTTAGGTGATCGGTTTCTGGATACATCGACTCTCCTATAACTAAAGAAAAATAACATCACTGGGAAAATCCATGCAGCACATTCACTTCCCAAAAACTAGGTTTTGTTCCCTAAAAATTGTTATATATGATACTATATCTACACTAATATGTTTTAGATGAGTTTCAATCCAATTTACAATCCAATCCCTATAGTTTCTTCCAATTTTTGAACAAGAATTTCTAGATCTACAACAACTACTCCAATTTTATTGAATCTTCCTCTACAACATAAACTACCTCACCTTTCCCTCTACCCCACAACCATGGGACCCCTTCTTCAAAATCATCAATAATTCTATTCCAACGCAGTTTTTCCCAAGGATATCTGCTCTACTAACTTATATCATACTCATAAATGAGTGCATAAGATTTGGTAAGTGGTGGAAACTCATTCCACACCATAACATCGTTTTCTTCTAAAACATGTTGTATCCAAATTTGTAATGAAAAATCAGGATTATTATGAATCCGTAATCTATACTAAATCAGTGAGATAATACATGAATTGTATCATCCTCATAAATCATATTGAGTTTTATAGTTATAAATCACCTTACGGTCCACCATCACCTCCAGTACCCCATCTCAAAAGACCATGAGTTATGACCACTGGTCAATGGTCCTTATTCAATCACAAGTAACCATTACCGTGAGGAGAGGATGAAAATAGAAAATTATGCTCTCCCATGTATGATCCTCAAAAATACATCATGTGAGACCATGTTTATTGGGGGACTCCAAATAATTATCAGGATTGATAGACAAAATTCTATGTTGGAGGGTAGACTGGGGTTGGATATTCATATTCCTCAATGTGTGAACCTTCGCAACAGTAATAGAAGATTAAAGGCCTTCATTTAGGGAATGGATTAATCCCATGGATGATATGGTTGATCATATTTTATATCATTTACAATATTCATACTGCTAGGTCGATGTATTACCCCTTCAATTGTATTGATTACCTGATAATGGTACTCGACATCAACCCAATGTGTGCATCCCACACCTGGAACATCCATTCGTTGATCAGAGTTGTGAGAAATACTTCTATCCTGACCATAATATCCTCAGGATTCATGTTTCATCACCAAAACATCCATTGGAACTCCTCTACAAGACTCAAATATGAGTGATCCATGGGTCATTTTTTTTCCATTAAAAATTAGCGGTTCCTTAAAAGTAACATATCTCTTGGGTCATTCAAGAAATTCCCAAAAAAAATTAATGAAATGGATTACATAATCCCTTATTCTAGGTCTCACGTTCTCTTCCCCATGAACAAAAACACACTTCATATTCCTATAAGTGGCTTCTAGTCCTTCCAAATTTCCTTTTAGGGAGAAATTCATCATACATGGCCACTTGGATTGGGATCCTAGAACTCCAGTAGAGATTCCACATGATGATTCCATACTGCCCATGGTCCAGTTGGTATTTTTTTTGTCCACTGTTAATTAAATCCCAATAGCTAACGAATGATACCAATGATATTGTAAAGATGGAATAATGAGGGAAATACCACCTCATAGGGCCCAAACAACTTCATTGTAACTTAAAATTTGTGACAGTAATAGTGTACCCATTTTTCCTAGGCCCATTCATCTATGATGATTTCACCTTGGATTAGGTCTCATTACTTATTCCATCATTTTATATGGTCTATCAAACCCACCTTGAGAAAAAAATTTCTTTTCCAATAGGAGACTATTGTCCCTCCTATGTATAATTAGAACTTTCAATAATCAAAAATCATGTAAATTCATATTAATCATGTCAAAACATTTCAATAATAAATAATTAAGTTTCAATATGTGAAATTTTGTCTATCATTGATCTCTAATTAATTTGTTACATTCTTCTTACATTTAAATTAAAAGTAATTCCATACAAAAATATATTACAAGAATAAAAAAATAACACTGACCAATGAAATGACTTACCCACAATGAAAACATCCTATATATTTAAATGAATCATCAATTCGGATGACCTACAGTGGAAAATTATATACCAATTGTGAAGGTGACATACCAATAAAAATGACATTCCAATGAAGACATCACACCAATTAAAATATCCCACCGATGAAAAAAACATACCGAAGAAAATGAGTCACCGACATAGATGAACTACTAATGAAAATGACCAACTATAAGTATAGATCACCAACCGATGCATGGTGTTACTAATGAATGGAATCCCCGACAATTAAAACGTTTCACTAACATTTAGAATGACCGAAAAAATGACATACCGATGGGATGAGTCAATGAAAATTTTATATAATGACTAGGGACTCACCAATAGACTGTTTAAAATTTCTCATTTTTAAAAATATTTATCCCTGTAATATATTGATTGTTTTAATGCAATTGATTAATTTAATTCCTTTTTAATGACATTGTAAATGGGGATTTCAGAAATACCAGGTGTTAGGTCAACCTCAAATATGACTATTTTGTGGCTAAAATAATTTATCTTCAAAGGAGAGTGGATGAATAAATATATAGGGTAAAACTCACAAAAGCATAATTAGACATTCCATGAGAATCATACGAAAGAATGATAATTCACAAGGAATTATTCATTCCGAGTTTCTTTGATCCACGGAGCTGAAAATCATCAAAATTTCTATCATCTCAGTAGTATTGAACAAAACCATAGGAGATGAACATCTCAACAACCCGAAGACAGAACACAGTACTCCTTGGCACTCTTTTTTTAGTGTTTGTTTCTTGAAGAGTACTCAATCTTCAACACTAATACATTAGAGACTCCAAATCTGATTTAATTCACACTTAGAGAATCTATAAAACATTATTAATATATTCTTATATGATGTGTTATATCTAACTAAACCATAGATATGTGTGTGAATATTTACTAAAACAAACATAGTATATCATTCTAAACTAGAGGATACTATATATCTGCAGACACATATATTTTTAAACTTGTTTGTCCCATATGGAACTATGGAAGAGCTAATGTCTGAACTGTTTGATTGTTTTCCCATATAGAACTATGTACGATATGTAGTGACCTAGAATGTCTCTTGTTCTTTTGTTAACCTCGCTATAGTGTGTGGATCAATGAATTATATACATATATTTCCTAGTGGAATGTGACCACCAAGTAGAGTGGATTATGACTTATCTTTGGACTAAACTAATTGTTTTATTCGATGTGTTTTTGATTTAGTATTTCTCGGTTATAAAATATATTTATCGAAATTTATTTTTACATTGATATATAGTCATTGATAGTAGTTAAATATGTGTTTACTTATTGATGTATTTTCTAATATTTTATCAATATCTAATAGTGTTATAACTGTGAATTAATCAATCATTTGAGAAAATATATGTACTATAAAACTATAATATTTTCACTACATTTGTTAACTGGCCAGTATTATTTTATATTAGGGGAACATTTTAGATTAGCCTTATAAATAAAAATTTATATAGGATCTCAATTCACCCCTCCCTCTTGGGTGTCTAACTCCGACCAATATTTTCGTACTAATGGGTATATTCTTCCATCTCCAATTACTCTTCATTGATATTATTCACACGGTTCGATAGTGTGTTCACATTAAGAGACATGTGTACCTTTATAATGAGTCCTACCATAAAACTATTCAATTGTATTTATCTAGGAAAACACATTTGGAAGTTAGAGGGATCATCCTTACTGATATAGTGAATAAATACATCATCCATCACTGCAAAACATTAAAATTGTATCCCCATTGACCATGGGTATTTCTGTTGACCCTCTTCATTAAATGTCTTCAGTGTGTTACTATTTATATAGCACCGAATATATCCCTAATCTTGGGTCTTCCAACTATCTCCATTAATCTGTCAAAAAAATTCACTACCCTTAAATGATATTGTTTTAGAACTTCAAATTATTGAGAATCTAGTTCATGGAGGCCGTTTCATGGTGGTTTTCATATCATGGTATAGTTTACAAAAGATTATTCATTCAATTCCGTTTGTGGAATATTATTTTTGGAACTATAGTTGGAAGAAGAGGTGAATTTCATGATCGGTGATTATTGAAATAAAAAAAATGTCATGTAGGTATTGAGCACACCCAAGAGACCCCAAACCAAATTTATAATCATGGATTTAGACTGAGATTCACAAAATGGGATTCCCAATAACCAAAATTTTATGGTTATACATCCTAAACAAACCCTACTATACATCATTGGATCCAATTATAAGGGGGGGATGTATATTATTGACACTGAAATATAAATGTTAAAGATGAGGCTGATGAAGGAAAACCAATTTGATGTTAATTCGAGGAAAAAAAATAAAAATATTTTCAAGTTTTTTTATCCATAATGGTTTGAAAATTAATGAATTGAAGTAGCCCATGGATGTCCCTAGTAGTGAATGGACTTGGGTGGTGACCTTCATGCAATGTAACTACTTTTTGAGGAAGTCCCTAGCTATAATGTCATAACCTGACTGAGCACTAAATCGGTAGTCATAACGGTCACCACATGACCTTCAGTGCATCTCCCTATATTCCATAGGATTAAGTATATTAGAAAAGGTATATAGTTAGTTCAGTTTAGATACTATACCCTCATGGTAGTGTTACATCATGGTTTATCAAACAACAAATAGAAAGAAACAACCAATGAAATATAAATCAACGACAAAATAATGGAAGAAAATTGTAATATCAATTAAATATGAATATTTCCAATTCTATTACATATAATGAATGAATGATATATGATGATACATAATATAAAGAAGTAATCCTATTATATTCTATATAATAAAGAACAATACATTACACATGTAAAAAAATAAATAAAAAACCCAAAGGGATTATCCACGATAATCCTAAACTCGAGCTCAACCATATGATACTAACTCATCAGGTATTTATAGAACAACAAAAAAAAGGTCCATAGGCCAAAAAACATGGTGGTATACATGGGATCTAATGGTACCTGATAATGGTGTGACATAAAATCTCTGTCGGCTGACACCCTTGGTGTTTTTCCCATTCCATTTTGAGATAGTAAAAATTTATGTATGTGTGCAGGTAAATAGATAAGTATTACGAAAATGTACAAGTGATAATAGAAACTAAAATTCTAAAATAGTTATGTGAAAATATCCCTTCATGGATCCCTTTACAGTATAGTCATACTCCTATATCATGGTAGCTACAAATATTTGACAAATAAACAAAACGACATTTCAAAACAATATTAGAGTGATAACATTCATAACCAAACTCTATAATCTCACATGTCACAATTTACTTTGTCCAAGACAAATAACCATATGTATCATATAACTCACCACCATTCCATTTGTCAAATAGTCAAGCCACTATGGTCCAGATCCAAGGTGTGGAAAACCAAGGAATCCCTATCGAGTCCCTTGATCATCTTGACAGAATCCTAGTAGAGGAACTGGATGGAGTACAATGATTATGTCTACCAAAAATATCATATGTGTGTCCATGAAATCCAATTCCATGGTGTAGAAATCACCAAGGAATATCATCAAAATAAGAACCAATGGGAATACTAAACCAGTTCCATCTACTACAACATTAAAAATCCGTGGAGAGTAATCCATGTTATATATACAATCATTCATAAATATCTTATCATTTAATATTAAAACCTATATGAGTCTATCAACTAATATATAAATAATTCAATTCAATTCATAAAACAAGTATACCCACTCATTATTTGCAATTAGTAAAAAATCACTTCTCATTATTATTCCCACTAATGTATACAAATTCATAATAAAATTTGAATTGAGTATACCGACTCATTAATAACAATTCAAAAAGATGGAATTTTATTAATACACCTCCTCATTTATCCCAACATCGTACAAAAAATCACCCATGTGTTTACTCACACATATACCCATTTTCTAAAAAACCCCATTAAACTACTCAACTACAATAATATCATTTAACCAATGGGTGTCAACAATAAAGAGAGATAGTAGATATCCTATGTAAAGCAATAAATTTTAGATAAATATAATAATCTTATTAATAGGAAATGATATGAAAAAACAACCTTGGTGGTTCATGATGGGTGAATTAAAATTTTAAAGGATGTGATGAAACATAAAATCATCAATGGTTCAAAAAAGTTTTATAAAAGAAAAATCCAATGCCTAATACCATTAATGGAAATTTCGTAAACATTCCTCAAATAACACTATGTCATTAATGAATAGTGAAAACTACAAAGAATAAAGAGAATAATGCATTGAACTTCTACTTATTATCCTTTATCATAGAATATTGAACACCTTTATTGGAGTGGTTTAATTATAAAAAAAAGATTTTTTTAATAAAACAAATAATTTATCATAGCTACGCATATCATTAATTTTCATTGTTCAATTTATCAAATGAAAATCACAATTAAACAAATTTGATGAGGAAAATAATGTATTAATAAATTTTTAACGGTCAAATATAGGGATCCAAACTCCAAATAAGGCCATTATAAAACAAAAAATTTGGCACATGACTTATTCAATAGAAAAGATCACTTAACACTTACCAAAACATATATTCAAATATATATATATATATATATATATCAATTAATACAATATAAATATTTCCCTCTCCATGAGGGAAGTTGTACATGGAAAATATATATATATATACATACATACATACCTATTTTTATGATTAAAAGTAATTAATGTGTAATTAATCTCTCTAAAACCAAATATTAGGGATGCTAAATCACCAAAAGACACAACATAAAATATGAGATGCCAAAAAATGGGTGGAAAACTCACATCAACCTTAAAAAAACAATTCAAATTGAACCAATCCACTTTTAATTCATTGTAGTATCTATAAACATTCATGAAGAGGTCTCAAGAAGCTTTTTACAGACACTAAAATAAAAATATGCACAAAAATATTGATTAACCCTTCTATAGGGTTTCTTCCGAACCTCATCGGGAAATTGGAAAGTGAAAATTATACAAATGAATGGAGGATAAGTGATATAAGTATTTTAGTTCAAAAGGATTGATAAAAACCCAATAGAAATATATGGAGATCATTCTACCAAGAGGGAGCTAGAGGGAGGTATCACGAACGACCAAGTGGATCCCATAAATAGGGGCATCACATTATTTTTAACAGGAAGTGGGGAGAGTTATGTTTTATTTTAATTTATTTTTTTAGAAATTAAAAATACATGAGAATAGGATCTCAATTCTTGGTTTAGACTGCAATATTTTTCAAACCATGCACCTACCTGGTGAAAATTACTGGGGACCTTATGAACCCTACATGTTTTGTCCTGCATGGTTTTCATATCCTTGAAAAACAAGTGTGATAAATAGAGTTGAGGTGCTTCCCAATTGACAGTAAACATGCATTCTTGGTGTTTTGTTTGATAAACTGTGAAATCATTTTTTGCAACACACATATCCAAATGTAAAAGGTCACATGGTTCTGGTTGGGACCACATGATTTCATAAAAACATTGCACCCTCTACAATCACTCAAAAAATGTTTTTTCCAGCCCTGGAATTCCCAAACATGATGAGAAACCCAAAGGTCCTATCTAGTAGTCACCCATTCCAAATAATAATACATTGATGTGTTGAAACTCTTAAAAGTTTTTTCTTAAGCATTGATTGTTAAACGACTCATCCAGTAAACATACATGTTCAAATTCTCTTAGAATTCCATCCCTTATAAAATAACAGGATCCTATAATCTCCCCCCACAGAGATTATCATCCTTGATTAGAATTTAGTTATAAAAAACATCAACCAAACTACAAGGGTGTGATTTATTTTTTGAACGGTCACATCGTGCTTGCAAACTACAACCCCACCATTAATCATTTCACAATACTATGAAATTAACTCCATAAAAACATGATCCAAATGTAATTTTCAAACTCAAAGATAAAATAAGTGATTAACCAATCCCTCTTAAATAGTGTCAAAATCACAAATTTTTCCATTTAAAAAACATCCCACATCTTCTCTCCACCAAAATTCCTAGCATTGTACATCTAATTATAATAAATGTCTCTTTCACCATTGGAATTTCAAAATATGGAACATCCAAAGAATTCTAGCAATTCTTAACATTTAATTTTATTCATCTAGGAGAACCTGATTACATATGATGTCATATTAATGACCACCCTTAAAGGGTACATTCAAATCCCAATAGACCAAACAGAAACCATTCAAAATATTCCATGAAGGCATAGCTGACCAATATAGTAAATTCACCTTAAACAAGTGTTGTTCTTTAAAATTGGTTCTACTACTCCAAATACGTTGAATAAGAAATAAAGGATTCTATCCACATTGGTTTACTATTCTCAAATGATCATCTTACACAACTTTTTTATTTCGATAAAACTACAACACATCCTTCCAACCATTCTACATATTTACAAAAGAAAGAATATTTTCAAACAAAAAGAGTATTTATCTCAATAATTACTCGATGATTTTATAAGAGTATCTTCATCTGTTTCAACACAATAATTGATTATTATGTATTATTGGGATTAGTATTTTATAATATCATAAACAATGTTTAATTGAATATTTTATTATTATTTTTATTTTGGATTTTCTATCTTAAAACCATTTACAAATTTACTCTGAATGTTTTGGGTTTATATTAAATGTTTGGTGAATTTTAATTACATTTCACATATAATTTTCAATATGTTTTTATACATTGTGTATGATTTTCCCATTTCATATGAATAATTAATTGGAATTATTAATTGTTTAGTGGGGAACGATATATCCCCTCAGTTTATCGGTGTGTATTAGGAGACAAAGTAGGTATTTGAACAATACCTTTACAAAATGGTTATTTATGGTAATAGAAAAAAGGATTTATTGTATTGTTATGATGTCCCACATCATTAATTACCATATTATTAAAATAATATTTGAAATTCATGTGGTTATTCTACTTGTAGAATACCCATGTTTCTTCTATATTATATAATTTTTTATTCATCTCTTATTCCTTCCATTATGTGTTCATGTTTACTATTTAAAGGAATATGTTTTTAGTTATGAAACTTGCCTATTATTTATGTTTATGACAACTTCCATTGTATTTCTTGCACTTACATAGAATATGAAATCAACCATTATTATGATTCATTTTATTTTTCAATCAATATTGTTATTATGAATGACCTTCTGGTATAAACTAATAGTTGTGGTTGTTCCCAATAAAACATATATGTTGTATTTCATTTCATGTTGTATTGTTGAACCTGTATATGTATCTAGTTTTCCAAACGTACTGAACCACTCAATCTGTCTTGATACGAATTTCTTGTTATCATGCCAATGTAATGAAATAATGCACCCACTCTATGAAACTGTGATCATGTTGTTATAGTAGGAATCAAATGATGTTTAGCAGAAAACAAGGAAACTAGATTTAGAAAACATAGATTAGAGAAAAAAACATAAATAAAGTCATTAGGATAAGTATAGAATAATATCCTATAATTTTTATAAGGAATAGATTATGTGGATCTTTCTACCGATACATGCATGTTTTGATACTATAAGTGGATGTTGTTCTACAAAGATGTACCTAGGAGTTAAAAATCCAACAATTTGTTTTGATCTTGACCTGGGGTATCCTGGTACATGACAACGGGTCTTACTATGCACCAGGATTGACACTCCTTGGGGATATGGTTAGGATAATTTACATTTTCCTTTCAATAAATTATATTAGATTTAAATGTAAATATTTCCTCAAAGAAAACATGCTTATGATTATGATATTATATATTCATAGGATTTCAATTTAGTCTATGTACATTTCTATGTTGTAATAATACATTATGATTAATATCTTATTCTAGTGTATGTAGTTATATATAAATGGTTCCTACCAAAATGAATGAGAACTTCACAAATGAATGTGATAAAAAAAATTATTAGGATCACACATTGTATGGTATTTGGACATAATATCATCGAAATATATTCTCCTAGGTATCCTCATTATATAAGTAAAAAAACATGTGTTAACATGATATGTAATGAATTCATTGAGTCCTTTGGCTTAGAAGGGAATCAAGAAAAAAAAATAGGATGGAAGATAAAATTATTGATAAAGGGATGATGTGAATGAAGATTTTTACCACATGTCATAAATGAGGAAAGAACCATCTTTGTAAATTCTTGAATGGAATGGGAGTTTGTTTTATGTGTGGGAAAAATGAAACTAATTTAATGATTTCAAGGGTATGAAATATGTTTTCTATGTACAAAGCATCATATACAAGGAATAGAGACCGTATGTGAGGCCATTCCTAAAGTGTCAAAGGAATACACACCAAATGATGATATTGAAAATTAGAATGTCGTGATAGAGCCTAAGATTATGTGGAAGGATTAATATGTCTTTTCAAGAATCATGTCATTTGAATATTTTATCAGTAATGTACTGGTTATAATAATTATGGAATACATGAGGATTGTATTATAGCACTATTTTATTATGTATTTGAGGTAGTATGATGTATTGTAACAAGGATAAGTTACTCAATAGAAAATTAATATCTAGAGAAAGTATATGGTTGATGTAAAGACAACCCTCAATATATTCATGATGATTAAGATAACGATGAATAAATGATTCATTTGGATTATTAATAACTACCATAAATAGATTATAGTATTTTAGACATGTGTTCTAAGATATAATTGATGGAGTCTACAACATATTTGGATATATGGAATATATCCCATATCAGGTGTTAGGATAAATGAATGTTTCTAATAAGGATTTTTAGTAATTTTAATTATTACCATATTTTAAGAGGAAACATGATGAAGATATTCACATGTATGGATTGTGAATATTTATTGCTTCTTCATGTTGATTAATGCTAAATAAGGTAGCATATGCCTTGAGGAAGATGGATCATGGAGTTATTAATAGAATTCAGATTCCCAATGACTCCATGTGCATATATATAGAAAGTATTTGTATTGGAATTATTATAAGGAATTGGATCATGATATTTTGGAAAGATAAATCCTTTATACAACGGTTAACGTAGATCATTGTATGTATTTTTTTAGTTTAATGTCACCATGTTCTAAAACATGTTCTATGAGATGATGTATAGATAGTTCAAGGCCCAAGAAAAATATAATATTGTGTTTAGGAAATAGAAACATATATTTATAATCTTATAAGAGTTTAATGATTCCTCAACTCAATGAAATTTGTCATAAACAAAAATTAGGACCTATTATATTATTTTTTAATGATATTAATGTAATTTTTGAAAATGGTTGAATATGTTTTTTTGGTAATGATCATTCATCTGGGAATGTTATCTATCACATTCCCTTATAACATGAAGGATTTATTATTCTCCCATGATCATTTTTCCAATTAGAATTCCTTGTTATGTAGTAAATGATGCATTTCTATTTACCTCTTATTAAGATGACATTTTACCCATATTATTGATATGGGTTTCCCACAAGGGTATTTTCAAGTATCAACAATTAACTTCTTGTGTTCAATTTCAAATTTCGAGGATGATTTTATTGTATGGAGGGGAGAATGTAACACCTCAATGATATGAAAATAAATTTTATATTTAATTCATGAAACACTGAGTACCTAAATAACACTTTCTTTTATCCCGGTTGATGAACAAAATTTTTTAAATTTTGTTTTTTAAATTTAAAAAATATGACATACATAGTTGCATTCAAGGTGTTTTTTGGAATATGAGAGAATAGTCTAATTTTTTTAAGAATAGTAATAAACCATTATCAATAGAAACCTCTCCTTATGAATAGTAATATGAACCTTGTGAATAGCGATGTAAACTTCTGAATACCATGTTGATCAGCATGCATTTTCATCTACCCTTATTATCATGACCCATCCCACGGGGCCCGAACGTGACCACCCCATGTATGCCATCCATAATACAGTTGTTGGTGACTAGCACCCAATGGATTTTCCCAAACAGGGATGGAATTGTCTTAGATATATGTAAACACCGAAAAGGGAAACCAAAGTATACAACTGTCAAAATTAAGGTATAACCATGATTGTAAAGTACAATCACATGTACTACTAAAAACTGAAATTAATGTGCCGAAATAAAATCCCTAAAAAATGAAAAGAATGTATATATCTTGTACATATTCCCTGTAGATATACCTAGAGGGTAGTAGAATTATGTCTGATGTAGAAGATGAGGATCATGACTGATCATGTCACATCAAGCTCCACCATATTGTGAACCTACAAATTCTTCCCCGGAGTATATATAGTCCTCACAAAACACAAATGTGAGGGAAGAGCACAAGTAGGGTTGAGTAAAACAACACATTACGAGACCCTAAGACCCCCGATGGTCTCTTAGTAATCTACAATGAAAAACATCATAATAAATAACAAATAGTTAGTATCACAAGTATGATCTAAATCATGAATGACATAACAAAATAGACAGCTCACTATAATGGTATAACATCAAGGATGATGGGATAATGTTGACTAATCTTAAATCCATATCGTCTTATCCGTATTGACTATACTGCTCAAATGTATAGGGAACTGTATGCTGAACTGTATTTCTCCATAGATGTTGGCCCAGTTTGGTCACTCGTGGTGACCCATATTGGTCGCCGGTGCGGACCCGTATTGGTCACCAGTGTTGATCAGTATTTCTTGCTGGTGGTGACCCATATGGGTCCCTGGTACATTGGTTGTGATGATTAGTCTTATATCTAGATCATCCCACTCTGGAATTTCTGATGCTGACACATATTGATCACTCTCCTTCTTCATGTCACAACCAGCCTCTGGATTCCCGCACCTTGGAAGCATGATCTCTGGAATATTTTGTTCCCCAAGCCATAAGATAAATTTCAACTTGTATCATGTCCCATAAAAAGCATACCCACGGTAATTCCCCATCATAGGGTTCCCAACGTGATATAAGACTCGTCGATTGGACACCCAGTCAGTGATATATGGGTACTTGTGTTGAAAGGGCCTGGTTGGGATCACGTTTGATCCAACTATTTTCACACGTCAAACTCTGTCAAAACACAAATATAGTATATTCATAGGACCTTATTTTCAAAAGGGTCCTAATTCCACTGATGGTGCGTTGATCAGATGTTAGGTCTGTTTGTTACACCTCATAACATGAAATGAGGGTAATCGCGCTACAGTCTGGATCGGCTCGGTCAGGCTCGCCAGAATACACCAATGGGAACACTTCCAAAAACGGGGACCCAATTCCACTGACATCATGTCATACAAACAATATTTTAATTAGTTACAATCAATTATTTATTTGAGATCCGATATGGTCGGCCCAGTTTAAAAGGTTCGGCTCATCGGGGTCGGCCTGGATTGTTTGACGCCCTGGGCTGATGTCGGCCCGACACGCCGGGTGGGACTCGGCCCTTCCAAGATAGTCCACTGGGATTGGGGGGGGGGCTTCCCATTCAGTTGGCCTTCGTCCGACCTAGTACACATGATGGAAGTCCGTTTATCTGGATACCCTCAGGAATGCATGGTCGTTTCATCTGAATGGTGGGGTACTGCCCCACCACTTGCAACGATCATCCAGATAGTTGACCGGTCTCCAGCCGACGTGGCATGTGGAATCTCCCACCACTCACACAGCATGTTGGTCATGGTTTATTCCACAGATGATGCATGTGGGATTCTACCTACTTCTGTATGGATGGCTTGGGCTGATCACCTCTGCCTATAGAGGCATGTGATGGTGTGTCGCTATCCTACTACCCATGCCTCGTTGTCGTGGGCCTCCTCTGGCCACCACCATCTGCCAGCGGTTCTTTCTGTGGGCCACCAAACATGCTCTGGTGGCCCATTCATAGTTTTTTTTCTGCCTACAAGCCTCTTTAGTAACCACCGCCACTGCATGAACCCTATATTTGGCTTTGTGTCTCATTTCCAACCATTCATGGGAAACACTAGAACAACTTATTCGAAGAAGGGTCTGGGCCTTGTTTGGATTGGCATGTGCCCTCCACGTTAGCATTTTAATAAGGGATGTGAACATCAAATAGAGAATTTAGAAATAACTTTTGAATTGTAACCCTGTAACAACATCCTGTGTTAAAAGAATGATATGTGGATCAACCCATTAGTCGGTTGATAAATGTTCTTTGTATAAATAAAGAGTGTGGATGTAGGAACATTAAATGTTCCAAAAAAAACCCTTACCTGGATGATACTTCTATTGATGATGATGGATGGGACCTCCTTCTATGTTGTAGTTGGTTCGTGATTTTTTGGGGCTTGTCACATCTCTCTAAATCCAGTCTCAACCTCCAGGTCATTGTTTCCCTAAGACTTTTCCAGAGGTTCTTTTCTTGATGAAGTCATTCCAAAACCCGACCTTATGGACTATTTAAATATTAGGGGGAATGGTGAGTAAAACATTGAGGAATTAGTGAAATTCATTTAATGAATTAATGAACATAATTTAATTCACAACGTCAAAGTAAGGTAGTTGAAGAGTCAAGACATTCAATAGCTTGACAAGTCACCGGTCCTACCACCACCACTCATTTAATGGAGAAAAAGAAAATAAAATAACATTAACATTTAATTTTACTTATCATAAAAGATTACAAAAATATATTTTTCTCCCGACCTACTGTATTTGAAGTAAAGCCACCCTCAAGTGAATCATGGAACATCAGATTAAATGGTGTCCTTATATTTTTAATCTTAGGACCAGTTCAAAATTTAAAAATATCACCAGTCTATTTAATGAATGTACCATAAAAATGTTCAAAAATCTATTCAGGGAAAACCATGCCATAGAATCATTCGCCGTCATTTTTTGCAGGCTTGTAAAATTCCCAAATAATTAAAATAATTACATGGAATTTCTTGGGTCTTTACAATCTCTCCACCTTGTGTCTTTACATCCCTGAAATCCAAAAAATGCTACACAAACAAAGAGAGCTACTGGTAATGCATATAAGCCACTCTCTCCCATGTTATCTCCTATAGATTATCGTCTCATGAAAGAATAAATACCATAGGTATCGACCACCCATAAAGGATCCTCTCCTATCAGTACTCCATATCTACTGTGTAATCTACAAAAGTTACCCCATCGTCAATCTCCTGCTCGCCCTTGTCAATAACGTGAGATGGGTCATGTATGTATCTCCTATGAAGAGATAAATGGAAGATATCGTGCACCATGTCCTAATAAGGTGTCAGTGCCAAAAGGTATTCCCCCTTTCAAATACACTGAATTTTCTAGAATGGTCTCATAAACCATGGGGAGAGTTTGCTGCCTCTGCCAAATCATCATAGTCCCTGTCAAGAGAAGGAATTCAAGAATATGTGGTCCCCCTCCTAGAACCATAGTGGTCTCTTTCTCCAATCAACCTAGATCTTCAGTCATCTTTGTGCATTCTTTATCTGCTATCGGATGACCTACACCATCTCTGTGGGAGAATGTACCATCTATGGGCCCACGAGTGTTGCCTCTCCTATATCTGTCCATCACAAGGGTGATCTACAAATTCATATATAAAATGGCTCAAATTGGTCCAAAACATTATTAGAGTGATAGTTATTTTTTTACATGAACACAAATGTGGCTAGGTGGTCCTCCCAACTGTGACCAAAATCTGGGACACCAGCACAAAGCCTATCCTCCATGGTCAATATGGTTCAATCAGTATGACCATCTGTCTACGGGAGAAAAGTTCTGAAAAAGTGAAGATAATTCCCAAAACACTCCTTCAATCATTTCCACACCTGAGATGTTAAACATGTGTCTTTTTTTAGACTATCATCGATGTCACCCCATGATGTCTCACAATATCCTAAAAATACAGACGTCCAAATCTCTCTACTGAACCCTTCTTTTGAATAGAAAGGAAGTGGGCCGAATTGGTGATTCGATCAACGATCAACCAGATGGTATCGTGCCTTTTAGATGTACTTAGTAACCCCTTAATGACGTCCATCGATATCCCATCCCACTTCCACTATTTAATCTAAAGGGGTTGGGTCAGCCTACTTGTACCTGGCGCTCGACCATCACATGTTGGAAAGTGAGGAATCTTGGAATGAACTCTACCACATAAATTTTCATCCCAGTCTAACAATACTGATGCTGGTGGTGTTGATACCTCTTAATCACATCTAGATGTGCTTCTAAGGGGGTGTATGGAACTCCCTCATCTCTTTATCTCGTATAACCATTTGAATAAAAGTATGTCCTATGAAAACGATTCTGTGATCCCGACCTTCAGAATATCTGTCAGGTGCATGGCCAGAGGTTATCTGATAACATGTAGCCTCACATTTGATGTCTCTATGTTGTTCCTTCTTAGTGAACAAAAGGAGCAGAGGGGAATCTACCACTGATTGGAGATATACTGTAACATCTTTATCCACAAAGGATGTCTAAATGAGGCTAACTGCTCTGCATCCTCATTCTGTAACTACAGACTCAATCCATGGATAAGTGAATCTGCCTGTACGTTCACCATCAGTGTAGTATAGACTATATCGAAGTCCTTCTCCTAGATGAACTCTATACGACATCATTATATCAGCTTCAGATCATTCTTTGGGAAGATATATCTAAGACTCTTGTGGTCTGAGTAAAAAATGAAGTACTTCCCATCAAGTTGTGTATCCACATATTTAGTGTGAAGACTACTACTGCCAACTCAAATTTGTGAGTCACAAAAATATTTTCCTACGGCCTTAGATTTTGTGATCTATTAGAAATCACTAATTTATCCTGTATCAGGATGCAACTGAGTTCGGTCCCTGATGCATCACAATAAACCTTGTAGTCAGTGCCCTCATCTGGAAACCTTAGGATGAGATCACTGATAAAGCTCTGCCTTAGCTATTGAAAGCCCTTATGGAATGTATATAACCATAGGAATTGTTTCATGTTCTTTTTAAAGGTAGTCATAGGTGTTGCTACTCTGGAGAAATCAGGTACGAATCTCCAATAGTAGCCAGCTAAGCGAAGGCAGCTCTACCCCTCAGTAACAATCCTTCTTGGATCCCATGAATGTATTTCATCAATTTTCACTAGTTCAAATGGAAAACTAGCCACTAAGATGACATGTCCCATGAAGTGGTCCTTTCGTATGCAGAACTCACACTTCGAGAGCTTCTCATATAACTGGTTCTCCTACTGTGTGTCCAGAACTATCTTCAAGTGTACAACATGATCTTCCTCAGACGTAGAGTACACCAAGATTTTCTCGATGAAGACCACCACAAATTGATCATGGTATGGTAGGAATATCCTATAAAATATTCCCATGTACACTGATGGAGTGTTGGCCATGCCGAAATGCATCACCAAGAATATGTAATGTCCTAACTGACAACAGATGGTCGTCTTGGAGATGTCCTCATCCCACTCATGAAGCTGGTGATAGCCTGATCTGAGGTCTATCATCGAGAACCACTTCCCTAAATTCAACTGATCAAATAGATCATCAATCCTCGATAAGGGATACATGTTCTTCATTATCACTTGATTAATGCACTGGTAGTCCAGGAATAGCCTCAAACATATTTCTACCTTCTTGGAAATCAAAAACAGAGATGGCCAAAGAGAAACACTAGTCAATAAGAATCCCTTCCTCTACACGTCCTCCAACATTACCCTCAGTTTTCGGTTCTCCATAGGTGCCATCCGATATGATGGGGTAGTTATCAGTGTTTTTAGTGGGTACAAGTCACTGTCGAAGTATACCTCTCTATGAAGAGCTGGTCCTGGTTCATATTACGGATAGACTTCTTCATACTCATCCACAACCATTGAAAATGGTGGAATCGACTCATCCACCATGTCGAAGGTCATTCAAAACAGCTGATATGTAATCGGCTGCACCCTTTTGAGAAAAAGTGCATCTCGTATTGCTATAATTTTCTATTCACCAAAAAAGGTAAACTGGCCACTATCTCTATGCGTATATCGCACTGTACATCCCAAGCAATCAATATGTGCATGGACTGCTTAAAGCTAGTCAATGCCTAGAAGGTCGTCATAGGGATTCAATGAACCTACTAGAAGATCACATCTGAAAATATCTTCTCAAATAGTAAGATCACACTACTAGAACCCGTGTGTGACTGCCGATTCTCCTCCCATAGGAGTATCCAAATGTAATGGTAAAGATAAAAGTTATGTAAAAATATAAGTGTCATAAACTATGTCCACTACATAGAATGAATGGCTAGATACTATGTCTAAAAGCACTACATTTGAATTAATGAAGATATAGATCATACCCCATATCATCTCAGGTTGGTCTGGATTGTGATCCTCTACTGCTTGTAGCATGTGTTGTCCCTGTCCACCCGCTCCTAGAGCTCGTGGTGGACTGCCTGGGGTGGTGTTAGTAGTTCCTAGTGACCCCGACCACCTCTGGATGCACGTCCTACTCTACTCCCGCATCCACTATCTGAATGAAATCATGATCATTCCACTGCCACTACCTTACTGGTGGCTCCCTCTAACTCTAATGCCTTGCACCTATGACTCTACGTCTCGGGGTCACCCTCCAGAAGGTCTAACACTCTTGAGATTCTGCATTGTCTATCTATTTCTAGCTGCAGATGACTCTGCTACCTATCATATGGTAGTGGATCTCACTATTGATGCCTTCTCAGTAAGGAATATCACCATCAGTAATTCTCTCTCTAGCAACCCAGCTTGCGTTGGGATGCTGAGAGAAACTATCAAAGATATGATCTCTCGTCGGAGCCCCTGTTCAATGTTCTGAGCCTTGAAGTAAGGGTTGTGTACAGTGGCGGTGGAGTATCGAGAGAGGTTAGTAAATCTCACAGAGTATTGAGCCAGAGTCTAGCTACCCTAATGTAGAAGAAGCAGCTTTTGAATATGCTTATATCATAGTATTGATGGCATGAACTCTTTGTTGAATAGTGTCTCAAAGTCCATCCAGATGAGGGTTGTCTCATCATGCACCTAGAGTCTCATGTTCCACCATCATCCCACAGAGCCTTGAAAAAGGCTTGTTGTCAGGTTCATCATTTACTCGATGAGTTTTTCTACATAGCAATATACATGAGAAACCACATCAAGTCGGTCCTTTTCTACCTTGGGGTTTGTCTCACCTGAAAAGGCCTATGTCTCTAGAACCCATGAAATGTGCTCAATCGGTGTTCATGTTCTACTAGTAGAATCTGCTACTCAACAGTTGGTGGTGCTTCTGGTACACCAAATGATGGTGTCATCACTATGAGTGGTTCATATACTGATGCATCAGCGATCAGGGGGCCATCATCCCAATATCTAACTGGAATCCTGGATTTTTTTCTTCGTGGATGCATCCTATATGAAACTGATGCACTACCTTAAATATGATATACAGGGTGAGAGGAATCATGAAATATTAAGAAAACATTTCAAAATAGTAGAAACCAGTGTTTTCATGTAATGAGTTGGGAAATAGAATTCAACGCCTTGGTGTATGGATACATCATTTGTAGCACCAACACTGGACTCCCAATACCGAAAAATGATCTTAAAACACATTACAAAATTACATCATTAATATTATTCTCTGATTTCTTCTAGTAGAACTGACCACCCTATAATACCACTTGGTTATGACCTGTCCCACATGGCGTATAGATAACTACACAAGCCCTCCTTCCATAGGCCATGGGTTGGTGAATATAACTAGAAGACTTTTCCTGAATAGATAAGGAATTGAAATATATATAAATACACAACCAAAAAGGGATACTGATGTAAACAACCAAAAAAATTTTTCTATAACCACGCGAGTAATGTACAACAACAAGTACAAATGTAATCTAAAAACAATGGGATGGAATACAGGACCTAGAAACTGAAAATAATGTAAGAGTTGTTGTATCAACCCTGGATCTCTACCTGGAGGGTAATAATTATATTTATGAAGTTGAAGAGGAGGATCTCGACTACACCCATTGCACTAAACTCCACAATGTCCCAATCATCCAAAGTATTCCTTGGAGCATCAACAGTTTGAACGAGACACACATGTGCGGGTGAAGCCCATGTTGGGGTGAGTATTAAAACGTAGTAGGGTACCCTAAGACCGCCAAAGGGCTCTCGATAATCCGAATAAAACATCATAAGAAATAAATCGAAGGTAATATAAAATAAATGATCTTATTTATGAAGAAAAAATCAAATGACACAACTCACTCCGACTATATAACTTCTTGGTTACTAGGTTAGGGATGATTGTTCATAAATGTAGATCATCCTATCCATCGTAACTCTACTACTGAATCGTATATGTCAATTTATTCTGACCCGTATTGGTCACTAGATGGTGACCTGTATTGGTGGTCGATGTTTACCAGTATTGGTGGATGGTGCAGATCCGTATTGGTCACTGGTGTAAAACTGTATTGGTTGATGGTGCTAACTCGTATTGTTCATTGGTACATATGTATGGATTATTTTTCATATAGCTAGATCATCTTACTCTATAGTTTCAGATGTTTACCAGTATTGGTCACACTCTTTCTTCATGTAAAATCCATCCTCTGGATTATTTCATGTAAAACACTTAATCTCTAGAAAATTATTCTCCTACAGCCATCAGTCATATTTTAACAGGTTTGAAGTGCTGTATCTAAATAATGATTTAGATGCTCAATTACAAGAGAGGATGAATTCTAAGATTAAAGAAATCGCTTTGTATCATTAAGTAAAACTATTTTTAACAAAGCTAAATGATGTAAATTCAAAATTGGTATTTTTGTTTAACTAAACAAACTTTCATGGTTCTTGAAATATGGATCTAGAAATATGTATCTGGAAATGAATCTTAAGGAATGTTTACTTAGGTAATGATTCATCCTTAATGTGTTTTGAATCTTATTTATCTATGTACATAAAATAATGATATAGTATTATAAGGATATTCATTCTTCCTTTATCAAATATCAGCAAAAAAAAACCTAAAACAAAACAAGTAACATTTATGAAATCTTTTAACCCAAAGAGTAGGGTTTCCAAAAACCTAGGATAAAGGTCCCTTGATTTATATATTCACGAATATTTGTCTTACCCACACTACTGTAATGAATCAATAGGAAAATTAGAATCGGTCATGCTATCACCAAATGCACTCAATTTTTAAGTATGTTGGAACCCCTATTTTACAATGCCCATAAATACGTGAACTATAATGTAGTCGACACCTCTGTCATCATATCCATGGAAGTCCTTGATTTTACTCAGAAAAAATAAGAGTCGCATTAAGCTTGCTAAATGAGATGTTCAGAACCCCACCAAAGCATAAGAGTGTAAGTCTATCTAGAAATCACTTCATAGCATGAAATATATAGATTGATCAACATGTGTTGGCCTCATTCGAATGAGCTCATATTTATAGGCACATATCCAATGGTCGGCTCCCTTCTCCAACAGTAATATTTTCCCTTGAATCTTATAATGACATGTACACGTGTCACTCAATCTATAGTTAGTTAGAAATAGATTGCCTGACATCATTCCATAATACCTGTAAGGAATAGGAAATTTTTTAACCAAATTTATTTTTCAGTGTCTACGAAAAATAAAGTTCAGAGTCTAAACAAATAAATATTCATAGTCTATAAGACATGGATATTAAGATTCCCTTGTTCAACAAATTTAGAATCTAAATTCTATATATTTCGGTGTGTGAATTATGAAGAATTTGGACTCTGAATTACAAGGAATTCAGAGTCAAAATCTTCATAAATTCAGCATCTGAGTTCTGATGATTTCAGAGTCTAAATTATAAGGAATTCAAAGTTATAATTTTGAGGAATTCAGATTCTGAATTCAATGAAATTAAATATCTGAATTAGGATGAATTCAGAGTCTAAATTTTTTGGAATTAGGAGTCCGAATTCCCAGGAATATTGATTCTGAATTATGAGGAGTTTTGAGTCTGAATTCTATTAAATTCATAGTTTTAATTCTGTGGATTTTGCAATCCGAATTATGAGGAATTGTGATCTTGAATTCAATGAATCTGGAGTCTGAATTTCTGAGAATTCTGAACTCAAATTCTGTCAATGAAAATATAATACTCTATAACTATTTATATTTAGGATTCAAAGGTTTTATATGTGAACCCAATTTTTAGAATTAGGAATACAATGAGTTAGATTTAGAGAGACTATAAAAAAAAATGGAAAAATGGTATGAATAAGTATTTTCTTATAGAATGAAAATATTCCTTATTAAAGTAATTCATTGGGAAAATATAATTTTTATTGAGATAAAGTGTGTGTGATTCTGAAAAAATATTGTTATGGAAAATTAATTAGGAAAACTTATTGACTCAAAAATATATCACTTTTTGGAAATCATAATCATCCTTACGAAAAAGAATATATGTACATAGAATTTTCCATTATGAAGATTAAAACAAAAACAGATATCCCTTTACATATTAATCATGGTGAATACGTCTAACCCCACTTAGTTTTTTAAATCACTATGGATCGTATTACTTACTTACATAAATATAATTTACATTTACTTAAATTAAAATATCTTCTTTTATTAAACTACCCCTTAGATAGGATCCCCCTGGCATTGGTAATTTTTTAAATTAATTAGTATTATATTTGTCATACACTTCTCCCCCAATTTGATTTTCAAAAAGGAATAAATGTAATGGAAAACAATACAGTACTTAAATATTAGTACTATACAAAAAACATATCTAGAAAAAACGAAAATTTCATTACATTTGAAAAAATTTGAACTGTAAATTAATTACATAAAACGATCATAATGGGGAAAAATACAACATATTTATCCATAGAAATTAATTTCTTCAGAATGGTCATCATATTTTTAGGATCCTCATGACGCTCATCAAAATTCCTGAGCAGCTGATCCTGGTGATTATTTTTCTTCTCCGTGGCTTTGATCATTTCTTCCTAATCTATAATAAATTCTGCATGATCTTTCATAAGTTCTTCCTGCTTACTGAGCGTTTCTTAGAACTCAATTCTATAATATTTTTTCCTTTTACATTTCACATTAACAGAATTATGGTTCCCATTAATATATTCGACTTCTTATTTCCATGTTGTTTGTTCGAGAAATAGTTTCTCTTCCAATATTTTAGTAAAATCTTTGATCATTCCTTCTATAGTTTCAAAATAATCCATCAAAATTTCATGAGAATCATTATGGATTAACATCTCTTATATTGTCATTCTTGAAAACTTTGTAATTTCAATACATGACATCTTGTGAGCATCATACCCAATATAGAAGGATTTAAAATCAGCCTCAATCCTAAAAAACTTATCCATAATCATGAAAACATTATATGATTTTTGATTAAACATGTACTGATGAATCTAAATCCTCGATTCTGTACTTGGAAAAAATTGAATGGTATCATCCATCTTCTTCAACGATTGGACCACAATTTAATGTCTCAGAGTGGTTGATTCCAGATCATATTCTTTGGTTGATGAGGATTCATTCTCTATCTCCTTAGCTTTTCTCATTAATGAACCACCAACATCTTTCATTTCCATCATGGATATTCTCAGTGTATCAACAACCTTTTGATTTCCCTTATTAGGTCTTAAAACAATCTATGCTGCTCTTGGCGACTCGTTTTCACTTTTTGATAGTTGAAATAACTTCTCTTCCACAACATTTTCATTTTTTGCATCTACCAATAGATCCTCTGGTTGAACAAAATAATGAATGTTACATTCATCACCAGATGGTTTATTCACCTCCTTTACACTTAATCCTCTATTCCTTGTGAACGAATTTTGTTAGATTCTGTATTAGATGTTCACATTTCCAAAATTTAAGAAGAATTATCCTTCTCATGATATTCTTCCACTTGTCTTTTCCTATCATCAGTATCATCATTTCAATATTCATATTTTTCTTTCACTTTTTCCTATTTCACAATATTGTATGCTTTATTAGGTTCCAGAATCACAATCTTCATTCCTGGTGTCACTCAAAGTGATTATTGAAAAAATTATTATGGTATTAGGAATTGTTCAGAATCTTTTTCAATATCCTTGTGAAGATATTGAACAATATCAACTTCAAAAATTTTCAACTTTTTCTTCTTTTATTTTTCATTATCCTCATGCTCCTCGCCAACCTTAATCATTAGGGGTTTTTCATCATAAAAGTCCAAGCCAAAACATGGCTCCCCTAACATCCTATTATTCATGTATTCTCCCCATTTGCAATCCAATTCATCATGATGCGTCGTTTTCTTCTTAGTTTTTTGTGGTGTCAATTTAGTTTTATGAAATTCATTAGTTTTTTCATTCACTGTTGGTTCTATCACCTTTCTCTTCTTCCCACTATTCATGGATGTCTCAGCCACTTTTGGATTCATAGATAAATCCCCTATTTTTGATTCATACAAATCATAGAATTCTCATGATTTAAAAGAGTAACTAGCCTTCATTATTATCAGGGTATCATCACTCAGAAACAACACGTTAAAATTTATTTGGCATATAACTACAGTGGGTTTTGAACGATTCTTGACAAATGACTATGATCTTGGATAAAATAAATGGATACATGATGATTTTGATTTGAGAGTCCCATTATTGATATTAATTATTGTAATCAACACATCCTTTGTCAAATTGATCTCCATGAGGTTCACTCAAAAATCTATAATGTTGATGTCACTCTACATTAAGGATTTCTTGTCTCATTTTACCAGAATAATAAATCCATGAACCCATAATCAAGGAATCTGGAAATTTATATTGTGATTGAAAATCATCAGGGTATTCACTTCTTATAAACCATAGAATTATATTGACTTATCTTTATCAAAATATCTCCAAAAATATGGAAAATTGTGGGTGCATAACATGGATTAACCCTCATACATAATTCCAAATAATATTGCTTCCTTACTGTATAAAAGATAAATTTTTTTTCATTAACCCTTGGCTGAAATAATATATATTCCTCCTCCATTAATTAAACATAAGGATTCATTTAATACTACTAGAATCTCTAGATAAACCGGATAATGTGACATAGGTTTGGATACACATAAGTTGTCCCATCTATTCAACTTGATATTCATTGAAATAATGGAATCATAATTAGATAAGAATGCCAGATCTAATAATCATTATCTATAGATCATCCACTCAGATACTTACAAAACTGATGACATTTGTTTAAGTGGTGAAGCTTCCAATGTCATTTGAAATTTGGAAAACCCTAAAATTAAGAATATGCATTAAGTAGAGGATCATATTTTTAGCACGCCATGTATATGAAATACAACGTGGGATAACCATTTCAGTGTATTTATATAGGTCTTTGAGGTGACAATTCATCTTCCCAAAATGATCCAACAGAATAAACATGCTTGATTATATTTGATGGTTGACATGATTAATGATGATGAAAATTGGTATGTTCCATTATTTGTAAGTTTTTATGATTCAAAATTGTATTTAAGGAAAAGTGAATCTGATTTTTTTTTTAAAAATATGAAAATACCAACATGTAAAAATATGATTAAGAACATTTAATGCAGGAAACATACCTTCCAAAATGCTAGGAAGATTATCAATAATAATCAAAATTCTTCTTGAGGTAATTAAGATTGATGAAAATTTTATTATGTAATGACATTTTTCAATATTGAATGTTTTTAGAGTTTGTAAAATAAATTTGACTATGAAAAATTTTTCTACAAATATTTTGGTTACAGAAACATTGATTAAAAAAATTGTTTACAAAATTATTTTTACAACTAAAAAACATTACTAACAAGAAATTGTACTACCCATATGAAAAAAGATTAATAATATAAAGAGAGAGGTTTCAACTAAAATTTATTATATGAGATTAACATACAATTATCATTCATAACTTTTGTTTAATTTATTCAAATTTATCCTAGGGTAAATACATTTTGAAAATATCATCAAGTTGATATTGTGTTCAGATAAATTGAATATTTATATCTTCATTCAACTTGATAATATTTTCAAAGATGTTTTTGATACCAGTCATATTCTGGGAACATCCACTATCCATGTACCATTTATTTTTATTGATATTATCTTTAAATACCTAAAAATCAGAGTTTTAGACTTTCAAATTCCAAACATTCTTGGTTCTTGAAATTTCAGAAAGCAAGATTTTAGGAATCCACATTTTCATTGCAAAATAATATTTATAAAAACCTAATGACTACATTTTATTTGGAGAACAATTTTTTTCCAAAGTCCACCATACTGAAATTTAGTATATAATAAAACACATTGATGAAAATATTATTTTTTACTCAAAACTGCTTTAGAATGAGTATATCCATATCTAAAACTATACATTATAGGACAAATTTGGGAATATATGATGTTAAAATATTCCTTACCAGAGGGAATGTATGACAAACACTTCCTCAAGGAAAAAATTTCTAACTTTAGTTTTTTAATGATTTTGTAATCCTATAAAACATTAGTTTTGGAACTAGAGTTTGCCTCTAAATTATTTATTCATATAAATTTATTTTCCAATATCCTTAGAACGTTTTTCTTTCTAATAATTATTTATCCTCAATAATTTTAGAAATACTTTTAAAATCAACAATTTTTTTCATGATCTTTATTATTATTTGATACTAATTTAGTTAAAATAGAAAAATTTAATTTTCATTATCAATATTTTTCTAGATTTTATAATTTTCATTCTCAAGGAGTTTAGTAACCCTAGACACTTATAAATTAGAAGGTAATGTACTATCATTATCAGTAGAGGATTCTTCATATAAAGACTTATCATTTTCATAATCATTATATTTTTATTTCAATGATATTTTAGTGATATATTCAAAATTGTATACCTTATATATTAGGAAATTATTTTCAATCGGTTGATTGGCTAGTAAACCCAGATTCTTATTATCAAAAAATTCATACACTGAGAGTTCCTCAGAATAGTCTCCACTGATATAACTCTATGTGTCCTTTGCTTTCAAAACATTATTAGCTCTATCCTTTTAGTAATTTCTTATATTCATCTCAAAATAATTTTCCTTTATATCCTATTTATTAAGAATAATACAATCCAACCTAATATTCCTTACTCATTTCCATTCATTTCATGTGACTTACAAATCATTCTTCTCTTTTATATCTTTATTTTTAGATCTATAGTAAATTAATGTCATTCCAACTATCATGTTAATCATTTGAGAAATATTAGCAAGCTTATTTTTAGAATTTTCACTTTCACTAGATTAAATAAAACAGTAAAAATATTTGACTTGGAACTCACAACCCTTTCAGGTGTCATGAAATTAGTAGTAGTAAAGGAAAAATTTCTATTGCCATTTTTCTTCATATACATATTAGCATCTATTATCATTATTTTCTAATGTTGACGAAGAGTTCTAAAAATCTCATCACAAGTAATTTTAGATACTTTCCTATTCTGATCAATAACTATTCTCATTAAATCCCACTAATTAGGATTAATATCTATAATCTTTTCCATAAGAGCAACATCAACAAGAACATTTTACATATATATTTTAGGATTTTATCAATATTTATAAACCATTGTTACCCGTTGCATACTGGTTCTCCATAAGGATATTAGAATCCATGATATTCTTCTCTAATCATATATTTTTAGTTTATATAACAATGGATTTAACAAAAATTTTATCATCCAATTTCATTAAGATAAAAATAAAAGATTCACAAGAAGAAATCCAACTATATATATTCCATTTCATGGAACACAACAATGTATTATGTACCTTGTAGTTTAGTTGATATTATGAGATTTCATGATTGGTAATGGTTTTGAAATCATTTTCAGAAGACTTGTAATAACCCGTAATCATGAAAAAAATTTCCACTCATGTATTAATAACAAAATTCTTCATACGTTCTCTCCAGTAATCATAATAATTGCCATCAAATATAGGTTTCCCAGTATGATTTTTATTTTCATACAAAAAAACATTCATTTATTCCATTCTAGATGAAAATATATTTCCAGAAAAAACATGTTAATAGTAATGGTTTGAAAACAATAATAAAAAACCTTTTGCACAAAAAAAATATAGAACAATGAAATCATGAGCACGAAATCTTATATGTGAATATAAGTATTTACGATACCACCTCTAATAAAAATTCTAGGATCCAAAAAATTATGTAAATTCTCAATTACAAGATGGAGGTGAATTGTATGTTTACAAAATTCCATTTTTTTAACTTAAGGAAATGTATGTTTAAAAAATTTGAACATATTAAAATCAAAAAGCATATTTTACTTTAACTGAACAAAAATTCTAGGTTTTGAAAATAAGTATTCGTAAAAATGGTTCTGGGAAGGAATCTCAAGGGATGTTTATAGAGGTAATTATTCTACCTTAAATCCTATAGAATATAATTTATCAACTTAAATAAAATAATGATAAAGTATAAGTAGGTTATACCCTATAACATTATCAAATTACAATAGAAATAAACATGAAACAAAACAAGTAACAATTATGAAATCATTTAACCCAAAGAGTATGGTATCAAAAAAAGTAGATAAAGGTACCTTTATTTAAACATTCAAAAACTTATGTCTAACCCACACTAAGGTAATCCCTCGATCGAAATATCATAATCTGTCTCGCATCCCCCACAAGCCCTTGATCTTTAAGGTAGTTGGAACCTCTGTCTTGCTATCCCATGAAGTCCTCAAACAATAAGATTGTAGGAACCTATATTTTTCAAACCCCAAAATTCCTCGATTGTACTTAGGAAAAATTAAATTCTCATGAAGAAAACTAAATAAGATGGTCAGAACCGCAAAAATCATGAGAGTCTCTCTCTGTAGAAATCACATCAGATCATTAAATCACTAGAGTGATCAATAAGTGTTGGGATCATTTAAATGAACTACTATTTATTGTAACATCTATAATGGTTTGGTTCGTTATCCAAAAATAATATTTCCCGTTGATTCTTAGTGGGACATATAGACATGTCACTCAAACAATGATTAGATTGAAAAAGTGTGTTGGTCGTTGTATCACAATACGTGTAAGGAAAATGATGTTTTCTAACCCATTTTATTTTTCAGTGCCTATGAAAAATAACAATATGATTCCAACCAAATCAAAATTCTGAGTCCATAAGAAATGGATAATCGGATTATGTTTTTCAAAGATTCCAGAATCTGAATTCTATAGATTTTATAGTTCGAATTGTGATGAATTTAGAGTTTGAATATTAATGATTCTAGAGTCTGAATTATGATTAATTAATAGTCAGAATTCAGATGAATTCAGAGTCCATATTCTCATGAATTAAGAGTCTGATTTATAAGGTATTCAAAGTCTTAATTCGGAGGAATTTTGAGTATGAATTTGAGGAATTCAGAGTCTGAATTCTGAGAATCCAGAGTCTGAATTTCCGTGAATTCAGAACCGGAATTCGGAACGTGAAAACATAATAATCTATATCTAATTATTTATAATATTCCGATGTTTTAGATGTGAAACTTATTTTTTTACATAGGATTAAAATCATATAGATTTTGATAGACTATAAAACGAACAATGAAAACATGGTAAGAATAATTGTTTTCTTAGAGAATGTAAATTTTTTGTATTCTGATAATTATAAGGGAAAATATAATTTTCCTTAAGATATATTGTTTCTGATTTTCAAAACATATAGGAATGTAAAATTCATCAGGAATACTTATTCACTCAACACGAAGACCTTCATAATGAACACCCAAGGGACTGCCCCATCATTGGAGTCCCAAAGGGACAGAAGGCCTGTCGATCAGATGCCTGATCTGAGAGATATGAGAAATTTTGTAGAATAGTTCAAGTTGGATTGAAGTCTGATCCAACCCATGTTGCACATCAATATCCATCAAAAAGGGGTCCCAAATCCACTTATGGTATGTCAAACAGACACTAGGATCGTCAGTTATGGGTGTTTCATTATTTGGCGGCTGGTCGGGTCTGGGCCCGGTCTGACTCGGTTAGGCTGACCCGACACAATGGGTCCCAGGTTCTACCTATCCCCTTCCAGTTCTGGCCTATTATGGGATAGCCTAGTTCAATGGCACTGGTCGGTCGAGTTTGGTCTGACTGGTTCATAGGCCCGGGCCGCGGTTGGTTCGGCCTGGTGTGTGGGACTCAGCCCACATGCTCTGGCCTGCTAGGCCGACGGGCAGGTCGAGCCCACTTGGAGGGTTCATTCATTCATCCCACATCTGGCACGGTCTTCCTATAAGAAGATTGTTTCTCTAGCTGGACTCATGGATCCAGGAGCATTTTGTCTGGTCGGTTGGGTGCTTCCCCACTGCGTATAATGGTAGGCTAGATGGCCGACCAATCTCTATATGATGTGGCGCAGCGTGACCCCCACCCCAGGCCCAGCCCGCTGGCTGCATGAACTATGGGAACCACCCATGGCTGGATTCAACATGCCACCTTCGGCCACCTCAGGGCTCCACCGGCATGGAACACTGGAGGTTCTTTCTATGGGACACCAGAGGTGCTTTGGTGGTCCATTCTTGATGCTATTTGTGCCTACGCGCCTCTCGGGTAACCACCACCACTACGTGTCCCCTATCTCTCACTTGTCATCAAATTACCTAGCTGCAAATGAAAAACACAACCACAACAAGATCAACGAAGCATCCGATCATTTTTTGGTTTGGCCCATGCCCTCGGTGTTAACATTTTAGCAAGGGTTGTTAACATCCCACAGAAAATTTAGAAATAACTCTAGACCTGTAACCCCGAAACAACCTCCACTGTTTAAAGAACGATCATCAGATCCACCCGTTGGTCAGTCGATACTAATATTTCATATAAATCATGTACGAGGAAATAGGAATTTTATAATCTTAAAAACAAAAACCCATACGTGGATGAGATGTCTTCTATCATTGATCGATGGAAACTCCTTCGTCTTTGTCATCAGTTCATGATTTGGTGGTTCTTGTCACTGCTCGCTGAATCTTCTCTTATCCTCTGGGATGTTGTTTCCATAGAACATCAGCAAATCTTCCTCTCATGAATAATTATTGCCAAAAACCCACCCCGATATCTATTTATATATGATGGGGGGAGGTGAGTAACGCATTGAGAAATTAATGAGGTTCATTAAATGAATTAATGAACCTATTTTAATTCACAATGGTGGAACATCATATTTGAAGATTCAATCCATTAAATGGATTCACAAGTCACTGGTCCCACCACTGCAACTCTTCCATTAATTAAAATTAAAATAATTTTACAATTACAGGTTATATTACTTTTCTTTAAAAAGTACAAAAACTATCTTTTTCTCTTCACCTACTATGGTCAGTGTGAAACCCCCTTAAGGAAATCCTAGTACTACATATTCAATATATTCCTCATAGTTTTTATATAGATACTAGTTTAAAAGATATAATACATTTCCTGTTTGATTACTAAATTTACTTTAAAAAATTAACAAATCTACTCTGAGCACACTAAGCATTATAATCATGCTCCATCCATTATCCAAAATTCGTAATAATTATAAATAATTAAAAAAATAAATTAAATTATCCAAGTATTTACACTTATTAATAGTACCATAACACTAATTAATAGTATAAACCCTTATGAATAGTAACATCACCCATGTATGTATAAATAAAATTTATGAACTATATAAATGAGACTGAATATTTTTAAAATTAATAATGAAGTTTTAGTATATTTGTGATGAGTAAATATTTAATTTAAATTTTATTATTTATAAATTGATTTAAAAATAACAATTTTCATAACATGTATTCATTAAACAAAAAAAATTTGTCCTAGCTTATTGGGTTAATTTAATAAAACCTTGGTTATTTTTCATTGCATTACAGAATTAGTTTTAGTTTTAATACTGTATTCTATGAGTAAATAATGATTTTATTGGAATATTAAATTTCAAATTTCTAGAAAATTATTTTGATATAATGGTTTTCATATTCAAATTCTACACATCAATAAATATTTTGGGTTATTTTTTACGATTTTCTATAATACTTGAAATTTTTATTTGCATTGAAATATGTTAATTTACCGTATATATATTATGAGTTAAATACATGATTCATGGAATCATCGATGATGTTAGAACCCTTGGATCAAACTTACATGAATTTATTAATACATATGGTAATGGAATCATCACTATGTCCTTCCTTATGGAAAAATAATAATGAAATGAATAAAATATTAAGAAAGTAACCTCTAATCGACAATAAAAACAACAGAAAATCCCCTATTATCTTCACTCCTCTAAATCCTTATGCCTTGTGTAAATTCTATCAAAAACTCCTCAAAAGATCCTCCTACACATCTGGAATACCTTGGTCTCATTAAAAGAGAAAAACATCTCCCATTATGTGACTCTCAATGAAGAGTACTTCAAGAGTAAAATTACTTTATTCCATTCATTTATTTCAAGGTCCATTCTTTTATTTTTCTTTCCCCGCCAAATTTCTTCCAAAAGTTATGATGAAAATAGTACCTGAGATATTGTGTAATTTGTTTTATGATAATGTAATAATTCATCATCATATCTCATTTCCCCATCATTTATAAAAGAAATGAATACACCATCTGAGGTGTTGAAATTTATTAAATTCAAAGACGATGAGTTTTCAATTCCAATTAACATCTTCAATTGTTGTCATAAAACCAATTTAATGGTTTAATTACACCATTATATATGAATAATATCTTTTTTATTGTTATCGAAACATTTTATACACATTGTATTAAATTATAAAACAAAATGAATTTTCTTTTGATCGAAAAACCACTAAAATAATCAAAATGTTCATCCTTATGATTTTTCCTATTGATTCATCCTCTCCAAAAATAAATAAAATATGTAGATGATTATTGAAATTTATATATTTTCCATAATAACTCATAAATTAATTTAAATATTTCAATTTATAATTTACATGAACTACTATATTTTTATATTAATGAACTGACCATGAAAATTAATTAAATAGGCACTCACAAAAGATGATATTGAGTCACTTAACACATAAAAATGGCAAAAAATAATCATATTTAAATTATAATAAATAAAATAAATATATAATATATTTTTAAATAAGTTATCAATAAGTCTTATTTCGTATTCCATGACTATATGTTCTTGACCAGATCACATCCAGATAGATGGTATGAGTTTTCTACCCTAAAATCCATTTTCATTATGGTTACTCTTATACTAAAATCACCTCAATAAAATTATTATTTATTCATATTTTAACCTCATTAATAATTTATTCTTTTTCTATATATTTTGACTAACCAAAATTATACTTTCATTTTTGTGTATTTATATGTTTTAAAAGGATATTTCAAATATTCTTCTTGTAATAAAAGCTCGGTACAAGGGAATTTTTATAATTCTTACCTATTTTCAAGGGCACTAATTAATCATTTTTAGAAACAAATATATACATAAAATAAAAAATTATATTATGAAAATACTATCTCACTTATCTTCTGGTTTTATACAAATTCTATTAAAAAGAGAACTTTTATTAAAATTAAATGACTACTTTTCCCATGAATTACTCGATGGTTTTATAAGTGTAACCTCATCTATTTAAAAACTTTTATTAATTATTATGTATTATTTGGATTGGTATATTTTGATATCATTTAACATATTTTATTTTATTTTTTATTATTAGTTTGACTCTAGATGTTCTATCTTAAATCAATTCACTAATTTATGCCGAATGGTTACAATATATACATAATGTTAGGGGAAATTTATTTACATTTCATATGTTAGTTTCAATATGAAGGTATATGTTGTGTATATTTATCAACATTCATATGAGAAATTCATTGGACATATTAAGTGTTGGTTGGATCCCGCTATAGCCCATAGGTGCATCGATAGGTCTCATGAGACAAACTGGGTCTTTTCACGAGGCCTTTGTAAAATGGTTATTTATGATATAGGCACGAGGCCTTGACGAAATGGTTATGATATCTGCAATATGGATTCCATTATTATGAAACTAGTAATTTAATGTTCATGGTGTTTTTTAAAAAGTAGAATAAACATTATGATGGGTTATTATGGAATTATATGTTCATCTCGTATTCATATAATATAGTGTTAAAGTTTATATTTTAAAGCAATATGTTTTTCTGTATTCACCTTGCATAGTGTTTTTGTTTATGATATATTCTACTATAATTCATACACTTACTATGCATTAGTGTTCACCCATTTATTATGTTTTATTTTCTTAAGACAAGAAGTTTCTAATTTTGAATGTCTTTCAGGGATAAACATAGTTATGTGGATGTTGCCAATAAAAAATACATGTTGTATTTCATTTAAATTTTAATATTGAACCTATGTATGTTTCTATTTTTCCACAATTACGAAACTGCATTGTCCTTCGGGATATTAAATTCTTATAATCATTTCATTTTAATGTAATAATGAACTAGATCCACGAAACTGGGTTTTGATCGTTTCAGAAAATCACTTGAAGGCCTATGCCCCATGTGTTAAATACATTATCTTAGATGCTTGACAAATGAGATTCCTCCAACTTTTAAAGGAGGTAAATTTATAAGTTACTAAAAAACCAACATGCATATGTTTCCACTCATAACCAATACTAATATCATCGTTGATAGGATGTTTCTTCCATTTCTCTAATTCAGAAGCATAATCATCCATTACCACCATGAGTTGGCATCTAGAACGAGTTTGGTGAACATTATATAAATCTTCATGGGAGGCCCATGCAAGGTGATAAAATCCACGATGGAATAAATGGATGGTGGAACCGAAATCCCATCACACCATTTATATAAATGATCTTACATACGTATTAATGTGAGGGAATCCAAATTCCCTTGGAATTTTGGAATGTGGGGAAGAAGAGGCATAATGGACGAACATAGTGCCAAGAATCATAAATAGTATCATTGACTGAAAACTACAAAGGGATGAATATAATTTTAGGAACCTATTTTAATGGTGTTAATTATGGATATTAGATGTAAATAATGATCATAGCCTAGAATTATATCTTAAATCATTGAAGCCTTATGAAATTCCAATGAAACAATGAGAAAAATTTCCTGATGATACATAAGAAATATATGATATGAATTATAGAGAAATGAATTTTAAATCATAAGGATTAAGTATTAATGAGTTTAATCAAAATTTTCTATTTAAAATTATGCATGAAATTTAGACTATAATTTTAGTTTCTTATGTGGGTATATATAACATGTAGGATCTCAAATACAATACATCCATTCAAATGTTTGAATATTTTAGAATGAGTGTTCGTGAGAATATGACACAATTTATTGAAACGATCAATTTTTTTAATGTTTTCTCTATATTGGGTACACTAATTACTGATATATATTAATGTCTAAAATTTTATAGAATACTACCATCATGGTGGGGTGGTATTTTAGCTACTATAAGTCCATCAACTAAGGTAAAAAACCATCAATTTAAATATATTTTCATTCCAATAATGATGTGTGAGGAATTAATAAGAGACGATGATTGAGAATATAGGTTATTTAAGAAATAAAATGATGGTTTAAATGCCTAAAATTAAATTTATGGAAATAACTGTAAATGTGTTCAATTAAATAAGTGATCTCATGAAAATTCATCAAGTACTTCTGCATTGGACTGTGAGCTTCCTCGCCATTCTAGAAAATTCAATAATTGATATATATAGAGATGTTTTTTTATGGATTCTTTAAACTAGAATATGAAATTATATGAAAATTTTTAGGATGTATGATTTTATTAATTAAATAATGATAGACATGTCAGGCTTAATTTTCGAAAACATCATGATGATAAAAAATTAATAAAATTAATAATTCAAAAAGGATGGCTACCCAAAGATTGATGATACTGTTATGAAAGAATAATAGAGTGTTTCAGATGATTATATTATTGTTTTTCATCAAATTCATATTTTTATAATTATGTTCATAAATCCTACATGTGTTTTATCGCAATTATAGATGATGTGCATTATCAATATTCCTTCGAGCATGGAACTGATTTTGAAAATGAAAAATAATCATTTATAGAAGTAAATGATTTATGATCCATGTTATAAACCAAGTGATAATTATTAGAAAATAAAATTAAAATACATAAAAAACATATTCTGTGGTTTTGAAAAAAATAATGTCTTTAATAAAATAATATTAATTTGATAAAAAAAACAGAATAATTATTCAACATCATGTTTTGTTCATGGAAATTAAATTGAAAAAATACTTCGGAATATAAATATTCTTGTTGTGTAATTACAAAAGGTGAAAATCCATTAAACGAAATTCTCAAAAAAATTAACTCATACAAATATATTTGGAATAATAATTCAAGGTGAAAACCCAAGGCTTTTCAAGTTAAATTTAGTTTCAAGTAATAAGAACTGGAATTATTCAAAAAAACATGTTTTCATTATGGTGATATAGAAAATTATGAAAATAATTTTATAATGAGAATCCAACATATTTTTGGATTCAAAAATCTTCTTTTAGTAAAATTATCCCAAATATTAGTGATTAATGTTTGAGATAGAAAAAATGTATTTTGGTTCATAAATTCTTATTTTCCAACCTTTCATGATCCAATAAAATATGGTTACCAAAACTATTTCTTATTTTGTTTATATTTTTATATAAAATTGTAATAGATCACTAATGATAGATTCTATAAGGAAAATGTATATTAAAGTCATATTAGTGGATATTTTTCTGATTTTCACTCCACATCAAGGATACATGGTGGTCATGTCACTTTTGTTAACAATTATAAATGGAAAATTATGTATATTGGATCTTTTGTAAATATAAACTCATTTCGTGTCAAAAAAGTTCAATATGACAATGTTTTAAAGAGAAAACATTTTTGTATATCTTAAAATTGTGATGAAAATTGTGTTTTGATTTTTTAAATATTTAATGTTTTATTTATAAATATAAAATTCATAAATTTAATGCACCATAAATAGAAAATGTTTATATGAAATAATTTAATTGTTTTATTATATAAAATATGAACTATTTAAATGTGTAAATATCGAATCATATATATGTTATAGATAATTGAGATATTGTAATTTTTAAAAATAGAGGAAATTTTATGAAATAATATTAGATTCTTATTTAACTCATCTTATGTTGAATAAAAAAATCTATGTGATACATTCCACATGGGAACTCAACATACATAAAATTTTAAACCAAATAATGTGGATTACACTTCTAGAACCCCAAATATTATTCTTATGGTTTTTGGGCCATCTATAATTTAAATCATAGGAAGAAAATATTTTTATTCTTTATCTTATTATTTATTAATATTTATAGGGGTTTTATTTTTAAATTATTAAAAGTGTTGTTTCTTCTTTTTTATACTTTTTTTAAAACATCTTAAAAACAAGAAGGTTCATAATTTATTTCTATATGAAGTGACCATATAAGAGATTTTTTTTTAAAATTATTCATTTACTTTTTATCAAAAAAATTATATGATTAATACCATTTCCACCCCAAAGACACCTCAACAAAATGGTTTTGTTGAATGGAAAAATATGACATTACCTAAAATTTTGGGAACTATGTATTGTGAACATTTCACACCTACACATTTTTTCACTAATATTTTGAATACATATTTTTATTTCTTATAAATGTTTCTAATTAAAAATATTTTAATGAATCAACACTATGATATATTTAAACATAAAAACCCAAAAGTTGGATTCTTTTTGTATTTGGATGAAAGTATTGTTTTTTAAACACATAGAATACTATTAGACTGTTTGATACAAAATACAGTGATGGAATCAACCTAAGGTATTCTACTAATTCAAAATAATATAGAGTACTTAATAATAAAATAACTTATTTTTAACTGATATACTCAAGATAAATTTTATTAATGATATCCATTAGGTCATTAAATAATTCTAATTGATGAACTCTGTAACTATTTTGAAAACATGAGATCTGAACTATTATTTATGACAAAATGGATTATGGGTTTGAACATGATTTTCGAGTAATAAATCATAAAATGATAGATTCATCCAAACCCCAAAATATTCTTCCTAAAAAGCATATAATTCTTAACAAAATTACATTATAAAAGATTATAGGGTTGTCAGATGAAGGAATTTCAACGAGTATAGAGATACTAGTAGAGTATTCTCCCATTTTACCACATTTAAAACATTTTTAAATATAATAAACCTCATTTTATGAATGTATGGTGGTAGATTTGAATGTGTAATTAAAATAATTCAAGGGGAATTACTTTTGGGAATTAGTTGATATATAAATTGAAATCTTCTTATATATAAAAAATCAGCTACATGATGTATTTGGATTCATGGTCAAAATAAATACATCAATAAGTTGGATACATCAATATCAAAAGATTATTAATCAACTACATCAATTGGAAACATCATGGAATCTGATATATAGAAATTTACAATGTCAATAAGATCAACAATGTGATAAATCACTAATGTGATCATTCAACAACATAAAATGGGCATATAGAGTAACATTTTTTTGTAAATTTCATACCAGAAGATATAAGATACGTCACTACAATAGTATACATCTGTATTGGATATGTTTTTTAAAAGACTATGCGATTAAATAATGAAACTTGAAGAAAAATTGGCTATGTGGATTCAAATCTACAATCTGTTATGTTAGGATATAGGTAGCGATTTACTACCATTAATTCAATCTAGTGAATTATTAATTCTCCTATATAAAATATAAATTATATATTACTTATAAATGTTAAATATATTATTAAATGATTAATGTACCATGATAAAAAAACAAGTATAAAGAAAATTATTTGTCTCCACCTTTTCCAAGGCATTTAATGTAAAAAAGATTCCATTATTCCCTCATACATTAGATAATGTGTTGTCGATTTAATTAACATGTAGTTCATGCATTTATAGTATTGTAAACCATTTCTATTTTATTGTATCCATAAGAGAAATATAATAAAGGATGTTTACAAAATAAAAAGGATAAATAATTAAAAAAACTCTCTGAAATGGAACAATGTTTTTCACATAAATAATGATTAAGAGGCCTCATTTAATCAGTTATACATATTGATGATACTTTATATGTTCAATATATATTTTTTAGTCAATTTATCCTTTAAATCATCTCTATTATACTACACTTATTTTTATCTCACATATATCTAATAGCTGTGAGATGAAATATGAAAACACTAACTATTTATTGTCATTAATTATAATGTTTCACAGCATAAGAAACATTGAAGGCTATAGTTTTTAAATCCATTTTAGGGTTCAATGGAAATATCATATTATTAAACCATGTTTCTACTTTTTGAATATAGATATGATGTTCTTTGAAAAAGGACTGGAAGTCCCCATCAAGAGTATTAACCTTGTCAAAATAATCACAATAATGTATTTGATTAGTTGTTAAGTGTAAATGTGTATGTATATTCCTATAACAACTATAAATATTTTGTTGTTTTTTTATTTTTATGATATTATTTCCAATAGATGCCTTGATAAAAAAACATATCATAAATCAGTCATTAGCTAAACTGGGTACCTTTTCTAATTAATGATATATTTAAAGAACTCAATTAATCCCCATGGAGTCTTAATATGGAATGTCTCCATCAATAATATCTTTTTCCATATAAAAGTTTTGGATACCACACTAGTTGATAATGTAATGTATATTATGGAATATATTCCCTCCGTGGAAATAACATTTTTGGCCACGCCAAGATAAACAACCCTACAAATTTTATCTTCCATATTTTTCATTCAATTTTATATTTTTTCATATTTAATGGAAAACAGTGCTTTATATTCATTTCTAATGTAATTTTTTATAACCCCAAAATTTTTGGAAAAATTTACGTGTTCTCCCCCCATTCCCCAAAAAATAAAAAACAGGGTGGTGCAATACCATACAATCATTTGGAATTCATTGGAAGATGATTAAGATTATATTACATTTTCATTTCCATAAATAACACTTTTAGAATATAATTGTTAAATAATTCTGTAATTTAGAACATTATTTAAATACAATCACTCATAACATCTTCAAAATAAAGATTAATTTTTTGAAAATATATTTGAAAATAATGTTTTTTGAATGTGAATGATGTATAGTATTAATTGAATAATCCATGGAAGATTGATTATCATAATAAATATTCAATGGTATTAAATTATTTTCTTTAAAATATTCCAACTGAACTATTATCCAAATAATATGAGTGGAATCATTGGTGTTTGAAATATATTATACATTATCGATTCATAATTCCAATAAAAACCATTTTATAAAATTCCTTCTCTAACAATATTCTTCAACGAAGGAAATCCTTCAGAATTTGGTTTTCAATCATTAAAATTTCATCCCACTAAATATTTGTATATCCAAAAAATTATAACATCACAACATCTTTTATATAGTTTCTCATTGGATAATTTTCATTTAAAATATATCATAATTATAATTTCAATGAGAACATGTGACTTTTTTGGATCACTCGTATAAATTTTATTCAAAATAACAACATAAATAATGACATTCATTGATGTTGTACGATAGTGAAAAAAACATTTACCATTCATAATTCGTTTAAATTCACAATTTTATTATCATAAAATTTATACATTCTTATTCTAATAGAAATTTGACCTGATTTTTTTTTGAATTCCTCATGAAATATTTTTTTTTTAATTTACCAGAAAAACTTTTCTTGAGATTGGAAGATATATATTTACTTTTTTAACTACTTTAATACTTGAATGAATGTTAACTTTCTGATCAGTGAATTTTTAAACAATTATTCACTTAAATAAAAAACTATTTACCAAAACATTTTCAATCTGCATTAAAAAGTTATTCCCTATGTATAAACAATAACTATAATGATTAATATGTTAATATAAATAATATATAATTTAATATTGAATTTTCCAATGTAAATTTTTTTATTTTTCAATAAACTAACATTTTTATAGTACCATTCTAATTGAAGATGTTTAAAATTGTACACCACTTTCTTCAACATCCATACCATGGATTTATATTTGTAAAGTAGGATACAACAATGGTTTCTGAATAAAAAATGTTCACAAATCAATCCATTTAATATAGTTTCCTTGATATCAATACGATAAACATTATAATAATGATGTCCCACCAATACTAAGATACTTTTGATAGATTCTAATTTCAGAATAGGGGTAATTTATTTTTCATAAACCAAACCTTACTCATTTGGAAAACATTTTTTATAAGTCATCTTTTGTTCTAGGAAAAATTATATTATTCCATCAACTTTCTTCTAAACACCCATTTTGTACACATAATATTCATCCACGGTGATCATGGAATGTGCTCCAGTGATTCATTTTTATCTATCTAATCCAAATCATCATTAATAGAATTATCCTATTTTTCATCAATACTTATTTTGAAATTGATTGTGATGAGATCTATAAAATTATTTATATGTGGGTTATAAAATATAAAATTTCTCTTAGTACGAACATCATCTCTCAAATTTCAGCATATGCGTAAATACTGTATATGTTTCTCTATGTTACAATATTTCATATATTTTCATTCTATTTCACCACAACACATGAATCTACTGAATTTTATTTCACCTATTTTGTATCACATTAATAATAATTTTATATGGAATTTATTCAATTTATATAATAAAATATTTTAAAAATAAAATTTTCTAGAATTTTTTATAACAATAGAATTTTCATAATATGGATCAACAAAATTTATTATCTATTTATTCAAATATTTATAAATTATTTTTTTTATACCATGAAAATACATTCAACATAATTTACATCAAAATTTTTATGATTTTTATTTTTTATCATTATTTAAAATAGAATCAAGAAAATTAGATATTTAAATAGTTTATTTTTGTAATATAATGTTTTATAGAATATGATTTAGTATTCCACCAATAAAGAAAAATATGTTTTGTACAATTATTGAAATAGTTACCATTTATCTCTAAAAAATTTATTAATTAATTACTCAGTGAGCAGAAATGTTCCCATTAATACTAAATATCTATTTTTTCTCTATTCCACTATATTTTTTGAGCGTTTTATGGAGAAAAATATTATGGATTCATTTTATGTTACTTCTAGTTGGATTCAATATAATTACATGTGCACGTATTTACCTTATTGGTTAAAAATTTCAGTATATAAACATCTAATTATCTATAAATATCAATTATTAAAAATATAAAAATTTCTATGTAACACCCCAAGAATTCATAATGTGTTATTTCTTCAAAATAATTCAATAACTTGCACTACACGCAACACCGAGTTCACTTGCACAATGACTTACCAAAAAGCCATTCAAAAGAGGTTATGAATAGTATTAAATAAATTTTAAACTTTATATAATCCTTATAATTTTTTCATATTATGAGTATCTTAGACACAATGCATGAACAAATTCATTTTCAGTATTGCACTTTTATCAACTTTTAATAGTGAACCCTTTTTAAATACAATATTTTAAACTTTTTGACTAAATGGGGACAACAAAAATTTAAAATGAAACATCCCAAGCTTCCACGGTACGTTTTCTTTGAATAATACAGTAGCGTGTGTTGTACGCAACCTTGAGTTTTAACACACACCACAACCAATCAAACTAGCTGTTATGAATAGTAATACCTAATTTTTGAATTTATATATATTTTATATTTCAAAATGGACTTCATTTTTGGATTCTAAATATCGAATTTAGCCTAAGGTGAAATTTTGGTACATTTCGGATAACTTTCATATTTTGATGAATAGTGAAAATTACTAAATTTTAATTAAAAACAACTTTTTTAATCGAAATAATTAATAGTGATAAATTATGAATTTGAGTGGTTTTAAAGTATATTTAGAATATATTTTTACCATTTAATATAATTTTGGTCATTGGACATAATTTTACAATTAAACTGAACATAAACAAGTGTCAATCTTTTGATAGTTATTATCTCTTAAAAACACGCTTTTTGTTTTGACAGCGGGAATTAATTTTAAATTAATTTTTGCCACTTCTGTGTTTTGAATTTATAAAAATGGATTCCATATTTGGAATCAGGATGTTCAAATTGTGTAAATAGTTATCTTTTATTTTTAGACATTTTGAATAATTACTGCGGTAAATATTTTATTTACCATGGTTAAGGGTAAATCCGGTAAATAAGGGTTAAAAAATAATAATATTATAATAATACTAAATTACCCTAAAACGTGTCTTAACCCTATTGGTTGATACATGGTCGACTATGGGAATCTTTGGGTCCATTTTGGGACCCCATGGATCCACTTGTAAGTGATAATGACACTTTATTTTAATTAAGTTAAAATGAATACAAAAATGACACAAGCATATATCTTTTAGAAACACAATTGTTACATAGGGTTATATATGTTGGATTTTAGATTATAAATATTCATTAGAAAGATAAAAAGATTTACTACATAATGATATTTTATTTATAATTTTTAGACATTAAATAATTTATTTTATTTATGACACAATGATGATTAAGTAATTACTATAAAAATGAAAAATTAAAATAATTGATATTATAAATACCCAAATAAATAAAATATGAAACTTTTAATTAACTAAATTAATTTTCTAGGATAATGTGATATATTAGGGTTGATTTAATTGACTTTTTTCGAAGTAATCAATCTGTTATGAGTTTCACAAAAATCAACTATTGAATAGGGTCAAAATTGAGATAAAAGAGTTCTTAAAACAAATATTATATTATTAATTGATATTCAATTCCTAAAAATCTAAGGTTCGGCCAAGAGACTTTTATCATGATAGTTGCATCATTAATGGACCACTTGGGGGTATCTTGTATGTATATAGTACGTTTATTAACCATATTATATAAAAATACAAAGAGACATTGTAAAAGTGAAACTAATTAACATAGAGTTAATACTTAAAGATAAGGTTAATATAAGTACCCAAACCTGTCTAAATTCTATTGGTTGAGTGGTTTTCGACCTATCCCCACCTTAAACTTTGAATAATCAACTTTTGAGCCATAAGAAACCGAATATGAGTTTATTATAAATTAATATTTCTAGCTTTTCCAAAGGTGCCCCTCACCCCTCTTATAAAAGGGCACTCCTCCTTCTCATTTATTCACGCCTTAAAAGCATTTTGGATCGGCCAAACTCTGCCCAAATACTCTCTCAACAACCCTCAATACAACCTAGAGGCCTTAGTTTGATCATAAAGACAAACTAAGGAGCCCTTTTGATCAAATCAAAGGGAAGAACCCGAATAAGAGGAGGTTAACCTACCCCATCCAAGGAAAAGTACAAGGTACGGGGTTTTCATCTCACTCCTTATTCCTGTGAGATTCATGCCATATTTCCACCATTACCTTTTTTGTGGTGTATGTACTGCCCATAATTATATTCTTTGTGTAATACACTTTAATTTATGTGTATTTACATATTGATTGTATGATACCTCTTTCATGGGTTGGATGTTTCATAAGTTACCAAATTGGTAAGGGTTATTTCACAATCTCTTCATTATCCGAGGTTGTTTATACGTAATAATCTACTGGGATCTCTTTATCATCCACATCCATGTTTCTTCAAAATGTATTTCAAAACATTTTTACTATTTACAATAATATGGGTTAAAGTCATTTTTACCCTTGTTTGACTTTTTATAAGTGGTTTATAAAGGAATCTTGCCGTTGTTTTCCAAACAAGGTGCTTTTTAACCTTTTCGACAGAATTAAGGTAAGAATGTTTTTTTAACATATACGGTGGGTGCAATTATTTTCCGCCGTTATAAAATCGTCGAAGCTTCCCTTACATGCTTATAAGAATATTTTCAAATTGAATGTATTATTTTATAATTATGTTACTTTTAAAATGATTTAAAAAAAAAGTGATATTTCTCCAAAATAGTTTTGATTTCATCTATTTCAATATCTTTAAATGGATTTTAAGCTTATTTGAAGTTGATTTATTATGATACAAAACATCCATATTTTATTGAAGGTTTTGTGATATTTTTCATAGTAGATACGTTATTCTTATGTCACTCATGGTTTTTGTTTAAAGTATTGACATTTCATAAGTTATTTTTAATCCAAATGTTTATGTTATATTTCAACCTTTCATTCAGATGAATGTGTTAGACAATTATGTTCCGGGTTGGGGACTGGTAAAAGTAAGCCCTCCGGTTTGGTCTCCGGTTATTAGAGGAACTCCGGTTTGGTCTCCAGTTATTAGAGGAACTCCGGGTTGGTGTCTGGTTATTAGAGGCACTCCGAGTTGGTGTCCGGTTATTAGAGGCACTCCGGGTTGGGTTCCGGTTATAGTTAGCCCCAAGGTCTTGGGACGAGGCCTCGAAAATGAAATTAAATTTCAGAATTATGCATTCCAACATTATGAAAGTGGTTATTGATTTTTGCATGTGATTATTCGATTAGTATAATATCCATGTGAATAAGTAAATGGAATTATTTCATTTTATTTATGCCATACCATGTTGAATGTTCATGTTTGAAAGGCTTTTGTTTTAGTTATACATTGCCTTAAATGTTTATTCTTATTTATGAAAGTTTCCTCTATATTGTTATCCTTACTGGGCATTTGAGCTCACCCCTTTTCTATGTTTTATTTTTCCCAGGAAGTGAAGAAGTAAGTTATGAATGACCTTCAGGGATATTATGTGGGGATATGAGTGTGGATTATGGAGACATTATGTTGTTGTATTAGTTTTTCATTTTATGATGTAATGTGAAACTTATGAATATATCTAGTGTTTCCAAGGCTACTAAACCAATCGGTCTTTCGAGATTTGATCTTTCTTGTGATCATGCCAATGTTATGTAATAATGCACCGACTCTGGGCAACTAGGGTCGGGGCGTTACAGTTGGTATCAGAGGAAGATTAGTACAAACCTTGGAAGCTAGATTTAGATAAACTCTGATTAGAGCATGTAGACCTAAGATGATCTTTTAGGATTAGTGTAGAAGAACTTCCTAGAATTTTGGTATTGTAGAGATTTTGTGAGTTTTCCGATAAATACATCCCTGTCTGGATACGAGCAGGTAGAGGCGGCTCTGGCACAGATGTACCTAGGGGTAAAACCTGAAAACACTGCTTTGAGCTAGACTCGAACGAGAACTGGTGCACGACAACGGGCCTTGCTGCACTCTTGGTTACGACACTCCCGGGGGATATGCTTAGGATAATTCTCATTTTCCTTACAACCCATTATGAAGGGTTTATGAGTATATACATCCTCAAAGGAGAAATTTTTATGATTATGGATTATATCCATAAATAGTTCAATTTATGTTATGTGTTTTATAAGTATGGGATTATGTATTTTGATTCATAAACTGATCTAGTGTATGCCATTGTTTAGAAATGGCGCCCAGTAGAAGGAATGAGAACTCCAGAAATGCACATGATCCAAAGAGAAGGAAGGATCATATCTTTCATGGTCTTAAGCTAGAATTTATAAGAGAAATAGTCTCCCATGTATTATCATCATATGAATAAATAATATCATGTGTTGATAAGATAAGTAAAGAGTTTACTAAGTCCTATGGATTTGAAGGGAAGCAAGAGAAGAAAAGGATGGAAGAGTGAAAGATGGATAAAGGGAAGAGGGAAAAGAAGAATTTTCCCATATGTGGTAACTGTGGAAAGAAACACCCTGGAACTTGCCTGAATGGAATGGGAGTTTGTTATAAGTGTGGAGGAAAAGGGCACAAAGTACTTGACTTCATGGGTAAGAAAATGTATTCAAATTTACAATGATTCATTTGCAAGGAGTTTGGACACTACGCGAACCAATGTCCCAGTCATCAAACTATGCTACAAATGATGTTATTGGATAATAATCAAGTTATGATACTACCACAGATGAAGAGGAATGATTAGAGTTCTTATATTGATAATGTCAGTTGAGTGTTGTATCAACAATGTACTTGTTATAATAATTATGGAGTATATAAGGATTATACTGCAGTACTATTTCATTAAGGACTTGAGATTGTGTGGAACAAAGAAAAGTGACTCAATAGCAGGATAAATTTTTGGAAAATATATGGTTGAGAGAATGATAAATCATAATATAGTTCTGATACTGAGGTAGTGATTTTGGAATAATATGTGATTGTTTTGGATAAATTATATTGGATATTCTTGACTACCTTGGAACTGATTAATGATTTGTATATTCCATCATTGTTGGGGTTTAAAACATTTTTCGATTAATGAAGTATATCCATCATTCTATATGGAATAAGGGAGCATGAATGTAATCAATAAGGAATACGGTAATACATGATGAAGGTATTCATATGCTATTACGGGGTAAAAAGGATATATATTATGTTTACCTTCCTTATAAATGTTAGACTATGAGTTTGGACAGAAGCATTTTGGATAGTTCTAGTTTGGATTATTTTGGATTTCCATAAAACGACAACCCGGAGGTCGGGTGACAACCCGTCGCGTCCGGTAAGGCTGCGAGACTTGAACCCGCAACCGAAGGGCGACAAGGGTGTATCACCTACCACTGGCCCATGAGATGTCCTGGATTAAATGATGTAGTTTTTATTAAAATATCATGTAGATGAATTATAAATTCGTTTATTTTGGAACCCTATACGAATAGTGTAAATAGAATTTTTTTACATTCTATTATCTTTTAGAGTGAAAGATGATTTTGTGGTAGAAATTTATTAATGGATACAACTCTAATTATAAAGTAAGTATATCTCCTTATGATCTTAGCCAATCTCATAAATAAATTCCTCAACATTAAGAAAAGAAACTTAGAACAAAAATGTTTTCCTAGATGGTACCTTAAATCATCACTAATTTATGGCTTTGGGATTGTTGGCCTTTTCATAGCCATGTTTTCTACCACTCTCCATCAGATAATTGATGGTTAGATTTTTCTTCCATATCCATATTTTCCTACATGGAACCCTAGTATGTGTTATTTTCGGTAATCTTCATACTTTCGACTCTTTATTTTAAATAGAGGCCTCATTAATTCACTTTTCGATGTGGGATTTCAACTAAGATATTTTGAAACGTCAAAAATGTGTTATCCTAATACCCTATGTTTTGTTGAACCGATGGTATTTCAAATCATCATAGATAGATGAATTTAAGGACCTCAATTTTACACTTGTTTGTGATTGATGACCTCAATCACTACCTATAAATATTTACGTTTTTCCTCCAATTATATGTCTCTAATTGCCACCAATGTTCTCCTAATCGAGATCATAATTTGGTGGTGACCCTTTGATTTCTCTTTTCCTCATATTAAGACTAAATTTTAGTAACCCAATTTCCAATGTCGGTTTTCCCACAAATATATTTTCTACTTTCAACCTTTTATTTTCGAAAAAACAATTTCAAATTGTGAGGACACAATTTATTGAAGGAGGGGAGAATGTAACACCCCAAGAATTCATAATGTGTTATTTCTTCAAAATAATTCAATAACATGCACTACACGCAACACCGAGTTCACTTGCACAATGACTTACCAAAAAGCCATTCAAAATAGGTTATGAATAGTATTAAATAAATTTTAAACTTTATATAATTCTTATAATTTTTTCATATTATGAGTATCTTAGACATAATGCAAAAACAAATTCATTTTCAGTATTGCACTTTTATCAACTTTTAAAAGTGAACCCATTTTAAATACAATATTTTAAACATTTTGACTAAATGGGGAAATCAAAAATTTAAAATGAAACGTTCCAAGCTTCCACGGTACGTTTTCTTTGAATAATACAGTAGCGTGTGTTGTACGCAACCTTGAGTTTTAACACACACCACAACCAATCAAACTAGCCGTTATGAATAGTAATACCTAATTTTTGAAATTATATATATTTTATATTTCAAAATGGACTTAATTTTTGGATTCGAAATATCGAATTTAGCCTAAGGTGAAATTTTGGTACATTTCGGATAACTTTCATATTTTGATGAATAGTGAAAATTACTAAATTTTAATTTAAAACAACTTTTTTAATCAAAATAATTAATTGTGATAAATTATGAATTTTAGTGGTTTTAAAGTATATTTAGAATATATTTTTACCATTTAATATAATTTTTCTCATTGGACATAATTTTACAATTAAACCGAACATAAAAAAATGTCAATCTTTTGATAGTTATTATCTCTTAAAAACACGCTTTTTGTTTTGACAGTGGGAATTAATTTTAAATAAATTTCTGCCACTTCTGTGTTTTGAATTTAGAAAAATGGATTCCATATTTGGAATCAGGATGTTCAAATTGTGTAAATAGGTAACTTTTATTTTTAGACATTTTGAATAATTACTGCGGTAAATATTTTATTTACCATGGTTAAGGGTAAATCCGGTAAATAAGGGTTAACAAATAATAATATTATAATAATACTAAATTACCCTAAAACGTGTCTTAACCCTATTGGTTGATACATGGTCGACCATGGGCATCTTTGGGTCGATTTTGGGACCACATGGATCCACTTGTAAGTGATAATGACACTTTATTTTAATTAAGTTAAAATGAATACAAAAATGACACAAGCATATATCTTTTCGCAAAAAAATTGTTACATAGGGTTATATATGTTGGATTTTAGATTATAAATATTAATTAGAAGGATAAAAAGATTTACTACATAATGATATTTTATTTATAATTTTTAGACATTAAATAATTTATTTTATTTATGACACAATGATGATGCAGTAATTACTATAATAGTGAAAAATTAAATTAATTGATATTATAAATACCCAAATAAATATAATATGAAACTTTTAATGAATTAAACTAATTTTATAGGATAATGTGATATATTAGGATTGATTTTATTGACTTTTTTCGAAGTAATCAATCTGTTATGAGTTTCACAAAAATCAACTATTGAATAGTGTCAAAATTGACATAAAAGAGTTCTTAAAACAAATATTATATTATTAATTGATATTCAATTCCTAAAAATCTAAGGATCGGCCAAGAGACTTATATCATGATAGTTTCGTCATTAATGGACCACTTGGGGGTCTCTTGGATGTATATAGTAAGTTTATTAACCATATTATATAAAAATACAAAGAGACATTGTAAAAGTGAAACTAATTAACTTAGGGTTAATACTTAAAGATAAGGTTAATATAAGTACCCAAACCTGTCTAAAATCTATTGGTTGAGTGGTTTTCGACCTATCCCCACCTTAACCTTTTAATAATCAACTTTTTAGCCATTAGAAACAGAATATTAATTTATTATAAATTAATATTTCTAGTTTTTCCAAAGGTGCCCCTCACCCCTCTTATAAAAGGGCACTCCTCCTTCTCATTTCTTCACACCTTAAAAGCATTTTGGTTCCGCCAAACTCTGCCCGAATACTCTCCCAACATCCCTCACTACAACCTAAAGGCCTTAGTTTGATCAGAAAGCCAAACTAAGGAGCCCTTTTGATCAAATCAAAAGGAAGAACCCGAAGAAGGGGAGGTTAACCTACCCCATCCAAGGAAAAGTACAAGGTAAGGGGTTTTCATCTCACTCCATATTCCTGTGAGATTAATGCCATATTTCCACTAATACCTTTTGTGTGGTGTATGTACTGCCCATAATTATATTCTTTGTGTAATACACTTTAATTTATGTGTATTTACATATTCATTGTATGATACCTCTTTCATGGGTTGTATGTTTCATAAGTTACCAAATTGGTAAGGGTTATTTCACAATCTCTTCATTATCCGAGGTTGTTTATACGTAATAATATACTGGGATCTCTTTATCATCCACATCCATGTTTCTTCAAAATGTATTTCAAAACATTTTTACTATTTACAAGAATATGGGTTAAAGTCATTTTTACCCTTGTTTGACTTTTTATAAGTGGTTTATAAAGGAATCTTACCGTTGTTTTCCAAACAAGGTGTTTTTTAACCTTTTCGACAGAATTAAGGTAAGAATGTTTTTTTTAACATATACGGCGGGTGCGGTTATTTTCCGCCGTTATAAAATCGTCGAAGCTTCCCTTACAAGCTTATAAAAATATTTTCAAATTGAATGTATTATTTTATAATTATGTTACTTTTAAAATGATTTTTTAAAAAAGTGATATTTCTCCAAAATAGTTTTGATTTCATCTATGTCAACATCTTTTGATGGATTTTAAGCTTATTTGAAGTTGATTTATTATGATACAAAACATCCATATTTTATTGAAGGTTTTGTGATATTTTTCACAGTGGATACGTTATTCTTATGTCACTCATGGTTTTTGTTTAAAGTATTGACATTTCATAAGTTATTTTTAATCCAAATGTTTATGTTATATTTCAACCTTTCATTCAGATGAATGTGTTAGACAAGTATGTTCCGGGTTGGGGACCGGTAAAAGTAAGCCCTCTGGTTTGGTCTCCAGTTATTAGAGGAACTCCGGTTTGGTCTCCGGTTATTAGAGGAACTCCGGGTTGGTGTCCGGTTATTAGAGGCACTCCGGGTTGGTGTCCGGTTATTAGAGGCACTCCGGGTTGGCTTCCGGTTACAGTTATCCCCAAGGTCTTGGGACGAGGCCTTGACAAAGAAATTAAAGTTCAGCATTATGCATTCCAACATTATGAAAGTGGTTATTATTTTTTGCATGATATTATTCGATTAGTAGAATATCCATGTGAATAAGTAAATGGAATTATTTCCTTTTATTTATGCCATACCATGTTGAAAGTTCATGTTTGAAAGGCTTTTGTTTTAGTTATACATTACCTTAAATGTTTATTCTTATTTATGAAAGTTTCCGCTATATTGTTATCCATACTGGGCATTTGAGCTCACCCCTTTTCTATGTTTTATTTCTCCCAGTAAGTGAAGAAGTAATTTATGAATGACCTGCAGGGATATTATGTGGGGATATGAGTGTGGATTACGGATACATTATGTTGTTGTATTAGTTTTTCATTTTATGATGTAATGTAAAACTTATGAATATATCTAGTGTTTCCAAGGCTACTAAACCAATCGGTCTTTCGAGATTTGATCTTTCTTGTGATCATGCCAATGTTATGTAATAATGCACCGACTCTGGGCAACTAGGGTCGGGGCGTTACATTCTATATCCTCTGATTTGTGATTCATGAATATAATATTGGCCATATAGGTGAAATCATCAAAAAATATAGTAATTAAGAAATCCCATTTCATTGAAATATATCTCATTGACCCCATATGATATCTATTAATAAGCTCTATATGATTATTATATTATATTTCAAAATTCCTATATCCTTCAAAAAAATGACCTAGGCTTATCATGTTTGGATATTAATACTTTTTAGATAAAAACTCGAAAATTTACACAAGCACCTGGCCAATTACAATAATTGTTTTTTTTCTATTGGAAACATGGAATAAAATCTTCTAAGTTTGTGAAATATCTTCAACGTATTCCAAATATATATTTTCACGTATTACACCTTTTCGAAATACCCAACACAACACTCAATTCATAACATGTGGGAGTAAATATATGAAATAGTGAGCTCACATTCTCATTAATAGTAAATTTAAGAGATATCAATATATGATCATTTTCCAGAATAATACAATCCCAATGGTATGTTATCATGAAAAAAATGATAATATTCATACACAACCGATAATAGATTACAATCAATAGTCATGGAATAAATATTTGATGTTCATTAGACATGATTCATAATTGAATCAAATATTATGATCCGTGAGAGAATAAATTTAGCAAAAAACTAAAAAATATTGAAAACATTTTATAATATATTATATTATGTCAAGGTTATCCACTAAGATGATTATAACATTATTGGATTTGGATAGCCACTATTTTACATACTTTAGGATTCTTCGACCACCTATATATCCACATTTTGAGGATTGGGCTTAATACCCTTGTACCCTCCTTTTTTGGAAACTTTCTGTGCACCCATACAAACTATATTTTTGGCTTCGAATAAACACCTAAGCACCCTATTTTTTGGATTTGGTTAAAAAATCATGTACCAAACTTTTTTGGTTTTTACTAAACACTCATTTCATCAAATTCTAATGGTTGGGATAAAAAAACCCTATAAACTATGTTATCATATGAAAATAACAATTTCCCAATGCATTGGATATCTATTAGGGATCACACATAATATATTCCTTAATATTATTACCCAATACTATATGGGTCACCCCATTATATATGAAATTTCTAAGAAGAAAAATACGACTAAATTAAAAAAATAGATTTAATTTTATCAAATCACTCATTAATATAGTAATTATTCGTTAATAGGATGATTAACCTATGAAATTTAAATTATTTTCAATAAATCATTTAGAAACATGATTAACCTAGGGAAAAGAAACAAGTTTCATAAAAATATATTTGAAACAATAATAAATTTTCATGATAAATATTTATAATTATATATTTAAAAAATATCCCAATTGGAGCCTAAGTAAAAAAAGTGTTGTTATCATTAACAATATTATTACCAGAAAAATAACATTATGAAAATTCCTGGGTAAAATAATATTTTCATTTTGAAAATAAATTTATAAAATCTAAAATATTTGGAAACAAATTCATTAAAAACAAAAAATAAAAATACAATGTAATATATTAATAAATTTTAAATTTTTTTTGTAGAAAATAACCATTTATTGTCAATTTTATTTTAATAAAATTGTAATAATTTTTAGAAAATAAAATTTTTAAAGAAATTTTTTTTTTGATGAAACATTAGAATTTTAATTAAAACATTAATATAAATACATGTTTACATAAAGAGAGGAAATATAAAGGGAAAATGATTTCTCATGAAATAACTAGATGATGAGAATATTGATGATTTACATGAGATATAAATCATGAAAATTCATAATTGGAATCATAATAAAAAATTCTAATAAATGATGAGATTGTAACATAACTCTCTTACCAACATGGTAACACTAATATTTTAATCCCCATGAAGGAACAATATTGAATATATCATATAATATCATGAAAATAATGATTTAATGGATATAATATGTCAAAGGAGTATTGTTTTTCTAAAAAGATGTCCCTTGGACAAAAATGGACAAGGAATTTAATAAAAACATTTAAAAAAAGTAAAATGGATGGAAAACTTTTATAATACATTTCATTCAATGTAACTAATTACAAAGGATTATTTTCATGCACGGTGATATCATTTTCAATCACTTTTTTGGCATGTCCATCATCCTCATATATTTCTTCCCTATAATTATAAGTGATAATAAAATTTATGGTCATTATAAATTACATAAACACAAACCATTATTATATGGTATACTAAGATATTTATGTGTACAATTTATTATGGATTCAATGTTGATAGTTGAATAATATTAAATCCACATGTTTTTTCATCCATTAGTACACACAAAAAAGACTACCTTTCTGAAACCTTGAATTTCAACATCGAGAGAAGGATACATGGTACATGATCCATATAAACATTTAAAAATCTTCCATCCAAAATCATAAAATATTGGACTATAACCCATAAGCCCCATATACCCTTTCAGAGCCCAATCCCTGTTTATTTTAATCCAATTATTCATTGTCCATTTTCATAGTACCTCAAAAGTCCCATGGGGCTTGCAATTTCCTTAAATCCCCAATCATCATGGAACCATTAATTCGTGGACACAATTTTCATTATTATGATGTTGGTTAATGTCCTGAGTCGAGGAGAATACACCTATTCAAAAACACGCTTATATATTAATACAATGTAATTGAATCATTGCCTCAGATGTACAAATTGATCATAAATATCATTCTATAGCGATTTCATTGTGGAACAACTCAGAAATAAGTGTTCTACAGCTTCCCCAAGTTGGTTTTAGAGAGAAAACCATGAAAACATAGTTATACCATAGTGTTTCAAAAAACTAATATAAGGTATTAAATATTGATAAATTCTCATTATCATGGTCAAATGTGATGGGTCGATCCATGATTTAATTACCTAACATACACATAAAATAAGGAATATTGAGTAAATAATATCTTACTAATTTGATAACATATTGAATACAAATCCCATGAATGATGTCTCCTAAAATTGATATTTAAATAAAAATAACGTTGAGTCGAGCTATAATATAATAAAAAAATTTAAATTATATTCAGTGCATAACATTAACATGTTGTTAATATGGCATGTATTTCACATAAAAATAACGGCGAAATGGAAATCTATTAACATCATTCATAAATTCCATTTTACTCATTCAAACCTCATATATAATAAATATAGGTATATTATGAATATATTATGGAAGAAAAATTATATATATCATTACATATATTATTTTTTATGACCCTTTTATTACCTATTGATTAATTATTACAAGTTAATGTTATATTTTTGGTAATATTATCATTGTTTTTAGTATAAGTTTTAACTTATTATTCTTATTCCACTTACATAGATCATGGATTAATAATCTCTATAATTTGAACAATGATATATATATTTTTTTTATTCATTATATACGTATTTAGATTTATTCATAATAAAATTGTGATTGGAAGTGAAATACATAATTCATGGACAGAGTAGGCTATATGTACGCATAAAAGTTGTTTCAATTTTCATGTCATATTGACGAATGTATAGTAAAAGATATATATATATATATATATACATATTTTATTTCAATTATAATTTTTTAATTTCATATATGTCACATAGTTTTCTTAAATATTCCAGAATATATTCCTTGTAAATCTTTAGTGAATCACATTACATCACGAGGCAACAGTCCACTGTACACATGATCCACATTATCGCATTAAAAAAATTGTATGAATGATTGAATTAATGTTATTTTAATTATATAATCATAATAGTGACATAAATATCATATAAAAACTATAAATCTAAAATTATTTCCAACTGTAAGAGGTGTTAATGGAATAAAGTATGGTGTCGCTTCGAGAGGCAGTAGTCATCCGCACACACAATGGTTCTGTGGGTTTGATTAAGAGAGGATATGGGTATCCCTTTATATGTGATGTGATTTCTATTTTTGTTAATACACAAAAGTATTAACTATTGGGATGTATATATTACCAAATGTCGAGAAAATAGATTAATAATATACTTTTGTGATTAATTAGTTAATCAAAAACTTCAATAGAGAGAATAAACACATATTTTATAATGATATACTTTATGCCCTAAATTTACTCAATTTTATCCATACAGTTTTACTACTGTTGTAACGTCCTAGTTCCTGAAGCCACCCAAAGGTTCCCCATACCTAGTTGGACACATGTCCCCAAGAACATTTTCTTAAATTCCAGAGGATGTGCACTAGTAGAGAGATAATTTTGTGTGATATTAGGGAAGCTATGCCCTCATTGATAGAGTAACATAGTGGATGTAAACAAATGGTAATAGTGAAAATTATATAAATGCCAAACACTGGTAAACAACAAAAGACTGATAGTGAATACTGGAGAAAACACACATTTTGATATATATATATATATGATAGATGCATGATACATATGCCTAGGAAATAATCCAAATAAATAACTTTTCATGAAATCAAAAATTACTAAACAAAAGCTCAAATGAAAAACAGATGATAGCTCCTCAGCATCGTAAGCCTCATCTTGGTCCCATGCTCTCCTGTTCTACAACACTAAAGTACAAAAGAGTATAAGGGTGCTTTCCCTTATCTATAATTTCTACAATATAATCTATTTGGGACCAAAAGAATGACCCAAATAGGGTGTGAGATGAATCCCAGTCAGAAACAAACAATAGATCGGTGCCTAACAATCAATGAATATATGAATGGAAGGAAATAAGCTATAAGAAATAATAAACAAGGAAGTACTCAAATGAATCCATTCCTACAGTTTCAAAGAATTAAATTTCATACATCAAGTATGTATCTAGTCATAGCAGGTAACCCTTTGTGATGTACTCACAGCCTAAACCCTCTGGTTCAATTAAAAAAATAAAATCAACCCTCTTGAAATCACACATAGTCTCACCCCCTCTGGTTCAACTAAAGTATAGACTCTATATGAAATCACTCACCGTCAATTCCCCCTATAGTCTCATATTGGTACTAAAAGAGCTCTGGGGAAGTACTTACATCACATTCCCCCTATGGATCGTGTTGAGGAACTACAGACACTCTAAGGAAAAACATACGTCAATTCCTCCAATGTTCTCGCATCTTAATAGTAATGTAGACACCCGAAAGAGGCACTTACATCCATTCTCCATATGATCTACTACAACCGGTTCTAATGACCCTGTGTAAGTCAAAAAAATTATAGCAATGCGTATCAGCCAATGTAAACCTCAAGAACTACATGGCTATCAGTCTACAACAACAACATGTCAGAACAATGGTCACACTGTCCTATAGTACTAGGAATAGGTAAAAGCGGAAGCCTAATAGTCTAAGAAATTCCAAACATCCATAACAAAACATTCTTGGAAAACACCTCCAATGCATAGTAATTAAACACATTCATATGAAATCTACCTCTACATAAGAATACACGAATAGCAGGAAAACAATATGGCTAAAACAGTAATCACACAATACTATATTCATGGGTTATTGATATTTTTCACATATAACTCAATGACAGTCAACATAAATGCACAAATCGCCATCCTCTATGTTGGGAGATCTCTAATGGTGAACCTCAAGCCTTGAATCGCCCAAGAACACCGTAGATCTATAAAAATGACTTAAATGTTCAATGAAGGATATCATGAGGGAGAGGAAGAATCCGAAAACAAATCTCAAGAAGAAGGAAGAGCATGATGAGGAGATCCCAATGCAATCAGTGGTGGTTGAATCGGAGAACGAGTGCTCGATACAAAGATCATAGAAGTATTGCGGTCATATGAGCTATCTCAGACAAACTAGGTCGAGAAGTATAATGTTCTTTCCATGAGATGTGACCCGTGTGCGTTTAATTAAAAAATGAAAATACACGATGTGTACTTTATAAGTACACAGCGTGTACATTCGTTTTCCATACTCTTCTCTATGCGGTCTCCAAGTCACCCCACGCGATTATGTGCATGGCTACTACAAGGCCATCACCATGCTACCCATGATAACCGATTAAATAGGTTGTACTTAAAAAATTTCCAGAAAGTACACTTTTTCCAAAAAAAAAACACAAGAAAATGGAAAAAATTACCTAAAAAGAAGATCCGGGTACTTAAAAACTTCACCTCTTAATTAAATTTGATCCCTAATTTCCCTAGTAGGGCGCCGTAGAAGAAGAAACCCCAAAGAACTCTGGCCACTACGATCGTACCTCGACCTCCCTCTCCAAAGTCTTTTCCTATACTTGCTCGTGCTTCTATAGCACTTGTACAAGAGGAACAAGATGGGTATGTATAACCTTTGAAATTTAATAAATAATCTGAATAGGTTTCTCCTCGAATGATGCATCCACCACCAACTCGACATCCTCGTGTTAGAAAGAATGAGACGGGTCTGAGAAGTTACATCGAAGCTGAGAAACCTGGAAAAATTCGAGCATAGCCCAATATCTATGAGGTAACTGAAACCGATAGGCAAACACCCCAGATCTCTCTAACAACTCAAATAGTTTGACGTATCTCCAGGAAAACATACCATGTGTCCTAATCCATATGGGTCCCATCCTCTGTGTGACATGCTGGAAAACCTAATCTTTGACCTCGATCTCTTGTGGACATCTCCAATGATCATCATAAGATTTTTTCAAGACTATGTAGTAGAAATCCTCTTCCAAATCATCTCTATCTGCTTTGTGGTCTCCCAAACAAGATGAGATCCCAGCATAGCTTCCCCACATGCCCCCAGAAAACAAAAGGGTGATCAGAATGGCCTACAATTCAAAGCCTCACAAAGTGCCATCTGAATAGTTTAATGAAAACTATTGTTTAGAAAAACTCATCACTATGTATGTCATTCTCCACGATCCTCCAAAATCTCGGATTCATGCTCCATGCCTGTTCTCAATCTCTTGATTTGTATGCTCAGATTGGCTATCTGTCTTAGGGTGGTATGTTGTACTCAAAAGTACATGTGTACCGAATTCCTTTTATAACCCCTACCAGACCCATGATGTAAAATGTGCATCCCTGTTTGAAATAATTGAATGAGGAACTCCATGTAGACTTACTATCTCTCAGATATACAACCTTCCCAGCTCATCAATACTGATGGTCTCCATGATCGACAAGAAGTTAGAAACCTTCATGAGTCTGTTAATGAAAACCCAAACTGAATCATTTACTCAATGTGACCTCGGTAAACCTTCATGAAATCCATTTAAATATCATTACACATCCACTTGAGAATGGGTATCTTCTGCAAAATCCTTTCTGGTCACTCATGCTCTTCCTTCACCTGCTGGCATGTAGAACACTTCATGATGAACCCAGAAACATCTCTCTTCATACCTGGCCACTAATAATGAAAGTGTAGATCATGATATATCATGGTGACACCAGGATGAACTACACAAACTGAGGAATGAAAGCCCGGCATCAGATCCATGAATATTTACGATGGCACCCATATGCACCGATGAAAATGCAAGATCATATCCTCGCCTACAGTCCATCAAAAAATAGGTTCCTCTCCTGACACACATTCCCTTAGGAATAAGCCTTTATAATCTGATATCTTGCTTATTCTCAATTGATCATGGAGAGTATAGGTAATATCTACAGAACAAAGAAAAGTGTGCCTCTGTCTGTCATGAAACTCAAAAGGCATCTTTGTGAATAGAGCCATATGTTCCCACTCACTATTGGCCTCCTGAACTGCATGAATCTGAGTCCTCCTTCTTAGAATATCAACCACTTTGTTACATTTTCCTAACATGTAGGAATGCTCAAAGTCAAAATACTAAAGGTACTCAACTTACCATGGTTGTCTCAAAATCAAATCGCGCAGAGTGAAGATGTAATTGAGATTTCTTTGTCAGAAAAAACTACAAAATGATCTCCATGAAGATAATGTATCCAACAACATAAAGCATGAAAATAAACAACCATCTTGAGATCGTGTGTTGGGTAATAACTCTCTTGTTTCCTCAACTGATGTGACCCGTATGCAACCACTACTTCCCCTACATATGTATAGATCCAAGCCTGATACATGAAGCATCACAGAAAACATAATAGCACATGCCCGAATCTGGAAATACTAGTATCGATGCTAAAGTCAACCTCGATTTCTGCTCCTGAATGGCTGACTCACAAGAATCTGACCATAGGAACATTGAACCCTTCTTAGTCAGACCCGTCAGTGGTGCTGTGAAATGTGAAAAGTCTTGAATGAAGTGTTTGTAGTATCCGACCTTCCCTAGAGATATCTGTACCTCAAAGATATTATTTTTCTACTCCATTGAAACTAATTCTCCCACTTCCTATGGGTCCACTGATACTCATATCACTAAGATGACATGACCCACGAAGTGAATATGATCCATCAAAAATTGGCATCTTTTGAGCATAGAATATTACTGATGCTCTCTCAGTGTACTCAAAATTATCTTAAGATTTGTAGCATGGTTGTGTTGAGTGTGAGAGTACACCATGATATCAGCCACGAAGACCACCACGATCGAATCCATGAATATATGGAAAATTCAGTTCATCAGTGTCATGAATATTACAGGTGCATTAGTGGGACCGATAGTCATATCCATATAATCATATAGCCCATACATGATCCAGAAGGCTGTAAGAGGTATATCTGATGGTCTACAACATAACTGATGGTATCCAAATCTCATATTAATCTTCAAGAACACCCAGGCTCCTCGAAGCTAATCAATGAGATTATCAATCCTTGGATATCGATACCGGTTCTTTACAATCAACTGATATATCTTCTGATAATCCACACAAAGCCTAAGGGTATCATCTTCCTTCTTCTCCAGTAGAATCGGAAAACCACAAGGAGATGTACTGGGTCGTATGAAACCATTTTCCTACAACTCCACCAACTGCTTCATGACCTCCTGCAATCTATGGTATAGCCATCCTATAAAAAGGAACGGTCACTAGTACTGATCTGGTAAAAATCTCAATTGAAAAGTAGACCTCATGCATCAGAGGAAAAACTGAGAAGTCATCTAGATATACGTCCCTGAAACGACCCACCAATATAGGAATGTCCATCTGTGATGTCCCCTATTCATCTAGATATAGACTAGGGATTTGGGTTTTAAGTCCTTCTAACCCAGGATACTCAAGTCCCACTCTACTCACGTAGACATATCATTCACCATTATGAGGAAAAGATATTCCCAATGGTGACATGAAACTCAACCTACAGTGATAGAAATAGAAAAATGAATCGAAAGGAACTATACAGACCATTCCATGAATGACATCATATCTTGTCATCTCTTGGACATAAAGGACCCCTAGAAGGTGACACCCACCAACATCTAGAGGGAAAACCATTCACTAACATAAAAAATTCGTTGTAGACCACAACAGAGTGTATAGAATCAAGACATCAGTAGAAGAAATGATACAGAGCCCATGTCTCTCCACAATAGAAACATATGAAATGTTATGGGAATCCTCCATATCAAACAGTGTAGAAGATAAAACTGAGGAAACTAGGATTTTACATTTTACTATAGGGGGTCCGATATAATGTTCCTGTTAGGTCAGCTCCACTGCAAAAGTCTATCCTATAACGCAACCCTATGACATACCTGACCACTCTGAGCTAATCCACTCTGATGTCGCTAAATTCATGGTGATTTAATACCATGAACGCGACCTCCACCTCGGCCTGAACAGCCGAAAGATCTCCAGTTCCTTGGTGGAGGAGAAACTGGTGGTGTATCTCTTGAACAAGGATTCACAGAAGAACCCATGTCACCAGCTGAAAGTGAAAAGATATGACAAAATCACTGATGATGACCCATCATACCACAAGATCAGCACTCCACTAAGTCTCCCGGGAAATGTGGGCTCAAATACTCACTCTTCCGGAAATGTAAGCACACCACCTAGCTACTAGAATATATATCTTGCCTCCTCAGATCTCTACGCGTAGACTCCCTACGGTGCTTACTGCTGTCGGTAGGTGGGATACTAAATCCGGATGCTGAGCCACCCTCGATCACAACTCCAGAATCTCTCAGATTGTGATCTTTGATCAGTTCCTAGTTGATTATAGAAGTGATGCAACTCAACCTGATGTTGTTCACCGATGAGTTGATGTCCTGTCTAAGATCATCCTCAAATTTCCATTCCATGAACAAACCATCACCCAGTAGAAAAATGTGTATTTAAATTTTAAAAATAATTTTTATTTTATCATAATAAATTTCTATTAATTTAAAATAAATTATTTAATATAAACACTCCATGAAATGGTGAAAAAAACAACTTTAAATAAATATGGGTTTTATGTGAAAATGGGAGTTATTATTATCTCTTGGATAAAAAACGTATAAGATGAATTTTTAAAATTATATTGAATATATAATATATATATATATATATATTTCATTTAAATAATGAAACATAATTCATTTCGGAAATTTATTAATTTGAAACACATTTGTGCGTATAATATTTTTTTTTAGAAACTGATTTTATTTTTATTCAAAATTTTACATATATAGAATTTAAATTAATTAGAACCTAAATTGTAAATTATATATATATTTTTTAACCCTATATTTATAATTAGGATAATAATATTCCTATACTACATTAAAATGGATATGTTATAACTATTAATCAATATAAAATTTATTTCATTGTATGTCTTGTTTTGAGAAAATGTTTTTGTTGCATGTAACAAAATATAGGCATGATATTGTGTGTAATAGAATATAAAAAAAGTGTCACGTGTAACTCAAGAAAATATCAACTTTTTTACTCTAGAAAAACTCTTTAATTTAGGATAATGAAATGTAATAAAAAATTATCATTTATTTGAAAAAATAGATTTCACAAAATCATTGGGTGTTACATGATACCCCCATTAAAATTAATTTATCCTTCATAATTATTCGTGATAATTAAGTGTTTAACAATAAAAAATTATATCATAGAATCCCACATAGTATATTTTTTTATTAAAACATCCAATGTAAAAAAGTGAAACGGATGTGTAAAAGCCATCTAGAGTAACTCATACTAGGATTTCAAATAAGAGTAAATCAGTGGAAAATGATGATGTGGACATTGAAGAAAAGCATAAATAAATATAGAGAGTGATAAATATCACTATTTAGAAGAAATTAGGTTACCTAGATATAGTTAAAAACCAAAATAAATATTTTATTATTTAATGTACCATTTGACTAATCAAAAATAAGGATATTGGGATAACATGTTTTTTCAAGGATTCTATTCCTATAGTTGAAAAAATTTAACAAGAATATATAATTTATTCAATACCATTTAATAATCATAATCTTATACGCTGATATTTTCTTGATAAATTTCCACTTCATTTCTTACTCTAGGAAATAATGCTGAATTTATTATTTTGGAAGTACTAATTGATCAAAAGTTCCATAAATACAATGATAAGTCTTTCCGTCTATCAAACGTTATCATCACAAAAAATGGTTTTAATAGGTTATCCAATATCCATATATATTCATATTATTAACAAATATATTAATGTCTAATACCATATTTAATGTTCAACATAAACCCTTCCATAAATAGTTATCCTTTTAACCCTTATAAATGATTAAAGAACAAAACATTTCAAAGAAGGCCACTAAATTTCCAAAATGAACATATAATAAATTCCCATATATATCATAAATTGGTTGTTTATTATCACATAACAAACATGTGAATTAATTAATCTTGTATTCTCTTGAATTATGGTAATAAACCTAATTATATTTAAAACTTATCTATACAAGAATTATTCCTCATTCCTTATATAAAACATAGATTAATTGATATATTCCTTGAATCAAATATTTCTATAAATCCAATAAATGATATCATAATAAAAATATCATGTATATCCTTCAAGAGTTTTGAGGTTATCAATACTATAAATAGTAATTTATCCAATTTACTCATCTCATTTACCCAATATCATTATGTGAACACCAAGAACATATTAAAGGGTATATTTTCTGTAATAATATATTATCCATGAAAATCACCATAATATTAAATAAAAATTTTTGGTCAATAGAATATTTTTATATATTCAATCAATTCATTAACCAACAACATAAACCATATAATAATTACTTATTTCACAATTCCTTTAACATAAATATTTAATCCAAATATGTAAATACTTTATTCCTTCCACTTTAATGATTGGAATGTAAAAGGTATTTCATGTACTATATGTTATTTCTTGGGTTTGGGAAATGGGGTGGGTAATTCACATATTCCCACACAGAATACAATGAACACATTAACAATTTTTCACATTATTAATTTCCTTTAAACAAAGATAACATCTTCCCCTCTACTTGATATATTCATCATGGTGCTTCTACCCACCTTCATTACATGTAAGAAGATGAATATTTATTATTATGTACTCATAAACACCAAAACATTCATAAATGTATATATTCCACTTATTTTATTTGTATAGAATCTCATAGATAATCACATTGGTAATCATATATCATAATACATGATTATATATTTCCAGAATATCTTTAACTCTAGTTATCACCAAACATCGTTTCTCATAGTCACATAATTTCCCAACAGGTTTAGTGTTAACATTATTCCATTCGGTCTAATCTATATTCTAAACCTAGAAATAAATTATGAGAAATCCTAAACATAGTGGGAAATATCATATTCATGATAAATAAATTATTCAATTCCTAAATCATGACACCATATTTTTAATATATGAAAGCCTAGGCATAACAAAGTTCATCCATGATTAGTATATATTTATATCTTACATTATGTTTCATAATGATTTTTTCAATTTTAATTGAATATCCCCTGTGATTTTTGTATTGGGTCTGTCTTAAGACATGTTGTCGTGCCGCTGTTTCAGATCGATTCAACTGTAATATATTGTTTCCAGATTTGTTACCCCATTATACATATGTTTCAATGACACATCCACATACAATATATAGGCATGGATGTGTCTCTAAAAAACCACTCACTCTATACATTATCAAAATTACATGACATTTTCCCATGATTTAAAAAATTATAATACATATCCATTAATATAAACATAGATATATTCTTAGAAATACCCCTTTGAATGTTAGAAATATTTTCGGATCGTAGTTTCATATGGTTAACTAAACATTTCCTCTAATAAAAACTGTAATTACAAGATTTATCATAAATGTATAATGCATATTTTTAGAGGATTATTCATATCATTACACTGGTACACTCTTTAGGACTATAACAGTATATTTCCTTTTAAAACAAGATGTATATTATTCGAATTTGGTGAATGATCTTCAACATCACCCATAATGATCTTTTCACACCCCACACCTCTTAGGAATACCCTAAATAAACATCCCTTTATAATGTTGAGAAGGATAAATATGAATTGTTGAGTTTATATGATCAGTAAGATTAAACATAATAGATTCAATATATGATTATATGGAAGACTATGATAAAAATATGGGTATGATATCCTAAAAAATCATATAATGTTCAAAACTGACATATAATTTACTATAAATTTGATTCATGGAATAAATATTTGAAGTTCATAAGATATGAATAATAATTGAATCAAATAAAATTTTTTACGAGTGAACAAAATTGTAATTAAACATAGATTGTGGGAATAAAAATATGAATATATAATCTTATTTTAAGTAACCCCCCCTCCCCAATATATTCATAAAATTTTAGGAAAAGTCTAACCACACATGTACCATCTTCAGGCTTTAGATGACAACTAGTGTACCATCCTTTTTTTGGTTGGGATAAACGACATTTTAAAATCAATTATGTCCTTAGGATAAATACCAATGTAACCCCCCCACACAATTATTGGATTTTCATAAACATCATTTTACCATCTTTTTTCAATTGGGCTAAACTGCCATATACCCACTTCATCCGATTAGGGTAAACGTCATTGTACCCTCCTTGTTGGGCTTGTGCTAAACACCCATGTACTCTCTTTATTGTGATTTCTCTATACATGTGAACCATCAAAGCACATATAGAATTTATCTATACCTATTGAATTGGAGCATATCTAGACAAAATGATCATACAAGATATAATGGGATTACATGACACTATCATGGCTGCCCCATCATTTTTACTATAATAGGATTACCCAACACAATATTCTTTGGAAAATTATATAATAAATATCCAAGAACCATAATATAAATAAAGTAAAAAATATCATTCATTTAAAAATAAAACTCATAAAAATCATTATTTTTGCATATCCTGATTAACTAGTGGAAATAAAATATGGGTCATGTTAATCTATTTGAAGCATTATTAACCTGTGGAAAAAAATATGTTTCATTAGAATCTCTTTCAAATAATAATAAACTATTTAGATTAAAAATGATGATGTTATCATTATAAAATATCCTAAATAGAACACAAGTAACAATGTTTTTTTTTTGAAATTGAAGAATGTAAATCCCATTAAAATATAATTATAAACATTATTCTTGAATATGTACTTTCCATTTCTAAAATCACTTTTTAAACAATATAAAAATTTGAATTTCATTTTAATTTAAAATTGATATGGATAAATATAAAAGAAAAATTAAAAATTATTTTATTCATTTATGGATTAATATATCATTTCATATTTAAAAATAATTTCTGAAAACATTTCGTAAAATATTAATAGAATACATGGTTTTTGAATAAAAACGTTTTTGACTAAAAATTGTATTAAAAAAACTATTTTAAACTGTATAATACATAGAGTGATGAAAAATGAATGCAAAAAATTTATTATATATAAAATCAATAGAACATGAAGTTTAATTATTTTTTGGAGAGATAGATCATGATATTTCATCATTGGTAGCATAATCATAAATAATCATAATAAATGATGAGATTTTAACATTAGACTCATACCACTTTATTAACTGTGAAGCTGTAATCCCCATGAATTAATAACATTAAATGAAAAATATAATATAATTAAAATAATGATATTATTGATATTAAATAAAATAGTATATGTATATATAGCTCATAAAATAATATTTTTGTATTTGATAACATATGTCTCAATGAAGGAAAATTGAGAGATCAATCCCTTCTCGATTTGGTAATTGTTAACCGTAAACCATCTGAAAGAGAGATAATAAAATATATATATTAATGAATATATTTTCTGTTACATTTATCATTAAATAAATTATTTCTATTTATATACAACAAATAAAAGAACTATGCGGTGAAAATATCATGATTCTAATGGGAAAAGAATATTGAGCTATAAATCACATACCTTGGGTTTTGACTTCAATCCTACAAATTGAAACCTTCTATATAAAAAATTTTATTTTATTATATAAATATTATAAAATAATTGTATTATATATATCATACAATATATTATCTTCTTATGGACCATCTATTTCCCCTTTATAAAAAATTTCATGTAATTGTTATGTTTCGAGTAATAACATTTCTTTTGTATATGTATTGAATTAATATTTTTCATCCTATTACATATATCATGGATTAAAAACACTAGAATGTCAACCATGGTATAAATATAATATATATTCATTATATATGTATTTATAGTATTCCAAAAATTATATCAATAGGAAATGGAACACACCATTCATGTAAATGGTAGGTTATATGTACATTTAATATTGTTTCCATTTTCATGACATATTGATTGAAATAAAAATATATGAAATATATATTTTTTAGATTTTATTTTTTATTCCATATATATGAAATATGTTTATTAATGTTATGTTTAATATATTTCATGTATGGATTGAATGAGTCTCATCGATTCATGAGGTGGTAGTATACTGTAATCATTAATTATATTATCATATTCCCAAAAAATAGAGAGCACAAAGGTATGCGAGATATAAAAGTTATAAAAACATTATAAAATCATAGATATCGTTTATAAACTATAAATCCATCATTATGTCCAACTGTGAGATGTGGTAATGTAAAAAACAAAATGCATTGGTTCGTGATGCGGAAGTCCTATATACACATGAAGGATGATTTTGTAACCAATTTTATGGAATTATGTGTATGGTTTCATAATAGAAATATTTTTTATGGGGTGAGGAATATAGGATAAGGTGTGCATCTTTAAAAGTTATGTGAGAGGAAATTTTGTAAATACTGAAATGTATTTTGGATTTCATGTTCTTTCTTACCTCACATGGTTCTTAAATTCATTAATAATAGAAGTTATGGATTGCATGGTAGATAAAAAACTTAATCACACAATATTTTTTTTCAATTTATTACTTATTCAATAATTGTACTAAATTTTTTACATATATTTTTTACCATGGTAACGTGAATACTTTTATTTACTATAGAAATTTATCCATTAAGACTCATATTAAAAGAGATATATTATATAATTTACACCAACTGATTCTATATGTTAAATAAAAATGATTAAATAAAAATAATATGTATTTGTAAAATTATTTTTAAAATAAACCAATGTAATGTAAAAATCTATACTTTAAATTTTATCTTGTTAATTTATTATATTAGTCTATGATAATAAAAATAATTAAAATATAATTTAACAATATTATATAATAAATATTATTCATATTTAAAAAATGAAATTTATTTTTCCATATTATATTCACGGATGTGGAATAATTGAATATAAAAATAAATCTATAGACATGATGACAATGTTGGGTTTTAAAGAGAAAATATTAAAATGTTTACAAACTTTATTCCTAATAGAAATAAAAAAATTGAACCCAATAACCTACTTTTATTAATATATGTATAATTTAAATTATTATTCATTAAAATCAACTAAAAATATAAAGTAACAATATAAATAACATCGTCAAAAATATAATTTTCAATTATACTTTAGTACAGATCACAATTAATCAAAAAAATGAATCATATTAGATCAATTCAAAAAAATCACTTTAAGATAATTTTTATATTCTGATGTAAAAAATGATTTTTGTTTTGTATAATATTTTTACTAAAAATGTATTATTTTTTATTTCAAATAATCACACCATAAAAGGTGAAAATATTTAATTTTATAAAATTATTTTTTATGTATAATATTGGATTTTTTTTTATAAATTTTTTAGAAATCATATAAAATGAATTTTAATAATTTTATTAACTACATAACATATAAATTAAATTGAATTAGTTAAAAATATATTATTTTAATTTATTGATTTGAAACACATATTTAAATATAATGAAAGTTTCTTTAAGAAAATATATTCCCTTTATATTCAAAAAAATATTATTTCTATTTTTTATCAATTGATCATAATAGGATTAATACTATATAAATGTCAAAACCATATTCAAAAATTCACATAATCATATTTTTATCTTCCATTCAAATTTCTAGGTGATAATATTATAATAAATAGTAATTTTTAAGAAAATGACATGTCTTATTTTAACACGATGTTTCATGCAATGCAAGAAAAACATAGTACTGTTTGTAACCAAAGAAAAAGATAGTATTTCTTGTAATAAAGTCATAAATTTGGGCTTCATGTAATACATGAAAAAATAATTTCAATTTTGTAACAAAAAATCTAAAAAATGAAAAATTAGTTAAGGAAAATATTTCACAATATATGTTGTGATACTCTTTACCAGTCACCATTTTCATTATTTGATATATTACAAGCACAAAATTAGTTTCATTTTAGTAGTGGTATATTTATAATTAATTCTACATTATATTTTTTTCAAAAATTTCTACCCATGACACCCAAGTATTCCATGTCTCATCTTATTTCCATCATATTTTCTCAAGTGAAAAGAGTTACAAAGTTATCCCCTCTAAAAGATATTTTCACTCTTTATTTCTACCATAATAAAACCTTTATAGTCTTCCAAAATTCTAAGAATATAATAAACATCCATAAATATAACATCCTTTTAGTCATTTCAATGTTTTCTAACAGTCAGTGGGTTCTTATTGAGCCTATTGTTATATAATATTAAATCGATTTTTGTATATTTTAAAAAAAATGTATGAACTTTTCATAACATATATATTTAGAGGATTTTTTAAGACTTATATTTTATGTTCCTTCCCAACATACTACATGTGATTCAAGTGAAATTTTTCACACCACAAGTGAAATTGTCATATTACATTAAATATTAATTTCACATTATCCTCAAAATATTGAAATAAAATAATATTTGTATTTACAAACTTTCTTAATGGGGAAATTCATAGAAAAATTATCAATTCCTTACTAGCCACAAAATTATAGAATTTTTTCCTTCATAATTTCCTATATTATATTTATAATTTTTACACATGTGATTCATGATCATTTCACTCATTTCAACGAAACCATTATCTATAGAATCACTATGTTCAATATTCCACATTTCATGGTTTTTTAGATTTATCCTAATTCAAAATTAATTTCATCCACGAAATTCTTTATTGAATTTTATATATTTACACTTCTCATATCGAAATAATAATTTTATTCAATCAATTAACAGGTTAATCATCTTTATCATCGAATGATTTGATTTAGGAATCAACACCTACTATTTATGATTCTCATGATTTTATTAACAATAATAAAATATTATAAAACATCCCATAGTTCTATAATTTTTTTAGAATCTTCATTAATTATAGTGAATTAATAATTCTAGGTTTCTTCATATTCTTTTCAAATATCAGATAATTTCTATCATCAGGTTTGTATCTTTTATCCTTTAAACTCTTGTTTCTTTAAAAGATACACTAAAATTTCTCTCAAATTTCATTAGTTATTTTTTGACACATCACATTTATAAAATCATTTTTATATAGTGATATAGGAATATAATTTCATGATTTCCCATCAAGATAAAAATTTATATTTTTAGAAAAACAGATATGAGGTTTTTTCTCAAAGTGTGTAAACCATGTTCTTACAACATCTATAACGTATAGGAAAAAAGAATATAGATAGTGTATCACTATGGGTTTATAACAATGATAATTTTTCCACCTAATGTGCGAATACCATGACTGTTGAATGAATTGTAAACTTGAATAACAATGATTCAATTGTGTAACCTTATCTTTAATACTTATTGATGATCCTTAGAATAGATTGAATGACTGATAAATAGGTGGTTGAAATATTTTTGTTCTTTTTATATCTTCCTAAATTAATAAAAATTATTCGATTAATCTTATTAGAGTATTATAAGCACCATATTTAGTGAAAAAATCAAAAACATGATATAATAATAAATTAATCCCATGATCACAATATTTATAATGTTTTACCTTAGTGCTAGAACATTCTCCCATTCCATGTAAATTCTTATTATCCCATAGAAAGTCTATATTTAATGGATGTGAATATAACAATGTGAAAACTCCCATTAGAATCCCTTTATCTCAAAATATTTTTTTGTTTTACTAACTCTTATATATTAAAAATGATTTTCTTATATATCTAATACATAATAAAATATGTGAAATATTTTAAATCCACACCATCAGGGTACATTAGAAAATATATTTCCAGTTTTCTCCATAAAAAAATGTTTTTATAGTGTTCCATTTTCTATGTCTCATTTAAGTCCATCTATTATGAGTCATATTAACTACACCTGATTTATAGCCTGAGTTCTTCCCCACCAACAAAACCATAACACCATAATAATATGATCATAATACCTATATTTTCCTCTATACATAGTTTCTATAATCTAAAAACACTTTTGGATGATTTTTTTTGAAATTATATGTCCAACACATTTCATCAACCTGCAACTAAAATTGGGGTAGAATGTCATTATATCCCATAATATTCAATGATAATTATTTTCTTATGTGTGAATTGTGCTCTCAAATACTTTTTGTTTTATACTTGAATCCCCTTATACAGTTTATCTCATATTATAAAAATAAATGAATGAAATTTCAATCTACGACTCAATGAATTTACAAAATTTATTATTATCATTGAAATAAATTTCATTATATCCTTCAAAAATCATCTAGAAATTTATTGATGGTTACATAATAATTCATTGATCATAGTATTATTTTAGTTTCCTGAAGAAAAAATTCATAATAAATCAACTTAAAACCATATATTCTTCTTAGAAGATTCATGATTATGTGTATTTAAAAGTAATTTTATGTTTTTATTAACATATTTTTCATATTTTATTAATATAATGAAATAATAAGAAATTCACCATTTTATTCTTTTTATATAGTGTTCATTTTCAACATGTCTCTATTTTATGACATAATTTTTACATTCATACTCTAGTATTATTCATACTCTATGAAAACTTCCTAGAAATGTCTATCAGAATAAAATGACTTTTTAAATATATTGTTCATCTTTATGTTGAATGTTATTTATATTGAACATCATCCAATGGAATTGAAATATTGGGTTTATGGAACAATATTAATAATAATATAATCCTCCAATGAGTTTATAAACACAATTCAATTGAACATTATGAAATTGGTTTTTCCATAATCCTCTATTTTCTCTATCAATTACATCAATGAATATAGTTGATTACAATGTTGAATGTTATAAAAACATTATTCATGTGAAAAATTCATTGTCTTGTTGTCTATTCAATATATAAGAAACATAATATTCTATCTTAGTTTTCAAACACTGAACTTATTATTTCAATACATTCTCTCGCATTTTTTTTCTAAAAATTTGTAAAATGGAAATTGGAAAAGATATTTTTGTAGAACCTCTTTCTACTCATCTTACTCAGGTGGATCGTGTAAAATTACATATAATATCTTCTATCAATATAACTATATATTTTAGCATATCAAAATCACTCCTTTATAAACATCATCATTTGATCACGTTTCTATATTGAGAACAATGATTGGAACATTTTATCAAGTGATATTTGTATATAATTTTTTTGGATGTTCGTATCACTTCCCTTCCCTTATACAAACATCAGCTTATATCATGTGATTTATCGTGATGTTAGAAACATTTAATGAATCAGTATAACATCATTTTATTATGATATATTGTTTGTTAACAAGCATTTATAAGAATAATTTACCTCCGTCGATAATATTCCTAACAATTTTTTCATAAAAAAAATTCTTAACAATAATTACTAAAAACATTCATAGTAATTCTTAAACCAATTAAAAAATAAATTATTAACAAAACTAAATTTTATATAAATATTTTTTTTATTAAAACATCATAATGGATCATCATTAATATATTCTCATGTTGATGTACTCTAACTTATTGCATGTATTTACCTGGATCTTTTGGTATTATCATTGTACTCCTGATAGGTGACCTTCATGGTATTGTAACCCCATATAGTGGAAGGGTTCATGATGTGTAACAATGATGATAGTGGACCCACAAATATTGTATAATAATAAAATACTTATTTCCTTACATGGAACATTATTCCGTGTGGATATGATATATACATGGTGAAACATCTTGCATTAGGGATACCGACTAAGTGTTCACTAGTCGACATTGTGTCCAGTCCTATGAAACGATTGTCAGAAGATACTTTTAAACATGAATTGATGTTTGCCTTTTGGATTGTTCAAGGTCATTTACAACATATTTTTTTCCAAATTATAAGGAGATTAATTAGGAAACTTGAAGGATTATGTAGTATTATTTAGCACATGGGTTTCTTGTATATGATAGTCTTTATACTAAAATGGATATATACTATTTTCCTGGAATACAATTGTTATAAATGATCACACTTTTTAATGATAAATCGGTAGTTACCTACAATATTAAATTACGCAAACCCCATATGAGAATCCATATTTTAATGTACAATTCATTTATGTAGATCTAGACATGGGTAAGGGGATGTAGTAGATGGTTAAGTTGAGGAGCAATAATATTATAGATTAACCTAGAGAAAATATATAGAATTTATTTGATGTTAAATTATATATTAATTTTCCTAAACATTATACATTAGTTTTTCTGGCCAATTTGGAATCTGGTATATTTAAATATATATAATGCATGGAATTAATAGATAGTATTCCTTTTTTTACAATAATTATAACGGTTTTTTATATCAATATTATATGTCTGTGGGTAAGATTGTTATGTTATGTTATACTCCATAATTATTATCTGACCCCCACTGACAATCAAAAACCACTTAAAAATATGTTGTTGTGCCTGAGATCATGTGACACTCTAGATCATACGTTGAGGTTTTGGTCATGGTGTTACAATAAAATCTAGAGTATCAAGTGGAATAGTAAACTTGACGCTAAGTTCATTAGCTATTTCAATATCCATTTTCATTAAATTATATTGGAGTTTTTTCTACTATGTATCATGTTTCATTGGATATTTTAATTTCTATCATTGCAACAAGACTATGGGTAGATACAGTTTGATATAAATCATAGAAAATTCCACTAAATCAAATTTTATTAATATAATTTGATCACTAGATGTTTCATTCAATCTTTTAAATATTTATTATGAAAAAATTAACTAACATCGGTACTGTAAGAAATTTATTGGGAATTCTTAGGCTCCAGGGTAGCAGGGTTATGTGGTTCTTTATGTATTTATCATTGTTCTAATATTAGTTTTCATTGAACCGTTATCATATACTAGTACACTAAATAATACAGTAAAATAATATAATACAAACCATCTAATTGGACCACGATCTCTTTCATTATATCAATGGAAACACTTTAAGAATTTGTCATATAAAAATATTATTTTATTGACACACAAAAACCTACCCCACTAAAAAATACGAATTTTTTAGCCACATAAAATCTAGAAAGAGTTATTTTTCATTGAGTATAGTTAATGGCGATTCTTCTGTTTAAACTGTACAAAATAAATTTGAAAATAAATGTAGGAGTTTATATAATACAACTATAAATAATAACTAATTAATATAATATTGTACAAACACATGACCCCAAACTGCATGTGTATTTTCATGTATTTTCCTTTCTAATCTATTTACATGATCCTCCTTTAATATCATAAGATGAAGTATAAGGCTTTGGAATCTAATTCATCAGTCAATATAAAAATAATGGAACATATGTTGTTTTACATAACATAAATACATTCATATAGATATAAAATATTAAAAAAATTATTTTTATGTTTATTGTACCCCAACATTACATTACAATATGTGTACATTATATTTATTTTATATTTATTAATTTTATAACTAATTATTTGTTTCATAAATTACTAATTTTTAATAACATTGGATAAAATATTAAATTTAAAATAAAATACAATCAATTAAAATTATGCTCGATTTATTCTTCATCACATTGACTATTGAATGATTTCCATGATTCTTCTATTCTAATTCATCCATAGATTACAAGTTCCCAGAGGGTTACACTCCCCTCAGAATCCCATAGGATCCTATTTTTTCGATGTTTCCAAATAGGATCAACTAGTTTTTCTAGTGAAAATTAATACAAATTTATTTTGACAACAATCAATTATTAATGATAACTTTGAGGGATACAAAAAATTAAATAAATTTATTTAATTATATTTTTTTAGTAAAATAAATAATTTATAGCATATTATTACATTATTATATCCCTAGATGATTATTATCAATATATGAATAAAATTGGGAAAAATAACTGTATCAATTGTCACAACAATTGATGTTGTTAACCAATTGAAACAAATTATCATTATTTTTTTAGTTTCAATAATAAGGATTAATTGATTCCATCTAAACAAAAATATTATAAATTTTTTTCCTCTATTACATTACTTACCTTTGTGAATTTAAACCACATTTTTTTTCATCCACATGTTGATGATCCCCTATCAATTCATCATTTTTAGTATCATGGGGACATTCTCAGGATTTAAGACATTATTATGTGTAGAATCAATTATATTGATGAATATATTAATATTTAATTTAGAATAGGAAAATTTAGTAAGGAATTTATCGTATTATGAGGAAAAATAATATTATATTACAAAAATGGAAACATATTCATTAAAAAGTAATAATGTTTCATTAAATGTTTAATGGATTTGGATAGAAATCGATTATTGAAATCCACTCATTGTAGTTCCCACTAATTTACTATACACTATATACTTTAGGAACACTATGAAATGCGTGTGATTTCCCAATGAATGGTAAAAAATATATTGAATGTTCATTTGACGGCATATTTTGTTCATCACAAGAACAAATAAAAACTTTATTATCACAAAATATGTTACATAAATTACTTTCTTTATGTGTTATTCAAATATTAATTGTTCTAAATTAAACCCTTACACACATAAAATCACATTAATGAATCCTAGTTAATTAAAAATAATATTGCTTCTATTGTAAGTCCATTTTCAACGGAAAATAATCATGTGAAATATTATAAAATTCAAAATTTATATTTTATTAAATAATGTTGAAGAATGACATATATTTATAAATTTGATTTCAATCCATCGAAGCAGTAATATAATTTTTTTTGGTAAGGGTAACTCCTCTATTTTTCATTTCATATCATTAATATTGTTTATTTTTATAAAACCTATAACCAATAATTTAAAAAATAATAGAATATAACTATATTTGGACAACTTGATAGCGATAAATGATGTTGGATAATTTAATTTTTATTTACATGTTATACCTCATAAACAGGATCCCAAAACCATTCTATAAAAATTTAATTTTGTTTATTTACAATAAGTACTCTAGAATTTTATGGATTTGAGTGTCTAGTAATTACATTGGGGGTATCAACATATGGATTAACCTATACTCTATTATGAAATATTTTAATTCGATCTTACCCCCACTCATTAATTGTACCTATTGAAACATCTCTCCAAAAAATCATTTAAACATAAGGAATCTGTTTTGATGGTAATTTTGGAGTAAAATGATATCAATATGTTATATGTAGTTGTTAAATAATTCAATATCTTCTAAATTAATATTCCATTATGCAATAAAACATTCTGGATGACAAAGATTCATTACATATAGTTTCAAAATCATTATATACTATTCAATGCGGTATGTCAATATATAAAGTATATGACCACATAGATTGATCTATCAAAAAAATTTAACCATTACGTGGACCATTAAAGAAATTAGTTATAGTGGGAATAAAATATCTCAGTCACATAATATGTTTAAAATTTCCTTATTCATGATTTTAAACATCAACGGGTCAATAACATTAGTACATATATATATAGAATTGAAGCATTTTTTGGTTAAAGCATGTTAAAATGTTTTAGGAAGAATCCATGTAATGATACATTCATTTAATATTTTACTAAAACATATAATTTGTGTTATTTAAAACCCTTAAAATTCAAATTAGTCATTGTCAAAAAGATACAAATATTTTTTGAATACCAATATCTATTTTTTGACAAAATTATCGAGGTTGAAATTATTAAAAAATTCCAATTAGGATATTCTGTAACCCACTATAATAAGTAAACATCATCATTAACTATTCACTAGTGTCATCTATTCCCTAATATCTATGTTTATTATTTCTAATATATCCCAATTTCAATTTTTAATATAAGTAATTTAGTTACATTCCAATAACACTATAGCAATAAAATTCTATGTGCATGCCATCAAGTAAACATCTAACATATATAAAAGGACAGTATAATAATTCCCATAAAATATTATTTCATACGACTTTAGAAAAAGGATTCCCGATAATAATGTCAATATATTTTCCTTTATCATTCATTAAATCTCCTACTAATATATACAATATTATACCATAATCAGTATTTAAATCTATTAATATCATCTTGGTCAATATATATATCATCATGGTTAAAAAATTATTTCCATGAAAATAGATCATTAAGGAATGTTTTAACATAATTGAGTTTCATTATTATTTAGATGTGGGAAACCCTTACATAAATTTTATGTCGTATCACAAAAAATTTCCACAAGAGTGAATTTCATTTATATCCTCAGAAAACATTGATCTAAACATAAAATCTTCACTTGTATTAGAATTATACAATATAACACATGTATCCTGCATCAATATAATATATTTTAACAAAAGATCAATATATAGATCAATATAATTACCATGATATTTTTGTCCAAATATAACGTAAGACAACATATTTTATTTTTTATTTTTTCATAATCATATTACCGAGTTATAATTTTTAAATATAACTATCAAGGTACTATGTGTATATTATTTTAAAACAAAATGATTCATTCCATATATAAATAATTTATCATGAGGAACTGTAATTTCATTTAAAAATTTATGATAATCAAAATAAATTTTCATTCACTATGAGAGGATTTTGGGTTATGTAATTTCCCATCATCAACTCTTGTATCATTAGGACACTATAATTTTATAAAGGTTTGTTGACTTCCATATATTCATCTATATTTTTAAATTTTTCAATAATAAAAACCAATTGTTGATATACTTAATTTATCTTTAATGTATTGATCTAGGACAGATTTATTTTATATTTGATGTCATTAATGTTCCTTGAGAAATAATATCTAATAATTTAGTAAGAAATTTGATTTCATAGAGATCATAAAAATTGAATGTAGTATTTATTTAGTGTCATATTTTCGATATTGAATATAATTTCCTTCTAGTATCATATCATTTTGGAGACAAAGTAGTTCTATGAATTTGGAATCTCCCTATTCACAAGCATTTTCAAATTATATATCTTTTATAAAGCTGTAAATTTTAATATCTATTATAACACATATATAAGTTCTATTGGGACAACTATTTATCATATCAAAAAATATTTGATAATCATGATGTTAATATTCAATTAACATTATTATTTCATCAATACAATCTCCACTCTCATTTGAACTACTATTCATTACAAATAATCAACAAATCCTAGTATCACCCCAGTCGGAAAATTTATTAAGGTATTATTTCTATTTAGTTCATCATTTAGACCTTACATGTATTCCATGATAAAAAGTGTTCATGTAACAATTATGAATAAATTTCATCAGTTATAAAAAAAATATAAATAGGGATAATGGATTTGAGAATGGTTGTATGCATGACAAACTTCATACACGGTGAACTCTTTAATTAGTTACATAACTTCCAGTTTCATTAAATTATTATTCCATCAATTTCAGTTCATATTTATCATAATTGGATCAACATTATTCATTTTCATCAAAAATAAATAAATAAATTCACACAAGGAAGGAAGATAATTAATATATACATTTATTTATAATGAAAATATTAGAATAAAAATGTGAATACATAATTGTGTTTATGTGTGTGTCTAATAAATTTTTTTGTAAATAAATAAATAATTTATTTAAAATTATTAAATATTAATCATAATCAATATATAAATTTATTTATACTTGAAATAAATTTGATTATTTTAATAATAAAAATTCCATACTCACAATGGACACTAAATGAAGGGATAAAAAAATGTTTCAATTAAAAAAAGGATACAAATTGTAGTTTTATAAATAAATATTATTCTCTAAATAGAATCATAAATTTTTCAAATAATTTAGTTTAATTACTCGACACATAATAAATTATAATATATATATAGTATGAAATTATTTAAATAAACATTGTCCAAATTAATTTTTTTATTCAATTGTATATACATATATAAATTTATATATATAATTATATATACATATATAGATACAATATGTATAAATTTAAATATTTATAAATTCATTTCAATTTACATTAGTTTGTAATATAGTTGTTAATATATATATACATATATAAATATATATTTGTATTTATATATAACCGATTATATAATACATATAAATTTAAATATATATACATATATTGAAATTTAATTTAATTTATTATGCATTTTTTAATGTATACATATAATATTATTTATGTATACAAAAATAATAATATTCAATAAAATAAACGTTATGGGGAACCCTACATTTGAAAATACCAAACCGAGAGGTAACCCAATAGATCTAAAGTGAAACCCCCTTAGATCTGAAGTAATTTCTCAACACATGTCAAAAAATACTATCTCAAATGGGAATTGAATATAGGGGGTTCAAAGATCCACTATAGGGGAAGAAAAACTAATAATCATGAAACCATGGATAAAATATGGAGTGTAGTGAAATGATTCACAAACCGTTAGTTTGGGGAGGGTTGATTTATCTATGAAATTCATGGAGGTGAAATCTTAGAGGTTCTGTTTCAAAATTTCTTTTATGTCACTTGCATGTGGGGTGTCTATAAGGTTTATTTATGAATGACGAAAAAGAATTTTTCAACATTTTTCATTTCAGTGTAGATAAAATCATATAATATCAATTCTTTGTTAATCTCTAATAAAAACAGTTTAACTATAATTTGAAGATTAATAAATTAATAAATATTTAAAATGAATAAATTATAAAAAAAATTAAAAAAATATTCATTAATAAAGAATAAATATTTTTAAATGAATAAAGGAAAAAAATGAGTGAAATTTAATGATTAAAAAAATTAATTAAAAATATTAAAAAAATACATAGTTGATTTCATAATTTAAATTAGTAATAAAATTGTAAATGATCATATCATGTTTTAAAATTACTTAATATTTATTTATTTTCAAATATTGTACATTAAAGAGAAACTCATATATTTATCATTTACATTAAGGCCTTATTAAATACATTAATTCCTAATGAATAAATATGTATAATTAAATATAACCAAAACAGATTAGTCATGGATCTATCGACCAGAAACATGTAATCAAATTTATTTTAAAAATTGATTAGTATAGTGAAAGAGATGGGATATACAAGGTGCAAGATCCCACCTCCAACAGAAATGACAATGATAATAATAGTATCTTATTCAAGATCCTCTAGAATCCACTTTCATTGGGTATCTTCCACATATAGTTGGATAATGTCCTATCGTCTATGTCTTCTTTATTTAGGCATCATCAGCAGTCTCTGATGATTTATAGGAGCCTCTAGAAGTGCCATAAAACACAAATTTTAATGATATATCCTGAAAATCCAAATTTGGATCAGATCAGAATACATTTTCATTGATAATTGAATGAAATCTATGGAATAATATATAATCATTGAATAAAAATACTTCATACTCCAAAATGGTGTACAAAAATTCGTGATGGGAAAATTACCTCCCATATTATTCTTTTTTATGACATTTGATTGATCATTAACTTTCATGAACATCAGTGAGTATAATAGTAGATTTTTTTTCACGCAATTTCACATTCCTAAACAAATGGATTACCAAAATAGGTGTGTGAATTTTTTATTAATACATTGAATTTACTAGGATATGACCACTATGAATTAGTTTCAACACATTTATGTCCGAATGAAAGTAATGAATCCTACAAAAAAAATTATTTAAGGAGGACCAATTAGTATTACTCTTTGAGAGGTAACTAGTTGGAATCCCTCCCCACTTAAAAAATGATCTTATATACTTGAGTCAATGATGATCCACACCTACTCATGTTAGTACCCATCAAGAGATCTTGAAAATGTCCATGTTCTAGCACTGGAACATCAAAATTCACGCCTCTATTGAAATCTGATGACTTTAACGAAATTAAAAACTATTTGGGCACATGATCATCAATTCGAATCCTTAGATGTGTATGGGTCCCAAAATCAAATTTTTTATTATCCATATGTGCTTTAGAAAAACTAATCTACTGTTGAAATGTATATTTGACAACTACTTAAAATGAAACTATTTCATCATAAGATTAGCCTTCCATATTCATCCTAAAGATCTCATCTATGCAGGAAATAAGCACGTCCGTATTGTTGGCATATTCCCCTCCACACACATGTACATTCACTCTCATAGGAGATGTGTCGTGAATAGAATTTTCAACAGATGACTTCATTTGGGGAAAATCTACCCCAGAAAGCATGGATTTCCAAGACCTATGTAGATTATGAATCATTTCATAGGACTCACACCCCTCTAAGAGGAGTCTTGAAAAAAAAATTCACAAGAAACATTCTTCTCAGTTGATTCAGTATCACACAAAATGGTCAACTAATCCCATTGAACAACATGAAATACTTAATCATTATTCTATTCAACCAATTCAGTCAATGATTTTGAGGGATACTCATTAATGTATCATGATTGTTGAGAGGGTATTATGAGAGGGTCTCCCTCCCAGATCATCTCAACAGTTGATGAACTTAATTGCATTCCTTATAAGGGAACCTGAGTTGTAACTACATCATCATAAGTATGTTCCTAACCACCATAACATTGGACTTTATGATTATATATTTTCCTTTTATTTATTAGTATAAATTCCTAATACCCACAGAAAGGAAAATAATTACTAATAATAGAACTCCTTCATATTGACTGATCATGTACATAAACCCTGAAATCTGAATAGAATCTAGGATATTGTTTTTCAATTTTGACTCATAAATCCATCTCATCTTCATCAATTGATAGAAACACATTCTCAACCATTGTATAGAAAAACTCAACTTCTACCAGGAAGCAAGAAATATATCTAAATATGGTTGTGTCTTTCTCACAATCCATTGTTAATGGAACCCAAATAGATGTAGAAATATTATATAAGATCTTGGGTTGACAAAGGATAGGGTTAAATAAACATATCTTGACCCCTCAATAAAAAATGGATTTGATGAATTCCAATGAATTGAAACTATTTTCAAAATCCAGAATATATATAAAAATATTGGCTTTAGAGTGATTGATATGAATAACTAGTATCACATTTTCATCTCCATGGAATGGAAATGTAGGTGAAAAAACAACATCCTAATGAATCATAATTCCAATTGGTGATTTACTATGCTTCTGATAACCAAGCCACCGTGTCTCCAAATTTCCATGGCATGGAAACCATTTATAGAGTAAGATGACTGGTAATAGACAACACAAAAATTTTGAGATTCTCTTAGACTATAATCAGATCAACCTGGATAAAAATTTGTTTTTTATTATAAATATTATTAAAATTTTAAAATTAATCTATAATAACATGAAAATTAATGCATAGTAATTATATAAAATCCAACCATATCAAGAAAATTAATGTTATTTAATAAATATGAATCAATATATAATGAAAATTATTTAATCTATAAAAAATATTTAAATAATAAAAAAGTGAATATATTTATAATATATTAAAAAATAATTAATATTATTAATGAATAAATAATAATAATAATGGATTAAATAATAGAATTATTTTATGAAACTATATAGTTTATATTAAATAAAAATTAAAATGTAATAAAATTTGAATTCCAATTAATAAAATTTTATATTAAATATTAAATATAGTCAAATAAGATTTGAAGAGGAATATTTAAAATTTAATAAATTACAAAAATATTATATGTGTGTATTCTCCTACATATAATTTCATTAATTAGGTATATGTGTTTATTTTTAATAAGTGGTGGAGCCCTATTATTAAAATAATATAGAAGTAAATGAAATCAGTTGGATGGGGTCAGACCTGGATAAAATTCCCCAAATAAACTCAATCACAAGAAACATTTTCACTATTCCTTGCTCCAAGATCACACTATACATCTAAATTAACATTACAATTTAAACATCCATGTCCATAGTCTTGACATCTAGGACGGTTCCCACTCCTAAATGATCTTACATATATCATAAATCCTTCAATGTCTTTGTCTTCTTACTGAAAATTATGACCATATGATTGCTCTATGAATTTTTAGATCAGTCTTCAGGGAATGAAACCACTCTATCCTTAGCTATAGATTTCTGCACCTTGTCAGTCTAAACTACAATATAATTCATTTCATTAGAAGAATAAGTACAATTAGAAGAGTTATATGTGGTCAATTTTGTTTTTTATTGCATTATATCATATTGGATCATGAAGTCCTAAATCCTCTAAATGCATTGAGCACTGACAGTATACCCATTTTTCAGAAATGTGAATCCCCAAAGAGGCACCATTTGACTCTTTGGTAGTTTAGGTAAGAAAATTCACATATCATAGTTCATGTTCTTAAATTATATTTTTTATCATCCCAATAGTTTTGATAATTATTTTCTATTTTTCTTCACAGTTCCTATAAGTAGTCATCTTCTCCTCCATAACCTTTACACCATCTATGTCTTGAGAGTCATCTTCATCCACAGATTGGAAATCCATTGACATCCCAATTGGATCACCATTAATTTTTTTGGGTGACTATTATTCCCATATTTGTTATAGAAAATTGCGTAACATTTTGTAGCTATGAATGTTGACCTAAGAGGTGACATAAAGAGGCTGATGTCATCTAAATCAAGATGATTCATCGATCCAATTCCATCAATTGACACTATTCTGGATAGAAAAAAATTAGTAGAGTATGAAGGGTCCATTCAAGGGCCATCAATAACTCTTAAGGAGGAACTAATGGCTCCCAAAATAATATCATTAACGGAATTAACAACCATATCTCCTGGGAGTTGATCCATATAATTCTCATTAGATTTTTGAGGGATAGTCTCAAGATTATAATTAATATAATTCTCTTCCAAAATATCATCCAGTGTACTATCCTTCACCAGTATATCATGACCAAAATTAGTATGTCTAATAATATCTGATATAATCCACCCTTTCCCTTCTCATCAAAATTCATGTTTAGGTCACTTGAAACCTTCCTTTTTAATCCCAAAAACACATATAGTGGGACATATGAAACCTTCATTATAGATTTTTAGAAATCCTCATCCTATAATCAAATTACTTGTTCCCTTTCAAATTTATGTAAAAAAAATATGCAAAATATTATTTTTAAATGTCCAATGGATTCAAGGATTCATCAAAAAAGATGATTCTTATCATACAGGATAGATAAAACAGTGATGAATTCCCATGTAGACAACACTAAATTCTTTATGGGAGTGGAACTAATATCCACCTCCATCATTAAAAGTGAAAAATAACCAAAGATATTTTCCAATATTGCATAATTCAATTTGATCAAGTATCTAATTGTCGATGAAATATGAATTAATATTTTAGGATTCCACTAGATCCAGTTCTATTAATACATTCGATCACAATCATGATTCATTATGTTACATATGGTAATTGGATTGAATCTATGGTTATACACTTGGATAAGAATGATTCATCTATTTAGAGGAATAAATCTTTAAAACCATGATTTCAAATTTAAATCGTTCAACGGAAACAAAATATGGAAATATCTATGCCTAATTGGAATACATTTATATTCGTGGAATACCAATGAAATATTGAGTCTTTGAATTAAATATATCGATTTACACAGTTTTTTTCAAGTGGGATGAACTATTATTACGATGTATGAAAATTCACAGATCTTAAACCTATGAAGAATGGGATCTTGATAAATGCGAAGGATAGAAAAATTACACCATCTATAAATTCTTTATGAAACCACGTAAAATTTTTATTTGATGTTTCTATTAGATTTTCATGTATCAGATCCACGAGGGAAGGAGACAAACACTTTGTTTTGGGTCAACCCAGCCTAAAGATTCCACATGCGAGGACATGAATCACTACATCACTCTTCAAAAACCTTATATGAGTTGAATCGACCATGATAAATGAAGGATTCACTAACTCAATAAGATTCAAGGATGCCATGATGGATGAGACCTCAATGCCATTATGAGAAAATTGAGAATCTCCCGCAGACCTCCCACCCTCTATATGTGTTTATCAAATTAATGTATATATATAATGTTTGTAATATGTAAAAATTTGAATAAAATGAAATTTATAAAATATTTTTATTAAATTTATATTAGTGTGTTCTAATTAATTAATATTTTTGAGATATAATTATTTATATTTATATTAAAAACAAATTTCACTAAATATATAAATTATTATGGATAAATACATATTTTTTATTATGTAATGTATTTTTATGGAAATTATATATATATGTATATATATAAATTATTCGATGTTAAAGATATTAAATATATTAACACAAAAATAGTATATAAAAATATTAAATGAATATAAATCATAATTGACTAAATTTCCAAAATGAGGGAAATGTAATTTAATAATATATACATTGAAAAAATAAGAAAAAATATTAAAATCTATTATTAAATTTTTATATATTTATAATAAATAAAAATAAAAATATATAAAATGAATATGAATACATATATATATAATATTAATTAAATCCATAATAAATTATTAAATATTAATTAATAAATTATTGTAAATGAACATTAAATGTTTTTAATGTTGAAATAATACTAAATAAATAAGAATTTAAATGAAATTAATATATAAAATTAATAAAAAAACTTTTATAAATGAAATAAATAATAATAAATATTTATAAATTAAATATATATATACATATATATTAGAATTATAAAAACTGTATATTATAATATATATATATATATAATAAATTGAATTTAATAATATATAACAAAATATCTTAAATATAAATATTAATATTTTAAAATAAAAAACTATAATATTAAAAAATACTATTTATGTATATATGTTTTAGTGTAAAAATAAATATATTTCATTTATTATATGTGAAATTAATAATATATATATAAATAGGGTTTATATCCGTAACAAATAGAAATCCAATGACATTATGTTTATCTTTTTATAAAAAATTTATTTATTTTAAAATATTTACCTGTGAAATTAGGTATGTATATATAAATTTTTTTGATATATATTAATTGAAAAATGAAATAAAATTGATATAATGAAATTAAAAGTTTATTAATATTATTTTTTCTATATTTATAAATAATATTAACTTTTAAGTAACTTTATAACTATTTTTCAATAAATATATGACATCATAAGTGTAAATACATACATAATATTATGTAAATCATATTTTAGAAAATTATATATATATATATATCGATATATATATATATATATATATATAATAAATATTTTATTTAATAATATATATAATATTATTCTAATAAGATCATATTTTATCAGAGATAAAACACAATACGATAAATGTCACAATTTTGAGAACTAGATAATGGCACTGATAAATTGAGAATCTATTAGCGTTAAAAGGAAAAATGATAAAGGATTCACCTTTTTTGATAATTTTTTTGGAAATTAATGATATAATTTATAATTAGTCAAACCAGAACATATAAAACTAGCTCTTTTTCAATTTTTTGGATAGCATTGATAATTTTTACCTCTCAATATATGTTATTCTATAGTACTGCTGACAGATTGTGTAAACGACGTTAACATATGGGGTTCAACATATAGTAAATAATAATATAAATAATATAATTAGTTATATCAATAACTAACAATAAAAACCAACTAAATAATCTAATAGGGAAATTATAATATATTTACTAATAAATTAAATAATTAATAATGAAATAATACTGTTGGTAATTATTTTTATAATTATGAAGAAATATATATGTGATAAAATTAATTAAAAAATTATAATATAATTAATATATTGAATCAATAACCCTATATACTATATAGAAAATTAATTAATAATGTAATTATAATGACATGACCTCAAACATTATCTAATCTTGTAAATAATTTCAGAATTCACTTGTTACCTTCCCAAATATATTATCCATTTAGAGGATTAAAATGATAGGAAAAAATTCATACATATCAAACCAAAAGCATACAACATGGGTTTAATTAAAATCATAGCTACTTCGTCATAATACATATGTTTATAATAAAAAAATAAATTAGAATAAGTATTCAAAAAATTCATATTGGCTTACCCTTTTATGATACCCATCCATAAACCTTGTGAAAAACCGTTCAAAACATTGGATGAGCACAAAAATCTATGTAAGGGATATAAAAAGATGGATATAAACTATTAGTCTATGAATACTTATAAACAAATGATATCATTTTCACAAGGACGTATTTCTCTACCATAAGTTACTATGTACATAATTTTTTAAATATGAAATTACCTATAACGTCACAACATGACTCACATCTAAGATAGTGGCTGAACCGGTGGGTCACATATGCTCAACTGCATCTCCCCGAATGCCTGAGGCTTCTAACTACTAGCGAGGGCCATTTTCATGAATTTAGGGGAGACTATTCCTTCATAGGTAATTTGTAATATCACAACGGAAGTAAGATAAATTAAATAATAAATAGAAAAATCATATATATGAATAAACTAGAGTAAATTAAATATAAATAATCCCACTAAATAATTCTAAAGTGAGGAAGATCACAAAAATATTTCATCCCATGATGTAGGTCTAAAATGAATGTACGAAAAATAGAACCCAATCATACTATCAACTAAAAAGAAAAGATACAATGTGTGACAACTAAATAAAGAGAAAGGATTAGTCCTCTTACCCAGTCTACATCCTAAGAAGCAATGAAAAATCAATAATTTGATGTAGTGCGCTTCCCTTTGTCAATACCTACAAGAATCTAATCTAGTGTGTTTTCAAGATGTCCGAGTCGGGTGAGAGATAAAATCCTAGAAGGCCGACACCCCTGGTGTCTTAGCCATTCAATTTCATGCAGTAATAAAAAACAGTGTGTCATTATATAATAGATTCATATAAATAACTATATGAAATAAAATAAATTAGTCGTCCAAGGTTACCAATGTCTCTCATCCCTAATCATGTGCTTCGACCAACGCTGAGAGTCTAAAGGATGTACCTGTAATAAATAGAGTGCACATACGCAGATATATATATAAGCATAGAAAATAATGTTAAAACAAGTAAGAGGCATACCCCAAGATTTTTCTTTAACATGGGGTTGATGCTATGTTGACCAGTTGTAATTCAACATACCAGAAAAATAACATTAATCTCATGTGACTCAATGCGGCATTAAAATGGACCATCAAAGCGTCATTATTATTGTTGAAGTTTAAAGTTAGATTCTGATCTTATCCAAAAGGTATTTTTAGGAAACATCCTAAAAATTATCCAATACAACCATACCCATCAAAATAAATATTCGAAAAGGACATGTAATGTTTGAGGAATGGATTTACATTGAGTGTGTCCTAATCTCACAAAAAGGGTTTGAGCATCATTTGAGGCTGGAAAAGCAACATTTCCTATGAATATATCCCCGATGAGGCCTTTTGAAACCGGTATCACTAATAAGTATATGAATGATTGAGGATGTCACAGTCAGGAAAAGACAGAGACACCTCCCCTAGGGATTAGTGTTAACCAGTCTAGAATAAAGGGTATATGTGTGGCCTTTAATATGATACCCTCCTTCATTCCCCGCCCTGATTTTAATTAATGTTTTTACTGAAAGAGATATGACATAATATGAATATGAAATTGTGACTTGAAAACTAAATAGATACAATTGTGCATGATAAGGTATAAATTAACTATTACAACATAAAAATCATAACATGGTATTAAATGACACAAACATATGTAGATAAATTCATCATTAATAAAAAAATAATTCAGCACAAACAACTACCAAAGATCCTACAATTAATAGATTACAATTAATCTAAATTTCTTTTTAAAATTAAACACAACAAAAATAGATTGGGTAACACATGATGATAAATACACTTTTTAATAATAAATTAATCAGGACAAACAACTACAAAATATCAATAATTCATGGTACATAATTAATCTAAAATAATTATTTAAATTAAATACAACATAAATGGGATGCACAACACAAGCAGTTAAATAAAATAAATGACTGGTTTAATAGAATTTATACTGACCATATCGGAACACCCAAAGTGGTGTTCTACCACGTTGTAACAATATAAAGAATTTAATTTATGATCATTAGGTCTGTATCAATTAACCATAATAATTAAATTGAAAATTGTGGGAAAATTTTAAAAACGCCGGAAGGCACTGACGAATGGCACAACCATGAATTTTAATAGATCACAATGAAATTGAGGTAAATAGATTAGGCACGCAACCTTATGGTCATAAGTGATCCAATGATCTGTGACATGATTTGATTTGACCTAAAACGGAAGAAAACAAATGATTTTTTAAAAACCACAAAATATTGTAATTTCATTCCACAAACAATTGCACAAAGGATAGGGAATGAGATTGTATGATTCTTGGTGCATGAGATAAGCCTTATTGACTGGTTCCCAGTTCACCTAATGGCGAATATAACACACTACAAATGGAGGCGTGATGATCTTCTGATGATAGGAGAAGGTGGTGTGCACAACCTATGTAGGGTGGGTGCGCCACACACTAGAGGAGTGGAGGAGAGAAGAATGAAAAGAACGAAATAAAAAGGAAAGGAAAAAAGAATAATGGAAAAAAGGAAAATAAAATAATATAAAAATAAAAATAAAAGGGGAAGTAATATAAAATTAATATAAACATAATAAAAATGCTTAGACACATTTTTAATCATTTTTCCATCCATCCCATTACCAATTTTAATTATATTATTTATTTTAATTTATATTCCACATCTTATAATATTTTGTAAATTAACGGAATCATTTTTATTTATTTTTAACCCAAATGATGCCCTTGGGAAAAACATAATATTTTGTATAAATTTCAAGCAATCAATTAGGTAATTTTAATATCTATATAAGACCTACAAAATTGTTCCCAGACGGGCACCTTAGGTAGATTTAATGATTTGGACTAAAATAATAAACGGTATACACCTTGATATGTGTCTAGATGTAAAAAAGAATTTATGTGGGTAATTGACAATGTTCTATTTAACACTAAAATAAAATGCACCCACACACACAGACACAGATATATATATATATATACGTACGACATATATACACATCTGTAAATTCATATACATACAACCACACATGTATATATAAATATATATATATTTAATCCCATATATATATATACATCAAATACAAATATTTCATAGTTTTTTTCCTAGTATAAAAATATTAACAACTATTAAAATAATCATTATTTAATTCAAACCAGCAGTGAAACCATTAATATTTTAAAAACAATAAACATTAAAAAATTAACTGTTATTAAATTAAAATTTACTGCGCTTTTGTATTTAATTCCAATATTTATTACAATTCTATGTTATTATTTACACCATGAAACAATTTATTAATTATGAATGTTCATTTTTTATTAGTTTTCTTCAACAAAATAATAACAATAATAATAAAATTATTATTATTATTTATAATAGCTCAACAAAATATTTATAACCCTAATAAATTATCTTTGGATTCTATTTGCAAAAAGGTTCGATCCTCACAAAGGTTATAACCTGCCTAGTGTAATCCCTTCATCCTGAAACTATCAGTGGTCTCATATTTCAGATACGAAACACCATTTAAGGGAAATTAATTATTCATTTTTAAAACTTCATAATAATAAACTATTTAAAATTAAAGAGGGTAAGACCATGTGAGAGGGTGCCAAACACCTGACATGTACCCATGTTGTACCCTGAACAGGGTAAACACGACATTTTTGACCTAACTATGAATTTTGATTTCTCATACAATGCATTGTTAAAGAGTAATTTCAATTTTTGAAAGAAAACACCCACATGTATGAATAAAATAAATATAATATTTTTATTTTATCAATAATGAAATTATACATGTCTTGAAACCCTGTGTTCATTACTTTTTTAATTCTAAAAATATTATATAAAATATTACAAATCAATAAAAAGTCTTTCACCCTTCATTTAAGTTGTTACTATTTTAATTTAATACTATCTAATTTAATAAAATTTAATTAAAAGACACATCACAATGTCAACTATCGAAAATAAAAAGTTATGATGCTGAGTTTTAAAATAGACCTACATAGATAAATGAAAAAAAAACTAATTTCCTTCACATTTTTTCATTTATATTAAAACACTGAACATTAAAGCCTCCCACATTAGAAAATCGTTTCAACGAGAAGCCTTTGCAAACAACATAAGTCCATGGTTGGTTCGTAAAATGGTATTAAAATGTGTCTAGAATATTAACTAATAAATTTTTTTTTATTATTTCAAATATGATGATGAATCATTCAATAAAACCTTAATGATATTTATTTATATAATTTCGTCGACTATTGGATAATCACAAACAATATAATTCAATATTATTTTATATTTTATTTCCAAAAAATTAATGTTATATCATATAGTTAATAGTATCCTTCAAAAAATAAAATGGTGTGATAACCATTCATGAATGATGTAATGAAAATTGAAAACACGTTGTCAGTGATGTAAGTAATTCGACACATCATAGATGATGTTTTTAATTTTAGAATAAAATGTAGAGGGGAATATGTATGATGATGAGTTTTTTCATAAACATGATTACATTATAATATACATAAGATAATATAGTTTTCATTTATATTGGATAATTAGAGGTGAATAATTTATAAGAAAATAAAAATAATTGAAATAAAATGAATGAAAATGAAATATAATTTTTACATATTTAATAACCCCCCTAGAGAACATCCTTATGGTCGTTTCTTCACTTTTTGTGAAAAAAAATGTCTTATACGTGGGGAAGAGTTGTAGGATGACTATTACTTTGAATTTGGAAATTTATAAAATCTTGAAATGTGTGACAAGAATAGTGGTGGGGTTGGTAATTATGTTGGAGGAGAGAAGAGTTTATTGATTTATTCCATTAGTTTATTAATCTTTCTCAATACTATGAGTAGATTGAGAATTATCATAAAATATATTAAAATAATATTTTTATATTAAAAAATATGGTTCTGAAAATTTTAATATTGTTATGAATAGTGTATTTATTTTATAATGTATATATATAATAAAGAGTCGTATATCACTATTCACAAAAAGTTCATGTATTTCATAATAATCACCAAAAATCACCGCAAACATTTTTTGACATGTAGAATTTAAAAATGAACTCCATTTTATAAAAAAATTATAAATATGGTACATTATGTTTTTAAATAAAATCATCATTTATTCAAAAAATAATAATTTTAGAAACAAAACAGATTTTATAACACTTTAAAATTTTTATTGAATTCTAATAAATTTTTTGAATAATAATATGATATCCGAAATAAGAATTTATGAATCAATTTTATAAAACTATATTCTATTTTAAATCATTATCAAAATTATAAAAATGAAATTAAATATATTTAACTAATAAAATATAACAAATATATTATAATTTTTTAAAAAATACATAATTTTTTATAGATATAAATATATTAAATTTTTTACATATAAGATGAATATATTTTATTTATACATTATTTGGTGAGGATAATATTCTATCAGGTAGATTACTATTTCTATTTTTCATGATATAATTTCAAAGGTCATGTTATTATTCAATTAGAATAAATTCTTTAATTTCAATAAATACCACTTAATACATTATTCATTTATAAAGAATTTTAATATTTAATTTCAGAATAAAAAAATTCATTTTTAATTACCTATGTTTTTATAGTAATTACAATTTTATAATATGATTATTTATTAATATTAAATTACTAATTACTAATATAATAAAAAATATAATCATTAATAATATAATTAATTGTAATGTTGATTATATCAGTAATATATTAAATAATTAAAAATAATTTTTTAATTTTTTGTTATATAATATTATAATATTTAATTTTTTATTAACAATATTTAAAATAAAAAATTGTCTTTTATATGGAATTTTTATTTTATAGTCTTCGGTTGATAATTGAAAAAATAATGGTATAAGAGTATTGTCTATGTATTGGGTCGTAATTCTTTGATTAATAATAAATATTACGCCCATTTAAATATTTTATGTTTATTTATTTAAAATAACATTTTAATTGAAATGATTGTTTGATGTAATATTTTCTTTTAAACTTTTTTTAATGTAAAATTAATTTTTTTCCTTTCTTCATTCTAGTTTTTTGTAATGGCTGACACATGTTCAAAGTCTACATATGCTAATATAACCTTTATCACCTCTAAATTTTTTTCTTAATAAGGGAAACCATTATTAGAACGTTTGATAGAACTGAAATTGTCAATCGACTCTTTCGGGTTATTAGCTTTCCATCCATTTTTATGAATGAAAAATCACATTTTTTTTTGCTAACTGGAGTTATTTATCTATTATTGGATAGTTGGACCATTATTGTGGTGTAATGATGAATGTATTTGGTTTCAGTGTGATCCATCAATGTTTCATGGTTTTATAATTTATTATTTTTATGATTAAGGGGTATTTTCATAATTAATAAATATATATATAGACACAAACATATATACAAAAAAAATTTATTAGTTTTATTTAAATATATATTTCTATATATACATATATTAATATATTTTCTAACATTATAGTAAAAATCAAGAATATAGATGTAATGTGCATGTATATCACTTAGTGTTCTGATGCCATACATACATACATATATGTATATAATTATGATTATATATAGATGTGTGTCCATGTGTATATTTACATTTGGTAGCTACATATATGTTTTCAAAAAAACATATATTTTAATTATATATATATGTTGCTTTACTAATATTAAAACCAAAATATATAAAAACACATAATGTGATATATATATATTTTTTAATATTTTTAGATATATATATATATATGACCAAAAAATCTTTATGAATTATATGAATAATTTTCATGACCCCCTCCCTCCGAGGATACCACTCATGGGATGGGAATGAAGAAAGGGAGATAATTACCCCTATGTCCTGACTCTAGTAGGCCCCAGGTTGGAGACTAGATCTAAGGGTGTATATATCTCACAATATGGGAGGCATTAAAATTTTTTAAATAAGACGAGTATATATGATAGATCATCCCCAAAAAAATCTCCAAGACATATATAAAATAAACCCAAAAACCATTTGACATGCATGATTCGAAATAGAACTGAATCAAATCCCATAATGTAACTAATGTAAATTACCCAAAAGCAAGTTAAAGCAGAAAATTAGCAATTGTCCCAAGCTTGATCTAGTAATGACTAGAAAATTCCATGTAATCCACCTAGAAACATTATAACTATTTATTTATATTCATGGTGAGCATAAAAGAATACCCATTTGTAAAATCAATGTTTCTCATCAAAATGTGATGGAATCATACTAATGCTCCCACGAGAAAACAATAGAACCAAACATCACCTAACTAGCATACTAACCATCCTTGCCTCACCAAGTATCACTCACTAATTAATGAAAGTCATGTATTGTAATATTATACTCATTTATGATAGGGTACCCCACACCACATACCAATGATTATCGTCAATTACCAAGTGAATATCTTCCCCACTCTACCTCTTTTTCCAAAATCACTATGCTATAACCCATCCACATACACATGGGCCTCACAAACCACACCACATACCACCCACACGTAACTAGTCCAAAAACATCCTCACATCCCTAAAAAAGACACCAAGGCCACAAAACCCATTACATCTGACCCATACACACCTATGACACAATCCATATCACATCTCCCACGCAGACACTTGTGGAATAGACCACATAACATCTTGTCTACAGACACCTAGGACCCAATATACAACTCATCCCAATGACACCTATGAAATTGAAACACACCTTATTATGATAATACACGACAAAACAGTACTCACCCACAGACACTGATGCCTCACCAACCAAATCCTACCCAATGAATCATTGTATGTCACTACCTATAATAGGGGGCATGGAAGGGAAGGTGGCCAACCATCCATTCTCCCACAGGGATGTTTGGGGAAGACACACTCCCTAAAGACGATGGGGATTCTCAGAACATAGTGGAGAAATATGGTGGGATGAAAATACAACCCACATGGAAAGTACAAATATATAAATATAAGATACAAAACACCCAATCCCAACCTATGGGTTCCAAGACGAAAAATAATCTCAAAATAATACCACATTTGATGCTACCTCTTAATTCATTACAGCACACAACATGCCACATCATATTTTCAATTTCTAACAAATTTAATTTAACCACACCATTCAAGTAATTGTTTATCGTTAACCACATTTAACAACACATCCTATAATTTATTCATCCATTTACCATTTCTATTTCATGATCAAATCGACACCAATTCATTCCAAAATTTATTAATAATGTATTAATTCATTCCATTACTACACTGGCATCCACTAAGAAACACACACCATAGACAAAACAAAAAAGTCATTTTTTAAGGAAAAAGAAGATGATAAATTAAAGAGGCTGCACATTTAATACACAACACTCCATCTTATCCATGTTTAATACTAATTCTTGGAATTTCATTTATAAATATCTAGATACAAAAGGAATATTCTTTCATGTTATTAATGGATAATAATCCACACCAAACACTACCATAATTCATCAAAATCATCCCAATGATATCAATTATCAACTGAACCAACCCCTAGAACATAACCACATTTGGTGAAAAATTTCCCCAAAACCATCTCACTCTATTACCACACAACACTTCTCATCCATTACAAAATAATGGAATCCATCATCATGAGATTCCATTACACAACTATGTTTATGTATCCTCTACACATTCATCCATAACACCACACATTCCTACCCACCACACACAACATTAACAAAAAATATACCATAGAGAAAACCAAAGCAATCACACACATCACAACATAGACCATGACATAACATATCTTCATATTTACGAATGTGGAAACTAATACAATTCCACTAATATATTTAAAGGTGTTATCACATAAAAAATATTGGGGAACCCATTCATTAGACATATTAATGGGATCATCCAATTTTCATATGTTAGTGTCCAATAGTAACAAAATACTTCAAACACATTTAGTGGGGAAGCAAGGGCTCCCACTAGAATGGATTTTTTTGTCGGTCATCAACATATAATTAAAAATCACAATCACAATAAGAAAACTAAAAATTAAAAATTAGAATCCCTATACCCATTTCAATTTAATTTAACTGATTCTTATTATTTATCATTCATACAAAACCATGATCTATGGGTGAAAATTAGTCGGCCCCTCTTGCATAATTCAGAAATGGTGAGAAAAATAGGAAATACAAACTAAAAATGGTTTTAATGATCTACTCACATGAATAGCCCATGTAATGTATATTACATCTCCATTCCCACATGATATATATCCTTCTGAGGATTTTCTGAACCACAACACTAATAAAAACCAAATAGATTCCCATTTAAAACCATGTGGGATCATCCATAATCACATGTAATGATGAAATGTGAAGGGAAAGAGAGAAAATTAGATGCAGCCACAATAAAGGGGGAAGACCACACCATAAATTAATGATGGATCGCTACAGATCGAAAGATTAAAGATATGAATCAATCATTGGCATAGGAATCCAAGAAATGATAATGTGGGGTTACCATGTTATCTTTGGTCAAGGTAGGGTCATTAATTCCCTAGGGGTTGACAACATTATTGACTAGAAAAACACATAAATATTATAGTAGAGAGGTGTTACATTACAGGTAATCCTATTTCACATCGTGTAATGTCTTGTGGCTGGTTTTTTCAAAAAAAAAATCATCACATCTCAATTTATTGTATTTTTTAAACACCAATACATTAAAATCCATGGTCCACCCTGATCATGCTATGTAACTAATCTTCACATAATGTAATCTAATTACACAACTTGTAACCCCTATAACAACATTTCTACACCCCCAACTCCTACAAAAACACCCAGAACATACTCTGAACACCTTCAACACCCAAAAATGAAAAGGGAACTGAAAAAAAGGATACTAACCATTATATTAGTTACCACTAAAATGATTGTATCTTCCAAGAATGTAAATCCATTTGTAGAAGGAAAAAATGGGATAAAAACCACCTTGTGAGATACCTCTCAAGAGTCTCATAACTCCTAAGGTAGTGAGACCTTCTAATCAGGGAAACCCAAATTAACACAATCAAAATGTTATACAACCATCACATATTTGTCTTAACCTACACACATCCCAATCTCATAACTTCTACATTCAACAAATTCCACCATTTTAAACATATGAATTAGGGAATTTCATTCTCTATGTCAAGATATAATCCTCTTTGGGTGTCACTAAATCACCCACAAAGGTTTAATTAAATTACATTTAGTGCTTCTCAATTAAGAATCTGGTCCTCCCAATTTCACATTGTGGGATGTTATCACACATTACACCACTAAAATCTCAAAAAGGGGAAATAACTCATTTAATAAAACAAGGTCAAAACATAACATCACATGTAATAATAGAATAAAAAACTCACAACATATTTGGGTACCCGACAAACATCTATGTATCCAACTCCCAAGTATAATATTCTATTCTTCCGTGCCTCCACAGCTTGAAAATAATGTAATGGTACAGCCAAAACTTGCCTTATCTTGACGATCTAGGATCTCTACTGTTCATTCTACGAATATCGTTTTCCCCAATATCTAACTCTAACCAGTCAAGATCATGAGATTCACCATGAAGATTCCTATGAATATGATAGATGTGACAGCTTCCTTAGATCATCTCCAACTATGGTGGAAATAACATATAGTATTCCACCTCACCAAATTATCCTAACTCCTAAATGTTCCAAAAAAACCTAGGAGAAACCTTAATCCAAAATCTAAACCATCACTACTCACATCGATGAGAATCCTTTGAGAACATATATTTCACACTCTAAAACTACAAGGTCCTCCTCATTTGATTGGAATAAGAATTATTTTAGTCCTAGACTGCATTCATCATCTCACTGACATGTTGAACTTTATCTGTTGTTCTTGCATTTCCTTAGGACCATTAATAGCTGTCTCCGCAACTTTTATCCAACACAATGGTGAATAAAATGGTCTTCCATTCCAATATTAATCAGTTCCATGCTAATGGAATAGTGATATATATTATTATAAGATAAACTCAAACAAAGTCAGTTGTCGTACCCAATATCCACTGAAGTCTAGGATGCATGCTCGTAATATATTGTCCAATGTCTGGATAGTCTGCTCTATCTTCCTATCCTTACAAGGGGGAAAGAAGTTCTAAGGTTTAACTTTTTGCGAAAACCATGATGAAATCCCATATAGTATTATAAGGTAAAATATGTTTCTTGATATGAGATAATACTCCTCTTAACTACATGAGGCCACACCACCTCTTCCACGTATAACTTTTTCAAGGAATACACTCCTCCTGACACCTTGATCTCTATGAAGTGAAATGATTTGGTTATCCAAAACAATACTTCCCATATAGAATCATATCCCATATCCGGGTAAACATAGAAATAAATCCACATAGTTTTCATCACAAAGTCCTTTAAGAACATCTAATGTAAAGCAACGAACCTCTGCAAACACGGTTCATGGCCGCTACTTGCTGGCAGACCAATCATCAAGCCACAAAATCCATTACTGCATATTTCATTATAGTCCACCAAAACTACATCATCAAGACACAGTACTTTTTATAACCTCATGGGTGTACCGCCAAATGTGTGTTTTGGAACTCAGGAATGACCCCATCATTCATTTCCACATGAACAAAATTCCTTTCATGAATGAATATCCCACACCGAATATCCTTTGACCATCCCTCCTGAGCATCACCATGACCAACACTATTACCCAAAATCTCTAAATCATTTTCTCCCCATTGAGAGTCCTCCACCTACTATATGATAGAATATTACACAAATATCTGAAACAAAAATCTTTTATCATATTCTAATCTTTCATCTATGTTCATGGATTACAACTCCTACATAGCTCTCGAAGAATACAAAGGCTCAAGGAAAACCTCCCCCTAAATCTTCATGCTCAATGCATCATCCATTAAATTATTCATTATTGATGTTTATGAGATATTAAAATATTATTCCTGAAGAAACTCTATCCAACTACTCTTTCACAAGTTCATATCACTTTGTGAAATGATATCACTCAAATTCATGTGACCCGTAAAGACCACAAATCACTACAAAATGAGGTAATTCTTCCACAATATCAAAAAAAAAATAACTACTACTAACTAAATATCATGGGTGGTATAGTTATTCACAATGAGATATAACAACTTAGACCAATAAGATATTAGTGCTCATGGCTACATCAATACACATCGAAAGCACATATCGGAAGAATCGTTGAATACCTCTAACATCATTCCATCCTCAGGTAATTGTGTCCCTTGATCACTGACCAAGATTTCTTTCAAATAGCCACACACTACCTGCTATTTATCACTCTCGGAACAATCTGAATCCTTTCGGGTCAAATCAGGCAACGGGTTTGTACGTCATGAAAATTCTAGTACAAGGATCCGATAATATCATACAAGGCCAGGAAAATTGTGAACCTCTACCACATTTATTAGTGTTTTAAATTAAAAACCATTCATCCATTGATGAATATACTTCTGCAACATGCTAAGACACCAAATTTCCATGGAAATTCCCCAATTATGTCTTGGATTTTCACTTGGAAAATTTCTATAATGAGGGATGTATTAAGAACAAGAAGAATAGTTATGAGATACTTCACATGATCATCCAATAAAATCTAGTAGATCATGATAATATAAATGAATGCAAGGAATAAATGACCTAACAACTCACATAACATGGTTTTCATAAACCCCATGACTAAAAAATTTGAATTTGTAACACTAATTGATATGGACACAAACTCAAAGGGCCCATAACTAAATCTAATGGAAGTATTGGGGATATCCCTCTCCATATCCCTTAACAAGTGATATCTAGAGAATAAATTGATCTTATAAAACCATTTCTCCCCTCATAGCGGGTAAAAAGTATTTTATATCCTCAAAAGAGGGTAACAATTCTTGATTTCCACCTGATTCAACCTATGATATTGTATACCCAACCTAATTACATCAACCCCCTTCTTTTTGAACAACACTTGAGCATCTGCAGATGACTTACTAGGCCAGATAAAACCTTTATGCATCAAATTTTCTATTTGAATCCTTAACTCCCACAACCTAAAAGTTTTCATCCAATATGGACCTGTAGAAGCAGGAGAAGCATTGGGCTGTAATGATATCTTGAAATAAAAAGCACATTGAGGGTGTAGCATCACAAAAAAATGTGGGAATACATTCATGAACTCCCCAAGTAATCTATGAACCTCTACCATTTTAACATTCACTAATTGCAATTACATAACAACCAATAGATAGAGGAGGGGATCCACATGTTCATTGCCCACCTAAAACCCCAACTCACCAAAACAAAATCATGATCTATCCATCCACTTATGAAAACACAAATATCCAACATAATTAGTAGATAAAATCATGTATGGAATACAACAATTCTATGTTTAAGATGAAATAATATTTATATATATATTGCAAGAAGTTTTCATTGCATGACTAATGTGGTCCCATAATCATTAAACACCCCCAAAATATGGGAATCAAGCTGGAATACTCAACACCAAGGGAACTAGAAATCCTCTATAAATCTATTCTAAGAGAATTGGATAGAGGGGGTGAAAAAAAGTAGAGAAAATCTTTTAAATCCATCCAGGATTTAGATATTGTACCAATGAAACTAATCCTACATGTGACAATCTCAGATTCCTCTAGAACTACTTCCTACACAGTGTGAAACTAACCACACCCAACTAAAATACTTATATTTGTATAAAAAACTCCATGACCATGGATGGGTCGAGGTCCCAATATATAAGGAACATCCCAATGTTGGACTCTATCGGCTCCATCAACCATCAGTTGAACATGATCCTATTTACCCAACTACATAAATGACCTGAAAAGAAACTGATATGGAGGGTCAGATTAAACAAATCCACCTCCACCAAACTGATCTCGAATAACTCTTTGTAAGTGATTATAATTAAGGATGATAGCTCCATTATAGAAACAAATTGGTCCCCTATTCATGAGAAATGCTTGTGGACCAGAATATTGGAAGGGAATATGATGAGGTTAACACCCTTCCAGTCGAAACCTCGAAGGACCTAGTTCCTGGGTCATAATAATATAAATGTTTCCCCATGAAGAACCCTCTTGTCCCTCATCTCATAGTAATCCTCCTCATGAGTGCACCTGATCAATCAACTCTTCTTTATTATGAACCAAATGGTACATTGGTAATGTAAAAGAAGTAATTGTGTACTTCATCGAAGGACGAAGTGCCTCTTTAATACATCTCACGTGAGATTCTTCATCATGAATTTAATCTGATGAAAATGAAGCATATAAATAAACGTTATCCACAAAACACACACTGAAATACACTCCAACTGAATGGATAATTTCTATGATGACTTCTTAGTTATCATGGTCTATGAATTAATGTATTCTCAAAACTCTTTTTTGTAGTCGAGCCACAAAACATCGTCCTTATTCTTATCCATCTGGTAACATTTCAACCACTGAATCATGGATCCTCACATTTGGATGAAAAATAATAAAACGATGTAATAAATAAGGAACAGATCACTCTAGATATCACCTCAATCTCCTTGATCCAATAATCTATTTCCGTGTCTCAAACACATCCCTCATATTTCCCTAACTATTGATGATGGAATGTATGCAACATCATCTACTAATGGTTTCCCATCTCTGTCGAATCAAACCTACATAGACCAATAGGGTTATAATTATCCTCCTCTACTGGTTGACCCACACATTGATGATGACCAAGAGCTATAGACGAAAGTAGACAATGATATTAAAAGACCAAGTATTATGGAATGTTTATTAAGATTTATTATAAACCATTTTATTAATATTTATTTATGAATTCCATATTTTTCAAGCCATCATACTTAAAATAATAACACATGTTTTTATGATTCATCTACCATTCCTTGGGTCACTACCCTCTAAATGGTGTATCATCACTTTATTATTTGTTTGGATCAGAGTCCTTTCATCGGATAATAGTGTCCTTAAAATCAATTGTCCTATCTGATCGACCCTGGACTATTCCATACACAAGGATAAACATTAATTATTTCCCTTATAACCCATGCAATACTCACTATTACTAACTCCATAAAAAATAATATCTCTCATCATTTATCTTTGATACCATTCAGTCATGAACCTCTCTCTCTAATGATAACAATCCTCTACTAGGAATGGACAAAGGGAGATAATTTCTCGATGAGTCTCGCCTCCAGTAGGGCCTGGGTTGGATTCTAGTACCAAGGGTGTATAAATCTCACTATATGGGAGGAATTACCTTTTTTGAAACCATATTGGGTGATATGATGGATCATACATAGTAAATCAAAAACAATATATAAGGAATTAAATAACCATCCCATATGCAATTTTTGAAATTGAACTCAAGAAAATGCAATAATGTCTACATTGTACAATACCCAAAATCATTATATTGTAGATTGTCCTAATCATTAGCTAGTAATAACAAGTAGGGTCTACATAATCCTCTTGGAATCTTGAGGGAAGTTTTAGATACTTTAGGTGAGAATACAAATATACTAATGAGAAAACTAAAATTATATCATCCACATGTGAGTGAGACATACTATTTCTCCAATGAGAAATATGTAGAACCAAAAATAACCTAATGATTATACTATATATCCCATACTCACCAAGGTATTCTCTCTAAATAACATATTTTAATTAATTTAATATAATGTACATCAATGATAGGGTATCCATCATCATCTCAAAGTCACATGTGAATGAAAATCTCATTCGTAACCACATGAGCCGCACTATCCATAACCATCCCAACGAATCATATGTTATCACAGCATGGATGAATGGTAGGGAACTAAGGGTGTCCAAATACACATCATCCGACCGAGATGATTAGGAATGTACCCACCCCTATAAATATTGGGGTGTTCAACATGTGGTTCTCATCAAGGGTGATGTGCTTATAGAAATGAAAATGTACATACAAATATATAAATGTATGATATCCAATACTGATGCCCTACCTATGGGTTCCTAGATAGAAAAATAAACTCACAATACTACAACCTTTTCTTCTACATCTATATTCATAGAAACATATAATAAGACCCAACTTTTTTTAAATTTCAAACCAATTTCATTTAACCACTGAATTCATTTTATTGTTTATCATTAATCACATTTAAACTCACATCCCATATTTATTCATCCTTTAACCATTTATATTTTTTTACCCAAGTCGTTCCACACATTACTAATAATGTTTTTATTCATTCCATCACTACATTGGAATCCAATAAGAACAACACACCACATACAACACAAAAGAGACATTATAGATGGAAAAGTGCCTGATAAATTAAGGTGGATCCAAAATAAATAATCATCTTTCCACACTACTAAAATTTAATTACCATTCATGGTATATCATATATTATTAAGTAGATATTGGTTGAATCATATTGTATGTTATTAATAGACAAATACTTATACAAAACCCTACCATCATTCCTCAAACTCATCCAACCCAGACCACCTATCAATGGAATCAACCAACAACTCCCAACCTAATATACCATCACATTTTACACAACCATCTCATAGAACTACTATAAAAAACATCTCATTCATTCTACAACCATTCAATCTCTCAACATGAGACTCCATTACAGATTGAGGATGATGTATATTTTGCAAGTTCATTGAAAACACCACTAAAGCCAACCCATAACACACAATCATGCTCACAGACATAACAAAGAACAAACCAGAGAAATCACCACATAACAACATAGACCACTATATAAAACTTTTTCAAATAGATAATAGTGTACACATTTCCAATTCCACTTTAATATTTAAGGGTTTCATGACATAAACAAATCCATGGGAATCCATTCATTAGCTAGATTTACATGATTATCCCATTTTCCTTTATATGTTTTAAATAGAAAACAAAAAACATGAAACTTATTTACTTTACTAAAAAAGGACCTCAATGAAAATTAGTTTTTGTAGGGAATTATTCATGTATAATTGAAAATCACTATCATAATATAATAAGTAAAAAGGCATGAAAAACAGATCCCTCTACCCATTTCGATTTTATTTAACAGATTCTTAGATTTGGTTATCCTGACACGACCATAATCCATAGGTGAACAAAAGTAGATTCATTCAATATGATTCAAAATGAAGAGAATCACGGAAAATCATTCTTGGAATGGCTTTCAATGACCATCACACAAGGACATTCCATGAAATAGATCTCTAATCAAATTTTCCACAAGATATTCACCATATGAAGATGTCACCCTACAACTACACCAAGAAAAATTTAAAAAAATCTCAGTTTTTAAAATGGTAGATCATCCACCATCACATTGAAAGAAGAAAAACTGCATTAATAGTGGATGGACACAACTTTGATCGATGATTGATTTCTACAGTTCGATGGAGGGAAACTAAGAATGAATCCATGGAATATGAATCCTAAAAATGATGAAGAGGGTTCACTGAGTCTCATGGGGTCACAAGAGGGACCCTAGAGCTATAGGGTTTGACAACACACATGTCTTAAAAACACATATATCTTGCAGCTATGGGGTCTCTATCCAAGTGTAATCCGTTTTCACATCGTGCAATGCCTTGAGGCTAGTTTTCATTGAATACCCCATAGCCCCTTGATATATTTCATTTATCAAACCCAAAAAAATTTCCCACCATAGACCACCTAGAACAATATGTGAGATTATGATTTCTTCCTTGTAATATACCTACATGACAAGTTACTTCTGCATATGCATTGTTTCACCCCCAACTCCTGTGAAAACTCTTGTAACTTCATTAAAACAACTTCAACATCCAAAACTGACAATGTAATAGACCATGATGACACGAACCATTAGAATAATGGATTTAAATAATTTTTATTGTAATTATAATATATTTTTAAATAAATATCAATATCTTGATATACGTCAAATAATTTTTTATCATTATATAATACAAATAGAAAAATAATAGAAAATTTCTTTGTGTTTGTATAAAATGATATATATATATATATATCATTATAAAAGGGTTTTAATATTTATAAAAAATGAAATTATTTTATATATACTATTGTGTATTTGAAGAGATATTTTTTAAGTAATGTATAAATATTTAATATTTTATTTTTGGTGGAAAATTATAAATCAATCACTGTTAATTGTTCTTACTAATCTAATTTTTCGTGGATTTTTAATATATCATAAAAAAAAATATATTATGTATTATATTACATAGAACAGAAGTAAATGAAACCAAGATAAAAATTTTGAACATGCATAAAATATTATCTAGGATTGAATTATTTCATTCCATGATAATTCATCCAATATATATTAATGTTTACTCTTCTATGAAATATATAGAATTTATCACATAAAATTCAATGAAAAAATTATAAATTATATTTGGGATTAGTATAATATCAATCATGAAGGATTCCTTGAAGATGAATAATTTCCATGTTTTATTTATTTTCATGTTAATTTCATGTTTCATTAGTGTCCATCAAGAGGATTAAAATTTGAAAATTTTTATAAGATAAATTTCTGAAAATAAAATAACATTCAATAATATTATATAAATTTTATTATTATATATATGATTCACTAAGCTCTATTTTATGTGGTTAAAATACAATATATAATATTTATTAAAATATTTATTCATTGAATAATGATAAACAATTTCCTTATATTTTTTAGAAAGGATAATTTTTTATCAATTTAAGAAATTTATATATTTAAATAAAATTAATAACAAGTATTTTTCATTAAAAACATAAAAATAAAATAGTAGATAAACTAAATTATGACAATTTATATATGGAAATTATTGATATGAAATATAAAACCAATATAATGTTATACACATTATGGTTCCCATGAGTTAATGGATCCAATAGCAAGGGTGATCGAATATTTTGGTCAGTTTTTTATCTAATCCATTATTTCAATTTTTTTGTTAAAACCCTGAATCAGTTGAATAAAATTAATGAAAAAACATCAAACTAGAACATGTGTTTTACATGTTTGTCTCCAATACAAGAGACTACATCCATTATTCTAACATGTTATAATTTATATCATATATAATCAACAATTGTCATAAAATATATTATAATCAGTAATATGTTAGATATAACAACATATAAATACCAAAAACCAAAACAAGTTTCACAATTGAATGTATATGAATCACTATTTCATTCCTAAATGTTAAAATTTTCTCTAATGATAATAATTTTTTTAAATGTTCTATTAATATTTTACTAATATTAGTATAAATATTTGATAATAAAAGAACAAATTTTGGAAATTGATATATTTATAATTTTTATTATTCTTTTTACTCATAATCATATGTTATTTGATATATGAATAATGAAAATGATAACACCATAAAAATACACTCAAACAGTTTCAAATTTCATTACATTACCCTTCTTCTTCTTCTCACATTTCCTAGTCACTTGATATTAATTCGTCTATACGTAAAAAATATGTAAAATTTTGAAAAAATTACAGTAATGACAATACTAGAAAATTAGGGAATGACCAAAATTTTTATTGCCTCATTTTGGAAAACCATGGCTATAGGAAATCCTATGGAAATGATTATAATAAATTATGGTGATAGGTTTCATGGAAAAATCCAAAAGATATAGGAAATTGGTTGGAAAGGGATACATCCATAGTTTAGTAAACCATGGCCCTATACACCTATTATCATAGATGAATTCTTGGATATAACAAAATATTTCCATGGATTAATATGTCGTCATAGACACCTATTTTAATGGATTAAATAAAAACCATAACCAATTATTATCATGTTTTAATTTGTATTCATAGCCTCCTATTTTAATTGTTTAAACCATGTACATTTGCAGTAATTGAGATAGTTTAAACTCTGTCTATAGCCATTTGTTACCCCAATTTTCAACTGTGGCAATAGCCACCTATTTCAATGGATGAAATAATGGGTATAGTTTTTTTAATTATTAATTAATTATTAATTATAATTATATATAATTATATATGTATATATGTATATATATATATATAATTATCAAAGTGGTAATGTCTATGGAATAATATAAAAGAAGTTGGAGGATTAAAACTTATTGAAATATTTTTAATGACATTTCCACAGATTCAAAATGTGGAAATATCTACCTACCTCCATAATTCTAAACCGTTTACATAGCAATAAATTTCCATAATTTAAATTATTCATATATCCATATATTTGCATGGTTTAAACTATGACTATAGACTACTATATACATGGTTTATATCGTTGTTATATCCACCTATTTTAACATTTAAAACTATGGAAATAGGTTAGAACCTATTGCAATGGCTATAGTGGAAAAAATTTATAAAACTATGGTTGTAGGATTTTACCATGATTTTGATCCATATTTCCTGTAATTTTGTAATTATCATACAGTTAGTTCACCTATTGATCAATTAATAAAAATATAAAAAAATTAAATTCAATTGTTTTAACACTTTTGTTATGTTAGAAAAATAATATTTCCAAGGTGAATAAAATAAATTATAATCATCACTTTATTTTTAATTAATGTAACACTATATTGAGTTGTGATTGCAAACCATGTTGAGTAAAAGAATTCACTACATTGAATAACCCTATTTATTTTTCAATGTATCTTTCACATTGTTGGGTAACTACAAACACTATTCCAAATTAACATTCCTTTATTAAATAACAATTTGTAAATTAATTAATAAAAATCACAAGAACAATGTATATTTTCAAAAACAATCAACACATTTATTTAATTGTTATTGATAAAGCTAATAGATCATTTAAATGCGTAAAAATACATCCCAAAACAAGTATTTTATTTTTTTTATACATCACATAATCCCATTAAATATTAGTCACATTACATAAATTATTTTAGGAATAATTTACTATATATAAACCTTAATATTCTCAAATCTCATAGAAACGAATGTCAGTTTGTTTATTTTCATCTAGATCTCTAAAATATCTTATAAAAACCTTTACCATTCATTTTTAATAGTTAAAAAATGGTGAAAATCACAACAATTTAAATATTTATTTTCTTTATCATATATTATATAAATAATATCAAGTAAAATATATTCAAACTCTATATATAAAATAATGACAACACTAAACTTACTTAGGATCATCATCAATCAAATTATTAAGAAATATCCTCAAAAATATTTATTTAATATATTATAGGAAATGAAATATATCAAATGGAAACAAAAATAATATACTTTTTAGAGGTATTAGTAACCTAGATACATTACCGAATGTTTTATAATATTAATGAAAATATCAAAAATTAGTATAAGATATCATCCTCTACATATATATTCAATGTTTTCATTTTTGAATAACCTAGTGAAAATGAAGGAACCTTCATTATAAGAGCATTTCATAATTATTATACATGAATACCATAGGTTTATATCCCTATAAATTGTTTCTCATGAAATATATATTCTTTATAATTGAACATATAAAATTTAATTCTACATTATATATATATAAACATGAGGATGATCTCACTAATGTGTTCTAGTATTTGATCACATTTTCATAGAAGAATCATTCGATAATGTTTAAAAAATAACATATAATTTTAAGATAATGAATTAGTTTGTGGAGGTGAATGGTGGTTTTTATTGGATGTACAATAAAATGTATATACACGATATGTATATACACATGAATATGACGTATGAGACATATAAATATAAATATAAATATTATATTACATTATATTATATAAAATGTGTACATACAATACATTAATGTGATGAATTTATCTTTCATTCATATAATTAATGAATACTATATATATTTGTGTGATATATACATATTTATTTATATAATTTATTTCTTTAAAATTGTTTATTCAATAGTTACTTGGATTAATTTAATTTTTTTTTTGAAATGGATTAAATAAATAAATACATAATGGGTTGTAATATAGTTTATACGTTATGTATTTGATATGTCCATTGATTTTTAATTGTTAGGGGATATGATCCTCTACTACTAGTGTGTTGGTGTGTATGAGCATCTAATAAAATATCTCCTTCTCAAAACTCATATTTTATCATGTAATAAGTAAATAGAACCCCTTCAAATATTATGTGTCCTCACGATATATTCACGGATACAAGTGGATGATGTACTCCCTCATTTTAAGGGTTCCCTTGTTCACTAATCCTCATGAGCTTCCTCAAATAATCATTGTGGAAAAAGATGTAAACATATCCAATTCATGAATTCTAGGTACTCTATTTATTGTTTTCTATCAAGAAGAATTGTTGATGATAGATCAAATGTGTATTGGGTAGTAATTCACTACAAATGGTCATGATATAATCATAAAAAACTCATCAATAGAATTAGGGGTTTCTTCTTAACTATTATAATGTGATTTATCCATTATTTTTCAATGAAAATCAGAATATAATGTGGTAATAAAATATTTTACTTGTTTTTATCCTAACATGATTTCCAGAATGGTTTATATGATTTAACCATATGTATGTATGATGTATATTGGTAATACCCATATGAATGAATTTGTTTAATGTTTACACCCTTACGCGAAATGGTTACAAAAAATATGCAAGCCCCCATACCCTTATGTGTTACCCTTATACATCTGTAATGTAGTGTAGTGTTAAACTATAACCCTTTTATTGAAGGATATAGATAAGTTTCATAAAAAATTAATCCATTCACCCAAAGTCTGAGACAGTATATAATGATCCCAAATGATTAAAATTATGAATGATATGAATATTTTTATTACGTATCCATCATTGTATTTTCATAAATTAATTACATATAAAAAGATAATTATGTAATTATAATCTATGTATTACTTTTATTAAGTAGATATAATATTTTTTACCCTTACACATGGTGTTTATAGAAGGTTAAGAAGACCAACCCCTTAAAAATAATAAGGGATCTCAATAAGGGTAATAAAAATATTGGTAGAATGTTTTTTTAACAAATAACATGTTTTAATGGTTTATAATTTTTTTTGTATATCATGTTAAAAGGTATTTTGGGGATTTTAATTTACCGGTATTTTTAAATTAATTAATTAATTATAAAATTTTTATAATTAATGAAAAAATTGCTTATAAACATTTAAAAATAATAATATTTTAAAACCAATTTAACATCTTATATGTCATTCCTTATGATATAGGAATAAATTTTTTTTATAAATCTTATGAGGTCATTAACAATGTGATTATAAAATAAAAAGATATAAGATTTTTAGATTATATAAAATGTTTACATTATTTAAATTGAATTATAAAATGTTTAAAATTCATGATATATCATATAAATTTCATCTAATATATAATATAAAGGGTTTAATATTGATGTTAATAACAAATTATCATATTATTTATAACTAATAAAATTTCTATTATTAGAATATATGTTTGAATAGTTGATAAATTCTTCTCTTTTCGAAAGAAAATAAATTATTTCATTGTTTTATGAATTTACACTATATTCATGTTTGGTAATTTTTTATGAAATATTAATTTTATGTTTTCCATATATGCTAAAAAATTCGCGAATGATACATTATTGCATATCATTATTTGTTCGACATCATAAAATTTAGTTTTCATTTACCATGATATCACATTTCAATTTTATTTCTGATATTAATAATACTTTTTGGGAATTGTTTCTATAAATAAGATGTTAGTGTTTACATGAAATGAATAATCCCATGATTAACATATCCCCAATTGGAGGGATTCAGGTGTTTAAAAAATAATTTCATCCAAATTTTTGTTAATAGTATAGTGAATGATTTTTCATATCCATCTCTCCGGGATTACTCATGTGGAGTTTCTCATTCTCTAATTAACATTTGAAATTATTTGAATCATTCATGAAACATATGTATTTGATGAATATGGATATGTAAGAATATACATGACCTCTTTCTACGGAGATTTCCATAGCCTTGTGGGTTTTTATAGAGTTACATGTTAATGTGGTGTGAGCACACAAATTTGAGGGTTTGAAATTTGATATAAAAAACTAAATTATTAGTATCATGTAAACAATAAAGAAAATAAAACATGTAATGATAATGGTTAAATATGATTTAATTATATTAATTTAGAAATCATAACTTGTATATAAAAATTATGAGACTATCCCCCTTAAATATCATATTTTATATTTCTTAAAATATTACACTTATCCAAACAATAATCATTTTATGAATATGGTTTCTATAATGAATGGTTATCTGCATAATATTATGAATGGAAAAAATGTGATAGATAACATTGGATCATCCATATAATGAACTATACCATGCTGGGTTCCCATGTATTTCATTTCATAGTTTATTCTTGGTGAGGGTTTTGATTAACACTTTTCTAGTAATCCCTAGGATGGGACAACCTACAAATATCGTTGAGTTTCTCTATATGCTGGATTTTGATCATAGTTCATCCTCTAAACTACGAAACACTAACAAATATTTTGATTGGGATGATTCAGTAAACAAATAACTTAATTGTAAGGGAAAATAGAAAATGAATACATCATTACATAGTGAAATATGTATCATGGATCACTAAATGAATATCATGTTATGGGTCATAATTCTTTAGTGGTTCACATTCATTTAATTACCTTAAAGAATAGATATAACACATGATATCCACTTGATGATATGTTCTTGTTGTAGATTATTTCATACAATATAATAATAATTATATTATTTATTGGTGTGAACTATAAAATTTTTTTAATAGAAATGTTTGACTAAGAAGTGTTCTCAGTGTGAAATAATCACAGTACCCAACTTTAAGTATTATTTAAATTTATTTCTCTAGAAATATATAATGGGTATCAGATAATGGTTGTGCACAAAAACATTATGATGATAAATATAAACTCAAAGATAAGAGTAAATTGAGTAAGGGAGAAGTTGATAACTATATTTGTGGTAGAGAATTTACATAGAGGTAACACATATAACTGGATCTTACTATGTTTATTAATCATAGAATTGAAAAAAAAAATTAATTTTTTTTAAAAAAAAAATATTTTTAATCTTACATTGACAAGAGTGTAGTTTCATTGATTATTAAGAACAAAATTACTTTATATCTATGAAAAAATATTTTGTGGAATGTGTAATATAATGAAATGTTAATATATTAATTATTTGTATAATATTATTTGTAAAATTCAAAATAATAATTCTAGGATTTATTATAATCCCAAAAACTATTTGAATATTAAAGTTAGACATATAAAAAGGAATTCTATTTGAAGACATGATGATTCTATATTTTTGAAATGATATGATTATGATTTTTATATATACACTACTGGAAATAGAGGATTTCCCAAACGGTTTAGAACCGTTGGGAAAGGCCTGGGAACCGTTGGTATATGTTATACAAACGGTTCTGCCAACCGTTGGCAAGTAAGCCGTTGGGAAAAACTTTCCCCAACGGTTTACATTGAACCGTTGTTATAGGTGGAGAAAAATACTAAAAAACATTCCCAACGGTTGACAACCGTTGGCAAAACTCAGAACACTGTTTTTCCCAACGGTTTTGAAAACCGTTGGGAAAAACCAATAGTTTTGATGAACTCTTTCCCAACGGTTCTAAACCGTTGGGAAAAGAGTTATTACCAACGGTTCATAGAACCGTTGGTAAAAACATATTTTTAAGATTCTATGCCAACGGTTTAAAACCGTTGGCATACCCTAGGCTGCAAATTGCAGCAGCCTGCAATTTGCACAGCGCTCTGTACATCAGCCACCTCTCATCTCATCAGGCCTCATTCTCACCTCATTTTCGATTTGTACCTGTAATAAACTAAAACATACATATACAATTACGAACAAATTCATACACATTTAACATATAATGGATCCTGAAACTATACACATCCATAATTAATTTACAATTCATAAACATACATAATTCATATATAATTCAATTTAAAATTTAGATGACAATTATATGTGGAATCCGATTGAGACGGGGATGATTGGTACACGTCACATATGAACCATGGATCGTTATCCTAAAGTTTCAATGGAAACCGAATGCGTTTGGTCGGTTTTGCGTATGCCAGTTCTTTTCACATATAATACTACCCATTTTAAACAAAACAGACACAGTTAGAGCGGTGTTGGCCACACCGCGCCTCGGATTGAGTCGGGGATGACTCGTACACCTCACATATGACCCATGGATCGTTCTCCTAAAGTTTCAACAGAAACCGAATGCGTTTGGTCGGTTTTCCGTATGTACTTAAAATGATGTCCATTTTAATCAAAAGAGATCCACTTAGACTGATCCCGGCCACACCGCGACACAGATTGAGCCCGAGTGGGCTCGTACATGTCACATATGACTGATGGATCGTTGTGATAAATTATCAACAGATTCGGAATGCGTTTGGTCGGTTTTGCGTATGCCAGTTGTTTATTTCACTTATAATCATGTCCATTTTAAACAAAAGATACACAGTTAGAACGGTGTCGGCCACACCGCTCCTCGGATTGAGCCGGGATTGACTCGTACACATCACATACGACCCATGGATCCTTGTGCTAAAGTATCGACACAGTCCGAATGCCTTTGGTCGGTTTTTCGTATGTCACTTGATGATTTTCACTTAAAATGACGTCTTTTTGAAACAAAAGACCGACACTTTGAGTGGTGTTGGCCACACCGCGTCTCCGAATGTGGCGGGGTTGATTCGTACACGTCACATATGACCCATGGATCGTTCTCCTAAAGTTTCAATGGAAACCGAATCCGTTTGCTCGTTTTTCCGTATGTACTTAAAATGGTGTTCATTTTAAACAAAAGAGAGCCACTTAGACTTATCCCGGCCACACCGCGACTCGGATTCATCCCGGGTTGGCTCGTACACGTCACATATGACCCATGGATTGTTGGGATAAATTATCAATAGATTCGGAATGCGTTTGGTCGGTTTTCCGTATGTCAGTTGATGCTTTTCACTTAAAATGACGTCCTTTTGAAACAAAAGACGGACACTTTGAGTGGTGCCGGCCACACCGCATCTCCGGATTGAGATGAAACCACCGTGCAACATTCTAATTATTATTCGTGACGTGTACGCGCAGACTACACGTCAATCGGACGTGCCGTGTGCCCGCGGTGACCGACAACGCAGTTCTGGTGTCATAAACGGCCAAAACGGGCGTCCAACGGTCAAATTCATAGCGGACGACCTCGGATTGAGCTGAAACCACCGAGAAACATTCAAATTATTATTCGTGACGTGCACGCGCAGACGGCACGTCAATCGGACGTGCGGTTTGCCCGGTACGGCTCAATATTCTTGTTTTAAGTGATGCGCGCGCTTCGTAAACGCGCGTGAGGGGGGTCCAAACGGGCCGAACGATGTCGGAATGGCCTGAAATCAGACGACAAATACGGGTGAGTGATTTCTGAAGTGGTCGAGCAGACGGCACATCAATCGGGCATGACCTGTGCCCGCGGTGGCCGAGAACGCAGTTCGGGTGTCATAAACGGCCAAAACGGGCGTTAAATGGTCAAATTCATAGCGGACGACCAGAGATTCACCCGAAACCACCGTGCAACATTCTAATTATTATTTGTGACGTGTACGCGCAGACGGCACGTCAATCGGACGTGCGGTTTGCCCGGTACAGCTCAATATTCGTGTTTTAAGTGATGCGCACGCTTCGAAACGCGCGTGAGGGGGGTCCAAACGGGCCGAACGATGTCGGAATGGCCTGAAATCAGACGACAAATACGAGTGAGTGATTTATGAAGTGGTTGAGCAGACGGAACGTCAATCGGACGTGCCGTGTGCCCGCGGTGACCGACAACGCAGTTATGGTGTCACAAACGGCCAAAACGGGCGTCCAACGGTCAAATTCATAGCGGACGACCACAGATTCACCCGAAACCACCGTGAAACATTCTAATTATTATTCGTGACGTGTACGCGCAGACGGCACGTCAATCGGACATGCGGTTTGCACGGTACGGCTCAATATTCGTGTTTTAAGTAATGCGCGCGCTTCGTAAACGCGCGTGAGGGGGGTCCAAACGGGCCGAACGATGTCGGAATGGCCTGAAATCAGACGACAAGTACGGGTGAGTGATTTATGAAGTGGTCGAGTATACGGCACATCAATCGGACTTGTCATGTGCCCGCGGTGACCGACAACGCAGTTATGGTGTCATAAACGGCCAAAACTGGCGTCCAACGGTCAAATTCATAGCGGACGACCACAGATTCACCCGAAACCACCGTGAAACATTCTAATTATTATTCGTGAGGTGTAAGCGCAGACGGCACGTCAATCGGACGTGCCGTGTGCCCGCGGTGACCGACAACGCAGTTATGGTGTCATAAACGACCAAAACGGGCGTCCAACGGTCAAATTCATAGCGGACGACCTCAGATTGAGCTGAAACCACCGAGAAACATTCTAATTATTATTCGTGACGGGTACGCGCAGACGGCACGTCAATCGGACGTGCGGTTTGCCCGGTACGGCTCAATATTCTTATTTTAAGTGATGCGCGCGCTTCGTAAACGCGCGTGAGGGGGGTCCAAACGGGCCGAACGATGTCGGAATGGCCTGAAATCAGACGACAAATACGGGTGAGTGATTTCTGAAGTGGTCGAGCAGACGGCACATCAATCGGACATGACCTGTGCCCGCGGTGACCGAGAACGCAGTTCGGGTGTCATAAACGGCCAAAACGGGCGTTAAACGGTCAAATTCATAGCGGACGACCAGAGATTCACCCGAAACCACCGTCCAACATTCTAATTATTATTTGTGATGTGTACGCGCAGACGGCACGTCAATCGGACGTGCGGTTTGCCCGGTACGGCTCAATATTCGTGTTTTAAGTGATGCGCACGCTTCGAAACGCGAGTGAGGGGGGTCCAAACGGGCCGAACGATGTCGGAATGGCCTGAAATCAGACGACAAATACGGGTGAGTGATTTATGAAGTGGTCGAGCAGACGGCGCGTCAATCGGACGTGCCGTGTGCCCGCGGTGACCGACAACGCAGTTATGGTGTCATAAACGGCCAAAACGGGCGTCCAACGGTCAAATTCATAGCGGACGACCACGGATTCACCCGAAACCACCGTGAAACATTCTAATTATTATTCGTGATGTGTACACGCAGACGGCACGTCAATCGGACATGCGGTTTGCACGGTACGACTCAATATTCGTGTTTTAAGTGATGCGTGCGCTTCGTAAACGCGCGTGAGGGGGTCCAAACGGGCCGAACGATGTCGGAATCGCCTGAAATCAGACGAAAAATACGGGTGAGTGATTTCTGAAGTGGTCGAGCAGATGGCACGTCAATCGGACTTGTCGTGTGCCCGCGGTGACCGACAACGCAGTTATGGTGTCATAAACGGCCAAAACGGGCGTCCAACGATCAAATTCATAGCGTACGACCTCAGATTGAGCTGAAACCACCGTGAAACATTCTAATTATTATCTCTGATGTGTACGCGCAGACGGCACGTCAATCGGACGTGCCGTGTGCCCGCGGTGACCGACAACGCAGTTATGGTGTCATAAACGGCCAAAACGGGCGTCCAACGGTCAAATTCATAGCGGACGACCACGGATTCACCCGAAACCACCGTGAAACATTCTAATTATTATTTGTGACGTGTACGCGCAGACGGCACGTCAATCGGACGTGCGGTTTGCCCGGTACGGCTCAATATTCTTGTTTTAAGTGATGCGCGCACTTCGTAAACGCGCGTGAGGGGGGTCCAAACGGGCCGAACGATGTCGGAATGGCCTGAAATCAGACGACAAATACGGGTGAGTGATTTCTGAAGTGGTCGAGCAGACGGTACGTCAATCGGACTTGTCTTGTGCCCGCGGTGACCGACAACACAGTTATGGTGTCATAAACGGCCAAAACGGGCGTCCAACGATCAAATTCATAGCGTACGACCTCGGATTGAGCTGAAACCACCGTGAAACATTCTAATTATTATCCGTGACGTGTACGCGCAGACGGCACGTCAATCGGACGTGCGGTTTGCCCGGTACGGCTCAATATTCGTGTTTTAAGTGATGCGCACGCTTCGAAACGCGCGTGAGGGGGGTCCAAACGGGCCGAACGATGTCGGAATGGCCTGAAATCAGACGACAAATACGGGTGAGTGATTTATGAAGTGGTCGAGTAGACGGCACATCAATCGGACGTGCCGTGTGCCCGCGGTGACCGACAACGCAGTTATGGTGTCATAAACGGCCAAAACGGGCGTCCAACGGTCAAATTCATAGCGGACGACCACGGATTCACCCGAAACCACCGTGAAACATTCTAATTATTATTCGTGACGTGTACGCGCAGACGGCACGTCAATCGGACATGCGGTTTGCACGGTACGACTCAATATTCTTGTTTTAAGTGATGCGCGCGCTTCGTAAACGCGCGTGAGGGGGGTCCAAACGGGCCGAACGATGTCGGAATGGCCTGAAATCAGACGACAAATACGGGTGAGTGATTTCTGAAGTGGTCGAGCAGACGGCACATCAATCGGACATGACATGTGCCCGCGGTGACCGAGAACGCAGTTCGGGTGTCATAAACGGCCAAAACGGGCGTCCAACGATCAAATTCATAGCATACGACCTCGGATTGAGCTGAAACCACCGTGAAACATTCTAATTATTATCCGTGACGTGTACAAGTTGTAATGTTCACCAAGTTAGAAATATTGTTTGATTTGGTTTGAATACAGTTCAATTCCAAATTAGAAAATGCAATTCAAATAAAACAGCAACCAACCTTAACAACCCAACTCGATGTAAACCAAAAGAATTGAGAACATGGATGAATGATTATATATATTTCCAACCACAACTTCAGGTTCACAATCAACTCTGACAATTGAGCTATTGGAGTCATCAAAAGAAATAAATGGATTGGTTCCAATGGCAATAGGGACAGTGTCAATTCCATCATCAGCATCATCAAAAATATGTCTTGGAATTACTTCAACTACGACACCAAATTCTGGTTGAAGTTGATCTTTGACATAAAAAACTTGTTTAGCCATTGATGCCAACACTTATGGTTCTTCAGTTGCAAGAGTGCGGGTCTTATTAATTACTCGAAATCCACAATCATCAATAAATGTGCCATGTCTCGTCATCGAATCAAACCAATGGCATTTCATCATTGTGACTCGTCCATGAGAGTAATAATCCAATATTATTATTTTCTCAACGACTCCATAATAACCCACATTTTCAAGTCGCGGTCTACTATCTGATGCACTGGCATAACAATCTGTTGTGGCAGTAACCATAATACCATCATGTTGTGTTCTCATGTTTTTGGCTCGTTCAGTGACATTAAATCTGTACCCATTGATAACAATTGATTTACAGTCACGAACCACGGTATTAGGACCAAAAGCCAAAGCTCTTATTTCCTCAGAGACAAAGTCAGCAGACAAACTCAATACCTGCAATATAAATGACAGTTAAACTTAAGTAAATATTGAAATAATTAATTTAAACAGTAATATTTTTACCTTCAATTTTAACCAAGCAGAAAACTCTTTGCTATGCAAAGTCTCTCTCCTTCTCAAAGATAAAGAACGATGCTTCCTATTTATCATTGTTTTATGTTCCCTGTAGATAAGAAAATATGAATAGTTTAACAGATATATATGTAAGATATATACATATTCAATTTTGTTACCTGATATAGTCATCGAACAAATCACAGTTGAACAAAACTGTGCGATGTGCCATCTCCCGCTCTTCATGGCTTAATGTCTTCAATGTATATGATCCAGGAATTCCTCCTGTTTGAGGAAGTGATGGAAAACTGGGTTCAATTTGCTCATATTGTTCTTCTTCATTTCTCATTGGTCTGTTCATTCTTGTAGTAAGATCAGACAAATACATTGAACAGAAATCCATACATTCTTGAGCTAAGTAACCGTTCACGATAGAACCTTCGGGATGATTCTTGTTTCGAACATAAGACTTTAATGTGAACATATTTCTTTCAGTTGGATACATCCAACGAAAAGAAACAGGTCCTCCGAGAAGTATTTCAGTTGGAATATGGACAGTCAGATGCAGCATGCATGTGAAAAATGATGGGGGAAATATTTTCTCCAACTCACACAAAATTAATGGGGCATCTGTCAACATTTTTTGCAAGAAAGACTTGGACAACTTCTTAGCACAAAGATCTCTAAACAAATGGCACAACCGAATAACACCCACCCTTACATTATTGGACAAAAGATGACGGATTGCTATTGGAAGCAACTCATGCAGTAGAACGTGATAATCATGAGTCTTCAAAGATTTTAGCTTCAACTCTCTTCTATTGACCCGTTTAGATATGTTGCTTGAATAGCCATCAGGAACTCTAATAGTCTCTAATACTTCCAAAAATTGTTTTTTTTTCAGTAGGTGTCATCACATAAGAAGCACATGGAAGTTGCCATTTATTTTCACTGATACGCACAGGATGCAATTCTGGTCTGATGCCCCAATCCACCAAGTCACGTTGAGATCGTAAATCATCTTTTGTCTTCCCCTTGACATTTAGAAGAACTGAAAGCAACATTTCACATATATTCTTTTCAATATGCATTACGTCTAAGCAATTACGTAGCAAATTGGTTGACCAATAAGGCAAATCAAAAAAGATACTCCTCTTCCTCCAATTGTAACAGGTTTCTGTGGAAACATTCTTTCTCTTTCCAGATTTCATTTGACCCTTCCCAAACGAAAAACTGAAATCTTTCAATTCATTAAGCACATCAGTTCCAGACATACGCTGAGGTGGATCATCGGTCTCTATAGTATTATCAAATCTTCGACGATTCATTCTATATGGATGATCCTTTGGCAAAAATCGTCGATGTCCCATAAAACTGAAACTACAACGATGTTTCAGTCTTCTGGATCGTGTATTCTTCATACAAACTGGACATGACAGTTTCCCCTTCGTGCTCCATCCAGACATCATTGCATAAGCCGGAAAATCATTGATTGTCCACATAAGCGCAGCGCGCATCTGAAATATGTCTTTCGAACATGCATCGTATGTGCGCACACCCACATCCCAAAGAAGCTTCAACTCTTTTATTAAATGTTGCATGTATACATAAATATCAATGCCGGGATCAGAAGGACCAGATATGAGTATACTCATGAAAGTGAAAGATTTTTTCATACACAACCATGGGGGAAGATTATAAATGTGCATAAAAACGGGCCATGTGATGTGCGAAGTAAGCATCTGCCCAAACGGATTAAAACCGTCGCATGAAAGACCCAGCCTCACATTACGCACGTCAGCTGCAAAATCAGGATGTCGAGCATCAAATCTCTTCCATGCAAATCCATCTGCAGGATGAACCAACTCATCATCATTCTTCTTTCTCTCGGTATCATGCCATCTCATTTTTATTGATATGTCATCAGACATAAAAAGATTCTGGAGTCTGGGGATCAATGGAAAGTGGCACATTACTTTCTGTGGAACGTGGGATGGTGTTCCATCAGATTTTGACTTCCAGCGGGACGTGCCACATTTTATACATTCATTTCGTTCAGCGGTTTCCTCCCAGAATAAACTGCAATCTTTCGGGCAAGCATGAATTTTGTTTCTTGAAAATCCAAGTTCCTCAACTAACTTCCATGCCATATAGTGGTTTGAGGGAATATCTGCATCATCTGGAAGTAAATCCTTCAAGAGGGTAAGAATGTAATCGATTGCTGTATTAGAAATCCCATACATAGTTTTCCCATGAAATAATCGGATTAAAAATTCCAGCTTTTTCATTTTATCGCATTGTCGATATACTGGAGTCGTGGCAGCATCATTCAATTTTTTCACCCTATCAATATCATCATTTTCACTAGATGCATCAGCTATCCTCATATCGAAGTCTTCTTGAGTCGAAATCCTTTCTTTTTCATGATGACGAATAAACGGAAACCGATCATCTAACAAATTCTCCATTCCAGTCTTTTCATTTCGATCATCACCAATTTGAGATTTCGTTTTCTCCCCATTGTGATACCACAGAAAGTAGTTTGCTTGAAACCCATTTTTGGTTATGTGGTAGCTGACTTCTTCACGGCTCAACCAAGGTCTACCAACACAATTGGAACATGGGCAGTGTATGCGACCACTATCTGAAGCATTGTGAAATGCAAAATCTATAAAGCTCTCCAAATTGTTTTGAAAATCGTCTGAGATCCGATCGGTTTCATACATCCAACTTCTGTACATTCTGTAAAAAGAATTTATATAAGTCATTTTGTCATAAACAATTCAATAGGCATTAACTATAATAGAAAATACATTTATGTAAACGATAAAGGAAGAAAATAATCAAGGTATCAACTACACATGTCAAAAAAACATACAAATGTGTTATTGAAAAAATGTAAAACCAACAAGAACTTAATGTATTATATCACATAACAGCATGACTCATACCATAACCATATTAGTAGGGTATCATGAACATGAATAACATCAACCTTGTGCCATCCTCCTACCCTACATGACCCCAACCACATGCCACATCTTATTATAGCCTTATCACATCACACCTCACCGAAAAACACTAGGGAAATCATAGTACATCTCACCTGAAGACACATGGACAATCACATCGCATCTTGCCTAAAAACACATGGTCAATCACTTTTTAAGGAAGAGTAGGGAAGACATGGTAGCTATCCAAACATATAACCACCATCCTAGATATTAGAAAAAATACCCATAACTCAAAACCTCTGATCGTTGGTAAGTTTATCCAACTCTGGTTGGCAATGTGTAGAAATAACATAAAAATACATGATATATAGATAGCACAAAATACTCAACCTATGGGTTCACATTAACTACATAATCACACACTTCACTACTACCATAAAACACATAAACCACACCACCACCACACAAGACGCATATCATAGGAATATAATTCTACATTCAATAAGTCTATCTATGAAATTATCATAAGAATCCATGTATCAATTGGAATATAATTCTACATTCAATAAGTCTATCTATGGAATCCCTCCCTTGGATCCATGTATCACCAATGGCTTAATCAATATTCAAAGAAATGAGTCTATCCGTGGAATTCCACTGTGAATCCATTTATCACATAAAGCATATAAGTTAATAGAAACAAGATTATATACCTGACATCCTAATAGAATCCATGTATCACTATTTACTATTAATCATTTAATGAATTTCATTTCATTTAAACAATTCATTAAACATACCAAGGTCAAAAACAAAGGTATTTAATACAACTCACCTCAAAATGGCGACTCAATCAAATAAAATTCAAGCACTCACATGGGAATTTTTAATATAACACTCCTAACAAGACTATAAAGATATCACATGCATTAGTTATAATATATCTAACATGGTAACATAAAATATAAGTGTTAAAGGGGAATGCAAACCATAAAATACCCTTAATTAATTTAATTTACAATTCAATTCATAAATCGAACAATCAATTCGATTTATATAACCTTTCACAAATGACATCCCATGTTCAAAGGGTAAAATCCAAAAAGGAATTTTCAAGAAAACTCACCCTTAGGCGCCGGCAGTAGCTCCAAAATCGTCTAAACTGAAGGGAAAAATAAAAATAAGTTTCAATACTATCCAAACATTTGAATACCTTTTGAGATAAAGAAGAAGAATAACCTGAAGAAGAGCTTCAAGGTCCGGCCGGCAGTACTCCAAAATCGCCTGCTGCTGCTCCCGTTAGGGCTCTGTAACGCCAATGGGGGAGAGAACGGGCCGCTGGTGATTTGGGGAAAACCTTTGCCAACGGTTTTTTAAAACCGTTGGCATATCTCCCCGAAACAAGGCCTATCCCAACGGTTCCATAGAACCGTTGGGAAACACTCCCAAAACAAGGTTTTTCCCAACGGTTCCTAAGGAACCGTTGGGAAAAACTGGCATACCCCAACGGTTCTAAGGAACCGTTGGGAAAAACTCCTCAAAACTAGGCCTATCCCAACGGTTCCCTAGAACCGTTGGGAAAAACTCCCCAAAACCAATCTACCCCAACGGTTCTAAGAAACCGTTGGGAAAAAACTCTATTTTTATCATTTACCAACGGTTTGATAGAACCGTTGGTATGTAACCGTGGGGAAAAACCCACATTCCAGTAGTGATATAAGACTGTTGTTTTATTTTGACGAATGAAAAATAAATATTTTTGGAGAAAATTTCAATGGTGTAGTAGACTATTTGATCACATAAATAGTTATTTATGTGGACCAATGAGTATAAAAATAGTTGATAGTTTTAATTTTTATCTATTTTCCTAATTGCTTTATTAAGTAGGGGCTCGTATTTCAAATGAAGGGGAAATCAACCATTGATGGTATCATCCACATTTTATTGTGTATTTATAATTAAAAAGGAATATTTACAAGAGAATTTTTCAAATATTGTTTAAAATTTTAGAATGATGATGAAATATAATTTTTTCTAACCCATTGTACATTTTAAATGCTGATGAAAGTCATTATAAACTCATCTGGAATGATAAATTTTTTTTGATATTTATTAAATTTTTCTATTATATAACATATTCCTTTTTATTTTATTTAATGATTGGGATAGACATGATATGTATGATGGGTTGTCTATATTGGATTCATGAATATATTTTTTCTCTAAATAATTTCTAGTCAATAATTAGTTAAATTTCACATAATAGGGGAATAAAATAATTGATCACTAATGTCTTTATATTTATTAAAATTTGTAGAACACTGTATATATTTTTATTTTTTCATTAAAACTTTTATAAATTTAAGTGACCTAATGTTGAGATCCATTAAATAACTAATAATGAGGATGATTTTGTTTAATTGTTGGAGTAAAGACCCAGAAAGTTCAAGGGAATGTTTTTCATAAATTCTTTAGGACTTTATGAGTACGCAATTTATGATGCCACCTGATTTCGAGGCCTGGTGTGCCCGAAATAATTTTTTGAAGTTTCGCTCAGGTACATTCAGTGAACGAATGAGCAGGGTTTTCTATATTTTGAACCGATGCTCAGAATCAAAATCTGAGGGCACCGATGAACTCCCAGCACTGGTAATTGCTTACGGGGACCGTTACCGCTATTGCGTTTTGGGCAGGTTGAGAAATAATTTTTGGGGATATAATTTAAAATAAATAAAATTGGTGGCACCATTTTATTTTTATGGTTTGTTGTTAATTCCACCAAAGGGGAGTTGAAGGTGGGCCCACCCCCACATAACTTCCCATGAGAGGATATTTGTGGGGTGGATCCCACACGTGACATAAACTATTAATCTCCCATAACGCCTTAAAACCCCATTCTTTATTTTGTTATGTCCCCCCCATTATTTGAGTAACACTTCCTCTCCCGTATCTCCTTCATTAATGCTTTCCAACCTATCACGTAATTAATTAGACAACACATGGATTAATTAATTAGGTGAATTGGATTTTGAATTTTATAATTTTGAATGCAAGGCATGAATTATTAAAATAAGGACGAACCTTATTTTATTTTGTTGGTTGGATTGTTGTGGGGAGACATTGGGGGAGAGCTGTAGTTGTATTTGAAGAACTTCATCCTCAACGAAGAACGCCAAGACACCGACGAAGAACATCGACTTGGCGACCCCGGTTTCTTCTTCCTTTTCCTCCACCGTGACAAGGAAGGAAACACTTATGTGGGAACTCGCCAATGACGTAACACCTTGTTTTCTTCTCTCCATGATAAAAATAGGAAACGTTGTATCCTCTTCGTACATTCTTCGTCGACATCTACAAAACCTCACCATGTGACGCCATCAACCGTGATGTCGATGTGTGTCATCATTTGTTGAGGTAGGGGTTAATTTCAATTTTTATGGATTAAAATTGTTCTTGGATTTTTCGTTGAGAATCACGTTTACCTTTTCCTATTTTTGTCGTTTTACGTGGAGGGTGCGGGCCAAACGAACATGGCCTGACAAACCACCATTGTTCTCCTTTATTAATTTATAATTTGAAATTGAAGGCGGAGGAATCATGATGCCATTGCGCCATGCCAGTAACGTGGTGAAGGGAACCAGTGTCGTCATGCCGGTTGTGCAGAAAGTACCACAACCCGCTACATGTGATGCTTTGATGAAGGAACCAGACGACCCATCCGCCGGCCAGGCGGAGCTGGACCGCGGTGTAGGGAGGGTGTCGTGCTGGAGAACAGCGGCCCACCCATGTGGGGCATGAGCGTAGAAGGCCGGATGGTCTAGTGGGCCGGTTCTAGGAAGGGTGGCGGCGCCTGGCACCGCTGGTGCAGAAGACCCCCCCCCCCCCCCGGAGCCCGTTCGGCTTCAGCCGGGCCAAGCCGGGCCAGGCTGAGCCTGGCCGCACATGGTCGGCTCGTGCCCCACCGGGCTGGACTGCGCCACTTCAGACCTGGTCGCGCCACGTCGGGATGGTCCGTATCCCTTCGGGCTGAGAAATGGTTTTCTTCATACCGTTCCAACACCCCAGCTGGGTCGGACCCGTCATACATGGTCAACCCAACCCGTCAGCCCACTGGGCAAAATGGCTCGACCTGTTAATCACTTAAACGTGAATAACTTAAGGACCACACGTCTGATCGACAGTCCGTCTACAGATCTGGGACTCTTTTGACGAGATGGTCTTTTTTTGATACTTTATGTGTGTTTCAGATGATTTTGGATAATGGATGGGTTAGAAACAAGGGTATTTCTAACTGGGCCCCTATGACAGAAAAGTCAATATCTCTCAGAGCAGGCGTCCGGTTGACGTGCCGTCTATTGTGTTGAGTTCCTATTTAAGAGACAGAAAATTGGGATACATAAACACTAGAATTCATGAATTTTGATGTATCTACCCCCTTGGATCGAGGAGCGGACCCTCCCAGAATTGAGCATGATGTGTGCGGGAACCCTGGAGCTTGATGCGACTGGGATGACGATGAAGACTGTACTTGGATCCTACATGGGTTTGGCAGTGAGGATGACTGTACCTGGATAATCCATGGGATCAGAAGCGATCATTATTGTACTTGGATCCTACGTGGGTTCAGCAGCGATGGTTACTGTACTAGGATCCTACGTGGGTTCGGTAGCAATGGTTATTGTACTAGGATCCTATGTTGGATCGGCAGCGATGACTTCTGTACTTGGATCCTACGTGGGTTCGGCAGGGAAGATTATTTAGAGGCTACATCTATCATATCCACCACTCTTCGTGAGTAGTATACCTATGTGAGTTGAGTCTTGACATTCAATCATTATCATCGATATAATTAACTTGCTTTCCTGTGTGGACTGGGTTGTTCTGTCTTGTGTGGACTGGGTTGTACTTGGGCTAGGGATTTGGAGCCGAACTGGAATTGATGTCTTAGTTATATGTAGGGGCATATACCTAAATAGTGTTGGTTGATACTTCGTGTTTGTATTATTCCATTGTGGTTTATTCCTCTGTGGATTCTGGGAGACCTTCAGAAGTCTCGGGGTCCCTACTGAGTATCGTATACTCACCCCTACACGTGTTATGCTGGCACTAAATTGTGTTGGATGCAAACCTCACACAGAACTAATCGAGGTGGAGTCCTGTTGAGCGGGACGGTACCTGGAGGTGTACCACCTGGAAGGACGTACTTACAACGGACGGACGGAACCGAGGAGCCGATGTGACTATCTATACCCACCCTTCAGGTGGAAATTCCGAAGGACTACTTGGTGGTTGTTGCTTCACATTTAAGTTGTTGTACATTATTTCTCAGTTGTACTATACTTTTAGTTAGGTTTGTATACCGGACCATTTACTTTCCAGCACTTACTTTTCTAACCAGTTTACTTAGTATTTACTTCAGCTTGCGTACTCTGTTGTGTTTGTTTAATTATATAAAGGAATGCCTTCCCTTTTATCAGGATTTACACCTTTGGTGATAGTCGCCAGCCCCTGGCTTATGGATGGTGGGAATGGGGTAGTCACGACAAAGGCCCCGAGGATGGGTCGTTAAAAATTGGTATCAAAGGGGTCAGTTCTACTAAAGAGCATAGGACTCTTATAATTTCTTCTATGTGAAGCAATAATGCTTAGAGTATTGAGTGTGGTTATCAGTCCATGGAGTCCAATGTTGGTGTGGAAACCAACCTATTCGTACCCAGGACCCTGACTTCTGATTTCTAACTCAGTGCCCGAAAACATTGATTGCATGTGTGTTTCAAAAATTTACATTATTAATAAATTGTGTCAGCTCACCAGGTATATTTTATTAACTATGGCACACCTGTTTCTTTTCACGATGGCCCCACAATGGAAGCCAGCTAGGGTTCCCAGTTACGTGTGAGATGGCATCCCACTGAGCGATGAGGCCTCAGTGCTGGGCCCCGTTACAGTGAGGCACCAGCGGTAACTCTACCCGCAGGGCCACCAATACCACCAGCCCCAGCAGTTGAGAGTGCACGCCGCCTGAGTGTGCTACATGTGTTTCAGTGATAGAGGCCTCCCAGTTTCCACGGAGAGAAGGAACCTCAAGAAACCAAGGATTGGCTAGAGGCTGTTGTTCGAGCCTTCAGATTAGGAGGGACACCATCAGATCTGATGGTGATCCTTCCCGCAAGTCTCCTGCACGCAGCAGTAGGTAGATGGTGGAGCATGATGCTCCAGGTGCACAATGAGGCATCACTACTTTAGACAGACGTCGAGAGCCTATTCTGCTTGGAGATTTTTCCTACCACCCTCTGTGAGGTGTGCATTCATGAGTTATAACAACTTCGGCAGGGAAGAATGACCGTAGCTCAGTACTCAGCAAGATTTACCACCCTCTCTCACTACTCCACAGACATGGTACGAGACCTGTTCTTCTCGGCCCAAACATTCAAGTAGGGACAGAGGCATAAGATCAGGGCATCAATGATCTCCCTCAGAATTTTGACGTAGTAAGGAGTACTAGAGAGAGCCCTTCTTGTGGAGAGCTTCCTTTTTGAGCCAACATCAACAGCGAGTGCTACCGCAGGGTGACACGTAGAGGAGACTTCTGCAGCCGGCAGTAGATAGATGATGTAGAGGTCCAAGCGGACCAGTCCACCATGTGGGTGTCATCAGGATACTAGTTCAGATGTGTGGGGCACACGCAGTAGAGCTAGTCATATGAGAGGCAGGAAGTTCTATGCATGTGGGGGGGGGGGGGCAGGGGCACATTGCTTGTGACTGCCCGACCCGCCATGCAGAGGAGGAGAAGACAATTGAGGGACCACCCAGGGAGAGGTCGAGGTTCGACCGTGGTGGTCCGCAGGGAGAAGGAGGAAGAGGTAGAGGAGATGGTTGAGTAGTGGGTGGTGGAAGACACTTTTAGGCTCTACCACCACCACCACCAGGAGGTCCACCCTAACCACTGGGAGCTAGCGGACAGAGGCATGATCAACTTCATGCAGTGGAGGCTTACAACCACGGCGCACCTGAGATGATGTGAGGTGTTATCCGTGTATACTTCACCCTTTCTACAATTATTATAGACACAGGAGTGCGGCATTCTTTTATTTCCACAGACCTTTTTCGGAGCTCTGAGATTCTGATAGAGCCGTTGGCTCGATCCTTATGGCTAGAGACTTTTACGGGAGAAGACTCGATGATTACGCACTAGTGCAGGCAGTGTGAGCTTACTATAGGATGCAAGATTTTCGGCTGAGATCTTCTTGTAGTAGCGTTGAGGCCTTACAATGACATCTTGGGCATTGATTGGTTATCTACAGTCCATGCTCAGATCGATTTTGTTAGATGCAAAGTGCGGTGTGTCCGCACATATGAGGGATGGTTCACCTTCACCGGTGAGAAGGGAGCCTTTTCATTGCACGATGGACTTACACATAGGAGAGGGCATCCGATCACACATAAGTTGGATAGTCTCATCCTAGGAGTGGTTGATGTGCGGAGTACAAGTTTTCCTGTGGTGGTGGATCACTATGCAGACGTTTTCCCGGATGACGTTCCAGGACTGCCTCCTCACAGAGAGGAAGACTTCTATATTTACCTGTACACCGGGACAACCCCGATATCTAATCCAACATATAGAATAGCTCCCACTGAGCTTCGTGAGATGTGGATATAGTTGGTGGACTTGCAGGGACAAGGATTCATCCAAACCATTGTTTCACCCTGGACTTCTTTGATTTTGTTTGGAAATAATGCAGAAGAGAGCTTGTGGTTGTGTTTCAACTACAGACGCCTGAAACAGGTGACCGTAAAGAACAAGTATCCACATTCGAGGATTGATGACCTCCGTGATCATCTCAAGGGAGAACAATGGTTCTCGAATATAGACCTCAGGTCAGGCTATCATCAGCTCAGAGTTCGATACGAGGATGTGTAGAAGATGTCCATCAGGTGTCGGTATGGCCATTATGAGTTCGTGGTTATTCCTTTCGATCTATCCAATGCTCTAGTAGTGTTCATGAGTCTCATGAATAGGATATTCGAGCCTTACCTCGATCGATTTTTTGTAGTCTTCATCAACGACATACTAATTTACTTGACTACTGAGGGGGAGCACGCCTACAACTTGTGAGTTGTACTGGATACACTCCAAGAGAACCAGCTTTATGGTAAGCTCTCAAAGTGTCAGTTCTAGATTCGAGCGGTCCACTTAATGGGAAACATCATCTCTGAGGCGAGAGTTGCAGAGGACCCAGCAATGATCGAGGAAGTACTTGCTTAGGAGCCACCCAGGTGTGTGACTGTGGTGCAGGGTTTCCTAGGTCTGGCTGAGTACTGTTGGAGATTTGTGCCAGACTTCTCCAGAGTGGCAGCACCACATTCAGCTTCGACGGAGGAGGGAAAACCCTTCATGTGGTAAGATATATGTCAGTAGAGCTTCCAAGAGGTGGGGCATAGATTGACCAGTGCAACCATCTTGAGGCTACTAAAGGACGGCGTAGGGTACATAGTTTACTGCGATAATCAGGGACCAGACTCGGGTGTATCCTGATGCAGGAGAAGGCAGTGATCGCCTATGGTTTACGACAGATGAGGCATCATGAGCAGAACTATGCTACCCATGACTTAGAGTTACCAACAATAGTCTTCGCCTTGAAGATGAGGCGACACTATGAGATGGGTGAGCGCTTTACAGTCTATTCTAACCACCAGAGCCTCATGTACATCTTCTCACAGAAGGACCAGAACCTGGGATAACAGATATGGATCGAGTTTCTCTAGGAGTATGACTTTGAGATTGTATATACTCCTAGGAATGGAAATGTAGTAGCATATGCTCTCATATGGAGAACCGGTATTCAGCTACTTAGTGGGGAGACGGAGCAGATATCAGCGTTTCAAATTTAATTTATGGATATATATGGAGAAGTCTTTCTACAGTCTCTCATATTCACTCCTCCACTACTTTATCGGCTCAGAGATGCACTGCCTGGGGACATTGACTATGAGACGCGACGTGATCAGATTTCCACAGGGCAGGTTCCTGATGGATTTTCTGATGGAGTAGAGTATGTCATCCTCTTTAGGGGACGTACGATAGAAGCAGTTACATTACAGGAGGAGGTGTTGAGGGAGTTTTACACTTCCCCTTTGGCAGTACATCCAATAGTATTGAAGATGTACTAGGATCTCAAACGAAAGAAATGGTGGTCCGGTATGAAGAAGGTTGTGGCTGAGTTCATTTCACGATGTCTCATCTACCTGCATGTGAAGCCAGAGCACTAGGTACCGGCTGGTTTGGTACATCCCCTAGAGGTCCCGGAGTGGAAGTGGGGCATGATATCCATGGATTTCGTGATGGGTCTTCCACGTACATCCAGATGACACGACTCCATCTGGGTGATCATCGTCCGACTCACCATTTCGGCCCACTTCCTACCTATAAGAGAGCTAGGATCAGTGGAGAGCTTGGGATACCTATTTTTTCATGAGATCATACGGCTTCAGGGTGTTCCATCTTCTATCGTCTCTGATCGAGATGCTCTCTTTACTTCCCGACATTGGAAGGTGTTGTAGGAGGCTTTTGGGGCGCAGCTACAACCGAGCATTGCCTTTCATCCTCCGACGGTTGGCCAGACGGAGAGAACAATTCAGACTCTCGAGGACATGCTCTGTGATTGTATCCTAAACTTTTGTTGCCGATTGGAGGATCACATACATTTGGTGGAGTTTGCGTACAACAACAACTACCACTCCACAATTGGGATGCCACCATACAACGCATTGTACAACTGACCATGCAGATCACCTCTATGCCGGACTGACCCTGGGGAGTCACCAATTGTGGGACCAGACGTGGTCCAGGCCATGACGGATAAGTTGAAGATCATCAAGGTGAAGATGAGGACTGCACAGAGCAGACAATAGTTCTATGGTAATAAGATGCATAGACCACTATAGTTCGAGGATGGTGAACACATTTCCTTATGGGTCTCACCTCGACCTGGAATACAAAGATTTGGTTGGGGAGGCATGTTATCTTCGTGCTTCATCGGACCATTCCATGTACTCAGAAGGATAAGTGATGTGGCTTAATGTCTGGCTCTTCCACCACAGTTGCATCGGGTGAACTATATATTCAATGTATCTCAGCTGAGGAGATACGTGCACGACCTGACGCATATCATTGATCACGGGGAGCCGAACATCGATGACGGGGTGACATTTTTGGAGGTTCTGGTGGAGATCGAGGATTGATAAGAGCGGGTCCTACGTGGAAGTTTGAATCCTCTAGTTCACATTAGGTGGCAACACGGGAACCTCCAGGAGAGAACATGGGAGCAGGAGGCAAATATGGGTGCACAATATCCTCATTAGTTTCCCTAGTTTTTGTTGTATCTTTTTTAGGACGTAAATTCCATAGGTGGGAGTAATGTAAAGAACCATAAATTTCATGGAAAATTTTTTCATAAATTCTTTGGGATTTTACGAGTACGCAGTTTTTTACGGCACCTCATTCTGAGGCCCGGTGTGCCCGGTATAATTTCCTGATGTTTAGCTCAGGTACATCCTTTGAACGAACATGTGGGGTTTTCTATATTTTTAATTGGTGCATGGAATCAAAATCTGAGAGAAACTTTGAAATCACAGTGCCGGTAATTTCTTAAGGGGACCATTACTGCAGTTTCATTTTAAGTAGGTTGAGAATTAATTTTTGGGGAAATAGTTTAAATTAAATAAAATTGGTGGCCCAATTTTATTTTTATGGTTGGTTGTTAATTCCTCCCAATTGGAGTTGAAGGCGGGCCCACACCCACATAACATCCAATTGGAGGATATTTGTGGGGTGAAACCCACACGTGACCTAAACTACTCATCTCGCATAACCCCTTAAAACTCCCCTTCATTATTTGGTTAACTTCCCCCCTTTATTTGTGTAACTCTTCCTCTCCCCTCTCTCCCTCATTAAAGATTGCCACCCTATCACATAATTAATTAGACAACTCATGGTTTAATTAATTAAGTGAATTGGAATTGGAATTTTTTAATTTTGAATGCATGTCGTGAATTAATAAAATAAGTAGGAGCCTTATTTTATTTTGTTTGTTTGCTTGTTTTATGGAGACTTTGGGGGAGAGCTCTAGTTTTATTTGAAGAACTTCATCCTCAATGAAGAACGCCATGTTTCCGAGGAAGAAAATAGACCCGACGACCCCAGTTTCTTCTTCTATTTCCTCCTCCGTAGCATGGAAAGTAACACTGATGCGTGAACTCGCCAACAACGTCACTCTTTGTTTTCTTCTCTCCGTGATAAAAAGACGAGATGACGCTTCCTCCTCAGATGTTCTCCGTCGACCTCTAGGAAACCTCACCAAGTGATGCTGTCATCCCCGATGATGATGTTCGTAACCGTTTGTTGAGGTAGCGGTTAGTTTCAATAATTAATAGATTAAAATTGGTCTTGGGTTTGTCGTTGATCAACTTATTTAGATTGGTCGGTTTCTATCGTTTTACACAGAGGGTGTGGGTCGAATGAACACAGCCCGAAAACCCTCCATTATTACTATTTATTAATTTAGAATTGAAAATTTATGGCGGAGGAAGCACGACGCTATCACGCCATGATGGGAATGTGGCGAAGGGAAACAGTTCCATCTTGCCGGTTGTGCAGAATGAACCGCGGCCCGCTACATGGGCCGCTTCGGTAGAGGAACCGGCCTACCCATCGGCCGGTCGGGTGGAGCCGAACTGCTGCACCGGTAGGGCGTCGTTCTAGAGAATGGCATCCCGCCCATGTGGTCCGTGTGCGGAGAAGACCGACCGGTCTAACTAGCCGGTTCAGGGAAGGGAGGCACAACCGGTGCAGAAGACCCACCCCCTCCCGGAGCCCCTCAGCATCGACCAAGTCACTCGGCCAGCCGTTGAGCCAGCCGGGCTTCGCCACACTGCGCCGTGCCGCGCCGGGCTGGGACACGCCACGCTGGGCCAGGCCGTGCCCCGCAAGGCCAGACCGTGCCACTTCAGACTGATCCACGCCACTTTGGGTCGGGTCGTGTCCCTTCGGGCCGAGATATGTTTTTCTTCGGGCTAGTCTGACACCCCAGTTGGGTCGGTCTCATCAAACAAGGTCAACCAGACCCATCGGCCCACTGGGCTAAACAAGTCGGCCCCGTTAATCACTTAAAGAATAAAAACATAAGGATCACATGTTCGATCAACGCGCCGTCTATTTCACTGGGACTCTATCAACGAGACGGTCCTTTTTCAATAATCTATGTGAGTTTCAAATTATTTTGGTTAACGGCTGGGTTAGAAACAAGCGTATTTCTAATCGGGCCCTTGGGATGGAAAACCAATATCTCTCCGACCGGGGGTCCGATTGACGTGTTGTCTCTTGCACTGAGTTACTATTGATGAGACAGAACATTGGGATATATCAACACTAGACTTTGTGATAGATGGTGTATTGACCCCCTTGGATCGAAGAGTGGACCCTCCCAGAATCGAGTGTGTTGTGTGCAGGAACTCTTGAGTTGGCTGCGACTGCGACGACGATGACGACTGTACTTGGATCCTACGTGGATTCGGTAGTGAGGAAGACTGTACATGGATCCTCCATGGATTTTACAGCGATGATGACTGTACTTGGATCATACATGGGTTCGGCAGTGATGATTACTGTACTAGGATCCTATGTCGGTTCGGCAGTGATGGTCACTGTAGTAGGATCCTACATGGGTTCGACAAATTCGACTTCTGTAATTGGATCCAACGTGGGTTCGACAGGGAAGATGACTACAAGGATACATCTTTCATCTCCACCCCTCTTCGTGAGTAGTATACCTATGTGAGCTGAGTCTTGACATTCAATCATTATCATTGATATGATTGACTTTCATTCCTGTGTGGACTGGTTTGTGCTTTCTTGTGTGGACTGGGTTGTACACGGGCTCGTGAGTTGGAGTCGAACTGGAATTGATGACTTAGGTATATGTATTGGAATATACCTAAGTAGTGTTGGTTGATACGTCCTGTTTGTATTATTCCTTTGTGGTTTATTACTTTGTGGATTCGGGAGACCATCAGGAGTCTCAGGGTCCCTACTGAGTATCGTGTACTCACCCCTGCACGGGCTATGCCCGCACTACATTGTGTTGGATGCAGAAGACAGATAACAGAAATTGAGGTGGAGTCTTATGCAGCGGGAAAGTACCAGGAGGTGGACCACATGGTGGGACATACTCACAGTGGTCGACCGGACCTGAGGTGCCGACAAGACTACTTGTACCGACACTTCAGGTGGAAATTTTGGAGGACAACTTGGTGGTTGCTGCTTTACGTTTCATCTGTTTTACTTTCTTTCTCAATTCTTCTGTACTTTCAGTTTGATTTGTATACCTGCCCATTTACATTCCAACACTTACTTCTGTACTCAGTTTACATAGTGTTTACATTAGCTTGTGTACTCTGTTGTGTTTGTTTTCTTATATAAAGGCAATTCCTTCCATTTTATCAGGAATTACGCCTTTTGTGCTAGTCGCCAGACCCTGGCCTATGGAAGGAGGGTTTGGGATAGTCACAACACGGGCCCGGAGGAAGGGTCATGACAGTGGGTATGTTTGGAAATAATTTTAAACAATTAAATTTCCCCCTTTATTTTTTTAATGTATATTTATATTGGGATCTCAATTAGTTATAAAAATAACTCACCATTGCCTTGGGATATAAAAATATAAGAATATATTTTATTGTCAAAATGAACATCATATATTCATGTCACAAAAATAAATCCTTAAAATATAAAAATATGTATAATCACAATCCATATATAATATTTTATTTCTATATTAATTTTGATGGAATTTGGGATCAATGTATATTCTTTATAATGTATTAATGACAAAATTATGAAACATTTATAAACAAATAAGAAATCTATATATAACAATATTATATATAGAAAATCACAATCTAATCAATATATTTAAATACATAATTCCAATATGAATTGAAAATATTTTTTATTGAATGTTTGAACAATATTTAACAATAATAAACCATTATCATGTGCTCACTAGGCTTCAAGTTTCAATATATATTTGGGTAAATAAATAATGATACCTTTATTAAATTTACAAAAATTTAATTTAAAGTTGTCTTCTAATAAACATGACACACAAAAATTAAATTACTCTTAATAATGTGATCTATAATATCCATCACATAGATATTTTTTATGAAGTACATAATTAGTCGACATTGAAATTATTTCCAAATTTAAGTACTTTTAAAATCAACATCCATAACCATCTTATTATATATGAAATAAAATGTTTATTCATATATAGGATTTCAAAATTTTTAATCATATTTATTAAAATGTTAAACATATCAATTATTCATTGAAAATAATTCTTGTTTTGAATCATGAATAAATTACATTTATATCATATATGAATTCAAAATTAATTTTTTTCAATTATCCCAAAATAGTAATTTAAATTTATAAAACCAATATTCAAGGAATGGTTAGTTTACATTTTCCATCATTAAAATAGAAACCCATACATCACATCAAATATTATGTTTTACAACTACAATAATCAATAATTTGATATTTTTTTACCTTATACAATTATATGTATATGTGATTTATAAATGGAAAATCAATCCTTTGAGTAGTAAATTGTTTTATATTATCGAGATCATATTTTACATTATCCACATAATAATACACATAAAACATTATAACATTTTTTTAATTTCTTGTACTAATATTATAATTTTGTATTTTATAAGATATATCACAATATAATATTTTTATTATATTATAATTTATAAATATATTATACATTTCATGTGACTATGATGTATTACTATATTTAAAATGTATTTTTATTTAATAAACTCATAGTAAAATAATAAATCATTTTAAATGATATATATTTTTAATTTGTGATTCATACTTCCTGATGAACTAACATAACATATGTAATCTCTTGTGTCAAGGCTATATGGTAGAAAATAATTTTTTTAGAATAACTAATTATAAACATAATTTCTGAATGAAAATTTTGATATTATTTTTTTAAAATTATAGTGTATTCATAATTTGTGAAAATTCCTAGCGACTATTAATAGTGAACATGTAATGTAAATTTGGGAAGGTAGTGAGTTCTTCATGGTCTATGTAGAGTCTTCGAGACTGTGTACGGAAAATGATCATTTCATTGAATTAACCCGAAGAAGTTTTTTTCAAATATTGATTTGAAATAACTATTGTAATTTGTTTACCCATTTTATAATTATTTTATTATATATTTATTATGATTATATAATCCATATCATGTATTATAACATATTGAGTACATTTTATAAAATACATATTTAAAATTAGTGTTGTTATGCATTTTTTATGAATATTATTCTTATAAATTAAATTGGATAAAGTAGTGAACTGTCCATGGGGTGATGTTATTATTCAATTATGAGATTTCATATAAGGAAAATAAATATTTTCTTATAATATTGTAAAGTTTTATTCATATGTGTAATATATTAATATATTGATAATAATAATAATATTTGTTATATTATTTTGTTTGATGTGTGTAATATTTTTTTCCATTATTTAATAAATTTACTATGAATTGGAGTGTATTGTTCACTATTTTCTCAATCAAACCACTATGCTTCCATATTATCAACATTTCCTTGAATGATTATAGTATATTTTATCACAAGTTTTTCTAAATTTTTCTTTTATTTTATCTGTTATCTTCGTCCAATTTCATTTTTCTATAAAAAATGGATCATGGAAAAGTTAGGTATACTCACAGGGATTGATGAGATAATTGATACGGGAATGGGTGAGTGAGAAAACCATTTTTCATTTTATAATTTTCAAATATTATAATTAGAAATGATCATAGTTTTTACAATATTTCACTCAAGTTAAAATAACCTACCATCACCTCATTGGCTATTAAAAAATGTATCCTTTCACAAAATGGTTCATAAGTTTCAATAATAAAATATTATAAATATTTATTATTTTTTAATACTCACAAGTACATTAATTTTAAACTATAATATTATTATTCATTTTACTGTAAAGATGTATGTATTATATATTCCCATGGTGAATCACAAAACAACACTCTATTTGTTAATTTTTCTACTCCAAATGATCACTTTAGAGTCCAACATCATACATCACGCAAAAAATGTTTTGAATCATGAAATGAGTTTCTTTCATAAATTCTTGGTTAAATATGAACAACCAAAAATTATATTAATACATGTAAATATTGATATAGTATAGGATCGTGTACCTTCATTTAGGAACATCAACAATTTTTTGTTCTTGATCTGTTCTATTTTAATTAAATCTCTCTCTAGATAATATGACATCATTATCATAGTTACTAAATTAAATAATTGGTTGTTTACATCCTCTTCACCAATATAATAACTCATGAATTCAGTATCATTATTTTTATATCTCTTTGTAAATTTTTTACTATAGAGGAGCTATGTATTTTTTCATCTTTAGATTGATTTTGTTCAGTTTATTCTCACATGATTCTACTCACAACTTATCACAATTATTACAAACATTTTTTCATGATTAAATCACATTAATAATATGTAAATGCTTCTTAATTTTATGTTCTAGGGGACTTCTCAAATTAAAAACATGAAATAATATAGTATATATATTAATTCTAGGAACATGGAAAACTACATGAAAGTCGATATCATGTATTTTTTTCAAATGGTGTTTATACTAAAAAATTATATATTGTTATGATTATTAAATCACACTCATGAAATTCATTATACATGAATATAATTTATTGAAAATATTTTAGCCTCGATCAAGAATAATGATTAATGAACATCCAATTTTTCCTACCTCATAGTCATAAGTGTGATTTCGAATTGATCTTTATCAAGGAATATATCTACACATTGGATTGTAAAAATTCACTTGTATTATCAATTATACCATGTAGTAGGAAAAAAATCATTGAAAAAACTAAACATTTTAATTTCCTTTTATTAACATAAAAATATATATATAAATAATCTTTCATTATAAATGAAGAAGATCCCCAAAAAAAAAATTTAATATGAATATTTAAATTTAGGACAAAAAATTGATCACTTCCACTTAAATATCAATATACTAATCCATATCAAATGGTCCTTTTCTTTTTAGAATACATTAATATTTTCTAAAAGGTTTGTAAGAATGAATTAGTAATAGTAAAACCATAAAAACATATACCTTTTTCATTATTTAAACAAATATATTCACAATGTTAGGATTATCAACTTATCCTAATTTAATTTTATATATATCATGGATTGGATCGTGATATAAATAATATTTACGATGTTTTAAATAATATAAAATAACACAAGCATCTTCAAATTTTAATTTATCTTCATTATTAATTATTATTGGATTTCATTATTTTACCAATCTAAATTCATTAAATCATGTATGTTTTGAATTCATATTGTTATTGAATCCATATTATATGCATTTATTAATACTTTTAATTCAAATATTGTAACAAATATAACACATTAAAAAGTCTTATGGTTGTTCCCGTGAACGTCTCTACTTTCATAAAGCATTAATTTAATTAACATTTCTTGAAAATTGTTATGCTCTCCATAATCATATCACACAACTGAATGTCATATGACACTATATACAAATATATACAATTTACTAATGTCTATGTCTTTAATTATGTTTTAATTTCATGGAATTATATGACATAATTATAAACATGTAATTTCTATATATTAATAAATAAGGTTGTTACATTAGTATCCCCCTAAGAAAATTAACCCACGAAATTTGGTTTTACATTATAAGACATAAATAGTTTCTTGTACTTTTTCTTCATTGCTTCATCTAGTTCTCAGGTTGCCTCTTTGTACTTATGGTTCTGCAATAGTAAATTGACCTGGAGAGTAGTTTTTTATGTAGAAAATTAACATTATGATCCAAGATCATCACTGGATACTCCTCCCAAGAAATATAAATCTCTAAATGTACCACCTATGAAGATAGTACATTTTAACGGACATTTATGTAATTCCATAAGTGGCATACCTAATAGACAAGGTGTACGGCAGACATGGTAAGTGGATGTTCTAGTCGATATACCACATTCCCAACACGATCAAGAATCTATAAGAGGCTGAGGATCAAAGGACATAACATTCCTTTCTCCCTAAACCTCATGAAAATATTTCATGGATATATAAATAATAATTCCATGTCTCCAACTTTGAACTGAAGGTATTATCGATGATTGTCTGCATAACTCTTTTTTCATCTATCGGCAGCCTTGATGTGATGCTGAATGAATTCCACCTTCTCCACTATTTCTTTGACCATTTCAAGTCCTAAAATCTTACCATCTCCTATTGAATCCAAACATGTGAGTGTTCATCACCTATTCAAATAAAGGTATTCGTATAGTTCCATTCTAATGCTCTAGTGGAAAGTATTTTTGAAGGAATTTTTACCAATAGAAGATGTTGATCCCATCCTCCATTGATTCCCAGAGAAAATTCTCTGAACATATATTTTAGTGTTTGAATAATTCACTCAGATTGTGAAACACCCCATGGTTTTGAAAATAAATATAGAATTTAATTTTATAATCTTTCCATTAAACACATCATTTCCTCTTCAAAGTTTTGAATTTCGAAAAATTGTCATCTAGAGTTGTGTTCAGTAAGTCATATAGAGTCTGATAGACCAAACATGATTTTTGGTGAATATAAACTCAACCTAATGAATAGTAATATGAATAGTAATATTACCCTTATTAATAGTAAATTGTAATAAAATATTTTTTCTTAAGGAAATATGATAATGGGATCTTAGTTAATTTTTCAAAGTCACAAAAAACTAATATCACTTCAAGACTGTTATTTTTCGTATTAAATATGATCATATTTAAACAATAAATTAATAATATTTATATTTTTTTTAAAAAAATGGATTTCAATTTTTAATTATACATGTCAAAAAATGGTAGGGGTGAATTTTTGGGATTTTTCTGGAAATCGTCAATTTTTTATGAATAGTGAAATACGGTAAAATACAGTAATTTCAATTTATTAGTTAATTAAACAATTCCTAACATCATAAGTGATTCAAGGACACTAGATTCGAACTCACATGCACTTATTACTATTGTAGGTCACATGAAAACACACTATTTGTTGTCTTGAGGGAAATAATAAAATATTGAATTAAATATTCAAAATTAACCCCTCTCCTCCACTATAAAATCCCCCCACCACTACTTCTTCTCTTAACTCATATAAGCATTGAAGCTCTTCAATTTTCTACCCAATTAACCTTCCTTAGTCTCTCCCCACGTCCAATAAGCTTTTGTTATTTCCAAAATTCCAAAACCCCTTCCCTTATAGAGTTTCTCATGGAGGATATTTCAATCGGTAAAGTACCCTTCTTTTCCTTTTGACTTCTTTTCAATTTATCTTCTTTTATTATCCTCTCCTCAAATATTCTTTACAATGATAATTATAAATCTAGTAACATCTATATAATTGATTTATATCATTTGAATCAAAGAACCATCATAAATATTCTTACTCCATCCCTATTATTTTATAAACTAAATCGTCATCCATGAAGTTACAATTTATAGCCTTTGTGGACGACGAAGTTTCGTTCTTCATTTTATTCTTCAGTACTGGTCATTAAACCATATTCATGGTTGAACCAGACTATAATATATGTTTTATAACATAATTAATATTCAATAACCAGAATTGTACATATAATTATGTTATATGACAAAACAAGTTCATAATATTCCAAATACCGCCAAATAATCGAAGTGGTGGTCAGCTAATTATTCACCCTCATTCCATGTAACCAAATTATAAAAATAAACATTATACATTATTTATGTTAATTAATAATATATAATTCCAATCCTGGAGATATATAACAATTCCACATGAACTAAATTACGTAAAAATAAGTGAATCGAATATGAAAATAATTGAAATGAACACTCCAGAACGATGAAATTCAATGCAATAACTTGTCAATAATGTTATAAATGAACTAACCATAATTATGGTAAAATAAATACTTGTATAATAGGTTCTGAAATATTTTATTAAAATTTATAATTTCATATTCTATGAGCATATGTACAAGAGCTGACACGTTTGGAGTTAAGTTAAGGGTTTTTCCACCCGAACATTCATTTTCAATCAGGATATTTCATTGTCTAATTACCTCAATGAAATTATTATGTATTGTTATGTATTCATCATATATTCTGTGTGAGTATCATATATATGTGTAGAAACCAAAACCCTTCCTTATTTTATGGATAGTTACACATTTTTAAATGAACATTCATTGTTGTTTCCAAAATACAAGCCTGATCAAAGGGAATTTCACAAATCCGTTCCTATATTCAAGGGAACTATATGATCTGTTTTTGGAAAACTTTATCTTTTTAAAATCACTCATTTTATTATGAAACTACTATCTTGCCTCTCTTCTGGTTTTATAAAATTAGTTTTCCTAAATAACTCTTCTCTTTTCATAATAAAAGTGTATTTATCTCAAGAATTTCTTGATGATTTTATAAGAGTGTTTTCGTCTAATTCAACACTCTTGTTGATTCCATGGTATTATTGGGTTTAATAATTTATAAAGTCATATAACATATTTTATTTAATTTTTTACGACTAACTATATTTTCATTGATCTGTCCTAAAATCGTTCACCATATTATTCAAAATGGTTAGTGTTTACGTTGAATAATTGGGCAACATTTGTTACATTTCATATGATAGTTTCAATATGAATGTATATGTTTTTTATATTCCTACCCACTCATATGAGAAATAAATTGGAATTATTATGTGATGGTTAGTTCCCGCTATATCCCCTCGATACATCAGTAGGACTCATGAGACAACTAGACAAGGAATTGGTCGTGGCCATTCCCAATGTGATATGGATTTTGGCTGAGGCCTTAATAATTAGACGTCTTGGTTGAGGCCTCTTCAAAATGTTTCAAAATGTTTGGAGTTATGAATTCTATCATTATTAGTTAAGATATTGATATTTCATGTGGTTATTCGACCGGTAGAATATCCATGATTATGTTTTATTATGGCATTACTTTCTCAGCTCATATTATTGCCATAATGTGTTAATGTTTATTATTAAAGGCATGTGTTTCCAATTATTAAACATGTATAATGTTTGTATTATCTCCTGATGTATTGCTTACAATTAATGAGAGTTGGAGCTCAACCCTTTCTTGTGATTCATTTTCTTAGGACATCGACAAGTATTTTATGAATGACTTGCAAGCATAATCTAAGAGATACGATGACTCTAGTGGAATAAATTTCTGTTTTTTTCATTTATTATTTAATGTTGAACATATGTATATAACTTGTTTCCAATAATACTAAACTACTAATTATTTAGAGATTCGTATTCCTTTTATGTATGCCAATGTAATCAGATAAGGCACTGGCTGTAGGAAACTAGGGTCGGGTTCTTACAGTTGGTATTAGAGGAAGGTTAGTAGAATACATGAAAAATAGATATATAAAACACTGAATTAGGGAAGAGCCCCTATGATAGTCTTTGAGGATATACATACAATAAACTCCTGGTATTTTGTTGAGGAATAGATTATGTGTATCATTCTTGCAATACATCCCTGTCTAGATACGAGCAGGAAAAGGAAGCTTTGGCACAGATGTATCATGGGGTAAAACCCGAAAACACCACTTTGAGATAGAATCAAACAGGAACTGGTGCATGACAATGGGCCTTGCTTCACTCTAGGTAATGACACTCCCAAGGGATATGCTTATGATAATTCAAATTTTCTTTACAGGACATTATGATGGATTGAAATGTAAAATATTTCTCAGGGAAACCAAATTTTTGAATATGGGATTATCCATGCGCAGAATATCAAATTTTCGGCTTATTATTAAGTAATGTTTATAAATTATGATTCATAACCTAATCTAGTGTATTCCATTATCTATATATGGAGCCTAGTGGACGAAATGGAAATCGCAGGAATGGGCGTGTCCCCTATAGGGATTTACCTCCGACGTAAGATAATGATTTTCACTCTGGTATTGTTATTGGTGTTGAGAAACTCATAACTATATTGGGACAACTTACTCAGGTTATGGATAATATGATTACCTGCATGGAGCATCTGGATCCACCGTGTGGAGGATCCATTCTAGATATCTTTATGCGACAATATCCTCCATCATTCAATTGTTCTACAAACCCGTTTGTAGCAGAGTAGTGGATATGTTCCCCTAAGAAGAAATTTCTCCCTTTGGGATGTAATGAAAGACAGAAGGTTGATATGGCAGTATATCATCTATCGGGATATGCAGATCAACGGTGGTCATTAATCCAAAACACAAATGAGGAGGAAGAGATAGAAGAGGTGGAATACAGGGATTTTAAGGAAATCTTCATAGAAAAATATTTTTTTCATGAGAAGAGAGGAGATATGGAGAGACAATTATTGAATCTGAGGCCAAAGGAGGATGAAAATGTTTCCAAGTATGAATCCAACTTCACAAGGTTAGCAAGACATGTTGTAGACTACATTAGAAATCCAAGGAGAAAAATTGATTTATTCTATGATGGCCTAAACCATTCCTCAGGCAGGCACTGGTATCCCAATGTTTATCATCATATGAGGATATAGTTTCTTGTTCCATCAAGATATAAAAAGAATACTCTAATTCATATGACTTTAAGGGAAATCAATAAAAGAAGAGGGATGCTGAAAACCCTTGGAAAGAAAATAAGTATATAGGGATGAAGGGAAGATTCTAATTTCCACCATGTGAAAATTGTGGAAGGAAACACCCTTGTTTATGTTTAATAGGAAAAGGATTACACTACAAATGTCGTCAGAAAGGCCATAATGCTGGTGATTGAAAAGGGAAGAAGGAAACCAATGACGTTCAACGCAGTAGTTGTTGAGAGTTGGGATACTGTGCTAATGATTGTCCAAAAAAATCAAGGAAATATGCAACAAAAAAGGGAAAGGGATCAGGGAAAAGCTTATGCAATCAAAACTGCAGATGTTGGAGTTCTTAATGATGTGTTGGCATATACTTTAATTGTTTCCTCATGTTTACCCAATGATTTATTTTATTATGGATCATTGAATTGTTTTATATCTTCATAATTTTCTATCAAAATTATATATTTCCATATTGATTTATCAAGATAATTGTTAGTTAAAACTCATAATGGAAGTATCATTTCTAAAATGTTCTGTCAATTAGTTCCCATTGGGGAATACAAATGTTATTTATCTACTGATCACATCGTCTTACCCATGATATAATTTGATATAATCCTCGATATGGATTAGCTTTTAGACCATGATGCAGAAAATTGTTTTATGAAGAATGAGGATACGATTTTTGAGGACAGTGATAAAGAACACCTTATCTATAGGACAAAATCATCACTAATTGATTCTTATCAAGGTCCACCACCAGTAGATCAACTAAATTCAATTATTCAGGAGGAATAAAATTAAATAGTTTTTTGTGAGGAAAGGAATGTTCAAATAGGGGATGTACCTATTGTGAGAGAATATGTTGATGTGTTTCCAGAAGATTTACCTTGACATCCTCCTGAAAGAGAAATTGAGTTTTCCATTGATTTAATTCCTGGTTCAAAGTCCATATCAAATACCCCTTATAGAATGACCACTATGGAATTAGTGAAACTAATGAATCAACTACAGGAATTGAGAAATAAGGGATTCATTCTCCCTAGTTTTTCTCCATGGTGATCCCCTTATCTTTTTGTTAATAAGAAAGATGAATCTTTGAGGTTATGTATTGACTACACGTACATCAATGCTATATCAATGATGAACAATTATCCCCAACCACGCATTGATGATTTGTTTGTCCAACTGCATGGATCTCAATAATTATCGAAGATTGACCATCTATCCGGATATCATCAGTTTCTTATAAATAATGAGAATATTAAAAAGATATCATTTCGGGACAGGTATAGGCCATACGACTGTACATTGATGCCTTTTGGATTGAATAATGCACACTTTATCTTCTTGTATCTAAAGAATAGAGTTTTAAAGGAATATCTCGATTATTTTGTAGTGGTATTTATTGATGTTATCTTGGTATACTCTAAAAGCTACGAAGATCATGAAAATCAATTGTGCATTATCCGGAATACTCGTAGAACACACGAATTATATGGGATGATTAACTAGTGTGATTTATGGCTTCAGGTGATTAGTTTTCTTGATCATATTTTCTCTAAGGATGGAATCCTAGTTGATCCATCGAAGTCAATGGTAATTCATGATTGGCCAACGCCAACAAACATAACTGAGGTACGCAGTTTTATTGGCCTAGCTGGTTATTATCGGCATTTCGTGCAGAATATTTCCAGACCGTCTAACCCACCAATGAAGCTCACACGTAAATGGTCTAAAATTGTTTGGACAGTAGATTGTGAAAAATGTTTCGATAAACTAATGAGAATATTAGTCAATTCTCCTATATTGACACTACCATATGGGAATGACGGGTTTGTTATTTATAGTGATTCTTTAACAAAAGTACTTGGTTGTTTCCATATGAAAAATGATAGGGTAATTTCTTTTTCATCATGATATTTAAAAATTCATGAACATAACTATCCTACTCATGATCCTGAGTTAGCTTCTTCAATCATTTCTTTGAAGATATGGATACATTATCTCTATGCAGAAAAATGTGAGATTTATACTAATCAAAAAAGTTTTATGTATATTTTCTCATATAAATAACTCAACATGAAACAAAGAAGATGGGTTTTACTACTCAAGGATTATGATTTCACGATACAATACCACCCGGGGAAGGAAAATAAGCTGGAAGCAACTTTGAGTATAAAGGATCAAGGTGTTTTGAATAAGATGAGAGTTGAAAGGGTTCCTATTTTCACGGATCTAGAAAAGATGGATATGGGAATAACCATGGAAGGTGAAATGTTAAGATTTTTTCAAATGGTTTCCAAACTATCATTAATATTAAGTATAAAATGTTCTTTGGATGATGATGAGGAGTTTCAAAATAAGATTAATGTTGTGAATGATCGGAGATTGAGTGACTTCGTATATGAATATGGAATTTTGAAATTTGGGAATAGACTTTGTGTTCCTATTATAAATAATTTAAAAAATGAATTGTTGGATGATGCTCATAGTTCCAATTTCTCTATACACCCTTGTAGCACTATGATTTATAGAGATTTGAAGGAGCATTTTTGGTGGGACAACATGAAGTGGGAGATTGTTGATTTTGTGTCAAGATGTATGGTTGTTATACAAGTGAAAGATTGAAGGAAACAGTCTGGATGAGTATTGCATCCTCTTCCCATACATGAGTGGAAAAGGGATAATATCATGATGGAAGTTGTAATGGGACTACCAAATACTCCTAGAAGGAATGATGCAATTTGGGTAATTGTTGATCATCTTACCAAGTCACACATATTCTTGTCATAACAGAAGATATACCACTTGAATGTCTAGGAATAGTATATATTGATGAAGTTGTGAGACATCATGGGGTACCCCTATCAATTGTTTCCAATCTTGATCCACATTTTACTTTAAGATTCTGGAAAAGTCATCAGAAGGCCCTAGATACTGATATTCGTTTGAGCACTACCTACCACCCACAATCTAATGGACAATCAGAATGAACCATTCAAACATTGAAATACATGTTCAGGTCTTGTTCACTTGATTTTCAAGGCATGTGGGATCAGTATTTACCTCTCGTAGAATTTTTCTACTAAAATAGCATCCATTCAAGTATAAAGATGGCACCCTATGAATCATTATATGGGAAGAGATTTCATACACTAACTTGATAGGATAATGATGGTGAAAGAATGTTCGTGGCCCCAGAACATGTTGATGAAACAATGGAAAAGGTGAAGATTATCCAGAACCATATCAAATTAGCTCAATGTTGGAAAATGCTCATTGGTGATAACCAAAGAATGTATTTTGAATTTCAAGAAGGTGATCACGTTTTCTTAAATGTTTCTCGATGGAAGGTTATTATACGATTCAGTAATAAGGGAAAATTAAGTCCTAGGTACATCAAAATTTTTGAAATTCTGGACCAAATTGGAGTCGTAGCATACCGTTTGGCAGTGCTTCCACGTCTCTCCATATTTCACAATGTGTTCCTCATGTCAATGTTAGAAAAGTACATGCCAGACCCAACAGATGTACACACTTATGAAGAATTAGAACATGAGGCCGATCTATATTACTCTTAATATACTATCAATATTATTGATACTAGAGAAAAAGTATTGATAAATCATATGAATCGTCCGGTGAAGGTTCAATTGAGGAACCATATGATGGAAGAAGCAACATGGGAGCCTGATGAGCTTATGATAAAGACATACCCGAATCATTTAAGGTAATATTCTATGAATTTTGAGGATGAAATTTTATTAAGGAGAAGATAATGTAACACCCCATGGTTTTGAAAATAAATATAGAATTCAATTTTATAATCTTACCATTAAACACAACTTTCCTCTTCTATGTTTTGAAATTAAAAAAATTGTCATCTAGAGTTTGTTCAGTAAGTCATTTGGAGTCTGATAGAACAAATATGATTTTTGGTGAATAGTAATACACCCTTATTAGTAATATGAACCTTATGAATTGTAAATAATAATAATATTTTATTTTCTTAAGGATTTATGATAATGGGATCTTAATTAATTATTCAATATCACATAAAACTAATAGCACTTCAACATTGTTTTTTTAATTAAATATTCCCTTATTTAAAAATTAAATTAATAATATTTAGAATATTATTTTTGAAAAATGGATTTTACATTTTAATTATATATGTCGAAAAATTGTAGGGGTGAATTTTTGGGATTTTCTGAAAATCATTAATTTTTTATGAATAGTGAAATATAGTAAAATAAAGTATATTCAATTTATCAGTTAAATACATTATTCATGACTTCAAAAGTGATGCAATGACACTAGGTTCTAACTCACATGCACTTATTTCTATTAGGGGTGACATGAAACCACACTATTGGTTATCAAGAGGGAAATAATAAAATAATGAATTAAATATTCAACATTTACTCCTCTTATCCACTATAACCCCCCCACCAGTACCTCTTCTATTCCCACCTCTAAGCCTTGAAGCTTATCAAAGATTGGCCCAATTACCCTTCTGTATTATCCCTCACGTCCAAGAAGATTTTTTTCTTGCCAAAAGACCGAAACCTGTTCCCTTAAGGAGTTTCTCAAGGAGGTTATTTCAAGAGAGAAAGTACCCTTCTTTTTCATTTGGTTTCATTTCAATTTATATTCTTTTGTTGACCTATCCACAAATCATCTATCCTAATGATAATGATTACTCCATTAACATATATATACTGGATTTATATCTTTTGAATGGAAGAAACATCATAAATATTCTTTCTCCCTCCCTTTTATTTTATAAACGAAATCGTCATCCATGAGGTTCTGATTTATAACCTTCGTGGACGATGAAGATTCGTTCTTCAATTTCATCTTAATTACTGGTCATGAAACCATATTCATGGTTGAACTAGACTATAATAGATGTTTCATAATTTAATTAATATTAAGTAACATGAATATGTACATATAAATAATTTATATCACAAAACTAGTTCATAATATTCCAAATTCCTTCGAAAAATCGAAGTTGTGGTCATCTAATGACTCATCCTCATTCCATGTAACAAAATGATTGAAATAAACATTATCAATTATTTATGATAATTGATACTATATAATTCCAGTCCTGGATATTTATAACCATTCCACATGAACTTCATTTCTTAAAAACAATTTAATAGAATATAAAAATAAAGGAAACGAACACTCAAGAATGATGAAATTCAATACAATAACTTTTCTATAAATACTTATATGAACTTACAAGAACTATGTTAAAATAAATACATGTATAATAGGTTATGATATAAGTTATTAAAAAGTTTAATTTCATATTACAGAGGCTTAATTACAAGAGAGGAAAACTTTTGGAGTTAAGGTAAGGGTTTTTCCACCCAAACATCCATTTTCATTCGGGATACTTTCATTTTCTAAATACCTGAATGAAATTATTAAGTACTATCATGTACTCATCATATAATCTGTGTGAGTATCATATATATGTGTACAAACTAGAACCAATCCTTATTTTATGGATAGTTACACATTTTTAAATGAACTTTCAATGTTGATTCCAAAATACAAGCATGATCCAAGGGAATTTCTCAAATTTGTTCTTATTTTCAAGGGAAATCTATGATATGTTTTCGGATACCTTTATCATTATAAAACAACTCATTTTGTTGTGAAAATACTATATTACCTCACATTTGGTGTTATAAAATGATTTTTCCTAATGAAATATTCTCTTTTCAAAATTAAAGAGTATTTATCACAAAAAATGCTTAATGATTTTATAAGAGTGTTTTCGTCTAATTCAACACTCTTGTTGATTCCATTGTAATATTGGGTTTAATAATTTATAAGTAATCTAAAAAAAAATTTAACAGTTTTTGACTAACTCTATTATGGATGATCATTCCTAAAACCATTCACCATATTATTCTGAATGGTTAGTGTTTATGTTCAATAATTCGGGAATGTTTGTAACATTTCATATGATTGTTTCAATATGAATATATATGTTGTTTATGTTTATCCCGGATAACATGAAGAATTTGATGGGCTTATTCTGTGATGGGTGGGGAATGCTATAGCACCTCGATGCATTAGTAGGTCTCATGATACTAATAGACAAGGAATTGTCCAAGGCCTTTCCCAATGTGATATGGATTTTGGTCGAGGCCTTAATCATTAGATGTCTTGGCCGAGGACATGACAAAATGTTTCAGAATGTCTAGAATTATGCATGACATCATTATGATTTCATCTACTGATATTTCATGGGGTTATTCGACCAGTATAATACGCATGATTAAGTTTTATTATGTCATTTTTACTGAGCTCATATTCCTTCCATAAGGTGTTCATGTTTATTATTAATTCCATATGATTTAAATTATTCACCATGTCTAATGTTTATATTAATTTATGATTCATTGATTACTCTTACTGAGCATTTGATCTCACCAATTTTTTATGATTCATTTTCTTAGGACATGAAGAAGTATTTTATAAATGAACTGCTAGCATAATATTGGAGATGTGATGAATATATTGGAATAGATTGGTGTTGTTTTTCCTTTCCTTATGTAATGTGGAATTTATGTATGTAACTTGTTGCCAATAATACTAAACTAATCTGTCTTTAGATATTCAAATCCCTTGTATGTATTACAACGTAATGAAATAAGGCACTTGCTTTGGGAAACTAGGTTTGGGTCCTTACAGTTTGGCCTTCCGTTTGAGGATGATATGTTGTATTGATGTTCATATCAGTTCATAGAGAATGATGGAGACTTTTCTAGAACATTTATGTGAATCTCATATCTTAATCAGATATAATTGGTTGTGGTGCTCCATGTATCCTTACCACCTATTTGATATATATTCATTATAGATGATCTAATGAGATGTATTCTCTAATTGCAATATAGAATGATGTCATTCTAATATTGTCCATAATGAACCGTATAACATTGTTTTCTCTTAATGTCATCCAAAGACTAGTGACTAAGACCGTGGTGATGTTTCGACACTTCCATGTTGGTATGGGTAGTGGTTGCATCATCCCCTTCTTCTCCAATCATTAAAACTTCAATTGTTGGAATATCATACTCTTTGATGTAAACATAACAACATCCTTATACATATTTCCCCCTCAAATGTTCTCTTAGAGATCACGGTCCATGTTTCTTCTCCCTTTGTGAATAGAGAAGGTTGAGTTATAATAATAATTCAAAAGATCCTTTTTATCTCTGGATTAGATGGTACACATTATTGTGACCCAAATCATACAATACCTACCTCGTCAATCAGGAACTCAGATGACTTACCATTTTTAAGGGCGTCCACCATTTTATGAATTTCAACATCTTTTCTTCAAACATTCATTATTTTCTCCATGAGGGATAGAAGAGATGTAATTTTTGAAGGATTCATGATGTTCCTCCCTTAGTGATTCCCATTTTTGTCATTTTCAAAGCTAAACAAATCAGATCCTTTTCAAATATCATCATTGATATAGATGATTGAAAATTTATACTCCAGGCATCTACCACCTTATATGTCTTACTAGGATGACAGTACATTGAGAATTCATTAATCATGATGATCTCTATCCACCGCCACTGGTGTATATTATGCTATTTTTGTGTGAATATATAATTGAGACTTGTCTAATCAATATATATCTCATAGTTATCAAAATTGATATAATTAAACCATATTTTCAATGAAAATATCACAACCTCCAACTCTATATCATATTTAGGACACTTTTTCTAAAATATTTTTAGATTCCCTAAGGTGTCAGCTATCAATTTATTTTTTTTCATCAGCACACAACCTAAGCCTTTCTTCGAAAATTCACTATACCACACAACGAGTTCTCCACTTATTATGAGTGTGTATACTGGAACAGTGATAAAATTCTTTTCCACCTCTTTAAAACAGTCTTCATATTATGATGTGTAGAAAACATTTACTCCACTTTGTTTCATCTTGTGCATTGGGCTTGACAATCATGAAATGTTCTTCACAAATTTTCATTAATAACCAGCATGACCTTGAAGGTTCCAGATATCAATTATATATGTAGGCCCATTCCACTATTGAATCACATTTATCTATGAAGCATCAACAGATATCCCATTACTGGTGATAACGTGCCCCAAGAATGATACATCCCCCATATGGAACTCATATTTACTATACTTTTTCTACAAAATTTCCTTCTCAATATATTTCACATAGTATGAAATTGATCCCCATGTACATCCATGATATTGAAGTCTATCAGAATATCATCTATTACTATTACCAATTTTTTAAGGTAATCCATAATAAATCTATTAATCAAATACATGAATATTTTTTTAGAATTAGTGAGTCTGAATGGAATCATTATGACCTCATAGTGTCCATACCACGTTCAAAATGGAGTTGTAATGGACTGGACCTCTCAGGTACATTCTATTGTGAAATTGTGGTACTAGAGGTGTTCTTGGAAGTCAAGGTAACTTGGGGTGCATTTCGGTGGACTCTAAAGAATGATAAAGGGTAATAGCTTTCGCACGGTTGGCGTACGGTTTGCCTAAACTGTGCGGACAAACTGTGCAAGGCGGGTCTTGAAGGCAGTGGCTAACGCATGATTATCGCATGGCTCGACTAACCATGTAGACTAACCATGTGAGGAGTGATTGTCGAGGCATAATCTAATGCACGGTTAGCACACGATTTGTTAAATCGTGCTGACAAACCGTGCATGCACTTATAGTTAGATCCTAAAATTGTGGATCTAAAACGTTTTTCCTTTAATCACCTCATTTAATCCCCTAATCGGTCATAACTCTGGATTACCATTCTTTGGAGGTATAAGAACCTCTCCCAAGCATTTTAGAGGAGATATGAAGGATTCTCTTCATGAATCGAAGCCGGTTTCTCAGGGTAATTGATCCTGTTTGTTTGGATTCTTAGATCTACCTAGGTCTACTCTTAATTTTCTTTTGGGATCATAGATCTATGCCTATTATGGGTAGATCTAGGTGTGTGGATTTCAGTTATGATGAGGTTTGGTCTTGGTTTAGTTAGGAGAGGATATCTAAGGAGGATTCGTGGATAATCGCCTCAGTTTCATGGGAACCCATTGACCATTGTGGTTTCCCTCGAAAACCTTTTTGGTAGGGGTTTCATGGATTCTATAATAATTTATGTGAAATCGTAGAGTTAGCATGATTTAGTCCATTGGATCACAAGGGAATTTACCTAATTAAATACATGAACCGGATTAAAAGAATTGGTGATCGCATGTTGTTTCTTTGTACTGTGATAACGGTTCGCCTTTGGATTTCCTAGATAGTGTGATATATATGCCTTTCTTGTTAACATCTTGTTCTTGATGAAATTGAAAATGAACATATAGTGGGAATTAATTTATAATTATTTTCTTAAAGATTAAGAAGCTTGTAAATGAATCGGTTGATGTTGTTGTTGAGGTTGTTCCAAATTGACGTTAATAAAATTGATGCTGATGTACATGATTTACTTAGTTGGTTGGTAAACTTGAAATCTGTTGGTGCTCGTTGTTTCAAGGAAAGATTCCTTGTTAAAGGTCCAAGAGCTCAATTTGTTGTGATGTTTGTTTTCCTGCTGCTTGTTTTTTTATGTGACCCTGGAGGGGTGTTGTGATATCTTGTCTTGTGATGTGACCCTAGAGGGGTGTTGTGATATGTGGAGGAAGGAAGGCCTTGTGATTGTGGTAGCAGATGACGCCTATAGTGGCGATGTGAAGCGGTTTATGCATGTGGGTGTTGGGGAGGACACCATGGAAGATGGAATGGGATGGATGTGATGGTTGGATGGTTGGTGGTTTGATTGATTGTTTATCTCCTTTACTTTACCCCACTTATCCAGGAAGCTGGTCTTGCTTACCATTCATTCGAAGTAGGTGAATATGACCAGGGTATTCCACATGCTTTCCGTGTCTAGGTCCTCGAGGGAGGATGGGTATATGCTCTTTCTATAGGCGGAAATGACTCGAAGGGTAGTATATCTACTCATCATGTTGACCCCCCTTGTGTTTAGTAGCATAGTATTCTTTTCTAGAATGACTAGGAAGATGGGAAACTAATTCTAAATTGAATGTTTGATTAAACGTTGATAATCTATAGAGATGGAGATATTGGAATTTAATGGTGATGTTGTAACATTTAAAGGAATAGTTGATATTGAATGTGATTCCAATAAAGATTAATGTGGTTTTTTTCATGGTTAATTAATGTACAAAGAGTTAATTAACGTATTGTGGAATTGATTAAATGGGAATGATGTAATCTAAAATATCCCTTAACTGGTTGTGTGCTTAAAAGATGCCCAGTCTTAGAAATAGCAGCCCGGAGTCCGAGAGACGTTCGCTGTAGTTGAGGATAACATTAGCTTATGCCCATAGTGTCATTGTGAGTTATATATATTCTGTACTTTTTGTGTTTCTATAGGATACTCCACCCTGTCAGTAAGGTAAACTGAAACCCCGGGGATTCTGAACCCAGGGGGTGTTTTTCCCAACATTCCGATTGGAGGGTGAATGGCTGACTACCCCCTTTGAACCCTCTCTCTTATCTTTGATGATACAAGTGTTATTGGAACAATGGTTATTTTTCACCATATATATGTGTAGAGGGCTATAATAGCTTGTGGTTATTTCCACACATATATTCTAGATGTAGTATGTTATTTATTACTATAGGTGTAACGTGTATATGTTGTGATGGCTTGGGGATCTGTACGCGATGTATGGGCTGTAATGGATTAAGGTACAATACCCGACGTATGATACACATTATGCGGGATGTGATTTCTCCTGGAATCTTCTTGGTTACTTTTTCTTGTGAGGATGGTGTGATACTTCGCCCAGGTGTCTGTGGGAAAGCCTTTGTGGTGCATGTGGTATAGATTGTGGAGCTTAGCCTCGGTATATATCGGTAAGCCTTTGGAGAGAGATGCACAGGACGTAGGTTGTTGGTGAAAGTGGAAAACCAGTGGGGAAGTAGTAGTGGGGTATCCTTGATATCATTTTCTATATGATATATTCTTGTGTGCCTTACTTGGTGGGAGTATCCATGGTGAGGTTGGGAACATAATATACCTGCTTATGTGACGAGTTAGTTACACTTTTGTTCAATGTGCTTTAGCATGCTTTCTTTACATTTTCACGAGAGGCTTCAGGGAGGATCCACATAAGTATACTGTTATAATCACCCTATGTAGATATAAAATGTTTTTCAGGTCACTTGGAAGAGGTTGGAGATCAAGCTGGATACTACTAGCTTGTGGTTAGAGGAGATGTTCGGGCTTGCAGTCGTTGCCATTTTACTTTATTTTGGGTACTTTTAGTTTCCCATTCAGTTGTTGTACTTTTTCATGGCACTCCATATATGTACATGGGTTTATTTTATATTTTATTCCTATGTTGGAGTTGGTTGGTTTCTATATTATCTCTCTCTTCCGGAAGTTCTATCTTAGAGGGTAATGCCTCCCATTTGTGTGTTTACACTACCCTCAGTGCTAGTCGCCAACCCGAGGCCTACTGGAGGTGGGACACGGGGGGTCATTATCTCCCTTTTCACATTTATGGCCAAGGAGGGTTACACTTTGTTGGGAGGGGGTTGTGACAGAGTGGTATCATAGGTATGGTTGAGGGATAGGATGGTGTTTGGAGCTAGGAACATGTGTGGATGCATGGGTTGGTAGGGAAACAATGTCATTCATGTTTAGCAAGTGAGGAAACACTAGAGACCGGCTGCGAGATAGGCATTTAGGGCCCCCTATGATCTGATGTATGGACCTTTAGGTTTACAATGGCTACCAAACATGGTGATACCTGTTGCAGGTTAGAGACCTAGGAAAAGATCATGCATCATTCTTCTTGGTTCCATTGCTTGAATGGGTAGACCTTGGGATAGGTTAACCTAAAATAAATGAAAGAAAACAATTAATTAATTAATGTTTACACATACATATTCTAATATTTGGAGCTATAATTGTTTTATATTTTGCAGGTATGGATCCAGGTCGATTTCCTCGTCAGGTTTTCATAGAAGATATTTAGCAGGTTGTTCTAGCAGGTCACCGCAGGGTAGAGGATGATGATGATGACACTTGGAGGAAGACCCTCCGAGAGTTTCAGTTCCATAGTCTGCAGAAGTTTGAGGGCTCTGTTTCAGATGTAGTCACGAAAGGCTAGTTATAGGAGGTCGAGATAGGCTTCGATTCGATCCGTCCTCGAAAGGATCAGTAGGTTTCCTTGGTTGCGATGATGTTGTGTGGAGCAACAAGGCAGTGGTGGCTCTTTCTCCTCAGGGATCTTGAGGAGTCAGTGATCTCCTGGGAGGAGTTCCTTGACAAGTTTAGAGTTTAGTTAATTTTTTTCAGAAAAGGCGTCCATTCTTCAAGAGATTCATACCCTTCGGCAGGGGATCTCCATTGTTTGAGAGTTTGGAATCCATTTCAAGAACCTTCTGTGATATTCTTCGGACCTATTACCAGATGAGGAGGCTAGTGCGAGGCATTTCGAGGAGGCTATGAATCCAGAGATCCAGCACCAGGTCACCCCATTGATGCTGAAGACATATCATGAGGTGCTGGCGAGGGCGGAGGTTGTTGAGAGGACATTTTCCAGGACCATATCATCACAAAAGGGGGATATCCATGATTCCTCACGAATTATGGCTATGTTCTGGGGTTCCGGGTTTTAAGGACAGAAGAGTTTCCGTTCAGCCGGGGGTATGTCCCAGGCCTTCACATCTCGTTTCTCTAGAGGCAGCAACTCTTAGGCCTATTCCAAGGTATCAGATTCTTGTTTTTCTTGTGGTCGTCCAGGTCATCAGTAGTGGGAGTTCGTGACGTTTTAGAGCGGTCATTGTTCACTGATCACTCTTCTCCAGGTTCCTCCGTTGAGGCAGTTTCCGCCGAGGCAGTATCAGCCAGTTGCACCATCTTTTGATCAGTAGAGGGTAGATGGGGCGAGCATATGACATCCCCATTATGATCCCCGTCCATAGAGAGAAGAGAACAACTGTGTTGGTGGTCATCATTAGGGTCATATAGGTCGTGGTGGAGGTCATGGTCACCTTCATGCTCTAGCGTTTCCAACACCAGATGAGCCAGATGTCATTCGAGGTACCGTTTGCATGTTTTCTACCTTGGTGTACGCCTTGTTTGATTCGTTAGTGGTGCACTCCTTCATATCACCTACCCTTGTCCATACCTTCATACATGAGGTAGAGAGGCTTCTAGTGCCCTTAGCATTGACTACGCCAGTTGGAGGTCGAGTTGACTTGTTTGAAGTATGTAGATATTGTGAGCTAGTGTTGGAGCTGCACCTCTCTTGGATAGATTTCATATGTTTACGAATACAACAATAGGATGGTTTCCTCGGCATGGATTGGTTGTATTAGGTGCAGGATATTGTGGATTTCTACAGGGAGAAGGTCATTTTCATTGATGTTGATGGTGAGAAAGAGGTGTTTTTTGGTGAGCGAGATCCTCATATGGGTCATAGATGAGTTCTATCCTTGTCGTCCATGAAGGCCGAGTTGATGTTGGGATCTTCAAAGGTTCAGTAGTTTTCATTTCGAAGGGATGTAGAGGAGTACCATGATGTTTATCCAGAAGAGGTTGTAGCTTTACCCCCTCGACAAGAGATCCAGTTTGGGATTGAGCTACAACTAGGAGAGTATCATATATCCATGTATCCATATAGGATTTCCCCTTTTGAGTTATGATATCTACGTATACAGCTTGATGGTCTATTGCAGTGTGGTTTTGTTCAGCCATGTGTGTTATCGTGGGGTGCACCAGTTTTTTTATTGAAGAAGGCTGACCGCAGTTACAGTTGTGTGTCTATAATCATCGCATAAACACAGTGAAAATAAAGAACCTATATCCACTTCCACGGATTGATGATTTATTCAATCAACTGAAGGGTGCAAGTTGGTTCTCAAAGACATACATACGGTCAGGATATCATTAGATGAGTGTGAAGGATGAAGATATCCCAAATACTGCTTTCTATTGTCATCATGGGCATTATGAGTTCGTTGTAATGTTGTTTGGCATGATTAATGCTCCATCTGTGTTCATGGGTTTACTAAATTTTGGGATCTGTGAGTTCCTAGACAAGTTAATGGTAGTTTTCATCGATGAAATCCTTGTGTACTCCACATCTGAAGAGGAGCATGCACCAAATCTATGAGCTATTTTGGGAGTTCTTCGTTGACTTCAAATGTTCGGGAAGTTGTCAAAGTGTGAGTTTTGGGCTCCATAAGTCTGTTTCTTGGGGCATGTGGTGTCTTAATAGGGAGTTGTTGTGGATCCATCGAATATAAAAGCAGTTGTTTCTTGAGCATCCCCCAAGACAATGTCAGAGGAGCGAAGTTTCCTTGGTCTCACAGTCTATTATAGGAGGTTTGTGGCCAATTTCTCATGGGTTGCAGCCCCTCTAATAGCTTTGACTATGAACAATCAGGCCTTTGTATGGACTGATCAGTGCTAGGTCGCCTTCGAATATCTAAAGAAGAAGTTAGAAAGTGCTCCAGTCCTTTGTATTCTAGCTGAGGGAGTCCATTTTTATGTATTCTGTGATGCATTTCATCTGGGGTTAGGCTATGTTCTCATGCAGCGGAGGTCAGTTGTTTCTTATGCATCTCAGCAGTTTCATCCCCATGAACGCAACTATGTCACCCATGATCTTGAGTTGGAAGCCGTGGTGTTTTCTCTGATGTTGTGGCTATATTACCTCATTGGTGAGCACTTTGTGGTCTTCACCGAACATAATTGTTTGAGGTATGTTTTCTCCCAGCATTATATGAACTTGCGATAGTGTCAGTGGATGGAGTACTTGAAGGAATACGACTTCGAAATATTGTATTATCCTAGAAAGGGGAATGTTGTAGCTGATGCGATGAGCTGATGGTCATGTAGTGATGCTGTGCATGAATCCATTGAATCTTGAAGAGTAATAGAAGAACATTCCTCATTGCATCTTGACATTGGATAATATGGGGGAAGAGGATGTCTTTTCTAGATGACGATGCTGTCATCCCTGATATAGAGGGAGGGAGAGTCCTAGTTTGGGGATCATGAGGTGGAGGTCTAGAGTGACTGAGTTGTTTGTGTCGAGGCCCCTGATGGTTGGTCAGAGGATGAACAACACAGAGTGTTGTATCAATGAAGGATTTTTGTTCCCTTGATAATGCATGAGACAATACTTATAGAGTTCCATAGTTCTCCCTTAGTAGTATATCCTGGCGTGATGAAGATGCACAGATCCTTGAGAAGTTAGTTTTGGTAACATGGGTTGAAGCGTGTTCTTGTGGAGTTTGTGTCTCGATGTTTAGTCTTCCAGAAGGTGAAGGTCGAACATCGTGTTCTTGGTGATCTTCTCCAGCCATTAGAGATTCCTCATTGGATGTGGGAGGACATATCAATGCTCTTTGTTACAGGTTTAATTTGTCCTCTGGGAGGACATGATGATATTTGTTAGGTAGTGGATCATTTAACAAAGTTGACCCACTTCATATCGATTAAGGAGTCGAGCTCAGTGGATGTTTTTTCGAGGCAGTATCTGGAGGAGGAGGTGAGACTTCATGGAGTCCCTAGGATGATCATATCTTATTGAGATCCTAGTTTTAACTCCAGGGGGTGGAGGGGTCTCCAACAAGCTTTTGGTTCTCAACTTTGCCTTCTCACTGCTTTTAATCCTCAAACAGATGATCAGACAGAGTGAACCATCCGGAATCTTGAAGAAATGTTGCGCTCTTGTGCTCTGGATTTTGGAGGTTCATGGATGAGGAACTATTCCTTGGTGGAATTTTCTTACAATAATAGTTTCCACCCCACCATTGGTATGGAACCATTTGAAGCCTTGTATGGATGGCCTTTATGTCCTCCATTTTGTTGGACTGGGGTCAGAGAGTCATCAATTCTCGGACCGGAACTAGTTTAGAATACAACAGAGATGGTTTTGGTGATTCGTGGGAGGATGAAGGTAGCGGAACATCGTCAGAAATCATATGCCAATCAAGGAAAGAGACCGTTAGAGATTAATGTTGGGGATCATGTGTTTTTGAATGTGACACCCCATCATGGGAAACGAAGGTTTGGTCATGGGACTAAGCTTTCTCCCTGCTTTGTTGGGCCTTTCGAGGTGTTAGCTCATGTTGGATCTGTGGCGTATCGAGTAGAACTTCCCCCTCAGATGAGTCAGATACATGATGTTTTCCATGTATCACAGCTACGTTGTTATCATCATGACAACTCCCACATCATCGATTGGGGAGATATTGATGTTGATGATGATGCCACCTTTTAGGAGCGACCTGTGGGGATCCAAGACGGTAAGGAGAAGGTGGTGTGCGGGAGATCCATTCCTTTAGTTCGAGTCTTGTGGAAACACAATGTCTTGTAAGAGAGTACTTGTTAACGTGAGTCATAGATACGCACTCAGTACTTATAGTTGTTTGATGGTTAGCTCTTTTCATGTATTGTTGTAACTTATGTGGTTGTGGAACATTCATTTTTATGAGATGGCTCCCTTCATTGCTCTGGTGGCTTCTCTCTTTTGAGAGGTATCTCGGTAGGTGGTTGTTCATACCCTGTTTCCTTTTCTCTATAGGTGGGTTTTGGATTCTAGAGGATGAGATTGTTTGGAGAGGTATCTGATGTAATGGTGCAGACATCTACGGTCAATTCCATTGTGAAAATGTGGTACTATAGGTTTTCTGGGATGTCAAGGTGACATGGGGGTGCATTTCAGAGGACTTTTGAGGAATGTTAATGTGTAATAGCTTTCACATGGTTTGCGGACGGTTTGCCTAAACCATTGGCCAAACCGTGCAAGGCTGGTCTTGGAGGCAGTGGCTAACACACGGTTAGTGCACGACTCATATATCCGTGCGGAATAACCGTGTGAGGAGTTATTTTTGAGGAAGAATCTAACGCACTGTTACCGCATGATTTGTTAAACCATGCGGGAACTTAATATTAGATCCTTAAATTGTGGATATAAGTCTTTATTCCTTTAAATTACTCGTTTAAGCCCCTAATAGGCCAGAACATAGGATTACCATTCCTTGGAGGTAGATGAACATCTCACAAGAGTTTTGGAGGTGATCTGAAGGTTTCTCTTTGTGAATTGAATCCGGTTTCTCAGGGGTAAGTGAACCTTTTTGTTTAGTTTCATAGATCTACCTAGATCTACTCCCCCTTTTCTCTCAGGATCTTAGATCTATGCCTCTTATAGGTAGATCTAGGTGTGTGGATGTCATTTATGATGATTTTTGGTCATGGATGTGTGAGGAGAGGAGATCTAAAGAGGATTCGTGGTGAATCAACCCGATTTCTTGGGCGCTCATTGACCGTTGTGGTTTCCCTCGAAAACCATTGGGTAGGGGATTCATGGCTTCTCTAATTGTTTATGTTCAGTCGTCGAGTTAGCATTATTTAGTCATTTGGATCACAATGGAATTGACCACATTATATACATGAACCAGATTAAAAGAATTGGTGATCGCATTTTGTTGCTTTGTATGATGATAACGGTTCTCTTCTTGATTTTATAGATAGTGTGATATTTTCCTTTCTTTTTATCATGTTGCTTGTGATGAAATTGATAAAGAACATAAAGCTGGAATTAATTGATAATTAATTGGCTAAATTTAAAAAGGCATGTAAATTAATCTGGTTGTTGTTGTTGTGGATGTTGTTCCAAATTTATGTTAATCAAATTGATGTCTATGCACGTGATTAACATAGATGGTTGGTAAACCTGAAATCTATTGGTGTTTGTTGTTTAATGGGTAGATGCTTTTTTAAATGGACAAGAGCCCAATTTGTTGTGAGGTGTGTTTTCCTACTAATTTTGATGTGTTGTGACCCAGGAGGGGTGTTGTGATATGTGGAGGCAGGAAGGCCTTGTGGTTGTTGCAGAGGATGACACCTAGAGTGGTGAGATACATGGGTTTATGCATGTGGGTGTCGGGGAGGAGACCATGGATGATAGTATGGTATGGATGTTATGGGTGGATGGATGGTGGGTTGATTGAATGTTTATCTCCTTTACATTACCCAACTTCTTTAGGCAGATGGTCTTGGTTACCCTTCCTATAAATGAGGCGAAGAGGTGAGGGTATGCCACATGCTTTCTGTGTCTAGATTGTCTAGGTAGGATGGTTCTATGCTCTTTCTATATGCGGAAACGACTCTACAGGTGGTATATCTACTCACTGTGTTGATCCCCCTTGTGTTTAGTGTCATAGGATGCTTTTCTAGAATGCCTGGTAATATGGGAATGTAATAATAAAAAGAAAGTTTGATTAAGTGTTGATAATCCATGGGGATGTAGATGCTGGAATTTAATGGTGATGTTGTATCTTTTAATGGAATAGATGATATTGAATGTGATTCCAATGAAGTTTAATGTGGTTGTTTTTCATGGTTAATTAATGTGAAAATAGTTAATTAATGTAAAGTGGAATTGATAAAACAGGAATGAAGTAATCTAATAAATCCCTTAACTGGTTGTGTGCATATAGAATGCCTAGAATTAGAAATGTCAGCCCGAAGTACGAGATATGTTAGCTGTATCTGATTCTAAGACTAGGATATGCCCATAGTGTGGTTGTGAGATATACATATTCTGTACTTTTTGTGTTTCTATACGCTACTCCACCCTGTTAGTAAGGGAAAGTGACACCTCGGGGATTCTGAGTCCTAGGGGGGGTGTTTACCCCAACATTCTGATGGGAGGGTGAATGGATGACTACCCCATTTTACCCCGCTCTCTTCTCGTGGTAGATACTAGGGTCATTGGAACATCAGTTAGTTTTCCCCACATATGGGTGTAGAGGGTTGCAATGGATTGTGGTTATTTCCACAAATATATTCTGGATGTCGTATCATATGGACTACTATAGGTGTAATATGTATAGGTTGTGATGGATTGAGGATCCTTACGTGGTATATGGGATATAATGGCTTGATGTATAATACATGACATATGATACACGTTACGTGGGTTGTGGTGTCTCTCGGAAACTACCTTGTTAATTTTAATTGTGAGGATGGTGTGGTGCTTCGCCTAGGTTTTTGCGGACAAGCCTTTGTGGTGAACATGGTGCAGATTGTGGATCTTAGCCCAGGTATATACAGGTAAGCTTTTGAAGAGAGATGCATTGGACGTAGGTCATTGGGGAAAAGCGGAAAACCAATGGAGAAGTAGTAGTGGGGTACCCTTGATATCCTTTTCTATTTGATATATTCTTGTATGCGTTACTTGGTGATAATAGCCATGGTGAGGTTTGGAACATAATATACCTGCTTATGGGATGAGTTAGCTCCAATATTGTTCACTGTGCTTTAGCATGATTTCTTTAATTTTTCACGAGAGTCTTCGGGGAGGATCCTACTGAGTATACTGTTATACTCACCCAACGTTTATATAAACCATTTTCAGGTCACTTGGAACAGGCTGGTGATCAAGCTAGTTACAACTAGCTTGTGGATAGAGGAGTTGTTCGGGCTTGCGGGAAATGTTGTTTTAGTTGTTTTTGGTACTTGTAGTTTCCCTTTCAGTTGTTGTACTTTTTCATGACATTTCATGTATGTTCCTGGGTTTCCTTTATATTTTAGTTCTGATTTGTAGTTTGTTGGTGTCTATCTTATCTCTCTCTTCTGCATGTGGTCTCGAAGAGGATAATGCCTCCCATTTGTGTGTTCACTCTACCCTCGGTGATAGTCGCCAACCTGGGGCCTACTAGAGGAGGGACTCAGGGGTCATTATCTCCCTTTTCACAGTTTCGGCCTAGGAGGGGTACACTTTGTGGGGAGGGGGTCGTGACAAGAGTCATGGGAGTAATTTCCTTCCTCGCCATTAATTGGTAATATCGCAATAGAGGGCCCACCATAGAGATATAACTGCCCCATGAAGTTGATCAAACATGTCATCTATCTATTGAACGTGATACATGTTATTTATCATTATTTTATTGGGCTCATGATAATCAATGATGAGGGACAATGAAAAATCATTCTTCTTGGTGAATATGAATAGAGATCCCCACAGTGAAGAACATGGATGAATAAAACCCTTCTCCAAATTCTCTGGTAATTGATTATTAATCACTTCCTAATATATAGTGGTAATTCTATAAGGTGTCACTGATATGGCCCGAGATCCTGGAATATGTCAAACTATGAACACAACCTATCAATTAGGTGGATGTCGAGGAAACTATTTGTTGAATAAAATACTTTAATCCCCAACGATGGGCATGTCATCATGTGAGATTCTCTCATATGACTAAATCAGTTGATCATGAAATTATCACTAATAATTAATTAATATCCACACATGAGACAATGATTATAATTGAGATTCATCTTCTTCTATACAATTGTAATGAATTGGAATATGCATTGGGATTTGAAGAGTGATCTCACTTTCTGGATTGATAATGTAGGATTTTTGTAAATATAGCCAATCCAGGACCAAGATAACATCGAACTACCCTAAAGGAAGTATGACAATATTTTCATGGAGGTTTGGACCACATACATTTACTGGCGGTGTAATATAACATGGATGTAATAATTTCAACATTCACTATTCTCACAGATAACATACCCTCTAAATTATGTTGTGGTGTTGGAATAGTTCTAATAAATATGGAAGATATGAATCAAATTATATAACTGGATTAAAATAGTGCATTCACTATTTATGAATGAATAACTAGAATACATGTCACCACATAGATGTCTAGACCCACCATAGTGGTAGTGATAGCATAAGTCCTTCCTTATTTTCATAGAGTTTGTTGTTGATTTCCTCTAGTAACAATTGTCTTAGGGAAATTGCTTGCATAATACCCACGTTCCTTATAATTGTAACAATACACAACTATCTAAGGGTTTATCTAAAAATTCATTTCGTATTACAAATTAGAAATATTCTTCATATCCAATTGGAATTTTTAGCCATATGTCCCATATTTACAAATATGAAGCAATTCCTTGATCCTTTTGAAATTTCCCAAGATACTTCTTCCCAAAATATTTACACCTGGAATGGTCGATATTCATTACATCATGGAATTTATTTTTGGAACAATCCACATTAGATTCAATTTATGATTTTTGGCTGATAGGCCAACGATTACAATGATAGAAAGCGATCTTCATTTAAACCTTAAGGGCATAACATAAAATCTCCACATAGCTATTGAAGTATGGAATTTCTAAAGATTTTCATAGAATCAAATTTATTCTGCTGAATTATTTATCCACCATGAATTCAGTATTCATGAAAAATCTAGTGGAAAACCTTGAAATCATTGTAATGATTGCTTCATAAGCCCCGATTGACTCACTATTCTTCTAGTTGTGTTCGATCAACTCTCTTTAAATTTTTAGATGAAGGGTTTAGGAAAACTATTTATTTCAAAACATTACCATTAATTACTCCCAATCCATGGAATAAATTTCCACATGAGGCATCATATTCATGATCCGTGTCCACCACATATAACATTCCATGTCAAAACATTAGATTGATAGAATAAATTTCTCTTCTTTTGAGAAATAGATGACATATAATATTTTTTCAATGGAGTCAATCCACAGTTACATGAGGATGGAATTAGAAGATCCACTAAACATGGGAGACCTTTTCTACATGAAGTATTTTATGGAAACTATCACTTTCAATTGGAGAGGTGGGAATTCAACGTGATTCATGTTATTATTCACAACATCATCTAGCTTGGAAAGTTATTTCATGTTTTTTTGAGCACATACTCCATCATTATTTGACATATAATTAATAAAATCTTCACATTACCGATCACATTGATTTTTTGTTCATTTTCATCTATTATCATCTATTAACTAAGAAAAATTACGTTTAATTATAGTGATTGAACAAATATCTATTGAGAACAAAAAGGAAATAGTTAACATAAAATGATAAACTAGTAAATAATGTATATACTTACTTGTGATTATCTATGTTTCAATCTTTTTTTATCACAAGTCTATATCATAACATATATACTCTGGGTATTGTTTTCATTCCTTTAATATTATTTTTTACCTAGATCATGATTTTTCTAGAGCGTATCCCCAGGAATGCAAAACCAAGTGTTCTGGAATGCCCGTTGTTGTGCATCAGTTCCCATTGAATTCTAGCTCAATGTGGTGTTTTCAATTTTTACCCATGGAAACATCTTTCCTAGAGACACCTCTATCGGTTTTTATCCATAGATGGATTTACTTTCATGATAAACCACTTACTATTTACATACCAAAATTTAGGGGGTGTTTTATTATTCTTATTCGCATCATAAAGGTTCTTTCTAATGTTATATATTCCTAATATGTAGATATAACTATACCATCCTTTGATACAAATTATAGAGTCCTTAACGTTATATATATATCGTTACATGATTATAAGAGTAATTTAACATTTAATTTCATGCCAATAATCGTAATGTATAGTGTTATAGAAGACATGTTACATAATAAATCATTATAAAAACAACTTTTTCTAATCTCCATAATTATTTCCTATAATCCATTATTCTAATACATGTGCATAGGATACCCTATGGATATATTAACAATGGGATGAGATAAAGTCCCTGTAAGGGAAAAAACATAGTATAAAAGCATTATCCCATAGATTAGTAGGCATGTAATGATGATATAAAAAAGGCATGGAACATTTGAAATCATAACATATAAACATGGAGTAATAATAATGTTGAAGAAACATAAAACATGACTTTAACCTGAGTCAAGGCTTGTTTCACATAGAGGATCACATGTCAAGGTTAAGCACCAAGACCGTTGCACATGGTATCAAGAGTCAATGCTAACCTAAAAGACCATTTCACCTAACATATATTGAGACTCAACATTACTAAATTAATTGGAGCACTATCTAGGTTCACCCATATTAAATTTTCATCAACATTTTTTCCACATAATGAATCATATATAATAAATCTTATATAAACATTATGGTTAGAAATTGAATTATTGGGTATCGTACTAATTTCATATCGAAAAACAAATCTATGTATCATAAAAATGTCCATGAAAGAAAGAAATTAAAATATACATGGAAATTCATAAGGGAAAAAATTAATGTATCATGGTAAGTTATTTCAAGTAAAAGTGACAACATGTAATAAAAGTATTTATGAAATTTTATCATTAAAACATTTTTCTACGGTATTATGGGAAATACTATAAAACCATTAAAATAGAAAAGGGAACAATAATTTATATAAAACCAGAAGTTATCCAATATTTTTTTCGCAATAAACAAATATTGATTTTATAATGACAAGGATGTCTTAAAAAATAGAGAGTTCACTTGAATTCAGGTAAGAATTTGGGTAGTTCCCTCAAAACTAGTTTGGTTATCGAGAATTATTGTGGTGGTAATCTTTTAAAAACATGTATATCCCAGAATGAAAATTATTAAAAAGAATAGATAAATTAATTTGATACATATAAAAATCATTTAAAAAATCCAAAAAAAATAATATATCTTCATTTTCGTAAAATTATGATAAGGGTACATAATTGAACAAAGGAGGTTCAGTTATAATCTCATAAGGATTATCGGCATGGTATCAGCTGTACTGAAGATGTATTAATGAGAGAGTATGGGGTTTATCATCATATATAAATCATTAGGTCAGTATGGGTGAGGTGTGAAATAATACCTCATCGTTATGTAATACACATAAAAGGTCATTACAAAGGGGAAATTCTTGAGTAAAACTGAAATAGGGAGGATCCAATACCTTATGTCTGATAGTTATCTACACTTGATATTAATGACCATAATAATCAAATTAGGTTAATTAATTAACTATAAAAGTACCGATTTTACATGTAAATGATTTATTATAACCCTTATGGGTTTAGTAAAAACCGTTTTAAATAGATACAATGTTAAATTTCATTGTCTGTGTCCCTTTGCATCCTTGGTTTTATTGATCGATTCACATATAGTCACGTTCAGAAACACATTTATGATGAGAGTTGTTCTATAGAATTGATGTTATATGAAATTAGTGAACATACAGAAGATTACAAGGTTATAAAATTAATTTTTTATTTGTGGTGAAGGTGAATATTAATATAAAACATCAATGTTAAATGATTAGGTTATTTCATAGATTTTTCTCGTAATTAAAATTTTTTGTATTATTATTTTACATCATGTGTGAAAAGGGAATAAATAAATAAAAATAAATAAAATATATTACTAATATTCTAGTTCAACCATAAAAATGGATTCACTTCCAAAATTGATGATGGTAATAAAAATTTATAACATGTCATCATTAATGGTAATAAATTAACACATCTCAGTTGGTTTCATTTCATTCATATAATAGGAGGAGAAATGAGAGATGATAATAAATTATATTATTATAATAAAAATATTAAATTAATTTTATGGAACTATATTGTTCATTAAATTTGTATGAGGAGATATTATGAATGAAAATATAACAATGAAACATGAAAAAATTAATGAAAAGAAAAGAGGTGTTTACCTCTGGATTTATTCTTAATTGAGACCCTCTTAATGGAAGAGTATTTGGAGTTTTGTGGAGACCAACAAGAGATGGGCGTGTGGATGTATATTGGTGAGAAACTTGGTCATAATATAAAGAAAGAACAAGGCTTGTGAAGACTGAATAGAAGAGGGTACTGTGGGTGGTTTTTATATTGGAAGGGAGGATGGTTTTCTTAAATTTAAATCATTAGTTTATTAATATTTCAAATTACAATAAGTAGAATTGAATCTTGTGACCAATGAAATTATGGATTTCAGGTTAGTTAAAGCTAATGGCCTTAAATCATCCATACATCAGCTGATGACAACATAATTCTTATATTTATCATTTATCATAAATTATTGTATTTTACTATTCACAAAAAATTCAAGTATTTCATCAAAATTACAAAAATTCACCCAAACCATTTTTAGATGTGTAGAATCCAAAAATAAAACCAATTTTTTTAAAAAATATAAATATTATTAATTTACATTTTAACTATAATCATATTTTACATGAAAAAATAAAAATTTCAAAACATTAACTAATTTTATAATGCGTTAAAAAATCACATAAGGTCTTATAAAATTATAATAAAACTAAAAGACATACCAAAATAAATTTTGAATAAAATTTATGAGAATAAATTTATTTTTATAATTATAAATTATTCATAAATTTGTAATTAAGTATTTTTAAATTATAAAAAAATGATTCTATCATATTGTCCGTTTTAAGATTGATAAATTCGTTTTCTACCATCATTGGAGAGGTTACTATAATTTTGAAAGATTTTCAACTCATATGGTTAATATTACTTTTAATAAAGGTATTTTACAATTCCTAAGGGTAGGTTACTATTCAACAAAAAATCATTTGTCTTATTAGAATGTTAACATCTTACTGATTGCACTAATGTATGATAGGTTTTCTAAATTCAAATAATATAGGTTAAAATATTATGATTAATGTTCGCATAGTTATTATTAGTTATTTTTGTTGTAATTTAATGTGATTTTATGAAATAATTATATGATTTGAATTTAAATTAATAAAAAAAATTGGTTCGTTACATATTCCTTCTGAGTGAATATGTACTTCAGACATTTGTGGTCATTTTATATTTCAAATTTGAATCTATATAGAGAATGCCTCTAAAATTTTAAAGTGAAAACCAAATATGATAATTCAAGATCATATGTGGGATAATTTTACTCATGATGTTTTAGTTGTATTGAAGTATAAGAAATTACCAGATCATTATAGAATAAAAAAACAACCATGTCCCTTTAGTAATGCGTCATTGTAGATAAAAAATTTGTCATTTCTTAAATTTAGGGTCAGAACAAGTGTATTGACCAATATTATTTTCAATTCCTAAGAAATCATTATATAACTTTCACCAGATGAATGTGACTCCTTTTCCTGTTAACGTAGTTAGTGGACTATATTACCATGCAATGTCCTAAGAAACAACCTTTAATAGGCTTCCAAACCAATAAAAATAAAAATATCATTTATATTTTTGGGTCTTATAAATTCTTCAATAATATTTGTTTTTGTTGGATTAGTAGTTAGGATATCTTAAGAAATAATGTGACCAAGTAAGAAAATTGTTTACATCCAAAATTCAAACCTTTTAAATTGTCCATACATTTCTTTTATGGTTTTAAAACTAATCCTTAGATGTTTTTTAGGATCCTCATTATTTCATGAATATACCATAATTTCATTAATAAAAAACCCCAATATTATCAAATAAATCATGAAATATCTTATTATAAGATAAATGAATATAGAATTTTTATTAGTTAACCTAAAAGACGTAACAATTAATTAATAATGACCATATCTATTTCAGAGAGATGTTTTTTGAATATCACCCTCCTTCACATTCAGATGATGGTATCAAGATCTCAGGTTAATCTTGGATGAATAGTCTCCTCTTTAGATGTCATCAAAAAATTCATCAATGATAGGAAAATGATTTACATTATTAATAGTAATGTTAATCAAGGATCTATAAAAAATGAAAAGTTTCATAGAACTATCTTTATTTTGAATGATAAAATATGAGTTCCCCATGATGAAGTTCTAGGACGAATGAATCCTTTATAAAGAAATATCTATAACAGAATTTTTAAATAACGATTTTCCATTGGAGTTATTTGATATGTGGGGTTTAAAACTGGATTAGCTTCTGGAACAATGTCAATTGTGAGTTCAACTTCTAGATAAAGTATAACACATGGTCTCTCTTCCAGAAAATCGTCAACGTATTCACTTACCACTGACATTTCATTAATCTGAACAGTTCCCCTATTTTCATGAATATGAATTACATAACATTAATTTATATCGTGCAATAGTTTCTCATCATTTTTCTATGTTTTCAATTTTATGGAATATTTCTTGTATACAAAATGAAACTCCTTCTAAAAAAATCATATTTTTCTCTATAATCATGCATAGCATGATAAACAGAAATCCAATCCATACCCATAATGATATAAAAATACACTAATAGGAAAACACAAACGTTTTCATGAAATTTCATTCCATAGATAATAATAGGATGATTATTAAAATTTATTTTATGTTGTAACATTTCCCCTTGGAAATTTAACAATTAGTTATGGTCTCATTTTTTAAGGTAAAAAATCTAATTTACCAGAAAATTACTCAAAAATAATGGAAGGTGTAGACCCATTATAAAACAAGACATTAGAAAAATCTGATTAAATAAAAAATTTCTATCATACAACATCATTGGATGGACTGAAATCTATTGATGTTGTAAAAAATTATATCACTATACCTTTCTGCTTATATTCATATTTCATTCAATCACTCAGATATTTTTTTAGCAGAATTTTCATAATGATCCTTGTCAAAACATTTAAAACACTTTACAGTTTCCATATCATAATTGACCTTAACAACTTTATCATTACAATCTCTGGAAAATATTCCAAACTTAACTCATTGAAAACACTTCCCAGTTTTAGAAGGGCATTCCCTAGGGTGCATTTTATTACACTTTTCACAAACATGAAACTGAACATTATTACATTGAAATTTCATTGATTTATTCTTACCCATCACTTTCAATATGGTTGTAATATTATATCTGTTATCAAAGTATGTTTTATCATCAGTGAACTTCATTTCAACCCTCTAAGAACATCGTACAAGTATCTAAGAAATTTTTAATTCTTTGGAGGCCAATCCCCTTCGATATCCTAGCATCAATCTACAGTAAAAATGGAAGATTATTATTTCAAGATCCTAACTATGATTTACAGAATAACTCTCTAGTAGGGTGAAGTTAGCATCATTTAAAACCACTAAATCTTCCTAATTTTACTTCAATTAAATCAATTTAATATATATCATATGTTTAACCACCATACAAATAATATTTTCAAGGAAAAACCGTTTAAATTCATCCCACTCAAGTGCTTCAATATCCTCTATATCCCATATATTATTTACCATTTCCCACTAATAATCATCTTCATATTAAAAATGTTAAATATAAAGACTAGCCATTTTATTATCAAAACATACTATAATATCAAATATCTTTTCATGCGCTCTAATCCATCAATCAACAGCTATTGGGTTAGTACATCCAGTGAAATAAGGATGATGTTTCCTCACAAAATGCTCCACTATCATAATGTCCCTTCATTATATCTATGGTTTTTATCATGCATTTATGCTAATTCAATTTATTTATTATCTAATCTATAACATTAGTATCACAAACTACTCAGTACCATTTCCCACCATTCCCAGTTGTGGATTTAGAAAGGTATTAGCCTCTTAGTTCCTTCCAACATCAGTATCCCAATTTCTTTTGTGGAAAACCATTCTGAACAGAAATATCTATGATGAAGAAACATTTTAATATTTAAATTCTATACTATCTAAACAAAAAATATGGTAAATTCATTTATGGTATTATTTTAACATCATATTAACTCCTAAAGTTATTTAAACCTAGTTCTAATACAAACTATAAGGATTCTTCCTTATTCATTACATACTTGAGCTATTTAAAATGAAAGTCACATCATTAAAAACACATATATTATTTCAGTTTTGAGTTTTATAAATTTAGGACATTACTAATACATATAAACCCTTAAGAATACAAATTGGGAACCATTCAAATGGTACCCATTTCTTCCAAATCATATAATTTTAGAAACAAAACAACAACATGATTTCATTTAAACATTCTAGTATCATTTATCATGTCTTCCATGGTTTTCATACATATCTATATAACCTATGAAAAACACTTAAAATCATGGAATGATCATAAAAAGATAATTAAGGTATTTAAAAAGAAGGAAAGAGACCATTAGACCATGAATACATAAAAAATATGAAATCATTTCCACAAAGGCATAATTCTAAACCATATATAATTAGTTTTTAAAATATGAGATTTCCAAAAAAAATATTAATGAACATATATAAAACCATAAGGTATCTCAGTGGATTATAGTCTTATATTGTCACCTTTATGGATACCTTTTGTTTTTAACCCTCGCATCTACCTTATAATATTACCTTCATGACAACATTTTGGTTTAACCATCGTAGTTACGAATGGAGTAACCATATGACTATCATCAATATAATACATACCCAATGCCTTTGAGGGAAGTAATGTCCCCACATCCATCATAAAAATTTACCAAAAATAAAAATATTATCATAAAACATGTATGATTTCATAAAAATATTGCATTTGAGTTCTGTAAAATAGAATTTTAAAAGCGTTTATAATGAATACACTTATAGATATAATATTATAAAAGTGATAATTGATAGAATGAAAGGAATATTGGTATACACTATAAATAAACATAATAAAACATAACATGAATTAAGTTCATTACCCAATTGATCTTAATATATTATAATTAATTAAATAGAAGGTTATATGGAAGAATATAAACTAGGTTAATAATTCTATTAACTTAAGTTCTTCATACGTTAATCTTGTTTAAAACTCATGTAAAATTGATAAAAGGGTAGTAATAAAACATTAATAATGAATAATAATGTTAATAACACCTTATATGATAATTTTATAACATCATTCAAAAAATTTATTAATAATATATTTTTTTATTTCTATTATTTTCGGTGAAAGCTTTAGATTAATTCCATGGTTTGATCATAACAGATTTTCGTGTAGAGTGGAAGAGAAGTACCTGAAGCCTATTTAAATGGAAAAAATATGTTTCTACAATAAATAAGTAGTCAATAAATCCTGTTTTTTATATCGTATGATAATTAATCATTATATATTTCATTAGTGACATTATTTAAGATAATTTTTGCAGTTCTTTGATAATCACAAATGTATTTCATCATATACCATTAATATTATGAATATAAGATAATTCCAATACATAATATAAGTAATATAATATAATTTACCATAAATTTCAACTATGAAATAGTTTTTACATCCTTCTTTGAATGAATTAATTGAAACTGATGGCACATCATCCATGATGATAGTAAATCAACACATCATGGATGGTGTTTTTATTTTTTGAATAAGAGGAATATGAGAGAAGGAATGATAATGAAATATCACATTAACATGATAGTAGTCTATAAAATATATAATACAGGACCTTTCATGCCTCTTGGATATGGGGATTATAATTGAGTCAAATAAAATATAAGAATTTAAAGGAAATCATAGAAAAGTGAAAGTAGATATTCACCTCTTGATATCTTCTCCTTCAAGTTCTCCTTAAGTCCTTTAGTTTTGTAATTTTTCTATGACCAGTATGTTTGGGATGTATGGAAGAGCCTTGGGAAGGGTATTTTCCATAATTTAGACCATTCACACAACTATATTGGTGTGAAAGGAAGAGGGGTGATGGTTGTATTTATAGTGAAAGTGAGGGAATTTTTAATTAATTTTAAAGAAAACATAATTAATGGTATTTGAAAAACCATGTGATTTAATAGGGGGTTTATCCATGGTATTATCCACACGGGACAACTGATTGAATATTATAACCATAATGAGTCGAATAGAATGATTACATAATTTTTTCATGAATATGATTTCATTAAAAATATAGAAAACATAAAAATGTATTTTTTACTATGCACCGAAAAATCCATTATCTCATGAAAATCACCAAAAAACAACCAAATACTTTTTCAATCTGTAGAACTCAAAAATTAACTACATTTTTTTAATAATATAGTAAATTTGTGTAATTTATAGTTTAGATAAAAATAATATTTTTTCAAAAAATTAAAATTTTAAAACTATAACTCATTTTTTGTCATGATGGATAATTAATCATGATCTCCTTATCTTATATCATTATGAAAATAAAAGAAGAATATTATTTAATATTCATAGGGTCAATTTTACTATTTATAAAAGTATGTTACTATTCAAAAAATTTTTTGGTTATATCAGACTCGAGATGACATACTGACTATAATCATAGATGTCTATTTTTGAAAATAAAATCATAGAAGTAGTAAAATAATGTTTAATGGATAGTATTTTACTATCCAATTAAAATAAATATTCATTATGTGTGAAATAAGTGTTTCAATAATTTCAATTTATTTTTTCCAATCCTTTTTTTTACATAGTGTATTGTGTGAAAGGAGATTCCGATCAATGAATAAAATTGATCTAAAAACTAAATAGTATAATGAAATTGAAATCATAAAATGGGGAAAATTTATGTTTATGTTCATTGATAAATAGTACCAAAGGGAAAATATTTAATTAATCGATATGATGTTAAACACATTGAAGTGAAACGACGAATAAATAATGACGTAGTATGAGGAGAAGTTCAAAAGATTGGTGAAGCATGTTAAAGAATACATACATAATATAGAAAGTAATATTGACATTTATTGGATGGGATTCTGTTGAGTCTAAAAAGGGAATTTATTTCTAAAATATTTTCATCATATGTTTCTATATTATCATGTGGGATCTGGACATGGATATAATTTTCTATATATTATATTTTAAAATTATTTCATGAAAAAAAGAGGTTGGTTGAGAACCAAGAAATAAATAATGTCTTGTTTAAGAAGAATGAGAGGATGTGATTCTAAACAGGTGATAATTTTTGAATGAAACACCCATATAGTTGAATAATTTGAATAATGTTTTTTAAAATGTAGAGAAAGGATTTTTCATGATATTTATTTGATGGTAATTAAAAAAACCACTAGTATAAGTAAATCGGAATAAAAAATATGGAGATTTATTCCAACCAATTTGTCATTAATTATGGGATCATACAATAAATGAATGTAAGTATAGAAGTCCAAGATCATAAATTACTACTCCCAAATTTTATGTTCCTACTGTTGTGGCTAATGGTACACTTATTAGGAAAATTTAATGAGATAAATAATTATTATTTTTTATTTTCTACCCACTCATTTATATATAATGAAAATTATAATCGTATCACATCACAACCTTAATTATTTTATTTATATTTTTTAGTGAAATCTCTTTATGGTAATATGTTTTCATCACTTTTCTATATCTACTCTCTGCATGATGATTATCAGAATGTTGTTAATTTAAATCATGTATTTATTCAATTTGATGAATATAAGGTAATTTTGGGAATGGATTGGATCTGTCGGCATAGATCCCATATCAATTTTTGAGGAAGTGAAGGTACATTTTACATTCCCAATAATCATATGATTTTCTTTTTTTGGGGGGTTGAACATGAATTTCCAGTGGATATCACATCCATCATATAAGTTATACTACATATTCATGAGGGTTATTTATCATTGTTTATTAAAGTGAAACACAACATCGATAATATGCCTATTGTACTAATATTTTTTATGTCTTTTTAGAAGATTTCCCTTTCCCTCCCCGAATCAGGAAGTTCCTTTTTCAACAGATATCATACCTAGTGAAACAAATAATTCCATGATTCCATAATGAATGGAACCAATTGATTTGTTGTAATTGGAAATATAGCTCTATGAAAATATATATAAGGGATTCATTTGGAATAGTACTTCACAATAGGGTGAAAAAGTTAAATTTTTAAAGAATAATAACTGAAAAATGAGTCTTTTCACTAATTATATGGAACATTACTAGGTCAATATTAAGAACAAGTGTCCACTACCATATATTTAAGATCTATTTTATCAATTATTATAAGATCAATATGTTTTTATAATTTATGATCAATTTTTATATCTTTGACTGAGTAATGACCCGGAAAATTTCAAGGAAAATTTCTTTTCCGTAAAAATTATGGAATTATACGAGCCTACGGTTTTTTACGGCACTTGATTACGAGTCCCGGTGTGCCCGGAAAATATTTCTGATGTTTTGTTCGAGTACGTTCAGTAAACGTACGGGTGATTTTTTCTATCTTTTTAACCGTTGCTCAGTATTTAAATCTGAGAGGACCAATGAACTCGTAGTGCCGATATTCTCTTAAGGGGTTCTTTACCACAGTTGCGTTTTATGCTGGTTGAGAGTTAATATTTTGGGTTTTAGAATGAAATGAATAATATGAGTAAAATTGTAGAACACAATTTTATTTATGTTTGGTGGTTACTTTCTCCCAAGGGGAGTTGGTGGTTGGGACCACACCCACATAACTTCCCATGGGAGGATATTTGTGAGGTGGGGCCCACACAATTTCCTAACCTTTCATCTCCTCCATAACTCCTCCCAACTCCCTTGAACGTCACTTCCTTAATTTTTTTGACAACTCCTCCACTATAATATGAGGATCCTCTCCATCTCCCTCTCTCCCATTAATGTTTTCCTACACATTTAATTAATGGATCAATTCATTGAATTAATTTTAATTGGATGGAATTTCATTATTGTGGGAGAATTTTTTATTTAATATTTGAATAGAAAATATTTTTGGTGGGGGAACCACTTGAGCATTAGAAGGGCTTCATTCGTAAACAAAGAACTCCTCCGATTAAGAAAGACTTTCTCCCTCGATGAAGAATGTGTAGTCGCCAACACCGCTTCCATCTCCAACACACCACGACATCCACAAAATCAATATCCATTCTCTGAGACATCGTTATCCGGAACTACATCTACCGCGATGCTCGTCTTTCGCGGCTCGATGACGTGCAACGTCATTTATCGATGTAGGGTGGATTGTTTCACTTTTATTTGAATAAAATTGTTATTTGTTCTTCATGAAACCCTGTATATATTTGTCCGCATGAAACAGCCTAACGCGGAGGCAGCGGGCTGAACAATCATGGCCTGATGACCCTCCATTGATACTCTTTTCCTTTGGATGGAGACATTTATGGAAAGAAATATGGTGACCGGAGAAAAATCGGTGGTCATTTGCCGACCGCATGGAGAGGAACTATGGCCCACAACCGCGGGTCGCTCGAATGACGAAGAACTAGTCGGGCCGAAGAAAGACCGTGACGCAACAAGGGGCACTACCCTGCGGAGGATTGTGACCCGCAATCCGTACGTCGCTTCACCGGCGACCCGGTCGGCTCGCCGTCCGACCAAGAGAAGGAACTGCGACACCCGAAGGTGCCGCGCAGCAAGACGGGGGCCCGTCGAGTGGGCCGCAAGCTCCAGGGAGTTCGGTCAGCTTCGACCAGCCAGTTTGGGAGGGTGGGGCCACCCGGAGCGTCCATTTTCTGGTAGTTGGGGGGCCGCTCCCCCCACCCCCCTCAGACCGCTCAGCCTTCGAGAAGAGTTGTGGCCAGTCGGGGCGTGCCCTATCAGGCCTCGTCGCGCCGTACCACGCCGCGCCGCGCCGCACCCTGCTAGTCTGCACCGCGTCGGGCCAGGCCACACCGTGCTGAGCTAGGCCATGCCCCACCGGGCTGGGCCACGCCCCCTCGAGTTGGGTCGTTCCGCTCATGTCGGGCCGCAGTATTCACTTGGCCGGTCCGACCCTCTACTAGGTCAGACTTGCCAAAACCTGGTTGACTCAACCTGCCAGCCCACTAGGATCAACCGGTCGGGCCTATTTTCACCTAATGGTGAATAACATGAAGACAACGCATTTGATCGACATGATGTCTACGGAACAAGAACTCTCGTGATGTGGCGGTCCTTTTTTGATACTCTAAGTGAGTTTTGGACGACATTGGAAAACGACCAGGTTTGAAACAAGAATATTTCCAACCGGGCCACTAGAACGGAAAAGGCATTATCTTTCAGACTGGGAGTCCGATTGACACGATGTCTGTCACGTCAGGTTCCTTTTGATGAGATGGAACATCGGGATTCATCTTCGCTGGATATCATGATAGTTGATGTATCGACCCCTTGGCTCATGAAGCAGACCCTCCCGAAATCGAGCATGTTGTATGTGGGAACCCTAGAACGTGCTGGTATGACAACAAATATCGTACTCGAATCCTCTGTGGGTTCTGCAACGATGACTACCATACTGGAAATCCTCCATGGGTTCAATGAAGAAGTCTATTGTTCTTATATTGTACATGGGTTTGACAGTTTGACTTCTGTTCTAGTATGCTACGTTTTTCCGACAGAGAAGCTGGTCTAGTATACTATGTGGGTCCGACAGCTTAGCTGGAACATTATTCTATGTGGGTCCGCCAAATTAGATGAATCAGTGACTAAACCTCATCATCATTATTGATTTATGAATGATGTATAGCTGAGTGAGCTAAGTCTTGACATTAAATCATTATCATCGATCTAATTTACCTCTTTCTTATGTGGAATGGGTTGTACTAGGGCTCGAGAGTTGGAGCCGAACTGGATTGATGACATAGGTATATGTATGGGTATATACCTATGTAGAGTTGTTTGATACTTCATGACTGTATCTTTTCTTATGTTTTATCCTTCATGGATTCAGAGAGACCTTAGGGGGTATCAGGGTCCCAACTAGTATCTTTATAAAAACCCATGCATATGAAATGCCCGCAGTACATTGTGTTGTATGCGAACAACGGACAACTTTAATCGTTGTAGTGGATTGTAGAGTTGGAATGTACCCGGAGATGGACCACATGGAAAGACGTACACGGAGTGGATGGATGGATCTGATGTGCTGAGGAGACGATCTTTACCCACCCTTTTGGTGGGATTCCAAGAGGAAGACTCGGTGGTTTCTGTTATACATTTCTGCTTTTGTACTAGACTTTTCGTTGTGTTGTACATTTCAGTTGGGGTTGTATTATATCCCATTTACCTTTCAGTACATACTTTGTATTCATTATTACATTGTGCTTACTCCAGCTGGCATACTCTGTTGTGTTTGTTTACTACCATAAAGGAAATCCCTTCCCTTTTTATTAGGATTTACATCTTTGGTGCTAGTCGCCAGCCCCTTGCCTATGGAAGGTGGGCTTGTGGTAGTCACGGCACGGTCCCCGAGGACGCGTCGTGAAAATTTGGTATCAGTGCAGTCAGTTCTACCATAGAACTCAGGATTATGATCATTCCTTTCTATAAAGAAATAGTGTTAAGAGTATTGAGTGTGGTTTTCATTCTAGGGAGTCCATTGTCGGTGTAGCAGCCGATGTGTCCATACGCCAGGACCCTACCATCTGATTTTAGACTTAGTGCATGAAAACACTGACTACATGTGTGTTTAAAAAGTTATCATTGTGATTAATTTCTGTCAGCTCACAAGGTATATTGTTTTGACCGTTGTTCACCTGTTTCATTTCTGTACGGCCCCATGAAAGAACCTAGCTAGGGTTCCAAGTAACGTGCAAGATGGTATCCCACCGAGCAACGAGGCCTCGGTGCAGGGCTCCATCGTAGCGGAGGCACCATTGGTACCACTATCCACTGGGCCACCGATACCACCAGTCCCAACATCAGAGGGTTCACGCCGACTGAGTTAATTGCCCGAGTTTCCGCGATAGAGTCCTCCCATGTTCCGCATAGAGATGGACCATCAGGCAGCCGAGTATTGGCTGGAGGATTTCTTTACGGTTTTCAAATTAGTAGGGATAGTAGCTAATAATTTGGTGATCGTTGATGCGAGTCTCTGGAAGGCAACAACAAGTAGATAATGGAGCTTGATTCTCCAGCAGCATGACGAGTCATCTCTGCATTGGACATACATGAATAGTCTATACAGCTTGGTGTTCATTCCATCCACCCTCTCTACGGTGCACATCCATGAGTTACTTAATCTGTGGTCCGGTAACATGACAGTAGCTCTGTACTCAGTGAGGTTTGCTGACCTATCGCGAAACTCCACGGACATGGTACGAGACCCATTTTTTAGGTCCTGGAACTTTAAGAAGGGACTGAGGCATGAGATTAGGGCCTCGATGATCTCCATTAACATTTCAATGCAGGTGGGGGTGCTGGAGCGAGCCCTTCTTATGGATAGCTTTCTCGCTGAGCTGACACCAACAGCGAGACCCACAACAGGGCAAAGCGTAGTTGTGTCTTCTGCAGCCGCAGTAGAAAGATGTCGCAATGGTCCAAGCGGACTAGACCATCCGGAGAGATATCATTGGATACATGTTCTATTGTGCGGGGCACCCAAAAAAGAGCCAACTATACTAGGAGAAGGTAGTGCTATGCATGGGGTGAGTAGGGTCACATGGATGAAGACATCCCGACCCGTCATGCAGATGATAAGTAGATAGTGGAGGGACCTACCAGACAGTGGCAGAGGTTCACCCATAGCGGTTCGTAGGGAGCAGGCGGACGAGGCTGAGGAGAAGGCCGAGCAGCGGGTGGTGGATGATGTTTTGAGGCTCTACCACCACCACCCCCAGGAGGTCCACCCTGACAACAGGGAGTTTGCGGGTAGAGGGAGGCTCAGCTCTAGATAGTGGGGGCTTACGACCACCGTGCACCTAAGATGATTTGGAGTAATATTTGTGTCTACTCCACCCATACTTCTTTACTTATAGACCAAGTTGCGAGCCATTCTGTCATTGTTTCTGCCCTTGTTTGGAGCTCAGTGATTCCGACGGAGCCTTTGGCTCAATTCTTATGATTTGATACTCCTATGGGAGAAGAGTCAATGATTATGAATTGGTGTCAACACTATGAGCTTACTCTAGGAGGTGAGAGATTTGGCTGGGATCTTCTTGTTGCAGTTTTTAGGCCTTACGATGACATCTTGGTTATGGACTGGTTGTCTACAGTCCATGCTCAGATCGATTGTATTAGGTGCAAGGTGTGGTGTATCCGCACTGTTGGGAGTGGGTTCAACTTCACCGGTGAGAGGGGTGCCATTGCTTTAGAGACCCAAAGATTGACGTATATGGACATTACATAACTTTTGTGGAATACTTAACACATAAAAAAAACAAACACACAAGGTTCATAATAGTTTAGTGTCTTTGGAATCTCGGAACATAATCTTCTAATCTTGGTGAAAGATCTTCAACATCTCCAATAATGATCATCCATTTTTCTACCTAAAACCATTCTTTTATATTCTGGGAAAAATGAAACTATATAAATGGTGATCTCATATGCTCAGTGAGGGTAATCATAGAGAAAATAAAACAAACAATATACATTTTAACTTCAATAAATTTACATAAAGTTTAAACATCAAAATCTTGAGTTGTGAAATAAATCTTGGTAGAACATAAGACATAGATCATAAAGGAACATAAATCATGATAAAATAGACTGGGAATAAAACATTTAATTTTTGCAAACCATTATTCACATGATATGATTTCCATAGTAGCCAAGGCATTGCTTCCAAGACCATCTTAGTGGATAAAGTCCCTTTCTAAATTGAGTTCACTCCTCGTTCCAGTCCTGTATCACTAAACCAGATTAACTTACCATTCCATACATGTCTATATCATGAGATATAAATCTTTTCCAAAAGAATTGTAGGCAGATATAGGTTCCACCCATCTCATAATTAAACTATTCTTACATGTTCCACAAAATAAACATAAATAATTCTTCATAACCCAAAGAATAAAATGGGGTTCATAATCATCATCACATCTTCACATAATCCATATAAAACAAATGGATATCATTTCATCACAAGAAAAGTTAATCAATGTAAATCATAGTGAAATTATACATTAAACATACACATATGAAAATAATGTCTTCTTAGATGGAAAATAGATTTGATAAAACACTTGAAATGAATTCTTGAGAAAAATATCATTTCTTCTTCAAAATCAGTTTCCTTTCACAAAATGAGAAAAAAATTTAAAAGAAAAGGATTTTATTGAAAATAACGATGAATTTTTTTAGAGTAATATTCTTGGAAATAAGCCGTTATGATACCATAAAGATCCATTCACGGTGTATAAGTTAAAAAAATTCTCCTCGTACTTTTGTCGGAAATGTCAAAAAGTTCCTCATATAATAAACAAAAGAAATATTCCATCCATAACACAAAGTAAAAGTCAATGAGGGGTAAACATGACATTAAACATACATTGAATAATATTAAAAACTTTATGAAAATCATTTTATGGGCATGGGTGAAAATTATAACCCCAATAAATTCTTACGAATAAGAAATCTCAGATAAAAATGAGATTGCAAAATTATCCCTTACCTTAGATATGATATGCTTCGTACGTTTATGAAAATCTAGTATAATGATTTAAATAATTTTATTGACTTATTATAGAATCATATTAATTGTTATGATATCATATATTTTTCACTTATGACTTTATATTACCCGTTCTTTTGTAAATTCCATGTCATAACAGCGTTTTGGGTAAAAAAATTATTTATCCTACGTGTTTAGAATTATTGTTCTTGATATTATTATTAATTATAAAATGATTTAATTACTTCCAGAATGTAAATCATGATTTATATAACATATATATTCAGTATATATATATATAATAGATCGGTAAATGAAATTAAAAACACCGTTCTAGGAGACGGTTGGTCGTACGTACGCATTAACACTGTTTTCTTTTCCTTATTGACTTGAATGGAAGTTATTAGATGACATATATATATACATAAATATCGTATCTTTATCATTTAATATATTTCATTATTATTCATTATATATACTTTATAATCATTCTTGAATTTTTAATCACGGAAAATGAATCTCATCGCGTTCGTGGAGACGGTAGTCCGTACGTGCGCACGAGCGATGATATCATTCCCATGATTATTGAATTGAATTATAGTGGATGATATAATATAATAGAATCAGTTTGATTTTATAATAACTGAATATATTTATTATATACTCCATTATACCCATCCAAGTATGGCATTGGTGAAAAAAAAACAGATTTTACCCCGAAGTGGAAACGGTATTTCATACGTACGCACGCGTGGTGATTTCGTTTTCCATAGGATGGATAGGAGATGAAATAGGGTTTTTTCATATTTATAATGACATATCAATATATGATTGATACTAATGTTATTAACTTATAACCAAAAAATAAACACAAATAAGTAGAAGAAGAAATAAATTAGAAAGAATCGGTAAAGGATATTACCTCTTCTTTGACATGCCTCTTCTTAACCTACTCTTAAGGCACTAGAGATTGTATATAGAGGAGGCCAAAACCTCTATGATTTAACTTGAGAGGTTGAGAAGTGTAATTTTCAGGGGATTTCCAAGATTCAAGGCTCAAAAGGGTGTGATGAAAAGAGGGAAGAGGTTCCATTTTTATAAGGGATGAGAGGGGCACCTTAGGAAAACCTAAAATATTATTTTATAATAAATTTATATTTACTTTTTAATAGCTCCTAATTGATTTCGTTAGAAGATAAGGTGGGGAGGGGTCAAAAGACTCACAACTAATAGGTTTTAGACATTTTTAGGTTACTATTTTATCCTTATCATTTAGATTTCAATCTAAGTTAAATAATTTAACTTTTACCGTGACTTTTTGTTTTCATACACTATATGGTTAATAAACATATTATAAAAAGAAAAAAGAACCCCAAGTGGTTCTTTATTAATACATATATCTTTACCTAAGTCATTTTGCCGAACCACATTTTTTTTTTGAATAATATTTCTATTAATAATATAATATTTGTTTTAAATACTATTTTATGTCAATTTGGAAACTATTTGGTACATGATTTTTGTGAAAATATTAACAGAATTATTTGTTCGAATAATGTTAATTAAATAAATAATAACATGTATTATTAACCTAGAAAATTAGTGGAATTCATAAAAAGTCTAAAATTAGTTTTATTTGGGTATTTATAACATCAATTATGTTAATAATTCATTAATAAGGTAATTTCTACATCATCATTGTGTCATAAATAAATTAAATTATTTAATGTATAAAAATTATAAATAAAACACAATTATGTATTAAATAATTTTATCTTTCTAATTAATAATTATAGTCAAATTTATCTTATGTATAACCATATTTTAAAAATGTTTTACTTATTAAACATTGATTTAACTATTTTAATTTTTCTTTAATTAAAATAGTAATAAATATCATAATCTAATACATGTAGACCTAAAAGGTTATATTTTAACCCTATGGTTGTTTTTTGGTCGAACTACACTTATTCAGTAGAATTTGGACATGTGTTAGGGTAATAATAATATCATTCTTACCCTTAATTACCCTATTTACTTTTAACCGTGTTAAATAAAAGTAAAAAGTTACTATTCACAAAAAATTTATTTTTATCTTATTGAACCTCATTTTACTCCTTCATATTAACTGTGTCTCTTGTATTTTCAAAATTCCACTCACAGAAGCGGTAAAATTATGTTTTATGTAAATTTTCAGACTCTCTTAGAAGGTGGGTAAAAGACTGTGAAAAGTTTAATAAAATTTTTATATATCTAAAATTATTTTAAAATTACTCAAATGAATTACATTGAACTTATATAGGTATTATGTATCAATTTTTACTTAAAATAAATTTAAATAAAATAAATAATTATTTAAATAAAAAGTTGGTTTTTAAATAGTAACCCAGTGTTTTCACAATTCATAAAAAAATTGAATGTTTTCAGAAAAATACCAAAATTTTACCCTAAGAAATTATCGATATTCCGAATCCAAAAATGAAGTCCATTTCGAATGATAAAATTTATAAAATTTCATAAATCGGGTTTAACTATTTATGACAACTAGTTTATATAACATATCATTGTTTAGTGAAACTCGGTATTTTGTACAACACACGCTATCATGGAAGGTCACGATTGCAGGTAATGGAATCCAAGTCCGGGATTCATATAGTGAAAGATCATTTTTGTTTATCATATAAAAAAATATATCAAAGATAATAAAATGAATATTTTTCATAAAATCTCGTGGTGTTACATTCTACCCCCCTTAAATTGAATTTCACCCTCTAAATTCGTCGGGGTTATTAATGGTTTACTACTTGAAAGGTTCTTTAATAGAAATCCACATTGTAAAAAGGAATACCAAATATTATCTTAAAAAACTAAAGTATGAAAAATAACGGTCACCCAAACTAACTAATCACTGGGATTCCACATAGAAGAACATATGGGAAAATATGGATATGAAAGAGTAGTCTAACCATTATGTTCTGATGAAGATTGGTAGAGAACAAGGCTATGAATAAGCCAAAAATTACAGAGCCTTAAATATGTTATTATCAATGGTACCTTCTGATTCATCAGATATAATGGAACTAGGAAAACATTTTTGGTTTTCAAGTTGATTTCCCTACAATTGAAGAATTTGAATTAGAAGAAATAATTACTTTATTTCGGTATAATCTCACCGTTGTTCATCCCTTGAACAATTTCCACTTCATCTCTTAATGATTTAAAGTTGAATATTTCATTTGTGAATTGTTAGAAGATCATGTGATAGAATGATGGGTCATTCCATATGTTTCAAAAAAAAGGATAGAAAATGTTATCAAATATACATAAGTCCATATATGGTGAGGAATTATACTTCATTTAACATACTGCTTAATAAAACTAGTTTCTACTAACTAGGGACTTCCTATAGTCCAGTGGTAGAAAATAAAGGCTTGTTGCACTTCGGTTGTGGGTCTGATTCCCGCAGCCTTGTCCGACGCGACGAGTTGTCGCCCATTCTGCAGGTTGTTCCTTTTCTTAGACTAAACTATTATAACATTCTATAAATAATATAAAAAATTTATAGCCTTAAACAATACTAAATTATGTTCAATATAATCTATTCCAATCTTCAGGATTATCCAAAATACTTATTTCCAAACTCATAGTATAATGAAAACAATTACTATAAATTTCATCTACCGAGCATGTGAATACCATCATTTATCCCTCATATATCTTGTTGGTCACATTCCAATCATGTGAATACCTTAATCATGTATTCTCTTGAAATATGAATACCCACTGAACCTTAGTGAAAATATGAATGCTGTCAAAATTCAAATCCTTCCACATACCAAAATCAAAAAATTCTATGTACTCAAACCATGATATAACATTGCCCTTATATCACTCATGAGCTCATGAATACTATCAAACATTTAATTTTCTCATTATACCTTCATTGTGCACATATCATCTGCTTTCCAAAATATTTGAATCACTTTTCATGGTTACATATACCATATAATTGTCGAAAACCACAATAAACAGTTACATATATATTCCAATGTTCAACAATACTATAAATGAGATTCCAATACATTATTTTGGAATCCCATTACAAAAACACATAATCATTCCACCACATCATTGTCATAGTCAACATTTGTAATAGTGATCGCAGGTGACTGCCCATTTTCCTTTTCATTATGAGGTTGCTCACTTTGATCATCATTAACCCTTGTTTTAGGGCATTGATTATCATAATGCCCCATTTCCTTGAACATGAAGCATTGAAGTGTTGGTGGTGCGTTCTCTGCAGTCTTTTCTTTATTAACATCGTTAGCAACCCTTTTTCCATTACATCGACACTCAACTACTCGATGTCCTTCTTTTCCACAATTAAATCATTTTCTAGTCCCTTTAATACAATATCCACCATGATTACTTCCACACATTGAGCATAAAGAAACATTCATCTTTTTTTCACCATTATTCTGAGATTTCTCCTTGAACTCCATCTTTCATTTCTTGTCAAAACCATGGGATGGATATTTTACACCAACATCCAGTTCTACCTTGATATCACAACACACAATTTCTTCATAGCTACTGAAGTCTCTTATAGCTAATTCACATCGAAGACTTGGTTTTAAGCCACTGAAAAATCGATCAACATTACTTTCAGAATTGATGATAAATCCAGATTCATACCTTGCAAGTCTTGTAAAATTCGCTTTGTATATACCAACAGATTCATCATCCTTCTTCTTAATCTCATGGGACTTCTTTTTCCATCTTTGTTTGAAGAATACGAGGTAATTTCTTACTAAAAAACAAGTCCTTGAAATCTTCCCATTCCATTGATTCAATTTGATATCGGGGCCTTGTATTCTTAATTAGAGTCCACCACTGATCTGCTTCACCTTCTAAATGGTAAACACCTAGAATGACTTTATCATGTTCTAAACAGAGATGTATGGAAAATATATTTTCAATTGTTAGGATCCATTGTTTACTAACAATTTGATCAAAGACCCATTGATAGAAGGTGGACAGTACCTCATGAAGGAATCAATAGAATATTGTTCCCTTCTCTGATCATTTGGAAATCCAAGAAGATTCATAGCTTGTGTATGTATAGTAATAATTTTTTTTCACTCCACATCCCATCACATTTGGTTTTTCAGGAGGAAAATATTTAGATTGTCCATTACATTGATCAACACGGTTCCATCGGGTTCCATCCATCATCTAAAACCCAAAAGGAATAGCGTGAGAGGAAAAAATCATGCTAGAGAAAACAACATAATAAAGGGGGTGCACATTCAATATATAACATATTGGGGTTAATTCTATAATTGATACCAAAATTCTAGGACTATAACCTATAATTATACTTAACCTTAGGAACATCCCTAGACATACATTAGAAATATCTCTAGGGATCTCACAAAAGTTCTCGCATCCATGTTTCAAAAGGATGACTTATCCTTTCATCTGATACCCACTATAGAGACCCAAAGCTTGAAGTACATGTAAATTACATTATATTTTCAGAATACTTATTACATTACAAAAAAACACACAAACAATAATAGTTTAGTGTCTTTAGAAAATCAGAACATAATCTTATAATCTTGGTGATTGATCTTCAAAATCTCTCATAATGATCTTCCTTTTTTTACCCAAAACCATTCTTTATATACACGGGAAAAATAAAACATATAAAGTGTGAGCTGAAATGCTTAGTAAGGGTTATCATGGAGAAAATGATGCAAACCATATACATTTGAACATCAAAACATGAACATGAAGTATAAACATCAAAATCATGAGTTATGAAATAAATTTTGGAAGAACATAAGACATAGATCATAAAGGAACATAAATCCTGATAAAATAGCATGGGAATAAAACATTTAATTATGGAAAACCATTAAGCACATGATATGATTCCCATAGTAGCCAAGGCATTTCTTCCAAGACCATCATAGTGGACAAAGTCCCTTTCTGAATCAAGTTCACTCATCGTTCCAGTCCTGTATCACTAAACTGGATTAACATACCATTCAAGACATGTCTATCTCATGAGATATAATTCTTTAACCAATGCATTGAAGGGAGATATAGGTCCAACCCATCTCATAATGAAATAATTCTTACTTGTGACACAATATAAACATAAATCATTCATCATAACCCAAAGAATAAAATGGGTTATATAAACATCATCCCATCATCACATAATCCATAAAAAAATGGATATCATTTCATCATAAGAAAATTGAAACCATATAAATTATATAGACAATATACTTGAAAAATACACATATGAAATAATTTCATCTTAGAAGGAAAATAGTTTTGATAAAACACTTGAATTGAATTAATAATGAAAATATGATTTCTTCTTCAAAATCATTTTATTTTCACAAAATGCCAAAAAAAATTAAAAGAAATGGTTTTTATTGAAATTAACCATGAAATTTTGTAGAGGAATATTCATTAAAATAAGTCATTATGAAACCGTAAAAATCCATTCATGCTGTATAAGAGAAAAAAACATTCTCCTCGTACTTTTGTCGGAAAAGTCAAAAAGATCCTTGTATGGTAAAAAAAAGAATGATTACTTCCATAACACAAAGTAAAAGACAAAGAGGGGTAAAAATGAAATAAAACATAAATTGAAAAAATTAAACACTTTATGAAGAAAATTTTATGGGCATGGATGAAAAATATAACCCCAGTAAATACTTACGAATAAGCAATCTCGGACAAAAATAAGACTGGAAAATTATCCCTTACATAAGGTCCGATATGCTTCTTGCGTATCCAAACGTCATGTATAATGATATAAATAATGTCATTGACTTATTACAGAATCATATTCATTTTTATGATATCCTATATGGTTCACTTATGACATTATATTACCCGTTCTTTTGTAAATTCCATGTTAAAGCATCATTTTCGGTAAAATATTTTTATTTATCGTACGTGTTTAGACATGTTGTTCATGATATTATTATTAATTATATCATGATTTAATTACTTCCAGAATGTAAATAATGATTTATATATCATATATATTCAGTATATATATATATATAATAGTTCGGTATATGAAATGAAATACATTGTTAATGGAGACGGTAGGCCATATGTACACATGAACATAGTTTTCTATTCGTTATTGAATTGAATGGAAGTAATTAGATGAAATATATATATATACATAAATACAGTAGATTTATAATTTCATATATTTCATTATTATTCATTATATATACTTTATAATCATTCTTGAATGGTTAATCATGGAAAATGAATCTCATTGCGTTCGTGGAGACGGTAGTCCGTACATACACACGACCGATTATATCATTCCCATGATTATTGAATTGAATTGGAGTGGATGATATAAAATCTTAGAATATTTATTATGTTATAATAACTATATATAGTTATTAGTTACACCATTATACCCATCCAAGTAAGGTGGTGGTGGAAAAACAGATTACACCACGGCATGGAGACGGTATTCCATACATTTGCACGCGCGGTGATTTTGTTTTCCATAGGATGGATAGAACATGAAATAGGGTTGTTTAATATTTAAAATAACATATTAGAATATTAGTGATACTGATGTTGTTAATTTATGATGAAACAAAGAAGGAATATGAAGTAGAAGACGAAATAAATTGGAAAGAATCAGTAAAGGATATTACCTCTTCTTTGATGTGCCTCTTCTTAACCTCCCCTTAAGGCACTAGAGTTGGTATTTAGAGGAGACTAGAAACTCTATGATATAACTAGAGAGTTTTATAAGTGTAATTGTCAGGGTTTTGCCGAGCTTCATGGCTCAAAATGCTGTGAAGAGAAGAGGGAAGGGGTGCCCTTTTTATAAGGGAGGAGAGGGTCACCTTAAGGAAACATAAACTATTATTGTATAATAAAGTCATATTCGGTTATTAATAGCTCCTAATAGATTTCATTTGAAGAAAAGGTTGGGATGGGTCGAAATACTCTCAACCAAATGGTTTTAGACAAGTTTAGGTTACTATTTAATACTTATCATTTATATTTAACTCTAAGTTAAATAATTATACTTTTACCGTGTATTTTTGTTTTCTTACACCATATGGTTAATAAACATACTATAACAAGAAAAATTAACCCCAAGTTGTTCTTTATTAATATATATATCCTTATATAAGTCATTTTACCGATCATTATATCTTAAAGAATAAAATATCAATTAATAATAAAATATTTTAAAAAAAAAAACTATTTTATGTCAATTTTGACATTATTTGGTACTTGGTTTTTGTGAAAATCATAACAGACTGATTAGTTTGAAAAAATTTATTTAAATAAATACTAACATGTCATATTAACCTATAAAAATAGAGGAATTCATAAAAGGTATAAAATTACATTTATTTGGGTATTTATAACATCAATTATGTTAATATTTCATTAATAAGGAAACTACTACATCATCATTGTGTCCTAAATAAATTAAATTATCTAATGTCTAAAAATTATAAATAAAATACCATTATGTATTAATTCTTATTATCTTTCTAATTAATATTTATAGTTGAATTTATCTTATGCATAACCATATATTAAAAAATTATTAGTTATTAAACATTGATTTTAACTATTTTAATTATTCTTTAAATAAAATAATAATAAATGACCTAATTTAATTCAAGTGGACCTAATGGGAAATATTTTATCCCTAACATTGTTTTTGGTCGATCTACTCTTATGAAATATAATTTGGAGATGCGTTAGGGTAATAATATCATTATTTTTACTTTTAATTACCCTATTTAATTTTAACTGTGTTAAATAAAAGTTAAAAGTTACAATTTACCAAAAATTATTTTTATCTTATTGAACCATATTTTACTCCTTGATATTAACCTTTTCTCTCGTATTTTCGAAATACCACAAACAGAATCCATAAAATTATGTTTTATGTAAATTTTCAAAATCTCCTAGGAGGTGGGTAAAAGACGGTGAAAAGTTCAATAAAATTTTTATATATCCAAAATTATTATAAAATGACTCAAATTAATTACATTTAACTTATATAGGTATTATGTATCAATTTTTACATAAAAATTTTTTAAATAAATTAAATAATTATTTAAATAAAAAGTCAGTTTTTAAATAGTAACCTACTGTTTTCACTATTCATCAAAAATTGAAAGTATTCCAAAAAATACCAAAATGTCACCCTAGGCTAATTTCGATATCCCAAATCCAAAAATGAAGTCCATTTCAAAAGATAAAAATTATAAAATTTCAAAAAGTGGGTATTACTATTCATAACGGCTAGTTTATATAATAGATCTTTGTTTAGTGAAACTCTGTATTGCGTACAACACATGCTATTGTTGAAGGTCCCGATTGCGTGTAATGCAAGCCAAGTTAGGTATGTGTGTAGTTCAAGTTCCTTTTGGTGTATCGTACAAAAAATGACATCAATGAAATTAAAGAGAATATTTTTTATAAATCTTGGTGTGTTACAATTGCAGCGTAGGATCAACTTTCGGAGGGGAGAGGGCAGCCGATCACAAATCAGTTGGCTAGTCTCATCCGCGGTACAATTGTTGTGTGGAGTCTGTGTTTTCCTATTGTGGTTGATCATTATGCGGAAATTTTTTCTTATGACGTTCCAGGAATACCTCCTCGCAGAGAGGTAGACATCTACATAGAACTATACCCCAAGACATCACCGATATCTACTACATCATATCATATGGCTCCCGCTGAGCTTCTTGAACTATGGGTATAGTTGGAGGACATGCAGGGGAAAGGATTTATCCACCCTAGAGTTTCACCCTGGGATTCACCGATATTTTTCTCTATGAAGTAGGATGGTAGCTTGGGACTGTGGGTCGACTACTATCGCCTAAATCAAGTGACCATGAAGAAATAGTACCCACTACCGAGGATTGACGTCCTCATTGATCAGCTAAAGGGAGAACGTTGGATCTCAATGATTGACCTCAGGTCTGGCTATCACCAGCTTAGAGTTCGAGATGAGGATGAGAAGAAGACAACCTTCAGATGTCTGTATGGCCACTACGAGATCTTGGTTAGGCCCTTCGGCGTAACCAATGCTCCAGCAGTATTCATGAGTCTCTTGAACAGGATCTTCCAACATTACTATTATCGTTTTATCGTAGTCTTCATCAACGACATAATTATTTACACGACTACTGAGGAGTAGCACGCCTACCACTTGCGGGTTGTACGAGATACACTCTGAGAGCATTGGCATTATTGTAAGCTCTCAAAGTTCCAGTTTTGGATTCAAGAGTTACATTTGCTGGGACACGTCATCTCAAAGGTGGGAGTTGTAGTGGATCCTGTGAAGATCGAGGCAGTGCTTTCTTGGGAGCCACCCTAGAGCGTGACGGTGGTGCAGAGCTTCCATGGTATGGATGGATACTTTCGGAGATTTGTGCCAGACATCTCCAGAGTTGCAGCACCACTTTTAGCTTTAACGAAGAAGGGGAAACCATTCTTGTGGTCATATAGATGTCATCAAAGCTGTCAGGATATGAGGTGAGATTGACCAGTGCACCCATATTGAGGCTACCAGAAGAGGACGTTGGGTATGTCGTATATAGTGATGTATCATGAACTAGACTCAGGTGTGTCCTGATTTAGGAGCGAGAAGTGATCGTGTATGGTTCACGGTAGTTGATGTAGCAAGACCAAAACAATGATACCCATGGATAAGAGTTTGAAGTAGTGGTCTTTTCCTTGATGATTTGGCAGCACTATCTGATCGGTGAGATCTTTACAGTATATTATGACCACCAGAGTCTCAGGTATATCTTATCGCAGAAGGACCTAAACCAGAGACACCGGCGATGGCTCGAGTTCCTCTAGGAATATTACTTTGAGATAGTTTATACTCATGGGAAGGGGAACATTGTAGCTGATTCTCTCAGCAGGATATCGAGAATTCAGCTACTAGGAGAGGAGACAGAGCAGCTAGCCGCGTTGCAAATATCCTTTGTGGATAGAGACGAAGTAGCCTTTCTACTGTCACTAACAGTCACTACCCACTCCTTCATAAGGACAAAGAGGCACAACATGGGGATGTTTACTGTGAGACATGACATGCTCTGATATCCATAGGGAAGGTGCCTGATTGACTTTTTGAAGGAGGAGAGCACGACTTCCTCCTTAGGGGACGTACCATTGTACCAGTTGCACTACAGGAAGAAGTGTTGAGGGAGTTTCACACATCACCTCTAGAGGTATATCCAGCAGTGGAAAAGATGTACCAGGACTGTAGACGACAACATTGGTGGCCGGGTATGAAGAAGGCTGTAGCAGAGTTTGTTTCACGATGCCTCACTTGTCAGCAAGTGAAGGCGGAGCAGCTGGTACCTGCGGGCTTGGTACAACCCTTATAGGTATTAGAGTGGAATTTGTATGGGATATACATGGATTTTTTTGGGATTTACATGTACATCCAGATGGCATGACTCTATCTAGGTGATTGTTGTCCGACTCACCATGTTGGCCCACTTTCTACCGATCAGAGAGCAGGGCATAGTAGAGAGCATGCAAAGTCTATACATGCAGTAGATTGTACATCTTCACATTATTCCATTGACTATCGTTTCCGATCGTGATGCTCATTTCACTTCCCGGATATGGAATGGGTTATAAGAGGCTTTTAGGAAATAGTTTCACTTGAGCACCACCTTCCATCCTCAGATAGATGTCCAGACTAAGAGGGCCCTACAGACACTCGAGGACATGTTTCATTCATGTGCCATTGACATTGGTCACATTTGGGTGCATCAACTACTCTTGATGGAGTTTGCGTACGATAATAGCTACCACTCCATCATCGGAATGGAACCATATGAGACACTGTATGGCCGAACATGCAGATCACCTCTATGCTGGACTGAACCTGGGGAGTCAGCACTCGTAGGTCCAGAGATGGTTCAGGCTACGACGAAGAAGGTGCATATCATTGAGGTGCAGATGAAGACTCCAATGAGTAGACATAAGTCCTATGATGATTGGAAACAAAGACCACTAGAGTTCGAGGATGGCTACCACATTTTCCTACGGGTCTCAGATCGACGAGGTCTACAAAGATTTGGCTAGGGCAGCAATTTGTCTCCACGATTCATCGGACCTTTCTAGGTCCTCAGAAGAGTAGGTGAGGTGGCTTACCGCCTGGCCCTTCCACCTCAGTTTCACATGGTGCATGACGTCTTCCACGGATCTCAGCTGAGGAGATACATGCACGACTCGACCCACATCATCAATCACGGGGAGTTGGACATCGATGACGGGGCGATGTATGCGAAGGTCCCAGTGGAGATCAAGGATCGACCGAAGCAGGTCCTACGTGGATGGTAGATTCCTCTAGTGCACATTATATGGCAACACAGGAACCTCCAAGAGTTCACTTGGGATTGGAAGGCACATATGCGAGCTCATTATCCTCATTTTTTCCCTAGTGTGTGTTGTAGCATTATGGGGATAAAAGGCCCTGAGGTGGGAGTAATGTACAGACCAATAAATTTCAAGTAATTTTTTTTCATAAATACTTTTGATTTTTACGAGTATGATGTTTCTAACAACACTTGATTCGGTGGCCCAATCTGCGCAGAATCAATTTTTGATGTTTTGTTCGGGTACATTTTGTAAACGTACATGAGGGTTTTTCTATCTTTTTTACTAGTTCTCAGAATTAAAATCTGAGGGAATCGATGTTCTCGCAGCACCGGTATTCACTTAAGGGGACCTTTACCATAGTTGTGTTTTATGCAGGATGGGAGTTAATATTTAGTGCTTTAGAATGGAATGAATAAAATTTTAGAACACAATTTTATTTAAGTTGGGAGGTTATTTTCTCCCAAGGAGAGTTAGTGTGGGGGCATACACCCACATAACCTCCCATGGGAGGATATTTGTGAGGTGGGTCCCAAAAAATTCCCCATCCTTTCATCTCCTCCATAACTCCTCCCAACTCCATAGAACATCCCTTCATTAATTCTTTTTGACAACTCCTCCATTTTAAAATGAGGAGCCTCTCCATCTCTGCATATACATTTAATGTTTCCCTACACATTTAATAAATGGATTGATTATTTGAATTAATTTCAAAAGTTTGGAATTTCATAAAAGAGGGAGAAGTATTTATTTAATATTGGCATAGAAAATATTTTTGGTGGGGGAACCTCTGGAGATTTGGAAGGGCAACGTTCTTAAAAGAAGAACGCCTCCAACGAAAAATGACATTATACCTCAATGAAGAATGAATAGTCGCCAACACTGCTTCCTCCTTAGAAGCACCCTGACATCCACAGAATCGACGTCCGTTCTCCGTGACGTCGTTCTCCGCAATACCATATACGATGACACTTGTCTTGCATGGCTCAATGACGTGTGGCGTCATTTATCGTGGTAGGGTTGATTAAATCAATATTATATGAATAAAATTGTTATTCATTATTTTTGAAACCATTTTTATCATCAGCCACATGATACTGCCTAACATAGAGGGCATGGGGTGAACGAACACAGCTTGACAATCCTCTGTTGATCCTTGTTTTTTTTGGATGGTGATGTTGATAGAAAGAGTGATGGTGACCGGAGAAAAAGTGGTGGCTATATGTTGGTCGCATGGAGAGGAACTGTGGCCCACAACCGCATGCCGCTCGACCGATGAAGAACATGTTGTGCTGGAAGAAGATCGCGAAACCACAAGCGGCGCTGCGCTGTGGAGGATCGGGGCCAGCAATCTGCGGGCCACTTCGGCGGCTAACCGACGGGCTCGCCGGCCGGTCGGGAGATGGAATCGTGGCACCCGAAGGTGATGTGCAGCAGGACCGCGGCCTGCCGAGAGGAAAGCATGCGCCAGGAAGGTCAGTCAGCTTCAGACTTCTAGTTTGAGAGGGTGGCACCGCTTGGCGCCCCCGTTTCGGGCATCTTCCCCCCCTGTGGACCGCGAGGTCGGCCAACCGCGCCGCGCCGGGCCTCGCACTACCAGGCCTGGCTACTCCCCAATCGGGCTGGTCCACCGCCCCTCGGGCCAGGATGCATGATTCACTAGGCCGGTCCGACCCTCTGTCAGGTCGGACCCGCCAAAACTAGGTTGACCCGACCTACTAGCCCACTATTCATAACATGCCAAGGCCGTTTTCACTTAAAGGGGTATACATGAAAACCGTGTGTCCGATAGATGGGTCGTCTGCAGAATTGGGACCCTCGTGACGTGGTAGTCTGTTTTCTATACTCTATGTGAGTTTTGGATGTCTTTGGAAAATGGCCTTGTTTGGAACGTGCATATTTCCAACCGGGCCACCGGAACAGAAAATCCAATATCTTTCAGACCAGACATCCAATTGACGTGCCTTCTATCGCGTCAGGTACCTTTTTCTGACACGGAACTTCAGGATACATTAACTTTGGAATCTGGGATAGTTGATGTATCAAATCTGTTACCCGAGGACCGGACCCTCCTAGAATCGAGTGTGTTGTATGCGGGAACCCAAGAGCTGGCTGTGACTGCAACGACTACCATACTGGAATCTTTCGTGGGTTCGGCGAAGAAGAATACCGTACTTGAATCCCCCACGAGTTCGGCGATGAACACTACTGTAATGTAAATCCTATATGTGTTCGACAACGAGGACTACTGTTCTTGTATCCTACGTGGGTCCAACAGTTTGAATTCTGTTCTACTATCCTACGTGGGTCCGATAGAGTAGTTGGTCTAGTATCCTACGTGGGTCTGACAACTTATTTATACTAGTATCCAATGTGGGTCTGCCAGCTTAGATGAATCAGTGACTACACCTAATCATATTTATCAATTTATGAATAATTTATACCTAAGTGATCTGATTCTTGACTTTCATTCATTATCATCAATGTGATTGACCACTTTCCAATGTGGAATGGGTTGTACTTGGGCTCGAGAGTTGGAGCCAAACTGGATGGATGACAGAGGTCTATGTTTGGGAATATACCTATATAGAGTTTGTTGATACTTTGTGATTGTATATTTTCTTGTGGTTTATCCTTCATGGATTCTGAGAGACCTTCGGGGGTCTCGGGGTCCCTACTGAGTATCTTTATACTCACCCATGCACGAGTAATTCCCACACTACGTTGTATTGGATACAGACGGCGGACATCACTGATCATGGTAGAGGCTTGAAGAGCTGGATGGTACCTAGAGGTGGACCACATGGATAGATCTACACGGAGAGGACAGATAGATCCGAGGTGCTGAGGAGACCATCTGTACCCACCCTTCAGGTGGGATTCCCAGAAGACGACTCAGTGGTTGCTGTTTTACATTTTTGCTGTAGTACTAGACATTATGTTGTCCTATACTTTTCAGTAGGGTTTGTATTCAAGACCATTTACCTTTCATTGCTTGCTTTGTATTCAGTATTAATTTGTGCTTACTTCAGCTTTCATTATCTGATGTGTTTTTTTACAATAATAAAGCCAATTCCTTCCCTTTTAATCAGGATTTACGCCTTCAGTGCTAGTCACCAGCCCCTGGACTATGGAAGGCGGGTTTCGGGTAGTCACGACACGAGCCCCAAGGACAGTTCGTGGCAGACTGAGATTATATAATAAGGATATACCCATAAAAACCATTCCTATGATTAATGGTCATTATAAATTTATTGTAATTCCATTTTTACTATCCAATATACTTTTTATCTTTATGGAATAGATGAATAGTGATTCTATATATTATCGTGATCTGTTTTTTATATTTTTTAGATATTATATTCTTATATATTATAAGACCATGGAGATGCAAAACGAACATTTGGGGATTGTATAAATGACCTTGAATAAGGAGAATCTATATTTCAAATTTTCGATGAATGACTTTTGGTTACAAAAAATTTTATTATTGCTTCAAATAAATCAATAGAGGTTTTATCAATAGATCCCTAAAATATGGATGTTATTGATAAATGGCCAAGAAGAACCATAATAATTTATATCTATAGTTTTATTGGGTTGTTCATACATTAGTTACACTTTTTTATATATTTATCAAGACAATCTAATAAACCCTACTAGTTTATTCAAAAGGGCGTTATGTTATTATGAAAAAATGAAGGTTAGTTAAATTTTAAAAAAATGAAGATACAATTTATAATCTTGTCTATTCATGGACTACTAAGAATTGGATAAGGGATTTTTATATATAGTGATGAATCAACTAGATACTACGATGTGTCCTCATCTAGATGATATAATGAAAGCTCATAGTAGTCTGAAATTGAACATTAAAGATTAAAATTACCTGAATTGTTGCTTGGAACTAGAAGTGTAATTTTTTCCTTGAAAACATGGATAAATTAACTTTACAATAAAATTTATGATATATATATACTAAACATAGTGTTGTGATGTATATATATACATAGTAATAGTTAGTTTTATTATATAGAAGACAGTTGGAGATTTTATATCGAACTCTAAATTCCCAATAAATTTCCACCATGAGAAAATGAATAAGGTTGTCGGTTCCCTATGACAAAATTTCCATTCTAGTTCATCAATTATATGGATTGAAATAGATTTAATATTAATGGGGTTTAAGAAGATTCATCATGAAGTTTTAATGTAATGGGGAAGATCTTATTTTCATAGGTGAATGTTCACTCAATAGTACGTGATCAAATTAAGATGGAATGAATATAATATGTTGAATTATTGAAAAACATTAAGAATCTTCTTGTTAGGTCCATAAGGCTGAATACCCTTAGAGTTGGGGTGAATCAGGGTATGACTAATTTAAAATTAATGAATGTTCTGATCTTGTTTCGCTGTTCAGCAAAAAACTCTTCTCTCTCATTCCTGTTGCACAAAGTAAATAGAATGTAAAACATTCACAGGACACAAAAATTTTACTTGGTTCACCGCAAAGGGCTACGTCCATGGAGCATACGCCGACAAGTTTCTGGTCGTACCAATTCCACTATACCTCACTATATGTGGATTATAATGTTCAAGCTAGATCACTTCTATGCCCAGGATCACTGCCTTTACAATGTTTAGGGTCAGCTCACTGCATCCCCAAGGGTCACTCCCTCTTGGTCTCTCTCCGGCTCATTGGTGGTGGAGAGGATCACCTTCTTTCTCTTCCTTTTCTCACTTCACTTGGAAAGAATTCACTCATAGTTTATAGACCTATAGGTCTCTTCATTTTCATGATTGAATGAATCTTCCTCTTTATGTAGATGCTCTATTAAAGTAAAACTTTCACCCGTAGATGAATATCTCTTTGCATCGAAGGTATCATGAAAACTTCCAACTTCCACGCAGCCTGAAAATCACTCCCGGAACCAAACCTTACTGGGCATGCATGTCTAACTCGGCGTGAAAGTATCGACGTGAAAGTCAGAATGGGCACGTAAGTCCACCTCAGACACTTACGCGACACAATCTTCCCCAACTCCAAACATGTGTGACTCTCTTACTTTTACACCCAAACCAACATTGGCGCACAACTGCCAACTGGCGCACAACTTCTCAGACTGGCGTGAAACTTCAACCATCGGTGCACAACTTCACTTGTGCGACCTACACACCACTTTCACGTCCACCACACCTACGCGACGAGAGCTCTGATTTCTCAAAGTATTGAACTCCGGTTAAGATTGAAGAGGGGTGGCCCAGTATTTATAGGCAAATTGACCACCTTGCGTGGCAGCGCGCAAGTCAAATGCGCGACTCAGTCTTAGCGCGCATGTCTTCTGTCCTCTTAGACACTTGCGCGGCCAACTCCCAAACTTGAGCGAACATGTTTCCTGATACATATTATGATCTTATGATCTTGAAAATATTATGGAGCACAATTTTTCTATACTCCAAGTCCTCGGCGCACAAGTCCCTTTGCCAAAAACACTTTTCTTCATTTGTCAATTTTCTGGCCCAAAAATTTGGCAAACACTAGAAAATGGTGCCACCTTGTATCTGTTGTTTTGTACCGCATCCAGATCATCCATTCCTTTGGTCTATGTTATAGACTCAAACATGGATCATTGACCTCAGCTCTTGAACTTGGAATTCCATCATGAAATCCTCTTTTTCAACAAATTTGTATGTCATCATTTTGATTTTTCAACAATCACTACTCAGAAGTCCACTTTGTCAACAAAAACAGTCACCTAAAAAATACTTCAATGATGCCTTGAGGGATTTTTTCCCAATAGTTATTAAGTTCAACAATAATTCCATTGTATTTTAATAGATTAAGGATAATTAATGTGTTCAATAAATACCTAAATTGAAGGATCCATTGGATGAAGATCATAATTTTACATTATAAATTAATTTGTGGTGAATGCATATTTTAACAGATCTTAAAGATTATTTCATGTGGTATAAGATGAAATTGGATATTTTATAGAATTTTTCTCTATGATTGGTGAGTAATAATTTTATGGTTGATTAATATAATACTAATGGTATTTTATAAATATTACCCATAACCAAATGGGAATGGGAAAACAGTAACTTGGATTTCAAAAATGGATTAACCAAATCATATAATTAGAACAATATAATTTTGTTTGTTAATGATGTAATTAAAAAATATGTGAATTTTATTTATATAATATAATATTTCCCTATATATGGTCTTACATAGTTGTACATTAGTATTTTTTTATAATGTAAGGATTACCACTCTCAATCAAATATTATTAGGTTACAGGGATAACCACTATGTTCACGATTAGCATACATAAGAGTTTGTGTAATGACATGGGTTTTAGTATAGAATATAATACATATAATTATGTTCACTCTGAGAGTAATATTAAAATTATAATGACATATTGAGAGAAGTTTCAATGGATTTCAAATGTGGTTGGGATCAGCACATTCCTTTGATGGAATTTTCTCACAGAAATAAATTTCAGTTGTGAATTCACATGGATCATTATGAATCCCTAAATGAAAAGAATTTAATAACTCCAACTTAAGGGGATAGTATTTGAGAAATAAGGAAGTTTGGTAATGGTATAACTAAGGATGTGGAAATGGTGTTTATATCCATTCAACATTATATATATTGGGGCATGAAGCCAAATACAAGTTCTCAGAGATTTAATTTTTTTCAATATGGATGAAAAAAAACATTATCACAACTGGTGATACGATTTATGATAGAGTTCATGTATATCATGTTTAAATATTAAGAAAAAAATAGTCATGACTTCTTACAAAGTTCAAATCATAGATTAATTTGATTAGGATTGTAGTCAGTGATTCATACTCAGTTGATTTTTAGTTAAACCACACTAGATCATTAAATCATTATTTATGAATAAACGTGAATTAAATTTTTCAAAAACCAAGTGTCATTATGCAAGATTTATGAATCCTTCAATATCCTAATATCCCAATGGCCTCTTCCATTGATTTGTGAAGGATTTCTTAGAACTATAACATGGAAGGAGTCTTTCTATCTCTAGGATATGGGAAGGATGAGAGATGAGGTTTCAAATTTATAAGAACTAATCTATCCATGAAAATGTGTTCCTCATTATTTATATATCCATTGAGAGACCCACAAAATGGGTTAGCTAAACCTCATATCTAAAAGTAACAACAAGTAAATAGAAAAATAAATGTTTCGAAGAACTAAATCCATCATAATTTCATTAATATTTTTTTCAATTATGTTAAATATATAATTATTTTATTCCATGATATAACTGATTCATTAAATCAACTATTAATACCAATCATATTAAATAGTTCATGACTATAAAAATAATGTTGATTTGTATAACATTTTTCAAGGTATTCACATAATATCGTATAAGAATGTTAAATAAATAAATTTCATCCAACTATTAAATTCATTAATAAAAATGAATTTATTTATTTGTTGATTATCGATTATTTTAATAAATTTATCATACTAAATGGTGGGGACCATCATTTCATATATTCATATTCACCAGAATAGGGCGTATAGTAGAATTTGTTGTTATGTGGTACCCAATAGGTCATTCTCATGATAGTGGTGAATATTATTCATAGAGTATGAGTGGAGTATTACAACCCATTAATGGCCTTAAAAAGATAAGGAATAGTCATTGAAATTAAATCCTCTTAATGGAGACACATCAGTTAATGTAATCTCCTTTTCACATGATATCCCATAATGCAGGATGATAAACTTGTGTTGTAATCCTTTATGGGATTAATATTTTTTTTACATAACTAGATTGACCATCCTTCTTCTACCTTTGTTATGGATTAAGTGATGGTACAACCATTCTACTCAACTAGCCCAAAGATATCAATTCCTCAACTTATAAATGACAAATTATCTCTTGATCATTCAAATAATTCCATTGCACACAATATGAAACCAACATAAGATACATCATCACGACCTCAATGTCATGTTTCTTACATATAACAAATTATGCAGTAAAATGTTACACATTTATAAAGATATAAATCTAGGAGACTAGTAGACATTTTGATAAATAGGATCAATGAATCCAACATGAAATATGTTTTTTTCCTATTAGAATGTAAGTACTCATGATCTCATAAACTAATGATTACTAAGTGCAATGTTGGTGAGATTAATTCCTAATGTCTTTGATCCCCCAACAGTACACGGTCACACATAATATATCTATATATGCATAATGCATCTAGATATATTATCTAGTGTTATGATTACAATTATGGTATCATTAGGTTTTCATTACAACCTTGAGAATTCTAGAGTCCCTTAACAAAATTTTTAATCAAAGGAAATAACTATAAATAAAGTGCATGAAAATGTGTTAAGAATATCATTTTATTAAAACACACAAAGACACACAAAATATATATATATATATCATAATCATTATACATTTAATGGTATCCAAAATACCTACATATGTTGGGTATAAGGAAACCACAATCAACATTCTCATGTGAACTAGAGACAACTACATTGAAGTATACACCCTCTAGCTATCACATATGAATCATGATTTAACTATGAAATGGATTTAGTTAGGGAGTCTACCCGAATAATCAATATTGGTACACATCTAATATTGACCTCGCCAATCAGATTAAAATCACTTTTGATATGAAAATTTTAAAGTATATTCATTTTATTCTAGTGTGACTTGGGATCCGTGGAATGAATAACTATATGATTATTATCATAAAAACTAGAAAATCGTATATAATACTAGTCACAACACTAATGTATGTGCCAATTTTCTATATATAAGAAACCTTCTTATCAACATCAACATCTACTATATAGTCAAATTATTTTATATATGCGGTGAACATTTGTTTTTGATATTTTCATGTTCATTGCACCACTATTCATAGAAATTACATTTAATGAATACAATTTGATATCATCATGACATATTTGGAAACTTGAAATAGTTTATTACATCACTAATAGTTCCACAACTCCTCGACACAAAAGTAACCTATCCTTTTTACAACTCAAGTACATCAATGTTGTGTTTAATATTTTCCAATAAATCTCCTTATATTATATTTATTTCATCACATAATGACTAAAGAAATGTAATCATTGAACCTGTTATATAAATTAAAATACATGATAGATACCACTGCTATGGAAGAAGCATTTGTACTCATTATTTCAATATCTTCTTCTATTTGTGGACACATTTTATGGGAAATATCATGACCAAATGTTATTAGAAATAACCCCCTCATTATTTTTTTAATATTATAGAATTTGTGTAACTTAAAAATATTTTTTACATTTCCTTAGCTGAATCATCTTCTATAATATATCTCAATAGATCTTGATCTTTAAAATGTTGGATACTTCACCTATGTGATTTATAGTGAATCATTCATTTAACCAATTCATAACCAAAAATAAGATTTTCAATTTGATTCCCACTATTATTATGTCCACAAAATATATTATAATGATCACAATGTCATTTCTATTAAACATATTATATACAAATAGATCTATTTTGTAATTGAAAACCCAATTCCCTTATAGCCTCATCCATATGAACATGTCTTGAATGAGATGAATTCTTGTATCCATTAATGGACCTCTACACCATGAAAACATTATTGGAACTATTTGAATTAATTAACCCCTCGTATTGAATTATATAAGTGAATTCAACCAAAACAAATGTTAGAAAACTATTTTTGACATTAATTTTCAAAATTTATAAATATAGGAAGTGTGAAAATTTACGTTACATTATAATATATTTTTTCATTGATACTAGATAGAAAATATCATCATATAATATTACATGATGTTGGATAAAACAATTTCCACCATTTTTGCATTATATGTATTGACGATTCCATCAATTTTTATATTTATTCAGAAAACCCATTTTCACTCAAAGGGGTTTAAATAAACATTGGAATCTTTGAAAATCCAAAATAAATTATTGTACATTTAATCCATCTCATAATTCCCGGAATAATTCCATTTAGTACCATTCTTTCATTCTACTTTTTTTTCATGAGATAACCTATCAATGATGAACTGGCCAGTGATAAGTTGGTTGTAACAACTACAAGCCCACAATCAATGGGCCATGGGATTGAGAGTTTCTATGAGTAGGAATATAACAAACATTAGATTCTTGAGTTTAAGGTTTTGTACAAACGTATGCATATCAATACACATAAAATTTTGAATAATGAAAAATACATACACCAATCCATTGATACATATAAACACCATAATATAGTATGAAAAATATATGCAGAACGAATAATGTGAAAAATACAATCCCAGATAAAATAAAATGATGTAAACCCCATTGAAATTATTGGACTATATGTAAATTCATATCCTTTTATAAATAATGTTCTTCAGATCCCAACTAATCTCTCTATTCACCTAGCTCACCAAGAACAACATAGAAAAATTGTTATTATTAATAATATATGACATATGTGGGAATATCCCATGAATGGGTGAGTACAATAATTCCCAATAGTAAACTCTGAAATTTCCAAACAAAATCCTCAAGGTAGCGGCCAACCCATTAAAATGGAATTTCATTATAATACAATAGATACAATGATAACGTACCCATATACTCATAGTAGACACTAAGTCTCAGGATATGGTTATATCTAAAATTATAGTCGAGGAATCTTCTAAGGAGTTTGTAGCAATACTATCCAGGGAGAACACACTCTTTGAGTATGATAACACGGATGGAATCTATTTGGTTTTTCATTCTTGTCAGGTATCTCCATGTATAGGATACAAAATAGACTTATTAAGTGATCGACAAAAATATGGGGGTAAAACCTAGGGCCACAAGGTATCACAAACATACATCATAGTGATAAAACTTATGAGTAATGGATGGATCCCCATGTAGTGTTGGCCACCCAGATACTAGAAACCCTACCTTGTCCATAAGACAACAGGGTATCCCACTCTAGGTCTCATAAAGGGATACCAAAACACTATCTGAAATGATTCCCATAAATGTGATCTCATTCATATGGTCAGTATGTATGGAATGACTATTGACTAACTTTGGAGGATCGAGAGAACATACCATAGTGAAATAGGTCCAGGCCAAATACTTAAAGGGATTCACACCTTCCCTTAAAAAATTACAGTACATGTAATTAGGGTACATGATGTGTACTGCTACCCCTAAGCTAGAGCTTTTCCATGATAATGAACCTATTCATATGGCCCTAAAATCCTAGTCATGAATGTCTACCAGGATGTGTTGATTTACCATTCCATGTATCAGTTCCCATATTAGCCTTTGTACTCAAGATATATATTGTATTTAGAATTTTCTAAGGATTTTTACCTTCCATTTTATGTGTCGAGCTGATATGTCGTGTTCTACGGAGTGTGATACTTTCTTCTCAATAGAATCCATAGATCTATATCAGAGGATTAGAAGTCTTGTATGTTGAAAATAAGTACTGTTTTTACTAGTATTTACCATAATATATGAATCTTATTCACACATGAACTCACTAAACATTGACCATATACTTATAAATATTCATTTTTGAGAAGTATGGATCTAGTTAGGTTGATAATTACATCTCCTCTTACGTGAATCATTCCACTTGATTCGTATAGGAAACCAATTTTTCATTTCATCCTATCACCACACACCAAATACCACATGAAGAACTAGAAATTTTTTTCTAATCCATCATTTATGTACTTTGATCTCAATCCCACCATAACTGTGATCCCAGACTTGTTGTACCTATATGGTGCACCCGGAAACAGCTGTACAATGATTGACTAGAGGATATTTTCCGAACCAATGTCCATAATAATTTTCGATGATTAATTAATGAATAACTAGAAACGAAATTAAAAAATTAGGAATTGAACATAATAATTATTCAAGTTATCCTCGATTCATTTTTCCTGATTAATGAACAAAGGGATATAAATTAAACATCATGATAAATCCATAAATTTGATGGAAATAATACCGTACCAATGATACAATCATTCTATGAATAAATATTTTAGTTCATTTATTCCAATTCATTTTATGAGAAGAAAATATTTATAAATATATATTATAGAGACATCATAAGTCAATCATGGATCATTTGTTGATATTTAATGGTGTCAGTGTGTTCTTCTTGACAAGATATGCAGGTTCTGCAGGAGCACCAATCACAAAAGAATTATTGTCCAATGATCATCCATGGAGAACCCTCAGCCATATTATATATAAAATTATATGTAAATGATCCCATAATTTAAATTTTTTATAACTATCTATATATAGGGGTTTAAATAGATCGAAATTACAACAAAACAAAGAAAAACACTAATTTACTTAATTATATTTGTTCTCATGGTAACATTACCACCTCCAGCTCATAAAAAAAAGATAATGTAATGTATATGGTAAATACAATTCTCTAAAAATAATGGGGAAATCAAATTTCTAATCCATTACTATTTTTGGAGTTATTTTACATTTCTATGGAAATTAATCACATGTGATATTAATATATTTGTTTACATTTTTATCATATCAATTAAATGGTCATGAAGACTTGGATAATCACCTAGTCTTAGAATTAGGATTCTAAAATATTGTTCAATTTATTTAAATGCATTACATGGAAATAATATAGTTTAGAGATTCCCTAATAATATGCATTTCAACCAAAAAATGTAAAAAAATTCTCCAAAAAAATTTTGTAATAAGATCTGCTTTTGGTTTTTCACTCCTAGGTGCTCAAATGAAGATTAATTATTGAAAAAAAACATTAACATGGGTAATATATCAATCAAGATGGTTCATATCCATCAAATCCACAATGTTTACATGGAACTCAACAATGTTATCACCATCATCAATATCCATCATTCCCATTTTAATAACATGGGATGAGCCACTCACATGACGACATAGCTATGAATTGTGAAAGATTTTATGTTTTTGGTATAATATTAGTAGTATAGATAAGAGCAATGACTTCTTGGTAAACCTATGTAGTACTTGCAGTGGGCCACTGAATTTCTGAGATAGCTTGCCACATCAGATAAATATCCTCAATCCATGTCTATGTGAGACCATTAGGATCAGTTGGCCTCCATCCTAAAACTCCAATGGTCTAAATCATTGGTCAATATAGGAATTATGATAAATATATGAAGCCATAGTCCACTAATATATTATCATAACCATATCTTTAGTATATCACTCTATCTACTACCCATAGTTTTTGAATTTTTTAGGGTTGTCCATCGTCGTGGTGACCAATAGGGCCCCTCGAAAAAATTCTTTTTTTCATTGATACAGTGGAATGGTAGCTAATATTGTATGCAAAACAACTAGGGTATATGATAATTCCATCCATGTACAAATTACTACATCAAATCCCAAAATAATATCTATAGATAAAAAATGGCCTTCTCTGTTTGGTTATTAGTCTGCTGGTGAAACATTGTTCAAAACTGCAACTGAGTCCCAAAGTACACAAGGAAAAAATATTCATAATAATGATTTAAATTGTAAATCATGGTATGAAACTATTTTTATGTGTAATTTTTTTATGGATATCATCTCATGCACGTAATCAAATCTCGAGCTCTCTATTTAAATTTTTTATCATATAGTTAAGAATTGGGACAACTTAGTGATTCTGTCTAAGATCACCCAAATGGTATCATGTCGTTTATATGTGCATTGAACACCTATCATCACGTCAACATATATCATCTCCCACTTCAACTTTTTAATCTCACGGGGTTGGATTTTTTTTAAACCTAGTTCTCTATCATCAATTGTAGGAAAGTGATGCATCAAGAAACACTAATACACCGTTATTTATATCTATCCACTAGAACTAATGATGGATATCAAAGTACATCATTTAAAAACCTAAATTTATGTAAAATTGTTGAGTATGAAAATCTATCATCTCCTCCTAACACATGTTCACTAGATCTATAATGTGATTAACATATCTTATTCCTCGTCGAAAAAAGGAATAATATCTCTTGATAATAAAATCTCCCACTATTTTACCTTTACTAATGGTAAACACTAACTCAAAGTCATAATAATATAGGAAAAATATTAATCAAGACTATGTCATGATATAATCCTTCCATGATAATATTTACATGAGACTCTTATGGTTATAAAATATGATAATCTACTCACCTATAAGGTATCATCTCAACATCTTCAATGCGACTATGACATCATCCTACTCAAGAATGTGTGTTGCATGGTTAATCACACATGGTCTAAACTAACATGAATTATAGGAAATTTCCACTTTCCACTACATCATAACACAACCATGTACCATTATTAAATCATCATATAAAGTTATGAAGATGATACCATCCTATGTAAATCTAAACATGGGGATGAACATCAAGCTCTTTCTCATCTATTGAAAATCATACATGTAATTTTCTATCCACATTAATGGATTCCCATTTAGGTTACAAAATATCAATAGAGTATATATCCTATCGAAATCTTCAACGAATATTTCATAACAACCTTCCCACCTATGGAATACTTGTACCTCTATCATGCTCTTGGTTGACTACTAAGAAGACACTACTAGGAAATTTGTTGGTACCACTACCACCCAATATAATAATATATCATGTCATAAAAGGTAATTCATGATATATAGTAATGTTTCATAGAATGATTCTTATTAACATGGATCCATCGTATAGTTATTAGGATTATCCTCAAGTCTCTTCTGTTGTCCTCCTTAGAGGTTGGCTACAATAGGAATTTGTAAATTAATACCACAAAAAACTTATCTAATAAAAGTTGAAAGATTAGATTCTTGAGTCTCATGAGAACTAATAGTCAATTTTTCATTTTTAAGGTATTTACCATATACTAATAATTAAAATTGAAACATTATAATGATAAATTTTTTATATACTAATCTCATAATTGAAGTTATTGATAGCCTTATCTGAGGAAAATCTATGAGATCCAATGTGTCCCTCTCAACTGATTAGAGATTTCAATGATCCCAAATAGTGGGAACTCATTAATTAGGTTCATCTATTATAGTATATGGTAATCTAAAAAAAAAATGAAAATACAACATTCCTTCTTGCAGAACAATACTGGTGCAACAGAAGGGGACACACTAGGTCTAAAAAATCCCATTTCAAGTCCACCAATTGTACGCTCATCTCATGAAGCACTGTGGGAGCCATCTGATAAGATGATCCAAATATAAGGGTGACCTATTGTGTAATTTAATGAATAATTATATATCTTTATGGTAATTTATAACTATAACATACAAAGGAAAGACTTCCTTATACTCTCCCACTACTGCACTGGGATTCCCATATAATCCCCACCTCCATGAGTCATGTAAAAAAATGGTATGTAATAAACTAAACTATACCATGAAGGAGAAAATCATAGTATTCCTAGGTTACATTTATAATAATAAATCAATGATTCATCCCATAACCATGGAATCACACCATACTCCACCTAAAACTTTCAATTTGATCATGAACTATTAATAGAAAGTCTATTACTTTGATTACACCATAACGCTTAATCCCAACTATAAATAGATCCCATAAGAATCATTATCCTCCAATAGTCAAACAAAACTACTAAAAAATGTGTGTGCTCACTGATTCATCATTTCTAGATGTCTTTGTGTATAATATTCGAGCCATTAGATCAACTATACTCTCTTTTTATTGAACCATTGATGTAGAAAGAATTGAATTAATCAAACACGTGTCTATCATCAACTGATATATGTAAGAAACAAAACCGATCAGACCTCTGATAATCTATGGAACCTTTTGGTCATATTCCTCGACTGCCTACAAAATTTCAGATCCTTGAGAACCATAACCCTATGTAAGGTGGGGTCCACATAGGGGTGGCAGTGGTGACATGTCAAGACATCATGCCCATCAAGAATAAATCCCTTATCCTTTTACATGCCATATTCCCTATATAACATCATGGTTCTCCCATGACCTATAGCATGGAGGCCCATCCCCTGACATCTTATAAGACATATGGTGGGATGGATAATCATTCATGAGAAGTCCATGACCATCACATGAATAAAATCACCTCTATATCAGATGAATATAGTTATTCTGTCTACATGAAGCCACATAAACTCTATCCCAATACCACCTCTTGAAACACTGGACATGTCCATATATGTTTATCAATCATTTGAAACCTACTTTTGAGGAATCATCTCTTGTGTAACCACTATAATAAACAATTTTTTATTTGTTCCCATCCACAATACACTCTATAAACAGGGATATATCAAGAAATCCATAAAATGTAGGAATGTGTAGTGGTAAAATAGTAGCTCAGATATATATTTATATACCTCTCATGAATTTACATGATCTTAATAACTGATCATGGACCATTTTTTTTGAGTATCATCAGTGTTTAGTGGACCTTAAAGAAGACATTTCAACCATCCTTCTACCCTACTGATGTTATTGAAGCTACTATATCCTCACTCCCAATAACATAGATAAAAAAATTATCTATTAAAAGGTACCCAAACATTTTCATTGAAGGAATCATCTCGATATATTATTAAACCAGTAATACATAGTATCTTATTGTAGATACATGGAGATGAATCTCCCCCACGACCACCATCCTATCAGTAGAGGCCTTCAAAATATGAAATAATAATGTCACAACCTCAAGCCAATCTGGAGATCCCTATGGGTATGGCTGACACCAAAACATGAGGGGTATATATCACTGAAAATCATTATGTATGGTCATCATGTCAACATCATCTACTAGAAATACTTGTACAATATATTTCTGGATAGATCAAGTTATAATTGGTGAAACACATAGTGGAAAATCCTCCTAAACAAGTCCATAGATAAAATCCTCCTCACATAGCAGATCATCCTTGTCATCCCACTGTGGAATCTAATCTGTAAATTTTCACGGTGGCATCCTAAAATTACAGTATTTACCATTTTGATTATTTATATGTACAGATATGACTAAGGAATTGTGTGGAGCTATAACACATTCTAAATAAATTCAGGTGACTATGTTTTCCATGAAACTAGTGCATACATGTAATAATTAGATAAATAGGTTATCAAAGCCTAGATGAATGGATACATCATCTTTTAAACAAATAATAGACAGTTGTGTAGGAGATTGAAACTGTAAACCCCTGTCTTTATTTCCATAAAATCAAAACAAACGTCACTACTACAAAAAAATAAAATAAAAAATTCCTTCCTAAGACAATCCTCTCTAAAAAATCTCTATCATGAACCTACATATCGATGCCTACCTTGGTGGCCATAATTAGACTCTTTCTAACCTAATACAACATTTAATTCTCCATGGGATTGAAAATATAAATGTGAAGGAATATCACACACATGGGAGGCCTTATCCTAAGGTAAATGTATATATGCACACATCTCCATGTCCATAAAATTTAGAAATGTACGAATACTAATAAAATGGATGCATAAATTTAAATCTCAAAATATTATACCAATATAATGTCGGAAATCATAATGGATGAAATACCAACCCAATGTAATTGTAAAGAATTATATCCATCTATAAATTGGGGTCTACAATTCTATGTGACACATAGTGAAACTCTTTATCTGTCAAGCCCATCAATAATATTTATACTCCCTGTCCCCCAAGATCCTCATTTAATTATCAGTCATCTATATTAAACACAATATGTTTCGGAATATCGCATTCATATGTCAGTATAAAAATTCCTACTAAGAAACCCCAAAAACCAATAATAAACATCATGATAACAATCATCTCATCATAAGGGAATGTTAATATAATATAATAAATACAAAAATAACATCTAGATATAATCAAATTAGGCATTGTGCTGTAAGGAAAAGTAAAAATGACATTGCTTTCCTAGAAATCTTCTTGAGTGTCCATAGAAACACTCTCCTGAAAGACCTCACACCATGAGCATGATAACACTAGAGGCATCATTATGATAGGTCATATTCCCTGAGTATCACCAAGAGGAAGAAACATGCTAGATTTTTGAATGGATGGACTCGTATACAGGGAATACTCCCAGTTCCCTAGGGTAATATCGACTATCTTAAACTGGATTGACCCACAATATAAGCGATCGAAACCAATGTAGTTTTGATGACACTGATACCTAAAATCCCACATCGGGTATAATGTGATAGTTGATACCACTCATAACATAACAATGGTATTACAAAACACTATAACAAACAGTCAACATCGAGTGGATCCCAATCATATGGATATGACATAATGTCACAATATACCATTATAGTGGAGGACTAAGCGTACATACAATAAGAAAAATGGTCAATACTAATTAGAAAAACAACTATAAATCTTAGTTTAAAATTTATATTTTTATCATGTAGTGTACACAACAAAAATCTCTAACGCTGGACCTTTCCATGTTTGTGTGTGGGTGCCTATGTCCGCACACATGTATACCAAGTCATTCCCAAGTATGGGGTCATGTTCACGTACCGTGTCATGTTTGGGTACATGGATCAACCCATATAATATGGAATTGTACATTCCTATGTACCTTCCCATGTACATTTTGATCAACCATTTAATTTAACTCTTTGTGTGCAGCATTTTTTGTGGAATTGTACACATTTCACATGAAATGTGATTCTTTCTTCTCTACAAAACCCCAAGTGTTGCATCCAATTCCAAAAACAGTTTGTATCTCTCTATTACAATGAACATTATTTTAGTATATTCTAGAATCAATTTAACTAATTCAAACTTATTTTACCTTAAACATATAATCTAATTCATCTATGTTCCTCACTGAAAATTATGTATCTTGTCGGGGTAAGCCTTTACTTAATTGATCACTTGAATCTAACCACTTTATTCACGTGGGAAACCACTCGATCATGCCAACATAGATGATGAATGAATAAAAGATGGGGACTAAATGAAAAAAAAATAATGTAATTCCACCAAGGATTGTGTTATCCATGATTTATTTCCATTAAAATGAAAAATGAGGAGGGAAAAATAAACAATGATTGAAATAACAAAATTCCATGTAAATAATATCATAGCAAAAAATGTAATCAAACCATGAATAAATATGATAATTGATTTATTAATGTTCATGATAGGATAATAAAAAGAATATAAATACTTATAAAATAATAATTCCATATAAACCTATTTATTTTATTGACAGATATTGGTTTTTGGAAATTGTTATTTGTAATGGACCGAACAATTACCCATTAATGTGTTTTCCCAAAAAGAACTAGGTTCAATCAAGAGGTTCAACCGAATCAATGTCACATGTCATGGTCGCACACAAAAACGGTGGCACCACTATTAGTTGAACCGCATACGGTGGAACCGTAATGGTCGCACCAACATAGTCTCACACTAAAACATTGGCACCATGACAGAGGAACAACTGATGGTGGAAGAATGACTGTGGCACCATGAGGGTGGAACGGTGATGGTTTCACTATAACTGTCGACCCATCACAGTCGCACACCAAAGTGATGGCACCACATACGGTGGAATTGTGACGGTGGCACCTTGACCGTGCCACTGCATATGGAGTCTCACAAAGTGGTGTCCCTCCCTTGTTTCTTTTTCACATTGTACTCCCGTAATGTATCTGTTAACATTAGAATGTATTAATACCTATTTAAAATGCATTAAATAACCATAATTGATATCAAAAATCACCAAGAGGTGGTCTTCCCTTGACATACCAAAATGTGTTGCTTTTTCTTCAGATCCACACCATTTTCCCATAGGTTTTAGTTCCACCCCAATTATGAATTTTCCTCTATTTAATAGAAATCTCCTTTAACTCACATCCATTATGGCCACCTACCCAATGTGAATTATTATATGAAAACTAATTTTGTCAAGTGTAACCATAAAACAGTGTGGTAGAAACACAATCTTCACTTAAAGTCATTCAATATTTTTATATCCTATTACTAAAGGATATTTCCTTTTAATCGCACGAGAATTCATTACTCTTTTTTGTTGGTATCTTTTCCTTTCCTATGTGTGTTTTTAGATCCCCTTCCTGATGCTAGTGGTGCTCCAATACTAGAGGCTTTCCTACACACCCTTGGAGTCCCTAACGTTCCTCCCCAATATGTCCCGCATCCCGAGTTATTAGTGCCTGGAGAAAAACATTGATCATTGATCTTCCATGTAGGGTTCTCATTTGACCTTCTTTAATGTGTATCATGCGGGGTGTGTGAAATAATGTTCCTTTGGGGATTGATGCAATCAAACCATAATGATGATAATGAACAGAATTTTAAAGAATTAAGGGGTGGGTTTAATGATGATTCATTACTATTTTAATCTTTCTTATAAGTTTTTAATTGTAATGGATTATTTCATCTAAAAATTGAGGTCGAATGTGGTCCTTTAATACACTCTAATGTGCCTCTGTTTCTAGTTATTTCTGTTATGATTAATTCGATATAACATAAAAATTGGTTAATCCCTTAAACCTAGTTGATTATATGATTTTCCAGTGAACAAGAATCAATATTTAAACACCCTGATTAACCTGACAGAAAATAAGGAACTCAATGAATGGTTTGTTTAAAAATGGAAACTCTCTTCCTTGCTCTTGGTAATATGTATGGATATTCTACTTGATTCTTGTTGGGTCACATGGATGGGGATCAGATCCCCAATTATGGATAAATTTTGGTTTTGTTTATCTAAGGCCATATGGGGATGTATGGTGGGCTTGGGTAGGTTCTTGTACATTGATGGATCTCACAGATCCCATTTCTAGTTGTTACTTACAAGATAATTTGGTGTGAATGCTTAAAGTGCTACGTGGCTGTTTTCTTTCCTTGGCTTGTGAATATTCCTGTTAGTTTCCCAATAGTGAGTAATTATTTAAAAAGAATCCACTTAGATTTGACAATATGAATGATTTCAATGGAGAATTGTTTTTTGGAGTGAGATTTACCTTGGTAGTGGGTTTTTGGATTTTTATGAATGAATAGAAACAAGGTTTCTTGTATATGGATTGATGATTAAACCCCTAGGTTGGGATGAGTTCCTGTTTTCCTATATTTGTAATTTAGTTATTATGTTACTTATTTTCACCCCACCTAAGTTGAGAACTTCTTGCTGAACACCCCCATTTAATGGCGGAGGTTGTTTTTTCCAACCCTCCTATGAGTGGCAGTTTATTATGTCATTTTCTACTCCCTTTCTTGAGTAGCCCAAGACACATAGGGTAGGCTATGATAGATTTAGGTCCATTACAGACCAATATTCTTCAAGCAGGAAATGTTGTTGTGGTTGGAAAAAGTGTCTATGGGATGGTTGTTTCCCAAATGTCATCGGTACGAGGTAGAGGTTTCAACGGGTGTGGTAGTAGTTGTTTAGGCTCTAGTGTCATCGGGAATGTCAGTTTTTGTTCTAGCGTACATGTCTATTTGAGTGGTTACGTGCGGTTGTGATAGACCAGGTGTTTGTTGGTGTAGTTGTGGTTATGGTGGAACCAAAAAGATTTTTTTTGGGTGGCAGTGGGATTGCTTTGAGAATTGAGGGGGAGGTATGATGCATAGGATGTCTTCAATAACCAGTGGGAATGTGGTGCGTGGTAACCAATCATTTTTGACTTATTATAATTATTTTATATGATTTTCATAATTTGTGGAGTGTTCCTTGGTGAGGATAGGTGGATAGATTCATTTATTAATTCTTTGGTTACATCCTTTTATCACGGGGAATTATAGTTCCTCCCCAGTTGTGCACAGTAGATTTTGGTTGTCCCTAGTCAGCATACTGGTATGATCACCCTACGTATATAAAACTACATTCGGGTTCCCAAGATGACATCAAGGATCATGTGGGACTGTACTAGTTTGGATGTTGGGATAGTTGTTGTTTATGTTTTTATTTTCATTGGTACTTCCCTTTGGGGTTTTCATATATTCTTTCACATATTATTGAAAAACACATATGTGAATGGATTTCTGGGATTTACTTTTACATCATGTTTTATTGTTATTTGGGATTTGAAACATCATATATCTATCCAATTAAATAAAAAGGGTAATGCCTTCCACATTACTTGTGATTTTGTACCCTTTGTGCTATTCACCACTACACGGACTATTGATGTCGGGTCTCATGGGTGATTATCTCCCATTCAACATGAGGAAGGACGAGTCTAGAAATATAATTCCCCTTCCCTCATATTTGTGAAGGTGGGTCATGACAGAATGTTATAAGATCAAGAGGATGAGAGATAGGATAATGTTCGGAGATAGGCATAGTGAGGATAGCAGGGGATGGTAGGAAAACATTGGTAGGAAATAATGGATCATGGAATATGCCAGGGCATACTATCTAGAACACAATATTTTATCCCCCCTATGATCTGATTGATGGACTTTGGACAAATCAAACGTCCATGTGAGGCCACACTAATTGAAGTGTACAGAAACTAGTAAGAGTACATGAATCATAATGGCAAGTATTCTTCTATGTAATTGGTATTTGGGGAGAAAAATAAAAAAAAAGGTATAAAAAAATTTAATATAATCTTCTACACTAATTTGGCATTGGCAATATTTATTTTCCTAGTATATATGGAACACAGATGGTGACCACAGGTGGTGCGGGCGATCAAGACCTTGGATGTTGATTTAGATTTTCTAAATAGGGCTAAACGAGAGGAGGAGGATGATCAGTGGAAGAGGAATCTTCATGCATTTCAGCGGTAGACCCTTGGGTTGTACAAGGGAAACATCTCTGATATGGAGATAGAGAGAATTCATGAGGAGCTAGTGAGAGATTTTATCTTTATCAAGACTCTGACGAAGTAATGGGATCTTTGTATATTATCCATATGTGGGGAGCATCACATTAGTGGTGGACACTCTATCTTATAGAGAAGAGGGTGGCTGAGGTTTGTGTATTGACTTTGAGAGGGAGTTCTTGGAAGATTTCCTCACTACCACGATGAAGGATGGAAAGAGGAAAGAGCTACTCTCCCTGCAGCAGTGAAGCATAACGTTGTTGGGGATCTAGTTCAAGGATTTCCCTCATTTTTCTTAAGACTTATTTCTAGATGAGGAGTATTCAACGATATGTTTAGAGGAGGAAAACTGACCATCTCTTCAGTATGATGTTACTCCCTTCACTCTACTGATATACATGGACGTCTAGATGAAAGATGAAGTGTCAGAGAGGATGCACAGGTTGGGGGGTGTTCCCTTAAAAAGTGATTCAACTGGGCTCATCAAAGGGTTAGGCCATCAGTAGAATGCCTCTAGCGTCACGACCTTCCAGGTTTTGGTTATTCAGGAGAAGGCCCCAAATGTTCTACTTTTGATATCCCAATCCTCGCACATTTAGATTGGGTGAAGTACCAAGATGATTTATATGTGGAAGCTGTGGGCTCCCTTAGAAGCAGTTCATGGACTGAGTACAATATAGTGGGAGTGGTCTGGTTTAGTGCCCACCTTAGTAGCAGCAGTTTCCCGTCAGGCCATTTCACCAGCAGCAAAAAGGACAACGTGCTCCCACTCCTCTGAGAGAAAATTTTGAGGGTGGAATCCAACAATCAGGTTCTCCATAGGACCTCAAACAGGGAATGGTTGGGGAGGTGACCACAAATGAGGGGTAGGGGAGCTGGGCATGGCATGATTCACTCCACAGAGGTTGCAGTTCGAACATGTCCATAAGTCGTTCGAGGTATGATGAACATTTTTAGTACTCTTTCATGCACCATGTTTGATTCAGGTGCATCAAAAACCTTTTCCCACCCATTCTAGAACATTCATTGGGTAGAGAAACAATGAATCTTTCTGTACCACTAGTTTTGAGTATGCCCGTCGTAGGTCAGACCAGCTTGTCTCGTGTTTTCCAAGGATGTAGAATGATGTTGGTACCAAATTAGTTTTCTGTGAACCTTCTTTTATTGTATATGCATCCATATAATTTCATTATAGGCATTGAATAGATGTTCTTTATGTAATGTCCTAGACCTCTCCCTTCTATTACTTTGTAAAAATGTGGTGTTGGAGGTGTTTCGAGTGGTCAAGGTAACTTATCCCCAACACTTTTCTAAATTTCATGATTTGGGAAGAGTGTTTCCTATTTTATGATTTTTTCTATCAGTAGGTGTATAGTAATGGTTGGTGTATAGTAACGGTAGGTGTACAATGTTTCACAGATCAATTTCACAGATCAGTTTGACAGATCGGTTTCACAGATTGGTTGGTGTAGAGTAACGGTATGTTTACATTAACGTTTGGTGTATAGTAACAATATGTGTATTGTTTTTCACAGATCGGTTTCAAAGATCGGTTTCACAGATCAATTTCAGAGATCGGTAGGTGTATAGTAACAGTAGGTGTACATTGTTTCATAGATCAGTTTTATAGATCGGTTTCTGAGATTGGTAGGTGTATAGTAATGGTTGGTGTATAGTAACGGAAGGTGAACATAGTTTCATATATCAGTTTCACATATTGGTTTACCATATCGGTTTCACAGATCGGTAGGTTTACAGTAACGGTAGGTGTACAATGTTTCACTGAACAGTTTCACATATCGGTTTCACAAATCGGTTTCATAGATCAGTTTCAAAGATTAGAAGTTGTGATGTAACGGTATTTGTATAATTTATCACAGATCATTTTCACAGATCGGTAGGAGTACAGTAATGGTAGTTGTACAATTACGGTAGGTGAACATTGTTTCCAGCTTCCTATAGTTTTGGCCTTTTTGACATATCCGTTGATGTAAAATACATTTAAAGCCATATTTTAAGGACTCTTAAGGTAGATTCAAATGACATAAATCCTATATTAATTATTCCTATGGCTCGAGATGTTTTTACATGGGCAAACCACATGGGTTAATTCGATCTGCTTTTAATGGGGGAATTAACCATATCTTAAACCCTCGCCCCATTATATCATCAAAAAGGGACGAGATATCATTCTCCCTTGTTCTTCCTCTTTGTTATCAGCTACATGATTCTTGAACCATTAAATCTTTCCTATAGGAGTTGCACAATTATATTTTACTCCTAGGATTCATTCTGCTCTGTTTTGATGCAACCAAGCTACATCGATCAATCTTCGATATAAGTTATGTTGTATCATCGTTCTTTTGGGGTTTATCTTCTAATATTCTCATTTTACTATTATAAAATGTAATCTCCATGATTATAATGAGTTTTTCATGGAGTTTGGTTTGTCCTGTCGTACCATGGAACCCTCGGGTGGATGTAGTGGTTGCGAGAGGAGGATTGTAAACAGTTGTGGGGATAATGAACGTCAAGAATTGTTGAGGTAGGGGACTCCTTGCTTCTCTTTCCTTTTATGTGCAACTTTATCGTTAACATTCTTCATCCCGGTGGATCACAATGGAAATGACATAATAAATATTTGAACTGGATAAATAAATTGATATATATCATATATTATTGACACTTGTTTTTCTAGATAGTGTGATATCTATGTCTGCTTTTATAGATGTTTGTTCTTGATGAAAATCGGTAATGAACATAAACCAGGATTAGTTGATAAATGTTGGTTAAAGATAAAGAGGTATGAAGATGAATCTAGTTATTTTTTTGATTTGATGTTAATCAAATTAGTACAGTAAGCATGATTATTTATTTGTGATATCTGATTAATTAGGTTTCCTGAATATTGGATCCAATGTTTAGTAAATTTTTAATTTAAGATGGATTAAAGAACTGCATGTTTGGTAATTTCTAAAAGGGTTCTCAGTTACCCTCTTGATTGTTAAAGGACCAAGAGAAGGTTGATGTGCTGTTTTTTTCCTACTTCTTGTGTTTTAATGTTATCTTGGATGGATGTTGTGATATGTGGATGCATGGAGACTTTGGGTTGTGGAAGAAGATGACGCCTAGAGTGGCGAGATGCATCAGTGAATGGATGTTGGTGTTGGGAAGGACAATAGGGATGATTGAATGGAATGAATTTGATTGTTTTATGCTTGATGAATATTTGGTTTCTTATCTCATTTAATTTTCCCCACAGCTCAAGGCAACTGCACATGCTTACCTTTTTTTAGAGAGAGGCGATGACACGCGGGGTATTCCATGTGCTTTCCGTTTTTATCTTCTCAAGGGATGATGGGTCTAGGATCTTATTATTGTTGGAAAGGAGTCTACGGGTAGTACAACTACTCACTGTGTTGAGCCCCTTTGTGTTTAGTAGTAGATAATGGTTTTCTAGAATTCATGGGAATATGGGAAAATAATTCTGTAATGAATAATTGAATAAATGGTGTTATCTCAGGGGGTTGGAGTTGCTGGAACATAATGACGAGGTTGTAATTTGTAAGGTGCAGTGGATATTGGGTGTGATGCCAATTAATTTTAATGTAAAATTGTTCATGGTTAATTAATTTTTTAAGAATTAATTAACGTACATTGGAACTGATAAAAAGGGAATGAAGTAATCTAATAAATATCATCAAATGGTTCCATGCTTATAGGACACCTACTCTTTGAAGTAGCAGGCCAGAGTCTGAGTGACGTTAGTGGCAGTGGTGTCTAAGACTAGGTAATTCCCATTGTGTGGTTATGAAATATAATATATTATGTACTTTTTATGTTTCTATATGCTAATCCACCCTACCACAATGGGTAACTGACACCCTAGGGATTCTGAGGCCTGGGGTGTTTTCCTCAACATTCCAGTGGGAGGACGAATGGCTGACTACCCCCTTTGGCCCCTCTCTCTTCTTTCTGTAGATACATGTGCCAATAGGCACAACAGTTAGTTTCCCCATATATGTGTATAGAGGGCTGAAATGGATTGTGGTTATTTCAAACACATATATTCTGGAAATAATATCCTATGGACTACTATAGATGTAATGTTTATAGGATATGATGGCTTTAGGATCCTTACTCGGTGTATGGGCTGTAATGTCTTGAGGTATAATAACTATCATAGGATACATGTTATGTAGGCTGTGGTGGCTCTTGGAACATACATGTTTACTTTTGGTTATGAGGATGGTGTGGTGCTTCTCCCAGGTGTTTGCAGGAAAGCCACTGTGGTGCCTAAGTTGCAGATAGTGGTGCATCGCCCAGGTATCAGCAGGAAAGCCTCTTTGGAGAGAGATTCATAGGACGTGAGACGTTGGGGAAAAGCTGAAAACCAGTGGGGAAGTAGTAGCGGGGTACCCTTGATATTCTTTTCTATATGCTATATTCTTGTATGAATTACTTGGTGAGAGTGTCCATTGTGATTTTGCGAACATCGTATACCTATTTGGGTGATGATTTAGTTTCACTTTCTGTTCATTGATCTTTAGTATGCTATATTTACTTTTTTACGAGAGGTTTCGGGGAGGATACTATTGAGTATACTGTTATACTCACCCTATATATATATAAACAATTTTTTAGGTCACTTGGAGTAGGTAGGAGATCATGCTGGTTTCTACCAGCTTGTGGTTGCAGGAGCTATTCAGGATTGTGGTTACTTATGTTTTTACATTATGTTGGGTACTTGTAGTTTTTCCGTCCAGTTGTAGTAATTTTACATGACATTTCATATATGAACTTTGGTTTCTTCTATATTCCAGTACTGATTTGGAGTTGATTGGTTTCTATCTTATCTCTCTCTTCAGTATGTGTTATCTAGAGGTTAATGCCTCACATTTTTGTGTTTAATATACCCTCAGTGCTAGTCACCAACCTGGGGCCTACTGGAGGCAGGACTCAGGGGTCATTATCAACCATCTCACATTTCCGGCCCATGAGTGGTACACTTTGTGGGGAGGGGGTTGTGACAAAGTTGTATCAGAGGTCTGGTTGAGGGATATGATGGATTTTGGAGTTTTACATAGGTTAGGATGCATGGGTTGGTAGGGAAATGGTGTCATTAATGTTTTTCAAGTGAGTAAAACACTAGAGAAATGTTTTGAAATAGGCGTTTAGGTCCCCCTATGAACTGATGTTCAGACCTTTAGTTTTTCAATGGCTACTAATCAAGGGGATACTAGTTTCCATGTAGAGTCCTAGGGAAGGATCATGCATCATTTTTCTATGTGCTTATGATTTATTGGGTAGACCTTTGCAAAGGATAACCTAAATTGAATAGAAGATAACAATAAATTAATTATTGTTGAGTCTTCTATATTCCTAGATTAGGAGCTCTAATGGGTTTTTATTTTACAGTTATGGCTCCAGGATGACATCCTCATCAGGTTTGCGTAGAAAATGTCCAGAAGGATGTTCTTGCAGAACGCCTCTGGGTAGAGGTTGACGACAAAAAAACATGGAGGAAGACACACCAAGAGTTTCAGTGCCAGAGTCTGCAGAGTTATGAAGGCATTGTTTCAGATGCAGACACAGATGATTGGTTTGACAAGGCCAAGATCGACATTAGTTCGATTCAAGCTCGGAAGGAGCACTGGGTGTCCGTGGTTGTGACAATGCTGCTAGGAGCATAGAGGTAGTGTTTGTTATTGTTCCTAGGGGATCGTGAGGAGTCATCGATAACATGGGAGAAGTTGGGGGTAGAGGTTGTCTTTTTCAGATGACGGTACATTCATCCCTGATGAAAAAGGTGGAAGAGTCCTAGTTGAGAGATCATGAGGTGGAGGTCTGGAGAGACCGATTTGTCTTTGGTGAGGCCACTCATGGTTGGTCAAAGTATGAAAAACACTGAGTGTTGTACCAAGGATGGATTTTCATTCCCTTGACTATGTGTGATACAATTCTCATAGTGTTCCACAGTTCACCTATAACTGTACATCATGATGTGACAAATATGTACCGATCCTTGAGGAGTCAGTTTTGGTTGCTAGGGCTAAAGCATGCAGTTGGAATGTTTGTGTCCTGATGTTTAGTTTTCTAGAAGGTGAAGGTCGAACACCATGTCCCATGTGGTCTACTCCATCCATTAGAGATTCCTTAGTGTAAGTGGGAGGACATATTGATGGACTTTGTTACCAGCTTACTTCAAGCTCGAGGAAGACATGATGTTATTTGGGTGGTAGTGGATCGTTTATCAAAATCGTCCCACTTCATAGGGATCATGGAGTCAAGCTCTGTGGAAGTTTTGTCATGGAAGTATCTAGGGGAGGTGGTGAGACTTCATGGAGTCCCTATGACTATCATTTCTGATCAAGATACTCGTTTAAACTCCAGGGTGTGGAGAGGTCTCCAACATGCTTTCAGTTTTCAAATTTTCCATAACACTGCTTTTCATCCTCAAACTGATGGTCAGAAAGAGCGAACTGTCTAGAATCTGGAAGACATGGTACACACTTGTGTTCTTGATTTTTGATGATCATGTAAGAGGAACATACCCTTTGTGGTGTTCTCATAAAATAATAGTTTTCACTCCACCATTATTATGGTGCAATTTGTATCCTTGTATGGACAGCCTTTCCAATCTCCGTTGTTCTAGACTGGGGTCAGAGAGTCGGCATTTCTCAGACCCAAACTATATCAAGATACAACATAGATGGTTCAGTTGATTCATGAAAGGATGAAGACAACGTACAATCATCTGAAATCATATGCCGATCAGAGTAGGAGACAGTTGGTGTTTAATGTTGGAGATCATGTGTTTCTGAAGGAGACTCCCCATCGTGGGCATCGAAGGTTTGGTTGTGGAAGTAATCGTTCTCCCACGTTTTTTGGGACTTATGTGGTTTTAACACATGTTGGAGCTATGGCGTATCAAGTAGCACTTCCCCCACATATGAGTTAGATAAATGATATATTCCACATGTCGTAGCTCTGTCATTATCTTCATGAAGTCACTCACATCATCGATTTGTTAGAAATAGATGTTGATGATGACTCATGCTTTGAGGAAAGACCTATGGAGATACAAGACCACAATGAGAAGGTGTTTCATGGATGTTCTATTCCCTTGGTTTGTGTCTTGTGGCAAAACGGTGGCATATATGAGAGTACCTGGGTACGTGAGTCACAGATGTGTGTCCATTACCGAGAGCTGTTTTAAGTTGTTGTGCGGAGTTTTCATTGATCCTTTCTTTTATGTACCTTTTATGTGATGTTTTGCTTATTTTTTTGGATATCGAATTTTTATTCCCCTTCTCTCGGATGTCATGGTTTGGTTATAGCTTTTGAATAACTAAGGGTGGTTCTCACTAAAGAGGTATCTTACGGTGTGGTTGTTCGGACCACACTTTTCTTCTAGGTTGGTTTTTAATTATCGATCTCGAGAAAGTTTTGAGAGGTATATGATGTAATGGCCCAGACCTCTTCAGTCCCTTTGTAAAAATGTGGTGTTGGAGGTGTTTTGGGAGGTAAAGGTGACTTATCCCTAAAACATTTCCAAATTTCTTGTTATGTGAACAGTGCTTCCAGTTTTATGTTTTGTTCTATCGGTAAGTGTATAATAACTATAGGTGTACAGTAATAGTAGGTGTACAATGATTTACATATCGGTTTCACAGATCAGTTTCATAGATCAGTTTCATAGATCGGTAGGAGTACAATAACAGTAGGTGTACATTAATTGTAGTTGTACAATAACTGTAGGTGTACAGTAATTGTAGTTGTACAATAACGGTAGGTGAACAGTGTTTCACAGATCTATTTCATAGATCAGATTCATAGATCGGTAGGTGTGCAGTAAGTGTAGGTGTACAGTAATGGTAGGCGTACAGTGTTTCACAGATCTGTTTCATAGATCGGTTTAACAGATCGGTTTCACAGATCGATAGGTGTACAGTTATGGTATGTGTACAGTAACGGTAGGTGTACAATGTTTCACAGATCGGTTTCATAGATCGATTTCACAGATCAGTTTCAGACATCGGTTTCAAAAATTGGTTTCACAAATCAGTCTCACAGATCAGTAGGAGTACAGTAATGGTAGGTGTACAATAACGGTAGGTGTACAGTGTTTCATTGATCGATTTCATAGATCAGTTTTAGAGATCAGTTTCACAGATCGGTTTCATAGATCGGATGGTGTACAGAAATGGTAGGTGTAAAATGTTTCAAAGATCGGTTTCACAGATCAGTTTCACAGATCGGAAGGTATACAGTAATAGTAGGTGTACAATGTTTCACATATCGGTTTCACAGATCGGTAGGTTTATAGTAATGGTAGGTGTACAGTAACGATTGGTGAACAATGTTTCCAGCTTCCTATAGTTTTTCCCCTTTTGAGATATCCTTTGACGTAAAATACATTAAAATCCATATTTTAAGGACTCTTAAGGCCGATTCAAATTCCATAAATTCTATATTAATTATTCATATGGATATGGATGTTTTTAATATGTCAAACCATGTGGGTTAATCAGATACACTTTTACGGGGGAATTAAGCATATCTTAAACTGTTTCCCCATTAAATCTTTAACAAAGGGACGATATATCATTCTCTATTATTCTTCCTCTTTGTTATTGGCTATGAGACCCTTTAACCTTAAAATACTTCCCGTTGGAGTTTCAAAATCAAACCTTACTCCTAGGATTGGTTCTGCTCTATTTTTATGCAACCAAGCTGTATTGATCAATCTTTGATATAAGGTATGTTGTATCTTCATTATTTTGGGGGTCATATTCTAGTGTTCTCCTTTCCATATTATATAAGGTAATATTCATACTTCTAATGGGTTCTTCAAGGGGTTTGGTTGGTGCTGTCATACCATGGAATCCTCGAGAGGATGCAATTGTCACGAAAGGAGGATTGTTACCCATTGTGTGGATAAAGAATGTCAAGAGTTGTTGAGGAACAAGATTTGTTGCTTCTCTTTTATTTTACATGAGACTGTATCATTAGCGTGCTTCATCCCAGTGGATCACAATGGAATTGAAAAAATAAATATTTGAACTTGAGAAATAAATTGATATTTGTCGTATGTTGTTTCGTCTTGTATTGATAGATAGTGTGTTATCTATGCTTGCTTGTTTATCTATTTGTTTTGATGAAAATTGGTAAAAAACATAAACTGGGATTAATTGGTATGTGTTGGATAAAGATAAAGAGGCATGAATATGAATCTGTTTCTTATTGTGATTTGATGTTAATCAAATTAGTGCAGTATGCATGTTTATTTATTTGCGACAGATTACTGATTATGTTTCTTGAATTTTGGAACCTACATTTAAAACATCTGGTAATTCAAGATGTATTAAAGAACTTCTTGTTTGATAATTTTTAAAAGGGTTCTGAGTTACCATATTGATTGTTAATGGTCAATGATCCCATTGATGTGATGATTGTTTTCCTAATTCTTGTGCTGTAATGTGAGCCTAAATGGTTGTTGTGATATGTGGAGGAATGGATACTTTTGGTTGTGGTAGAAGATGATAACTAGAGTGGAAAGATGCATCGTTTTATGCATGCGGGTGTCAGGGAGGACGCCAGGGATGATTGAATGGAATGAATGTGATTTTTGGATGCTTTTTGGTTCATTGGTTTCTTATCTACATTACTTTTCCCCACTTCTCAAGGCAACTGTTCTTGCTTACCCTTCTTCCGAAATAGGTGAAGAAACGCGGGTATGCCACATGTTTTCTGTGTTTAGATTCTCAGGGAAGGATGGGTGTAGGATCTTGATATAGGCGGAAAAGACTCGATAGGTAGAACAACTACTCACCGTATTGATCGTCTTTGTGTTTAGTAGCATATAATGATTTTCTAGAAATCTTGGGAATATGGGAATTTAAACCTTTAATGATTTGAATAAATGGTGTTAACTCATGGGGTTGGAGTTGCTGGATCATAATGACGAGGTTGTAATTTAGAAGGTACAATGGATATTGGGTGTGATGTTAATGAAGTTTAATGATAAATTGTTCATGGTTAATTAATGTTTTATGAATTAATTAACAAATAGTGGGACTGATAAAAAGGGAATGAAGTAATCTAATAAAGCTCTTCAAATGGTTCTGGGTTTATATGATACATAGTCTTAGAAGTAGCAGCCTAGAGTCTGAGAGACGTTAGCTTCAGTTGTGTATAAGACTAGGTAATTCCCATATTGTGGTTGTGAGATATAATATTTTCCCTACTTCTTTTGTTTCTATACGCTACTCCACCCTTTCAGTAAGGGAAACTGACACCCTAGGGATTCTGAGCATTGGGGGGTTTTTTCCTCAACATTCTAGTGGGAGGACAAATGGATGACTAACCCCTTTGGCCCCTCTCTCATCCCTTGGTAGATACTTTTTCCAACAGGCATAGTGGTTAGTTTCACCATATAAGTTTGTAGGGGGCTATAATGGCATTTGGTAATTTACCACACATATATTCTGGATATAATATCATATGGACTACTATAGGTGTAATGTGTATATATTGTGATGGCTTTAAGATCCTTACTCTGTGTATGGGTTGTAATGGATTGAGGTATAATACCCAATATATGGTACACATTATGTGGGCTATGGTGGCTCCCAGAAAATTCCTTATTACTTTTGGTTATGAGGATGTAGTGGTGCTTCACCCAGGTGTCTGCGGGCTAGACTTTGTGGTGCATCAGGTGCAGATTGTGGTGCATCGCCCATGTGTCTTTGGGCAAGAATTTTTTAAGAGAGATGCATAGGACGTGCTATGTTGGGGAAAAGCAGAAAACCAGTGGGGAAGTAGTAGCAGGGTACCCTTGATAATCTTTTATATATTCTAAATTATTGTATGCGTTACATGGTGACAGTGTCCATGGTGAGGTTGGGAACTTAGTATAACTGTCTAGCTGACGAGTTAGCTTCATTTGTTGTCCACTGTGCTTTAGTATGCATTCAATACTTTTACACAAGAGGATTCAGGGAGTATCCTACTGAGTATATTATTATACTCACCCTATGTATATATAAATTTTTTTTCAGGTCACTTGTAGTAGGTTGGATATCATGCTGGTTTCTACTAGCTTGTAGTTGAAGGAGCTATTCGGGCTTGTGATTGATGCTGTTTTTATATTATATTGGGTACCTAAGGTTTTCCCATCTAGTTGTAGTAATTTTGGATGAAATTTCATATATTCACTTGGGTTTCTTCAATATTCTGGTTCTGATTTGTAGTTTATTGGTGTATATCTTATATCTCTCTTCGGCTTGTGTTCCCTTATATGGTAATGCATCCCATTTGTGTGTTTATTATACCCTCGGTTCTAGCCACCAACCCGGGGCCTACTGGAGGCGAGACTCAGGGGTCGTTATCTCCCTTCTCACATTTCCTGAACAGGAGGGGTACACATTGTGGGGATGGGGTCATGAAACATTATATGTGATGTTATCTATTGCTTCTGAAAAAGAATGAACTTTTCGGACATGGGCGGTCGACGTGTGAGTTTCTTTGGCGAGAGTGGTTGCCAAAGAGGCATTCAGCGATTGGAGACAATTCTTTCTTTGTTAGATGAGCAGTATGTGAAGTCAACAGATATAGAAATGGTGGATGTCATAGGAATCTTTAGTGAATTCAAGAATGTCTTCCCAGAAGAGGTGGTGAATCTACCCCCTCGACGAGATGTTGAGTTCGGGATAGACATGAAACATAGAACCCGTCCGATTTTGATGGCATCCAATCAAATAGAACATTTTGAGTTGTGAGTGATACAGGTTCATATTGACGATCTGATGAATACGGTTTCTTTCTTCCCAAGTGTGCCACCATGTGGTGCTCTGGTGTATTTCACGACGAAGGGAGATGGAGGTCTCAGGCTGTGCAAAGTCTAATAGAAATTGAATCAAGTAACGATCAAGAATTTTTACCCACTCGGGATGATAGATGAACTTTTTTATTAGTGGAAGGGGTAGGATGGTTCTCCCTGATCGACATGCAGTCAGGATATCACCAGTTGAGGGTGAAGGAGGGTGAAATTTCAAAGACTACTTTCAGGTGAAAATATGTGCACTTCGAGTTCATGGTCTGGTCCTTCGGTGTTACGAATTCCCCAGTTGTGTTCATTGGGCTCATGAACACTGTCTTCCGAGAATATCTAGACATGTTCATTGGCGTGTTTATTAAAGACATCCAAATCAAATCCATATTAGGGGAGGATCAAACTGAGCATCATAGGATGGGTTTAGAGTTCCTCTTGCCACACCATCTCAATGGGACATTTTCCAAGTGTATGTTCTGAACACGAGAACTACACATCCATGGACACATGGTGTCCCACCAGGGGATAGTAGTGGACCCTATGAATGTTGAAGCAATCGTTTCATTGGGAGAACCCATGAAAATTGATGACATTCATAGTTTCCTTGGTCTAGTAGGTTACTATGAGAGGTTTGTGACCAAATTTTCCTGATATTTGGCTCCTTTGATAACCCTGACCAAAGAAGACCAGTCTTTTGTATGGATGGAGCGGTGCAATGAAAACTTTAGTTATCTAAATGGGAATTTGGTTAGTGCCATAGTACTAAGGTTTATACAATAATTTGTGACATTTCAGGTGTTATGTGTTGCTTCAGGCCAAGGATTGGGGTGTGTGCAGATGCAACAGTATGTGTTTATCTCTTATACGTCTAGGTAGTTAGGAACCCATTAGTGTTATTATGCCACCCATGACATGGAGCATGCATCATTTGTTTTCACACGACTGTTGTGGTGGAACTACCTCATCGGGGAGCACATTATGGTCTTCATGGATCACAAGATCTTTAGGTATATCATCTCCATGCGAGACATGAACTTGCGGTAGCATGGGTGGACAGAGTTTCTTCATGAGAATGCCATCGAATTCTCTTACAATAATGGTAAGGGGAGTTAATTGGACAATTCATTGAGAATGAAGTCATTGAAGGATGTGGTTAAATTGTTGGAAAATTCATAGATGACGATGGAGGATTTAGATAAACTACACCTAGAAGCATGATTGGAGGATGTCAGATGCTCTATGGTCCAGATGAAAGTGTAGTCCACTATGTTGCAGTAGGTGGGGGAGTCTCAGTGGGGGACATAGAGGATCAAGTGATGCGAGGTCATGTTATCCAGTGTGAAGCTCCAGGAGGATGATCGAAAGATGGGAAAATTGGATGATGTTTCTTGGGATGTTGTTGGTCCTATTGGGAATTCACAAGAGAGTTCTTTGTGAGTTTCACAACTCAACTCTTGTGGGGCACATATGAGTTTCCAAGATGTATTGGGTCTTGTGGGGTCAGCTTGGGTGGCATGGAGTGAAGTAGGAAATGGAAGAGTTTGTGGCAAATTGCCTCATGTGTCATCAGGTGAAATATGAACACTAAGTCCAAGGAGGTCTGTTACAACCATTAGATGTCCCTGAGTGGAAGTGGTATAACATCTCAATGGATTTCTTCATGTGACTAGAAAGAGTTCAAGGAGGTTGTGATGCTCTCTTCATAGTGGTGGACCTGATGACAAAATCAGTTCAATTCCGAGCAACCAAGGAGTTGAGTGTGGTGAATTCCCAAGCACAGGTGTATGTGGATGAGGTTGTGTGGTTTCCTGGATTTCCAAGGTCCATAGTCTCCGACCGGGATACCTGGTTTACCTCATGGGTCTATAAAGTATTGAAACATGCTTTCGGAACCCAACAATGCTTCAACAATTCTTTATACCCCCAGGTAGATTGGTGGATAGAGTGCACCATCAAGACATTGTAGGATATGCTATGATCATACATTTTGGACTTTGGAGGAGCATGGATGTGGCATGAGTCTCTTGTAAATTTTGTGCAGAACAATATCTATCACTCTTCAATTTTCATGAATATGTTCAAATCATTATACGGGATGCCATGTTACTCATGTGTGTATATGAAATATGTAGGGGAAGATGGTGTTCCTGGCCCAGTAGTGGTGTAGAGCACGACGTAGAAGGTTCGGCTTATTCGAGAAAGGCTGAAGGTAGATCAGGAACACCAGAAGTCGTATGCTGATAATAGGAGGAGAACCATTGAGTGTGAGGGTGGGGATGACATGTTCTTGATGGTCTCCCCTCTACATTGACAATAATGGTTTGGAAGGGGGAGTAATATTTATCCAAGGTTCATCGGACCCTTCAAGGTGTTGCAGTGAGTTGGAGCAGTGTCTTATCAGTCAGAGCTACCTCCGCTGCTACTGAGAGTGCATGGCATCTTCCATGTGTCTCAGATCCATCGGTATCAACATGTTTATTCACACATCCTCGATGGGGGAAAGATAGATATCTAGGATTACATGACATTTGTAGAGTGACCAGTGATGATAGAAGGTTGTGAGGAGAAGGTGCTTTGTGGATGAACTAATACCAAGGTTTGTGTGTTATAGAGGCATAGATGCCTCGATGAGAGTACATGGTAACATGAGGAACATAGGCCGGACCAGTACTGAATGCTTTTTTGAATTTTGATTTTTTTTGTTTCGTAAATGTTTGTGACGTAGTGCTTGACCTTGTTAACCAAGAAATGTGAAGTTTTTCGTTTTACTCTGAATGTGTGTCAAGATTCCGGACTGTTGGGAAGGGAGTACCTGATCCCAAATCCAGACGCATTAAGGTGGATGTCATTAAAACATTTCTAGTGAGTCATGGCCACCCAAAGAATACCGTTTCATGAAATGGGAGAATGGACTCCCCAATCCATATGTATGGATAATGACACCTTTATATTTTGTGTGGTTACTTGAGGGAGAGGTGTTACATGATGTGAGGAGGTGTTCTACTAAGAGGTATCATTTGAGGTGGTTTTTCAAACCCCTTTTACTTATCCGGGTCTAGTTTTGATTCTCAAGGGAGAGAATAAATTGAGAGGTATATGAGGTAATGGACCATAAAATGACTCATTATGGAGTTTTCTAAAAAAATCTGTTCCATAAAACGGTTCAACAAAAAAGGTGCCACCAGTCACTATCAGACACCGAAACGGTGGCACTGTCACGGTCACGCCATCACAGTCACACACTGAAAGGGTGGAACAACTAATGGAGGCACTGTGAAAGTGGCACCTTGATGATGGAACAGTGATTATGGAACCTTAATGGTGGCACCGTAACTGTTTCACCATCATGGTCGCACATCGAAACGGTGGCACCACATATGGTGTATCCCCAAACAGTGCCCCACCCTTGTTTCTTTTCACGGTTCCGCTCCTAAAAAGAATCTATTGACCTAATAATGTTTTAATAACCCTTTAAAATCTATTAAAATCACATAAATGATATAAAAAATTACCCAAGAGTCGGCCAACCCTTAGCTTACCAAAACTTGTGGTTTTTTCCATGGTTCCACATCATTTTCTTGTACCTTCTAGTTTTTCCCCTCTTACGCATTTTATAATAGTTAAAGGGAACCCCCATTTAACTCAATGCCATTATGGAAACCTCTCCTATGATAATTATTAAATGATAATTAATTCCATCATTTGTAACCTCCCATCCATGTTTTGAAACCGCGATCCTCTTTTAATGTTGTTTAAGATTTTCATATCCCGTAACACCAGAACCATGCCTTTTATCATAATAGATTTATTTATTCTTCTTGGATGGCCTATTTTCCATTACGTGGTGGGTTTGGAGTCCCCATTACCGATGTTAGTGGTGAACATGTTCTGGAGCCTTACCTACTCACCCTTGGAGTCCCCAATTTTCATCCCCTAAAAGTCAAGCATCCCCAATTCTTGGCCTATGGAGAAAAACATCTTCATCGATCATCCATGTAGGGTTTTCCTTTGTATCTCTTTACTGTGTATCATTTGGGTTGGGTAATATCATTTTAATTCGTTAATGGATGCATCTAAACCATAATAATGGCAATGAAACAACTTTTAATTAATTAATGGGTGTGTTTCTTGATTCTGATGTACTCTTTTACCCATTAATACATGTTTTTAATTTTATGTGCATATTTCCACTAAAAATCGTGGTCATTGGTTTTCCTTTATGGTGGAATAATGAATCTTTATTTTACAGCTAATTTTGTAATGATTAAATGGATGTAACATAGAAATAGATTAATCATGTAAACTCAGTGATTAAATGAATGTACAGTGAACAAGAATCCAAGAGTGATCACTACGGATAATCCAATAGAAAATAAGGAACTTAATGAATGGTGTGCTTTAATCTGGAAAATCCCTTGCTCTGTCTTGGTAATATGTGTGGTTGTTATGCTTAATTCATGTACGGTGACAAGGATGATTATAGGATAAACTATTGTGGTGTATTTGTGGGTTGGTGGAGCAAAGGTTGTGTGGCGCCATATGGTGGGGCTTGGTTTGGTTACAGTACTTTGAGGGATTTTACATATCCCTTTTATGGTTTTAACATACAAGAGAACCAGGTGTGAATTCTTAAAGTGATACTTTTATATTTTCCTCTCTTGGATTGTGGATATTTTGGTTAGTTTCGAAGTAGTGAAGAATTTTTTTTAAAAGAAACCACTTGTATATGATAACAAGAATGGGTTCAATGGGGAATTTTTTTTCTTGGAGTGAGTTGGGCCTTGGTTGTGGATGTTGTGATTTTTATGATAGAATAATAACGAGGGTGTTTGTGTATGGACTGATTTTGGATCCCCTATGTTTGGATGAGTGATTTTTTTTCATATATGTATAATTTATTTCTTATGTTTCTAATATGCACCCACCCAAGTAAAGCACTACATGCTGAACAGCCACATTTCATCGCGGAGGGTGTTCCTCCCATCAAACTTATGAGTGGATGGTTAATCGCTCATTTTTTGCCCCCTTTAATGAGTCTCCCAATACACTTCTGGCAGGATTTGATGAAATGAGGTCTATTATATCCCATGATTCTTTGAGAAAAGGATGTGGTAGTGGTTATCCCCGGTGTCAGCGGGTATATTTTTTCCCAAGTGTATTTGGGATGAGGCCAAGGTGTTTTTAGGTGGGGTAGTAGTTTTTCAGGACCATGTGTCACCAAGAATCTCCATAGTTATTCTTTCCCAGGTGTATGCGTGCATGGTTACATGTGGTTACGATGGCCTAGATGTCTTGCGGGCATAGTTGTAGTTATGGTGGCCCAAATGGTTGTTGTTGTGGAAATAGTGGGACTATGGTGTGAATGGAAGGGGAGGTCTGACGTGTAGGATGCATTCAAAAACATGTGCTAATGTAACGCCCCGACCCCAGTTACCCGGAGTCGGTGCGTTACATTGTAACATTGAAATGATCACAAAAGATCAAGTATCGAAAGACTGATTAGTTTAGTAGCCTTGGAAACACTAGATACATTCATAAATGTTACATTACATCATAAAATGAAAAACTAATAACAAAGTCTTCATAGTCCACACTCATATCCTCTTCTGACTATCCCTGCAGGTCATTCATAAAATACTTCTTCACATCCTGAAAAAATATTTAAACATTGAAAGGGGTGAGATCAGATGCTCAGTAAGGACAACAATATAGCGGAAGCTTTCATCAATAAACATAAACATTTAAAGCAATGTATAACTAAAAAAAGCCATTTGAAATTGAACTTCAACATAATATGGTAAAAGTAAAATGAGATAATTCCATTTATTTCTTCACATGGATATTCTACTGGTCAAATAATCACATGAAATATTAATAACCACTTTCATAATGATGGAATGCATAATTCCAGACTATCATAAACACATAGCCAAGGCCACGTGCCAAGACCACAAATAAGAATTTTTCAAGGCCTCGAGCCAAGAAACTAGTTTGTCTCATTAGAACTGCCGATGCATCGAGGAGCTATAGCGGTCTCCACCCGTCACTTATTAAGTCCAATGCATTCATAATATGAATAGGTTTAAACATATCATAAACCATAACATAATCATATCACATAAAACATTCATAAAGGAAACAGAACATTTCCAAATTTCAATCACATGATATCAATACAACACATTGATATAATAAAAACACTTTCAAAACCATTTTCAATACCAAAATAAAATAAAATTAAACCATTGTATTTATTTTTCATTTAAAAAAGGTAATGTCTTGTAGAGGAAGCCGAAGACCAAATAATGCTCGTGGCAGCGAAAAATGTTGTTGTCACCGCGTATGTTAAAATAAACATTCCTTTTTGTCTTTTTGTAAAACGCTTCGTAGAAAAAGATTCTTTTTGTATAAAAGTAAAAGTCAAAGGGGTTTATACACCGTATAAAATAATGTTGTGTATAAAACGAAATATGCCTCAATGAAAGGAGATTGAGACGAAGTCCCATACAAAGTTCATTTTTTTAAATAAAATAGATCTATTGAGCATATTCACTATAAGTACAAATAAATACATTACAAATACAATATAGAACATAATAATATCATGACATAATTTGAAAGTAGGAGATTAAGCCAAAGAATGGAAATTGGGTTAAGAAGTTCCCTTACCTCGTGTCCGACTTGACTTGACCGCCTTTAACCTCATTAATAATAAACTAGAGTTAATCTATACCTTCTTAAGAACCTTTTTCAAGTTCATTATTCCTTTTATATCACTTACTACCATGTCATGAACATTATGTAATTATTTAAGTTAATAACGGTCGTTTTGTCGATCTTTGGTACTAGAGTCAAAAATAAACTTCTTATAATTACAAGTTGTTCATGTGGTGAAATATCTATTATATCCAGAATTATATTCATGATGTAGATATCATATATATCATATATTTCCAGTATATACATTCATTTATAATATTACGAAACAATTAGAGGTAAGAAATGAAATGCACCGTTCATGGAGACGGTAAGTCGTGCGTACGCATGAATGCTACTTTCATTTCTATTTCTTATTAAATGGAATGAAATCATAATTATATAAATGTATGATATAATTCCAGTATAATATAGTGTATAATACCATTTACTCCATCCATTATACATCTCACATATGGTATTAACGATTCAAATCACTTTCAGGGGGCGATAGTCCGCACTTCCTAAAATGAAAATATCATGTTTACCCATAATGGAAACCATAAAGGTATTCCATAAATGAAAAATTCAAAATCATAAGGAAAAAACATAATATATATCATATATAAAAATAGTTTCATCATAATGGCCACCATTAGAGGTGTTATATGAGTGTTGAACAATAATCGTTTTGTGAGGCAAAAAGTCGCCATCCACAGAAACAATATGTTCTTTAACAATTAGATGTAGGTGTGTGTAAGTGTATCTCGAATACTTCTTATAACAAAATCCTAGTATATTGATGATACTGTTGTTGTTACAAAAAAATGAATAAAATGTGTTTAGGGGGTTGGAGAAGAAAAATAAAATAAAAGAACACAAGAGAAGACATTACCTTAAAATCGGGTAACTCTTTTTGATTTGAGCCAAAGGCTTCCTTGGGAAGAATTCTTCCCAAAGTGAGGCTTATAGGAGTAAGAGAGGAAATTTGGGAGAGTATTTGGGCAGAGGTTGGCCGAGCCAAAAGGCTTTGAAGGTGTGAGTAAGGTGGTAGTGGTGGGGGCCTTTTATAAGATAAGAGATGGAACTCTTGGAAAGTAATAAAATGTTACTTTATTATTCAATTATTTTCTGATTCTAAAGGTCCCACAATTATATAAATCTTGGATAAGGTGATAATAGTTCTAAATATCCTCATCCAATAGTATTTGGACAAGTTTAATGCTTATATTTTACATTATCATTTCATTTTTTTAAAATCGTTAATTAATGAGGTAATCGTTGCATCATCATGATGTCATAAATAATATAATTTATTTAATGTCTAAAAATTATAAAACAAATATCATGATGTATGAAATCTTTTTAGATTTCTAATAAATATTTATAGTAAAAAATATGACTTGTATAACCCCATTTAAAAATTATTTTAGTAAAACAACTCTTGTTTGTGACCTTTTTATTTTTACATTAAATAAAAAGTTATTTATGTCCTTTTCCTACAAAAGTGGCTCCATGGGGTCCCAAAGTTGACCCATGGATTGTGTTGGTCGGCCATGACACATCCAATAGTGGTTGGAAAAGTGTAATGGTCATTCCATATTTTTATAATACTATTTTTACCTTAAATTTCACTAATTACCTTTAATCCTGATTAATTAAACTTAAAAGTTACTATTCACCAAAAAATTATTTTAATCCAATTGAACAACATTTTACTTCCTAATGAAAACCATGTATGTCGGATTTTTGAAAATGAAATCACAGAAGTGGTAATATTTCATTTAAATGAAAAATCAGTTATTTAACTACCACTTAGTGGTTTCACTATTCACCAAAAATTGATGTTTTTCATAACATTGCCAAAATTTCACCCTAAGCTATAATTGATATTCCAAATTAAAAAATGATTTCTATTTTAAAAAATTCCAATCATATATGTTGCATTAATTAATTTTATAATTAATTCCCGCTGTCACAACAAATAGTGTGTTTTTTAGAAACAATATATATCAAAAGATTGACAATTGTTTATGTCCAATTTCAAAGTGAAATTAATTCTAATGACCACCATTGGATATAATGGAAAAAATATTTTATAATTATTCTTTAAAACCACTCAATAGTATAATTTATCACTATAAATTATTTTGATTAAAAAGTAGTTTTTATGTATTTTTCAAAATTCATAAAATTTTGGATGTTCTCAGAAAATTACAAAAAATTCGTCATAGGCTAATTTCGACATTCCGAATCCAAAAATGAAGTCCATTTAGAATTATAAAATATATATAATTTCAAAAAGTGTGTATTAATATTCATAATGGATATTTTTATTAGTTGCAGTGTGTTAAAATCTCGAACTTTCATACAATGAAAACTATTGCATTATTGAAAGATAAGCGTATCATGGAAGCTCGGGGTGTTACATTCTCCCCTTCTTCAATAAATTGAGTCCTCGCAATTTCAAATTTTTATTTTAAAATAAAAGGTTGAAAATAAAAAATACCTTTGTGGAAAACCCACATCAGAAATAAGGTTAATAAAATTTAGCCTTAATAAGAGGGAAAGGGAAATGAAAAAGTCACCACCCAATTATGATCTTGATTAGGAGAACATTGGTGGAAATTAGAGACAAATAATTGGAGGAAAAACGTAAATATTTTTAGGGAGTGATTGAGGTCATAAATCACAAACAAGTGTCAAATTGAGGGCCTCAAAGCCTTAAATCTATGTTGATTTAAAATATCATCTGTTCAACAAGACATAAGGTATTAGGATAACACAATTTTTTTGTTTTAATATCCCTTTACTAAAGTTAATGAATTAATTTATTCATAGAATAAGATATATGTATATATATATATATTTATGCTTGACAAGTAGAGTTTCAACCTTCAACTAATTTCTACCACAAAATTATCTTTCACTCAAAAAGATAATAGAACTCAAAAATATTATATTTATCCTAATCATACAAAGTTAAAAATATTAACACATACCATTTAGATTACGAAAACTATTTTGTAATAACCAGGGACTTTCTGTAAGCTAGTGGTAGGTTATATAGGCCTGTCGCAATACGGTTGTGGGATCGATTCCTGCAGCTTTATCCGAAGCGACGGGTTATCGCCCAACCTGAAGGTTGTCCTTTTTATAAAACTATTATAATATTCGAAAAATGATATTCAGAAATGTTTTAACCTTAAACATTACTATATAAGGTTCAAATTAATTCATTACAACCTTTAGAGTTATCCAAAATACTTCTGTCCAACTCACAGTCCAAATTTTATGACGAAGGTAAACATAATGAAGATCCCCTTTTTTCCGTGTAACAACATGTGAACACCGTCGTCATGTATTCTTTTAAAACACTGGAACATCCTGAATTACCATGATCCCTTATTCCTTATAGAATATAGATATAATCCTCCTGTCCAATAATGTATACAAATCATCAATTAGTTTCAAGGATGTTAAGAATATCCAATATAATTTATCCAAATCAATCATGTCTTATTCCAAAATCACTATCTCGGTATCAGAACCATATTATGTTTTATCTTTCTCTCAACCATATATTTTCCAAAAATTTAACCTACTGTGGAGTCACTTTTCTTGGTTCCACAGAATCTCAAGTCTTTTGATGAAATAGTACTACAGTAAAATCCTTATATACTCCATAATTATTATAACCAGTACATCATTGATACAACACTCAAATTACAAAATTCTTTAATAACAACATAAGAACTCTAATCATTCCTCCTTATATGTGGTAGTATCATAACTTGATTATTATCCAATAACATCATTTGGGGCATACTCTGATGATTTGTACATTGGTTTGCGTAGTGTCCCCACGCCTTGCAGATGAAGCATTAAACATTTGAAACCTTTTTGTTACCCTTGCAGTCACGCACTTTGTGTCCTTTTTATCCAAACTTATAACAAACTCCCATTCCCTTCAGGCAAGTTCCAAGGTGTTTCATCCCACAGTTATCACATATTGGAAAATTCTTCTTTTACCATGTCCCTTTTTCCATCCTTCTCTCTTCCATCATTTTCTTCTGTTTCTTCCCTTCAAAGGCATAAAACTCAGAGAATTCTTTACTTATCTTGTTAACACATGATACTATTTCTTCATATGTTGAGAACACATGGGAGATTATTTCCCTTCTAAATGTTGGATTAATACCATGAAATATATGATCCTTCTTACGCTTTGGATCATACGTATTTATGGAGTTCACATTCCTTCCACTGGGAACCATTTCTATACAATGGTATAAACTAGGTTAGTTTATGAATTGCAATAAATAATTCCAAACATTTAAAGTACATAATTTAAATTGAACGGTTTATGGATATAATCCATAATCATAAAAATGTATTATTTGAGGAATTATATACTAATAACCTTTCATAGTGGTTTGTAAAGAAAATGAGAATTATCCTAAGCATATCCCCCGGGAGTGTCGTAACCAAGAGTGCAGCAAGGCCTGTTGTCATGCACCAGTTCCTGTTCGAGTCTAGCTCAAAGCGGTGTTTTTGGGTTTTACCCCTAGGTACATCTGCGCTAAAGCCGCCTCTACCTGCTCGTATCCAGACAGGGATATATTTCTCGGAAAACTCAAAACATCTCTATAATACCAAAATTCTAGGAAGTTCTTATATACCAATCCTTAAAGTCTATCTTCGGGCTATGTTCTCTAATTAGAGTTTATCTAAATCTAGATTCCAAGGTTAGTACTAAACTGCCTCTGATACCAACTGTAACACCCCGACCCCAGTTACCCGGAGTCAGTGCATTACTTCAAAACATTGGCATGATCACAAAAGATCAAGTCTCGAAAGACCGATTAGTTTAGTAACCTTGGAAACACTAGATACATTCATAAATGTTACATTACATCATAAAGTGAAAAAATAATAACAAAGTATTCATAGTCCACACTCATATCCTCTTCTGACTATCCCTACAGGTAATTCATAAAATAATTCTTCACATCCTATAAAATATTAAAACATTGAAAGGGGTGATCTCAGATGCTAAGTAAGGATAGAAATATAGCGGAAGCTTTCATCAATAAACATAAACATTTAAAGCAATGTATAACTAAAAAAACCTTTTTAACTTGAACTTAAACATAATATGGAAAAAGTAAAATGAGATAATTCCATTTACTTCTTCACGTGGATATTATAATGGTCGAATAATCACATGCAATATTAATAACCACTTTCATAATGATGGAATGTGTAATGCTATACTATCATAACCACGTAGCCAAGGCCTCGTGTCAAGACCACAAATAAGATTTTTTCAAGGCCTCATGCCAAGTCACTATTTTGTCTCATAAGACCTGCCGATGCATCGAGGAGCTATAGCGGGCTCCACCCGTCACCTATAAAGTCCAATGCATTCATCATATGAATAGGTTTAAACATATCATAAACCATAACATAATCGTATCACATAAAAAATTAATAAAGGAAACATAACATTTCCACTTTTCAACCACAGGATATCAATACAATACATTGATATAATAAAAACACTTTCAAAACCATTTTCATTACCAAAATAAAATAAAATTAAAACATTGTATTTATTTTTCATTTAAAAAAGGTTATGGCCTATAGAGGAAGTCGAAGACCAAATAATACTCGTGGCGGCGGAAAATGTCGTTGTCACCACGTACGTTAAAAGACAAATTCCTTTTTGTAATTTTGTAAAATGCTTCGTAGAAAAAAAATATTTTGTATAAAAGTAAAAGTCAAAGGGGTTTATACACCGTATAAAAGAAAGTTGTGTATAAAACGAAATATGCCTCAATGAAAGGAGATTGAGACAAAGTCCCATACAAAGATCATTTTTTAAATAAAATATATCTATTGTGTGTATTCACTATAAGTACATATAAATACAGTACAAATACAAGATAGGACATAATAATATCATGACATAATTTGAAAGTATGAGATTAACCCAAAGAATGGAAATTGGGTTAAGAAGTTCTCTTAGCTCGTGTCCGACTTGACTCGACCACTCTTTAACCTCCTGAATAATAAACTAGAGTTAATCTCTACCTTCTTAAGAACCTTTTCCATGTTCATTATTCATTTTATATCACTTATTAGCATGTCATGAACATTATGTAATTATTTATGTTAATAACGGTCGTTTTGTCGATCATTGGTACTTGAGTCAAAAATAAACTTCTTATAATTACAAGTTGTTCATGTGGTGAAATATCCATTATATCCAGAATTATATTCATGATGTAGATATAATATATATCATATATTTCTAGTATATATAGTCATTTATAATATTACGTAACATTTAGAGGTAAGAAATGAAATGCACCGTTCATGGAGACGGTAAGCCGTACGTACGCATGAACGCTACTTTCATTTCTATTTCGTATTTAATGGAATGAAATCATAATCATATAAATTTGTAATATAATTCCAGTATAATATAGTTTATAGTATCATTTAATACATCATTTATACATCCCACATATGGTATTAACGATTCAAATCACTTTGAGGGGGCGGTAGTCCGCACTTCCTAAAATGAAAATATCGTGTTTACCCATAATGGAAACCATAAAGGTATGCCATAAATGAAAAATTAAAAATCATAAGGAAAACAAAAACATAATATATATCATATATAAAAATAGTTTCATCATAATTTTTACCATTAGAGGTGTTATATAAGTGTTGAACAATCATCATTTTGTAAGGCAGCAATTCTCCATCCACAGAAACAGTATGTTCTTTAACCATTAGATGTAGGCATGTGTAAGTGTAGCTCGAATCCTTCTTATAACAACATCATAGTATATTGAGGATACTGTTTTTGTTACAAAATAAATGAATAAAAAGTTTTTAGGGGGTTGGAGAAGAAAAATAAAATAAAAGAACCCAAGATAAGACATTACCTTAAAATCGGGTAACTCTTTTTGATTTGAGCCAAAGGCTTCCTTGGGAATAATTATTCCCAAAGTGAGGATTATAGGAGTAAGGGAGGGAATTTGGGAGAGTATTTGGGCAGAGTTTGGCCGAGCCAAAAGGCTTTGATGGTGTGAGTAAGGTGGTAGTGGTGGGGGCCTTTTATAAGATAAGAGAAGGGCACTCTTTGAAAGTAATAAAATGATACTTTATTATACAATGATTTTCGGATTCTAAAGGTCCCACACTTATATAATTCTAGGATAAGGTGATAAGGGTTCTAAATATCATCATCAAATAGGATTTTTTCAAGTGTAATGCTTATATTTTACAGTATCGTTTCATTTTATTTAAAATCGTTAATTAATGAGGTAATCACTGCATAATCATGGTGTCATAAATAATTTAATTTATTTATAGTCTAAAAATTATAAAAAAAATATCATGATGTAGGAAATATTTTTATCTTTCTAATAAATATTTATAGTCAAAAATATGACATGTATAACCCCATTTAAAAATTGTTTTATTAAAACATCTCTTGTTTGTGACCTTTTTATTTTAACATTAAATAAAAAGCTATTTATGTCCTTTTCCTACCAAAGTTGCTCCATGGGTTCCCCAAGTTGACCCATGGATTTCCTTGGTCGGCCATGACACATCCAATAGTGGTTTGACAAGTGTAAAGGATATTACATATTTTTATAATACTATTTTTACCTTAAATTTTACTAATTACCTTTAATCGCGATTAATGAAACATAAAAGTTACTATTCACCAAAAAAAATTATTTTAATCCCATTGAACCACATTTTACTTCTTAATGACAACCATGTATGTGGGATTTTTGAAAATCAAATCACAGAAGTGGTAATATTTTATTTGAATGAAAAATCAGTTATTTAACTACCACTTAGTGGTTTCACTATTCGACCAAAATTGAAGTTTTTCAGAACAATGCCAAAATTTCACCCTAAGAAATAATTGATATTCCGAATTAAAAAATTATGTCTATTTTAAAAATTCCAAGCATATATGTTGCATTAATAAATTTTATAATTAATTCCCACTGTCACAACAAATAGCGTGTTTTTTAGAAACAATATATATCAAAAGATTGACAATTGTTTATGTCAAATTTCAAAGTGAAATTAATTCTAATGACCACCATTGGATATAATGGTAAAAATATATTCTAATTACACTTTAAAACCACTCAATAGTATAATTTATCATTATAAATTATATTTATTAAAAAAAAAAATTTATGTATTTTTCACTATTCATAAAATTTTGGAAAATCTCATAAAATTACAAAAAATTCAACATCGGCTAATTTCGACATTCCGAATCCAAAAATGAAGTCCATTTAGATTATTATAAAATATATATAATTTCAAAAAGTGTGTATTACTATTCATAATGGCTATTTTTATTAGTCGCGGTGTGTTAGAATCTCGAACATGCATACAATGCAAGCTATTGCATTATTGAAAGAGAAGCGTATCGTGGAAGCTCGGGGTGTTACAACTAATATTGTGTGGGGTAAACAAACATCGATGGGTTATAAAAATTATTTAACCTGACTTTCGTTACTTGGGGAGTGTGCTTTGGGGAGGATGTGTGGATATTTATCTTTGGTTATCTTTTTTTTCTCATGTGGCATTAGAATTACCCTCCACATATGCATGAAAGCAGTTTTTATTTACTACATAGAGTAATTGTATGCTAACCATACATATATAAAACAGATTTTAAGATCCCAGGTGGACTTCGAGGACCATGCGGGACCGTCCTAGTTCAGACATTGTGAAAGTTTCTGTTGTTGTTTTGATTTTCATTGGTACGTCACTTTGGAGTTTTCTTGTACTGTAACACTTATTATAGAAACATTCCTATTTGAATGGATTGTTTGGATTTACTTTTACTTATTTTTTTTGGATTTACTATCATATCTCCAAATCCTACTAAATAAAAAGGGTAATGTCTTCCATATCATCTGTGATTATTTACCTTTGGTACTAATCACCACTCTAGGGCATTTGAAGGTGGGTCTTGGTGGTCATTATATATCCTTCAACTTGAGAATGGAAGGGTATGGAAATTTTTTTCCCTTCCCTCAACTTGGTTATGGCAGTTCATGGAATTATTAGTAAGATCAGAATGTTATTTTCTCCCACTTATTTCCAATGAATGATCTATTAGTGATTTTCCACCTAATATCCTCCATAATATCATATAAAAATTATAATTATATAATGACATCAATAATATTTGACAATAACTATGTTAATTTATAATTTTAATTTTGTTGAGTTATTAAAATAATAAAATAAATAAATTTTTTTATTTTTTTATTTTTTTACGCATCAATATGTTTTGAACATACGACTAAAAATGACAATGATTATGTCACACCTAGGGTAAAACCAACAATTTGAACTCAATGGTGGCATCAGTTTTGTAATCCAAGATAATATCTAAGAGTTATTCTAGTTTTCATACAAAAATCTATGTAAGTGATATTAATATATTTAATATTTATAGAATATCAACTATGGGAACACTGGAAATGAAAATCTCCAGATGTCTTAGTGTCTATCTCTAAAAATATAATTAAATATTTTCAAAATCATTACAATAAAATAATATATAAATTATAATTTCCCAGACGGTTAGAGGTTTATCATTGAATAAGTGTTATGTGTCACCTAACATGGGGGTGATAATACAATATCATTTCGATTCCCTAACCTCTCAAGATGACCTACATAGAACTTGAGCTCGAGAACATCTTCAACTCCCAATTTCTACAGTGAATATTGTTCATCATTGATCTCTTGTGCATATGAAGAATAAAATTCATATATGTTAATCATTCTCACACAATTTCCATAGGAAATGTGTTCCCTTCCTAAAATATGTAATATAATTCAAAAATTACTTTACTATAAGAATATTTATATAGGTAATATCCTTTTTTTCATTATGAAAATTAATCACAATGCACTTGGAGCATCGACATGTTAAATTTTAACTAGGTATCATCCTAAAAAAATTTATTTTAATCCCCACACATGTATGGGTGATGGAATGGGTTTCATTCCATACCAAAACGCATATAGAATTCCATATGTTATATTTGTTGGTACAAAATTAAGGGTATATTCCTCTATCTGATATGTGTATCCAAAAAAAGATAATTTAATTGTTTCCCAAATAATCTTTGATATGACTATGTCAAGTTGTATCTGATTCCTCCTTTCACTAGCATTATACCACATGGGTGTATGAGGATTAGTGAGCTCATATTCTGTCCCACATACCTTTAAGTTATCAATGAATTCTTGTTCATGATATTATCCACCATAGGTTGATAAATTATCAATAATGTTAACACCATGATGGATTTATAATTCCTATAAACATTCCATAAACAAATGAAATGAATCGGAAAAATAATCCATTATGTTGATATTTTCAAACCTATTATAGTCATTGTTAAAATTAATGTTCTATGAATATCCACCATAAGAATCATAATGAAAGAGAACACATAAATTTGTATTTATCAACTCCATTAATTTAGTATATCATAATCATTCTCTTGTGAATGGTGCTCTTTTCATTTTTTTCTGCAACCATGCATGAAATACATCTAGGTGTTTGGTTATTTTGAGTTAAAAATCCCATCTTGATGTAATATTTGTAAATGATTCTAATTTTCCTCACAAAGACATGAGTTTTTTTTATGGTTGTTATATTAATTTTTTGGGGGTTCTCATTGATTATTGATACTGGGTTTTAGAGTTCACATATAAACAATAAATTTTTATTTTTTTCAATATAATAACATTTGTTATCTTTATAAAGGAGAATGAAATTTAATCAGAATATGGATATAACATCTAATAATTTCTAGACTCAAGAATAATATTATTTTTATGGTAACTGAATGAACATAAGAGGAATTATTTTATATAAGAGAAAAAAATACAGGTCAATGTTTGGTTATAATCACTTACCACCAAGGCTTCAAGACTTAATCAAATCACTTCATAGAGATACACCATTACCATTGAAAAAATTTTATATACCCTTGGTTTGGGAATGTGAATAGACATCATTGTTACACATATTTTATACAATATCCATCTTTTGGAAAAATGGTATTTTATTAAATAAAAAATACCTTCAATATAATCATCTCCTTGTTTCTTTTTTCAAACCCATAAAATACTTATTTTAGTGGATTTTAATGACACATGGAATAAAGACATCCTCTTACTCATTTCCATCCATCTTTATCATTGTATTTTTAGATGTTTTATGCATAAATGTATTATAATTAGGAATAACCATAGTCCCTATAAACCTGTACAACCTTATATTTTCCACAACAAGGAAAAGATAATTGGTATTCATCATATCCTTAACATCTTGTTAAACTAATTAAAAATGATTAATGAGATTATATTTTATTTTATTCATATTATAGTTAAAATATTAGAAGAAATGATTGATGTTAAATTGGAAAGAATGAGATAAGTATCTAGTTATTAATTCATATTGATCTTAATGGATTAATGTCTCTATATGTACCTGATCATCTAGAGTACGTGATTCACTTCTATAAACATATGCATTTAAAGTGTAATATATATCTCATAAAATTCATTCTATTCACTCTTATAATATTACTATTGTAGTTGAGTAATCATCTTAGAGGAATCTTCATCATCCTGATTTTTAAAAAATTTACATGAAATAAATGATATAATGATACACTATACTTATTGTTCATAATCTATGTTTTTTCCATTTTTAATAATTCTACTTGTTTTCTCCCGGAGGAGGGTCTCTAGAAAGTTTATATTATATAATATAATGTTTCCATTATGTATGTATTTCTACGAACACGTTTCCTTTCCACTCTGAGATGATATGAATGGTCAACATATTTTATTTATACTGTATTAATCATATATTTATTATACCTATGGTTTTGGTTATTTTCATTTTGTGTAAAAAAAATTTATCCATTATTAATTTTCCATTGTTTTATTTTAGTTAATAATGATTTATTAATTATATCATTCATTTTATCCCACTATTATATCGAACCCTAAAAGACCTCAATATAATATTTAGTAAAATATGCCACTTGAGTATTCTAATGGAAAGGTTTCTTGAACCCTCTACTCATATTTCATGTTATGGATATGAAACTACTGGGGTATTTCCAAGCATAGATCATGGTTGGGGAACTACATTGACTCATAGTTCCTTGAAAAATTATTTGAATTCCCATATTTTATAAATCATAACATTGAATCCCTACAATATTATCATCTAAAATTGATAGAATGGTTGATATGAATACATATTTTCTATTATCTCTAGTTAAAAAAACCCATCATTTAATGAATAACCCCCTAGTTGTTAGAGGATTAATCGACTACAGATGATGTGAATATCATACAAATGTTATTTTCCAAGTATAAATTATAAGTAGAATTCATGAATTGATTAAATGTATTGATTTTTTTATTATTTATCGATTAATTTACTCAATTTCTATTAAATATGCTAAATCCATATTTTCACACTAATAATGGAACATGAATTAATAGAAAAACATTCATCTCATCATTTTAGGATTTTATGTGTTACTACACGAAAGAACATGGGTAAAATAATAAACGTTTAATAAATAAAATAAAACACACCTATTGGAATTGACAATCTTATATTGGTGTGTCCATTTAAACATAATGTATCATCACTAACCTTGGGGTTTCATACTAGTGTCAGTTCCAGACTTTCTTCGATGATCACCCCTAGTCTAGTGATTCCACTTCTCATATGTGTTACAACCCCATTCTAGCATCGTCGAAGTCATATAATGTAATCATCGTAATACAAATATACTCACACACATATGAGGGGTATCAAGAAGCCCAAAATACATTTAGATAAACTGATGGATGTGAATATCCTTATACATATTAATTAAAAAACAATTTTTAGAATGATAATATATAAAAAATTATTATATATATCGTAACTATTTAACAAAACTATCTAATTAAAAAATATCCTAGAAAAAAAAAGGTCATTTATAGTTAAATTCAAATTGGATAGTAATTAAATTTCTTGATAAATAATAAAATGATATAAATTAATGCATGATAGAATTTAAATAAATTAAATGATTTTTTTCAATGTAAAAAAATATATTATTGTAGTCTTATAAAAATATATTTATTTATTTATGAAATAAAATATTCATATATTTTAAAACAATTCTAAATTTGGATAAATTTTTTAAAAATTAAAATTATTCGTTTTAAATTCGAAAAAAATTAAATTATCATTTTGAGATATTTTAAATATTTTTTTCCAAGCCCGTGAACCCCGTCAAGAACCATTGTAGGTCAAAAGGAAACCACCCAATCAAGTTACAAGGTTTGAAGAACCCAGCTAAGGGTGTACATGGTTGGGGAGATCTTCATGGCCCATTTTCGATAGAAAAAACCATGTTGACTCATGAGTCACTCGACCTCAGCAAGGAATAATGCAGTAGTGCCACCCTCTAGAGGGATATGATCACTATTTGACTGGATGTAGTTGTGGGACTTCATGTGGGGATTAGATTAGGGATGAAATGTCATATAATCATAATATGAAGGTATGATTTTTATGTTGACTAATTTAAAGGAAATGGGAGCAGGTGGGGATGTTTGAGGTGGAAACATCCAAGGGGACGGTGAACGTGAGTTCAGAAAGCTTCAGTTAAAACATCTAAAAAGATAGCTCCTATAGTGTTAGTAGGATAGCATCAAATTGGTCTCTATCTTGGGAAGTGTGTTTGTTGTCATTAGGAGGATGTATTTGAAGTAGGGTTAAATTGGATAATGCTTGTGGAGGATTCCACAACGGTATCTGATAGTATAGAATCAACTGTTGGTAACATACTTGGTGGAAAGAAGGATAGTTTGTGGTCAATGTCCGTGTAAATCATTCTGATTTTATAAATTTTAAAAAATTATTGGGCCCTTATTTGGAAAATATTAAATTTTTTCCCTCATTTTTGGAATTCTCAAAATAATCATGGACAAATCAATCTACTATTTTTTTATATTTCATCATTTTTTTCAACAATACTTGATAATTGGAAAATTTTGAATTTATTTCAATTTCAAGAAATGTATAATGATATAGCCACCTATTGATACTATTCCATAGAATGGAATCCATCATAGTAATGACTGATGTATGGGTGGTCATCAGAGTCATCACCATAAATAGAAATTAGAAAAAATTTATCATGTTTAACCATATAATTTATAGTATTTAAATAAATAAAAAATCACAAATGATCGTTATTAAATTATTATGAAGATAATAACATGGAAATATGTGTTCAAATTAAATTTCGGTCATATCTATTGGGACAAAAAACCTCTATACTTAATTTAATGAAATTTAATATCATAATGGATAAAGAAACTCATGATATTTATATTTGATACATATTTTTGGTAAGTGTCTGTGCAACTCATGTTAGTGGACCAAGGATATAAAATTTTTCATTACCTTAAAGAGGAAACGTCATCTTCTCTTGTTATATTAGACCTATTAATGGTATGATGATCCCATATGAAATAATAGAGAACAAAAAAAATATTAATCATTACCTATTTAGTATTGGTGGAATGTTCAAATGGTGCTCTTTTCTTCGGACCATTTAGAATAGGATCCTTCAAAGAACCACAATAAATCATCCACAAATGCTTAAATAATCTAAAAAATATCTACTATATGGGATGAATATTCTAGAGAGGATGTCCAATAATACCTTATATGTCTCAAAAATTACCATCAACTCCTTCCATCAATTGGTGAAGGTGATGCATGATTGAGTTATTGGAAGGAGTCTTACTCTGTCAAGGATGTGGGAAGGATTATAGAGGAGTTAACAAAGTTATGGGAATGAATAATTCCATGAAATTTATATTCACTATTATTATATAATGGGTGTTAAAACCCTAAAAAGGGTTCCCCATTCACCACTAATAAAATTCCCAATAAATAAGTACTAAAGGACACATTTAGAATCACCAACTACATAAAAATATAATTAAAAATTTTATGACTTCAGGTAATATAAAATAAATATATGACATGATAAAAATATAGAATTAACTCAACTCATAAATCCTCTCTTATTAAAATAACATTTATTATTAAAATAATATTCATTAAAATAATATTTTTCTACGTAAACAATTAATAGCTCGTGAGTACTTTGAATGATTAAATTCAACCTAAATATTTTATAATTTAAAAATAACTATTTTACTTATTAATTGGTAATATATTATTCTATGAATTATTATAGTCCCCATGGTGGGTCCCACCATGTCCTATGATCTATTCTACTAGAATAGGGAAGACTCTGGAATATGATATTTTGTTTAAACCACTAGGACCTTAACTCTATAGTATTGATTAAATTTCACATTCAAGGACCTGAATTTAGAAATCAATAAAGTCCCATAATGCGAAAAGGAATATTTATAGAAATGATGACCCTTATATGGAATCTACTCATGTAATATTATCTCTTTTACATGCATTATTTCATAAAAAATGATGCACATGTTCCTACATCTTCCGTTCTTGCATTATTATATTTCGACCAAACTAGAAAATCATACCTTCTTCAACCATGGATTTGAATTTAGTTAAGGTACTACCATCTAGATCATTTATTCTCTAGATATCACTTCATCATATCATAGATGATAAATTTTAATTTGATCATTCAAAAAATTAAAAACAATAAAAGTAACACCCCACATATGCCACCTGTCCATGACTTCAATGTCATGTATTTTTTCTATATATTTTGATAAAATTGAAAAAATTGATTAGGATATAACGTCTATAGAGGAATACATATGTTTATAAATATGAAAAACCAATGAAATTTGAATCATGTTTTGTTCTTATTAGTAGTTATTTCATCACGATCACATCAACTCCAGAACACCAAGTGAGAACTTCATGAAAAGAAGTCTCAATACTTATGATCCCCCAAAACATAATAATCACACTTAGTCTATGTCCAATTAGTATGATATATTTGGATCACATGACCTAACATTAATATTAGTATATATGATCTATTGGTTCTTGTTATGTCCTAGAAATAACCATAACCATTTGATATGATATGAAATCTAAATCCATTAGCAATAATATTTAGGAAATAGAATTATCCACAGTATTACGATTATATGTTCTTTCAAAAAAAAATTACATATTCATGTTATTTCAACTTGATTTAACGTCTTCAAATTACCGATTACATTTTTTGTTACTGTTTTTTAATGTTAGGGAATAACTCATACCTATGAACCAACACGAATAAAATGTGGGAATTATTAGAATATAATCAATTTATTCAAAAACATAAATTTATAAACCCATAAAAACAAACTGATTTCATCGAATAATCTTAATATCATTTAACATTATATCATTATTTCTCTTACACATAATTATATATTTTAATATCATTTAAAATCTTGGGATGATGAAAAAATATCATAATGTGATATAAAAGTAAGGAAAGAAAATAGTAGTTCTTGAATACATGTAAACACATGAGATAAATTTCAAGAAGACATAATTGACACAGATATATATGTACTTTTGGATAGATGAAATTTTAATAAGATCTAAAAAATATATAACATAAATAGAAAAATAAATGTGTATTGTGTATTTAATTACATAATCATTCAACTCGCATGGCTACATTATCATTTGTAAACCTCATTGCTACCTCATAACGTATGACTCACAGATACCTTATAGTGTAACCATTACCGTTAAACATCGAGTAACCATATGGCTGAACTCCCACATAAACATAAACATTTCATTGGAGAGATATATAGGTCCCACCATTCAACATAAAATATTCACATTACCAGAACATAATAATACAACATGAATAATTTAAATAAAACATTTCTTTTTAATTTTGGATGAATGAATTTTGAAACTGGATTTTAAAATAAAAGACACATAAATATATCATATAGCTGATTTGAGATATAATTTATTAGTTGTAATATTTATAAAAACTATAAATAAACATAATTCAACACAATAAAAATAAAATGAATCACACAATCGATTTTAATAGCACATAATTATTGATGTACAAGGCAAAACCGATGAAAGGAAATTCGGTTAAGAATTCCATTACCTCAGATTTCTATTATATAAAATGAGTTTAAAAATCATTTATAGTGGTTAATATATTGTTATTGATATCTTAAATAACAAAATTCATGTTTATATCACCTTATATGATCAATTTATTACAACATTTCACACATTAATTTGTATAATATTACTCATTCAATCAATTTTTTGTTTTCTATACTTGATTTATATATTCAGTTTTGTATTTGAGTTCCTTATCGCAAGGATATGAAATATTATAAGTGAAATAAAATGGTATTAATTTTATTCAAGGTTATTAAATTATTTCATAAATCATCTTGGTTATATATTATGATGATCTATAATTAGACAAATCATTAGTGATATCTATTTAGATTATTTTGGCGATTCTTTGATAATCACGAAATAGATTCATTATATATCCACATATTATGTATACATGTTAACACCAGAACATGGAATATGATATATAAAAAAATATATAATCTTTTTCAACCTTTAAAATAGTTTTATAAATTTTTTTGAAGGATGTAATGTAAATTGAAAACCCACCGTCCACAATTTTGGTAAATCGGCATGTACTAGATGTTTTTTTAGATTTTTTGAACAAGGGGCAGAGAAGAGGAAGAATGATGATGTATTTTTTCGATTCAAATGATAAAATATAGAATATATAAGATTTTGGAGCATTCATACCTCTTAGATAAGGTTAGGTTAAAGGAATATTAGAAAAAAACATGAATTGAAATGAAAACATAGGAAAATGAAATAGGATTCATGCCTCTTGACCTCTTTTCGATGAGATCCTCCTTAAGGCCTTTGGTTTTGGCCTTCTTGTGAGACCGAATGGTCTGAGATGTGGGGAAGAGACTTGGTAAGGGGATTGGGCAGAACTCAGGTAATTCAAAAATCATGAGAGGTGTGTGTGGAAGAGTGGGTGGCGGTTGTATTTTTAATGGAGGAGATGAGGCATTTTACTTTATATTTATCATTAGATTTATATTTTTGATCAATATTATGAATTGTATTTATTAATGTGAACCAAAACAGTAATATATGCGTGCGAGTTTGAAAAAAAGGTGCTTAAATGAGCCCAAATTCTAGGAATAGTGTACTTTACTAACAACGTATATAAAGAGTAGATAACCCTATTTTACTATTAATAAAACAGTCAAGAATATCAAAAAAATCGCAAAAATTACCCACATCTATCATGAACCGTCCCCTAAGGCCCATTTTATGACTACCCCAAACATACATTCCATAGTCTAGGGACTAACGAATAGAAACAAATGCATAACTCCCTGAAACCAGAAATGATGTAAACACATACACAAGAAAGAACACAACTGTATACGAAATAAAAATTAATCTATATAACCATAGAGACTTGAACGTAAAAGGGGCTAGAATACAAGCCTAATTGGAAAGTAAAAGTACAACTATGATACAATAAAACTGATGTAAATGGAATGTGAACTGATTTGTTGTCCTTCGAGAATCCTACTTGAATGGTAGGTACATATCACATCTTCAGCACTCCTCGTTCGTCTGTCTACTCCATGTATCGACATACAGTATGGTCCACCACTATGTAACATCTAGTCATGTTACTCTCAGCCTCAGTCAGCGTTGTCTGTCGTCTGCATCCAATACAAAAAGGTGAAGGGAAAGCTCGTGTAAGGGTGAGTATATTGATTCTCGATAGGGACCTCGAGACACTTAAGGTCTCACAAAAATACCACAAGAACAAACCACAATGTATGATATCAACAGATAAACCAACTTATGTATATGCCCATACATATACTTATGTTATCATGTAATCTATCTAAATCATTAGGAAAAAACAGAAATACTGACTCAACTCTAAACATTATTTTACTCTAGGGGTAGCATCACGTAACATCCCCAGTCACATTGTCGAAACCAAGGCTACTAGAGAACTCATACTCTATAGATTATAGTGGGTATTTCGGGACACCAAGGTGCTTCCCACTAAACTTGGACTGCTGAGGTACTCCTCTTTTTGAGTATTATGGGTATGTTGTGTCACCAAGGCTCTCCCCACAGTGGGTCTTCCGCGTCATAAAGGTGCTACCCCTCGTGGCCTGCTGAATTACTCCTCCTGTCTAGTACCATGATTCCACCGAGACACCATGTCACTCCAAACTATGGGTCTAATGCAACACCAAGGTGCTCCCCACTGGGCTAGTCGAGTCACTCCAAGCTGAATCAGTTAGCATTCGTCAGGTCTTAGCAAGCTACTAGTTCTCAACACTATGCTCGCTCATCTCCGGGAGGATCCTCTCCACAAGATACTGGTCGATATGATATTTGTCACAATGTCCCACAATGAAGTATCTGAATGGTAGGAAATGTAATAAGGATCTCAACATAATAGACAATGCGTCAATCAGACACCCGGTCTTTGACTAATTTTCCTTTTAGTCACTCCGACTTGATTGTATTCATGCGTGATCCAACCTTACCATTTCCCATATCAAACCAAAAATCCATTTGAGTATACTCAAAGGGATTATCTCACTCAAATACTTCTAGCACCATTGACGGTTCGTCAAATGGAAGTTTGGTGCCATAGATATGTTTGAAGGATCGTAAATGGGTCATAGTGGGCTTGGGTTTGGTTCGACCTGGTCAGACCATCCCAGACCAACATGGTCAGACCGTCATGGACCGACCTGGTTGGAACATCCCAGACCGACCTGGCATGGGATGACCCTACTCAGGTTGACCCGGCCACAACCCGCTGGGTCCGGCCCGACCCGCGATGCAGCTCGGTCCACTGAGAGGTCCGACAGGCAGTGAGTGACGTGAGGGGCCGCGGATCCCGTTGGTTCTGTGAGGTGGCTTGGTCGCAGGGGTTCCATTAGGATGTGGGTCCAGCCAATTTGGATGAGCTACTGTGAAAGGCGCATGGCCTGTATGTCAAGATCAATGAGAGGGCGCGGGGCCGGATCGGCCGGGGAACCGTATGGGGAGGGGGGGAACGGGGCTTGTTCGACGAAGGTGTCGGGAGGGCGCATGGCTAGTTCAGCCTAGTGCCATAGGGACGTGAGTCATATCTGGTTGAGGCACCATGGGGGAATGGGGCCGATTCGGCGGTGGCACCACGCGCGGGGCGGGGCCGGTTCGGCTAGGGCGCTGTGGGGGCGACGACGGATCCTCTTGAGGTGGTGGCTTGGCTCACCATATCAACATGACGACGATTCATCAGCAGTGTGGAGCCTCACAGGTCACGATTTCCATGGGGCGACGCGGCGAGGCCGCTTTTGCTAGAGCACTGCGGGGTGTGGAGGCCACGGGGGAAGAGTGTCATTGCCTTGTCCCCTTCTTTAATTTCTATGAAATAACCAAAGAATATTGGCATAGGTGTCGGGCCTTCTTAGGTTAGCCCTCACCCTCCATGTTTAGAGTGGTAGAAAGTAGTTATCAAAGAACGAAGAAAAAATCATCAAACCCTAATAATCCAAATTGTTTTTTCCCAATTCTCAAAAGAAAAGAAGGGAATACATGGAATGAATTATCATGCTAATAATCCACTACCTAATTTTGTTGTTAATGATCATGCAAGGAGGTAGTACGGTCGTCAGTTTGTCATAAATGAGGATGTCCAATGTTAGAAGAAGTCCCGATGAAGATGGTCGATTGATATCATCATTCTTTGATGGCATAGAATTATTCATTGGGGAACTTTATCTGAATTCCTTCTCTCCCCAATTCAACCAAAAATAATTCGTATCCCAAAATAATATATTATGAGTTATATTTTGTTTGTTACAATAAATTCAAAAAGTTTAATTTATTAATTGACGTGTTGTCTCAATTAATTAACAGAAATGGTTGGAAAGATTAATCATCACAACTAATATATGAGGATTTGAAGAGGATCTCCCTCATTTGTTATGGGAGTTGAAATTTTCCCTCAATTAATGTGGGGTTTCAAGGGGGTTTAATCCTGGATGGTCCCCACCACTATAATCTCTCATGGGGGGTTAGGCTCAGGTGGTCCCCACCACCATAAGATCCCATGAGAGGTTAAGTTCTTGTGGTCCCCACAACCAACTTTCACAAGGAGGATGGTTACAAAAAAATAAAATAAAATTTGAGTTTATTTTATTTTAATATTTCCACAAAAAATCGAAAAACTCACTTTCATCCACGACCAGCTGTCGTTCACATGAAAGTCTTCTTAAGATAATACTGGCGCTATGATTTCAATGGTTTCCACTGATTTCAATTCCAAGAAATAGTTCCAATGATAGAAAAACCCACACTTACATTTACTGAATGTACCTGAACAAAACATCATAAATTCATTTCGAGCACTCTGGGAAACATAATCATTATATCTAAATTCTTAGGGACTTGTAAAATTCACATTTATTTAAAAACAAAATTTTATAAGGAAATTTTGGGTCTTTACATTCAACCTCTCTCATGGCTCTATGTCCTTGTAAGCCAGAACTCAAACTAGGTAAAAATGTGGGGGTACTAATCATGCATCTAAGCATCCCATTCCCATGTGATCTTTTATAGGTTCCCGTGATGATAATGAATGTGCACTATATGTATCGACCATCCATGATGGACCCGCTCCTATCGATCATCAATATATACTAGAAACTCTATAAAAGTCACCCCGTCATTGACATCCATCTCGGCATGGTCGATGATGTGAAAATGGTCATGCACATATATCCTCAGCTAGGATACGTGGAAGATTTTGTACACCCAGTGTAAATGAGGTGGAAGAGCTAAGAGGTATTCCACCACCCCAACTCTGATGAGGATTTGAAAAGGTCAGATGAATCTCTCATATATCCTTCCGCCTCTTCCAAATCATTTCAAACCTCATAAGGGTGAGACCCGTAGAAAGATGTTGTCACCATCCTCAAAATCTAGAGGTCTCCATTTTTTGTCATCATACAACATCTTCCTACTCTGTGAAGTCTTCATCTGTTAATGGATGACCTGAACCTTCCTTGTGGTAGCATGTACCATCTCTGGTACAGCTTCTACTGACTCCCCCGGGTCATTCCAGCACAATGTGGATCTGTAAGGTCACACGTACAACGCCTTGAAATATTCCATCCTAATAGGGTAGTGGTATCTATTATTGTTTGAAAACACCATCAAAGGAAAGAGATACTCCCATCTGAGACTGAAGTCAAGGGACCAAGCATGCAACATGTCCTCATGGTTTTGAAGGGTCCGCTTAGTCTGACCATCCATCTATAGAAGGAAGGCCATTCTCAAACGAAGTTGCGTCCTGAAAGCCTTATTCAAACCTTCCATAGATGGGATGTAAATTGTGCATCATGATTGGAGAAAATAGTCGAAGGAACTCCATGTATCCGCACAATCTCGTTCACCTAGAGGTGTCCCTTGTTCTCTACTGAATCCTTCTCTCTAATCGGTAGGATGTGGGACGACTTGGTGAGTCTGTCGATGATCACCCAGATAGAGTCATGTCCCCTGGATGTACATGGAATCCCTATAACTAAGTCCTTGGATATCACATCCCACATTCACTCTAGGACCTCTAAATTCTGAATCACACCTGCTGGTACTGGATGCCCCACCTTCACTTGATGAAAAGTTTGGAATCGAGAGACATACTATGCAACTACTTTCTTCATTCCCAACCAAAAATGATGTAGTCGGAGGTCCTTGTACATCTTTTCCACTCCTGGATGTACCTCTAGAGGGGGTGTGTGGAACTCCCTCAATGCTTCCTCCTTATGTGAAACTTGTACCAAGGTATATCCCATAAAGATAATTACATGCACCCCACCGTTAGATAAACTATCAGGTTCCTGTGATGTAGATATATGAACATGTCGATCCTCGCAGTCAGCATCCCCATTTTGTACCTCCCTGAGTCACTAATGAATTTGGGGAGTGACTGTATGTTACAAAAGAAAACTTTCTCCATCCTGATTCACAAAGGATATCTGCAAAGAGGCCAACTGCTCTGTTGCCTCGCCTAGCAGTTGTATACCTGTCCTCTTGCTATGTGCATCTTCCACAACGTTCCCCTACCCAGGAGTATTGACTATCTCAACGTCATAGTCCTGCAGGAACTCAACCCAAAGTCATAGTCTCATGTTTAGGTCATTATATGAAAAGAAAAACCTTAGACTATTATGATCAGATTACACGGTAAAATGCTCACCCAACAGATAGTGTCGTCAAATAATCAAGGTGAAGGAAACTGTAGCTAAGTCCAGGTCATGGGTAGCATAGTTCTCCTCATGTTGTCTTTGATGCTGAGAACCATATGTGATCACTACTTTCTCCTTCATCAGGATAGATCTTATCCCGATCCATGATGCATCACAATAGAAAATGTAACCTAAGAATTCCTTTATAAACCTCATGATGGGGGCTCTATTCAGCCTCAGCCTCAACTCCTGAATGCTCGGCTGGCATCTCTACGATTACACAAAGGGTTTCCCCGTCTTCATCATGTATGTTAGTGGTGTTGCAACTACGGAGAAATCTATCAAAAATCTCTGATAGTATCTAGTTGATACCAAGAAACTCTGTACCTCTATCACAGTACTAGGTGGATCCTTCGACCATCTGTTGATCATCTGTACGATGGGTCAGACATTCATGATCCATGTGACCCTACCCCCCGCATGTGAAACACTGCTCTCTCTGGCCATGACTGTCTCTACCTCTGATTCCCTACACAACCAACTCTAAATCATGCGGTCGTCCACTTATAGGTTAGGTCCTCTTGGACATCAATGACCATTGTATACTTCTAGCTACATAAGACTGTACTACGTGATGGCTATTGGTGTGTCACACTGCTGGTGACTGTGTAGCAGGGAAGCTCTCCACCAAGAGGGCTCTCTCTAACACCTCCTTCTGTGTCGGGATACAGAGTGAGACCACAGAATCACTAGTCACCCACCAGAGTCCCTACTTGAAGGTCCAAGCACTGAAGAATGGGTCCTACACCAAATTATTGGAGTAGTGTGAGAGGTTAGTGAACCTTGATGAGTATGGAGATAAAGTCATGCTGATGTACTGTAGTTGAAGTTGATCTGGAATGCGCACTGAAAAAAGAGTCATTGGGACAAAATCTACCCAAAATAGTCTCTCGAAGTCAACCCAATGAAGCATCACCTCATAATGAACCAGGAACATCATGATCCACCATCTGCCTACTGCTACCTATAGAAGGCTGGTGGAAAGGATCACAATGAGATCAGCTAGTGTCCCTACCAAAAAGAAAACCCTCACCACGTCCTCCTGCAAATCCTTAACTACCTTTGGGTCCGTCTATCCCTAGATCTTGGGTGGACTTTGGTGCTGGGACTCATGTAATGTGGTCAAGAAATGTGCACTCTCTGCTACCGGGGCTCGTGGTATTGGTGTCCCATTAGGTAATAGTACTGCTGCTGCCTCTGCTAGTTCCTCTACAAGAAGTTGGACCTGCACTATGTCCTTGTTGCTCTGTAGACTATCAGGGTGTACAACTCTTGAAACTCTAGATGGCTGTCTGCGTGGATGCATCATGAAAAGGAATAGATGTACTATGGTCAAAAAGTTATACATTGTGAGATGATATTAAGAAATTTTTTGAAAACACACACACAATATGACTTTCCGTGCACTGATTTGGATATCAGATGTGAGGGTACTGGTGTATGGATACATTGGCTTCCACACCAAAACTGGACTCCCTGAATTGAAAAATGCACTCACCGTAGTTAACACTATTTCTATAAAGAAAATATTAGAGTCCTATGTTATGCAGTAGAACTGACTCCTCTGATAACAGTATGTCATGACTCGTCCCCAAGGCCCATTCCGTAACTACCCCAAACCAACTTTCCATAGGCCATGGACTGCCGACTAGCACTAAAGGCTTAATCCCTAAAAATGGGAAGGAATTGCCTTCATAACCTGTAAAAAAACACACAAGAAAGCACACAATTGGATAATAAATAACTATTAAATTTTATAACAAAAGTGTGATGAATGTAAAAGGAGCCAGAATACCATCCCAACTAGAAAGTAAAAGTACAATTGTGATACAATAAAACGGATGTAAAGGGAAATTCAGCTACTAGATCGTCCTATGATGTTCATACATGATGGTTAGCTATAGATTTACTCCTAAAAACTCCTCATCCGTACGTATCCTCCGTTTATCGACACGTCGTGTAGTCTACCTCTAGGTACTATCCAATCCTGGTACTCTTAGCCTCAGTCAGCATTGTCCATCGTCTCCATCGAACACTACAAGGAGCATACATAGCATGTGCAGGGTTGACTATAAAGATGCTCAGTAGGGACCCCGAGACCCTCAAGGCCTCAAAAAAATTCATCAAGGATAATCCACAAAGTTAGAAATCAATAGATAGCCCCACATAGGTATATTCAAATACATATACCTAAGTTATCATGTAACCATATCAATAATGTGGAATAAATAGAATAAATGACTCAGCTCAAACTAGGATTATATTCTATGGGTAGTATCAAGTAACATCCCATGTCACATTGAAGAATCCTCGGCTGCTGGAGAACTCTATATCTATCAAGTATAATGTGCCTACCGCGACACCAAGGCACTTTCCACTACCCTTGAAGTGCTGAGGTACTCCTCCTATCATGTACCATGGGTCTGATGCATCACCAAGGCGCTCCCCACCGTGGGTCTTCCATGTCACCAAGGCGCACCCCATAATGGCCTGCTGAGATATATCTCTTGTTGAGTACTATGGGTCTACCACGACACCATGGTTCTCCCCACTGAGGGTCTTCCACGACACCAAGGTTCTCCCCACGAGGCTAGTTGAGTCACTACGAGTCGAATCAATAAGCTGTCGTCAGGTCTCAGCAAGCTACTAGGTCTCTGTACTATGCTCACTCATCTCCGAGACGATCCACCCCATGAGCTACTGGTCGATACTAAAACTATCAAGATATACAAAGAATAGGTATCTCAAATTTCCATCATGTCATAGGGATCTCATTGTAACAAATGTCATGTCAATCAGATGCCATGTTTATGAGTTATTAGCATTTTAGTCCTGGGGGCCTGGTTGGATTCTTGCTCGATCCAAACTGAATGTTTCCAATCTCAAACCAAAACACCAGTGGAGTATACTCAAATGGACGGTCTCATTCCATGATTTCCAATGCCACTTATTGTTCATAAAATGGACGTCCCGGTGCCAATGATATGGCTGAAGGAGCAGAAATGGGTCATAGTGGGCCGAGGTCTGGTCCGACCCTGTCGGACCGACCTGGCCCGACCTGGAATGGGTTGACCCAGTTCAGGTTGACCCAGCCTGATCCTCTAGGTCGGGGCCTTCCCATGATGATGCCTGGTCCGATGGTAGGTTTGGTTGGCCGTGAGGTCCATGAGGGGTCATGGAGCCCGTGCGCGCCGTGGGGATGCCCGACCACTGGGGTTCCACAAAAAACATGGGGAAGGTTCGACCTGGGCACTACGGGGGGTGCGGGGCCTGTTCGGCCAGAGTGTCGCGGGGGCGCGGGGCCGGTTCGGCCGGGGGGTGTGTCGTCGGTTCGGTCGGTGCACCACTGGGTGCACGAGGGAAGTTCTACCGGAGGGCCTGGGGGCATGTGGTCGGTTCGGCATGGGCACCATGGAGGTGTGGGGTTGGTTCGACCAGGGGGGCATAGTGAAGGGGGTCTGATTTGGCAGGGGAACCGCGGGGGGTGAAGGCGGATCTGCACAGGGTGGCAGTTCGACTCAATGGATTAGCAGGATGGTTGTTCGGCTAGGTGGATCAGCGACTCAACAATGTGGTTGTTCGGTAGTGGAACAAATCGGTGGAGGTCGTGGGTGATGCATGGAGAAGTAGCGAGGCCATGGGTGGTGGAGCGGCGGGGGCATAGAAGACATGGGTGGCGGAGCGCCATTGGTCACCTGCCTCTATTTCTAAGAACACACCAAAGAAGAATGGAGGAGGTGTCGGTCCATGTTAGATTGGCCCGCACCCTCCGCGTTTAGAGTGGTAGCAAGTGATTCCCAATGAAAAAAGAAATTAATGTCAAACCTTAATCTTCTTCAATGATTGATCCCAATACGCACAAGAAAATAATGGAGTACGTGGAAGGAATTATCACACAAATAAACCCCTACCTCGTTTCCTTGTTAATGTTTATGTAAGGAGGTAGTACAGTCATTGATTCGTCGTAGATAAGGAAGTCCCATGTCAGAAAATGTCTTGAGGAAGAAGGTTGAAGGAGGTTGGTGATCTTCATTGGCAGAGCATTCGTTGTTGGAGAGATTTATCCCAAGTTCCTCCTCTCCCCAATTCCAGCAAAAAGAATTTGTATCCCAAAAAAATATATTACGAGTTCAATAATATTTGATGGAATAAATTCAAATATTTTAATTAATTTATTTATTTTATGGAACAATTAATTAAAAGGAAGGGCTGGCATGATTAAATGGCACAATTAATGTATGAGGGGTTGAAGATGTTATCCCTCATTTTTTGTGGGAAATGAGATTTTATCTCAATTAATGTGGTGTTTAAAGGGAGTTTAATCCTAGGTGGTCCCCATAACCATAACATTTCACAGGAGGATAGGCTCGGGTTGTCCCCAACTCCATAACCTCTAATGGGAGGTTATGGTCTGGTGGTCCCCACAACCAGCATCCACAAAGAGGATGGTTAAAACAAAATAAAATAAAACGTCTGGTTATTTTAATTTATTATTTCCATTAAAATCCAAAAAACTATCTTTCACCATCAACCAATTGATGTCATGGTGAAAGTATTTTTAAGAGTACACTAGTTCTGCGAGTTCGACGGTGCCCTAAAATTTATATTCCGAGCACCAGTTAAAATGTTAGAAAAACCCACTCACACGTTTACTAAATATACCTGAAAAAAATTTCAGAAATTCAATCTGGGCACTCCGAGCCTCAGAATCATGCGCTGTAAATTTTAATGGACTCGTAAATTTCAGATTTATTTAAAAAAATACATGGAAATTTTGAGTCTTTACATCATCCATTTTTCATCATGTCAAATTCAAATATGAACTACATTTTTTGGAAATAATTTTCAAAATATATTTAATTTAATTATGAAATATCATAATATTTTATTCCAAAAATAATTTTTTTAACTATAAGAATTTTTATATATCCTTGAAAACTATATCAAGATCTCATTATTTTATAACCATAAGAAAATAAAAAAATTATATGGTATACTATTCATAATGGTCATTTTACTATTCATATTTCTATTTATAAGGTTATGTTAATATTCAATAAAAAATAATGTTAGTTCTACGAGACTCCAAAAAAATACTAATAAAAACTGTTGATGACCGTTTTTCAAAATTCAAATCATTAATGTGGAAAATTATGTTTAACAGTTATATTATAACTATGTCTGTATAACAAAGTGTAAGTATGAAGAGAAATAATGTTTTATGTTGTTTATTTTATTTTGAAGACAAATTGGTGTTACGTTCCCCTAACCTTCTTGAAATTACATCCTCACAGTTTTATTTACATTTTAAAACTATTTGGGTTGATTTCTCTCATAGCATTATCATACTTCCATGTTGCTTATTCTACCATGTGGTTTCTCCAAAAACCCATTAACTAGTGGATTACCTAATTTAAATAATGTTTCCCTTCAATCGAGAATCTGATCTTTTTTTATATGAATTGTTCTCTTCCAACCAAATAGCTTCTGTTCTCAACACATGAGATGAATCAGGAACTTAAATTACAAAAATTGAAACACGAAAAACATTGTGTACCTGAGATAATGTAAGAGGAAAATCGATACAATATGATACGTTTCCAATTTTATCCATAATTTCATTAGGTCCAATGAACTGTTGAATCAGATTACCTTTCCAACCAAAATGCATAACACTTATCCATGGTGAGATTATAAGAAAAACATATTGGTCTACCTCGAAAGAAACATTTTTCCTCCTATTTTATAAATAACTTATCATCCTTCTCTAATATTTACAAATGTGTTTCTTGATTATCTTCACATTCGAAACCACTTCCAAAATATATTTAGGTCTCTTAAACATCTATTTTCAATCATTATCCCAAAATTGAGGATTTTGACGCCACATCCCATATAATTCCTCAAAAGGTTCCATCTTTATAGTATAATAAAAAAAGTTTTAAAATAATATTTATCTAGGGAAATAAGTTGTTTCCAACATCCCTTGTAAACAGTTGAATATTCTCAATAAATATCCTCATATTTCAGAATCATATATTCAAAATACCCATATGATTTTGGATGAAATGTTGTTCTGAAATTTAATTTGGTTCCCAATGACTTTTGAAGGATTTTCCAAATGTTATAAGTCAACAAGAGATCACATTTAGATACAATGGAATGTGGAACTAAAAGTAATCTGATAATCACATTGAGTTCTTATTGATAAATCTAATCTGGAGACATTGTATCTCAATTTTGAAGGAAATGATAAGTTTCATCCAGTCAATCAACAATAATATATATTAAATTGTTACGTCGATAATCCTATAGGAGACCTACAATTAATTCCATATATATATTTTCCCATTTCCACTCTGGAACAGTTAAAGGCTGAATCAACCCCTTTGGTAATTTCCTCTCTACTTTAAATAATTGACATTACAATCATTTCATGGTAAAATATACAATAACAATTTTCATTCCATCCCACAAGTAATAATATCAAAGATATCTGTACATATTTGTGCTAACAGGATGAACTGAAAATGGAAAACTATGAGCTTCTCACAACAACCCTTTCTTCTGTTAATAATCATAAGGAAAACAAAATAGTCTATAAAATATGAAATCACTATCTTTATCAATGGTAAATTATAGAAACATGCATCTTTTAACCAAATCGGTCGTTGTATGTAGCTCCTCATCTTCATTTTGTGCTTGCTTAATTCTTCCTAACAAACATGTCTGGACTAATACCTAAATCCAAACATTGGTATTTTAGGCATGAAAAAAATCTAGGAAAAGATTTATCAAATTATTAATAAAGGTGTCATGTTCAATATGTTACCTGGTTAATGATGCATGATGTTTTTGAATCATGTAAACCAACACTAAGTTTTTGTTTCGTGGATTGTAATTGATCATGAAATTATATTACATTATCATTTTAATCCATCTTTTTTTCTTCGTGTTTAGTGACTTCTGAGTAAATATATACATAATACATTTATTATCGGTCTATTTTTTTCACATTTTCATCTGTAAAAATAATAACTCCAAATTTTTAAAGGAAAACCAAAACAACTACTTCAAAATCACGTATGGTATAATTTAATTCATGGTGAGTTATTTTTTATGAAGCATAATAAATTACCTGGTCATTCTAAATAAGGAAAAACCATGTCCCCTCAAGGAAGAATCATTGTAGATGAAAAATAATCCATTCCTAGATGGTTTATCCAAAACTGGTTAATTCAATAATCTCTTCTATAGTCCTTAAAACAAACATAAAATTCTTTTTTCCAACAGGATTTAAACCATTTTCGTTGTAATATAGTTATCATGCTAGATAACCATTCTGTTTTTATATACCATCAGTAATAACCTGAATGTCTAAGAAAACTATATATATTTGTAGCAATTGACGGTCTCATACTTCCATTGACCTATTTATTTGGTAGGATTAACTATTATTCCAAACTTAATTTCAAATTTCGCAAGATACGAAATCTGTTGCAACAAAAAATCACTTATTTTAAATTTTCAATAATGATTCCAATTATTTTTTATTTGAAAAACAACCATTAGATATTTTCATGATCCTCATTACCTTTAGAAAATAAAAGAATGTCGTTAATAAAAATAATGTCAAACTTATCCAAGAACAAATGAAATATTCTATTTATGAGGTCCATGAATACAATTGGTGCCTTAGATATCCCAAATTCCATAACAACAAATTCATAATTCTCATATATATTACATAATAAAATCATTGGTTTGTATTCTTCAATTAATTTCAATTGAATGTACCTGGAACTCAGGTCATCCTTCAAAAAATATTATTCTCCTTGGGTATGATCAAACAAGTCATTAATATTTGAAAAAGATGATTTTTTAATATATTTTTTATTCACGGCTTTATAATCAATGAAAAGAATCATGGAACAAAATTTCATTTTCACGAACAATACAAGAGAACCCCATGATGATGTTCTAGGATAAATGAATCATTTTATAATGAACGTCATCTAACTAATTTTTCAATTCAGGATGTTCCTTTTGAGCCATTGGTTATGGGTGATTTCAAAAAATCATATCATTAGGAACTAATTCAATGGTGTATAAAACTTCTCGATTTGGTACAACCTCAGTAAACTCATCAAAAAATATCAAGATATTCATTTACCGTCATCACAACATTAGTCTACATAGTTTCCTTGTTATAAACAATATGTGAAATATAACATTCATTTCCATCATTAATTAGTTTTCCATATTCATGATAACTTATCAATTTTATGGGTTAATTATTGTATACATAATAAAAATCATTTTAAAAACATCTTCTTAAGCTCTCAAATAAATCTTAGCATGATGAATAAAAATCTAATCCATATATAAAATGAATGGAATCTCTACTATGGAAAATACAACATGGGTTTTAGGTAATGTATTTCCAATTAAAAAAATAGGAAGATTCATTAAATTCATTTTTTTGTAACATTTCCCCTATTGTTTTTAAAATAAGTTCTGATCACGTTTGTGGAGGCAATATTTCCATTTTTTCAGAAAAATTATCTGAAATAATGAAATGTGTTTACCTTGCATCAAAAATGATATTTGAAAAAGATAGGTAATAAAATGATACCACTTCATTGGATGGCCCAACATCTACAGATGTATCTTCAAAGGGTCTCACTACAACTTTCAACTTATAGTTTGGCTACTTCTCATCAATCATATCTTTTGTTGTGCTTGAATTTGCATCATTACATAACTCACCACATTTGAAAAACATTATTGTTTTCTTATAATGATTTATTGAATGATCATTTTCATTATAATCACATTCCATATATACAAACATACCACATCAAGAAAACTTCTAATTTTTTTAAGGAATTCCCTATGATATCTTTTACCACACATTTTAGAAACTGGTAACAAAACATTCCAACCATCAGATTTCATTGATTGATTATTAACAATTGATTTACATTGTTACCACCTCTTATAATTGTTCTCAAAGTACATGTGGTCATCATAAAACTCTATTTCGACCCTCTCAGCACATCATAAAAGTTTCTCATCAACGTTTTAACTATCGAGACGATAATTCCCTTCTATATCTTGGATACAATCCAAAGTACAAATGGTTGATTTTTATATCAAGATCCTGAATAATATTTGTATCATACCTATATAGTCTAATGAAGTTTTATTCATACACAACAACTAAATATTCCTCATATTATCCCAATTTATTTAATATCTTCTCTATCCACAGATGAACAAACTTTGGATGATATTTTTCAAGACAATGACTTTTAAATTCATCCCACTATAAAGTAACAATATTTAATCTATACCTAATATTCTTGACCAATGACAACCAATAATCATAATAAAATTAAAAAAAATAATTTAATGACATAAATAATTATTATTTAAACATTACATAACATCAAATATATTTTTTAAGGACTCTAATCCATCCATCAGCTGCTACTAGGTTAGAAGATCCCCTAAAAGAAGGGGGTGTTGCCTCATAAAATGTTCGACTACCAACAAGATCCTTTGAGGTAGATATAGTTGTTATCATGCATGGATGACTCCACTTTTATTTTTTTACATAATATAATTCATTACCATAACTTATTTAATAGTTCCAATCCCAACCACTCTAGGTTTTGGATTCAGAATGATTTTAGCCTCTCAGTTCCTTCCAACATCATCTTCCATATTTTTTTAGATAATAATTCTCAATGGTCACATAATTGATGAAAAAAATGGAACTTTTTACGGAATACATCATTTAAAAATAAAAATAGGATAAAAATAATTTATGTTTTAATTTCAACATCATACTAACTCTTAAATTTATCTAAATCATGATATGATACCAAATGTACACTCTCATCATTAAAACATTAAATATAAAAGTGATATCCATTGAATTTAAATTCTTTACATTCCCAATAAAAATTTTTGTTTATAGTTTTATAAATATTTTAAATAAATCATATATATTATCCCATAATAATTAAATGTGGGTAGCATTTGACCAATATACATTTCTTCCAAAATATAAAATTTTACCCACAAAAAAATAATATTTTTTCCTTGACATATATTCATAACATTTAGAATGACATATTTTTTCTCATACATATCCTGAAAAACTATGAAAATAATTAAAAAAATTGTATGTTCTCATAAATCTACATAATAGATATATAAATATATAAGGAAAACAATAGTACATTAATTCTTGTAAACCAATGAAATAATTTTCTAAAATATATACATGATACTCATATATACTAAATTTGTTGAACATTATTTTTCTAAGAGATTTTTAAAAAAATAAAGAAAATTAATATAACAATAAATGTATTATTTTGAATTACATATATAATATGGTAACCCACTCTACTACCTTATGATTTTTATCCCTCATGGCTACCTTACAGTGTAATCCTCTTGGCTATATTATTGTGTAACCATCACATTTACACTTGGAGTAACCATATTACCGACCTCAAAAAAACAAATATCTAATTAATTGGAGGTAGATATATGTCCCTTGCATCCACATTATCAGTTCCCAATAACCTAAACATAATCATATAAGAATAATAATTTCATAAAAACATTTCTTTTGAATTTTGTAACATAGAATTTTAAAATGGGATATTAAATGAAAATCTTCTTTAAATTATAATAAAATTGAAGTGAGACTTAATAGAGTGTATGGAAAATGTATATACACAATTAATAATCTTAATTATGTATAATATAAAAACGTTCAACACATAAACAACTTTAATACAACATATTTAATGATGTAGAATGTTAAACCAAATAATTCAATTGGGATAAGAATTCTCTTACCTGAGGATTATCTTATTTCAGATGTGTCAATTTCTTCAGTATAAGGGTTAAAAGAGTGTTATTAATATCTTAATGGAACATCATAGTGTTTATAACAAATTACATCATTAGTTCATAAAATAATTTCACAATTTAATTATTAGTTTTAGTTCTTTCCAAATTTTTTTCTACGTCCATTTCATGATTTCCATTGCTGGTTTAGCATTTTATTTCTTTGTCATATGGAAATGAAAATCTTAAAGTGGAATTAAATGGAATAAATATGTTTTCGTAAAATAAATGATGTCATAAATAATATTTTTATATGGTCTGGTGATGAATCAAATGATAACTCTTTATTGTTACCCCATTAGATCATTTAGGTGGTTCTTTTATAATCACGAACTAGATTCGTTATATAACATAATATTATGTATATATATTAACTCTAGAACATGAAAGATGATATATCATGATATTTAAAATATTTTTCAACCACTAAAATGGTATTATAAATAATTTTTATATATGTAATGGAAATTTAAAACACAACCTCCTTGATTTTGGTAAATCTGCACATCAGTGACAATGTTATGATTTTCAGAGTATGAGGAAGATGATAGGAATAAAGATGAGTAATTTCTTCCATATACATTATAAAATACATAATATATATGATTATGGAGACCTCATACCACTTATATGTGGGGAGAATAAGTAAGTATATGAAAAGAAAAAAATGAAAACAAAACATATGAAAATGAAAGATGATTCTTACATCTTAATCTCTTATCCTCAATATCCTCCTTAAGGCCATTGATTTAATTCTTTTGGTGAGACTCGTAGGTCTATGATGTGGAGAAGAAACTTTGGACAATAATTGGGTAGAACATAAATTAATCACAAATATTGATAGGTGTGAGATAAATAGAGGGTGATGGTGGTATTTATAGTTGATGAGATGTGGTGTTTCACATTATTTTAATCATTAATTTAAAATGATTTCTAAGTACTATGAATATCCATAATTCATCTGACCTAAAATAGAAAATGAAGAATGTGAGTTCGAACCACGGGTTGTTAAATCATCCCTGATTAGAGGAATAATGTGTTTTAATGATAATTTATATATACATTTTATTAACAAATTATTTTCTCCATAAAAAATTCATGAGTTATTGTATAATCCCAAAAAATAACCCTAATGATTTTTCAATGTTAAAATTCAAAAATGAACTTAATTTTTGGAAAATTAATTTCTAAATTTGATAACATTAATTTTTTAATAAAATATTTTTTATTCAAAAATAATGATTTTAAAACAATAATTGATTTTATATCACCATGTAAATTTAATAAACATCCCATTATATTATAAACATAATAAAAAAATGAATAATATGATTAAATATTCATAAGAGTTATATTACTATCCATTTTACCATTCATAATGGTACATGAATATTCACCAAAAAATCATTTTGGTTCTATTAAACTAAAAAACATACTAATCACAACGGTAGATGTCCATTTTTAAAATTTAAATTATATAAATGGAAAAATTAAGTTTAATAGCTAGTTTACACCTATCTCTTTAAAACATTGTTTCACTATAATGATAATCAATGTTTTAGGCATTTCAACATATTTTTATATCCTTGGTGGTATACAATGATTTGATAAAAATATATATATAAAAATAATAAACTAATGGTAATTATATATAATAAATCTATTTGGTATAAGGAACAGACATTCAGTGAACACGAAATAAGGGGGGATAAGAGTTTAAATTTTATTCTCCCAATATATGGTGAGATCTAGAGTTTGATGTTGTTAACTATGTATTACTAGGAACATCTCCATAGAATAAGCTCACGAGATTTGAGAAAATTGAAAAAATAATCCCTATATATATAATTCCATTTTTAATTATTTATCATATTTGGACAATATATTATCACTTGGATCATCCACCCCATCATTTTCATATTATTCACTACTACAAACATGGCATTTAAAAGTGGTAAAAAATTCCTCTAACAACTCAAGAAAAGTGTTGTTAATCATGGTGAAGATTGGGTGGTCCCCATTAAAAGAATTGAAAAATAATTGATTAATGGTTCCCTTTATATGCAATAAAAAACCACTGATAAAGGTCCCCCTTTATTAGTACTATTTTGAGCGTTGATAAAGAACATCATTATCAGTGCTATTTTGAGCGCTGATAAAAGCCCCCATTATTTTCCGTCAATTAGTGCTGTTATAAGCCTTGATGCCTTTGAAAAACCAGAACCTATATAGATCATGCACACCTATGATAACACCTGCACACACAGTACCAAACAGCACATTCACACAAAATAGATGCACAAAACAACACCTACAAAAATAGCATATAAAAAAACAGCGTGCATAAGAGTTTCACCAACAATGCAATATAAATTTAATTTATATCATGAATACAAAAACACAAACTAATATATACATTTAAAAAATGTTTTATATGGTTTCAATTACAATTACCCAATAAAAAGATAAAACACATAATAATTCATACTTTTTACATCTATGATCCCCTCTCAAAAATCGTCCTAGATAGTAATAGTTCTTGAAAAAGCATCTGAACTCTGGAAAAAAATTATATATGTGAAAACAAATATAACGTTATTAATTCAATAATTAAATAATTTATACTTTAATATGAAATAATACTTTACAAAATGACAATTTTTATTAAAAAATAAACATTTTTGTAGGTGGGGGGGCTATAATACAAGATTCTACTTGATACCTAACCATGATATTGGTAGGTAAGAAGCCATGTTATACTTCCAGAGTAATTAAAAGAAATAGATTCCATAAAGAAGAAAAATAAATTATTTACAGAGTTTTTTTGTGTATGGAATTTCTCACGTTCTCTTCATAGTCATATTAGAGGAAGGGACTTGAAAATATTATTTGAGATTCCAAAGGTGGTGTTGATGGATAATAAATGGTGTTTTCTTTTGGATTAGAATGAACCAAATCCATGAGCTCCATTTTACAAGGGAAACTCTGATCATCATCCTCTCAATGAATTTTTGAACTATCTTTGGCCATTTTTCCCCTGGGAAAATAAACTGGAGAGGTGGGAGGTGACAAAATTTTACCATACACTTGAAATATCCAAGTGAAAATGGATAAAGTATTCTCCCCCTGTGACGATGGCAACAACTAAGCTGGTCCCACCCTAACTGGATGGGGAGGGACCTCCCTCATCCACTATGAGAGTGATAGACACTTTCTCCCTATTCTCCAAATCTGAGATCCTTTTGCCTTTCCTGTTGAGATTCCAATGAACTATGGTTCCCTGGATTTTTATAATGAGACCTGATTTTTCTTTGTCGATTGAAAAGTTCAATAATACCTCAGTGCTCCTCAATCAGACAATGGTAGAATATTTCCCATATAGAATACAATCAGTGGGATCCTTCAATAAGTTCATTTTCGTTTCATGGGATCTACAATAGACATAGACAGTTGGTATGCTAGACAACAGATTCATTTTGTTCCATTTCGTATTGGAGGAAGACCTAATTAATGAATGATCTACTATGACTCACAAATTCAATGTGTACTACTTCTTCCTCAAAATATGGTCTTTAAACATCCATAAGAACTGGGACTCCCATTCAGTGGTGATCTAGGTGATTTTCCTAAATGTCACCCTTCCGTTTCAAAATCCTTTGATCCTTAGGGTTCGTGGTAACCTCGTTGGGAGGTATTTATCCTCTCATCACTGAACCGCTGTTGCGTGCCATCCTGTTAATCAACATGTTTGTGGAAGTGGGTGTCTAAATTAAACCCCCTATGTTTTTTTTAGATTAACATAGGAGAAGAATACCAGTGTAGACAGTAGGCCATGTATGAGTCATGGGTTGACATATGTTCCGTTTTCAAGCGTCTGTGACACTCATTGGTGACATGTAAACGTGGGTCTGGACACCCGATTTTTTCTAAGAAGAGTTCGGTTATAGGTGATGTTTTTGTTCATGACAGCCCCTCGGGGGTCTATTGATAATGCCAATATTTAGAGGGGAAATTGGATACTCCAGATCAATATCAAATACAGGGTACCAGGAGTATATTTTTGTAGGAGGCATGCATGGTTGTGTCCATGAAATGAGCTGGGAGCCCTATCAGCACTGAGTCATTTTAGTGTGTTGCGGGGCATCAGGGGATGGATCTACCTATGGTTCCAGCCATAATGAAGACATTGGTATCTCAGACTCTCAGTCTCCCTCTCAAGGTGGGGATTTCCAGCCACATAATAATCTTAATTCTATAGTGGAATGTATTGTCTCTCCTGTTTCTTAGCCTCCATGTGAAGAAGTCACAATTTCAAAGACATCTTTAGTTTCTCATGGAAGGAGGTCCGCATGGTGGGTAACATGATGTTTCTATGTGATGAGGATGAACCTCCTTGGAAAATATTGCAGGAGGTGGCATTACATACAATTGTGGTGCCTCCTCCTAACAAAGGGATTTGTGGGGAGGGGAGTATAGTAGAGCGTCCTGGAATGTAGGAGGTTCTTCGGTTATCGTCAGTAGTGTATCAACCTGAAAAGGGAGTTGGTACGATGTGTGTGTCTTGGTCCCCTTATAACCAAACATTTTCTATTCAAAACCCCCACCCAATCCAAAGGAAGGGTGTTTGGGGAAGAATAGGCAGATCCCCAATGACCTGGGAAACTGTTTTCTGTCGAGACCCCTCACAAAAGGCATAGGGGTTGAGTTAAGGAACCGTCTTGATAGTCTGAATGTTCAAGATAATGTTTTGTCACATGAAGAGGATTATTCTGGTGATGATCGTCAAATCCAAATCTTATTGGATAGTTGGGACCATTTCCAAGGGAAGGGTCCTAATATCCTTATAAGGAAGCGGGGAAAAAAGGGAAGCATGATGCCGAGAAATGCATTGTGGTCCAATGGAAAAAACACAAGGGGTTTAAAGGCTAATATTGCTTTCCAAAACCAATGTAAACTTGGTCAGCCAAGAAAGGTGGGATAAAGGAACGAAAATACATGCATGATCGGGAAAGTGGCCATTCATGTAGGGATCCAAAATTAATGGAATAAGAGATATGGGTGTTCTCGAAGCTCATTTTCGAATCAAAGGAAGAAATGATTGAAAAAGTCCTTCAGCGCAACCCCTTTAATGAGGATATTTTAGGAATTTATCATTCTATTTTCTAGGGGTGTGTAATTGGATTGGAATTTGAATAAATGAATCACAACACTCAGTTCATGGAGAAGTTATTTGACTTCAATAGGTTTTTTTTCAGAGAATATTTCATTGGGAGAAATCACAATCCCAAATCCCTCTGGATGTTTTTCCACTTGTCCCAAAAGTCCCCAGTCCTCTATGGTAAATTTATCCTCCCCTAGTTGTCATAGTAATGTAAATTGATGGGAATCACCACCGTAATTAGAGAAAATCCCCCACCAAAAAGAACATTTTTCATGGGAACATCATACATTGATTCCAAATACGTTGGCACCCTACTAGTTGATAGTGTTGGTTGTATGTGTCTAATTTGTTTCTATGTCATATGAAGATTTTTGGGTCTTATGGAAGATGTTTTTTTTCACAAATCTATCCTTTTGATTATTCATGAGCCCTTAAGTAGGGGAGGACTGGGAAATCTTATTTGAATGCACTGAACTATCACCCAAATTTGTATGATGTAAACCACTCATCTGTTAATCCAAGTGGATAAAACACCATCACATTTGATAAAATGATAGTCTTTGGATACATGATCACACTTAAAATTATTTGTAATTTCACAGGTCGGTGCTCCGTTTGGTATAAAAAACTGATCATACCGGTTCACCTTTATCTTGTCCTCCAAGTAATTTATTTTGATTAGCCAGACCCCACAAATACTATATAGATATTTCCTGAACAAGTAACTTGGAATGATCTGAGTATTATTTAAATCATATCCACCAATTTGGTCCCCATCCAACCCCACCGTAGTTGGAAGGGGATGAATTTACTTATCATACTTTTCTTCTAAAATATCTGCACCATAGATCATATTAATGACCCATATACTGATGTCGAACTCACTATACATAAAATGAAATGTGTACAATTATTAACTCTATAAACTGATCAAATCTACCATGTGAATTTTTTTCAATAAATAAATGTTTGGTAATCCTAAATAGAAGTCCTAGGAAATTTTTCAGGTATTCACTTCTATATAAAAAATTTCTTTTTTCTTTTTCTATAATTTGAATGTGAGGTGTGAATGTATTTGGGAATTAATATGATGCATATTCATTATGAGCTGTGTAGGAACCTATATTTTTATGAGAATGCATATGTATATATGATGAAGGTTTATTTTTTCTATTGTTTAAATGCACGATTTATCGACATTGATTTTACTATTCAAACATCAATATTACCTCAATTATTGAGCACACATAACATTGTTTCTTTTCATACAAAGGTAAGTCTCATGGATAGAAATATTCTAAAATAAACAATCCTTATAACAAATAATGAAAATCTAATCAATGTTTCATTATATAGTTTTCTTAAATTTGACATACTATATCGTAACACTACTTTTATATCATATAAATTGAATTTATTGGTCAAAATATAATCTAATAATATAAAAAATGATTCATTCAGCACTTTACTACTATTTTTTAACTACCGCTTAGCAAAGAATCTGAATTGACCCTCAGATCTGATGTCCCCATGATGGTCTCATTTGAAACCATCTCAATGATATCACCATTCATCGTTCACTTTTCCTTCTCTTCCAGAACTCATTTACCTAGTAAACGGTTGTAGGAAAAGAAGGAAAATTGAATGAATAATGATTATATCATATATATGGATTTGAATGAGAGCATCAAGGGGAATCTAGATCGGATGTTTGAATTAGATGCTATGCTATGCAGTAGTTAACCAACAATAGTGAAGAATACTTATTTTTGTTAATAAAATTTTGAATGATGCACAAAAAATAATCTTTTTAATCCATAGAAATATTTGCATAAATGACCAAAATACATAATATAAATTTTTCATGCCAAAATATTTTAGGTCTATTGATTTTGAATGAATAGAAACATATTGAACTTGTTCATATGAGTCTCTCAAAAAGTTATGCATTACATGAATGAAAATTTATTTATAAAACCAATATTCATAACCTAAGGATATAAAACATAATAAAGGGTGATCATATATGCTTAATAAGTGCAATCATGGAATATATCAATCATCATATAAAGATAATGTTAGTATTAAGAATTCACCTTCATCCTATTTTTGTTAAATCTACCATTAGGTATGCTTCTCATTCATTTCTAAACACATATTTATCATCTTGTGAATATTATTTTATTAGAAAATCATTTTCGTATTGAAAATATATAAATACAAAAAGTATTGATAAATATTTTAAAGGAGATCATAATTATTATCGAAAATACCTCTTCATGGATGCTAGTTTGTTGATGAAATAAAATATCCTTCATATATTTACCAACATAATAACAACAATACTTTCTATTTTATTTGTTATGGACACTTCATAAAACATCATTAAAAATAAGTAATTTGTTTTGATAAGTGTTTGGATAGTGAAATGTTATTATATATACCACGATACCTTTCTAATAGTAGATATTTTATGCGTTCAATTACATTGGGCTTGGATTCATTCCATGATGTAGACATTATTGATGCACCACCCTATCATAACAAAATCCTCATTAAAAGAAAATAAAAATTATATAAATAGATTTTTACTTCTAAAATGTTGTATCTTGTGTATTAAAAATTTACAAAATCCATCATGTGTGGTTGTTTTTTTCATATCCATTCATTGAATCCTAAAAATATATCTTTTGAGTATCCAAATTGACATCCATCAGTATCCAATGATTCCCAAAACACAAAATGGAATAAGTAATGAATGAAATAAAAATATAGCTGATATGATTAAATTTTAGAGTTTACCCATGTATTATTTCTATTAAAAAGAGTCTATCATCTTTAATTTTGTTTTGAAATGATTTGAGTACGGATGAAATTATTTCAGCCTATTTATCTAAATCTATTTCTTCTTTTGAAGAGGTGATGTGGGGACTAACACATCCAAATTTTTTTTCATGGAGAAATCCCTTCAACTGTTTTTCATATAAACACTAGTGAAGAATATGAAATGTATATAGTCATAATTATCATATTATATTAGATTTTGAAAAAATAAATCATGATAACATACCTCATGTATACATTTAAAACTAAGATGCATATCCATTCATACTTGAGGATTTCATTTACAATTTCAGCACTATTGAAATTCGATTTTTCCTCTCAGTACATATTTCCTAAAAATCCAATGTGTGAACATTTCAATCTATCCTCTTTTTATCCACATGATCATGTAATGATTCTAACTATATATATAGAATGGGATGGGTGATGGTTCTCTTAGAAGATCATTTTAATCAGTTGGTTGATCCGTGATATAGTTTTGAGATGATATTTCATTTCACCCATTCTCTTTTTCTTTATGTAATAAAATTCATCAGTTCAGACAGTTTTTCATTTAATATAAATGGTTCATATTGAAAAATAAATTGTTAATGGAATCCTCCTTGTTGATATGTTTATTACAAGATTTGACAACCATGCGATTAATGTTCCAACAACTTGTTGAACTGTATGAATGTTATCAACTTCATTTGAAACAGGTAGCTCAACAATTGGCTCATTAGAAACATTAATCAACACTCTGACCTAATTTGATGGATTTTGTTTGTGGAGTATCAGGATGTTCTTCATATTGAAAAATGTATCCCTCGTTATAATGAATTGGGTGGGAGTTGATAGATATAAATCACAGTCATTTTCACCTAGTAGAATATTAGAACAAGAATGGAATTAGTTTCTATGTGTTTTAGATTTCACAGGAACAATTATTACATGTTTGATTAGCTCACCCAAGTAATGTTTTTAGGGCAATGACTTGACTCAAAGCTGGGTGGTGGGGTGGTGTTGAGGTGGGATCATCACCGACGGGTTGTTTTTGAGTTGATTCTTATCTTTTCCTCCCCCATCAACAATTCTATAATCTATATTTTTTATTTTAATTCTTCTTTAAACATAGAAAATTTTTCTATAATATTTTTCATTTATTTTGATTGATCCTCCTCTTTTTTTCATTATGAAAATATGTTCGAGGTTCCACCCAAAAACCCACACCTCTGATGCGTCTATAAAGTTCTAGCTGCTTAAAGGCCATTGAAATTATGTCTTTATATTGTGCAGGTGTTGTTTAATCATGTGACTATGTCATATAGAATATATAAGAAAATAAGTAGTCGTTGTCATGTAATATCAATTTAAATAAAATAAAAATAATATTATGTCATACTTAAACATGTTTCCCAACATTTTTATTTGTTTTCATCTATCAGTATCACCTCTTTATTTACATAATCCTCCTTCCGTAGTACATAAAATGGGATGGAATTGGATTTTGATTTAGATTTCAATCTGTATATAAAGATATGAAGATGGTTATGGTGCTTTTTATTTCACATAAAATTAGAATGGTAGATTTAATTTAGGTACTGATTTTTTATCAAGTGAAACATACCCCATCCTTGATTTATGGTATAGGTACACTGTTTTTGTTGCACGTTATTTATTTTCAGCTCTCAGTTTATATTTCATAAATAGAAAACTGGCAATCAAAGTGATGAATACAATCTACATCAAACAACGTATTACATGATAGAATGTGCCGTAATTTTTTTCACCACATGATGGTTTCTAAATGCATACCACACTCCCTGGGATATCAAGTGTTCATAAAGAGGAGGTGGGTGCAGCATGATTTTCCATTCAAAATTTTTAAGATGAAATTTCATAAATAATGTATGAAATCTCCTATGAATCCTTCTTGAATCACCTAATACATATTCTTTGTGCAAGGCATCTACTATAAAAGTACTCTACAATGGATGATGAAGAGTTAGTCAATGTTTTATTATTTTATTTTATTTTAATAAATTAACGATATTATATTATAAAGTTACCATAATCTCCTCCCACATTATTGTCTTAATCCTGGTGAAAACAAGGTGCCATGAATGTAGATCAATAGACCGATGTTGCTGAGTTGCGATTGCAATGTAGCTACTAGTGATGGCTTTGTTGGGGATAATATGTTGGCCTCGCTTATTCCATCCCACATCATATTTGATGCCTTTTTATATTGGATTATGTATTTTGGCTAACAATGTAAAACTACAGTGAACATTTTTTTTTGCAACATTAGGGTTAAATTTCTTACAATTTCCTTAGAATAGTCATCATTTTGTTATTATAGAGCACTAGCATTGACACATGGTCGAGCAGCAAATGTTTGAGAAACCTGTTATATCTCAGTACTAGGACCATTAGTAACAGGTTGAGAAACATTTTGTTGCTCTGCACCAGGACCCACAACAATAGGTTGAAATACTTGTTGTGCCTCAGGATTGGGCACATCAGCAGGTGAATAAGTCATTATCTACTAAAGTGGTTTAATATTTAATTTAAATTACATAAAATTAGAAGTGAACAGATAATAATATAATGTAACACAATTTATATTACAATAAATAAATAACCTGATTTTTGACCTTGTTTTTTATAGATGAAGATATTTGACACCTATATATACTATGTAAATCCATTTATTGTGGCCTCTTTAGACATAAAAAACATCATTTACATTGGGAGTGATGTGAAATTATTTTGAATTCCCAATGAAAGTGTCATCCTCAGTTGAACATTCATACGGCCCTTCAGTTGTTTTGTATGATAACTTAATAATTTACCAATTTCAGTTTTTGGCATCTGGATAATAAAATACTTATACATCCCGTGATTCCATTATAAATTGAAAATTTTACTCCTTGTCCTTACTAAAATCAAAATTAACGAATACCAATTATTCTATTTTAACATCACTATTGTTATCAACCAACATGCATTAAAAAATTGGCACTAGGAACTTTGTATAATCAATCTCTCATATTTGATTGATGATGACAAAGATTGACATATTCAAATAATGTGCATTTATTTCCGTAGCACCAGAAGCATGAATCACTTCATCCATGATTGTAACCCAGATATTATGCATGGTACACTCTTAATCATGTTCATTTTTATATAATGTAAAACCATTAACTATTTAAACATTTTAAGATAATACATACAAACATTCTTCACCACCTAGCTATCGAAGTCGTTCAGAAATTGTGCTTTGATATTCATATATCTTATGAAACATATGGCCTTGAAACCATCCTGTAAAATGTTAATTATGTTTATCTAATATCCATTTTTATCCCTAGATATATTCAAATTTCTATGAAATTCTTTTTGGTCTTGAACATATTGGTAAACATCAAAATTGTTATGAAAAACCTAAAGGTGGGACTGCTCCTGATCTGTAATGATTAATGTGGAAGCCTCTCATCTAGAAATTCCTTCACCGTCAAGATTCCATGTGTGATGATATTTAGGTAGTAAAATTATTTCCACACCAGACAGGTATTCAGTATAGAATTCAATGACTTCATCAACAATATGTTTCATTGTAATACAACACTTAGGCCGACATCGATTTTTGAGATACCCTTTCAAAATCATTATATACCATTCAATATGGTACACCCATATATGTTATATTGGACCTCATAGTTGAATCACACTCACCAAATTAACCATAAAATGAAACATCATATCAAAAAATTTCTGTGGGAAGAACATTTCCTATTCACATATTGTTACAGTAATTCCGCTTTCCATATTTGGAAATTTGGTTGGGTCTATAAATTATCTACATATAGCATTGAAGAAGAAACAACGATTCATTAATGTATATGTTACGTTATTGGAAAAAATGAGACTTAATGATATAGGAGATATATATTCAATAAAAACATGGAAGATATGTAATTTCCGACCCTTTAACTTTAAGTCTCTTGTTGACATGATGTTCTTGATATTTAATGAATACCTATATTGATCCTTTAAATCAATAAAGAATATTCAAAACTAATATCTCTCTTTCTTGGAATGAGAATATGTTGTAAGAGGAAGAAATGTTTCTTTTTCACCCTTCATTGGTGCCAACTCTTTTTGCATTCCCATATCAACCATGTCCAATATAGCCTTAATTTCAGACATTGTTTTTCCAGGTTCATTTAATAGTGTTACCATGATACTATCACATATATTTTTTCCTATATGAATAAATGATGAAAATGATTGAAATATAGACATTTTCAGTTTGATAATTAAAAAAATTGTCTATTTTTTTAATTGGATTTATTATGGTTTTTTGAAAACATTTTACCAAAAGTAGTGTCTAGATCAATTAAATTCCCAAAAAATTGATCATATGCCAGTGGAGATGGAGTTTTACGATCTTCATAACTTTCCTCAAAAGATTTTTTCCATGATTTGTACTTATTTCATCAGGGTAGAAATCTGCGATGTCCTAGAAACATGATTTTTGAATATGGTCTCATTGTAATTTACTGTGTACCATGTTTGATAATAGGAATCCATTTATTTCCTTTAATTCTATATCCTAACAAATTTCTATATGTTGGAATGTCATTTATCATCCCATACAACATGGATCTCAAAGTGAAATGATTATTTTTGTAAGTATTGTACAATGTAACACATAAATCCCACAATAATTTAAAATCATTGACTAATGGAGCCAAATTAACATAAATATAATTAGAAGGATGTATTTTTCATGATATAAGCATTGATAAAATTATTTATTTTACTTTCATGCATAACCAATGTTGTAAGTTATAATTTGAAAACATAATCAGCCATGTAATGTAACTGATACTTGGAAATCCAAAAGGATCCACTCCATCTGTACGTAACTCAAGAAGAATTTTTCCCAGATCATTTCCAAATTTATAAAACTCATGATCAATTATCTTCCTCAGATGAGAGTCTATTGGTTGATGTAGTTTCAAATCATTAATTATTGTATCTAAATTCTATTTCAATTTTCTTGTAGTCTCCCCAATTCCATATGGGTACCTAAATCATGGAATGATTTGAATGCACAATAAAAATTTCATATGACTTGATTCATTATTGTTGTATCATGAAGAACCATATTTTGGGAATTCACTATGTGATTGGTGGTCCTTGAGAAACAATATAAAGTCATTATGGAATTCTTGTATTCTTTATGTGACCATACCCATAGAGAGTAGAACTATTTTGGCATCGTATGTTTGGCTCAAGAGCTCATTATCGTCTGGGAGCATGTCAATCAGGAGAGGATGTAGTTCCGTAAATCTGGGGTAACTCCACCCATTTCCTGCATTCAAATTATCCAACATCAGTACAACTGACAATGCAGTATATTTAGTACAACCAGTATACAATGGAATCATTTCACAACTCTTTATCTTCTCACACAACTTTGGGAGATCACAAAGTTCATCTTCATCTATCCTTGTCATTTTCTCAATATGATCTTAATAATCATTCACATAAGTAATCACATACTCTATATTATTGTCTTCATTTTTCAATCTTGTAATCAACTCACATGATATGTAAAATGCAGTGTCATCCTTGAAAAAACATGCATTCATTTTTTCCCTGTGTTTATTCCAACATGTATAACATCAATTGGTTTCATGTAAGATTTGGTGCTATTCCTAGTCCTTTGTACTAATTTGTCTTCATTAACAACAACATAAACACGAACAAAGGATTTGAGAATGGTCATATACATGATCTTTGGTAAACATTATATATTCATTTATTCCATATTAAAACATTGTTGTCATATGATTGGAATTCATCAATTATTTATTCATATTTATCCTATTTGATATAGTAATATTAATATTTTAAAAAATAATTACTCAAAATATTTTCAACTGGGGTCATCATCCAACTATAATCAATGGAACTATCTATAGTAAACAATACCCTTACCTCTCCATTAATTTCTCATGACCAAAGTAGATTAGACCCATATTCCAAACCACATGATCAATGGAACTAACTATGACAATCCCTTTCATTAAAATGTTTTGTTATCCCACATGTTATCTATAGGAATTGTGGTAAACTGGTTTTTAGTGTTTCTCTGGAAACATAATGACTCTAGTCATGATATAAGGTACTAAAATAATAGATTGTATGATTATCAATCATGTGTTTGTGGTTTGAAGGATTCATTATTTGTTTTGTTATAGTTATATGACTATGGTGCCTATAAAGAGTCTCATAGAGTCCTCTAGTAAAGTGGTTTTCTAAGATTCAGTGGAATTGAAATAGTAAAAAAGTTGTTCTGCAAATGAAATGGGCAATTTTTTGGATTTTCATTCAATGGAGGATGAAATACAACATGGAAAAAATGGCATACCAATCATGCCAAAAACATCACCACCATACAAACCCACAATCATGCCCACAATCACAACACTATACATTCCAAACAATCAAAATTTCATATTTTACAAAGATTCCTTATTTAATTATTTTTGTTAATTGAGTGGCTATCCAAAAAAATTTCCCATACTTGGGAATTCTTTAATTAGTTAGTATATGTAAATTACCAATTTTTATATTGAAATGTTCAATAGGAACCAACCAACATGCAATTGATTTAATGGACATACAAGGAACCCCAAAACCATGATTTTTTCACATGGGTTTTAGGCCATACATTTTACAATATAATAATTAATATAAAACCATAATAACATACGAACAAGAGAAAACCAATGAGTAAAAGGACAAAAACCACCACGAATGTGTCATTCAGCATGCCACAAAGGTGCGTCAGTGAGAGAGTAGAGCCTTGTGACATAAGATATTTCCAAGTGAAAAGAAAACATAAAATTAGAACAGACATGTTGAATAATTTTATTTTCCAACAGTGGGATTTTATTTTCCAACAGTGATATTTTCATCATGTTTAATTTTTTGTGTATCTATTGTATTTCATGATATTTATCATTTGAATTATACATGTATTCTTTTCAAGAGAAATATCATTTTGAATTCACTTTAATTTTGGGGTAATATATTCCACATTAATTGTATATTTTCCTAGGGGGGGTCATTTCTATCATGTAGGGTTCTTTAATGCCTCTTAGTTTAGTGGAATTTCATGTCATTTGTTGGTTATGATACCATTATGGTCCATATCATCACATTTCTAATTATTATTGAACCACGTACATTTAAAAATACGATTTAGGGGGGGGGGTAGAACAATAATATATAGAGGGATGAATAGTGGTAAAAATTATCCTTGGCTCTACAATAGATGTGATAAAAGATGAAACATTCACTGAGAGAGGAAGAAACACCCATGAGGAGTGGTGGGGGATTTTGGAGAAGCGTTGAGGGACTGTAAAAATATGTTTTTTCTGCATTGCTATCACAATTCATTTCTCTCATAGAACACGACTGATTGATAATGATTGATCACTATGGTGTATATTTTTTACATGGATACACATATCCAAATTTACCTAAGGGTGAATATCCTCCGCTAACACAATATTCTATCTACCTCGCAAAAAATTGGTCTCCCTGTTAAAAATCATAATACATTAGATAAAACAATATCAATTATTTACCATGAATTGGGTGGAATGATCTATGATGACCACATTGGAAGGTTTTTATTGGAGGAGATAATGAACATGATGTTCAAAAGGGAAAACCAATTATAGAGGTGTAGGATGAGGCCTGTCAAATTTTACCTCTAGGGAAATTTGAAAAACCTAGTTGAGACCAAAACACATCTTGATAACAAATCAACTACTTTTACAACTAAGAAATCCATCCATATAATTTCCCTTGGATAATTTTTTATGGCTAACTCTTGAGAGGAATAATTTTAAAGTATAATAATATAAATTACATTACAATTTTTGGAACAAAAAATGCGTTGGAAACGTAAATGGGTTATGTCAATGTTTGATCTCTAGTAGTTTCGCCTAATAAAAATACTACACCCTAGAATCCTTATAAGGAATAATGTTATAAGTATAGAAAAAAATATTCCAAAAAAAATACCAACTATCATATATTGGATATATCCTATTAAATAGGATAAAACACATGTTATTGATTCTCCTTTAATTCCAAAAAAAAAATGAAATTATATAATGATTGACTAGAAAACATATCACATGATATCTATGGATCCTTATATTCTCAATGAAACAAGATCCATCCCAAATGAATAGCTACTAGAAAAAAGATAATAAAAAATAGAATAAAATGTTCTTTTATATAATGAATAAAAACAAAACAAATCCAAAAATTCTTTAACAATATATCTATCATATAATTATGGATATTTCCCTCATAATTGAAAAATAACAATTGTGGAAAATCTCAAAATGAATTCCTCTTAGAGTAATCCTACATTGGGATCATCCTTATATAGACAATTGAAGCATCCTAAATAACCCCACCAAACTCAACCACTAGTATAATCCTATTACCCTAAAACAAAATATCACCATCCATCATTAAAATTTTTATCCATGAGAAGGGAGAGAGATACAGGATCATGGAGGACAGAAATAATGTATCCCAAGGGCATCACCCCGTTCAAGGTTTACCCCCTACGATTTAATACTGGACACATTATTAAGACACGTCACCCGCATACCCGGAACTCCAATAGAAGACATATAATCCGCCAAGTTGTTCCCCTCTCGCCACGTGTGAGAAATTATAACTCTGTCATTCAGGAGAGACTGGCATATTCGAATTGTGTAGGTGATAGCCTAGGGTGTACTGCCTCTGCCATGGAGAGCATCGTGGGTAATCATAGAGTCTGTTTCCAAATGGGTAATGCAAATACCCCTGTGTCTGCATAGGGATAGGCCTGTCAGAACTGCCAATGGTTCTTCCCGAATAGAAGAACCACTGCCAATGTGAGATGAGAAAGCCAACACTAGACTCCCTTTGGAGTCCTGGAGAACTCCTCCTCCCCTCATGTCACCCAAAACATAGGAACCGTCTGTATTAAACATAATCCCATCACTAGGGGGAATACAATGAATCCATCTACCCCGTGGAATCCCACCGTCCCCGGTGGTGCTCCATGAATGCTCCTGCTGCACCCGCAAGTGTAACCTTCCCCCCTCCAATTCCCGCTGCGCCAATCAGGTCAATCAATATGCATCAGATGTTAGCCACCACAGAACTACCAGAGGTACTTCTCCCCTCATATCTTTCCTTGTTCCTGTATTTCCATAAGTGCCAACAGGCCGCATTAAAAATAGCCACACACACCATAGACTCCTCCACTGACACACTATCCCCCTGGAACCAGCACTCCATAAACAGCTCCGCACTGCCTCCTTTCTCAAGGAATCCTGAGAAGACACCAAATAACTTCTAGACATGCCGGGCCCAATCACCCTCAAAAAATATATGGTTCATGGTTTCTTCTCTTTTGTTCCCACAACAATGGCAGCAAGACACATGGCTGATCCCCAGCCGTTTTGATGTGGTCATTAGAGGGCATCGCTTTGTTGCATATCCTCCAGGTAAGAAAGTTGGGTTTGGCTAGGATCAAGATTCATAAGGACACAATGTTCCACCTATCGCTCTACCCCTATATAACGCTCGTCCTGAGATAATCCTTGGCATTGAACCTCCCCGACATGGAAGGTGTGAAGACTCATGTGTCCTCCTCCGAGCTCATGACCACAGAGTCGAAGATCTCCTACAGGGGGCGCCGAGAACTGATTTGTAAAATAGGGGATACGAACTTGCCTCCCTAATGGAGATTAATGGGGCCAAGCATCCCGGGTATCCTAACACATCACCCATCCATTTTTGTTTCCAAAACAAAATTCTTGCTTCCCCAACAATCCATCTAGAGAGAGGAAGAAAGATTGGAATGATATTAGAAATTGAGTACCAAAGAGTTGTCCCCCTAGCTGACCCATACATCATATCATCGTTATATCGCTGAGCCATCTGTGTTCCCCACAAGTATTGGGCTTCAATAGACTCCCATGCAAGCTTCGCATGTCTGGTTGGAATCAACTCCGTCATACTCCGTACATTGATCCCCCCTTCACAGATGGGCCGAGCCATCTTACTCCATGACACCCAGCGTCTCTTGCCCCCGCCTAACGCATCCCATATAAAGCGTGGGAGAATCCTATCAATAGCCCTTATGACTCCCTTTGGCACACTTGTGGATGCCAAGGCATGCACCGGGATAGCATAAAGAACACTATTGACCAGGGTTATCCGTCCTCCGAAGGAAAGAAAGTGGTTTTTCCAGTTCAGGATGCGATCTGAAATCCTGCTCACCACTTTGTCGAAGTCCCTGTTCCTCACCCGATCTGACGATAATGGAACACCAAGGTAGTCCATGGGGAATGATCCTCTCCGCATTCCAAGCACATTCTCCATCCTGTCCACCCTGCTCAGATTGCATGATACAAGAACATAGAATTTTCTCTTTTCTTTGTTCATGAGTTGGCCACTCCACTCACTGTACTCCGCAAGGATCATGTTCAGTGCCTGAAGAGACCTCCATTCGGCATTCATGAACACATTGGATTCATCCGCAATCATCAAATGTGTCACCGGGGTGGGGGGGCTCTGAACTTCCTCCGATATGGACTAATGGGTCCTTCACAAACGCCTTTGCTGATCAACCTACTCAGGGTGTTCTGCATAATAATAAAAAGACTGGGAGGGTCACCGTGACGAAGACCATGAACGGTATTAATGAAGCCATGTGTTCCCCACAAAAATGATACCGCCATCCACGGTGAACACACGCACCTGAAGATAAGATAACATGCCCAGTTCGAAAAACCCATCTTCGTGAGCACTCTATTGATAAAGCCCCATTTCTTCCGGTCGTAAGCCTTATTCATGTACATCTTGATTACCATAATGAAACCCCGGGAAGGGGTGTTATGATCCTTTAACATCTCATGTGTCCTCGCCAATGCACCCTGGTTCGATCGGCCTTTGACGATGCCATGTTGTTCCAATGCTATCCACCGGGGAAGGAAGCTGGCCATCCGCCTATTCAGAATGCTCTCTAGGACCTTATAACGGAAATTACCCATGCTCATGGGCTGGTAGTGGGAGAGGGAGGAAGGATCCTTAACCTTCGGTAGGAGGACCAGTATAGTTGCAGACGCTATCCATGGGAGGCCACCCCCTCGGATGAAATCATGAATCGCGAAAATATGGTCAACATTCACCTCCTCCCAAGAGCCCCTGTAGAAGGAGCCAGGGAAGCCATCAGGGCCTACCGTGCTATCTGGGTTCATGTTCCACACTGCCTCATGCACTTCGCCGTCATCTGGGTTGCCTTCCATCACATCATTCTCTTACATCGAGACAGTGCTTGAAAGCCATTTCCAAAGCTCGGCCTCCCTCGGAGGATACCCATGAGACATGTTACTATTTGTTCTCGCAAGTAGTTCCTTAAAGAAACTGAATGCCATACCCCCAACCGCGTATGCATCATCTGATAAGGAGTCATCCACCATCGCAAGATTTGGTTTCACTATGCACCTCCTCTACCAAATGCATGCATGGAAGTACGCAGTATTCCTGTCTCCTTCCTTCAGCCACATGACCCTAGACCAATCCCTTGCATGATGCTCTTGGGAAAGCACCAGCACCTCTAGAGAACTCTTCAAATCCGCAAGCTTAACAAATCTCCCGTCATCCCAGCTATCCTAAAGAAGGACCTTGAGGATTTGGATCAACTGTTTTAATGCTGCCTTCTCCTGATCCGGAGAAGAGCGAGACCTAGCCCACCCCTGGAGATCTTGATTTAGGCGTCTTAAATTATAGTGTAAGTCCACCCAAGCATGGACCCTGGGGGGGCTCACTCCATCATCTCTTGACCACATTTTGGTATTTTGGAATGCTCGCCCATTGGCTGGAGAATATAAAGCCCTGTTGTGAAACTTCCGTCCTTCTAGGAGACAACAGAAGCAGCGAATGATCAGAGATACTATGGGACAGATGACTCACCTTCACCTTCGGGAATCTAGATATTGCGTGGACATTGGTCAAGAAACGGTCCAGCCTACTCAAGATTCGACTCCCCCCAACCCATTCAGTTGTTTCAATAGGTAAATGGATCTCCTGAATAGCCCAATTCCATTAACCCCTTCCCTGCCGCAAACTGCACAAACGACACGCTATGCCGCCTCACGATGTCACCCCGCCCTTCCTCTCATTCAGATACATGATGATGTTGAAATACACTCCCACCATCCAGGGCAGGTCACCGGGGTCGGAGGAGGAGGAGGAGGGGGAGGAGGAGTTAGTGGAAGTAGATGGTGATGAGGAGAAGTAGGGCTGTGGCGGAGATGGGATCACTGCAAACAGTAGGAGAAGGTTGTGGTAGTGGGGAGGGGGACGATCACAGTAGAAGAGAAAGAAAAGGCAGTGGCAGAGGAGGAGGGGGAGGAGGAGTCACGACGTAGGGTTTCGCTTCCATAAAGTCTTGAAAGCATGTGACAGAGGAGGGCTTGTTAGGATTATATTATTAAAAACACTAGAACATTTATCAGCGCTAGCTAAAAGCACTGATAAAAGTATGTTTTATCAGTGCTAAAATAAAATTGATAAAAAATATACCTTTATCCATTCTTTTTGAGCACTAATAAAGATAATAAATTATCAGTTCTAAAAACGCACAGGTAAATGATGTATTTATCAGCCCTTTTTTAGAGATGATAGGGTCATATCATTAACAGCACTCGAAAACCACTGATAAAACAAATATTTATCAGTGTTACTATTATAGAACTGATAAATACTAATTCATGAAATCGATTTTAATTATATACATATATATATGAAAAATTAATATATATTTATAAATAAAATAAAATAAATAAATATATTATATATATAAAATATAATAAATACAATTAATTACTCTTAAAAATATAATAAATATCAAATAAATATTATGTTTTAATATAAATATAATAATTTTATACAAATTAATAATAAAATCATTTATCAGTACTAAAAATAACTAATAAATTGTAATCTTATATAAATACTTGTTTTAGTGAAAATAAATTATACATTTATTAACACTTTCTACTTAGCACTGATTAAGGGTATCACTTCATTTTCCCTGTTTTGTGGTAGTGAATATTGTTTTCTATGTATTTATCTAGAGAAGACTATAAATTTTCATTAAGATATACTAAACTCTAATTCTATATTGTAAACCCAATTCTTTAATAAAACGTTATGATTAACTTATTTTATCTATTATGATATCATGAATCACATGCAATAGTGATTATAATCGAATAGTACGATACTATTAAAATATTATCATTAAACCATTATAATATAGGCATTAAAATAGACGATATAGAATAGTGTAAATAAATTATGAGATATACTTATTTATCTACTCAATATAAATTTATTGATTAATTCTTAATAAATCAGTATTTCAATTTTAGAAATATAATCTTATACCTAAAAAATTGTATTCTTTCAAATTGAGTTTTATTAGTTTTTACAGTTATTATTGTAATAAAACTACTAAAATAAAAAATTCATTTCATTAAACTCTCTAAATTTTTGAAACCAACATATCAATAATATTATTTGTTTAGTATAAAATATTTTTACGAAATGAATGATAGTTATATAAATAGTAAAAAATGCTTTTTTAAATATTGTATTTCTGATTCAAGAATGTAAACAGTTCAATTTTTCTTAAATGGGTGAAAAATTAAATTAATAATATTGTACTTTAAAATATTAAATTATGTTCTTTTTAATAATTTTCATTTTTTAATTTTGAAAAATAAATTTTTATGTAAGAAGGAATTTTTTGGATGAACTGTTTCCATACGTGAAATGTGTTTCTAGCTTAATAAATAAAAATAATATCTAAGGGAGAATTATTTTAATGAAATTAATATACTTAATATTCAATAAATATTTTATCATTTATTTAATATTTTAATAATCATGGTATTTTAATAAACCGTTTTTTATTTTTAAAATTATATATTCCAAAATGTGGGTATCATCACATGTTGCGTGTTATTTCAAAGAATATATTATATCTAATTTTCAAATTGGATTTAATAAAATGTATTGGATATTTTTAATCAGTAGGTGCTGTTTTTTTAAATATATCCTTCTTATATTTTTTAAAATTTTAATAATAATATTGAAAAAAAGTCACCACGGTAATGTGTAAATTATGTTGATATTGGTTAAAACATTGTTATACGACCATAATTTTTCATTTTAATTCTTATTGGATGACTGGAATTCGAACCAGATTACCTTTTAAAATAAGATAATTTGTTTAATGCATAATTTTATATGAAACATACCTATATAATATTTAAATAAATTAATGTCAAAAAAGTACCTCTCGTAGTTTTAAATTTCTTCTATACATCCACATAGGGATAAAAGAATTATATGTGTTGAAATAATTGTCTATATGGATCATAAATATATTTTTTCTCATAATTTTAATTTATTTATAATTATTAGAAATTAAATTATGTCTCTATTTTTTATGCAATCCCGTTGAAATATTTATCTTTTTTAATAATACATATTATAAATTATTTTAAAAATGATAAATGTAATATAATTATAAGCAGTAAATGTGTTACATAATTTTTTTAAAATAATATGTAATATTAGTGTTATGTTATAAAATTATATTATAATTCCATCATGGCCTTTATGTATATATATTATATTAAATTAATAGTGTCTGAAATTGAAATAATTATAATTTATAAATATAAAATATTATTAAATTACATAGAAATAATAAAAAATTTAATATTTAAATGTTTAAAATTTATGGTCAAATATTCCATCCATAACCAATTCATATTCTAATTTAAACAGTTAGGATTTATAATAAATCTAATATATTTTATCATTTAATAAATACCAAAGTAACCCTACACTTAATTATTAAAGAGTATACTCCTTTAATAGATTATGTTCACATTGAGCCATATTGATTGACCAAAATCTAGAATGTAATATTATAAACTCCCATAAAAACATTGTATAGTTTCATTTATTCCCTAAATGAAAACCCTTGATCTGTGAAGTGGTGATCCGAATGAGTGATTAAAAAGCAGATTTAATCACTTTAACCAATTACTATTTTAGTTATTATTTTTCCTTAAAAAATATTTTATATTATTCCAACAATAAAAAAAATTATGTATCCCCAATACTCTAATATTTTATTATGATAATGAAAAACCTTTATTCACCCTCTCTCTTTAAAATTATAGGTGAAAATATCACTCTTGCATACGTACGACAAACCAAATCTATTTAGAAATAAACTTAATTTCTAATAACCATCATTTTTTAATTATTACTATGATTGGATTAATTTTTATATATGATAAATATGAAATAATCATACATATATAATTATAATATCAACTATAACTTCTAATATTCTAAACCATTATAAAATGATAACGACAATCATCCCATTATATGGACAACCACCTCCTCGACGATATGTGATTAATTTTTAATTTTAATTTGACTATAATGGTAATAAGGATGGATTTACTAAATATTTATCTATGTTTCATTCCATCAATGAAAATAAAAAAAACAATGTTGATGCGTACGTACAACTTTCTATCTTTTTGAACTGGGAAATTAATTATTCTACATATATATTTATAAATAAATCTAAATAAGTATATAATAAATATACATTATATTTATATCATTATTATCATTTTATTGATTAACAATCCATGATAATTATATAGGGACAAAATCTACAGAAAGATGAATAGCGTTAAAACAAAGAATGTATTACCTAGAATAATGATATTATTAAGGAATTATTAAAAAATCAGTGGTAAATGGTTATAATTAAATCATATACATTTTGATATATATTATCATGGTCATATAATATATTTATAATAGATCTATATTTATTATATAGGAAATTATAATGTGTACAAACGAATTCAAAACAATGGAAAGATATTTTCTTCAATCATTTACTTATGTAGGACACATGCCTTATACAAATTTTTTTTCTATTATAGGGTTTATATACTACCCATTACAAAGGATTATGATTCTTCTCTTGGTTATTATGGGATATAAATATCCATATATGATGGTTTCATTCATTGGACTTAATATTCAAATGATACCAAAATGGTAAGGGTTTTATGTTATAATATCATTATTTATTGGGATTAATTATGATTATAATTTTTATTATTAAGACATATTATATAAATATAAATAAGTAAATTAATTTCTTATATTCTATTTATAACTTGGTAACACATGTTTACCTGTTACCATAATAATCACAGGTACAGAATATTCCAAGGAAATATTTTAAATAAATTCTAAAATATTTTTCTCTACAGTAAAAAACCAACTTTTCTTCATGCCCATGATTTAAAAAATTCTTTGAATATGAGTTTTACAATTGTAACATTAAATTTAAACTCATTTTTTACCAATTCAATACATTTTCATAAAATGTGTAAAATAAATAATCATTTCATATTCTGAAAAATGCTCTTTTTAATTTTTTTATAAAACTAGGAAATGAGCGTTTTATTTTATCTAATATGGAATGTGGGGTATTTTTAAACAACATAATAGATAATTTTTTTAGTGTTTCATGTAAAGGGTTTTAAGACAATATTCAAAGATATATTTTCCTAAATATTTGGGAAATCCTTATATTTTAAAACAGTTATTTCAAATTGAATATGATTTTTTTCCTGTAAAATATCCATAATATTAGTTCAGGATAAACCTATATGTAAAATAAAATATTTAATGAAATTTTTTATTTACTGCGGAAATAATCAAATGAAATTATTCTAAATATTTCATTTTGAGGTTAATTTTTATGTTTTCTATTTGTTTTGGTGACACATTTATCATCCATGTGATTGGTAATAGTGATGTGACGAAATATTTATGAAACATTTTTTATTTTCATAGGTTATACTTTAATGATATGATAATTGTTTTATGATATTTTGGCAAACATATGAATGGATTTCATTTTTTGATGATGGTAAAATTATAACCATTTAAATGTGGTCACATAATAACCAAATATGGTGGTTACATTATAACCATTGATTATACTCATATTATATCCATGAAATGTGGTCAGGTATAACCAAGGATGGGTGGGACCTATATATCTCTCCCATTAATTATGATAATATTGATTTCTCATTAGATAAAGAATATAATAATAGGTATTTTACCTAGTTTTGATATATTATATTTCTTATATGATAGTATTTATAATGAACCTTGACTACAAGTATTATTTGGGGAGTTAACCTAATCAACTATGTTAGTGTTGAAAATGAGTCTTTTCTATTACCGAAATGAATTTGAATGATTTTGTGTATGTCACAAAAAATTGTTATCCTAATATTATGATCACATTGAAATTATTATTTGTTTCCTTCATTTCTCTTGTCTTATGAACTTCTACAACTTATTCCATGAATCAAGAATATGATATATGATATGAAGGGTTTGATTTTTTGAAATGTTATGCTCATCATCTCACAACCTTATGTTCATATTATGATTAATTAATCATTGATATCTGAAATTTATTCCTTTTTTGAGCATCTTATCTACCAATTTATTATAATACCTTTCCCTAGTGTATGAAGAAATGTATTAAGTTTGATATGTCTTTGAAGGGTTCTAGTGATGAATAACATAGTGGGAGAAAATGTAGATAATTTATGAACTAGTTTTTATGTGTTATCATTTGTAAAGACTAATGAACTATATAAATATTTTATGGAAAATTATGTTATTTAAGGAATATTAATCTATTAATATGTGATATATATGTTTGAGATATATCATATTGTATAGATTTTATCAAAGTATTGTATATCTACCCTTTTGAAAGTTAGTTGAGATAACTTTTGTGAGAACCCTGGGGATATGACTATGTATAAGACACAATCCTAATGTTTTAAAATTATCATGAATAACATAGAATTAACATAGGGATTATTATATTTAAAATTAGGATTAATATTTTTGAAAAATAATAAATGTCTTTTCACGATTACTCACAATGACTATTCTTTCTCACACTATCCTTTTTTTATTAAATGGTTGGATGCAATAATATATATGTTAATAATAACAGAAAATGGGATAATTGTTCACTTTGGCATAAAAATGAAATGGGATATGGAATGTGAATAATTTTGATTATTCTTAATTATTTATCATGAAATGTTTTTAAAAAATCCCATTGTAACAAAATCTACATCTCTGCAATTAAGTGAAGGATAATGTTCACATGGAACTCGACTGATACTGACTCTGATGGAATGAAAATTCATTTTCATATGTTATAATAATGCGGAAATAAGAACTCATTTGAATATCTCAACGTAATGATATGATTATATTAATTAGTAATAAATTGGTATATATAAATTATTTACAGACGAAAAAGAAATATTTCAGTGTAATGAAATGATTTTCAACCTAAAGATATATTTATAAAATAATGTCTTATTTGTTTAGAATATCCTAATTATTAAATCTAATGAAAAAATAAATGGATTACCTACATAAAAATCATATATTCTATTACACTAATTGAATTGAAATTTTTTCTGTATATATGAATCTGTATTTAATAATTAAATCATAGATGTATTTTTACTATTGGAATTTTGGTTATAACAGTGAAGATACATCTCTGTATTGTATAATAATATCTGTATTCATGTAAACCTTTCATAAGATTTATTAAGACCATAATTTGTTTATGAGTTTAAGGTGATGATATTTTAAACATCATAGAAATTTATTTTGAGGTTTTGAAAGTCAATATTTTTTTGTGACTATGTATATTTTGGTTGATGTTTTATTGGGATATGGTATTTGTAACCATTCAGTGTATCATAAATTATTATTTGAGGATGATTTATTTTATAAAGATAATGTAATTTAATACATTAAAGATACATAATGTCATAACGGTATAGTGTTGTTTTTACGGATATTCAACATATTTATGTGGATGTTAGAAACAATTTAGTAATAATCATTATATTAAAAAGGTACAACCTTTCAAACTAAGCATAGTCTTAGGGATTTAACGTACAACTTATGAGTGATTTGAATACCATACCTACCATTGATCGATATTATATAATGGTTATTAAAATATATATTTTTCAATTATTTAACTGCATTAGAATATGTTATTTTTTTAGAACATATGATTTTTGATATAGACATTTATTGGAATGAAAATTTATTTCATTGGTAATGTTATTTAGGAAGTTCACCAATTTGGAAGGCATCATTGATTTTTCTATATAGAAAAGTATCATATTTTGTGTATGGAATAATGGTTTAATTATATAATGGATTAATATATGACTTTAGGGTGATGTGTATTTTTTAATGAAATGAATATATTTGGATAATATGTTTAAGTAATAGAAAATTCTTATATGTTACATTAAGAGTGATTTATTTTATTAGGAGATGAATGTTAATATTCTATTTGAAAATAATATTACAAAATAATTCTACTCATTGGTTTTCAATATTAGTCTGGAATATTTTTCATAATTTTAAGACTATTTATTTATTAAATGATATATGATTAATTTTGGGTGTGATTGTGGAATCATTGGTGGTTAAAATTATGTTTCTTTCAATTATGGTTTTTCATTCTGAGAAATATCTTGTTCTGGATAATTTGGTTTTGTATTATATTTAAATATAATAGGAATAAATCTTTATAATATTTTGGATAATGAATTTTTATTTAAATGATTGAATTATTAAAAAAATATCATGCTGAATACTAATTATTCGGAGACAAATTTTTTTTTTTGCTGGAAACCTATTAATAGACGATATAATACTTTTCAAAAATGTCTATTTCAATATATTTTTTAATTCAATGAAACATAATTACAAAGATATAGTAAATTTAATGAAATACATAAATTTTTCCTTATAATATTTAATTTTGTTGAATTTGTCTTCTTTTGATACCTTATAGATTTATAGTTTTACAGCAGTTAACATTCTCCCGACTAAGTCATCTCTCGGTCAATATGAGTCCTTGGGCACTAGTTTCCTCATAAATGTCTATATTTTCACTTCCAACTGATCTTATACTATTTTTAATCCTTTTTATGATATACCTTTTTTACTTACCATATCATTTTTTAATATGATGTTTTATTAACCCTTTTAACGATTTGAGTTTTCAAAAAAACATGTTCAAAATATTAAACATTTGATTTCCTCGAAAATATAAAATTTTAATGAAAACATTTATCAATGGGGGAATATAATAAGATTATATTTTTGAAAAAAACTCTTATATTTTTATTTCTTATTCATCATTCATATGAAAGAATATTGAGTTTTAATGAACATTAATATATTATTAAAACAATATTATGTGACCATTATATCATAGCCAATAAATTGTCTTTTAATAACATGATTAAATATTTTATGATAGATATATAAAATGACCCAAATAAAAATATATGAGTTTTTAAATTAAAAGGAAATTACAATTAAAATTTTAACAATTTTATATTATTTTATAAAAAATAGGATTCCATCAAAAAGTTTTTTTTTACGTTTTGTGAGAAAATATAATTTTTAATTATTATTACTATTAAAAATTTTAAATCATTGAACTAAATACCATTGCATATAATCAAATAATATTTTTATTTGAGTATATTTATTTGATTTTTATAAATTATTTAATTCATAGTGAATAGTGGAACATATTGATTATTATAGAAAACTGTATTTTTATTACAAGAATATAAAAAAATCAATTTGTATTAAATTTTTTAGATGGAAAATTATTTCTAAAAAATTATAAATAATATATTTTTTATAAGGTTTATTTTAAATTTGAATTTGTTGTAAAATTATATTTATTTATAAAATGGTGTTTTTTCTAAACAATTATATTTATGCACATAATACGTTTTTTACGAATAAATTAAATTATTAACTATTAAATAATTTATCAAATAAAATTAATATATTATATATTTTATACAAACGTCCAATATTTATTAAATAATTTTCTCAATATATGATTTGAATAAAATATCATTTTACCATCAAATGTATTTTTCTAAAAAGTTGTTTTCATTTAATGTTTAACAATTATTTTAAAATTTGTTTAATCAAAATTTATAAAATGAATTTGATAAAATGTGTTCAATATTTTTAATTACATTTTTCAAATTTAATATATATTTCCCTTTTATTTATGGTCAATACAAATATTAATCCTGATAAAATTTATCACTATAATAAAGGATAGATCATGTTTATTTACTTTTAGAAAAATTAATAAACCATGATTTTTCATCCTTATTTTTCGATAACAATTAAAATCGGACATTTCACTATACCTTGAATAATAAATATTTTATTTGAAATTTTTTTTAAATAATGAAAAATATAATATTTAAATCAATAAAAGATACACAGTGTCACACTATTGGTTTTAAATATCTAGTTTTCTAAGACTACTAAAATATTTTATCCTTTTTTATGATGTATCATTTAGAAATTAAATAAATTAGAAATTGTAACTATGTTACCTTAGTTAGGGACATCACATTTGGTAAGACAACATCATCAAATTTTTTATGATATTGATTTTTTGGATTTCCTAGAAATTCACCCATACTTGGATACTATAAGTGAATGTGGTTTTAGAAAATATTATTCAAGGGGTAATGAACCCAAAAAGTGTTGGTTAAATATATATCGTCCATCATTTTGGTTCACAGTGAGTGTTCGCAAAATATTAATCTTGATTAACAATCCTAGTCTAAATTTTAGTAAAATTCATTTTTTGAGTTAGAATTATTATTTAGGAGATATTATAACCTATAGAAAAATTTTATATGGCATAGTAATATGGTATAAATGTAATGTTTCGTGTTTTTATATGCATATTTTTATCATATATTTAAATTCATAAGAACCCCTTGTATGTGGATTCATTTTTGATCAACTCTGTCAGATATTTCTATGTAAAATTTCATAAAAAAATTGGGATTATTCTTATGTTAATATATTTATCAAATATATTATAATGATTATTGGGGTTTATTGATTAGTTTTTAAAGATTAATTTATTATATTTATATATATTGTATTATTTGTGTTAACCATTTTTCATTTTGGAAAATAATTTTTAAAAATTATTTAAATTAATTATTTTTATTTTATAGATGTTATGATCTCATTAATGTTAATTTCAGTTCTTTGGGCATGAAAAAATCATCTTGAGTATTCATTTCATAGAATAACAAATGAGGTGAAAATTTATGAGAGTAAAAAATCAATTTTAAATTGTAATTTTAAAATGGAAATAAATCATTTTTTAAATCTTCTCATGTTCACTAATTTGTTAGTAAAAACTAATATAAATATAATAAATTTATCATCAAAAAATGATGTCCTTTTAACTTCATTTCGTTAGTGTTTTTGGTCTTTTATAACCTCACTCATTTATGGTTTTGTGGTAATTGACATTCTAATAAAAATATTCTATATCACCCCCAATTATTCCTTGGTCATTAGTTTTCTCCTATATGTATGTATTATAACTTTCTCCAAATGTTCTCATTATTTTGGAACACAAATATATGATATATCTAATAACCTTTATATTTACCACATTGACTTTTCAAATGATGCTTTATTATCAATTTGTATGATTTGAGTTTTCAAAAAAGAATAAACTTTGTCGACCTATATACTATTGTGTGTTAATATTTTATTTAAGGTGATATAATTTAATAGAAAAAATTTAATGATTTATCCATCTATAAAAAATTTGAGGTATTTGATAAATTTAATAACATATAACACCATGTTTTAAGTGATTTGATATATATAATAAAAATATTTTTATTTGAATGTGTTAACCTAGATGTTTAATTGGAGGGTATGAATGTTGATGAAATATTTATAAAATCTATTTATAATAGACCAAATTGATGTTAAATTTTTGATGGATTCTTAGGAAATATGTACTCAATTATTAGTCAAGTCATATGGTGCTTAAAAAAAGTTATTTTTTTTTAAAAAAAATTTCTTCCCCTTTTGTGACGAAATATTAATTAATTTCAACGATGTTGAAAAATTTTACCAAATAAAATGAACATATAATTTTTAAATTGTTGTATAATAAATAAAATAATGTGAATCATTTTGATTTTTTCAAAATTCTTGATTTTTCAGTGATTATTGAATAATAATGAATTTTATAAAATAAATAATTTCAATACATTCATCATGTAATTTAATAGTCCCATTATATATTTTTATTTAATGTTATATTATATATATATTTTTTAAAATTATTTATTAAAACCCATTACAGTTATCATTTAACTTGATTTCGATATTTGAAAATTTTGAGACATAAAAAACACATTTTTCTTGGAAAATATTTTTCGTCGAATTTTAACAATTTATATTGATATTTATCTAGGTAAATTATAGGTTTTCAATTTGATAATATATATATGTTAAATCAAGAGGATAAAATTTGGTAATTATTTCCCAATTACTTTAAGTCATTATAAATAGTACCTATGGTGAAATTTATCACCTCGATAAAGGATAATATGAATAATTAAATACAAAAATAAAATAGAAAGGAATTATAATTTAACAACCAATTGAATTTATTGAATTTACTGAGAGTAATGTGGCTATAGAAATCCTAACTTTGAATATATGTTTCACGACCCGACCTCGGTCTCGTGCTGTGTCTACCCCAAGCCAACATTTCATCGGCCAGGGGCTGGCGACTAGTACCAAAGGCGTAAATCCTAATAATTGGGAAGGCATTTCCTTTATAAAACAGTAACACATCCAACCAGAGTACAACTGGATACAAATGCTAAGTAAGTAGAAAACAGAAGCAGTTCTAAAAGTAAGGGGTCAGAAATACAAGCTCAACTGTAAAATACAAGGTAAAAGACAAAATAGGTGGTAGGTGACAAGCTGCTCCTGGATCGTCCACCATGGATCCTACCTAAAGGGTAGTTACAGATAGCGCGACTCCTAGATCGTCCACCACGGATCCTACCTTAATGGTAGGTACATATGGCCTCCTCAGAGCCCTTTTCCGTCAACCTCCTCTGGGTATCGTCTCGTTGTGAGGTCCACCTCAGGGTACCAACTCGTCCTGAGGTCCACCTCTAGGTGTCGTCCAGTCCTCGTACACTCAACTTCTGTCAGCGTTGTCCGTCATCTGCATCCAACACAACGATGTGTGGGGATAGCCCGTGTAGGGGTGAGTATCACGTTACTCAGTAGGGACCCCGAGACCCTCATGGTCTCACTAAATCCAACAAGGATAAACCACAAAGAAAGATATCAACAGATAACCTTTACATAGGTATATTACCATACATATACCTAAGTTATCAAGTAACCCATCCCAATCACGAGAAAAAAAAATGTCATGAAATCAACGTATAACCACTAATTAGGTATATTCCCATACATATACCTAAGTTATCATGTGATCCATCTCAATCATGAGGTAAACACAATGTTCATTGACTCAGCTCAATCCAGGATTTTCATCAATGATATCAAAACCACAATTTCCGAAGAGCCCCTCCTCCGACGAGTACAAGGATCCTATCATGACTCTGAGGTTCTGCTCACTAACCTTAGACAGCTGAGGTACTACTCCTGTCGAGTACCGTGGGTCCGCACCCAAACACATTAGTGCTCCCCACCAGGGGTCTTCCGCCCAAACATAGTAGTGGTTCCCCTAATAGCTTACAGAGGTACTCCTCCTGTCGAGTATTGTGGGTCTGCTGCCAACTACCAGGCACTCTGTCCGCCATGGGTCTGCATCCAAATATCGGGTGCTTCGTCCATTGGGTTAGTCGACTCACAATAAGTCGAATTGGTCAAGCAGTCATCATATCTATATCTACTAGGTCTCCACACCTCGTATGCTATTCTCCGGTAGGATCCGCTCCACGAGCTACTGGTCGATACACCAAGTATCACAATTTCCCACAAAGAATTATCACAAGGGACCACCTCATCACAGAGGTCTCAACGCAATAGACGGTTCGTCAATCGGACGCCCGATCTATGAGTTATTATCCTTTTTGTCCCTAGGGCCCAGTTGGTTTCGTGTACGAACCAACCCGACTGTATCTCAACTATACATCGAACTCTCATAGGGTATACTCACAGGGACTGTTTTTCAACATGATTACCAACACCGCTGACGGTCCATCAAACGGACGCCCAGTCTGAAAGTTATCATCTTTTTTGTTCCAGGGGATTGGCTGGATTTTGGGTACAATCCAACCCGATATTTCTCCAACTACTTCCTAACCTCAGGAGAAGTATGCCAAAATATTTGTCCCATCAAGAGGAATCCAACAAAGTCGACGACACATCATTCGGACGTCCAAATCTCAGGTTATAAGTGTTTCCGTTCTGAGGGCCCGGTTGGTTTTGGGTTCAAACCAACCCAGTCGTACTTCATATGAAACTTGTTTACCAAACCAGTCACACCATTGCGATCAATACCTAAAAACACATGAGATGGACTACCCATTGGTCCAAAATGGATACCCAGTGAAAAAGTTTCATTTCACCGCAACACGCGCGAATCGGGCCTCATTGGGTGCACGCATCGACCTCAACATAAATATCCAAAATTAGTCTTCAAACATTTGTCTTAATTCTAGGGTCACAATGTCACAGACGGTTCATAATTCTGACACCTTATGAGAGAGATATGTTTGATAAAAGATTCCTTATTAATTATAATAATAATAATATTATGTGTTTTGTGGGCCTGAGCCACGAACCAGAATTTAGTATCCAACTTTAGACTTGAACCGACAGTATTAAAGGTCGGATTATATCGCCACTGACGGCAAGCCAATCCGACATCACACGCATGAGTTATGACTAGTAAAAGATTTAATAAGAATATTTAATCTGTTATTTTCTGAGCGCTTCGGGTACCCTATCCAAAAACCTGAAAAAGACATCCAATATTGGACTCATAAATTCTGTCTTGAAGATAGGGTCGCACTGCCGCTGATGGTTCGTGAAACTGAGATCGCACGAATATGTTACGATCAAAATATGGTTTTGAAAACCATAAATAATAATAATAATATTAAATTATTATTATTTCATTTCATTGGAAATTCTCTCTCCAATCTCATTTGAAACTCATGCTTAAGGTTTTGGTGCATGTGGGTAACACCTCTCTTTTTACATATCTTCTTCCTTCTCTTTTTATATTCCTCTTAATTTATTTCTCTTATATTCTATCCTATCTCCAATCTTATTTCATTAATCTTGATTCCTCACACAAAAAAAACCTCCTTCCCCAAAATCACGCCCCCTCAATCCAAAAATTCAGCCGCGGATGAAACCCTACCCGCCAAGGGTCTTGCGCACCCGCCGCCTCCAGACAGTTGTGGCTCTTTTCCTCTCAATCATATCGCTGGACCGTCGTAATGGCCATCTACCTGTGATTTCCTACTCATGATATTATCCCGGCCTCGCCCTCACATCGGCCGCCCCGACTCCGCGAACAAACGAACAACCAGCAGAGGGTCTTCAGGCCATGTTTGTTCGGCCCGCGCCCTCCGCCTTAGATGTTATCAATTTTCAATAATCAAACACATGCTTTCAACTATGACAAGTCTATAATTTATTCAACAATAAATTATACAAACATCATATAAATAAATGCCATGCTTGTGAATAAAACCACGTAAATGTGAAACAAAAAATATTCCCATACCTCGAAAAGACGTCGCACGTCGTCACGCCACAGAAAGAGGAAAGCATCACTGTGGTCGGGTTTTGAGGAAGAACAATGCCATATCTGTTGACGTCAGGGTGCATCCTTAGTGGAAGCGTCATTGTAGAAATCCCTCGCATTCTTCATGGGTGGAGACTTTCTCCCTTGACGTGGAGGAAGAAGAAGAAGAATGGTGCTCCTCATGGCATCGCCTCACGTTCTTTCCTCAGTTGAAGGAGATTCCCTTCGATGATGGGAAGATTGCATTATTCGTGGAAAGAATTCTTTTCCTTCTAATCTTCCAAATCTTCTCCACTGATTAATTTCCAAAAAATAAAATGAAAGGCACCCACTTAATTTAATAATTACAAGAAATTCCAAACTAAGAGGATCCAATTCATTAATTGAAATCAAGTTGGAAAAACTTATGGGAGAGAGAGAAGGAGGTGCAGAGTTCACATAATTAATGGGAGTGTTGGCAAAGAAATAAATGAAGGGGTGATTAATGGGAGTTCAAGGAGGTTAAGAGGAGATGAAATGTTGGGGATTGTGTGGGCCCCACCTCTCATTTATCCTCACATGGGTAGTTGGTGGTAAGGGGTCTCACCCTTAACTCCCTTTTGTTGGGAATGACTGCCATATATATAAATAAAATTGTTCTAAAAATTTTCGTTATTTAATTCGAAATCCCCAATTATTAATCCTTAACCCGCTCAAAACGCAACTATGGTAAATGTTCCTATATGAAATTAATGTCTCTGAGAATTCATCAGTGACCTATGATTTAAATTCCGAGAACTGGTTCAAATGATAGAAAAACCCGCACGCACGTTAACTAAACGCACCCGAAAAAAACTTCAGAAATTGATTACGGGCACACCGGGCCTCAGAATCAGGTTCCGTCAGAAACCACTGACTCGTAAAATTCCAAGGTATTTAAGAAAAAAACTTTCCTTGAAATTTCTGAGACTTTACATTACTCCCACCTCAGGGCTTTACGTCCCCGTAAAGCTATAACACACACTATGAAAACAAAAAGGGGTACTGCGCACACATATGAGTCTCTCGCTCCCATGTGCTCTCCTAGAGGTTCCTGTGCTACCAACGAAAGCGCACCAGAGGAATCGACCATTCTCGTAGGACCCACTACTATTGATAATCAATCTCTACTGGAACCTCTGTGAAATTCACCCCATCATCAATGTCCATCTCCCCATGATCGATGATGTGGCATGGTTCGTCCATGTATTTTCTCAACTGAGATACGTGGAAGACGTCGTGCACCTGGTGAAACTGAGGTGGAATTCCCAAGCCTTAAGACACCACTCCCACTCTGCTAAGGACCAGGAAAGGTCCGTTGAGCCTTGGAGATAACTTAAATCCTCGTCCACATCTCCATAGACCTCGTCAATGTGAGACCTGTAGGAAGACATGATCTCCTTCCTAGAACTCCAGTGGTCTCTATCTCCTATTAGGATAGGACTTATGTTTGCTCTGTGCAGTCTTTATCCTCTCATGGATGATCTGCACCTTCTCCGAGAAGCCTGAAGATGAGCACACTGTTCAACCTCTACCTCAGCTCCAAAAAGATCTGTTGGCATCGCTCTGGCCACATGAAGTGGTTTCCCCTTATTCGTCAATGCAAAATTGGTGCAGAAAATATGGAGAAGTCTGGTACAAATATATGTCTGGCCGACTCATGAGTGATCGACTGCACCAACATAAGCATGATTCCATCATGTTCTGTCTGGGGTTTCCTTTTCTCCATCCAAGGAAAACCCATCCCAACACTATAGGTAAACCACAACCTTTTTTCCTAATACATTCAATCTATGTATGAACTGTTGTTGCCTAGTCCATACCCAAACTAATGTCGTATGGCCTCGATGCTGCCACCAAGAGGTTCCAACCAAAACTCTCGCCTCTAGTGTCAGATCACACTGTTGGCTTAAGTGTGATTATCAAGTCTCCTCTCAAGGTATCTTCAGATGTGAGGGTCATGCCAACAGCTTTACCAGAAACCGGAGGTCTGGGACAAGATTCGTGGAAGGATGGGATGATTCGTATCAAAGTCATTTGTTAAGACAACTATTAGTAGAATCATCCACTACCTAGAATCATCCTTAGAGACTTTCGTTCGCACACCTTGACTGCATTCAGCTATTCTCTTCCCCTGCCCTCCAACTCCCTGAGCCTAGCAGGGAATACAAAGGCCGGTGGTTGTAACATGTCGAAAAGTTCACCACCTCATGCTGCTCTCTTAGCTCTACTTCCACATCTTCTACTCTGCAGTTTCATCTTTTTGTAACACTTCCTCTTCTTGAAACATGTAAAACGACCAAGTCTCTGAGACTGGAACCAAATCCATGCTCTTACACTTCTACCATTCTCTAGCTGTATCTGTTCAGCCAAAGAACATTCAACCAAAATGGTTTTCTCTAGCATCCTAACATTGGTAGGAATGCATAGAGGATAAGGTGATGGCTCAGATATCCTCAAACACACCACACTCAGTGTTCCGAGCTCTATAGAACTGATCAAATCATATACATCGAGTACCTTGAATGATTGGTATGCCACAATGAATACTCACCTATTGACACGTCGTTCTGTCGTAGTTGTATATTCTCTACAAAAAACTACCGGTCACTTCCTCAAGTCGGTCCTCATCCGTCTGAGACTCGAGTTTGCCTCAGATCTTGAGGATATCTGATGATGAAACACATGCATGGCACTAACTCTACATGTGTAATCTACCAGTACCATAGGTTGAAACTGCTGAAAAATATGTATTTATATAGATGGCACACTACCCGAAGGTACTATCTCAGGAATCAGACCACATGACGGAGCCTCGTCACTATGTGCACCATCCTCATGGTCACTCACAGGAAAACACTAGTATCCAAGTCTACCACCCACTCTACTTGTGTCTTGGCTGGATGAATATATCTTGCAATCACCTCAAGCCAGTCCAATACTGTCTAGGAATCTGCCTCACCTTTTAACCTCAGAAGCCTCTACTGCTGGAACTTGTGCAACGTAGTCCGTCGGCGTGCCCCGTCTGCAAGTACGGCTAGTGGCATCTATTGCCTATTGGGTGGTGGTGCTACTGGTACACCACCCGATGGTGAAATAAATTGTAAAAAGGGACCGGCCCCGGAGCCTCATCGTTGGGTGGGCCGTCATTGTGTACTATCTCAAAACTCCAACTAATTGTCTGTATGGAGACATGATGAACAGATGTGACAAGTTAAACGATTAATAACTGGTGAGCTGACCTGGTTTGAGATGACTATAAAACATTCATAAATACTCACACAATCAGTGTTTTCAAGCACAAAGTCAGAAATCCGTAGTTAGGGTCCTGGTGAATGGATACGTCATCCGCTGCTCCAACACTGGACTCCATGAACTGAAGACCACACTTGGTACCCATAACAATATTTCTTTATAGAATGAATGATTTGAGTCCTGAATTCTATGGTAGAACTGACTCCTCTGATACCAATTTTTCATGACCCGACCTCGGGGACCGTGTCGTGACTACCCCAATCCCACCTTCCATAGGCCAGGGGATGGAGACTAGCACCAAAGGCATAAATTCCGATAACTGGGAAGGCATTTCCTTTATAAAACATATACAAATCCAACCAGAGTACCAGAGGTAGCAAACTATAAGTAAGAATAAAACAAAAGTAGTTCTAAAAGTAAGGGTCTAGAAATACAAGACCAACTGTAAAGTACAAGGTAAAATAAAATACAACTGGAAGGTGACAAGAAGCTCTTGGATCGTCCACCATGGATCCTACCTGAAGGGTAGATACAGATAGTGCAACTCCTAGATCATCCACCATGGATCCCACCTGAAGGGTAGTTACAGATATCCTCCTCAGCTCCCTTGTCCGTTAACCTCCTCCGGGTACCGACTCGTCGTGAGGTCCACCTCCAGTTATCGTTCAGTCCTTGTACACTCGGCCTCCATCAGTGCTGTTCGTCGTCTGCATCTAACAAAATGCGGTGTGGGCATAGCCCGTGTAGGAGTGAATATAACGTTACTCAGTAGGGACCCCGAGACCCTCAAGGTCTCACTATGTCTAAAATGGATAAACCACAAAGAAATATCTTAACTGATATCATTTAATTATGTATATTCCTATACATATACCTAAGTTATCAAGTAACACATATCAATAATGAGTAAAACACAAAGGTCATGAAATCAACGGATAACCAGTACATAGGTATATGACCATAAATATACAAAAGTTATCATGTGACCCATCTCAACCATGAGGTAAACACAAAGGTCATTGACTCAGCTCAAACCAGGATTTTCATTAATGATATCAAAACCACAATTGCTGAAGAGCTCCTCCTATGACGAGTACAGTGATCCTATCACAACTCTGAGGCAATACCCACTAACCTTAGACTGCTGGGGTACTCCTCATGTCAAGTACCGCGAGTCCTCACCCATACATAGTAGTGCTCCCCACCAGGGTTCTACCACCCAAACACAATAGTGGTTCCCCTAATAGATTATAAAGGTACTCCTCCTATCGAGTACCGCAGGTCTGCTGCCAACTTCCAGGCACTATGTCCACCATGGAATTGCCGCCAAATTCCAGGTGCTCTGTCTACTAGGAAAGTCTACTCAATCAAAGTCGAATTGGTCATGTTGTAGTCAAGTCCATAACTAATAGGTGTCTGCACTCCGTACGCTCGTCTTTGGGAGGATCCACTCCATGAGCTACTGGTCGATACTCCAAGTATCACAAAGTCCCACAATTAAGTACCACAAAGGACCGCCTCGTCACAGGGGTCTCAACGCAATAGACGGTGTGTCAATCAGACGCCCGATCTGTGTGTTATTAGCCATTTTGTCCCGAGGGCCCGATTAGTTTCATCTACGAACCAAACCGAATGTATCTCAACTGTACCCCAAACTATAATAGGGTACACTCATAGGGAACATTTCTCAACGTGATTACCAACACCGTCGATGGTTCATCAAACGGACATCTGGTCTGAATGTTATCGTCTTTTCCGTTCCAGGGGCCCTGCTGGATTTCAGGTACCATCCTACCAAGCCTTACTCCAACTACATCCAAAAATTAGGTGAAGTATGCCAAAAGATCCGTCTCATCAAGAAGAATACAAAAAAGTAGAAGGCACGTCATTCGGACGTCTCGAGCTCAGGTTATAAGGGTTTCAGCTCCGAGGGACCGGTTAGTTTCGGGTTCGAACCATCACAACAGTACTTCAAATGACACTGGTTAACCAAACTGGTCACACCATTGCGATCCATCCCAACAAAAACACGAGATGGACTAACCATTGGTCCAAAATGCATAGCTGGTGAAAATGTGTCATTTCACCACAACACTCGCAAACCGGGCCTCATAGGGCTCGCACCTCGACCAGGACATAAATATCCAAAATTGGTCTTGAAACATCCATCTTAATTCCAGGGCCGCAACGTCGTAGACAGTTCGTCATTCCGAAATCGTATAAGAGAGATATGTCTGATACAAGATTCCATAATAATAATAATAATAATAATATTCGGTGTTTCATGGGCCCAAGCCACGAACCAGAATTTAGTATCCAACATTAGACTTGATCCGACCATATTAAAGATAGGATTATAACACCACTAACGTCAAGCCAATCAGATGTCACACGCATGAGTTATGGATGGTCAAGGATTTAATAATAATATTAAATCTATTATTTTCTGATCCCTTCAAGTACTCGATCCAAAAAACCAGAAAAAGACATCCAAAATTGGACTCATAAATTCCGTCTCGAAATCAGGGTCGCACTGCCGCTAACCATTCGTGAAACAGAGATCGCAAGAAGAAGTTACTCTAGAATTATGGTTTTGACAACCAAAAATAATAATAATAATATTATATTATTATTATTTCATTTGATTGGAAAGTATCTATCCAATATCATTTGAAATTCACGCTTAAGTTTTTGGTGCAAGTGGGTAGTGCCTCCCTTTATACAAATCTTCTCCCATCTATTTTTTATTTTCCTTTTAAATTATTTCTCTTATTTCTTATCCTCTCTGTAATATTATTTCATTTATCTGGATACCTTAGGCTCAAAAAAAAATTAAACTTCTTCCCCAAATTCACACCCCCTCAATCCAAAAATTCATCCGCAGATGAAACCCAACCCGCAAAGGGTATTGCGCACCCGCCGCCTCTGGACAGCTGCGCCTCCTGTCCGCTCAATAATTTCGCTGGACTACTGTACCGGCCGCCTACCTATGATTTCCTACTCGTGTCTTTATCTCAGCCTTTCCCTTGCATCGGCCGCCTCGACTTCATGCACAAACGAAAAACCAATGGGGGGTCGTCGGAACGTGTTTGTTCGTCCCACACCCTCCACATTAGGAGTTATCAAATAGAGTTAATCAAACACTTTCTTTCAACTATGACAAGGGTATAATTTATTCAAGAATAAATTATAAAAACATCATATAAATAAATGCTCATTATCGTGAATAAAACCACTGAAATGTGAAACAATAAAGATTCCCCTGCCTCGAAAAGATGTCGCATGTCGTTGAACCATGGAAAGAGGTATGCGTCGCGGTGGTCGGGCTTCGCGAAAGAACGGTGTCGAATCCGTTGATGATAGGGTGCGTCCGAAGTGGAAGCTTCGTCGTAGAAATCCCCCACATTCTCTGTGGGCGGAGTCTTTATCCATTGACGAGGAGGATGAAAAGAAGAATTACGATTCTCCTCATGGCGTCACCTCACGTTCTTACCTCGTTTGAAGGAGATGACCTTCGCCGAGGGGAAGATTGCGTTCTTCATGGAAATAAATATTTTCCTTCTAATCCTCCAATGCTTCTACATACATTAATTGCAAAACAATAAAATGAAAGGCTCCCTCTTAATTTAAAAATGCCATGAAATTCACAACTAAGAGGATCCTATTCGTTAATTGAAATCAAGATGGATAAACTTATGGGAGAGAGAGAAGGAGGTTAGGAGTTCACACAATTAATGGGAGAGTTGGCACATAAATAAATGAATGGAAGATTAATGGGATTTCAAGAAGATTAAAACTAGATGAAAGGTTGGGGCTTGTGTGGGCCACACCTCTCATGTATCCTCACATGGGCAGTTGGTGGTTATGAGTCTCTCCCTTAACTCCCCTTTGTGGGGAATAACTACCGTAGATATAAATAAAATTGTTCTAACAATTTTATTTATTTAATTTTAAATCCACAATTATTAATCCTTAACCCGCTCAAAACAAAACTACGGTAAATGTTCCCTCAAGAAATTATCGGCACTGCGAGTTCATTAGTTCCCTCAGATTTCAATTCCGAGCACTTGTTCAAAAGTTAGAAAAACCTACAGGCACGTTAACTAAACGTACCCGAACAAAACATCAGAAATTGATTCCGGACACACCAGGAATCAGAATCAGGTGCCGTCATAAACCGCGGACTCGAAAAATTCCAAGGTATTTAAGAAAAAAATTCCTTGAAATTTCTGGGACTTTAAAATTGGACATTTTTAATTTGTTTTTCTTTTATAAAAACATGATAATTATTTAAATAATGGGAAATAAAAAATGTTACACTCTGGACGTTATTATCTCTAATATAATTAGATAAGAATAAAAATAGAATAATAAAATTTATAAAGTATTTTTTAAAATATTCAAGAATTTTTTCTTGGTAATTTATTTAAAACAATAATTAATTAATTAATTACCTTAAATTCTTATGAAATAATAACTTCATATTTATTCAGTAAATGGATAAATAAAATATATGCTTTTAAAATTAATAAAACTTTTACAATATAGGTAAATTATTATGTTTATTAATTTTTTTTTGATAATTAAAACATTTTTGATAGTTTTAATTTCAATTCCAATGCTATATTGTTGAATTTAAAGCTAACGTAAATTAATAGATTCAAAAATTACATTACAGATATTTTATGAAAAATAATTTTGTATGACATTATTTACAAATAATAAATATATTAAAAGAGGAAAATTATGTATATAATTAGTCTAAAATAAAATCGTTTTTTGAATTATGTTCCAAATTTTATCATATAAGTTATATTATGACCTTTATAATTAAAAACATAATTTTCATGTTTAATGTTTAAATTGCACAATGAAGAGGAGAAAATAAAATTTTGATTAAAATCATCAAAAATAGGCCTAAAAATATGATTAAAATAATAATCAAATTGGCCTAAATTTTGTTGGCTGGTTTTATTTCATCCATATCCTTATTTTTTTGTAATTCATGGAAATTTTTATGGAATACACTTGTGAGATAAATTTTATATATTCATAACTTTTTTTAATTCCAACTTTGACATTTCTCCTGTTATAAATGGTCACAACTTACTTTTCTTATTTATAACAATTCTCGGGAACATTATCAATAAAAAATTACCCAATTATGTTATTATACTTCATATATTTGATTTTTAGGATTGGATATTTTTGAAAGAGCATTCCAATAAGATTTAAAAATGGATCTAAAATAATTCTACCGAGGTAGAGGTAAGCGTCTATACCAATACATTAATTTTTTTCCTTCTTTTACATCATATAAATATATTATAGTCAAAATAAATTAATATATATATATATATATATATGTTGTAATTTTTAAGGGAAATCATTTTCCATTAATTTTTCATCCTACTAAAAGAATACACATTGATCGTGCTTATATATATATATTATCTTCTCGATGTATAAGAGTAATTTTTACACCTTCTTTATAGTATTATTGTTTTATATTTGGAAATAAGGATTAGATATCATATTCACAAAATAATTTTCTCTAAAAAATATTATTAATCAATTATATTATTAACTTTCCATCAGTTGGAAACTGATAACGCTGCAAATGCGTACATGTGGACCGTCATCTCCTTGAATCCATGTTATTCATTTTTCATTTTTGATTTAAATGAAGGATAATAATAATATATTATAAAATATATATGATATATATGATATTTTAATAAATATTTAATGTTAAATTAATATTTTTTATTTTAATTCCATCTGAAAATATGTGAAAACATTAGTCGTTTTTTATGTGTTTCATATCATATTCCCAAAAAATGTAATTTATTTTTATATCGTTAAATTTTATTCATAAGTAAATATATATATATATATATATATATAATTTTATATATGATATTTATATCCTGATTAACATTTTTGATATGATGGAAACATTATCAAATTATAGGGAAAAGAAATACATAACAAAGTAAATCATGAGATAAAATGTAATTAAAACCCAAAACAATGATGATAATTATTATTATGAAACCTATGACAAGATGTTATAAATGGAAAACATATGATATTATATATATAAATATTATTAAATTATATATGTATAATAAATATTAATTTACTATATATAAGGATATAATAACTTACGATGAAACCTGAACTTGAGGTAATGGGTTTGTTAACTCAATTTCCATTCATCGGGTTATCCTTATTCTTTGTTGAATATGTTAGTCATAAATTATATGTCAAAAGGAAACTGGTGGTGTTATGTTTTATTTCTACATGTTCGGGTGGGTTTACAGTTTTTACACAATATTACATCATTGATTAAAATTCACATATATGATACAATCATGGTATATTATACATGATACAAATTCAATAGTTACCCGGATTGTTTTTTATTATGTTCCTAAAGATGAAATTTAACATTCAATAAATATTCAAATAAATTAATTTTCTTATCCATTAGTCATTTGATTAATCAAATTTTTTTCAAAACTTTTCTTATAATTATCTATTCAAGATACATATAGAATATTTCAAATGAAAACTAAAATTATTTCTATCCTAAATAGAAAAATCATTTCTCTTTTATACCAATATTAAAAAAAATATTTCTATATTGTCAAAAAATTACCCTATCTATGATACTAGTTTTGATGATGTATATCACAATTTTTTTCTATTTAATACCAATTTTTTATCTAACTGAAAATTAAAAATGGGGTTATATAGGTTGCAAGAGCATTCATTCTTGGACTGGTCCACAGAGTTCAAGTTATTTAAAGAAGCATGTTTAGGATCTCATTTTCAAAATAGTTAATAGTAACAATTAATCTCAACAATTTTAAAAAAAATATAAGGATTAGGGTTTTTAAAACCATGAAGCATAGTCCAAAATATCATTAGAAACCTATAGTTTATTAGAGATTTAATTCAAAATGTGTGAGGATTATTTGAATAACCAGTCACCTATACCATGAATTATGTGAGATTTGAGATAGTTCTGTACATAATGTTTTCACACAGTATGTATAACCATTTTAATCAACCTTTAGGGGTGTGGACTATTAGATAGTATGTTCCCATAGTTTACACACATTTTGATTAATCCCTTTACCAAACCATGGAACCTTTTATAAACCGAAGAAATTACCATTTCCCACCATTTCCCCTTATCAATAATTCTTTTCCCCCATAACAAATGCAAATAATAATAATGTGAAAGATCTAATCTACTCATACATATTTGAATTTATACATCTCTTCCACATGAGGCTTAATTCAAATATTATTCATCACATTTTATCTCTCTCAAAATGTCTTTCATACCATGTTCTTATTTTCATATATTACATCACTATCTTGGATGTTCAATCCATTTCATCTTATATACGATTTTATAGGTCGTTTCTAGAGTTTTTTATTTTCACATCTTTATGAAAAAGGTGAAGTTAATTTTAGATGTTGTGTCACCTACTGGTATAAGGTTGGTGGCCATTTATTTTTCAATAAAATTCATGTTTTTAATATAATTCATTCCCATGATTCAAATTAGAATTCTTCCATCATTCCTAAAACATGATTAATTTCTTATAAAATTACCTTGATCTTATTCGATATACTCTCTTTGACAGTTGATGATGTTGGAGGATGACGACATCAATATAATACAATCGTCATCCCTTATAAAATTTTTCATTCCTTTATGTCCAGAACACATCCTAAGGTGGTTTTGGATTGAATATTAAATGAAATGGATAAATTATTCAACAAAAATGTGAATATTATCATTATATTACATTGAACATTTTGAATTAATAAATAAACCGATGAATAAATGGTATTTACTTACTTTTAAAATGGCATAAATACTTCATGCGGCCTTAAAACTCATTGAAAGTGACTTTGGATATATGCTTAACTGTTAGATATTATTATAAATGTGAATACCATGGGGTGTCTTGGACTACCCACTTTTGTTTTCCATGACTATGTATATGATTCTACCTCATTCATATAAGTTAATTCCATGATATAATCAATTATTTGATTCATTACTTTTCTCACATTGTTGAAATCCTCATCATGGTTTCATGGAATCAACCCCCACAATAGAAGAATTCAATTCATAGTAATATATTCAATAATATTACTTGATGTATTAGGTTACAAACAGGTATCCCAACGACACTTAGGAATTGTTCCTCTACAATGGTTAAAATTTATATAAAATTTTAATTATAGGGGTTATACCATGGATTAAACTCAAAATATTCTTTGGAAAACACAACTGATGATTGATCAGGGTTTTTTCAACAACTAATTCCTCAAATAAAATATGACATCATAGTTTTATAATATTGTTATCATTATAAATGGAAACATTTGTGATATTAATTGTGTACTGAAATTATATAACTAAAATGTCACATGTTTAGTGACATTTTAGCTTCGTAATAAGAAGGTAGTGTGAGATGAGTATCCCCTAAGAACCAGAGCCAACAAGTTTCCCTAATATTTCACTAAATTCTTTTATTAGAATACTTTAACAATAATATTTTATTTAATTAAATTATTCATTGTTTCGGACATCACAGGTGGTAGAATACATAGTTTTACTCACACCATATTCGGGATGTTAATCGGTTCTCAGAAAGACTTCATGAATGTAGGTTGAGAGAAGGGAATGAACCCGAAAATAGATACATGACTTTCTATAATAACTATAGTGCAATAGAAGAAGGATAATACAGTGCTCTGGATACTATTTGATGTTATACATTAGGTCTTATTTATTTTAATTTATACAATAATCAATTGTATTTCATCTACATTGTTACCCTTACATCCCCCTCATTATAATGCATCATGAGAAAAGAATATCTTATACTACCCTATATGTATAATATGTTCTTAGTTATTATCTTGATTTTTTTCTTCACATAATCATTATATATTTTTAATTGATTATATTATTTTTTTTCATTTTCATATCACCCTAATAAATATTCTATAATCACCCTATTATACAATCATAGACCCTTGTTTTTATTTTGAATCCCCTAATATATGGAGAGGAGGACATTGAAGTTGTTTCCAAATAAGATAAATTACATGCGATTAAACTATGTTAGATACATAAGAAATTAGTATAAAATGTGTATATTAATTATATTAATGATTCAGGGTTGGTAGAAAGGAAACAAGAATGATTCGGATCATGATAATATGCAATGCTAGGGAGTATCTACCCCATGTTGTGGGGAAAATAAATGATTCTAGGGATGAGATATTTTATCCCAGATTTTGATTTTCATAGTTGCAGTATGTTTACCATTGGATGATGTTATTTTTTTTTATTTTTGTTATGATTGGGTACCTCTACACGTGGACCCGTATTTCAAGGGAACATTATTTCATGAATCATCTTTGGAATATAGGGATTTATATATTATAAATGTTCAATAAAATATTTATTTTGTTGTCTACATTATCTATCACATATAATATATAACATGATTTTTATAATTTTAATTTCAATAATGTTTCTCATAGTAAAAATTAGAAAAAACATTGGTTAAATAATGTATCTTTGTCTAGATAAATGGGTTTTCCCACAAAACATCATAGTGTCACCACAAGATACCAATTATAACATGTTATTGCATGAAAAATTATTTTTGTGGATTGAAATATTATTATTTTTTATTAAATGTATGTGAATATTAATTATATAAATATATTCCATTCATAAATTGGTAATGTTGATCCATATAATATAGAATTTATATATAGACTTTTCACATTTTGAGACAAAATGTAATTTTCATGTTTCATTTACATTAATTTCTAATTGAAAAATATAATGTTCTTAGATTTTTACATGGTACTGAAAACTCATAAAATTGATAATATTATAATGAATAAGAAGATCGATAAATTATATAATTCTAAAATAATATTATTCATTAAATAGGGATTCCGCTTGAAATTTAGAAGTAAATCTACTAAATAAGAACCAATTTAAAAACCATATTATGGAATCTTTATTTTGAAATATGGAATATTGGCCAATGAACCAAAATTATTAATGGAAAATCAAGAGCCTCCGCTGCATACCATAACATCCATTTATCTTATTAAATACAGGTTTAAGGAGAGTATGTGGAATTAAAGATATATTTCTCTATGTGGGCCTTAGGTTTAACTCCTAGAGGGTGGTGATGACCATTTTCATAAAGTGTCAATACATGAACAACAAGATTAACCTACTATATTTCCTTCTACAAAACCTCCTATAATACCATTATTGGATGTTAATTCTCAATATAGATACGAGTCACTATAACAATTACACTAAATTGCATCATCTCAATGACTTACCATTAGTATTTCAATGCTGGAAATGGATTTACAATAGTAGAACCCTCCTACTTTTATGAGGGGAATGAAAACCCCAATTTGTTTATACATTATTAAAGCCTATATTATCAATCATTGATAACATAGATATTCAATTAAAGACTGGAGTGTATCCTATATCATATATGAATCATGGATTTTCCATAATATGTTGGTATGTACTGGTTCTGGAAGATCAATATCAGATTATAGAAGGAGAGACTTCTAAAAAAATTAGTGTGATTTATTTTTCATAAGTATGGTGAAATATGATTTATCAAGAAAATTTGTGAATTATTTTAGGGAAATCATTTAGTTATGAACAATTCATTTTCATTCACATAACTGTAATTTTATGTTCATATTCTTCTTTGTGATGAACTATATAGTGTTATGTCATTTGATGCCTTATAAATGTATATTGTCTCTGAGATTGTGAAACATACGCTTATATCTTTGTGGCCAAAAGTATCTCCATGAGTTTTCCCATCAGGTTAGTGGAATACAGAGTAACCACATGGGTGGATATGTTGAATACAACCACTGTGGGATGCCACGGCACATGAAGCCCTATTATAGTAGACATGTAGTACAATGACGATCCTTTGGTAGATTTGATCATATTATATGATTTTATTAGTAATTTCCATTATTAATATTTATAGTAGATAAAAATAACTATGAGATAAGGGGTGGGATTAGTATCTAATCTCCATAATGAATGATGGAAAACCACTATCATATCAGGCCGAGGATGTTGTAATAATCATGGAAGATAGTCTCAGAATATGAATAATATGATGAGTGGACCTTCTGGGGATGGACTAGGTGAAGATCAAGATAATTTATTGAGATATATATATATATATATATATATATATATACTGCATCATAAATAAGGGGATCATAGTGTCCAATCATCTATTTTGTTAAGAATTATTTATGTAGTCTCAACCTTAGTATCTACTATAATTAATGCTGGCGCCTCATATTTATTCTAATACTTTTTAGATTGTAACCTTTTTCTTGAGATCTAATACTTTTTATATTAATTACTCTTGGATTATCATTGGGATTATGATAGGAAATAATTTTACAATTTTAGGTGGTTCCACATGATATTGGGGGTTTCCATTTAATATTTATCCTTATCATCAATGAGATAATATGTTCTAAAATAAATCATTGGATAAACGCGTAAGTACTTTTTCATTATTGACTATTATTGTTTGAGGTTTTATATTATATTATTGTTGTTGGATATCTATGTTCCTAATGTATAATGTAACATCCAAGATAGTTGATACATTACTAAGAAACATGGGTAGAGTAGTGTTTTGTCCTATATTTCCAGTCATATTCATTATGATTGTGAAATATAATAGTATATTTTACCACTAGTGGGTGATCATTTAAAAGGAATATCACATGAATAATATTAGAAAAATAGCCTACATAAATAGGTAAATTTCATCATTTAAACTATTATGGGAGTGGAACCAGTGTATGTTACTCTATAATGGATGGATCCTAATGAGCAATTTCAAATTTAGAGGTAATTAGAGGACTCAAAATCAAATGAGTATAAATGACCTAATAATAATTATTTATTTTCTTCAATTCCTTTTCTCATGATGATAGAGTAAACCTTATTTTGGTGTTTGTATTATCATTAGTTGAATAAACGAACATTTATGAACTAGTACGCACTGCCTTATATAGATTATTTCTTTCTTCACAGATGATATTTCATGTCCTTACCAATGATTGATTTTAAATTAAGAAACCATTAGGTTTTAGTAAATCCTTAGTATATACCACATATGAAATTAAAAAATATATTTTTATTATTGTATTTGGTTATAATGTATAGTATAACAAACCCAATTGTTATTTTCATACCCTTAATGAATAATGTTATTGAAATTTTCCATGATTGTTTTGAGGTTTATTTTTTGGGTCATAACTTTATTGTATTAAAAAACTCAACATGGTCATGAAAAAAATATTAAAATCATCCCAAAAATACTATGATGTTTTTGTCTATATGTTTATATCACTAAATATTTCTTCTATTCTCACAATGATGACTTTCAGGGTAACATTATATAAGAATTAGGAGTATCTATGAAAACAATGAATGTGAGCCAAATTATTAACTGGGAATATCCCATGAAAATTTTTTTTATAATATATTTCTTGGGGAAAGGTAGTTAATTTTTCGATTATATCCATGAATATACATATAATGATACACCACTTATTGTCATGAATTAGAATTTCGTAATGTATAAATGGTGTGAATCTTATGAGAAATAATTTTAGGAGTTGAATGTATGGATGAAAACTACATAAATCCGGATTTCATTTGATTCTAGAATAGTAAAAACAGTGTATTATATTGCTTAATGTTTCAGGATATGAAATTTTTTTATTATAGGGGACCGATTTGTGGTGTGTGGGTCATGTTAGTTGAGAAAACATTATCCTAGTTATCATATGCATGAAAAAAATTAATATTTTTAGATCATGATTTACCATGCTAGAGACAATTGTTTTTTAGTGAATGGTTTTGGTATTCAAGGTCCATAAAATCAGAAAATATTAATTCAATCAATGTGACATGAACCACAAATAGTGATGATGGGTTGAATACTATTAGTCTATAGACATTAATATTTATTATAATACCAAATAATGGAATGTGGTGGAATATTATCTTTGTTATAAGACTTACACATAATTATTTACAAATATATTAGTGAATTTTAGTTGATGAACTTGTTTACTAAGATGCATTTGGTGGTTTATAAGTGTTATGATCTTTTTATACCCAAATACCTCTGAGTTATTTAATTATTTTTGATCGAGTGATGAAGAAGACACATTATTATCTAGAGGTATTTATTATGAGGGAAAGTATCTTACTTGAGGACCCACCACATAGTTGGGTTGTTGATGAGGATTATATATTGAATATTCAGGGCCATTTCTAGGTTCCAATACTTGTGTAATAGGAATTTATGTGAGGATCTGATAAATTAAATTTGGATTTACATCCATTTATTCGATAGATTTATCATCAATTTCACCACCATAATTGGTGGATGTGGATGAAAAAACAAGATTTTAGGTTTCCTTACATGACATTCCTCCTGTCAGCAACTGAAGGAGGAACACCAATTTCATGCTAGAATATTATGTCTTTGCCTATTCTATAGTGTATATGATATTCTTCTACTATGGATTTCATGATTGGATTTACAAATATGACATGAGTATTTTATATTGTAAGGGTGGTAATAGATAGGATGATGAATGTTTCACACATTTTGAATAATCATGGGACCTTCTCAATGGATAAAAACAGTGGATATATTTCCATGAGATTATAAAACATCATGGAGTCTCATGTTCCATCATATCTAAGAGAGATTATTGGTTTACATCTCTGTTTGTTTTGGGTTAAATAAGGATCATGGTTCATAGGTGATTATGAGTATGTAAAATCTCCCTTAGATCGATGGTCAGTTTGATTATTCTATATAGGCGCTAGGGGACATTATTAGGGAATATATATTTTATGGTATTAATTTCTCTTCACCTATGTTCTTGTTAGTCATTGAGGAATAATCATTACTGGTACCACATATCATCCATTAGACATCAGATAAGGTACAATGGACCATTAAACATATAGTTATAGGACTATCTAGGTTTAATTAATTTTTTTATATCCATCACTAACTTTGAGATTTTGATGTTGGAGAATAGTTCTTCTTTTTTTTTTCCTCCAATATTGGGTCGTCGATGGATTCAAATAGAAGGGATGATAGAAAAAATATTTTTTAGGAATTTTTATATTACATATTAGAAATAAAATACAACATGATACACTTTACTCAAACTATGAATTTAATTATATGATTAATTCTTCATATATTAGGGATTGGAAAAAATAATAAGGGTTAGATTATAAGCTATGTATGAGAAATTATATAATGGAAGATATTGTTAGTAAATAATGCAATAATAATATAGAATATTAGAAATCCAATATATATGAAATTAAATAAAAAATATGAGTTTTATAATGTATCCTGTGAAAATATAAAAATAAGAATCACACGTATAATAATTAATTAACTCATAATGAAGGATGATTAAAATGACGAATATCATGATATTATCGTCAAGGCCTTTTTTAAGGGCATCATGAAAATTAAAACTATGTAATTATTACAATGAATTTAAATGAATAAGTAGGTATAATATAAATGCCTTACTATTTTGGTTGAATGTTTTTTCTTATGATACACTTCAATCCATAATGGGGATATTTATAATTAATCCCCACCATTCACTTACATATATCCAATTAATTCCTAATATATTGAGTGATAAAACTATACATAAAAAATATTTAATAAGAACCAATGTAAATTACTGAATCATGATGATAGAAAATCAATATTTCCCCATTAGATGAAATAATATTATTAATAATCATTTTTAAACTAAAACTCTATATTGAAATGGTATACTATTATGAAAATATTAAATTAATAAAAATAATATGAAATAAAATCATGATTTAAAAAATATCTATATGAAAAAGGAAATTAATATATAATAAATAACGAAGAGTGACAGAGAATAAGATACGAATAAAGTCAATGATATCAACTTATGTTATAATCCACATTTCAATAATGGATGATAGAAGACCATTGATTGAATCAAAATAATTGTTTTATTAATTGATATTCATTTTAAAATAGATGAGAAAAATTGCACCATACCATTAAAAACATCGTTCATTAATTTAATGTATATTTTTTAAAAAAAAATTATAAATCATTTTTTTAACGGTTTTCTATATTTTAGAAAATAATGCAATTGAAAATAAAATCTAAAAATTTACAACAAAAAAATAAATGAATTTCAATAAAAAAACTATGGAAGGATAAATAGGAATATATATATTAAGTAATGGTTGTGGGGTTTAAATATCAATTTTCCCTATATACATTATCAAATATTCGTTGAATACATTTTTAAAATAATAAAAATGACTTTTTCGGAGAGCACTAAAAAAATTCCCTACTAACATTTTTAATAAAATTAAATTTTAATGGAAAAATACATTTTTCAATAATTTAACATTACATTAAAACATCCATAAATAAGTCCAACAAATATTAAAATGTGATAAAAATATTTATGACATAAATTTGGAAATTTGATAGGTTTTAAATAAAAAAATAATCATTCAATATTTGACTACAAATGACGTGAAAAGGTAGTTGAAAATTTATAAAGCTCATGAAATAACAATAAGAGTGGAAAATAGATATCATTTAAAAATTATAAATTGAATATAATTCCTCTACAATAATTAAGAAAAATAATAATCCTATAAATTAGTGTGATGATAAAATAAATCATTACGAAATTAATAATTATTGAATGAGAACCACAATAAATAAAAACATGAATTCAAACATCTCATAAAATTATTACTGTGTTATTTAGTTTTTAATTTTTATAGTTTTAATTATATATATAATATAAAATAATTAGTGATATAATGATGAATATTTCCTAAAAGAGTGGAATTGATAGAGAACCCCTTATTAAAATTGATTGTTGGCCAAAAACATTAGATCATCATGTATAATAAAATAAAATTTATTATGTAGTTTATTAAGAACAAATTTATCATATATAATCAGTTTAATATAGTTATTTTATTATTTACTTTACATTTATTCATTGATTTGTTCTTTCATACTTTTACAAATTAAGGTTGTTTGGATAATTTCTCAAAATATAAATCGATATATCGTTCATGGTTAAATATGTTATAAATTGGATACTTATATATATAATTCTTATAATTTCATGAGTATAATTTTTCTTCATTATATTTAATTTATAATCATTCATCAGTGATAGTAGAAAAAACATTAATCACATTTTTTAATGGAGGTGGTAGTACTCACTACTGTTGAGTGACATTATAATTTTAAAATGTATGATAAGATGAGAAGATAGATGACATATAATATTTAGAAAAGTATATTTGGGTTAGAATATAATAAATACAATATTTAATTCCTTATATAACTTAGTTCATTTGAGATAGTGAGGAAAAATGAAACACATTGCATTGTGAAGGTGGTTACGCACACAGACACATTAGCGATATTTTAATTTTATATAAGCTTTAATATAGATAAATAATTAATATAAAATTAACATAATAACGTTTAATTATATTAATTATAATTATTTAAATATTTATAGGTTCTTATTAAATACTTCGAGGGTTAAGGAAAAATGACATTTAAAATGATTGGTAAAATCATTGAACTCTTATTTTGTAAATCCCATTTGGCTTCCACCTTATGCCAAAATGAAGATCCATTTTAGTGGGAGAATGACATATATAACGAGACATTTAATTTTTCCACGTAATTTTTTTTGGGTTGGGAAGATCTTTCTGGAAACTTATATGCGGAGAATATAATATTGGATTTTCCATTTTTATGTTATCAGGATGGAAACACTTTTAAATAAATAAACATTAATTACATAATATTTTTCATATTAGCGTAATGTGGTTCCATATTTATGTAAATTCAAATATTAGATGTTTACATTTTACATAAAAACAAAATAGGTTAATGTATCAATTTCATATAATCTATGATCATTATCCCTTTATTTATACCATTTTTTCTAATTTTATCATTAAATGTGGTCATAAATATTTACCATGACAACTATTGATTATAAAAAAAAGTAATTTCACATAATATAGAATATTAATTATATTAACTCCAAAAATTGGACCGATTTTACTTGATTAAGAACAAGTACGTAAAAAATTACTTTTAATATAAGTTTGTAAAATTAAATGATAATAGTTTTTTGTAAAATACAAGGGTTTATTTTCCGATATCACCTTGTAAACTATAATGTTTATTGTTTAATCTTCCATTGGGTGTAATTTTTTATTCGTCCAATATTGTGAAATAATTCTATTATCTACTATTTTTTATAGGTTTTACAAGTCATCATAACATTTCATAAACATTTGGTTTATAATTTAACCAAAATTATTCTTATATGTTGATATAGACATATCATGACATTTTGATTTGTAAAAAGTACCCCCACTTATATATTACATATATTATATTATAGTTTACTTTATCTCTAAATTTGTGGTTTATTAAGGCAGTTTTAAGTGGAATTTAATTACAATAAAAAATTTATATTATTATAATGTATTTTGTATGATCTTTCCACAAAACATTCAGCTTATTTATAAAATTGGGAATGAAAAATTTTAATTATTTTACATAAGAATTCAATTTTTTTCTATTAATGTTGGTTTTATTTTATATAAAATCCCATAATGTTTTCATAGAATGAAACTGTAATTTAGATTCCCATTATTTTATAAAATATTTTCATAGAATTAAAATTTATCTAAATAAATGAATATTTATTTTTATTTTTTAAGTAATTTTTAAATTTTCTTTTAATGAAGGATTTCATATTTTTCAACATATTTAAAGTTTTATGATTCTATATCAATAATCTCTATTATTTTGTCCATATTATTTCCCTATATATATTATGATAATATCATATATATTTTTTTATAAAACACATTTATTATTTATTTTTTAATCACGAGTCGATGGGATAATAAACATTTTCCTGTTAAAATGTATCATTTATATATAGTTTGTCTTTATAGGATGTGTGTTCCCAATATATCCCTCTAATGTATTTTTGAATGTTTTATATCACATGTGGTTAAGATGTTTTGTGTGGAAATTAATTTTGGTAGTGTTGTTTACATGTTGTTGGAAGAACATGATGACAAATGTGTATTACCATAAGTATGTGCCTTTACATGATAAAAAGAAACTATATTAACTACATTCTGTGGCCACATGATTTTGATTAACTATATTGTTTTTTCTAAAAAGAATTTCTTATTTTTATTCTACATTCTTATGACTATGTTATTATTTTATGGATCATGCTTTTTGAATAATGTTCACAAACATTTATTACTCACGTCTAATGTTAAGCCAAAAGTAATATATCATGAATCTTGATTTATGATCTATGTTTTCTATGTTAATATTTTCCTATTTTGGTATAATGAAACCTAATTTTGTTCTATTACACACATGTTCATATTATGACGATTTTTTATGACATATATTATTTTTAACCATAAATAGAATCCGAGCACAACATTTTCTTTTGTTTCAATTCTTCTAGTAAAGTGGATGATTATTATATATGATATCTCTATCGTGATGTCATGTGTTGTGAACATTGTGGAATATTATGAACGATTATTTAAAAAGAAGTATATTATATAGATAATTGCTAAGTAAACTAAAACATTAGTTTTTACGATGTTATTTAAGGTGATATGAATTTAATATTAATATATAATTATGCAAAATATATGGGAGTTATGGTCAATTAATGTAACATGGTTTCATAAATTCTGTGGGAACTATTTATTTTTGATGATGATCTATGAGTGATGTTCTGGGGTGTCTTAGTTTATATTAGATATGGTTATAGTTATTTTTTGTAATATATTATGAAGTATAATGGGATACAACAAAAAACTACATATGATGAAGTGATAGTTATATTGGTTAAACAAAAAATTCATGGGTAAAATGAAAAGTTTTATTATTTAATACATCATTGGATTGATTATACATATCATATGATTTCATATACTAATTATTTCTTATTGGTATTCATGATAATATTTTATACTAATAGAATACTGAATTAATCATGATTTGGGGTGGTGACCCATATTTTACATTTTGAAACAAACTTATTTATGACTAGACCAATGAATTAAATTAAATTAGTAAAACAAACTATGCATAATAATTAATGTACCCAAGGGATAAATAATGAATTTATTGAATCAATGAATCCAATTACTCAGAGATAGTATCCACTATATTATATTGGAAGAAGATACAAAGAATCAAATCATATTTGACCACATTGTTTTAATTTCTTAGGAGACCTGATAAATAATTGATTAACATGTTTCATGTTAATACATTAATGAAAACATAAATTCAACTGAGAAAATTTTTATTTCTTCAAACACATCATCGAAATAATTCATATATCACTTATATTAATCCTAGTGATAGTAAACAAAATAAAAGGGTTATCCTAGTTGACCGATATGGGAAAAGTTACAGCCCAAAATATTAATGAATAAATAAGGAAATATTAATAATGAAGATATAACAAATAAAAAAATATTACACATAACCAATATAATGAAATATGAATTTGACCATGGATAAAATATTAAAATAAATAAACAAATTTATTGCACTAAATGGTTTTATTGTGATATGATATATAAATTTGGAATTTATAATCCTACCTTTAACGATATTATAGAGGAATCAGACATAAATATGTTTGGAATACACTTAATTCCAAAAATATTTAATATCATGTGACCTACAAATTCATTGTGGGGGAATATTATATTGGTCCTCATTAGATACTTATAAAGTATAGAGAATTCAAAATATAGAAGATATGGATAATGTAAAAAATTTAAATCCATCTTGAATTATTAATAAAACAATATTAAAAGTTGAAATAAAAAAATTGGATAACAATTAATTCCACACTTGATAATATAGAATATATGATGATTATATTTCTATAGATATAATCTAGATGGAAATATTAATAAATATAACCAGTAGGAATAAAAGGGATTTCATAAAATGTTTCTTACAACATTATCCAAAAAATCCATCCATAGATAAAGGGTACATAGTATCATAAATCATATCCAATTTGTAGCATAGAGAACATGAAAGGGAATTGACATATATAATAAAATACTATCAAATTCATGGATAATTCAATTAAAACTAAAAAAGAAATATTCCATTTTTATAATATTTGAATATAAATAAAAAGTTCAATCATTTAAATGAAATACATTTACTGTGATAAAATATTTCAAAAAAGATTTTTTAAAACATAAATGCATTCTCAACGAGAAAAATAAAAGGTATATTCTTTCAAAAAAAATTTAATAGGTAAAAATACTGAATAATCCTTTCTTAAAAGAATATATCTCTAATATATTTATTAAATAGATATTCCTTTTTTAATTGAACATTTTATGTTGAATGAAATTGAATTTTATTCATTTATATTCAATATAAATAATAGTAATGGCTTAGATAGTAGACAAATATTAATTTCGTGGTTATGGGTGTTAGTGATACATAAATTTGGTTCAGAGTAATATGGGGTGAAAATGAAGTAGACTATGGTGTGGATCATTTGGACACCATTTTGTGATATCCTATATAGTGTGTGTAGTCAGATATGTTGTAGGGGAACCATATGAGAGGTTACTTCCAAAATAGAGGTGGTAGTTGAATATCAGTTGGATATGGAATAGACCATTTATAGTGGTCATGTTTTATATATTAGAGATTTTGAATACAATTTCTACACTTTTTATAGATCTTTAATTGGGGGTGGATGAATCAAGGGGAATCGAGGTGAGGCATAACCTCAGTATTCCAAAATTGGGTTGTGTTTAATGGGATGTAGGTTGTACCGTAGTCCATCCACCTTGAGAAGATCAGATATATTTGGATCTATAGTGGAATCTTGTGAATATGGTTTGACTATGGGTCTAGGACATGATCTCCAGCAACTGCATTATATCCCTAAATGTTTTCTTCATGGTTTGAAATAATTTCTTGTGGATTCCTCCATCCATGTTATGGGACTTACTCACCATAATTTTATTATAATTTTGATGGGTTTTCATTGGAACTTTATAATTTTTTTTCCTTTGATTAATATACTGTCTTATAGTAATTTGGATTGAAGATCCATAATGATTAGAAATTCTGATACGAAGAATGTTTATTCATTTGATATAGGGGATTTATTGCGTCTCATATTTTATTTTCTTTAAATCATAAATTTAGTTTGGTTTATAGAATTTTATGTTAGTTTATTTAACAAAAAAAACATATTTTACCATATTAATGAATAAAATTTCTTAATAGTTACCGATGACATGTGTTTTATACCATGATATTGTATTTAATCTTGGTTTAATAGATATTGTGCTCTCTGTATTATGTTATTTTTCTTGTTTATCATGATTTAATTATAATTTGAAATTATATGAAATTTTTAATGAATATAAAGATCATAAATGGGTTTTTCAAATAATTAAAGATTTATGACTAATAAATTGATTTTTCTTTTCATATGATTTAAATAAAATTGATCAAAGTATGACTTTTTAATATAATTTTTTATTACAAATTTAAATGAACTTTTAGAATTAATAAGAATATTGAATGATTGTTTATGATAAATAAAATAAAGGAATGTTCATTGAAATTTTTTCATATCATAGTCAATTAAATCATGACTGATGATAAGAATAATTTTTGTACATAATATCTTATTATAGTTTATGAATTAGATTACCTAGAGTTGTGAACTATGATAAATAAATCATTTAATACGAAATGGAATAAAAATCATTTATTTCTTACTGAAAAATTTGTGGGAATGAGATTTCATAGTGATTATAAAGGCTATATTCATTATGCATGTTCTTGTGAGAGTATATTTTCATGTGAAGGATTAATGCCTTATAATAGTGCCTAGATTTCTATTTTCATTTTTTATTATTTAATGACCATTCTGTTATCTCGATATGATCCTTGATTGTAGATGTTCCAATACCATTGCATGTTTTATGATATAAGGGAATAATGTTTTTGGTTTATCTAATTATTCAACACCTATTACAAAGAGATGAATAATGACATTAATGATGATGTTAGGTATGTAACAATGATTATTGAAAGGATTGATTCTCAGATTAGTCATTGTTATTATAAAATTTGGAATTATTTCTTGTTTCATCTATTTAATGGTTGTATGGTTCGTTTTATTTTTTATCCTTATTCCTTTCTCTAATGCATGAGGAAACTAGATATTAATTTTTGTACATATATTTTATGGTAACATAATAGGGAATTATAGGGTGCCCATAATGGTGAAAATTTTAATAATGGTAAAATAATGACCTATCAAATGGGGTTTGTGTGGTTACAAATGAATGAGATTATAATAAGAAAATGTGGAGTCTGTTATTTATGAATAGGGGAAAAGATTTTATCATGAAGGGTAATTTGAATTTTTTTATTAATATGCATTAATGTAAAAGGATTTAATTAATTTAATGTGGAATATAAATTGGATATATGTGATTTAATTTAATTAATCACATAAAATTATACGTTTCTTATTTTATAACTAGTTCTTATTGATCGAAGTGTGGTGTCCTAGAGATGTTATCAGCTATTGAGTCTATGATTTTGTTATAACCACATTGTTGATGTGAGCTATATTATACCATTTTTGTGTGATTTCACACACCACCCCACCTATGTCAGTTAGGGAGACAAACACACATTGGAACATGGTAGGGTGTTTTCCATAATATCCATGTAATGTGGATGGATGGTTTACTACCCCCTTTATCTCTGTTCTCATCTCATGGAAGTATTATGTAATATTATTGATGATGACTAGTTTTCCCATATATGTAGGAAAATGATTTTAATTTATTGTTATTACATCCCACACATGAATCTCTAGATGTAATTTCTAAATATTCATTAATGGCGTGACACTTATTGGTCATGACGGCTCGATGTACTATTAATGTTTAGTGGTTGTGATATATTTGGGTGTAATGATCAATATTTGATACATGAAATTTGGGATGTAGTGGATACTAAATTCTAAATGGATATCACATGGTAATGTGGATTATTTGTTATAATTTTATGATATATCACATGTATACTGTGATAATTATACTTGGTGTATTCAGTTAGTATTATTTTAGTGGGAGATGTATTAGGATGTGAAACATTGAGGTGGATCATAAAAATAGTGGGGAAGTGGTTATGGTTAACACTTGTTATTAATTACTATAAAAAGTGTTTACTCATTTGTGATACTTATTGAGATAGATGAAAGGTGATTCTAGGAAGATAATATGCATGTTTATGTGATGAGTCGGATTCACCTTTTGTTCACAAGGTCTTAGGAGTATTTTCCTATCATTTTTATGACATGATCCAAGGAAGATAATACTAATTATACATGTTATTAAAACAATTTATATATTTATATATATTTTTTCAAGAAAATAGGATTGTGCAGTAGATTAGGCTATATATTACTAGATGATGGTTTTATAGGTGATTTTTGGGATTTCAGTATACTAAAATATTTCACATTTGGAACATATATGTTACCATTATAGTTGTTTAGTTTTGTATAACATTTAATGAATGTAATTGTGTTTACCTCTATCTATATAAGAATTGATTTATCATATAAACTGTTATATCCCTCTATATTTCATATTCTCTTACATCTTCATTCCCCACATTTGAATATTCATTATATCCCCACTTTTTGTCTCCAATATGGGGCCTACTAGGGGTGGGACTAGGGTGGTCACTATACACCTACTCTCATTTGTAGCCTATAATGGGTACACATTGGGGGGATGGTGTCCTAATCATGATTAATATAAAGTGTAATGATATTTTCATATATATATATATATATTTTATATTTTATAGATGAATATTTAATTAAAAACATTTTGATTCATGCTATAACAATAATTCTTTATAGAATTTTGAGAATAGACATTAAATCATCTTATATAATGAAATATCATCAACATATTTGTCAAAAGTTTCCCCATATAGTAGTCCTGACTATGAAAACCCTTTGTAAAATATTCATTTTAAAACTATAGAAAGGAAACATAATAATGGTTGAGCTCAGAATTCCATTATAGTTAATCATCGTGGATCTCAATCGATGATCGTATACAATAATAGGATTTTCGTAAGGGTATAATAGCATGACCATAATATATTAATTTCATAAACAATATGTAATAGATAATAAATATTAGTTATTTCAAAAAACTTAATAATTTCCAGTGATATGAATAATAGAAATTATAAATCATCTTTACTAAATCAGGAACCTTAATTTCATGTCTTAATTTTTTTAGAACCACAGAAAATGTAAAATCCACTTTATGTTTCATGTTCGACTACCAATACAATTTAATCTAGAATCAACACCTCCTCCCCATAGTGTATCTAACACATATACTTATATCCCATAATGTATAAATCACCTATAATTAATTACAATAATTTTTTATTGATATATAATGATTTAAATAATTTAATAGGGTAAAAAATTTATCCTACCCATCATATAATGAAAAATATTTATATGTGTGCCAAAATATAATATATTTAAAATAATTTTATCATATTATAACTCATAGGAATAAACTGTGTTCAATATCTCACTAAATCATAACATATTTTAGGACTATTGGTTTCTTAAAAATATCATCATCATAAAAAAAACCATATAGGGAAATAATAGGGATAATATAATTGGATCAAATTCATATTAAAATAATAGAAACACCAATTATTGTTTTAATTGATGAATATTTAACTATTTAATAAATGATAAAACATTCATTAGAAAAAAACATTTCATAATATATTTTTTTCAAAAAAAAAATTTAATAAAAAATTATTGGAAAACTATTATTTGAGAACAATTATTTACATTTAAAATGGAATAATCAAATGATTGATAGATTTTGATAGTGGGAAATTTTCTTCCAACTATATATGTTACAATAAAACATCATTTTCATATATTTCTCTAAAAATTATTCATTTAGAAGAAATTTATATTCCTTGATATTTTTTAATATAGATAAAAAATACTAAAAAATTATATACAATTGATAATAAAACATTGCAATAAATAATGAATAAATTTTTATAATACAAGTATATTATATAAAAATAATTTTACAAAAATGATATAAATAAAATAAATTTTCATTAAAATCACTCTTTTGATCTATTAAATAATTAAAGTATGGAATATTAGAAGAAAAATATATGATTAAGAAATCTAAATAGGATAAAAAATGAAAAGGAATGATCATATTTATATCATATAAGTTTTAAACATAAATTTAAGTGTATAAAATCCCAATTAAAATAGGATTAAAACATAAATGCCTTCCCCCAAGTGTTTATTTTTCTTCAATTAAATTCAAACTATATGTATAAATTTTTTTCATTTAATATACATCTATTAAATAATACTATTAATATCAATCCTACCATGTTTTACATATTGATGAAATATTATCATTAGTTTATTACTAATTTTTTTGTTAAAATCACTCTTATGTGCGATATCTTTATCATATTCCATCCATTTTGCGATTATGACGTCCTGGTCCCTATAATTTCAAAATTCGTCCATATTTTGATGATTTTTGTTTGGACTATAAATATATTATATATTCGTTTTATTATGATATAAAATTGTTAAATATATTCTGGGATATAAAAATAAATTAAACAATTTATGTATATTGTAGGTCGTTTCTACGCATGAATGTGGTATTAATTTTTAAAACGACAGAAAGAAAGAAAATAAAAAAAATCATCATTAAAGAATCATTATTATATAATTTATATACTAGAAATTATATATATATTTCCTTATTACTGTATAATTATAATAATAATTAATAACAAAACATGTAACATTATGGAGGTGGTAGTCCACATTTACGCATGAGTGACATTGTTGTTTTCAAAAAGATTTTAAGGAAAGATAGTATATTTGACATTATAAATCCAAATTTATATTTTCTTCAAAAATAATTTATAAAAACTCTAATACCATCATAATAAGCATCCTTGAACTATAATTGTTTAAAATTATTTTCACTACTATGTGCGGATGGTAAGTTGTATATAAACACAAGGGATACATTAAATAAACATTTGATGCGAAAGAGGGTCTAAGGTGGTGAATTTATAATCATAATAACATTTAAATATTTTTATGATGTGTAATATATTATAACATGATAAAAATAATTTTATAGGTGGTAAATAAGATGTTAAAAAATGCAGCTGATTAAAGTGATTACCTCTTCTTTGAAAGAACTCCACTAGATCCTCTCTCATGGATCATATGGTTATTATTTTTGAAATACCATAACCTATATATTGTGTATATTCATTTTTAGGAAGTATTATTTGATATTTTTTGTATCTATAAGGATAAATGTTGTTAAAATATATTCGGATGGAGGTTTTCATTTATAATGAAGTTGAGGGTCACATTCAGAATTTCATAAAAGTTGAAATTACAATAAAAATAATTAACACAAAAAAATTCCAAAAAAATGAAATTGAATAAAAATAAATATAAGAAAGGGTTGTAATATCCTAATTCAAATAAACTTGGAAATGTTTTGTTGTCATTTTAATCATTATCTTTTTGAATAACCACATTTTTAACTAATTTTAACAAAAAAAACAATAGTGATATATTAACCACCCTAATTTGTGGTAATTTTACATATAGTACTAAAATTGGATAAAAATGTAAAATATAATATGATTTTAGATAATATAATATTCTTCTTTAATTATTTCATTACATTTAATATTTTTAAATTATTTAATAATATCTAATTTTGATAAGATATTATTATATTACATTTTGGAACTATTTATTAAATCTGACATGAAATACATAAATGGTTTTTTATGATTATAATAAAATCATCATAAAAAATACTAATTTGTTCTTCTAATCTATACAATTCATGTCACACATTAAATCTATCAAAATTTATTTTTTTTATTATTTATTTTATCATTTATTTTATTTTAAAATTAATTGAATAAATATTGATTCAGCATTGTCTAAGAATTTAATTTATTTATATAACACTAAAATATTATAAATAAATATTTATAATTAATATGTGATTATTATACTAAAAATAAGTATTTTAATTTATATATAACATTATTTTTTCCTTATGTGGAAACATAAATGATAGTTATAATTAATATTGTGACATCTTGTAACATTCATTGTTTTAAATAATATATTGGCCAATTTCAATTAAATGTTTTCATTAAACAAAAATGGAACCTAAAGTTATAAGGTTAAAATTAAATTCATCCACTATAAAATATGCTGGTTAATTACCACCATATCAATTAGTAAAAACTTATATAATCATGATTTTCCATTTAATAAGGTGATAAATTTTTCCTCAATTTCTATCCATTAAAACCCATAGTTATTTGGCCTAATTCCATAATTGGATATAATCAATTTCTTGGCCAATTCCCTACTTTATCTAAGGAAATAAATTTAATATCCTATGTTTCAAATGTGGTCAGTAGTCGATTGTTCATTTTCTCATCCCATTAATGACTTTTGTAGTTGAAGACCCTATATTTCGAACATAGTAAATAGTTAATCCCAACATACAAGTATCCACAATATTGTTTGTAAGAATGTCTTGACATACATTATATCCAAATCCCTTCTTCATGGTTCATGGCCAAAACCTTGGTGTTATCCCTCAACACTTCAACATTTCTGGAGATCCATGATATTCTTCATTGTTTCCTACAATCATCATAGATCACATGGGCTTAAGAGTCTTTTAATGATTGAATTGGCATGTAGATGATTCCTAATGGAACCATTGGTCTAAACTATATTTTCATAATATTTCTTGCGTGGTCCAAGAAATAATGAACATAAACTATGTGGGAATCATAATTAAAGTGTGGTGTGATGTTGGGACTCCTCGATCTTCATTCACATCGAGATTTCCAATCTGTCACACTACACATGTCTATTGGTAATGTCATTTCCTAGGTCCAAACATGGTGAATCTAAACTAATAGATTGTAGTCCAAGAATCACAACCTTAAACTTTATGCTAGTTTCATTTGTGAATATGTGTTGAAATGATGGGCCTCCTAGTTCCTCTTTCACACCATGTTTTTCAATCATCCACACCACATACTATCGTCTCCAGAATTGACAAGTTCAAAAATCTATTAACATAATATAAGAACCTATAGTCCATGTGACACAAGTGTAAAATTTTGTATGAGGTTTAGATGATTGACCAGAGCTCTTTTCAATATCATAATAACAATTTGTTAAACTATAATTTGTTTTTTCATTATTGTATAACCATAAACTATGTGTCTAATGTTCTAATAGTATAACATTAAACTTATTTTCTATCATCTACATTGCATGATGTGAAATTGAAAATACTTTATATACCATTTCCTTAGATTTTTCCATTCCCAATTTTTGTTATCTACCTCATTTATAGCATTTCCACATATTTCTTGAAATTTGAGTTGAGGAACCCTTATAAATGCGTCTGAACATTTTTATACTAGTGTGCCTACACCAATATTCTCTATGTAATGGTTTTATGATGCCAATTGTTTTTTAATCCATTAGGACATTCCATATCTCTATTTCAATGCATCGTGTGTGCCTCATTTGGACCCTAATCAGGATCAATGTCTATAGTAACCCCCTAACGGCATTGTCTGATGCCACATTGCCTCCCCTACCATCATTGGGAAACATTCTTGATGAAATGGAATGACATTTTGAGATAGGTTTCATGTTTCAAGCATGGTCTATTGCAGAACCACATTTGTTTTTACCAATTACAAGATAATGGTATGGGTTTTTTTTTTGAGGATGATCAGTTGTTGTCCTATATCATCATTCCATTTTACCTGTGTTCCAAATATTGGTCATTGTATTTCTTACTTCTCATTCCCATTTCTAGACATATTTTTACTCCCCATGTGTTATCCCATTCATTAATTAGGTCACATTGTGAAATGAATCATTGATGTTCTATAAGACCTTATCTCTAACCACATACCACCACGTGCATTAATGCTTCTGATGGTCTGTCAAAAATAGAAGACCATGAGAGTTGAATGATTATCTGATAGTATCATACATATTTAACACTTTTTAGGCCATCTAGTGTTTCTCACCCTATGAATGACCTGCATGATCTTATGGACTGACCATTGGTTTTCTAACAAATATGATTGATTTTGATAATTAATTCCAGAAAAGAAATGTGTTTATATACATAGTGTGTTCTAAAATTAATAAGTCTTCTCAAAACATGGTAGGGACATCCACATGTTGGATCCTCTAATGATTTATTAGAAAAATAGACTCTATGTATCTACCCCTTTGTTTTAGTTCTTAAAATATCCCAAACATTTTCATCTGGTCTCCATGATTTTCTCCTTATTCCATAGAAATTGTTTACTCAAAAAATTCAGAAAAATTTCAACATCTCATAAAAGTGAAGAACCCCACTCAACCTAAATACTAAAAAATTTATCAGTCTCTTGCTTCATTTGGTACTCGGCCTCTTCCAGTTGAGATCTCAACTTGTCAATAACCATTGTTTGGGTCCAAAGGAAGGCTTTAATCTTTATTTCATCCTCCACTATATAATAAAACTCCTCATTGTAATATCATATCTTTTTTATGCTATGATAATTATTCTGAAAAAAAAATTCTAATTAATGGCTCTCTACCAGTGCCTTTTCATTATGGTAATCACATACTAGTATTTGAAGACATAGAACATCCACCCCTCCAATACCCAGATTGGGGTACCAAATAAGAAGGAATACCATACATACCACATATTTTGGCTCTATGATCCAATCAATGATTTATTTTATGAATCATCATCCCCTTCACTTAATGATCTGATTTTCTTTATCTGCATCTGGATTGAAGACACCAAGCTCATCAGGATCTATGGGCACATAATATTGAAATGTGATATGGAGTTCAATAATTGGTTATTCATCCAGTGTTATCATTGAGATACTCACCTGCATATCATTGTAGAATCATATTAACTTCATTATTACTACTCCTCATCATCTCCCATATCAGCCTCAACTTTTCCCAATAATGGGACCACTCGTATCAGGAACCTATTAATTTGTGGGAAAAATTCCATATCAAATTGGGTGAAGATCTCCTCATGAATACAAGTATCCATCAAAAGAGATTTCTCAGATTACCCATTCTTGTCTGGCTTCTAGTGCTGCAATATTCCAATAACTTCATCTTATAGAGGAAACTCATATATAATACATAAATAAGTATTGGTATGACTTTGTAAATGTAAGGAATTACTGTTTCTGATCACCAATTTGTATAGTTATTCAGTCATATTCAGGTCCTCGACCATAGAGTCCCCAATAAAACTGGGTATCTCAATGATTTTCCTTAACTCCTATTAAGTCTTTTTAGATGAATAGACATGAGACATTCGACCACATCAATGATAATTCTCAATGAAAATATTATTTTATTCATAATCAAAATATGATCATACCTTGAGGGGAGGTTTTTCAATGATATGTCACCTTTTATGATCTAAATCTATCAATGTGGACATCTCCATGGTTATTCCATTATGCACCTCCATAAATAATATGGAATTCATGGGAATCTATAAATGTACCCCCATACAGTTCATTCTCAAATGGTTCAATGACTATCTCATACCCAAAGTACTGGATTCAGAGAATGTTCTAGATCTTCAGCATGCTTCGTCGCACCTCTGGGGACTTCTTCTTCCTTCAATGTGGTGGTCACATGGTCAATATCTATTTGATCATTCATCAGAAGAAATCTTGGTTAGAGGACTTGAGAATTCAATGGAATTGAATCAATGAAATATATGTGTAAGTTAAGCATATCTTGAGATGTTCATCTAACTATTCTATAGAGTCTGTGATCTCACCACATTCGCATGGAGACCATTACCCCATGGTTTCCCAATCAACAAATTCTTCTGCATCTTCCGCTTCTTCAGCAGAATATTATATAAGTATTATTTCATATTGATCCATCTTTTATCCAATCCTCAAAATTACAAGGATGGAGGGTATTTCATAATTACTTTGATTGAATGGATAAACATCCATTGATATAAATAATCATGTTTCTGTTGGATGTACACACTGTTTGTGACCTGAATGAACCCTATATATGGAAGTTTGATCCCTTCCTAATTCTTAATTTACCATTTGTCCTGTGTAATAAATGGAATATGTAACAACCTATAGTTGGAAAAAAATAATGGACTGATGGCATTGATTCATGGATGTAGTAGATAGCTAATATTATTTACAGGGGACTCTTTTTTTGGTTGTCAAGGTCACTATAGACACCTGTCCCCTTTTAGATGTTTGGGTGAATCCACATTGTGTGACGTCCTCACCACCAAGTTTCTTGATTAAACATCCCCAGAGGCTTGTAATCTTTTCACACTCTACTCATTCTCCCTGCTTAGTAGTTCAATTACCACGATGTGTGTCTATAGGATTTCAATTGTACATTTATAAACCCTTTTTCTTGAATATTCCATCAACAAACATGTAAAATTTTCATTCACTGGAAAAAATTGTTTTCTCTTATCTCATGGTCACAATAATGTGCCATAGTTAGTGGAGGATATTGGGGTGATTAATTTCAAGTTCCCCAATGTACATTCAGAATTCTTCACACTGTGGATATCTGGACATCCATGAAAAGATGGATTGAATGTTTAGATCATAGAACACATTGTCATCGATCATCTCATCTATAACTACACCCCTGATGACCAGTATGTACTCTTTATTGTACCACGAACCATGCTGGTTATCCACCATTAGACAAATTACAGTAAAAAAAGTGTATATGTTGAAGTTCTTATAATTCCCAACATTGATTATGACCCCCTACTCATTAAGAATCATTCACCATACTGTGACTATGATCTACTATGATGGACACAGACTGGTGTTCGAATTCATGATATCATTCTAGAACCCATAGCCCCTAAGATGTTCCACAATACAACTATATAGAAACTAGAACCAACAAAAAATTCTTCTTGGTGTATTTTTTAATGAAAATGAACCCATTATGTTTTACATTCTTTCCATCACAGGTAATCCTAGGTAGACCTCATTTTTGTTACCAAGATCATTTCCATCACTAATGTTCATATAGTGGCTCCCATCATTGTATCCATAATAAGAGACAGTCACCCACTCAATAATGTGTCTCAGATTGCTGTATAATGGACCAATAGATCCTAGTATCCCTCCATGTTGTTCCCCAACTTATAGGAATTAAGTTATTGAGGATAAATCAATATGATCCAACCTCCCCCCGTTGGGATGTGATCAGACACTATCTACCATGGGTTGAAATCATTTCCATTGGATCCATCATGAGGAATATGTTGATACCCACCTAGGATAAGTAATCCTTTTATAAATTTGAGGTTATCTTAATATTCAAATTCATCACTTACAAAATTGTATACACCGGGATAGGGGTTTTTTTCTATCATCTGATGTATTCGATGGATAAAATAAATCCTCGAACTAGAATTTATAACATGTAATATGACCAATGTAGAGGATATCCTATAGGTTGATGTTTACATCACCATAGTGAAGATGAAATGTGTTCATGTCTTGGGACCGGTGGCTTAGTTCCTCTATAAATATCACATGTTGTTGGTAAAATTGGAACTTCAACATCCATAATTCTTCTTACAGCCCAATTTTGTGAATCTCTTCACCCAATTCTTGGCACATGTAAACAGACTAGTTTGTTCAAGCCCACTTACTAGTAAATGTCCCACTGGAGTATCTATTTTTCTTACACAACCCTAATGTATCAAAGAATATGAGGTTTCCCAGCCATTTCATCACACGAAGTGGTGATTGAATATTCCATCCAAGTACCATGTTATTTAGTGGACATTTAGACTTGATGTAAAGGATATATTTATAGAGTGTGGAAAATTTGAATGCATCCTAAATGATTTGATATAGCACACAAGGTAATCCATTTGTCACAAATAATTCCAACTATTTAAAAATACATAGTGGCAAAAGAAGAAAAATTTTCCTAAAGGAAGCTATCAAAGATCATTTTTTCATAGAAGGTTTGAACATATGTGAATGAGAGAAATTTATTCTTATCACATAGATTTTCAAGGTTTTAATACATATTCATCCATATTTTAATAGGAATGAACCGAATATTCTTGTGCGTGAAAGGGTATTTCCTCATACATTGACGAATTTTGAATGCAACTGATGGAATCCACCCAGGGAAATGCTGGTTCCCTCAAAACATGACATTTTGGTCCCATTATAGATAATAATTGGAGGTCACATCTATTGGAACAAAATTCTCCCCACATCCACATTTGACAAGATTTGTACGAACTAAATACATCATCCTACTCAATGAATCTTGTAATGATCTTAAAGGAAGGCCCACGTGAGAATTAATTCATGTGTTCATGATTGTTTTCCACATATAAGGATATTTTAGAATAAGTAATATGTTTCTCATACCCATTTTTCATTGGAAATTAATATAACGAAGACGGTTTTGTGAAATAGTTATGTTATTCAAGAAATATTTTTGTTCATGTGAGAATATCTTCTGTGAAAAATGTGATGTCAAATAGCACCATGGGTGATCGTTCAATACAGAAAATGATTTTTTTATACAGAATACCACTTATGTGACTAGGATCTTGTGAGACAAAACTGAATACATTCTCTATATATTTACGGACACACCTTCTGTTAGGGTGATCATTCAATAGTTGAAGTGACACTCTGCTATGTATAATCACGATCTCTCATGACATCGTGAATATATGGAATCCATAATGTATAGATCATGAACAAAATGTTATATGATTCATTCATTTAGTGGGACCATAGTTTTGTAGTCATATCCCAACATATTTCATCCTATGTTAGTTTCACATAAAAAAAACCTCTTTCTTGAAGCCTTGGACTTGTGCTCATCCCAATCTTGTGCTCTACACATTATATTGTGCGTAGCCATCTAATAATGCATTGACCACCTCATTAAATATCCATGGATAATCTCTATTTATAATAATTGTGTTTGAGAACCACTAAAATGCACCTCCTATTATTTGTGCACTCCCCAACCTCACAACCCACTATGTTAGTGCCCAACAATTTATCAGTCCCTCAGAAGAAGTCTCCAATTCATTTAGCACATGAATTTATATAACATTTTCATTTTAGAATAGGTATGTTAATCCCCATTGATTTACAGTATAAGGAATATGATGTGGACCTCACGACTGACAACACCTCCACACCACTACAACTTTTAATTGTTGAAGGCATGCCTCTCCAAATGGTGTGTGTGTGTCGATCATGTAAGGACAAGGGGGGAAGAATGAGTCCCTGACATCCATACTTCATGAATTAAAACCACATAGAACCTATATCCTCATCAAATGATGTTGAACTATATTCAAACCCTTTGTAATTCACATGGGGTTCTCCACAAGTGACCCTTATCTGATAACACCGTGGGATGACCATTCCACCTATGGCATCATCCACATGTAAGACCCACACATCCTTTATTGGATGCTCCTTGTATGAGTGACCTGGAATGAGATCTTCCTCACATATAATGAGATTCTCCTCACATGGGATGAAATATTTCTTATGTTTCTTCCTTGAATAATCCCAAAACAATAACTCAATGTCACATCTTCCATGTTGTGAAGATATATTCTACTACTTTTTCATGTATTTCACAACCAGAATGAATCACATGGTCAAATACGTTAAAATTTATGATGAAATCCAACATCTAAATCATTGGAATCACCCTTTTTTAACACCCAATAACACCATATCCATTCAATGAGTAAATTTAATGCATAATCCACAACCATATTCTTCATTATGGATGTACCTACGAATTATTCTCAATCAACTCCCCTTATAAAACTATGTTGGCATTGATTCCTGACTGTCTAGGAAACTTAGGAAGCCTCTATGCGGTCCAAAACTAGTATTTAATCCCCCATCCATTCCAACCATCACTTCTTCCACATTCATCCTAATTTTACCCATACCACCATATCTCATAGGAATCGTGTCACCCATATGGGTAGCTTCTATGTGTATGCCTCATCCAAATTTTTAGTACACCAAGAATCACCCCATTAACTTCTATGAATAAGCACAACACTGTCCAAACAAGAAAAATCCTATAGATAATGGAATCATATCTATCTAATCCATACACCTTCCATTAAAATACATTGGTTTTGGTCATTATCATTTAACCATTTTATGTAGGATGCCTCTCTGAAGTTAAATATTAACCAATGATAAACTCTAGACCCCCCTTCAAAAGGTGATCCTCCATGGTATATCTCCAGGGGTGTATAGATTATCCTTCATGTTTTTATTCATCCCTTTATAGTGCATAAGTCTAGATCTGTAACCATGGGGAATTATGATCCTTCCATGTTTTAATAATTTTACGTATTCACTCTCCGAGATTCACCTCCATGGACCACCTCTAATGAGCATTATATTAAGTCTCATTACATCTCTGAAAGACATTAAACTCATGACCTATGTTATAATCCTACCTCATACTAAACATAAGATGAAATAGTGGAATGAATCAGTATATATTCCCCCATATTTAAATTCCTCATAAAAACACATGATTCCTTGAGTTTCATGCATGATATCCCCCAATATCGGTGACAAATGCTCCTATTGACCAGACATAGAACTGATGCCCAATATGACTAATATCATAAATAAACATTGATAACCTATGGGGACCCCATGGAATCCCTAAAAAATTCATCATAAATAACAAATTTCTACAATGGAATAGCACAAAAATGAGTTTAAAGAACATGTATTAATCATTATGGAGCAACCAGACTTGGTGACAAGATCCAACGAGGAAACCCTGGAAGGAGGAATATACTTCTCATCATCTTATTTACATTAAAGACAATAAATATATGATGTAAGAGATAATTTAAAAAACCCATTTAAAGGTTGGTATGTGGTGTATCAATGTAATTCTTACATAAAAATGAAATGATAGGTGGTGTAACCTGGTGAAATATTAACAAAAAACATCCAATCAATACACCACTAGACCATTCATTTCCACTATCTCAAATGTCCCAAAAAAATCGGTGTTAGCTGTCCCAATTTTTTCATACAGATCATCCCTATCCAATGAGACTACCAAAGAAAAACATGGTGTGTAACCTCGTAATATATATTTCATCTCATACGGTCATTAAAATATTTCATCCTACTATAAATGGTTACCAACAACCTCCTAATGAACTATAATAACATAGTATTTTCCTACATGAGATGATGTAAATCATGAATTGATTTACCTAAAAATATCAATTGAAGATATAAACATTGTATCCTTATATTAAATGCCTCAAAGGCTCCATTTTTATTGATTAATAAAATTTTTTATTATAAAAGAACTCCAAATGTGATAAATTATTTCCTCATCATCCTAAAAATTATAAAACAAAATATCGTAACATATCCTATAGATTCTAAATAATCAATTAAGACTGGACATCATTTTTTGTATGATAGGATTTTATTAGATTCACATAGAATCCCATATACATTTGAATTGACTTCCAAAAAAGAGACAAGATAAAATTATTTCTATCATAAATGAGAATCACAAGAACACCTGGAAACTAGAATATCTTCTATAGGTAAAGGCCAGCAAAATCATCAACTATGATGATATCCCAAAAAGTTAATAAGTTTGATACCTTCATTGGTTAACCTTGGTAACCCATAATGTATCATTAAAAAAGGGTTATATGGTAGTCTTATAAAAATAGCTATGACATCATCCAATTTAGATTTTGGAATTGGAGGAGGAAAAAACAACCCAACATTCCTCTGATTATTGTCCTTCACCTACTGACAAGTGAATCATCTCTCCCTGAATACCCCTACCTCATTAATTTTTACTACACACTATTACTATGAAAATATATTATGATACATAATTTTTATCCCTACATGTATGAACCATCATGATCAATGATACACTCTATCAGATTCATAGGTAAGCCTATAAGACCAATATTAAGATATGTATATGAATAATATATCCACTTCCCAGAGAAAATCCTAATGGAGTATCTCCATGATAAAATATATCTCTCAAATCATATACCAAACGATCAAATAATTAATTTGTAGATTTATTTTCAAGTTACTCAGTTATAAAAAATGTGAATCATAGAGTTAATAATCATGGGGATTCCTATAAATCTTGATGAATGCCTTTAAGGATATCCATCATCCACTCCTCATTTCAAGGATCTATATCTATACGCATTTACAACATCATTCTCATGAAATTATAAATGATGTCTATGTTTCCTGGTGAATTATCAAACATGAAGTCAAATCACTACAGATACTCGACCAACCTTCTATACCGAATGTATTGGTCTTGCTATTAAAATATGAACCTTATGATTTTATGGTCCATATACACCAATAACATATAACCTATATAATAATTTATATACTAATAAACCAACAACTCAATCATATTATATCAATAATAATTTTATTCTAAATCAAGATGCATCACAAAACAAATTATATTCCTTACCCAACATACGTATCAAGAGCATCGGATTTGAGGTAAACCTTCTCATCATATCTTGAAACTGTATCTCATAAGAATAAAAAAATTCATCCCTTTATTGGTTATCCTGGACATCAGGGTATCCAAATAAGATAATTCCTCAATAAAACACTAATAATAACCTATGGAATCTAGAAAATATAGAATCATTAAAAAATTTCATAGGAACTCCATATATATAATGGATGAAATATTTTCAAGGTGTACTGAAACTCTATCCACTGAGAAGACGTGGCCTAGCAATTTCACTTTATCTTTCAAGAAACTAAATTTTTTTGTCTTGGATTAAATCCAATTAACTATCTATTTACTCAAAACAATGTCAAGATGTTTTGAATGACCATATTCTGACTAAGGAATACTTTGATTTCATCATTCAAAACCACCAAAAATTTATCAATAGAAGGATGGAATATCATATTCATCATGTCCATTAATACCACCAGTGAAATTTTCAATCCAAATGACATAATAATAAACTCACAGAAGACATAAATGCACAAAATATAATTATGTGTTATTTATGATGGTCTCACCCTCAAATGGTAATATCTTGATCAAAAATATATCATGGGGAATAACATATAACCTCTAAAATGTTGAAATATATCATATATGAATTGTATGGGTTACCAGTTCATGGCCATTATCTTGTTCTATATATAACAGTCCATGATCAAGTGCAATTTCACATCACCCTTAATAGAAAAATGAACTAGAGAACTCCATGGTTATCTTATAGATTTATGAAACATTTTTCTACCATATCTTCTAACACCTATTTTGATTATATAAGATTTTATGGTGAAATAATGTAATGTGGAATAGAAATAATCTTTACTATAAGTACCTACTTGATAATGAACTCAGTCTCTGTATGGTAATATGTAAAAATCATCTAGAAAGTCATCCAAATAACGTTATTCTGTTGATGGAAAATAATTATGATTAATTCCTCCAGCATTAATTACAATGATTTATATCTAATCCACAAGACAATGACATATTCACTAAATTGGTCATTCATGACCATCCTAGAGATACCACTCACCCTGGTGAAAATCGTTTCCCGTCTTATTAAGATAATTTGGAAACAACCCTCTTATAATAGTTGATATGAGAATTGTATATAACATTATATTACCTAACAATAATAGGTTTGAAAATTATCATTTCTATAACAAATAGTTACCAATGGCAGTGATATCCACTAATTTTAAGTGAAAATTACTTGAAACATTTGATATTCTCTTAACGCACTTGAAATAGTCTACTGATGGTCAATACACCTTCTATTAACAACAAAACCAAGCCCAAACCATTTAAAAAATGATAATTTATAAAATAATGAAATTATACCATAGAAATAAAAATCGCAATCTTTAGTAGATTATACAAGAATTGTACATATGACTGTAAAAGATAATGTATCGAAATTTATGAGAGTAGGCTGAATAGAATATAAATATTTCTCACATCTTCCCTAGGCTCATGTCTGACACCCCTATGATGTTCCATCTTCCTGGTGTTTCCACTAAAACACAAGGACCCCATACATAAACTAGAACATCGTATTGAACTCTATCTACTAGTTTATCAAGGGGTATTTATGTCCATCCTAGGGTTTGGTACTTTTATTGATCCCCTAAATATAAGTATTCGGCCTTATAATGTTACTTAATATTGAATTACATTGAATAATTCACATTTATGTTCTTTTCAGATATAGAGTTTAAGAGAATTAAGACATAACTATTACATCACAAAGATTACAAGGTAGACACATCTACTCAGTTTCCATTTATTTTAAAAAAATATAAACTGTTGATCAATAGAGTCATGTCTAGTTCCATGTTTTAGACATCATGACATTTCCTTGATCCCATCCATGACCGTATTCCATTTTAAGTCCTGTGGAAAAAATTTCAAAAATACTTGGGATGAGCATAAAAAGCTCAAGAAGGGTTATCAAAAAATTAAAAGAAAACATCAGTCCATGTATACATAAGAATCAATGAAATTGTACATTTCTCATTAAACATAATCACTTTAAGATACCTCATGAAATAATAATATTTATGAATAACTCACAGAAATCATAAGAAATAAAGGTAAAAAGAGGCATTAATAACATTCTTGCGCAGGGAGTAACCCTCATAGTTACATTTGGAATACCCATCACAGTATATTCCTTAAATCACATCATATAAACCTTAACGTTTAACCGCTTCGGGTTTTCCCAATGCATTGGAGAGCTATATCTGGCTCACCCGCCCTTAGATTATCACGGAACCATCCTATTTCATAAAAATTTCCCATGAACCATAACATAATCATTACACTTAAAACATGCATAAAAGAAACATAAAATTTCCACATTTCAATCACAAGAGATCACATCACGATATTATCATAAATAAAAACATCAAAAAAAATCATTAAGACTCTATGAGAGAAAAATCCCTTTATACTTTGAAAATATTAAAAGAAGACATTTAAAGTAGATTTTAGAATCAATGTGTCCCATAAAACATTGAAACTCTTGAAAGGTTTTTAAAACATTCATGTCCCTATAAATAAATCTATAAAACCATTTATAAAACATGGACATGGATGATAAATGTTTAAAATAATAAATCATTAAAACCATTTAAACAATGTTTTAATAAAAGAGTCCTTTTACATTTTGAACATTTAAATTATAAGCCACAAGAAAGTATACCATTTTAAAAACATTTTAATGACATTATTATAGAAAAAATATAGATAAGGAATTTCAAAGGGGATCTATATACATTTTATAAAATAATAAATGTGCATATCATTAAGAAATGTCTCAATGAGAAGAAATTAAGATGCAATCCCAATCGAGGATCATGCCATTAGAGCAAGGATAAAGAAATGACATAATTATGTGTGAAAAATATAAATACCCCAAATATAAGTAAATACTCATTGTAAAAAAATCAGATGTAATCCACACATATTCATAGCACGACAAAATCAAGATGTAGAGGGTTAACCCAATGAATTGAAATTGGGTTAAGAAGTTCCCTTCTAAAAAATCGATAGGCTAACGACATCACATCAAATATTAGAAAAATAGTTGATGAGAGGGATATAGGGTATCTCATCACTTGGAAATAAAATTTACATCAATAAGGATATATAAGAGAATATCACAACATAATAATATATAATTTAAAAGACAAAGCAAAAACATGTCTTTTTAAAATTAGAAGGGTGAAAGGTTCCCTTACCGACTTGGTTAACATTCAAAACGTACACCCCATGAAATAAGGACTATACAACATTTATGTAAATACTCATAAATGAATTTATATTACACAGTGAGTAGAATAATGGGTATTACATACACCACTCAAAGGAAATGGTGGAAAATGTAGCATAAATATCACGAGAATAAAAGTGAGATGAAAAATCCCTTACGAAAACTCAGCAGCGTAACAGCGCCAATCAAAACATACACAAATATATTTATGAGATCAAATAGGGTCTCTCATAATATGAAAAAAAAAATTTACGGAATGATGAATATAAAATAACATCCCAAAACCTAATAAATATTATCTTAAATGAAATGACATAAAAAAGAGTACTTAAAAAGAAATAGAGAGGTAGGATCCCTTACCTCAAGTGCGACTTGTCGTGTTCATTCCTTTATATTCATGAATAATAAACTTTTTCAATTTATAATTTCATAAGTACCTCCTTTGAAGTTTATTATTCAATTCATATAAAATATTATAAAATTATAATAATTAGTTAATTATGTGATTTCATAGCAGATGTTTTTGTCGATGTTTGGTACATGAGTCAAAAATGAACTTCATTGAAATGAATTGTCCCAGTAGATATAAGTACATCATCTCCATAATAGTATTAATTATTTAAATATCATATATATCCAGTAAATATTAATTTTATGCTATTCCATAACATTTGGAGATAAAAAGAAATGAAATTTACTGTTCATGGAGATGGTAGGTCGTACGTACACCTGAACACTACTTTCATTTCTTTGTTATATTAATGGAATTAAAAATAATCGAGAGATATATATATTATAATTAAATTATTATATATATGTTATATAGGTCACATAAGTTCCTTAATTTAAACCATTATACATTCTATGTATTGAATGAACGAGTCACATCACTTGAGGGGGCGGTAGTCCACACTTCCTCATATAAAATTATCGCGTTTTCACAACATGAAAATAATAAAGTAATGTTTTAAATATAAAATACAGAAGAATATAGAAAGAATAAATACCATATATCTCATATATAAAATACAGTGACATCATAGTGGCCATCATTAAAGGTGTTAAAAAAATATTGAACAATCATTGTTTTGTGAGGAAGTATTTCGCCATCCACAGAAACAATATGTTCTTTAACCATTAGAATAATGTGTGTGTACGTGTAGATTGAATAATTTTTAAAACAACATCCTAGTATATTTAAGATACTGGTTTTGTTACAAAATAATGGAATAAAAAGAGTTTATGGGGTTGGATAAGCAAAATAAAACAAAACAACAATAGGGAAGACTTTACCTTTAAATCGGGTAACTCCCCTTGGTTTGAACCTAAAGGGCTTCTTGAAGAGATTAATGCCTAAGGTGACGCTTCAATGATGAAGATAGGGATGTGTAGAGATGAAATGGGCAGGGGTTGGCTAAGAAAAAGGCTTGAGAGGTGTGGATAAGGTGGTATAGATGGGGGCCTTTTATAAGAGAAGAGGAGGGGTAATCTTCGAAATTTATAAAATATTACTTTATTATAAAATGCTTTTTTGAATTATAAAGGTCCCAAAAGGACAAATTTAGAGGATTAGAAGATATGGTTTCTAAATCCACCCATACAACAGGTTTTTGACAAGTGTATGACTTATATTTTTCCATATCTTCACATTTTATTGACATCGTTCATTTATGAGGAAATCACTACATCATCACGGTGTCATAAATAAATTTATTTTTATAATGTATTAAAATTATAAAAAAATATCATGATGTATTAAATCATTTTATCTTTCCAATGAATATTTATAGTAAAAAATATGACTTCTATAACCACATGTAAAAATTGTTTTAGTTAAAAAATACATGTTTGTGACATTTTAATTTTAACATTAAATAAAAAGTTATTAATGTCATTTTCCAACCAAAGTGACTCCATGGGGTCCCCAAGTTTACCCATGGATTTTCTTGGCCTTCCATGACTGATACAATAATGGTTGGACATGTTTCATGGTCATTTCATATTATTATAACATTATCATTACCCTAAATTACACTAATTACCTTTAATCGTGATTAATAAATCTTAAAAGTTATTATTCGCCAAAATATTATTTTAATCCCATTTAACCACATTTTACATCCTATTGAAAACCATTTATGTTGGATTTTTGTAATTAAAATCACATATGTGGTAATGATTCATTTAAACAAAAATTCAGTTTTTTAACTACCACTTAGTGGTTTCACTATTCATCCAAACTTGATGTTTTTCAGAAAAATACCAAAAATTCACCCCAAGCTATATTCGATATTCCAAACTGAAAAATGATTTATATTTTCAAAAATTAAAAACTTGTAAGTTTCATTAATTTATTTATTAAGTAATTCCCATTTTCAGAACAAATAGCGTGTTTTTACGAAATAATATTATCAAAAGATTGACACTAGTTTAACTCCAATTTCAAAGTGAAATTAATTTCAATGACCACTAATGGATTAAATGGTAAAAATATATTATAATTGGACTTTACAACCAACTCAAAAGTTAATCTAATCATTTAAATAAACTAGATTAAAAAGAGGGTTTGAATTAATATACAACATTTTTCACTATTCATTAAAAAATGAATTTTATCGGGTGAATACAAAAAATTTACACAAAGTAAATTTTGATGTCTCGATTCTAAAGAAGAATTTTATTTGGTCCTATAGAATATATAAAAGTGACCAAAATTATTTTAAAGAGGGTTCACCATCAAAATGCGATAAATCGACCTTTTAGTGAATTTTAGAGTATTTATTCTTAAAATTGAATTCTTTTCTTATTTTATGCCTTAATCTTTTATTGTATAAATGTAAAAACATTTAACAAACATATATAATAATTTTTTAGTTATTTATATTCAATTCTTCCAATAAAATTCCTAGGAATTAACTACCATTTAAAATAATATTATTTTATTATTAAAGTGCAACCTAAGATTTCAAAGAAACTCGTTGTTGCGTATTGGGTACGCCATCTTAAATAGAGTTCCATTTAATGTAATATTAATATTTTATTCAAAAAAATTAAGAAATATGAAAAGGTAATATTATTTATTTTCCGGGATGTTACACTACCACTACCATGATACTAAATTCCACTATAAAACCTCTATATGTGACTTAGAATACTGAATAGATGACACTATAATAAAGGGTACATACATTGAGGCCACTAGTTACAAAATTTACCAGACTAGTAGTACTAGAACATATCACAGAAATAAGATGGATACCTAATTCCAAAACAATTATTCACGTAGTTTCAATGGAAATAACTATCATTTTTGTAGTTTATTTTTCCTGAAAATGATCTCCCAGGTAACCATGTTGAAATTTCATAGTTGCTACTCAGGGCCCCTCTCAATTTCCCTTTAATTACGAAAGAAAAATTAATTATGTTATGAGAGAATCCCAATTGAAAAATGTTCTCATGTTAACTAATCACCTATTTATTAGAATACCATAAATGATTCACCTTGAAAATCCCATTCACTACTAATGTTAGAACCAGGCACTACAAGTAGGAAAAACATACAACATAGTCTATTACTGACATTACATCCTACATTTTTGTCATGAACTATAAGGTATTCTCATACATAATTTCCACATGATAGAATTTTCTATGAAAAATTTCTTAAATATCATTCGTGGATAACTATAATTTGTATACATCATTCTCTAGAACATTCGACCGACACTTGTTAAGTCCATAAATCATGTATACAGTTAGATTCACCAAATTAATTGTAGGTATCTCAAGGTACTATATGTTTTTCAGGATTGAATCAATACATAACGTCGCTTCATGGGGTCTCAATTTCTATTAAATATCAGAACTTGTTGTAGCAGAATGTCATTCCTCATCGCATACATCAATGGTATGACTTGAATAGTCTACCATTAAATGGTTTTCATGACCCTCAATAATATTTAATTACTCTAAATATCCATCTATTCTTAGGGATATACATAAAGATCATATCCATCTGTGTGAGGATTGATATTATTACTACTCTATTTATTTTATGTTGAAATATGATTTGGGGACATTTTCACTATAATAAATGCACACTCATTTCATATCTGCATTATAAAAAGGTTCACCTTATTAGGTAAAAAAATAACAAAACCCAAGCTCACAGTCATTCAAAACATGGATCAATAATTAAATTATCATGAAATATCAATTAATTCATTTAATTTATCAGATAAAATCATTATATCATTATATAGATTACATATTAAAAAATATCACAAGAAATAAATATGTCCTTGTCATGAACAATGCATGTCTAAATATATTTGCATGTGTCTATCATGATGAATCCTTAATCATCTCTTGAAATAATAGGCAACCTGTGTAAATATAAATAAAAAATAACATCACAAAACATGTGAATCACTAAAGGTGAAATAACATCATCAACAATAAATAAACATCATGGACACCAATCCCATCCTTCTGTAGATGAATTCTACCCCACACATGGTACAACTACTCCCTTATAAATTCTCATTACCAATTACTGAAAAATATGTGTTCCTCCAAAAATTTAACAAATAGTAATGAAATATAATATAATAGTATCAACCTTTAATGACACACTGTATTTTCCCTTTATTTGACACCGTCTCACATGGAGAAACCAAATAAGTTACTAGACCTCAAGATTTCCACCACATACACCAAATGTTGCAGACTTGTAGAAGGGGTGTACGGAACACAATAGGGATACTATAACCTATGGAACACAGTTTGAATATTCATTAAATATAGAAATACTATAGTAATGGAAAATTTGGAAATAATATCTCATACAACTTTTAGATAAAGGACTAACCAAGGAAACAAAATGATAAAGAACCATGTAACGATTGAATTTATTGTAACTATATTTCATGTGTGAATTCATATAGATAACTGAAAATGATAACCCAATTATACTAAAAGACACCTATGCTAAATCCAAATTCATTCCATTATTACAGACTAAACCCATCTAGAATGAATAAATTAACAACAACGTCCCTTTCTCTATTTTAAACAAGCAACCATGTAATTTTCCCAACTGAAAAATGAATGCCTCAACAGGATGTGAGTAAAAATTATTAGGTCAGTACCAATGATCATAAAAAAATAAAATAACATGTTCATGAATTTAAGTGACAATACCAATTGTTAAATTATAAATTAATAATATACAAGAAACATCTTTGACATTATGGGAGAATTACATTGAGCATTTAGCAAAACCAAGCCAATTATAACAATAAGATCATGAAAAAATCACATAATCGAAGAATATGTATTTTTATCATAATACAAGAAAAATTGCATGAAGCCTTATATATGTATTTTTTAATAACAAGGATGATCCATTTATATAAACACTTTACCATAAATGGGATAATTCCTATATATATGTATTTCTATATCATCAGACCAGGACTGTAACAACCAATGTTTTTATGTTTTTTCCATAAAAAATTTACATTAATGACATATCTTGCATTAAATTCACACAAATTTAATCATTCTCTACATAATACATGGGGTTATCTATTATTACTCCCAACACTGAGATTTTAAAAAACTTTGTTATAGTTTTATTAAAAGTATTTAAACATGATCAATATAACATAGCCCCTAGAATTAGTGATATTAATATAAATAATTACACATTAAATATTAATTATAATTTTTTCTATAATTAAATCTTATTTATAATAAAATATAATTTTTTTTAAAGTTATTATATATTTTAGAAATAGTATTTTTTAAAAACTATGATTTTTATGTATTTTTTGAAAAATTATATACAAATTTTTGGAAATTTTAAAAATTTATTCTTAAAAACTAAAAATAATTTTTTAAATAATAGATTAAATATTTTATTATGGGGAATTTTTGATGTTTTATTGAACTGTTTCATTTTTTTAATGAATAGTAAAAAATATAGAATTTTATTTGAAAAATTATATTATATTATTTTTATTATAATGTTAAATTATATTATAAAATTCTATTAAAATAAATTTAGATTAACCATACAAATATTAAGTCAATATAGATCATTGGAATAAATTTTATTTTGAATTTTTATATCAAAACATTGTATTATTTTGATCATTTTCTCATTAAAAACCTCATTTCATATCATATCTATGTGATTAATTTTATATTTAAATATTCTAATTTATTGAGTGGAATTTAAAAATATGGATTCTATATTTCAAATAATAATAATTTTTATAATGTAAAATGTTCAATTTTTTTACTCAAATGAATTCTAAAAATATGAAATATTATTTTCCATGGTTAAATTAAAAATGCTTTCATCCGAGGGTGAATCTAAAACAATAAGTTTAAAAAATTATAAAAAAATATCAAATAAAAATTTTATAGCCATAATTATTCATTAACATTCTTGGTGTCTTTTATACTCAATTTTCGAACCCTGTTACATGAAAAAATGTGGGAGGAACTCATTCATTCAAAAACATTAAATAGTTCTAGTCACCTAACTTATAAATGGCCACCCCTTATCATACATATGTTATTAATTTTTAAATTTTTTAATTATTATTCATTTCTTTTTCCAAATAATAAACTTTTATATTTTTAAAAAATTGTGAATGGAATATTTTTTTAACGTGTAAATAATGAAGGAAACTTCATGTCCAAGTGACCATTAATTAAATTTTTATAAACTATTATATGTATTGAATTCTATTTTCAAAGAAACAAAAACCCCAAATTATTTGGTTTCATAAGTTGTATTTTTATGTATGATTGGTTATTTTCCTCAGGAAATGTTTTAAATGATATATAACAATTATTTTCTATCTAAGATTATATCTATTGATGTTACATATTCCATACTAGGGATATGATCCATGTATTAAATTATTATTATATTTCTTAATGGTTTCCATTTATTATGGAATGATGCTTATTAATCATGTTCCTTTTCCAAAGTATATACCATGGTATTATTCATAAGAAATCATAATTATTGTCTTTGGGTTATGCTATGATGATTATGAATCATATTTCATTTAAACAAGTTATGATATGATGAAATATTTCTGAAAACAATTTATTTTAATGGTTTATGATATAATGACTATTTTATGATATTTTATAATAGATATTTTGGATTTTAATTATGTGATTGGTGGGAACCATATTTCCATAATTTTCATGTGGTAATGATTTTTTTAGATTAGAGGGTAAATGGGTGGTTATCCCAAGACCAAAAAGGAAGGGACACAGTTGGTCTTCCCAAACATGAAATGGGGTACAATAGAGGTAATCCCAACCCTGAATATGATTCATCGGTATTTATCATAATGATAAAATGTAATAAAAGTCATAGTGGGTATCCATCATATAAGAAATTACATGCTAAAGTGTATTCCATAATTACTTGTCTAATTCCATTGTTATTATCTCATGGATAATGTTTTTTTATTTACTTGTGATTTATTTTAAATTAACAACTAATATTTTTCCATGAATCGTAAATATAATATTTGATATACTAAGAACTATTTTCATATTATATTCCCATGTTTTCATACAATTATCTTCATGTTATTCTTAAATATATTCTTTTTGTAGCTTTACTAAAAATTTACGACCACACATTATATTATTAACGTAAAATGTGTTATAAAATAAGATTAAATATGAATATTTTTGTGATTACTAATAATGTGTAATATAGTTTTTGGAGATATAGAATATAATTAACTGAAATATGAATATTATGTTCTAGGTTTCCAAAGGCACACAACTATTATGATCCTTATGAATGTGTTTTTGTAATGTAATTAATAATACAAAAAATATTTAATATCCATTCATGAAAGGGCTGGGTTTCTATAGTTGGTATCAAATTATTGGTTTAGTTATCGATTGGAAACAAATATGATAAAACCATAGTGGAGTTTAAAAGAAGAAGCCTACGGATAAGCCAATTTTTGAGACAGATTAATGAAAAGTGACATGGACATTTGGAAAAGGATAGAGTGAGAGGTTTACATGGAATTAAATATCCTTTTGGAATGTACAAGTTAATATGTCTCTGGAAAAAAGTTTACAAGGGGAAAAACTCCACAAAAGGTGAAACATGATACACTCGATCATCCCCTAGTGTATGACAATATTCCATCTTCTATACATGGTATGCCACACTCTAAGGGATATACATTGGAAAATGAAAAATTCTTTCTGTTCCATCATAGATTATTGCATAACATGATGACTATTTGTGAGGAAGTATAAACCAAAGTGGTAATATATTAAATACATTTTCATGGTTTATACATCCTATAGTATATTTTTCAATATTTTGTGGTACCCCAACATGATTATTGTTTATTTCACATTTATTTTTTATTAAATGGGTGGAACCTAATGTAAAATAGCTAATACTAGGGGATATTGATTTTAAATGATTGCTTACTTAATAATCCAAATTTTTGATATAGAAATTAATCATTCATTTTTATGCATATAAAAACTATGAATATATGAATCTTAATAGAATTATATATGAAAAAGGATGTAACACCATTCAATTCGTCTATCTTGATATAGTTCCCACCTTCCTTTTATTACTCTTCGGATCTACAATTTGAAGAAAATGAATAAGTACTAATGAAGATATATTTTTCATTCTCAAATGTTCATAATATTAAAAATTCATTTTCTTATCTAGCATTTCGAAGTTTATGTGGATCAATTATTCACAAATATCAACAATATAGACAAAAAAGGTCAAAATGAATTAATTTATTGGGATAAGTTAATGAAATTTTTTTATAATGCAATTTATGTGAATTATTAGAACAAAAAGGTAATGTGAGTTACTTGAGGTTATCCAAAAATATGTCAAGTTTTGTTGTCCTGAGGAGGAAAATATTACATTAATTTATGGTATCATTTTCGGTATTATCATTCAAACACAATGTAAAGTTGATTGTTTCTTCATTCGCATAAAACCATGTTATAAGTGAATTATCCATAAGAGACATCAATAGATATGAAATAGATTTTTTGATGTTCTATCATGGTGTAAATGGAGGATTGAATTACATATTAATATGATGGATCTGATAAGAGAAGATAAAAGTTATTCCAATGAGAATCTAGGAACAATGGAATGAAAAATATGATCATTCATTTATTCTAAACATATTTGTGGAATAATGGAGGAAATTTTATTAAGGGTTCTAGTAAATTTATTATCTATGGAATGGATGGTCATCAAAAAAATGATTTTCTATGTTATAAAAAGTCATTATAGAACCATACAAATAGAAATAAATATACCTATATTGACCCACCAACAATACACTACTTATAATGAAATGAATTTTGCCATTACGATAATAAGTTACCAAATATGAGAGTTAATTATGTTGATAAACATCAGAAACACATAATCTACAGGATATAGAGAAATATCAAGTTTTAATTATTTATAGAGATGGTTGAAATAATAGTTTTTTGAAATATAAACTTACCATTCACTATAGAAATGTTAATATAAAAAGTAAATCAATATCAACAAATTATTTTGTTTTAGAAATATTATAAATGGTATACTGATCCCACATAAATGATTAGATGAAAAATTAGAAGTGAAAACATCTAATGGAATTATGATCTCTTCTCATGTATTTGATTCCTCAATATTTTATGTTTGTGGGAATATAATTCTTATAATTATTTTTATTCATCCTCGGGTGGAATTTGATGTTATATTATGCGTGTATTAAAATTCTCTATATAAATCAACCATAAATTATAAATAAATTGATGTTACATTTGATATCCAACTCTAACCCATGACCATATATAAAACTGTTTATAATTATAAAATTTTAATGGAGATAACATCTATACTACGGTTATTGATTCCCAATCATATGGGGTGTTTATCTCCGATGGTTTCTGTGAAACTAAATGTTGATGGTGTTCCTATGGTGCAGGAATTTGTTGATGTATTTTTTAAGTGTATATATTTCATACACAATAATATGATGTTAAACACTCAATAGAACTCATACATGGTTCCAATCCAATTTCAGACACACCAAATATAATTTCCTTATTATAGTTTCATGAATTGAAGAAGAAACTCAATGAAAACCTAAATGTGAGATTAATTTGGAAAAGTGTGTCACCTAGGGGTTCATCTTATGATTTTGTTTTAAATAAAAATGAATCAATGAGGCTCTTGAATGATTATAAAGAGAATAACAAGATGAAAACTGAGTGCATGTACCGTCTTCCTTGTATTGTTGAATATTTTGTTCAACTGTATGTAAATCAATACATTTAAATGACTGAACATCATTTTAGATATCATGAATTGAGGATAATGATTGAGGATTTACCCTTGATGAAATTCCATTCCATGTATGGATACAATGAATATATAGTGATTCTATTCTGTGTTACCATTTCCCACACTATAATTATGGTCTAAATGAGTTGAGTATATAAATATTATGTTAACTAGTTTGTTATAGTATTTTTAGATGATAATATTAATAATTAAATGATTAAATAAGATCATTAAGATCACATAATAATTTTACTGAATAACTCTAGGAAGGATAAACTATATTCATAATTTTAAATTTGTGAATTTTGGTTGCAAAAATATTTATTTAGGCCCGTATAATATAAAAGAGAGTATATTGGTAGATACATCAATGAAGGAGTCCGAAGTGACTTAGATCCATATTTTAATTTAATTATTTGGACATTATAAATGGTTTATGGAAAATTTATCAAGAAGATATAACCCAGTAACCATGTTAATTTAGAAGGTATTCGTCTTTCTTTTTATAGATCTATGAGAGTAAAGTTTAAAGGAAATAAATATAAAATTATAATGTCGGTATATGTGAACATTACCCTACAACGAAGAAGAGTTTGTAATATATAATGAAACTTATAATAAGTTCTTTATATTTATTCTTATAAATAATGAAATGGATATATATTATTCCTCAGGAAAATTGGTGATTAATTACATAATTTTTCCACGTAATGATTCAGAGTTAGTTTTTAGTAATTTTATCATTAAGGATATTGATGAATTATCATAATTTGGAAAATTTTGATATATATAATGATCATAAATTTTAAATTATATATTCACATTGAAGTAGTTGATTATGTGGAAATTAAATGGTATATAGTTGAAAAAATTATTTGTAATTATCAATACCTTAACACCATAGGAAAAAGAACAAGGTGGATGATGCCTTGAGTTGAAGACACCACTCTAGAAGATCCATGTGGACGATTACAAAATATCCAGTATTTTTTGGGGTTTGAAAAGTTTGTAACTAGAAATATAGAAGGATGTTGTAAAATTTTATCTCAGGTAGTCTCCCAAATAAGTATACACACATAAATATGATAATATATTACTTCTCTATATATCTGATATATTGGATATATATTAGTAAAGCTGAATGGTTTCATGCTTTACCACCTAAAATTGTGTACGATCATGATCTGGCATTTAAATCAATGTTTTGGTGATGTCTTTTCCATGCTATAAATTCAGATATAATTTTGATCACTTCATATCACCCTTGACCAATAAGTAAGTATTGAAGATAAATTTTAACCCTATTGGATATTTTATAATCTTGTTCAATGAATTTAAATTATAGTTGGGATTAAATCATTCCTAATTTTTTTTCTTACAATTGTTCATTTCACTCATTTAATCATATGTATCCTTATGAATCCATATATGGAATGATATATAAAACTACAACATGAATGAATATTATCAAGGACGAAATATATTTAAACATGATATAGAAAATGAAAATGAAAAGATGTTTTGAGTAATTAAACAACACATTATATAAGCTCAATGTCAATATAATATTCATGATATTAATTTCTAGTGTGATCTAGTATTTTTATTTTGGTGACAATGTGTATCAAAAAATTTCTCCATAGATCAAGGTTATGAAATTCTACAAGAAAGGTAAATTGAACCATATCTATATCTTTACCAATGAAACTCATAATAACATTGTAAAAATAGGATATATCTTGGTAAATCCACTAAAACATCGTCAAAACCATGATGTCTTCCATTTATCTCTCTAGAAGAGCTATACACATTACCCATCACAAATGTTGAACTTCGAGGTCAAAATACAAGCGTAATATCTTTATTTTTTGGACCATACTATAAGAATTTTGGAACATATATAGTATATTTTACGAAATAATACAACTGACATGGAAAATTTATTATGGAAGAACCAACAGTTAGGGGATCCTACGTGGGAATGTGATGAAATGATGACATGGAAATATAAACATTTTTTTGTATTAGAGTGATGAATTTTGAGGTAGAAAATAATTTCAGGTGGTAGAGTTTAAGACCCCTTATTTTAATTAATTATTATTTTTAGACAAAATATAATTTCCTTTGATATATTTTATTAATATAAAAACCATGTAATGTTATCAATACACACCACACTAGGTTATTTTTCTTTACACATGTTAATATGTTTTCAATAAACCATGATACATGATTAATATAATTAATTAGATGTGTCTTATATAATATAATTACAAAACCTAGAAATATGAATATTAATAGGTAATTTATAAATAATAATTATAATTTATTTATATAAATAAATCAAATTGACAATAAAATATATAATTTTCAGAAAATTATTCATATATTTCAAAAATAATAATTTTTAAAAAATGTTTTTTATTTATTTTGGAGGAAAATTATAAAAAACTAATTTTATAATTTTAAAAAATTAATTTTCTAAAATAATAGTTAATTTTTTAAGCACCATCTCCTCCTATCACTGGTGTCTGTGGAACATACATGGGCCTTCGGTGAATCTCTAGAGGTCAATTTTATTTTTTAATTGCACCTAAGGCCCACCTAGGAACATGGAATAAATATGCGGCCAACTTTTTTTCGATGTCTCTGTATTTGACGATTTTCCCTGAAAAAAAGAAACAATACTGATATGGGAAGAGGGTCCAAGAATTATTTGGTTTGGCACATGACCTCTATATTAGCATTATAATAAGGGGGTTTTAGAACATCATCAACAGAAGGATAATTCCTAAAAATGTTAGCATAGAAACAAACAAACTCCAATTTAGAACTCGGTAGAAGGTGCTGCCGATGAGGAAGAAGGGTCTGCATTCGAAGAAGTTATTCATCATTTATTTTCTCCTCATTCATCATTAAAGATTGTTTCTTCCAGCAATTCATAAGTACTTCCTCACATAGATCTCCATATCACATGAAAAGGTTTTGTTTAAATATAAGAGAATGAACCACCCCTGTCGTGTTTTATTAATGTGGTTCGTTAATGAACTACAATTATAGTTCCATTAATTGAACAAAAATATAGGTTATGAAACCCAAGAATCATGTCATTAAATGAAATCCATTCATGCATGACTTTAAACTATGATATATATACCTGCTGCTCAATGGTATGAAGATAATAAAATAACTCATTGTGTTTTTTATTATTCTTTTGGTAATGTCCAAATGATTAATTTTTCATCCCACCCTTGTCTGTTGAAGTTATGATTTACATAATCCAATCACAGATTTGTGAATTCAATGGTGACCTTGGATTATTAATCCGAGAACGAGTTCAATTGAATGAAATTTTTTCACTCATGTTTAAGGATCATACTTTCAAAAAGAATAAAAATTAATTCAAATCTCTTCGGGCCTCAAAATTACTTTCCGTCAATTTTCACAAACTCTCAAAAATCCTATATAATTTTAAAAAAAATATATAGAAAATATGTGTCATTACATCCTCTCCACCTTATGTATTTTCATCCAAAAAGATAAAAAAACTAAGGAATCATGTGGTGGTAAAGATCAAATATCTTAGCCTGCCGCTCCCAGGTGCAACCTTGTAGGTTCTTGTGCAGCCACCAAACTCACACTAGAGGAATCAACCAAATACTAAAGACCATCTCAAGTCAATCCTTTATCTCCAATAGGAACTACTCAAACACAACCCCACCATCAATGTAGAACTCTCAAAAGTTGTTATCGTGTGATGGATCATTCACGTACCTCCTCAACTGCGACACATGGAAAACATTATGCACCCAGTGAAAATGTGGGGCATGTGCTAGGTGGAACAATACCTCAACTACTCTAATAAGAATCAGGAAAGGTCTGATGAACGTCAGAGATAACGTTATGCGTCAACCAATTCAATTCAATCCTCATCGGGGTGAGACCTGTAGGATGACATGGTCCCCATCCACAAACACCAAGTACCTCTGTCTCCTATTAGAATAAAACATCTTCCCTCTCTAGTAGTCTTCATCTTCTCGAGGATGATCTTCATCTTTTCAATGGTATCCCACACAAACTCAGGACCGATTAGTGTTGACTCCCCTATCTAGTATAGAGGTGATTTTCATGGTCGACCATACAAGGCCTAATATGGTGCCATGACGATGGTGGAGTGATTACTATTTTTGTATTCAAACTCCAATAATGGAAGTTTGTACTCCCAAATTCTGAAAAAATCAAGGACACAAGCACGAAGCATTTCATCAAGCATCTGCATGGTCCACTCCATCAGACCATATGTCTGAGGATGAAAGGTGAAGCTCAAGCATATATGAGTCCCAAAATTCTCCTGTAATCCCTTCCACATCATTATTCTAAAATTATCATCATGATATTATATGATCGTTGAATAAACCATGTTAATTAGTAATGTGTCTAGTCTATAGAGGCATCCCAATCCCTCAACTGATTTCTGCACTCAGATTGGTATCAAGTGGGCCGACCTGATGAGTCGGTTCATGATCATCCAAATAGAATCGTTGACTCTATATATATGTGGTATATCGATCTTGATTTCAATAGATATGTTAGCCAAATTCCACTCAGGCACCTCAAGTTATTGATTAAACCCTTCTAGAACCTTGTGATCGACCTTCACTTGCTGATAAGTGAGGCATCATGTAATGATCTCCACCACTGCTTTCATTATACCTAGTAACTAGTACTGACACCGGAGGTCTTGTTACATCATATCAACACAAAAATGTACTACAATAGTGGGTTTTTGAACCTCCCTTAACACAACCTCATGTAGAGACTCTGGTACTATGGGGAATCCTTTGAAAAGGATGAAATTCTCCCCAGAATAAAAAAATTCATTAAGAGCTCGTCTGGAGGATATCTTAGCAGGTCGTGCCTTTCTGTTAACATCTATATGAGGTGCCTCTTATTTTTTCTGATGGATTATAGGAGTGATAGTCATTGAATAGAGGTATGTTGCACCATCACTATCCATGAACAATAACTGCATCACGACTAGCTATTATGTCACATCACTCAAAAAATGTATCCCAAACCTCATGCTGAGTACATCTAGCACCATGTTCCCCTTCCTAGGTGTCTAGACAGTCTCAAAGTTATAGTCTTGGAGGAGCTCCATCCATTTCCATTGTCTCAGGATCAGGTCCTTCTATGAGAAGATACACCTTAGAATCTTCTGATCAGAGTTGACTGTAATATATTCTCTAATCATGTAGTGCTACCACATATTCAACAAAAAGGCCACTACTGAAAACTCTTTCTCAAGGGTAGCATAGTTTTTTTCATTTGTCCTTAGCATCCCCCAGATGTAGGTGATCACTACATTCTCCTTTAATAGTAATAATCTCAGTCTTTTCCATGATGTATAGAAATAGACTACGTACCCAACACCATCTTCTGGTAGCCTCATGATAGGGGAACTCGTCAGTCTCTGCCATAGCTCTTGAATACTCTACTGACATCTATCTTTCCACAAGAAATGTTAACCTTCATATTCTAATATTAAAAGGGTGTTTCTACTCTAGAAAATCCATGTACGAATCTCTTGTAGTACCCATCCAATCCCATGAAATCCCACACCTTGGTCACACACCCACATGGATCCCAAGAAAGCATTTCCTCTATCATTGCTATATCCACCACAACTCCAGCCTCTGAGATACCATGCTCCAAAAAGATGAACTCATGTATCAAAAACATGCACTTCACGAGAATACCATAAAGCTGGTGATATTGGAGTGTATCTAGAACTATCAACATATGACTGGCATACTCCTCCTCTGATGCTGAGTACACCAAGAAGACATCAATGGAGAACACGACGAAGCGATCGAGGTAAGGCTGGAGGATCTAATTAATTAGTACCATGACCATTTTCAGTGTGTTGGTCATGACTAAAGGCATAGCCAAGAACACATAGTGGAAATACCAGCATCTGAAGGACGTCTTCAGTACATCCACATCTCGTTGCATGAGCAAATGATATCCATATCTGAGGTTTGTCATAAAAAATCTAAGAGATCCCTTCAGCTATTCAAAGAGAACATTATTGCTAGGAAGAAGATATTTTTTATTCAAGGTCACCTAATTTATGAACTGATAGTCTATCCAAAGAATTAATATTCATTCTTCCATCTTGGGGAACAAAATTGGAGCTACCCATGGAAAAACATCGGGCCTTATAAACTCCTTCCCCTCCAAGTCCTCCAATTGTATACATAACTCATGAAGCTCCATAGGAGCTATCCGATATGATGGTGTAGATATTATTGAAATCATAAGTAACAGGTCGATGTATAAGTCTATCTCTATGAGAGGTGGTAGTCTCAGAAAATAATCAAAGAAGACATCAACATACTAGTCCAGCAAAACAAGAAAACACATTATCCCCTCATCCACAACACTGAGGGTGATTCAAGCCAACTGATGAGTGATCGTCTTCACCCACCTTCGAGAGAGTCCATAATGATCTGCAATGGTTCCCTTATCATCGTTGATGGAAAATCTAGTCCCATACTCATGTTCACACCACAAATTGCATGTAAAAATGTCAATCAGAGAATGGAACGGGGATAGCCAGTCCATACCCAAGATGGCCTCGTAAGGTATAGATACTGCTACTAAGAGATAATAACTGAATCTCTCGCCTCCTAGAGTAAATTCAAACTATCATCCAGAAGGCATAATTGTCGAATCATCTCTTGTAGGAGTCTCTAAATGTAGGAATCATGCCAATGGATCAACCAAAATCTCTATGCTCTGAAAAATAACTAAGGAAATAAAAGAGTAATTGGAACCCATGTCTAGTAGAACTGAAGCTTCTGTGGAGTAGACATAGATCATTCCTCGAATATTATCTTCATCACAGTGGTCATAGTTCACTGCTACTATAAGCTGAGCTGGTCCCTTTCCACATGCTCTATGTGGTCGGGGGGACCACATAATGGTGGTGGCGGTAGAGCATCAAAATGTCACCCACCACCTACTACATGGATGGATTCTCTACCATGTACATTGCCTTGTGGACCTCCCTGATCGAATATATGCCTTTACCTAAGTAGGACCATGATCATATTCTAAACATCAGTACAACGTTTCAGGTAGTCGCACGCCATTGGACCCTTCCTGCCGCACGAGTAACACAATATTCTCTTATGATAACCTCCTCTATCTCGTGAGCTTAGCACCTCTGACCCTACTTCATGGGGAAATCCACCAGTAGGTCTATACTGGTAATTCCCCTCCATCATCTTCCTACTTCTACTGTATATGACTCAGCCACATTTTGTTCAGTGGTGGCTCTCGTTGTCGGGGCCTGCTCAACTGGGATGCTCCTCACCAAAAGTTCTCGCTCTAGAACTCGAGCCTATGACAGTATGTTTAGTGAAATCATTGATGCTATATCATCCTATCAGAGGCCCTTCTAAAATTTCCGTGAAATGATTAAAGGGTAACATACCATTTCAGTGGTGTAATGAGAGAGGTCAGTGAATCTTGCTGAGAACCAGACTACTGTCAGGCTGCCCTGCTATAAGTTCAAGAGCTCTATAACCTACATAGAGCATTGATTCAGTGGAACGAACTCCACCTTGAAAAGTCTATTGATGTCCAACTATGTGGGGGTCACCTTATCATCCTATTTAGTGTCAACATCCATCATCTCCCTAAAATCCTGTATAAGATACTAGCATCTAGGATCACCATCAAGTCTATTGGTCTCACAACTAGTTACAAAACTCTAGCCACATCCTCCTGCCACAACATTTTCAGAATACATGAAATCATTGTTCTTGTGTACCTAGTAAGAAATCATAATTAAGGGTCCAAGATAATTTATTTTTCTAACTCCATACCAAAAATGGACTCCATGAACTGATACCTAAAATCATGACATTTAACTTTCTTTCTCCATTAAAAACATAGACTCCAAGTACTTCTTGTAGATCCGACCACCCTTTGATATTACTTTGTGAAAACCCATCCCTTGGGAACCATGCCATGACTTAACCATTCCCTCCTTCCATAGGATAGAGTTTGGAGACTAGTAGGGGAATTAATAAACCAAAAATGGTAATGCATTGCATTTTTAACATGCACAAACAAATACTAGGTACATAAAAAATTATACAATGTTTTAAAACTACTAATGTAAAAGTGTAAATTGGAAGTAAAGGGTTCAGTATATAATCCCAAATGAAGGAGATACAACCAAAAATAAATAATATCCTGATGTAAACCACTATGTATACTACCTAAAGGGTAGGTACCAGTCATATCTATAAATCTCCATGTCATCTAGTCACCTCTGTGCACCATCTTCTCCTAACTCCCAAACCTTGGTCCATGTTATTCATTGTCTTCACAAGACACATCAAGGTGCCAGGGAATCTCATGTAGGGTCTAGTATAACAAAACCAAATTGGGATCCCATGACCCCCTAATGTCTCCCAGAGTTCCACAATGGAAAAACCACAAAGCAAGATCCAAATCAAAAAACACATTTAATGATTCATCTCAATCTAGTAATATAACATAAAGAAGATGAATATAGATGATTAGAAGTAATGATAATTCATGTTATACCATTGAGAAGTTAGACTATCGATCCACAAGGAAGTCTCTCTTTCACCGATCCACATAGGGTCGTAAGCCACTAATCCAGACAATGTTGTAAGTCATCGATCTACCCAGGGTCATAAGTCACTGATCCATGACAATACACACTATGTTTGGTCCATAGCTGGTCGCGCTACTACTGATCCACACTAGGTCGTAGGACATTGATCCATACAGGGTAATAATTCATTGATCCACACCAGATCTAATGATTTTTATCCACAAATTGTCAAAATTCACTAATCCATACAGGGTGGTAAATCACTAATCCATGATGGGCCACTCTATGGATGGTCCTCATCAGGTCACACCACTACTGATCCACATAGTTTCATTCTGATGTAGATCCACAAAGGGTCGTATGTCACATGATAACTAGCCAAAACATTCCCGCACATGGTACACAGAGATCCCATGATACCGATATTAAATCCACTGGTTGTATTTCTACCTCTAGGAAGTCCCATGAAGAAGTAACCTGAAGGAACTCCATGTCATAAGGGTTCCAACGTATATACAACAAATCAATTTTACGCCTAGTATATAATTTATATGAATTTTAGTGCCGAGGGAACAATTTTTTTAGAGTCTGTTCAAACCCGATCATACACCAACTATCTCCAAACCCATGTGGATTATCTCAAAATCACTACTTTATATTAAGAGTTCTAGAGCCACATGTGGTTCATCAAACGGATGTTCAGTTTTGGAGATATGTCCATTTGAGAAAAAATGGGCTTATATAGATCCAGGTCTAGTCTAACCTAGTCGGACCAACCCAACCCGACAGCGTCTAGGCAAACTTGTCCTGGTCCAGGTCATCCCAGGTCTGACTTTGCCTGGTCTGACCGTCCCGAAACAACAGGCTAGGCCCTTCCAGGACTGACCGGACCTATATCGGACTGGTTATACCTGGTCCATTCCACTAGCTGGGTGCGGCCTGCTAGGTGGGTGCTGACCCATCCCCCCCCCAGAATAGACTGGTGTCCGTTCAATCTTAAATAGGCATCGCCAGGATGAACAAACCCTTCAGCTGGCTGGTCCCGTGGACCGGTCAAGTGAAGGACCCGCGGTCTAGGTCAGCCTCCTCTACGGCTGGAGCAATGGAATATTATTCACGACTGGAGCCACACTATCTCCTCTATGGTGTTATAATGCAACACCATCGGGCGCCGCCACGTCCTTGTTTCAGGTGAGATTCAGACACCGCCCCCTCCATCCATCGTCTCCTTGGGCCGCCTTTTCCACCATGCTTTCAGAGCATCCCCAGGTCTCCAATGTAGCCCTTGAGGTATGTTTTCATTCCTAGTTAGGACTAAAGGCCTCCTTTGACACTTCCATCACAATGTGGCCACATGATTCATCATCCCCATATAATGGTCAGTTGTCCATGAAGAAGACAAACAATTATGAAAGCACTGAAGGTTCCAAGACTTGTTTGGTTTATCCCACGACCTTCGCTTTAGCATTATATCATGGGGGAGTTCAAAAATCATCAAGAAAATGTGAATTCATAAAACTCTTCAATTAGTAAAAAAACACCTATCTTGAATTCATTGGATGATGATACAAATGAGGAAGATGGGTCGGCATTCGACGACATTGATCGACATTTTTTCATTATTATTATTTTATCAAAGCATGTTTCCACCAAAATTTTATTTATGGTTCCTCATATTGTACCCTGAAACCAATGCCATAGGTTTCTTTAAATATATGAGAAGGAATCACCAACATTGTGATTTATTAATGCGTTTCATTAATAATCTACAATTAAAGTTCCATTAATCAAATGAATGTTGTGGTATTGCAACCCATGGTTCATGTCATTAAATGACTACCATTCAGGCCTGACTACAGACGAGGGTACCACCATAAACCGCTCAATGGTGATAAGAGAATAAGATATCTCATTGAATTATTTTATTTTTAGTTTTGTAATGCCCAAAAATTTAGTTTTTTCATTTCACCCTTGTCGGTCGAACTAAAGGTTCACCTAAGAGAAACTTTGAGCTGCGAATTCAATGGTCCCTAGGATTTTTAATTCGATAACTCGTTCAAATGGAAGAAATTTGAACCCACGCGTTTAATTAAAATACGTTAAAAATGATCAAAAATATGTTACAACTTCTCTGGGCCTCAGAATCATGCGCTTTCAAATTTCTCAAACCTGTAAAAATCCCAAATAATTTTAATAAAAAATATATGGAAATATCAGTTCATTAAAATAAAAGTATATGTAAATATTTTTTAATTATTTTGTCATTTAAAACAATTATTATAATTTATATATTTATTTTATTCATTTATGCACTTGTAATGAATTTTAAAAAAAAAACCCACACCGACCATAGGTAAGTCTAACCTAGGGTAAAACCCATGTTCTGAACTAAATGGTCCAATATATTTATGATTTTTCTACCCTTTTATATATTAGTACTCCATTTCATGAAAATTTATCATGTGTGATACATAATATTTTAAATATGTTTCAATCATTTATTCTGGCACACCAGGCATTGAAGTATCACGTCATCTCAGTTCCTAGTCTTGAAATCAAACCATAAAGTATCCAAAAATAATACTTGGTGAATATGATTCATTAAATTCCCCCACCATGGTATTTACATCCCAAAAATCCAAAAAAATTACTAAAAAAGATTTTGGGTATTGATAATGAATCTCAGAATCCCTCTCCAATGTTCTCTCCTTAATATTCATGTTCCTCAACTGAACAAGCACTAATGTAAATGCTCTACCAAGGATGATCATATCCTTCCAATACTAGATCACTATCGAGTACATAAAAAAGGAAACTTTGTCCTCAATGTCCAACTCACCCCTATTGAAAACGTGTCAAGGGTCATGCACATACCACCTCAACTATGTCCCGATGAAGACATTTTGAACTCGGTCTAACTATAGAGGTAGAGATAAGTGGTATTCCACCTTTCTAATACAACCTTGTATAATGAACATTATAATGAATCTCATATAAATATTTCCACCATTAAAAAATATCAATAATCTATGTCGATTTGAATCCCATAGGAACACAATGTCTCCTTCTTCAAACTCCAAATGCCTCTACTAATAGTCATCATAAGAATTCTAATGGGTCTATATAGTCTTCGTGTGTTACTGGATAATTTGTACCTTCCTATTAGTTTTTCATACCAACTATGGTCCCATGAGTTCTGAATATACTTTTTCAGTCTAGGAATGTGGTTACATAAATGTTCTCTAATACATAGTCACAATTAGTACAATTACTGATGGTGGAATGGTTACTATTTTTGTACATAAACATCAATAGTAGTTGGTGATCCTAATAACTAGGGCCGAAGTATAACTGGAAATTTAAGGACATGTCTTCTATAACTTGAATTGTTCAATATATCTAGAAATCAATTTCTAGTGGAACAATATCATCATATTTAATTGATTCTAAAACTCCTCCTACAATACATTTCAAAATTGGGATGTGATGTGAGATTCTTGATAAAATATTATTGTAGTTAGAACTCCATGGAGACAATCTATCTCCTTCATATAGAGTCATCCCATGTCCTATACTTAACCCTTCTTCCAAATTTCTATGTAGTGGTCATACATGGGGAGTCAGTCTACGTTCACATAAATGAAATCATGTCCCCTGAAGGTACATGGTAATAACATTATGAAGTCCATGGATATCTCATCCATCATAAATTCCAGTACCTCAAGGGGTTGATATAAATCCTCTAGAGCTTGGTGCTCAACCATTAATTGAAGACATGTAAGGCATAGAGAGACAAACATCGAAATTAATATATTTATCCTTATAAACCAAAACTAACATAGATGATCATAGTAAATCATTTACAAACCATGATTTACCAACCAAGTAGATGTATGAAACTCTATTATATCCTCATCTATTTACATCACCAGTACTAGTGTGCATCCTCATAAAAGTGTGATGTGATACCTATATTTTGAAAATCAAACTGGATCATGTCAATTGGATATCATAGTATATAGGGTCACAATATAAATATCCCCTAGATTAGCCTCCCCATATCTCTAAAAGAGAATAGGTGTTTCATGTTGATTTGTTTGTATATCTTTATCGACAATGGGTTTCCACAATGAGGGTAGCTTCTCCAATTCCTCATTCAACCACTGTGAAAAAGAAGTTCTACTCAAAAAATTTCTATTATTTTCCCCTTCCTAGTTATATAGTAAATTATAAAGTAATAATTCTAAAGTAACACTATTGATCACCATTTTCACATGATATGATTATTTAGAGAGAATATATAATTGAGACTCCTGTGATCAGAATAGATGATGAACGTATCACCCAATGGGTAGTGTTATCACAAATTTTGTGCGAATAATACCCCTACAAACTAATGACCATTGGTAGAATAGTAATTCTCACTGGGTATCAACTACCAATAACCATAGGCAATCACCATCTATCTTTGCATCAAATAAACACTAGGCCTAGTTCATGATGCATTACAGATCACTATGTACATGACACCCTCCTCTAGAAGTCACATGATTGAGGCCATTGTCAATATATGTCTCAATGATTAAAAAGAGACATCAATCAATCATTCAACATGAAATGATTTCTATTTTATGTAAATTATTCCATATATGTCGATACTATGAAAAAAAGGTTTGATAATATGGTAATAGCTTTTGACAAATGGATGATCTAAACCTCCATCATTCTATTGGGTGGAACCCATGTTAAAACTGCCTCGACCTTGTCTTTTTCCACTTCCATAGAATCTATTGAGATAAAATTTCTTAATAGTGGACCACCCGTATCTAGAAAAATCAACATGAGATGTTTTTGTTTATATGGTGCTCTAGGAGTAAATCAAAACTAACCTCAAGTGTCATGCATGATTCTACTCAAACACTATGTACAGATGAATATCATCGATAATGAATAAAACAAACATATCTATGAATGTATCAATGATTCAGTTCATGTTTCCAATGAACACTAAATGAGAGTTCATCATAACAATTTCAATCACCATGTACTCATAGTGACCATATCTAAATCTAAATTAAATCTTCGTTATATCTCTGTTTCGTACTCGTAGATATTGATAACATAAAAAAATATTGAACCATCAGGAACCATAAACCCACTCTCAAATGATCAATGATATAATCAATCCTTGGAAGTGGAACCTTTTTTTTCATATTCCCTTAGTTCAGGATACTATATTCCATGCACAACCTCATTATCCCATCTACCTTCTTAGAAAACAACACTAGGGCTACATAGTGTTAAACACTAGGCCTAACAAATCCCATCATATTAAATTCCTACAAATACACCGTCATATTTAAAATATCAATGGGAAACACCCAATATTCTAGCAATGATTTTGGTGCCTTCCTAGGGTATAAATTACTTTACAAGAATATATCATGATAGTTATGTAAACCTTGAAGAGCCTTAGGGAAGATTTCCTCGTACTCCTCCACCACTAAAAGAAGCTAATAAATCCTTAAATCCACTATACCAATTCTATTTATATCAAATATAAGGGTAAATTAATACACCCTCTTATTAATTTATCCATCCCGCACTAATTTAATTTCATTTTCACTAAAAAGCACAACCTTGTTCTGTCACTATAGAAACACTGCATCCTCTAGCTAAAATAGTCATGATGGAATTGATCAATTGATAACCAGTATATAACTATGAAGTTTTTTTATATCCTAATTACTACTATAATGATTTCTTAATAGAAACTCTTACCTACAAGTGATTGGTCAGCGTATAAACACTTGTGTGTGTTTGTTGAGTCTTCTCTAGTAGGAGTCTATGAGAGTATGGTTTCAGTCAAGGGCTTGACCAAAATCTCTATGTATCAATCAAGTTATGTGTTATGAAATTAATTTCAGATTAAATGTCTATTTTTACATAATATAAGAGAGATAAGACATATTTCTTACCTTTAATCATTCCTAGATCTTCCGGGTAATAATAATTAACTTCATACAGTTGTCGACACCACAATCCTATTGCTCCCAGAGTCTAGCATGGACATCCTAAAGTTGATAGTGGTAACAATTAAAATCCCATAAAACCTCCTACAACTCATCCATCTCCTCAACAAAATATAATTATTGTGAACTTCTCGATACAAATGTTTTATTTACCTTGGTTTCCCATACACAGTCTATATTTCCATTGTACAGAGGGTCAAACAATATCAACAAAGATGTAACCTACCATCACAGGAGAAGTACTTCCTCTATCAAGGTTTACTGGACCATCCATTTGATTCTTAAACATCAGACACTCAAACATGGCATCTCATCCTTAAAAAAACATTCATGTCCCAATCATTGAGTCATACATCATCTCACAACTACCAAGGTCTTACTCCTTCATTCCCACTAATGTCAACCATTACATGTATTTTCTTATCCAAGAAACTATCAACCACTAAATATATATCTATCATCCCAACATATGTAAGAATCCATATAGTAATAGAACTAGATCACATGTCTTGAAAATAACCTCTATTGAAGGTTTGAAGCCTAACTAACTACTCACGAACCATATCTTTCAACTACATTGAGAGGATTGTAAAACTCAATAAATAATCAGATATTATCATACTTCCCTACTAAAGCTACTAAAACTCCTAGATATGATCATCACCCAACATATCTGGTGATAACTCCTCTATGAAAAGGTACTCAATATATATTCTCGAATGAGTCACTTCATCATGATATTGGGTCACAAACTCCACCATCACCCTACTGATCCATGAACAAGGCTTGTCTCTTGGATCGCCGTATAGTATGATGGTGTCCCGACAAGATGGAAAACTAAGGTCACCACCCCAAGAGATTCCTCAGCCACCTATGGGTTGGCCTCACCTCAGATATTGTAGGTTTTATGCCATTGAAACTCATTATGTGAGATCATCTTTTTCACCTCATTTTCTGGTAATTCTGGTACCATGTGATTCAACAAAGGTGGTGGTATATATGTTACAACACCCGAAGATAATATCAGGGGAATTGGACCATGTTTTAATGTGTCGTCACTATGAGGATCAACCTCCTGATCACGATGTTGAATCCAAACTATCGTATATTGAAGAGGCATCATGATAGTGAACAAAATGTACAATATTCTATTAATATATCTTTAAAAATTAATTAATATGGACATGGAATCCACATCCCATTCCAATATGATGCATATACCATTATTTTCCTTACAACCAGTGTTCTCATATACCATGTCAAAAAGAATGTGATCTATGTCATGGTATACAAATGTGTTGGCTGTTTCGCCAACAATGGATTTTCTATCTTGAATGCCAATATCAACTCACCTTAAACTATTCGTGAATCCAAACTCACAGACTCCAGTATGAAGGTAGAACCAAATCCTCTAATACCACTCTATCTATAACCATCCAAGAGAGGTTCATTCCATTACCACAGAAGACCATCTCTTATAGGCTAAGGGCTGGTGACTAGCATTGTGTATGTATATCACTATCATGGGAGGCCTTAGCCTTAGTAACTATACACAACGGGATAACAAATCATGACCAAACATTTGGAACCATCCTTGATCAATTTTCGTGTCAATATTAATTTGTTTCCATCATAAATTCAATTGAATAATAGATAATCAAAAAAATTATCCTAGTAAAATACTCATAATAAAACCCATATTTCCATATGCAAGATTCATTAATCATTCCATTCATTAATTGATATGTATTCATCATAGAAAATAAGAACATGGAATGAAATCCAAATAAACATAAACCATACCTTGATTTGGATCAATCTATAATGATAAATGGGCTTGTGTCATGATCATTGGTGAGGTCCTTGGAATATGATGCACATTGGTGGTCGTTCCACAATCCGGTCGACCTTCATCTGAGATAAATCCCTTAATTTTCTCTCAAACTTCTCCCCAATGGTTCAATAGTTATGTATATAACCTGGATATTCTAACATAACAATATATTTAAAGACACTTCAATAATTACATCAATAAAAATAATGAAAATGATTAAAAAAATTATTTTATTAATTTTTGGGCCCTCAATTAATTTTTATAAATTACCCATGTACACATAGTTTTAGTCTCATATAGGGTAAAACACACGTTTTGAACTCAATGGAGTCATCATAATTATGATCTCAACACCCATTATTATTTTAATCCAATGTTTTAGGAAAATATCACATATATAATATTTAATATATTTTAGACATTTTTTTCTGGCCTACTGGGACTTATAATCACATGCTATCTCGACGACTGGTCTTGAAAATAATCTGTACAATATCTAAATATAATAATTGGAAAATCTGAGTCATTATTTACATATGATATATAATGATTAATCATGAATCCCATTCCTTAAATGATATTTAACTTTTCTATTTATGTTAAAATTTATTGTGGATTATGAATAAAAATATTAGTAATGTATCAAGAGACTTTGGTCCCAATTCCAATTCTTTCAGATTTATGTTATGTTATGATGTTTTAATATTTCAAGACATGTAAATACAACCTCTTTGGCATGTAATATCAATAAATTATTTATCCGCATGTTATTTTGAGTTCAATATTATGTTATTTTTTCTTTGTTGTAATTATTCAATGATATAAATGTGGTAACACTTTTTTGGTCATAATATCATATTTTATTTTGATTGTTTATGATTATGTTTATGATAGTAAAATATTGTGATACATATATCATAAAAACCAATAATTATCTTAGAATATGGTTATTAATGATATTTTATTGTAATTGTACATTTTTACAATATTTTTAAATTAAATAAATGAGAATGTAGTTTTATGAATATTTGTGATTATCACTCTCTTTGTTTAGAGGTATATTTTCTTAAAAAAATAGGATTTATATAATTTTTTTTCAAAAATGTTTTTTAATCTCCAATGATTTGTAAATGATAAATTTACCCATGATTTACATTTAATTTGTTTTATGGAATCTGCATGTTATTTTCCAAAAAATGGAAATTTAGATAATATAGAAAATGTGAATGGAATCATTGTTTTAAGGCATACGACATTAGCGAAAATTAATATTATATTGAAAAAAAAATTCATGAATGATTATATTATATGTTATCTAGGTTATTTTCTAATATAAATTTTTTAAAAATGTTCTATTTTTACAAAAGTGTTTGTACAAATAGAAAAATGTATTACCCTCAAGGAAAGTTAGAAATATTCGATCAAAACCATTTTCTATCGACTATTACATCTATTGAAATGTCCAATGAAATACTAGAGAAATTTTCCAAGGATATTATTATTATACATTATTTAAATGGAATATGTTTATTATGTAATGACATTTAAAAAACCTATTTATCTTCTATATGTTATAAAATGATAAGTTTCTTATGGTACATGATACCTTTTCAATGTCTTATGCTATGATGATTAAGACACTCGAATATTTTACACATTTTATGACATAATGAAATTTCTATAAAATCAAATTATTTTCTTGGGTAATTCTTTGATGATTGATTTATGATCTTTTTGAACACCCATATATTATTTTCATTATGTGATGGGTGGAACATATATATCTATCCAATGAATTGGGTAATTATAACTCCTATATGAGTTCAGAGGGTAGATGTATCATTATAAAAATCCTGGAAATGAGAGTATATGAGTGGTTATTACAAGATTAATATAAGGTATTAAAGAGGTCCTAAAATTCATGAATAAGATACATGGGTGGTTATAGCATGTGTATCATGTTATGACTGTATTATTATATATCCTTGAGATAAGATTTTTTAGGATTTTGTGTATACCAAAATTCATTTTCTAATACCAATAATATGATCTCATGGATAATGTTAATTAATTTCATTATTATTCTTATCAAATGAACTGCTAGTCATTATTAAATGAATCAATATTAGAATCATGAAAACAAAAATTATTGTTTTCATATGTTTTCCTCACGATCTCAAACTCTTATGTTTGTGGTATGCTTACACATCTACCTTGTTTACCCTTACTGAGAATATGAGCTCAAACATTATTATGTTTCCATTTCCTAGGTTATGAATAATGTTTTATTTTGGGAATGTTGTTAAAGATTAATAATTGGGATGATCATAGTGTCAAGCATTGATGATATTTCAATTGAATTTTTTTTTCACATATCCAAAGGAAATGACCTATTATAGTCCTCTAACATGTGTTCGTAAAGTGTTATGAATAGTTATATAAAATGATTTGAGATACCTTAATGATGGTCCTATGTCACTATGAATAACTTTATATAATCATTTCATCATAACAGAGAGAGTACCTATATATAATCATTTTAGTATGAGTCATAACACAAGACTTTACAAAAAGTATAACTCAACATAATATCATAATCCAAAATAGTAAGTTCAATCAATTTATATTTTTTTTAATAATAAATTCATATATCAAGTTATACATTCAGACTTTATTAGACTAGTCTTCAAACCCAATTCATACCAATTAGCACATGTATTTTTAATAGCAATGTAAATAATTTTCTAATTTTATTCTATCGTAAATAATAACTTAAGGAATCTAATAATAAAAAAAATCATTAAGAAATTAGATTTATATATAATTAAAGGGTTTCATAAGCCTAAATGTATCCAAATGAAATTTCTCATTCCTTCCAGATTGAAATTAGTATAATTAATAGTAAAACTCTTTGATTATCATCACTCATTACTCTGTCTATTATTGTGCATGTTGATTCGATGTAATCTCATGGTATTGAACATATATTAAAAATTAAAAATATACCAAATTGATTTTTTTCTAGAAGATGATCCATTATTTATAAATTTAATAAATGTACCGAATAATTAATTTGAATAAATAATGATAGTAATGGTGATCAAAAGGGTATAATTGATGTTAAAAACATCATTATAAAAACCAGATTCAATATCGGTTGTGAGATCAGAATACTATAATAGTGGATATCAGAATAAAGGGGAAACCCGATTAAAAGAAAATCACTTATGACTATAAACACTCTATATATGTACAAAAGAGAATAAGTTGAAATATAATTTACCAGAATTTTTATAGGGATATATTAAGAGTGTTTAACTGTGTGTGAAATAAAATAATAAACAGAAAGTCATTTAAAACTATAGTTCTTGATATATTAATGAGGCAAAACCCTTAAATGTAATAAATTCATCTATTTAAAAGATGCAATGAAAAATTAATAACCTCAGGTAAAAATAATCTCAATCATAAATTTCATATGATGAACCAGTTTCATGACATGTACATGTTTCATGTTTTGAACCACGTCATAGAATCAGTTTGACTACACAATTACATCGTGTATCCTTTTAGAATGTGAATGTATCCAGTAGAATTCCTTAATTCAGGATTCCATAGGATTGTCATGAACATTTTCTAAAGACTTCTAAACCATGTAAAACCCTTGTAGTGTGTTGAATCATTCGTACATAGACTAAATTAATTGAAACAAATATAGATCACTGAATATTAGGTCGTTTCCCCATAAAAATCTCTCGATCCCAAAAAAAGATTTGACAGCCATGGAATAAAGAAAAAGGAAAACCCATAATTAAAAGAGGATAAACTAAATATAGAAGGTAATTATTCCAAGAAATATATTGGATCATATATAAATTTTTACTCTATGTTTTATAGATGTTATAGTTTGTACATAACGATAAACGATGTGTTTTTTCTATGAAAAAAGGTAATAGGTTTATAATATTTATTCCACAAATTTTTTTTTAATAAATAATGATAATGAGTCCATTTTACAAAGCTTCAGATATTTATATAGGATAATGATAAGTATGTAAGAATATAAAAGAGTTATTTGTAGTTATATTTACAATTTGGACTTTCCCAGGACTTACCTCTTTAAAATGGATGACATAGACCAACATATAATGACCATAAAATTAAGTAATTGAATCCAAATTCTAATAAAATTTAAATTGAAAATGATTAAATTGGATTTATAATTATTAACATGTCTAGGATGTGGTGTTCAATGTGTCCTTTTATATGTGAAAAAATTATTTTTTTCTAAATACCCATTACATTTTAATAATAGAATGATACTATTCATGGAATATAGATTTGAAATAGTATATAATTGATTTTGGTACATGTTATGGAAGATACTACATTCAAATATAAATTCAATGATTTTTTTAGGGTTTTAGTATTTTTTCTCATAGTTATTAACATTCACCATAATTTTCCATTACTTGGGTAATTATTTTTAACATCTTAATTTATTAAAATTAATATTATAGATTTAAATTATTAACTAATTTAAAAATTATGATATGAAATCATAGTGTTATATTATTAAATAATATTTATAATTGATAAAGAATAGTTTAATAATATCCCATATGATACCTGGAAATTGTTTTTTTAAGAAAAATTAATTTTTTAAGAATATTTTTATTTTTCAAAAAAAAAAATTATCATTTTATTATTTGTATGAACATAATTGATTTATTATCACATAAATAATTTTTATATTTCTCAGAAGGGAATATAAAATATTATTCTAACTCGTGGATAAAAAATTAAATAAAATAGAGTGAATATATCATTCATAAAAGTAAATATAACTTATGCTTAAAATTGTTAAGAAGAAGTTTTTGAAATTAAATATAGTATTTTTTATGAATCATTTTTAAAAATTCAGTTCATGTAAAATTATTTTTAAGTTTTATATTCTGATATAGTTTATTATTATTTGAAAATATTTATCATATATGTAGAAAAGTTTTTTAACTATTCTCATAAACATAAAATATTTCATAAAAAGTCTCCAAAATTAATTTTAAGATAATACATTTACGAGGATCCCATAATTTTAAATTTTTTTCAAAAGTAAATTATGAAAACGTAAAATTTATCTTTTAAAATGAAATTTAAATGTTTGGGAAAGAAAACAATAGGAAAATTAATTTTTACATTTAACCATTCATATTCTTATTTCCTATAAATTACAAATCATGTTAATTTTGATATACAGTAATAAAAAAATATGTTATCATTATTAAACCATAAATATACATAGCACCTATTTTGTTTCCAAATTCATATTTTCAATCATAAACTGATCTTATTAAGTATTTTCCAATAATAATTTAATTTATTATGGAATTGGTATTAAAATAACCAATACATTTAAAAAAATTTAACCAATATTAATATTATGAAATTGCAAAATATGATTATAACATTCGATTTAATAATTATTGAAATATTTTTATAAATGGTATCATTTATGATTTATTATAATGTTAATTGTGAAATTTGTTTTTGAAAAAAATACTAATTTAATGAATAATAACATATTAGAATCTCATGGTGATATGTAATAATTAGTGAAAAATTCATGTCTTCAGTTTCTTTCCTCTAAATTCTACAACACATCTCTAATAAATTTTTGTGGAAATGTGCTTCCTGAAAATATTCCTTTCACTAATTTTTCAATATTTATCTAATTTTGGTAATTTTTTGGTTCTATATATATATAAAAATATTTCATTCTTGGAAAATGAAGTCACATTTAATATACTTAATCAAAAACTGATCTTTTATTAGTTAAAGTGTTATTATAATTACTTTTTGGAAATACTTCAATTATATGTGTCCTGATACAAAATCATGTTATGTAATTATCAAAAATAGGATGGTGGAAATTAAATACTGAGGATATTATAATTGTGAATAAATATAATTATTTTCTTATAATAATCTAACATATTTTCTCCTTGAATATGAGGTTGAGTTTTTCATATCAGTCAATAAATATTAAATTCCTATATAAAATACTATATATAGATTGGACATGATTGATTTACAAAAATTAAATAAGAATCTGTATTTGAATTGTGATGTGTTTTTGACATCCCATTTGTATAACCTTGAGGTGAAGACGTCCTTTTTATTAATAATGTGGATGAGAAAATTTGTCTTTGTATGAATAATCCTCAACATAATAAGATATTGACCCAATACAACTATACTATTACACATATTGATGAACAATTTAGTCCACAATGAGGATTAAAATGATTATCAACCTTTTACCATCAATATGGATATAATAAATTATTAATTTAATGCTATTATATATAAAAATCATACTTCGATATAAGATATGGATACTATGAATTTAGAGTTATGCCATTAAACCCAAAAATTTCCCATGATATCCTTATGTATATGAATAATTAATTCCTTTAGGATTACATTGATAAAAATTTTATAGTAATTATTGATGTTATTTAGATATATTATACAAGAATTGATGACTATTAAGATCATTTGATGATTTTTATATAAACTATGATAAAGGATAAATCACGTTATCAATTTATTAAATGTAAATTATGAACAAAGCAATCTTCATTCATGTGTTTTGTTATCACATGGAAGTTTATATCTTTGGAACTATAAAATATAAATGTAATTGATGAGTTTAATAAAAAATTATTATAATCGTGATCTACAGCATATTTAGGAATGGAAGGATTCTATCGATTTTTTTAGAGATATTCGTCACAGTTGTAAAAATCACCACCCATGTTAATTAGGAAGAAGGAAATGTTATCTAGGGTAGATGAATGTCATGAATATGTAATGGATGTCAAATTTGTTCAGTCACTAAAACAATATTCACAATATAATAGATTTCTTTTAGGTTAGAAATATACAATGACGCATTAGATTACTGATTTGGAAGTGTTATTATGAAAAACAACATTATGGTAGAAATTCCTCCATGTTTATTAAAATTTAATGAGAAAAATTTCCCTATGAATGATTTAGAGCAAACATCTATTATATTTTAAAAAAAAATTATGAATAAATTATCTATACTATGAAAATTGTGAACTATATACTGATGAAAATATATTAAATTTATATTCATATAGAGGGCGTTGAAAATACCACAAAGGAGATTGTTTGAATTAATCAAATACCATCATTTCATAATATATTTCCACCTTGGGAGGGAAAATAAGGTGTTTGATTATATATTAATGGAAAATTATTCTACCTTATCCAAGATGAAGAGAGACATTTATTAAAAAGGTATAAACCCTGAAATCATTATGCTCTATGATAAATAATTTCTTTTCATAATTTTTACTCTGTTATCTATCTAATTATCGACCAAAGAGAAATATATGAAAAATATGGGTATATAATATAAGTTTAACAATATTATTGACATCATCATTGGAAATAATATAATTTAATTTATGGGAAAAGAATATTTGAATTAAAAAACAATAATAATTTCTGCTATTATATGAAACACATAGTTTAGAATTATCTCTCTCTCCTAGAATCTTAATGATGTGTATATATCTCAATGTGAATTTATGGTATGATAACATTATGATAGTGATTAATTAATTTATATGCCAATGATTTGTGTATCATTGGGTTAAGGTAAAACATCATGTGTTTAAGGGGGTGATGTAATCATTATATATAATTGTATGGAAATTGGATGAAATCATCAAGGATTTTTTCATAATTATTTTAAATAATTCCAAATGAAGTAATTTTATTTTGTTTTTAATTTATCACCATATGAATTTAGAGAATTTAATATCTATTAAATAAGACTAATCCCGTGAAAAACATGATTGTATTCCCATATTGGATATTCCAATGACTTACGAAGTACCAATTTCAGTTATATCATATCAAATTTTATATCATGGATCGATATTTAGATAATTCCTCCACAATAAATATATAAAAATATAATACTCAACAAATCATTACATTATTAAAAAATTTAAATATGAAATACCATTTGATCCTAAGAGGGTTTTAAAAGATATTATTAAATGAATTTCATTAGAGGATGGGATCAACACATTTCCCTTGTATAGTTCTCATATAATAACATTTTCAATTATAGCATCCAAATAAAACCATATTACAATATTTTTGGGAATAGGTGTACAACTACATTGTTTTAAGATAATATTATATATAAAATGAAAATTTGACTATATATTTCTCTAGATATGTGAGAGAAAATATTGTAGGACCCTATAGACCTCTTATAGGGGAGGGATGATCAGGGTTTCAACCTTTTCTTTTACGACAAAGGATATTATTCCGACATTGATTGGAACATGATAATTAATTCTGTAGGAATATTATATAAATTAATCATTCCCATATAATGAGAGAATGAATTAGTTTTAAACTGTTCTCTATAATGGGATATAACACAGAGCATACATTGGAAATGATTCAGTCATAAAAAATTTGAGAATCTTCAGTAGGTGTTGAATAAATATATTCTTGCATAGTAACATTTTTCTAGGAATTCAACATTTATATGTTTTTATGGATAGCACGCTGCCTCCATCGGAATACTTCAATTAACTCCCCCGATATCACTTAGATGGTTAAAGTATTTCAATGTTTTATGACCTCATGGTCTCTTCTGTATCATGTGAATTTAATAAATTTCTCCTAAATAGAATGATACGCTACTTGAATCAAATTCCCAAGTGGATTCACCTGAATGAACTATTCAGTAAAACATCGTGTCTGACAGTATTATTCCTGAATCTCCCAATCATCATGAAACTCCACTAAGGTCTAAATTAATTCAATCCATTGTATACCCAAAAAAATTAATGTCGATCCCATTCATCATGAACATCATAGAGATTGTGGAAAAAATTTCCTCCCCTATTATCACTACATGACCAAACTTCCTTTGTGATGATCACTACCTTCATGGAAAAAACTACCTTCCTGAAGATCACTACTTTCTTGGAACATTATATTTTTTCAAAACACCAGTTATTCATGAAATATTCATAACTTATACGATTTTTAATTGATAAATATTTAATGAGAATTTTTTTTCTCATTATTGCAATGAAATATATATTCAGGACTCTCCCATCCTTCCTGAAATTATTGAGATTATCCTTTTAACCAATTATATTTGTGTAAAATGATGTTTTTTTCCTTCATATTTATAGGTTCAGATTTTATTGATGTTCCTACCCCTCTAGTGACATTTTCCAGAATCTCCAAAAAAAAGTTCCTGGAGATCATTTATTCATTATGCACTAGTGAAATCAAGTGTTTCATAATGATTCATCCAATATAAATGATTCCCCTTCAACAAATCACTCTCTTGTAACTCTTCTCTTAGACATGAAGAACACCAACTTTCCATCACACAATAGTGAAGGTCCACACATATGTGACGTTTAACCTTTTGAGAACCCTAGTGCCACATCCAGACCTATACCGGGGCACGAACCACAAATACCCCAAACCCTGCCTCCATAGGCCAGCGGATGGAGACTAGTTCCGAAGGCACAACAACTAGGGGAGTCCATTGCCTTAGAAACTATACACACACATGTAGTTAAATCAATGTAAATGTACATAAAAAATAAATAATGTAACAAAACTGCAACAAAAGGGTGTCCAACAAACATGCATCGACCTCTTACCATTATAAGTAAAGCACTAAAAATTTGACTGACAGGTAAACTGAACAAAAAAATACGAAAAACATGCACCCAACCAGAATGTTTCCACAACCCGGCAATAAATAAATTAATGTAAACAACCAGAAAGCCTCACACATTGAATGCCCTGCTACAACCACTGATTGAAGGCCAAGCTCATGTGTCCTCTATGCTCCTCCATAGTCTTGACCGACCTGTCCGTCATCTTCAAGGTCACACCATGTGCAGGCAAAGACTAAGGAGGGGTGAGTATAAAGATACTCAGAAGATTCCCCTAATGCTCAATAGAGCAACAAAGGAGGTACTAAAATGGTGAGTAGTAGATAGAACAAGAACATTGTAACAGTAAAAAAAGAGAGATCATATCTCAACATGACAAGAGAAAGGAAATAAAATCATCCAACCAATAGGAGATATACACAAAAAGAATGTGGCATACCCCGTGCATATTCGCCCCTCCATTAAGGAGAGTAGTTGATCCCAATGAGTGGGAACAATAGTAGGTAGTATATATATATATATTCTCAACAAGAAACCCAAAATAGAGTGTAAGGGTATCTATACATCCACACTCATCCAATGAAAAGTCTCCAACAGTTCAAAGGATATCCATCACTAATGCCCAAAAAACTAGTACGTCAAAAGGTATCGTCGCTAAACAGCAAAATCTAGGGTCCCACTCCTGTAATCATGGAGAAAAAGTCATGGAATGGTTTAATGGAAGGGGTGAGTTTGATAGAATTTGTTGGATAAACCACTGCCAATCCCAGCTGGAGGGGAAACCACAAGAGGTCATCAGGTAAACCACTGCCCAGCCCCGCTGAAGTGTAAACCACAAGAGGTCATCTGGTAACCCACTGCCCAACCCCATTAGAGGATAAACCACAAAATTAGTCAGGTAACCCACTTCCCAGCCCCGCTGGAGGGTAAAAATCCAAAGGTTGTCAGGTAACCCACTGCCCAGCCCAGCTAGATGGTAAACCCTAAGGTCAACGGGCAACCCACAACCCAGCCCCACTAGAGGGAAATCCCAGAAATGGTCCAAGAACTCTGAACTACATGTGCCATCACTAGGTGTCACTAACACCTCAAATGTGCATAGGTTCAGAGTGCGCCAAAGGAAACTATGACCACCACCCTTTCATTTTTAACATTTAATGGGATCTCCAAAGAGTCTCTTCTCTCCCAACAGATTACACCATTGTACTCGTCGTGGAAAGACAAATCATACATTATACTTACTCGCTGGAAACATGCTCCTGGTGTAAATTTTATTCAACACCGCTTTATGCCCATATGATGTCTTGTGGGGCCAAACCTCAGTCTCGAAAGTGGTCGGGCAAACTTCTCCATAGCAAAGCTCTAGAAAAAACATTCCAAAATTACTATTCATTCACCCAAGAAGATGTCTGTTGAAAAAGGCATAGAACACTGCACAAAGCATAAGAGATGGCCCGTGGGGACCAAGCCTCAACTCCCAATTCACTGCCTAAAACCACCTGGGTCAACATCGCTTCGATGACTAGGTCAGAACACCGCTAACCATGCCTAAAATGGACTTCTGATGCAAAATCTGCATCTTCCAGTGTTATATGACAATGGGGCTGTGTGGGGCCCACACCTCAACCACGATACACATCTCGCAGATCATACCATTTTTTCCCTTGCAGATAGTGATGTGGCATAGGCTATTCATTTTCCCTGAATAGATTTATGTAGCATAAGTCGTAAAAACGAAGCATACATCCGAATGTCGGCTCGTGGGCCTACGCCTTGGGCCCAAATTTTGGTAGGAAGAATTCACCATCATAATCACCTTGGAAAAACAATCAAAAATGAGTAATAATACACCCTAAATAGTTGTCTAGTGAAAAAGTTATGATTCACCTTAAAAAGTGTCAACTAGGCCATGTGGGGCGTGTACACTGTCTGCAACCCGAACACTTCAGAAATAATCTCAAAATATCTGCATGAGGACTGGGTTCACGCTGCCGCTGATGGTGCATCAATCGGACATTCTCGGCAGGATTTAGCTGTGATGAAAGATTAATTAATTAATTACGAAATTAATTGATTATTCACATTAAGTATTTCTTTCCATTGAGTAATGAAACCAAACCACATGGGTCCCAAAACATATTTGCATGTTCCGTCACAAATCTAGGGCCACTTCTCCTCTCACAGTGCATCAAATGGACATCTGGATAATGATTATGTTTGTATTAAATTTAATAATAATTTAATAATATTAAATTAAAGCGTTCTATGACACCTGTCTTCGGGTGTAGAACTCAAACTCCATGAAACCCACATTAAATGTCTTCCTCACAGACACGATCACACAGCCATAGATGGAGAGTCAAATAGATCCTCTGTTTAGATGTTATGGCCCCTTGATTGGAAGGGGCCCTATGAGGCATGTTCACCCCAACTGACCCGGTCTGAACCACTGGCCTTCGGCCAAGCCGTGGGTCCGTCCTAACTCCCCAGACAAACTCCAGCCACAATAGACCTACCTCAGGTCAGAATCTAGAATGCATCCCGACCATATTCCAGTATTCGCATTGCACCAGAAGATCCCGCACTTTGGGGTTCCTTCTCCTCGACGCACCCACGAGGACAGCGCCTCAGGGTTCCTCCCAAGCACGACATCCCGAGGGTGACACCCTCTTGCCACCGTCCTATGGAGATCCCCGTCGTGGAACCTTCTCCCCATGACACCACTCTTCTTTCCCGCTCCACCGCTTCGCTAAAGCCCCACACCCCCTGCATGCTGACGGCGCTGCAGTCGCCTCCTCCGTCGAACGCACCACCGCGCGCCTGCCCACCGATCTCCGTGCTCTGCTCCGGCCACATCATTCGTACCGCCTCTATGCCGTCCAGTGAGGCGCACCACCATATCCATTCCACACACCATCTTAGCCACCTCATCTCGGCTCCTCCTAGAGCTACTTCATCTGCGCCGGCCACACCTGACATCACAACGTCGTCTGACACCCCCCCCCCCCCTCGCACCCGCTGCCTGACACACTACCTCCGGCCACCGCCCTTACTGGAGTCGAGGCTTCCAACGACCACCTCCAATGCTCCGGTGGACCGATTCAAAATCCAAAGGATGATTCATAATACATGGGGTGAAGCCTTCGCAGTGCCAGCCCCCGATCATCGATCCTACATGATTTGGCGTGTATGAAAATTTGGATGAAGATCACCCATGAATGATAGTTCAAACAGGGTTCGGGCATTAGTCGTGTTCATTCAGCCAACACCCCAAATTCTAAAATTATAGAATTCAAATGACGATAATTTGATAATTTTTTTTTGAAATAAACGAAGGTGAAAAATTTAACAAGAATACTACCTCGATCTTCCTGTTTTCTGCTAGCAACACATCCCTGATGCCCATGATTCGATTATCCAAGGTTCCAGCGGGGGTTTCTTGTCGATTCCATGATGAACGGTGAAGAAAAATTGAGAGAGATAAATAGAGAGAGAGATAGAGATCATGGCTGTTATAGAGAGATAGTGTGTGAATTAGAGTTCTCCCTTCACCCTAAATACCTACTATCTATTTAATGGGATCCCACTCAGTACAGAATCTGAATTCATAGTGCCCTATAATTTTATGTTGTGCCTAGGTAGAATGCCCTGTTTCGAACTTAATGGAAGTCTTGGATTTCCATTCTGAGACTTCATTCAAATGTTATTAGAAAATGACGTTAGTGATAAAAATCACAAAGTGATTATTTCAAAATGACAATTCTTCTCCTGGGTGACATCTCTCACAACAGTCCCACACCCACAACTTTTACACCCTTACTAGGGTAAACGGCATGCTCCAAATGCAATCATGAAATAATATTTCAAATCTAAGCTATGGTTTATTAGAAAACACAACCCTACCACATGCATAGTATAATAACACTTATTAATATTATAAAATTTATTACGGGCACACCGGGCCTCTGAAACGCACGCCGTCTTCACACCTAGCTCTTGTATCATATGTTGAAATTTTCCAATTTTTTATAGGAAAAAAACGGGTTCTCTACACGTAGTATTCGTGAAAACCAATCAATGAGAAACACATTCCATTAATAAATTTTTGTAGATTCAAACCAAGAAAATCACCTTTTGCGAAGCATGATCCTTCCTCCCGATATTCAGGCCCATTTTGTTGAAACCATAGGTAAACAGTGGACCCTTCAATAATGTGTCCATCATGTACTATAAGATCACATGCCCTTAAATCACCATGTTCAACACAATGTGGATTGACGAAAAAACAACCAAGACTCTCTTTTTAGCTTCCATTCATGATAGACCTCGGATTAAAATATCCCATCCTTTGGGTTTTTGTCAATATTCTTGATAAAATCAACAAAGAAAAGTCCTTGAAAAAACCCAAAAGGTGTGAGTCAACTCATCCAACACTCTAATTCCACGTGAGAAAATCTCAGTGTTTAAAACATGAGTGATAAATTATAATTTTATGGAATCATATACCACCAGATAATCCAAAAAACCAATACTTCATGACATTCACTTATCTCCCCATATGGAAATAATCACAACGAACTAGTACTTTTTCATTACTGAAAAAAATTCCCTTTTATCATATATTTAGAAATAAATTACATCATTTCCATAACTATATTAAAAAAGCGAAAAAAACTGTAAGAGGGGACAACTATTACCTCCACAGGTAATATATGGTGGCTGAATAGTGAGGTTTAACCAAAGATTATTCAAAATTTGAGCTCTCAAAATCGATCTCAAAATGTCATCCAGTTGGTCATTTATTCCAACTTGCGCCACTTGAATCACACATTGTTAATTGTTTTCTTTTTTGAAGTGATAATTTATCTCAATATATTAGGTATGAGAGGGCATAACCTGATTCTTCATAAGATCAATCACTCTCATATTGTCACTTTGTATCATGATTTGTTGTTTCTACTCATAATCATGGTAATTTAGTTTATTAATCATCCATAATAGTGGAGTGATAAAATTTGTAGAAAACTTATACTCTGCATCATCTATAGTAAGATAAGATCTTTCTTGATTCATGATCATCCTTCTCACACAATTGTATCCAATAATGAAATCACCACCACTTGTGGACATATATCCCACCCATATCTATCATAATTATCATTATAAAATGATGACAATTAATTATCTATTCCTACTCGAATTTATAAGACAAAATTGGTTGTTCCTTGAATATGCCTCACGATTTGATTCTCTTCTAACTAATTTTTTTAAATTATATTTCATTGAATGTGGGACTTTAATAAATATGAAAATACAATATATTGATGTGTTTTATTCATATATAATAAGCTTTCAATGATTCTCACATACATTGTGGGTTCCTATGATTTCCCATTTTCATACCTTCCACATTTTTTCCAAACCATAATTAGAGTCGAAATTAGTTTGGATAGATTCTAGTTGAATTTATTAATTTCCCCTATTGAATTTATTTTCCAGATAAATGATGGTGTAATCCTTGTTATTTATAACCTAAAATCCAAATAAGTATGTTACTTCAAAAATAGATAATATTTAAAATTATGATCAGATGTGATTAAAAACTTCTTCCACTCATCTAATCCGGTTTCACAAAAAATAATATCATCAACACACAGAAGAACCATTAAATGATTCATTCTAGAATTTATCAAATAGAAATAATAGTCTAAACCTCTGATTTTAAACTCTATATTTTTATCTAGTCATGTATACCCTGATCATGGTGAATACATCATAACATATAAAACCATATTTTATTTCTCAATGACTTTTTATATTAATGGTTTCTTTTTCAAATTTTTCATCTAAATAAACTTATTTTTGTTGTCCATGAATATTTTTCAATCCAAAATCTATTTCATTAAATTAATATATCCCATGAAAACTAATAATGATACTTATTGATAATAGAATACATATAATTTTCATTAAGTGTATTTCACATTCATTCCATGATGAAGATACTAAATGTGATAAGAAACATTTATGGGAAATAAACCATAAAATTCATCCCCAATGACCTGATTTTTTTTAAAAAATAGAATAATTAGGATTGGTAAAAAAAATTAAATAATGATTCTGGTATCTTCTTTCATAATTATTCATTTGACTCCACCTCAAAGGAAACACTTCTTAGTATATTCATAATGGTGTATCTCAAAAATAATGTATTTCATGAAATTTTTGTATGATGCATACACTAGTTGGATCTTCATCTTGTGACTGCCCTTATAGGACAACATTCACAACTTCAACAAGGATGATGTTCATTGATAAATATTCTATAGGATACCAAAAATAATATAAATAAAACACGGTACCAACATTATACTAGTTCTAGAGAATATAAATGTAACATCCCATGTAAGTAAATAATTATATTTTTTCATATATATTTCTATTTATGAATTATATATTGTTTTAGATGCTTCAAATGAGAATAAATCAAATCTTAAGCATAGAAATCTCTAATATTTTTTAAAGATTGTTTTATGACCTTTTGATAGCGACCCATTTTTAAATATATCTTTTGAAAATTTTATAAGCTATATTTTTTAAAATAATCTTATTCTTTAGTTTTGGTACATAGAAATTTACCTTCGATAAATTTTTTTGTATTTTTTTGACAATGTTCATTTTTAATGAATAGTTAAAAATACGACATTTTACTTCAAATCTTCGTTTTAATATAATTTAATTGTATGGATAGATTATATTTTTAATTGGTTTTAATGTGTAAATAAAATATATTTTTACCATTTAATCCAATGTTGGTCATTGGAATTAATTTCACTTTGAAGTTGGATTTAAACAATTGTCAATCTTTTGATAGATATTGTTTCTAAAGAACTCGATATTCATTTTGACAACAGGAATTATTTTTAAATTAATTACTAAAAATTTTGGGTTTGGAATTTGGTAAAATTTATTCCATATTTGGAATCATAAGGTCCAAATTATTTAATTTAAAATATTTTTTTTGGACATTATGAATAGTAACGACAGTAATTGTCATTAATTATATTGATTAATTAGTAATCGGGTAGTTAAGGGTAAGAAAATAATATCATAATAATAAAAAATGACCCCAACATGTTTCTTAATTCTACAATATGTGTCATGGCCGACCATGGGATGCCTTGGGCCCAAATATGGGACCCTATTGAATCACTTTTGGGTGATAGTGACACATTATCATTTTATGTGTTTGAAAGGAAAGTATATCCAAAGTATGTATCACCCAAGTAAAACAATTTTAATTTTGTCTAAATAAATGATATATTAGACTATAAATAGTAATTGTAAAGGAAAAAATATTTCCTACATCATGATATTTTTTTATAATTTTTAGACCTTAAATAAATTAATTTATTTATGACAACATGATGATGCAGTAATTACCTCATTAATGAATGATTTAAATAAAATGAAAAGTTAATGTAAAATATAAGACATAAACTTGTCAAAAACCTATTGGATTATATATTTCTCTCCCTTATCAACATAGAATCTAAATATATAATTTTGCGACCTTTAAAATCCAAAACTCGTTATATAATAAAGTATCATTTCTTGACTTTCCATTTGTGCCCCTCCTCCCTCCTATAAAAGGACCCCACATCTACCACCTTACCCACACCTCTCAAGCCATTGACTCGTCCAATATCTACTCATTTTATCACTACAAATCCTTTTCTTCATCCTATAATCCTTACCATAGGAAGAAATCTCTTCAGGAAACCATTTTGGTTCAAACCAAGAGGAGTTACATGATTTAATGGTAATGTCTTCACTTGTGTTCTTTTGTATTATTTTGATTCTCCAACCCCCTAAACTATTTTTTTACGTTAATTCATAAAAAAACCTGTATATTCAATATACTAGTTTGTTTTTATGATATGTATTTTATTTACACATACACACACATCCGTCTAATGGTTAAAGAACATATTGTTTCTGTGAGTGGAGAATTACTGCCTCACGAAACAATGATTGTCCAATATTCTTTTAACCCCTTTAATAGTGGCCATTAAGATATAACTCTATTTATATATGATATATATTACGTATATGTTTTCCTTTTTCTTCTGTATTTTTCATTTAAGACATCCATTTATGGTTTCCATTATGGGTAAACGCGATATCATCATTTTAGGAAGTGTGGACTACCACCCCTTCAAAGTGATTTGATTCGTTAATACCATATGTGGGATGTATAAAATATAGAGTTAATGATATTATATATTATATAATACTGAAATTATTATATATCATTATATCATTATGATTTCCGTGCCTTAAATATGAAATAGAAATGAAAGTAGCGTTCATGAGTACATACGACTTACCGTCTCCAAGAACGGTGCATTTTATTTCTTACCTCTGAATATTAGGTAATATTATAAATGAATTTATATAATTTATATATATGATATATATGATATCTACATCATCAATATAATTATGGATATAATTTATATTTTACCACATGAACAATTTGTAATTATAAGATGTTTTTTTTGGCTCAAGTACCAAAAATCGAAAAAATGACCGTTATTAACTTAAATAATTACATAATGTTCATAAAATGGTAATAAGTGATATAAAAGGAATAATTAACTTGAAAAAGATTCCTAAGAAATTATAAATTAACTCTAGTTTATTATTCAGGAGATTAAATAACGGTTGAGTCAAGTCGGACACGAGGTATGGGACTTCATCTCAATCTCCTTTCATTGAGTCATATTTTGTTTTATACACAAATTTCATTTATATGTTGTATAAAACCCTATGAAATTTAATTTTATTCAAAATGAATTTTATTATATGAAGAGTTTTACTAAACGACAAAATGAATGTTTTTGTCGTACGTATGCAGTGACAACGACTTCTCTGCCATCGTGACCATCATTTGAGTTCCGGCTTCTTCTAAAATCCATAAACATTTTTTTAAATGAAAAATTAATATCATGTTTTAATTTTCGTTTATTTTGGTATTGAAAAATATATTGATAATGTTTTTATTATATCAACGTGTTGTATTGATATCATCTTATTGAAATGTGGAAATGTTATTTTTCTTTTATACATGTTCGCTATAATACGATTATGTTATCGCTCTTGGATATGGTTTATGATGGCAGGTTGTTCCATGATAATATATCTGAGGGTGAGCCCGATATAGCCCTCTAATTCATTGGGTAACGTGAATGAGTTAAACGCTAATGTTTCCCCAAGGAGATTTAAGGAATTTAATGTGATGGGTATTCCAAATGTAAACCATGAGGGTTACTCCCTACATAAGAATGTTATGAATGTCTCAAGTTACCTTTCTGTCTTATGTTTTCTATGAGTTATTCACATACCATATGATTTATTGAGGTATTTTTAAGTGATTATGTTTATGAATAAGTTTTGTTTTCAATGATTCTTATGTATACATGCACTATGGTTTTCTTTTCGTGTTTTTTTATCCCTAACTGAGCTTTTTATGTTCATCCCATGTTTTTGAAATTTTTTTCATAGGTCAAGGAAAAAAGTACATGAAGTGATGATATTGTTGAGGAAGTGTGATGAAAGAATCCATGTTTTATGTTATATATGTCTCCATTGATGGGAAAAATGAATATTGTATATTATGTAACCACCCTGTTGAAATGTGGAAGTTAATGTATTATTTATGATCTAATTCACTAAAAAACTAATCCTAAAATGATCCTCAATGTGTATTCATTAAATAACTCAAGATTAAGTAGTTAATAAGGATGGGTACTTATAATAACATCTTCATTTTCATAAAAAAATGATACTCCATCATGTTTTATTTGAATAAAAAATTGATGAATCATTCAAATATAGAGACTTATTAGAAATTTCTATATATAAAAACCAGTGACTACTTATTAGGTTATCCTACTAAGAATATGATTCACCATTATATTCAATTCATTATATTCACTATTACAATAAACAATTATTATCGTAATATGTGGGATCCTCATTGCTTCACTAATATGATCTACACAGTTGAGAAGATCGTCTCTACTATGATTCTCTATTGGATTCATGGTTTAATCTCTGAACATATATTCTAATTTATATTTTTGTCTCATAGATCTCATCGAATTATTTTCTTCTTTTTGGGTAATAATTTTCATCTGATCATCCATAATGGATGATATATTCTTTCCCCACTTAGGGACTTCATCTTGTTCTAGTAGTAAGGTAAAATAAATTTCCAATTTGACCATATTTCATGAAGTTATCATACAAATATTTATGAACATAATTTATTCCCTTTTTTTGTATGCTATCATTGAAATTTTAGTTCATCATGTGGACTGTTTTACATATCGTTTCCCCAACATTGGCCTATCCAGCAGTATGATTCCTCATTCTCTAAAAATATTTAGGCCAAATTAAAAAAATATCAACAGAAACTATTACAACATGTTTGGATCATTCAAATGTGTTCTTCTTTGTGCCATCCCTCTTAGTAGTTCTATTTGATGAATTACCCTTCAATATATTCTATTTAGAGTCTAGGGGATTCTTAGCATCCTTACATGATATATTTTTGGGATAATTTATTTTCAGAATATTATTTTCATTTCGTACCAAGGTAGATTATTTATACGTAGCTAGATTTTGTTTTTTTATTTTCATATAAACATTTAATGAATTTTGAGATAATCATGTTCCAACCTTGCGACCACTTCCATTTAATGCATTAATTTTTATACCATTATTCAAAAATCTATTTTTAGAATTCATATTCTACTGGAAATGTGGATTTTGTTGTTCTTCCTAGGATTTCCAGCCTGAAATTGGATTACTTTGGGATTTTTCATTTAGAGTATTATACCAATAGTCCAATACAGAAATGCTAAATCTATTGCAGCACAAAAATTAAAAGAAAAAGATGACCTTAATATATATTCGGTATAATGTTGTTTGATCATATTCAATTATTGTTTTATAATTTATGGGTAGCAAACTTCTATAGTGTTTTTCTTATCAACCCTAGTAATGTTGGTAGGATTCTTATCATAACTCTTTATCCATACATAATCATAATTTTACTTACAACATACACTATTCATGATAATAGTTTTATATGAGTTAATAAATGTTATTATGGGTAGTGGGTATTTCTTATCAACATCTTGAGATTCATAATCAATATATTTCATAATATTGTTATAAAATGTTGGAGTTATTTCAGATTTAGAATTCTCTAGTGAACATTGGGTTGTGCAACAAATATTTACTTATTATCTAATGTTTGAATATTTTTATTCCCAATAGTTGTCAAAAGAGAATCCAAACATATGAATTTCATATTATGGATTATTTTTTAAAAATAAATTAAAAAATATTTCCATCACAAGCCGTATTTATTGTATGATCTTTATCTTCATACTGCATATTATTATTTTTAATAGACAAATAAAGTACCATGATCTTATTGTCTTATTATTTCAATTTTTAAACCTTGATATTAGTGATGTTTTTCTATTTTTCATCAATGGCATGATTATTTTCATTAGGAGTCTTTTGACACCCGATTTCTCTTCATCTTCATCGACGTATTTTGAGTGACTTAGTTCATGTTTCCTCTTCTATTATTAAAAGGTTCCAACTTGTCTGGGGAGCTTCAATCATTCTTGAATTTTTCCTTGTAAGCCCATCTCAATTTCATCGTCTTCTATTTCTAGTTGGGTAATCTCTATCTACAAAACTGAATTACTACAAAAATGAGGATCTTTCTATGGGAATATCATTAGATAATTTATTAGTATATCACCTGAAAATTATTTTGATGATATAGATTAATCATAATAAACTCTTATGATAGGAACATTATTTTGAATAAAAATATTTATGGTTATAACACATACCTCCTGATCACATGAATATCATGATTTACATGATATATAAAGGCGTTCCTTCACATTGGTGGAAACCTCATCCACCTTCTAATTACATTACAATACTTATATATCATTATTTTCAGAAATAAATAGAAAACTAGACACTAAATCTTCTTTAGATAAGAGGGACTTCATAAATCATCTCTTCTCCTTTTATATTCCTATTCATCATGCTCTTGGGGGATATATAATTTTATTCAATTATAACTAAATTATCATTCAAAATACTATTTATTTATTACATAGGAATGAAAATAAAATATTGAAGATCTAATATCATTATTGTAGAGAATCCCACATAGGTGAACCTTTACTCAGATACCAAATGTCAGACCCTGGAGCACCGTGAGAGAGGAGAGGTGAATTAATGTGTCAAAGTATTCATTTATAAAATTAATATTTTTCCCACATTGGTAGATAAATGATGAATCTATTTGAAGAAATCATACTGTAATTAAAAATTCACATTTAAGGAGATGAAACAAAAGTTTTACTTGGTTCACCACTGAGAGATGTTCCAAGGAGCATACATCAATAACCATTCAATTATACGAAAACACAAAAATCGTCACTAGATGTTGAATATGTATTTTTATACATATTCAATAAATGTTTGGAACACATTCATTACAGTATGTTAATGATATCACACTACCAACCTCAAAACACTATTATCCAATCCCCCTATATCACAAATTGGAGTGATGTCTTACTCAGATTAATGAATTGATGGTCGCATCTGAAGATTGATAATTCAATTATTTATCCCTAATTAGTATTATATTCTATATTCATCATAGACCTGAGATGATGCACTTTAATATATTTTTCATTGAAATCAGTTTCTCAACACTATAGTTTTCAAGGATCCAAATCTTCATGAAACATCCTTTATATAAAAAAATATAATCCATTGAAAACCCACCCACATCTGTGAGGCTCCAAACCATCATGAAGATAACATGATTCAAAAAAATGTATTTTTAATTATCAATAACTCATTGATATAAAACAATATTATGATGATCATATACTTTATGGAAAAAACTACCTTCATGAAGCTCACAACCTCTGTAGAACCATATGTCTTTCCGAAACTCCTAATATTTGCTAAACATCCATAACATATATGAATTAGCATCTTTCAATATAAAATCAATATTTTCACAATGTTGAATATTATGAAGAAATATAGAATTTTGAATCTCCCATCCTTTTATAAATAAGATAAATTATTCCTATTTTCTAATTCGCTTCATAAAAAATGATGTGGGGGTTAGCCTCATATTTATAAGTTCGTCGATTCATGATGATCCCTCTCCTGTAGAGTCTTTTTTATAAATCCCCAAGAAAAATTCACGAAGCTCCTCTATTGAAGAATATCTCATTGAATTAACACATTCATGATGATTCTAGTAGTCGTGAAGATTAATCATCAATCTATCGTGCACTCATTATGCATTTGGAAGTTATAAAGGACATTATCATTCCATAATGAATTCATGAAGAATCATATTGATGTGTCCTTATTTTTACATAGTTTTACAAGATAATTTTATATAATTTATAATTATTAAATTTTCTATTTGTAAAATTTATATTGAATAATCATTATTTTATATTTATATAACTAACATTATTAATTAATAAATATTTTAAATAATTATGAAATTATCATCATTTAAAACAATGAATTTAATCTTACATAACTTTTATAGATTAATTATTTCTTAATTAGTTGGAATATAATTATATGATCACATTTTTAATAATTTGTGTTTAAAATTAAAATTCCAATTAATCATCTTTTGTTTGTATTTATTAACATAGTTTGTAATTTATAAATTCTTTCTTTAATTTATACTCATTAAAATTTATTATAATTATTAGTCTCTATGCCTAATTATTTGTATATTTTTTATTTATGATAATAATAAATTTTTTTAAAATTAAAAATTTAATGTGTATTTATTTTTAATTTTTCATCATGTAATTTAAATAATTTATTTATTTCATTAAATCATTATATTTTATTTTTTATATATGTAGTATTATTAATAACCCTATTGGAAATCACATCTTTAATTGAATTTTACTATTTTATTCTAATTTAAATAATTTTTTTTATCATTTTATTAAATCATTAAATTCACTTCTATTTTCATTTTAAATTCAATTTATGATTTTTTATCTTTTTTATCACCATTGGATTATTTTTTACCCTACTACAATCAGTTTTATTTTAGTATTCTACCGATACGAATGCACATTGACATAAGTTTCAACATGGAATCAATATCCATTTTACCATTTCGACAACATTGGTGTCTCCATGATAAATTTTTATTATTATTGATCTATTTAGTTTCTAATGTTTTACACTTTCACTCACACCTATTAATATAATTAATTTAGTTTTGAAAAAATTATTTTATCATTTTATTAATTCTATTTAATAATAATTCATTTCAATAAATAATATTTTTATATCTACATATATTTGATATTTTAAAATGTAATTTTAATATTGTTAATAATATTGTTTTACTTTAATTAGATAATTTAATTTATTTTTCAATTACTGTATAGATTTTTTATCTTAATTAATTATTATAAAAATCATATGTTTTAATTTAAATATTTATTTTTAGGACTAATTTTGTCACTAATAGTTCCACAACCTCACACCTTTTATTTCACATCGTTCAGACTCCAATATGGTCCACCCATTCTCTACCAATGGTGGTATCGTCATTCCGCCACTGGTTTCTTTCCCATGACATTTCATCCAACTATGATCGTCACTTTAATCATGCTACTACGACTTTTTGTTCCACCTGTGTCTCACTCATTTTCAGTCCCTGGTTCCACTGTCACATCCACCACCACAACCTTCTCAAAACTATTTCTTTGCATTCATGGTTCCACCGTAACTCTTCCACCTTCATCTCCATCTTCCTTCACACAAATATCTACCCATTCACACTCAAACCATGAAGCAACCACATATTTAAACCTATTTAGAAATAGACAGAAAAAATTCATCCCTGAAGATACATAGATCAACACAAATCACCACTATACACCAGATCTTTAAAAATCATCCTATGTATCTCTTTGAAGGGTGAAGCTGGGCTGTGTTGTGCTACTTCTGCCCAAACTAAGATTCACTGGACACTGTTGTTGCTTGATCTAGAGGACCGGAGCGAATCTTCACCACTACATACAAAGGATGAGGAGGAGATTTTGGATTTTAAGGATTCAAAACATATCACCGAAGAGGAAGCATTTGATCCAAGGTTGGTGTCATGCTTCGTTTCAAAAAACAGATTCCATGTTGGGGAGAACCGACGTTGCTTCCTTAGACCTGTGATCCTGTGTTAGCAATGTTGAAGGCGATCCCAATCCACCCGCTATTGAAGCGCACCACTACAGATGGAGAGTAGAGTGAAGTATCAACTATGAGCAATATGAAATCACAAAAAGCAGATGAATATGACAGTTTATCTACTAAAAACACATTTTAATATCGTTTTCTTATTTTTGACGATGTTTTTTAACCGATGCCTATAAATGCGACATAAAAGATAGAATTTTTGGTGTAGGTTTTCTAAAAACTGACACCAAAAATCATTTTCATTGAGCATTTTGGTATCTATTTATTAAATAAACTGACAACGATAACTGATTTTATCCTTTAGTTTTACCTAAAACCGATGCGGAAAACGAAACTGGCTCAGGTTTTCAGCATCAATTTTTTATAAAAACGATTTCAAAAATTAGTTTACTGCATCAATTTTATAAAAAAGCAATTCCCAAAACCATTTTTCTTAAATATACGTCGGTATAAAAACTAGATGATGCCATAAGTTAAATTTTTTTTCGAAAAATTAGAAAAACAACAATTCCAATTAAATCAAAACCATTGTAAAAACACAATATACAAGAAAATCAAATACTATTTATAATTAAATAAAAAAATAGAACATAAAAACATTAATCTAGTTAATCAATAAATTTTGTTATAATTTTATTATAAAGTAGAAAATAGATTTGAGTCATAGATTATATTTACATCGATTCCAGTTAAATATCCATGCATCCAAGAATTTTATAAAAATTTTGATAAATATATTGCAGAGGCACATAACAGAAGTCAATGAATTATATTGTCGAATGATGGAAGAATATGCCACTGTAAGTGATGTGGCATCTATAGTTAAGGCTGAATGGGATGGTTTGAGGGAAAAAATGCAACAATGGAAGATCAGATAATGTAGGCTAGGAATGAGATGGCTAATGAATATACTTGGTGGATGATATTCATTTCACATTTCAAATTAGTGATTTTTTCCATATATGTATGTTTTGAAGTCTTATTATGGTTGATTTTATGTTCATTTATTATAATAGATGTATACTAGAATGTATGCACAATGGTGTGTGTGTGTGTGTCTAGTTTTGAGAGATGTTTTCTGATATGGCCACTGATGTGCAGGTGTATCCCATGAAACCATATTGGATGATTGATTGCATAAAAAATTTTATGTAAATTGTTACCATGTCCAACATTGTGGCTTGACTCAATACTAAATGCCTTAAGGATACCCTATGAAATGTTTAATGAACTTTTGGATTGTTTTTGGTCAGTTATAATTTCTTTTTATTCCTCTCGGCATGGATTTGTAGCTCGTACGACACAAGTTCATGTCAGCATGGATAGTACATATCCTTTTATCTCATGATTGATTGATTATTTATTCTTCAAATACCAGGCATAAACAAAAAACATATGGTTAATATAACAATGTTTTTTGAAAAATAAGAATATTACACTTTCAAAATAAAGTAGAATTAAAAGAAACGTATATGAAATTTAAATCGTTCTCATTGATGGTTATTGTTGAATAATTCAATTGATTATTTGTAGCTTGAAACAAAAAATATATCAAATGAGTTAGTTTCAGAACTCATATGTAATATCATTTAGAAATATTAGAATATACATACCTCTAATTCTAATCAGACATAACAAATAGTTCCAAAAAATTAAATTGAATATCTGTTATATCAGAATAGGAATAAGACTTTGAATCATTTAATACCTATAAAAACATTGAATGGTATGAGATGAAAAAAATAAATAAAACAAGGAAGTAAATATAAAAAAATTAACACAACGTACCGTATCAAAGTTAATAGTTTTCCTAGTTTTTATTATCTCAAACACTAATTGTTGAATATAATAATCACATTCAACATTTCCTTGTTGATGATGAAACAACAATTATAAAACAATAATCTATTAATAAAAATTAATATATAACAAAAAATTAGTACAAATTATAATATAAAAACTATTTACCTATACTTCAATATATTTGATTTTATTTGGTGTATTTATCAACCTGTATTCCTTGTTAATTTTTTCCCATGAACTTCATTTTCATATATATGAAATATTAATACATATCTAAACAATTATAGATAAACATAATGAGATTATAAAAACACATAAACTTAAATTTATAATAAGGTGGAAAATATTTTACGAACATTTCCTAATCATGAGAAAAACCATTGTACGGTGCGTTCATTATGGAACAATACTCCTAACATCCATTTACCCCTACAATATAATAAGATCACAATTACCGACATTATAATAATTATTAGGTCATAATTAATTTTCTATTCTTACTTATCAATAAATGGTTGAAACTAGCACTAAATCTTCTTATTTGATAATCTATCACACATATATGAAACCCTATTGTGATTCTTCACATTTTGAAAATCTTAGGAAATGAAAGGTAGATATATAAAACAGTAAATGTCCTTACATTCATTTTGTAAAAGAATTGTCTGTGTATATATACCTAATTGAGAAATAAAATATAGTTAGTCAATTTAAAACCATATTTTTTAAAGAAATACAAATTCAAATGAAAATTCACATACATAGTAAACAACAACACCACATTAAAGGTGAGATCTTCAAATTTTACTAGATGCATGATAGCTTATTAGAATAATCTCAATGGATATTCTCTTCTTCATATATTAGTCATTATTCGAATCTCATATATAGAATTTAATGAAGAAGATGCATGAGATAATTCTTGTATCCCAGAAGAAATATCTAATGTATTTACAGTCAAATGTTCTTAAACATTTTGTTTCATCATTACAGCTTCTTTTTCATTTAGATAATCTGATATAAGTTAAATTTATGAAAACAATATAAATAAATTATAATCATTCCTAATTAATATTTTAAAAAACACATAACTCATTTTAAATATTAAGTAGGAAACCTGTTGTCCAAAGTAAAAAATCACCAATCAATCCCCAACATTGGTGATATTCTTGGTAGGAAATGGTGGTAAAGAATTAGGATCTATAATATCATGTACTGATACTCTATCCTGACCCATCTATATAGGCTGTTAGTGTAACAAAGCCCCCAAAAAAATGAAGGAGTACTGACGAAATAATATTTTTGTGAGGATCTCTAAAAAACATCTCACAATAAACATTTTTGTCAAAGTGAGGTGGTGTAGATTCAATGTAAGCCGATATGGAAGGGTAGTCCAAATGAGCTGGCTGGGAAGGCTACAAAATTTAAAAGTTTTATAAGTGTTTATAATTTATAAAATATAAATATTGATGACAAATAAATAATAAACATGGGAAGGATACTCATATTGGGATAAGAAGGCAGATGTTGTAGGGTAGTTAGGGTGAGTGGGCTGGGAAGGTTGAAAATTGTAAAAGTTATATTAGTGCTTATAATTTATAAAATAGAAAAATTGTTAAAAAATATGTAAAATATTTTGAAGGATGCTCATACTAGGCGAGGATGGAAAATGGGGTAGGGTAGTTCATGTGAGCTTGATAAGAAGGAAGAAAAATGAAAAAGATATAATAGTGTTTTTATTTTATAAAAAATCTTCTGAAAAATAATTAATATACCATGGATAGCTGCTCATACGGAGATGGGATGTCAGATAGTGTAGGGTGGTCTAGGTGAGCCGACTGAGATGGCTGAAAATTGAAAAAGTCATATTACTGTTTAAAATTTATAAAATAGAAAAATTATGACAAATAAATAATATGACTTGGAAGGTTTCACAGACTGTGAATGTCTTGCCTTGTGATCTTGCAATGCCTTACGCACTATTAATTTAATTTAATAACCCATTGACTGCTTCATATAATTCAATAATAATTTTAGGGATTCAATTTCTAGGTCTCATGATTTCTTATTGTTACCACAAATCATACAAATACTAAAAGCTTACTGTTATCCTCTAACACGGATGGGGTTTTTTGACTCTCCCAAATTTGTGGCTAGAATGTCCATCCTACCCTTTGAGATCAAAGAGCGTTGAGCCTCGTGATCCTAATGTTCATCCTGAATTGAAAAATAAAAAAGTTATATTAGTGTTGAGAATTTATAAAATAGGAAAATTGATAAAAAATAAATAATATTTACTTAAATGTTTTAAACTAATTTTGTGGTTTCCACTATATGATACTATTCATTTTTTCATCTTCTTTATAGTTTCCAATTTTCATGTCTAGTGGGAGGAGATGGAGGACTAAACTAGACATCTTCTGAACCACTACTAGATTGAGATTTTAATGCATCAAATTTTTCTTCAATCATTTCATGAAACAAAAATGAGTACCCACCTTGTGATAAAATATGAGTGTTTATATTTAGCAATTTGATCTCCTTATGAGATCTCATATAGACTTTTCATATAAAAATAAACTACTATGTATTAAAAAGAATATATAATAAAGTTTATAATATAAAGTAATTATCATTACTGAAATTTTTCAACATTACGAATGGTGACAAATCACTTCCATGTATCATCATCTAAAAATGAATACTTGAGGTATGAGTTTTCAAACTGTCTCTTTCCAAAAACATAATTTTTTTTGTGATTTTTGTGTTAAAAACTCTCTATAATGATGCTCCTAAAGAGAGATTTATTTTTTTTTAATTTCATTGGTTTCCTCAAAATCGAATGTCATATATAATTGAAAATATTAAATATGTCATTTAAAATATATAATATGAAAAAAATAGAAAAAATTAATCAATTATGATATTTTACTGTCATATCCTCCCAACGTTGTTGCTCTTCCATGTTGTCCACTGACGTCCAATCAGGATATAGAATACTAATCCTAAAACGGCTCTGCATCGTTAAACATAAGAAAAACTGAACTGCATTTGGACCTATTTCATTATAATCATCATTAAAACGTATTTGTACTCATTCATCTTCATGAGAATTTGAAAATTTTGGTAAACATATAATAACACATTTAAGAACATCAGAACTAGATTTTTAATAGTAACAGGAGAATTCTCCTCCTACGAGGATGCATCAGTAGTCCTGCAAATTTTTTATGTAAATTAAATGTTTTATTTCATTAAATTATAATATTTCTAAATAACTAATAATATGTAAAAAAGATATACCTTGGTAACGGGTCCACTCTATCTGTATCTAACATTTCTACTAAAAAGTGTAATGAAATTTTTTATACCTGCATATCATTAGAAAAATTTATATTTAGAAATGAGGAATTCAAAAAATATATAAGTAAAAATGGGGAATGCATTTGTATGCTTCCAAAATTTTAAAAAATATATATATTTAAAAAAATTAGGAGACTAATTTACTTTTTTCCCATAGTCCTTCATCAAGATAATTATGTATTGCATGCACTGATTCTATCTTATACTCAATGTAATCGTCCGAAAATTGCGTAATAGATTAATAAGGCTTATGTAAATCACTAACATCATCAAAATCATCCTCATCCCCAAAATTGTATTTTTTTTACTTGGGAAACAACTACCCATTGATCATTTGATTCATCAATGACATAAAATACTTTCTTTTCATGTGTCGCCATGACAAAAGGTTCCTCATTGTAATTAAATCTTTTTAAAATCAACCAGTTTAAACCCATAATCATCATGTTTGACACCATTATTACTATCAACCCAATTACACATAAAATGGTGAGTCAAAATTTAATATGATCAATTTCGCATATGTCTTCTAGAACTCCAAAATATGGAGGTGATGTAGAAATTGGATTTTTGTCATTGTCACTCAAAAAATGCAATGCTTCAACAAAAACCATCACAACACTATTTCTGAAAGGTACTCTTTTTACCCAGGTTATTTTATGTAAAATGTATATCCATTGATACCAAAACTAGACCATGTGATCACATTATGAGGTGGTCCCCCTTATATCAACTTCAATGTTTCCGATGCATATATATATGAGGTGACTTTCTATTTAAACTGTGAAAAAAATGTCTTCTTATGATCCATCATCAACCAATTTTCATTTTTTTTCTTATATCATAACATTAATTCAGAAAAATTGGAGAATATATATGATTGTACTTAATCTGTGTTGTTTAGAATGTAAAAATTTTCCTACATCACTTCATCACAAGAAATGAACTTTACTATTTAATCCTCGAACCCCTCTACGTTCACTATCAACTATCTTATGTCGAGAAACAGGGAGACAGATATGCTTTACCACATACAAATAATCAGTACATAACTCAATCACCTCTTCTAATACATATTTTTGAACATTTTAACATATCCCATAAATATTTTCATATATACTTCAAAATGATACAAACATCTTAAATAAACAAGCCCACATATTCTAATATGAAGCACCAAATTAATAGGAATATGAACCATTATATCAAAAAATGTGGGTGGGAAATAAATTTCTAGTGGACAATGAATATGAGTTTCTTTATTCTCCCACACATCTAACAATGTTTGATCAATGAATTTTCTAATAATGGTTTTGAAAATATTACATAAACTGATGATAGTCATTCTGACAGCTATCAGTAATATACCATGCCCTTCTAAAAATAGAATTTGTTACATCAACACATGGCAATAATGGGATTTTATAACTATTTATTTAAAATCATTTAATGACACAATTTTATTCACATTCAAACAAATACCCCTTGGTACATTAATACCATGAAGATACTGACAGGAATTCATATTTTCAATCTTGCTTATATTGTGACTTGCTAGAGGTATATATGTTATGTTTCCTTTAATACGGGGAGCTAACTCCAAACATATTTTCATTAATATCATGTCCAATATAGCTTACAATCCATATTTTTCATACCTATTATGTCTAAAAATGTTCCAATCAAGCTATCACATATGTTTGTTTTCAACATACAAAACATCGATGTTATGTGTTATCTCTAAAAATTTTCAATAAGGTAGTTCGAAAAAATAGACTATTTTCTCCAAATATTTCATTAATGTCCAGAACAACTTTTCATTCCAAATGTCGAGTCAATAACTTTAACACATTCATTATATTCTTCAGTTGACAATGATTGATGGGGAAGGTTGTATTGTTGTAATATGTTATGTTTTTTTAATCTACGATAAGGATGATATATTCGAAAAAATCATGGATGTCCTATGTATATTGTCTTTCTCCCATTCTCCAATTTATAATATGAAGTTTGTTCTTCAAAAATTGTAAATTCTTTATGTCCCTTAATAATATATCCAAATATGTTTCCATATGCAGCAACGTCATTTATAGTGATAATTATGATAGCATGAAAAAGAAAGTACTCTTTCTTTTATTCATAAAAAACATTTACACCTACCACCCATTGTAGTTTCAAATCAAAAATCAATGGTAAAAGATACACATCAATATAATTTCCATGTATATTTGGTCAAGTAATCATCAATCTCATCATAAAATAGTTTTCCTTCATATATAGATATTGGGACAAGTTTTTAACTATTAGGAAAACAGGTCATGAACTATGTTGGCTACTGAGAAACCGATATAGATTCATTCCATCATTTCAAAAGCCCATTATGAGATTTCTAACTTCACTTCCAAAATTGTGAAATTTTTTATGAATAATCATCCACTATGGTGAATCATAAGGGTGACATAAGTTAACATCAGAGATGCATCTAGATGAATTCCATCGTATCCTTTTTTGCATCAATTTAATTTCTAAATAGATGCTTCAAATGAGGAATTATTGGAAGGAACCAAATTACTTTAGAATGAGTTTTGATTCGGGTGCCTCAAAATGAATCACAATTAAAATATCGGAATTGTATGCAAAAAAATATCTGATGATTTCATTATAAAGTAAGAAATTGATCTTTCATGATGTTAAATGACATCACCTGAGAATTAATCCAAGTTTACATTCCCATTTATCTTATAGCTTGATGTCCCACATGTAGGACAACGTGATTAATATTCATTTTCTTTCATATACTATACTCAATCATTGGGGTAACAGTGTATATTTTTATACCCCAATCCCATTGGGTATTAGATTTTATTTACCTCAAAATTGGAATCTGGAAACCCATAGATTCTAGAAGAATATATTTTAAAGGATCAATTATGTTAGAGAAACATTTATCACTACAAACATTTTTTTCTTTTATGTTACGTAATCTCAAAACTGCTGATAACACATTATATTTACAACCTGGGAATAATGGTTTCTCAGAATCTCTTTACAATCATTAAAAAGATGTTGTTTCTTCAATGGTTTCAACTACTAAATCATGTATTAATTCTTCAATATAATCCTCTGCCTCATTATAAAAATTTCCATGTATTTTGGATGTTGAATTTCAAGTTGATTCACCATGACCGATCCAACAAGTATAATTAAGGCCAAAACCATAACAAATTAGGTGGTCCTTGATTACTCTAGAATTTAAAATTCTCATATTTAAACACATCACACATGGAAAGAAAATATAACCAATGTATCGAATATGTCATTTAGAAAATTCAAATATTTCATCAACTCCTTTTTCATATTCACTCGTGGTTCTCCATAAATGTATCCAATTATGATCCATTCAATTTCTGATAATACAAAAATAATGGGTTAATATATTAAAACATATAAACAATTATATATATATACTTATAGATAAATTGTAAACATAAATAGATTTAATTAAATCTATTAATAATCAGATAAAAAATAAAAGATATGATACAAATTTACAAATAGTAAAAATTTTATTTTCATATTATGTACATGTGTTATATTGATATTATACATAAATTATAATATAAATATTTTAAAATTTATTATATCATTCTATATATTTGTATCAATATTTTGATGTTTCATGTTTCAAAAGTATTGAGTGATGCATTAATTTAAAGGGAGAAGAATTAGTTATTATTAGTAAAAAGATATAATAATTTGAGTAAATGTTCATATTATAAGTGAAATAAATCCTAATACCCCCTAAATTATGACATATGATATTAAATACCAAACTAAATTGATATATCTTACAAGACATTTGGATGAGAGAAGAATAAAATCATTTGTGGAATAATAATGGGTTGTGGATCCATTGAATGTTCTAATAAGTATATATGTATATTATTTGGTTTTTTTGTATAAATTAGGTAGACATGATTCACTCATCCCCATCCCCTACCCCTCTCAGATGTATTTTCTCAATCCTATGTAGTCTAATATGTTAGATAAAAAAATTCTGAATATTATTTAGTTAATTGTTAAAGATAAAAATAATGTCATAAAAAAATTCAACACATGGACTAATACAATTGGTCATGAACATTGAACAATAAATTTAAACATAATGTTAGATAAAAATAATGTCATATAATAACAATTCAATTGGATTTTGATATAATTTATTCATAGAAATTTAATAATACATTTATACATAATGTCAGATAAAAATTCAAAATCCAAAATCATAAAACACCAATACATATCAAGAATATTAACTAATCACTCATAAGGTTGACTATTAATTATGTTCCAACACATTTTAAACAAACTATAAACTAATATTTGAAGAAAATAAAAAATAAAATTAAATGATCAATAATTAATCATTTAAATTTAGAAAAAAAACAAAATTCATTGATTAACTCGAAAATAGATCTCTAATCCGAACATTGTTCCATATGATTCTTAGGAAAATAAGGCAATGAAAGATCATTAAAAAATTGATTGTAACAAAGAATAATGAAGATAAACAATAAAGGAAAATCAAACCATCATTGAATGTCACTCAAAATAGATTTAAGAGATACAACTATTCTGTAGATGATCAAAGAAGACAATATAATTAAGAACATCAATCTCATATCGTTAAAATGGATGAAAATTGTCATCAATGGATGTTGGAAATCACAAATAAGGATTAAATGTCATTGCGAGTAGTGGAGAGCCTCTATGACTTTTGATTTAGAAGAACAATGAAGATGAGGTTTTTTCGATCCCATCAAATTTAAATGACATTCTACGTCGATTTTTCCATGAACCGATGTCAAAATTTTAAAAAAAAACTTCCTTCATCAGTTTCATCTAAAACAAATGTGGAAAATAATATTTTTTTAACATCATTATTTGATAAACTGATAATGAAACCCTCCATGGTTTTTATTTTTGGCATCGTTTTTATGGAAAAATGACACTGAAAATAACACATATGGAATCAGTTTTCCTTAGAACCGACGCTGAGAAATAATTTTTTATTTTTGGCATCAGTTCATGTTAATACCTATGCCAAGAATCAATTCATTTTTGTTTTTTGTGTCTGTTTATTGAAAAACCGATGCAAAAAATCACACATTAAAATATTTGTCATCAGTTTTTAGTAAAATTGACGCAAAAAAATTCTTACTGAAACCATTAACGTCTGTTTATAAAAAACCGACATTGATATTTTGATGATAAATCTCATATTTCTAATTGTGTTGCATAAATACTGTGTTGGTGTGAGGCCGAGCCATTGGACCCCGTTTGAAGAAGGATGAGTTGCTGATCCTCTAGTGAAGATGATCCGAAGAAGTCCCCATGCTGCAGTGATTTGTGGGAGGAAAAAGAAGATTAAAAAAGTATTAATAAACCAAAATAAAAATAAAATAAAATAATAAAATAAAATTATAGTAATATAAAAATAGTAGATCATAATAATTATAAATAAATAATTTATATAATTAATAAAATAGATTTTTTTTATTTAATTAACATATATTAAACTATATTAATAAAAATCAATTAAAATTACTAATTAATAAAAATTATTGTAATATATTTTAATATTATTTGTTTTTCATTGATAAAATTAGTTAATAAAATATATATTAATTATTTATAAATATATTTCGAATAAAACAATTTAATTTTAAAAATGATTATAATATTTTTTTCAATAATGTTAATTAATAGAAATTAAAAACAAAATAACACTATAACATTAAAAAATTGAATTATTAAATATTTCAAATTTAAAATAGTAAATATGATTTATCTAATTAATTAATAGCTACCATTTTTAACTTAATAATAATTAAATATTTTGTCAAATTTTTGTTACATAACCTTTATTAACAAAATATTATTATTTTTAAAATGATATTAATTCATTTTGATAATACTATAATTTATTAAATATTTTTATGAGTTATCAATAATATTAATACAATTAATTATTAAAAACATTATTTACTATCTTATTAATTATTTTACTGATTTATTAATTGAGTAATAACATTAATTTTTAATTTTTAATTCTTTCCTTTTGGTTACTAACTATTTTTTTTCTCATTCCTTTGCTGGTTCGTACGGGAAATGTAATTCTGTCCAGGTTGGCACAACAAAATTACCAGAGTTTATAATAATGGAAAAGATTAAATGAATTGTGTTTGAATGAAAAAACACATGTTTATCATCTAATTGTGAGGAGTTTGCCTTAGTTGGTGGAAGGCTATGGGGACATGCGGATTATGATAGTAGGATTTAAATTTAGATCCTGAAGTGAATTTGAAGTGAGAGAGATGAACAATCTCCCATTCACTCATGACACTTATGATGGATATAATATAACCTAGTTGCACCAAGAGGATATCCTTAAGAGCCATTTCCATTAGATCCAAGGAGAAAATCAGGTTAAACCTCAGTTTGTAGGGGTGTATTCTCCTCTATTTTCATTGCAATTTAGTTTACTATAATTTAATGTTTTCAGGTAATATGATAATGATTTTATTAGTTTTTCAAACATTCGAGTTTATAGAATTACAAAAAATCAACAGGAATCATTCAATACTTTTCAATTTATCAATTCAATATTTTTTGAATTGATCAATGAGGTTAGATCTAAATACACTCAACTACATAGTACCAATATCACCGAATTTCTAAATTCCACAATCATTCATAGAGATTGATAATGGATACATATTTCAAATGATTATAAATTCAGAAAAAATAAAAACATACGACGTGTTTGTTGTGTTGTCATTTTCAAATAAAAATTTTCATTGTTTTCAATCTAGTATTGGCCAACTAAATGATTGATCAATCTTTATGAATTTAATCATGGAAAGGGTAGTCTTCATTCTCTTCTGTAGTTGTATATTTCCTCAAATTTTATGTGAATAGGAATGCTTTATAGCCAGTAGAATAATTTTTCCCCATACATCATTATTTTATTGATCATTTATCAGCATTTAATATCAATGTTAATTTATTATAGTTGTTTTCCTACTTTATATACATTATACAAAAGTCATATAAAAGTGTATTTACTGTACGACCTTATGAAAAATCTAAAAAAATATTAAAATGTAAAAACAATAGGCAATCTACACCACTACTAACAACAGTGGTGTATATTTGAATGATTTTAAAGAATAATGGTTGTAATTCCCTTCTTTGCGGGTTTTACCCTACATGCACATATACAGTAGGTAGTAAGAAAATAAATTTTTAATCTTTGACAGGATTCAATTATTGTGGAGTCAAATAACTTCCTGAATATCATTCTTTTACAAAACATATTCTTTATGAAATACATTCATCACAAAACTGATAACATTTCCAAATTTGAAAAAATTCAATCCATTAAAACCTCCATTGAGAAATGATTTTATTTCTTCTTAATTTTGAGCCAAATTACTTTCTATATACGAGGAAATGATCCTACAATCAAAAATGTGTCCATATTATATGATAATATCAATTTCAATGGAATCTCCATGATCAACCAAGTGTGAATTGGATACAGACACAAATGAAACATTGTTTCTAGATAAGTGTTATGACAGAACATAGTTCCAATATATTAAATACATTGAGAGGCAAATCTAAGCTCCCTAGATTCAAATGATTGGATCTTATAAAAATCATTAATGAGAGATGGTGTTTGAGGCCTGATACATGTTATTCCCTAAACTATCGACATGGAATATTGTTATAAGATTCCGGAAGAACCGAAATTTTAGTTATATATAAAATATCCCTTTAGATATTCTTCTTAATTTAGGGATGATATCTCATCATTTTGTACATCCACTGATCCTCTTTGTTTTGTATGATGGGTTCCCTGTGTCATTATGGATGAAGTAAGTACCTAAATCTTCACATGTACTATACTCAAAGATTTTACCATTATATAGTGATCTCTCTTATGAGAAAAAATTATATAACTCATATATTGTATATAAAAATTACAATTAAATAAGAAAACTCTATTGGATAATGTTCTCTAGCTAAATTATCTAACAGTAATGATCCAGGTTTTACTTAAGCAATGCCTTGATCTAGTGGGTAACATGGCATCAATATCCCCTACCTATATACTAGAGGATACAAACTAGTAACGAGGATGTAATTTTGATATGTTCGGGATACTATACAATAAAATTAGTGTGGTAAAATTGAGAAAACGATAATATAATAACAGCAAAGGTAGATATAAATAGATAAAAAATTATGAATGCATAATTAACTAATCAACTGGTAATAATATAAAAATTGACATAGGGAGTGTAGTATACATTTATTATTTTCATGATAATATAAACCATTCATATGGGTGATAAATAGATATAAACAATCCAAAATATGTCTCAAAAGACCAAATACTCCTGCACTAGTATCTGATGCAAATTCTTCATACTCTACTTATATTTTCCATCTATAAGGTAAGCATATTTAAAACCTATAACAATGACCTTACCATTATCCACACCCATTATCATATAATATTCTCCAATACCGACAACATACTGATTAGTTTGGGAGATAATAATCTCATTAGGATACCACTGATGATGTATAATGTAATCATTGTAATTCTTGTAAATAAATAGTGTGAAAAAATAAGTAATTAATTAATAATGATTAATAAATAAAAAGAAAGATGTGAAATATCATTAGGGAACATAGAAACACTACCTCCATCAACTTATGGTCTGGAGGAATTTTTTTTGTTCACTATATATTTATATAGTAATAGGGTACATATATATATATAATAGTTTTACATTCAATTAACCTACATGAACCAAGTATGTGTAGAGGGAATTGGAAATATATCTATAATACTAATTTTTTGATAGACATGGGCATAAGATAGAAATCCATAACTAGTATAACAAGACAATAATATAATGAAACAAAGTACATGAAATAAATCTCTTAATGATTGATAGCCATCATGTTGTTCTCAGTATATAGTGATTGTTTAATCATGACAACACCCGAACAAGGGATGGTGATTGTTCCGTAATTTCAACCATCGTTCCAGCTAGTCCTTCGATCCAGTTATCCTTTTGGGCCACATATAAGGCCTTAGGGAAGCCTCAATTCCATGGGACCACATAATCACTGATTATTCCCCAGAAAGTCTCACCAAAAAAGGAGGAGCCCCAGAGGAGGATTCTGAGCAAGTGAACTCCCTTGATAAAAACAAAAAGGATTTGGAGGAATGATAGGCTATGGTTACACCATCAAGACTAGAATGTGATTTCACTACAAACCAAGAAAGACAACCATGAGAAGGTGGAGAGCTACCTTCATGATGCAGATGATGGTGAAGGTGCGGTTCCATGTAGTGATAATCTGGTTGAATTCCATAAGACCTTTGTTTCATGTAATCTCTTATGCATATGCGTCATGAAATTTCGAATCCAAAGGGCCTTGTATGGTTTCACCCTCATCCATTGAATGTGGGCTATAAAAAATAAATAAAAAATGAATGCCTTCTCGAAATTCAGGTAGGGGAGGTGGCACGTCGTGGTGAATGTATAAATAGTGTCAATTGCATGAGAAATCATGTGTAATGTCTCATGTAAGAGAGCATGACACTATCATGATCATCAAATCCCTTAGCATCATACCTTACACTTAATAATTGAGTAATCATATTTATAATATAATATATGAGGCAATACCTTCCATCTATCTTGTTATCCATGTTAAATTACATATATGGAATTATAATTCTCATTGGTATTTTATACAATATAATCATAAGGTGTCATCTTACCATAAATTTTATGACATTACATATAACCATTATGTTTTTGTGAATAATGGAAACCATACTTGATTATAAATTTCATATAATTTGAACCCATTAAAATTCCTATAACATGTAAATTTCATTTGTAAGGCTCAATGGGCCATTTAGAAGGTGACATGGTCATTTCAGACATTTCTTATATGGGAAATTATATGTATAGGTTGTTGAAGCACATAAGAGGAGACTCAGTTCAATTAAATTATTATAAAAGTGGGATAGAGATAGTAAGATTATAAGCTAGAAACTAAAAAGGAGATCTGAGCATTTAGAAAAATAAACCATAATGGGAAATTCAACATGGAAAACTGAAGGGGTGTTCATAAAATAGGTAAAATATCTCTAAAAATCTAAACATAGATACAATCATTAATAAAAATGTTTGTTGTTAAATTATATATGATGAAATCAATAAAAATGTTGTTCTTATAAAAATATGTTGTACAAAATAATGACATTTCTTTTAAGCATCCAAACTCATGGGGAAAATGTCAAGACCACCCAATTCATGTTCATAGATGACTCCTCACTTGTTATCCACATCAGATTCAGTGAAGGTTGGAAGAGATCAAAGAAGTATTCCAACAACCTAAAAATATAGAAACAATCATTCTCCTAAATTTAATGATATATTGAAAGATAAAATAATATTGGAATGGATGTTATTAGAGAGAGCACTATATGGATTCTCCTGCCTTCGATAGAAATTGAATTATAAAACGAACGTGAGAGTTTCCTCAATGAATATATGCAGAGGTATGGGAAACAATGAGAGAATAAAACCAATAACATACCCCAAAAATGTAAGGATAAAAATAAAATAGGGTAATAATATAATGTGATTGAAAAATTTTATTTATCCTCAAAATATAATGATGCATGGTTAAGTCTCACAGATTAACAAATAGTGTTTATAAAATACCACCCACGGTTTCAATAAAATAAAAATATCTTCACATTTATTATGTTTTTATAGTATATGGGTTATGTTTGTGAATTTTTAGAGAAATTTGGGAGTTTATTGGGGATTTTATACATGTACACAATTTGTTCATGTTTTGGAAAAACTATGCAACACCTACTAGAAATAGTGAGCATTGAGATATGGTCTAAAGGAAAGGTTCAGAAATGTACATGATTTATTTAAACCTTGCAGAATCCTCGGGAAAGAATTATTTTTGGTATAGTGGGATTTATAATGGTTTGGGAATGGTTTGAACATCGTGTCAGCTAACCATGCGATGTTCAACCCTAGAGGTAGTATCATGAACACAGTTTGCACATTGTTTCCCTTAATGTGTGAGTAAAAATTACCAATTTAAAAACTAGATCAACAAAAAGTGGATCTATTTATGTATAAGGATTTAATTCATATTTTCCCCAAAAATATTCCTAACCCACTAATTTAAAATATCAATGGTTTCCAAACCACTTTCCATTGAATTGTAAGTAATATAGAGCCACTACATGTTGTTTTGAATCCAGATCTATACAGTAAGTTATAGTTCTTGGTTAATTATATTGGTTTTTCTTAGATCAGATTCCTTATTTCTCTATGGTTCATAGATCTTCATCCGCTGTAGTTATATCCAATATATTTTATTCAAATTATGATTACATTTTTCTTGGTTTATGATAGGTTAAGATATCTAAGATGATTTCATGAAGATTTAACCCGGTTTTGTTGTTATTTTTTTCCATTATTCCTTGTTTTCATAAAACCTAAGGAAGGTGGATTAACTATCAACTAATATATTTAGAATTTGATGGTTTGACTTCAATTTGATTATTTTGTGTGATATATTTTATTAATTTTATGTGTAATTTTTTTTAAAACCCTCTTGAGTGACGGTTTGTGGAAACATGTAAATTATGTGTTTTGTACAAAGTAGTATGGTTTATGGTTTTCAATGTTGATTACAAAATAAGGATTTTATAGAATTATGGTTAAGGGGTCAAATAAAATGACATAAATAAAAGGTATTTTTTTTTGAAATTAATGTGAATTGTTGATATTTATTGGTTTTTTGGATGTTATTGAACAAAATAATCGTTTTGTTCAATTGGTTGAAAATATTTTTTTGGGAATTGGTTTTCTGTAATGGATGTGTATGTTCAAGTGAAATTAGGAAATTAAAGGGTACATAGTCTCTCCCATCATTAGTGGGATGAATAAGGTTAATAGCTCTCTCCCATCAAAATAGTTCACTAGGCGACCTCTTAGGGAAAGGATGACTCAACAATTCTACGTATAAAGAGGTATAGGATTTCATGGGAGATTGAATGTGTGTATAAGTGAAATGAAATAGTTATGACAAAATGGAATTTGTTAAATGATTTTAGAATTTTTTTTGTTTCATCCCATGGACCTTGTGGTTGTTTTGAAAAATAGGATTCATTGGAAAAAAATTTTATTATGATATAAAATTATAGAAAATGTTTTATATAATATCATTTTATATTAATATTTATAACATTTTTTACCCATGTGTTTCTATTAGGGAATTAATTTGGGAAAATCTACTATGTTTCATTACTCACCGCTTATTTTGAAATGTGGATGTTACCAGGCTTCTATTTTTAGAGACATGGTAAAATGTAATGTATCTCACATTTTAGCATTACATCATCATACATGTGTTTTATGGTGGATTTAGATAATATATATTAGTGTAGCATTGGTGTTTTATTTTTCTTGGAGTCTTATTAGTTTTTTAGTATTACATTATTTTCATTGATATTATATACATCAACAATGGTAATTGGGTTTTGATAGATTTTCATAAATGATATATTCTATTATCTTTAATTATTATCATGCATCAAATAATGGTTGGTTTGGTTATGGATTATTTTGGTAGTCGTATTATTCATAATGGTAAAATCATCCCCCACTTTTGTTAAATCCTGTATACATTTTTTACGAGCCTTTGGACTATTTTGAATGTCGCTTAAAGTAATGTAATGTTCCATTATCATCACAATACAATGATGAGGGGAGAGATGTTATAAGTGGTAATAGTTTTGTTGGTCAAATGATTTTTTGCGATATTTTATATCAGATGGGTCATTCAATCTGTCTGGAACAAGTGGTCTTGGACTCAGTTTGGTTGTCTATCCAGGATTTGAAATTCAATAGGGTTTATTCCTAATGCTGCGATTGTAGAAAGGATTATTATTATCTGAACATTAATCATAGAGCATAAAAAGTTTTATCAAAACTATTTATATTGACCTTCATGTTACCTCGTATATGGGTACATATTCTTTTTGGAGATAGATAGAGGATTTAGAGTCTCAATTTATAGATTTAATATTATGAGATGAGTATGACATGAATTAGAAAAAAAAGCATCCCACTAGAAGTGAATAATTTATTTAGAGTAATGATATATGATTTATTGTAATGTGATGATTTTTTATAAATGTTATGTTGTTTACAAAAGAAAGATTTTCAAAAAGGGAATAGTTAGAAAATTATTAAAATGTTTTGTGTTTCAAAATATAGATAGATGTAAAAAAAATTGTTGAATGTTGAAAAGGATGATTTTGGAAGGTAATGTTATAAAACATTGGTGTGATTTAATTTTAAAGGTTATACCATAAAATAATAATAATTTATTCTTTGGATGTGTTTCTTTGTTTATACTAAGTCGCACTAAGTAGGCATCGTAGAAACCAACTGGAAGAAGATGTAGTGAATGTACTTTAACCTAAGCCACTAGTGAACCAACAACTAGTTCAGAGTATTTTCTACACGTTTCATTCAATAGGTTGTTGGAATAATAGCGATGGGAAATGAAATGTGGATAATTATGTCTAATTACATATATTGAATCCTCCCATATTTAAGGGTGATTTTGAACTAGATAAGGTATTGGACGATGTGAACATGATAAATCTTAAATTTCGTTTTATTTGTGCATCAACACAGATGATAACAAAACATGAAACATATATGCTGGAGGATATTTGATCATGGAATATGTGTGAAGGATTTTGAGGAATTTATTACAAACTATTCTATCCTCACATGTTCAAAATTAAATGAACAATGGACTTTTTCATCTAGAAGTAGTGTAATCTATTTTTCATATAGTATGATTGTAATTTCAAGATTTCATTATGCATCAAACAAGATGTCCTTTCTAGTTTTCCATCAAATAGACACATCATGGAATCGGATCTATATATTAGATTCACATGATGATTATTGTTATCTATGTTAAGGACTATACAAAGATAGTCAATAGAGAGATATTTGTTGAGAGGTACATCTCTAGAGATATGGGAGGAGGATGTATGTTGATAACCCTGGGAAATGGTGGGAAATCAAATGTTGGGGGATGGAAAATGCGGACACATATTTCTAATATGAAAGCATTAATCATAATCAAACAATCAGATCTGTGAATCTTCCTCAAAAACCAATGATCCAACATAGATGTTTTCAATTTGGTATGTTCGACCACACAATGTGATATTATATGGTACCTATTAGAGCATGAAACAACTACAATAAAATGATAAATATTAAAGTCCATTCTCATTGTACTATGAGATCAGGGCCCTTGCACACTTCTCAGATAACATAGTTTTCATATACATCGTTGGGAAAATGGAAAGACATTCAATTTCATAAATAGAATATAACTAGTTGTAGTGATTCTTGGAATAACATGACTCTTCAGGTAGGGAGGTAACACCCCGAGATTTAAAGAGATATATTATTTTTAATTTCTTTGATGTCTTCTATTATAAAATACACCAATATTAACGTGTACTATAAACAACACCGTATTATTCTGTAGTATACACAACACTATTCTTGGCTCTTGTTACACACAATTTCATGTTCGTTTTGTGGAAGTAATTCTACGCAACCTTATGTATAGATTTTTTATATATATAAATGAAATAAGTATTTATTATGTTATACACAACACCAAATGGAGCTTTCACTACACACATCCCTGAATTGGCTTTCAATACACGCAATCAAGACCTTCCTCGCTAGCTTGTGTAGTATGCAATAATGAGATTCACTAAACGAGATATTTTTATAGTATTGTTATGAACTAGCCGTTATGAATAGTAATAACCACTTTTTGAGATTTTATATATTCTATCATTCAAAATGGACTTCTTTTTTAGATTTTGAATGTCGAAATTAGCCTAGGTTGAATTTTTTGTATTTTTTTGAAAACATTCAATTTTTTATGAATAGTGAAAACACCGGGTTACTATTTAAAAACCGACTTTTTATTTAAATAATTATATTTTTATTTAAATTTATTTTAGGTCAAAATTGATACATAATACCTATATATGTTCAATGTAATTCATTTGAGTCCTTTTATAATAATTTTAGACATATAAAAATTTTATTGAACTTTTCACCATCTTTTACCCACCTCGTAGGAGAATTTGAAAATTTATATAAAACATAATTTTATCACTTATGTGAGTGTAATTTCATAAATTCAAGAGACACAGTTAATATCAAGTAGTAAAATGTGGTTCAATAAGATAATTTTTTTCCCCGAATAGAAACGTTTTACTTTTATTTAGGACGGTTAAAATTAAATAGGGTAATTAAGGGTAAAAATGATATTATTATTACCATAACACATGTAATAATTCTATTAGATAAGTTTAATTTGACCAAAAACAACAATAGGATTAAAATATTACCCTTTAGGTCCACTTGGATTAGATTAGGACACATATTATTATTTTATTTAAAGAAGTGTTAAAATAGATAAAATCAATGTTTAATAACTAAAACATTTTTAATATAGGGTTATACATAAGATAAATTTGGCTAAAAATATTAATTAGAAATCTAAAACGATTTCATACGTAAGGGTATTTTATTTATAATTTTTATACATTAAATAATTTACATTATTTGTGACACAATGATGAAGCTGTAATTACCTTATTAATGAAATATTAACATAATTGATTTTATAAATACACAAATAAATGTAATTTGAGACTTTTATGAATTAAACTAATTTTATAGGTTAATATGACATGTTCTTATTTATTAAATTAAAAAATTTCGTACTAATAATGTTTTTATTATTTTCACAAAAACTAATTACCAAATAGTGTCAAAATTGACATAAAATTGTTTTTAAAACAAATATTATATAATTAATTGTTTTTTTTCGTAAAAATATATGGTTAAACCAATTGACACAGATAAGTTTATATATATATAATGAACCACATGGTATAATTTTGGCTTATTATAGTATGTTTATTAACCATATAGAGTAAGAAAACTAGAAGACACCGTAAAAGTTAAATTATTTAACTTAGAGTTAAATCTAAATGATAAGGTTAATATAGTACATAAACATGTATAAAACCAATTTTAGTAGATTATATCTACCCGTACCCATATTAGCTTCATAATAAATCAATTTGGAGCTATTATAAACCGAATATGACTATATTATAAAATAATATTTTATGTTTTTCCAAAGATGCCCCTCTTCTACCTTATAAAAAGGGAACCACTTCCCTCTTCTCTTCACACCCTTTTTAGCATTAAATCTCTACCAAACCCATCCAGTTTCACTTTTGATCCTCTCTAGTTATATCATAGAGATTCTGGTATTCTCAAAATACCAACTCTAGTGCCCTAGGAAGATGTATAAAGGAGCTTTGTTGAGGAAGAGGTAATCTCTTCTACCGACTCTTTCATGTTTCTTTCTTCTTCTACTTACTCTTCTTTAGTTTTAAAATTATAATGTAATAACATCAGTATAAATTATATACTTATATGTTATTATAAATATTAAACAAACCTACTTCACCTTCAATCCATCCTACGGAAAACAAAATCACCGCACATGCGTACGTACGGAATATCGTCTCTACGCCGTGGTGTAATTAGTTTTTCCACCACCACCTTACATGGATGGGTATAATGGTGTAAATAATAATTTTATATGATTATAATAACATCATACTGATTCTAAGATATTATATCATCCACTCCAATTCTATTCAATAAATATGGTAATGATATCATCCCTCGTGCGTACGTACGGATTACCGTCTCCACTACGTGATGAGATTCATTCTCCATGTTAACCATTCAAGAATGATTATAAACTATATATATTGAATAATAATGAAATATATGACATAATTAATATAATGGATTTATGTATATATATATATATATGTCATTTACTAACTTCCATTCAAGTCAATAAGGAAAGGAAAATAGCATTCATCCGTACGTACGGCCTACCGTCTCCATGAACTGTGTATTTCATTTCATTCATCAATATATTACATATATATATATGTAATATATATGATATATAAATAATTATTTACGTTATAGAAGTAATTAGATCATGATATAACTAAAAATAACATCTTGAACAACAAGTCAAAACACGTTCGATAAATAAAATGATTTTACCCAAAACGATGCTTTAACATTGAATTTACAAATGAACAGGTAATATAAAGTCCTAAGTGAACCATATATGATTATTAAAATGAATATGATACTGTAATATGTAAATTAAATTATTTAAATCATTGTATAGGAGGTTCAGATACGTATGAAGCATATCAGACCTAAGGTAAGTGATAACTTTTCAAATCTCATTTTTATCCGAGATTTTTTATTCGTAAGTATTTACTGTGGTTATGTTATCATCCATGACAATGTTTTATAAAATTTTTTTAATGTATGGTTATGTTTCTTTTTACACAATTTTTAATTTTACAACATGTTATGAAAGGAATCTTAATTTTGTTTACCACTCGATGAACTTTTTTGACTTTTCTAAAAAATGTATGAGGATAACTTTTTTTAATTTATATGCCATGAACGGATTTTTATGGATTCAGAAAAAACCTTATTTTCATGAATATTACTCTACAATATTTAATGAATATTTTCAAAAATTCATTTTTTTAAATTGCATGGCATTTTTTGAAAAAAAAAACGATTTTGAAAAAGAATGTATATTTTCCTCAAGAATTCATTTCAATTGTTTTATCAAAATCATTTTCAATATAAGATTGAATTATTTCATATGTGTATGTTTCAAGTATAATTTCTCTATTATTTACATGGTTTCACTTTTCTTATGATGAAATGATTTCCATTTTTTGTATCGATTATGTTATGATGGGATGATGTTTATTAAACCCATCTTATACTTGGGAAATGACGAATGATTTATGTTCATGTTGTGGAACAAGTAAGAATGATTTCATTATGATATGGGTTGGACATATATCTCCCTCCAATTAATTGGTTAAAGGTTTATATCTAATGAGATAGACATGGATGGAATAGTAAGTTAATCTGATTCAATGATATTGGACTGGAACGAGGAGTGAACTCAATTCAGAAATGGACATTGTCCACTAAGATGGTCTTGGAAGCAATGCCTTGGATACTATGGAAATAATATCATGGGCTTAATAGTTTCCAAAATTAAATGTTTTATTCCCATGATATTTAATCATGATTGATGTTCCATTATGATCTTTTCCTTACGTACTCCCATGTTTTATGTCATTTATAAAGTATTTGATGATTAAACATTATGTTCATGTTTTTATGTTTAAACGTGTATGGTTTGTTTTATTTTTTTTCATGCTTACCCTTACTGAGAATTTGAGCTCACCATATTTATGTTTTCATTTCCCCAGTATATAAAGAAATGTTTTAGGTAAAAAACATAAGGGGAAGATCTTTATGGGAGATTTTGAATATCTTTCACCATGATTAGAAGATTATATTCCGAGTTTACAAAGAAACTAAACTATTACAGTCCGTATGTGTCTGTTTTTGTTATGTATTAAGTATCCCAAAAAATTTATGTAATGTCCATGTACGTCCAGATATGGGTCTCTACAGTTGGTATCAGAGGAAAGGTTTAGTTAACCATTAGAAACTAGGATGCGAAAACTTTAGTGAAATCCCTAGAGATATTTATAAGGTATGTCTAGGGATTCCCCTAAGGTTATGTATAAGTATAGTTTATAGTCTTAGAAATATGGTAATGATCATAGAATTATACCTAATATATTAGATATTGAAGGTACTACCCATTTATTATGTTTTTTCCCTAGCATGATTTTTTCCTCTCACAAAATTCTTTTTTTGGTTTTAGAAAATGGCGGGAAATATGAAGATTCCCGATAATGGAGGATATTATGGACAATGGAATGATATTCTTCATGAACAACCAAATTAAATTGTATTTGGAAGTCCAAACATCGTTATTAAGACTAATCAGAAATCTAATAATATGATAAATAATCTCAACTTTGGTAAGTTTGTTGACTCACCAAATAAGAGAATAATGGAGTTTCATGATTATCATAGAGGAATAAAAGTTCAATTTCCATCATGTAAATCATGTGGTAAGAGGAATCAAGGAGAATGTTTCAATAGAACTGGAAGATGAATTGGGTGTGGAAAATAAGGACACAAAGCCTGTAAGTGCAAAGGAAAAGGTTCAGTTAACACCATGGACAAGGATAATGGTATTGCTTGGACATCAACAAAGGTTAAATGTTTTAAATGTGGAAAGTACGAGAATTATGCAAACCAATTTCCAAAGGGAAAGTCTAATGATGAGAATCAGCATGGTCATATGGGTAGTATTTATGTTTATGATGATAGAGAGAGTACAAATGATATGTGAGATGAAATAATTTTTCATGCTCAGTCAATGGTTTAAGAAGGTAGTGGAATGATTTCTATTTATCAAGATTAATGTTGTATAAGTAATGGTACTATGGAATAAAGACACATCTAATGTTGTTGCACAACTGTTTTTCCTAAAGTATTTGAAAGTAAATGTTGAATGGTACCGGTAACCATGAAGGGATATTCAAATATTTTTGGAAGGTAGATGATATGTTCATAATGAATGTATTAGGTGATAATGAAATATTTGATAGTATTAATGAGCTCCTAACTGATATAAGGACAAAGTGATATCATGGTTTGAGTATATAGAATTTTTGGGATTTTGGTATGTGGAAAGAGTTACCTTTTGACAACATTCAAGTTTTTACTATGGTTCTATCATAATTTTTGTTTCAAGAGAATACATGATTAAGTTATTCACATGTTAGGAATGTGACCAACAAGAAATATCTTATGATATATAGGGGATAAATGATGGTATTCAAATTCTTGTTACATGAACTTTCAAGTAATCATTTTCTTTATAATATGAGCTTGGAACGAATTATTTTGGATAATCCTAAAGATTGGAATGAATTATGTTAGACATATGACAGTATTGTTTATGGCTAGAACTTTTTTCGAAATTATTGATGGAATGTTATAATAATGTAGTTTCAGAAAAAAGGGACAACATGCAGCACGGGCGACAACCCGTCGCATCAGAAAAGGCATTGGGAATTGAACCCACAACCGAAGTGCGAATAGCCTTTATCACCTACCACTGGCCTACAGGATGTCCCTCATTAGTATATATTTGTGTTAATTTACTATGTGGTATGATATATGAAGTATATGTCCATATTAGAAACCATATACGATTAATCTCACCATTGATGGACTTATGTACATAAATTTTGCTATCCTTAAATTTGAGACAGATGTAAGGACCTATAATTCTATCGCATGATCTACTAATACTTCACAAAATAAAAATTCAACATAATTTTTTTAAGAAATTAAGTGGAAATTATTCAATGGACAAACAACTATGATATTGTATAAAAATCATGTATGTATTTCTTCAAATTCAAAATTTTCAAATTTAGGGAAATGAAATTGAAAACCAAAAATGTTGTCCTAGTGCCCTTATATCGGATGAATCAGATGGTACCTTAGATCATCAAGAATTTATGGCTTTGTGATTGTTGTATTTTTTATAGACATGTTCTCTACCACTCTCCATCAGAACATGATGGTTAGATTTCTCTTCCACATCCATATTTTCACTTATGTTGTCCTATGTGGAAACCTAGTGCTGAGTTACTTTGGGTTACTATTATGAATCTAACTTCCCATTTTAAAATTATGTTTTAGTATTCCTTTTTACGATGTGGGTTTCTATGAATGAAACTTTCAATTAGTAAACCATTTAATACTCCGACGAATTTCGTGGAAAAAAATCTATTTTAAGGGGGTAGATTGTGACACCCCGAGAATTTATGAGATATATTATTTTTAATTTCATTTATGTCTTCTATTATACTCTACACCAATATTATCTTGTACTATATGCAACACCGTATTAGCTTGCAGTATACACAACACTATTCTTGGCTCGTGTTATACACAATTTCAGGTTCGTTATGTTGAAATTATTCTACGCAACATTATGTATAGATTTTCTTTAATGTATAAATGAAATAGGATTTGATTACGTTATATGCAACAACAATTGGAACTTTCACTACACGTAGATTTGACTTGGCTTTCATTACATGCAATCAAGACCTTCCTCGATAGGATGTGTAGTACGCAATAACGTGTTTCACTAAACGAGATATTATTATAATATTATTATGAACTTTCCATTATTAATAGTAATACCCAATTTTTGAAATTTTATAAATTTTATCATTCAAAATGGACATCATTTTTTAATTCGGAAAATCAAAATTTTCCTAGGGTGATTTTTTGGTATTTTTCTGAAAACATTCAATTTATGATTAATAGTGCAAACACTATGTCACTATTTAAAAACCGACTTTTTATTTAAATAATTATTTATATTATTTAAATTTGTTTTATAATGAAATTGATACATAATACCTATTTATGTTCAATTTAATTCATTGGAGTAATTTTATAATAATTTTAGATATATAAAAATTTTATTGGACTTTTTCATTGTCTTTTACCCATCTCCTAGGAGAATTTGAAAATATACATAAAACTTAAATTTACCACTTCTGTGAGTGGAATTTCCCAAATCCGATAGACATGGTTAATATCAATAAGTAAAATTTGGTTCAATAAGATAATTTTTTTGGTGGATAGTAACTTTTTACTTTTATTTACCACGAATAAAAGTAAATAGGGTAATTAAGGGTAAAAATGATATTTTTGTTACCCTAACACAAGTCGTAATTATATTTAATAAGTGTAATTCGACCAGAAACAACCTTATGAATAAAATATTACCCTTTAGGTCTAGTTGGATTAGACTAGTACACTTATTATTATTTTATTTAAATAATTGTTAAAATAGATAAAATCAATGTTTAATAACCAAAACAAATTTAATAGAGGGTTATACATAAGATAAATTCGACTAAAAAAATTAATTAGAAATATACAATGATTTCCTACATAATTGTATTTTATTTATAATTTTTATACATTAAATAATTTAGTTTATTTATGACACAATGGTGATGCAGTAACTACCTTATTAATGAAATATTAACATAAATGGTATTTTAAATACAAAAATAAATGTAATTTGAGTCTTTTTATGAATTAAACTATTTTTATAGGTTAATATGACATGTTATTATTTATTAAATTAACATTTTTTGAACTAATAATGTTATTATGATTTTCACAAAAAATAATTACCAAATAGTGTCAAAATTGACATAAAATAGTTTTTAAAACAAATATTATATTATTAATTGTTATTTTATTCTTAAAAATATAATTCTTGGAAAAATGACTTAGATATGGTCATATATATTAATAATGAACCACTTAGGATTCTATTTTCTTAATATATATGTTTATTAACCATATAGTGTAAGAAAAAAAGAAGACACAGTAAAAGGTAAATTATTTAACATAGAGTTACATCTGAATGATAATGTTTTTATAGTAATCTAAACATTTCTAAAACCTACCGGTTGAGAGGATTTATACCCATCCCCAATTTATCTTCGAAATAAATCTACTTGGAGTTATCATAAACAGATTATGACTTTATTATAAAATAATATTTTGTGTTTTTCCAAAGATTCCCCTCTCCTCCCTTATAAAAAAGGGCACCTCTTCCCTCATATCATCACACCCTTTTGAGAATTTAAGATCTGTTAACCCCTAAAAATTTCTATTCTCAACATCTCTAGTTATATAATAGAGTTTATGGTCTTCTCAAAAGGCAAACTCCAGTTCCCTAAGTATATGTTTAAAGGAGGTGCGCCAGGGACGAGGTAATCTCTTCTACCGACCCATTCACATTTCATCCTTCTTCTACTTCCTCTTCTTTAGTTTTTTCATTATAAATTAATAGAATCAGTATTACATATATACTTATTTGTTATTATAAATTTTAAACAACCCTATTTCACCTTCTATCCATCCTACGGAAAATGAAATCACCATGCGTGCGTACGTGCGGAATACCATCTCTACGCCGTGGTGTAATCAGTTTTTCCACCACCACATTACTTGGATGGGTATAATGGTGTAAATAATAACTATATATGATTATTATAACATCATAATAATTCTATGATATTATATCATACACTCTAATTCCATTCAATAAATATGGGAACGATATCATCGCTCGTGCGTACGTACGGATTACCGTCTCCACGACGCGATGCTATTCATTCTCCATGTTAACCATTCAAGAATGATTATAAAGTATATATAATGAATAATAACAAAATATATGACATAATGAAACTACTGGATTAAAGTTTGTATATATATATATGTCATCTACTTACATCCATTCAAGTCAATAAGGAAAGGAAAACATCGTTCATGGGTACGTACGGCCTACCGTCTCCAAGAACGGTGTATTTTATTTCATTCACATATATATTATATAAATATATAATTAATATATATGATGTATATAAATAATTATGAACATTATAGATGTAAGTAAATCATGATATAAGTAATAATAATATCAAGAAAAACATGTCCAAACACGTACGATGAATAAAACAATTTTACCCAAAGCGCTGGTTTAACCTTGAATTTACAAAAGAACAGGTAATATAAAGTAATAAGTGAACAATATATGATTATTACAATGAATATTATTATTTAATAAGTAAATGACACTATTTAAATCATTATACATGAGGTTTTGATAAGTACGAATAATATCGGACCTAAGATAAGGGATAACTTTTACAATCTCATTTATATTCTAGATTCATTATTCCTAAATATTTACTAGGGTTATTGTTATCATACATGCCCATGTTTTATAAAAAAAATCATATATGTTTAAATTCCTTTTTACAATTTTTTTAATTTTACCACATGTTATGAAAGGAATCATATGTTTACCTCAAGAGGAACTTTTCTGACTTTTCCAACAAAAGTACGAGGAGATTGTTTTTTAACTTATATAGAATGAATGGATTTTTATGTTTTCAAAACACATTATTTTCATGAAGCATACTCTACACGATTTAATGAATATTATCAACAAACTCCGTTTTTTTAAATTTCATGGAATTTTGTGTAATGAAAATGATTTTGAAGAAGAAAGGTAATTTCCTCAAGAATTTATCTCAATTGTTTTATCGAAACCATTTTCCATATACGATGGAATTATTTCATATGTGTATAATTCAAGTATAATTTATCTATGATTTACATGGTATCACATTTCTTATGATGAAATGATATCCATTTTTTTATATGGACTATGTTATGATGTTATGATGTATATGATACCAATTTTATGCTTTGGGTAATGAGGAATAATTTATCTTCATGTTGTGGCACAAGTAAGAATGCTTTAATTATGAGATGGGTGGGACATATATCTCCCTCCAATGCATTGGGAAAAGATTTATATCTAATGAGATAGACATGGATGGAACATTAAGTTAATCTGGTTCAGCGATACAGGACTGGAACGAGAAGTGAAATCGATTCAGAAAGGGACATTGTCCACTACGATGGTCTTGGCAGCAATGCCTTGGCTACTATGGCAATCATATTATGTGATGTACGGTTTCCACAATGAAATTTTTTATCCCCATACTATTTTATCATGATTGATGTTCCATTATGATATATTCATTACATACTTCAATGTTTTATATCATTGCTCAAGAATTTGATGTTTAAACATTATTTTCATGTTTTTAAGGTCAAATGTGTAGGTTTGTTTTATTTTTTCGATGCTTAACCTAAATGGGTATTTGATCTCACCCTTTTTATGTTTTATTTTCCCTAAGATATAAAGAAAAGTTTTATGTAAGAAATCAAAAGGGGAAGATCTTTTTGGGAGATGTTGAATATATTTCACCATAATTATAAGATTATATTTCGAGTTTCCAAATACACTAAACTATTACGGTCCTTGTGTGTCTGTTTTTATTATGTATTAATTATTCCCTATATGTAATATAATGTCCATGTACGTCAAGCTTTTGTTCTCTACAAGGGAAATGTCAACATGAATAAAAAAGCAATGTATATAGTGGATGAAATTATATGGAGCTAAACAGGTTATTGAGGATGACCGTCCTTAACCATCAACTGTTGAAGGTGTGATTAAATTGAATTTCACCCTTATTTATTTGTTGTTTGATATTTTTGAATCTCATTTTATTATTTCTTATTGTTATTTTTATTTAATATGACTAAATTTTTATATGATTCCTTAAATGATAAGACATAAATATTTTCGTAGTTAAAGTGAATTTTTATCATTAATGTGTATATCATGTTATATAGTCGTTTATGGAACCAATAGGAAATGGATTCATTATATTATAGAAATTTATTTCAATAATATAATCCTACATATGGATTTGATAACAACGTTCAGATCTCACATCGATAGTTAGTCCATAATGGTCATTTTTACAAATTAGTATATCATCGATCATCGGTTTTTATGAGACAAGACTATAATGGTTTGTGTACTTGGCATGTTGTCACATTTTGATGGGACTCTCTTTTTCCAGTTTACAATATTTATCTTGGTATATATGGTAATTATTTAATATTATAGTCTTCCAGTAGTGGTCATTTCATTTCCTGGTGTTTTTCCTACAAACATATTTGGGTAACCCATATAAGGGATGGGGAGTTTATGATTGATCTCCATCTGAGGACTAGTATGATTTCCCCGATGTCATATAAGATGGAATCAATTAATTATAGGGAATCAAATATTCATTTATAAAATCTATAATTAAAAGGGTTCATTGGGATAATCATTTCTCTGTGGGTAGCACCCGTTTTTTTGGGAACAAGATAGATAAAAAGCTTCTTTGTTTTACATGTTATCATATTCATAACCACGTTATGATAATGAATCAAAATCCACTTCCATGCATTGATGATCTATCTGATCAACAGAAGTGTTCATAATTATTCTAATAAATTTAATTGCAATGAGGGAATCACCAATTTCGAGTTTGAGTGGGGGATATTCCAAAGATAGCTTTCAGATGATGTTGTGGAAATTTTGAATATGTGGTAGAGCCTTTTGTTCTAATGAATTAACTAACTGTAATTATATGGAATTTTTGAATTAGATATTTTAAAGGAATAACAATTCATTTTTTGTTGTGTTTGTAGATGACATATTTGTGTATTCAATGGTAATGGTGGAGAATTAGAAACCCTTGGTGATAGTCTTGGGAATATATAGTGGCTATTTTTTGTATTTCAATTTATCAATGTGAGATTTATTGAAATACACGAAGTGCTTTATAGGACATGTAATACTCGGAAGTGGTTTTTTAGTGGATTTGGAGAAGAGAAAGGATGAAATCTTTTGAAAACCACCAATGAATGTCTTGGAGGTATGATGTTTATATTTTCTAGATTTTTATACATGACACAATATTTGTAATTTTTCACCACTAGATTAACCTATTATCACATTAATAAATAATAATTTTCAATTCTAGTGGATTGAATAATTCCATAAATATTTTCAAGACCACAAGCATCCTCTCACATCAGAACCTATCTTTATATTTCATCTATAAGGACTAGGGTACATGGTGTATTTTGATGCATAGGGATACTGGTTTTGATGTGTTATCAAGAAAGGAGAACATGTTTTTGCTTATGGATCAAGGAATTTATAAGTGCATGAGAAGAATTACCCTCCACATGATTTTGAGTTAGATAATGTTTCCCATTTTTTGAAGACATTCCATCTGTTTCTATTTGGAGATAAATTTTGTGTTGATAGATCCCAAGAGTGTGAAACTAAATTTCTCACAATGATATTTTAATATGAGACAATGAATATGGATTCAATATCCCTAAATGTTCAAATTTTACCTGATTTATACATTCAGAATATGGAAATTTTGTCACAGATACATTAATTGTAAATCCATATTCTCAGTTGGAATAATATTCTTTAGATGAGTAGTAGCTAATGTCATTCCAACCCGAAATGCACATGGGCAACGAAGAACAAGGTTATATTGTTATTTTATTCATATTTTTGGTGGATAATTATTTTTTAATGATGCTAAATTAGGCATATACATATGATTCATAATGTGTTGTGATGAGTTCAAAACATTATGGGGGGGGGGTCCATTGAGGGATGAAAGTTGGAAGAGATTTTTGTGTTGTAATTCAGATTTAGGAAGGTCATACCAATGGATTATCATGACCAACTTCATCATTTTTACCACCATTCATGATTTGTGGTTCATCTAGGAATAAAGAATATGTATAAGGTGTTCAAATAAATATTCAGGTTGAGTGGAATTAAAAATAAAGTGGTTGAGTTTGTTTTGAGATGTATAAATTTTCATTACGTAATGGAAGTGTGTCAACAACTATAATGAATGTTTTATTATTTACCCATTCTAGTTTGGATTTCAAAGAATATAGTTATATATTTTCTGTTAAGTATCCCTTGAATAGTAAGAAAACATGTTTCTATATGGATGAGAGTTGATTATCTCAAAAAGTCAGCTCATTTCATCCCTTTTATTGAATCTCATATGGTGATAGATATATCTAATATATATATAATAAGATTTATATAAGCATTTATTACCTGTTTCAAACATATTGGATAGATATCTATGGTGTTATATCTGATTTCTGGGGATCCTTAGAGAAATCCATTGTAAATTAGTTGTCAATGAGTATGACGTATCATCCTCAAATGGACAACCAATTCCAAAATATGATAATTTTTTTGATAACTTGTAATAAGATTGTACAATAGGATTTAGTGTATCATTAGAAAGATATATATTCATTTGATTATTTATTTTATAAGAACATTTATCCGGCCTAGATACGAATGGATATATTTCAAGAATTGTATAGGAATCCTCATCACTCTCCACATTTTTTATTGAAACAGGAAAGAAATAACTATTTGGGATGATCTTTGTCCATGAAAAAATAGAGGAGATTATGTTGATCATGAAACTGATGGAGACATCTGATAATTTTCCAACAATATTAAATGGATATTCGTATATATACATTGTCATTTCCATTTAGTGATCATGTGTTCTTGTGTATTTCTCCATATCATGGGTATCAGTATCTTGGAAGAAATGAATGTTATCTCCTTTTTACATTGACCTATTTGAAATACTGGGTCTGGTTGGTGAGGTGTCTTATATATTGTAATTACAACAATAGTTCAGTGTAGTGAATAATGTGTTCCATGTAACTTAGTTGAAAATGTATCATACTAATCATAACCATGTGATTCAATGGTATAATATTGAACTAGAGGTTTATGCATCCTTGGTACAAATCCTTCATTGGATTTTGGAGAGGAAACATAATGTATTGGGTGGAAAGGAATTGACCTATTATGAGTTTTGTAATATCAAGGTTAGATTAGTGAAGATACTTTCAAATTTGATATGTATATTAATGAGACGTGGGTGTAAATCTTTCAAAGTAGGAATTGTTTACTACATTCCAGGGATTGAAATTCCAATGGTGGAGAGAACAATGCACCATCGATATCAATTTAGTATTATATTCTTTATGATTTTAACTATGTAGGACATATGGGTGATGTTTTGGAGTGTTTAGAGAACATTATGAGTATTTTGGTGGATTTTGTATGGGTGCACATTTGGTGGATAGTTTGGGAAAATTGTGAAACACGTAACTAAATCCATTAAAATTTTGACAAGGGTTAAATAAAAGGAAAACAGGTTGTGCATGTTTTTTTAAAATAGTGGATAATCCTAGGAGAAAATCTGATTTGATTGGTAGTTGTATTTTGTCTTGGTTGGCACACAGATTTGATACCGTGTGAGGTAACTGTGTGTGGTTAAATCCATGTAGAATTTTCTTGTGCATGTTTAGAAAATATTTTGGATAACCATGCAACTAACAGAACACATTTTAAAATCTATATCCAAAAATTTTGATATAGCATGGTTTATAGTTTTAACAACTCATTTTTACATCAAATGGCCCAAACATAGGATTTTTACATGTCAATTATTTTTTATCCTCTCATCATAAAATAGGATATCAATTGGGGTTTCTCGTTGGTGTTTTGACACTAGATCATCATGTTAATTAATTGTTATGGGTTTTCATTGATGGTTTTTAGATCATCTTCTCTATATCTCTCACTTTATAGATCTACATCCTATTATATTTGATATAATATAATGGATTCCAAATACATTTATATTTTTCTTGGTTTATGATAGGGGAAGAGATATATGGAATTTTCAAAGAGAAATAATATTTTTTAATTGGATTTCTTCATGTATTTATTAATTTTCAAAAGAAAACCTATGGTAGGAGGATTAACCCATGACTCCTCTATTTAGAATATAATATCTTGATTTAAAAAGATAATATCTTTTGTGATATTGATTTTTAATTTATTGTGTAGTGATTTTTAATAACAATTTTTTGTGATGGTTTATGGAAACATGGATGTTGGGTTTTTTATATAATGTTTCTTAATTCATGGTTTTAAAATTTATATTTTATGTAATTTTGGTTAATTTATTACTAATAAATATTTTCAATAAATGGGATGGATTTAATGAAATTAATGATAAAGGTTTATTTGAATAATTTGTTGGAAGGTCATCTATAAAAGATTTCTTTTATTAAATTGAATGTAATTGTTTTATAGTAATTGGTCTTTCATAATGGTTGTGTGTGTTCATGTGAAATCAGAATACATAATGGTATAGAGTCTCCCCCTTCGTTAGTGGGATGGATAAGGCTCAAGGTTCTCCCCCTTCAAACGGGTTCACTAGTTGACGCCTTAGTTTAAGGATGACTCACCACTCATGAGTATACGTAGGTCTTTATTTTCATGAAAGGTTTGATATGTGGATATGCTAAATGGAGTGGTTAGGGAAAAATATAAATTTTACAATGATATTATTGCATAGTTTGGATTCAATTTTTCAAAATTGACGTTCTTATGAAAAAATGGATTCATTGGGATTGTTTTATATTTTGATATAACCTCTATTTGAAATAATTTTAATAAAATATTTATATATAAGTGTCACTAACATGTTTCATCCAAGTATATTTATTAGATATTCCATTTGGGGAAAATATATGGAGTTCCATTACACATCCCTTCTTTGGAACTTTTTTCTTTTGGAGATGTGGTTTATCGAGACATCGGAAAATGAAATCTATGTCACATATTTAGTAGGTAATATGTGATACATGGGTGGTTTTTTGTATTTGTAAAATGAAGATTGATGGAACCTTAGAATTTTTGTTGACTTTGATTATTGTTGGATTTTTAGTTTAATGTTGTTTTTAATGATATTATATTATTCTGATGTGGTACTGGGTATTAGTTGGATTTTAATAAATGATATATCAAGGTTTTATTTTTATGTTACCATATTTTATATAGTGTTTTTGGTTATTAATTGTTTCTTTAGTTATTTTATTTTTATATTTAAAATCATTATACACATGTTTTGATGCCCTTCAATATTTATATCTAGCACTTGGAATCATGGTGATGTATCTTAAGGAGATGTAATGTTCATGGCCCTTCTCAACATAATAAATAAGGGAGGGATGTTACAAAAACCATGTTTAAGACACTATTTAAATAATTTCCTAGAATTTTTAAAGTGCATCAATTCTTAATCCATGCACAAACTATGTGAAATTCCTTAGAAAAAAACTATGGTTTTATCTATGGATATGCATCTCGTGTTGCACCTCTATTTCTCTACACATAGTTAAAGTAATCATGTGACATGGTGATAAAGAATAAAATTTCACATATTTAATAATGTATTTCAATGTTATAAATCCCACAAATGTGTTATTTTATGGGAAATTGTCACATTTTTAGGTTTCAGTTGTATTTTGATCTCAAATGGAAAAATGGATTAATTTTGGGAGTTAACAGTTTTATTTGTAATATGTATATTAGCCATAACATTTTCTAAAATGAACCAAATTTTGAAATTCCTTTTTTGTAGGTTTCCATACATATTGGGCCTAATTTCATCATTCTCTAGTCCCAGCTCAAAAAATCATTTGGATGCCCAAAATCAGCTCACATTCTAGACCTCGAAAACTGTGTGTCGATCAGGAATTATTTACAGATTAGCTCTTATCTCGAGGTACACTGGCCCAATGGAGCTGATATTAAACATCGAGCTAGAAGAATAATTAATTAACATCTTTCAGTAAAGAAACCACGTCTGAATCCACTGATTAGATGGCCATAATGGAATGGGAAGTTGGATTTTTGGAAGATGAAGAGTCACATGGATAGATTAAATGTTTCCTACAAAAACAACCACAACTCAATCATAAATGGACAAATCAGACTGAACATTTGTGGAAGGACAAGAATGATTATGTGGATGAACTTCCAATAAGGTAATAGTTCCCAATTCTGGTGTTAAATGGGTCTATAAGTTGAAGAAATTCAAAAGAATGAATATGAGTGATATTTCCTCATCCTTTTCCCCTATAATTATGTGTCTCCTCTCCCTTTTAGAAGGATAGACATCTCCAGGGGTCTAGGATGAGTATTTTTATTGTAATAGTTATTTTAATTTTTTAATATATACTAGTTTAGCTTTCATCTTCATATCTTATTTCTCCCATTTATATTATTTTATGTATTCTCCAACCGTTATTCCCTTCTCAACTCCACTGAAAATGGAGAAATAACCTCAATGCTTGTTCAAGGGAGGGAATGGTAGGTTTATTATCTTAGTGAGATTTAATTTTATTATCCTTTATTTAATTATAAGATTTTTGGTGGTGGTTAAATTTATTATGGTGAGAGGTCACACCATTTTCTCTACAACCAATGTAAAGAACTGTAAATTTTAAGGAAATTTTTATCATAAATTCTATGATATTTTACGAGTACGCAGTTTATGATGGAACCTGGTTCCGAGGGCTGGTGTTCCCGAAATCAATTTCTGAGGGTTAGCTCGAGTACGTTCAGTGAACGAATGAGTGAGTTTTTCAATCTTTTAAACCGAAGCTCAGAATTGTAATTTGAGGGAACTGATAGAACCACATCACCAGTAATTGTTTAGGAGGACCTTTACCGAAGATGTAGCTACTCGGGAGGTGTTGTTAAAATAATTGATTAAATGAAAAGTAAAATAAAATTGTGTTGTAATTTTTTTCCTTTATTCTAAGTGGTTTTATCATAGGTGTGGGAATTGGGGTGGGAACCACTAGTTACTAACTACCCTTGAGAGGATAAATGTGGGGTGGGTCCCACATGAGACCCAACACTTCACATTCCCTAACTCCTTAACTCCCCCTCTATTTGAGTAACTCCCCTCTCTACCTCCTAAAATCTTTCCAACTTAACACATAATTAATTAGACCAGTCATGTTTAATTAATTAAGTGTTTTGGAATTTGAATTTGTAATATTTGAATGCATGACTTGAATTAATAAAATAAGGTGAGACTTATTTTATTTTGGGGGTTATCTTGTTTTGTTGGGAATTGGGGACAAAGCTTTAAATTTGTTGGAAGAACATCATCCTTCCGTGATGAATGACACCCTTCGATGAAGAAATTTGCCACCACAAGGAGAGACGACATGCCATTCTTTCTTCTATCTGTAGCTAGTGTGGGAGGTCATTCCCTCCAAGGACACACGCCAACGACGTCTTCGAAACGTCACCCTACAGTGCCATCTTCCGCGTCACTGGAAAACGACCTCGTTTATCGAGGAAGGGTGTGTTTGGATTCAGTAATGATTTTCATTCCTTCCATGTTGTTGTTCCTCACAAACTGCTTGTTATCGGACTATCATTGAAGGGACCGGACAAAACAAACATAGTCTGATTACTCCGCCATTCTTGTGAACATATGTGGATTTCTTCCTCTGTTCGGGTACTGTGAATCAAGCAATGTGTTCGGAGCCAATCCGATGTCTGAAAACATCGTAAATGGACTCAGGGAATCGGGGTGTCCTAAACATAGAAGTATTATAGAAATCGGATCATCGGAACGAGGAACGAACACCTCGAGAGGTGTGCTGGCCAGAGGCGTCATTTCCTGGAAAATTCCAGAATACACGGAAGGTACTCTAGGAGTACACGCCGGGTAGTACAAGAGTATTGTGGCTTCCGTTTCAGACAATATAAAAGTAACACATGGCAAGTGACTCTAGACACATGGAATATACTCTTCACACTGTTTGACAAATAATACTTCGATGGACATGGCCTGTATTTAGAAAAAATACTAGGGCATGGGCAGAACCACACGACCAAGATGCATGGCATGTACTACCTTCACCATGGAAGAAGGGGCTTCATGATGAATCGACGTGTATTATGGGAATACACGGACATGGGCGGAGTACCCAAGAATGTACTCCACCACACAGCCAGGCATGGCCAGCGTACACGGAGCTGACCCCAGAAGTTTGGACAACGCGTGTTACCAGACCACAGGATGTGTACATACTTTTTACACGAACATCCTTTCTACACGGGATATGGTACATGGTTAGTACTCGTGGATTGGATACACAACTTGTAACCATACCACAAACCATGTACTTTCTTATTTACATGACCAGTCCCATGACACGGGCTGCTTACAAGGGCAGTACCCGGTGTCTGATAACACGATGTGTACCATATACCTACACACCATTTACATTTGGGGAAATATCCTTTTCAATGTGTTATGGACACGTTCTACTTGTTTTCCCCCTATGAAGTCGGACGGAACGTTGGAATAAATCATCTATAGTCTTCATGAGGGTTGATGTATGCACCCATTTGACTCATTGAGGGGACCCTCCCGGGATCGAGCATGATGTGTGCCAGAACCCTAGAGCTGGCTGCAACTTCGATGATTACCATGCTGGGATCCTCCGTGGGTTCGACGATGATGATGAATGTACATGGATCCTATGTGGGTTCGAAAGCGAGGATGATTGTACTTGGATCCTACATGGGTTTGGCAGTGAGGACAACTGTACTTGGATCCTACGTGGGTTCGGCAATGATGGTTACTGTACTAGGATCCTAAGTTGGTTCCGCAGTGATGACTTCTGTACTTGGATCCTAGGTGGGTTCGGTAGGGGAGATGATTCAGAAGCTATATCTATCATCTCTACCACTCTTTATGAGTATTATATCTGTGTGAGCTGAGTCTTGATTTTCAGTCATAGTCATCGATAATATTTACTTGCTTTCCAGTGTGGATTGGGTTATTCAATCCTATGTGGACTGGGTTGTACATGGGCTCCTGAGTTGGAATAGAGCTAGAATTGAGGACTTATGTATATGTATGGGTATATACCTATGTAGAGTTGGTTGAAACCTTGTGTTTGTATCTTTCCATTGTGTATTATCCTTTTTTGGTTATGGGAGACCTTCGAGGGTCTCGGGGTCCCTACTGAGTATCATATACTCACCCCTGCACAAGCATTGCCCGCACGAAGTTGTGTTGGATCCAGACGACGGACAACGCTGATCGTGGTTGAGTCTTGTGGAGCAGAATGGTGCCTTGAGGTGGACCACTTGGTGGGGCGTACATGGAGTAGACTGAGGAGAACATTTGTGCCCACCCGTCAGGTGGGACAGCTGGAGGAAGACTCAATGGTTGTTGATTTACCTGACTACTATTGTAATTTATTTTCTTAGTTCAACTGTACTTTCAGTTGGGTTTATAAACTGGCTCATTTACTTTCCATCACTTACTATTATACTCAGTTTACTTAGTGTTTACTTCTGCTTGCATACTCTATTGTGTTTTTTTCTTATATAAAGCAACTCATTCACTTCTAATGGGATTTACGACTTTAGTACCAGTTGCTAGCCCTTGGCCTATGGAATGAAGTATTGGGGTAGTCACGGCATGGGCACCGATGACAAGTCATGAAAAATTGGCCTATGAGTGCACTGCAAAAGTTTCAGTGTAAGAGGCCGCCCATGTTCAGTGGGGAGATGGACCCTTAGGAAGCCGAGGATTGGCTAGAGGCTGTTGTTCGAGTCTTTAGATTGGTAGAGACACCAACAGACCTCATATTGATCATTGCAGCGAGTCTCTTGCACACAACAGTATGTAGATGGTGGATCCTGATTCTTTAGGTACACGATGAGGCATCTCTAATTTGGGCGGACTTCGAGAGCCTCTTCCACTCCGAGTTCTTTCCAGCCACCCTCCGTGCGGTGCACATCCAAGAGTTTCTCCAGCTGCGACATGGAAGCATGATCGTAGCCTAGTATTCGGTGAGATTTACCGACCTCTCGCGCTACTCCATTGACATGGTATGAGACCCATTCTTCCGGTCCCAGTCCTTCGAGCATCGACTGAGGCATCAGGTATGAGATTTAATTATCTCCCTCAGCATTCTGACATAGGCTGGATTATTGGTGAGAGCCCTTCTTGTGGAGAGCTTCCTTGTCGAGCCTACACCAGTAGTGAGACCTACCGTAGGGCGGCACGTAGCGGAATATTCTACAGCCAGCAGTAGAAAAATGTCACAGAGGTCAATGCGGACTAGGCCATCAGGAGGGAAACCATAGGATACTGGTTCGTATGTGTGGTGCACACGCAATTGATCCAGTCATACCAGAGGCAGACAGTGCTATGCATGAGGTGGGTAGGGCCACATGGTGCGTGACTACCCCACCCAACATGCAAAGAGGCAGCAGACGGTTGAGGGACCACCCAGGAAGAGGTAGAGGTTTGACCATGGTAGTCTTCATGGAGCATACAGATGAGGTAGAGGAGCTAGCCGAGCAACTGGAGGTGGACGATGCTTCGAGGCTCTACCACCACCACCACCAGGAGCTCCACCCCAACTACAGGGAGCTGGCGGACAGAGGAAGGGTCAGCTTCAGGCAGTGGAGGTTTATGACCACGGCGCAGCTGATATGATTCGAGTTACTATCTGTGTCTACTCCACCCTTTCTGCAGTTCTTATATACATAGGAGCGAGAGATTCTTTCATTTCCACTACCCTTTTCTGGATCTCGGAGATTCCAACAGTGATTTTGGCTCGATCCTTACGGCTAATGACTCCTATGGGAGAAAACTCGATGATTACACACTAGCACAAGTAGTGTGAGATTACTCTAGGAAGCAAGAGCTTGGGCTGGGATATACTTTTAGAGGCATCGAGGAATTACAACATCATCTTTGGAATGGATTGGTTATCTACTCCTCATGATCAGATCAACTATATTAGGCGCACAGTGCGTTGTGTTTTCACCGATGGGAGTAGTTTTACCTTTAACGGTGAGAAGGGAGCCTTTGCAGTGTTTGATGGACTCACACAGATGAGAGGAAAACCTATCACACATCAGTTGGATAGTCTCATCCTAGGAGCAGTTGATGTGCGGAGTCCAAGTTTTCCTAATGTGGTGGATCAGTATGTAGACGTTTTTCAGACGAGGTTCCAGGACTACCTCCTCGTAGAGAGGTAGAATTCTATATTGAAATGTACCCCGGGACAGCCCAGATATCTACACCACCATATCGGATGGCTCCTGCTGAGCTTCATGAGCAGCGAGTACAGCTGGAGGACTTGCAGGGCAAGGAATTAATTTGACCCAGTGTTTCACCCCGGGCTTCTCCGATTTTGTTCACCAAGAAGGCGGACAGGATCTTGCGAATGTGTGTCGACTACCGTTTCTTGAACCATGTGACATTGAATAACAAGTATCCAATTATTAGGATTGAATACCTCTTTGATCAGCTCAAGTGAGAACGCTGGTTATCGAAGATAGACCTCATGCTAGGGTATCATCAGCTCAGAGTTCGAGACGATGATGTGAAAAAGGTGGCTTTCAGGTTTTGGTATGGCCACTATGACTTCTTGGTTAGGCATTTAGGTGTAACCAAAACTCCTATAGTGTTCATGAGTCTCATGAACATGATATTCCATCCTTACCTCGATCGATTTTTTGTAATCTTTATCGAAGACATATTGATTTACTTGACTACGGAGGAGGAGCATACCTAACACTTGCGGGTTGTACTAGATAAACTCCGAGAGCACCAGCATTATGTTAAGCTCACGAAGTGCCAGTTATTGATTCGAGAGGTCAACATCATCGGGCACATCATCTCTGAGGTGGGAGTTACAATGGATCCTGTGAAGATCGAGGCAGTTCTAGCTTGGGAGCCACCCAAGAGCGTGATGGTGGTGCAATGTTTCCTTGGTTTGGGTTGGTACTAGAAGAGATTTGTTCCAGAATTCTCCATAGTTGCAACACCACATTAAGCTTTGATGTAGAAGGGGAAACCCTTTGTGTTGTCAGATAGATGTTAGTAGAGCTTCCAAGAGCTGATAAAAAGTTTGACTAGTGTACCCATCATGAGGTTACCAGAAGAGAGAGTTGGGTATATAGTTTATTGCGATGCGTAATTGACTAGACTCGGGTGTGTCTTGATGCATGAGCGAGTAGTGATCGCCTATGGTTCATGACAGTTGAGGTAGCATGAGAAGAACTATTCTACCCATAACCTGGAGTTAGCAGAAGTGGTCTTTTCCTTTAATATGTGGCGGCACTATCTGATGGGTGAGCTCTTTACAGTCTACTCTGACCACCAGAGTCTCATGATCATCTTCTCACAGAAGTACATAAAACTGAGACAACAGCTATGGCTCAAGTTCCTCCAGGACTATGAATTTGAGATAGTCTATACTCCTACGATGTGGAACGTATTAGCTGAGGCACTCATAAGGTGATCGGGCATTCAGGTACTTGGAGAGGTGATAGAGAAACAAGCCGCATAGCAGATATCTTTCATGGATAGAGATGGATAAGCCTTTCTACATTCACTCACAGTCACTCCTCCACTACATCAGCAGGTCATAGATTCACAACATGGGGACAATGATTGTGAGACGCGACGTGCCTAGATATCCATAGGATAGGCACATGATGGATTTTATGTCAGAGGCGACTACGTCATTATTTTCAAGGGACGTACCATGGTACCATTTTCATTACAAGAGGAGGTTCTGAGAGAGTTTTAAATGTCCCCATTGGTGGTACATTCATGAGTTGAAAAGTTGTACCAGGATATTAGACGATAGCATTGGTGGCCAGGTATAAAGAAGGCTGTAGAAGAGTTAGTTTGACGGTCCCTCACCTACCAGCAGGTGAAGGTGGAGCACTAGGTACTAGAAGGCTTAGTACAACCCTTAGAGGTCCTACATTGGAAGTGGGATGGGATATATTTGGATTTCGTGACGAGACTTCCACGTAAATCCAGAGTACACGACTCCATCTGGGTGATTGTCGACCGAATCCCCAAGTTGTCCCACTTCATACCTATCAGAGAGAAGGGATAAATGGAGATCCTGAGAGGCCTCTACATTCAAAAGATCGTACGGCTTCATGGTGTGCCATCATCTATCATCTCGGATCAAGATGCTCACTTTACATCCTGTCTTTGGAAGGGGTTGCAGGAGGCTTTTGGGATGAAGCTACGCCTGAGAACCACCTTTCACCCTCATATGGATGGCCAGACGGAGAGAACCATTCATACAATCGATGACATTCTCTGTGCATGTGTCCTCGACATTGGTCGCTGCTGGGAGTATCACCTACCCTTGGTGGAATTTTCATACAAAAAATAGCTACCACTCCACCACTGGGATGACACCATACGAGGCATTATATGGCCGACCTTGCAGATCACCTATGTACTGGACAGTCCTTAGGGTGTGACCACTTGTACGTCCAAATATGGTCTAGGCCACGAAGGAGAAGGGAAAGATCATCCAGGAGTGGATGAGAACTTCTCAGAGCCGACAGAAGTCGTATTCTAACCGGAGGCGGAGACAACTAGAGTTCAAAGATGGCGACCATGTTTTCTTACGGGTCGCACCTTGACATTGAGTACAGAGAATTGGCTGGGGTGACAAGTTATCTCCACGCTTCATCAGACCTATCCAGGTTCTCAGCAGGATAGTAGAGGTGTCTTATCACCTAGCTCTTCCACCTCTATAGCACCATGTGCACAATATCTTCCACATATCTCATCTGAGGAGATACATGCATGACCGGACACAAATCATTGATCATTGGGAGCTTGAAATTGATGACGGGGCGACATTTGTGGAGGTTCCGATAGAGATTGAGGATCGATAGGAGTTGGTCCTAAATGGATGGTCGATTCATATAGTGCGCATCAGGTGTAAGCACGGGAAACTCCAGGAGTGCACATGGGAGCGGGAGGCTTAGATGCGTGCACAATACCCTCATTTGTTTCCGTAGTTTATGTTATAACATTACGGGGATGTAAATACCAGAAATGGGATTAATTTAAAGACTCATAAATTTCAAGGAAATTTTTTTCTTATATTCATGGGATTTTACGAGTACGTAGTTTCTAACGGAACCTCATTCTGAGTCCTGGTGTGGCCAGAAACAATTTCCGAAGTTTAGCTCGGGTACGTTCAGTGAACGAACGAGTGATTTTTTTCTATCTTTTAAACTGGAGCTCGGAATTGAAATCTGATGGAACATATTGATCCACAACTCTACTAATTTCTTAAGAGGTCATTAATCGAAGAAGCGTCTACTCGGGAGGAGTTGTTAAAAAAAGGTTGATTAAATGAAATGTAAAATAAAATTGTGTTACAATTTTATTTCTTCATTCTAAGTGGTTTTATCCTACGTGTGGTAGTTGGGGTGGGACCCACTATTTACTAACTACCTTGAAAGGATAAAGGTGGGGTGGGGCACACACGAGCCCCAACTCTTCACATTCCCTAACTCCCTAACTCCCCCTTTATTTGAGTAACTCCCCTCTCTCCCTCTTAAAATATTTCCAACATAACAAATAATTAATTAGACAAGTCATGTTTAATTAATTACGTGTTTTGGAATTTGAATTTGTAATATTTGAATACATGGCTTGAATTAATAAATTTAGGTGAGACATATTTTATTTTGGGGGTTAGCTTGTTGTGTTGGAAATCGGGGAGAGAGCATTAACATTGTTAGAAGAAATTCATCCTTCCGAGAAAAACGACACCCTTCGATGAAGAACGTTGTCACCACAAGGAAAGACGATTTTCAATTACTTCTTCTCTCCCCATCTAGTGTGAGATGTTGTCCCCTCCTTGGACGCATGCCAACACAATATTCAAAACCACACCCCGCGATTTCGTCTTCTATGTCGCCGGAAAACGTCATCGTTTAACAAGGTTGGGGTGTGTTAGGAATGTGTAATGATTGGTTTTCCTTCCATGTTGTTGTTCCTCTTAAACCGCTTTTTATCTGTCTAATGTAGAAGGGACCAGACCAAATGATCACAGTATGATTCCTCTTCCATTCTTGTGAATATATGTGGAGTTCTTCGGCTATTCAGGTGCGGTGAATCAAGATATGTTTTCAGTTCCAATCAGAGGCCCAGAAACATCATAAATGGCCTCAGGATATCGGGGTGACCTAGAAGCGGAAGTTTCATAGAAATTTTACCATTGGAACGATGAACAGACACCTCGGGAGGCGTGCTAGCCAGAGGCATTGTTTTTTGTAAAATTATAGAATACACAGTGTGTCCTCCAGGAGCACATGTCGTGTAGTACAAGCATACTATGGCTTCCGTTTCAGACATTAGAAAAGTAAAACACGACGTGTGACTCTTGACACATGACATGTACTCTTCACACTGTTTGAAAAAGGATACTTTGATGGACATTGCATGTATTTAGGGAAAATACAAAGACACGATCAGAACCACACGGCCAAGAGGCACGTCGTGCACTACCTTCAACATGGATGAAGTGGATTCGTGATGACTTGGCATGTATTCTCGGAATACACGGACATATGTGGAGTTCACGAGCATGTACTCCCCCACACGGCCAGGTATGGCCAGCGTACACGGAGCCGACCCCAAAAGTTTGGACATGGCGTGTAACTATACCACACACTGTGTACTTTATTTTTACACGAACTGCCCTCGACACAGGTTGTGGTACATGTACAGTACCCGTGGACTAAAGATACGGCGTGTAACTATACCACATGTCATGTACTTACTTATTTACATGACTAGTCCCATGACCCGGGCCGCTTACACGGGAAGTACCTGTTGTCTGATAACACGCCATGTACCTTTTACCAACACGCCATGTACATTTAGGGAAATGACTTGGTCCTCTTTTTATTTGTTTCATTGACACATTATTCTTGGTTTTTCCCCTATGACATGGGACTAAATGTTGGGATACATCATCTCTTGTCTTCGTGATGGTTGATGTATCCCACCCTTTGACTCATGGAGTGGACCCTCCAAGAATCGGGCATGCTTTGTGTGGGAACCCTAGATTTGGGTGTGACTGTGAATATTACCGTGTTGGGATCCTCCGTGGGTTCGATGATGATGATTACTATAATTGGATCCTAAATGGGTTCGGTAGCGAGGACGATTGTACTTGGATCCTACCTGGGTTCGGAAGCGAGGACAGCTGTACTTGGATCCAACGTGGGTTTGGCAGCGATGGTTATTGTACTAGGATCCAACATGGGTTTGGCAGCAATGACTTCTGTACATGGATCCTACATGGGTTCAGCATGGGAGATGATTCAGAAGCTACATCTATCATATCCACCATTCATCATGAGTAGTATATATGTGTGAGCTAAGTCTTTATTTTCATTGATAATCATCGATATGATTGACTTGCTTCCCTGTGTGGATTGGGTTATGCTTTCATGTGTAGACTGGGTTGTACATGGGCTTGTGAGTTAGAGAAGAGCAGGAATTGATATCTTAGGTATATGTATTGGCATATACCTAAGTATATTTGGTTGAAACCTCGTGTTTGTATCATTCATTTTTGGTATATCCTTTGTGGATTCTGGGAGAACTTTGGGTGACTCAGGGTCCCTACTCAGTATCATATACCCATCCCTTCACGGGCAATTCCCGCAATACATTGTGTTGGATGTATACGACAGACAACACTAATCGTGTTTGAGTCTTGTAGAGAAGGACGGTACCTGGAGGTGGACCATTTTGTCCGGCATACACGGAGTGGACTGCGGGACCCAAGGAGATGAGGAGATCATCTGTACCCACACATTAGGTGGGATAGCTGGAGGATGACTTAGTGGTTGCTGATTTACCTTAATGATGTTTTACTTTACTTTCTCAGTTGTGTTGTACTTTCATTTTGGCTTGTATACTTTCCCATTTACTTTCCATCACTTACTAATGTACTCAGTTTACTTAGTGTTTACTTCAACTTCCGTACTCTGTTGTGTTTTATTTCTTATATATGGAAATGTCATCCCTTCTATTGGGATTTACACATTTGTTGGAAGTATCCAACCCCTAGAATATGGAAGGCGGGCTTGGGGTAGTCACGACACGGGCACCGAGGATAGGTCGTGACAACCAATTTATTCTTATCGTTTATCAATTTTCATTCCCTTCGCTATTTATTTCATGCATACGGTGGATCATGTAATGAGTAGTAATGGTCAGTGAAGAGGTACCCTAGATGACATTACTAAGGGCATTACCCTGTATCCAAAGGTTTTGGTATGGGGTAATGAAATTTCAAATGAGAAGGTGAGGTGTGACAGGTCTTGATCACCTCATTGAGTTAAATATTGATATTCTTTTTAAACAATGATATCAAACACCATGACCTACTATGAAAAATTTCCTATATTCTTTCATCTAACATCATTATATATTCAATTTCATTATTATATATTATATTTATATTTTTTTCATTTAAATCCCCATATATATAGATAGCAATTATCCTTTTAAATTAGTGATATTTAAAATAGTGAAACTAGGAAAATAGCGCATGTGAGCGGCATCCTTATGATCAACCATAGGGTGTGAAACTATGGTACATCTTTAGTTTAATAATAATTTAATTGAATTTTTGTTTTCAACAAACCACTCTCATAAATTTGGCTCCGTTGCTGGGGAGGTCAAATTCTTTCACAGTCTATTTTTCATAAAAAAAAAAAAATTAAAAAATTTCAAAATCTAAAAAAAATTGCTTGATTGAATAACATTTTTTGGCCACGATGGATTATTTTAGTTATTTGTCATATGCTTGGAATAGTTCTGAATTTTCTAGACGGGATGATACATTTTTTATCTAAATGGAACAAGGTGCCGCAATGATTCAAAATAATCTCAAAATACATGAACAAGAATGCAAGATGGTAGCATCGCTCGTAGTTGAAGTTGATGAAGTTAAAGCTCTACAGATGGGAAAACAACATCAAAAGAACCAATATAAAGAAGAAAACGGTAAATTTTCTTCCACCCACATTTTATTTTGAATAACCCAAAGAATACTTGATTACTCAACTTGAAGATTCAATCGTCTCTCCGTGGCCATTGCTTGAAGAGGATCCTAAAGATTACATTCCAGATGATACAACTATGGGTGATCAACATTCTTTGGATAAACATTGGATAGATTTTTTTAAATACAAAAAGTTATGTGATCCTACAATATTTTTAAAAGAAGAACCTGCACCTCTATACCTCTCTCTTTCTTTGGTAAAAAAATGAAGAAGTCCCTGCTGAAAAAGAATTCCCAGTGGCCTTGCAAGAAGAGATCATATTTCAAGATGACCTACACGAAATGAAAGATTATTATATTGATTGTTAATGTTTAAATCATATCCATGTGGAAATATTTTCTATCTTCCCTTCTGAAATTTTTTACCCAACATCACATGTTCAATCATTGTATGTTGAAGTCGAAGTGTCCAAAGAAGTCATGGATAAAGAAGTGGAGGACTTAGTATTTATCCTTCCCCCATATTCTATGTTGTACCATATTGAAAAGTGGATGAAGCTGATTTTATCTATATGTGGCTTTCTATATGACTTTTATGAGTTTAGGATAATTGGATGAATGATTTTATAGTAGTTTTTGATCATGAAACCTCATCCACCATCAGATTGGGGTTAAACCGCTGAAACTGCCTGTCTAGGGGAAATGAAAACCTAGCACCTGATTGGGGGGTAAAACCAAGAATTATTCATTTTTATCTTCCATTACTCTTTATTTTTATATATTTTTCTCATATTTTCTTTATTTAATGTCTTTTAGGTCAAGTATATGTAGCTTGGGTCTTAACTCAAGGCTTCCACTGAAAAATAAATTAGGTTGTGTCTATCCTTTTCTTTATTTTGTTTGCTACCAAATTTAAATTCTATGTGAAGATATTTCTTGATCTGATTTGAGAGAAAAGAGAGTAGTAAATTTAATAATTGTGGAGGATCGATTTAAAATGTTTTTTAGGAATTTTTTGTGTGTATTTATTTTTCATGTTGTCTTTTTAATTTTCTTGTTTTTCTTTTCATTTTTGGTGTGTTTTTATGAATCTTAAGCTGAATAGAATACCTTGGGAAAATTCAAACCATCTTGGTAGTTTTGGAAAATTTCACGATTTGAGTATTTTAGGATTTAAATTACTGCTGAATGGATTTTGTTTTTGATTTCTGATGTGTTCAGTTGATGATGTTTGGTTGACTGTGAGTCTCATGTGCACTGGTGCTGTCCATATTGAATATCATGCCCAACCCGAGAGGTTTCTAAACTAGTTTGACATATTCTTATATTTTTTTCTTTTTCATGAGAGTCTTGAGACATATTGTGTATTCCAGAAATTTCTATTTTTCTCCTTTTCAAAGGATTAAGAGTACATGTAATGTGTTAAGTATGAATGATTCATCCCTTTGAAAGCCCCATTTCCATTAAACTCTTATTTTGTCCTACCTTTAAATCAGACCTTATTTAAGCCCCTCTAAGTAATTAAATAACTTGTTAGGAAGTCACATTACAATCCATTTATCCCTTTCCAACCTTCCCTATAAGATAAATGCAAGATTATTGTTGAAGTTAAGTGTGGGGGAGGGAGAAGATAGGTTGTGTTTTGCTTTCCTGATGAATATTTTTGAGATAAATTGAATGTGTTACCATATTTATTGCAACTTGTGTGGATGAATGGTCATGATGGGTGGCCCAAAATATCATTACACATATGGGCTGGGTGTTCACCAATAGCTGAAGATCAAAAACTGCCTCTCTTTTCCTTCAAAACTTGATTCTGAAGTGAAATCGAGATCTGAATTCAAGCTGAAGCACTGCTAAAAATGGGGAAAAGTGGGATGAATATCATTGATTCTGAAATTCAATGTGTTAAATTCCCAAAATAAGAGGTACTTTTAGCTGATTAATTTTTGAGCTAACTGATGTTCACACCATTCTGAGAAAACCCATTTTCATGCATTTGCTTCACTTTAGAGCATAACCCTCCTCATTCTGCCTTAGATGTTTTTACATTTTAAACTTGCCAACCCTCATCCTCAGAACAACCCATGAAAAATATCTCAATATTGACACATTTTTTGACTCTGTGAAGTGGTGATATTAGGAGGATATCAAGCCAATGGATGTCACATTTGTTTTTAGAATGAGAAAAACTCCATACTAAATATCCTTCAGTGAAGAGATAAATATTTTTCTGGTGAGGTAGACACAACATGCATGTGAGGATTAACATGATATTGAATGGATTCATAATATTTTTTTGAGTCATGAAATTTTGATCCATGTATATGGCATGATATTTTCTCTGATATGATAACTCAATTGTGTGGTCATTTATGCTTTTAGAAGTTTGTTTTGACCTTGGTATAAGATGATTGCCCAGGAGTGCAATGATTATGTGTTGGGGAGTGATGATGTATAAAATTTAATATATTTAATACTTTATTTAAATGTTTTAAATCCCACAAAATTTTTATTTTATGGTCAATTGACACTTTTTTTTGTTTTAGTTTTATTTTGAGCTCAAATGCAAAAATGGAATAATTTTGGGATTTAACTGATTTATATATAATATTTATTTTAGGCATAATATTTGATTAACAGAACTAAATTGTGAAATTCCTTTTTTTATGTTTCATTGCATATTTTTAATCATTTCATACGTATGTGGTCCCTACTCAATCTATCATTTGGAGGCTCAAATCATCTCACAATACCAACCTTGAAAACTGTTTTTAGATATGGAATATTTTAAAGATTAGCTCATATCGTGAGGTACACTGGTCCAATAGAGCTGATATTAAACATGGAGCTGTAATATTAATAATTAAACATCTTTTATTAAGGCGTCCACTTCTGAATTCACTTATTACAGGGCCATAATGACATGGGATGTTGGAATTTTGGAAGATGAAGAGTCACATGGACTTATTAAATGTTCTGCACCAAAACAACAATAACTCTTTCATAAATAGACCAATTGGAATGATATTTTGTGGAAGGACGAGAATATTGATGTGGAACAACATTACAGAAGAGACCAGTTCCATAATAAATAATTAAATGCGTCTAAAAGCCGATGCAATCTGGAGAAAAGAATTTGAGAGATATTTTTTCATTCATTTCCCCAAATATGTGTCTCCTCTCCCCTTTACACGGATATCCATTTTCAGGGGGCTAGGTTGACTATTTTAATTGTAATAGTTCTTTTAATTTTTAAATATATATTTATTTATCTTTCCTCTTCATACATCCTTTCAACAATTTATTTTATTTTATGTATTCTTTCACTGTTTTTCTATTCTCAACTCCACAAAAAATGGAGAACTAACATCAGTGCTTGTTTGAGGGAGGGAATCATGGGTTGATTCATTTATTGAGTTTTAATTTTTTTTATCCTTTATTAAATTATCAGAATTTTGGTGGCAGTTAAATCGATTATGGTGAGTGGTTGCCCCATTTCTTTTACCACCAATTTCATCTTTGCATTTATAAATTTTCCATCCTTTCGCTATTTGTGTCGTGCATACAGTGGAGCATGGCATGAGTAGTGATGGTCAGTGAAGAGGTATCCTTGTTACTTTAGGAAGATCATTACCCCATATGAAGAGGTCTCAGTATGGGGTAATGACATTTCAAATTAGAAGGTTGGTTGTGAAAGGTCTTGATCCCCTCATTAAGATGAATATTAAGATTCTTTTTAAAATATGATATCAACCACCATGACCTCCTAAGAACAACTGCCTTTTTATTTCTATTAAAATCATTTTGTATTGCAGAGCATTATTATAATTTATATTTATATTTTCCACTTTTCAATCCCCCCCATATTTAGATAAGCATTATCTTTTTAAATTAGTTATATTTTAAATAGTGACACTAGGAAAATAGTGTTTGTATGTGGCCTCATTGTGGTCGACCCTATGGTGTGCCAATATGGTACATTATTAGGTTAATAAAAATTTAATTGAATTGTGGTTATTGAAAAACCACTCTAATCACATGGTATACATGGTTGATTCAAATAATGTAGAATATTTATTTATTCCACTTTCTAGTACACTTATCCACGCACCAAACAATCCCATTATGTTCAAGGGAACTTCCTTAGGACGTACTTCATGTTTAATAAGAATTATCAAAATAATAAAATTGAAAAAAGATAAACGAATTCTTGAAAAGATGGTTTGTTACAACCTAACCTATTTAATGAAAATTTTCCCCATGTTGGCCATCTGATGATAATGTAGTTCAATTAGAGAAAATCATATAACATTAATCTCGTATATCGGCTTCTCATTCCCAAGCCTCGCTCTATTCCCAAATGTGGTCCTACAGTACCCATACCTACAAAACTGATAATCCTTGTAATGTATTCATGCTCTTATCAACATGAAAATATTTATACTCCTTGAAGAAATAAAATACATCCAATTTGATCATTCTGGATAATATTGACAATGATCAGACTTGTTAATGGCATCATGCAATGATCTGTATCTCTAACGATGTTCTATCTAGTAGTCCACTATCCTGATATGTATCAAAACATGGAAGTGTCTACCAAAACTAGGTGGAATATTACCCCCACCTCCGAATACATCTATGTCACATCATGTTCGAGACTCGCATGAAAAACCAATATCTAATGTAAAAAACAAGAGTTTTCTTGTTACTATTGGTATTTGAATATCATTTGGAATGATATTTCATAATTATATTTCTAATTAGCTGGACCTATAATGTAGTATCCTTCGTGATATATGGTTATCTAATAGCATCTTCCATGGTATCTTTCCATTGTAGAGGTGAAAAGAATGACTATCATATCATGTCTCAAAAGGATCCATCTTAATGGCAGCCTAAAAGATGTTTCTATAATTGAACTAGATGATGGGAATGTGTTTATCCAAATAAACCCCAAATTCATGGAATCATTCTAGGTGTATGTCCTACAAAACATGAATCATACGCTCTACCTATCAATCTGTATAAGGGTTATAGTTTTTTTAGAAAAACCTATACACCCAAGGCCTTCGATAACCCCTTCCAAAATCATTTCATAAATTCATTGTCTCTAACAAAAAATATAACAATTAATTTCATAAGGATGTTAAACCTCCCTGAAATACAGTCTTCCAAGATCATCTACCATGAAGGTATGTCACATAGGTAAAAATTATCCGAACATCAAACAATATTCAATGAAATCCCACATAGTATAATTTCCATGAGGTGATCATGGTAGGCCAATGATGAAATATATTTAAACACCATCCTATTTGTACTCATGAATGTAAAATGTATGTAAAAGGCATTCCAGTATCATATGTCATCTATCCACTACTGGTCAGTGAAACACCGAGTGATGAATCCAACCATTTCATGTTTCGTACATGTCCTCCAAAACAATTTCAATAGATCTCGATAAATTTTGGTGACATTGGGGTGACCATATCATACTAAGGAATGTAATTCCCACATCACGTCCACTCTGATGTCTAATAGGACCCATACATTCCCATGGAATATAAGAGTATCATCCCCATCCATGGTCCAACATTATGATATATCAACATGTGATACACATTTCCAAATGATTAGGCCTCAATATCAGATAGTTATCTCATTATTACCCATTCTATAAGAGTATAGGTCACTAATATAGATTAGAGTGTAGTCTAACCATGATAATCCGGTACCTCATTGTGTATCTATAAACATAAGTCCATGAGTTTCATTTATCTACTAGGCTCCTAAATCCCATATGTATGAGTATTGTGTTTCATATCCTCGACCATTGTATTTCCTTTACCAAGGATTTAGTATTGTACAAAATCAAAGGACTAAGTACTCCACCCACCTGCAATGTCTGAGGTTTAGATATCCTTGTGTAAAGATGTACTTGCAGCTATTTTTATAAGTGAATTCCCAAAAAAGATCTCCACATTGAGAGTATCTCCATCAACATAAATCTTAAACAATAATGGAAATATCAAGGTTGTGTTTCAGGTAAATTTATTTATTTGGCCTTAACTGAAGGAAATCGTAAGTGATAACTCACTCATCCTATATCAAAAATACTCCATGTATGGAACCTGATGTGTCACAATATATAGTATAGCCCAGGACTACAACTAATAGAATTAGTATCAGTGATTATGTTAATCTATCATTCAACTCTTGAAATGATGCATAAAATTCCATTAATCATAAGAATCTCACCCCCGTATTTGTCAGTCACATATGAGGCATTGTAAGTTACAATTAAATTTGAATGAAGCATCAATATAATATGTCTGGCTTCATGAAACTCTTGATGTCAAATATGTTCTTCTGATGCTCTTGGGAAACTACATATCTCAATATCATTGGGTTTATTAAAAATCATCACTCTATATTGATGTGACCTATGATTTTGAATTTGACAATACAATAGTTTCATTTATTGAATTTTGAATTTATCTAATGCACACTCATTGTATTCATTGTGATCTCAATATGAATGGAATCATTTTTTTTGGATCTAGAATACACTATGATATTATCAATAAATAATACCATTATCAAATCTATATTCTAGTAGAAAATCTTATTCATAATATCAAGGAAAAAAGTATGTGCATTCATGATTTTGAATATTATAATCATGTTCCCATATAGATCATACCTACTCCTAGATGTTATGTGATGTATGTAAAATGACCATACATGAACCTGGTGACAGCTCGACCTTAAACCAATCATTTAATACACACTCTCTATCTTAGTCATAATTAAATAAGTCATCTATTCTAGGAAGTGGATATCACTTCTTTATAATATGTTTGTTCAAACAATGAAAATCCAAATAGAGACTAAGGGTACCATCCACCAACTGGGTGAAAAGAACCAATTAACCATATGTAGATGTTATGGGATGAATAAATCCTTTTGGAATATGATCCTATATCTAAATATTGAGTTCCAAAATCTCTGTATGCTCCATCATACATGTAGTAATGGTCACTAGGGATACTCCTAAAAGAGTCTCAATTGTCTCTTCTTCCTCTCACTCTGGATCTAGAAAAGAGAATTAATCAAGAAATATTTACATGATACACTCATCTACATGAGGTAAAAAATGTATCATAACCACTGGTCATCCTAGATAGGACTGGTGGTATGTGATTTCGCATTACATAACCTCTTCTACTTAGTTCCAGAACGAGTTTCAATGACATAATTTCCCCATTATACACATTCCTAACACCATCTGGTGATGTGAATGCCCTCTGACAACAGTAGACAATATGAGATCTAGAGGGAACTAACAAATCCATCCCAATTATTATATAAAAACCCATTACATTGAAGATGAAAAATATTCACGTGATATTATATCCACCTATGTTACGGTTAAAATACATAAAACAACAAAAGACCTCTAATCAGTTACCTAATATGGATTCAAACATCATAACTCCAATATGATTCTCAATATCAATGACCAGATCTACTTATTTTAATCAGAAATGAATTATTTGGATGTGCATGTGTCAAATAATGAAGACACTAAAGAGGATTCTACTAGATTAGCACCTCACATAGTTGAAGGTACCATGATCTACTCCACTAACGAATGATAGACTCTGTTTGACAGGCATGTATCTTAGAAAAAATTCACTACATGATCTACTCCACTAAGAATCATTAGTCTAATTTCCACATCCATCATCACCACCTCAGGATTAGTGGCTAGTGGTATTTCAACTTCCTTCTAGGTACGAACCAACCATCCCAACACCAAATATTTTTAGTCAATAGAGATCCCCATTCACTATGAACTAATTTAATGGTCTAATAGATGCACTAAATATAGTCCATCCTTCAACACCCTCTACATTACTTAGTATCTAATAAGCATTGAGTATTTTTGTGTCTCTTCTTCCTTCATCGTGGACTTATTAGAAATCTATCAACACATGTATAATTATTAATTCTACCTCCATGAGTAGACTCATAATTCCTTTTTTGTAGAATAATAATAACTCATAGATCTAGGTACCGATCCACCTCGACTCACATCATGACCTTCCCTCACTTTTTTATTCATCAATAAAGTCCTACTTAACAATTTTAAAAATTATAATAAATATGAATACAATGACATATTACTATGTGGAGTATACTAGCCCATCCTTGAATCTCATATAAATAAAATGGTCATATCTGGATAGAGTTTGAGTGATAATCTATAAGTCTATTAAATGTACAGAGGACATCATCACAGAAATTCATCCCTACTGCAGGATCTTGATTTATATAGCATTTTCCTCACCCAGTTTCTAGGGAAAACATTATCATAGAATATCATGATGAACTTCACATATTCCATATCTCTGTGTCTATATTCCATGGTGAATAAGTACAAAATAATCTTAGTAGAATAAATTTACATATTTGTATCATGTTTGAACCTAAACATAGAAGAAATATTTATATGCTTGAATATAGAAATTATAGCTCTTATTCATGACATTGTATCATTTCATTTACCATCCCTCGAGATGGTAGATGGATGTTGATGCTAAAAATTTCAAGTCAACTCTTCAATACTAAGGTCAGGTCAAAAAAACCTTGAATATTCTACAATATTAATATAAAACCCAATAAGAACAGAAAATCAATTCTTATATCATGAATATGGAAAGGTGTCTTTGGTAGAACTGTAGTAGGAATCACTGGTGGCTTATGGCCCTCCACCTCAGGTTTAGTGTCATCACTTCCATTTGAGCCTGTGACTAGAGAATTATATGGATGAATGGAGATATAATTCCAAATAGACACCTCATAAAATATTTAAATACTTTATAATATTACATATAGAAAAACATGACGTGTATAATGCCTTCTATAGAAATGATCAAACAATTATTACATCTCCATAATCCATTTCTAGGTGGTATAAGATACCATAATGTTTATAAGAACATAATAGATACCTAACTATCCACTAATATTTTTGGTAATAATTCTAAATCTCAGTTTTACTTGTATTATATGGTTTTTATTACGTTAAATATCATATTAATTTTGAATTTTTTCTCCCTAAAATAATTAAATCACATAAATTGATGAATTAGTTGTATAAACATATTTGATCCATAAGGACACATACTACTTGTGAACCAAAATATTCAGTCTTCTTAACCCACACCATTGCACATTTCATCTCATGTGGCCAATGGTTCTTGGCATAATATTCTACAATCTTTTGAATATGGTGACTACTTCATCCTATGAATGAAAAAACTATTAGTTTAAAGAAAACATTACTTTTTAATTATGTTTCCTAATTCATATATGAGGTGCTGGAATAATTCAATAAATATTAAAGGAATTATCAATATGATAAATAATAATGCATTATGAAATTAATCAACGCACGGAAAATTTCATGTATTATTAGTCCTATTGATCGTATAATGATGCATGAACTAATGAAATGGGCCCATTTCATTGGGAAATTATAAAGAAATGAAATTTAAATAATAAAAATAATAATAACACCAAAAATAACGTTTTTCACCCAATTGTGAAGCTCAATCAACCAAAAATAGAAAAATCAATAATATCAATTTTACATCCTAGGTAATTTGGGTCTCCCATATACATGGGTTAGATATGATCAAGAACAAGTTCAATTAAAAATATCAATAACACCATGTCTATTATAAAATATCCAAAACTAAAAACAAAGGAAAAATTCAATCTCATACCACCTTTTAAGATCCCCACCTATTATCCACATAACCCATTCCTCGAGCAGGTTGGTCACTTGGCCACAAGAGCACCTCCCCATATTCCAGAGGCTACCGACTATCAATGAAACTATAAAGGTGTTATATAGGGGAGACTATATCCCTATATTAGACTGGAATAAGATATACAAATCAATAATAAGAAAATATAGAAGATATAAATAGAATGAAAATATAAAAATGATTTTAAATCGTAAATAAATTATCAACAAATAATAATATGAAATGATATTGGTAGTTTCATAAACATGGATTGGGGTCATACTAATATAAAAAATGGTGTACAATGGGAAATGCATATAAAAACAATATAAATAATAATTTAAAATGAAAAAATATTATCCACTAATTTCAGGAGCATATGATCGGTCCTCTACTACTAGGCCCCATTAATAATATAAGCATATTAATAACATGTAACATGGCCCTTTCCCTTATCAATACATGAAATACTATAATATTATAATGTACCAACATAAGGCAGTGTATTGTGTGAGAAAAAAAATTTGAATAGGCCACCACCAATGATGTCTTGAATTAATCCATGTAGTGCTCCAAACTAAGTTTTTTTGCGATCATAAGTAATTCACAATGATAAATAAATAAACAATACCCAATTTAGATTCCTAAGTTACTCCAAACAACTCTACCTACTTTGGCTCATGGACGGTATGAATTACCATACTATCAGTATATATATATATATATTAATATTATTTATATATAACATATTTATATATTGAATCCACCTATATGAACCAAGTACGTGTAGAAGTTTGTGGCCATATACCTGGAATACTAATTGGTGGATGGACCGAGATGCAACTTAGACATCTATAAAAATCATAACAATGAAATAAACTCATGAAATTGGGTATATTACCTACATATCATATTGATTGGGCTGTTACTTTCTCCAAACATGAGATGGAAAGTGTTCCATAAAGTCAACACTCAAACATGGGATGTGGAACATCAAGCCCAACATCCAACTATGGTCAATTGTGTGAGACAACATCATCAACACCCGATGTAGGGGACCATGATAATGTCATTCTCATCAGATCCCCTACAATTTTATTGTTGTATTGATCAAGATTTAATTATATTTTAAATACAATAAATGAATCAGTACCTCTCATCTATCATGTTAGAGATGTTAAGAAACATACAATTCACAAAAATATTCAATGGTTGTTTGATATAATATATAGATAAGGTGTGTCATACCACCCATTTAATGTCATTACATACAACCATTTAGTTCTATTGAATATATTCAACCCTGATGAATAATCCATTTCATATAATATCATCTTATTGACTTTACCAAATCATCGATATATCATTTATATGACTAAATGTGTCATTAATAAGGTGACATGGTCATTGAAGAAATATAGTAGATGAGAAATTCAATGTGTAGATGGTCCAATAACTAGGTATGTTACATGTCACAATTAATAATTTATAATAATGTTCATGATGCATTTAAATTTTAATCTAGAAGCTAAAGATGAGTTTCCGTAATTTGAAACAATTATACACATGGGGAAATTCTACATTGATCACCTTAGGGGTGTTTTTGAATTATTTAAAAATACTCTAAACTACTAAAGAAGATAAAATGGTGAAATACAAGGTGAGTTGATTAGTTTTATAAGAATAACTCATTAAAAACTGGGATTCTTGAAAAAATATGGCGTGTATAACAAAAACATGGATATGAAGAATAACAAAATGAAGGGGAAAATGATGAGACCACCCACCTCAATGTCATAAATGAATAATAACTCTATATCAGCCCTTGGTTCAGATAGGGTCCGAAGCAATATATGAAATAATATAACAACATGAAAATAGGGAAATTGGTTATTTATAAAAATATGACGATACATTCAATTATAAAATTTTATATGATGTGATAAGATTAGAATGATAACAATAAGGAATCCAACACCTTGGATTGATCGTGAATCAGACACTGAATCTAATAGATACTTTTTTTCATAGATTTAGTGGTATAAAAATCCATGGGAGAAGAAAAAAACATATTTTTCCCAGGGGAATGTGGAAATGAAATTATGGTTATGATTTTGTGAGTTAAAAAAATTTAATTTAACCTCAAAATATATGTGTGTATAGTTAAGGAGAAAGGTATTTCCAACTATTCGTAAACCATGATCAAACCACTACTTGAAGAATTTCCCTTCATGGTTAAGGCACAATGTTTTCCAAACTAGGCGCAAACCCTAATAAATTCCTTTATTAAAAACCTTTAGTTTCTCACAAGGTTATGCACCCAGATTATCATTGATTAAAATGAACTGTTTGGATCCTAGTGAACATATGCTTCTTCAAACATAATAAGAAGTAACCACATGACATGGGATGTAATGTTTCTACTTACTAATAATTCATGATATTTATCCCACATTCCAGAACTCTGGGTTGCATACAATCCTTAGATGCTTTGGACAACTGATTTTTGTCATAGTAAAAATTTAACAAGATTAAAATGAATATTTAAAAATAAAACTTTCCCATACAATCATAGAAATATGATTCATTTCAGTAACAATGTTAAGGAATACATGTGGTAAATAAATGATTTAATAAGAAAAAATATTAATCCACTATTCCAATCAGTAGAGAGAAATTTTGAGGGGGGATTCTTTTGGGGAGTTAGAATATAATATCCTTTAGTTTTATCATATATTTATCTATAAATAGAAACTATATTGAATAAATTGTTTCACATGAAACACCAACAAAAACTAATCAAAATAATTTTTTTTATAAAAAATTATATTAATGAAAGAAAATGATCAATACATTATTAAATTAAAATATGAAAAATATTTATCAAAACATGAAGTGGAATAAACCTATAATGAAATAAAAATACCTAAAAAATGAAATCTTAATACACATTATTTTTGATGATGTTTATAACCATGATTGGCACTATGGAAATAATTTATACAATCTAAAAGATAATAAACAAGTTTTAAAAAATTAAAATGAATAGGGAGAATAATATGTGTAATGAATGTATGTCTATATTTAGGATTGAAATATGTCCTTTACATATATGTTATTTGAATATATGGAAAATATAAATTTATTCATTAGAAATATGGTTGTTGGACATAAGGTTAACAATATAGATGTATATAAATATCAAATTTATGTTGTTTAATTTTTAGTATTAAAAGGTACCGAAAAAAATTATTAAATAATAAATAATGAAGCAAAAATAAAATACTTAATTTTAATAATTTAATATAAAATTAGTTTTTTTATTTTTAATTAATATAGTTTTAGTTATTATTATCATTATAAAATTATAATTTTATGTCATTATATCAATTAAATAAATATTATAACATCTATGCATTGATATATTTTATTTTTTATTGGATAAATAATTAAATTTGAGCAGGTTTGATAAAAATCTTTCATATTTTATATGAACTATTTCTTTTGGATCCAATAAGGAAACCAGAAGTGATATTCTAAAATGAGCCTATTTCAAGAAATGGAGGGATTATAAAATTATGTACCTAGTTATTCATAATCATTATCAATTACCATCTCATATACACTCTTACTGAATTTAAAATTTTTGTATATTGATGTTGTATTAATAATTTTTTTATTTTTTTAAATGATATCAGAATTATTTAATTAAACTCGCTTAGTCATTTATTAGTATAACATATTATTTTTATGTGGGTTTAACCATAAAAATGTATAATTGAATAATAATTTATCATTTCAGACCTGAAGGCTTATGAAGAAATTTATAATGGTAATATTTTATACTAAAGGGTACTTTATGTTATAAATATTTTTCTAAAAAATTTTCAAACTCAAAAATGCAATTTCATTTTAAAGATACTTATTACTATGAGAATAGTAATAGAAACATGGTCCTCGATGATTCTATTCCATAGAAAAAGAAAATATACTCCAATAAAATGAAATTTATATTTAATAAATCATGGGATACAAATTATTCCACTACCGTGACTGATAATGGATAATGAAATTGTCATCGACAGTTGAGGATCATCATCGCCACTATAATGTTTAGGTGAATCAATAAAAACTACTAACATTTAATGATGAAAATATATAATAATGAACTTATATATTTATAATTATAATTTATAATTAATTAGTATAAATAATCATATTATAATGATTGTTGAATAAGTTAAATAATAGTTATTTTTATTATTTTTTATTGTAAAACTCATTCAGGTTATAATGAGTGAAGTTAATGGTTTTCTAGTCTCGATTTCCCAGTCATTGAGAAATGTTCCATATTCACTAAATATAATATTATTTAGGATGTTCATACTACCCTGTGGATATGTTAAATCTAACGTTTAAATGATATAAGTAGATTTATTATTTAACAATAGGTTTTTTTAAAGTTATTCTGATTTAAAAGTAACTGAAGAAGTAAATATTTATTTTAAAATAACAATACGAATTCAAAAGTGTCAATGTTTAATAATACATTAGGATGAATTTTATTTTCCTTCTCCGAGAAAAAAATATATTTTCTCTATTATTTATTATTTTGTAATTTGAAATTTTTTTTATCTCTGATTTGTTCAAAATTTGATATGAGGGATATTTATAAGATTATATAATATTTTCTTTTCATTATTATTGGGAATTAGTATCCTTTGTGTACATATTCATTATATTATTATATATATTACTTTATCTCCAATTATGTGTTATATTATTGTAATTTTTAATTTGATTATAATTAATTATATAATTAATAAACATTTACTGTTTTATATAGAGTTTTTCCCATATAAGACCTTCTTAAAAAATAGAAAGTAAATATTTAAAAAAAAAAGTTCCACTAAAATTAACATTTTATCTTCATGTTTGGTGTCTCTAAACATAACCTCTATAGCTTCCTAGTTTTCGAAATAAATTTATCTACCCATTACCCAATAAATGTTTTTTTAAAATATAAATAATATCAAAATAAAATGACATTCGTCCCCAATTTTCCATGGATATTTTTTAATTCTCTTAAATTTTTTTCTCAATTAATTCAGTTTAGTAATTATTTTATGATAAAATAGAGATATTTTCCAATAATAAAATCCACTTTATTAGAATATATGTTATATGCTAATTTCTTATGTACAATTTTACAAACCCAAAATATTTATGATGCGCCAATGATGATATGTTCAGATTTTGAATGTCATCATGTTCAAATACCAAATATATTTATGATATACAATTATATAATTTATAAGATTTAGGTATACTTGTAATTAATTGGATATTATTTTATATCTCATAAGAAAAGGATTTTTTTCCTGTGGGAATTTTTGAAGGTAGATGTGATAAAAAGTTTTTCTGTGGACATGATTATCTATAGATTTTTTAATATGATAATACATAGAAATTATTATAGTTATCGATATTAACATATTTTTATGTGGATGCGATTTTCATTTTCTATGTTTAAAAATTGATGAATTTATATTCTAATATATATGAAAAAATCAAATACATTTATTTCACATTAATGGATGATGATTATTTACTCTTGTTATAATAGTATTGTTACTCATGAAATATATTATAAAAAAATATTATTCCTTTACTCATGATTTATAATATATATATTTTTTGGGAATAATTTTCCATTTTTATGATCATCAACAATATTTATATTTTTATTCCAACATAGTTACCTGATTATCAACAATATTATTCAATTGATAACTCTTATTTTACCCTTAGTTAGTATCCATACCCACAATTTCATTATAGTTGAATTATATAGGAAATGGTCAATTTTTACAACTATAATATTTATAGAATTATATCATTTCTTGTTCCATATTCATATGAGTATACATTTCATATTGAAATGATTGCTACTTGTCGTGAATCATGTTCTTGTTCCCTACTGACTGAAGACTTGTGGATAGGTACCAAACAACAATAAGTTGGAATTGACTGTGTATAATATAAAATTATTAAAGTATTATGAAATGTAAATGAGAATCAAACATTGTTCTCCCAAGTATTATACAGTCAATAAAAAGTTTAATTTATTAAAAAAAATATTATAATAATCCATGATAGAATAACATGAATAAAACTACAAAGAGCAGATAATAAAAAATACATAAAATTCACATTTGGGTACAAAAAAATAAAAAAATAAAATATCAGAAATAATTATTCATTTAAATAATACTTCACATTAAATAATATTTATTCCACAGTTAAAAAAACCGGGATACATGGTTGATACTAATATGGCCAGAAATAAAAACCTATCACAAATATCATCCTTTTAAGTTATATATGACATATAATAACCAATGCATCCCAACTCATCAATCTATGGACCAATATAAATATCAATATCATGGATCATATATATATATATATATATATATATTACAAAAAGAAAAAAATGTTAAATTTATACTTACACATCCATGTTCATTTGTTGTGTGAGTTATATGTGATGAGAAGGATTCAACTAAAAGGTTTTTGAAATTCCATTTTTTTATATTACTAAAATATAATTTGGATTATAAGGTTAAATATAATATTTAGACATATATGTTTGTGAATTGATAAAATTAAAATATTTATTCACATTTAGAAAATGTACACAAATTATAACATAAATAATTATAGAACCATCTTTTTATGGAAAATAATTTAAATATCAGAAAACATGACTATTTAAAATTCCCCAAAACAAAATTAACCCAATCTCACATTTTTCAAAATCATTTCCAAACCCTAATTAAAAATAAAATTTATTTTTCCTTTTATTACACTTTTTCACACATATTTTTTAAAACAGTTTGATAGTAAACTAAAACTATAATTGGATTAGTATATAAAAAATATTAAAATATATATCAATTGGACATTAAAATAAAAAATGATTGGAAAAAGGTAATATATAATCAATTTAATAGATAATGAGAATAAATAAGTTGTTGATGATGATTAGTTAAGTAGTTCTAAATGGAATCGTGGAATCATGGTAAACTCACTAGGCTGTTGAAAAATATTACCATAGACCTCACTCTATGAATTGGCCAATAAATTGTTACGATACCATAAATCTATTCCCTGACTTACCCTCTTCTTTTCACTGGGAGGTATCCCTAGGTAGAGCACAAATTTTCGAAGAAAATTACATATAGAAAAATCTAATCGTGATTAGTGCACATTCAGGCCTTCAACTTATCGATCTGGTTTTCCCATGATATATCTAAATTGGAGGTATGAAAAAAATTAGGCATAAAATCTCACATGAAATATAATGAAACATAAAAATAAACCCAATCTCACCATAAATATTCTGTCATGAAATAGCACAATTTTTATGTTATGAAAAATTATATGGTCCGTCCCGTAATGGGAATAAGTGTAGAATAAAATATATTATAAGGTTAGGGGGTGTTGTATAATAAATTCATGAACTTTATTTCAAACATATATAGTACATTAAAACTAATATAAAAGAATTTTTTTTACAAACAATTTAAATCCATGAATTTAATATTTCATTGAAATATTAATTATAAAATAAATTTATAAATATATATTTATTAAAAACACCAACCTGACAAAAAATCATTACATACATTTCACACTAGTAAAATATTACCCCTTTTATGAAATACACATTTAAAACCCCAAAAATTACCTAAAAAGCGATCTTCTTCCAAAGTAATCATTAATGTTTCCAAATTTTTTAATGAACCTCTTAGTAATTTTGAAAAAAAAATTATCGATAAAAATTACATCATAAATTTAAACTAGAAATCCAATGAATATAAAAAAATTAATGGTATAAAAATTCATTTAAACTGATTTTGTAAATGAAAATGGTTATAAAAACTAGAATAAATAACATGATATAATTTTAATTAAATTAAAGTATTTATTTTTGTGTAGAATCATATAATTGTAGAAAACCACCTATGTTAATAAAAAAAACATCATTTGATGGAAATAAGAAATGCTATTATGGAAATGAAATTAATGAGAATTAGAAACCCATATCATAATTTTATTACCAAATAGAAATATAAATTAAAACAACATAACATATATTATTTTTTACGAAAAATAAAATAAAGGTTAATTTAATTATGATATGTAAAGGAGTTTGAACGGATAAACATCTATCCAAATAATATTTTAATATATGAAGAAAAAAAATTAAATTATAGGAGATGAAGTGTAAAATATCCATTGATATTCATGCAATGAGGATAATGTGAATGAGGGGATGATGAATGAAAACAAACCAAAAATTAAATAAGGTAAATATGTAAAGTTATGAAACTAACTCTAGATTCATGCCAGTTTCGGTGTGAATTCCATGTTTCTATATGACATGTCTCCCTTAATAATATTTCTTGTTATTAATTTCCCACCTAGAATATTGAAAAACCACACCCAAATAAAACCAAATTCTAATTATTTTCCTACATCTTTTCATTGTGTGTAATTATATATTCCAGACATAAAACATATTTCATGAAAATATGAATCAATGACTAAGCTATATAATTTTTTTCAAACTATATATCATGATTCAAAAACCCAATACTAATTTTTTTTTCCACAAACAATATTATATTGTATTGTGATTCCTATGGTCACACTATGAATAACATCAACATCTGCAACTAACATTATTAGAATGTATTGTAACAGTGTGACCTCCAATTATAACTATGTTACATGATATTGTCTATGACATTATTTCACCTGGACTCCTTGAAATATATTAAAAAAACAAAAAAAAATATTGAACAGACGTAAATTATAAAATATTATATTCAATATTATTATGTGGGGTGTCCCAATATCATCCACCGAGAAGCATTCCCCAAAAATAATTTTTTTCAAAAGATAGATGAATTAAAAATATAGATGTACACAATCAAAAAAATACACGGGGGGAGATTTTGGGATTTAATAAATTGTGTCTATATAATGTGAGAATATATATATGAAATTTTATTTTTTTATGGAGGGTGAATTTTCAGAACAATGTTTCAAAATAAATTTTTCATAATTTGGGAAACCATTGAAGATAGTTTTTGATATCGTTATGGAAACCAATGGTATCAAAGGTGTTTGGTAAGTTTTGAATATGATTCTGACGTGGTCGAGCATTGGAATCAGCCATCGACCCATTTGTGGACAACCAAAAAATCACCAGATGTTCTGTTAACAATATCCTCCTTGTCTATGGGACAATTGATTTTTTTTAATTGGGGGATTTTCAAAATTTTAGTGTCAACCCCCCATGGGACTTAGTATGTTAGTGAACTTGTGTATGGGTTTTACAGAATATATCCCCTATGTTCTTTTGTACTCCCCTTGATCTGGAAATTTTTGGATCTACCAGAAATAAATTTTTTAATCTTGGTCCTAAAATATAGGGGAAACAAATTCCAAAAATAACATAGTTCCTCGGGTGGATTGTCAGTGAAGAAGGTACCAAATACATTGGTTCCTTCTTTAAATTTTTATAATATGATTGTACATAAATTCGTCTCTTATTTGATAAAAAATTTAACAATGTTCGAAATTAAAACTCACCTTCTTCTAAAAAAATTCAAAAAGAACATAGTTATGGGGGCGGTTTCTCATAGGAGAATGCACCATCTAAATTGGTCCCTTTATTGAGAATTTTTTTTAGATGGAGGTACTCAAATTAGAAAATTATTTGATTAATAATTTAAGAAGATTCTAAATTAATAATATCTTTCTCCAAAGCGATTTTAAATTATGTGATTTTCTATAATGTTCATACTCTTATATTTTTATTTTTTAATGGTTTTGTTTCATTTTTATTTATTTTTTGTATATATATATACAGAAACAATTAAAAAAATAATTTAGTGATATTTAATTTATTTCATGTAATTTAATGGATAATTTAATTAATAAAAAAATATAATTATTAATAATTTCATATAATGAATATAAAAAATTGAATTAGTAATGTATTAAATTATCTATATAGAAAAAATTATTCATATTTAAAAATTGAATCAATAATATTATTTTTATTAATTGTTTATTGAATATTATTATTATTATTGTTATTATTGTTAATTGTTATCAATTATTATTTATTGTTATAATATTCTGTTTCATTTAAATTTTTTTCTATTTATTATATTTATAACTAATAATATTATTAATAAAAATGATGATAATGGAAATTATAGTATTATTATTAATTATAATTTTAATTATTTAATATAGTAGTTAAAATGATTCATAAAAAGTATATATTAATTAGATATTCAATTATTATTATAAAATAATAATTATATTTATATATTTATTTCAATTTATTGATTTTTTATTATTAATAACATTATTATTATTATTTATATTTTTTATTGTTAAATGTGTATAAAAATATATTATATGTAATATTTAAAAGTATTATTTATTTCATTATTCGTTAAAAAAATATTAATTATATTACTATTATGGTTATTTTACTTTATGAATAATTATATGATAAATTGCTAATAATAGCATTATTAGGAAAAATTATATAATTTATATCAATATTTTTATCAATATGTATTTCAAATTAAATTATTATCTAATTTAACAATCACAAAAAGAATATTATTATTTTAAACTTTATCCATATTTATTGTAATTATTATTATAATAATGTAAAAATATAATTATTATTTACTAAAAAATTAATTCCTAAAAATCTAACAATAATAAGTATTTATTATTCATTATAGAATATGTTTTTTTATTTTTTTGTCTTCATTTTGTTTTCATCTTTTCATTTAATTGTTAGTGTTTAAAAAAATATACAACATATATTTATACTATATTTTATTGGAATTTTTTTGAAGTGAAAATGTAACATTTTTAATCAAATAAATATTTTTCGAGTAAATTAATTTTCGATTGTTATATTTATTAATTTTTTTTTCATATTCAACTATTTATTAAATGTTCAATCGAATCTATATTCTTCATTTTTATTTGCCTTATTGTTTATCTTTTATATGCATTTAATGTCAACTCCAGGGAATAAAATTCTTTACTGTACATGATTTTGAAAGCCTATGACATATAAAATGTAATTTCAATTTTAATTAAACATAAAACATAGATTAAACTATAATAATTCAATGAGTATAAAAACAATTTCATATGAATTGTGGAATTAAAATAATTTCAATTGTTCAAAATATTATCGTCTCAAAACTTAAAGTTTGTTTTATTCAATTATTTTTAGAAAAAATTAATTGGGTAAATTAATTTATTTTATTATCATTTTATTAAATTTATTTTATTTTAATATTTATTTTTATTAAAAAAAAATTGTATTAAATTTCAGGTTTATTTTATATAGAAAATATTTTATGCTAAATTTTTATTATTTGTAAATGTTAGGTTTTAAATTAAAAAAATGTGTGCCATATAAATTGTGTTTTTGTTGTTATATTTAATAATTGTTTATTTTCAAATATTTCTTATATATTTATTTCGTCTACTAAGTTACATTTATATTCGTCCTATCGCTAATATTTTATAGGCTTTAATATTCAAATTCTTGAATGATAATAACGTTTATATTATGTTATATTAAAAGTCTGTAAAATATAAATTACAATACATATATAAATGAAAAATAAATCTTAGAGTAAACATAAAAAAATATAAAAAGATAAACATATTTTGGTAATGGTTATTAATTTAAAATAAATTATATGAATTCAAATTAATATACTTGAAAAATAATTATGGTTCAAGTAGGTGATTTTAGAAGCCTAAAAATATAAAATAAATGAACAATTTAACAAAAATATCAAACATGGATTATAAATTAAAAAAACTATTAAAACAAAAAATAATTTAATATTAAGAAAAAAATAATAATATTAAGGACATATAATATATGGATTAATAAAATAACACCTACATTAAAAATATTTACACGGATATAACATATTATAAACAAAATCTATATATTATTTTAAATATTGAGTGTGAAAAAATTAATAGGAAATAAATTTATTTTAAATAAAAAAATTAAAAAAATTAAATTAATTTACATAAATAAATATCTATGTAAAAAAAATTTATGAGTTCATATGTTTTTTTGAATCAAGAATGTTTTCTGCAAAGCAATTATTTTTCATCAATGTTTTCTACCAAATAATTTTTATTTTCAATTAGTTTGTATATGTTTATTTATTATTTCAAATTTAATATATATTTTACATTTATTTTATAATATTTATGCTTTTAATCTCTACATAAAACATTATTTTGTTTCATGTAGTTTACTTAAGAAGCCTATAAAATATAAAACATATTTAAATTTTATGTTATCCCTAACACAAGGATTATACATTTCAAAATTATTAAAAATAAAAATAAGTTGACATGTATAACAAAAACATTAATAATTTACATGAAATAAATATAATTTTTGTAAAAAAATATTTCTTAAAATATAGTATATATGAATTCTAAATGATATTTAAAACATTTACTATACAAAAAAATAATAATTCAAAATAAAATGAAATTCAACAAAATTATAAATAATAAGTATTAATTTGTTTATTAATTTAATATATATGGAATTACATTTCTAATTTATGATAATAATATTTTAAAATATTTACAATAATTACAATATTGATTATGAATAGTGATGTAAATAATATTGCTCAATATGTATCTAATAAATTAATAATTTATATAATTTAAAATAAATATTGATTAAATTTCTAATATAAATAATATAATTTTTAATAATAACATTTTCATTAATTATTAATATTTTTTTTGATAATTTTCAATAATAATAATTTTAATTTATTTAATATATAAAAAATAAATAGTTTTATAAATAAATATGTTAAACATTATATATGTTTTCATTTTTTATTAATTTTATTTTACTGAATAATTAAATAATTAATTATGTTATTAATTATAAATAATCATTAAGTTTAAATGAATATATATGCATATTTTTTATTTAATAATATTAATATTTAATGTTAAAGTGGTTGAAATTTATTTTGCAATTACAATATTAATATTTTTATTAATTTTAATTGTTTTTAATAATAATTTTTTTAACATTTTTATGCTTAATAATATTTATTATAATTATTATTTTTTATATTATATTAATTATAAAGATCATTATAATTATTTATAATAAATTTGTAATATATATACATAATGAAAACATAGTAGAAAATTTGAAATTAATAATTTTAAAAGAGGAAAGGTCATATCTGAAACATAACATTATACAGAACATTTATGAATAAGGTGTTGTCGTAGAGAACTCCTTATTTATAAAATTTATAAAGAAGAATCATTTCAGGATAATTCATTCTTTATAAATGTTTTGAAAATGGTGACATTTCGCACATCATGTTTCATTAAATATTTTTAATTTGGGAACAATTTCAAAGAATGCCCCCATTTACATGCATCCCCACCTCATACCCTTTGATTCAATGATAGATTGGTAAATTGTTTCCTAATATACATATTTATAGAATATGTTATCCTCTTCTATGTTCATAAAATTTACCCTAGATCAAGGGTTGACCATTGAGTGTATTTTCATGGTAAATTCCAGGTATGATCTATATATTTTTTTTTGATACCCCATATAGGTCAGATCATGAGTAAGATTGACGTGATACTGCTTCGCACATGTCACAAATGACTTATGAATTTCATTATCAAATTATTATGATAATTAGAGTTAAATTTCATTGTTTACTTTTAGTGACCCTAGTTATGAACTAAATTTTCAATTTTAAACTAATAATGATAACCTACATTCATACCATTCACAACATACATTAGATTAAGGTGAGGGTGATTCCTCCATGAAAAAAGTGACTCATGGAATATTTCCATAAATTATCCAAACAATTCAAATAAATGTTCTCAGTTTTCATTGTGTCAATTGTTCCGTCGACTAATATAAATGCCAGTTGAAAATAAAAAGTATCATATTGGGTCATAAAAATCACACCGTGCATTGGATTTTGGTGAGGTTGATTCCTAAATGTAAAACATGACATATGGTTCATTTTCCTATGGTATGGAAATAGTGTGAATATATTTTCTTAGTTTCGATTTGGTCAGAAGTCCTTTTAAATAAAATTAATGACAATTTTAAATAAAATAATGCACATTGATTCAAACCAGCCACACCATGTGTTGTATTGAGTTGTGTTTTATTCTTAATTGTATCATTTGAGTAATGGCCTATTTTTCTAAGGTATCAAAACAATACGAATTATTATTATTATTTTTGAGTTGGTCGGTTTCCTTTTTTAATTTAATTGTTGTAAAATTTAAAAAAAGATACACATGAAGTCATTCCGGTCATAATGTATTCCATATTGTGGTTATAATTATTCATAAAAGTCCAAAATGACTCATTTATCATTTTCTTAATGTATCAAAACAATACCAATGAATTTACTCTATTTTCTATAGGTAACTTCTTCCTTTTTCTAAAATTGATATTAATATTTAAAAAAAAGATACAATCAGAGTCAGATTAGTAACACCGTTAATCAAATTGAGGTGAGGCTGATTCCTACAAGTCTTAAATGACACAAGAATTATTATCCTACATTATCAAAATAATAAAAAGGTGTTTAATCAAATTTTATTACGTCACTTTTTAATTTTTTAAAAAATAATGTCTATTTTAAATAGAAATATGCATGTGTAGTCATACCGATCACACCATGCACCAGATTGAGGTGTTGCAGATTCTATAACATCTAAAATGACTCATGGTTCATTTTATTAATGAATGAAAACATTTTGAGTTTTTTTTCTTATTATGAGTTGGTCAATATTTATTTTCACTAAAATTAATTAATATTATTTTTAAAAATCATTCACTTGATGTTATACTGTCTACACCCTGAAATGTATTGATGTTTATGTGATTACTAAACATCCAAAATGAATCAGGGATAAATTTAATAGAGTATAAATACAATAAAAATGTGTTTACTATGTTTTTATCAGGTCAATTGTCATTTTTGATAAAATTGAAATAACAAATTAATTTAAAAATTAACACATGGAGTCATATCGGTCGCATAGTGCCTCAGATTGAGGTGGGGATGATTCATAAACTTTTAAAATAACTCATGGATCATTTATTAATTAATAAAAATAATAAAAAATTATTTTTTTGATTATAAATACGCCACATGTTCATTTTTACTAAAATTGATGTCAATTTAAAATAAAAAGACACACTTGGAATCATATCAGAACGTTAGTGAATCATATTGTGGTTTATATGATTCCAACATGTCAAAAATGACTCATGGATAATTTTCCAAATTTATATAAATAATCATAATGCTTTATATCAGTTTTAGTTTGTTAGTTGTTCCTTATTACTAAAATAGATGTTAATTTAAAATAAAATAAGACACTTTCTGTCATACCGGTCATATTATGTGTCATATTTTCATATGTATGATTATTACACATCGCAAATGAATCATATATCATTTTCTAATTGTATAAAAATACTAAAAACGTGTTTTTCATTTTTGATCATGTCATTTGTCCTTTTCAAAAAAATTTGTGTAAGTATAAAATAAAAAGGACGAACATAGAGTCATACCAATCACACCATGACAAATATTAAGTTGAGTCTGATTATTACACATCCTAAATGACTCTTGGATTTTTTCTGTAATGTATCAAAACAATATGAATGTGTTTTCTCATTTATTTATATTATGTTAAATTTTCATTTTTAATTAAATTGATGTCTAATTTGTATAAAAAAATGAACATAGAGTCATATTTGTGTCACCATGAATATGATTGAGGTGAAACTAGTAATACATGTAAAAAATTAATCATGGATTGTTTTACTAATGTAGAAAAATTATTTGAACACATTTTCATGGTTTTATGTTTTTCACATGTCTTTCTAACTAAATTTTTATTTTAAATGGCGAACATGAAAATTATCCTATATTTTGAAATTGCATATCAGTTCGACATGAAGAAAATTCTGACACATCACAAAATAGGTAATAATTTATTTCCTATGTTATCAAGATAATAAAATATTGTTTTCATAGTTTTTACTGAGTTTCACATTATGAACTAAATATATATTTTAAAAAAAAATTTGCACTTTGAGTCATACTACTCAAATCATAAATTGGATTGAAGATAAGATGATCCATACATATCTGAAATGAATTAAGGATAGTTTCACTAGTGAATCAAAACAATAATAATATATTTTTTCTATTTTGAGTATCTTAATTTTCAATTTTATTAAAATTAATTTCAATTATAAATATAAATTAACCCCTAGGGTCGTACCAGTCACACAATGTGTTAAATTTTAGTGATTCCGATTACTACATATCCTATTATCTCAAAAAAATTCTAACTACCAATGTTACCATAGATAACATTTTCTTTATTTGGTGAACTACCAAAATTTCATATTGATTTAATAATTGTTTTTGGATAAGAATGTCGATTAAATATGTAGCATTTGAAAAAAGGATCTTGATATATCTTCCCAAATGACTTATAAAAACCAAAAAATTATTTATTAGATAAATATTATTGGTAATATTGCATTCAAATAGTAGATAAAATGATGAAAAATGTTAATTAAAAACTAGTAGAAATTTACCATTTTTTGATTGATATATATTTTCATAACCCATAAATATGAAAGGAATCCACCTATTTATGAAAAAAAATTCCAATTTTAGTTATAATAAAAATAATTAAAAAATTGAAATTATCCACTACTTCAATGGATTTCACATATTCGATCAATTTTTGTAAATTATTCCATCATGTATGCTTCCCATTTGATTATAATAAAATATATTACATATTAGAATATGAGACTTTTGGATAGTCGGAGTATTTCAGAAAACATGTAAATTCAAAAAATATTCAAAAATATTTTAAACAGAATTGTAATTAACTTCTAAAATTCATTTTTGGGGATACTAGATTGTTCATGGAATATGATTTCCCCCTTAAATTTACGAATTGAATAACAAAAATATTTCCCATTTGTTTATTTTTTATATTATAGAAACATTGAGAGTATTAATTAATTTGTTTGATATGTGTTTGGATGGAGAACTATACTTTTATAAACCCTGATACATGTCTAGTTGTTGAACATGTCAAGGTATTTAAGCTTAGTCCCTAACCTCATTATTCATTTTTGAAGATATTGATGGACCACACTCTCATATTAGGATTCCTGTTAAAAGATATTAAAAATAATACAACAAAGTTTTAATTACAAAATGATATATATAGTGTATTACCATTTGAAAAATGTCATCTTGTGTGATCAGTCTATTGGGAATTCAAGTAGTGAATCCAGTAAATAAATATTCAGAGAATCCAAATTGACTGAAATGAGCATCCAATGTTCCTTAAAAACAAAAAATGGAATAAGTTATAACAGATATTAAAATATATTTTATATGATTTAATGGAATATTTTTACACTTGTAATGTTGGTATTTAGAAAAGTATGTCATATGATATTTTTATTTCAAATGTTTTTTCAAGTCCTTCCACTATTTTACCCATTTTTCGATTTGTATTTTTATATGTTGAATATAGGTGGTGTGAGGAATAATGGTTATAATTATTTTTTATGTGGATAAAATTAAATTGGTTATGATATATACATCATCTAAAATTATTAACTGTATTTAGTTATATTAATTTATTATATCAGTTGTTGGAAAAATCCAAGAAAAAACATCAAATATATATTTATAACTAAAGATTGTGGCCATTAATATTTTAGGATTTGATTTTCATTCTCAAAACCAGTATAGTATTAAGATTCCTCTATGTATTAATTTTATTAAAAATAAACTATTTCTACTAGTTGTTATCATCTTTATATCAACATAATCATTCAATGTCAGTAAATGAAGATACATAATAGGCATGGTAAATGAGATATTGGATGTTCTCTTTGACTGTTTGGTTGATCCTTTAGTAGGTTTTGAGTTTTTTTTTCATTTCACCATCTTCATATAATCCATGTATAAAAAAATTCTTCAGTTTGGACGTCTTTATTTATTTGTTAATGGAATATGATGAAAAATAAATTGTAAATGAAAACCTCATTTTTGGAATTTCTTTTTACAATATGTGACAGCCATAATATTGATGTTCCAATGGCTCGGTCGACTATATTAATATAATCATAATCAAGTGTAATAAGAAGCTCATTTATATTTCAATGTGCTATGATAATTTCTACTATGACATAACTTTTTGGAAGTTCTCTATTTTGTAGACTATCATATTGGATATTGATCACCATATCCCTCGCCACATGATGTTGAGTCGATGCTGATAGATAGAAAAAATAATCATCTTTACCCATTAGAATGTTATTATAGGAATAGTATCAACGTCTTCCTTAATCACACTTCACATAATGAATTTTTAGAACATTGACTACCTCAATAGTGACAGATCTTTATTCGAAATGTATCACATAAAAGCTATTGGGGGGGGGGGGGGTTCAAACCATAGCAGTTCTAGAGTTGCTTATTCTCTTTTATTCCCCCACAACATTGTCTTTAAAATTAGAATACGAATGTAATTTTTATTCATGGTATTATATTCATTCATTAATATATACCTTTATGTAGATTGATCCTCTATATGTATTTTTTTCAAAATATCTGTGTTCACACCCAATCCCAAACCTCTAACATGAACATACTATTCTGACCATTTCATGTCCACTAATGTAAGTGTTCATTTGTTACAAGTACTATTCTTTCATGTTACTATGTTAGATAGATAATATATGAAAATAATTAATCATTATAATGTAATAGATATTTATTTAAAATTAGTTATTATATAATACTTACACATGATTCCATCACTTTTTTACATATTCATCTATTAGTATCCTATATAAATTTACACATGAATCCTGATATATAAAATGATGTGGGATGAAGGTTGGTTCAGATTTGAATTCACTATTCAATAAATAAATAGAGGACCATAATTATCATGTTGTATGCTTTCACATAAAATATTTATGGTAATATGTAGTAGTTTTTTTCAAGTGAAGTGTACCACACCAATGCTTTATAGTCGGGATACATTTTTTTCTCCCCATTCATTATTTCTACAACTATTTTTAAATTTCATATATAAAATATAATTCACAATCTATATGATGAATACACATATTGTAAAACAATGTATTATCTACCATAATGTATCTAAAAAGATATCTCCCCGTGATGGCTAATAATCTAATCCCATAATACATGGGTTACTAGGTGTCAATACATAACTAGGGGGTGGGGGTTTATTTTCATTTCAACATCATTAAGAATATATATCAATATAATTTCATGAAATCCTTCGGGAATCCTTCTTTAAATCCTTAGTACATATTTCATGTGGAGGCCATCTACAATTATTTTACTCTACAAGGGATAATGAATTGTAATTCATTGTTTCATTTTTTTTATTTATTAAAATAAATAATTGGCATCATAATGTTACTGTAATCTATTCCCATAACAGTTTTTATATGTGGTAATAGTATGGTGTCATGAATATACATCAATAAACATGTTTTTCTATGTAATTATTCCTACGTAACTACTAAACGTCACCTAGTGGTGGTCATCATGCAGACCTTGATCATTCCATTTGACCATGTATTGTATGCCATTTATTTTATCAACAATAATTAATGTTAACACCATACAACCACAATGATACTGTTTACTCTAAATATCTACTCCTTTAGCACATACATTTTCCTTTCATTAAAGATTAGTAATTTTTAGTTCCCTTGAAGGAGAAGCATCGACATGTGCATAAGGTAACTGTACCTCTACAAAGGGAGAAACAGTTGGTTTTGAAACATATCGTTTTGGAGAAGTAGCATCAGCATGTGTAGAAGCCTATTTTACATCTTCACTTGGAGGAATAGTTTCTTAAGAGATATGTTGTTCCTTGGTATTAGGAACACCAATACATGTCGAATACATTATCGACATAATATATTTATCATTTAATTAAAATTACATCAATGAAGCAATGATTAGAGGACAAAATGTTGTAACACAATATTCATTACAAAAATATAACCTGATTATTGAAATCAGAATTTTTAAAGGGCTATAGGATTTGAATTTTCTAACATCAAAATCCCTTCATTTTGGTATCCTATGATATACTAGACCCCATCTAAATTGAAACCAATAGAAAATTATTGTGATGTACCAAAGAAACATTATTCCTTAGTTGAATTTGCATCTATATCTTCAATGGTTTTTATGGAAAATAAACCAATTTACCCCTGTTAGTTTATGGGAATTGTGACATAATAAACCTGCACTGCCTATGATTCCATTATAAAAAATTTATCTTCATACCATTCTTTATTGAAATCCACTTTCATGAATCCAAATTCATCTATTTTAGCGACACTCATTCTATCAACCTAGTTTCATTCAAAAATCATCACTTGGAATGTTTTATAATCCACAATTAATATTTTTCTGATGATTCCAATGTATGACATATTCATGTAAATTGGATTTTTTCCTTTTCTTATAAATAATAAATCATTTTCGCTATAATTATTACTCCACTATTTTTAGGGTTAGATCTTCATCATGTTTAATTGTATAGTACATATAAACATTAATTACACAAACATTGTAAGATAATTCATATAGTCTTTATCTTTTAGATATCCTTTGATGTTGATTTGAATTTTTATATAGATTTTCATCTAACTCTTTTAAAATATTTTCTGGAAACCGTCCTATAATATATTTATTATCTGTATTTGATATCCATCATTCAGAAAATTATGGCAATAAATTCCTACAAAAATAATTTATGGATTAAAATATGGGGTAACCATTAATGTGTTTTGAAAAATGTAAAGGGGTTCCTGATTATGATCTGTAATATTGATGGTGATGAAATATCTTACAGAATATCCTTCACCAACAACCTACCCAGTGTGGTAATATTTTAGTATACCATATAATTCCACAATTGAAACGTATTCAGTACAAAATTCACTGACTTCAGCAAAAATATATTACTCTACAATACAACCCTCTGGATTACTTCTATTTTTCCATACCCATTCAAAATTTTCATTTTCCATTCAATGGGTTACATCCATATATAGTTTACATCACCCCATAGTTGAATCCCTCTCACCAGGTGATCCATCATGTGAAACATCACAGAAAATAATTATGGAAGGATGAATATTTACAAATCACATAATACAACCAAAAAATTTCATTCTATATTCAAAAACTGTTTTTGGGTCTATAACATTGTTTTATTTTTCTTTGAAGAATATATAGATCTTGGTTAACGTTTGATGAAAAATACTAGGAAAAATAATATTTACTGCTACATGAATTAGATATTTTATCAAAAAAATGGAATTCATGTTATTTTATACCCAACACCTTTAAACCAGTCATTGATTCTATATTACTGATATTCGATGAATACCCCAATGGTTCCATTATTCCATTCAATAGATAAAACACTGATATAACTCTTTCCTAGAAAGTGTGTAATCATATAAAGAATGAAAATTCATTTTAACCCTTCAATATCAGCAACTCATCTCATATTACAATTTCAACCAAGAAAAAATATAATTAATTCCCTAATTGGTTCTGTCAGTTTCATTAAGAAATACATTGATGACAAAGTTACATACATTTTTTAAATACCAAAAATACGATGAATGATTCTGATCTACATAAAATTGAAGTACGTTAATTCAATCAAAAATTGATCTCCTATTCCAAATAGTAGTGAAAAAGGTATTCAAAAATGATATACCAAAAGTACTATCCACATATTCTAATTTCTCAAATAGTTGAACAACTATTTTCGAAGAGAGAGTTGTGCGATATTATGAACATCCTTTTAATAATGATTTCTAAGATCGATATGTAGAACATCAATGTATAATCATCGATGTCGTAGAATCATATTATTTGATGGATGTTCCAATATAATTAACTTTGTAACTTTTTTTCAAATACATCATCGTTGGATTCATTTAAATCTATATCCTGAAAATTTTATTTGTTCGAAATTAATTTATCATCCAATAAAACATTGAACTCAATGTGAAATTTTAAATTCTATAATCATCATAAAACGTAAGACCTGAATCCCATAATCATTTAAAATTATAAATAAATGGATCCAATTTATCATCTAAAAAATTACCAGGTTCTTGGTTTCATGAAATAAGAATATATTACATGATATGTTTTAATTTATTTTATAACCAGAGTGGAATGTTATATCATACCAACATAACTACCCATGTACTATGAGTGAATCATAAAAAACCAAAAGGATTAATTTCATTTATATATAACATAAGAAAAATGATTCTCATATCATTTAACAATTCAAGATACACATTATCAATTCGCATCGACTAAGTAGAGTCTACTGGGTGATGTTGTTTCCCATTTTTATATATTGCACCTACATGCCACATCAATTTACCTATAGTCTCTCCTCTTCCATATAGATTCCTAAACCATTGAATTCATGTAAAATACAATACAACATTCACAAGACCATATTCATCTTTTTTATATTAAGAAGTTCCAAACAATAAGCATTCTATATGTGATATGTGGTCCTTGAGAAGAAATATACAGTCATTCGAGTAGACGTGTATTCATTCAAGGATCATACCCATCGAGCATAGAATTTTTTCCGCCTCATATGTTCGATGTGGGAGGTAATTATATCCTAGGATTCCCTAGTTCATTATATAATGTTGTTCTATAAAACTTGTATAGCTCCATCCATTTCCATCCATCAAAATATATATCATTAATAACAATGACAATGTTATATAATTAGTGAAACCATCAAACTATAACGTCTTTTTATGAAAATTTATTGTCTCGATTTTTTTTAGAAATCATAACTTTTTTATTCAAATTACCTTAATAATTCTTCAACATTATCTTCATCATCATTCTCATCTATAATCAGATCATCGATATAGCCTTTCCCATTACACACACAAGTAATCATAACAGATGATCCATAAAATGCAATGATCTCCCATCCAATAGCTACATTTTCTTTTCCCCTGTGATTGTTACTTCATTTGTAAAATCAATCTATTACATTATATATCAAGTATTCTTTCAAATTTTCTAGACTAATTAGTCTTGAATATCAACAACAAAAACACTTACATTGGATTAGAGAAGGGTCATATGCCCGATTTTTTTAAAACATGATGAATTCATTCACTCCATCATCTAATAACTTTGTCATAAAATTAGAATACATGAATTATTTATTAAAATAAATTATATTTTATTTGGTAATGTTAATATTTAAAAAATTAAATAAAAATAATATATTCATATGGGTTTTCAATCAAACCATATATCCCTATCAAAAAATCCAAATGATGCAAAATAAGCAAGAAGAAACCTAAACCTATAAAATATTGGCCCGAGCTAAAATTTCAATATGTCACCACAACCTACCAAACCTAAGAGATCACTTTCTTATTAGATACTAAAATATATATATAGAAATACATTATAAAAATATAATTTTTCTATATTGGTTTTCATCAAAATTAGTAACTCATAAAATAATGTTAAAACTCTTTTTTCTATGATTATTATTAAATGGAAATAATCACTTGGTAGTAAACATTCTTCGGTTAATAAATATTTTAAAAATAATATTTTTAAAATCATACATTATGATATTTCATAATCACACATTTTGGAAATACAAATTTCAAAACTCAACGAGGATTCCAACTATCATACAAATTTCTAAAACATATTTTAAAACAAACCATTTACATAAAAATAGGCGTGGTGACCTAAAAACCCTTTATCAATAATCAATCATTTGTGAGTTTTCAAATATACAACATTCTTAATTTTTTCATTTTAGAACAATTTTAAAAAATATAATTAAAATATTTAGAGAACATATCAAAACTATGATTTTATTTCTTTCCCTCATTAAAAAACATTTAAAATCTCATTACAAAAAATAAAAAATAAAAACATATAAAGACTAAAGAAATAATTTGATCAAGAACCATTATGTCATGTCACAGAAAATGTGAATAAAGAAAAAATAATGATCCACAAATTACATAATTAGTAGGGGATTCCATATAAGAATAGGAATAAAACCACTAAACGATCCTGAAATGGATTCTACTGTTAAATCAAAATCACTAGATTGTATTAACAAAAGGGCTTGAACTGGAGATAAGGAAACTAGGTCATAACTAAAATAGATATGTACACCACAATAAATCCCATAAAACATGGTCATTAATAATAATAATCATCACACGTGATCAAAATGTACAATGATTATACCAGAATCATAAGGCCTTAGAAGGGTATAACAGCTTTTATGAAAATACAAGTTTTATTAAATTTTGAATTGGTATTCACTATTAAAAACATTCTGGGAATTCCATGCCTTTTTATTATTTGTAAATTTCATCCCAGTAGACTATTCTAACAAATTTTTTCAAAGTACATTTGAAACTACAATAGTAATTCATACTACCCATTAAATAACCATTGAAAAACATTCAATGACAGAGTAACTTTCAAAATCCAATCCACAAGGGGAAACACATCCCTTTGAAATAATATAACTTATTTTAAAATAATAGAAACATTAAAAACCAAAATAATTGATGTAAAAATTATCCATTTCTAAAAAAGTTGTTTTAAATATAGATAAAAATGTTTAACTAACCACATCATAAATAGAAAAACAGTTTTTAGCATATTCATATCTAATGAAATGATGGTTTTCAATCCATTTAATAAAATTGATTTTATCACTTTTGATTAATATAGGAACATGAAAACTGTGAATATAAATCATGGAAATGTATAGATCACTTGAATCATTTTATAATATACAAAAAAAATTAATTTTAAAATTATTATTTTAATAAGAAGAATATCATCTCACTCCCCTACTAATCTTGATGACATAGTGACTCTCTTCATTTTGAACAATCCTTCACAACCCCTCATATCAAATATTATCTTAGTGATCCTACATTATAAAACATGTAATGTATATTCTAAGTGGTATTTATCTATTCTTTCCACCATATTTTCCCTATTTCTTTATTCTAGTTCTCTCCATTGGTAATGGATTCCATGTGATCAAAATTTAATGTTATTTACATGGTGATTATTTAATTAGGTAATGTTTTAAATATCATTGAATATTTTCTCTCCAACTTTTGTATCTTAAAAAGCATAGAAAATTAATTCAATGATTACTGGTAGTTGTGTCAATGATAGTCATCTAACCATAAACACCATTAAAATGCACAATGGAAGTAATTTCTCACAGTTCACAAAAATTAATCTACATACTAGGATTATATATTAGTGATATATTGAAGATATAAAATCCACCAAGTTCACATGTTGTATATGGTTTAAAATGTAATTATTATACCTTTTTGTTTAAAAATACACAGAATGATAAGTATTCAATTATATATTATAGAATAAAGACTCACTAACAATAAAATTTTTTATTTGCATCCATACTATTTAAAAAATACTATATTTTTATATATTTTTATGACATATTCATGATTTTAAAGAACTATTTCTTATTCAGAATTTTTGTTAGAATTATTTATCAATAATAATCAAATACTCATTGAATTTATTGAATATTTTTCTATAAATTCTATTTAATTATGAAGTCATTATCAAATAATCTCCAAAACCATTACCCTTACTTCATAATAATTTATCAATGGTCTTTATCTATCCATGTGATTCTTAGTAGCCTTTATCATGACACTTTTCCATCTAACATATTTTATTTTCAAAGACAATGAATGGGTGGAACTATATCTCTTAATCTAAATTTAAAATCACCAAGTTTAAAGGATAATTTATTTATTAAATTCAATATATATTACATTTTTGTTGTGTATCATAGCTAAATAAAATAAAATAATATCAAGATTCATAATCCACTAAAAAAATAAAAAAATCAATCACATTAACTCTATATAGTGTTTCTTGAAAAATCCCAAATTTAAATATATTAATATCCTTATAACATAATGAATAATATCACAAAACAATCAACATTTCTTGGAATAAATTTATTGTGTAATATATATTCCACAATACATAGTCCTAAAAAAATATGAAAATCGTTCTTTATCAAAACACAATGTAATTACAAATCTATAATTATATTCATAAGAATTCAATGAAATGAAAATCAAAAACCTTAAACTAATTTTTTTTCTATTAAATTAAGTAATAATAAATTAATTAGGGGAGCATACCATTCCATGTTTGAATCCTTTGGGGGAGTGAGAAGTGATGAAGGAGAGGGTAGTAGAGGTGGTGATGGGGGCAGTGGATGTGGAAAAAATGGAGTAAGACGCACAAAGGTGGTAGCGGTGGTTGGGGTAGCAATGGTGGCGGTGGAGAGAAATTTCCCACTAAAAAATGAAGAGATAAGTGGAGAAGGTTTTCATGATTGGGGTGAGTGGAAGTGAAGGCTTCTAAAGACAAATGTGGGTGGCATAGAAGGAAAAGGAGGAGGTTGAGGCAGAGGTGAAGGTAGAGGCAATGTACAAGGAGAAAGCGAATGATGTTGGAATTACTGTGGTTCTGTAAATTCTTGAAGGTGTGAAGGGGATGGAAATCAATTAGGGGTTTTAGAAGAAGGTGTAAATTTTATATCATCTCTTCTAAAAAAGCACGGATAAATAGTAGTCTTATCAATGATTTTTTAATAGTAAAAAATAATTGCATTAATATCACTTTTTTACTAATTGATACTAATTTTAAGAAAATATTTATATTTATATAAATATTTATAAAATTTAATATTTAATAAAAAAAATTATTCTAATATTAAAATTTGTTAATTAGAGATTATTTTTTTCAATTAAAAAATTATTATATATATTTTATCATAATTATATTTCTATATATAGATAAATATTTATTTATTAAAATAATTATAAAATTATATTAAATGTATTTGTTGTCAATATGTATTATAATTTTATAAATATTTAAAAAATATTTTTTTATAATTATAAATAAATAAATAAATATACATATATATAATTGTAAAATATTAATAAATATGTTTGTTATATTTATAATTTGAAAATAATATAAAATAAATATATTTATTATAATTTTAAAAGTATATAAAAATACATAAATATTTATAATAATAATTTTAAATAAATATCTTTAATAGTTATTTATATATAAATAAAACATATTAATTATAAATATGACAAAAAATACGTTATATTAACAAAATTATTTCCAAAAAAATTAATTTTATATATTTATATATATAAATTAATTAATTTTCATTTATAATAATAATTTCATAATAAATATATTTATAATATTTACTATGATATAATTATATATAATAAATATATTTGTTATTAATTTGTAATAATTTACATATAGATATATTTATATTAATTTATCTTTGATAATAAAAATTTGTAAATATTTATAAATATGATTACATTATTATGTATAATTATAAAATTCTAAATACTATAAATAAATTTATTATAATTTTATAATTATTTCAATATAAATAATTAATAATTATAACTATAAATAAATATACATTTATATTTTATTATATAAATATATATATATTTGTATAAATTATAGTTATATAAAAGTATAATTACAACAAAATTAATAAATGTAACACACACAACCTCATAGGTATGTCATAACCCCCCTAGTAGATAACCTAACCAATTTTTATGACCCAAAGACGTAGTGGATATGGAGTCTATTAAAAATCCTATGGGCTAGGTTCCCATCAACAACAGCTATTTTCAAAACATAACAGTCTCGTAGAGGATTCATTAAGAAAGCACCCACCCTGCATCACAACCCTATTGTGATTTTAACCACCTAACTGTGTTGTCCCACACACTATGTCACGATTCCTGTTGATGTTCACATCACCTGATGGAATAACCTCCATGGATCGCCTCCACTGTAGTAGCTGAGTATCACCGTCCCATTCATTCTCATATTTATTATATGCTACATGGATTGGATCCCATGTTATTAATGTAGTCTTATGGGGTTCTTACTTCTAATCCATGCTCAAACTAATATATATATATATATATATATATAATTATAATAAATGTATTTATAGTTATATTAAAACTATTTAAATATATATATGTAGTTATTTATAATAATATTTATAATAACTATATTTATCATTTAAATATATTATCAATAATTGAATTAAAATTTAGGAGAACAAAATGATTACATGGGTATTAAAATAAATGAATTATACGAGTGAAAATTTATAAATAAACAATCCTAATTATGAATAAATATATAACATATACTATCACTTCATCATAATATAGGTAATCTTAACATTTTGAACATAACTCACAATCGCGTAGCTTTATGAACATTATGATTATATAGTGTAAATTCACTTGTGTTTTTCCTCAATGGTAGAGAACCCCGTAATACTATATCAGTTTGGAATATATCTGGGGATCAATTACCATAATGAGAATGCAACGTGCATGAGTGCTATAAAAAATATGTGGAACAGAAACCCCGATCTAGACTGGGTGGTCTTTGGATGATCGATGATGTGGAGGGATCACAATGATTGGTGGTCAGAATATAGGAGTTCCATTGAGGCTGGGCATTGAGGAACTGGTAGCCAAACTACAGGATTGGAAGCATTTTTGGACATCACAATGATGATGGGGAGAGCTTCACTATGATGTGTCCGAACATGCATGGCATCGAGGATGGGCATTTCAGTGATGGTGGGATGGGCTTCAAATCGAGGTGGCTAAACAGTGTAGGGTTACGATAATGCTAGGAAATGGCTGAACGTGGATGTCCCTCCAAGGGGGATTCACTAAATTAACACTAGGGTCAATAGAAAGTAGTCATTTTAGTCCAATAACATAGTATATGATGAGTGACTATGGTGTCACTAGTGGGCCTTTTGGATTTATTAAAAAATTGAGACTGTGTATCATGTATAGGATTTTGTGTTTAGATTGGGCCTTCCATATAAATAAATAAGGATATATGGGTGGGATAGCCCTTTGGGATGGGAGGTTATGTCATTTATTTTAGGATTTTGTGTGAGGTGTGAGTGAGTTTTATCTAAGTGCTCCCCAAAACACCTAATATAAATAGAATCAAATATACTCAAGAATCAATGTATAAAATATATTTATTATTTAACAAATATTATATTTTTATAACTATTTAAATTTATTTTTCAAGTTATTTATAATTATATAATTTATTCTTTTAACAACAATATATATATTTGATTTATTAAAAAATTAATATTATCATTTATGAAATTTATAATAACTATATATGTGAATTTTTTAAATATTTTATACAAATACAAATTTTTTTAATATATTCTTAATAAATATATATTAAAAAAATTATTGTTAAAATATTTATCATTGCCTAGTGTAACACTGATAAGGGATAAAACACTATCAGCGCTTGTTTTAACAGTGATAAAAGTGAACTTTATCATGGATTTTATCTAGAGATGATAATTAGAGGGATTTTATCAATGATTGTTTTCTTAGCACTGATAAAATTTGGTGCTTCCCCTGTGCCAATATCTTGTAGTGATGTATCTTACTTAATTATTTTTATTATAAATTTTGATGAATTTATTTAAAATTTACCATTTTATAGGTCTTTTATTTTTATTACTTTATATCAACATTAAAATACGAGGATGTGAGACATTAGCTGCACAAATTTAATGAAAGTTTAGTTGTTGAAAATTCACAAACCAAATTTCATTTAAGGATTGAGACTTATTTTATTAAATTATGTATGGTATTTGTATCTCTTGATAGGGATGTTTCTTTAAAAAACACAAGGGATTTATCACATGTATTATTCATATTATTATAAATTTTTATTGACACAGGAAGTAATAGGTGGTATATAATGAAATACCACCGAATAAAATTTAAAATTTAAATTGTTTTTAAAATTTTTTGATTGATTTTATTGATTACATAGAGTTATATAAGGACCCTATTTGATTATCTATTTTTGTTTATTTATCACTGAATCATGGATATCATGGGATTCCATTATGTGTTTCAAATTAAATAGGGGATAACATAAATTAATATCTATATTCAGTAAACAAACACTATGGTTTGTACTGTTAATTTTTTTCTTGATATGACATGTGATATAAATTTTGACCACTAAAGAATACTGGCCCATAAATATAAATTATTTTTTATAAAAATAAAATTATTTTAATTTAATTTAACATCAATAAATGAAATTCACAACTTGTTAAGGGACATGATGTACAGTTATGGAATAGAGGGAAATCCTATACACTTATGTGTAAGAGTATATTTATAATAATGTACATTTTGTTAGGTGAAACCCATGATAATTACATAAGAAATAATTATGACGATGTAGATGGAATAATATTTTCTTATAGGCCTTTTGGGAAGGTATAGTATATTTATTGGTATATATCATCCTAATTGTCCTAATGAAATTTTATGATTGATTAGAGCCTTGATATAAGATAACAAGACCGAAAAAGGAATGAATATTGAATATCAAAATAGGTGACATTGTTTTTAATAGGGGTTAGGAATGGTGAAATATAATTTAATGATATCATTGGGTGTTAATTTAGTCTAATGACTAGACCTAGCAATAATGGTAGGTAATGTAGATGTTTTAACTCTCAGTTGGGACTGAGGGATAGGTTATCCAAAAAGGTTAGGAGTTTCCCTTGGATATGTGTCTTTAATGATTAATTTATTTTCTTGTGATTTTAAGGTTTACACCTATAATTTAGAAAATAAGTTAAATATTAATCAAATATATTATGAAAATTACAAAATGGGATGTTTATTATGATTATAATAATATTGTAGGAACATGTAAATTATTCCATGGACATGGAATTATAATTATAATTATATAGATGGGGGATATTGAGGTAATTAAATGGATATGGTGTTCAAATTATTGTAATAATTTTTTGGAGACAATGATCTGATTCCATTGATTTGGTATTCAATTATATTATGGTTGGGGGACCATGAGGTAATTTCATGGACCTTGTTTGGGCAATATTATAATATAATTTACAAAATTTGAGGTGAGTCCCTAGATTTTATATTCCAATTAACATTATACTATTAGGGAACCATAGAATTAGTCCTCAGATCTTGTCTGAAAATATAGTTTTATATTCATGATTATGGTAATATGGATAGGGATATCTTACACTGGCTAAAATAGGATTGTAAAATATTAGTTTTCACTCTTCACTTATGGATCTATAATGATTGTTTATTTATTTATTCTATGACTCCTATGTTATATATATATATATATTATGTTTATTACATGAAATGAACATATAACTAATTAAATTTCTATTTATTTGAATACATTGGTTGTTTCTTACTGATTAATATACTATCACCAAACATGGTAGACCATTATAAATTGTGATCTATGAAACATTAATTGTTTAATAGTTCAATATCTGGAGAGGCACAACATTATTTTGTTCAATTTTCATATCTTTGATGGGATTAGAGACTTTGGTGAGTTGAGATGTGGGGATGTAGTATATCCATGCTATATTACTTTTTATTCATATATAAATATATAGACATATGAGTGTATGATGATTTAATCTATTTGTTTGTATAACATCATCCATTTATTATCAATGGTCTCTTCTTATTTATTCTATGTTCTTAGTTGGTATAAATTATCAGTGATATTATATTGTTCACATCCACTATTATTAATACTCTGATAGGAGGGTATATCACCCCATTGTCACGTCATAGACCATCACTAATATAATAAATCAGTTGGAATATGTGGAGGTGAACCTAAGGTCACATAAAGACCAGATCTGTTCACATACAAATATCCCCATGGGTTCTTTTATTTGCTTAGGGGTTACCAAATTTAAAAATTTATTACACAAATGAAAAAACAACTGAACTATGACTCGTATTTGATATTAAAATATGTGGTCAAAGCCATATGGAAATGGTTGGAGTATATACTATTTTAATATCTAATACATAACTATTTAGTGAATGTAATATTGACTAATTGAATGAATGATATAATGATGGATGTTTAGAATGAAGATAAATAAAAATCATTTAGGGATATTTAAACTCGTGGGTAGTGATTTATTATGGAAATATACAATTAAACGCAAGTCATATGGTGTTAGAACAATGTTTATATGAAACTAATGATCATGGTATAGAACCACAAAATATGGTGTCCCCTTTCCACAATGATCTGGTTACTTTGAATTAGAACTATGTGGTAACATAAAATTAATATTTAAACCTAATTGAAGATCCACCGAAGTATCCTGGTAAGGATAATTAACCAGTCATTTAACTAAATGTAACCCCCCCCCTCACCGATCCAATAATATCCAGTGATGATTAATGTAAAATTAGAGAATTGAAAAATTACCCATACAAAAATTAACCAAAAATTAATTGTTTTAATAAAAAAATAACATATAAAAATAAATATTCCTTTATTAAAGTTTCTATTTATGAGGTTTTACCCACACATTCAAGACATAATGTTTAGGAAAATAAGTATCCTATTTAATTATCAAAATTATGGAAATCATTGATCCTTGTGGTAGAGACTCCTGATTCTATTAATTGAGTGGAACCATGGCCCCTATTTATTGATCTACAAGCTATTCTTGTTGTTTTTTATTAATCATTAATTTGTCTGATTATGTATTTTGGGTCCACATATGATACTAAATGTAATTTTATGTTTTTTTTTATTTTTATTCATTGAAAATACCCATCAATTTAGTAATAATTATGTCTTTCTTGGATGGTTCATGAAGGAAATTGGGTTCTTGTAATGAAAGTATTGGTCTATCCAATGAATGATTTTTGTTATCTTCATGATATATAATCTATTCATTCCTTATAATAGTTCATATTTTATATTATTTTCGTGATTTGAATATTTGATTTCTGTTAATTGAATCCTAGTTTTTCTTTATAACATTATATTCATAACCATATATGAATATCACTACATAAATTGAGTTCACAACATGAAATTTGTTTAATCAATGTAATGTTGTCACTCCTTATACATTTTATTTTCTCTCTTGAATTTAATATTCCATGGCTGTATTGCACTACTTCACCTTGTTTTGTGAATTATCCACCGTCTTCCTAAAATTTCAATGAAATTTCCATTCCAAAATATTCCTTATTTACCTAAAAAAATCATAAATCATTTTAAACAATCCTAGTATTCAAAAGATTAATAAATTATTAATTGAAATCAATGTATTGATATAACCATAAATTTATGATTTAAATACACATGTCACTTCATATTGTTGAACATGGAAGGAAAATTGAAATGTCATACTAGAGAATTCCTTTTATTTTCTAACAATATTTCGTGTTTGTAGATAGGTTATATTGGAATTTGTTAGTTCCTATAATGGATTTTGTACTCAGACATCGTAAACAATTTTCTCAATATACAGTTAAGGTTATCATTGGACTGGGATTAATTTTCATGATCCATAATATAATGGTTAACTAATTTCACCTCATTTATTGTATATTATATTTGGATTTATTATTTATTAATGATTTATTTCTCTTCGTCCATTAAAATCGATCAGTTAATATGTTTTATAATCCTTCCCCAAGGGATTAGGGTATATCATGCATCACATTTTTCATGTATGAATCACATTAAATGAGATTTTATGTTTAATTTCACTAATAATATGAGTGAAAGTATTTAATGTTTTAATAACAACTCATATTATTATTTTTTTATTATATACTATTGGATTAATAGTTATTGGGAGATAGTTTTGTGTCATTCGATGAATGGTTTCCTAAATATATTCCATTGTGACCCATGATTAGTATTATTAATTTTATCAGTTTTTAGATCCATATGAAACCTTTATAAATAAATAAATCCACCAAGTAATTTAGTGATTAACCTCTTGCAGGTTAATAATATTTTTATACTAAAATATTTAATAGATCAACACTCTGACTAATAGATTTTTGTTAATTTACATCAATTTTCTAGATTTATATATTTTTTATTGTATAAACATTATACCAATATCATATTGTGATTATCAAGTGGTTCGACTAGTATGTGGAGGCCCAAAGAGAATCAGTGCCCTAGTAGGCAGCAAGTCAGCATGTGAAACTATTGTTATATATTTGAGACCATAGAGTGGGTAGTTTGATCATGAGCTTTCATTTGAGTATTAATATGAAAAAGTGCTTTTTTCACTGGGAATTTTCCTTTATGAGATCTTTCCTAAATATTAGGTTACAAATAGCCAAGCCATGATACTTAGCTCATGGCTACAGTGAGAATAACCTTATAATTAGAATTAGTAAATTTTTACCTATTTTTTGAGAAAAAACTTTTGAAAATAACCTACATGAGTAGTTGGACTGGGAAAGGGAGGTTCTTATAAGTGGTAATTATTGGGATGTTCTTAATTTTTCATGAATGGTTCATATATCGTTCTATATATTATATAGTATTGGCATGTGGTAATTATTAATTTTTTTAGTGACATTAACATTGAAAAATGGATATTTTTTTATTTATGTGAGATTTTGAGGGCATGATTAGTTGTATTTATTACCCGTTTGATACAACATGTTAACATAGAGAATTATGATTTATTGGTGAAACCATAAAATTTTTGAGACAACACCCTAATCGACCGATGGTGCAATGATAATCATTGAATAGGTGAACTTAATATTACTAAAGAGGAGTTCTTAGAATTATTTGAACTTAGAGAGATTGAAATTCCGTATAACAATTCTAGTTAGTTATGTTCATAAACCTAGGATTATGAAATTTTACTAAATGTATTATGACTGTATTAATTTTATTGGGTGATACAAGAGAATACCACCATTTTAATTAGATTAGATTTAGATAGATCATGTTTTTTATATAAAAATGTGTCATAAATTCATGATTTGATATGAAAATACTAAGGATTGGTAGAAATTATTATATGCTTGGTGTAAAAATTTCATAAGTGATCCACGATAATAATGAAAAGTAACCTAGAAGTAATTGGTACCATTTGTAATGATTGATTGTATTGATTAATGATAATAGTGAATCCTATGCGATAATGGTAGATGTGTGGATACTATTGTTTCATTATATGATATTGGATTAGTGTGGCTAGGGATGACTGACACATGTATAATCATAGAACCTAATGAGTAAACAGTCGAGGAACTCTATAAGGATATGTATATGGTTTGTAGAGAAGTATTGTATTCTTGGGGGGTTAAATCCCATTAAAAATAAATATAGTATGGATATTGATGATGATGTTATTTTAGTTGAAAATGAGGTGTAATTGATATTTCATTTTGATGGATGGGTTTGTGTTTATAAACCCCATCATTTCCCAGTTCATCAAAATAGAATGATAATATGATGTGGTGATTAGTAAATAAGATTCATAGAATTAAAATGGTATTACCCCAAATATTTGGATCACAATATTGATAATCAGAGAATAGATTTCAAACACAATCATTCAATGATGTAATAATATTGGTCTTTAGATAGTTGAAAATTCAATTTTTTTATGGTGGTTTGGGAAAACCGACATGTTGTGTTATTTATGAGAAAAATATTTTAGATTTGGATATGCTTTTGGAATGAGAATGAGTGTTGAAATTAGTGTGGGAGAATTAATCTTATCTAATCTTGTGTTATATCTATAATTTACTAGTTCATAGAATAAGATAATGTGATCCATTTAGATTTTGGATATTCCTCCATGTTAAAATTAACTTATTATTAGGTATTGAATTTTTTTTTATAGATACATAATATTTGGATTCCCATTAAGAAAAATGAAGCATGGTCATGCAGGTTAATTGAACATCGATAACTGATGATGATATTTATTTTGAAGGTGGAATCCTAGAAGAGATTGTGTCATTGGATGATTGTATATTTCGATTTTAGTGTGATGAAAACCATGTTAGGTTCATTAAATTTAATAGGAAAAACATATTATTCGAATTGATTAGGTTTTTCTGAATAGATAATAAGATAGATTGTTTTTGATCTGGAGAGAAGGATTATCCAATTTGGTATGAATATAGATCAAGAGAACATCCAAATGATAACAAGTGTTTCTATGTGAGGTCGATTGCATGGTTATCAATACCACACAGAGATGGTCATTTAACCATGGGAAATGAATTTCAATGGGATATATTGATATCGGGATGTCTCATTGATCAATATCAACCATTGCAGGGAAAACCGTGATGTGGGGATCACCATGAGAATGAGGATACATTTGATTTTGGACACTATCATGTGTCCGAATAGATGAATATTGGTGATTATTGGGTTCGTTAAATATTGATAAAAATGATTTGAGGATGGGGTTTTGGGAATTCAGAACCTTATATTTGAAGTAGAATAAAGGAAACACGTTTTGTGTTCAAGAACTGGGAACAACCTACTAGTGTTAAATAATAATATATATATATATCTTAGTATTTATGGTAATATAAAATACATGTTATATTGGGGATGAATTTTGTTACATTAGGATGAATATAAATCCCTATTTTGGGAAACATTAAAAAAATAGAATGAATTTTATATTTTTATTTCATTGGTTAATTCATTTTAATAAAGACTTTAAGAATAATATAATAAGGGTTTTATCATAAAAAATGATAACTTTAGACAAGTTTTGATACCTCATTGTGTAAAAGCGGTTTTAGATGGAATCAATGTTGAGATTGAGGAGGTAGAGTTAAAAAAGTATCCACCATCTAGTAGGTGGGTGAAATATAAATCTAGAATTATTCCTCGACTCACCTACTATATTATGAGCATGGATTGGATTTCTGTTGGGGTTCTATATTTTTAAAGGCTTTATTTTCACGTTGATTTGGGGGTGACCTAGGTACGTTCATAGTATATTCTATGTACGGTCTCAATTTATAATCAATTAATGATCCCTCCTTCATTACTCACTAATTTTAGGTGATTTCTATTAGCACATTAGTAACAATATAATTTAAATATTTTGAAATCATCAATGAATGATAGTAATTTGGATCTTTATGGATCGTGGGTAATCATAGATTTTTATTTCTATATGATTCATTTAATTTTATAAAATCTATGTTACCTTATGGTTTTTTATAAGGTCTATTATGATATTGGGTGACGTGAACATTGTATAAGTACTTTATTTTTTTGGATTCTATTTTTCTATATTTCAGGAAGACCCAATAACTTTTCTGAATTCCTTCCATAAATTTTCATGTGATATCAAGTCATTGAACTAAATTTATCTCGTGAACGTGATCTAATTGGGTTAAATTGGTGAATGAATTAATGTAACATGTTACCAATTTTACTAGGAATGATGTTGAAGTTGAATTTTGGACCATTTTCATGTGGTTGGATGTTGTTCCTGTGAAATGATTTCACTAATTGGATTTTAGGAATATTACATGTTTATGTTAATATATTAATTTTTATATAATTATTTAATTTTTATTTTTATGACTTAGTGTGGGATAAAGTCTCATATTGATTTTTTTCTTTTGGTAATGAATTATTCATTGAGACAGTAATGACTTAACATCCTCAAACTATGAACAAATTCATATGACACCAAGAAAATATTGTAATAATATGGTTTACATCAATGCACATAACATAATATTACCCAATAACGAAACTAATTAGACTAATTATTTTATACATATGAAAAAAAATATTTATTTTAATGTTATTTCTCCTCAACCATTCCAAACATGATAAATATCATAGGTTATAATTCAATATAAAATTACTACTCCCTGTAAATCCCCTCTTACCTATGGAAATATAATCTAATGGGATCCAAAAAAGAATGGTTTACATTGTTGTCATGGGTATCAACTTTTAAATTTTATTTATACATTCTCTAGTGGGATTACACACCGTTAATAAATGATAAATTCACTCATTGGGGGACCCACTATTGAATCCACGGAAGTGAACCTATATTTAAAGATAAGTATTATCATTGATTTCATTTCCCATCAACTATCCTCCAAGGGAAATGAAAACGATCATCTAACACCAGGTATGTAACACCCAATGAATTTTTAACATATATTATTTTAGCTTATTTGATTACTAGTATTGTATAATACAAAAATATATTCATGAATTATATGCTAGAAAATCACTCGTGGGTCCCTCTAACCCATTGGAAACTGGCCAAATCCCAAGGGTTAGACACCTTGGGCCTTGCTGGGGACATTCGGCGCACAAGTGGGAAGGCCACCCCAATACCTCATTACCCAACAACATGTTTGAAGGTTGTTGAGGAAATAAGGGCTCTCCCTCAGTGGTGATTTTCAGGCGATTTGAACCGATGCTGATTGAATTTGTCATGGCGGATCCACTCGACTATTTCATTAATCCCATTGATGTATTCATTACTCCGGCGAAGGATTCTAAAGGTGATGGGAGAGTATATACTCCCTTTGATGTGGAAAAGGATGACAAACATAACCCTAATGTGAAGAGTGATCGAGTCAAATCCTACACATCTCACGGTAGGATTTTCTCAACTCGTCATCAGACCACAGACTCCCTACAGTAGCATATCAATATGAATGGCTTGATATCTTTTGTGGAAGTGAATCCACAGATTCTTGATGACTGTCTCAAGGAGTTTCGGTTTTCTCTTCTTGCTTGGGTTTCAGTCTCACGGAAGGAATCTCCTTTGATGATTGATGATTTCAAGGATTTGCTATCTCAGAGATGGGGTTTCACCAATTGGTGCTTGATTTATCTTGGGAGTGGTCTGTATCATATTGTTTTTACTTAAAAATATCTTCATAGTTTTTCATGGGGATTTGGTCCAATCCCGTTGAGGCATGGGATTATTGTTCTTCAACCATGGGACCCATTATCAGACCCCTTTGCACTTAGGAGTTCTTCCACGCAAACATGGTTTTGAATAAGGGGCCTTAGTTGGTTCTTTTGGAATCCGGATATTCATTGGGTTATTTATTCTGCTGATGGGTCTCCTATTAAGGTAGATAAAGAGACTGAGCGATGTAGGTTTGGTCACTTTTCCTAGGCGCTGGTAGAAGTTGATCTTTCCAGCAAATTGATTGATTCTGTGTTTTTTGTGGTGGGTACTTTTATGCTACAACTCTCAATTCAGTATGAATGGCTACCTGATTTTTGTGAATCTTGTATTTCGATAGGCCACTTGCATGCTCAATGTAGAAGAAACATAAAATGTGTTTTATGTAACCACATGGGAATTTTGTCGATCTGTGTAAGAGGGTTCAACTGGGGAATGGACTGGTTGGGAATAAGGTCTTTAGGTAGAAGTAAAATTCCTCCTTTGTTGAAGTATTTAAAGAAGGCTTAGATGAGGCACCTGCTAGTGGAGATTCTATGCAACCTCTACAGTATGATAGCCCCGTGGTCAGTGTTGGTAATGGTTTGTTGTCTCCCATGAATGATGCTGATGGGGATGTTGGGGTCTCAATGGCTCCAAGGAAATCCTGGGATGATTTGGCTGATAATGATTTTGACCGAGAGGCTTTAATCTAATAGGATGTTAATTTTGAGATTGGTCAGGTAGAGGTTTCTACTACTCATAGTAAAGGTAAGACAAAAATTATTGATGATGAAGGATTTGAGCTGGTAATGCCTAGAAAATAGAGAGTTCCCTTTGTGGAACACACTAAATGGGAGTCAAGATATAAGGATTATGTAGTTGGGATTGTACCGGGGAATATTGGCCTCATGGAAGGGTCTTTTTAGCCTGCTGTACAGTATGAAGGGAAATGAGCTGCCCAGTATGGGCCCTCTGAGATTGTTTTCCAGGGTTTTGAGGTGCTGCATGCTATCCAGTGTGGTGTACAACCTACTTTATAGATTGATGTAAGTTATGGTGATGATCCTCAGTAGCACAATCTGGATGGAGAATCCTAAGGTGTCGTAATGCATGCTTCCACCAAGTTGTTGCAAGTGTCGGATAATGATAGCATTAATTTTTTTTGCAATTTTAGACTCTATTAACACTCTTTAATATAATATGTGCAATCTTGAGGGTCTTGAGAGTGCAGGTTGTAGCAAAAAGAATTGTAGCTTATGAAATTATATAACTGGAGAGGTGTCTTCAATGGAGCTAAATCCGGATATAGGTGTTGGCATTTCATCCAATGTGGGTGTACGTGTAGAGGAGGTTCAGGGGGCAGTGAAGACGACTACCCCTGCAAAAAAAGTGGATAATGCCCAACATTCACAGCTATAGGTTAATGAGAAGGGGGAGGTTCAGGTTGCACAAGAGGCAATGATGGTCCTAGATGAAAATGTTGATAGGGATGACTATGAGAAGGTTGTAGGTGTTATACCATTCAAAGTGGATGATGCCTTAGGCATGACAGACGAGGAACCGTATTCACAGCCAATTTAATGGAAAAGAGGGCATCATCAAGAACCTCTAGGTGGATCTTGAGGTCGGGGCCGGCCTAGGAAGAGGTGATTTGTCTATCTTTTTTCTGGTGTGAGTTTTCACTTGTGAACATTTCCTCCATGTCCTATTGTATCATTACTTTTATTTAATTTTTTTCAGCGTCATGGATCCCAATCCATGGCGGAGCCATTTTGGTATATTTTTATTTAATGGAATGTAAATTTGTTATTATGAATATTATTAACCAAATATTATTTTTATATAACATTATCATTATATTAGAAATTTTCTGGAACATGATATGAGAATAAAATCATTTTTCCAAAAAAATGAATTATTTTTAAAAAAATATAGTTTTTATTCCTTCTGATGGGGTATAAATTTTAATTCAAGATTTTTCCTCTTTTAAATTCAAAACATGACAAAATAAATATCAAATTTGAATGCAAGGCATAAAAATTTAATTTATTTATGTTTTTTGAATTTTTGTAATAAAATTAAAATTAAAATGAATAATGAAATAATCTACATTTTAATTTGAAACTAATTTTTATCTAATTTATTTATATAGATAGATTAAACTTTTAATTTATTTTAAAAAAAATAAATATTGTTTAATCATTTATCACGATGATGGTAATTGGAAGTAATTTCACATTCAGATTGGACATAAACACTTGTCTATATTTTAATAGTTATTACTACTTAAAACCCCTTTTTTTACAACGAGAATTATTTTTAAATTAATTACCATAACATTTTTTTTTGAATTTGGAATAATTTATTCCACAGTTATAATCATTAAAATCAGATTGTGTTAATAGGTACCGATTATTTTGACACATTATGAATAACTACATCAGTAATTATTTTATATTCCATGGTTAAAAGGAAAATCCTGTAAATAAGGGTTATAAATAAAATTATAATAACATTAATCTACCCAAACATTGGTCATAATAATATTGAATGAGATATGTCCGACCATGGGCACCCTTTGTTCGGTTTTGGGATTGTATGGATTCATGTGGATGTGAAAATGACATTTTATAAGAATGAATTTTATGTAATGATAATTATAACCTAATCATATATTTTTTACTAAATCGATATTAATATTGGGTTATATAACCAATATATTAGTATATAGATATTTATTAAAAAGATATAACTATTTCCTATATCATGGTAATTTATTTATAATTTTTAGTCATTAGATAAATATATTTATTTATAACACAATTATGATGTGGTTATTACCTCATTAAATAAAGATTCAAATAAATGTATTTATAAATATTAAAATAAATTTAATTTTTTAATTTTTATGCCATACATGAATTTTATGGATGATAATGTCATATTATAGATTAGTTAATTTATTTATTTTAATGAAATATGGTTTTTATGAGTTTTTTAATAAAATCATGTATGAATATTTTCCAAAATATGCATAATCCATTACTTATGAAATAAAATAGTTTATTAAATAATTCTAAATTAGTAATAATATATCAATATATGAAATGGTTAATATAACTAAAAATATTTAATAAATAATTTTTTTGGGTAATTTTACATGATATAGTAATTATATTAACACACAATGTGTAAATATCAAGATATCACAGTAAGATGAAAAAGTGAAAAAATTAGGTTTAAACCCAAAAGATAAGTATAAAAAATATTCATAAAATGTATAAAAAATATTTTATGATGTTTATTATAACGAATATAATCTTATATACTAATTAAATATGTTTTTTTCAATTTTTCATTGAAATGAAATTTATAATAAATTAATATTTTGAGATTTTTCGAAAGTTCCCCTCTTGTATCTTATATAAGGGAACCTCCTCCATACCCTTTTAAATAAATATTGATCCTTAAAACATGTTCAACCCAGATAATTTCAATTAAAAACGTCCCAATTAACATTATAGAGGTTCTTTTCTTCTCCGAAGTCAATCTCTTGTACCCTAAGTGGAAATTTAATGGAGGCACGTGAGGAAGAGATAATCTCTTCTACCGATTCATTAAAAATTCATTCTTCATCTACTTCATTTTATTAAGTTATTTAATTATAAATTTATAACATATGTACCACTCATATAATGATATTAATTATAAATATGAAACATCCCTATTTCTCATTCTATCCATCATATCAAAAATAAAATCACAATGCGTGCGTATATACTACTTACCGTATCCACATCATGGTGTAATCTGTTTCCACCACCATCTCACATGGATGGGAATAATGGTGTAGATAATAAAAATATATGATCATTTGAACAAGATAATAATTCTATGATATTACACACCATACATTTTAAAACCATTCAACAACTATGGAAGTGATATCATCGCTCGTGCGTACGTACGACTTAACAACTAGACGAAGCAAAGCGATTCATTATTTGTGTTTACAATTAAAATGTGATTATAAAGTATATATAATAATTAATCATGAAATATATGAGATAATAATTCTACATTATATATTTATATATATATTTCCTTTACTTACTTCCATTCAATTTTATAATGAACCAAAAAAATTGTTCATGTGTATGTACGACCAACCATCTCCACGAACGATGTATTCAATTTCAATTTTCTATATATTTTATATAAATTTATATACTGAATACATATGATATAATAATAATTATTTAAATTATTTATGTAATTGAACTCTGATATATGTAATAATATCATGAATAACAATTCAAAACCTGTATGACAAATTAAATTATTATTACCCAATACATTTCTTAAACATAGAATTGAAAAAAGAATGTGTAATATAAAGTTATAAGTGAATCATATACGATATCAGTAATATTAATATGGTTATATTACAAGTTAATAATATATCTAAACCATGTATATAAGTGTTTCAGAAACATATGGATGAAATCAAATCAATGGAAAGGGATAATTTTGCAATCTCATTTTTATCCATGATTGCTTAAACGTAAGCATTTACTGGGTTTATATTAATCATCCAAGTATATGTTTTTTAAAAATTATTACCTAAAATATTTAAAAAATTTAAATGTATTTATAAAGTCATTTTTACCAATTTTTGACTTCTACTACGTGGTACAGAAGGAATCAGTCACTTGTTTACCAAATGAGGAGTTTTTTTGACATTTCTGGCAATTGTATCAGGAAAATTTTTTTGTTTATCTTATACAACATGATTTTATTTTGATAGTTTCATGAAAAATTATTTCTAAAAAAATTACTAAAATATTTTTTTTTATATTCATATAAATTATTTTCTTCTAAAATTGCATGACATTTGAAAAAATAAATTGTTTATAAATTAGAAAGGATATATTCCTCAAAAATTAAGTGCATGTGTTTTATCAAAAATATATTCCATCTACGATGATGATCTTAAATTAAGTTATGTATATATCCCTGTTATTAATATGATTTGATTTCATTAATGATGGAATTATCATCTATATAGAATATGTTATGATGTAATTATATTTAAGAACCCAATTTCGTGAGCTATGATGTGATGAATGATTTATGTTTTCTTTCACATGTATAAAACATTTCATTATGAGAAGGGTGGGACCTATATCACCCTCCAAAAATTTCCTGAATATATATATATCATGAGATAGAGATAATTGTAATGAAATGAAAATTGAAATTAGGAATGCAGGGCTGGAACGACAACTTAATCTTGTTTAGTGAAAAATGGCTAGAAAAAAAAGTAAACCTGGTTCAGTAACAGACTATGTCCACTATGATGGTATTGGTAGTAATGTGTTGGATACTATAAAAATAACCTAATGTTCTTATTAGTTTTCCAATGTTACATGTTTTATGTCAATGCTATTCTATTAGGAGGATGAAATTTATTTGGAAATAAGTCATATGATATATGAATTAAAATAAAAACACATTATTCAAAAAAATTATGAATATAATAATGAATGTTTGAAAAACTATGTATTTCTCACCATGTAATATTTTTCACCATCAATATGTTATACTTGATTGGAAGACGAAAATCAATAATATTGTGATATATCCTTAATCATATTCAATGAGGAGGATCACCAAAGGAAATAATGTACCATTAATGGGGAATAACACAGTGAATGTGTGAAGCATAATTGAAAATATGTTTTATTAAATTAAAATATGCATTACGAAGTGACATTGCAATGAAAAATTGACATTGTAATTCTATATATATATATATATGATATATGGAAATTGGAAATATGATCCTTGAAAATGTGGATGTTATCAAAAAATTCAATTCCATCATGTTTATTAGTTATACATTTTATTGGTAAAAAATTGTTTTGAATTGTAATATATTAAATTTAAAATAATATAACTCTAAATGTAGAAAAAGAATGATATTAAAATCTGATATATATATATATATATATATATGCTATCTATAAATATTTATAATCTTACTAAAATATGATATTATGTATATTTAATGTTAAAATAAATATTTTAGTACAAATGAATTTCTAAAATTTTATTTATGAATATAAATAATTATAAATTAATGGTATTTTTTTACCATTTTATTATGAATGTAATATTCTTTTTTTTCAATGAAACAATTTTTTTGTATTTTATAATTTTGATAAATCGAATAATTTTAAACTAATGAAATTTTATTATATATGAACTAATATATTATCATATTTAAAATTATTAATTTATAATTATTTAATATAAATAATAGTTAATGGATAAAAAGGTACTTTTTTATAGAATATGTTTTTATTTATAATTTTTAATTAATTTGAATAATAAATTTCAAAAATTGAAAAAATTTATAAGATTTAACTAAATTAATTTTTAGACATAATATGTAAAAAAAATCTTATGAAATATTTTAGGTATTTTTAACGAGTTATTGATTTTTAGTTTAATAGTTCAAATAAATGGTGTAACAAATAACATGATCTTTTCAACATTATTGGTGTATATGTAAGAATTGTAAATGCAATAAACATTTTTAAAAGGAAAAATATTTAATTATAAAGTGAAATAACAAATTAAAAAATGTTAGGTTTAATTATAAATCATTATTGGTCATTTTTTCATATTGATAATATTTTGTAGATTTTTTTTTCTATAAAATTATATATCTATTACATTAAAATTATTTTTTATCAATTTTAAAAAATGAAAATAATTGATATAAAATAGCAAATAATAATGTTAATATTATATAATGAGTACTTTTTATTTTTTCATAAAGGATACATCAGTGAATTAAAAACTTGTTATCATAGTGAAAATGAAATTTTTAATAATGAGTATACAATGATATAATGGGGAGAACATGTTAATAACATGTTTTAAATTGATTGGTTGATGTGTTGTTAAGTATTAAATCTTATATAGTCCATTGTTTCTCAATTTTTATATTATTTTATTAGAGATACACTTCCCATTATTGAAATGATTTGGCGACTTTGAAAATTGGCACTCTACTTCTCTTATTGTTGGGGCTCTACCATCCTCATTAACACTTGAAAAAACTATAATGTTCATTCAAAACACCATAAAAAAATAAACACTAATATGAACATTAAATATTGTATTAAATTATCATATGACCATCCCTCTATGGTTTGAACCCCTTTAAAATAGTTTTAATCCAAGAAGTGACATATAATATCCTATCCTCTATCTCATTTCGATGTCATTTTTTTCACTCCTATTCAAAATTTAATAACACCATATAAAAATTATATGATGAGTGTTATTAATATTTTGATATGCTATTATATTTATTTTATTTTTCATTAATATCCTCTTTAGTTTTCCCAAAACAAAATTTAGAAAAACAATTTTTTGTTCATGGACATCAACCATTGAAAAACATCAAGTTTCTTATCATTAACCACATTATACATATGTGAAAAATGTTGAATTTCATAAATAATATATTTTTAATATATTTTTGATTTTTAAATGTAAAAATATTAGTTATTTTTTAAGTTCATTAATAAATGAACCCATCAACCATGATTTCAGGTGGACAAACACCTCTATGGGACAATTGATTTCCATTTTTATTTTCATCATCCCCTTTATTGGATATTCATGATAATGATTTTAAGGGATTAATATTATTTTAATGATATCATAAGGTTAATTTTATATCAAATTTTATAATCTATTAATGATATGATCAAAAACAATTATCATTACTTGAACCTTTTAAAACAAGAGTATAGATAAGAAAATCACTAATTCATATTATGCAATATTTTTCAAATCTATTATATAATTATATAAAATGATGATAATTGAAATATAAAAATTTAATAAATAATAAATTATATCATTACGATGCTATTGTAATTATATTTCAACTAAATCATCTCACATTCATTAATAATCAAGGTATATTCATGTCTCGGCCATTTTTACCACCTACATGAATAATGCTATGAAATTGTATCACGAATGATCAGTAAAACTTATTTACCTATATAATATTCTATAAATATGTAAATAGTTCTTTTATTTCATTATTTAATAGATAAAAATCAAATTTTCAAATTAGAAAGCATTACACCCATTTTCAGCTAAAAATCATAAAAAAAAGTTCATTTTTAATTTCATCCTCTATGATTTTGAATAAAATAAACAAATATATAGATGTAATATTAATAAATAATTAATATTCATCTATTAGAAATATATAATTTAATATTTAATGTAATCCTTTTTATAATAATTAATAATAGAAACAATAGTTTGATGAATTTCCAAAACAGGGATGATTACCCACAAACAACATCAAAAACCATGATAATGAACTAATATACAATATATTATTATTGTAGTTGAATTTCATAAATGGTAATGTATATGAAAAATGTTCAAAAACATATTTTTAACATAATATAGTCAGTGTATATGAGTGTAGAGTTAATTCCACTATGTGGGGAAATAAGGTAAGGTGCAATTTATCGCAAATTTTCAATTTATGATATATATTTCTTAATGTTCATCATGATACCATAAATAAAGTGTGATTAAAATATAATGAATCAAATATAAGATTTTCATAGTAGTTTTAATAGATATATCTCGTTAAAATTTTATAGTATACATTGATTCAAACGATACACATCTTTGAATTTGTTTAAAAAACTGATACTCAAGCTATAATGTTTGTGATGTCCCAGACCTGCATGTCACATAATGGGTTCCCCAATCCCGGCGGGCCACAGAACAAAAAATTGCTTCTCTCTAAACACCAGATGCTACCGACTAGCTGGGAAGCCCCCAGACATATCTAGAGGGAGACTATTCCCACATTACTAAAGTGAGGTGTGACAAATGAATGTAAAAATAGATAAATAGCAGAAGTAGAATAAGTAAACAAATGGAGAAATGAAAAAATATTAAAAAATATTAATAATAACTAAAAATACTAGAATAAAAATCATCAACTGATGATAATTAATTGCACTATAAAATTAAAAAACATTTATTCAAGACAACATGATTAAAATGTTCCACATAAGTGAAATAGAAATCAATAGCCTCTCCAAAGAATCCCAAGATCCTGGTCAATAATCTTGTCTTTAGATCTATTCTAAAAATAATGAAATCAGGTGATTGATGTCGAATGCTTCCTGTTATCAAAATATATCAACAATCAATCTACTATTGGTACCAAAAAGTGCCTATAGAGGGTGTGATATAAATCTTAGTGGGCCACCACCCATAGTGTCAATAACATACGACACATTTAATTGAAATAAAATAGTGTGTATTGATGTATATATAATGTATTGAAGTACAATGTAACTAAATAACGACGTATATTCTTCATCCCTATGTTGGATTCTGAACATAACACATCTATTAATTAATTATCAAAAATTTATAAATTGGTCACGTGTTAACATTAGTAATGTTCCAAGATGTAATAATGAAACCTTTATTTATCTTAAATAGTTATGTCCAAAGTTATTAAACAAGGAAACATAGTACTCAAGGGACACCAAATCAGTAATAACAGAAGCCTTAATGGGTTAAGAGTGTAATAAAAGAATCATAGTCCAAGGCATTCAACAAAGATAAGACCACCAATTCTACGGAGTTCATCAAAGGAAAAAACAGTGCAATGCAATGAATAAGACCGATGAGTATTGACCATGGAACATTCTATTCCATGATATATCCAATGAGTGTAGCTAAGGCATCATGTAACGATATTTATGGTATCCTATTGTCTCATAGTGTTCATCAAATAATAAAAAAGGACCGGTGTCAATGTGGGTCTCACTCTAAGAAATATGTATTATTAAATGGGAATGGTGTTCTCTACTGCTCATGGAATTCATTGATCAGAAAATAAGGCGATATCATGCATTCCATTCCTATTAGGTCATGAATTCTTCTAATATTTCATTTAGTTCAATTATTTCCATTATTTACTGTTTTAAAATCAAATAGCATAGAAATTTCATTAATTAATAAGTCCTTTTTGTTCAATTCAATCCTTTAATTATTGTGACAAGTCTGAGAAGCATGAATCCTTTATTAATTTCAATGATGGAAAATTCTATAATTTATAATAATTCTATTACCTTCCATTTATGTGTTATGATTTTTTGCAGAAATTTAACATAATAATAATTCACATTTAACCTGGTCAAGTAATATAATTATCATAATATCTAATTTCCATTAAATATTTAGTTATTAATTGAATCACTAACCATAGGCGAGTCATGTGGTGAGCATCCATGATAGATTATATTTTAAAATTCATAATGTAAACAGAATTTTTAATATAGAAACTCTATCCCCTTGGAAGTTCAATCCAAGGAACACCCGAATGGTGGTTCAAATGTACCCAGACACTAAAATGACAATTATGGCCTAACATCTTACTTGGGATGAATGGTTATTTGGTAATAAACACTAAAAACAATTCAGATATTGAATAATATAATAACCATATAGTTCTAAGGTGTATAATCATGGAATATAAATTCTATATAAGGAACCCGATGAAATCATTGTACGCACATGACAGTTTCAAAAAACAATGATCTTGGGGGTTGAGTTATAGAACACACAAAATTGTCTTGAAAAACAATCATCCTTTAGTATTGGCAATTTATTTGGGTCAAATCATAGTAGATATGTGATTATTAAAAACATGATCACACCTCGATAACTAGGATGATAGTAAGTGAGTTTGAGAAAGGTTTAAACAGACATAATTACTTACCCTTGGGCATCCAACTGGGTTAACAAAAAATATATATTAGATCCCAAATGAATGATATATCTCAATCCGAATCCCTGACGTTCATAATTATCCATTTTTAGTGGTAAATAGGTTATTTCATTCAATTCTCAGATTAGGTAAAAGGAAGGATCTAATTAGACAATTAAGTGAAAATGAAAATTTACCTATAAAAATAGCTTGTGCATGGTCATTCTACATGTGTTTTCAACCATGCGCAAACCATACACAGTTACCTGGGTAGAAGGGGAAATTTCATTGTTAGGATTTGTCAATGTGATCAAATTTCATGATTTGGTTCTATTTATATATTTCCATCTTCCCAGTTATTCAAACCATGCGCCAACTATGCTCCTACCAAGTGACATGTCTCGTTTTCAACATAAGATGGGTTCTTTCTCAGGACAAGCATACACCCCTGTGACCTTTACATATTCATTTGGAATAATTATTAGGTCCAGATTGAATATTTATACTGAAATTTAAAGGATTTATATATGAGTGAAAAACCATGTCCTTCAATCTTCCCCCTTAAAAGAAATTTCCAGGGAGTTCACCATGAAAGGGTGTTGAAACATTTTATGAGAAAAATTATGGCCACTAAGTACATGTGTCAGCATCCCTCTCCTAATACTCATCCTACACCAGGCCATGCTATAGTGAAACCAATACTAGAGGTACATACCATCCACAGATAACATTCGTGCTCTAGTCAATAATGTGTTTTGGATACTCCTCAAAGGTAGCATCTCTATCTAACTCAATTTCAATGGGATAAAATGTTTTTGATAGGTGGGTATGATACTAGTGACATTGTGAAACAAGGAATACATAGTGCATGGATTGATACAACTAATGTAGTAGAAAATGATATGTTACTTCCCAGACCATCTATATAATTTCAAAAGTCCCTATATAAAATAGTGATAATTTACCATTATTATTTTAAAAAATAGTTCCCAATCCTGTTAATTTCATGAAGGGAAAAATGACCCCGAATTCGAACTCAAGAGGTTGTCGAAAATGAACGAAAATTGTCTATTGTCTAGACGTAGATGCATTCATACATTTTCTAATATGCTGAACTTATTCTAAAGGCGCATGAATGAGATAAGGACCTTGTATGGCTACACCACATGGCTCTACCCATCACCACCGTGAACAAAATGACCTACCATACATGTAATCCGAAGATAAATCCTAATTGTAATCTTAAATATATTTTGATAGGAAAAATCTATTAGCGGTATATATTTTTCTCATGAACCATTGAAATAAATGGAATATTCTAGAAGCATATCCTCTATATTCTGTATTTTCTGTTCTAATTATCCATCAGTCTACTGATGAATAGATATTATTAGAACAGCATGTGTTCCCATAAAATCCTTCAATACCTATAATAAATGATACATGAAACAAGCATCCCTTTTTAAATGATTGAATGAGGGACCACACTGAGATTTATGATCTCATAGATATACAATATTCCAAGATCATCAACTCTGAATATCTCCAAAATGGGAATGGTGTTGGATGATTTTATTTATCGGTCAATGTATACCTGTCACGACCCCCTCCCACCAAAGATGCCCCTCCTGAGATGGCAATGGTGAAAGGGAGATAATGACCCCCGAGTCCCGCCTCCAGTAAGCCCCTGGGTGGCGACTAGCACCAAGGGTATGTGTTTTTCACAAATATGGGAGGCATTAACCTTTTTATTTTTAAATATCGGGAAATAGGACAAGTCAACCACCAAAAAGGAAAAGAACCAGCGTATATAATTAAACCCAAACCAAGCCCACATGCATGTTTAAATAATTTTTATAACAAGGTACATGTACATGAAAGCTCAAAGTACAATACCAAAAGAAAACAATGGTACAACAATAGCAACAACTCCAACTGTCCGACTAGTAGGGTCCCGCACGATCCTGCTAGTCCTCTTGGAAACCTGAATGTAAACATAGGGTGAGCATTCAAGTATACTCAGTAGGGAAACCTAAAGCTCTCTTGCACAAGTGGTGAGACATAATAAGGTTCCGTGAGAACAACAAAAGAAACCTAGCAATGAATTCTATCCACCCAACCTCACCAGCCACACTCACCAAAAGAAAAATCACAACAAGTAGTAGTATATAAGAAACAAGAGTATTAGGTACCTCGAACCATTTCCCTTTAGTTAGCTGCTCTTCCTAACGACGAATGTCCTGACGCTGCCACACTCTCCCCGCCCGCACACACCTGGGCCTCACAACCACGTAACCCGCCCGTACACACCTGGGCCTCACAACCATGCATCTCTCCTGCACACACATGGGCATCACAATCATGTACCCCACCCGCACACACCTAGGCCTCACAACCACGTATTCTTCCCTCACACACCTGGGCCTCATCCAGATGATTATTGGGAAACAGTAGAACCAGCCCGAAGAGTCTTGGGCTAAAACCACCAAATTCGAAACCTACCCGAAGAATCTTAGGGGTAAGGTCACCTCAAGCCATCACAACCTTGGGGAGAAGGAGCAAGAATGAGCTAGTAACTAATGGAAAAACACCCTCTCCCATAAAATGGGAGTTTTCGGCCCTAAGTGATCATCATGGGTGGGGTGCCATAAAACACAAAAGATACAGATATATATACATATAACTACCACACAGCCCAACCTATGGCTTCAAAAAAGAGAAACTGAGCACATGCCTCAGCACTGCTACTACGAAGCATGAATACAACAAACAAACCCAACCCCCTTTAGGTTTTCACATTTTGGTAGAAATAGTTTATTTAGTTCCTTAACTACTAGGAAACTATCCACAACCAACCACACCAATCGTTCGTAAAACATATCCCTGTCATCCACAAATCATGTTAGGAAAACACAAGCAACACAACCAAGCCCTTCTTAGCCACCAACCATCCCATTGATTATTAAACCAATTCCATTAACACGACCCACCATTCATTAACTCATCCAATTTAATTTTAGTCACAACCCACTTTTCATTAACAAACAAGCCCATCTCGACAGCCCCGCTGCCAACCACCATAACCACAACCACACCAAAGCAACACATCCCCATCCCTTAAATACTATTTATTGCAGCCCCGCTCCCCATCACCAACATAGAATTCACACCAACTCACAACCAAGTCAACTGAAGCCACGCTGTTCACATGATCCACAACAACCCAAAAAACACCCCAACGCATGTCTCCTAACCAAGACAACACCCACATGTTCATTATTCCATTTTTTTTCAACCGGGGTGATCACACAAGGGTTCCAGATTTTAACAGTAAACATTACATGATTAACCAATATCCACATTCCACAAAGTTTCCATCCATAAGAAAATCCAGAAGGAGAGGGCAACATTAAAATGCATAAGAAAAGGCTCCCAATGATCGTTTTTTTTAGTAGGTAGAAGATCATTCAATTCACACCAAATATCACAGGATATAAAGTAACAACAATCAATACCTCCCATCATCGTTAAATAAGCCAGTTATTATCTTAATTAAATTTGTTCAAACGTATTTCACGTAAAAAATAGAACACACACCCCACACGATGCACAAATTAGGGAGAAGAAGGTAAGATCCCTACTTCAACAGGTTCTTGATCGCAACGCTCCCCTGGATCAGCCTTAGAAGACTCCGTCAGCGTCCGTCACCTCTGTCGGGTCCCGGGAAAACCTCCTCAGGTGGAAGTCGGAAAGAAAAGACAGAAAGAAATTCAATAGATCCAATCTCGGAAGCTCCTCCTCGTCGTTATGATCCTGTGGCCGCTGACGGATCGTAAATCGGAGCTCGGACATAGTAGTTATGGAAGAAAGAGCCTTCGAGTCTCTTTGGAGATCTCTACACAGAGGAGAGGGGGGGAGAGGTGTGAGTTGAAAGGAAGAGGGATCCCCTCCTTTTATAGGTGTGAAATGAAAAAGTACATGGCGTGTACTTTATGGTAGACGACATGTACTCGGTTCTTTCACACGGTCTCCACGCGGCTTCCAACACAGCTCCGCAGCCATTGACTGGTCAACACACGGTTTGAGGGTAACGCATACGCGGGGAAGTACTACACGACATGTAGTTTGGACACACCGTGTGTACTCATTCATTGTACATGGAAAGAAAACTGCTCCTACACAGAACATGGCCGTTGACTGGTAACGAGTACGCGAGGAAGGACTACATGTCATGTAGAACTGGTCACATAGCATGCACCCATTATTCCACACAACAAGGAAACGACTTGCAACACGGTGTGTACCCAGAAAGTAAGTACATGACATGTACACAACTACATGGTGTGTAGTTTCAAAATTCTGGAAAGTGTGGAAAAAGACCATTTTACCCTCTAGAACACTTCATGACCTTATTTTTGACAAAGGAACGGGCCGGAGAGGTGCGGGCCATTACATAAGATATCTCATCAAACATTCTCATCCCCGAGAATTCAAAACCCAACCCAGAGGAACCCGAAAAGATACCTCTTAGGGTCCTCGTTATAACAGGGAACCAACCAACAACCCTAATCATATGTGTTAGGAATTCCTTCTCCTATGTAGAGATATTATCTGCTTTAGGTGGAACTGACTCGACTGCGCGGGTTTAATCACATCCTCATTAATGCGTCTCGATTAATAATTGGGTCTTCCCACTTTCATACATTAGGATTTTAAAACTCACACTAACCCCAACACCACACAACCAACACACTGCCCGAACACGTGGGTTTGGGAAATTCCTTCACCTATGTCAAGATATTATCCTCGTTAGGCAGCACTGACTCACCCGCATGGGTTCAATCGCATCCGCGTTAATGCGTCTCGATTAAGGGTCAAGGTTTTCCCTTTCCCACACATCCGGACATGTTACACATTACCAGGGAACAAGGTAACAAAAGGTCTCACAACTGACAAGCCAAAATTCCATATAACAATGGTACAGAGTACAACATCAATACAAGCTTAGTAGAACAAGGGAAAAACACATGTCAAAATAGCTCTGGGTACTGAGCGTGCATCTGGGTCTCCCGCTCCCAAGTGCTCTCCTCGAGGCTGCCATGCCTCCACAACACACAAACCAAGGGAATGGTCATCCACGGAGCACCTTCTCTTTACGATCTTCGATTCTGATTAGTTGTTCTTCGAAGGTCATGTCGTCTCCCATATCTAACTCTCCCCAGTCGATAACGTGGGAGTTGTCATGTAAGTACCGACAAACCCGGGAGATGTGGAAGACATCATGATCCTTCTCCAACTGAGGTGGCAGGGCCAGCTGATATGCCACCTCGCCGACTCGCCTCAACACCTCAAAAGGTCCGTTGAACCTGGGTGCGAGCTTCCTCCCCATCCCAAACCTCTGATGCCCCCGTCGAGGGGAAACCTTCAAGAACACATGATCTCCCACCTCGAACTCCAAGGGCCTCCTCCGATGATTTAGTCTGTCAGTCCTGAGTCGCATTCATCCTTTCACGTACAAGCTGTACATTCTCTATGGTGCTCTGCACTACCTCTAGCCCAAGAGCACCTGTCTCACCATCCTCTGCCTAGAAAATGGGTGAACGACATGGCCTTCCAAACAAGGACTCAAACGGTTCAATGCCAATAGTATAGTGGAAGCTGTTTTTGTATGATAACTCTACTAAAGGCAAGTTTCATACCCATGATACTCTGAAATCCAGAACGCATGCTCGCAGCATGTACTCCAATGTCTGGATAATCCGCTCCGTCTGCCCATCGGTCTGGGGTTGGAATGCAGTGCTAAGGCGTAGCTGGGTTCCAAAAGAATGCTGTAACCCCCTCCAAACTCGTGATGTAAACCGCGTATCCCAATCTGAGATGATAGTCCTCAGAACTCCATGCAAGCGCACCACCTCATCTACGTACCTATGCGCTAAGGTACTCACCGGGCCCGACTCCTTGATTACTAAGAAGTGAGCCGATTTCATCAGTCGATCCACCACCACCCAAATAGAATCATAACCACCCTGAGCTATGGGTAGTCCTGTGACGAAGTCCATCGAGATGTCATCCCACTTCCACTCGGGGACATCTAAAGGATGCAACAAACCACTGGGAACATGGTGTTCAGCCATCACTTGCTGACACACTAGACATTTAGCCACAAACTCGGCCACTGCCCGTTTCACCCCGGGCCACAAAAAATGATCCCTCAGACCTCGGTAAATTTTTGAAACTACAGGATGTACCGCCAAGGCTGAGCTACAGAACTCAGGGAGAACTCCCTCATGCATCGCCTCTGGAACAAACAACCTTCCATGGAAAAGCATCTGATGTCGGCTGTCCTCTCACTATCATTCTGAAGAGTCCCCTTGATCGACAGGACTCCGCATCACTTTCACCTTGGATTCCCCCCACTGAGAATCTTCCACCTGCTGCAACAAGGAGGACTGCACCACTATGTGAAACAAACAGCCTCTAACACCTTCTACCCTGGCATCCAAGTGCAAGGCAGGTAAATATCCCATTGCCTTCCAAGCATCAGTAGATTCCCAAACCACATCCGGATGCGACTTCCTGCTCAGGGCATCAGCCACAACGTTGCCCTCACATTTAGTGTACGAGATTTCAAAGTCATAGTCTTGAAGAAACTCGACCCATCTCCGCTGCCGTAAGTTCAGGTCATGATGGGAGAAGATATTACTCAGGATATTGTGATATGAGAAGACCAAAATGTGCTCCCCAAATAGGTAATGTCTCCAAAACATCAGTGCGAACACTACTGCTGCAAGCTCCAGTTCATGGGTGGCATAGTTACGCTCATGAGGGCGCAACTGCCTAGACCCATAACAAATCACACCATTCTTCTGCATCATCACGCACCCCAGACCAAGGCCAGAAGCATCACAAAACACTTCATATGACAACCCTTCCTATGGAAACCAGAGTACGTGAGCACTGACCAACTTCACCTTCAGGTAGTCAAATTATTTATGGCACTGCTCGCTCTACAGGAAGACCTAGTTCATCCTCGTCAAAGCTGTAAAAGGATAAGGAACTTGAGAGAAGTCTGAAATGAACCTTTGATAGTAACCTACTAACCCCCAGAAACTACGATCTTCTGCCACGATCTTGGGATCTGCCCAAGAAACAACTGCCTCCACCTTCGACTGGTCCATTGACACTCCATACTGAGACCCCAGGTTCCCAAGGAAGTGTACTTCTTCTGTCAAGAACTTGAACTTCGAAAATTTCCCATAAAGGTGGTGGGGTAGAAGGACTTCCAAGACTGCACTTACATGCTCAACGTGATCCTCCTATGATATTGAGTAGATCAGGATGTCATCGATAAACACAACGACGAACTGGTCCAGAAACTCTCGTAAGGCAAAGTTAATAAGTCCCATGAACATAGAAGGTTCATTCGTAACTCCAAACGACATCATTAACAACTCGAAGTGTCCATACCTGCACCTGAAATCTGTCTTCGAGATGTCATTGTCCCTCACCCTCAGCTGGTGATATCTCGATCGTAGATTAATCATAGAAAACCAACCTTCTCCCCTCAGCTGGTCGAATAGATCATCTATCCTTGGTAGGGGGTAATGGTTCTAGACTGTTAGCTAGTTCAAACTTTGGTAGTCTATGCATAGCCTGAAAACACCATCTTCCTTCTTCACGAACAAAACTGGAGGACCCCCTGGTGACATGCTGGGTCGGAAAAAACCCTTATCCATCAGATCATCAATCTAAATCCACAACTCCCACAACTCCGAAGGGGCCATCCGATAAGGGGCCATTGAAATCGGAAGGGCACCAGGCTATAAGTCTACCCCGAACTCAACGTCATGTTGGGGGGGTAGAGTTACAACCTCCTAAAGAAAAACATCGAGGAACTCCCCAAAAACCTCGGGTAAGTTTATCTTCTCTATATCAGTTGGAACCACTGATAACCTGCCCAACGAGGAAAGGAGAGGCTCCACACTCCGACATCTTGCCTAATATCTCCTCTCTCCATCAAAAGGTATGCGCTGCCATCCACGTAGGAGAACAGGACTCTTCTCCAGAAGCAGTCGATAACGGCACTAACAGAAAAAAACTAGTCGATGCCTAGGATGACATCGTATGGTTTCATCTGTAACAGAAGAAGGTCCCCACTAGATCGATGTGGTCCCAACGTCAGCCCACATCCCCGACAAACACAAGATACGCTGGTCTGGCCCCCAACTATTGTACTTAGTACCAGTGGTATGGAAAGTCTCTCTACGTCTAGTCCTAAAGAATGTGCTAGACTAGGTAAAAAAAAGGAGTGTGTGTCTCCCGAATCGAATAAATCAGAAACAAGAGTGCGGAACAAACAAATCGTACCTCGTACCACCTATGGTCCTGCTGGAGCTGCCAACTCTACTGCGTGCAACTGTCCATGCCCAGCTCCTCTGCATCTGTGATGTCGTCCACCTCCCCGACCAGGCCCTGGTCGAGGTCCCTGAGGAGCACCCTGAGGTCGGCCTCCTCTCGCAAAGTCTGCCTTCGGAGGTGCATGGTCCTGCTGCGGCTAGAAGGGCCTCACCGGCAACCGGTGCTACTGAGGTGGGCGCTGAACCTGCCCAACACCACCGTACTGAGCTCGAGTCAGGAACCAACTCTGAACGTGCCCGAAACCTCCACAATAAAAACACCTCGGTCCAGGGCTCGTGAAAAAGGGACGAGGACCCGACGATCTGAACTGGAAATACTGGGGCCTGCTCCCCACTGGCCTGAACCTGGAAGGTCCCATCGCTGGAGACATGCTACTGACTGCCTTCCCCTTCAACGAGCCTGGCTCGATCCCCTCTCGGGGTGCACCTCCTAGCGAGTGCATCCTCTCTACAACCTTTTCCTTCTTCTGTACTTCCATGTACGTCGGAAGGGTGAAGGGGTGACAACATACTGGAGCGAAGGACGAAGCGCCTCCTCCAAACATCTCACCCGAGACTCCTCATCTGAAAAGTGATCCAGAGAAAAGCACAGGAGATCCTTGAACTTGATCCCTAGCTCTCGTACCGACATACTCCCCTTCTGAACGGAGAGTAACTCCTACCGCTTCTCCTCCATGGTCATGGAAGAAAGGAATTCCTCTCGAAATTCCTTCACTATGTCATCCCATGGAACCTCTGCCTCTATCCTCTCTCTGAGGTAGATCGTCAACCACTGTCCCGCCGCACCTCTCAGCTTACTGACTGCTAGGGGAACCCAATACTCCATCGGAGCACGGATCAAGGTAAAAGCAATCCCTAGATCTTCAAGCCACCCCTCCATCTCCGTCTCCAAACTACTACCCTCGTACTTTGTGAGGGTCTGCCGCTAGAAAGAATGGAGAGTTTTCTGCCACTGGCTATCTTCCTCCTCTCAGTCAATGTTCAACTGATCGACCGCCTGAATGTGCTGGGACTCGGCCGTCTGAGCCACCCAGGGATGACGTCCAGGTTCCATAGCTTTACGGTAAACAAGGATCATCTAAGCCCATGTAGTAAGGAAAAACTCAAGGTTTCATTTTATTATTCTATTTCAATTTCTTTTACAAAACACCCAAATCAAGTAAATAACAATCATGATGATGCATGTACCTTCCCTAGGGTCTCTACCCTGCAATCAATGTAGCGTCACTTGGTCGTTCGGTTGGCTCAGAGTCCTTGCATCAGATCACGGGGGTCCCTAAAATCCCGTGTCCTAGCCGGTCTTCCCTAGCCTATGTCATGCACTAAGATTAACTAACACTGTTTCCCTACCATCCCATGAAATCCTCACTATGCCTAACTCCAGACTCCATCCTATCTCTCAACAATCACCTCTAATACTATTCTGTCATGACCCCTCCCACCAAAGATTCCCCTCCTGAGCTGGCAATGGTGAAAGGGAGATAATGACCCCCGAGTCCCGCCTCCAATAGGCCCCAGGGTGGCGACTAGCACAAAGGGTATGATTTTTCACAAATATGGGAGGCATTACCCTTTCTATTTTTAATGATCGGGAAATAGGACAAGTCAAACACCAAAAAGGAAAAGCACCAGTGTATATAAATAAACCCAAACCAAGACCGCATGCATGTTTAAATAATTTTTATAAAAAGGTAAAGTACAAGAAAGCTCAAAGTACAATACCAAAAGAAAACAAAGGTACGTCAACAGCAAAAACTCCAAATGCCCGACTAATAAGGTCCCACACGGCCCTGGTAGTCCTCCTGGAAACCTAAAAGTAAACATAGGGTGATCATACAAGTATACTCATTAGGGAAACCCAAAGCTCTCATGCACAAGTGGGGAGACATCATAATGTCCCGTGAGAACAACAGAGGAATCCTAGCAAGGAATTATAACCACCCAGCCTCACCAGCCACACTCACCAAAAAAACAAGCACAACAGGTAGTAGAATATAAGAAACAAGAGTATTAGGTACCCTGCACCATTTCCCTTTAGTTAACTTATCTTCCTAACGATGAACGTCCTGACACTGCCACACTCTCCCCGCCCGCACACACCTGGGCCTCACAACCACGTATCCCGCCCGCAAAAACCTGGGCCTCACAACCACACATCCCTCCCGCACACACCTGGGCCTCACAACAACGTATCTCGCTCGCACACATCTGGGCCTCACAACCACGTATCTCGCCCGCACACACCTGGGCCACATCCCAATGATTCTTGTGAAACAGTAGAACCTGCCCGAAGAGCCTTGGGCTAAAACCACCCCAATCGAAACCTACCCTAAGAGTCTTAGGTGTAAGGTCGCCTCAAGCCATCACAGCCTAGTGGAGAAGGAGTGGAAGGATCTAGTAACTATGGGAAAAACACCCTCTCCCATACAATGGGAGTTTTTGGCACAAAGTTCTCAACATGGGTGGGGTGCGATAAACCACAAAAGATACAGATATATATACATATACCTACCACACATCCCAAACTATGGCTTCTAAAAAGGGAAACTGAGCACGTGCCTCGGCACTGCTACTACAACACATGCATACAACAAACAAACCCAACCCCCTTTAGGTTTTCACATTTCGAAAAAAATAATTTCATTAGTTCCTTAACTACTGGGAAACTATCCACAAACAACCACACCAATCATTCGTAAAACATATCCCTTTTATCCACAAATCAAGTTAGGAAAACACAAGAAATACAACCAAGACCTTCTTATCAACCAACTAACCCATTGATTATAAAACCTGTTCCATTACCACACCCACCATTCATTAACTCTTCCACTTTAATTTTTGTCACAACCCCCTATTCATTAACAAACAAGCCCATCCCTGTAGCCCCGCTTCCATCCACCATAACCACAACCACACCGAAGCCACACATCCCCATCCCTTTAATACCATTTATTGTAGCCCCGCTGCCCATCACCAACATGGAATTCACACTAACCGACAACCAAGTCAACTGCAGCCCTACTGTTCACCCGATCCACAACAACCAACAAAACACCCCCAACACTTGTTTCATAACCAAGACAACACCCACATGTTCATTATTCCATTTTTTTCAACCGGGGTGATCACACAATGGTTCCATATTTTAACAGTCAACTTTACGTGATAAACCAATTTCCACATTCCACAAAGTTTCCATCCATAAGAAAATTCAGAAGGATAAGGAAACATTTAATTGCGTAATCAAAGGCCCCCAAAGACTATGATTTTCAGTAGGTAGAAGCTCATTCAATTCAAAACATAATATCATAGGATATAAAGTAATAGCAATCACAACATCCCATCCTCGTTAAATAAGCCAGTTATTATCTTCATTAAACTGGTTCAAAAGTGTTTCACGTAAACAAATGAACACCCCCAATGCACGATGCACAAATTAGAGAGAGGAGGGTAAGATCCCTAATTTAACATGTTCTTGTTCAAAATGCTCCCCTGGATCAACCTTAGAAGACGTCCATCGGCGTCCGTCACCTCTTTCGGGTCCCGGAAAAACCTCCTTGGGTGGAAGTCGGAAAGAAAAGGCCGAAGAAAAGTCAACGGATCCATGCTTGGAGGATCCGCCTTTTCGTTACTATCCCGTGGCCACTGACGGATCGTAAATCAGAGCTCGGACGAAGAAGTTATGGAATAAAGAGCCTTCGAGTCTTTTGGGAGAGCTCTGCTCAGAGGAGAGGGGAGGAGAGGTGTGAGTTGAAAGGAGGAGAGGACCCCCCATTTTATAGGTGTGAAAATAAAAAGTACACGGCGTGTACATTATGGTACATGGCGTGTACTCGTTTCTTTCACACGGTCTCCACGCGGCTTCCAACACGGCTCTGCGGCCGTTGACTGGTCAACACACGGTTTGAGGGTAACGCATATGCGGGGAACTACTACCCAGTGTGTAGTTTGGACACACTGCGTGTACTCATTCATTGGACACAGAAAGGACACGACTCTTACACAGTACATGGTTGTTGACTGGTAACGCGTACGCGGGGAAGGACTACACAACGTGTAGAACTGGACACACGGCGTGAACCCATTATTCCACACAGCAAGGACACGGCTTGAAACACGATGTATACCCGGAAATTAAGTACACGGCGTGTACTCAACTACACGACGTGTAGTTTCAAAATTCTGGAAAGTGTGGAAAAATTCCATTTTACCCTCCAGAACACTTCTTGACATTATTTTTGACAAAGGAATGGGCCGAAGATGTCTGAGCCATTACAATACCCATATATCAGCAGTGCCTCAGTGACCTTAGTAATATATCTATAAAATACCTAGAATCATATTCCCATTTCATTCCAGGAATGGAATCAGCTGTTGCAATCCAACAGGTCTATGGTGAAATACCTTAAGCTGCGATAGGTGGAACACCTAGTGATAAATCCTAGTATCTGACATTTCAACAAATTCCACCAATATTGGTGTCACATATCTTGATACATATTCAATATTTCTAAATGAAATAGACACATTGAGGTATGGTACTCTCTCAGATATTAATATATCATATTTATAGGATCATAGATATGTCAATGTAGATGTAGGATGTAGTATCTATCTATAGAACAATCCAGAGGTAGGTTGTCTCCTGATTTATTCTCACAGAGTACCAATCCATTAGGATTTGATGATTTTATACACTTCACCTTCTCAAGTATCTAATGGGTAAAATCCAAATATGAGAGATAACTCTATTTTTTATTATCATGATACTCAATATGTAACTAATGAAAATTGTTACATTAATGTCCATTCATCACCAGCTTGACATTGTCATTATTCTCGTGTTTTCCGACTCAGTGCACCTCTGAAAACATATCTCTTCCCAGGAGTATAATAAATCTCAAAATCAATGGATTGTAGATATTTGACCCATATTCACTATACAAGGATCAAGAAATGATGATAAAATATATATTCGAGGATCTTGTGGTCCATGTAGACCAAAAAGTGCTCACTAAGAAGTTATTGTCTCCACAGACGTAAGGCATGATCAATTACTGCTAGCTCAAGGTCATGAGTTAGGTAGTTTCCCTCATGATGCCTCAAATAAAAAGTTCCATATGTAATGAACATATCTTCTTTCATTTCAAACACTCCTAGGATGATTCCTGATGCATCACAGAAGACGTCATAACCTATGCCTCACTCTAGAAGAGTCAGAATAGTTTTTGATAAAGGACTCCATTTTATCTCCCAAAAGGATTTCTCACATGCTTCTAAGCATATGAACATGAACCATTTCTTTGTAATAATAATAAGAAGTTAATCAAGGAAGGAAATTTCATGTATGATATACCTATAATATTGTGAAATCCATATGAAACTATGTTTTTCAAACACATTCCTGGGATTTTCATAGGAAACTAAAACAATAACCTTTTCTAGGTCAATAGATACTTGTTATTTTGATATAATATTACTTGAGAAGTGAAATTATACCCTCCATAAGTGGATGTTAGCATGATTGAAATAAAACTGAGGATATCGCATTGTACTCAGAATTATCTCAAGATGTCTAACATAGTATCTATGAGTGTGAGAATACACCATGATGTTATCCACATAGACCATGAAAAAAGATTCCTAATATGGGTGGAAAATTCTAATCAACATATCCATGAAAATGGTGGGCCCATTTATATTTTTGAACGAAAAAAAGTACTCATAAAGACTATACATGATATAGAATGTTGTATGTGATATTTTGGATGACCAAACATTCACCAAATGATAACCTGATCTCTGACAGATCTTATAGAGTTCCTTAGCTCTGCGGAACTAGTTAGAGATATCATCTATTTTTGGTAGTGGATATTAGTTATTTACCATAAGTGGGTTCTGCATTTTCAATCCATGATTATAAATAAAGATACATTTGGATTCATTGTTAAATGTAGGGGAGAACACCAAGATAATGTACGAGATAGTTTAAATAATTTTCCCCCTAAATCCTCTAACTAAAAATTATGCTCCAAATGCTCTGTAGGATACTTCATGTTTGGAGGAATGGACATTGGATATACTCCCTGAAGGAGATTGATTGTAAAATCTTACTCTCCCTCATGATGTGAGATAGAAAAATCATTGGGAATGAAATCATTATAATTATTCAATACTACAGGGAAATATGCTTTTCATAAACACCAATAATTCATAAATAGATTTTCAATATTTTTGGACACCCCACAAAGCCCAAACTTTTCTGGTCTCGCTCCACCAGCATGGGCTTTCCAAAAAACCTTACGAAGATAACGACTTCTCTATGGTGATTTAAATAATACTATTTTGTGGTAGTAGTCTACATAATCTTGATTGTGAATTGATCGGCCCATAAAAATAATGACTTTGAATCTTGTCATCTTGAGAAGGAAGAGGTTCTATAAGAATGGGTAACTTCCAACCACATAGGGATAGTTCATATAGTGGTGTATGTCATATGTTCATACCCCTAATGGAATATCTAGTGTCATTACAATATACTGACATTGTATCAGCAGTTTGAGACTCCCTATGATAGATATAATGAAAATATATCTCAATGAACCTCAATAAAATAAATAATATATTATATTATATACCATAAGAATAGATCCTCATACTTTTTATGGTCTCGCAGCCTGATCCTTAGGTATCAGATGTAGTTGATTCAACTGGCGTGATCTACGGCCCTGTGCAACAAATGTACTTCCAAAATCAAAAAATCTATGATGGAGCTTCTAGTAATCAGTAGTCTATCTTCCATTTCCATGACCTCCTTCTCATCCAGAACAATCGTCTCTATTCCACCACTTCTCTTGGTGTGGTGTAAAATAACACGCTCTAGAATGTGGTGATGGTTTATATCCTTTTCCAGTTTAATCATTAGAATGTTCTTACAAACTAAATTAAGATACCCTATACCAACCAAATACATAAACTATAGTGGGTCACTATCACACTAAGATTCTGAATTCCCCCGTCATCCACACCAATGACACACTTTAGTGTTATCAAAACAGGCACTATGGTTGCCTCTACATTGATGAGAAACAACGAGGGAACATTTCACACAACCAAAATAAAGACTAGCCTTCCATGACATTGATTCCCTTTACTCAAAAAATTTTTTGTCCCTCAGTTTGTGCCAAATTAAAATAGAATGATTAATAATATAATAAAATGTAGGCATGTGAAATTCATTCACTTATGTATAGATGGTGTACTGGATCCATCGTCAAGGAATCTATTTAGAAAAATATATTTAGTAGCTGGATGCAGTGAAAAAACATCAACTCTTTGAAAAATGATAAATATTCACTGATAACATAAAATATATATTCAGATGAAAGAAATATATGGATTGAAATGTTATTAGAAATTGAGGAATGAGATGATCATATAAGGAAGTTCAGAAATCAACTCATAATAAGCCATGATGAGGACTAGCAAGAGAAGTCAAATCCCACCAATGCTTCACTGAATCTCGATGCATCTATGTTGAATGTTTTAAACACTTATTTGGAGTGGCTTATAGATTCTAAATAATTGATATGGGGGATTCTATTATCAAAAAAGTACCTTTAGGACCACTCTACCCTGAAAAGGTAGGATGTTAATGGTGTTGGATCTCACAAGTCAGATCATCCTTCATTTGTGGTAGTCGTGGCGCACCATGCATGGACTTCATCAGATGTAGTAAACTATCATGAAAAATATCATTAGTTCCCACATCAGGTAAAGTAGTTACTACCACTAGTAGAACACCTGGATGAATGAATGTCATCTCCATTCCCATAATGTATAGATCATGGTCGTCATCACCCTCCTAGTGTATGATACAAAGATTTCATGGAAGCATTGTTCTAAAAAATCCATGCACAGACCCCATAACAAGATTAGTCAAAATTATAGAATAACTACTGGACGATAAACATAATAAAAATCAATACCCAAGGAATACTACACACACTACCCATATAGAATATCAGATATCAGTAATACCTCAAGTGTATGTTTCATTTCATTTTACCTTTAACTTTCCAGGTTCTCTCCTATAACATTTTGTAATGTGATAAGGTGGGATACAGATGTGAATCCAATTAATTTTTAATTCCTTATATGATCATAAAATGGATATCCATTTTTGATTAAATAGTTACCATAAAGCTTATCACTTGAAGAGACACCCATTTTTTATAGCATAATGGCTCGCCTTGGTAAATTACTTATTATAACCTAAGAGGGCCCACTCACCTTATGAATTTAGATAGCAAATAACTCAATCAGTACCATGTTTAATACATGCATAAATATATCACATAATTAATCAATAATCATAGGAATATGAAGAATTAATATTAGTGAATTGAACCTATATGGAATGGAAATAGTCATGACATTCCAATTATATTTTCCATGAATGATTCATTAAATAATGATCATTTCCCACATATCATCAGGACAAGTATGAACAAAAAATACTCAAACATGAGTAGTAATCAACAACACCACCCACCATGTACAACAACCAATGGTGAAATAATATCAAAAAATAATAAAAAAATACATAACCACAATTGTAATTTAAGAAACATGTTTTTACCCCGAACATGGGTTAGTGTTGACAAGTCATGTATTATTGAAATGTTTGAAGTATTACTAAACTCTAATATATTATCTACAAATAGTAATGTAAGAAAGGAACCTCCTTTGATACCACATTTTGATATCCCAGACCTAGATGCCACATAATATGGGCCCAGAACATGATGGGCAACATGTCCTCATGATAATTTCCACAAAAACAAGAGGTTATTGACTAGTATCAGGGGCCTATGATTTGTCCAAGAGGAGAATATATCCTTATTAATAATGTGTAGCACAATAGATAAATGTATATAATGATAAATAAAAAAGAAATATAATTATAAAGGTGACACATTCGATAATAGATAAAATAGAAACAATAAATGAATCAACTGGAATATCATTCCAAAACTAATGATATCTCAGGTAACTAGAAAAATTGAAAACATTTATAAAATATAACAAGCATATCATGTTCAATATAGGTATAATGGAAATCCAAAAATGATCAAATGAATCCTGGTATCTGGCTTGGTATTCTATTATAAACCTTAATCATAATAAGAAATCAATCAATTGTTTGAATCTGCATGCTTCCCATTGAAAACACTTGCAACCAAGTAATCTACATTGGGTACCTAATGGAACATGAAGAGGTTTTGAGATAAATCTCAGTGCGACAACAACAAGGGTGTTTAAAACATCTCTCATTTGTAAATGAAATGTAAATGTTTTCAAGCATTCATATATAATGTAAATTTGTTCATTGTAAATAAATACCCAAGTAACTAATTTATCCCTGGGCTATCTTCCATTCATAACTATCCTATATATTAATTGTTAATAGTTTATAAATAAGTCACATATTAACAACATTAATGGTTCCATGATGTAACAAGGAAACAATATTTGATCTTTAATAGTGAAGTCATAAGGTAATAACCAGGGAGGAAAAAAAATCAAGGGCCACCAAATATATAATAACTATATCCTAGAAAGGTGAAAGTGTGTTATTCAAGTTTCATTGTCTTAGGCCATCATTAATGAGATTCCTAAGGAGTAAAAGAATTGTATCCATTGTAAATCAATTCTATGAAATGACTAGGCCTGATAGGATTTTACAATAGAAATTATTTTCCAATGATGGATCAATGAATTGTATCCATGTAATCCTATAATATATATTTAAGGGATCCTATATTTTAATACTAAGAATCCAAAGAACAAACAAGGATCCCGATCTAGTTGGGTCTCAACCTATGAAATATGTATCGTTCAATTGGATTGGGGTTCCAGAGAAGTCATGGAATTCTTTATCCAGAATCCAAGGAGAGATCGAGTAATGAAATTCCTATGTTATTATAATGTCATGTAATATTTCATTTGTTTAAATCATTACCTTTAATTAGTATGATAATTTTATGTAGTAGGAAAATTTGTTAATAAAAAAATCTATTTGGATAAAGCCATTCCTTTCATTTGTGTTACAATTCATTTTATAATTCAACCATTATTAATTCCATTGATGGCATATTCAATAATTATGATTCATTCTTCTCCCTTCCATTTTTATGGTAAGGGGTTCTACAGACTGTCATCCTAATAATCATTCACATATAATGTAGTCAAGATATACTTAATATAATTTCTAATTTCTATTTCACATTTAATTATCAATTCAAACACATAAATTTGGTGGGAATGTGGTGAGTATACATAGTACTGTCCATTATGAAATTTAACATATAAAAAATAAATTTAATTCCGAAATTAATACCCTACTGACGGTCAATCCTCGGCTCACGCAAACAGTGTCTCAAACATGTCAAAATACCAAAATAACATAGTGGAATAAAATCATACATGGAATTAATGGAGTTGGGGGCCTAATCACATATTTAGAATGATAATAACCATATGGTTCTAGTGACTATAAACATTGAATATTTATTCTATAAATAACACCCAATGATATCAGTGGTCCCCACATAACAATTTCCGAAACTAATGAAAATGGGCAACGATTTTTTGACCACAAACCATAGGATTCTACAAATATCCTCCTATAGTTCGAGAGCATGATTTTTCTCAAATTGGAGTAGATCTATGAAAATAGGAATAATGTTCACACCTAAATAACTAGGTCTATAGAAAAAGTGAAGGATAAAGGTTTAAACATACTCGAGTATATACTGTTGCACATCCAGCGTGACAAACATGTGATAGATTGGAAATAAGACGAAAGAGATATCCCAATCCCTTGATTTGGACTTCAATAAAATCTAATTTGAGAGAGAAAATGGTTAATAAATATATATATGTATTAGGGAAGAAGGGTGAATTTAATTAACTCATTAAGGGGGAAAGTACAATTTACCCAAAAAATAGCCTATGCTTGGTTTATCCAAATGAATTGATAAAAATTGAAAAAAATTTGCACAGTTACCTTGATAGAAGGGGAACTTGTATTGTTAGGCCACATGGCTAGGAAAAAACTGTGAGATTTAGATATGTCTGGTAATTTCCATCTACACAGCTATCCAAACATTGCACCAACCATGGGATAACCCTGCGATGTGTCATGTTTTCCCCAAAATATATGTTCTTGGATGCAAAAATTTCTGAGACACCCATGACATCATTACAAACTCATTAAGAATAATTATTTGATCCAAAGTAATTATTTTTTCTGAAATTGAATGTGTCCATACTTGATTGAAAAACTGAGTTCTTTCAATGGTTTTTTTAATTTATTTCCATTGTGAATAAAATTATATATATATATATTATAATGGGTTCCAATTATATTCCATTCATTGATTAATTGAGGGAAATTATTGAAATAAATGCATTTCCATTAACATATATGGTGTATCTACAATATGATTTATTATATTAATTGAATGACGATTTCTGATAAATTATAACTTTGGCATTGACATCCCATTTATTTTAGACAATATTATTATTAAATTATTATTAGTGTATTTATCAACCGTTCTCTTTATGAGAATCCACATTTATCCCAATTTCACTCTTTGTGTTCTCTATTATAAATTAAATGATACCCATTTTCTTTCCATTGGTACTTTATTTACAAATGTGAATAATTTTATGATGGGAATTTTATTGAAACCCATTTTATTTTTTGGGGTTAGTTTTAATGTTAAGAGTGATAAATTTATAGTGGAACTCATAATTATGTATAACAATAAGTGGGGTCTTATATTACTGTCCGATGTACATTGTTGAAGACTATATGTCTTGCGGAAAACTAATCATGTTTACATTTTAGTTTCTTGATATCATGGGTACAAATGGTGTAAATCATAAATGAAATAATAAATATTTTTTTTTGTTAAAATGATGAATTTTGTATCATAGTTTAATACTTTTTTCATGACTATGTTAAACTATCATGGACCATGTTTATGAGCTATCTCTTTAGATTCATGTCTTAGTTTATGTCAAGATTTATTCAAGGATTATTTCAAAATATTTTTTAGGTATAACTACATTGTATATCATGATTATACCAAAATAATAATCTTATTCTCTCTTTTTTTTATTTTAATATTAATTTTTACCCATATTGAGAAAATACACTCACCCATTTCTTATGTGTCAATATACCTAGGTTAATAAAAAGAAAAATCATCATCTGTACATAATATTATCTTATAAGAATAATTTATTGTTGAAATTGAATACTTTTTATGGATTAAGAAGATAATGTGTTGAAAAAATATCCTTTTGTTAAAAAACTGAAGATACTTTTTAGTAATGAATTTTTGTAATTATCTAAAATATGGATCCTAAATGACATTGGAATATATTTATTTTCATTTTCATTGACAAACAATACATTCACATATAGTCAATATAATGTATTTAATGAAAAAATATAATGTTTCTATTTTCATTATGGTTCTTGTATGAAACATATGAGAACATATTATGATATTTTCAGTAAATTATTATTATTAATTTATTTGTTTAAAACAAGGCTATTAGAAGGAAAAAAATTGAAAATAAATAATTTCTTCATATATATTAATTTTACTTCAAAATAATATTTATTTTGTATATATGACACTAATAAACATTAAATAATATAATTATTATACTTCTATAATTATTTTTAACTAAATAACAACGTAATCATAAAAAATAATGTTATGTGGTTGTATGGGTTAGTTACACCACAAATTTGAACAATGATATTAAAAAATGTGAATAATGATGGTGGAATATTAATTAATGGTATATTATTATATAAATATTGTCCAAGTTATTTGGATTAGGAAAATATACATTAATATTTGACCCATTAATGAATAAAAATCATTCATAGGAGGATATAATTGAAAAATGTTCACTTTTAGTTTGAAATTATTTGAAAATTTTATTATTTCTCATGAAATAAAATAAAAACACAAAAACTAATTATAATTAATCAATCATCGTATAATTAATGGGCTTGTATTGATTGTAATTTGGAAAATTATTAATAAATTTGACTCACCTATATAACTAATTCAAAATGTTCAATAATTCCCACACCCATCATTGAAAATTTTATTATCCAAAACCCAATGGAATTGGGATGGTGTTTACCTTACAATATATGATTAAAATACAAGTTATCTCATCCAAAAGGATAAAATATATTAGTATTATTGGTATACCAAATACTTAATTGAGTCTTTTCGATCTACTGAAAATATAAAATAATTCAAAGTGAAGGTAAAAATAATAGTACTTTAACACAACCAAATTTTTCGTCTTCACATCATGAAAAAATGAAACAAAATAATTACGTGATTATATGGTTAATAATATTTAAATAAAGTGTAATATATCATGATGAAATGAAATATAATAAATAAGAAACAAATAATAATTGAATGTAAATATCAAAAAATAAATAATATTTAATCAATAACATTAAAAACATTATAGGTTGTGAAATAATAAACATGAATAAGGTAAATAATGGAAAACAAATTATATTTAGTCACAAAACTAATAATAAAATGAATATATATATAATATAATTGAAAAAGTCTTATGGATAATAATAACAACTAAATTTTCAATGATGAAAATTCTTAATTATTTCATTTCATGATCATAGTCATCATCAAACCTATAATATAAATACCATTCAAAATAAGGATTAAAAATAATGAGGTTGCGTAAATAAGAACATAATTTAAATAAATCTAACAAAATTATTTGTTTCATGAGACTCAAAATGTGTTTAAGTGATATCTATAACCATATATGAAAAATAAAATTATACAAAACACATTCCAATATTGAATCATCAATTTAATTCATGAAAACTATTCCATATCAATAAATGACTATATTGAATAAAGAATAAAGAATATCAATATATACCTATTCAATAAATTAATATTCAATGTAAATCACCATATGTATAAATAATGTCTGATTCATTTAATGAGAATATCCTTGATAATTAATAAGGATATTTAGTGGAAAATTTGACCAATGATCAAAATAAATTTAATATTTCCATGGTGATGTTAATGATTAAAAAAATAAACCATGAAAGAGAAATTCTATATTTTCAATTATCAGAATGATCATAAACCATCCAAATGAAGAATAAGGATGATATTGTTACAGTAAATCTACACTGAATTACATGTATTATTCGGGTATGGTCAAATTAATGAATTCAAATTCATTGAAAAAATCATGAATTTTTTTGAATAATAATAAATTTTAAATTGAAGACAACTTATATAAAATAGAAATTTATAAAATATATGGAATATTTTAGAATAATATAATAATAATTTAAATTTTGTTCAATTAAATGAGTATCATTGATTATTTAATAGGTCTGTTAATGATGTTAATTATAAAGACAATGTAACCTTTCACATTTTTTTACGAAAATTCTGAAAAACCGTAATTGTAAAATGAGATGATGATTTTGTTAATTATTTTTTGTAAAAATAAAAAACTAGGTAGCTTTTAATTTATACTATCATAATTAATGATATCTCAAATCATTTTTAGAAAAACATTAAATGGCTCAAATATATATTAAATGATGAGAGATCTGAAAATATATATTAATGTTGTTTTTTTAACAATATGAATTCACATCAAGATAAAAAGTGTACTATTATTTGAAAATATAATGAATAACCAGAGGAGAATACAGTTAAAGGGTTTTATTATACTAAAATCATATAATTCACATATATTTAAATTATGGAATAATTGGTCTCAATTAAAATAATATTGGGAAATAAACCCATAAAATGATCATAATACATTGAAGTGAGACTAAATAATAGATGTGATTAAATGTAAATAATTTATATTAATTTTAAAAAAGTGGAAATAAAAAATAAAATAGTGAAATTTCATTACACCCCTAATCGTATATTATTAATGAAATTTTATAGGTAATTAACCCAATAAAATGAAGATTAATTATGAAATTCCATACCACTTGTTAAAATTAATGTAAAATAAAATTGGGTAAAATTATTCAAAATGAAACACTAATAACCATTAAGTGTGAATGATTTGTGATAATTAATATTAATGGTGTAGCATAATCACCAAATAAAATGTATAGGTGCATAAAAATTTAGTATTCCTCAATGAATGAAAATTGAGATAAGTACATTATTGAACACATCTTCCTAATTTATGATTATTTATCACCTTCAATAGTCGTCTTAAACATTTTATTAATTTATTCCATAACAGAAACCACATATATATATATATATATTATACTATATATGATCTTTCCATGACATCTAATTAAATTTTTAATGTTATTTAAATTTTACCATTGTTTTAGGTATTCATTTCATAGTTTTCTAATGCATTGTTTATCATAGTTATTTCAGTTAATATAAATATGATATATATTTAAATACAAAAAATAAAAAAATTTACTGATAATTTAATATCTATTTACTAATTATATACATTTTTAGAACAATTTTTTAATTTTTATACGTGGTAAATGAATCACATTGCTTTATGGAGACAGTAGATTATATATACACACGAGTGATGTTATCATTACCCTAATATGAGAAAGAGTAAAAAAGTGCATGATATATTAATTTCACATTAAAAATATAATTCAAACTCATAATATATTTTGATTCTATTTAATTTTATTACCTTCTATATAATTTGAATGTGAATACTAATTACATGACTTCATGAGTAGGTATTCCACCGTACACATACTAGACATAATTGTTTCTGAAAAAAAATAGAATATTGGAATGTATTAAAGGTATTATTATTTAAAATGAGAAATAATATAATATATACTATATATATGTTAAATATATTATTTTATAAAACCATTATAAATGTTTATTGAAAATGTGTCACATCTGTTGGTGGGGTGGTTTTCCATCGTAGAAATGATAAATGATTTAGTTTCCCATTTGACAGAATAGTATAATTATATAGTATATTGAATTAATTTAACAAAATATATTTATTTTTCATTTTATTTTAGTTTTATATATTTTATAGACACCCATCCACCAAAAAATACTCATGATTTAATCCTCCTGTTTCATAAATACTATGGTTCCATTATTTTTTCAATTTATGTTTTAACAAAGTAACTAGTATTTTTTTATTTACCATAGTAATAAATCAATTATTATTTGATAAAAATATTAACTATTATATACTTTGGACCCAATTTCTATTAAAATAAATACAATTTTATAACATAAAAATTATATAAATTGTAATGGTTAATTTTAAAACAGGATCATGCTATGTGAAAAATTTCCCTTATTCCTTAACTCTAGTAGTTAATTTTCTATGTCTTTAATAATCATTTTTTTTAAACTTATCTTAAACTTATTATATAATATCAATTATTTTGATAAAAAATCGGAGTCCGTTTTATGAAATTCAATTAATATATTTTGTATAATATAATTTTAGAATAAACCAACATTTCATGTTGAAAATATGGTTTTCATTAAATTTATATTATGGGCATAAAATGGTCTTATATGAACTATACGACAGGTGATAAAAAATATATGGATTTTAATTCATATTGTTATATATTTAAACTATAAATTTCATATAAAATTTTCCTTCATATATTTAATTTAATTTTTTAAAATGATGTAACATTATTCATTGAAAAACATATTTGATGAAAAATGAATAAAAGAATTTCATAGGATGATATCATTGAAAAATGTTCACTGTTAATTTGAAATTATTTGAAAAAGTCATTAGTTCTAAGGAAATAAAATTAAAACAAAAAAACTAATTATAAGTAATCAATCATAGTATAATTAATGGGCTTGTATTGATTGGAATTTAGAAAATAATTAATACATTTGACTCACCTATGTAACTAATTCAAGATGTTCAATACTTCCCACACCCATCATTGAAAATGTTATGATCCAAAACCTAGTGGCATTGAGATGGTGGTTACCATACTCTATATGATTAAAATACAACTTATCTCATCCAAAAGGATAAAATATATTCGTATTATTGGTATACCAAATACTTAATTGAGTCATGTCGATCGATTGAAAATATAAAACAATACAAAGTGAAGGTAAAAATAATAGTACTTTAACACAACCAAATAGTTCGTCATCACATCAATAAAAAAGGAAACAAAATAATTGTGAGATTATATGGTTAATAATATTTAATTAAAGTGGAATATATCATGATGAAATGAACTATAATCAATAAGAAACAAATAATAATTGAATGTAAATATCAAAAAATAAATAATATTTTATCAATAACATTAAAAATATTATAGGTTGTGAAATAATAAAAATGAAAAAGGTAAATAATGGAAAAAAATTACATTTAGTCACAAAACTAATAATAAAATGAATATATAGATAATATCATTGAAAAAGTCTTGTGGATAATAATAACAACTAAATTTTCAATGATGCAAATTCTAAATTATTGCATTTTATGATCATAGTCATCATAAAACCTATAATATAAATACCATTAAAAATAAGGATTAAAAATGATGTGGTTTCATAAATAAGAAAATAATTTAAAAAAATCTAACAAAATTAGTTGTTTCATGGGACTCAAAATGTTTTTAAGGGATATCTATAACCATGTATGAAAAATAAATTTATACAAAACACATTCCAATATTAAATCATCAATTTAATTCATGAAAACTATTCCATATCAATAAATGTCTATATTGAATAAAGAATAAAGAATATCAATATATATCTATTCAATAAATTAATATTCAATGTAAATCACCATATGTATAAATAATGTATGATTCATTTAATGAGAATATCCTTGTTGATTAATAAGGATATTTAGTGGAAAATTTGACCAATGATCAAAATAAATTTAATATTTCCATGGTGATGTTAATGATTAAAAAAATAAACCATGAAAGAGAAATTTTATATTTTCAATTATCAGAATTATCATAAACCGTCCAAATGAATAATAAGGATGACATCATTACAATAAATCTACATTTAATTACATGTATTATTAGGGTATGGTCAAATTAATGAATTGAAATTCCTTGAAAAAATCATGAATTTTTTTGAATAATAATAAAGTTTACATTGAAGATAACATATATAAAATAGAAATTTATAAAATATATAGAATATTTTAGAAAAATATAATAATAATTTAAATTTTGTTCAATTAAATGAATATCGTTGATTATTTAATAGTTCTGTTAATGATGTTAATTATAAAGACAATGCAACCTTTCACATTTTTGTACGAAAAGTCTGAAAACCGTAATTGAAAAATGGGATGATGATTTTGTTAATTATATTTTGTAAAAATAAAAAACAAGGTAGCTTTAAATTTATACTATCATAATTAATGATATCTGAAATCATTTTTATAAAAAAATTAAATGGCTGAAATATATATTAAATGATGAGAGATATGAAAAAATATATTAATGTTGTTTTTTTTAAAATATGAATTCCCATCAATATAAAAAGTGTACTATTTTTTTAAAATATAATGAATAACCAGAGGAGAGTACCGTTAAAGGGTTTTATTATACTAATATCATATAATTCACATATATTTAAATTAAGGAATAATTGGTCTCAATTAAAATAATATTGGGAAATAAACCCTTAAAATGATCATAATACATTGAAGTGAGACTAAATAATAGATGTGATTAATTGTAAATAATTTATATTAATTTTTAAAAAGTGGAAATAAAAATTAAAATATTGAAATTTCATTACACCCCTAATCGTATATTATTAATGAAATTTTATATGTAATTTAACCCAATGAAATGAATATTAACTATGAAATTCCATACCACTTGTTAAAATTAATGTAAAATAAAATTGGGTAAAATTATTCAAAATGAAACACTAATAACCATTAAGTGTGAATGGTGTAGCATAATCACTAAATAAAATGTATAGGTGCATAAAAATTTAGTATTCCTCAATGAATGAATATTGAGATAAGTACATTGTTGAACACATCTTCCTAATTTATGATTACTTATCACCTTCAATAGTCGTCTTAAACATTTTATTAATTTATTCCATAACAGAAACCACATATATATATATATATTATACTATATATGATCCTTCAATGACATCTAATTAAATTTTTAATGTTATTTAAATTTTACCATTGTTTTAGGTATTCATTTCCTAGTATTCTAATGCATTGTTTATCATAGTTATTTCAGTTAATATGAATATTAAATATATTTAAATACAAAAAATAAAAAAATTTACTGATATTTTAAGATCTATTTATTAATTATACACATTTTTAGAACAATTTTTTAATTTTCATACATGGTAAATGAATCGCATTGCTTCATGGAGACATTAGATTGTATATACACACTAGTGATGTTATCATTCCCCTAATATGAGAAAGTGTAAAAAAGTGCATGATATTTTAATTTCACATTAAAAATATAATTCAAACTCATAATACATTTTGATTATATTTAATTTTATTACCTTCTATATAATGTGAATGTGAATACTAATTACATGACTTCATGAGTAGGTATTCCACTGTACACATGCTAGACATACTTGTTTCTTAAAAAATAGAATATTGGAATGTATTAAAGGTATTTTTATTTAAAATGAGAAATAATATAATATATACTATATATATGTTAAATGTATTATTATATAAAACCATTATAAATGTGTATTGAGAATGTGTCACATCGGTTGGTGGGGTGGTTTTCAATCGTAGAAATGATAAATGATTTAGTTTCCCATTTGATAGAATAGAATTATTATATAGTATATTGAATTAATTTAATAAAATATATTTATTTTTCATTTTATTTTAGTTTTATATATGTTATAGACACCCATCCACCCAAAAATACTCTTGATTTAAACCTCCTGTTTCATAAATACTATGGTTACAAAATTTTTCAATTTTTCAATTAACAATGTAACTAGTATTTTTTTATTTACCATAGTAATAAGTCAATTATTAATTGAAAAAATAATAGCTATTATTTACTTTGGACCCAATTTCTATTAATATTAATACAATTTTATAACATATAAATTATATAAATTTTAATGGTTAATTTTAAAACAGGATCATGCTATGTGAAAAATGAATCCTAATCCTTAACCCGAGTAGTTAAAATTCTATGTCTTTAATAATCATTTTGTGTAAAATGTATCTTAAACTTATTATATAATATCAATTATTTTGATAAAAAATAGGAGTCCATTTTATGAAATTAAATTAATATATTTTGTATAATATAATTTTATAATAAACCAACATTTCATGTTGAAAAACTGGTTTTCATTAAATTTATATTGTGGGCATAAAATGGTCTTATATGAACTATACGACATGTGATAACAATTATATGGATTTTAATTCATATTGTTATATATTTAAACTATAATTTTCATATAAAATTTTCCTTAATATATTTAATTTAATTTATTAAAATGATGGAACATTATTCATTTAAAAACATCTTTGATTAAAAATGAATAAAAGCCATTCATAGGATGATATCATTGAAAAATGTTCACTGTTAATTTGAAATTATTTGAAAAAGTCATTAGTTCTAAGTAAATAAAATTAAAACACAAAAAATAATTATAAGTAGTCAATCATAGTATAATTAATGGGCTTGTATTGATTGCAATTTGGAAATTAATTAATACATTTGACTCACCTATGTAACTAATTCAAAATGTTCCATACTTCCCACACCCATCATTGAAAATGTTATGATCCAAAACCCAGTGGCATTGAGATGGTGGTTACCATACTCTATAAGATTAAAATACAACATATCTCATCCAAAAGGATAAAATATATTAGTATTATTGGTATACCAAATACTTAATTGAGTCTTGTCGATCGATTGAAAATATAAAACAATACAATGTGAAGGTAAAAATAATTGTACTTTAACACATCCAAATTGTTCGTCTTCACATCAAGAAAAATTGAAACAAAATAAGTGCGATATTTTATGGTTAATAATATTTAAATAATGTGGAATATATCATGATTAAATGAAATATAATCAATAGGAAACAAATAATAATTGAATGCAAATATCAAATAACAAATAAAATTTAATCAATAAAATTAGAAACATTATAGGTTGTGGAATAATAAACATGAAAAGTTAAATAATGGAAAACAAATTACATTATTTCACAAAACTAATAAAAAAATGAATCTATAGATAATATCATTGAAAAAGTCTTATGGATAATAATAATAACTAAATTTTCAATGATGAAAATTCTTAATTATTGCATTTCATGAGCATAGTAATCATGAAACATATACTATAAATACAATTCAAAATAAGGATTAAAAATGATGGGGTTGCGTAAATAAGAAAATAATATAAAAAAATCAAACAAAATTATTTGTTTCTTGAGACTCAAAATGTGTTTAAGGGATATATATAACCATGTATGAAAAATAAATTTATACAAAACACATTCCAATATTGATTCATCAATTTAATTCATGAAAACTATTCCATATCAATAATTGTATATATTGAATAAAGAATAAATAATATCAATATATACATATTCAATAAACTAATATTCAATGTAAATCACCATATGTATAAATAATGTATGATTTATTTAATTAGAACATCCCTGATAATTAATAAGGATATTTAGTGGAAAATTTGACCAATGATCAAAATAAATTGAATATTTCCATGATGATGTTAATGATTAAAAAAGTAAACAATGAAAGAGAAATTATATATTTTCCATTATAAAAATGATCACAAACCATCCAAATGAAGAATAAGGATGATATCATTACAATAAATCTCCAATGAATTACATGTATTATTAGGGTGTGGTCAAATTAATGAATTGAAATTACTTGAAAAAATCATGATTTTTTTGAATAATATAAAAGTTTACATTTAAGATAAATTATATAAAATAGTAATATATAAAATATGTGGAATATTTTATAATAATATAATAATCATTTAACTTATGTTCAATTAAATGAGTGTCGTTGATTATTTAACAGTTCTGTTAATGATTTTAATTATAAAAACAATTCATCCTTTCACATCTTTGTACCAAAAGACTAAAAAACCGTTATTGGAAAATGAGATGATGATTTTGTTAATTATTTTGTGTAAAAATAGAAAATTGGGTAGCTTTTAATTTATAATATCATAATTAAATATATCTGAAATCATTTTTAGAAAAAATTAAAATGGATGAAATATATTTTAAATTATGAGAGATATAAAAAAATATATTAATGTTGTTCTTTTAACAATATGAATTAACATCAATATAAAAAGTGTACTATTATTTGAAAATATAATGAATAATCAGAGGAGAATAGAATTAAAGGGTTTTATTATATTAATATCATATAATTCAAATATTTTTAAATTAAGGAATAAATAGTCTCAATTAAAATAATATTGGGAAATAAACCCTTACAATGATCATAATACATATAAGTTATACAAAATAGTAGATGCAATTAATTGTAAATAATTTATATTAATATTAAAAAAGTGGAAAGAAAAAATAAACTAGTGAAATTTCATTACACCCCTAATCGTATATTATTAATGGAATTTTATATGTAATTTAACCCAATGAAATGAAGATGAACTATGAAATTCCATACCACTTGATAACATTAATGTAAAATAAAATTGGGTAAAATTATTCAAAATGAAACACTAATAACCATTAATTGTGAATGATTCATGATAATTAATATTAATGGTGTTTCATAATCACCATATAAAATGTAAAGGTGCATAAAAATTTAGTATTCCTCAATTAATGTAAATTGATATACGAACATTATTAAACACATCTTCCTAATTTATGATTATTTATCGCCTTCAATAGTCATCTTAAATATTTTATTAATTTATTCCATAACATAAACCACATATATATATATATTATAATATATATGTTACTTCTATGACATCTAATTACTTTTTTAATGTTATTTAAATTTTACCATTGTTTTAGGTATTCATTTCATGGTTTTCTCATGCAACTTTTATCATAGTTATTTCAGTTAATATGAATATGATATATATTTATATACAAAAAATAAAAAAATTTACCAATATTTTAATATCTATTTACTAATTATATACATTTTTATAACAATTTTTCTATTTTCTTATGTGGTAAATGAATCTCTTTGCTTTGTAGAGACAGTAGATTGTATATACACACGAGTGATGTTATCATTCCCCTAATAGGACAAAGTGTAAAAAAGTGCATGATATTTTAATTTCACATTAAAAAATAATTCAAACTGATAATATATTTTTATTCTATTTCATTTTATTACCATCTATATAATGTGAATTTGAATACAAATTACATCAATTTATGAGGAGGTGTTTCACCGTAAACATGCAAGACATAATTGTTTCTTAAAAAAATAGAATATTGGAATGTATTAAAGGTATTATTATTTAAAATACAAAATAATATAATATATACTATATATATGTTAAATCAATTATTATATAAAACCATTATAAATGATTATTTAAAATGTGTCACATCTGTTCGTGGAGTGGTTTTCCATCGTTGAAATGATAAAAGATTTAGTTTCCTGTTTGACGGAATAGTATAATTTTATAGGATATTGAATTAATTTCATAAAAAATATATATTTTTAATTTTTTTTCAGTTTTATATATGTTATATACACCCATCCACCAAAAAATACTCTTTCTTTAAACCTACTATTTCATAAGTACAATGGTTCCATAATTTTTCACTTTATGTTTTAACAATGCAACTACTATTTCTTTATTTACCATGGTAATAAATCCATTAATAATTGAAAAAAATAATGCCTATTATATTCTTTGGACCCAATTTCTTTTAATATTAATACAATTATATAACATATAAATTATATAAATTATAATGGTTAATTTTATAATAGGATCATACAATGTGAAAGATGTCTCTTAACCGTTAACCCGAGTGATTAATTTTCTATGTCTTTAAGAATCATTTTGTGTAAAACTTATCGTAAACATGTTATATAATATCGATTATTTTGAGAAAAAAATCGGAATCCATTTTATGAAATTCAATTAATATATGTTGTATGATATAATTTTAGAATAAACCAGCATTTCATGTTGAAAAACTGGTTTTCATTAAATTTATATTGTGAGAATAAAATGTTCTTACATTAACTATACGACAGGTGATAAAAATTATAGGGATTTTAATTCATATTTTTATATATATAAATTATAAATTTCATATAAAGTATTCCATAATATATTTAATTTAATTTATTAAAATGATGGAACTTAATTAATTTAAAAACATCTTTGATGACAATATTTTTGAAGCCTAAAAATAATATATGACCGAAATGGGAAAAAATTATTATCAAAATGAAATAATTAAATTAAAATTTTCTAAATATTTATATTAACAAATTTATATCAAATTATATACATAATTGTGCATTTAAATTTCATAATTTATTAATCATAAATGACTATTTTAAAGATATATATATTTCTTCACTATACACTAAAAAATCAACCTTTTGGGAAAATATAAAATTTTCATATTAAGATTATTTTGATGTACATATTTCAAAAATAAAAATAATTTTATAAAATAAAAATTCTTATACTGCTATAAATTAAATATAATTTCATAATGACAAAAATTAATGATAAAAATTAATTTTAGTGCCTAAAATGTATTTACCAAAAAAACCCATTTCAATTTATTAGATATTTATTATAAAAAATGAAATAATTTTGATATATATATATATTATAATTTATATAATTTTATTCACACATAAAAATTCCAAAGTTAGGCATTTTCTATCATATTTAAATAATATATTCCATGTATAGTTTTTCCTCGGCGAAGCATGTCATAGATTTTATCAACCATAAAGTTATTATTTTATTATTTGAGGGCTATTTGTACTAAACGATATCAATGATATAAAATTTATATAATATTTTTCATAATATCTAGGTGTTACATTCTCACGACCTTAAACCAAATCAACCCTCAAAATTGGAACTTGAGCTTGGAAAATAAGGGTATAAGATTTGTAAAAAACATTATTGAAAGAATATATTATAAAATGGTTTTAGAAAACATAACATCATAAAGGGGAAAGGGTAATATGAAGGCCAAGTTGAAAAAAATCATTCTTATGTAGAATAACATTTATGGTATTTGAAAAAATGTCTTTGGAAAAAGGAGCCATTTTATAGATAATGTTATAAGTTTATTAGGAGTAAAGAAACCAAATATTTATACTAAAATGAGTAAAAATTATATCATTGTCTATTTACTAATTATGAAATATTATTTTAATAACAAATAATATAATTAAATATACATGCATGATATATTTCTATTTCTTAATAAATGTTTTAGACTTTTTAATGATTCGATCAATTTATACTTATTATCTTATTCCATGAACAAGATATAAAAAATAAATTTTTAGGAAAAATGAACTACAATTATAATTTAATGTATCCCAATATCAATAAAATCATAAATATATAGTCCTCGTATCATTAAAAATGATCCGAAATACAAATTTTTACAAAAATGTAAAAAAAATAAAACGATCAAAATTAAGAAATAATCTTTATAACATAAAAATGACCAACAATGGTTCAATATTGATTTTTCCACAAATAAATATCCTTACATCAAAATGGAAATCAATATTCTAAGAATTACTTAATGTAATTGGTATATCATACAATTGTATTGAATCCCCATATATTTAATTTCATTATTCATAAATAATCCTTTATATTAATCTTAAGAGTAATATATTCCTAAACCAAAAAACCACTCTCAGAATATCATTAATTTTATAAAAATATAAAATTTTTTATCTTGTAATATTTTTCAATAAATCAAAACAATATTTTACTATAATATTAATTAGGTAAAAATTATTTCATACTAACCAGTTCAACAAGTTGGCCAATTGTAAGCATAACACCCCTATCTTCCTTCTGTGGTAGGTTGATGTTATGTGGCCTTTCATGATGTGATGAGTTGTCACATGGAAGTTTTTTTACTCTTTCTAAATCCATATCAATAAAATTACTATAATATTTTAAGCAATTTGATGAATTCACTCAAAAATAACATAGGTCATAATATAACTTTATAACAAAAACGGTTTTCTATAAAACTAATTTATTAAATAAAAACATTTATCATTATTGAATACTGTTACCATAACTTTAATAATAATATTTACGCTAAAGGTTATCTATGTCATTAATATATGTCTAAAAATTTAATTTAATTATTAATTAGATATCATTTTCACTAAAACATATAAAAAATCAAAATATTTAATTAGCATAAATGTGTAAAAAATATCATTAATCATCTTATACTCAAATCATATAAAACTTGAATATCAATATTTATGAAATTATTCATAAGAAAAAAATTACACATATAAACCTTGTAAATATTAGTATCGACCTTGTTTTTTCATGATTATCATCAATTAATTTTTTTTAATTATTATTTTTGAAAATTTGAATTATTTAAATTATATATCCTTGATGATTTAAACTAGGAGCACAAAAAGGAACATTCATATGTACCAGTTAACACACATTTAATAACTAAAAAGGAATTTTTGGAGTTATTATTCCTAGGTAAATATCTTCATAACCACTTCCACTTATATTATATAGTCAAGTATGTATTTCTAGTAAAATCATTAAAATATATTCTATAAAAACGATATGATGTTATTCTATATTTAAAATCGAAGTGTTACATAGGGTTAAGATACATAATATTTTTGATCTTAATAATATTTCCAAAGGTTTCGACTAAACTTCCTCTAATATCAATTGAAGAGACCCTTACCCCAATAACACTGAGTGTTTGGTTTCTTTACCACTTTTCTTATAGTACAAGTGATCACATCAAGAAGAATGATTATTATAGTAGTATTAGTCATATTTATATATATATTTGTGTATTTTATATAATTAGAATCAAATTTATATAATATAGAGGATGATGAAATTACACATCCACGAACTCATTAAAAGTATCATTCTTCACATTCTGTGGAAAAGAAAAACAATAGTGAGCTTATATGCTTAGTAATTATTATGTAATGCATAATATACCATGAATAAATGAAAGAGAATCGATTTGTAATAAATAATATGTCATCGTAAAAATATAAACACACATTTCTTATAATCAATAACATTAGAAAGCTGAATTGATATTTAGTAATCATTATGGAATGGTAGGTAACTGCAAAATGAAATATAAGATATAAATTGAGAATGAAATTCCTCTATAGGTAATATAAATTAATATATGTCTAGGAGAATAATAATAACTAAATTACCATTAACAAGAAATATTAATTAGCGGATTTCATGATATTGATCAACATTATACCCATGTCATCCAAAATATTCCTAATACATTTTAAAATGATCATGTAGGTATTAAACTAAAACACACATAAATAATTCTAGCTAATATGTCCATCACATAAGACTATTGATTTATTGAGGGCCTATATATAACCCAGCCCCATCCAATACTACATGTCCAAAAGATTCCTCAAAAAACTAGATGAATGATTTAATTCTAGTGCATTATGGCTTCTCTATTAATGGATATATTTAATAAATAATATTAAATATAAATATTTTGATAATAAATAAAATAGAATACAATATAAAACACATAATGTGAAAATAAAATATTTTTAATGAAATATGATCATCCTTGATAAAACAATATCGAAATTTAGGGGATATATTTGTAAAATGCTGAAAATAATGTGAAATTTTCAAGGAAAAGTTAATGATTGCAAAAATAAATATAAATAGTTAATGTTGACAATTTTCCGATTTAAACTAATAATATACAACCCATATAAGGAATACATTTTTCATCATTTCCAAATACATCCTTTGATGTATATAAAAATTAATGTTTTTTTGATTTAGAAAATATAAATACCATGACAACGTTTTTAAAACAATTTTTGAGGAAATTTAAATTTTAAATTTGAAACAAACATTTAAAAGATAGATGCATAAAAATTATTCAGAATAATATTTTCATATATAAATATAAAATTTAAATTATTTCATCTATAAAATTGTTGGTTTTGAATGTGGAATAGTCCCATTCATTATATTTATGTTTAAAAAAATTATTCCATTCAAATTTATGAAACAATATTGACACATAAATTTTTTAAATAAACAAGGTCGATTTCATTTAATACATTTTCAAACAATACAATTATCAGGATTAATTAATTTAAAAATTAATATCAAAATATTTTATAAATTTTTTTCAAAAATATTGACATGGAAGAAATGGGGTTCTCAACTGTACAAATATTGGAATACAAAATATATTAAGGAAATATGAATAATTATTTCTACCCAATGGAGAAAAGTGGTCATATTAATTTAATTATCAATAATTAATAGAAGATAAAATAATTAATGGGTTTTATTATATAATAATCATATATAGTCCATCTTCAGGTGTAAAAAATCATGATTAAAATGAAATTATGAGATAATCGCTTATAATGATAATTATATATTTGAGTGAAAATTATTCCAAGAATAGGTTATTATTCTAAAATGTAAATCCAAATAAGAATTTGTATTTAAAATATCAAATTATCATTTACATAACACATATAATCTAATTGTCTCAAAGTCATTGAATAACCAACTTAACCCAATACAAATTAATTGATCTATGAAATTACTTAACATATGGTGCCATTGCACTCAAATCCCATTTGATGAAATAATTCAAATAAAAAACTAAAATACTAATATTTATGAATTATTCCTGGTTTATCATTTAAAATTTCATTGACATACTCCATATAAATTATTATAGATGAATAACATTATAATATGCCTCATTGAATGGAAATTTAAACATCGACGGTTTCCTCACCCATCCATGTACATGATAATTATTTAATCACATGTATAATTTATTATTACTGTTTATTAACTTTTAATAGACCCATTTTATTTTTGATAATATCATATATATTTATTTTATAAAATATTATAAATTATTCAATAATAAAATTTTACTTTCACTATTTTTTAGGTGTTAATTGCCTTGTTTTATAATGCAGGTGTTCTCACATAAGTTCATGTTCATTTATATATGACATTTATATCAATAATCAATAAAATTAATTTATTGATTTAAATATCATATTTTCTCATTATAAACATTTTATAACCATTCATGAATTTTTTAAACTAATCATGAATCTAATCCCTTCGTGGAGACGGTAGACCGTACATTTGCATGATGGATTAAATAATTCCAACATGTTAAAGGGTAAGGAATAAGATATTGTAAAATTTTTAAAAAATAAATAAAATTTCATATACATGACATACATATGTGATATTTATCATTATTACCATTCATTTATGGTGTATATGAAAATTAATCACATCGCTTCATGAGGCTGTAACCCACCATTCACACGAGTGACGTTATGTTATTTTAAATTCAATGGAATGTAAGAAGGTATATTTGATATTATAAATAAATAATTATAATTATATAAATAATATATATATAAAAATAAATTAAATCCATTATTATATACAAATTTGAGATATGTTAATGGATAGTGAGTAAAATCATTGTGTGTGGTGGTAGTACATTGTACAGAAGATTTAAAAATCAGTTTCCAATTTTATGGATATCGACTAGGATATAGGTTATCAAATTTACATAAAAATATAATTATAATTTATATACATATATTATTATATTGGAATTCATATGACATAATTTAGGTTTGAAAATTAATAAATAAAAAGAAAAAAATTCCTTAAAATGATTAACTAATCATAGAAAAATATCATTTAAATATCTTCTTAATTACTATTGGGTTGATCTACTTGGGTGAATGGAATATCTATATTGTGGAAGATGATTTTGGATTTGGTTTTTTTCTAGGGCTATGAAATATAAATGGGTTTATACGTTCAAAGAAGATAGGGGAGTTAGTTCTTTTTATTAAATTTGGGCCAGTTCCCATCACATGTCATTTAAGTGTGTTTTTTCTTTTCTTGTACACACCTTGTGAAACATATTTGTTGGTCACATATCCTAAAAATACTCTATGATATTTTTATATAAACTGTGGAGCACTGATTTGTTTGGATCCCAATAAATTACCTATTAAATTTGGATAAAAAATTTTGTTCTTTATGTAATTCATTTAAATGGGTCTTAATAAGAGCATTAGAATAACTTCTAAGATGAAAACTAATGATGGTACAACATCAATTGACTTAGGTGATCCCTAATCATACCCTATGGTTTATTCAATTCATCATTAATTTTATACGACATTAGATATATGGTCATATGATTATGGATGATTTAAAATTAAATATAATGGATAGATTATTAAAAATTAAATTATTATAATTAAATATAATTCATATACATAGATTTTAAATAGTGTTATCATCCAACGTGGACCATTATTCACGGTATAGAAATCCAAAAACATGATGGATTTGAGTGTAATTAATACTATGTACCTTGTGTTAGATAAAAAAATTGAGTTATTAATAAAACCATTTTTAGAATATAGAAGACATGAAACATCAATATATATATATATATATATATATTTGAGTATGGATAAGATGTTAATTGGGATAATTATCATTATTTAGCCTCATATACATTGGTAAGACCTTAGATCCATCATGATCGAATGAATGAGAAATAAATGACTTATTTCATATGACCTCTATAGATACCTAATATTTTACCCTAGGCATGGAGTGTTGATAGACTAGTTGAGGTCATTATTGGGTTTCAATTTAGGAAAAATAATAGACTACATGTTCTTGGGAGGCCAATTGGATGAATTCTTTATGGGTAGAGTCTGCGGGATGTCATATATTTTAGTTAAATATTATAACATAGAACTGTGTTAAATTATTAATTTATTTTATGTGTATTCATTAGAAGTATCCTATCATCTTAGACAAGAGTGAAATATTTTATAACTATTTTGTTTTATTTATTAAATGGGAAAGTTGTTTTGATTATTATTGTTTTGGAGGGTCATCTCTGTTGTTCTAAGGATCTTTGGTGCCCATTAGTTTTATATTTATAGGAATTTTTTAAAAGATTCTGTATATCCTATCGGCTCATTATTATTATAGTTTTTGGGGGACCTTGATCTGATTCCAAGGATCTATTATTCCGATTATTATATGATTAATGTCCATGGTTAATTCCAAGGATCTGAAAATAAAATTATTATTATATAATTAAGGAACTATGTTTTGATTTTAGGGATTTTTTTATTCCTAGTGGAATTATACCACTAGATGGTATTTAATATTATTCATAGATCTGGGGTACCCATATATTTTATATACATTATTAATTTACTATTTAATGAGATATCTGACAATTTCTGAAGCTTGTGTTGTCAATATTAGGTGTCTCTCTTAACAAATAATCAATGTTGTTATTTATTTATTTATTCAACAAAAGATAAGTCATCAAATTTTAGTGTATTTAGTTTTAAACTAAAAATAATAATTTCAAAACTAGCTATATATAAGAACATGATGGTGTTTTCCTACAGTGTTATGTACTCACAAACTATTTGGGTGGGCAATTAACATGGGTAGTTGAGTGACTTTAATAGTTTACTAGATGACATTGGGAAGAGGCTTGATATTGGTATGTTAGAGGGAGATTACACTTATAGGTCTGATGATGTAGATGAGATGAGGGTCATGGTTGTAAAAGAGCATCTTTGTATTAGATTTCTTCTTTTATCAGGCATATAAATGTTCAACCCTATGTGTAATTTGTTGATCATATAATCCAATTATTACTGGTGGTTTTCATATTATTAATTATGTTTACTCTCACTATGGTTATAATTATTTATGATGTTTTCGATATTTATTCTTTTATTCAAACACTGATTGGGGGAATTTTCCCTCAACATTCATGTCATACACCCTCGCTACTTGTCTGTAGTCCCTATGTATGAAGAAGAACAACTATGTTTACATAATGACCTAAAATAGTAACTAATTATATTGGATTGGTTTAGGTATACTATAGTAGAATATAGGTTATTCCGATAAATTTATATGCAATAATATTATCATTATTCCTCAAAATCAATAGATAGAAATATCTATAATAATCACAAAACTATTTGCATGAATTAATTTTAAACTATCCAATATTTAATATTAAATAATATGAGACATAATATATGTATCCTCAACATTTATAATTCATCTAAAATTTGGATATGAAGGATAAACATAGCCAATATAAATATACTACCCAATCAACCACTCCCACATAAAAAATCCAAAAAACTGGAACCCTCTTCCAAATGTTTTAAAGAACATCAAAGTGACCAATTCCAAATTAAAAACGTATATTAAACCAAATGTAATAGTAAATAGAAATAATAATCATTTATTATCCAAAACAAAAATTTATGGTGTAAGTTCCCAGTCATTGTATTGTATCACTGATAGCGGGAGGCTTGAAATAGTGATACTATTTTTCTTTTATGTTTCCATCCAATTGAAACAACATTGGACTCATGCGAAATATTCTATTACATTATAAAATCGAAATAATCACACATCTATGGGAACACTTATATTTTCAAGGATCACTAATCAATATGAAAAGAAACATCCTTGTTATGGTTTTGAGAAAATAAAATAAATAATAATCGAATATAAGACAGTCATTGTATTAAAATGTGTAGGATTTTTTCTTTCACTCACGTCACACATTGAAGACAATCAAAATTTGTGTGTGCACCCTCATAGAAAAGATGGGGTAATAAAATTTTTGGGAAATAACTCATATTACCTATTCTTATTAAAATTTTACAAGTGTATTCCATTTAAAAACAATTACTCAATTCCTTACCCAAAAGAAAGGTAATAACCTCCTGGAATTTGTTGCAGAAAACTCAGAACTATTTTTCTTGGTTCTATTTTCCCTATTTAATTTTTTTATTCTGATTCTCACTGATACAATTCTATTAGTTTTTTTCTATAATAAAATACAATTCCAATGAATCATCACCACATAAATCTAGTGTAGAATTCATCCTCACTGTATAAATTACTAGAACGTTAAAACCCAGCATGAAAAGCCCATTCAAATTAATTTTTCCCGATATCAAAAAAGACAAATAAAATTGACATGATGAATATGTTGACATGTGTAGTAGAATGTATCATGAGTAAGATGATCAACTGAATAAAACCATTTCAATCATCTCTTCGTCCCTTTGAAAATCTATTCAATTCCAATACACTAAAATATAACTTTCTCCCACTAAAAATTTAGACCTTGTCACTCTACTCTGATGAATAGTAAAACATCAATTCTCAAGTATAATGTATATTTTTTTAGGTGAGAAACAAATAGTTTGGTATGGAATCCCAAAACGTTCTTGATCACATAAATTCACCCAAATATGAATTTCTATTGAAATATCAGAGAAATTATGACTACCCCAATCCTGATTGATTCTTCTACAATAATTACCTCTTCTTCACCAGACTCAAATATCAATTGTCAATATGATTTAAATTAATGATTTATACATGCATATGATCAAATGAGTTTGATTGTCTCAATAAAATTACTAAATATAGTTCCTAGAACCTATTTATGTCCAAATAAAATATTTTAATGTTATGATCCTCCCCGATAAATCATTCCACAACCTCGTTTATTTGAAAAACTCATACATACAATGTAATTATACTCATTTGAAATGTTTGACTACATTTTTTTCACCTTCTTCACTTAATCTCTTGTCCAAATTCTATTAAGAGTAATATTTTTCTCATCTTTAATTGAACAACATGAAATAGAAATTTGGGAGTAAATAAATTGTTCACCTGTCTCTTCCATCAACCATTCAATCAACCATTCTTCTTAGCATGACTACGATTTTGAGAGTACTATATTTGTAAGTATGATTTTCCTTGGTATGAAAATTTTCTATATAATATGACGGAATATAGGATGCTACATTAAATTGTCACAACCCTTTCAAATATATTACACATATTCTATGAATAACATATTTTCAATCAATTCTACCTTTTCAATCAATAACAAATTTTTAATGAACCCCACATTTTAAATAAAAATGAAATTTACAATCCATATCAAATTTTGATCACAATGGGCATGATTAACCTCATTATATCATTAATTAAGGTGATTATGAAAAAAAATTATATGGTATATTATCATCACTATTTAAATGAGAATCACCTTTTCAATCAGCACCACCTTCTATAATCATTCACACAAATGTGATTGTTTTGAATAATAATAGTTATAACTTCTTTCTCTCTCCCACCATATATGATAAATCTAGATTAGATATTTTTTGGGTTAGATATATCTCTTTCAGACTCCTATTAAACCATCAATCATGAATCAAATATTCTTACATCAACTCATGATATATATTAAATAAGACTCATAAAATCATTTTCACATTTAAACAACCTAGTAATAGTAACCCTGATTTTCTAGAATTCAAATACTTATTTCAAAACAACTTCTTCTCATTACGATGGACTATCAAACCGAGTTATATTCATTGTTGAACATGATATCAATTTTAATCAGTCCTACATTGAGTTAAATTACTATCAAACCCATAATGATTCTGTTTTTTACAAATCCCACAGTGTGTTTGATTTTTATAAATCCCAAAGATGTTTAATGAATCAACATGAAGTGATTTTCCCTAATTAAAAAAACCATGAAAAAAAACAAAAAAACAAAATAATTATAATCATAGTCCTAACATATGGAAAAATTTTAAACTCCTCAAATTCTATTTGTGTATACAGTAATTTCCCAAATAAATGAATATCATTGTTAAATAATCCATTACATCACAAAATTATTGGAAAATATCCAAAATCCAAAACATAATAAAATATTGAAAATTTATTTCTAACCATGGGTAATAATATGAACTAAAATGTCACATGTGAAACCTCTCATAGAACAATTACTAGTGATGAATATTCATGAAATCCAACTAAGCACCAACTAGGGAACAAAATAATCATTCGTAGAATTAGTCCTATATACCCACATAATGGACCAATGTTTTCCATGTGATGAATCCTTTAATGTAGATATCATCATGGAATGAGAATAACCTCTATACCACTTGAATAGTAGTAATGTTAATGGCTCAAAAATTTCAATAACAATAACTACCCACATATGATAAAAAAAGCAGCACACAATGTGTAACACCCCAGGTAAATAAAGAATATGACATTTTTATATTTATCCATATTTGTGAATAAAATATTAATATTACTTTAAAGGGGATTCTATGATCGATGGCGTACCCAACACGCAACAACGAGTTTCTTGGGATTCTTACATTGCACTCTAATAAAAAAATAATATTATTTTGAATAGTAGTTAACGCCTAGCTGTTGTATTGGTGGGAATGAACATAACTAACTACAAAATGATTAAATATTTTTGTCAAATATTTTTACATTTTAAAATAAATGTTAGAGGATTAAAAAATGCAAATGAATCCAATTTTCACTGTAAACATTCTAATATTCTTTAAAAGGTCGAGTAACCACCTTGTGATGGAAAACCTCTTTTAAATCCACTTTTTGACAATTTTTTGTGTTATATTTGACAAAATAAAACTCTTCTTTAGAATCGGGATATCAGAATTTACTTTGCGTAAATTTTGGGTATTTTTTTTCCAAAAAAGTTCAATTTTTAATGAATAGTGAAAAATGTTGTATTTTAATTCAAAACCTCTTTTAATATAATTTATCTATATGATTAGATTATATTTTGAATTGGTTTTAAAGTGAAATTAGAATATATTTTTACCATTTAATCCAATAATTATCGTTGAAATTAATTTCACTTTGAAATCAGACTTAAACTAGTGTCAATCTTTTGATACATTTTGTTTCATAAAAACACGCTATTTGTTTTGACAGTAGGAATTAATTATTAAATTTATTAATGCAACTTATATGTTCTGAATTTTTTTAAAATAGACATCATTTTTGAATTCGGAATATCAAATATAGCTTAGGGTGAAGTTTTGGTTATTTTTTGAAAAACTTTAATTTTTGATGAATATTGAAACCACTAAGTGGTACTTATTAGAACTGATTTTCCATTTAAATGAAATTTTTTCATCATTGTGTTTTGAATTTCAAAAATCTGACATACATAGTTGTCATTAATAAGTAAAATGTGGTTCAATGGGATTAAAATAATTTTTTGGTGAATAGAAACTTATTAAGTTTTTAATCGTGATTAGAGGTAATTAGTGTAGTTTAAGGTAAGAATAATGTTTTAATAAAATGAAATGACCTAGAAACATGTCCTACACTCATTGGATGTGTCATGGAAGACCAAGAAACATGGGATGTTTTACTAAAACAATTTTTACATGGGGTTATACAAGACATATTTTTTACTATAAATATTAATTGGAAAGATAAAATGATTTCCTACATCATAGTATTTTTTTATAATTTGTAGAAATTAAATAAATTAAAATATTTTTTACTTTATGATGATGCAGTGATGACCTCATTATTTAACGATTTAATTAAAATTTAAAGATAATGTAATATCTATGACCTGCACATATCCAAAACCTATTGTATGAGAGGATTTCGAACCCTTATCACCATATCCTCTAAATACATCAATGTGGGACCTTGAAAATCCGAAACTCTTTTGAAAATAATGTAACATTTTGTAACATTACAAGAGTGCCCCTCCTCTCCTCTTATAAAAGTCCCCCACCTCTACCTCCTTACCCACACTCCCAAAGCCTTTGGCTCGGCCAAACCCTACCCATTTTGTCTCTCCAGTTCCCTTTCTTACTCCTTGAATCCTCAATTTGGTCAGAAGTCTGCCCAAGGAAGCCTTTGAGCTCAAACCAAAGGGAGTTACCCGATTTTAAGGACATTGAAGAACGATCGAGTCAAGTTGGACCCGAGGTAAGGGATCCTACTCATCTCTTTATTTTTAAGTACGCTCTTTATGTCATTCCTTTTAAAGATCCTCTTTCTTGTTATTGGTATTTTCTTTTATATTAATATTAATTTAATTTTTATTTTTCATATGATTAGAGACCCTATTTTCTATCATCAATCCATTTTGGAAGTTTTAAGTGGCGTTGTTAGGCTGCCGAGTTTTCGTAAGGGATTTTTCATCTCACTTTTATTCCCATGAGATTTATGCTATATTTCCCATAATTTCCATTTAGTGGTGTATGTACTTCCCATTATTCCAATCATTGTGTAATATACTTTCGTTTATGATTATTTACATTAATGTTGTATTGTCCTTCTTTCATGGGGTGTATGTTTCGAAAGTTACCCAAGTCGGTAAGGGAACCTTTCTCCCTCCTCTTTTTAAATGACCTCTTTTGTTGGATCTCTTAATTCACATATTGTTATGTTGGGATATGTTATCATATATCCTTATTGATGTAAATTTAATTTCCAATTGATGATATACCATTTTTTATCTCTTATCAACTCTTTTTATGAATTTTGATGTAATGTCGTTAGGCTGTCAAGTTTTTGCAAGGGATCTTCTTAACCCAAATTTGAATCTTTGGGATAAACTTGTACTCCTTGAATATATCGTTCGATGAATATGTGTGAATAACCTCTGATTGTTTTACACTTAATATCCACTTATATTTGGTGTATTCATTTGTCACACATAATTATGCAATTGATTCATCCTTAATCCAAGGATACCGTCTTTGTAAGGGTCTTCATCTCAATCTCCATTCATTGAGGAATATTTTGTTTTATACACAACCTTCTTTTATATGTTGTATGAACCCCTTTGAGTTTTATGTTTATTCAAAAGGAATATTTTTATACGAATTGTTTTACTAAATTACAAACGGGAATGTTTTTGTCATACATATGTGGCGACAACGACTTCTCCGCCGCCGTGAGTATTATTTTGGTATTTGGCTTCCTCAACAAGCCGTAATGTTTTTTAAAAATAAAATAAATACCATATACTTTTCTTTTATTTTGTTATTGAAAATGTTTTTTATAAAGGATTATATTATGTCAATTTATTTAAATGATATATTGTGATTGAAATGTGGAAATGGTATCATTCCTTTATGTTGGTTTTATGTGTTCTAATTTTATAATGGTACTTGGACATTTTATGGGTGGTTACATGATAAACCATATGACGGGTGGTGCCGTGAATACTAGGATGGGTGGTTATGTTATAACCTCCAATGCATTGGGTATGGAATTCGGCCGTATGGCTATTCCATTAAGTATGTATGGAAGTTGGCCGAATGGATATTCCATTAAGTGATATCTGTGGAAGTCGACTTTATGGTCATTCCACTTAAGTATGTTTATGTCCCAAGATACCTTTATATGTTATTTGATCTTTATATGGGTTTTATGGTAATCATTTGGTTACAGAATGGTAAATAATGAAGATTTATTCAGTGAATAGTTTTTACTACTACGAAAAGGTGAAAAGTATTACTTTTTTAAAGTATACAGGGTTTACTTGTTGTTTTGAAAAACTAACAGTTTTCATTCTTGGTGTATCCCTTACTGAGATTTTTATGCTCATCCCAAGTTTTTGAAATGTTTTTCACAGGACATCATGTGGAATAGGGTCAAGGATGGGATCAAGGGAATGTTATGCTACATAAAACATGGAACTAGACATGTTTTTTTATGAGTTTTTATTTAATGGAAACTTAGTAGATGTTTCTACTTTGTAATCTTTTGAGAGGTAATAGTTATGTCCTAATTCTCTAAAACTCTAAACCTGAAAAGATTCTCAATGTGAATTATTCATTTAATTCAATATTATGTAAGGTTTAAGGCCGGGGCGTTATAATTGGTATCAAAGGTCGGTTTAGATAACATTAGAGGTTATGGTATTCTTGAAGCATAAGTGACATGACCGTAATGGATAGGATTTAAGAAAGGGTCATAGTTTTTAGATAAAGTGAATGAGTAAGTATATCTTCCTCATTATTACATGATGGTTTTGTTGTTATACTCACACTGACCCTTTTTGGTTTTAGTAAATGGCTGGATCTAGCAGGCACCAAGGTAACGGTGTATGTGAAGGAAACTGTGACAGTTTTCATGAGCGAGCAACTGAATGATATGGGAGCTGCAATGAGAACTCTTATGTTTATCCTCAACCAACTATATGGAGTCATGATTGACCACCTAAACCTTAGTGATTTCTATAAGGCATCATATATGCGTGAAAGAAATCCCTACGGAATTACAAGTAATAATCATAAAGGTATGTGTGTTCAAAAACCTATGTGTCATAGATGTGGAAATAAACACCTAGGAAAATTTTTCAAAGGGACATAAATATTCTATAGATGTGGAAATGAAGGTCATAAAGCAATAACTTAGCATGGAAAAAGGAAGCATCCAGTTGACTCGAGTAAAGGGATAGAAGTTCTTTCTGAGGGATCAATTGAATGTTTTAAATGTGGTGTGCATGATCATTATGCAAACACATTTCCTAGGAAGAAGTTTCGTGAATGGGATCACCAAGATCATACAAATACTCGTTTACCAATACCTAATTCAATTCCGATTGAGGATGAAGAAACTGACAATGACCAATCAAAGGTATGGATTATTTCATAACTTTTGTTTTCTATTTTGGAATTTTAGGATATGATTCATGATTTTGTTTATAGGAAAGAAGTATTTCAGAATATGTTGGAAAGGAATGGTTAATGGATCATGAAGAATTCTGAATGAGTATGAAGTCAACATATAAGGGCTTCAAGAGTTATGGTGAAATTCTTAAGAGTATTAAGTGTCTTTTGATGATGGGGTACATTAGAAGACTTTTTATAGTATGTGTATCACTGATGTTTAATATATGAAAATTTTATTCAAGTAATATTTATATTTTCTTTTGTGGACATAGTTATAAAGAACCATTTGGGTTTATATGATCCTTACTTTTGAGGTAATTATGGGTTACTATATGTTATGACGGAAGTGAAAGGCTTGAGATAAAATTGAGGATAAATTATGTTATGGTTATTTTTGATGATTTTATATCTTTTTGGGGAATGATTTGAGAATTATATAGTTTTGCAAAAAGGAAAACACGCAGACAGTGTGAAAACCTGTCGCGTCGGACAAAGCTGCAGGAATCGAACCCACAACCAAAGTGCGACTGTTATTTATCACCTACCACTGGACTATGTGAAGTCCCTGGTTAGTTTGACTAATTCTTTTTAGTTATGTGATTTTATGAATTAAGAGTAAGTTGATTTTTGGTTATTTATGAAATTGATTAACCTATCATGGAGGATATGTGATTAGGTTAATTAATTTTCAATACGAGACTTTAAGAGTAACTGATGTTATTTGGATATAGGTGTTAATTTGTACCTTGGAAGACTATGCGACTAAATCCTTCAAATATTTGGGTTTCAATATTAGTTTGGTTTTCTTTGAAGAATTTTATGGACAATTTGTTTATCGAATAGTCCTCATTGGACATTTGGGTTTTGTTGGACAAATTTTGGAGATTAAGCATAGATTTTATTTTTAAAGGGTTATCCTTTTCTAGATTATCTGACCTTGTACTAACCTTTTTAGTTTTTGTTTTGGTTAATGCCTGAAGACATGGGAAGTATATAGTTCTCTTTGTTGGATTAGGTGATTCTCTAGATGTTGATTATAGTAATCTTAATGCGAACAAGTCTTCCTAAATACTCGTCTTTTGGAAAAAATATGAGTTTGATTAAGGAATCTATTTAAAGTTGAAAGTCAACATGATAAGTGATTATGTTTCCTTATGAATAAATTCCTCAATAAAAAGTAAATTAAAACAAAAATGTTGTCTATTAACTTTTCCTACTGAGGAATCGAATACCATTTAACCCACCACATGTTTGTGATTTTCTTATGGTTAACTTTCTCCTAGACATGTTTACTATCACTCTCCCTCAAGAACATGACCCTTTTCTTTTTCTACCATGTCCATGTTTTCCTACACAGAAACCTATTATGGGTTATCTCGGGTGACCTCTGTACTTATCTTTATTTATTTTAAAGTGATTATTTTACCGACTCTTGTTCCGATGTGGGACTTTCAAGGATGTTTCCAAGCTCAATTTTAAAATTGCGAGGACGAAATTCCCAAAAGGGGGGAAGGATGTAACACCCCAGGTAAATAAAGAGTATGACATTTTTATATTTATCCATATTTGTGAATAAAATATTAATATTACTTTAAAGGGGATGCTATGCTCGATGGCATACCCAACACGCAATAACGTGTTTCTTGGGAATCTTACGTTGCACTCTAATAATAAAATAATATTATTTTAAATAGTAGTTAATGCCTAGACGTTGCAATGGCGGGAATGAACAGAACTAACTACAAAATGATTATATATGTTTGTCAATTTTTTTTACTTTTTACAATAAATGTTAGAGGATTAAAAAATGACAATGAATCCAATTTTAAGCGTAAACATTCTAATATTCTTTAAAAGGTCGAGTAACTTCCTTTTGATGGAGAACCTCTTTTATATCCACTTTTTGACAATTTTATGTGTTATATTTGACAAAATAAAAATATTCAAAACCACTTTTAATATAATTTAATTATATGATTAGATTATCTTTTGAATTGGTTTTAAAGTGAAATTAGACTATATTTTTACCATTTAATCCAATAGTGGTCGTTGGAATTAATTTCACTTTGAAATCGGACTTAAACTAGTGTCAATCTTTTGATACATTTTGTTTCATAAAAACATGCTATTTGTTTTAACAGTGGGAATTAATTATTAAATTAATTAATGCAACTTATATGCTCTGAATTTTGTAAAATAGACATCATTTTTGAATTCGGAATATCAAATATATCTTAGGGTGAAATTTTGGTAATTTTCTGAAAAACTGCAATTTTTGATTAATAGTAAAACCACTAAGTGGTACTTATAAAAACCGATTTTCCGTTTAAAAGAAATTTTTCCATCATTGTGTTTTGAATTTCAAAAATCCGATAGACATGGTTGTCATTTACAAGTAAGATTCCTTTCAATGGGATTAAAATAATTTTTTGGTGAATAGTAACTTATGATGTTTTTAATCGCGATTAGAGGTAATTAGTGTAGTTTAAGGTAACAATAATGTTTTAATAAAATGAAATGACCTAGACACATGAACTACCCTCATTTTATGTGTCATGGCCGACCAAGGTAATCCATGTGTCAACTTGGGGACCCCATGGAGCAACTTTGGTTGGATTATGACATAAATATCATTTTATTTAATGTTAAAGTAAAAATGACACAAACAAGAGATGTTTTACTAAAACAATTTTTACTTGGGGTTATACAAGTCCTATTTTTGACTATAAATAGTCATTGGAAAGATAAAATGATTTCATACATCATAGTATTTTTTTTATAATTTTTAGACATTAAATAAATTAAATTATTTATGACATCATGATGATGCATCGATGACCTCATTATTTATCGATTTAAATAAAATGGAATGATAATGTAATATCTAAGACCTACACATGTCCAAAACCTATTGGATGAGTGTATTTAGAACCCTTATCACCTTATCCTCGAAATACATCAATGTAGGACCTTTAAAATCGAAAAATCCTTTGAAAATAAGGTAACATTTTGTAACTTTACCTAAGTGCCCCTCCTCTCCTCTTATAAAAGGCCCCCACCTCTACCTCCTTACCCACACTCCCAAAGCCTTTGGATCGGCCAACCCCTACCCATTTTTTCTCTCCAAATCCCCTTATTACTCCTTGAAGCCTCAATTTGGGAATAAGTCTTCCCATGGAAGCCTTTGAGCTCAAACCAAAGGGAGTTGCCCGATTTTAAGTACGTTAAAGAACGATCGAGTCATGTCGGACCCAAGGTAAGGGATCCTACTCCTCTCTTTCTTTTTAAGTACGCTCTTTATGTAATTCCTTTTAAATCTCATCTTTCTTGTTATTGGGATGTTCTTTTATATTACTATTACTTTAATTTTTATTGTTCATATGATGACATACCCTATTTTCTATCATCAATCCATTTTTGAAGTTTTAAGTGGCGCCGTTAGGCTACCGAGTTTTCGTAAGAGTTTTTTCATCTCACATTTATTCCCGTGAGATTTATGATACATTTCCCACAATTTACTTTGAGTGGTGTTTGTAATTCCCATTATTCTACTCTTTGTGTAATATACATTCGTTTATGAGTATTTACATCAATGTTGTATTGTCTTTCTTTCATGGGGTGTATGTTTCGAAAGATACCCAAGTCGGTAAGGGAACCTTTCACCCTCCTCTTTTTAAAAGACTTCTTTTGTTGGATCTTTTAAATCAGATATTTTTATGTTGGGATATGTTCTCATATATCCTTATTGATTTAAATTTTATGTCCAAGTGATGAGATACCCTTTTTTATCTCTCATCAACTATTTTTCTGAATTTTGAAATGACGTCGTTAGGTTGTCAAATTTTTGCAAGGGAACTTCTTAACCCAAATTTGATTCTTTGGGATAAACTTGTACTCCTTGAAAATGTCGTTCTATGAATATGTGTGAATAACCTCTGATTGTTTTACACTTAATATCCACTTATATTTGGTGTATTCATTTGTCACATATAATTATGCAATTGATTTGTCCTTAATCCAAAGATATCGTCTTTGTAAGGGTATTCGTCTCAATCTCCATTCATTGAGGCATATTTTGTTTTATACACAACTTCTTTTATACGGTGTATAAACCCCATTGACTTTTACATGTATTAAAAAGGAATCTTTTTATAAGAAACGTTTTACTAAACGAAAAAAGGGATTTTTTTGTTGTACGTATGCGGCGAAAACGACTTCTCCCCCGCCGCGAGTATTATTTTGGTCTTTGGCTGCCTCAACAAGTCGTAATGTTTTTTAAAAATAAAATAAATACCATATACTTTTCTTGTATTTTGGTATTGAAAATGGTTTTAATAAAAGAATCTATTATGTCAATTTATTTAAATGATATATTGTGATTGAAATGTGGAAATGTTATCATTACTTTATGTTGATTTTATGTGTTCTAATTTTATAATGGTACTTGGACATTTTACGGGTGGTTACGTGATAAACCATATGACGGGTTGTGTCATGAATACCAGGACGGGTGGTTACGTTATAACCTCCAATGAATTAGGTATGGAAGTCGGCTGTATGGCTATTCCATTATGTATGTATGGAAGTTGGCCAAATGGCTATTCCATTATGTGATATTTGTGGAAGTCGACCTTATGGTCATTCCACTTAAGTATTTTTATGTCTCAAGTTACCTTTATATGTTATGTGATATTTATATGGGTTTTATGGTAATATTTTGGTTACAGAAGGGTAGGTAACGAAATTTTATTCAGTGCAACGTTTTTACTACTTCGAAAAGGTGACAAGTATTACTTTGTTAAAGTATACATGGTTTACTTATTGTTTTGAAAAACTAACAGTTTTCATTCTTTGTGTATCCCTAACTGAGCTTTTTATGCTCATCCCAAGTTTTTGAAATGTTTTTCACAGGACTTAACGTGGAATAGGGTGAAGGATGAGATCAGGGAAAGTCATGCTACCTAAAACATGGAACTAGGCAAGTTTCTTTTTAAGAGTTTTTATTTTATGGAAACTTAGTAGAAGATTCTACTTTGTAATCTTTTGAGATGTAATAGTTATTTCCTAATTCTCTAAAACTCTAAACCTGAAAATATCCTCAATGTGAATTATTCATTTAATTCAATATTAAGTAAGGTTTAAGGTTGAGGCCTTATACAAGGAATACACAAAAAAATGATCACCTCAAAAAATATAATATCTTCCATATTATTAAGCATAAATCCAAAGAAAATTAAATGGTAATTCCATAAATTTCATTGATCATTTCATTAAAATATGGCATAAATACATAATTAAAAAATAATCCATATTTTGATGTGTGTTTAAAGGGGAAATGAAATATGGTAGTTGTGGATCCACCACACTCTTTAGAGTATATTAAGACTCAAGAACCATATAAACCAATAGAAAATAGGAATCAATTTGACTTTGAACACTAATTATAACCATTTTATGTTCCTTATGTCCATATTGGCTGGAAAATTCTATATTACCCAAAACAAAAACAAATACTAGTCAAGCTTCACAATCAAATTAAATAGTCCCAATACTGTAGAAGGAAAAATATGAAATCATTGTTTAAAAAACAAGGATTCTTTTTATAAATCACTTTAAAATTCATTTCTTAAACCACAACACCCTTAATAATGTGCCTGTAAATTATTTTATAAATTAATAATTCTTTTATAAAATTAAACAACCATTTAAAACATATCATTATATTTTTAAAAATTTTCAATATCAAATAAAAATTTACATAAAATATTGAAAAAATAAATTCTCAACAAGAATTTGAAAATTTACAAACACTAAACGTTTTATTAAAAACCATAATATTATTTTTAGAATAATAGATATACTATATTTCAAAGCACATTATATATTAAAAAATATAAAATATATTTGAATTCACATTTTAAACCTAAAAACTATTGGAGAGAGAAATTAGGAGAGTCAAAATAAATTAAAAATATTACATAATAATTTTTAAAATATAATAAATTTCATTAAAATTTAATTATTTATAAAAATGTGGTATAATTCATCATTTTAAACTAGATTCATTTTCCCATAAATCTTATTTTCACTAAAAAAATATTTATAACAACCACATAAAAATAGGTATAGAAAACACACAAACCAAATCCAAATATATAAATATTGAAACAATACAAAAAAAATATATTGAAATCACATTAAAATAATGAATAATATCATTATATTGAATATGAGGGTGAATGGAGGCCAAAAAACAAATACATGATGGATATAGAACTACACATGAATTTACGATGTGGGTGGATAGAATGTTCCCCAATCCAGAAAACCCCCTAAATTTTTTTAAAAATAATGTTAATATTCTCTACAATATTTTTCAATCCATAATAAATATCCCAAACCACATATTATTCATCTAGTCATATCCCAAAATTAATCAAAGACCTCAAAAAGAATATAATATATCAATATTGGAATAAAAATGATCAATAAAAACAAAAAAGGATTCTCATATGAATGTTATAAATCATAATAATCATATGTAACTTGATGATTTTTTTAGAAAGAGATATATAGGGTATCAATGCATACACATCTAGTATTATGATACTCTATTCTCTATACTATGATATTTTTGAAAAAATTAATTTGGATCTATATGAATCTTTGTCATTATAAAAACCTAATATATGATATCAATTTATAATAAACCACCATTAAGTGACCTAACTCATCAGTAATCCTAGATCAGCACTAGTTTAAAAGGGTGTACCCAGTCCCCTTAATATAGACGATAGTTTGGTTATATAAGAAAACATACATAGGAATGGTTTCGGTCTAGTGTATATATTATGTAATAAAACTGAATCTAACAAATAATATGAAATGTTGTTTAAAAACACTAAAATTAAATAAGTTCTTCAAAATAATGAAAAATAAAGACAAGGAATAAACTATATGAGCATTAACACTAGAAATAATCAATATAAATTGGCACTCTTAATTGGGAATAACTAATGTAAAATAACTAAAAATAAATTATAACACCTTGTAAAAAAGAATAATTCCTATAAACAAGAATAGTAACCATAATTAAATGTACAAATGGTCAACCTAAATGATACTCATTCATTCAAAATCCTGAAATAAAACAATGAATTACTTCCATGGTAACATTATGAGATCTATTATCATTACCACATGTTATCTCATCCATCAAAAAATTAATAATAATATCACTATCATAGATAATAACCAACTTCAACAACATATTTCCAACATAAATTAGGGATATATCAGTGTCACTTCATTCTAAACCACTTTAAGAACGCTGTGGGAAGAAATTGCATTCTATCAACCTCTTTTGACTTTCTCATGTGGGGTCGTTCTCCTCTATTTTTAGAGGAAGTTGTCTTTATTTCAAATTCTATAACATTGAACCTGAATGAATACGTGATATTATACACACAAAAACACACATTATTATTATATAGTTTTAATGATAAATGTTCCCTATAAGGTTTCACTAATGTTATTTTGAAATTCCTTATATCAAAAATTTCCTTACGTCTTGATTCAAATATAATGGGAATGTATGTTTTGTCCACATATAATTGTGTTAAGAGAAAAAATAATATACATTACTTTCAATAACTATAATTCACCCCTTTTATGATATAAAATGTAGAAACACCAATTTTAATGAATAAACCATCAAACCAAGAGATAAAACATGACCAATTTCAGTGAATGAAAACTAATCCATTCACCTTATTTTAAAAACTAAATCTCAACCATGTTTATAGAAAAAAATTACCTTTTTCCAAACCACATTTTAAAAACTATGAAATAAATAATGTTTAAAGATAACTTATAAATAGAATTGAATAGATCCCATCTAAATGTAGGTTAATTATAGAACATTAAAAAATTGAAATATTGAACATTGGTGTTATATTATCATATAATGTTCTTGGATAAAAAGTAGTGTAGAGGGGGATCAATTATATAATTTCAAATATAATATGAGAATTACAGAAAAGTCACAAGGCTCTATAATAATATTAAAATATAATTTATTCATGGAAAACCTTTGAATTGGTTAAGTATATTAAACCTCATAAATATTCATAGCCACAAATTATCCCACAAATTGAAGTGGTAGGTACCCCATAAAAGAGAATAATCATTCAAATGTGACTAGATATAACACAATATAAATCTCCAATCACATATCAGGAAATATTCATAGTTCCCTACCATTACCTGGCTATATCTCGGGTAGATGTGATAAAAATTAGAATAAAAAAGATCATACCGTGATGAATATGAAAAGAAAAAAATAAATAATATAACAGCTACAACACCCTCTGTAGAAACGAAACCATTTATATCAATTAATAATAATAGAATGAATAATTAAATTTTGGAAATAGGTATAGAAAATACCAAACATATTGTGTGGGGATAAAAAATTAAGAGTAATAATAACATTATTCCATTTATTTTTATTAAATTCTAGTTTGACCATTAAAAAAACATGGAAAACCATGTTATACCACTAACTGAAAACCATAAATTTAATCATTAATTATATTATTTCATGAAAACCCATACAAACATTTATATAAAGCATTACAAAACACCTCTAATATATCAAATCTTTATAACCATTTCACATGGTTTAAACAAACATCTTTTTGGAATCACACATTTAAAATAGAAAAAAATCAATTTCATTCCAATCAAGTGTAAAAAACACAATTAAATCCAATATATTACACTAATAATACAACTTGATCATTTTTATAAAAACTTGAAATTATTAATTTTATAATTTATAAATTATTAGGTGGTAAAAACATAAAATAACCATTTTTAGTATGGAAAATAATTCAAAAAAAATTTATAACCAATTATTTATATCAAATATAAGTAGAAATTATTTGAAATAATTTTAGAACTATTCATGAATTTGATGATGTGTTGGATTAAATAATTTCACCAAAAAATTATCCTTAATTTATATAAATAAGTAAATTTTATGGATAATTTAAATAATTGATGGGAAATGACATAAATTTTCGATATACACTTAAACCCACATGTTAGAATCAACCTAAAACCTTAATTCATCTAGAATAATCACTAGGGAATTAATAGAAAAAATAATATATAGAAATGGATGGAGGATAATGAAAATAATGACATGGGAGCAAATACCATAAAAATCCAATTAGAATATATGAACAATATCTATTGGATACTAGGTAGTGGGATGATAGATATCCCAAGATTCCACCATAGTTTATGACAAAATAGAATTTTTGTTTTGATTTCAATGTCTCATTATTGAATGACTATTAAACATCATATTATGAATCAACTTCCTTAAAATAATGCTTCACTACCTGTTGTATATCATGGAATTGAACATCCCCTCTATCACATGACACAACGACCCAAAATTTAAAATCTAACAAACATGATAAAAAACACATTAATTCTAGACACAAGGAATGACATATTTTTAAGCATTAATTACCAAAATAAGTAGTACTATTCATGGATTAACTATCTAGTTCATTGAATAAACTACTATATGAGAGAAAACTAGTTCACATTGACTCTATAAAACCATACATATTTAAAAATAAATTTAATATAGAATGTAATGTATGAAACAATAAGTCAATATGATCCAAAAAATTATTATTATAACCTATCCAATAATCAAAAAAATTCAGCCTTTGTGTTTTCATTTTAAAAAATAGATATGCATGGTTGCAATTAGTATGATATTTAGTGTTTGGTAGGATCAAATTACAATTTTTGAATAGTAATGATAACATTTTGATTTTTCATGTACCCTTATCAATATTAATATAACCATTATGAATATTATCATCACCAATGAATGTATAAAATAAAATTTATTCTTCTTATAAATGAGAGTGAATACATTAAAAATTAAAAAATAAGTTATGGTATTTTGTGAGTAATAAATAATTAATTAAAATTCTTAATTAATAAATTGATTTTAAACAATTTTTATTTTTTTGAATATTTACTCCTAAATAGATTTTATTTTGACCTATGATTTTATTATAATTTTATAAGACCACATTTAATTTTTGAAAGTATTATATAATATGTTTTAAATTTAAAATATGTATTTTTTGAGTAAATGATAATTTTAATTTAATATCAAATTTATCATATTTATAAAATTACATTGATTAAATGGAAATGATTTTTGAAGTATATTATTCAATAAATGGATATTGATATTTGTCGGATTTATTTGATATACATGAATTTTTGGTGAATACTGAAATTTGATAATTTATAAAATATGGTAAAGAAATTAATACAAGAATCAATATTGAGTCAGGTATAATGAAAATGGAAATTGGTTAAAACTCCAAATCCACTTATTTCTTTTTTCAGTCTAAAAAACCAAGACTATTCATATTTTTGATCAAAACGGAAAAAATAATTATTAATATAAAGGAAAATTGTTCCTCTACTCCACAACAAGAAGAACATGTCACTCCTTCTTCTCCCCACACCTCTTATACTTGAAGATTCTAAAATTTATTCCTGAACACTCTTCCCCAGTCCCTCCCAACATATATAAGCATTTTCTCTTTCCATGTTGTCAAAACCATATCCCATAACGAGGATCCAAATGAGGTAATTTCAAGAGGTAGTTCCTCTTCCTTTTTCATTTAAATTCATTGCTATTGTTCTTCTATTTTTATTCAATCCTATCCCGATTTTTCCAATTGACAATGATAACTCCAGTAACATCTATATATTTAAATTATGTCATGTTAATAAAATATTTTTTTTTCAATCTCTTTACTATCCATCGTTTAAAAAAAATGAAATCATCACCAGGGAGGTTACAATTTACAAGTTTCATGGATGAAAATGTTTTTTTCCTGAAATTATTCTTTAAAGATGTTAAATAAACCATTTTAATAGATTATATAGATTTAATATGTTTAATATAATTCTTTTAATATTTTGTAACAAACATATTTACAGAATACCAAATTATAAAACAGAATGGGTTCGTTAAGATCAATAACTACCGTAAAATCTAAGCTAATATAACTTAAAGTATTATATATGGATTCATACTCATAATATTTAATTAAATGATATATATATATATTAATTTAAAAATATGAATTCTAATTAACATAATGAAATTCTGATTATGTACAATTTTACCTATTTTATATGAGATCCTTTTCTTATAGTCATGAAAACCGATCATAAAATAAGGAAAGAGAACACTCGAAACAGAGGAATTAAATTATATAAATTAAAAATGAGGCCATAAATTTACTTAATAAAACATTAATTAATCAAATACATGTATATTGGGTTATAAATTAATTTTTTATGGTACTTATATTTATTATATATGATATTATGGTCATGTGATGAGCACTTTAGGATATATGGAATGTGCATTCAACCCAAACCCCCATTTTCCTTCGGGATACTCTTATTCAATACTCAGCTAAATTAAATTATTCATTATTCTCCAAAAAAATCATATTTTCTTAAAGATATACATATGTCTACCAATCAGAATTTTTTTTCTTTTATAAAGAGTTATATGATATATAAGGATATTTCAAAATGTGTTATCGATAAACAAGCCCATTTCAAAGGAATCTCAATAATTCTTAACTATTTTCAATGTAAATATAAAATATCTTTTAGTTACTATTTGTTTTATAAAAACACTCATTTTGTGTTGAATGAAATAAATTAATCCACATCTGATTTTATGAAAATATATTTCCAACAGAACCCTTCATTTCAAAGTAAAAGATTATATTTTATACGAATTACTCGATAATTTTATATGAGGATTTTCTTCTATGTAAAAAAAATTTATATTATTCTATTTAATGGGGATTAATCTTTTATGATATTAAATACTATATTTTATTTGATGTTTTTTTAGTAGATTGACTGTAGATATGCTACCTTGATTCCATGCACCCAATTATTCAGAATGGTTAGTGTTCAATTTTAATTATTAGGAAAATTTATTTACATTTTATATCTTATTTGAGATATGAAAGTATATTTTGTTTATGTTTATCTTAATTCATATGAGGAATGAATTGGAATTATTACATCATGGTTGGGGAACCCTATATCCCCTCTATGCATTGGTAAGTCTCATGAGACAAACTAGTTTTAGTTTATAGACACTAATGTTTGGTATAGGAACTGGGATGTGATAGAATGGTTACGACATCTAGAATAATGCATTCCCTGATTATGAATCTCGAGATTTATAGTCTATGTGATTATTCAACATGTAGAATATCCATGGTTTTATTTTATGATAATATTTAATCATTTTTTATTCAATCTTTATTATGTTAATGTTAACTTTCAAATAAATGTGTTTTTAGATATTGATCAAGCCTATCGATATGTTAATGATTACGTTAAATGTATTATTATCCATTATTGATCTTATGATATCACTACTTTCTTATGTTTTATATTTCCCTAGGATGTAAATATTTGTGTTAGGAATGACTTCCTTGGATAATCTAGGAGTTATGGGTGTTATTAATGGATCTTAGATACTGTATATCCTTTTATGTCGTGATGTTGATATTTTTTATGTACCTTGTTTTCTAAAAATAATCAAAATATCTTCTATTTTGTGATAAAAATATCTTGTAATCATGAACATTTATTAATATAAGGATCCAACTCCATGAATGTAGTCTATCTGTCTGAATAGTTAGTATCAGAGGATGTTTAGTAGAAAACATGTAAACTAGATTCAGAAAATATAGATTAGGAAACAGAACCCAAAGGTATAATGTTAGGATAATAATATAAGAACAACCTATAATTTGTTAATAGAATGGATTATGTGAGTATTTCCTGAAAATATTCTTATATCAGGATACTACATCTGAGCGTGTTTTTATAAAAGATATATCTAGGATTAAAAACTCTAACACGATGGTCTATACATGACCCAAGATAACCTGGTGCATAACAATATGGCATATTAGACACATAGATTTTTAATATTAGGGAATATTCACATGATAACTCACATCATATTAAAAATCCATTATGAAGGCTTTAGAAGTTATATTTCATTAAAAACCCATGTTTATGATTATGGGATTATATGTTCATTATATTTCAATTTATTTTAAGTATTCTTCTATTTGAGATTATGAAATATGGTTCATAAAAAAACATAGTGTATTCCATCATTTTGAAATGTCACCTAGTGGATGGAATCAGAACTGAGTGAACATGCATATCCGATGTTTGGATTGACCTCCTGTGAAATATTATAATGTTTTTTCTGGAGATTCTAGTTGTGTTGTGAAACATATAACAATATTGGGAAAGCTAACTCATGTATGATTAATATCTAGTACCATATAGAGCATCAGGACCCAAAATGTGGAGGAGAAATTCTTAACCACTTTATATGACAACAACCTCCATAATTTAATAGGACATAAAATCTATTCGATGTAGATTAGTAGATAAGTTCCATAAAAAATATATTTCCCAGATTTTGATGTAAATAGAGGGAGAAGGGTTTCATGAATGTTTTTCATTTCTCGGAATATGTTGATCAATGTTTTTCACTAATTTGACACACAATATATGAGGAAGAGGGTGAAAATATATAGTGGAGGGATATTATAGATATCTTATTAGATTTATTCATTCTTCAAGAACAAATAAAGGAAGTTGAAAAGATGTTTTTGAATCAGACCTTAAATGAGGATGATAATGTTGAAAATTAGAAACATAAAATCACATGGTTGTAAATTAATTATTTGAACTACATACGTAATCCATGTAGAAATTTTGATTCATTATTTGATGGTTTAAAAAATTTTATCTGAAGGGAACTAGACTAATAATTTTTCTAATCATACAAATATTGAGTATCATGTGCTACCAAGATAGAAAAATAATTCTATATGCCTTGGGACTTTATGGGAATGCCAAAGAAGAAGAGGGATACTAAAAACATTATAAAATGAAATAATGAAAATGGAAATAATCGAAGAATTAATTTTTTATAATTTGATTGTTATTGGAAGAAAAAACCATGTGCATTCTTGAAGGATATTGGTTTATTCTATATGTGTGGAGGAAAATCGCCTCAATCCCCTTCTTGTAATGTTGGGAATAAATATAGCAATGTTTTTATTTAAAAATTGCAATGATATGGGATATTTTGAAAATGATTTTCCTAAGATTCAAGGAAACATTTAATAATGAATGAAAATGGATTGAGTCATGTATATATAATCAAAACTTCTGATGTTTATGTTCCTAATGATGTGGTGGAAGTTACATTTATAGATTCCTCAAACATAGAAAATGCATTATTTGATTCAAGATCATTACAAAATATTTTCTCTTCCTAGTTTTCCATAAAAATTTTAAATTTATAATTATTATTAATAAATGAGTTCTTATTCAAAACTCCTAAGGGAAGTATTCTTGAAACAAAGATTTGTCGATCAGTCCCCATTATGACACATAAGTGTTCTTTAGTTTATGAAAATTTCATTTTACCCTTTATTTTCTTTGATATAATTACTTTTATGAATTGGATTTCACGTTATTATGTGGAAATATATTTGAGGAATATGGAAGTTATTTTTTTGAGAATGCTATAAAATCCATTATCGTTATAGAAGAAACCTTGTAATTTTATTCATATCTAGATTCACCCATAGTAGCTCTATTGATTGTAATTGTTGGGGAGAAATATATAAAATATCTATTTGTGAAGATAAAAATATTCAAATTGAGGATGTGAATATTTTGAATGAATACATTGATGTATTTCCAGATTATTTACCTAGACATCCTTTGGAGTGAGAAATTTATTTTTCTATTGATTTAATTCATTGTACAATGCGTAACTAAATTTCCCCATATAGGATGACCATGGTGGAATTAGTATAATTGAAGAAAAAACTAGTGGAATAGATTGATAATTGATTTATTCTCCTTAATGTTCCTCTATGGTGATCCCTAGTTATTTTCATTAAGAGAAAATATGGAATTATAAAGTTGTGCATTGACTATAGTGATATCAATGCTATTACAATATAGAATCTCTATGCTCTTCTAAGAAATGATGATTTATTTGATCAACTTCAAGGTGGAATTTTTTTTTGGTGATTTACCATCAATTGGAATATCATTAGTTCTCTGTGAGGATGGTATATATTCAAAAGAAAATATTTCAAAAAATGTATAAACTTTAATAATTTAAATCAATGACTTTTGAACTGAATGATGTACCCTTTATTTTCTGTGATCTAATGAATAGTGTCATCATGGAATATCATGATGATTTTTTTGGTGGAATCTGTTGATGATATCTTGGTATACTCTAAAAATTATGAATATCATGAGAATAACATGCACATTATTTTGAAGGATCGTAGAAGAAAAACGATATATGGGATGTTTAGAAAACATTTTTTTGGCTCCAAAATTAGTTTTTTCCAATATTTTCTCCAGTGATATAATCATAGACCATCAATTAAATAAAAAAGTTGTTCATGAATATACTACTCCAATGAAAATAATTGAGATATATATTTTATTGATTTAGAAGGATAATTTCATCATTTTCCATAATACATCACTTATTTAGCTAGACCATTAACGAATCGTAAATGTAAAGTGGTTATGTTCGTATATACAAAATAATGTGATTAATGATTTGAAGAATTTAAAATATCGATCGAGAATGATCCAATATTGACTCCACCATTAGGAAATTGAGGATTTCTGATTTATAGAGATGCAATAAAGAATTAATGTGGCTATTTCCTAATGGATAATGATTGTTTTGTTACCTATGCATCAAGGCTATTAAAAAATTCATGAATATAACTATCATACTCATGATCCTGATTAGAATCTGTAATCATCACTCAGATGATATGGTGAAACTGACTCTATGGAGAAATATGTGAGATATATACAGATCACATGTTATTAAAAAATTTCTTCTCATAGAGATAACTAAACACGAGGCAAAGGTGATAGATTGTGATACTCAATTATTATAATTGTTATATACTCTACCACCCAGGAAATGAAAATAAAGTAGATGATTCATTAACCAAGTATAATCTTCTATTTTCACTCAAAATGCATATTTGATGAGATATTATGTTTATGGATATAGAAAATATGGATATGGGAGTTATATAATAAAGTGAAACATCATTAATTTTGTAATAAATTCCAAACCATCTTTATTTTAAAAGATAAAAATATGTCAGTTTGATGATTAAAATCTTTAAAAGTGTTTAAATATGTGATTTATGAAAAGCTGAATGAATTCACGTGTGAGTGTGGAATTATAAAATTTGGGGAGAGGATATATGTTCCCTCTAAACATGAGAATTTAATGGAGTCATTGGATGATGCACGAAGCTCAAATATATCTATACACCCTAATAGCACTAAAATGTATTGATATTTGATTGAACAATTTCGCTGGGACATAATTTAGTAAAAAAATTGTTGATTATTTATCATGATGTTTATTCCTTCAATATGTGACGGATTAATGGAAACATTATTGTGGATTCATTCAACCTCTACTAATTCCGACATGAATATGGGATGACATCACTATTTCTTCCCACGTCCACTTCTTATGCCACCAGTAGTAGATGCTTACAAAATTTAGGTGGTAGCACTGGTGAATAACATGGTGGGTCAATATCTAGAACTTATCCCTAAACGAACACGTAATCACAAGTTGTGTTGTCCACATGAAGAAGTATTAGAAGCCTAGTAGGCTGTCTGCATGGAGGCATCCTGATATATATCAATATAGTCCATTGTCAATACATTATACATGGTGAGCTAACTATTATATAGAAGTACATAATGAGACACTTTTTTTTAACATATGTTTTTATGAATTATACTGAAAGGCATAATTCGATGTCTAGTTGTGTGGATGCATTGGCCACCACACCCACACAAGACTCCCCAAATCTGAAAGTCAAAATCACATCATTTATCATTGTTACCCCAAAACAAAAACAACAGACTTCCAGTCTCTGAGGTTGAAATAACCTCCTATCATAACACTTTTTCATGAACCATCCCCTGCGGCCCTTGCCATGACATTCACTAATCCTGCCTTTTGATTGGAAGGGTTTGGTTATTAGTGTCGAAGGTGTCAAACAGTATGTTGGAGGAATATTCTTGGGTACATGTACCCACACACATATGCTCAACCACGTAACCCAATATGAAAGGTCAAAAAAGTATATTGAAACAAGTTCTAAGTAAATGTGAAACTCCAAAAAGTTTTCCATATTACAATCCAAAAAAAATACTAAAAATGAATGTACAATGGGACTTGGTTATTGATCTACTAAAATCCCCACATAATGGAAATAGTAGTGTGGCTACTGGAAGTCGATGTAGTCTCTCATTTCCTCTTAATCCCACTAGGGACTGCCTGATTCTAGTACCCCCAAGTCATATTTCAAAAGGGTTGTTGTGTGCATAAGACACAACCCATTTTGATTAAGCCCATGCTGGGGTGAGTAACTGAGTACTCTATAGGGGACCGCAGACCACTATGGATAAATATCACAATGTACCCAAAAATAAAATCCATAGTGTACAGAAAACATACACCACATACCATGTAATGTATTGTATGATGGTTCATCAGATATTGTGATGAATGTTTCATATATTTGAGGGACTTATAATAGATAAATCTATTCTAGTATTTTAGGAAACAAATAATCAACACAGTTACTATTGATCTGTTGGGAGACTAAGGATCTACATGGTTTCTGCTCGTCCGTCGGGCCATTATGGATCCACATGGCTCCTACTCCTCATCTGAGAAACTAATATCCACATGTATGATTCAATTATATTGGTACATAATGGATACACATGGATGATACTCATATGTTAGGCCATTAAGTATCAACATGGCTATTTCTCGTCTACTAGGCCACTAAGGATCTACATGACTGCTTCTCGAGCCATCAGTCTTAACTCAACCACCAAAAATTACAACATAGAATAATACAAAAGACCATATTGTCGAGAGGGTACCATCACCATAAACATATTGTTCATCAGATGCTCGGTTTTCATGTCCTTAACATTGTAGTAACCATGGGCTGGTTGCGGCCAAGAATGTTCTTGACCCGATTGGATGGACCTAACTCTCCCAGCCCTGGTGTCCCACATACCCTAGATTAATTCAATTGAATTGACCTGGACTGGATTAGGTCTAGGTTGGTTCCGTCCAGCCTGGCTAGTGGTCCAGGCCCGAGGGGGCTCACTGGACTTGGCTCGGTTTGGTCGAGGGTCCAGCTTGACAGGTTACCCAGTGACACAGTCTCGTCCTGGATGACTCAAAGGGTGTGGGTCTGGCACACATGATGCGGGTTCGACCCACTAGGTGTGCTGCTGGCTTGTTGAATTGGGTTATGGACCAATTTGGTGGTGTCCGATATTGTACGTTATGGATAGTACACATGTGAGAGCTGCACATGGAACATCCTTTCATGTTTTTCGTAGGAAAAGTTGTTCCATATTCTATGTCTATTAACTATGGATCCTTTTCATACGATACATCAGGTAATCACATTGTCTCTCCAATAATTTCATCTTTGTAGGTTAGAGACACCTCCTTATACCAAATAGTCAAAGATGTACCCTCAAACGCTTGGAAGATACGTAGATGTGGAAATCTGTGACACCACGACGCACCGTCGTGGGGCACCGACATGGTCTTCGATGGACCACCGGATGTGCTCTGGGGGACTGTTCTATGTTTCAATTTCACCCATGACCTCTAGTGTTCATCTCCATCCCTAGGATGGCCTATATTATTAATTTTCAACATAAGAATTCATTCATGATGAAAACAGAAGAAGAGGGGCTCAGACCTTCTTCTAGTTGTCCCGCATCCTCTAAGATAGAAGTTTGAAACATGGGATGGATTGGGAATTTCAGTTATATCATCAAACTAATAATTCAATATCGAAAAGATAATTCCCAAAATAAAATGTCACCACCTACAAGAATGCACGATTCACAGCTTATCCTGTTCATGGGTTAATCAACATTTGTCATTTAGAATAAGATATGGAAAACAATAAACAAATTAAATTCCTACCTTGTTTTATGTTCATTCCATCACATATTCATTCATCAAGGTACATCAAAGACAATGTGTTTGTATTGAAAAAACAACATGTAACATAAAATATTTTATTTTATGATGTTATGTTTTTATGCTTTCATAATGTTTCATTAATGATACCCATTATATAAGCAAGGTCATTGCCTCAACACTGCCCCATAGCACCGCAATCTTCCACTCAATGATAAGAAAATAAAATAAAATAACTTTAAATGTATTTTATTATTTTTTAAAAAATTCATAAAAATAACTATTTCATTCCACCCTTGACAGTCGATATTAATTCATTTATATGAAAATCCCAGCATTCCACATTCATCGGTGCCCTCAAATATTTTAACAGATCACCAGTTCAAATGTTAGAATATGTTGCTCGCAAATTTACTGAATGTACATTAAAAAATGATCAAAATTCCATTTCAGGTTCTCAATTTCTTAGAATCATGTATCATTAGAGTTTGTTTAATTTAAATTATTCAATATAATTTAAGTAAATTACAAGGAAATTACAAGACATTTTATTGTTATTTTTTTTGACGAGACATTAATTTTGTTTGGGTAGCCAATTTAATTTTCATTCTATCAACCCAAAAAAATGTGTCATAGAATTGTGTAATTTTATGTGATTCTTTTATTAGGTTTAATTATTTAAATATATTAGTTTTATGGGTTTCTGGTGAATATATTCTTTCGTTAATGATTTACCTCTACTTAATATTAAACTGCAATTTTCCACCATATAGACCTGCAATGATCCCTTGATAGGAAGTAATGGATAATTTTTTGTAAAAAATCAACAACATGATCAAAACCATATTTATATTGTAGTATGAATATTATAATCCTCTGAATTGGGAGGAGGTACTAATAAAACTGTACATTATGGACTTGTTCGATGTTCATGTCAATACAAGGACCGAGATCTAACAATTCAACAATATAAACCATCAACATTTCTAGGTACCAAAGAACATATATATGTGGAGTATTACTTATATAAAATATATTGAGTCATTTAATATATTTTTAAATTTAAGTAGGAAAAAATTTAGTACACCTATTATATTTTTATAGGTTATAGATGAAAGTGGTGTGGATTTTTTATCCCATATAACCTTCAATATAATATTATTTTGAAAAACATCCGGGAAATCTTATAATAATTTTGTTTTATCTAAATAAAATGGATCTTTAGAATTCAAAATATTTAATTACCTATATAATGGTTATCCAACCATGATGGATTAGAAAAAACAATATGCAGTGTATGATTAGTTTTAACTAGAGTTTATATCTGTTGTATGAATTAAGTCACATTACATTGTGATGGTCCTTCATGGAAAAATTTGATCTCAAGTATTTCATTTTAATCTTAAGAGATTATGAGGTGGAGGTTTGAGTTCTGATTAAGTAGATTGATCATGATATAATGTCTAATTTTTACGAGACAACATTCATTTTTGAGGTAGTGGTAGTGTATTCATAAAGAGAATTAGAAATAGGGAAGAGATTACAAGAGGTAGTGGAGGTTTTTATTGAAATCCCTCTCAAAATTAATTCCCACCCTCAATGGACTGTTGGGATCCCAAATTACTCTAATGTGGAATTTATATTTACAAAAATATGCCCATTGCAATATTGTATACATTTTTTGATTCATTTGGGAAATCTAAAAACCTAAATAGGTATCATAGAAATAATCAATTGATTTTTTTTTCATATATGTTTTTAAACTAATACAAACTCATGTGATGTATTATGAATTGAAAAAAATGGGTTCTTTCAATTAAATACACAGAGGTATAATTATATCATTTAATAGGAAATCTAAGATGAGTTTTTACCCCCCCGTGATAGATATATTCCCCATACTATGGATGAAACCAACAATACACAATATATTATGTTAACATGTATATACACGATGGAAATATAGAACCCTCTTGGGAAAATAAAGGATCATGGACATTGGATACCCTATTATGTGATATATATATTAATAGCAGGGATCGTCAAGGAATTAGTTATAATTGATATGGATATTTATGATATAATTTCTCATATGGACATCATGGTAACTTTCAGTGCTCATATCCATTACTATAATTATAAGGAATGCTTAACTACCCCTAATGAGTGCATCCACCAATTCCAAGGATATCTAAATCCTATTTCGATCTAAGAAGGTCCTCCATTTAATGAAAATTGTATTTTTATTCCATATATATTATCATATCCTAATTTATTATGAATAAATTCTAAGTATAGTTTTACGGATTGTGGTTAAGGAATTTCTCAATGTGATTCTTCAGGAGACATTGATGATTTTCCAATAGTATAAAGTTGATTTTTCAATCATTTAAATTTTTTTGAATGTAATAAATATCCATAAAATTATATCAGGTGTATCCAAGAAGTAGAAAATATTTTAATTCCCAACATGATGATCTAGATGCTATGGGATTTATTCACCCATCTATGTTCCCATGGTATTCTCTACTGGTCATCACTAAAAATGATGATGTAACACTCTAATAATTTATTATTTGTATGAATCATTATTAGATCACTTTTAATAAATGTACCATATTCTTATATTGATGATTTGTTTTTCTATTAAAGGGGTAATAGCGGTTCCTGAAAATTGATCGTTGATTTTGTTACCACCATCAATGGGTGATAAATATGACATTACGATGACTTGTTTTCGATGTAGGTATGGGAATTTTGAGTAACTCCTAATGAATTTCATCCATAACAATTCCCATATTGTATTTAAGCTTATTATATACAAGATATTTCATCAACACCTACACAATTTTTTCATAATGTATATAGTTGATTTAAAAACAAATATATGACTAATGAGGGAAATTCATGAAATTTGAGAATCTATCTAAGGATTTAACACATGTATTTTCACTATTGATAACAATCTAGGTATAGATTTTATGATGTAGGAAATAATGTTTAATGGACATATAGTATCTAAGAATATACTAAAACCAATCCTACAAAGGTGAAGGTAATTATATCATAGAATGAGCCAAAAATTCATTTCAGATATAAATTTTTTTAGGATTAGAGTTGTACTAATATAATTAAATAAGGAACATTTCAATGCTAAATTCCCTTTTATCCATTCTCACTCATAAATGAGTGATGTTTTTATAAAGCCTCAAATTTTCATCTTCCTTTGATGTGATTAATATTTGTTTTGAAATCATTCCTTCTATTGATTTTTTATAATCCAATCTTGTCTATGAATATTTTAGTGATTTCTTGGAATTAATTTTCCCCTGATTTATGATGATAATGTGGTATCATATAGATTGATTCATCATTGTCCCCTTGAGATGTACTTTCAAACCAATTACATAGATATATAATCCATGATTCTTATTCATTTGGGTTTGTAACACTATCTATATGTGAATTAATTTATACTCTTTGACAACTGTAATGGAAGGGATATTTATTCTACATAAAGAATATAAACATGATGAAATGATACCACTAGTTTGTAAGAACGTGTTTGAATTATCTGTTTTTATCCTTCTGATTTTTAGAATATAATGTATATGTGTGATGTATGGGAGAGTGTGAAGATATTTTTTAGTGTTTTGTGGATTTTATATAGGTTAATGGATGGAGGAATATTTGGTAAAACTGTGAAATCATATGTGAAACTGTGCACAGTGTGTCCTGGGAAAAAGGGATGTCTCACAGGCTGTTTATAACTTCCATAACCATGCCTCTACCAAGGAGAAGTTGTGCGCTTTTAAATAGTGGATTTGACTATTTTATAAATTATATTTGGAAATAATGGAATACTGTTTAACAACTAATTTGGAAATCCATGTAGGGTATTATTTTAGGATGAGGTCGGAACATTGTTTCAGACCATTTTGGCTAACAATGCAACTAAACCATGAGGATGTCAAAAGTCTAATCATTAAATTGTGAATATAATAAATATTCAAATGTAAAATTTCTTCAACCAAATTGTTCCTATCTAAGGATATATCCCTCTCAATGGTTTGTTAACCACTCCCTCATCGGATTTTATGGGATCAAGGGCCATTACATGTTAATTTAGTGATTGATTCATAAAATACATGATAATTATTGGTTGTTAAAGGTACTTTTATTAGATCTACATCTCTCTATCTCTCTTATATTCATGTATTTATTCACATTTTGGGTAGATCTATGTTTATGGATGAAAAATATCATTATATATGGCATGGTTTATGTTAGGGGAAGATATATAAGGTGGGTTTGTGTAAATATAACATGGTATCTTGTATGTTCTTCATGTAATTCATTGTATTCATCACAAAACATCTGGTAGGTGGCATCACCTTTAACTTTCCATATTTAGAATGTGAAGTATTATATTAAAATTTGATTAATTTATTGATTGTGATTGGGAAATTATGTTTCAAATCTTGTTATAAATCATCTTTAATTATGATTAATGGTTTTTGGTGAAATATGGATTCAAGGTAATTGGATGTGAAAATACAATGGGTTACATGATTTTAAAATGATTAATTTAAAACATGACCTTAATAGATTTTTGAAATGACTTTTTAGAAATATTTTTAATAAAAATATGTTTCACTAAAATGGATTGAAATAGGTTTCTTGAAATTGTTTTAGAATACAAGGATTTTTATGTTAGTTCTTGAGCATTGTTCCCTTTAATATTGGTTGTGAACCCCTGGGGTACAAGGGATTAGACCTTTGATCTTGGGTGTGTGTAATTTAGACACATGGTGATTGGATAAGGGGATGCTCATGAGTATAATACATTCAAACAATCATCCATGAGTGGGCGTGTTATGAATCATGGAATTGTATGCCTAATAGAATGTTAAATAGCACTATGATTTAATTATATGATTTCATTGAAGAACAATCTTAATGTGAATTGATCAGCTTTGATATAAATTGTTAATTTTATTAAAGTTGTTTTATTTGAATTGTATTATATAAATCTGATGACATGTTGTATCCTTGTGGAAAGAGAATTAATGTTATGAGGGAAAATATATTAATTTTTAGAACACACCCATGTATTGGATCAATTGTTCTTTTGAAAATGATGTTTATCATTATATAGGAAAAGGGAAGGTATCACACAACTTTAGAACTAAATCATAATAAATGGGATGTTAGGTGGAGTTAGATCTTGAATAATGATTATATTTGGAGTAGTATGGTTTTATATTGAGTTTAAATTTTTTGAATTATGATATTTACATTGATTTAAGTTTTCCTTCCACTATGGTACTTATTTGTAGGTTTGATATCAATGAAATTTTTGATTTTTATTCAGTTTTAACATTCATCATGTAGTATTGTTTCTGTCATTCATTGTTGGTTGTTTAATTTTCTCCAAATCAAAAATCAAACAAAATATTATAGATGAAAATCCCAACATTTATTCTCTACCATTCACCACATGTGGATATATCATAAAGAAAAATTAACATCCTCCCAAATTCTAAGGTTGATGAGGAAGGGAATGGTGTTACAAATAGAATCAGTTTTTTTCTATCCAAAATATATTTTTGAAAAATAGGTATCAATCATTTCCATCGTATGTAGAACAGTTGGTCATTAGTTTTTTTCGACATAGAGTTTATATTCATTCTGGTCTATTTCCTTATGTAGATATGGTAGAATTTAGTAGGATTATTGGGACTTGAAATTTATATCATTAAAATATATAGATATCCTTGTTATTACGAATATCAAGTTACATTAGATTTCAGTACATAAGTGTTTTTGAGGAACTCATAAATTTGTGAATGAAATTGTCATGGGTTTATCAAATTGGATGATCATTACATACATTAGAGAAATGACATACCACTAGGAGTGCATAATTCTTGTTGATTAATGAATTATTATATAGAAGTGAATATTATTTATTTTAAAAAACTATTAATGTTTTTTTAAAATGAAAGATTCTTGAATGATTTTTGACTGTGGTATTTTGAAAAAAATTTCTATTTATAAAAAGAATAAATTTTTCCAAAAATGATTGAATATAGAAAAGGAATTTATTTTGAAATGAATTATTATGATAGAATGATGTGATAAAATTTTGAAATGTTAATCCATTAGTTAATAGAGAGTTAGAGTTGTGGTGTTTTCTTTTTTAGTGCAGAAAATGTCAACTGATATGAATTGTAGAAGCCTACCAAAATATGATGTTGAGAGTGTAGTTTCACCAGATCCAAAGGTGAAGAAATGTACATTTCATAGTATTACTCAGGAATTTAGGTTATGGACTACGAGAACTAGAGTAATGAATCAACGAATGTGAATCATTCCATATATATGTAGAAATAGTATCCATAAATCATTAATAGTGATTCAAAACCATAGAAAGAAATGGTTTGTAGGAAATGATGAATTAAATCTACTATTGTTCTAGCACACCAATGGAGTTGGAAGTAATATCGATGACTTATAAGCTAGAGGATCTTTCCATTCAATGGTTGGAATTAGAAGGATTGGATCAATTACACTAATGCCTTTAATGAGATTTTTTTGAATAATTATTCAAGAAATAATACTATCCTCAAATGTTAAAGATTAAATAATGATAGAATTCATCACCCTTAAGTATGAAAATATCTCTATCATTGAGTATGATGTTAAATTCATGAAGTTAGTGCTAATTTCATGTTATGTTGTTACTTGTGTTTCCTTAAAGAAATAATTTTTTTAATAAGTTACGAGACATGATATTTTCATAAAGATAGGTGTGCTCTATATTACAGATTATAAATAGATTGTGAATAGATAGATGATGGATGAACATGACATCTGGGGAGATACTATGTGAGGAAGTATGGTAACACCTATAGAAATTTTTGGGAACTAAAATAATGTGATTAAAAAGAATATGAATCCCTATTTATAAAGTGGGATAATGAATCAAAATCATATGGATGGATCAGTGAACCATCCTAAATAACAAATGAGTAAAGTTAGATGTTTCTAATGTGGTTCCATTGGCCACATAAAGCAAGAGTGTACGACACATCCTAGATCATTTGGAAACTATCTGAAAATGGGGAATCATTAATGCTATTATCACTGAGCTCTAAATATAGGTTCTCGGGACAGTACTACAGCATCACATGCATCGTATATATATACTAGGTGAGGGGAGAAAATTCAATATTAGCATCAAAATAGAAATTTTCCTGATGATTTTGTCAATACAATGAATCCCCAGTAAGAGAAATCTAAATAGGTCAATTAGGAGAAAATTTTTTCCTGCATGAAATTATATAAAGTTGAGCAAGATATGGTGGATGATCATTCTAGACCATCTATGTTGAGTGGTACAATTATTTTTAATTCTACCATTATTCATGTTTTGTTTTGAACTATTTCATCTCATTACTCTATTGATTTTCTTATATCTGATTTGCAGTGACAACAAGTTGAGTTGATTCTATTGGTGATACAAATTCAAACTAATATTTTTCAAAGATAATTTATAGACATAGTGTGTATTGAAATATATAGAACTATTGATGGATCATGGATTCAATGAGATTTATCCATGATTTATATTAATGTTTTTGATATAATTATATGTATGTATTTTTTTATGACACAAAATGATCACACTGATTAATATACTTGAATGGTAATTTTTTCGACTGAGGATGGTGTTGAGCATCCATTTTGTGGGGATAAGAATATAATTTCCTGTAAAACTAGATCGATGGAGTAAGAAATTAGAACATTCTCATATCCGTCAGCATCTTTTTCCCTGGAATAACTGGATGATGTCAAGAAGAATACATTTCCAATATTGGTGGATTAGTTTCTTGATGTATTTCCCAAATATTTCTATGGGTTTTGACCTATAAGGGAAGTGGAATTTAGAATTTATCTTATACTGGGGACATGTAATATTTCTCTTCCATATTATAGGGTGTAACAAAATGTGTTAATTTGGAAGAATGTATTGTTAGAGGATCTAAAATTAATGGTTTTCATTCAACAAAGCTTGTCTTTATGGGAAGAACGAGTATTTTTTGTAAAAAAGGATGATAGAATTATAATGATTTATTTCGATTATCATTAACATAACCATGATATGATAATGAGCAGGTATCCACTTCGCTGAAATGATGATATTTTATATCAATTTTGGGGAGCATATTGGTTCTTCAAAAATTACATTCAATTGGGATATCACTAGTTACGAGTGTGGATAAAGTATATTCCGAAGACAACATTCAGAATAAGACATATAAATTTTAAATATGTGGTTATGAATTTACGAGTTATGAATTTTCTATTTTTATTTATGGAATTAATAAATCTGATATTTGAGTGATATATAGATTAATTTGTGCTGGTGTTCATGGATGGAAAATTGGTGTATTCTTGGATAAGGGTTGAACATGATATACACGTAGAGATGGTGATGGAAATCCTATGATTCAATTTTTTCTATGATAATTTATAAAATTATTGCTTTTTTATTTCATGAGGTACTCTTTCCTGACCATGATATTGCTGAATAAGAGGATGCATTTGATCTATAGATGATAGAATTTTTTATCTCTATGATACCACCAAATAGTGACATTGAGATATAGAGCATTATTGGTCTATATTTTTATTACAGACTCATTTTTTTTATTTTCTACATAGATATTCACCTATTTAATCTTTGAAAAAGAAGAATAATCTACTCTAACTGGGTGAAGAATGTCATAAATAATTATAATATCCATATTTTCTCCTAATTTCTAGGACAATTCAGATTTTTTTCTACAATCATGGCTAAAGAATGTTGTGTATTATAAGGCTTTAGGATATGTGTTGGGGTGTGTTCTCATGAGAGGATAGTATTATATTTCATACAGATCAATACAATTGTGATTCATTATGGATAACTACCCAACCATTGATTTAGTGTTAGTTGTAGTCATCCATGATTTGAAGACATAGCATCATTACCACATTTGTTATAAATTTACGGTGTTTATATATCATGATATCTTGAATCGTATTTTGTAAAAATGGTATTTTAAAAGAATAAAAATAATATAGATGTAATATCTCTAAATTTTTGACTTTTACAGGATATATACACTGGTTAAAGGATATTTGGTGGCTTGTTCATTAAGTAGAAAGTTGAAAGAGAAAATTTCTGTGAATATTTTCAATCATATAATCATTATTTTTGTTACTTTGTTTAATTATAAACACCAATTATTTATTTTTTTAATATAATTGGTAATCTGAATTTTATAATAAAATAGAGACAAATTGTGAAAAAGGGATAATTCAGTGTTTTGGATAGATTTTGACCACAATGGTATTTTTTTCATTTCCATAATATATAATTACAATATTTAGTGATTCTTTATTTAGAATAATGATATTTTTTAGATTCTCATTAGGACATTGATCAGATTTGAATATCTAGTACCCTAAATAATTCAATGTAATTGGAAACATTTCTGGGCAGACCGTGTGGACCCTACCACAATAATAAATGCACAAATCGGTCTACACAACTCTCATTTATGTGATTCCAACTAGATATAGAATAGGACGCATAGTTGTACTCACCCAATAAAATTCCATTTATTTTTCATCCATTAAGATGGTTATTTATTATTATACATTTGAAGTAAGCTTCCGAGAAATTTATGCCAAAAATCGTCCTACTCATTGAATATAACATAACTCATACATACGGTGTCCAAATTTCATGATATATTGAATAGTGATTCATAAGATATTTATGAGCATAGTTTATGAAAGATGAAATGTAAAACAAAGTCAATTATGGGGGATAAAATGTGTCATCTTCCTATGAATAATTATGACTATAATAGGAGAGGAGCACTGACCTCTCAATTCATTCCTTCACATCCCATTCCAGCAAGCAACAAGCATCCAATATGAGGATAACTTCCTCATCATTTTTCTACATTCATAATTAATTCCACCATTTTTTTCATTTTAATTCGATGACCACACCTAGAATGGAGGGGTAGAATCATTTGTTATTGGGTGAATATGTGGGGGGCCACATTATTGGATGTTTGAGTTTATGATGTTTTATTCAAAGGAATTTGTTTCTTTTTAATGAATTATTTCCAATTTAATTTATTTTTTAATTTAAATAAAATACCATTGTATTTTGATTTATTCATAAATAATAAATTTCTTTGATATACATATTATTCTACCCTTGATTGATCTATTATTTTTTATACTGATTGGTTAATCTGTGAGGAAAATTAACAAAGGGAGTGATTTGATGATTTTTGAATGACATAGAGAAATTAAGATATATTAAATTGATTATTTTGGGAAATCAATACCACATTTGGTATTGCCTATATTATAAATATTTGACCATTAAAATTGTTAAAAAATGAAAAATACATAAATCAAAGGCGAAATGGGGATACTATTGATATTTAAATAAATTAATTATTTTTTCAAAATGAAAAAGGATTAATAATTTCTTAAAAACATTGATGATATCTTAAATTAGAATACCTACCTAAATCTAATCACTTATATATCATATTAAATTCACAACCCTTCTTATGAAAAACTCTAGCTTTATTAAATCATTCAAACATGTTATTTTTAAAGTGACACCAATATTAACACACTGCTCCTTAGAGAATGACATTTTTCATACCATTATTATGATAACCTTAAGGGGATTTCATTATTTTATCCACACCTCACAGCAGTAGTGTGTCAAAACTAGTGTAGTTATTGGGAGTAATTGTAAATATGGATGACCAAGACCTCAATGGAGAAAAAACATGATTTCAACCATGAGATAGAAGGAACATTGTTTTCTAAGATTAGGAATCTCAAAATTGAAATTGATTTGAAGAAATAAGTTTATAATACTCAAGTCACCAATCGAAACCACCAATAATGGAACAAAATCCAAGATAAACCTTGAGGGACCTCTAAATACCACAATTTGATAACCAGTAGAATCAGTTTAACATGCCTGAACCACCAAATGATTTTGATTTACAATTAAACATAATTCCTATGCTAAATAAATTTACTGGCATTGGATATGAGTATACCAATCAGAACATTCAAGAATTCATCCATATGTGTTAGTGATTAAAACCATGAGGAGTAGTAGAGGATCTAGTTAATTGGTAATCATTCCCTTTTTTACTGGAGGGAGCAGTGAGGTAGTGGTTGTATACCTTACAACCTGGAGAAATCCATGACTGGGAAGATCTCCATCAAATATTCATGCTATGGTTCTTCCTAGTCTTTTACAGTACAAAAATCAGGAAGGATATATAATATATTTGACATTCTACAAGTGGGATTCTATATGAGTATTGGGAATGATTAAAGAATCTTAATGTGAGCTGCCCACACCAAGAAACCGAGTATCAGCACTTCGTGGTCTTTTTCTACTAAGGACTACTAGATAGCTATAGGATCCTCGGGGATGAATCCTCTGGAGGATCATTGATTAAAAAATAACCTAAAGATGCCCAGATCATGATTGAGAATATTTCCCATAATTCACAACATTTCGGGGCAAGAATCCCTGGTAAACGAGGGAGACATGAGGTATGAACTTCTGACTCATTACCACTTCTTACAACCCAAATTCAATAACTAATAAGACTTTTGAGCCAAATTTCCATAAATCAGATGAATGAGAATCCAACTCCACCTCATATTTTATGTTTATGTTCATAACCAAACCATTACACTGATCAATGGGATTGGATATAGGATACAGAAAGTTGTGCAGCTCCATTCCATCAAAGGAAATTCAAAAAAAATAAATAATGGGAAGAAGGTCAATCCCAATAAAGATACAGAGGACAATAAAACCAGGTCGGGCCACCATTTATACAACAACTTCAAAACTAGACACCATATAAGAATCCCACCTAGCCAAAACAGTCATTTCATCCAACGCCTTCCCAATGAAGGAATGTTGGACAACCTCCAACAAGTTCTAATAAGTGCCACCAAGAAACAGATATTTAAGAGATGAAGAAGACTGTGAAAAATTTGGAAAACTAGTTTGATAACCTTATAGAACTTTTTACCATGAATAATGGAAAACCCCCATCCCATACTATCCCAAATCAAAAGGATAATGTCAATGAAATCAAGACTAGAAGTTTAAAGGATCATCCACCACCTTCTACAAGAATTTAGAATGATTCCAAACAGAAATATGAAGAGAAACTCATCCACCCCATGAAGAATGTAGAAACCAAAATTCAAAGTCCAAAAAGAGAGAAAAATGAAAACAGGTACCATTCCCTTCTGCACTGACTCAGAAATAAATGGGTGAAGAAGATCAAATTCAAAGGGAGATCCATGAAACATTCTAAAAAGTGGAAATCAACATTCTGTTGCTGTAGGAAATATGATGAATAACCAAATATGCAATATTGTGCAATGAAATATACACCAAGAAAATGAAACATGATGAGGATGAAAAAAAATCAGTTTTAGAAAGAGTGTCTCATCCATTTCCACCAACCATTACCCAAAAAAGGTCAAGCTCCAAGGACATTCTCTATTCCTAGAAAAATGGGTTCTTTAGATTTTTTAGATGCTTTGGGAGACCTTGGTGTATCTATAAATGTATTGTCTAATTTTTTTTCTCTTCATTGAAAATAGGTGAGTTATAGCCCACAACAGTGGTCCTCCAACTCGAAAATGGATCCATTGTTTATCCATCCGGAGTTGTGGAATACGTACTAGTAAGAGTTAGATAACTCATTTTTCTATCATAATTTTACATACTCACCATGGGGGTGGACAATTCACTGAGATATTCACCCATAATTTTGGAAAAACCATTTTTAAATACATAAAAACCAGTTATCAATCTACATGAAGGAGTACTTACCAAGGAGAGAGGATATACCATGGCCATCATCAATGTACTTGTCTCAAAAAAATCATCTTGAGCCACTATTCCAAATTTAAAGTTTCCCATGGAGAAAGTAGTGATCTCATCAATGATTCACGTATTCTTTTTTATTTTTTTCATTAATGGTTAAAACCATGGATTTGGAAAGATTTTGGAAGGAGAGATAAATGTAGTTATAGGATCTAGAAGAAAATATAATAGAATCTCTTGGAAATTCTAGGATTTATAAATGAAGAATAAGAGTAGAACATGTTAGACTAATCCAAGCAAATACCTTGCAAAAAGGAAACTAAATTCTACTATAAAATTATATATTTTAAACTAATTCTAGGTAAACATAATTCTAGGTGGGAAGTAATATTTCTTTTTACTAATATATATTCTTTTAATACCATTAATGTTGAGAAGAATAGAGGAAACCCATTCACTACAAATTGGAAAATGTTGAATAAGTTATTCAGATGTTTACCTCCATAACTAGTGGAGGAGGTCAATCATCTCCAACCCATCTACAGATTTCATCTCATGAGGTATGTTAATGTCAGAAAAATTAAACAAAAACACTTCCAGGAGGAAACCTGAGTTTCACTATTTTCATTGGATTTAGTAGTCAGTTACCTCTTACATCACCCATTTGGGCTATAATGGAATGGTTCTTACAATAGTATTAGTGGTTTCAGTTTTTCAAGAAAAATCATTGAAGGAAACACCGTGGATGGCCAAAGAAGAAGAGTAAGAGGAACAAAATGAGTATGTTAAAAGGTATTTAACTTTTTATGATTATCATATAAACTAAATTTTGTTATTAAAATCATGTTTTAAGATTTAAAATTGAAATTTCATGCCCACACTTGAATTCATTTTTTACTCAACATATCTTGAAGACACGAGTTTCATAGGAATCATGTGATGCCATGTTTTAGATTTCAATATCTCTTTGATTAAATGATTGAAATGAAGAATTTATTTTATGAAATAAAGAAATTATATTGAAATAATTACTCATGATTTGAAGTAATTGACTGATTCATGTAAATGAAATTTCCCAACAATCATTCATGCATTGAATATCTGAAATTTATGTGAATTGATATTTTATTATTAGTCATTACGCGAGTGATTTTCCAAGGTTATATTTTTCTTTCCCGATAGGATTTCTAGACCATGTAATTCCTATTTATTCATGATCATATTTCTTGAGTGATATTGGGACATTTAACCGACTAAAACATGTATTGTAATTTATCAAAGAAATGACTGTGCAAAAACACAATTAAAATGATTGAGGAATCCATTGAAAAGAAACTTATCCTTAAAATACATCCTTTACATTAATAATTATTTTATCCCATATATACAATTAATGAACTATATAGGGATGTGCCTTGTTTCATTCCATTTTTATTAATTCCTCCCCGACTCATGGAATTTTCATGATATTTTAATGTTGAAGTGTGGGGGTAAAGGAAATAATGGTGGATGGGAAAATACAAATTGTAAGGAAGAAGTGTGGGGTTTTTGTTGTGGGAATTTTATAAGGTTGTGAAATAATTCATTATACTTTATTGTATTCACCTCTATATTTGAAAAATTATAGAAAATGACAAAAATGATCCAAATATTAGAAAAAAGGTTTTTGATTTGGCAGAACCAAAAATAACACTTTTCCAGACTAATGATATACATATTGTATGTGGTTAGTTGATAGATGTGAGGTTGGTTCTAATAATAATTTTCAAAAATCAAAAAACATTACAAAAGTAAATATTCTAATATTTAAGAGGGTGATATAATCCTTCATTATGCATAACTTGACCATAATCTTTTTATTGTGTTATGAAAAGTGGGTGTTTCTATATTGAAGGGGAGAAGATCATTACACATTTACTTTTGATATCATTAATTTACATTAGATATAAATTTCTTCCTTGTACCACAATTTTGAAATCATCAAATCCCACCATCTATAATCCTTAGAGTCAATTGAACCATAATTATATTTCCCTATGATTTTATGTGTGTTTTGCCTTTACAATGTGGAGTAAGTATATCATTTACAAACCTATGGATAAAGACCAAGTTCTCATAATATGAGGATAACTACACATTAATTGCATCATGAGTGATGATATAAAAGTATCAAAATTGAGGTAAATCATGATTTGTCATGTTTAATAAAATTGATTTAAGGAGATTGAATGAAAGAATGGATATGTTCAATCAATTTTCATATGGGAAGAGTAAAATGTGTAAAATATTTTTTTCTTTGAAAAAATGTGAAATTAATTTGATATTTTAGGCATATTTTTATTGTTTGACTTCACATTGAATTTTTTTTGTTTATATTTCATTGAAATTTCAATACTGTTAACATTGGTGTCCTCTTATTTCCATGTTGTCATTTTATGCTTGATGAAAATCATGGTTTATATGTGGGGGTATTTGACAGAGAAAATTTATGTGAATATTTTCAATCAAATATTGAGTATTTCTTACTGTTTCTCAATTATATAACCCATGAATTTTCTAGTTTTATTAAAATAATGGGTAATTTTAATTTTTGAATGAAATTGAGAAAAATGGTGAAAAATGGATAATTATGGGTTTTGGACTGATTTTGACCACATGGTTATTTTCCTCCATTCCTTAAAAATATTATTAAAAATTTATTGATTCTTTTCGTAGAATCTTGATTTTATTTCATATTACTTTCTCTGCAGGACATCGATCATATTCTAAAATATAGTATCCTGAATAATTCATTGATGTTGGAAACCTTTCAGAGCGGATAGTGTGGACCACACCACCGTAACTTATGCACAAATCGGTCTCCAAAACTCCAATTTATGTGATTACAAATGGATATGTAAGAGGACATATATTCGCACTCACCCATTAAATTCCATGGAGGTTTTCATCCATTATGTTATCTATTTCTTGTTATATATTTGAAGGAAGATTCCTAGATATTTCGGCCAGAAATAGTCCTATTCAATTAAAATACCATAACCCCTACATCTAGTGTCCAAATTCATTGATATTATGGGCAGTGATAGACAAGACATTTATGAACATTTTTTCGAAGGAGGGAATTATAAAAAATTAATTTATTGGGGATAATATTTTTCAACATCAGAATGAGAATTCTACCAATAAACGGAGAGGAGCTTCTACCTGTCAATTCATTCCTTCATATCCCTTTCCCACCAAGAGCAATAATCCAAGAGGAGGAGAACATTTTTCTCCATATTCTTCATTCATAATTCCTTCCTCCATGTTTATTATTTTTTAAATTGATGACCCCACCTTTAATGGATGGGTAGAATCTATTATGTCATGGTGAATTAAAGGGGGGCCCCATTTTGTGAACTATCAGTTTCAGAATATTTATTTAAAGGAATTATTTTATTTTAATTGACTGATTTAAAATTTAATTTATTTTTTAATATAAATTAAATATTATTTTATTTTTATTTATTCATAAATATTAAATTTCTTTGATTATATATTATTCTACCAAAGCTTGATCTATTCATTTTTATGCCAATTGGTTAATCTATGAAGAAAATCAATTATCAGAGTGATTTGGTGATTTAAATTAGGTTGATAAATTAATATAGACTTAGTTTATTCTTTACGTAAATAAATACAAGATTTGGTATTTCCTACATAATTAAAATGATTCCATTAATATTTCTACACATTGATATATAATTAAATCGATGGTGAAATTTGGAATCAAATGTTATTCAATTCACAAAATTATTTTTTCTAAAACCAAAGTATTCATATTTTCTTATAAACTATGATGACATCACAAATGGGAAAACCCAACCTAAATCCAATCACTTCTATCTCATATAAAATTCACAATCCTTCTTAAGAAAACCTATTTCATTCATAAACCATTCAAACATTTCATTATTATATTGAATAAAATTTTAAAACATGGCAACATGGAGAAATACATTCTGGTTACCATTAATACTACACCCTTATAAGGATTTAATTTTTTTATACACACCTCACAAAAAGAATGTTTCAGAAGTTGTGTTCTCAATTAAAAATATAAGTTTTAAATTAGTTGATGTTGGTGTCATACCTAAATGATATTCATGTTTAATGAAAATATCGATTTGAGTTTGATATTTTATTGCAAGTTTCAATGGTTCCTGATTGTGTAAATATGGTAAAAGAGGCATAAAAATTCAATGAAAAATTTATCTCTATGATTATTGTGAATAATAATGTCTTATGGGCCTCTTAGATTAAATACATCCATAATTAAAAGAGGAAAACAATATTTCCTTATTAATGTGATGTTCACTCAGTCCTTCAAAAAGATCACTTCATTATATAAATTAAAGGATAATGAATTTTTTTTCATCTGTAGGTGTATATATGATGGTGAAACCACCATTATGTGGTCTCTCTCTTCAAAAGGATTTTTATATATCATGAAATTTTTATTATTCATTCAAATATATAGAATGTATTCATTGATGACTACAATATATCTTAATGGGACATCCATCAATTATACATAAATAGAAAATATTGTAGGAAATTATGGTATTGGTGGCTAGCTATGGGATGAGTTTTGGATGACTTTTTTCCATAATGAATTACCTTAATATAGGTAAGGATTGAACTTCAGAGACCATCAATCATGAAACTGACCATTCTTATCCCTATATTGAAGTTAGATGCAGTTTCCTAATACAATACAACTATACTACATCATAAAACTTTATGGAAATAATTTTATTTTAATCACTATTAATCAAATGATGAATTCATCTCATTTTATAAAGACGAGTGACACAATAATTGTAGAGGATCGCACAAATCAATATGAGTTATAGATCATAATGTTGAATAGAAGTCCCTTAATAATTGAATCTATCATGGATCCAATATATATTTTTTGATTCTTTAAAGGGAAGTAGTAGAATATAGGGTCCAATTTAAATCTAATAGATATTTACCATACCAAAATAAAAGGATAGATTATGATAGTAAATCATATTTTTGAAGATAATTTAGAAGATAATTTCATTTATTTTATTGGTTCATTATTTTCACAACAATGAAAAGTTGAATTAGAATACAGTAATATCCGATAATCCACTATTTTAGTATTACCATTTGAATCATTTTATAATACAATGTTTGAATATATACTTTGTTGGTCCATGTTTTTTGAAATATCCCTTATTGGATTGGTCCTTGTTCTTCCAACAAATGGAATATGTTTTTTTTGGTTTGGATGTGTTTTAAAATAAATCAATATTGATAGAAGTATCACACAAGTCATCATCATCATCATTAACTAATGTTTTTAGTTTGTGTCTAGTCAGTTCTATGGGTTTCACCTCAACTAGTCACTAGTAATTGAGAAAGAACATGAATCTCACTAAAATACGTATTTGTCTCTTTGAGAGAATAAAAATATTTTGGAATGTTTTGTATTAGTTAGAATTTTTTCCTCATTTATCAATTATTAATGTATTTCAAGTATCAAAATTAAATAATTACCATCATTTTCCTTATATGATTCTTTAATATTATCAAAATTTAAAGGATCTTGATGCCTTAGATGTTGATCAATCAGAACTAAAATACAAATTTAAAAATTAATTTTTTCTATAAGATGTAATTCGAATTTATTTAATCTTTATGGAAGAACAATAGTTATAACCTTGAGGTAAGGTAGTATATATCTCTTATAAGTTAAAAGTGGACACATCAACAAAATAATCAATCATTTCGTTTAATTTTTATGGTCCTTATATGACATGGTTGGGAGAATAATAAAACTCATTATATCATTTAATGTATGAATTTTTTATTTATTGGGTTTTATCTATAGTTAATCTATTCCTTTTATTTTCCATCCAGTTTTATTGAAAATAATAAGCAGCTCATGGTTGGATCGTGGTTAGGGAAAATCATGTGACAAAATTTCATCGGGACTATGATTATTAAAAGAGGAATTTCTTATGAGTGTTTCATGATTTTATTATTATCTGTTCGACCGAGTTTGTTCCATGATGATCAATTGATGACCCACAAATTTGTTACATATTTTTTCCAAAATATGGAACCAAATAACGTAATTTGAGAAGTTTTTAATTTTAGTTAAGTATCCAAATATCCATATACAATTTAAACCAATCAAACAATAATTTTTCATAAAATAAATCTCTAAATTTTTCATACTCACATGTGCTTCTCTCCCCCTCTTCCAAAGACTCAATATTATAGTGGTTCTATGAAATAATATTATATGTAAAATAGATGTATGTGAAATTTCATATTTCATTACATATATTAAATCATTCCATGGATTTATTTATACCATAATCTCATTAAGGCCAATCGAATATTCAAATAAAAATTTCTGGCATGATTTATTTATGTATAAGTGTTATGATGCCTCATATGTATCATTTTTAATTATTTGGATTCAACATAGATTCATATGGATTCATCATTAAAAGGTTGTCACACCATATCTTCCCTTTTTTGTGGTTATGTTGATTCACTTCTAAATAATGGTTCTAAATTTTTTAATGGAAATATATATACTATATTTTTGATTTAATTGAATAATAATACATTTCATTACTATTTCCTTGTAATAAATAATGTTAATTACTTTGAATCGTGTTTTATGTTATGTATATGATTTTTAATACACACATTATAATTAAATTTGTAATTTTAATGGTTCCATATATGAATAAAATTAATTTTAATACTGTAATTCTTGTGTAAATAATAGAAAATTGTATAGAGCTAGAAGGCCAGTAATTATGGTGCTACCTTATTATGTGAATTACTGCCAAGTACATCCTACTGACCTAGCGAAGATGTAATAAATTCAATCCTCAAATATGGGGTCTCACAAATTATTGAAATATAATTACATTGGCTACCTTTCCTTAATGACTTGATATTGTGTTTCCCATTTTTCTTATTTTAGAATACTATTTATATAGTTAGTTATGTTATTGTTTGATCTTTTTACTCCCCCAATATTATAGTATTAGTTTTTATATTATATTTTTTATTTTTTATTCTATACGCTTACATTAAAACTAATGTTCTATGGTTTTGTTAAAAAATATTGTATATATACCAATTAGTGGGTTCCAATTGGGCTTTATGACTTTAGTTTTTATATTCAAACATTGGGTGTATGAAAACCAATTTTATGTTAATTTAGAAAAGGTAAAGGCATCTTTTAGGAAATTTGGAAGTTCTTATTTTCTAATTTTTTATATTATATAGGTGACATGGTGGGATGATCCATTTAATCACCTGATGATTTGAAACTATATCTTTTGAATATATTTTTCTACTTGTAGTATGTATTCAACAGAGTTTATTTTTATTTCAACTTCACTTCCCATATTGTTTATATTTTTACAAAACAAAGGGTCAATAATATATATTAGTTCTCCAAGATTATGATTTCAGGATTCATGGGAGTATTTATTGATATTATCATATTAAATGATGGAGATTATTGTTTGCCTTTATATTTACACACAACTGAAAAATGTATGTGAGAGTGAGGTAATGTTCTCAAAGAGAACATGTTATTTTACATTTTATTTAAAATAATCATCAATGACTTTAATTGAAATCCATTTAGTAGATTTTAGATAAAGGGAATTTGTAATTACATTCAGTAATTTCCATGGGATGGATCATGTTAAAATATTTGGATAGCCCTACTAGTTCTTGAATGAGAAACTTCTAAACCCACACTATCATCAACATTTATGGATAGTAAATATCTCTCAAAATATTATCAAACTATGTCCTGTGTTGTCTTTCCTAATCATGTGTATTAGTAACCCTCTATCTACAATGAATATTTTAATTATAAAAAGGTATCAAAAATAAATGACCCTTCAATATGTAGAGTGTCTAAAAAAGATGCATGATTCATGTGACTTCAACTATCCAATCATGAAATACTAGAGGATCTACCTCTACAAAGATCATATAAGACTTATGAAAATGAATCTTATGAGGCACATTTCAAAGATGAGTATCCTCACTCCTCACATTGGGGTCCTCCATCATCTCTATGGGTATGTTTTTCTTCTACATTGAAGGTTGGTGCTCTTCCCTTCATAATAATGGTATATATAACTCTTGACCAGGTTCTTAAATCGATGCCTCATCTATCATCATTTCTGTTACTAGAGTATAAATATCATAAAAATGATGTTCATAAACAATAATCCCTATCTAATATTGAAGTCAAAGTGTTGGTATCCTATATTTTTATTTGATGAACCAATGATATTTAATGAATACGTATGGATCTGTCTCAAGGATATAATAAATATTTTTTTAAAAAATATAAATGATGGATGTATCAACAAATTGTACCCAAAAACGATGTACTAAAATTTTAATGTAGTTAAATGATTATTATGATCCTAAAAAAGGAAAATTGGTTTCCCATAACATTCACTAGGTTACATGGCCTAAAATCTAATCAACTAGAAAACACATGGGATGAAATATAATAATAACATTTTTTATTTCACATATCACAGGGAAAAAATTTAATAATACAATACTATAAATTACCAACTGTTATAATATATATATCATGTGAAGTATCCTAAACATCAATACTATATAAGAAATATAGTATTGGTAATTAGTAGTAAATAAATGTGTCCAAAACCATTAAATAAATACAGGAATCTACCACTGGAGATGTATATTTCCTCTAAACATTGACTCTCAAAATATATATAATCTATATTCATAACATTCATGAACTAAAATTATCCAATAACACTAACACCACATCCACCTTGAAAGCCTCTAAATTATACAATATCTACATCGATATAATGAATATGATAATTAATCACATGAATGTGGGAGTATATATACGAAAATAGAATTCCCCAAATTTTTATGAATGAATGAAAATTAAACATATCACAAAACATTAGACATACATATATTATTGAATAGTCCAAGAAAAAAAGTGTTTATTTGAATTATAATATTTAATAATCATCATCAAATACTATGTATGAAAGACAACATTAAACCCCTATAATATCATAACGCACATACTACTAGAACTGAACCACATCAATATCATATTGAACACCTATTTGGAGTCAAAGGGATTGACTCCCTCCTTATTGAGGTGTAAAATAAATTTATAGGGGTAAAAAAATCTATTTATTACCCACACATTATTAATAACAATGTATATCAAATAAAGGATTTTATATACTCCTTATGAAGATGATTTTCCCCCTCTATAAGGGGTTAATAATTCCATTTTATCTATTTATTATTAGTGTTTGTCCAACGTGTTATTGACCTCGTTCCAAATCAGGAATCGATGATTAAACATAATAATAATCACCATATGTCTAAATAATTTTTTACAGTATAAAATTACTTAAAACATCATTTAAAAGATAGAATAAATAAAATGTTGTACAATCCATTGAAAAATTCATAGAGTAATCATTTTATTTGTCGAATTTTGGAATATCGAGTCAGATGATGTCAAAAATTAAAAAGTACATATAATATATGGTATATATCTTTTCTGGACAAGGCATGTAAGACATGTGTAGAATTAGGGAGTGTACCACTACTATCAATCAATGGGGATTCTTCCTATATAAAATTCTTGAAATGTGAAAAAACATGTTGGAATCTATGATATCTAGGTGTGTGGTACCAGGTGTGATTTCCACATTTCATCATATAAAATTACATATTTTTTAGCCCATATGTTGATTGTGGATATAGAGTTAGACAATCATATACTATGGTACACCCCACGTCATATGGTCTACCAAACATAGAGTGTTCCCCAAAATTAAACACAATTTAATATATAATTATGTGTAAATAGTGTACCTACAAACAATGGAAATGACATGATATGATCTAAGGAAGACAAAATTATATTTTATTTTACTTTTGGGAAAACCCAATACATTTTAATGAAAAGGGTTATATTGTGTTGTTAAATGTCTACAATGTATGTGATAATATTTTCTTCTCTATGGACTCTATTTTTTTAAAATTTATTTCCTAGTGATTTTCACTAGAACCTCTTTCTATTATCATGCATCCACTATTCAACCCACCTCACACCCATTGTAACACAAGAATATTTTTTTAGATCACCCTTTTCACAATCTAGAATTTCCACTATGAATATTGTAATACTACACACCTATGTTTTATTTAATCACCTAATCATCACCTCAACAATCATCACCCTCATCATATATTTTTTATAAATTTTCTACTATATTGACATCATGGTATCGCTAACCCATCAAAAACTATAATAACCCACATTATTAATTATTTATATCATCATTTTTTATTTCCAAAGTTAGAATGGTTGTAAAAATCATTATTCATGTTATAGAGAGAACTATAGATATATTTTAGGATTGATTTATTTTTAATATTTCTATCGTCTACATTTATTTGTAAAAAAATTAACATTGATGGATTGAATAATGGTATAATAATTTATTTATAATAATAATATAATCAAAATATATCTTCTGGACTCTTCAATGAACTATTCAACATATTCCCAAACTGGTCATATGAACTAGCCTGGTATATACATCAGGATAAGCTCGGTTCCCATAAAACAATAGAAATGGTCCAAAAGTATCTTGTGAAATAAATCGGATAATTTTCCATAATAAGTAATGATTTAATAAGATTTGAATATCTCCAGAAATAACAATATGACTTCCAAAGAGAATTTAATTCTAAATCAATTAAACAAAATTTAAAAAATAAACATAAAATCATATATGAATTGTAGTATACCATGAACATAAAACCAATACAAAATAAATAAGGAAATAGAATTTTAATAAGAGGAGTATAAATTAAAAAATGTTTTAGGGGATGATATATCTATTATAGAATGTCAAAAAAATAAATATAAATTAGGAACCTGGGAGAATATCCATTTGAAATTTTTTTATCAATACATCTATAATTTGAATCCTTCCAAAGGATATAATAGGATGATACATAATACTACAAAAAAAAACAATTCAAGTGACCCATATTTGACAAATTAGGGTTTAAGAATAAATATTATATAAGTAAAATCATTAAAGAGACCATGTAATACATTATTCTATGAAATTCCATAAATGCTAGTTTCATAATGTGAATAAAATGTTAATTTTATTCTTCATGAGAAAAAATCGTGATATTTTTCAGACAGACTAAATTTAAAACTCAAACATGTTTAAAATATTCAATTATTACTTTTCTAAAACAATAGTTTTTAAAATACACCATTTGAAACCCTCAATTAAGTATTCTACTAACTCACAACAATGAAAAAAATAATTGAAACATGAGAATCGAAGAATAAATATAATATAAAAGTAAAACCATGGAAACTAATTAATTATTGAACCATACAATAAATAAATAATGATGTAACCATGTTCAATATGTAATAAATAGTATTGGATAGTCAATCATGGGAAATTCCCAAACATCATGGGAGTATACCTTAGGAGATAATTTTTTAGAACCATATTCATTATTATTGATGAATCTCTATGTTAATTACTTACAATATTCTCTTAAATCGACACATTAGTGGAACAACCCATGAGCCCACCAATTCTATAGAGGATCCGGTTTTTCAATTTAAGACTAAATTGTAACTATCTCATGATCTTCACGTAGATTTCTAGGTTCCAACAATGAAAATAGAAATTGGAGGTTCAGTATCCTACATATAAAAACTATCAATAAATAATTAACAATATCCAAACATCATTATCACTACCCAAAAACTACAACTATATATAGAACATACTCTACAATATAGTTGGATTATATATAGGTGTTCACTTTAATGATAATTTTACAAGGTATTATCTGAGACTTACTAATTATATTATAGAATAATATTCTAAAATACCATTAGATATTTATTTCATTAAATTCACCAATAAATCCCACTATAATGTTCCAAACTTGACTATGAGTCTCATTTATATTAATTAAATATGTAAATCCATTTTAAGTGCTATATAAAAACTAATTATATTAGAAATTACATTTTATAAAGGAGGCATCCTATGAACATCCATATATTTATATATCCCTATGAAAAATATTTGATTAGAAATGTTATATATGGGTTCATAGGAAAATTTATATATATGTATACGTTTGTAGGAAGCTCTAATAAATCTATGGAGACATTGATATTAATCCATATATCAAAACAGAAGGGTTCAATATGAAAAACTTCTAATAGTTCCCAGGAATTGAAAAACAAAAAAAGACCTCATTCATATGATAAAATTATATGGAATCCTAATAAATCCATAATAATTAATTTAATCAATAAAAATGACATTATAACAATTTAGTTATTTTATGAAACACATATATCATGATAAAATACTTTATGGATAATTAAAATATCAATTCCATGACAATTAATTTATAAACCCTTTATAAAAAAATAGAAATAACTAATATGTTAAGGAAATTACATAAATTAATAAATATTATATAGATTTATTAAGTAATAAAAAGAATGGAACCACCTAACTTAAATTGTGTACATATTTAGTAACAAATTCAGAAACCTGATGAAAAAGACTGAAGACAATATTCATACAACCAATAATAAATTAATTATGAATAAATACTCAAAAACTTACACTGAAATTAGTCCATGTGAGACAAAAGATAATGTAAATTATTGAAAATAATTAGGAATTAATAAGAGGGAATGAAAGGGTTATAAATTTTTACGAATTTCCTGAACCTCTAAAAAAATCCATCCAAAAATAACCTTATGGTAATGAGAATAGTAAACTATAATTTCAATCATAAAAAATAAATATTATTAGTGGAAATATCCATTAATAGTTAATATAATAAACTATATTACTGTAAATGTGTTGCATATTTGAGAAAATGTATTCACAAACAACAAGTACATAAATTATCTAAATCACTTCCCATTTACTTCCTAACAACCACCAATCTTCATTGGCATAATGTACATTAAACCATTCTACATTACTAGGGAATAAGAACATAAGAAAAGGTAACCTCATATGGAAAGTAAATATAATCATAAAATATATGAATTCATGATTATATGTTATCATTAGTTATGTAGAATCTTATGAGATCATGGGAAAAACATGTAAACCTAAACACATCTATTAACATATAATAATCATGAAACATAGAATAAGGTTTTATCAATAAATAATCATAACAAATAAGAGTGTTGAATTATAAATAATCTATATTTAGACATGATAATAGATAATTAGAATAATACATATATGTTTTTTCAATAAAAATAAGCCTGGAAGATATCATCCTCTATTAAGGTTCAATGTCGTTAAATTCAAAGTACATTGGGTTCACTCCACAATCCATAATTTCTTTAGTCATACTCACACCAAATACTATATTATTTAAAACATTACCATACAGAACTAGGATCAACCATTTTATATTATATATTATCCTAGGAGATATAATTCCTTAAAAAATTCTTTGGACCACTATATAATTCTACACCATCCAACCACATAATGAAAACCATATATATTTGTTCCACAAGATCATAAAATACTCACCTTGTCTAAAATTCACAAGCCATTGGAAGGATAAGTGTTTCAAAAAAAAATTCATAATGATAAATATAGACAATCCAAATAAATAATAAAAATGGAAACCTTTTATAATATCCCTATTAAATCATAATAAATATCATCTGATATTTTTATAGAAAAAAGTCATTTAAATGATCACTATATCATATTATGAAAAAAATTTCCTTCTTCCGAACTCTGGTATTTTGTAAACAAATTACACAAAGTTAGGAAAAAAAATATTTACAAGAAAAAAATGGATAATATAAATTAATAATGTTGAAAATTATTATTCATGATGATGACATATTCTTTTAATATAGTGTTTACAAAAACAATAATTAAATGTACATTTTGAATAATAAGTAAAAAGTACCATATTTGGAAAAAGATAACTAGGTTACATTTTAAACAACTAATGTAAATTTATAAATATTAAAAATGACCTTATGTAATATTTTTATAATAGTAAAAACATTCATGATAACATTTTAATGAAAATTTGGACATTGAATAAAACATTCCTGAATGAAGAGAAATTCATTATTGGTTTTCAATAAATCTATTATTTTGGATTTTTTAGAAAAAAAGGGCAGAAAATAAATTTTATACAATGTTTATCTTGTACCATGTGGGGTATAAGAATATATATAATATTTTTCATTGATATATCATATATTTTCATCAATATATATTTAATAAAAAAAAACTCATGTTAAAAAAAATTGTATCAAAAAATCTTTACCTAAAGCTCATCTTTCTTAATAACAGATCTAAACTCCTATATAATAAATATAAATGTTCTAATTTTATGATCAGTTCATCTATGAATTATCTATATAACATTATCATCATCATTTATCCTATTAAGTACTTCATTTTTCATATATATTTTTTGACCATGGGTTATGGTTCTTAAACATAAACCAGGGTTACATAATTTATAAAATTTAAATCATGATATAAATCTAAAATTTAAATATTATATTCATCATTATGACCATTCATATATTTTTATGGTGAAAATTGAATTACTTCAGTATATGGAGATGATATTTTGTACATACACATGAATTTTCATTCCATTTTTAAGGGGATGGAAAAAATAAAAATCAAAATGTATGATAAATTCACCAGATTAAATATTAAACCATTAATATCATGTATATAAATTAAATCTATATTAATAACCAGCCTTGATTAATTTTGTGTAATAATGAATAACAACAGTTCGTGGAGGTGGTAGTCCAAAATTACGGATAACAGTTAACATCATCATTTAATGGAGATGAATTGGTGTAACGATATTCTACCACTATAATAAATTATATATATATTTAATATATTATATTCATACTTTTTTAATAATAACACATATTTAGAGAGTATAATTAGAGGTAATTTTTAAATAGAATGGTTAAGATGCATAACTCCTCATTGAGATTAATTTTATTCTCACAACACATGAATTTAATGATTGGTCTTAATAGAATAACAAATTCTTTATTATGAATGAAATTATTATAGGAATTATTTTTATCAGATATTTTAATAAATATTAAGAAATTATTGTGAATAAGTGGTGATAAGTTGTTATCATTCATATGTGAAGGGTGGGAGAGACATGGAATTTCATAAAGGAATTGAATTATATATGGACACATTAATGTATAATTTTAACCAGATGGATAAGTATTATGCTGTAGGATAATATATGATTTTAATTTCGTTAAAAAATGATAAATTTATTGTGAATCATTCTATTCATACCATTATCTCTTGGATTAACCACCAACTTCGATAAACTCTGTTTAACCGTAACCATGGTAACAAAATTTTGATAGTTTTACAATTTATTATGAAAATAAATTAAGTTGAACATATAAATTATATTAAATATTTTGATTCAAAATATTAAATTTTTTAGAATCTATTAAATTTTTAGAAGAGGATGTATTTAATTATAAATAATAATGTAAACTACAATGATATCTTCATTTAGATGAATGAATTGTCACTCATAAAACATTATTAAAATAAATACATTGAATTATTAATAAAAATAAATTTTAAAAATATTAATGAATATATATAATATAAATATGATTGAAACAATTATTAAATTTAAATTATTTTTATTTACTAAGATAAAATCCCATTACACACATAAAAACATATTTTAGATATATTTGTTATTATTCCCCAAATAAAATATTTCAAAATCATGAATAATGAGGATTATTTTGTAATTAATAAGATCATATCTAAAGAAAGGAAACATTTTTTATTTAAAGATAAAGATAAAAGTAGAATGAGACTATTACATTAAATTAAATTATATTTAAAAAAACCAATCTTTGGACCATTTTATTTAACCCCCTCCTGCACCCATTGGTATTTTAGAAAATATTTCCCTCTGAATAATTTCATCTTTTCTTTAGATTGGGTTAAATAAAACACTGAGAAAGAAAAACTAAGATGAACTATTAAAAAACTATTATTTAATTTGATAGTTATAAAAAAGATTTTAAATTGATGGGTATGAATATGATATACTACATTATGAAATTTATATATATTTAATACTCTATAAAATTTTAATGATACATTATTATTAAACAATATCTAAATTTTATTTGAAAATATTTTATGTTATAGAGACACATATTTTTAAAATATGACATTGTTGATTTATTTTTTGAAAATATTATTGTTAATTTCCCAAAAGTTTTGGAAATTTTATATTCATACATTTTATAATTTTTGACATCAGAATATTAAAATTATAAATGTGAAAATATTTGTGGTTCTTCAAAAAAAAATTTCTTTTTTGTATATTAAAAATAATGTTTCATTAAATTCTTGTGGAATTCTTCTACAAGATTGGAGAAGTCAATATAAAATAAAAATTAGGATTTCATAAAATATATATGATTTAAAATTTAAATTTAAATAATCACAAATAATATTTTTGGAATAATAAACTTATTTTCATGATCCTAATATATATATATATATAAATTATGTTAGTAAATTAATACCTTAAAAATAATTATAAAATTTTTACACTTTAATTACAATTTAATGTAAATATAAAATAAAATATATTAAAAATAAAACAGGGATTATAAAATGATATAATTATTTTGATAAATGTATTTGTAAGATAAATTTTACATGATTGATATTTTTTAAAATATTTTGTTTATATTTTATATTTTATCCTAATGTTGTTAATATAAAAGTAATGAATAGTTTTAAAAATTGACAATAATGATTTCTTTTTTAAAAATATTATACTATTTAATGATGTAAAAAAATAAAAATCATATATTCATACATGTGACAATGATATAACTAAAAATATGGACTATGTTCCATTTATTATCCATTTTTCTATTTTAAGTGACTATATTTTCGTCAATGTGTTAAAAACACTTTTTTTTGATTTGTTTGAAAATTGTTAAAGAAGGGTGAAAATATAATAATTCGGTCAAAAATATATAATTTTTTGAAAATATTACTTTTTCTTAATGAAATATTTCCTCGTCACTATAAACCAGAAAGAGATGTGTTTAACTAACACATGACCTAAAAATGACCTATATATTATTTAAATCTAACGATGTTATCAAATGTGACTATCTTTGTATTTAATATATATTATGAGTGAACACAGTCAGAAAATAATTTAGGTTGAATATTAACAATTACATTGTGCTTAATGATATTATTTTGAAGATGAAAATTTATATATAATTTTTATAAATTACCTAAGTATCACAAATGATTACATGACATTGATACATTATTTCTTAAACTAATATAAATCAATACAATAAATTCAAAATATGAATAGAAATATAAATATAGTTAGTCAATTATTTCCAAGAATAGTATAGGTTAATATAATTTTTTTTAGAATTATATTGGAAGTTGATATTTTTTATTTTATTAATGTCAATTTACTTGAATAATGTATATATTGATAATAATGATATATAGTTTTCATATATTTTTATAAAATTAAATTAAAATTATAAAAATATGAAAATATGAAAATGGGGATAAAATACTACATAATATTCTAACCCCAATAATTATTTATTTCTATTGGAATGATTTTTATTGAGAATGATTTTTTTAGTAATTTAATATTAAAATAAATTACAAAAGTATTCTTCACCTCAAATATAAAAGGTATCCTCATCCCAATATTTTCCCTATCAAATTTAGACTTATAAATTTGAAAAAACGTCAAATTTACCTTCTCAAATACCTTGGAAACATTATAATTGTTTCTATTTCTCAAAATACCATCCAAGGATCCCATTATAGGAGATCTAATGGGTTATTTTAAATAAGAGGTAATCACTTTAACCGATCACCTAATTTTATACTATACATTACATACTCTAAATATACGGTATTTTATATAATGTTAAATCATAATTGTTATCAATATTTATAAATTTTATTATTATTATGAAAATATAATTATACACCCACTTTCCCATCAACAGAAATGTCAACGTATTGCTAATGTATATGTATGACATACCTTGTCCATCAAATGATTCTATTATATTATCATCACCATATTTAATATTTGGGTATTATTATTTTTATAATGATTATAATGATATTTATTACATATATATAATTTTCTATTGATAACATCATGTTTTCATTCTTATCATTCAAACCATTGAGAAATTATTACGTCCCTCATGCATATGTGTGGATAACCACCACTATCAAGATATTTAAGGTATTATTCATGCATATTTCACATTTATGTTAATGAAAAGGAATTTTTAAAACTGTTATGATATTATAATGAATTATTAAATCTTAATTTTTAATAAACTGTATTTATTTTCATTTGCTAAAAAAGGTATACTCATTTAATGTGTATATATAGATTACCATCTCCATGACTATTGTAATTAATTTTACAATGTAATTGTATTTTAAATGATTATAAAAACGTTTATAATGAATATAAATTATTTTTATATCATTTTAATCATTCGAGAAAATGTGGAACCAGGATTAGAGGATAATGATGATGACGTCCGAACCGAAACATTCCTATGAAATGATGTAGTTAGCACCGAGAATAGTTTTTGTAATAATAAATTACTAAAAAATGGTTTATAATATTTTGTGAATAAATATTACATGGTATGGTAGATGTTAATATGGATGTGGAATAATTTCATAATAAATAAATATTTATTATATTGGATGGTTGAATGTGAATGATAAAAGGCGAGACATGACGTATGGGATTTATTTTTGAATCATATTTTAATTATGATTATATATACATCATTTTATATTTTTTATTATATAATAAATATTTGGTGAATCACATTAAAATTCAAATCAATTGATTATATGTTATGATTGTGTTTTTCCCATCATTTTCCAAACATTAATTATTTATGATATCAAAAGAATTATTTTAATGAAAAAATACTTTGTTTCTCTCGTAATACAAAATCCAATTTATTTATATAAATATATATATCATTTTTTATAATAATGTTTTAATTATTTTATTAAAATAATATCCTATGTATATTTAAATTCATTTTTACTCATGTTTTCTAACGATTAGAAATAAAACACTTCTCATTTCCCGAATGAGGTACTTTGTGATTTTCCTAACAAAATTATGTAAGGAAGTTTTTTTAAAATGTATATGAAAAGAAGGGAATTATAAAAAAGAATGACCAATAAATTATTTGGGAAATTATTTATAGCTTTTCAAGTTCATTTTAAAGGAAATTTTTTTCTTTATTTCATTATTTCATTTTATTTTTGGAAATGTGATTTTTTAAATTTGAAAGGGAATCATCCTCAAGAAAAATTTAATTAAATTATAATGGAATCTCTATTCATCAGTGATAGAAGCCCTTGATTATAATTATGATTTACATTGATTATTATTCAATGATAAAATCTTTATTATTTATTTGGATGGTTTCTTATTATCATGAAATGTTGTTGATAAAACTCAGCCCCTTTTTCCGGGGTTATACATTGATAAAATGTTTATAATATCGATTTCATTTTCATGAGTTCTAATATGATTAATTTTTTATGATCCTATTGAACATAAAGTTATTATTTTATTTTTTTTATTAGTGGGATATATAAATATATATATAATGTAGTTACTAAATATGGTTAAAACATGAGACAAATATGTTATGCATGAACCAGATTTAAGGTTCACTATTATATGTGTGGACATGGTATACATGTCCATAAATTTATGCACATAATAATTTTTTCTATCCACATGTTTATAAATACTTTTTTATTTCATGTAAGTTAGATCAAATGTGGACTTGGATTCATGTCTATGAGTTTAATTGAGGACCTAATTTCATGTCCCTAACATAAAAATTGAACCTATTTCAATTTATATATGTTAAATATTTATAATATTTTCTATATGTGGATATTATTTATGTTTTGAAAATATTATTCTTTAATGGAACATGTTATTAGATAATTTTATGACCCATGTCGTATGATATTCCTTGAATTATTACATTAATAAAGATTATGACCTATGATATGTAGGGTGTAGATTTCATTTTTTAATCTCATGTTCTCACACCATTATTCCAATGATATTCTTATTGAATCATTGAAATTTTTTTGTTTACCCTAACATAGAATCTAGGGTTACCCTTTTGTTTATTTCCTTTCTATAGGTTATGAGGAATGTTTTTATAAATTAAAAGTCTAATAAATTTATTATATATGAATAATTTAGCGGGAGATGATATAAATAATTTTTTATTTACTTTCCTGAGTTTCAAAAAATCCAAAGTACGTAGACCTATAAAATAATTTAATGGAACATTATGTATTGTAAATAATATTCACATATTTACAGGTAAATTATATGTAATAATGTTATGGTTCTTTATTGATGTTATAATATAGTGTTTTAGTTTTAAAGTGGATTCAAGGATGAGAAAACGATATTGAGAACCCAAGGGATATGTTTATATATATTAAAACATATAATGTTTTTCATAATGATCATAGATAACATAGGTAAAATTATGGATTTAATAATTAAAAACATGGTGTCATTATGTATTCATATTATAAATAATTTTTCATGATTATGAGGTTTTACACTCTGATAATTTCTTCTCAGAATACAATTTTCTAATCGATTAATAGACCCAAAGGAATCATCTGAATAATGAATGAAAAAAGACAATGCAATGAAGATCCTCTAGGAAAACCATGTAGAATAAGTTAAGTGATGTGATATGATGTAAATATACTCTCTCAAATATCTCAATATGTTTTTGGTTACATAGATCATGTTCAACATCATAAATCCCTATGGGGGAACACCATGTTATTGAACAATTTAAGAGAAAATGGACACAATAACTGTATGGGTCTTCTCATACCTTTCATCAAAGAGAGATGAATAAAAGTGATGAAGAATATATAATATATTCTTTATTGATCAAACCATAATTATTTTTTGTATATATTTATTGTTTTGAAGTTGAAGCAGATAAAATGTGGAATATTACTAAGAATAAATGGAAAGATGAGACAATTATTCCAAAGAATATGATGATTTAGAAGGAATATTTTTCTTTAAGTACATCCCTTTTCCTCTATTTACAATAAATGAGATGGAATACAATAAGATTAATATTAAGGGTTATGAATCAATTATTACATAAGTTTAATATTTTATAAGTAATTCATCATTTGATTAATTTTTATTAATCATATATAAATTTAATATTTATAAAAAAATTATTGGATTGAAATAGAGTCATCATATGACATTATCCATAAGTGTATTTGGATTCTCTGAAGAAATTATTCTTTGTGAACTAAAATTAGAAGTGTAAAATAGAAACCATCAGTGTTTTGGAGATAATAAAATGATGTTTGATAATTATATATTCTCCAATAGTTTTCTACATTGATAAAAGAAATGGTATCAAAAATATAATTACCAAAAATGTGGTAATGAGTTCTTAGGTGAATTTTAGAAATGAATATAAATTTTTTTCATATGTTCAACGGATGTAAATCAAGAAAAATATTCTTTATCTGATTTAAAGAATATAATAAATAAAATCGATAGAGACTGTCTTCATGTTAATATATCAAAAAAACATCATTTATATAAATTCAATGATTTTTTGAACAATGTGAGTAAATTACTTAATCTAATGAAAATTGAATATAGTAATCCACTGTGACCTTTGGAGTCAAACAAAATAGGTAATGTATGTGAAACTATAATAATTTAAGTGAATCATGATATTTATAACATAATTACTTTCCAATATAATTGATTGATTCCATGTTGAAGTTTTAATGATATATCCATATGAAAATAATATCATTTAGTGATATTTTATGTGACTCTAAGATTTTATTATATATCCAACCAATGATTCCATATATATTTATGAAACAAAGAAATTATATTTTGTTTTCCAAAACAACCTATGATTATGTATTAGTGAATTAATGATCCGAAAACATTAATGAAAATATTTTTGTTGAGATTAATTATTATTTAATGATTAATTTATAAATTATCATTTTAAATAATAAATGATTTTATGATGACAATTTGGTAAATGGTTAGTATACATTGGAAAATATATTATCATGGTATATATATTTTTGGTATGACATATTATGGTATAATAAAATTAATAATTTTTTTGATAACTGAAGGATATCAGTTCAAATCGTTTTTGGGTTTTGAATATGGTCTGTAATATCTTGTAGGAGTCTGAATATTAACAACATTGGGAATGTATTAAGTTAAAATATGGAAATTTTCGTTTGTTCATAAAGTGTGATTTATCATTACCAATAAAATAAATTTTGGTTTCGGTAAATATTTATAGGCTCATGGAATGACTTATGAATCTCAAGATTCATTAATAATACTTCGTGTATAAAAAAATTCATCTCAAATATCCATATCCATCCATAATAAGTTGTGTATAAATTGATTGAATTATAATAAATGTATGAGATTGTGATTATGAGATGGAAATATATTAAGTAATTTTAATAACTCAAGAGTTGTATGTGGATAATAAAATAATATAACGATTTTAAGAAAGGCACCTTGAAGAAAAAATTTCATTTGATTACATTATTACCTAGAAATAAATAGTCTTATAACCCATCACTGATTTACAATTTTTTATGGTCATCTTTCTCCAGGGCATGATTTTTTCCACTATATATTACCCATTCAAAGTTAGTTTTTTTCTACCACATACATTTATTTACTTCCCAAGAATGAGTTCATAACATTAAACCTATTTTTTTCCATATGACCTCAATACTTACCCTTCCCTATTTTATGAGGAATTTTTCAAATTTTTCTATCCTAGTTTTGAATAATAGATAATTTTGAAATACAAAAACATATTTTACTAAGAACATGTTTATATTGATAACATGAAATTTATTATTGGGTGGAGAATGTAACCACTAATTATTTTATAAAACATTTCTCTTTAGAAAAATTTATTTCTCCAATAGATTGCATTATATAGAATACCGAGTTTAGAAATATTATGGTACATTTTTAAAATACTATTATTTAATGTGATCATCATATCCAAGATGTTAATTTGGTGTGTTTTAATATGAAAACAAAATTAATGAAATTTATATATATATACCACTCTAAAAAAATTAATGATAAATTTGTCTATAAAAATAAAAATATTTTTTAGTAGTGTTATTTTATTTAGAAAATAAACTTCTTCCTCAAATATTATATTATTTGTTTTTGTGAGAAAATATTATAAATAACTTCATTAATGTTTTGAAATATTTTTTTATAAAATATTATCATTATTTAAATATAAATAGAAAATTTATATTGAGGATTACTTTTTATATATTTTAAATAATGGATTTATTCTTTAAGTGTAAAAAATATGGTTTTTATTAAATAAAATATAATTCATTATAACACCATGTCATAAAATCAATATTAAAAAATGAGACAAATTTAATGACGTAGGTATGAAAAAGTAATATAATTATCATAAAAATATAATTCAATACATTGAAATTAGAAGTTATTCCATGATAAATATGAAAAACATTTTAAATATCAATCGAGTTCCTACACCACACTAGAGAAGTAAAATTTAGTATCAAAAAGATATAATTGGAGAATGAATAAGACATTTCATAATATGGTCCTTAAATATTATTTATTTTACTTTATTAATATTACTATACATTCAATTATTAGTTACATAAGAATTGGATTATCCAAATGTTTGTGTAATGCATGTGTATGGCCTGAAAATTTAAAATAACATAAAAATTAATATTTTTTTTAAAAAATTGAATTAAAATATATATTTAAAAATTAAAATAATTAATTTTAGAATAAAAATAATTAATTTCATGATGATAATTTATTTAAAAATTTTATTTACTATTTTAATTATATAAATTATTATAAGACACTGACTAATTATTTATTAATTTAATATTATATTGGAATAAATGGTATTAAATATATTAAAATTAATACAATTTGGGTTACTTAATGTGATTCACGAATTTTCTACTCTAATATTTCATTTATGAAAAAATGAAAAATACTTGGTTTAATAGTTAAATGTTATCTTGATGTTATTTATATAAAATTTCCAAGTAATAAAAAAATTCACATTAATAATATTCTAAAATAAATAATTATTTATTAAATTATGTAATATTACTAAAAATTATATTTAGTGAGGTTAAGGAACATAGTTTATAATATCATTCATGGTAAATTTATGGTCAATTTATCCATTTGTAGTAACTATATTTCCCCTCAATGTGTACAAAAACCATGTTGTCATTGTATGATTGAAAGGGTTAATAAATGTTTCAAACTAAAATATCTGAGTGAAAACATAGTAAAAGATGTTTCAATTTTTTTGGGGGATTGGAATTTGATCCCAATCAACATATTAAATAAAAATATACGTTTAATTTAAAATTGTAAATGAAAATTACTTATATATTATATTAATAGAAGAGTTTTACAAAATATCACTCTGTATTCTTTAAAACATCTCACATATTCACATATATATATATATATATAATTATTAAGGAATTTTAGTTTTAATTTGGGGAATAATGATGATACATTAATTCTATAAATTTGTTTAAAATTTTAATTAATTTAAAAATTACCATAAATTCCTACATAACGCCACTTCGATATTTCTTCAATTAATAAAAAATATAATAAATTAATTTAATAATAATAAGTGAAATATAATTTTGGTGATTTAATGTGTTACATTAATTTTTTTAGTTTCATGAACATAATTGTTTTGTTTAAAATTATTATATTATATTATAAAAAAAATACCATTTTGTCTTTATTGTCAAATAATGTAAATAGTGTATGAATTGACAATATTGATATTTTATGACATTAATAATTCATTAAATTATATTTAAATCCTAAAAATGATAAAATTGTAAAAATGGGATAATATTAAGTTGAAAATATGTTCCCTTAACAATTTATAAGTAATTTGGAACTATTTTAATTAGTAATGAATTCATTGTAATTTATTATTTTCAAAATTCCCAAAAATTTACCCTCATCTCAATTAATATGCGACCCCATTCATAAAATTTCTACATGAATTTCAAACATCTCCAAAAACCAAAATATACCAATTTACTTTCTGTATGTATTGCTTCCGTGTAAAAAAGGATTACCATCTACATGTACCAATCAATTCTGTTTTCATCACAATATATTATGGATATGTATTACTATGTTGTTAATAATAATATATTTAATATATGTAATAATTAACATTATTTAATGGTAAAATAATTTCTTCCTTATTATCATCCATATGGTTGGGAAATGATAACATCCCTTGTGTGTACATGTGGACTACCACCTCTACAATGTGATTTGATTTGTTTGACATTGATATTTTAATTTTATAAAAAATTATATTTAATTCGATAAATATATATGATATATATTACATAATAATTAATATTTAATGGTAAATTATTATTTACAATTATTTCCATTATTCTATCAAAAATTGATAATACAGTTTATGCATTCGAATGGCCCAGCATCTCTATGAATGTTGTAATTTATTTTTTTATCAATAATTTTTTTGAATTGATTAATAAATTTATATAGTTAACATAAAATAATTTTATACCATGATTAAAATTATTGAAATATTATAACTATGACAACAGTTTAAGGTAATATACTTCTCAATCAAAACATGCTTGAAAAACAAAACTATTACCACTAATAATATTGATTTTAATAATAATAATATAATAATAGTGGTGACAACATGAAAAAAATAAATTATACATGTTATAATAGTTATAAATATTTTTATTTATAAATATATTATAAATCCCTAATTATTTAACAATAAAATTTAGTGTGAACAAGGAAGGGTGAGACTTGAGGTAATGGGTTTTTGTTTCAATATTATTATTATCAAGATTGATTATACATGAATATATATATCAGAATTAATATATTCATTATATGATAAATAAATTTAATTATATTATTCTCTTGTGATTTCTTAATATAATATATAGTTCATTCATTTTCATAAATTTAATATTGGAATGATAAATATATTATTTTTAGGATAACTGTCTTCATTTCTCTCATCAGGTGAAAACCCCTTATTTTACAATATTTATATATATATTATAAATAATGTTTTAATGATCTAATTTAATATTATAGTCTGATAATTTAATTTAATATTTAAAAAATTTATAAATATTATTTCTAATGCATCTTTTTCATTTCCCCAATGAGGTTTTTTTGGAATTTTTATGAAATGGTTTGAATGAATTTTTTTAACTTATACAACATGACCAAAATTCTCCACCATCATGATTCCTCGTGTACATGAATATTCCATTAAAATATTACATGTTTAGTTTCTATGGTAATAGATTATTTATTATGTGTATAGGATTTATATTTTGAAAATTGATTTTAAAATTTTAAGGGGTGTGGTTCCAATTATGATTTTAATGAACTCCCAATGATATCTATATTAATCAATGCCAACAATGCAAGGTTATAATTAATATTTTTGTGGTTCTGATCCATGGATATAATCCTCATTATTTATCAATATGTTTTATGTTTATTATTACAATATATTTATGAATCATGTTCTATTTTTCATGTGTTATACTATGATGAATGGTTTAGTAAATCTATTTTAATTCATGAGTACCAAGGTATAAATATTTTAGGAATTTTTGTATGTCATATATATGATTTAATTTATGTGATGGGTGGAACCTATACATACAACTAATGAATTGGGTACATATTCATAACCCATGAATTGAATATGTTACTCAGGAACATGATTTCATGTGAGAAAATAGACTGGTCCTGGTTTTGATGTTCGTAATTTTATGTGTGTACATGGTTTTTATATAAATATTTTTAAATTAAATCCAATATTTAGCATTAATAAGATATTTTTTGTAACTGTTTTCATTTCCATATGATGAATTGATTTCATTTCATAATCTTAATTTTTTAACCTGTCTTAGTTTATAAATTTTCACAATGTCATTATTTTATGTGTATGATAAAATTTCATTTATTATTCGAAATTTATTCACTCTTGGATTATGTTAGTTTATTGAATTATGATTCAAGTCAGATGAACTATGAAAATTTATTCCGTGAGACCTTATTTTGATCTATGATATGAAAATTGTACATTTGAAATGAAAAACTCATGTTCTCACACACTAATGATCATTTTAAACATATGTGATGATTAGTATATCCCTTTTAAAATTAATAATAATCTTTTCTAATCCATTAATTTTTTTTCATTTCCCTAGTTTATGAATATTTTTTTTATATATTCAATTTCAAAAAAGGGTTTTAGTTATAATGATACGAGTAGGATATGATATATATCAATAATTATTTAGTTGATTCTGTGTAAAAATTTAACAAGGAACATGATAATTAAAATTGTTCAATAAATCATTATGTTTTGAAAATAATTTTAATTTTTTATATATATTATAATTTTATAAAATGTAAGGGTAATTATAATTTATGGGACAATAAATACTTTTAATAATCTTAAAATTCAACCATAAGATAATGCTGACATGATGATTTTAAAAAATGATAATAATTTACTGAAATAACATTTATAAAATATTTGGAAATTATTTGAAATATTTTATGAAAAATAAAATGCATTAAATACTATTTTAAAAAAAATGAATATTTTGACAATAAATTTGTTTTAAAGAAAATAAAATATTTTTTCATTAAAAATTATTCAATAAATTATCATTGATAAAAATACTTGTTAATATTATACCTAAATTGGTGATTAATATTAATGCAATGCTATTTCATAACTTGGTTTTATCTAGTTTAAATAAAATTGTTCATATAGACACGATGTCACATGTATTGATAGAAATAAAATACTTATTTTCTTATTTATATGTAAATAAATATAACTTCATGGATTGTTAAATTATATCCTCATTAATTTTAATTTCATCCTTATCATTATATGACACTATTACGAAAATATTGATATTTATACATCATTAAAGCCTCATATTCTTAGGGTCATTATTCATATTTTTAATCCCACCAATGGACATTATTCATTCATGTCAATTTATTCTATGTATAATTATCTCTATGATCATAATTTCAAAATTATTTCTTCAAATGAAATACCATAATACATTGTTATAACCTCTTATTTAATATCAACTAAATGATCTGGTTTGTACATATCATGAGTTATACATATATCACAAAATGAGGTTGAGAGTGGTTTGGTGGGAGTTCCATGAAATATTTATTATTACCTACACAATAATGAATATGGTTGTAACAAATAAAATAAGGACTGCATTTCCCTTATTTTTATATATTATAGCCATGTTCTGTGGAGAAATTTACTAGATAACCATCTCAGTGACATCAGTTTCAAGATATCACTTATGATTATCAGTATAACACATTTATCAAATCATATATTCCTTTACGTATTATTTATTTTATATATTGTTATATTCTATTTAAATAGATATATGATGTACTAAATTCATTAATTATCTATTTTGGTCCTAGAGAATTACTCTTCCACACTTCATTCCATATTCTGATTCATGAGGAGTCATCTGAATTCTCAATTAAAAGAATTTTTTTTTGATATAATGTATAATGAAATGTGTTGATCCCAATCGAATTTTAAATATAAATGAAATTATCTAAATTTATCCTCCATTGTATAATTTATCCTCTCTAACTTACCATCTATCCAGGGATGAATATTAGTATAATGATACCACAAAATATATTAAGGTTTCTGAAGACTTATATAGAATATCAAGGTAAATAATGGATCTTAATTGTATGAAATAGAATGATATACCCCATGATACTATACTACATCATTAATATATATATAAGAAATATTATCAATTGATAAATATTCTCCTTTAGAATGAAATCAAACTAATAAAATATGGTGATATATTATAACTAAAACTACCTAACATCCTCCATAAATATTGAACATTACATCAATGAAATCCATGGAAATTTCATCCCATTATCATTAATATATATTTAATTCATATAAAATCCCCTATATATTCTTTCTTTTATTTATAACATTAAAATATACCACAAAATGATATACTTACTTCTTTGTAACTCTCTTAATGTCTTCACACCATAAATAGTATCTAAGATATTTATAAATCATTTTACTTCCATGATGAATAGAGAAAGATCTTCTATGGGATTTTTAGAGTAATTACATATCTAGGAATTATATTGAAATAAAAAATACAGGAATCAGGAACCTTATAATTCCATAACAATCAAGGTTGAACTTAGTAATATTTTTAAGAATCGTTTATATTTCCACATACTTTATATAGATATCTTTAAAAATTACAAGGATAAATATTTTAACCCACATTCTGTGAAGAAACTATTTCACCCACAACATCAATATTTCTTGTTCCATACATAGAGAGTCCATAAATATTTGATATATTTTTATCCTCATCCTAAATAGGCTAGTTTAATCCTTTCGACTCAAAGCATCAACATTCTTGTTCATTTTATAGGGTGATAATGTATTGATTAATCATAATGAACAAAATCCATCTTAATTATAATATATTAAACTATTTTTTGGGAATTTATACATTAAAAATTGTGATCAATTTATATATATTTATGCCACTCAGTTATCAGTAATGAAGATTACTCTATATCATTAATGTTAAGATTACTATTTCTAGCTCAATATTATGTGTTGATAAATAATTTTCACGAATAAAAAAAATTGTGTTTGGAATATGATATCATGATATCCTTTTTCATGAAAACACATTTCACCCATTTCATATATAAATCACTATAAATCACAAAACTGTCTCCAAAAAAAGGTATTGTGAGCATATGTAAACTGACCATCCTTCCCATTAGTTCCATGAAATTTTCATCACAATTGTCAGTCCAATGGAACATAACTCCATTCCAAGTTAACATGGCGAGTGGATTTTATATCAAGGATAAATCCTTAAAAAGTAATCGATAAAATAAAGATAATATATGAAAAATTAATATGTTGTTTATAGTGGTTGTTCAAGGTTCATACTCAAGGTCTTTTCGCTTTGACAAATCACTTGATAATGCTTCACATGAGATTATATGACCAAAAAATAACAATTTCTTGAAAACATTTCACTTGTAAAAATTCAATTATTTATTCTCCATCATTAGTTTATTTAGTAAAATACTCATCTTAACATCATAAAATTCCATGCTATTGGTATATATAATAATATTTTGTATAATTGCGACCAAAAAATAATAATGGTCAATTTTAATTATGTATTTAATGAAAAAAATAATTATAATGGTGGAATTACTAGGTCCAAATGGCATGAATATAAATTCATTGAGTCTATAAATTTATCATTTAGTTTTATTCAATATTTAATCACCCTTTAACCTCAATTAAATATATCCATATCGATGATAAATCTTATATAAATATGTTCCTCTTTCTAATTGATGAAATATCATTAATACTGAGTATATGATTTATATTTTTGATTTTGATCTTATTATTTTCCCTATAATCAATATGGAGTCTCCTTAATCAATCAATCATCATAAAATAAATTATATGGGCACCTGTGGTTGATGAAATTGGATGAATGAATACAATATTAATATTTTCCAAGAGTTTATTCTTAAAATTATTTAAATAAAAAAAATTATTTCTATATTGAGTCTTTAAAATAGGTGTATCCATGGGTATGAAATTTATTTAGAAATCATCATCATGATTAATATGAATAATTTTTGAATATTATAGTAAGACATAAAATCTAGAACAAAATGTATATATCTGATATTGAGATACATCCCAACAATTTGAGACAAATTCCTCTATTAAATATGAACTAATACACATGAAACATATATAATTTTTATTGGATATTCATATTTATTCTTTCACTTATTGACAATCATTGGATGGAATAGAATATAAAAAGTCACTTACCTTTATCAAAAATAGATAACAGATTTCTATAACAAATGAAAATACATTCTGAAATAACGCCATATTAAACTTGTGGATGAAAAAAAATATATAGTGCGAGAAAATTCCCACAAAATTATACTAGTTATTATTAATTTACATGAGAAGAAATCACCTTAAAATTATAAATTTTTCAACTAATGATACATCTAATCATTTAAAATATTGATAGACCCCAAGGAATCGTTAAATTCCAATTGGGACAAACACATTTAATAATTAATAAACATATATATACTAACAAAAAATTATTGTAACATAAAATTTTGGTTATCAAACTCACATGGTAAATTGGTATATCCTACATAAATTATAGGAATTGAATATGAAAATGAAATATTCACTGATTAGAGAAATAGTTATAATTCTACAAAGAAAATGGATTGATATTAGGGGACGATACATGTATTATTCAGTGATATTTTGATTTTTGTTTTAGGGATTAAATTTATTTTTTTCATTCTTGAAATCTATTAAAATTGAGTCTACAAGGATCCTTGGTCAGGGTTCCCAACATAAAAAACTAAATTAAAAATTTGAATGGTCATAGAATTAGTGAAATATAAAAACATAGGTGAACCAAAACCCAATATAAACATAATAAACAGAATATTCAAAATTTTATTACAAAAAAATGAAATTAATTAATAATTTAACATATAACTCAAATATTCTCAATATAATATTAATGAAACTGGAAATTAATGATAAAAAATTGATAAATAAGGTTGTAGAAAAACAAAATATGAATAAAAAAGACTAATAGTCCCTAAGAACACAACCCCCAATAATCGCATCTCCCAACACAATAAATTATACTCACTCATGCTAGGAATGATGAGAATAAGAAACATAAATACACAAGGAAGAATGGTTATGATGAGTGGATGTGAAGAAGTGATCCTTGGTTGATCGTGTGTCTTTTTCAATTTTATATCTATTTTTTTCCTTCCAAATCCCCTTTATTAGCATTATTAGGTTTAAATATATAATATTTTTCATCAAAATAAACCCACAAACCCATTAATGATATTCTATAATTAGTAGGTATAAGATGACTCATAGATACACGATATGTAATTTTCAATATTGATTGAATTAGTAATCCATTTATGTCCTAAATCATATATTCCATGTGTTGATTTCAAGATGTGCATTGGATTATCATAGAATGAATTACCTGATAACATGAAATGAGAAACGTAAACTTATTCCCCAATGAGGTCACTTATTGTAATTATTACATGGTACATAAATGGATTCCCCCAGGTTCTTCTACCTAAATTTCCTAAATTTAATTTTTTCGTCTACCTTCAAAATTCTAATCTCATTTTATTAGGGGGTCAAAATGTTTAGTTTTATTATTCACCTAAATTTTTCTTTTTTTTTATCTTTTGAATAACCAACGTATCCTACCATAAAACAGAAAATGTGTCCAATAGTTCAAATATTTTAAAGAATATCAATTCAATGACATAAATTAGTGCATTAAAAACACCTAATATACAAACATGTAATAAAAATATCATAAATGAAAGAAAATACCTAATGAATGTTCATAAAGAAAAGGAATTTAATTTACTAAGACCAAATTAGTTAAATCAATATTTGAGTGTTTCTATCACCATCACAACATGACATTTTAACCATTATTCTAATAATAAATTATAAATTGTTATCTAAATAAAAAATAATAATTAATTATTGTGGAAAACTATTTAAATGTTTTAAAAAGATAGCTTATGCATTAAAACATCTATTAAATATACGATGCCTTTGGTTTTTCCTATTTCATACATATATGTCATTAATTCAAATAATTTATAATAGTTAAAAATAAAAATATGAGTTAACCAAATAATATTACAAGAATGATTCATGAAAGAATCAAATTAATGTCCCACTAAACACGCACTTTAATGATGGATGAGATACACTCAACCAACTCTTTTATTGTTTGTTATAGTAAGATGAATCTTTTCCAAAACAACAAACCCATTTGTATCAAGAGAATTATATATATATTTTAATTAAATCCACACTCCTTTAAATACCATGACATACGATGTTCCACTAAAAATAGACATATCATAAGGTATATCAATGATGTTTTTTCATCATAGTTACCAGAAGTTACTAATCCTTTCTCGGATAAAATATATAGCGGCCCATACTTTTTATAGATAAAAACTATATATAATTAATGCCAATATATATTACACAAAAATTTGATTCATTTTAGAGCCATATTTTTTTAATATATTAGAAAACATGGAAACATTAAATGAAATGGTACATAAATGATATACATTATTTCTCATTGAGTTCATTACAAATAAAATCCTTCAAAGACAAATCATACATAAAACCATTCTCTATAGAATCCTTATGGGAAACATATTAAAGGTTTATCTGAAATTATCTTTAAGGGTAATAATAATATATTTCAATAAATGATCATATATGAGAATAAGAAATATAATAAGTTTACAATAAAGTGTTTTAAATAATTTAAATTCATATGTATTAATTTATTTATCATAATCATGATATATCACATATAGTTATATCAATAAAAATATACAATACATATTAGTATAGAATAATCACTAATCAATCCTATACCATGATAAGATATCATAAGAATAAGACATAATTTATTATAATTAGAATAATCATAAAAAATCATTACCTTAGTCAAGGATCAGTAGAAATAATATTATAGTGTATTGGATTCACTCCCCATTTAATCATTTACATTCTCAAAGTTCACACCAAACACTATCTTATTGGAAAAAGTATCATAATAAACTAGTTTCACTACCAATTATAGATCATATTATCTAATGAGATATCCTTCATTACCTAATTTATTGAAAGGATTTACAATTATGGGCCCGATCATCACATAATGAAGACCAAACATAAGTATACCAGAACAACATAAAACATTAATCATGTTGTAGAATCATTACCTGTAGTGAGGATACACAATTCATAATGATTCTATCGTCACAATAGACAACCAGAAAAATAAATAATATATTTGTCATCATTGTATCATATTTTTATTAAATCATAAAAATTTCCAATTTAAATAATTTTATATAAAAATAACTATAAATTATCTATAGTATATTTCATCTGGAAAATAAATTTTTTATTAAAAACCACATAATAATCATCTAAACATTTGAAAAATATTATTGATTTTTTCTCATATCATAATAATATAATTATAATAAAATATTTTTGGAACATAATATCCATTATGGTAGGGAATGAATATCATGTGCTACTCATTAAAAAAATTAAATATTTAGTAGAAAATAAAAAGCACCGCCTTTGGAAGATGAAAATAAGTTTATATATAAGATAGGATCATTGAATTAATATACAATAAAAATTTCATATAAATAATTTTTAGAGAATATTAAAAATTTTCTTGAAATAATTTAATGAAAATATGTACATTTCAGAAAATATTATCAACCGAAGAGAAAAAACATGGTCGGTTTTTATAAAAAAAATTATTTTGGTTAACTTTAGTAAATAACGGTAGAATGAATTAAAAACATATAATATATAGAAATTAAAAAATAATATTAAAATATATAATTTTTTTGAGTGATATATAATATAATAGAATCATTTAATATTTTAACATAATAAATCCTAGAAATAATTGATTGTAATAAAAACATATACCACAGGTCCATATTTCATCATAAGAATCATTACATCTTGTATAATAAATATATATATTTTGATATGATTATATTATAGAACCATATTAATATATATAATACCATTTATAGTTTTATTATTAAAAATTTTCCCCAATACATTACCAAACATTCATTATTTATATCTTTTTAGGTTATAACTGCTTCATTTTATAGGTATACATTGGTTCAACATATACAATACATGTGTAAAGACCCCGACCCCACTATCCAGGAGAACACAGCTTTATTAATTACATTGGTTGTATGTACATGTGTTTCAATACAAAAGTACTAAACGATTTAGTAGTTTTGGAAGGCCAGATATAAACACATGTATAATGTTACATGTAGAAAAGAGAATAAAACATAGAGACTCCATTGGAAACATTTATAATCTCCAAGATTATCCCAAAACATCATTAATAATATACAACATCTCATCCTGGGGAAAACAAAAGAATGTGGTGATAATATATCTTAGTAAAGATTTTTAATATAGTTGAGCCTAATTTAATTCATACATCATGGTGGCTCTATGAAAGCACTTTCTATTAGATCATAATCATGATCATAGTACAATAAGAATATAAATCTAATAAATAATTCCATATAAATAATCACATTGTACATAACCATGTATATTCTTGTAGTCAAATAATCACACAATTTTTCAATTAAAATTTTCATAATGAGGGAAATCATAGTCAAGATATAATAAACATACCTTCATGGAATATTCCCAGACAGATGAAAATAATGGTTAATTCCAGATCTTAAATCCCTCGTTATGTTTCTAATTTAACCTATCAATGTATTTAGGGGCTATAATGAGCCCCACCCCCCCCCCCCACATACATTGTTCAATGAAATCCTCATATTAATAATTAAAATATTTCATTTAATATATGTGTCCCATAACACATTGAAATATTTTAATCATACTCATAGATGAAAATAATTTGATAAAATCGTTGATAATTTTTTATGAAAATAATATTCAAACATTCTGCAGTGTCTCATACCAATTTTAAACATTAAAATATTAATCCCTATAAATAAATAATATTAAATAAATATCTTATTTACAACAATACTCATGAATTGAAATATAAAAGTCTAGTACATACTGCCTAATAATGGAATAACTAATGACCATGGAATAAATCTCATAGAAGTAAAAGAATAACGAGAAAATGTTTTTTTACATTAACAAAAATAGTTATTTTGGAATATAAATTCTAATTTTCATAAAATATGAATATATAAATGTGTATCATAGAAAAAAATAAAGGAAAATGATATTATATTTGAGGATTAAATTATTTTAAAAATAATTGAAAACACATAAAAAGGGTGTTTATGTATCTTGATAAATAAACCTTCTTAATGATAGTTAAGGAAAATTATATAATTTCATTAAAATATGGAAATAAATAATTTTTTATATAATATCACAAATGAACCATGATATTTTTTTCTTGATAAAATTCTTGATTTTATAAAAATAGTTTTGGACTGAAGTAGAATATCAATAATACATGATATTGGGTTTGAAATCGGTTTATTCTCATTAATCTGTCTTGATTATCGAGTATATTTGAAATGATAACCTTTTTAAACAATTTATTTCCACATTAAATAATTATTATATTATTTAAATATATTATTTTGTTAAATATATATATTATTCAATAGATTTATACAAAAATAATGAATCACTATAGGGGACTATTTGTAGTGAAACAGTAACCCAAATGAAACAATAGGGGTTTCGTGTAGATTCCATTACATTATGTCTAAAATTGTTCTACAAATGACCCTAATTTCATAGAAAATCATATTAAATAAATTGAATAATTATTTCATAACCATTTATACATTTAAATGAATAATTATATGTTTATTATGTTTATTTATAGATTTTTAATGAAATATAAGATTCAATTTCATCGTTTGTTAGTGTTTGTTTCCTTAGTTTTGAAATTTGGATCACTTGTATAATCTCCATGGGATTTATCTATCAATATCTATCAATAATACTACTCACTCCATGAGTGATCCGTAAATAATAAATGAACAAATAGAAATAACATGCCCATTGATGTTGAGTGGAATAAGTAAGGAAGGAGTAAAAATAATCGAATAGGTTATCACTAGAGTGTTCATGAATATATTTATCCTAATATAGAACATAGATACAAGATTAAAAATACTGAAAATTGAATGATGTATTCTTTATTAGAATGAAATAGTGACCTTTTTTGGAAAATACATTTTTTGAACTATTACATATTTTAAAACACCTTTTAACCCTTTCTAAAAATGATTTCAGCAAAATGAACCATTTTAAATCCTCATTCAAAGCAGAACAATAATTACTCCAACAAAACCAAATAATTGAAACAAGGTAATATATTTTGGTACAAAATTTAAATGTATAACCATTAGAATATGACAATATGAAAGGATTATACAAAGACATATTTTTGTAACAAAGTTCATTAAGTACTAAAATATAATGATACATTATAATCATAATTTCAAAAAAATTCATTATGTGATCCATGATTTATATGGTTAGAAATCAAGTGAAGGCATGTCGATAAATCAATATTTCAATAATGAAGTTGGTAATCTCAACTAGCCTTACTTGTGGATCTCCTAAATATATTCCCAATACAATATTAGATCTAGTCCATCAAATCACAAAATAGTAATAGTATCCTCACCATCACTAATATATATAGGATCCCATCGTGAAAATAATCATGATAGGTTTCATAGATGACATAATAATATCTTAACTAACAATAAATGAAAAATAAACCCAATTTTCTCAACCCATCTCCCATAATGAACCATGCGAAATATTTACCTAAAGTAGAGGCCTTTTATGGATGTGGAATCATTGAAGAAAATATTCTAAGGTACTAAATGTGCATTATGAATTTGATGATTTTAACATATTTTGAAATACATTTGAAAATCATATTTTAGGAAATTTCATTTGAGAAATTATAACAAATATCCAAAAGGGACAATTATATTCATTTACATGAATTGAATTTTGAAATCTATTTTATGTTCCTTTGAAAAGAATGAGATTTTATAAATTACATGTTCTATAGTATATATACTATTAAATTCCATATATATCCTTACTCCAATATATATGTGTGTACACATACATATATGGGCACTTAACAACAACCTAGAAGAAAAAGAATCTACCGTATGAGAACATTACTAATGATTTTTTCATAAAATGTTGTTAATTGTGATGTGGGAACCAATTAACATTGATTTTATATAAAATAGATTATAAAAGTACATTTTAATTTCCCTTTAAATTAGTTTTATTTAATTCTGTTGATAATGGAAAAAATAACCTTTCGACATTTTTCGTATAGAAATCTGACATTAAAAGTTATGTAAAAAAATATTTTAACATAAATTTTTAATAAAATTTAGGTAAAAGGTTAATTTAAATTACCATTAACATATGTTTTATAAAAAATTGATTATAAAAGTAAAAACTAAACTTGAGAATTTTTCATACAAAACTGACAATAATTTTCATAGAAAAAACATTGGAAAATCAAATAGTTAACTATTTGAATGAATAATTTTGAAACCCTCATCCTCTTGACCCTTAACGACATCCATTGATGATTGATCTTCCCATTAAGTCAATTTTAAACATATTTTCTCTTTAATCCTACAGTATCTTCCATTATTCATCTATATTTCATTATAGTCATCAATATTTCATCCATGGAGACCCTAAAATGGCTATGTCACTATTAATGTTCATTGTTATTAATTATTCATTTTTATACCTTTTTTACTAATTTTCACTTCAATCATGTTAGGTTTTCCATATTTCCAAAACCTTTTATTTTGGACATTTAAATTTTGGAATTATTTTTCATTGTTGGAATCTATATTTTTTAAATAATAAATATATTTTAGAGAATGAATTAATTATTTTTTAGTTATAAATCGGATTAATTAATGCATTTTATTAATAAAAATTTATTATCAATTAATTTTTTATAAAAATTTGGTTAATATTGTAACTTTTTTATTAATTTTTTTCATGATAATAATTTATTTTGTTAAATATTTTTATTTATATTAGGTATTATTTATGAAATATAAAATTTTAATTCTTTTGTGAGGATGAAATCAATATTTATTCAGTTTTTTATTTATAAATATTTTTATCCTATTCAATTTTTTTTTAATTTTTCTGTCATAACATAATTATAAATTATAAATTATTGTAATGATATAAATTAGTTGAGAAAAAATTATTCAAGTTAAAACTATTTTTTCTATATGCATATATGATTCTATTTAATTATGCAATATTTTCTCATTTTCTTCCACCCTCTACTATGTTCATTCGAATTTGGGATTTATTTTATATTATTATATTACTAATTTTTAATGTTATTTTTTTAAAATATAAATTAATTATCTATTAGTTATAAATTTCATTCATCAATTCATTTTTTTGTATTAATTTTCTTAATAATTATTATTTTCCTTTAGGGTTTTCTTTAATGTTATACTTTTTAATGCTGATTATTTTTTTATAGTAATTTGTTTTGTTGTAAGAGTTTTTTTATATTATTTTTTATATTTTAAATTTTTTATCATTTTAATTTTTTGTTATTCAAATAATGTTATTTATTAATTTTTTCATTATATAATTTTATAATTCTGATATTTTATAATATTAATAATAAGATAAAATTTTATACATGATTACAATATTTTTTTTCAAAAATATTATAACATTTAATTTTATTTTATAATATATGTTGTTAAATAATAATATGTATTAACATATTCAACTATTATATTATGATTTGTTTTCGAAATTAATGATTTTTATTTCAATAAATGAATAAAGAACTATTGATGACTTTGGGAAAGGGAATGATTGTTTCCTTGAATTTTATAAGTTATATCATGTAAAGGTAGATATTATTTTATATACATGGGGGTATTATTTGAAAAATAGTATATTAGGTTATTGGGAAATCAAATATCATTTGATTTTCTTGGTTTATAGTCTTTATTCTATATACCAGATTTGACATAGTGAAATAAAAAACAAGTTCATATATAATGATGATTGAGATGTTCCAGATTTGGATTTGGATAATCTTGAATAATCTGTTCATGATATTAGGGTTTGAACTATTGAGAAATAAATTATTTACAAACAATTCTATGATACGAAAAACACACTATTCTCATGATGCACTAAATTTATAGTATTATCGAGAGTTCTAAGAATGGTTTAATGGAACTCAATACCAAAATAGAGTGATAAAAGAATAATAGTATTATTTTTGCATTAGAAAGATAAAAATCCATATGGTAATGAATATATATATTTTAATTGTAATGAAAATAAATATTTTTTCTTATGGGATTACGGTATAAAAGATTCATGATTACCATAATGTTTTTTTGTTGTATGGGAAAAAATACATATGAATATTAGAATGAATTATATATGTGATTTCATCATATAAAATGGATAAAAAATACAACAATGACATATTAATAATAACATGAACCACTCCACAAACTAAAGAAATCTAATATCATTCAGAAATTCCTCATTTGAATAATCCCTTAATAATTGAAAAACATAAAATAGGCCGATTTATTATACTAGTGTTCTTATCTCAAAATGAAAACTACAGAATCCATCTCATTCTCCCCAATCTAAAATATATTATAATAAATTTTATTATTTTGTAAATTAATCTAGAAATAATATAATTTGTCAATTAACTAGTGTAAAAAAATACTGGATTCTCAGTATATAACAATATTCATGGCCTCCTTTAATATATAACTGCAATATGTACACATAGATATGTATAAATAGGAAATATTTTTAGAAGAGTTTGATAATTTGTAGACATAAATATCCTATAAATTATATTCATCCATATCTATCGCATTTCATTGATGGTGATATATTTTCATGGGAAACAATTGTTACCTTATTTGATTCATAAAATAAGGAGTATTTTTTAGTACTATGATAATATTCACTATAAATAACCTTTCGTCATATGGAATCATATTGGGATATAGTGTCAATAGATATAAATATTTCACAATTTGAAAATATGGGAAACCATATCATTAATAAAAAAATGGATGAAAAATAGTGTATATGGGATTTCAGATATTTTTGTAAATGGATCAACCTTATTGAAAATTAAACAAGGAATATAAACTTTTATTATAGTATGGTTCTACCCCATAACCCTGGTATGTTTTAGAATACTATAATAAGTTGAAATCAGTGATTTAAAATTTGGGAAGAAAGGGAGTTTTATTTGCTAACAAAATACTTTGATGAAATATTATATTTTATTAATTATATGTTATTATAAATTTATGGAGGTAAACTATAAAATGAATTTTTTTAATTTCATGAAATATAATTTTATCAGTATAATTGCAACATTTTTATACCTAAAATATGTAAAAAACCCCTGGATTAAATTAAACAACGAACTTAATTACCATTTGGATAATTTAATAGAAATATCCTAAAGTGAAATGAAATGTAACATATTTTCCTATGACATTATAAACAAGAAGAAATAGTGGGAAGATATATATTTTTTAACATTAGTTTTCTATGAAAACATATGTTGGGTTTTCATTATATTTAATAAATTTGGAATCATTAACTTTTTTATTTTTAATTAGTGTGAAATATTATGACTATCATGTATTGATAACATATTTTATACTAGTGTTGTTGAATGGTATATTTTTGATACCTTTCAGAAGGTATGTTGAAGGTTTTCTGATTAATTTTACTATGGATGTCCTATTTTGATTACATCTTCATATTATTCTAGAAGGTTAGTGTTTATTGATAAATGATTGAGGAATGTTATTTACAATTTATAGGTTTGTTTCTATAAGGACCCGACCTTATAACATTACATAGTCATGATTTAAATGAATAATTCACATAGAGAATCTTTTCAGTTTTAGAGTTTTAGACAATTAGGAGATAACTATTACAACCCAAAAGATTAAAAAGTATACACTTATACTATGTTACCATAAAATAATTTTTTTTAAAAAAAAGAAACATGTCTAGTTCCATGTTTTAGATAGCATATCTTTCCATGATCCCATCCTTGACCCTATTCATCTTTAAGCCCAGTGGAAAACATTTAAAGAACTTTGGATGAGCATAAAAAGTCTAGTAAAGGATACACAAGGAAGGAAAAGTGGTAGTTTTTTAAACCAACATGTAAACCATGAATACTATATCAAAGTAAAACTTTTCACCTTTACGAAGTAGAAAATACTCTACAATGAATAAAATATCACTACTCAAACTTTGTAACCAAAATATTTCCATAAACCCATATAAAGAACACATAAATATAAATGTAACTTGGGGAATAAACTTACTTAAATGGAATAACTATACGGTCAACTTCCACACATTTCACTAAATGGAATAGCCATACGGCCGACTTCCATACCTAATGAATAGGAGGTTATAACGTAACCACCCGTCCTGGTATTCACGACACCACCTGTCATATTGTTTATCACGTTACCACCCGTCAAATGTCTAAGTACCATTAAAAAATTATAACACATAAAACAATTATAAAGGAAAGAAAACATTTCTAGATTCCAATCACAATATATCACTAAAATACATTGACATAACACATCCATTATCAAAAAATATTTCAATAACAAAATAATAAAAAGAGTATGTGGTATTTATTTACTTTTAAAAACATTACGGCTTGTTGAGGATGCCAAGGATCAAATAATACTCGCGGTGGCGGAAAGCTCATTGTCACCGCGTACGTTGAAAAGAAACATACTTTTTCATTTAGTAAAACGATTCATACACAAATGATTTCTCTTCAATAAATGTAAAAGTCAAAGGGGTTTATACACCATATAAAAGAAATTTCTGTATAAAAAAAAATATACCCTAATGAAAAGTGATTGATATAACGTCCCATTCAAATATGGTATCCTTAGATTAAGGATAAACCAATTACATAATTTATGTGTGACAAATATAAATAAACCCAACATAAGTGGTTATTAAGTGTTAAAAAATCAGAGTCATTCACACATATTCGTAGCATTACATATTCACGGAGTACATGTTTAACCCAAAGGATTGAAATTGGGTTAAGAAGTTCCTTTGCAAAAATTCGACAGCCTAACGACGTCACTTAAAAATTCATAAAATGAGTTTATGAGAGATATAAAAGGATATCTCGTCCCTTGTACATTAAATTTACAACAATAAGGATATATGAGAACATAACCCAACATAAGAATATTTAAATTAAAAGTCATTACAACAATAGTCTTTTGAAAAGAGGAGGGAGAAAGGTTCCCTTACCGATTTGGGTAACTTTCAAAACGTACACCCCATTAAAAAAGAGTCATACAATAAAGATGTCAATACACATGAATTAGATTATATTACACAAATAATAAAATAATGGGTAGTATATACACCACACAAAAGGAAATAGTTGAAAAAGTAGAATGAATCTCACGAGAATAAAAGTGAGATGAAAAATCTCCTTATGGTAATTCAGCAGCCCACCGACGCCACTTAAAACATCAAAAAATGTATTTATGAGATCAAATAGGGTCTCTAATAATATGAACATAAAAATTACAGTATGAAGAATATAAAACAACATCCCCAGACATAAGAAAGTTGAGCTTAAAAGAAATTTCATAAAATAGAGTACTTAAAAAGAATGTGAGATGTATGATCTCATACCAAAATTCGGCATCCTAACATCGCCACTTGAAAATTCATAAAATGAGTTGATGATAGAAAGAGGAGGTCTCTAATAATATGAAGACACATATTACATTATGATCAATATAAAAGAACATCCCTAACATAATAACATGGAGCTTAAAATAAACGACATAATGGAGAATACATGAAAAGAAAAAGAGAGGTAGGATCCCTTACCTCAAGTCCGACTTGTCTTGTTAGTTTATTTATATTCCTGAATAATAAACATGGGTCAATTAATAATTCCATAAGGACATACATTAAAGTTAATTATTCTATTCGTATCACATATTATAATGTTATAATAATTTTTTATTAATGTGAGTTCATATCAGACGTTTTTGTCGATGTACGGTTCATGAGTCGGAAATGAACATGATTCAAAATGATTGTCCATGTAGTTATAGCTAAATCATCTCTAGAATATTACTAATGATTTAAATATCATATATATCGAGTATATATTAATTTTATACTATTCAATAAAATTTGGAGATAAAAATAAATGAAATGCACCGTTCCTAGAGACGGTAGGCCGTACGTACGCATGAACGCTACTTTCATTTCTTTGTCATATTAATTTAATTAAAAATTAAATAGAGATATATATATTATAATTCCAGTATAATATATATGTTATGTAGGACACATATGTTTATAAATTTCATTCTTTATACATTACATGTATTGCATGAATGAGTCACATCACTTGAGGGGGCGGTAGTCCACATTTCCTCGTATGAAATTATCGCATTTGCACAACATGAAAAGCATAAAGGTGTTTTTTTAATATAAAATACAGAAGAATATAGAAAACATAAATAGAATATATATCATATATATAATAAAGTGACATAATAATGGCCACCATGAAAGGTGTTAAAAGACGATTGAACAATCATCGTTTTGTGAGGCAGTAATTCGCCATCCACAGAAATAGTAAGGTCATTAACCATTAGACGAAGGTGTGTGAAAGTGTAGTTTGAATATTTCTTATAAAAACATTGTAGTATATTGAAGATTATGTTTTTGTTACATATGAATGGAATAAAAATAGTTTAGGGGGTTGGAGAAGAAAAATAAAACAAAAGAACACAAGGGAAGACATTACCTTTAAATCGGGTAACTCCTCTTGGTTTGAACCCAAATGGTTTCTTGAAGATCTTTCTGCCAAAGGGAAGGATTCAATGTTGAATATAGGGATGTGGGGAGAATAAATGTGCAGTGTTTGGCCATTCCAATAGCTAGAGAGGTGTTGCTAAGGTGGTAGAGGTGGGGGCCTTTTATAAGAGAATAAGATGGGCACTCTTGGAATGTTATAAAATATTACTTTATTATAAAATTAATTTCGGATTTTAAATGTCCCAAAAGTATATATTTCTCGGATAAGGTGATAATGTTTCTAAATCCACCCATAAAATACGTTTTTTATAGGTTTAAGAAATATATTTTATCCAATGGTCTCATTTTATTTAAATCATTCATTAATGAGATAATCACTGCATCATCACAGTGTCATAAATAAATTAATTTATATAATGTAAAAAATTTATAAAAAAATAATAATATGATGTAGGAAATATTTTTTTATTTCCAATTATTATTTACAGTAAAAAATATGTCTTATATAACCCCATGTAGATATTGTTTTAGTAAAACAATACAAGTTTGTGACATTTTAATTTTAACATTAAATAAAAAGTTATTAATGCCATTTTCCTACCAAAGTGACTCCATGGGTTCCCCATGTTGACAAATGGATTATCTTGGTCAGCCATGACTAATAAAATAATGGTAGGACATGTGTCAATGTCATTTCATTTTATTATATCATTATGTTTACCTTAAATTAAACTAATTACCTTTAATCACGATTAATAAAACATAAAAGTTACTATTCACCAAAAAATTATTTTAATCCCATTGAACCACATTATACATCATAATGACAGACATTTATGTAGGATTTTTTAAACTAAAATCATAGAAGTAGTGAAGTTTCATTTAAATGAAAAATCAGTTTTCTAACTACCACTTAGTGGTTTCATTATTCATCAAAAATTGATGTTTCTCATAAAAATAACAAAAATTCACCCTAAGCTATATTTGATATTCATAATTAAAAAATGTTGTCTATTTTAAAAAATTAAAAAAATATAAGTTGAATTAATTAATTAAAAAATTAATTCCGGTTGTCAGACCAAATAGAGTGTTTTAATAAAACAATATATATCAAAAGATCGACAATAGTGTAAGTCCAATTTCACAGTGAAATTAATTCCAATGACCACGATTGGAATAAATGGTAAAAATATATTATAATTGGACTTTAAAAACAATTAAAAAGATAATATAATAACATAAATAAATTTTATTTAAAAGTGTGTTTGAATTAAAATAAAACATATTTAACTATTCATGAAAAAATGAACATTATCGGAAATATACCAAAAATTTACACAAAATAAATTTTGATATTCCGATTATAAAGATGATTTTTATTTGGACAAATATAATGTATAAGAATGACCAAAATTATATTAAAGTGGGTTCACCATCAAAAGATGATAAATCTACCTATTAGTGAATTTTATAGTATTTACTCTTAAAATTGAATTCTTTTCTTACTTTAAGCCTTTATATTTTATTGGATAAATGTAAAAACATTTAAAAAACATATATAATCATATTTTAGTTATTTCTATTCATTCTTGCCAATACAATATCTAGGCATTTACTACCATTTAAAATAATATAAATTTATTATTAAAGTGTAACATAAGATTTCAATGAAACTCATTGTTGCGTATTGGCTACACCATCAAGCATAGAGTTCCTATTAAAGTAAAATTAATATTTTATTCAAAAATATTAACAAATATGAAAAAAGTAATATTCTTTATTTACTGGGGATGTTACATCCTTCCCCCATTTTGGGAATTGCGTCCTCGCAATTTTAAAATTGGGCATGGAAACTTCATTGAATGCCCCAAATCAGAAAAGGATAAAATTAAACTATCACTTAAAAAGAAAGAAAGGGATGTACAAAGGTCACCCGAGTTAACCCATACTAGGATTCCATGTACGAAAACATGGACATGGAAGAGAAAACAAAGGGTCATGTTCTGATGGAGAGTGATAGAAAACATGATTAAGAGAAAGTTAACCACAAGAGAATCACAAACATGTGATGGGTTAAATGGTATTTGATTCCCTAGTAGGAAAAGTTAACAGAAAAAATATTTGTTTTAAGTTACTTTTCCATGAGGAATTTATTTATGAGCTTAAATAAATCATAAGGGAACATAATTACATGTCGTGTAGACTTTCATCGTTTACTAGATTTCTAACACAAGCTCATTCGTTCTCCAAATGATGAGTATTTAGGATGACTTGTTCACATTAAGAGAGCTATAATCAACATCTAGAGAATAAATTAATCCACAAAAGAGAACCATATATTTCCCATGCCTTTAGACAAAAACCAAAAAAAAATTGTTAGTACGAGATCAGATAATACCCAAAAAGGATATTCCATTATAAAAAAAATCTATTTTTAATCCCCAAAATTTTCCCAACAAAACCCAAAGTTCAACGAAGACGATTCGATAAACAGTTTTTCCATAAAATTCATCAAAGTAAACCAAACTATGTTTGACACCCAAATATTTGAAGGATTTAATCACATAGTCTTCTAAGGTAAAATTAACATTTATCTCCATATAACATCAGTTTCTCTTAAATTATCGTATTGAAAAGTAATGAACCTAATCCTATATTCTCTATGATAGGTTAATCATTTCCATAGATAACCCCAAATCAATATATTCTTGATTCATAAGAACATTAAACTAAAAACGAATTTTCTATACTAACCAGGGACTTCACGTAGTCCAGTTGTAGGTGATAAATACTAGTCGCACTATAGTTGTGTGTTTGATTCCCACAGATTTGTCCTACATGATGGGTTGTCACATGGTCTGTGTGTTTTCCTTTTAACAAAAATATATAATTCTAAAAACATTCCCCAAAAAGAGATAAAATCATGAAAAATAACCATAACAGAATTTATCCACAATTTTATCTCATGCCTTTCATTTTCCATCATAACATATAGTAACCCATAATTACCTCAAAAGTAAGGATCATATAAACCCTAATGGTTATGTTTATAATTATTACCTGAACTTCCACATCGAGTTTGTCATCTCGTACATTGTGAATTAGAGAACACACCATGGTTCAAATGGTTAATCATGACTCTTGATAGTTGGTTTAGAATAACCATGATATTTTTCATTGAATCCCCCATTTCATCCAGTCTCATAATAAGAGAACCACCACGGTTTCCTTCAAACCCATTGTCACTTTGGTTCCTGATAGATCCATCCATTTACTAAAACAAAAAATGTCAGTGTGAGTATATCGACAAAATTATCATCTACTAATGAGGAAGATAAAAACTAATATATGCTTACTGATTCACTTTATATGAAACTATGAATCATTCTGAAATCCTAACCATTATGGTAATGTCACTTCTGCCTAGATAATACCCTAACCTCTAATGTTATCAAAACTGGCCTTTGATACCAACTATAAGGACTCGGCTTTATAACATTATATAGTAATGAATTAAATGAATAATTCACATAGAGGATCTTTTCAGGTTTAGAGTTTTAGGGAATTAGGACATAACTATTACATCCCAAAAGATTACCAAGAAGACACTTCTACTAAGTTTCCATAAAATAAAAAAAACTCCTAAATAGAAACATGTATAGTTCCATGTTTTAGATATCATGTATTTCCTTGATCCCATCCTTGACCCTATTCATCTTTAATCCCTATGGAAATCATATAAAAAACTTGGGATGAGCATAAAAAGCCTATAAAATGATACACAAGGAAGGAAAAATGTTATTTTTTCAAAATAACAAGTAAAAAATGAATACTTTATCAATGGAAAACATTTCACCTTTACGAAGTAGAAAATACTCTTCACTGAATAAAATATCACAAATTATCCTTTTTTAGGAAAATATTACCATAAACCCCTATAAAGAACACATAACATATAAAGGTAAGTTAGGACATAAACATACTTAAATGGAATAACCATACGGTAGACTTCCACACATATCACTACATAGAATAGCCATATGGCCGACTTCCATACCCAATGCATTGGAGGTTATAATGTAACCACCCGTCCTGGTATTCATGGCACCACCCGTCATATGGTTTATCACGTAACCACTCGTCAAATGTCCAAGTAACATTAAAAAATCACAACACATAAAAAATTATAATGCGATGATAACATTTACACATTCCAATCACAATATATCACTTAAATACATTGACATAACAAATCCATTATCAAAACCATTTTCAATACCAAAATAAAATAAATATTATATGGTATTTATTTACTTTAAAAAAATTATGGGTTGTTGAGGAAGCCCAGGATCAAATAATACTCGCGGAGGTGGAAAGGTCATTGTCACCGCGAACGTTAAAAAGAAACATACTTTTTTTCGTTTAGTAAAACGCTTCGTACATAAAAGATTAATTTTGAGTAAAAGTAAATGTAAAAGGGGTTTATACACCGTATAAAAGAAATTTGTGTATAAAACAAAATATACCACAATGAAATGGGATTGAGACGAAGTCCCGTTCAAAGATGGTATCCTATGATTAAGGATAAATCCATTACATAATTTAGGTGTGACAAATATTAATACACCCAATATAAGTGGATATTAATTGTAAAAAAAGCAGATTGATTCACGCATATTAATAGCATGAAATATTCATGGTGTACAATTATAACCCAAAGTATTTGAATTTGGTTAAGATGTTCCCTTGCAAAAATTCGACATCCTAACGGCGTCACTTCAAAATTCAGAAAATGAGTTGATGAGAGATAAAAATGGTATCTCATCAATTGTACATTAAATTTACAGAAATAAAGATATATGAGAACATATCCCAACATATGAATATGTAAATTAAAAGACATAACAATAGAAGTCTTTTGAAAAGAGGAGGGTGAATGGTTCCCTTAACGATTTGGGTAACTTTCAAAATGTACACCCCATTAAATTAGGGTCATACAATGAAGGTGTGAATACCCATGAATTAGATTATATTAAACAAAGAATAAAATAATGGGCCTTAGATACACCATGCAAAAGGAAATAGTGGAAAATGTAGCATGAATCTCACGGGAATAAAAGTGAGATGAAAAATCCTCTAATGAAAATCCGGCAGCCTAACAGCGCCACTTAAAACATCCAAAAATGGATTTATGAGATCAAATAGGGTCTCTCATAATATGAACATAAAAATTAAAATATGAGGAATATAAAATAACATACCCAAAATTATGAAAGATGAGTTTAATAGAAATGACATAAAAGAGAGTACTTAAAAAGAACAAGAGACGTAGGACCCCTTACCAAAATTCGGCAGCCTAACAGTGCCACAAAAAAATTCTTAAAATGATTTGATGAGAGAATGAGGGGGTATCTCATCATATGAACAAAAAACGGATAGTAGGATGAATAAAAAACAACATCCCAAACATAATAACATGGAGCTTAAAATAAATGACATAAAGGAGAATACATGAAAAGAAAGAGAGTGGTAGGATCCCATACCTCATGTCCGACTTGTCTTGTTCATTTCATTATATTCCTGAATAGTAAACATTGGTCAATTTATAAATTCATAAGTAACTACTTTAAAGTTAATTATTTTTTTCATATAACATACTAAAATTTTGTAATTATTGGTTAATAATGTGAGTTCATATCAGATCTTTTTGTCGATTTTTGGTACATGAGTCAAAAATGAACTTGTTTGAAAATGATTGTCCATGTAGTTATAATTAAATCGTCTCTATAATAGTATTAATGATTTAAATATCAAATATATCCTGTAAATATTCATTTTATACTATTCCTTAACATTTTGAGATAAAAATAAATGAAATGCACCGTTCATGGAGACGGTAGGCCGTGTGTATGCATGAACGCTACTTTCATTTCTTTGACATATTAATGGAATTAAAAATAAAAGAGATATATATATATATATATTATAATTCCAGTATAATATATATGTTATATATGTCACATATGTTTGTGAATTTAATTCTCTATACATTCCATGTATTGCATGAACGATTCACATCACTTGAGGGGGTGGTAGTCCACACTTACTCGTATAATATTATCGCATTTTCACAACATGAAAAGCCTAATGGTATGTTTTAAATATAAAATACAGAAGCATATATAAAACATAAATACCATATATATAATATAAAAAATATATTGACATTATAATGGCCACCATGAAATGTGTTAAGTGAATATTGAACAATCATCGTTTCGTGAGGCAGTAATTCTCCATCCATAAAAACAATATGTTCCTTAAACATTAGACGAAGGTGTGTATAAGTGGAGGTCTAATATTAATAATAAAAACATCCTAGTATATTTGAGATATTTTTTTTGTTAAAAAATAAAGTAATAAATATAATTTAGGGGGTTGGAGAATAAAAATAAATCAAAAGAACACAAGTGAAGACAGTACCTTTAAATCGGGTAACTCTTATTAATTTGAACCAAAAGTGTTTCTTGAAGAGATCTCTGAAAAAGGTAATGATTCAATGATGAAGAGAGGGATGTGGAGAGATGAAATGGGAAGGTTTTGTCCAAGAAAAAGGATTGAGATGTGTGGGTAAGGTTGTAGAGGTGGGGGCCTTTTATAAGAGAAGAAGAAGGGAACTCTTGGAAAGTTATAAAATATTACTTTATTATAAAATTAATTTGGGATTTTAATGGTCCCAGAATGATATATTTCGACGATAAGGTGATAAGTCTTCACAATCCACCCATAAAATAAGTTTGTGACAAGTTTAAGACTTATATTTTACCCTATCTTCTCATTGTATTTAAATTGTTCATTTATGAGTAATCACTGCATCATCACAATGTCATAATTAAATTAATTTATTTAATGTATAAAAATTATAAAAAAAATTACTATGATGTAGGAAATATTATTATATTTCCAATTAATATTTAAATTAAAAAATATGACTTGTATAACCCCATGTAAAAATTGTTTTAGTAAAACAATACATGTTTGTGACATTTTAATTTTAACTTTATATACAATGTTAATAATGACATTTTCCTACCAAAGTGACTCCATGGGGTCCCAAATATGACCCATGGATTGTATTTTTCGGCAATGACTCATCCAATAAAGGTATAACATCTGTCAAGGTCATTTCATATTATTATTACATTATGTTTACCTTAAATTACACTAATTACCTTTAATCGTAATTAATAAAACATAAAAGTTACTATTCACCAAAAATTATTTAAATCCCATTGAACCACATTTCTCATCCTAATGAAAAGAATTTATATCTTATTTTTGAAATTAAAATCATACAAGTGGTAATGTTTCATTTGATAGAAAAATGAGTTTTTTTAACTACCACTTAGTGGTTTCACTATTCATCAAAAATTGATGTTTTTCAGAAAAATACCAAAATTTCACCCGAATCTATATTTGATATTCCAAATTAAAAAATGATTTCTATTTTAAAAAATTCAAAACATATAAGTTTCATTAATTAATTTAATAATTAATTCCCGTTGACAGAATAAATAGCATGTTTTTGTGAAACAATATATATCAAAATATTGACACTAGTTTTAGTCCAATTTAAAAATGAAATTAATTAAAATGAACACTATTGGATTAAATGGTAAAAATATACTATAATTGGACATTAAAATCATTTAAAAATATAATATAATCATATAAATAAATTACATTTAAATGTGGTTTTGAATTAAAATACAAAATTTTCACTATTCATTAAAAAGGAAATTTATCGGAAAAATACCAAAAATTTAAAAAACTAAATATTGATGTCCCAATTATAAAGAAGATTTTTATTTGGTCAAATAGAACGTTTAAGAGTGCCCAAAATTATATTTAAATGGGTTCACCATCAAAAGGCGATAAATCGACCTTCTAGTGAATTTTATATTATTTATTCTTAAAATTGAATTCTTTTCATATTTTTAGCCTTTATCTTTTATTGGATAAATGTAAAAACATTTAACAAACCTATATATTCATATTATAGTTATTTATATTCATTCCCGCCAATACAACAGCTAGATAGTAACTACCATTTAAAATAATAATAATTTATTATTATAGTGCAACGTAAGATTTCAAAGAAACTCATTGTTGTGTATTGGGTTGTCCATTAAGCATAGAGTTCCCTTCAAAGTAATATTAATATTTTTTTCGGAAATATTAAAAAATATGAAAATGAAATATTCTTTATTTACCATGGATGTTACAGTTTCAGTATGAGTGTATATGTTTATTATGTTCACTCCTTTCATATGTGGAATTAATTGGACTTTATATGTGATGGGGGGGCCCAATATAACCCCAATATGCATTGGTAGGTCTCAAGATAAAAATAGACATGTTATTGGACAAAGAAATTCCCAATTTTATATATGGTATTTGACTATTCATTAATCATTTTAGACGTCGTGGCTGAGGCCTTGAAAAAATGTTTATGAATGTCTATCATATGCACTTACCTAATTATGAAGCTATTAATTTAATGTTCATTTGGATATTAGACAATTATAATTACCAAGATTATGTTTAATTATGGAATTATTTTACTCATCTCATATTCAAGCCATAATGTGATCAAATTTATTATTTGTAAAATCATGTTTTTTTATTTATTCAACATGCCTAATGTTTATGTTTATGTTATCTTCCTTTTTATTTCATACTCTTACTGAGTGTTTGAGATCACCCCTTTCTTATATTTCATTTTAATATGATATGAAGAAGAAAATTTTGAAAGACTTTTAATCATATTATAGGAGGATTAAATTCTACTAATGGAAAAAATTCATGTTCTTTTCCTTTCAAGATGTATTGTTGAACATATATATGTAACTTGATTCCCAAAGCAACTAAATTACATGTTCCTTCGGGATGGAAATTCCTTTTTTAGATGCCAATGTATTAAAATAAGGAACTTTCTCTGAGCAACTGGGGTTGAGTCCTTACTGTATGTCCAATAAAAGGGATTTATTGTTTTGATTATAAGAGAAGGATATGTTCCCATTAATAATAGAGGTGAGGGGAATATTGGGAATTTATTTAAATATTAATTTATTATAAATTTATTTTCTGTTTTTAGTATTCCAAAACTAATTTATTTAGAATAAAATAATGTGAAGGGTTGAAATAGTCTCATCCTATAGGTATTAAAAATTATTATGTCACCAAATTAACCTTATCTTTTTGCAATAACCTTGGTTAGAAACATCAACTTCTACCATGTATTCAGTTATTTTATTAATATATTGTTAATATAGTAAGAATATAATTCTATGAGAACCCCATGGGGATGAGTAAGGACATATTTCACCTTAAATAATTAATTTAACTGAATATTATATTTTTTGGACTATTCTCTCATTTATTAAAATATTTTTTGTGTTAAAAACTCATTTATGGCAGTTTTGACATTATTTAGTAATTCATTTTTATTAAATACATAAAAAATATTCCTTAAAAAATGGAATTTACTCATCCCTACCATATCAATATATTCCTAAACATTATATTATTTCATAAAATTATTCACATTAAATTCATTTTAATATATAAAATATAATTTTTTTAATATTTCAATATTAATTTAATCACATCATCGTCATTATGTCATAAATAAATTTATATATTAATGTATAAAATTATAAATTATATAACATTATGTAGGAAATTATTTTACATTTCTATTCTCTTTTTTTAGTGAAGGATTTATATAAAATAATCATATATTAAAAATTCTTTTCAAAAAGAGACATTTTGGTGTTATATTTATATTTACATTACAATTAATTACTACCAAAGGTCAATATCACACCCATGTGGCACCATGGGGTCCTAAAATGGACCAAAGGATGATCATGGTTGTAAAAGTATCATAAAATTGTATAAGTACATGTGTTAAGGTACTTTTTTATTATTATAATATTATTTGATACCATTATTTATATGATATACCTTTTCACCCTTGTAAATAAAAATAATTACTAAAGTTACAATTCATAATATTCAAAAATAAAAGGTACCTATATACAAAATATGGATCATTTTATTCAAAATATATAATCCATTTTTCTATATTTGAAAAAATAATTTTTATAAATTAATTAAAAATAATATATCGTGGTCAAAACGATAATGCGACTTTTTAAAAAGTAAAAAATATCAAACGATTGACACATGTTTATATCCAATTTAAATGGTAAATTAATTATAATAACCAATTTTGGATTAAATGATAAAAACATAATCAAATTACACTTTATAAACAATTAAAAATATAATATATCTATATAAATAAATTAGTGGAAAATCATGTTTTGATTTTTAATACAGTGTTTTTCATTATTAATTAAAATAGAAATTTTATGAGAAAAATACAAAAAATTAAACCAAAGTAAATTTTGATGTACCACATAAAATTTAGATGTTAATTTTTTCATATATAATATATAAATGTTTTAAAAACTATATTTTAAATCGTTGTTCCAAAAATGGGTGGAAAAACTACATTTTTTAAATAAATTCTTATTTTATCCGAAAATTTGAAATTTTTTATAACATGTCTAGAAAATAATAAAGATGAATTTTAATATTATATAAAATTAAAAAATATTTAATAAATTTACTAATGGCTAGTTTATATACCATTAAATAATAATAGTTTAATTATATATCATTGTTTAGAGAAACTCAGTATAATGTACAACAAAAGAGATCAAGGAAGGTAATTCTAGCATGTAACACATGTAAACTCAGTTCTACGTGTAATGAATGATTAATTTTCTTTTATGTATAAAATAATCAATAAATAGGTCTTTTATACATTGAAAAAAATATATACTCAGTGTTTTGTGTATCGTACACTATCTCATTTTTTTTGTAACATCTGAAAAGGCAATTTAGAGTTAATATAATGATTGAATAAGTGAATTGAAAGCTATAATTAAAATTTTTAATTTCATACAATAAAATTTTCTATAAAAACATGCGGTGTTACATTATATACCCCTTATTTTAATTTATCCCTCAAAATTAAATGTGGTAATAAAGGGTTTACTACATGAAAGTTTCATACATAGAAACACACATTATGAAAAGGAATAATGAAATATTATTTTAAAAGGAATGTTAGAGACATAAATTTTATAAAATTTAACTCATCACTAGGAATACACATAGGAGAACATAGGTCATAAGTGGAAACATGGATATGAAAGAAAAATCTAACCATCATGTTCTCTTGTATAGTGATTGAGAACCGGGTTTGGAAAAAGTTAACAACCCAAAATCCATAAATATGTGATTGTTTAATGGACTATATTATTCATCATATAAGTAGGTATCAAGATAAGATTATTTATTTTCAATATTATTCCACTATGGTTGATGATAATGAAGAGAAATATAAACTTTATTTCATTACATTCTCTTTACTAGCCTTTCCTTGATCAATTTCCTCATCATATATTATTCAAAGATATTATGTTGAATTTTTCAATCCTAATGTGTTAGAAGATCATGAGATACATAAATTGTATTATATTATATTCTACTTATCTATATTAGAAAAAGGATATCACAAGTTATAAATAATTCATAAGTTCATATATGGTGAGATAATTCATTTTTCCTAAAAAACATCATTTGATTTTTTACATAATCATTCCAAAAATTTGATAACCTTACAATCCTACTAAATTTTGAAAATTAAAAACTATATAAAATTCTTAAAAATTGGCTTCTATTTTATCCCCCATATCTCATAAGATATACCTGGTTGACCACATTTCAAAAATTTGAACACCTTCATCTTGTATTCTAATGAGTTATGGTAAGAACACTAATTATTAGATATCCTTATAGACAAAAATAACGTCTCTTTTTTCAAAAACTAATTTTTTATATTCAATAAGTCTCAAAAGGTTGTATACTTAATCCATGATACAATAACCATATTGTCAATGACTCCATAATTATATATTTAGTGATTAGAATTATCAAAATTACTTATTCAAATCCAACATATCTTTAGATAAACATCATTATCTTAAAATAAGGGACATATTAAGTGTTATCTTCATCTTAATCATGTGTTCGCCATGTATATCACTATAAATTTAAATAACATTGTCATCACCTTATAACTATTAAACATATACTTCCAATATCTTTAATTAATAAAATATTTTGAAAACACTTATATATTTCATGATGCATAGAGAATAATATTCAAATTATTAAATATATAGACATCAATCATCTATCATTATTCCTAAACCATTACTCATGATCCATCGTCATTCACTTTCTTAAAATATGAGTCTAGTATTAAGGTTTCTAAACAAAAATCTTATTAGGTTTATGGTAAACACTACTAAAAGAACATCACATACTGGTAGCGTTTTATTTACAATCTCTTTACCCTCAGCAGTATGAACAATACATGTACCATCATTATGATTCTATTTAGGATAATTTCACATAGGAAATAAATAATCATGATTACCATAATATACACATCTAAAAAATTTAATGGTTAACCAGGTTCTATGTAGTTTTATCCATTAAATATGATCTAAAATAAGTGTCTGGGAAATACATATCAGAGATTAAAATTACATATGTTAGGTAATTTACTTATAATATTTCAATCTATGATATCTTTGGTTTAAAAATTGTTTACTCATGATTTTCGAAAAAACCCTAGGATCAAAACCTAAACATAGGATTATCAATTTTATATACCTATACATATCCATAGAAATATCTCTAGGAATATCACAAATTTTTCCACATCTTAATTTCCAATGGTTTGCAATTCCTTCACTATGAAACAAACTATAATGACCCTAGTTTGACATAAATAAAAATTAAATTAATTTTTTCTGAATACATAATATAGTACAAAAATATATTCCAAATTGTTATATTAGTTTAGTTTATTTGGAATCATAGAACTTAATTTTCTAACGTTGTGATTGATCTTCAACGTCTCTCATAATGATATTCCACTTTTTGTTTTCCTACATAAAACTATTCATTTTATTTTGGGTAAAAGAAAACATAAACCGGTTGAGATAAAATCCATAGTAAGGGATACCATGGAGATCATAAAATAAACCATAAACATAATAATGAAAAAAATAAACCTAATGATTAAATATCAAAATCTTGAGTCAAGAAAAAAACTTCGCAGTACATAAGGATTAGATCATAAAGGCACATTAACCATGATAAAATTTCATTGAATAAAAAATGTAATTGTTGGAAAAAAATAATCAAATAATTTGATTTCCATAGTAGCTAATGAATTTATACCAAGGCCATCATAGTGGAAAATTTCCATTACTAAACCAGGTTTACTATTCATTCCTGGAAATTATTACTGAACCAGATTTACTTGTCATTACATCACTGTATTACTCAACTGGATTTATATTCCATTTTCATCATGTATATATCATATGTTATAAATTATTATCGAGTGCATTAGATGGTGATATAGGTCCCATCCATCTCATAATGAAATCATTTTACAATTTCCACAAAAACATAAATCATCCATCATCTCATAACCCCTAAAATAAAATGGGTATCCAAAAATCAATCCATCATAACATAATCCATTTAAAAAAATCTAATTTCATAAAAATAATTCCATCATAATCTATATAAAATTAATGTATCAATAGCGAATGAAACATAACCCTATAATAACTAAGATGATTTTTTATAAAACACTTGATCTTTATTTTTGTGGAAAATATATTTTCACCTTAAAAAATATTTTCTTTTCTCCAAATGGTGCTCAATTTCAAAAGAAAATAATTTATTTGAAATTAAAATTTAAATCCTGTAAATGGAAATTCATGTAAATATATTGTTATCAATACCAAATAATCCGTTAATATTTTATAATATAAAAAATGACATTCCTCTTTTAATTCTCTAGGAAAAGTCAAAAAGTACGTTGTATCATAAATAAATGAAATATTCTTTAAATACCATTAAATAAAACGTAAAAAATGTTTACAATTTACTTTATAAATATTATAATAATATATATAATATAATAAATTTTTTAAAATTTGATGTTGATTATATATATAACCCATTAAATACATATGAATAAATAATCACTGATAATAATGAGATTGCAAAATTATCTATTATACTATGCCTGATTTCTTCCATATGTGTCTGAAACTCATATATAGTGGGGTAAAACATTTTAATAACATGTTAAAAACCCTAATAATATTTATTATATGATATATTATTATCTTATCACTTTATATTACACATTTATTTATCAAATCGATTTCAATGCAACATTCTGGTTAATAATTGTTTTATTTATCGTACATTTTTTGAATTATTATTATTGATAATATTAAATAGACAATTATTTATATAATTCTAGAATTTAAAACAAGATTTTTGTATCATAAATATTATGTTTCTATATATATATAATAGATAGATAAATTAATGGGAATAAAATTATCATGGAGAAAGTAGGTCGTACATACGCATGAACATGTTTTGAATTTCTTTATTAAATTAAATGAAATGAATGAAATGAAATATATATACATATATGTATATCCAATATAATTTTTATTCTATATCATTAATTTTTATTTATTACATATACTGTTTAATCAATTTTGAATGGTCAATGTGGGGGATAAATCTCATAGTGTATTGGAGACGGTTGGTTGTACAAACGCATGAGTGATGGTATCATTCACATAATGGTTAAATGATATGTAATTGGATGGTATATGATAAATAATAATTATAATCTTATATTAATTATTTAAATCTATTATAAATGTCATTATAACTATCCAATTTATGTATTGTTGGATAAAAAATTACACATCGATGTGGAGATGGTAAACCAAATGTACACACCCATGGTCATATTTTTATTCATAGGATGGATAAAAATATGTATAATGTTGGCCAAATATTTTAATAACATATAAGTATCTATATGATACTATACGTATAATTTTACTATATATACAATATTAGAAGATGAACTAGATTAAGATAATAATTTTAAAAAGTAGACAAAACAATTGCCTACTTTTTCGAGTAGCTCTTATTGATTTGCACAAATGGTATCTTTGGGATTGATTTCTGAAAAAAAAACTTCACTATGATGGAGGGAAACATGATGGGAGGGGAAATGGGTATGTTTTTTCAAATAAAAAGGGATCTATAAGAGTGATTAAAAGATATTGAGAAGTTCCATTTTATAGGAGAGGTGAGGGGATCAATGGGAATGTCTTTAAATACTAATTAATTAGAAATTTATTTTTGGTTTATAAAGGACCCAAACCCATTTATTCGATGATATGATGTGTATGGGTATCATTAATATCATGATATATGTTTTATGGATGTTTAGGTCAAAATGTAATCATTATATTTTAGTAATAACCCGTTGTTAAAAACATTAAATCATACCATGTCTTCTTTTTTTCATAATATATGGATACTATATTTACTGTAAAATTAAAAGAGAACTACCCGTGGATCATTAGTGACATTTATAACATTATATAAGTCATTTGGATGAATTTTAGATTTTTATGAATATTATATCATTTAATAAAATATTATTTATCTTGAAAAATCATTTTTGTCAATTTGGATATCATTTAGTAATTTATTTTTTAATGTCATAACAACATGAATCATTAAAACCAATGGAATTAATGCATCCCTAACATGTAAATGTAATCCAACAAAATTAATTTAGGGAAAAAAAATTCATTATTAATTTATTTTAATATTTATAATAACATTAATTATAATATTTCATTAATAAGGTAATCACTACATCATCATTGGGTCATAAATAAATTTATTTATTTAAAGTCATAAAATTAATAATATGATACCATGATTTATAATATTTATATATATATAATTATAATTTATAGTAAAAAATATATGTTATATAATGTTATATTTATTTTTTTTAGTAAAAGATAATTGTTTATGTTATAATTCCCTTTACATTAAATTAATTATTATAAAAGGTCCTTATCATATCCATGTGGATCCATAGGGTCCTAAAATTGACCCATGTATGATCATGATATACCATATAAAATTAAATTTAGATTATAACATGTTTCTGTGTAGTTTAAATTATTATTATATTTTTTTCCCTTATTTAACTGATTTACCCTTTCCCAATTGTAAATAAAAATAATTACATAAGTTAATATTTATAATATCCAAATATATAAGCTGACTATTTAAACCATTTGAACCATATGATTCCAAATATGGAATCCATATATCTAAATTCCAATCATAAAGTTGTATTGAATTTATTTAATGTTTTTTCTCAATGTCAAAACAAGAAAATGACTTTTTAAGAAGTAAAAAACATCAAAAGATTGACAAGACTTTATATCCAATTTAAAGGTTATATTACTTCAAAGGAACAAGTTTAGATTTAATTATAAAATCATTATCCAATTATAATTTAAAAAATAAAAAGAGAATATAAATATATAGATAAATTAAATGAAAAGGTTGTATTGAATTAAAATTCATTATATTTCACAACTCATTAAAATATGAATTTTATCAAAAAAATTAACAAAAATTTAATGAATATAAATATTGATGTCCCTATTCTAAATATGATTTTTTTAAAAATAAAATATATTAAATTTCCAAAATAATTTATTTAAAATGGATGTTCCCTTAAAAGGTGGAAAACAACATTTTTTGAGAAATAATTCGTTTATCCGAAAAATGAATTTGATATTATATCATGTCTATAAACTACATCAATTGAATGTTAATGTTATATATTATTAAAAAAGTAGTTCATTATATTAATAATTGATAGTTTATATCCCATTAAATAATGATATATGAAAAATATATCTTTGTTTAGTCAAACTCAATATTGCGTACAACACATGCTATCTAGAAGGGTGGACGCTCATCTATGTAACTTCTATCAAGTCAGTGTTTCATGTATTGATAACTTATTTTTGTGTAACATATGACATAATCCAAATATAGTTACTTTTTACATTGAACAAATCTGTGCTTAGATTTTCTTTTGTCACTAGCCAATTCAGTGTTGCATGTAACATATGACACGTTAGTTTAGTGTGAAAAGAATGATTAACATAGTGAATTTGAATATATAAATTAAAATTTTAATTTATAATAAAAAATTGAACATATATACCTGTGGTGTTACAAACCAAAATTGAATCATTGTGGTAATGATAAATCAATGAAATAATTATCTTTGGAAAATATAAATCTAAAAATATAATAATTATGGTCATTCAATATAAAACAATTTTCTGTATTTAGCAAATATTAATTTTAAAATATTACCAATGTCATAGATGTATAACTTAATGAATGTAAATATTTCCCATACCTTAGGTCCAATATTCTCTAAATGTGTCTGACACTCAAATATAATTTGATTAAAATTATTATTAACATAGACGAGAATCATAATATTATTTATGATATCTTATATTATACATTTATGACTTTATATTATTCATATAAAAAATATTTCTTGTTAAAGCAATGTTTCGAGTAATAATCACATTTTTTATCGAAAATGTTTTGACTTTCTAATCATGGCCATATGGATTACATCATGTTATACATAATTGAAAAAATGTAAAACATTATTTATATATGATATATATTAGGTATATATATATATAATATGTGAAAAAAAATATGATGGTCTTATAGATGGTAGGTCGTATGTACGTTTGGATGATGTTTTAATTTTCTTATTTTATTGAATAAGAAGCTAGTAAAAAAACACACACACCCGCACACACACACACACACACGCACACACACACACACACACACACACATATATATATATATATATATTATAGTATCATTATTAGGTCATATTTTTTTGCGTGTTCATAATATATTTATATAGTCATACATAATTGGTTAACATGGAGAATGAATCTCAACATGTTGGGGAGACAATATGCCGAACATACACATAAGTGACAGTATCATTCCCTTGATGGTTAATTGTTATATAATTGGATGTTATATTAACTATAAATAATAATTATAATTTCATATTTAGTGTCTATATTCATTATAATCATCATTATATCCATCCAAATCAAGTAGTTTTAAATAAAAAATTACACAACAACATGGAGACGATAAGTTGTATATACAAACACATGGTGATATTGTTAGTAGTCAGATGGATAAAAGGAGGAATGTGGTTGTCTCACAATTATAACTAAATATTATCATGTATACCGAAATTTATTTATACATTTTTATTTGTAAACATATGAAATAGGTGTAGAACAAGAAAAAAGTTCAATTGAATTGGAAAAACAATTACATCCTCTTCGTGTGTCTCCTTTTTGTTGGCACAAAAGGACTTCTTAGGTAAGATTTTGGACCAAAGTATGGAATCTATAGTGAATTAATTGAATCATGGAGAGGAAATGTTTTGGTATTAGCCGAGAAAATATGAATTATATGTGTGAATAATAGAGTAGGAAATGTGCCCTTTTATAAGAGAGGTGATGAGAACTTAAGGGAAGATAAAAATTGTTAATTTATTATAAGTTTATTTTAGATTTAATATAGCTATAATGAGTGTTATATATTATATTATATATGGGTGGGTTTAAATCCTCTTTAAAAATTAATTTTATACATTTTATGTCACAAAATCAACCTTTTATTTTGGCATTTCCACATAGTTATTAAATTTAAATCATGTAATGGACACTTGTCTTTTTTACACAATAGGGCTAATATAGTTACTAAGAAATTTCAAAAGTACTTTAATTGTATAATTTATTACATATATATAATTATCCATGTTATTTGGCCAAATTATTGGTTTTTTACAATTTTATAAAATTTAATAAGATATTATTTATTTTAATGTATAATGTATATCAATTTTGATACAATACAATATTTAAATTATATTAAAATAAAAAAAACAAGATAACATCAAAAACATAATTCCAATATGTCACTAACATGTCTATGTTATCTATAAAATTCCAATATGTCATTAATTAGGTAAAAATATATTTATTTATATATATTCATTATAATTTATTTGATAACTCGTTTTATTTAACAATTAATCAATCATTATTATAAATGGTCATTATTTATGTTTTTTATTATCCAAAAAATTATAATAAAATATAATGTTCAAGATAAATTTATTTTATTTAAAATTAATAATTATATATTAATTTATCTAATTTAAAACCTCATATTAAATATGATTTAGTTTTTAAAATGTAAATATTAAACATTTAACTCTTGATTAAATAAAATATAATAAAAGTCCTAATCATAATTATGTGGCGTAAAAAGTATCATATTTTTTACCTAAGGATTATTTGGGTCTAAAAACACTTATCCAATGATATTAGGACATGTGTTACGGTAATTTTATATTATTATAATATATTTTTTCCCTTATTTACCAAATTTACCACTATGGGTGGTATAAAAAATTCTATAGTTAATATTCGTCAAATTTATTTTGATCCTGTAAGAAAAAAAATTATACTAAGTACTACCATGTATATCCATTTTTATAAATTCAATTAATAGAAGTAGTAAAATTACAATTAATGATAATCCTGTAATTTTGGATAGAAGGCAGTAAAAAGATATGTTCAAAAGTTCAGTAATTGTTTTTAGATAACTCTTCTATTAAAATGGTTCTAATTGTCTAAATAGAGTTCATATATGTATTATTTATCTATTGTGACATTAAAATGGATTTCAAATAAATTTTTTACATGAATGAAAAAGTCAACTTTTAACTAAATAATTCATTAATTTCAAGGTTCCTATAAAGATGATACGTTTTAGAAAAATACCAAAAATTCACCATAAAGTAATTTCAATATTCTAAATTAGCAAATTATTTCCATTTTAGCCAATTGAATTTCTATGTGTGTCTAAAATTATTATTTTTATTTTTCTCAAAAAATACAATAATAATTATTTCATTTACGAAAATAGTATATCTAAACATCTAACTATATTTCTAAAACTTATATATTTCTTTATAAATATTTTATATATATATGTGAAAACATTATAAATAAATTTAAAAAATTATTTATTACTCTTTATATTATTATATATAATTGATATGTTACAAATATATCATTTAATTAATTATATTACTAAAGTGTTGTTTCACAGAAACTCAATCGTGCATGTAGAACAAGAAAAGAAGGTTCTGGGTGTAATATAAGCGATAAAATTTATTTAAAAAGGTAATTTACTATGAAAGATGTCGGAGTTACACTTGAAAGCTATGGATGTTGTTTTCTGTGTCAACTAAGATGCATTTGGATTGTGAAGAATGATGTACTGCATCTGTTTTCTTTATAATTTCATTTTTTTATATTTGTTTGAGATAATTAAAGTAGAATAGAATTCATATTCTTAATATGTTTCAATGATTTCAAAACACAATAGTGATGGTACTGTTGAGGGATGTAATCTGGATGAGAGTTATTTTTTTTTGTTTTTTGAGACTGGATTGTCAAGAAAAATGATTTTCAAGAAAAAATTATTCATGTATACTTCCATTCAAGAAAATATTTTCATCATGGAAAATGAAATATGCTTGTGGTTATAAATGGAGAATTTTCAGGGCTTGGTATGAAAAACATGGTTGGAGTGTTTTTTGTAGATTAATAACTTGTATGAATGTTATTGAAGAGCATCAGTGACCTATAGGAATGTTATAGTACATACCTATTCCTATTTTGAAATTATATCAAATTTCCATGGATTTATTGAAAACAATCCCATCATAGATTTTGAATCATGTTCCATTTTGGCGATAGTGGATCAACTCACAATGTCTTCTGATTGCATTACTATTCTTGAATCTTGTTCGGTATAGTAATTGTTTAAATTAATTATCATAGAATTGGTAAAGACACATAAACTTCAAGTTTTAATAGTATCTGGCTGATAACTGAGGTTTAAATCTCGTTTTTGTAAATCCTTACCATAAGACAATGGGATTTAGATGACTATGATTACAGAGTCTCATCCTCAAATTGATGTACAATCATAATGGAAGATATTATTTTTGAAAGACATGTTGTTGGTGTGTGTAATGGATTTTGGTGGTACATGGTTGGATCAAAAAACAATATCGGAGTTATCATATAACAACATTTATCATTTCCCGATATATATGGATTATTTTAAAGCATTTTAATAGAGCCCTTGTAGTTCTCTAAATTGATGGTTAGAAACATGGGAGACTACACTGGTAGGGTAGAGCCTAGTCCAAGAGATAAAATAGAATATACAATTGATTAGTAAATAGATGGTGATACCTCATCATTATCATAAATTATATTCATATAATAGTTGATTGATTTTTTTGAATGAGGTGAGTGAGAATGTGTTCTTGAAAATATACCCAACATTTTGGTGTCATCATTTTAGGATGCCGAGAAGGTTATCTTATTGATACATGACCCCTATTGAGATACATGAACAAGTTAGTGATGTGAAATATCAAATACATTTTCCCTAATTTTTTTTGTTTAGTACAATGTTTTTGTAATGTATCTCAATTGAAAAAGAATAAACCCAATTCTTAACAAATGATTTTAGGGGATCACATTGATCTAGATCCACATACATTGTTGGTTCATGTTCCATTATGGATTGTGAATAGGAAATTGAAATTATTGAGTTGTAAGATCATTGTTCTAGTGCATGTTTTGTGCAAACATGATTATATTCTAGAAACAAATGTGAATGTAAAAAATAAATTTCCAAACAATGACCCAACTTCATTATAGAACACAACGGTTTTTTACTTTTCAAGCATGAAAATTTCAATGGTATGGAGATTTCAAAAACTCCAATTTCAAGTAAGTAAAACATAATATATATAGTATATGTATTTAATGTGTTTGAGAGAATTTGTGGAGGGTTTGGAAAACTTTTAATATGTTTTTAGGATTTTATTGAAGTTAACTGTTTCTAGAATGGTTAGTAGAAGCCACAAAACATATATACGATACCATGAAATGTTAGATAGTGGGATCTAGGAAGGCATATAGTTTGACGCCTAGTAATCCCAAATAGTGTAGATACCTATGAGTAACAATGAAAAGTGGATCATCGGTAAAAGTAAATTGGACGACTATATTTCTAACCATTCGAACCAACAATGAAAATGATGGTTGGAGGTAGTGGCTGGCATATGGTGGATTCATCTTTTTCCGAACCGTGTGAGCTAACCATGCATAGTTAGATCTTAGATCCAAAAAGTGTATCTCACATTGTTCAGACACCAAAACACATATTTATTCTCCATTTTTTTACCTAAACTAATTTATCATCCTCCCAATGGCTTTTTAGACACTACCCTTTGATCCAAAAAATTTCACTTGTAGAATATGGTTCGTTGAAGGCCATACTTCATGGTAAGTCTTTGTTATGTTTGTTTTCCTTAGATCTACTTTTATTCCTTGTATTTGATTCATATATCTAGTTTTTTGGGAATAGATCTACGATACTTAATGTTTATTATGATGCAAATTTTCTATGTTGATGTTAGGGAAAGAGGTATGTGAAGATTTTTTAGAGATTAAACACGTTTTTTTAATAATTACTGTCATCATTCCTTTTAAAAATATTTAATGTGTTAGGTGGTTTCTCTCTCAAATCCAATTATTAGAACATTAATAGTTTTATTAATTGTAATTTTTTTCTTTATATTTATATTACATTTTTTGTTCAATTCTTGATGGAATCCCCCAATTTTGACGACATATGGAATTGTATAAATTTTTTTACTGGGTGGAATGTGATAGGAGTATTATTATTTAGGATGATAGTTTTAATATGATTTTTTGGTTTTAATACAAGGAATTGTTTCTTTTGTAAAATTATTTTTTTTATTATAATTATGTGGAATTGATTATGTTTTTATTGTTGTTGTCGCAAATGGTTAATACAGAATTGAATGGGATAAATATTGTTTTTGAAGTACCACCATCAATGTTTTTCACTATTGAAATTATGTTCCACCATAAATTTTAACACGACAATTAAATAGTTGAGTGTTTGTGTGATTGACTGTGTTAAATGGAATGGATTAGGGAAAATTATATTTTGATATTTTGAATGAAATTTTTGGTTGATTCCATATAAATGGATATTGTTGGTAAAATTTTTTAGTATGAATTTTTTTAACATTGATATGGGTTTTACTTTTATATAATAATTTTTGAATTAAGTTATATACTGTATTTATATAAATATGATATCTTTTTATTATACTAGTGGCATGACTATGGATGTCATTTGAGGAAAACCTACTATGTTTCATTACTCACCACTTATATGTCACATTTGTGATTTAGAAAATACCCGTTTATCCATATACAAGTAGTGTAAATGTAAAAAATTTAACTATTTATTATATTTTGATACATTTGATGTAATTTGGATTTTATAATGGAAATTTTTGGGTGTTTTGTTGTTATGTATTTTGATACTTTTATCATTATTGGTTTTTTCTTCAACAATGTAGTCGATGATGATATTGGTTTCCCCTTGATACTCTGATATAGTGGGTATAATTTGTTATATATTTATTTGAATTATTTTGTGACAATTAATCATATATTGTTTTTAGTTTTGGTATGTTTGGGTTTGGTTATTTTATTTTCAATGGTAAAATAAACCCCTGGAATGTATAGAATCCCTTTGAATTTATTGAAGGCATTTAGCATCATGGGGATAACATTTAAAAGCCCAATATAAATTCCACTTCAACTCAAGACAATAATGAAAGACATGATATTAATGTTTCTAAAAATGGATAATGATATTTATAATTATGAACAATCTATCGAGATTACTTATTATTAATAAAATGTTCTAGAAAACGAGACTACTCACTGGGTAAATGTTTTATATCAAAACTATATAATTGATGAAGCTACAGAGAACATGAGGATATAAATAGGTATGATTATCCTATGTTATTTATATTAAAGTGATAAAATTTTGATATTTTAATTCAATTTAATATTTATAGAATGTAATAAATTAATATTTTATATTACATATTTTTTTTAATAAATTTACTCTCAATGGTAGCTTGCGTTAAAATGTACTTCAGGATTTAACAAAAAAATATACGTTTAATTCAATTTATTTAAACATGGTCATTATTATCTTGACATTAAATTTTGAGGTACAAATATTAATAAATAAATTTTAAAAATTACTTACTGGAGTCTATGATAAATAAAATATATTTACAAATATGTATTAAATCTTTAGTAAAGTATTGATACAAAAACAAAATATATTTTTTTCTCAAATAATGATTATTATTGAATTTCATATTCAAATAATATTATTATCTTTTCCAAATTTATATACATTATATGAAATAATGAGTCACATCTTTTAAAAAAAAAAGTGCAAATTGGATTGTGGTTTTTTATTTATCGAAAATGTTTAATTTTTTAATTAATATAAAAAATACTATTTTTTATTAAAAATTTCATTTCCATATATGGAAATTACAATATTTATTTTATAATATGATTTAAAATGTCAAACTACATCAGTTATGTAACATTTAATACAATTTAGGTTATTTAAATCAATTTTGTATTGAATTTTGTTATTAAAAAATTCCATACATATGAAAAAAATTAATTTATAATATCCTCATTTTTATCATGTATACTGTTATAATTTTAAATTAAATTCATTCATATCGATGAATTATATTCGTAAAGATGATTTTTTTTTTAATTTTAAGGATTAAAATTATATAACAAAATATACTTAAATTTCTTATTAATTATTAGTAATCACAATAATAATTGCATACCTCAATTATGGAAGAATAAAATTAAATGGGGGTAAAAATAAAATTATATGAGTAAAAATGACCAAAAAACAAGCCGAAAAAATTTTTTATGGAAAATTTTATACCATATATCATAAAATATTAAATATATATATAGTTAAGACTTTTTAAATGTTTAAAATGTGTGTATAACTTTTTTGATTCAAAAATTCAATGTCTGCCCTCTTCCACAATATTAAATGGTCTCCTTCCATCATCTTTTATTCAATAATGAATATCCTTTATAATAAAATTCCTACCTCAATGAAATCCATAATTTCCTTTCCACATACTATATGAATTATTTTCTAATCTATTTTAAAATTATTTTTATACTAACCTAAGATGTTAATCTGAATAAGTGGTATAATTATTTACTAAGATTTTCTAATATTTTTTATTCATCCACGTCGTTCAAATATTTTTCAACTATGATGATATAATAAAATTATTATATCCTATATATTGAGATTTTATTATTTTTATGGAACATCCTAAATCTATAAATTCTTCCACCTAATGGGAACTAAAACTATTGGTCATTTGTATGACGAACTATCTCCTCCCGAACAAATGATATTCATTTTACATCACTACCTCCCACATATTTATATAATAATGAAATTAATGATATTATTTGATATTTATAACTTTTTTAGACTCTTATAATTATAATTTCACATATGAAATCATACCTACTATGTCATTTGAAAACGCAACATATCTTGTGTGTACATACGTACCACCACCTAAACGAACTGCTGTGATATGTTTTTCTATTTATATTAATAATTATGGTAATATGGACATATAAAATCAATAAATATCATATATATGATGTAAAAATGAATCTATAAATGTGGATTAATATTTAATTTTCTTTTAATCCATCTACAGAGAAAATTAAAAATTATTTTTAAATAGGTATTCCATACCTTCTCTTTGAATGATATAAATCATTTTTTTCATTATTTAGAATTAGTTGAATTGTATAAAAATATATATACTTATTGAATATATGTTATATATATTTACTTTATAACATTATAAATATTTTTGGTGGATTATTAGTGAAATTGAAAAAATATAACAAACCAAAATATATACATAAAATGATGTAATTATTACATAAATTCTGATATGAACTACAGATAATTAATAAATACATAATAAAAAAAGATTCGAAAAAATTATCTTTTATCTTATATATTATTATGGTTGTATAATTGATTTATAATAATATTATAATTATTATAATATATGATTAAATGTGTATGAATAAATATGTGGATTTGGGTAAGGTATTTATATTTACTCTATTTTTAGGAGACATATTCCATATTCAGTACTCATTTATTTTGTGTGGTGTATAAATAATAAAATAGACATGTTATATCAATTATATTATTTATATAATTATTTTCAAAACTAAATTTTATTTTCTTCGTAAATTTGGGTAATAAAAAACAATATTCTAATGTAGTAAGATATTTTTGTCTCTATTTTATTTTCATGGGACACAATATATATTAACCATATGATTCTCCCTGGTTCAAAATATTATTTAAATGAATATATTTTTATGATTATTCTCAATAGTATTTCTCTCTTCTGTTCAATATCCATTTTCAACCATTTCAATGTTATATAAAAATTATATATATAAATATATTATTAAAATCCAATTATTAATTAAATTGATTTTTTTTCCAGGTTTTATATTTTACTATTTTTTTAAGGAAACCACATTTCATTTTCTGAATGTGGTACATTTTTATTATTATTGAAATTGTGAATATAATATTTGTTTTACCAAATATACTTTTCATGTGTCATGACTACTCATTTATTTGAATATTTTATTCCGATTTTTTAATGATATATTAAACTAATATTCATTATATATTTTTTTATTTTTTTTAAAAAAATAATTGATTTTGTAGTGGAATGATTATTTTATTCAGTAAATGTTAAATTTTATCTTTTAAATTAATTTTAAATTTATGATGAAATCCTATGACATTTCCTATTAATTTTATAGATATGATCAAATGATAAAATCATTATCCTCTAACTATATTATTTATGAATATCTATATAATATGTTAATTAATTTCATTTAGTTTCCAGAGGTTATTTTTTTGAAATTATATTTTTTTACAAGAAATGTAATGATGAAATGATGAAATTTCTATGAAACCCATTTATTTTCCAGGGAATGTAATATGATGAATTTTTTATGAAACCCATTTCATTTAATGGGGTATTATGTAATAACTAATATATAATGTTTTAACTGACATAATTATTATATTATTTATGTGATTGAGTGGACTTATTTTACCCCACAATTCATAATTTAATGATTTAATTCTGATGAGATAAATAGTACTTAAATAGTGGGAAAACCAAGTTTAAAAGGGGAATTATTCCAATTTTATAGTCCTACAAATTAACCATGACTACAATGATGGTTTATGAGAGGAACCATTTTACAATGATATCTATGGAAATGTTGTGTAACTATAATAGAAATGATTATATTAAAATTATGAGTATTCCATAAATAAATGTGTTAAGCATGTGTCATTCTGACATGGATCTGGTAATTTGAATACATTGATAATCATTTTATATTTTATATTATAATATTTTCCATGACTCAATTTATTGATATTTGAAATTCTAGATATGGTTTTCAAATGTTATAATTATTTTTTCATACAGTTTTTCTTATATTATAATTTTTTGATCATTGATATAGCCATTATTTATCATTAATGGGAACAACATATAACCCTTTCATGTGTTCTCTTTCCACAAGGTATAAAGAATGTCTTAATGCATGATATGACAAAGTATGGTACATGATATTAATATCTTTTTTGGGGAATATTTAGAACACGTATGAACCATTTGATTGGTTTTTCATGTTACCAAAGACACTAGAGTGATATAATAATGGCATTGGTCATCTAATAATAAAATAAATATTCATCTATTCGGATTTAATATCTATGAATGAAAATTTTGGTTCATTAAACTAAAGATAGTAGACATGAGATTTCACATTTATTGAATCATTTAATCACCAAAGGAGATTATGGAGTAATAATTTAATATGATAAGAATAACCATAAAACTCTCCCAAATACCACATTGTTTAGGACTATCCTTCCAACTTCAAGTCATTAAATGATATAAAATATATTTCCTAATTCGAGGAGCCTCGATCAACTGGTGAATGGTTTTATTGAGAGTTATTAATAGTAAAATTTATTATATTATAGATTTACTTATTCAATGGTGTAAATATTATAAAATATTTAATTTTATATTTATTCAATTATAGTAGACATTTAACTTTAAATAATCAAAAAATATTAAGAACAATTTTCTAACTTTTTTGCAACATGATGGAGTTATTTGAATACATAATTGAATAAATTTTCTATTTTATAGTGTAAATATATCAATATCCATTACCAAAGTATGTTTTAATAGATATAGAGACATGGATGGTATTATTGTTCAGTTGGTGGGAGGATGATATTATGGTTTGTGTAAGATAATTCATCTATTAATTTTCAGTTAATTTATAAATTATTTTTGTAATCTTATCTAACTTTAATATTGTAATAGTTACATAGAAATATAGTCTCAAAATTTATACCTTCATAAATTGTAACACATATCATATTATTTATTATATAATCAAATGAAAGTTTTAAAAAATATGTGAAATGAAAATATAAGGCATTTCGCTGATTTGAAGACGATTCATTTACCATTTTACATCTACCACCTCTTCATGAAAAATAGAAAAGGTCTAGATTGGAAAAAAAAATTGATGTATATTTCCTTTCAAATAAATCATGTAGACGATATGATGTTACATAATAAATTGTTACCCATAATTAATATTATATTTTAGTAATTTTATCAATCTAATATATCAGATGAGAATATTTTATAAAGATACACTTCAAGGAGAAATGACATGTTGTTCTTTAATATCTCATGGAATTATATATATTATTTTAATTATATTATGAAATATGGAACACTCAAGCCACACGATAGGGTATTAGGGTGACATTAGTTTAAAAAAAATCCTCACAACTCTATTGTTTAATATTTGGGGTCCAATATAAGGAAGAAATATATTAATTGAATGCATGAGTTGTGAAACATGATTGAGCCGATAAAGGATATACATAAAATATCATCATCTTAATTTCATATAGATGTGTCGAGATATATAGTATCTTTGAAAACTATTGAATTGGATTTCAATCCTCCTCATGTAGACCTATCCCTTTACTATAAGTTTCCGGTTGGAGAACCCCGTGAAAATAATTTAACAAATAGAATTTTATATCATTTTGGAAATTATGCACAACCCTTGAATATGTAGTTTGGTTAGGTAAGTGTAAGGGTACATGATACTATTAATCTAACAGTTCATGAGTCATTTTATTCTGAGGAAATTTCTATTAATTTAAAATGTATTGGACATTTTTTTATCAATGTAATAATTTTCATCAAGTGAAATATGTTATATGAGTTGTTTTTAATTATTTATTTATCATAAAATTAAATATTTATTATAATAGTTTCTTTTATTTTACATATATATATTTGTGTATAAATTTAAAGTAAAAATATAAAAGGGTAGAAAAATTTAGGGTTCTAGTAAAACCAGATAATCCTCAGAATGATGATTTAGAACTAAATTTATCAAACACATTTCCAATAAAATATAATTATTAAACAATTTTGATGACTAATGATATATTTGTATGTGATTATATGTTAGATATTTTTAAAAAAGAAATCATAAATATTATAAAGGATTATTAGCTTAATTTACCTATGTTGTAGTTGTTTTCCATGTTTGTAAATTTTAATTTCTAATTTATTTTCATTAACTAATCACATGTTATATTGAATTATTGAATTATTTATTTTATAAGGTATCTCAATAGTGTTTTTATCCAATGTGATTATATATTTGTTAATTGTTTTATTCAACAAAAATAGATTATAATATGGGTGAAATTTTTTAACTATGAATCCATAATTGAAAATATATAAATATATATACATGATTAAAAAATTAGATTTGATGTTGGTGATATTTATTCATTGAATAGAATTAGAAAATAAATAATTAGGAGCACATGGTTGTGATGGGGATCGAGATGCTTGTGGAGATCACCCAATAATATTTATGTTTATTTTCTTTTAATATAGTATTGTATAATGTAGATTGATTAGTGAATAATATTTTAGTTTATGAAACATTATAAAGACATGCATGCGTATTTTATTTAATTCATATGATTATTTTTCATTTATTTATGTACTGAATCTCCTTTTGTCTTATATTTAAAATTTATTTACCATTGTGCAACTCTAATCATGATGGTATAGATTCCACACTATCACGTCCTTATATCCTTGCTTCTTATCGGCAGCCTTTGGCATATGGGGAGGCATACATGAGGCCATGAGACCCACCAGTCCATCTAGAATATTGGTGGACACTCGGGAAAGGATGTTACATGGTCATTACAACATGAATTATCATATTCACCAATAGATTCACATGCAATTCATATTCCTTGAAATATATATTCATTTAATTATTTACATTGAAGGAATTTCTTATGGCTACTGAATGTTCCTTGGTTGTGATATATTTTTACGCCATAAACATCTTCTATAGGAATGTGAATTTTTTTCAAAAAAATATTAGCATCAATCGAATTTGTTTTAATATAACGCATATTGGTGCATCATAAATGGGTAATTATAATCAATATATTCTATGTGAACCAAATTGTAGTAGATATGGATCAAATTTTGTTATCTGGGTACTAATTTGTATTTATAATGATTATGGACCTTTTTAAATTAGAATGGTTAATTCATCATATCGATGAATTATATTTTAAACATTACATTATGAGAAAAAATTCATGGGAGGATAGTTACAATTACATGGGAATTGATATAAATTTTTATTGTGTAGGGGGGGTTTCAATCGTTGGAGGTTAATCCATTTAATTTGACATTGTATTACATATATAGAAATATAGAAACATAAAATGATAATTGATAATTATAATTAAAAATGATTTCTCATAAATAGGAATTGACTGTGAAACATATGGTCTTATTTGATACTTAACAAGAAATTGATCCCTCCCATATAATAGAATTGTATTGATGAGAATTTATAAACATACCAATAAAATAAGATATTACCTAAGTAGTTGGGAAAATATGACTTCGTTAGTGATACTTATGATTGTATAGATGATATTTGTGAATGATGACTGTTGGGACTTGATTCCTTACTCATTATAATTGAGATATATCTCTTTACATTTTCCAAATATTTTTCTGATGTGTGTTCTTATTATTTGTAGAGTATTCCACCACAAAATCCATGTACATTACACCATGAGGGTGGTGACCATCATACTCCCGAAATGGTGGACCCTTATTTTGAAATATTACATATATGGGTTTCACCTATAACACCATAGGATGTTCCCAAATATAGAAATTATGCTCACATTCGAGAAATTTTACCATGCTTGAGAAAGTATATATATGGTGCTCGTCATCATAAAATTATTATGTTTGAGATTTCCCATGCATTACAGTACCAACATCCTCCCATAATAATAGGGGGTGGATGTCCTATTGATTCTAATTCGTGGATATAATATATTTTTTTTCTTCATGAATCTTCACATATTTCAAGAGTGGAGGGGAAATTGCACCACCTATATTCCACAGGATTCTTCACTGCACTGGGGGAATGATGTTATTAGGGGTAGTCATTATTAGTGAACGGTCAAGGAAGAATTAAAGACTATCTCCTATGATAAATGTTTCCCTAAGACATTGGGATATGAATGATCCAGGGAGTTCATGATCCTTGGAAATGGTACTATGTTATTAATGAACTATTCAACCTGAATCACTGAGACATAATGATGTGCATTGATTCTTACTAGTGATGATCTATCATGACTGAGACTCTACAATGATGGGATCATGTAATCTACCATCTATTAGATAAATTTTTTTCTTCCAATCTACTATTTATATGATAGTAATATAAGCTCATATAATGTAACAAATGAAGTATTATGACATTACATGGAATAGAGGGTCAGTGATGAGACAAGCTAGTAGTTCATTTAGTGGAATAAAACATCACCTTGGGGATTATAATCAATATAGTGGATGATAGAGTGTGTACATGAGTATTTCTGTTATACAACATTAGATTGGATTATTGGGGTAATTGATGTCATATTGGGAAAGATACAGTCTTTAGTGTTATTCTTTCATCCATATGGGTTATATTAAAACGTTTTTCTAGATTATTCTACTATTTTTGTGTGAAAGGGGACCCCCACAAGCTCTACCATCAGGAGTATGATCAATGACTCCACATCAGAATGGAACCTAGAGTAGCACCAGGTGAACACACTAAGGAGGAGGTCATGGTTAGGATTTGTAGACATCTAATTTACCACGATAGTAGAACGGACCTTATTAGGGAAGTTTGGATATAGGTTTTGGTAATGGATCATGATAAAAGGAATGCATTAGATTAGATACCAAAGTAGGAGAGCGTAGGAATGTCTACTATATGATGTAATATTCTATTAGATTATAATATCTTATATACTTTTTCAATATATGTGCTCCAGAATAAATTAATTAAATAATTATCATGGAAACAACTAAGTATTAAATTCAGAACTTTTGTGTGTCAATGACCTAATACATGGCATAAATTTTATTAATTGAGGGTATATTCTAATGAGAGGTCTAACATCATGGGATTTTAAGTTATCACTTATTAAGAAATATCATTATCATTGAGATTAATGGATTTTGTGTCATAATTTTTATGGATTGGATTATGTCTTGTCATGTCCACATTAACTGTTATTTCTAATGGCTGAATTTTACAAGACCAGATTATGGTAGATATGATCATATAAGAAAATGCGATGTATAAGCTGATTGATCTAGACTAGAGAATCGTGCTAAGGGTGAGTAGTTACATTGATTTCAAAAATTGTCTCTAAGAATTACATGATACATCATATAAATTTTCCTCTAGAGGTGGATCGTTTTCACTATTTATTCTCTTAAAATTTTTATAGACTACATCTTGAGAGAGTGGTAGAGTTTATATTCATTTTCTTATTTGGAGTTCCAATAATATGAAATGCATCTTATTGATGTAACATAGATTTATCTAAGAACTCAATATAATGATGGATGATTTTGAATATTAGTGTTTTATCCAAACCAATATGTCTCCATGGGGTTCTCTATAGACTTATCAAATAAGGAAGATGGGAACCACTAACATTGTATGGATCAATGATTATTGAATCATATTATATTTATGAAATGGTATAATTTAACTAGAATAAATGATATCATATAACATATATGGGGAGATGTAGAGTTATCAAGGATCGATATAATTTAAGGTTATCATCATTTTCTCATAAGGATTTTTTATATACCATGTTCATCTTTCTGAACTCGGTACAGTTTATATGGGTACATGTCTATTTCATTTGGTATTATGAATTCCCCATAGTTTTCAGATCCATTATTATTAGTGTTTTACACACCTACATGGATTACTTCTTCATGGTTTTTTTTGATGACATATTATTATATTGTCATACTCAAAGAGTCCAGGACAAACATCATGAGTACAAATTGAATAGACTGATAGAGAATCAATTATATTATATACTCACAATGTGTCACATATATAATGAAAAGGTTCACATATTGGAAAATATTATCTATAAATGAGGTGTATATGTTGACCTTTATAATGATAGTGTTGTTATTTACATAATGTATCCAATGATGTGTTCGATAAATGTGGTTTCATGGGGTAGTTTGGTAATATTGATATTTTATATTGGACTTATAACTCATTGTGGTACCCATTAACCATACTACTATGATGGTTATGAAATAATGATGTCAAATTCATGTGATAAGACGTTCATGTGATAAAATTAAGACATAATTCTACAAAGATCATGGTTATAAAAGATCAATTTAGTGGTTTTTGAGTGTTCTACAATTCATCATGCATAATGATGGGTGAAGTAATGATTCATTATTATCATGTTTTTGTGAAAAATGTAATGCTAGTTGATACATCAGGTGCATAATTACCCTAAATTTGATAACAACCTCTCATCATTTGTTCACGTATTATGTTGATGGATTCATTATTCCGTGGGATTGATCTTAGGGATGTTTACAAACCAGCCAATTCCTCCAGTATATATATACATTATGTGTATTGAATATCATATATTGAAGATAGGTCAAATAACATCAGTAATTTTTCTTAAATCTCTCCTATAAAACTAGAAAATGCAATGATATAGTTGATGTGTTGATCCCAAAAAATCAAGCACAATCCATTCGGGTACCCACTAATTAATCAAAATTGAGGGCCAATTTTTTTGATAATCATATAAAGTTTCAATAGAGACACAACAAAAATTTTCTTATAGACTTGGATGATTCCTATTCACACTTGGATATGGTGAATATATGTATGTTTTAATACCCTGATGTTTTTGTCATATGAGAAAATATTCCATGTGAGGACCCACCCTTGAATTGGTATGCCAAAAAATATAAGATCATAGATTTTAAGGGGATAATATAGGTTCGTACATTGAAGTGAGAGGGTACTATGTGAGAATAAAATTCTTCTTAGTGGATAGTACACCTAATATTTACCATGATTTATCATGATAATCCATGATAGTATTGATTGCATGGTATGAAAAATAATATTACAGATTTAATCACCATGTGTTCCACCTATAATTAGTAGATGGTAGGACCATTGTGTCCCATAGGCTAGTTATAACCCGTACTATCATCGTAATGGAAATTATATTCCTCCCTAATCAATTTGTTTATATTATTACTTTGTTCACCTCTAGGCACTGACATAGATTGTGTAGTTATCAATATGATGATATGGGTAGACATCAAACTTATTATTTGTGAGTCCTTCTAAGTGGATGGTATTGGTTTATTATATATACATGAAAGACTACATAGTTATTCTTCAAATATTAATTTAGAGAGGTATTATCATTTCATATAATGATATTGGAAAGGGTTATAGAGAGATTTGGGTACATAGGTGTTGCTGAGCACAACATTCCACACTCATACTGGTGACAAGTCAGAATATACTATTCATATGTTGGAGGATATGTTATGAGATAGTTTCACTTTTAATGGGTCCAAGGATAAATATATTACTAAAATAAATTTATCCTATAATAATATATTCCTAGAAATAATTTTTATGGATCATTATGAGGCCTCAAATGGATGTCTATGTAGTTCCACTATGTTATAAATAAATGTAAGGGAAGCATTTATGCAATGGAATTATCTTATGCCTGAGACATTAATAAAAGGATTATTTTTATCAAAATGTGTATTTATACTACTCAATCTATACAAAAAGCTAATTCTTATCTCTATAGATGGCATCTAGAGGTCTAGGATGGGAAACATGATCACTTATGAGTATCACATAGGCTTAGGAGTATATTCATACAAATGTAATGGAAATATACATCTGCAAGTTTTCATGAATTCTATTATCCTATATAGATTTAGTCTGGTATCAGATTATTAGTTGTTACCTCTTAGGTAACATTTCATGCAACATGTATTACACATTTCTTAGTTTTGATGTTACTATGGTGACCCGTCACTTAGTTTTAATCATGTGGATGATTAATTGGATTCCAATTATTCTTTTAAAGAGTATCCATTCAAATAATTTTTCACATCTTGGAGTATTTTTGGGGAATTTTATCTAATCTGGTATGGGTCATATGGTATCATGGCCCTTTTGAGGAAGAGTTATAGGATATATTTGTTGATATACATGATCAGTGGTTGGATCTTTTCTCAGTTGATATTTTACCACACAAGGACCAGAATATTAGGGATGAGTTCCTTTAAGGGGGAAGAATATATGATAATTCTATTTACCTTATCTATAAATTGTTTAATTTTTAGTAAAACCATCTTCATGTTTTCATTATGGATTAAACCCATTGACTATAACATTATCCAAGTCAGTCATTTAGTTTTTCATATAGTGGTAGGTTTGCAAGATCCATGATATAGAATAAATAGAGGCTACAAATTTATAATACAAGACATGTATTCATCTTGATAGATCACATTTAATAATTATTTAATTATTTTAATTAAAAATAAATTATTTGAATTGGACATTCCATACAATGTTCACATTGCACATTGATTTTTCCCTTAGGGGGGAAACCTGATGATTAAATTATGCATGGAAATTTAAAAGACATGTAAATGTTGTGATATTTTTTATGGTTTATAACACCATTATTATAATTTACCCCTTCCCATCTATTGCTTCTAAAATAAAATATCTTCTCTATAATCCATTCGACACCCTGATGTATGACTTTATCCCATCTCCCCATCAATACAATGGATCGAGTGTCATCTATTAGTTGGGGTTGACACCAGTAATCTCTCCATTCCACTATCTCTTTTTTTGTTTAATTTTAAACATAAATGTTATTTTGGAGAAATTTATTATTACCAAATTTTAGATACTATAATGATTCTTGGTGTTCTTGCCATCTAGACCAGAAAATATAAAAATATTGAAAAATGAGAGTACTTCAAGACTATGGTTGGGGTTTTATGAATTATCTATAATGGTCTCAAAATTTATAAATATACATCATTGTGCACACACCAGTTTTAGTATGAGTTTCTCCATAAATTAATCTACATTATATTCAATAATCTAAATTGATAACAAATGAAATAATGAAACCTTTTGATATCATTTTGAATATATTCCTCAACGTGGACAACCCAATTATAGTGTGTACACTTTTATTTCTCTTCATCACAACTATATTATTTTTCTACACACTATTTATATAATTATTTTACACTCTATATCACATATACCTTATCCTTTCTAATTAATTTGAAAACTGTAACCATGTACTATTTTGTTATGTATAATAAAATAAAATTTAAGGATACAAGTATTAATTTAATTTGATTGATTAATAAATTAATATAAATGACATATAATTTAAACATATAAAATATATATAGTGATTACATCATGTGGAACATTTTCTTCATTAATGATCTAGAATTTGAGTCGTAAGGGAATTACTTTAGTGATCACAAGAAACGATTCTAATTAATTTAACCATTTTTAAATGTATATATCCACAGTGTAACAAATGCTTTTTCAATTAGTGTATTCATGTAATGATGATGTAGGATCCCTTCATTTTCTCCCTGGAAATTTGAATTCCTCGGATAAAACTCCTTGAATTTTTCTTGAAGGCTATCTCATGTGCTTCCATAAATAATTCTACTCAGGACCTGACATTCATGACGTCAAATTTATGATGAATGTACACCATATAATCTACTAAAAAAATTATTGTTATATTCCATAAGGGTAACTCATAGATTAAAATTAATACATTACACTAGGATGATTGGTTTGATGAAATGAGATGGTTCGACCTTATATCGTCTTGGATTCCATGGTTTCTCCAAGGAAACTCTATTGTAATCTTTATCATTTGATGTACTACTTAAAACCCTATATATTAATTGTATTATAATATTCAACATAATAAAAAAAATCAATTCACGATAAGAGACACCAACTGATACTATAGTAGGTGCGGGGTGTTTACATTCATGCTAATTTACATTTGATATAAATGAACAGTTAGATATTTTTATACAAAAACATTACTTTTTATAGATTATGGTGGTGGTGGAAAAATAATATTTATCTCAAACCCTTTCCAGGGAACCATTGTCACTTATGATTATTATATGATTACAAGTGTGGAAAAAGTGAAGCCTCATGTTTTGGGAATTATACATCTTTCTTTAGGAGGCGAGTTTGGTACCAGATGGCTTTGTGAGTTCTCAGTAATCATGGATAGTAATTTCCAATATTATTATTATAATTTATTGTATCATGTATTAAAATGTATTCCAGCATCCATATATACATGATTTACTTTTTTAAATAGATGATTTATAATCAATTGTATATGATACATAAAAATTTTATTTCTATTATGTTGTATTCTTAAACAACAATTTTTTATCCAACTGTGGTTGGGTTTTTTCATGGGTTTATTCAATTTAACAAAAAACAAATTCCAAATAGTGTCATAATCGACAAAAAATAGTTTTTAAAACAAATATAATATTATTAATTGATATAATGGTCCTAAAATTATATAGATCAGAAAAAAGTCTTGTATAATAATATATATGACATTAATAAACCAAATGGGATTCGATTGGCAGTATATAATACGATTATTAACCTTATAATGTAATAATACAATAAGACCCGGTAAAAGTTAAATTATTTAACTTATAGTTAATTATAAATTATAATGTTAAAATGATAACCTAAACATGTCTAAAACCAATTGGATGAGATTAATTATACCCATTCCAAACTTATACTCAACATAAGTCACTTTGGGGCCATTGTAAACCATGTATGAATTTATTAAAAAATAGTATTTTATGTTTTTTCAAAGATCCCCTCACCCCTCTTATAAAATGACACTTCTCCTTCTCTCAAATTCACACCTCCAAATCCATTTTACTCAGCCAAACCATGCCAATATATCCTCCCAACTAACCTAAAATTATCCTTTAGGATATCCTTTGGTCAGAAATCCAACCTAAAGAGACATTTTGATCAAATCAAAAGAAAAAACACGACGAAGAGGTAATGATTTCACCAACCTCTTTCATGTTCTCTTATTATTCCACATACTATTTCATTGTTGTTTCAATTATAAAAAAATAAATATAGTATCTTATATATACTATGATGTTATTATAAATATGGAAAACTATATTTATTATTTTATCCATCTTATGAATGATAATATCACCATGTGTGCGTGCGTACGACTTACCAACTAAACGCTCTGGTGTAATTAGTTATTCAACACTATGTTATTTGGATGGATATAATGATGACTAATATGTATATAAATAATTAATGTAACATGATAATGTATCTAAAAAATTAATATACCATCCAATTCTGAACCTTTAATGAAATTATTTTTTCGCTTGTGCGTATGTACGGATTACTATCTCCACAATGCGATAAGATTCATTTCCACGTTCACCATTCATCGACGATAATAAAAATATATAATACTAATAAGTTTTTAATATAATAAATAATAATTCTACAAGAGATATATGTATTTATATATATATATATATATGTACTTACATATATATTTTTCACATAGTTTAGTTCAATATGATGTTAAAACGAAAACGATGTTTAAGCGTAGGTACGGACTACCGTCTCTATAAACAGTGTTTTCACATCATATATATGCCTATTAAACATATTTATATTGTAAATATATATGATATATAAATCATATTTTTTATTCTGGAAGAATTTAAATCTTGATCTACGTGATACAGTCAAGAGTAATAAGTTAAAACGCGTACGATAAAGAAAGAGATTACAACCTGAAATGTAAATTTAACATGGAAATTATTATTAAATGGATAGTATAATGTCATAAATTAATCATTTATGGTATCATAAATATTAATATGGTTACGGTATAATATAAAAACATACAATGATCTTCATACAAGAGGTTAAACGTACCCTCTACTGAAGAAATGTTCAAGGTAAGGGTTCATTCACCAATCTAATTATTATCCGAGATTGTTTATGTGTATGTATTTACTGGGAAATATTTATCATCCATGCCCATATTTCATAAAAAATATTTCCAAATGTAATTTTTACATATTTTTGAATGGTACCCATTATCAAGATCAGTGTTTTAAATGTTTTATTGATTTGTCTTTCTAAATCGTTTTAATAATGTCCATGATTTCAAAATGATTTTATGGATTTATTTTTATGGACATGAATATTTTTAAATGACAATTCTTGTCAAAATATTCAATGTGGAATGGGACACATTGATTCACAAATCTCTTTTAAATTACTTCCTTTATCAATGTGTTACTTTTAAATGATTGACAAAAAGGTTATTTCTCTCAAAATGTTTTACTCATCATTTTCAACATTGTCAGAATCCTTTACAGGATATTAATTTTGATTCAGGTTGATTTATTATAATAAAATCATCCATATTTTATTGAATTAGTATTGAAATGTTTGACTGTGGATGTTCTATTTTCATATCATTCGGGGTTTATGGTTAATGTATTCACATTTCTTATGCTAGTTTTAATACAAATGTTTCGGTTATATATCAACCTTTTCATATGAGAAATGTATTAGACTTAGTATGTAATTAGTGGAGCCTACTATAGATCCTCGATGAATCGGTAGGTCTCATGAGACAACTAGACATGTAATTGGTCGAGGACATTCCCAATTTGATATATGTTTTTAGTTGAGGACTTAATCATTTTTAGAAGTCTTGGCCGAGGCCTTGACAAAATGTTTCAGAACGTCCAGAATTATACATTCTTTCATTATGGAAATAATATAGATGGTTCATTTGTACATTATACTAGTACAATACCCACGATTATGTTTTATTAATGTATTATCTACTCAGATCATATTATTTCAATAAAATTATTCTTGTTTATTATTGGTAAAGGCATGATGTTTTAAATATTCTCCATGTTTAATATTTATGTCATTTTACACTGTATTACTTACCCTTAATAAGCATTTGAGATCACCCCATTCTATAATTTATTTTTTCAAAGATTCTAATAAGGGTATTGTTATTGAAATGCAGGGTTAAGACAATGGAATAATGTTGTCCATAAAGGATCATTTATGATTTTTTGTATGTTATAAAGTGTAATGTACCATTGCTGTATGTAATCTATATTCCATGACCGCTAAATTGATCGTTCCTTCGTCACTTGATTCCTTGTAATCAGGAAAATGTATTAAAATAAATCACAGACATTGGGTAACTATGTTTGGGGAATTACAATTTATATCAGAGGATGATTAGTATTAACCATAGATTCTAGATTTAGATAAACTCTAATTAGTGCACATAGACCAAAAATGGACTTTAGGGATTAATTTAGAAGATCTTCCTAAAATTTTTGTATTGTAGTGATTTTTTGTGATTTCCAAGAAATACATCCCTATCTGGATACAAGCAAGTATAGGTGGCTCCAGCATAGATTAACCTATTTGTGAAACCTGAAATCACATCTTTGAGCTAGACTCGAACAAAAACTAGTGCACAAAAAATGGGACTTGCATCACTCTTGGTTACGACAGTACCAGGGGAAATGAATAGGATAATTTTCATTTTCATTACAAACCATTTAGAAGGGTTGATGATTATATACTTCCTCAAAGAATTGTTTTATGATTATAGATTATATCCATAAATTGTTCAATTTACATTGGGTATTTTACTTGTTTGAATTTATATTTTTCATTTAATAAACTAATCTACTGTATGAAACTATATAGAAATGGAGACCAGTGGAAGGAATGAAAACTCCAGCAATGTGTATTATCCAATGAGTAAGAATGATCATATATTTCATGGTATTAATCCAACATTTAGAAGGTAAATATTCTCCTATGTATTCTCAACACATGAAGAAATAATATCTTGTGTTAGTAAAATAAGTAAATAATTCTATGAGTCCTATGGATCTGAAGGGAATGAAGAGAAGACAAGTATGGAAGAGAGAAAGATGGATAAAGTGAAGAGGGAAACGAAGAATTTTGCCATATGTGATCACTGTTGGAAGAAACACCCTAGAACTTTCCTGACAGAAATAGTAGTTTGTTATGAGTGTGGAGAAAAATAACACCATTTACGTGACTACAAGGGTAAGAAAAAGGTTTCAAATGTACAGTGATTAATTTTCAAAGAGTTGGGACACTACACGAACCAATGTCAAAATCATCAGAGTATTCCCCAAATGATGCTATTAGATAGTAACCAAGTTATGATACTACCACTGATGAGGAGGAGCGATTATATTTCTTCTTTTCTCATTAGTGAATTATGACATTTTTGTGTTGTATCTACAATATACTGGTTATATGAATTATGTAGATAAATAAGGATTGTACTACAGTACTAATTTATTGAGGATTTTAGATAATATGGTTCAATGTAAATTTACATAAAAGTAATCTACAGTTTTTGTAAAATAAATGGTTGATTGAAAGGTAATCCATAATAAGGTCTCGATAATGAGTTAGTGATTTTGGAATAAGAGAGTGTTGATTTGAATAAATTATATTGGATATTCTTGACTACCATTAAACTGAATAATGATTTTTTATTTCATCATTGTTGGAGTTTACAACATTTTAGTATAGAAGGATTATATCCAGTATTCTATAAGGAATAAAGGAGAATTAATGTAATCAATAAGGTTTTTTGGTAATTAAGGATGTCCAATGTTTTAACAGAATACATGATGGAGGTGTTCAGATGTTATTATGTGACAAAAAGGATCATCACTGTGTTTAACTTCCTTACAAATTTTGGACTGTATGTTTGGACAAAATTATTTTGGATAACTGTAGTTTGAGATTATTTATTATTACCATAAATGGACAACCCGAAGGTCGGGTAGCAACCTGTCGCGACAGGCAAGGCCGCGAGATTGAACTCACAACAAAAGGGAGAGAATGGTGTATCACCTACCACTAGCCAACATGATGTCCTCGATTGAATAATGTAGTTTCTTAATAGTTCTGGTGGGTGAATTATAAATTTTTTTTTATTGAACCCTATACTATTTGGAAAACTAGAATATATATATTATTTGAAATCATTTACACTATAAGATGAAATTGTGGTAGAAATTAAATGAAGGATGAAACAATACTTGTCACATGTATATATATATATATATATATCTTATTTTATGGATAAATTAATTATTGAACATTATAGAAGGGATCTTAAAACCAAAATTTTGTTATCCTAATACCATACGTTTTGGTGAATCGATGGTATTTTAAATCATCATATATTGGTGGATTTGAGGCCCACAATTCTACAATTATTTGTGATTGATGAACTAAATAAATCTCTATATATATTTATGTTCTTCCACCAATTATGTGTCTCTAATTTCCAACAATTTTCTCTGAACTGAGATCATAATTTGGTGGTGCCTTTTTTATTTCCTTTTTCCTCTTACTAAGACTAAATATTATTTACGCGATTTCTGAAGTCTATTTTCCAAGAAAGGTATTTTCTATTTGCAAACTTTTATTTTCAAAAATAAATACAAAATTGAAAGGACGAAATTTATTGAATGATGGAAGAATGTAATATCCCATGATTTCATAGTACATTATTTCTTCAAAGTAATGCAATAACTTTCACTACATGCAACACATAGTTCATGGGGATCACGACATACCATACTAGCTGTTCAAAATTGGATTTGAATAGTATTAAAAAAAATTGAACATTATATAATTCTAGAATACATATTATGATTTTCATAGACATAATGTAAGAACAAATTCATTTTTTCATATAAAATAATTATGTATCAAAAAAACTAATTTTACCGCCTTTTATTGGAGATGCATTATTAAATCCAATATTTGAAACTTTTATGTATTAATTTTCACAAAATAAACATATTCATTAGAATCTAGACATAATAATTCAGTTTCAATAAATTTTTGGTGATTTTCTGATAACTTTCATATTTGGGCGAATACTGAAAAAATACAATATTTTAACTCAAAAAACAATTTAAATCAAAATAATTTGCAGTGATCAATTTTAAATTTTAATGTTTTGTAAGTATAATTACATAATATTTTTACACTTTAATCCAATTATGTCCATTATAATTAATTTCTGATTGGAATTATACATAAACAAGTGTCAATATTTTGATAGTTATTGTTTCGTAAAAACACGCTATTTGTTTTGACAACGAGAATTATTTTTAAAATAATAAATTCCACTTTTATAATTTTAATTTGGTAAAATAGACTTCATTTTTGGAGTTGTAATATCAAAATTATTCTACGGTAAATTATTGATTTTTTTCTAAAAATGTTCAATTTTTGATGAATAGTGAAAAAATAATAAGTTATTGTATAAAACGAATTTTTATTAGATAATTATTTATTTTAATTAAATTTATTTTAGGAAAAAATAGATACATAATATCTATATATGTTCAATGTAATTCATTGGAGTCAATTTATAAGAATTATAGATATATAAAAAAATTTATAGTACTTTTCACCGTCTTTTACCCACCTCTTAGGAGAATTTGAAAATTCACATAAAAGTTAATTTTACCACTTTTGGGAGTGGTATTTAAAAAATCTGAGTTACACGATTCATATCAGTTCATAAAATGTAGTTAAAAAAATTAAAAAAATTTGATGAATAGAAACGTTTTACTTTGATTTACCATGGATAAAAGTAAAAAAGGGTAATTAAGGGTAAAAATGATATTATTATTACCCTAGCACATGTCTTAATTATACTGGAAAAGTCTAATTTGAACAAAAAATCCATAGGAATAAAATATTACCCTTTACGTCCAATTGGTTTAGATTAGGACATTTATTATTATTTTATTTAAGGAAGAGTTCAAGGAATTAAAATCAATGTTTAATAACTGAAACACTTTTCAAATATTGTTATAAATAAGATAATTTTGACTATAAATATTCATTATAAAGCTAAACATATTTAATACATAATGTTAATTTATTTATAATTTTTAGTGATTAAATAATTAAATTTATTAATGAAACAATGTTGATGTAGTAATTACCTTATTAATGAATGAATCAAATAAATTGTATTAAAAATATTAAAATAAATATAATTTCATTGTTTTTACTACATAAACGAATTTTTTAGGTTAATATGAAATGTTAGGATTGATAAAATATATTTTTTTACATAATCATGCTGTTATTATTTTAACAAAAAATCAAATACCATATAGTGCCAAAATTGACATAAAATAGTTTTCAAAACCAATATTATATTTTTAATTGATATAATGGTCCTAAAAATCTAAGGTTATGATAAAATAATTATAATATAATATATATGACAGTAATGAACAAATTTGGGTTCTTTTGGTAGTATATAATATGTTTATTAAGCATATAGTGTAAGAATACAAGAAGACACGATAAAAGTTAAATTATTTAACTTTGATTTAAATCAAAATTATAATGTTAAAATTTTTACCAAAACTTATCTCAAACCAATTTTCTGAGATTATTTCGACCCATTCCCACCCTGGACTCAATATAAGACACTTTGGAGTCATTATTAATAGAATATTAAATTATTATAAAGTAATATTTTAAGTTTTTCCAAAGATGCCTCTCACCCCTCTTATAAATGGGCACTTACCCTTCTATCAAATTCACACCTCCAAATCAATTTGTCTCATCCTTACCCTGGTAAAATATCCTCCCAACTATCCTAAAATCATCATACAGTCATTTCTTTTGTCATAAATTCAACCTAATGTTCCCTTTTAATCAAATCAAAAGGAAAAACCCGAAGTAGAGGTAATGATTTCACAACAATCATTCAGGTTCTCTTTTTCGCCCACTTACACTTTTTTTGGTGTTTCCACTCTAAAATAATAACTCTAGTATCTTAAATATACTGTGATGTTATTATAAATTTTGAACAACTGTATTCATTATTCTTTCCATATTATGAATGATAATGTCACCATGCGTGCGTACGTACGACTTATCGTCTCCACACCGTGGAGTAATTTGTTATTTAATCATATGTTATGTAGATGGATATAATGAAGATTATTATGTATATAAATAATGAAAATAAAATTATAATGTATCTATAAATTTAAAATACCATCCAATTCCATTCCTTTAAGGAAATGATATTGTCGCTCGCATATAAGTACAGATTACCGTCTCCACGACGCGATGAAATTCATTTCCACGTTCACCATTCATCGATGATTATAAATGTAAATATTACTAATATGTATGTAATATATGACATAACAATGCTACTGGAGATATGTAGATATATATATATATATAATTACATATATCTTATTCACATAGTTCTGTTCAATACGACATGAAAACAAAAACAGTGTTTATGCGTAAGTACGGACTAACGTTTCCAAAAACGGTGATTTTCATTTCATATATATGTCTATTATACATATTTATATTCTAAATCGATATGTTATAAAAATAATGTTTTATATTATGGATGATTTTAAATCAGGATCATTGAGATACAATCAGGAGTATCTAGTTAAAAAACGTACGATAAAGAAACTAATTATTACCCAAAATGTTAATTTAACATGGAAATTAATATTAAATGGGTTATATAATGTCATAAATGAATCATGTACGATTTAATAAATATTAATATGGTTCTGGTATAATTTAATAGCATACTAATATCTTCATAAAAGAGGTTAAACGTACCATCGTCAATAGGGATGTTCAATGTATGTGTTAATTTCCCAATCTAATTATTAACTGATATCGTTTATGTGTATGTAATTACTGGGAAATTTTTATCATCCAAGACAATTTTTCATTAAAATTATTTCAAAATGATAATTTAATGTTTTTTTAATGGTACTCTTTATCAATATTAGAATTGTATAAGTTTTAACGATTTATCTTTCTAAATATTTTTAATTAATGTCCATGTTTTCAAAATGATATTAAGGATTTATTTATATGGTCATGAATGTTTTGAAATGACAATTCTTTTCAAAAGTTTAAAATTGTTATGGGACACATTGATTCAAAAATCTATTTTAACATACTTACTTTATAAATGTGTGACTTTTAAATGATTTCAGAAAAAGGTTATTTCTCTCAGAAATTTTTACTCGTAATATTCAACATTTTTAGAATCCTTTACTAGATATTGTTTTGTATTCAGTTTGATTTATTATAATACAATCTTCTATATTAAATTGAATGAGTTATGATATGTTTGACTGTGGATGTTCTATTTTTATACCATTCAAGGTTTATGGTTAATGTATTGACATTTCCTATGATAGTTTTTATACGAATGTTTAAGTTATATTTCAACCTTTTCATTTGAGAAATGTATTAGACATAGTAAGTGACGAGTGGATCCCGTTATAGCTCCTCGATGCATTGGTAGGTCTCATGAGAAAACTATAGTTGGAATTTGCAGAGGCCTTTCCCAATATTATATATGGTTTTGGCTTCGTCCATAATAATATTTAGACGTCTTGGATGAGGCCATGACGAAATATTTCCGAATGTTTGACCTTATACATTCCCTCATTATGGAAATAATATTGAGGGTTCTTGTGGTCATTTGACAAGTATAATACCCATGATAATGTTTTATTATGGAATTATTTACTTAGATCATATTCATTCCATAAAAGTATTCATGTTTATTATTGGTAAAGGAATGTGGGTTCAATTATTCAACTTGATTAATATTTGTGTCATTTTCCACTGTATTATGTACCCTTACTGAGGGTTTGAGATCACCCCTTTCTATGTTTATTTTCCCCAGGATTCCAAGAATTGTATTGTGAATGATATTATCACGAACCAGGCTGGGTTTCCATCCGACCCGGTGCCCGACCTGGTCTGCGGCAAGACCCGAAGGGCGTTCCCGATCCCCACGAGCTGGCACAAGTGCCCGGGTGTCAAAAATAAACTTGGGAACGATTTACTCGGAAGAATGAACATAAAACTGACATCAAGCTAATTAAATTGAAACTAAAAACTCAAAACCAAACAGACCCTTATACCATGTTCATATGTGAAGTTTACAACGTGAACCAAATACCCAAAAAGAAACTACATCAAAGGAAACCAAAACTCCCACAAAAACCTTTGTTTGACATGAGGAGTCACATCCCCAAGCCGTCGCTGCCAACCTGCATTGGGAAACCAATGAAACTCGGACCCTCATCGCTATGCTCGATGTGATGACCTGGAACGAAAAAGAAACATAATCTACATACACCCAATGGTGTATGTAGGGTGTGAGCTAAAAGCCCAGTAAGATACCACCAAGAAAAGGTTACAGGCACAATTATTAAATGAAAAATGCATTTGCAATTCTAAAAAAATTAAAATCTTGAACAAATTTATCTAAAACAGTTTTAGATAAAACAGTTTTATAAAAAACCAACTTAAATTAAAACACACGCACACACACACACACACACTTTTAAAATAACAAAGTTTCACACCGATGAGCATAAAGTAACGAATGAGCACTAATATGGGAGGGTCTTCATGGGTGTTAGCTAGCGTGGGTCCCTAGATCTTCATGTCTCGGTGAAACGTGGCTTAGAAGGCCACGACCCTCAAAAAACGGGGCTTAGATGGCCACGACCCTCAGAAAACGTGGTTTAGAAGACCGTGACCCTCATAATAGCACATGTTTAGTTAGTGTTGAAATCGTCAGTCCTGCTAGTGAAACCTAGTCGAGTCACCTCCAAAACACTGGACAACTACTCTAGTCTACCCTCCTAGCTACCTGGGCTTCCCAGTTTGTGCTCAAACCAATTTCATGTTCATGTCACATGTCATATTTATGCAACCAAAAAAAACAAGACATGCACTTGACAAAAACTACTACTCTCACTCAAAAATACCATTTGGAAGAATACACACACTAAAAATATTTCAAAACTAAATTTTCACTACTTACATGACTAAAAAAACAGTGTTGTCAACGAAAACACATTCAATGTCAAAAAAACCATTAAAAGAATTTATTAAACAATTTCAACTTGTGTCGCACTACTTTAAACACCAAATACCATTACACCATGCAGTCAAGACAAATTTTTCATCTTTAATAGTTATTGAATAAAACAATCCAAATTTTCATAAATAAATTTTTAAAGAGAAAACCCAATACTTTACACACCTAGCTGACCCAAACCCCCCTTTCATGACCATACGCACACGACGTCACCTCTGGAACACAACCCGCATTACGCACGAAACTAAAGAATACCATCCATATAGTGAAAAGACCATTTCTATAATTAAATGAACTGCCAGAACTATTTTTAAAACTATTTTGAAATATGCCGCACGATATTAAACACCACAAAATCATTAAATGTTCACTTATGAAAAAACGCATATGGACGCTACGCTCAAAAACACCATTCACACCCTTTGATATTCTAATAAAATAAAATGTACAACTTATGAAGCACTATCAAGCAGTACGACAAGGTTTTTCACAGCAAAATACTCATTTCATATTAACACGCTAGTAAACACATTAAAACATAGAGAAACTCAAGTAAAAAATCATTGTGCACCAAAAAAAAATTATTATTAAACATTATAAATTAATTAATTAAGAAAATGAACATAGAAATTAATAATCATACGTTGAACCACCAACCTCGATGTAGACCAACTCCACAAAACTGACGTGAAACTCCCGCCGCACAACAATCACACCACCAACAACCCAAATTGACCCTAAAAACACAATATTAAACACTTTGCATCAAAATCAAAACAATTTCAACCAAAAATATTACCCCAAAAAATCCTTGAATTAAGGAAACAACCAAAGGGAAGATACACACCCGCAAGCAAGGGTGAAAAAGGACAATAGAGAAACGAAAAGGCTACCGAAGGTGCGGTGTGCTGGAAAATCCGGTCAGAAAGGAGTGGCGGCACAAGTCTAGGGTATGTGAGGCAGTGGGTGGTGTTGTGCAGCTCATCGGGACGGGGGTAGGAGGGTGGCGTGACGACGTGAGGTGAGCCGGAGGACGGAGGTAGTGCGGTTGTCCGGAGATGGAAGAGGTGGGAGGTTCATCATGAGGGATTTCCAAACGGTCCGGCCGAGAGGGAGGTGGGGAAAGGTGGGGTTGTGTGCGCAAGAGGAGGCCGGCGGGGCTGGTCCGGTGAGAGTGGTGAAGGAGGACGAGGGTCGCCAGCAGGTAGAGTGGGCAAGCGGTCTGTGCCGGAGGAGGAGGAATGGGGAGGGGCGATCCGCACCCGAGGGAGAAGGCAACGGGAAGAGGCCGACCTAGGGTTAGGTGGGGGGGGGTGCGTTGCGCCGAATAGAAAGGGGGGAAGCGCGTGGAAGGGGAGAGAATTGAGAGAAGGGAAAAAATTAAAGAATACAACGAAAATAAAAAAAAGAATAATGGGAAAATAAAATAAAAATAAAATAATAAGATAAATAAAAACCCCAATAAATAATAATGAATTTTTCACTATAAATAAAATAATACAACCTACAAAATCAAATTAGAATAACAAAAATATTGCTAACAATAGTAGTCATAATATTAGTTCAAAAAATATGGTGTTAATAAAAAACTTATAATGTTAACAAAAATAATAATAATAATATTTATAACCTAATTTAAATATTAACAAAAATAATAATAACATTAACATTAAAACTTACATGCTAAAAATTATATGACCATTTTAATAATTTAATATTATCTAACTAATAAAAATATTAGCTGAAATAATAAGAAGAGTAATCCCCAATAAATAAAAATAATAATAATATTAAACAAATCTTAAATAATCTTATTTTATTTGTTCGTTATTTTACATTATGAACACTTAAATGTTTACTCTGCTAGTCAATTAATTAACCACGTACCGGGCATGGCACACGAACAACTAACGAATCCATGCGGCTTCGCCCGTTCCATACCCACGCGCCGGACCACTACCAAGCCAAAACACTCATATACCATCAAAACGCAAAACTCAAGTCAGGTCTGGCAACCTGCACAATCATGTGCAAGGTCGCGTACCTGAATAATAAGACATTTAATAACAAAACATCGTCCAATTATGATTAGGCACTAGGCACGGTCACGCGTACGGGCTCACACGTGTATAAGATCCCAAATCTCTTTTAAATTAAAATCGATTCAAACCGCAACTCAAAGAAAGACCTAAAATAAATTAAAATATAACAATCGTCAGGTAGGGGTGTGACAATTCTCCCCACCATGACACTTTCTACCCCCAGAATGTCCCAAAAGACTTACCCAACCCAAAGTCTCCAAGAAAGACCGTGAAGATACCAAAAATAAAAACTCAATCACTCAAAGACCGAGCATTTTAAACACCATGACCTGAAACTTCAAAAATCTCCAAAACAGAATCACTAATCAGAAAATACAACAACAAGGAATTCACCTTCAAACATGACTACAACATGGAACACCCTCACCCCCAACTTAGGAATCACTGAGGCCGCTCGAGATCTCCAAAAACACTCAGCCCACGAATCATTATCCGAGCTAACCAATTAAAATGGTCGAGATCAGGCGTAGCAGAATCAAAGGGTTGCTCTGCCAAGAGCACTTTGAAACAGAGTCTTCCACAAGATTTTCCTATGGTGGTCTCCCCATCATATTAGGGTTCTCATCAAACATTGGTTCTTCAAACCAAAATAACTCACCAACCCAGACAGACATCCAACACTAGCTTAACCCTTCAATCACCCTATGGTTAACCAACACAAGAGGGGAGATCATCAGGACCCGCACTAGGTCTCCCAACCATTTTAAAATATCATAACACCACGAAACCCGAACAGGCATTCCTAGTTTACTTTAAGCAATACTGATTGAACCCTTCATCGTGAACCCTCCACATGGGCCGGCCCACACTGATCATTCATATAGTGGAAAATACTCTGCCACATGAGATAGCTTTGATAGCAGAAACCCCAAACCAGGAGACGAACCAGACATGCGCACAACGATTCCACAAGACATTAGTATCTCCAACCATACGAAGGTTCACAAAGCACCCCCACTAGCTTTACAAGAATATGGGTTTTTCCGAACCTCTTTAAGGGCCAAGAGGAACTCCCATAAAATAAGACCACGACATGTAGACAAGGTCTCCATTCCCCTCAAAACAAGAAAGATGCCTTCAGGGAGGGTACCACAATAGGGGAATTTAAGTTGTACCAGTCCCGATATTGCGGACTAAAGTTAGACCAAGCCCATCCCACGTCCGATGAGTTTTGACTGTGCGCAAGCATCACCCCGAGACCTATGGTTGGGGCACTGATGTCTGAAGCATCTCCAGCCTCGCAGTCACCGGCTGACCACTTCTAACTGGAACTTCCTCCGATGGAAAAATAGCATGCATACTTATCCTCGTGTCTCGTGTGACCACTCTATTAACATACCATCTAATAATTGCATTGAACGACTTAGAGTGTCTGACTGACCACACTAGAGATAAAAGATTGAGTGTTCTGTCAAACGCGTGACACAAACTGACGAGAGGGGAACTCCAAGAACAAGTCCCTTTGGTTCACACTCTTCATCGGACGAAGAACATTCATTTACCACAATATAAACAGGACCAACAACTATTCTGATCATTAAACTGATTGTTACACACAACCTCTATGAAACAAGAAACTAGCTCATCCGAAAGGTCAACATACCTCCAACACCCTTTGATTACTGGTTAAGCACCTATGAAATCCACCACTTTCCTTCGCCTTCACATAGGTACAACCGCAAAATGAGACTAGTCTTGAAGGTCGCTCACGGTGTCACTATTCGCAACGAAAACGGAACTATCACTGTTTTCCGGTTTAGTCTCGCTCCTCTAAACATACTCGAGACAAAATACGCATACACAACATCTAAAGTTCCTCCAAAACTAGAGACACTTCCAACATTCCCTAAGAATTCAACAACATTCAACTAACATCGACCTCTACGATTAGTCGACACTACCGAGAAGTACTGAACTCTTCCACTCCACTGAGAGTTTGAGCCGGGCCAAGAAAAGATAGAGACCTGCTCGAACCCATGGAACGTTTCTAGGGGGAATATCCCAAAAAAGTAACAAAAAACAACATTCCACAAATCCAAAAACATCACAAAAAAAACATCCACATTCAAGAAACCAATCCAATAATTCCAATTTAAAACATCAATTCATTTTCAAAGAATAAAACACTCACTTGAAAAACCAAGCACTGCACAACAGGCCCAAAAGAAATTTTGAAAATCCATATTTACTATAAAAGCAATGTAATTTTTTTCTGTTTTCAAATCCATTTGTGCACAAAAACCCATTTAAGAAAAGGCCCACTTCCTAGGAAATAAGAAGCATCCTTAGAAATCAATCAACCACCACTGGTATTCCATGGTGCCTCGCAAATATGTATTTACGTGACACTCAGGCACCCGTCCAAATGATTCATCAACTAGCCATTAATCAAGTCCACACGCGTATGCGAGCACCCATAGGAATACCACTGGAAAGAAACAAGGTTACCCTGCTTTCAAAACAAAACATTCTCAATATCCGAAAATACCTATTTTTCCAAACCATTTCAAAAATTCAACTCATTTTAAAAATGCTTCCCATTTCAAAAATAACTCACTTCAATTTCAAATAACTCAAAACATTCTTTTAGAAAATCAACTTCGACATAGCGATACCAAGTTCTAAAAAACAAGGTCCAAGAGAAACACATCCAAAAATAAAATTAGAGCAGCAGCAAAGTCTGCTTTCCTTTTTAAAGGAAAAAAATTTCACGACAACCCCAAAAATGAAGCAACATATCACAAAAATTAAAATGCCTGGGCGGAGGACTAGTGGTTGTGTCTAACCCGGCTACATGGTTTAGAATACCATGCCCTAAGAAAGCACCAACCACTAGGAGTGTCGAACCGTACCCTCGGGCATCACATGGGACGCTACTCCATGTGAGACCGTGCGTAATACTAGTTTACTCCTATTTTCATCCCCCATACACACATAGAAAACCAAAAACATAAATCCCGGACTACCCCTAGTTACTCGAGGATTGGAACGAGCAAGAGTTCGCGACGCTCTTCCCGCACCTACCACTCGAGTACCGACAATCCTATCTCCGATCTACCTGATACCACAAATAACAAGAAAAAAACCTCCCTTTGATTCCATTTTTTCATGAACCAGGCCAGGTTTCCATCCTTCTTGGCGCCCGACCCGGTCCGCGGAAAGACCCGAAGGGCGTTCCCAATCCCCACGGGCTGGCACAAGTGCCCGAGTATCAAAAATAAACTTGGGAACGATTTACCTGGATGAATAAACATAAAACAGACAACCATATGATTAAATTGAAACTAAAAAATGACAACCACACAGACCCTTATACCATGTTCAGATTTAATGTTTACAACTGGAACCAAAAACCCAAAAAGAAACTACATCAAAGGAAACCAAAACTCCAACACAAACCTCTTTGCGACATTAGGAATCACATCCCCAAGTTGTCGCCACCAACCAGCATGGGGAAACCAATGCAACTCGAACCCTCATTGCTAAGACCGATGCATCGACCTGGAATGAAAAAGAAACATAATCTACATCCAACCAATGGTGTATGTAGGGTGTGAGCTAAAATCCCAATAAGATACCACCGAGAAAAGGTTCCACACACAATTATTAAATGTCCAATACATTTTCAATTCTAAAAAAACTAAAATCTTGAACAACATTATAGAAAATAGGTTTAGATAAAGCAGTTAAAAAAACTTAAATTAAAACATGCGCACACAAACACACACATACTTTTAAAATAACAATGTTTCACACCGATGAGCGTAAAGTATCCAATGAGCACTAATATGGGAGGGGCCGCATGGGTGTTAGCTAGCTTGGGTCCCTAGATCTTCGTGTCTCAGTGAAATGTGGCTTAGAAGGCCACGACCCTCATAAAACGTGGATTAGATGGCCACGAACCTCAGAAAACGTGGTTTAGAAGACCAAGACACTCAGAATAGAGCATGTTTAGTTAGTGTTGCAATCGTTAGTCCTGCTAGTGAAACCGGGTCGAGTCACCTCCAGAACACTAGCCCACTAGTCGAGATTACCCTCATATCTACCCGGGCTTCCCAGTTTGTGCTCAAACCAATTTCAAGTTCAGGTCACAGGTCATATTTATGCACCCAAAAAAATGGACACCACACTTTCCAAAAACTACTACTCCCACTCAGAAATACCATTTGGAAAAATACACACACTAAAAATATTTCAAAACTAAATTTGCACTACTTACACGACTAAAAAAACAATGTGGTCAATGAAAACACTTTCAATGTAAAACAAACCATTAAAAGAATTTATTAATCAATTTTAACTTGTGTCGCACTACTTTAAAAACCGAAAACCATTACACCATGCAGTCAAAACAAATTTTTCTTCTTTAATAGTTATTGAATAAAACAATCCAAATTTTCATAAATAAATTTTTAAAGAGAAAAACAACTACATTACACACCAAGCTGACCCAAACCCCCCTTGCATGACCATACGAACACGACGTCACCTCCGGAGCACAACCCGCATTACGCACGCAACTAAAGAAAACCATCCATACAGTTAACTGACCATTGATATAATTAAATGAACTGCCAAAATGATTTGTCAAACTATTTTGAAATATTCCGCATGATATTAAACACCACAAAATTGTTAAATGTTCACTTATGACAAAACGCATATGGATGCTATGCTCAAAAACACCATTGACACCCTTTTCACATTCTAATAAAATAAACGGCACAACTTATGAAGCACTATCAAGCAGTTCGACAAGGTTTTTCACAGAAAAATACTCATTTCATATTAACACGATAGTAAACACATTAAAACATAGAAAAACTAAAGTAAAAATTCATTGCGCACAAAACAATCTGATTATTAAACATTCTAAATTAATTAATTAAGCAAATTAACATAGCAATTAATAATCATACACGGAGCCACCTACCTCTGTGTAGACCAACTCCACAAAACTGACGTGAAACTCCCACTGCACAACAATCACACCACGAAAAACCCAAATTGACCCTAAAAACACAATATTAAACACTTTTCATCAAAATCAAAACAATTTCAATAAAAAATATTACCCCGAAAAAACCTTGAATTAAGGAAACAACCAAAGGGGAGATACACACCCGTAAGCAAGGGTGCGAAAGGCCAATAGAGAAAGGAAAAGGCTACTGAAAGTGCGGTGTGCTGGAAAATCCGGTCGGATGGGAGGGGCGGCACGGGTCTAGGGTATGTGAGGCATCAGGTGGTGTTATGCATCTCATCAGGACGGGGGTAGGAGGGTGGCACGACGACGTGAGGTGAGGTGGAGGACAATGGTAGTGCAGCTGTCTGGAGATGGAAGAGGACGGCAGTTCATCATGAGGGATTTCCAAATGGTCCGACGGAGAGGGAGGCGGGGAATGGTGGGGCTGTGCACGAAAGAGGAGGCCGACGAGGCTGGTCCGGTGAGAGTGGTGAAGGGGGACGAGGGTCACCGAGAGGTAGAGCATTCGAGCGGTCCGTGCCATTGGAGGAGGAATGGGGAGGGGCGATCTGCGCTGGAGGGAGAAGGCAGGGGGAAGAGGCTGACCTATGGTTAGGGGGGGGGTGCGTTGCACAAAACAGAAAGGGGAGAAACACGTGGAAGGGGAGAGAAATGAGAGAAGGGAAAAAATAAGGAATAAATATAAAAGAAAAAATAAGAATAATGGGAAAATAAAATAAAATTAAAATAATATGATAAATAAAAACCCCAATAAATAATAATGAATTTGTCACTATAAATAAAATAATACAACCTACAAAATCAAATTATAATAAGAAACATATTGCTAACAATAGTAGACGTAATATTAGTGCAAAAAATATGGGGTTAAAGAAAAACTTATAATGTAACAAAAATAATAATAATAATTTTTATAACCTAATTAAAATAATAACAAAAATAATAATAACAATAACATTACAACTTACATGCTAAAAAATTTATGACCATTTTAATAATTTAATATTATCCAATTAATAATAATATTATCTGAAATAATAAGAAGAGTAATCCCCAATAAATAAAAATAATATTAATATTAAAAAACTTGTAAATAATCATATTTTATTTGTTCGTTATTTTAATTTATGAACACTTCAATTTTTACCGTGTTATTCAATTAATTAACCACGTACCGGGCAGGGCGCACGAACAACTGATGAAGCCATGCGGCTTCATCCGTTGCTTACCCACACGCCAGAAAACTACCAAGCCAAAACACTCATGTACCATCAAAACGCAAAACTCAAGTCGATCCTGGCAACGTGCACAGTCGTGTGCAAGGTCGTGCACCCGAATAATAAGACATTTAATAACAAAACATCATCCAATTATGATTAGGCGCTACACATGGTCGCGCGTACCGGCGCACACCCGTATAAGATCCCAAATCCCTTTTAAATTCAAATCAATTCAAACTGCAACTCAAAGAAAGTCCTAAAAGAAATTAAAATATAACAATCGTCAGGTCGGGGTGTGACCGATATGCAGGGATATGCCTACGGAATAATTTCATCCAATAAGGATCATTTATGTTATTTTTTATGTTATAATGTGTAATATAACAATCATGTATATAATCTATTTTCCATGACTGCTAATGTAACACCCCGAGCTTCCACGATACGCTTCTCTTTCAATAATGCAATAGCTTCCATTGTACGCAAGTTCAAGATTCTAACACACCGCGACTAATCAAAATAGCCATTATGAATAGTAATACACACTTTTTGAAATTATATATATTTTATAATTCTAAATGGACTTCATTTTTGGATTCGGAATGTCGAAATTATCCTATGTCTAATTTTTTGTAATTTTCTGAGAACTTCCAAAATTTTATGAATAGTGAAAAATACATAAAAAAAACTTTTTTAATCATAATAATTTATAGTGATAAATTATAATATTTAGTGGTTTTAAAGTATAATTAGAATATATTTTTACCATTATATCCAATGGTGGTCATTAGAATTAATTTCACTTTGAAATTGGACATAAAAAATTGTCAATCATTTGATATATATTGTTTCTAAAAAACACGCTATTTGTTGTGACAGCGGGAATTTATTTTAAAATTAATTAATGCAACATATATGTTTGGAATTTTTTAAAATAGAAATCATTTTTTAATTAGGAATATCAATTATAGCTTAGGGAGAAATTTTGGCATTGTTCTGAAAAACTTCAATTTTTGATGAATAGTGAAACCACTAAGTGGTAGTTAAATAACTGATTTTTCATTTAAAATATTACCACTTCTGTGATTTTATTTTCAAAAATACGATATAAATGGTTGTAATTAGGATGTAAAATGTGGTTCAATGTGATTAAAATAATTTTTTGGTGAATAGTAACTTTTAAGTTTAAATAATCGCGATTAAAGGTAATTAGAGAAATTTAAGGTAAAAATAGTATTATAAAAATATGGAATGACCTTTACATTTGTCCAAACACTATTGGATGTGTCATGGATGACCAAGAAAATACATGGGTCAACTTGGGGACCCCATGGAGCCACTTTGGTAGGAAAATGACATAAATAACTTCTTATTTAATGTTAAAATAAAAAGGTCACAAACAAGAGCTGTTTTACTTAAACAATTTTTAAATGGTGTTATACAAGTCATATTTTTTACTATAAATATTTAATAGAAAGATTAAAATATTTCATACATCATGATAATTTTTTTATAATTTTTAGACATTAAATAAATTAAATTATTTATGACACCATGATGATGCAGCGATTACCTCATTAATTAACGATTTTAAGTAAAATGAAAAGATAATGTAAAATATAAGAATTACACTTGTCCAAAGCCTATTGGATGAGGATATTTCTAACCATTATCACCTTATCCTAGAATTATATAAGTGTGGGACCTTTAGAATCCGAAAAGCATTGTATAATAAAGTAACATTTTATTACATTCCAAGAGTGCCCTTCTCTTATCTTATAAAAGGCCCCCACCACTACCACCTTACTCACACCTTCAAAGCCTTTTGGATCGGCCAAACTCTGCCCAAATACTCTCCCAACTTACATACCTTACTTCTATAAGCCTCAATTTGGGAAGAATTCTTCCCAAGGAAGCCTTTTGCTCAAATCAAAAAGAGTTACCTAATTTTAAGGTACTGTCTTCTCTTGTGTTCGTTTATTTTATTTTTCTTCTAAAACCCCCTAAACACTTTTTATTCATTTCTTTTGTAACAACAACAGTATCATAAATATACTAGGATTTTGTTATAATATGTATTCGAGCTACACTTACACACACCTATATCAAATGGTTAAAGAACATACGGTTTCTGTGGATGGAAAATTTTTACCTCACAAAACGATGATTGTTCAACACTCATATAACACCTCTATTGGTGGCCATTATAATGAAACTATTTTTATATATGATATATATTCAGTTTTTGTTTTCCTTCTGATTTTTAATTTCTCATTTATGGCATACCTTTATGGTTTCCATTATGGGTAAACGCGATATTTTCATTTTAGGAAGTGCGGACTACCACCCCCTCAAAGTGATTTGAATCGTTAATACCATATGTGGGATGTATAAAGGATGGAGTAAATGTTATTATACACTATATTATACTGGAATTATATTATACATTTATATCATTATGATTTAATTCCATTAAATACGAAATATAAATTAAATTAGCGTTCATGCGTACGCACGACTTACCACCTCCATGAACGGTGCATTTCATTTCTTACCTCTAAATGTTACGTAATATTATAAATGAATGTATATACTGAAAATATATGATATATATGATATCTACATCATGAATATAATTCTGGATATAATGGATATTTCACCACATGAACAACTTGTAATTATAAGAAGTTTATTTTTGACTCAAGTACCAAAGATCGACAAAACGACCATTATTAACTTAAATACTTACATAATGTTCATGACACGGTAATAAGTGATATAAAAGGAATAATGAACTTGATAAAGGTTCTTAAGAAGGTAGATATCAACTCTAGTTTATTATTTAGGAGGTTAAAGAGTGGTCGAGTCAAGTCGGACAGGAGGTAAGGGAACTTCTTAACCCAATTTCCATTCATTGGGTTAATCTCCTACTTTCAAATTATGTCATGATATTATTATGTATTATCTTCTATTTGTACTGTATTTATGTGTACTTATAGTGAATACACACAATAGATCTATTTTATTTAAAAAAATGATCTTTTTACGGGACTTCGTCTCAATCACCTTTCATTGAGGCATATTTCGTTTTATACACAAATTTCATTTATATGGTGTATAAACCCCTTTGACTTTTACTTTTATACAAAATGAATATTTTTCTACGAAACATTTTACAAAACAACAAAAAGGAATGTTTCTTTTAACGTACACTATGACAACGACCTTTTCCGCCGCCATGAGTATTATTTGGTCTTCGACTTCCTCTACAATCCATAACCTTTTTTAAATGAAAAATAAATTCAATGTTTTAATTTTATTTTATTTTGGTATTGAAAATGGTTTTGAAAGTGTTTTTATTATATCAATGTGTTTTATTGATAACGTGTGATTGAAATGTGGAAATGTTATGTTACCTTTATGAATTTATTATATGATAAGATTATTTTATGGTTTATGATATGTTTAAACCTATTCATATGAGGAATCCATTGGACTTAATAAGTGACAGGTGGAGCCCGCTATAGCTCCTCGATGCATCAGCAGGTCTAATGAGACAAACTAGTGTCTTGGCACGAGGCCTTGAAAAAATCTTATTTGCAATCTTGGCACGAGGCCTTGGCTACGTGGTTATGATAGTCTGGAATTATGCATTCCATCATTATGAAAGTGGTTATTAATATTGCATGTGATTATTCGACCACTAGAATATCCATGTGAAGAATTAAATGGCATTATCTCGTTTTACTTTTGCCATATTATGTTGATGTTCAAGTTAAAAAGGCATTTTTTAGTTATACATTGCATTAAATGTTTATGTTTATTGGTGAAATATTCTGATATATTGTTATCCTTACTGAGCATCTGAGCTCACCCCTTTCAATGTTTTAATATTTTCCAGGATGTGAGGAAGTATTTTATGAATGACCTGCAGGGATAGTCAGAAGAGGATATGAGTGTGGACTATGAAGACTTTGTTAATAGTTTTTTACTTTATGATGTAATGTAACATTTATGAATGTATCTAGTGTTTCCAAGGCTACTAAAATAATCGGTCTTTTGAGACTTGATCTTTTGTCATCATGCCAATGTTACAAAGTAATGAACCGACTCTGGGTAACTAGGGTTGGGGCGTTATAGTTGGTATCAGAGATTGTTTAGTACTAACCTTGGAAGCTATATTTAGATAAACTCTGATGAGAGAACATATCCCGATGATACACTTTTAGGATTAATATATAAGAACTTCCTAGAATTTTGGTATTATAGAGATGTTGTGAGTTTTTCGAGCAATACATCCCTGTCTGGATACGAGAAGGTAGAGGCGGCTCTGGCACAGATGTACCAAGGGGTAAAACCCGAAAACACCGCTTTGAGCTAGACTCGAACGGGAAATGGTGCACGACAACGGGCCTTGCTGCACTCTTGGTTACGACACTCCCGGGGGATATGCTTAGGATAATTCTCATTTTCTTTACAAACCACTACGAAGGGTTATGAGTATATACTTCCCCAAAGAAAACATTCTTATGATTATGGATTATATCCATAAACCGTTCAATTTAAATTATGTATTTTACAAGATTGGAATTATTCATTGCAATTCATAAACTAACCTAGTTTATGCCATTTTATAGAAATGGTGCCCAGTGGAAGGAATGTGAACTCCATCAATACGTATGATCCAAAGCGTAAGAAGGATCATATCTTTCACGGTATTAAGCCAACATTTAGAAGGGAAATATTCTCCCATGTGTTCTCAACATATGAAGAAATAGTATCATTTGTTAATAAGATAAGTAAAGAATTCTCTGAGTCTTATTCCTTTCAAGGGAAGAAAGAGAAGAAAAGGATGGAAGGGAGAATGATGGAAAAAGGGACGTGGGAAAAGAAAAATTTTCCAATATGTGATAACTGTGGGAAGAAACACCGTGGAACTTACCTGAAGGGAATGTGAGTTTGTTATAAGTGTGGAGAAAAAGGACACAATGTGAGTGACTGCAAGGGTAAGAAAAAGGGTTCAAATGTTTAATTCTTCATCTGCAAGGAGTGGGGACACTATGCAAACCAATGTCCAAATCATCAGAGTATGCCCCAAATGATGTTATTGTATAATAATCAAGTTATTATACTACCACATATGAGGAGGAATGATTAGAGTTCTTATGTTTTTATTAAAGAATTTTGTAATTTGAGTGTTGTATCAATGATGTACTGGTTATAATAATTATGGAGTATATAAGTATTGTACTGCAGTACTATTTAATCAAGGACTTGAGATTGTGTGGAACCAAGAAAAGTGACTCCACAGTAGGTTCAATTTTTCGAAAATATATGGTTGAGAGAAAGATAGACCATAATATGGTTCTGATACCGAGATAGTGATTTTGGAATAAGACATGATTGATTTGGATAAATTATATTGGATATTCTTAACTTCCTTGAAACTAATTGATGATTTGTTTAAATTTTTGGACAGGAGGAGTATATCTAGTATTCTATATGCAATAAGGGATCATGGTAATTTAGGTTGTTTTAGTGTTTTAAAAGAATACATGATGAAGGTGTTCACGTGTTGTTACACGGAAAAAAGGGGATCTTCATTATGTTTACCTTCCTCATAAAATTTGGACTGTGAGTTGGACAGAAGTATTTTGGATAACTATAAAGGTTGGAATGAATTAAGAAGAACCTTATATAGTAATGTTTAAGGTTAAAACATATCTGAATATTATTTTTGTAATATTATAATAGTTTTAGAAAAAGGACAACCTTCAGGTTGGGCGATAACCCGTCGCTTCGGACAAAGCTGTAGGAATCGAACCCACAACCATATTGCGACATGCCTTTATGACCTACCACTAGCATACAAAAATTCCCTAGTTATTAAAAAATCATTTTCGAAATATAAATTGTATGAGTTAATATTTTGAACCTTGTACGATTAGGATAAATATAATATTTTTGAGTTCTATTATCTTATTGAGTGAAAGATAAGTTTGTGGTAGAAATTAGTTGAAGGTTGAAACTCTAATTTTCAAGCATAAATATATATATATATATACCTATATCTTATTATATGAATAAATTATTCATTAACTTTAGTAAAGGGATATTAAAACAAAAAAAATGTGTTATCCTAATACCCTATGTCTTGTTGAACTGATGATATTTTAAATCAACATAGATTGAAGGCTTTGAGGCCCTCAATTTGACATTTGTTTGTGATTGATGACCGCAATCAATCCCTACAAATATTAACGTTTTTCCTCCAATTATTTGTCTCTAATTTCCACCAATGTTCTCCTAATTGAGAACATAATTGGGTGGTGACTTTTTCATTTCCCTTTCCCACTTATTAAGGCTAAATTTTATTAACCTTATTTTTGATGTGGGGTTTCCACAAAGGTATTTTCTATTTTCAACCTTATATTTTTAAAGAATAATTTCAAATTTTGAGGACAAAATTTATTAAAGGAGTGGAGATTGTAACACCCCGAGCTTCCAGGATACACTTCTTTTTCAATAATGCAATAGCTTGCATTGTACGCAATTTCGAGATTCTAACACACCGTGACTAATCAAAATAGCCATTATGAATAGTAATACCCACTTTTTGAAATTATATATATTTTATAAATCAAAATGGACTTCATTTTTGGATTTAGAATGTCTAAATTAGCCTATGTCGAATTTTTTGTAATTTTCTGAGAACTTCCAAAATTTTATGAATAGTTAAAAATACATAAAAACAACTTTTTTAATCAAAATAATTTATAGTGATAAATTATGATATTTAGTGGTTTTAAAGTATAATTAGAATATATTTTTACCATTATATACAATGGTGGTCATTATAATTAATTTCACTTTGAAATTGGACATAAACAATTTTCAATCTTTTGATATATATTGTTTCTAAAAAACACGCTATTTGTTGTGACAGCAGGAATTAATTATAAAATTAATTAATGAAACATATATGTTTGGAATTTTTTAAAATAGAAATCATTTTTGAATTCGTAATATCAATTATAGATTAGGGTGAAATTTTCGGCATTGTTCTGATAAACTTCAATTTTTGATGAATAGTGAAACCCCAAAGTGGTAGTTAAATAACTGATTTTTCATTTAAAATATTACCACTTCTATGATTTTATTTTCAAAAATCCGATATACATGGTTGTCATTAGGATGTAAAATGTGGTTTAATGGGATTAAAATGATTTTTTGGTGAATAGTAACTTTTAAGTTTAATTAATCACGATTAAAGGTAATTAGTGAAATTTAAGGTAAAAATAGTATTATAAAAATATGTAATGACCTTTACACTTGTCCAAAAACTATTGTATGGGTCATGGCCGACCAATACAATCCATGGGTCAACTTGGGGACCCCATGAGCCACTTTGGTAGGAAAAGGACATAAATAACATTTTATTTAATGTTAAAATAAAAAGGTCACAAACAAGAGTTGTTTTACTAAAACAATATTTAAATGTGGTTATACAAGTAATATTTTTGAATATAAATATTTATTAGAAAGCTAAAAATATTACCTACATCATGATATTTTTTTATAATTTTTAGACATTAAATAAATTAAATTATTTATGACACCATGATGATTGAGCGATTACCTCATTATTTAACGATTTTAAATAAAATAAAAAGATAATGTAAAATATAAGCATTACACTTGTCAAAAGCCTATTGAATGAGAATATTTCGAACCCTTATCACCTTATCCTATAATTTTATATGTGTGTGACCTTTATAATCCGAAAAGAATTGTATAATAAAGTAACATTTTATTACTTTCCAAGAGTGCCCTTCTCTTATCTTATAAAAGGACCCCACCACTACCACCGTACTCACACCTTCAAAGCCTTTTGGCTCGGCCAACCTCTTCCGAAATACTATCCCAACTTCCCTCCCTTACTCCTATAAACCTCAATTTTGGCACAATTCTTTTCACGGAAGCCTTTTTCTCAAATCAAAAAGAGTTACCCTATTTTAAGGTAATGTCTTCTCTTGTGTTCTTTTATTTTATTTTTCTTCTCCAACCCACTAAACACTTTTTATTCATTTATTTTGTAACAACACTAGTATCCTAAATATATTAGAATGTTTTTATAAGAAGGACTCGAGGTACACTTACACACACCTTCATCTAATGGTTAAAGAACTTACTGTTTCTGTGGATGGTGAATTTTTGCCTCACAAAACGATGATTGTTCAACATTCATATAACACCTCTAATGGTGGACATTATGATGAAACTATTTTTATATATGATATATATTATGTTTTTGTTTTCATTTTGATTTTGAATTTTTCATTTATGGCATACCTTTATGGTTTCCATTATGGGTAAATGCAATATTTTCATTTTAGGAAGTGCGGACTACCGCCCCCTCAAAGTGATTTGAATCGTTAATACCATATGTGGGATGTATAAAGGATGGAGTAAATGGTATTATACACTATATTATACTTGAATTATAATATACATTTATATCATTATGATTTCATTCCATTAAATATGAAATAGAAATGAAAGTAGCGTTCATGCGTACGTACGGCTTACCGTCTCCATGAACGGTGCATTTCATTTCTTACCTCTAAATGTTACGTAATATTATAAATGAAAATATATAATGGAAATATATGATATATATGATATCTACATCATGAAAATAATTCTGGATATAATTGATATTTCACCACATGAACAACTTGTAATTATAAGAAATTTATTTTTGACTCAAGTACCAAAGATCGACAAAACGACCATTATTAACTTAAATAATTAAATAATGTTCATGACATGGTAATAAGTGATATTAAAGGAATAATTAACATGAAAAAGGATCTTAATAAGGTAGAGATTAACTCTAGTTTATTATTCAGGAGGTTGAAGAGCGGTCGAGTCAAGTCGGACATAAAGTAAGGGAACTTCTTAACCCAATTTCCATTCTTTGGGTTAATCTCATACATTCAATTTATGTCATGATATTATTATGTCCTATCTTGTATTTTTACTGAATTTATGTGTACTTATAGGGAATACACAGAATAAATCTATTTTATTTATAAATAATGATCTTTGTATGGTACTTCGTCTCAATCTCCTTTCATTGAGGCATATTTCATTTTATACAAAAATTTCTTTTTTACGGTGTATAAACCCCTTTGACTTTTACTTTTATACAAAATGAGTCTTTTTCTACGAAAAATTTTACAAAACGACAAAAAGGAATGTTTCTTTTAACCTATGTGGTGACAACGACCTTTTCCGCTGCCGTGAGTATTATTTGGTCTTCGGCTTCCTCTACAAGCCATAACCTTTTTTAAATGAAAAATAAATGCAAAGTTTTAATTTTATTTTATTAAGTTATTGAAAATGGTTTTGAAAGTGTTTTTATTATATCAATGTGTTTTATTGATATCCTGTGATTGAAATGTGGAAATGTTATTTTTCCTTTATGAATGTTTTATGTGATACGATTATGTTATGGTTTATGATATGTTTAAACCTATTCATATGAGGAATGCATTGGACTTAATAAGTGACGGGTGGAGCCCGCTATAGCTCCTCGATGCATCAGCAGGTCTCATGAGACAAACTAGTGTCATGGCACGAGGCATTGACAAAATCTTATTTGTAGTCTTGGCACGAGGACTTGGCTATGTGGTTATGATAGTCTGTCATTATGCATTCCATCATTATGAAAGTGGTTATTAATATTGCATGTGATTATTCGACCAGTATAATATCCATGTGAAGAAGTAAATGGCATTATCTCATTTTACTTTTGCCATATTATGTTGAATTTCAAGTTCAAAAGGCTTTTTTTAGTTATACATTGCTTTAAATGTTTATGTTTAATTGATGAAAGCTTCCTCTATATTGTTATCCTTACTGAGCATCTGAGCTCACCCCTTTCAATGATTTAATATTTTCCAGTATGTGATGAAGTATTTTATGAATGACCTGCAGGGATAGTCATAAGATGATATGAGTGTGGACTATGAAGACTTTGTTATTAGTTTTTCACTTTATGATGTAATGTAACATTTATGAATGTATCTAGTGTTTCCAAGGATACTAAACTAATCGGCCTATCGAGACATGATCTTTTGTGATCATGACAATGTTAGGAAGTAATGCACCGACTCCGGGTAACTGGGGTCGGGGTGTTATAGCTAAACCGATATATCCTTCGGGACATGATTCCTTGTAATCATGCCAATGTATTAAAATAATTCACCAACTCTGGGTAACTACGGTCGGGGTGTTACATAAATTATTTCAACCTGAATGTACAATTCCCTCATTAATTTAGTATAACATTTATATATATATATTGAAAAATATATTTTTAATATAATTTAATATTGTTATAAAATTAAATGATTATATACACAATTTATTAATTGATTTGTTTTCAATGAGAGGGCCTTGTTTTTTTAATAGAGTTATTTTATATAAATAATTATATATACTATTTATGAGAGTATTTTTATTGAGTGGTTTAATATATTATTTCAAAAAATGTATTCTGAATAAAAAATTTATGTTTCAGTAAATATTAAAAAATTCCAAATGAATTTCATAAATTTTTTAAATAAAATGATATTTCTTTACATAATGAAAAATATTGTAGTATTTATTATGGATGATAATCAAAAAAATTTAAAATAAATAATTTGGTATTTTCGATTAATAAATAATATAATGGGGTCAATTTAAATTATGTTGTGGGAAATGTTTTTGTATAATCATTATTTATAAATTAAATTCATATAATGGAAATAAGGGTTCTAATTCCAATATAAAAATATTGAATAAAAATAAAATTAGTTATAATAATTTTCATAACATGATGATTGAATTATATATATGATCATTTAATGTTCTTAAATGTAATAATTATAAAATGAAAATGGATCTCAAAATGAAATAGCTATTATAAATATATGAAAAAAGAATTTAAGTGGGAGATGGAAGAAATGAAACACTCTTGAATAACTATAGTAACTAAAAGGAGGTAACAACGACAAATGAGAGTATACATGATCAATAATTATTAAACACACCAAAATAATATTAAAATTTCAAGATGAATAATTGGTATCATGATAAAACAACCAAATTATAGGGGATATAGAATTTTAATTTTTTTATGGTCAATTAGTTCATTACACCGTTATCACATCATCTCATAACAAAACATTTCCTTGTACTAAATATAAAAATCATTTTAATAGTTGAAAATGTAATTTTTAATGATATTAGTTTAATCATTGATTGATTTTAACTATTCGTTGATATGGAGATATTATACCGTGGTGGAAAAAATAGTGTTTTTATAAATTCATGTTATTATACACAACTTCATTCTAAATTACTTAATTATTAAGAATCAATATTGCAGAAGTATTATTTTTGTAGTGATCCTTATAGAAACTATAAACTAAAAACATTTTTCTTGTTTTTGGTAACCATATATATTTATATGGAATTATAACTATTAAAATAATTATTTCAGAAAATTCATAATTTTAATATGAATAATCTCATATATACTGAATCATTATTATAACATTCTCAATGAAACATATTTGTGTTATCAAATATATTAATGAGTATTATTGTAATAAAATAATGTATTTTATTATAATATTCATTATGAACAACTTGAGTAATTGTATGTGAGTTTTTTTATACATGTAATCAATGATAAAATCAATCTAATAATGTCCTTGGAAGGATTATGATGAAATTTATACAAGATATAGATATACAATATGGTCATAAGATATTTTTCATAACTACATGTGGTGGATTGAAAAAATTAAAATGGTGATACATTAATTATTATATGATACGTAATAAATATATATATTATTTAAAAAAAATTTATTTCATCATGGTAAACTATTATATATTAAATTTAATAATTTGAATAGAATTTATACAATTGAGTATGTAAATATTAATAAAACAATATATCTCTCAAGCATTAAATGTTATTATTAATCGTATTTATTTTTTTTAATATTTTTCTTAATATTTGTTTTTATAATGTGTTTTATCAGTTTAGATGATGGGGACATTGAGAAGTTGGTGGTACACAAAATCTGGGACAAAACTAACTACCTGATGATAACCACTATGTATTATGTGAAATTTATTTGGATAATGGGAAAATAAAAAACATGGGATCACCAGTAAACATAAACTAGGTACATGGTCATACTATAGGTGTTTTTATAGAGGATACTGTTTCATAATTTTATATCTAAAAAACATTTCCTCTAAATATCATTTGACAGGAGACTCCCTCTCATTCCCATCCTAGAGAATCTCTATGATTAATATCCCACATCTCCCTCTAATACATTATGGAACATTCATCATTATTATTATGTGAATCCTCTAATTAGTCCCAGAATATGGGGTTATGTAATTATGATGTTGGGATATCTTATAATATTTTTATCATACTTTATCTTCATTATAAAAGGTGACATATCACAACAATCTCCCCCAATGAGAATGCCTTCTTTGTAGTAAATGACTGTATGATGGTGATTTTCCATCCTCTACCCATATTAGGCCCCATGTTGGAAACTATAACCAAGAGACAAATTTAAAATGAATGCATCTAATTTTTCACATCTTTTATAATCCATCAATGATGATCAAGTTGTGGTAGAATGAACTGGAACTGAAGATGCTTCCTTTAGTTGATCAACGATATTGAAGGGTTTGTAAATATATTGGAAAACATTTTGATTAATTTAGTTTTTGGTACATTAATTATAAGGTTCTAATGAAAATTGGTTTAATTTATTAATGAAACACATAACTATTTGAATCAAAATAATGGATTAATGTTGATTGATCCTAGGTTTTTTTTGTGTTATAATGGATGTAATTGTTTTTCTTTGGATTTTCAATTCACTTCTTCAAGAGGTATGTGATCCATCAGAAAAGTCCCCAATATCATTTTGATGTTTAATCTATACAAAATATCATAGATAATAACCCATTCACTTATAGTATCACCTTCATGATCTATCTACGGAATTATATCATAATAGCACTCAAAATGTGTCATTGTTAATGTAAATGAAGACAATGAAGAACAAATTTCCAATAATATAACTCTTAAACAATAAAACATATTTAATAATTTAATTACATTAAAATAAAACCAAATCCAGAAAAAATAAAATCCCTAAAGTAATAGAAATTATGGGTTATTCTTCCATGTATTTAAATGTCTCAATGAAAGGTGAGATTCAACTTAAAGAACAAGAAATTAAATATGAAAACACTAAAATAACGATCCATCCACCATTGTGTAAATAATTCCACAAATGTTTGTGTGAATAGAATAACTCCCTAAGGTAAATTAATCATCATGTATTTAAGGATAATATAAAATATTATACGAATAAATTTTATTATGTTTCTAATTTGATAAACAAACAATCGGGAGATAAATAGAAGAAGCTATAATCGAATGAAAGTGAAAATTACATCGGAATGAATAAAATAAGTATATAAAATCCCTCATAAATATACCCTTAAAAAGGTATATAATGAGCCTTAGATAGAACCCCCCTAAACATTTTCCTTCAAAATTTATTGGGAGAGTAAAAAGGTGAGTAAGAACAATAAAAATTTCAATTTTCAGAGTTGAAAACAAAAATATGAAAATATCCACCCCCTATTGTGGTGAATATGATTCTTTATATATGGGAAAATAAATTATGATCATAATATATAAAAAAATTTGTTGAGATTTCATCTAATATTGTTTAATATTTCATGAAAATTGGTTCATCCATTTGGATATTATGATATAAATGATGTGTTTATTTTACTGTATATCTAATCTAGCCAAAAAAGAAAATGTCATATTGGGATCCCTCATTATCCATGATAAATTCATAAATATCTCTAGAAACAATTGAATTAATTATCCCCATAATCTTATATTTATATAATCACAATTTTATCCTCATTAGGATTTAATTATGGTCTCCTAATTTATTAGGTGGGTGTATGGACAATTATGCTTTGTCCTGAAATGTATGTTTTTATTTCCCCACATCTCCATCTTATCCTCAGATTCATCCATTTATCCAAAAAGGAAAAAAAATTTAATAACATTGGTATTCCATATCAAAAAATATATAATTCTAATAAATAATATAATTATTTCCAAAAAAATATCATTTATTTGGACTAAATTTTGACATTAAACATGAATTGCAGATGTGTTGAGAAATTATGTTCAATTTATTAAATTCATTAAAATAGGTGTTTATGGAAATTAAAAAACATGAATATTAAGATATAATCAAATACTAATAGCCTCTTTTATCATCTAATAAAAACCCCATGTTAATATTTTATAGTCCTGAGAAAAACCTAATAAATTTGAAATTGATTGCAATTTTTCATAAATATTTTACCATACAATAGTTACCAAAACACATCATGACAAATAATTGTGAATCCCATTAAAACAATATCTCCAAATATATTATCATAATCATATCCCAATCCTAATCATATTAAATTGTTAAATTCTTCATAACATTTTTTCCAATTTCAATTATGCATGATGATGTTTTTTGAATAACAAAAGACACAAGCTATATTTTATTTTTCAAGGGGAAAATGTATGACCTTGGTAACAATCACATTAGACATTACAATTAGTATGAAATTTTATCCTTTTATCTTTTTTTATTCATTTTCTAAATAATTTTTTTTTCTGTTTGTTTTATTAATCCGGATATACATAAAAAATTAAATTTTGGAAAAACATCTATTCATTTATGATATCCAAGTGTCAAACTTCACCAATAATATCAACTCCAAGGTCTACAATATATATATATATTATATATAAAAGAAGGAAAACAATGGATTCATTTTCTCAATGTTCTAAATGCCAAAACTATTGTTAAAACATTTCTCTATGTGGTTGTTTTTAATTTTTAATTTTTAATTTTTTTAGGAAAATCATTGTCTAATATTCATTTAAACGATGATAATATAAACTTCAAAAAATGACATTGGACAACAAAAAATTTCTGAAATACTATTCACATGAACATAAATGTACATTACAATCATAATCACAGAATTAAAAAATCATTATTTTATTATGTTTTTAAATTTAAATTAGTGCACAAAAGGATAATTGATTAATTTTTTCCATAAATTTCGGTTTTCTAATTTGTATTTTATGTCTCAAATTTTCACTCCTCCCTATATAGAATTACACGACTCTTAGTATTTGAAAAATAAGATAAGCGAGTGTTCTCAATTTAGATGAATGTTGTGGTTGTGATTATAAATTAAATCATGAAACACAATCACCTATTTTAATGAGGATAATATATTAATAAGTATTTGATCACTATTTCTTCATGTCACAATATAGACTCTTGAGGGACGGTTGAAGGTGGGTTTGAAATCAAAAATTCATGGGTTTTATATTGAAATAATAAAATCATTTAGATGAATTTTTTCGTAGACATGATATATTATATAACATTTGAAACATTAGGTGTGTACCTTAAAAAAACACAAAACCACACAATATGAAAAATCATCATCGTTGATGGTGTTTTTCCTCTCATAAATTTATTATTTTAATGAATATAGCATGACATAGACCCCCCAACATATCCAATACCATCTCCGAAATGGTTAAATATTTTTTTTTATTTCTAAAATTTTATGATTTACAATCTATTGGGATTAATGAGAATTATTGAAAATTATTTATTAAAATATCTTATATTACTCAGTGAATTAGATAAATTGATGAATATAAAAAAATTCAATATTATTTCATTATTAATATTTAATTATAAATCATGTATAATTATCAGTTTATTATCTACTATAGATGTTGAAATGATGATTAAATGTTTTTTTATTATCACCTATTATAGAAGAGGTGAAATAGGATGGGTGGAACTCAAATTTAGGCGAAGGTTATATAAAACATTATAATACATGTTGGGACATAGATTTTAAGACTGTTTCATTTTCAAAATTTTAATACATTATTGGTTCCTTTTTAATATTTGTTTCAACCAAAAAAATTCTATATATCTGTCTACAATGGGTATAGAATAAATTTTTTAATTTTCCTCTATGGTTTTATTCAGTGGTGATCCTAGAAATAAATATTTGTGAAATCTTAAATAGATTCAGTCATTGAATAGATGACCCCATCATGTGAATTTAGAAAATCAAATTAATCATGATTTATAAACCCTTTAACAATTCCATGTCTTTCCTCAGGTTTACATTCAATATTCCCTAAATTAAATTAATTTTATATCTTTGATTTAACCAATTATAATGTTTTCCCACCCATATGTTCATTTTATTTAGAATCCTATAATGGTTTAATAATCATTAGTTAAATTTTTTTATTAGATTTCATGCTCTGAGAAATTTTCATATCACATAGTTTTCATGTGAATTATTTGTGATACATGATTATTCTATCCATGTTGACGAGGGGGAAACTGGAAAGGTAGTGGGTTCTAAAAATGTTTCTAGGAATTTTATTTCAACTTTCAATGGTGAATCATCTAAATTAATTTTCTCCATTTGAATGAAAATATTTTAAAATTATTTGTTGGGGATTTGGACGATTTTGAGTTTTTCTATCATGAACATTACTAAAATTCATTATTCTAACCATCATTGATATGTCATGAAAGTTATCCTTTAAAAAGTCATTATCCCTTTTATTTTACATTTAATTGGGGGGAGGTAATCATTAAAGTTTTAATCAAGGAAATTCACTATGCTGGTTGAATTCGAATCCTGATTCACGAAATTATTCCAACTTGGGGTTATTGTGTGTTAAATTCTAAGACACACTATTAGGGTTTAACCATATTATAATATGATATTATTGGGCCACATGAAAACCATAATGGAAAAATAAAAATGGAATAGTGGTGAGAAAAGAGAAATGGGATAGAAATGATGTGAGTTTATATGTCGATTAACATGGGTCCCTATATATTCTCCCAAAATTAGGTTTCTCCATAATTTACCCAACTTGTATAAGTCGTCTTTAATGTACATTTTGGGGTGGAATATATAAGTTCTAAATAATTAACATCTAAACACATAAGGGTTGTGAATTGTTTGGATTTTGAGTCACCATCATTTGGGTTGATTGAATTTGGTATACATGAATGTTAATGTTTTTTACAAAATTACTTGTATTTAATAACATATTTATATAAATTAAAATTATTAATGAATATAGGTTGATAATAGGTTGTTTTTAGTGCAATAATAGATGTCATTATTTTTAATTTTATTTTCCATTAACTTGTTTAAGAGGTATCCAATAAATGATATATCTCTCAAATATCTTTCTATGATTATTCCATAATCATTTTCATGGCCAATCACCAATTGAATTAGATGATCACCTTTATGATATCACCATTGAATTTGATCGTACGATTAATCAAAATGTTTCTTCATCAATGTCGATGAAAACAATGAAGAAAAAAACACAATGAATTGATCTATCAAATAATGGAACTAATTTAATATTTTAATAACATAAAATAAAATCAGATAGAGACCCATCAAACCCCAAAAAATAAATCCTCAAATGTTTTGTCCTAACATAGATAAAAATATCATCATGGAAGATTAGATTTGACTTAATGAGGATAATTATATAATAAGAACAATTAAATAATGATCACTCTATCGTTGTGTAAATAATTTAACAAAAGTTGATTTGAATAAATTCAATCCCTATTGAAATACTACAAGTTTTATATCAATGAGAATATATTTCATTAAAAATGTATTTTATTACCAATATAATGAGATACAAAAAACATAAATAGGAAAATATGAAGAAGATATTACAAAATGAATGTAAGAAATTACATTTTAATGAATAAAACATGGATCTTAAATACGATCACCATCCGATAATTATATATACATATATGGATCCTTATTTAAAACCACATAAAATTTATTTCCTCCTCATTACATATGAGCATAAAATTTTGTGTTATAATAAAGGAAATAAGATTTTTCAATGTTGACCACAAAAATATTACAAGATGCACCCCACCATTTACCATGAAAATAATTAATTATAGATGGATGCATAATTAATCATATTATAATAGCAATTTTATACATTGTGTCCTCTACATTATTTTAAAAATTCTGGAAAATTGGATTAGAATTTTTTATTTTCTGATAGAAATAGTGCACCGACTATATGGGCCTTAAATCTAATGTCAGAAATTAAATATCAACATGAGAGACCTAAAAATCCTTGAAAACAAAAAAATTGATTTATAGATAGATAAATTAAATAATACACATAATTTCTTCTTTCTACAGTTAATATTTAAACATCATTTCATTTTAATTTTGACTCTACATTTAATGGGTTAGCCTAAGGCCCATTATGATATATGTACAAATTTATCAGATCATTTCAAAAAAGAAACACCATCCCTCCAATAAATCCATCATTCCTAAAATTAAATTAATGGTCATACAAATTTGGTTAATATTATCTCAAAATATATAATTATATTATCTATTCCACAAAAAGATTATTGATTGGGCCCAAATTCAATCATTATACATGACATTCACATGTGATGTGAAATGATGTTCAATTTATAAAATTAATTAATTTTGGCAAATATAAAATTTATACATATTAATATTATTATATAATCAATTGATATTAATCCCTTTTGTTTGGATAATCACACACACAAATGATAACCAATACCCTATATGAGAAATTGAAAAAATAGATAGATTAGACAAATACACTAATAGAATCCTTTTGATAATGATAAAAGGGATACCGAGTGAAATACATTTAATGTCTATAGAATATAAAAATCATAAAATAAAATTTATAGTAAAAAATATAAATATTATGGGGACCATGAATCCCAAATAGTTACTATAAACCCAATATTAAGTAATATCCATCACAATGTCCATCATTCTTCAAATGACAATAAAAATAGATTATATAAAAATAGGGTGATCATAAAATATATTCCCAATGGGCTCCTACAAAGAGAGTCTAATGAAAAATATGTTTAAAATGTACTAAATCATGTTGAATAATAAGTTATACTAAATAATCACATGTGTGTTACTAAAAAATGTCGAAACTCAACATGGATATGTCTCCCTAATTATTGCATTCAAACACGAATATTTTTTTCGGTAATAAATATAAATAGTACCCCTATAATACTTCCCCAAGTGTTTTCCTCTCCATTAAAACATTATATGTAATAATCCATCTCTCTCCAAAACAATAATGAAAAAATAAAGCCAGGGTGAGTATCACAACATGCATGTTAGTTAGCATTCCATGCCCATGCACATATCCATATTTAAACAAATTATTTTATAGAGGCCTTCATATCATTTATAAAATTTATCATAAAATGAATAATATTCCTAATGAAATCACAAACCATAAATCTATTGAGGTACTTAAATATATCACAACAAAAAATATATCATTACAATAATAAAAATTTATATTCAATATCCAATGAAGCATTCAGGTGAATAAATAAATATTGACAATAATACATTACAAACATAGATGAGTAAAACAACCACCATTAATACTGTTGCATAATAAATTAAATATAATATAGTGGGGGATAAATTTTAATGTAATTAATATATCATCCAATCAAGATAATAAGGAAAAAACCCTCCTAGATTCCATTGGGTGTTATTATCCTTAGTATACATGGGTGGGATAATATATTATATTAAAATAAATAAAGTATGTAATATAACTCACATAACACTATAGAAATAATATAGTCTTAGACTCAACTAAATAAATCATCTCTAAGAATCCCAAATACAACTATTATGAACAAGATATCCTATAGTCACACAAGAACATTGAATAAATTCATTAAAAAAAATTCATTCCTGCTTAAATTTATATTTATGACATTTAATTAATTATTCACAAATTTTAATCGCTTTGTAGTAACATTATTCTATATTAAATTTTTGTAACCATTAATGCTAATCTCATTTACCTCTATGAAAAATAAAATAGAGTCTATGGTGTTCCGTTGATCAAAATATTTTTCATTCCATCAACACCACACCCATCAGTTATGTTATTTATTAACTATTTTTAACACAATTAAATAAATACAATTGATATTTTATAAATTATAGTGACACAATTTTTTTTTAAAAAATTGTTTCATGATTCTTAACATAAACATAAATAAAATAGATCCCATTTATCATGCTTTATGTTATATTTTTAGAACTATGATCATAATACTTCAAAAAAACCAATAAACGGAATCCTTGTTTTGTAATTATACTTAGTGAGATACTGTATATATTTTTTATCCTAAAGAACATAGGATAAAATTGGTACTAAAAATAGAACAAGGTGATCTCTAAGGCTCAGTTTGGAAATGAACATGATATAGAAGATTAACATGGCAGTCAAAGGATCGACATAATATCTTTAAATGAGAGGTACATTAATAATCACTAGGAATAATAACCAAAATGAAATGGAATTTTAATATAATTGAAATATATTAAATTTTTAAAAAATATAATGCATGACATAAAAATAATATAAGGATATCTATTGTGACAACATCACATTGTGGAAGAAGTCACATAATGTACTAGGTTCAGATCAAAATCCCAAACATGAAATCTAATGAGACTAAATAAATAACCAACACATTGGAGGCATATGTAATTTCAGGAAAATCCATCACATCAATTTCATGTAAATGAATAAGTATTACAAATAAGGAAATAAATTACAATTCATGAACTGGAAAATTGATAATGGAAATAAATTGGGTGGTAAAATCTTACTTCATTTCATAATCAAATGAAAATTTTATCAAAAAATGAATATGTGTTGTTATCATAATCCCTGTATTACTCAATAAAAGAAATATAAATTGTTCTATATATATAAGATATATATATAGAAATGAGAATAATTTATTAATATTATAAGTCATTTTATTTTATCATATAAATACCTTCATAAAAATTAATACATTCTTGAGGAAAACAATCATTCACCATTGAAAATTTGATTTTAAAAACGGGAAATTTAAAAAATATTATATTTATTTTTGAAAAAATAAATATGGGAAATATTAAAGGTAGTAGCACATAATTTAGCTATAGCGATTCTGGGTAATTCTATACATGTTATATAGCTTTAAAAATATTCCATTTACAATATTGTAAAATTTATAAAAATATATCTATCCAAAAAACCCAAAATAATCCATTCAAACAATATTAGAAAATTTTAAATATTGGATAAATTGTATTTAATAATTGTGGCATCTGTCATCACATATTATGTCCAGTGCATTCCTCATGTGAAAAGGGTGTTGTATAATCTAATAATTCGTATTAAAACTAGCATAATAAATTTCAATAGTTTAAACACAATCCATGAAGGGTATAAAAATAGCACATCCACATACCAACACGACTCATTCAATACAATATAGAAGATTTTATTATAATAAATCAACCTCAACAATGAATAAATTATAATATAAAAAATATAAACATAGATTTAAATAATCAGTAATACTATTTGAGAGAAATATACCTTTTTTCTTGAAAACATTTAAAAGTCACATTATTATACAAAGAAGTCATTTAAAACATATTTTTTAATCATGGGGTACCATACCACTACGAAACATTTTAATGGAATTTTATTTTAAAAACATTCATGCCCATAAAAATGTTTCCTAAAAGTCATTTTTTAATCATGGACATTAATGAGAAATATTTATAATAATAAATAATTACAAATATATTTTAGTTATAGAGTTCTAAACCAAATGTGAGATGCTTGAATACAACTATTGATGAATAAAATTAATCAAAAAATTATAATACAGTGAGAATAAATGGATTCAAGATATATTATGTCAATAAATAGTATATACACCATATGAAAGTGAATTGGCCTATAAAAATAAATAAGTCTCAATGGAATTAAAATTGAGACAAAATCCCTTAAAAAGTATATATCATTAGATTAAGGATAAATCAATAACATAATTAATAGTGAAAAAATATAAAACCCATCAATATTATTGGATATTCATTGTATATTAATTAGAGTACACTCACATATATTCTTGTAAAAACAAAACCAATGACTTGAATTTTTAACTCAATGAATAGAAATTGAGTTAATATTACCCATAACATGTTAATATAAATGACCTATGAATTTATCAATGGAGTGATTCTGTGTATGAAAATTATATCCACACAATGTGCAGTGTAAATGACTACATAAATAAATAAATAGTGATCCCACAAATAATCAACGATGTATGCTTAAAAACTAATGAATGGAAATTTATATTAGAAATTCCCTTAATGATTTGGTATTATATGAAACATACACTCAATGAAATAAGGATCAATCAATGAATATTTTAATGCCCATAAATTAATGTATATTACATAATGAATACAATAATAATAAGTACAAACACCACACGAAAAGAAATAATGGCAATATAGCATGAATCTCACGTGAATAAGTAGTGAGATGAAAACCTCGTACCTTAGATATTCCATTAGTCAAGGGTTAGTTTAACCTCAATTATAATGGTTAAATAATTTTTATTAAATTATAAAATAACCGTATACAAAAATATTATATCATATATGATCTTATAATATTTATTTGTTAATAATATTTCATTATTATCGTTGATTCAGGTGTTGACTGATTCGTTTTCCTTTATATGTTATTTTACTGAAGTCATGTTTTTTTTGAAAATGATGTATTTTATTTACATCATGAAAAATATTAAGTTCATAAATGATATTTTTAAACATAAAATTAAATTTATTTTTGGATGGTTGTGTGGGGGAATGCATCTCAATGTGTTCGTTTAGACGACAATCTGTACGTATGAATGACTGACAATATCATTATATTGATTATGAAATAGTATGTAAATGGTTGGAATATTACATATATAGAATAATTAAAATTTTATATCAATTATACTAATTATTATACTCATCAAAATAATGAATGTTTTAATGACAATTTACAGCACGATGTGGTGATGGTAAGCCGTACATAGGCACATATGGTGATATTTTCATTCATAATATGCATAGAATAAAAAATATGGTTGTGCCATATGTTTAATAAAATCAAAGTATATAGAATGTATTGGATTTTATATATTGGTATGGGAAAAAAATTAATGATTAAGTGTAATAAGAAACAAACAATGAATGATATTATTATATTAACACCTCTTCTTTGGGTGCTTCATTTTTGATTTGATAATAAGGGATCCACATAAGGGCTTTCTAATCAAACTAAGGCCTCTTTGATGATGTGACAGTTGTATGGAAGACCTTTTTATATTATATGGATGAGCTAGATGGATTTGTATGTGTGAATTTGAGAGACGGTGAATTATCCTTTTATAATAGAGGTGAGGGTCACTTTAGGAAATGTTTGAAATATTATTTTATTATAAAATATTTTCATGTTTATTAATGATAAAAATGGATTTATTTTGACGATAATTTGGGGATGGGTATAAATATTCTCATCCAATAGTTTTTAGACAATTTTAGTTCAATATATTAACCTTATCTTATATATTTATCTCTTAGTATAATAGTTTAACATTAACAATAAATTCTTGTATTTTAATATTACTTTGTTAATAATCATAATATAAAATTCCAGGAGAACCTCAAGATTTTAATTAATCAAATTTATATAAAAATATAAGTCATTTGGAAAAAAAATATATTTTTAATACTATTATATGACATAATAAATTAGTTTTTTTAGAAACTCATTTATCTCCATTTTGTCCCAATTTACAATTTGCCTTATGTGAATGTCATAAAAAATTTATATATTTGAAAAAAATAAATTGAATCAACATTAACATGTTATATTATCCTATAAAATTAGTTTTATGCATCATTAGTTTCCACATACATTTATTTTAATATTTATAACATTATTTAATTTTTTTCATTCATTAATTATGTAATTATCGAATCATCATTCCGTCATAAATATAAAAAATTACTTAAAGACTAAAAATTATTAAAAATTAACATTATGTATTAAATCATTTTTTATTTATAAATAATATTTATTGTAGAATATAACTTATTTTTATCCCTATATTAAAAATTGTTTAGTTATTAAATGTTGAATTTAACCCTTTTAACTCTATTTTAAATTAAATATAATAAATTTACTGATCTAATCCAAGTAGATAAAAAAGGTTCATGTTTTACCCTAAGGTTGATTTTTGTCAAGAAAAACTTCTCAAATAGAATTATTAAATCTTTGTGATATATTATAATATCATTATTACCTTTAATTACCCAATTTACTTTTAATCATGCAAAATAAAATTCAAAAGTTACAATTCACAAAAAAATGAAGTAAACCGAAAAGCAGTGAAAATTTATCCAAATTAATTTTTTCCCACTTCTATTGAAGAAGGTTATTTTTTAATATTTAATATATAACAGTGTGAATTATTATATTTAAATTGTTTTCTCCATTAAAATGAGGTAGACTTGGTTTTTTTTGAAAAATAATCTTTTTACCTGAAAAATTGAATTTGTTGTATTATTATGTCTGATAAACACATTATATAGATGTTAAAAATATATAGATTTTATTAATTTAGAAATTACTTTAATTTCATTAAAAATTCTTTTTGAACAGCTATTTTGGTAAGTCGTAGTGGGCTTGAACTCAGTGTTGGGTGTAGCGCAATCTATTAAATCATTTTAAAGAAAATAACATACTATGAAATATTGGAATGTTAAATTATTCATCCCTTTTCTATATTTAATAGTCAATTTTTTTAAATTTTTCTTTTTAATATCATTAAAATTCTCACATATGAAAAAGAATCAATAAAACTATCACTTTAAAAGAACGAATTAGAAGTACAATGGTCACCTGAGATAAACCATATTAAGATTCCATGTAGGAAAATATGGGTATGGAAGATAAAATATGTTTCCTGTAATGATAGAGAGTGATAAAAAACATGATGAGGGAAAATTTATCAATAATAAAAAAAACTTATTATGAGTTTAATTTTCATTAGTTACAAGTAGAAAAAATAAATGGATAACGTTTTTTATTTTATGTCTTATTTCATAATTTTGAGGAATTTGTTTATGAGATTGAAAAAGAATAGAAAGTGAAATACATTCTTTTCATGTATAGTTTCATCCGTTACTAAATGTTTAACTTAGAATATTCTATTCTACAAACAATGAGTATTCAAGATGACTCGGTCACTCCTGAATCTCTTTAATTATCTTTTAGAGAATCACATAATCCACAAAGGATGAACTATTTATTTCCATTGTATTTAGAGATTAATTAGTAAAAAATGTTTTGTACAAGTTCATATGATCATTAAAATTGGTAATCCATTATATAATGAAATACTAATCATAATTTTAAAAATTAGAAAAACAATACTCAAAGATAAATAAATACCCTTCAATATACAATTGTCCTTAAAATAATTCAATATAATCCAAAATATAACTCAAACCCAAAACTTAGAAGAAAATAATCACATATTCCTTCATAGTAAATCATCATTTATCTCCAAATAACATCAACTACTCTTAAAGAATCTTACTGATATGTAATTAAAAAAATTTCTTATTCAATATGATAGGTTAATCATTTCAAATAATAACCCAAATCCTTATAAGTATACAATAAAAACATATTTTCTTCACAAATAAAAATACAAAATTAATCGAAAAAAATAAATCACAAAGTATTATATTTTCAATAGGGATAGAGTGTTACCAATAGAGTGAACATCGTCCCAAATAACATTTATCAGTTAATCAGAAAATCATTTTCATATAATAAGGATATCAATTTCATAAACCATATGTTCTCAAATCATATAAATATTGAATAATAAAATCAATTAACTAAAAATAATCAGTCACACTAACTAGGGACTTCATGTAGTCTAGTGGTATGTGATAAATCCCAGTTGTACATTAGTTGTGGGTTCAATTCTTGTAACATTTTCCAATCCGATGGGTCGTCACAATGTATCTGTGTTGTAAACATTAAAAAAAATTATTTTATAACATTCCCAAAATTTAACCATAAAATAATTTAACCCCAAATGTTATCTCATACGTCTCATTTTCATCAAAAATATTAATACCTATTAATACCTCAAATTCAAGTATCATATAATCCCAAAAGGTTCATTAAACAATATCCACAAAAGAAATGATAATTCTACCTCATATAACATTTTCACATATCAAACATCATGGTTAAAAATTCAGGGGAAATGAATTCCAATATAATCACATTTAAAAAGATAATTTATACTTTTGAACATTTATCTATCCATGTACTTCCATATATGTTATTTCATGAACTATTGTTTATCCAATAAAATATGTCCTCTAATCCGATAATTCCTAGGTCCCCTACATTTATGGAAAAATAATGTAAATGGATAATTATGATAACATTAATTTTATTCCATAGTACTCTTAATTTTTCCACTACTATTATTTATATTATGTTCTTAATTCCCCCACATAAATCATTTTAGAGAGTCTTTCTTGGGTGTATCTATCAAAATTTCATGCATGATGGAAATTGATCATTCTTTTCACCACAGACTCAATTGTTGGAGCTCTTATCATTCTCTACCTTTCTCTTCATTGCTGAGTTTGTGAGTTGGTTAATGTATATTATATTGATCATATTTTTTAAAATATTATTTGGAATGAACATGATATATTTTATGCCTATGAAAATTACATTTAGTTACTCATTTCCTCCATCTCACCAACCATGTACATCATGTTCATTATTACTATATCATACTTGGAATCCATCCATTAAATAAACACTAAAAATAATAGTGTCAGTATATAAAATCCAAAATTAATTAATATAATATCATGATGCATTATTTTCAATCTAAACACCTTAGGATTTACCAATTATAGTTATTCTCATCTAATATTAAAATATATCAAATTGCATTGTAATGAAAATTTGAATTATCCTAATAATATCTCCTTGAATTATTGTAAACAAAAGTGCAGCAAGGTACGTTGTCATGCCCCAATTCCCCTTTAATTCTACCCCAAAGCATTGTTCTCAGGTTTTCCCCTAAGATACATTTGTGTTACAGCCGCCTCTACCTTCTCGTATCTAAATAGGGAAGAATTCCTTGGTATATTAAAAAAATCTATACATTACCAAAATTCTAGGATGTTCTTATATACTAATTCTCAATTTCTATCATTGGGTAATTTTTTCTAATCATATTTGTTCTAAATATAGTATCAAAGGATTGTACTAAACATCGTATGATACCAACTATAACACCCTGACCCTAGTTACAATGATTTGTTGCATTATTACATAACATTGGAATGATTACAAGGAATCAAGTACGGATGGCCCAATCTATTTAGCAGTCTTTTAAAATAGATTACATACATGAACATGACATTATAATTTCTATCATACAATAAAATATAGATAATACATTGATAATTCCATTATTATCCTAGATTAAACATGAATAAAAAACATAATACACATCTTGACATCTAGAGAGAAAAAACCTGATAGAGGATAAGATCAATAGATAAGTAAGGATAAACAATAAATTGGAATCATTCATAAATAGACAGAATAATTTATGGATATGTATAAGAGTAAAAAAAATCCTTTAAATTTAATCATAAGTACAATATGGAAAATATAAGTAAATAATACCATTTAGTAATTAACATTAATATTCTTCTAGACGAATAATCCCATGTAATATCAATATGTAATTTCATATTTGTCCCATTAGACCTACTAATGAATCAAATGTATATAACGGTCCCCTCCCTGCATTTTCTAATTCCAATGAATTATTCAAATGAAACGGGTGATGTTTAATCTAATCATTCGTATTAAAACTAGACTACAAAATATATAAACTTTAACGACAAAGAATAAATGGTACAAAAATAACCCATCCATATTCCAACATAAAATATTCTATACAATAAGGCATATTGTTTTATAATAAATAATCCTCAATGAAGAATAAAATACAATTATGGATGTTTACATAGATGAAAATAATTATAAAAACTATTTGATAGAAATATGCCCTTTTTCATGAAAAAATTTAAGTCTCACTCAATTTATCAAAGGAGTTGTTTAAAAGTGATTTTAATCAAATATTCTCATACCAATTTGATATTATTGAATGGAATTTTAATCTCAAAACATTCATGTATATATAAATAAATCATTAAAATCATTTTTTGTAACATGGACATTAATGAGAATGATTTAGATGAATAAATCATTTTAACGATATTTATGTCAAAGAGTTCCTAAGAAAATGGTAGATTCATGAATATAGCTAATTTAGGAATAAAATTAATCAAAACATCATAACATAATGATAATAAATGGATTCATGATATTATATTTAAAAGGGCAGAATATACACCATTTAAAATTTTATAGGGGCATGAAAATAAAGACGTCATAATAGAATTTAATTTGAGAAAAAATCCCCTATAAAATTGGTATCCATAGATTAAAGATAAATAAATGACCAAAATATGTGTGAAAATATTAATACACACAATATTATTTGATATTTGGTTTAATTTAATTATTGGAAATTCACACATATTATTATAAAAACAAAAAAAATTGACTTAGATGATAAACTCAATGAATGGAAATCGAGTTAAGATTACCCTCATGAAGATCATATCAATGACTTGAGAGTTTATATGTGGTGTTATTATTTGTGTCAAAGGTATATTCAAACCAATGTGATTGGTAATTACAACATAAATAAATTAATACTAATTCCACAAATAATCTGGGGGTAAAATAAATAATGAAGTATGCATAAAACCCTATGAGTGGAAATTTATATTAGAAATTCCCTTACTGTTTTGGTAACATATTAAATTTGCACTACATGAAAGAAGGAACATACAATGAAGATGTAAATATACATAAATTAAAGTATATAACACAATGAAAAAAATCATGGGCAGTACATTCACAACACAAAATGAAATAGTTGCAATATAGCATGAATCTCAAACGAATAAGAAGTGAGATGAAATACTCTTACCTAATACATTAATATAATCAAGGGTGTGTTAAAAATCCTCTATAATTGTTAAATAATTGTTACTAAATTATACATGAACCACATAAATAAATATGATATATTATATGATATTCTACTATTTCATTGTTAATAATATTTCAGAAATATAATTATTTTGGGTGTTACCTGATTCATTATCATTTATATGATTTGATATATATGTCATGTTTTTTATGGATAGTATGACTAAGATTCATATAAGGAATTATTTTATGTTTTAAAACATTAATTTTAATCCTAAAATTATAATTATTATTGAATGGTTACAATGGGGAATGAATACATCGTTATCGTGGAGACAGTAATCCATACGTAAGAACGAGTGATAATATCATTCTATTGATGGTGAAATAGTATGTAAATGGATGTTATACTACATATAAATAATCAATAACATTTAATATTTATTATTTATATAAATTATGTTCATTATTATAGCCAACCAAATATTGAACTGTTGAATAACAAACTACAACATGATGTGGAGATAGTATTCCTTACATACACAAGTATGGTGACTTTATCATTCAAATGATGGAAAGAATATTGAATATGGTTTTAAATTATTTATTAAAAGATAAAAAAATGTAGTAGGTGCCGAAGTTGACATTTTTATATAGAAACATCAATTAAATAGGATATTTAATATGAAAGTACCTCGAAAGAGGTGATGAAATTATTACATATTCTTTGGGTGCATCATTTTTAATTTGAACTAAAGGGCTCCCTAGGATGTCTTTATGATCAAATTAAGGACAGTAGGTTAAATTTAGGGAACCTGGGAGGATATTTGTGTTGTGTATGGCTGAGACCAATGGTTTTGGATGTTTTAATTTTAGAGAAGGTGAAGTACCCTTTTATAAGAGAGGTGAGAGTCACTTTAAAAAACACTTGAAATATTATTTTATTATAAAATTATTTAAATTTTATAAACACTTAAAATGGATCTATTTAGAGTATAAGTTCTGTATGGGTCGATATAATCTCTACCAATAGTTTTTAGTTATTTTTATGTCACCATATTAACCTTATATATTAGATTTAACTCTGTGTTAAATAGTATATCTTTTATAATGTATTCTTCTATTTTCATATTATGTGGTTAATAAACATACTATAAAATGCCAAGAGAATCACAAGTGGTTCATTAATTAAATATCTATCATTATATCAGTAATTTGGCTTCACATTATATTATTTATACTATTATATAATTTTAAAAAATAATATTTTTTATAAAAACATTTTTATGTCAATTTTGACACTATTTAGTATTTGTTTTTGCCAAATTCATAACAATATAATTTCTCTGAAATAAAATATATTGAATCTAACTTATTTTGAAATACAATAATTTTAAATTATTTTAATGCATAAAAACTATAAATTTATATTTATTTGGATATTTTTAACATCAATTATTTAATTCTTTTGTTAATATAGTGATTATTCGATCATCATTCAGTCACAAATAATTTTAATTATATAATGTCCAAAAATTGTAAAAAATTTAAATTAATTGGTATATATTATAATATTGAAAAATAATATTTATAGTCTAATTTATCATATGTGTAACCATGTATTATAAATGATTTAGTTATAAAACATTTATTTTAACACTTTTTACTCTTCTTCAAAAAAAATATAATAATTGTCCTAATCTAATATGACTAGATGAAAAAGGATCATATATTTTAATATGGATGATTTTGGTCAAAATAAACAAATCCAACGTAATTATGACATGTGTATGGGTAAATATAATAACATTTTTATGTTTAATTAACATATTTACTTTTAACCGCGGTAAATAAAATTCAATAGTTACTATTCACTATAATATGAAAGTTATCATAAAATATCCAAAAAATTATCAAAACTAATTTTTAATGTCCCAAAACTTAATAAAAAGTTTATTTTGTTGAATTGAATATATAAAAGTGTCAAATATTGGATTTAAGAAGGGTTAGACATTAAATGAAGTTAAAATTGCATTTTTTTTAAATACTTCATTTTTCTGAAAAATTGAATTTCTTTTTATATTATGTCTTAGAAAAATATAATATGAATTTAAAAATCATATGGAGTATATAGAATTCAATATTCAGTTAATACTATTCCCAAATTCTTTTTGAATGGCTAGTTTGGTAAGTCGTGATATGCTCTAACTCGGTGTTGCATGTATCACTGGATATTTAATTACATTAATGAAAATAACATACTATGAATTATTGGGGTGTTACCAATACAATATGCTATACAATTTTATAACATTAATATAAAACAATTCATGTTAAACAACATTAAAATATTTTTACAATTATTATCAAAGATGAAAACTTCACATCAGAATTTCAAAATGTTGTTTAAAATTATATTTTCGGAATACTATTTAATGGTTCAAAACACACCCACCACATTGATTCTTATTTGATAGTTCCATACACATGAGAAGTCTCCAGAACAATCACCTTCAGTCCCACAGACTCACACCCCCTATCAAGGTTGATTCCCCCCTTTACACCACAGGTATATATCCCTTGGTATAGTGCATGTTGATAATGAAATCACGCACAAAACCATTTATGTCAAAACCATTTAAAAACTCCCATTTCAATTAATTTCAATAAAAAAACTTTTTTTATTATAAAATATAAAATATTATTTTTATAAAATAAAACAATTACATATTTTAAAATAAATCCACTAAATCCCCTTGTTAAAAAAATTAACAATATTCCATAAATTCACTAAAAAACATTATTCATAATAAAAGTGGATTTAAATCACGATTTCACCAAAATTTCATAATTAAATACATTTAATCAAACCAATTTGTAATAAATTCTTTATTTTTGATGTAGAGGAACCAAGAGTAAACCCACCTATCTTTGGATTTATGATGAAAATGAAGAACATTAGGAATACCATCCATGAATCTGGGTTAAATCTCTATGAACCTAATTTAAATATATTCCCTTTTCATAAATCACACCTAATACAATCATATATGTCATCCACAACCATAGACCTACCCACAGTGGGTGTATATCTATGAATCTGAGAGAGAGAGGGGGATGTAATCCTAAAATACTACCAAGAAAAACCATGTAAGATCACTAATATTATGTATCAAGATTCAAAGAACAACATAATTTCTCCAAAACACATCATATTTGATGAGGAAAGGTTTTCCAAACATCGAGAGATAAAATCATTAGTCATAGAAATATGGGTGGGAAGTTAATTTTAGTTGTGAAATTGCGTAAAATCCTTAATATAAGCATCCAAATTTTTAATCATTCACATTTTATAAATACAATTAGGCAAACCATACTAAATGTCTTATTGCATCTGCCATAATGGAGCCCATCCATAGTTCCCAAACAATTCACTGATTGTGTTGAATCCACAGTCTTAAAATAGAAAAATACATTATTTCAATGAAAGTAGTTTCTATTTATTATATGATTTTTTTAAAACTATGAACAACTCAGGCACATTCACATTTTCCCATGTACCACTATGAACTGTTTCATATAGGTGTTTCAGGTTTTTTCCCAACCCCAAAAATATTTTGAACTTTTATAAAATCCTCAACCCCACAAATGTTCTCCAAACTCTCAAAACCATCACCCATATTTTTTATATTTAGAAAAATCATAAATTTTTTTTATTTACATGAAACTAGGGGTGATACATTCTCCCAACCATTTCCCATTCTATTCTAGGATTTTATAAAACCAACGGTTCCCTAGAGGAGGTCCATCCATATCTTTTTCTTTTACTTATTAGGTTACCATGTCTCTTCTAAAATACGACCATGTTTCCCCAAACCCTTTAGTAAAACGATTATATTTACTTTAAATACATTCTATTTCTAATTTTATATCTACATATGTATAGGTAACAACAAAGAATTCATCACTAGTTCTACATGATCCCATCACATCTCATTGAGGGGATCAAGCTGATACATTTACAACATCGATAATGAAACACATTGTGCTCCATATTGAGCCATGATATAAATTTTAAAATATACTCCTCCTCCACAAATTTAGCTATTATCTCGAAAGGGCATATGTACTGATGATATAATGATCCCTTAATCACAAAATATTTATGTCCATGACTTGGAAAATTCCTTTAGAACATTTGAACACTCAAGATAATTGATAAATTCCATCGAAGATGATCCACATAAGATTAATGACGACTCTAAGATGTCTCCATCTATTTTCTAATTGAATGAATATTAAAAAAAAAATTCTTGGACATGGATCTGAAAAATTAGTTATTTCATTCTTATTTCCAAGAAAAAAATGTGGAGAACAATAAGGACACCCATTAAATTATTCATACAAATCCATTTTCATTCAGTCTATATAACTATTTGTATTTCATAACTACATTAATGGTATATTCTATTTATGTATGGAACTAAAATCTGGTACAGAAGCCTACAAAAGGTATTTCAATGTTTTTATTATCCTTTCAGAATGGACTTCCATCTTAGGATTATATTCCATACTCATTGTCAAGTGAGTTCCAATGGATTTTTATAAGGATCTAAAGAATTGTTATTTAAACATTGTTACTATGCCTGAAATGATATAATATGATATTAATTTACCATTTAACACTTATTTGATATATGTTTTGGATAGATCCTCCACCATATGAATTTATTGAATTGAGATGAAATGGCCAGACTTTATGATTCAATCCACTACCACCCATATGGAATCAGGATTCCAACCCATTCTTCCAAGGCATATAACAAAATACATATCTATCTTGAACCATTCAAAACAAAAGAATATAATGATTGTAACATATCTAAAGGTCACATAGCATCGTTTATAACATTATTGAAATTAAATCATCGTGAAACAAACATATCCACCTTCAATTCCACGCTGATCCACAAAAAACTATTCTATCAATACATTGAAAATATTATGTACTCAATGATGGAAATAGAATCTCAAAAAGAGGTAAGAAATAAGATGATATTCTAGAGAATCAATAGAAAAACCATACAATTTCTGAACCACAAAACTAAACTCTCGTCCATCATCCATCCCATAATGGTCTCCGCACCATTGTGTTTCAACCTCATGGGAATGCATTCTACACCACAAGTCTTTTCCTATTTTACCATCATTTACTAATCATTATCCACTGAAAAAAATGAAAATTGTAAAATTACATTGTTCATCTCATTTAACAAGCTTGTCAGCTAGAAAAGACATCAACTACAAGTTATATGAAGCCTCTTTTTCCAATTTAAAATATAACTTTCTACTTAATGAATCAGCCACCATGTTGCCTTTACCTGTTGTATACATCATGTAAAATTATAAAATTTATATATATTCAATACTTAATTTTTGTCTCTCGATAAAATTAATATATAATAAAATACGATTCAACCTCTTAGGATCTGTAAACATAGTAAATATCTCACCCAAGTGGTAATGAATTATAACTATAAAATCATAATCAAGGGTTGATAACTCCAAATCGTGAGTTGTGTATTTATTCTCATTCATTCATAAATTTCATGTTCTATCAATGAAATCATGTTCTCCATTTCGTAGAACACACCCAAACTTAGATAATGTATCATTAAAATAATCCACATACCCTTATCCCGATTCTAGAAAAATCATGATTTGTGACAATGTAATGAAAACCATAAGCTCCTGAAAACATTTAGGGAATTAGTCAACCCATTTTAATTGAGCATTATTATTTGATAATGTTGTCTAGATGGATATTCTAGTAAAAAATCATGAACGAATCGTCATTAATAACCAACTCAACCAAGAAATCAATGTATCATAGAAACATTCTTTGGTGGATCCCAAGAGATAACTAATTCAATCTTCTCTGAATCTTGAGAAACACCACATTTAAAAAATAAATGCCCCTAAATAGTACCTATTACTTCAAAAAATATCACTTAGATAAATTTTAATACAAATGATGGTCTCTCCTGATTTACAAAACATTCTCCATGTTGTTCTATTCCTCAGCACTTGTCCATCAATACACAAATATGTCGTCAACAAAAATCACCCCAAAAGAATCCAAATATTGCTAAAATATTCTATTAATAAATTCCTAAAAGTCGTATTTGGAATTCATTAGACAAAATATTATTAACATATATTCATAATGGAAATAATTACATACTGTTTCCATTGGAATATTCACTTTCCTCACTCTTGATTGGTGATATTATAATCATGTGTTAATTTTGGAAACCAATGCCCCCCCTCAATTGATCAAACAGATCATCAAAGGATGGAGGTTTATTCCTATTTTTTATTGTAACATTGATATGATTTAAAAAATACAAACAAATCCTTATAGATACATTCATTTTTTCACAAAATCATTGGTGCTTCCCACTAATACTTATTCAGTCAAATGAAACCCTTTATTTCTATCTCTTACAATTGTACTATAAATTCCCATAACTCAGCTGGTTCCATATGATTATATAATATGTAAATTGAATTGGTCCCCAAGAAAAGATCAATTATACACTCAACATACCTTATAGATGGAATCCTAGAGAATTTTTCATAAAATATAACATGAAACTGATCCACTTCCATTGAAATACTATTCTTCTCAATCTATTACATTGAATCCATGGATGATGCTAAAAAATGGAATGAGATTACATCAACTAATGATTCCAAAAATATTATTGCACCATCCATTAAATTATTGTCCCCTCTAAATTGAAGCACGATTTGAACCTATTTCGTAAAATTAACCCTTTGAGTATAATAGTCGATGTGATCCATATAAATTTTCAAGCAATCCATATCCCAAATGGGGTCAAAAACACCAATATAAAGCATGGAGATATCCCATTTCCATTCACCTCCTACAATATTTAGGGAACATGATCCACACATAAAGTAACAACATTCTATTATACTAAGATGAGTTTTAAGTTTTAGCACTAAAAAAATCATATCAACTTTTACATATAGAAATTTAGTTGTATGAGAAGAAATAATAGGTCGTTTTGATCTAGTATCAAACAAAAATTTCATAAGGGTATGATTTAATAAAATCATACCAATCATCTTAGATGGTATATACTAATAATAACCCATATTATTCTCAACTCAAATATATTTACATTCACATAACACTATGATTCATTTTCTCTTCTAGATAATTACTTTCCGGGCGAGTCACGGTATTCTTGGAATAAATATGTATAGATCTATTCTAATAATGAGATTGATTTTGTTTCCCTTGCCCCTTTGAATTATATGATTATTGTAACACCAAAGAAGAGTCCTGATAAACTTACCTTAGACCACAATAATAATAACTCTGATAATTACCCATACGCTTTTATTTGTGGAATGTTATTGCTTTTGTTAGACACCCTATGTTTAAGAGGTTCAGTGAACCACATTGTAGACATAATTGTTTTCTCATGTTTTATAGAATATTGTTCATTGATACAACCACCTTATATTGATTCATGCACCCACCTACAAAATATGTGTCCATCATTATATTTCTTCGCACATTAGAGTTACAATCATTTCCTTTGGGTATCAACAAACATCCTCTTCTTGTATCAACTGATATGTATTATTCATCCACCATATATCTATTCACTATCTCTGAATAATACATAATTTATAGGATAGCTAACTTTCATAAAATATATCTGCTCATCCCTTATTAAAAATTGTAATCTACAATGGATACACTGACTTAAAATTTTGCTGAAAAGTGAACTAAATTCATGAATTTAGACACATAATCAGTGATAGAGTTATATTACTTTGACATGCTAAATAATTCCATCATACATTGAATCACGGACGTGTGAGTATATAATAATTTTTTGAACATTTATTCTAAATCCTCCTAGGCCTGGACTTGTTATAATATAGACTGAACTTCTAAATTACACTATTTCCATGTAGAATTCTACAACATCTTATTTTCCAAATTTAATATTATTCAAACATGAGTTTAAATCATACTAATGAAAAGATTCATCGTATTTAGAAACTTCACTGCCTTTTCATGTTCTAAATCTCACCAAAATATTGTTGAATTCTGTTTATGGAATTACATGAAATTATCCACCTTCAATGGATCATCTCTCTATTTCCCATGTACAATACATGAATTATTGAACAACACACTGAATGAGATTTTGGTTATCTTCTGGATCAAGTGAAATGGAAATCTCAGCAACTTCCTCTGGTCAATTTATATAACACCTACCAGGTGCCATTTCTATACAAACTACAAATTCAATATCTTTCAAAATCATTTAACTGAATTCGTACCATTTTGAAATTATATAACATCATTTTATAACAACAATTCATTCAAAAATAACCCTATTTTTCTCTAAATAAAAATTCCTTGAAAAAATTATTATTATTTTGATAATTATACCTTTTTTATAACACGTAAACCATGATCGTTTCCAGAATCATTCATATAAAAAAAACTATTCACATCAAAGCCATAAATATTTAATCAAAATGATTAATGCACTTTTAGTGGAAAGTAATATCTCTAATCAATGTCGTGATAATCTCATTGGATAATCCTATACCATTGAATTCCAAAATCTTATAAGTGTGTCCAAAATCCTTAAGTACCAGAATTGTTGGTAACTTGATTTTAAGAATAAGAAGGATTGCTACTTCTTTTTATTCACTACATTTCATGTCTCAATAATCCAACTCATTTCTACCAACTCGACATAAGGAAATAAATAAGAATGAATATCAACTCAAGGACCATGAAAATGATTACCACTTGTACCACTTAAGTAGAAACAAGATGATACCACGTGTATCAAACATACTTTTGGGATAAAAAAAATTGACACAATTTTAAAAATCATGCCATCCTCATTAGCATGAAAATGATTAAAGACATTATTTATACATTAGATTCATCCCCCTTATGCCAATTTCTGTAAGTAAATATTTAAGGATTTTTGTAAAATTTTGGTGATTATTTTCGTTTTGATGACAATCAACCAACTCAAAAACCATGTCCAGATAAAAAAATACATGATATATGACTAAAAGAAACAAAATATCAATCATTTCATTTATATCAAACCAACCAAGGAATAACAACCCACAATACAAAAATCCTAATGTAAATAGTTGATAAATAACTATTGAAAATTTAAAGGCAGGTACAGGACCCGAGATCTCCTCATGCTCAATGCTCTAACACCACTAAACATCCCTTATGTCACAAAGTAGTGATAATGATGTATAATACATTACAATTTCTCATAAGTTTATAGGTGATATATCCCAAAGAACTAATTTTAAAAATAAGGTATGAGTTAAAAAACTCAGTAGATTTTCCCCAATGACTTCCTTAACCATGCCACTAGGATTGAACATGTAATCCCATTTATATAAAACAATTCATATAAAACACCTTAATATTATTTCACAATTTATATCAATGTAAACAGTTCACATTAAAAAATTCTGCCATTTAAATAACATAAAAAATTATTCAAATAATTTAGCATTCTATTATATCATACAATTCTAGATTTCACAACACACCAACAAATGAATGCTTGTTTAGTAGTTCCATACTCATGAGAAATCCCTCATACAAAAACCATGGGTCCCATTGACACTCTCCCCCCAATATAGGGTCATTTCCCTTGTACCCAACAATTACATATCTATCATTAAGGGTATTTTTTATCATAAACACATATATGAAACTATGTATGCAAAAACCATTTCAAAAATCCCATTTTAAAAAATTTCAATAAAACTCCGCTTTTATTGAAAAACATTCAAACAAGACATTTCAAGAATTAGGATATAACATATTTTAAAATAAAATTTTAAAAGCATCAAACAAAATCCCATTACTCAACCAATTACCACACCTCTATTATTTCACAAAAAAATCATAAATCTCCATTACAATTTATTTATAATATTAATTGCACAAAAAGTCAACTATTAAAATAAATAAATAAAAAAAGTTTAAAACTAAGCCTTCATGGTCAATATAGGGAAGTTTGTAGGGACACCATCTGTGCTAGGATTTATGATGAAAATAATGAACGATTTGATGAATTTCCATTAAATTGCATTAAATCTCCATGAACCCCCTTTATATATCTTCACGTAACATTAAACATGCAAAATAAAATAATATATGGAATCTATAACCATACATGTACCCACAATGGGTATATATTAATTAATCTGAGAGATAGAGAATGAAAGTGATGTAGATCAAAAAAAACTACCATGATCATCCATGAATGAAAACTTATATCATGAATAAATCTTCAACGCACCATGTAGTGGCTCAAGATCACTTCCAATTTGGCGGGGATAGGTTCCACCACCTTTTATGGGATGAAATCGAGAGTTAGGGTCATTTTTCATAAAAAATCATTTAGAGGTGAAAAATCTATTTTATCATCAATTTAGGGATATTACATTTGACCCACACATGTTTTCTCCCTACGGTTAAGAATAATATGCATTACTATTCTCCGGACACTTACTTATGGGAGTCCATGTATGGTTACCACACATGGTTTACAAACCTTGCACCAAATGTGCTGGAACCACAATCTCACATAGCCGAGTACATTGCATCAAATGAAAGAGTTACTCCATGGTAAAAACATAGTTTTGAGAAACCATATGCTTCACATAAAACATAATGTTTTCCCCTACCCCAATATGCACAATTTTCTATAGTTTTCATAATGATTTTCAATATTCTTCCCCAGTAGATAAGCTGAAAAATACTACAAAAAATTCCCCAAACTCTCCCAAACTTCACCCGTATAGTTTATATACATAAAATCCAAATATAATTGGATACATAGTTGAAATTTGGGTGATACATTTTAATTTTTTAATATTGTTAATCATTATGCACATTAAAAATACTTTTTGACTATAAAAATTGTTTTGATGGCTATATTCAAAATTATTAAAATATAGTATTAATATTAATGTAAGATAATTAATTTTATTTAATATAAATAGATAATTATTTTTTTAAAATTATAAATACAATTAAATTGTAATGAATCTTTATTTTAATAATAATAAATAAATATTTTACAAATTTCTTTTTTTTCTAAATTTAGGTAAATTGATTTATTTTATCAAATAACCAAAAATTTCAGTATAATTTATTACCAATACAATTAATTTAAAAAATTTTCTAATTTTAACAAATTCATTTATTTATTGTATAAAAATTTTATTTATATTAATTTCTCATTGTAAGTAGTAAAAATCATTTTTCATGAAACTGTAATTTTGAACAATTAAATGTCATTTTGTAAAATTGATTAATTTGATAATGATAATTTAATAATAAATATCTGTTAATTACGATGTCTGTAAAATTATTAGAATTTATTTAATATTATTAATACTATTCATTTTATCAATTATTTAGTAATATTATTATTTAAATAATAATGTTTATAGAATATTGGGTTTCGTTAAAAATCAGTGGTGCATGAAATGGAAACTATTGAAGAATATGAATTTATTAAAAATAATAACATAATGTTTTATTGTGAAAACATTTAATAAAATCATAGTGATTTGTGTCAAAAATTCTATCAAACATATCGTTAATCTGTTAAAATAATACAAAATTCCATTATATCCCATATATAAATTTCATCCTCCAAACTTAATTATAATCCTCATAATCAAATATTTTAAATTTTAAAATACCTCTATTGTATTAATCATTATAAAAAGTGTTAATAAAATGTATTTTGATAATATATTAAGCGAAGTATTAAATTCATCTATAATAAAACATACTATGTTTCCAAATATGAGAACATTGATGAAATGTGATAATATTATAATGGAAGAAAAATAGAAACATTTATGAATAGTGATGGAAATAATTTGTTACATGAAATTTAATAATCAATAGAATTTTAATAACATCAAAACCATAAATATTTTATGAGATAAATCAATATTTTATTCCTTGTATATAAATGTAATTGGACAATAATTTTTCTAAATATCATATTCCATGTTTATTGTAATTTTATAACCCTCTTGAAAAGGAACATAAGAATATATAATTTCATGTGATGTTAAATTACATCAGTTAACTAATTTCCAAAAAATTCTCATCTTTTTTCTTTTATATGAGTATTTAATAGTATTCTATGTTTTCTTGAGTAACTAAAATTAACATATAATGGATCGCATAATCCCATACATAATAACATGTTATTCCCCCTATCATTTCTAAAACCAATCTAATATCCACAAATTATCTGATTTAATACATTAAACTATACTACTTCAATAGTAACACCCAATTGTCAACATTATACATTAAATAAGTCTCCTTAAAAACATCATCTTAAATATATAAAAATATAATAATATTCTTCTCAAATATTATTTTACTATAATCCCAATGGTTACATATAATTAATCTTAATAAAATATCTCTTGAAATGTCATTAGTCTACTTGAAATCTCATTACATAAATCCACAATGGGGTGTTTAATAATATTAATTTATGATCTGAAATAAAATCAAAAACCCATGAATGTATCCAAAACTAAAATATTAATCTTAAATGAATACATATATTCTTCCAAAATTAACACCATCTGTAGATGATTTAGGATTCATTCAAAAAAATAGCATATATGAAAATATATTTATAGTGTAGTTCATTAATCACAATATATATATTAGGATCATTAATAATCATGTTGGGAAACAATGACATCATGGAAAATCATTTATAGGTTTTCAAAATAATGACAACATATTTTCAATGTATGAAACTTTTTTATATATAAATAATTTCAATATAATAATATATTCAAATCCATTATTATTATTCCAAATGTGTTTGGGAACTTCCAAAATCATACTACCAAGGAACCGGAGAATGGGTGCATAGTAAAGCACATTTTCTGGTACAAGATAATGATCGAGAAAAAATTGAAACTTATTATTTGGAGTTATTAAACCTATTTAAATATATAGAAGATCCAAATTATCATTTAGTATCCATAAATTGTTTTATTTTCTTAAAATACACTATCTTTAAAAATCTCCAAAATTCCATGTAATTTTCTTCTTTATAGACATATACATATGGTTCTCACTAATTTTTTCCCATCCATGAATCAAAATATTAACTAAATAATTTATTTTACCCCTAATATAGTTACAGAAAATGTATTCATATATTATAAAATGAATTTTAAAATAAAAATTCTGTAATTAAAACCCAATGATCTTGAGGCCTAGTGTATTTTTAGGCCAGGACCAAAATTCAGCAATGAAAACTATATCATGGAATCCTTATTTATTTTTTGTTTCATAGTGAGATCCCAAATTCATTTTATTACCTACACATAATTTTATAACCTTTGGAATACATAAATTAATCACTAAGGTAAAATTATTAAGATTGTAATAAAATTGATTGAAAATCATAACATGTGATTTAATGGTATTACATGATATCATAATGTAAAAGGAACATGAGTTCTCACATAGAAGAATAATATAAATTACATTTTATCATAACATCACTTTAACATATGAAGTATTTAAGTTTCATAAAACATAAAATAAACATAATCCAATGATAACTATAATGACAACATAACATGGTGAGGAAAGTCCATGATGGATTATGATCACTCCCAAATCACATACATGAAGCCTCGTTATAAAAAAACATTAACAAACTTATTAGAGGATTATATAATTAAGGGAATATATATATAATTAATTTAATTTACAAGAATAATTGTTCCATATATGGAAATAAATTATAAGTCAGAAAAATAATAATAACCCCTGAAAAGAAATTATGTTATATAATCTTACCTCATATCACAATAAAAATAAATATCATAATGATGAAATTTGAAATGTGATAAAAATAAATCTATTACCCTATCAATGGAATGAAATTTGATCTTAGTATATATGTAGGAAATATAGATATGAGACTTGTATGTGTTCCATTTTATATTTTCTCATTTTCAATGCTGACCATAAATAATTATGTAAGATTAAAAAATTATTGAGTAAAACAACAATTCCACATTAAAAATATATTTTGAAAATAAAATAATTTCTAATATATTATATGGACAATTTTATTTAAATTTAAACATATAAACATATAATTCGTGATTAAATGAATTGAATGGCCAGGACAATAGTAATTTATATTCATGTTGTGTTATATAAAAAATCATTCCTTTTATACTTTTTAAAAAATGAAAAAAATATCGTTAAATAAATAAAAATATGATTGGTTTGAAATAATTTTTTTAAAATAAAATAATTTTTGAAATTATATTTGATAAATAATTATGATAAGGATTAATTGTTTTTTTGTAATTATTTTGAGAATACATGAATATGGTAGAAAAATATATTTTACATAAGTGAAAAATGAAGTAATATATTTGTAAAAAACCTATCACATAATGTACCATATATAGGGAAAATGGAAAATAAATTCATTTAATGAAAATTGATAACTATTGGTTAAAAAAATTGATTTATTTTATTATACAATGATCGTGTTACATCATATAATGAAAATTATGTCATAATTAACATTGAATAAAATGATATTTAAGAATAAACAATTTCTCCTTCGATAACCTTTAAACCATAAGGACTATGAATTATTATGTTTAATAATAACATAAAATAGTGTGATTATTTTTGATTAATTATATAATATTTAATGTAGAATTATATACAATATATTATAAAAAATATATTTATTAAATAAATGTCCCAATGATTTTTTTTTTGAGACGAAAAAAATTACCTTTAACCTAAATCATCATATTTGTTCTATATATTCCTTAATAATAAAAATTTGATAATTATTTAATTACATAATTTAATCATTAAATTTTATTATTACATCTAATAAATTTTTTACCTTCTCATATTCAATTACATAAAAACTTAATTTGACACCAATCATGTTTTCGATTAACGTCTCATATATCCAAAATGTACCGTTAAAGTTGATAATGGTCCATGAAATTAATATTTAATCATTTTGAGTATTTTTAATAATTAATAAATTAAATTTTTTATGAATAATCTATATTATTAAAAAACTCTAGAATATGGATAAGAAAAATCAACTTTCTTACAGTCACGAAGAGATAGGTTGTACGTATGCTTGAATAACATTTGAATTTTGTGATGATCATTAATTAATGAAGGTATGTGTATTTTATAATGAAAATATTATAATTATATCATAAATATCATATTATTTCTCTTAATAGATTAGAAATTAAACACATTTTATGCGGTAATAAAAATGAATCGCATTACATCATTAGATGGTAGATTATCGCACACACAAATGACATTGTAATTTAATTATTGGATCGTATGCCAAGAAAATATATGATATATTAATGAAAATAATGGATAATATTTCATTTATATAATATATAATTGTTAAATTGTTCTTTATTACCTTAAATGAAAATTTTATCTTATAAAAAAAGCACATTGCTTCGCGAGTCGAAAATATACTTGACATATAAGTGATATTATCTAATTTATATTAGAATGGATAGTAAGAAGGTATATATGTTATTATATCTCTATATTTATTTTTTTTTTCATAAATATTTTATACTATATTCATATACATCATTATATTCATTTACGTGAAGTGGTTATGGTAAATGAATTATGTCTGTAAGCATGATGTTAGTCTTTCATACACAAAATCAACAGTTTTATTTTCCATTTAAGTGAATAAGAGATTGTTTTAGGTCATTACAATGACATAAAGAAATATATGTATTTTTAAGATATTGTTATTATTAAATCATAATACTACAAATATATTATAAGTAGTAGGATGAAGAAAAAAATCTCAACTATGGATTTCACATCTTCTTCGATCAACATCTTTTGGTTTTCATCGGAATCCATTATAGGTAGGATTTTTTAAAAAATTGGATTATATTACGAGAATAGGGAATAATAGAAGTAATTTTGGTAAGAATTTCGAAAAAAATTGCTATTTTAATTTTTATGTGGGGAGGATAGCGATGTCCTTTTATAATCGGAGGAGATAACACACTTCGAATTATTAAAAATGAATAATTACCCCATCATTTTCCACACATCACAATGCACCAAAATGGACTATATGAAACTATTATAATATATATGTTAAAAATATAATCACAAATGAGTAATTACATATTTCTGGTATCATTATTCACACATATCATTTTAGTTTATACACTTACAAATATATTTTACCTTAAATGGAAATTTATTTTTTCTGCTTTCACTAATCATTATAGAAAAAAATTGGTTTCCATTAAATAAAAATTTAAATTATTCTAATTCAAAATATTTATTTCATTTCCCCAAATTCAACTTATTTAAGTGGAATAACATAATTAAATATTAAACCAGTATACATGTAAAAAAATAGTTTCTCATGAAATGTATTTTTATGGAAAAGATTAAATCATATTAACTAAAAGAATTATTATAATAATTAAATAAAATTAATATATATATAAATTTATATATTTATATTATACATTTAATTTAAATCATTAAATATTCTAGAGTATAATAATTATTTTAAATAGTGAATTAATATTCAATCTATGAAAATGAAGAAAATAAGTACGATTAAGACTATAAATAAATTTATACTAAAATATAAAATAAATTTGATTTAAATTAAATTAATTATATTTTATGTAACTAAATAATAATTTTTTATATTTATATAAAATTAAAATGATAATGTGATCAATTTTTTTAAAAAAAATTACAATTTTATAAGAAATCATTAATTTTCAATATTCGCTAATAAAGTAATTTTTTTCTGAAATATTACAAAAATTCACCCTAATTTAATATAGATATTCTTATTTAAAAAATTACTTCCATTTTACTAAATATGTTTTAAAATATTTGAAACATAATAATTATGTTATTTTCCCATAGAACATAGTAAAAAAATTATAATGAAACATATTTTTGATGAATAAAATGACATTTCTTAAATTTGAGTTATTTGTTAATAAGAATTTAAATATGACATTATGTTACGGAAAATCATCATAGTCATTTTATAAATATTTTATTCCAATTAATATCTTCAAATTTAATATCTTGGTTGTAATGGTCTTATTTAAAAAATAAAATCAATAGTAGATTCTTGTTCATTAAATGTCTATATCTAATGTTACTAAATCTATCAATGAAATTAAATTTATTTATCAAAAATATAATCAAGTCTCAATGTGTTAATATTTCATATGCTCATTTGAATAAAATATTTATCTTTTAAAATATAAGGGTATTATAAACATTTGATGCTACTGCAAAAGAGATTTATAACCAATCACATCCACCCACCTCTAGTAGTGTGGAAAGGAATCAAAATTTCTAATAAACGTTTCCTTGAATCCATTAATGTGATTGACTCAAATGAATCTACCCATATTTCATCATATTATTGGTAATCATGGAATCCACCCATCCCATCATACCATTTCAATCTCGACACCCTCATCCATGTCAACACATATCTCACTATCACATGAATCAACTATTTCCCTAGGACTTGATATTATTCATAAACATTTCATTGGAAATACAAGGATTAAATCTCATCTAATATCAGGGAATACATATAGATAACATAAAAAAGAATAAAACAAAAGACATAGAAATTTGGGAATCCTGGCCCTGAAAACAAGGCATTCAACCTTCATATGAATGTAGGATCAAACATACCTAGACACAAGGCACATAGCCTGCACATGAAAATGTGGTATCTATCATTCCAAAAAATAGTTATTTATTAAAAACCCAGTTTTTATTCCATATTTAATTACCCGATTCATTTATTATAAGTCCCTACTATAATAACGTAATGTATAAACTACTTCAAAATATTAAGGAATAAAAATTCTAATTTAACATTCCATTAAATGTTAGTCTCATAAAAAATATCTCTATAATCATATTATTTAACAAATTAAATTAACATTTTGAAAAAAATATTTTTATTAATGCTTAAAATTTCTTATGTTTGATTTACAATCATATTGCTTGAATATATGGAATTATTTTATGTCCCCCTTCTTTATGATCATATGAAATGTAAATAATTATTTTTATTTGTTCATTAGTTATTTATATTTATTTAAAGATGTAAAAAATCAAAAACAACAATATATGACTAATAATTGTATCGATTGGAAGATATAGATGAACTTAAGAGGTAACCTGATATCATGGTGAGATAATCAACATGTGTTTTCTAAACATAAAACCAAGATGAATCATTAATCTGATTTAATAATCATTATGATAATAAATTAATTTTGAAAATAGAAATATGTGGAAAATTTACGATTTCTCATTAAAAAATATAAGATTCAACAAATATCATACCACTATCTTATAATGTTGTTGAAATTGAAAAGAAATTCCAACACAGATCATCGATCAATTCTCCTGAAAGATACATAAACACTCATACACCATGTGACACAACCACACCCACAAACAATATAAAAAATCCATCATAACATGGGAGATAAAATACAAAGACAATGAAATAAGTAAACATAGGAATCAAAATCTTTCTTTGAAGAAACATTTATAAAATGTAATGTAGATTTTATATTCTGTGTATTTGGTTCAAATATGTTTAATCAAGGATTAATCCTTTTCAAAATGGGTTTCAAATATTTTTATATAATATTCTATGGTACATAGTGTTCAATATAATAATGAGGGATAATGTGGTTTGAAAATAGACTTGGGGTATTTATAGATAGCTAAAAATTAAAATTCAATGGATGATTCCCATTATACAATTCTAAAGAAGTTCCTAAAGCATTGAAAACAATTGCATAACACAACAGACCACAAAACATCCCCCATTGTCTAATAATGTTTAAGATCCCTGAATAGATCAATGGTATAGAAAATTTTAAATTTTATCTATTTATATATAAGATCCCTAATAAAAACTCCATATAAACCTTTCACCAAGAAGGTGTAAAAGGAGTAAAAAATGGCCCCACTTCGTATCTACCCATATATTTATAGAACCACCCAAACCCCTATACTATAGATGGATAATCCATGTTTTCTTCACTCAATTACCTACACAACAACCTATCCTCCATGGAATATAAATTCCTTAAAATTCAATATCCACATAATACTCCATTTATCCCACTATGTTTGAGTCAGGATTCACAATACTACAACCATTATCCATGTATTACATCTCACATTTCCACCCTAAAGACATTCTTTTTTGTAGTGGCACGCTCTTTATCCCATACCATCGCTCTCAAAGTAATGAAACTTCCTCCAGGAACCTCCCAAAACTAAAATTTAAAATTTACTGGGAATTTAGGATCCATGATAGGACATCACATTCCTCTCAAATAATTAACATCCAATGGAATTTAAAATGAGTAAATGAGGGAGGGGTAAATTGGGTTGTCTGAATAACCACCAATGGGGATACCTCTCTGGAGTGTTTCCATCTCTAGATATCCCCCACAATATATAGAGGAAATAGTAACAATATCATGTAATAGAAAAAATATTCCCAAAAACACTCTTATACGAATGATACCTCTCAAAAAATATATTGGTTATAAAAATAAAAAAATTTAAAACCTTCTTAGAAACTAGAAAATAAAACATTTAGTAGATGAGAAACTATACAATTGAAGATCTAAAAAATATTGTGGGATACCATGCGTCTATTTTTGACTCACATTCTAATTTAAAATAATATACATGGCCATGAGACCACAATTGATGAGAAAAGGGAGTATCCCACACACCAAATATCATGTATTAGAAAACATGGATATCTATAACCATCTCATCATTTGTTACATCATTATTAATGTTGATATCACCAGAATATGTGTCACGAAATTCATTATGATGTTGAAAAAAAAGATATGAAACATGTAAAATATCCTTGAACTAGATAATATACAGGGAAAACAATACATGAATGCTATAATTTAAACATTATCTAAAACATATATTGATTAATCAATCGACGAAGAATGCTTCCTCCCATGACTATACCCTCACTCTGCATGATGAGGATTCACATTCACAGACACATGATCTTCAATGTAAAAATTCATAAGTCTCATCATAAAATCATAAAAGTATTTATGGGGATATTTTGATTCTTTCATTCCATAATGACGCTACTAATCTATAACCATTGTTCTCTATAATGTTTCATGTTTGAGAATTGTTGACTCTATAAGACAAGTACTAAAAAATAGAGAATCCAAAATTTGGTAATACAATGATTCTAATGGTCACATAAAAAGTGTGGAGTGTAACCTATTTAATAAAAACACAAATAAATATTGTTAATTCATAAATATACTCAAAAATCTAGAAGATATTAATTGTGCCAACCTTTATCAGTTAGTATTTTCCTCTCTATAAAACCAATCTTTCATGGATGAAAATATATGATAAGAAAGACTTATATACCACATGTTTTCTAAATACTCATACACATCCAAGAGGTTAAATGATATTTATGATGTGATATGATCATCCACTGGACTCCATAGGGTCTCACCACCACGTCCAAGTTTTTCCATGAGAAAAAATTCACTATGATTGACTCTCAAATATGTATAACGTGGGATAATATAATAAAATGATCCAACATTTCCCATAAAGAATAATAGCCTCCAAGACATTAAGGAATGAAATTAATGAAGTCCATCGAGGAATCCAACATATTCTAATGATTATTTTATTACACTATTGGAAACCACCACGACCATAGTTCTTATCCATTAAAATATTTTAGAAAAAACATTAAGAGAAAAACTCTATAACATTATTCATCATCCTAGGACATCAATGAATACCTCTTGGATACTAGTACATATGTTAATCTCTATGATGAATGACTAAAAATGATCTATGGAAATCATATAGTACCATGTGATGGGTATCTAATGGAATGAAATTCCTTCCCTAAAAAAAGAATCCACTATTAGTCATCTATATACTAACTATTGAGAAATCATTAATGAAAACATTGTCTCTCTAGTACTACGCCTCAGAATACCAATTCCAAGACTCCTCTAGTTACTTCATCCTTGTTTAATAAACAATTATACGTAAATATAATGTATACCTTCAATACATCCTATATTAATATTGATGCATAATCTTTCAACCATCACTAACCTAGAATATAAATATTATCACATTTTATCACTAAATGATTTTCTAATAAGTTCATTGACTACCACATTCCCTTTTTCTGATGTATATCAAATATCAATTCCATAATGATATAATAATTTTATCCATCATCACTATCAATTTTTCTGGCCACAATGGGAATTACATAGTGAAATCTTGTATGATCAGTAAAAACAAAAACAAAATTCATCGATAAGGTAATGTCATAAAAAGATAAAAAAAATACAGGGCAAAAACCAACATGATATTATGGGTGATATTATTATGATAATTTGTATGTAAATTTATATTTTCATAAGAAAATTTATATATTGGAAATCACCACACAACCCAAAACAAGATGTTATCTATCATAAGATACCACCATCTAAACTCCCTCTTCAAGAAGATAAATAACAAGAGGGTTCATTATCTTCTCCTTTAGGAACTCAAATGATTCTTAATGATAGATAGTCCATAATAACATCTGATAATACACATATAATTCAATATATGATAAATTCCTAGATATATCTAGATCAAAAACATGATTTCCCATCGAGGGAGTACTGATACAACTGTTATAATAAAATCATCATGATACGCTTTCTTATCCCTATGAACCACCCCTAGATTAAAATCTAAAAAAATTAGTTTCATCTCATACATTATGGAAGACGATGATAGAACATTCGTATGACTCTTCTAAGGGTCTCACTAATCAAATAACCCTACATGATCTCTATAAACATTTAATAATAAAACCATACTCATAAAAAATTAAAAATAACCTACAATTAATATAAACATTGAATATTTTTGATAACTTCATATTATTGAACCAAAAAACAAAGGATTTCTCACAATGAGAGGTGATTCACAAGTACAATTACATAATATAAATATAGATCATAAGATATGGGTGACCTCTATATGGAATAGTCATTTCAAATAACACTAGAAATCCATCCACCTCATGTACCAAATAATAGGCAAGGTCAACTGATATAATTGATTGTGTAGCTCCAAAATCAAACACTGAATGCACCCCACATGAATGAAATAAAATGAAACCAAGAAAAAATTGGGCTTATCCCAACCCTATAAATTATACGAATTAATATATAATTAATATTATACATAACCATTATGAAAAAAATTATTACTAAATTTTTGGGGACTATATTCCCTCCAAGGATAGGGAATTTCATGATGATTTCCTTTTATTCCCCTCTATCGACTATACTAATCCTAGGATGGATTATCCTGTTATTTATGTCCTGTTTGAAAAATTTTCAATATATGAAAAAATATATGAATACCTAGAGAAGGATGACATCCAAAAATCGTCGAAAACACTCAATTATTATTTCATCTTCACCTAAAAGAAAACAAATATTTGGTCCATTAGTATCATTCAAAGTGCTTCCCCCCATAGTGATATGGAATTTTGAGGGATCAGAACCACTCTGAAATGTTTTAAATCTATTATGTCTAGGAAACTAGAAACCAAGACCATAATAATAAATTATGAGGACTCTGAAATACACCATTAACATGATGATTCCGATATTTCAAAAAATTCCTTAAAAAATATGCTCTCTCTAGGACCTCAATGTATGTTGTTAGCAAAAACATGTTGATCTGGTGTAATATCCCCGAATGGAGGTTCTATAAAAAATTGATCACCCAACCATAATAATTTGGAAAATATCATATAACATAGTGAAGAAGTTTTCTAAAATATATCTTAAACTCCTTAACATGGAAACTCACCTCATGAAGGGTTAGAATATATTTTAGATTAGCTTCCATTGAGTTCAATGAAAAAAATGATACTCGAAACGATTCTATGAAAATAACCCAATGTTCTATAGATTCTTCAGGATCACATATGAATATTATCGAATATTTATTCACTACTCAATGTTGAAACATTTAATCTAGAGTAAAATTTTTCTCCTTCTTAGAATGGATTTATTAGAAATCAATCAATTACACCTCCAACAAGTCAACTATTACTGAGTAAAAAAAAGAGCCCTAAAACATATGAAAATTCATACACTGAAACTCTCATCATGTCCTTCTCCAATTTATTTGATCATCTAAATGTACTATGTGGCGATCTATAGGCAAATACAATTAAGGATAATTAGGATCAACCTTGAAATGATGTTGACCTCGATACCTGCATAGAAGAAGAAAAAATAGATTAATAACTCACAAATATTGATTATGGTTTACTTAATATTAGTAAAATAGTAAATAAATTTATTATATTATGGGTTAACATAATCCCATGGTCTACACATTGAAACACAGGTGTAAAGATGAAGAATTTCATATGTTTTTATCCAAATAACCTATATCATTTTTCTTAAAAGGATTTCTAAACATAAATTTTTATACATAAGTTCACTTGGGAAAAGAAATACTTCTTAGTTATAATTTTTTTCTTTTTTTCATGCCTTACTCTACATATATTACATCATTTCCCTACAAACCCACATATAAATAACACATTTATAATAGTAAATTATATCATACTCTAAAATTGAACCAAATATAATACTCTATCAAAACCCCTAAAATTATAAAGTACCCATCAAAGGATTGGAATTAGATAGGTTGTATTTTGACCACATGTTTTAAAACTACATTTTCCCAGATTGGTGATTGGCTATGTGGGTATAATGAAATAGAAAATATGAGTATTTACCTTCTAAAATTACATATAGAATAGATCAATAAGATAGATACACAAATAAAATCAGAATAAAAAGATAAAATTTATCCCATTTATAATATATGTCCTGTCTAAAAAGTAGAAACAATGGGAATGGAAAATTGTATCTAGAAGAATAAATTATGTTAGAGAACATATAACCTAAATAGATACTGCAAAACCATTAGTCAGTAATTTCCATACCAATATCACACATGATTCAATTGACCTAAAACATAGTTTATATATACATAATGGGAGAAAAATAACAATTTTCAGTTGCATCCCACCCCATATCCCCTGATTAAAATGATAATTAAATCATGTTTTAGACCATTAAACACAAATTCAAATTCACTAAAAAAAGGTTAACTATGTTAGAAAACTCATCATGGATATTTATTCCCATGTATCACATATACATGATCATATATCGTAGTGATAAAGAAAAAGTATTCCTTGATATAACATTCTTGTAACATTTTATATTTTGACGGTTCTGTTTATTGAAAATTTGTGGGAAACTTATGAGACCAGGCAGTGATATGACATTTGAATTATGTTCTGGAGTTCTCAAAATGGCCCGTCAAAAATTATATGTCATAAACAGTGTGTGTGAGAATTTTTCAGGATAAAATGAAATAAATATTAAATAAATTTCTGAAAAAATAATATTAGGTCATTTTTACATGCAGAGTAGTGGGATTTCCATAGGCCTAACAAATGATTAATCAGTGAAGGTCTCTAGTGATATATCGTGAAAAGGGTTTAACAGTAAACTAAATAATTAAATAACATTATATTATTTTTCAAGCCATTATGAATCATGAATGATAACTCATATTGAAAATATGATGCCACATTTTATCTTAGAGTGAATGATTTACATAGGATGAACCTAACATCGGCCAAAATGTGTTGGCTATGAATGACAGTTTTTGGGACGTAACCATAAATAAAATAATTTAAATAAAAAATATTTTATTTTTAAATCCTTATAAATCAATAATTTTAACTCAGATAAAAAATATGAGACAACCATTGGATTCCTAATGATATGTTCTAGTTAAGTATGAGTTATCTATAACTAGAAAGGTTATATGGGTAAAACATAATTTTTAGACATTTAAATGGATAATAATATAAAAAAATTATTTTAACTTTATTTCATTTTAACATTTTATAGGATGGAGACATTTCTACGCATCGACGACGAAACACGTTCTCTTTTCATAAATGAAACTACATGGTGACACTTTTTCAAAGAAATAAAGACACATTGAAATATATTAATGAATTAAAGATATTCCTCCATTAGTCAAGGCTATGTTCCACCATTATAATTCATAATATTAGAGAATTAATTCGGAACTTTACATTTTACTTATGGAAAAGGTGCAGAGGCTCTCTCTCTGGAAATGATGGATCAATGGTCAGGGTTCGATCGAGCAGTGAAAAACTGTCGAACCCCAGGGGAAAGAGGATCAACGTGGATACAAGACGTCAATCTATGCATGCAAGAGATCTATATCAAGTTAGAGGGTTTAAATATGTGTGATTGTTTTTCAATATTTATCTTGTCTAATAGAAGAACGTATATGAACTCACTAACTAGTTTATAAATAGAAAAATTCTTCATTAGGGCCTGATAAATATTATTGTTGGTTTGATATCAGGAATTAATTCATCGCGAATAGATTTATTATTAAAAATCCCACTAATATGTACAATATCAGGCTGACACAAACATATGCAGGTTTGTTCATTGTGTGTACTCTGGGATCCCTTATCTCTCTTTGTCTCCTTATTTTGTGTGGGACCAATGTGATCAAATTTGATCTTTTTAGGGGTGATTCCAAATAAGGATGGACCCCTGGAGCAATGAAAAAATAGAGAGGACTACACGATAGTGATTTTGACATCCCAAGAACCCAGGAAGTACAGAAGGTATGGGAAATGAACCATGGTAGAATGTCAGGTGGCCTACGAAGGAGTCCTATGACACACCAGATAAGGGTGTGGGTGAATAGTAGTGGAGGCTACGACCAAGAATATATGTATTGTTGTATGGATATGGAACCAGTTGGGTGCCCCGCTGGTTTGAGCGGCTTGCGTGGTGGGCCACCATGATCACTAGCATGAAGTCAATGCGAGAGCTCATGTGGTGGGTGTCAGTTTTCCCCATTTTCCCACATGGTTTTGTGAAAAGGATGCCAAAAGACATCCAAGATTTTCACAAGTCGTCCTATCGATGTGAGCCAGGATAAATAGGAAACCGACCCCCTGGGATGCTCTGCTAGTCCGAACCAGCCTGACTATGTCGCGTCAGACCAGATGTGAATCAGGTTATAGGGTGACCCAGCAGGCTGGACACAGGGCTGAACTGGGATAGGTTTTTTCATGAAAAAATGGGCCTAGCCACTTTTCCCATGTAGACTTGCTCAAAACAGACCCACTATTTCAGGTTTTGTTGGTCATGCATTTATCCCAGTCCGGGTTTGTTGTGTCCGTCTGACCATATCGGACTAGGCTTGAATTCAACTGGCACCAACTTACCAAATCTCTAATATCATTTAGACCAGGTGTCTAATTGACCTTCCATCTGTTTCATTAGATCCCTTCCAAGGAGATTCACGTTTAGGTCTTCTTAATTGTAGTTTTAATGGAAGTAGATATATGTCTTTTGGAATGAGGTATAGAGTCTCTCGTAATTAATTGAAATGGAGAAAAGCAATCATACGGCTGATTGAAAAATGAACAATGTGATGAGAGATATCTCAGTACCCCCATATAAAAGCAACCATTTCTGGTCTAGTAGCCAAGAAGAACTTGGTGGTCTAGTATCTCGCCGGTTCTGAGTGGTCTAGTAGCAGAGTAAGTCTGAGGGGTAAAGTAGTTGAGCAGACCTCAACAGTGTGGTAGCTCATCATACCATAGTGGTACAGTAGTAGAGAAACCCTCAATGTTAATGTAACTGGGCAGACCTCGGTGGTCCAGTATATTAGTAGACCTCAGTGATTTATTAAAAAAATACCTTAGTGGTCTAGTAGCCAAGCAGACAGCAGTGGTCTAGTTTCCAAGAAGACCTTAGTGGTCCAACAACAAAGAGAACCATACTGTCTCATCAGGGATGAGTATCTCATTTGTACAATATTATTTAGCATTATTAATTATAATATTTATTTATATTTAATGAGTAACATCCAGCATGAGCTATATTTTCATTGTGGTCTTCCTTTAATGTATGTCCTTTGTGGTTTGAGTTCTCTACTGAGTATTGTGTTATTCAACCCTATAGGGGAATCACCCTCACATGTCTTGTCTCATGCCAGTGATCGATGCTTCAATTGTTACCTTGGTTGTCTAGGACCTGGTTCAACTCAGTGATATGGGATATAAAAGTTTACTTGTATGGATATAGGATACTACCCTTCACTTACACTTCATGTACGGCCTTGAGCGGACAAAATGCGATAGTAGTACATTATTTTTTGGTTTTGGGGTTGTATCCTAACCAATTTTTACATTCAATTTGTACTTTTCTGTTTTTATTTCTCTTAGTGGTAGTATCAATTTACATTGTCTCTAACTTTTAAAATTTTATTTTTGTTCATGTGTATAGGTTTAAATGTAATGCCATGAATTTTTTGGTATATTCCTACTCAGTACCAGTAACCAGGACATGTCCTATAGAAGAAGGTTTTGGGGATGTCAAGGAACTAACCCTAGGAGATAGGTCCTGACAATGTGTTATCATAGTAGTTTGGTTCATCCTCAAGAACCCAGAGTCCATGAGTTTGGATTGGGGAAAACATTTAAGGGATTTGAGTTCAGTTTACAGGCTATGGAATCTAGTGTCTGTCTGGTGGCTAACATATATATACAACCTGGCCATGAATTATTAATTTAGACTCAGTACATGGAAACTATAGTTTCAGGAAAAAATTATGGTAAATTATTTTTAAAGAATAGATTGATTTTTCCAATTCCATCTTGTGTCATCACATAATATATACACTATTGACAGTGGTACAAATTTCATTGTTCGGATGTGTTTCCACATAGAAAACTATTCAACCTTCCACTACATGGTCCTGAGGATGATCTGTTGGGTGACTAGATCTGTATAAGGGTTTGCACCAAAGAAAACCCCACTAGATTTTGTACCTTCAGTAGAAAAATCTATAGAGCAACACATGGTACTGATAGTATAATAAGATGATGTGCCCGTCCTGAGTTCACATTATGAGTTTAAGCGATTGATACCCCTAAATTTATGAGGTAATCCCAATTATTAGGTGTCTAGGGACTGGCATGATATGGGGACATATTTTTCCTCATAGTTAAGACAAAATTAGATTATAATTAAATCCTACTAGTGAGCCTTATACTTGGCTCATAAAGGTGATGGATGGGCTTAAATTACTCTATCTTATGATTAGTTTAATTTTTCATGGTCGGAGCATGTGAATCTCTATCTGAGATGGGGTATATCAATATAATATCTAAGTTTTATGTTTTTATATGATCTTTTATAGGTACGGAAGTACGAAATGGAGATATCTATGTAATCATTGAGGCATACCTACCATTCCCGAGAATCGATTAATATGACACAACTTGTGCTTTATGGTTCAGACCTCCGAAAGAGATGTCTTTATGGACATGTGATCTATCACGATTAATAATTTAATTCCTACTTATTCTTGGCTTCTATAGGGATGCTTTGTGGTTGAAATACATTTTTTAGAGCCAATACAACCAGTGGATGTCAGTTGTGGTAAAGCACGAAGCCAATGTTTGTCTCAGAGACATGGATGTTGGAGATTTTTTTAGAATAGGTCCCCAGATAGGGGATATATAGCTCATTTATCATAGGGTGATTCCAACTAGATTAGAAAGAGGTGATTATTTTCAAAATAAGGTAGGGGAAAATTGCTAGAAATATTCCAGCAACTCGTGATGGAATTGAAACTACGGATGGGACACCGGGGCAGAAACAATGATGGGAGTAGATGAATCTACCAGAAGAAAGTCATTGAAGAGGAGCTGGGGGAATATTGGGATGTGGTATACGTTTCTACATTTTAGAAAATCCACCACAATGTTGTCCAAAATAGGTTGAGGGAGCATGAGTACAGGTGAAGGGAGTAGCTGCATGAAATCATGGAAGATGACCCAAGGGAAATACAAATATATTTTCATACATTCTGTGTCTAATCCTATATGTTGAATTAATAGAAAATGACTATAATAATTATTTATTATCACAAATGTTTGTTAACACATAGAGTTTTTTATTAAACTGTAGAATTGTCAATTACTACTAGATATTACTATAAGAGGAGTCTTGATAATCACACTTATGCTGATGGTGTGTTTATACCCTTAAGGTTATAGTTTTAGTTGAATCCTCTTAGTGGAAGTGTCTAGGACTTATAATGTTAGTTAGGGTATGAGATGTTCATGCACAGATTAATTATGTTACAAAAAATGATGGGGTATGTACAAATCATTTTACTGGGGATTTACATGGTCAAAAAAAGAAAACCAAGGGATTACAAGAAAAAACACATGCATTGAAGGGTGTATCCATTCACACATGAGTTGACCATGCATAACCATGTGGTAGTGGATGTTTAGTTTTCAGTTCTAAGAAGTAGTGACAGAGTACAGGGATATCATTCAAGAAGATATTTCGAGGATTACCTCCCCATATGGAGATGAACTTGTACATGAATCAACATCTAGAGATGGAACCGATATCAGCATCATTATTTCATAAGGATAACATAGAGGTTTAAAAAAGATGGTGTAGGTGGGGGACTAACATAGGATGGTATTAGTAAGACCTGGTGTTTGAAGATATATATGGATTAGAAGCCCATTATCCAAGTGATCATGGAGAACATTTACCCACTACTAAAGGGTTGATTAACGCCTAAATAATTTTAAAGGGGGAATAATTTCTCATTGATGGAATATTAACTGAATGATTTTTACAAATTGAGTTAGATTATTACAAGTTACCTGATTATTAGATTGTTGTTGTTGTCTTTTCATTGATGATATGGTGACATTACCTACATTGTTGAATAGTTTATTCTCTACTCGAACATCAAGAGAATCAACTATATCTTATCTCAGATGGATTGGATCATGAGACAATGATGATGGATGGAGTTACTCTAGGACTATGAAATTGATGTATTATATACTCATGGTATGATAAACAAGGTAGTAGATTCTCTTAGTAAGAGATCCATGTTTTAGAAGCTGAATGAGGGAACAATGAATTAAGCCTCGTTATAGATATCATGCACAAAAAGGGATGAAGTAACTTATCTCTAATCATATTTTATTACTCGTCCACTCTTAAATGAGTTAGGGTGGCACAAATCATTAAAATTGTCTAAGATACATTATGTGATCAGTTGTCCCCATGAAATACCTGTAATGGTCCTTCGCAATGTGGGGATCAAATTTTTATTTTTAGAAGATGTGCATTTTTAGCAATGATGCATAGAGTGGAATGATTCATCTGGGTCTGTCTGTGGGAGTCCATGTAGACACCAGCGATGAGAAAACAGGTTGAATTTCGTCTTACCTATTTTGTTTAAAATTTGAAATCATGTATGTAGAAGTATCATTGGTTGTTCTATTTCATTATGTGGTTTAAGAGAAGGAAGTGGTAATGGATATAGAAGGACATCAGGATGGGTTTAACATATAATTATCAGACACACGATACCCATTGGGTGAGCATTGACCAACTTACCATTTCAACCCCCTTCTTAACTACCTAGGTGATGTGTTTAGTAGAGGGATCAGGGTGCATCTACATGATAGAGATTTGATAATGGGGTGACTATAATGATATTTCCAGTAGATTTATATTGTCAAAATAAGATTAACCTTAGTGGACAATCAATTCCTCTAGTGCACATTCAATAGAAGAATAATAATCCCAAAGATAGCATGTGGGAGAGGTATGCATAAGTACATGTGCATTCCCTCATCTGTTTTGGAATACATTGATTTATCATTTGGGGATGTAAAGACATATGGATGGCTTAATGTAATGTATTAGATTTTCTATGTTCTATTTTGAGGAAATTCTTCAGAAAATTTTAGGACCAGGTGCTAAGACACTGTGCAATTTTGAGTCTCATAGTTCATGTGATGAAATGATGAACAATGATAAGTTTTATATAATGTGTGTGAGTATTATTCCTAGGAAAATATAATAATTCATAAACAAGTGATTGGATAACAATTTAATGGAAATTGTTGTGTATAGTGTAATGGGAATACCCTAGGTGCGACTTCTATTTATATGGTGCAGGTCCCCAGTGAGAAATCTAAAAAATGGTGTAACCATAAATGAAATAATTAAATGAGATTATATTATTTTTAATATCCCTTTAACTCATTAATGATAACATAAATAGAAAACATGAGTACAATGTTGAGCTCATGAGGGAATTATTTTTTGGTGAATCATAACATCTTCTTGTCCAGACCAATTTTGAATGTTTGTTTTTTGTACGTAACCATAAATAAAATAATTTAAATAAAAATTATATTATTATTTAATCCTCATAACTCATAAAATATAACCTAGATTAAAATTCGGAGACCACCGTTATGTTCATAATAATATGTTCTACTTAATGAAGACATAACCTCAACTACTATAGGTATAGGGTTAATGTTAATTTTTTTACATTTTAAAAGAGAATAAAACAATCGAAAATATGTTTATTTTATTTTCATATAAGATTTTGTAGTATTTTGAAGCTATGACATAGTGATGGAGAATCCCATTATCCTTTCATAAATGAATAGTTTGGTGACTTTGTTTCAAAGAAAAATAGTAACACTAAAAGGCATTAATGTGTTAACATATGTCCGTCATTAAACGAGGACACTTTATAATTTCATAATTCATAACTCTATAGAATCTGTCTGCAACATTGGAGTTTCCCTAAGGAAATGTTGAGTTGGGTCTCTTTCTGATTAAGATGAATATGTGGTTTGGGTTTGATCAAACATGGATGAATTAATGATCACCGATAGAACAATGATCAACATGGAAACAATACCTAAATATACATATAAGAGCAATCCAAATAGTGGTAGGTTTGTAAGTATGAGTGACTATTTTTTACTTGATCATCTATCCTAATCGAAGAACATGTATCTACTCACTAAATAGTTTATCCAAGGATGATTTATTCTTTTGGGACTGGGAAATATTATTATGGTTTGATATAAGGAATTAAATAATAGTGATTTGAAGTATTAATTGTGATCCCTTAGAAAATAACGATTCCAGGATGACATGAAAAAATATTGGGTTGTTCATTGGGTGTCCAATGTGATACCCCCACTCTCTCTCCTTTTTCTACTCAGAAAAAACCCATGAGGTTGCATCAAATCATTTCCATTGAGATTCCAAATGGGGTCGGACACCTACTGGGATAGAAAATCTGAGAGGATAATGTGGTAGTGATGGTGACGCCCCAATATGTCTGGAAGCACAAACAGATCATGAAATAGACACCAATATAATGAATGGGGGCATGTTAAGGAGACTACCGACGCACCAATGAATCAGAGGTCATGGCCAATAGGGCTTGCGTTAGTGGAGGGGGTGTCTCCCTTCGGGTGAATCATTGATTTGGTTTTCCCTTGGTGTGCACTTGCATGAGTTACAAGCTTGATGTATTGCAGAGGGAGGCAGTCAGCCTCAGCCAGCCGTGTAGCTGTGCGAACTAGACCACAGTTGATGACCAGGAAAGATCCAGGTCAGTCTGATGGTGTGGGCTCGGATATATGAGAATCATTGGTGATGGATGGCCTAAAAATTCAAAACCGATCTGACATAGTGAGACCAGATCGAATGAGAACCAAATCCCTGGGAGACCTAGTGGGATGGATGTAGGGATAAACTAGGGAGAGGCAAGAAAGGCCTTATGGGCCTGGCCACTAGACCACGCAAATCCTGGTCGTCCTAGAACCAACCAGGTTGGTTTAGGGTGGGTTTTCTGAACCTATTTGGGACATATGGGACCCCCGGTCAGGTTTATTTGGTTGGATGGCCATGTTTGACTGAAGTTGTATTTGACTTCATTCTGTTTACAAAAACAGTAATATCATTCAAACTGGGAATCTGATTCACCGGTCGTCTGTGTAGTTGGAACCCTTGTAACAAGAATATCATTTTGATATAATCAAATTGGGTTTTCCATGAAGTTGATATATAACTGATGGCTTGAGGATTAGATTCTCTTCTCATCAATCACATTGAGGTTGGTAATTTTATGGCTAGATATGGAATGAATGATATGAAAAGTGGGACCATGGTGGTCTGGTAGAATAGTGGAAATTGGAGGTCCAATAGCATAGTAACAACCTGTGGTCCAATATTAGAGTTGACCTCGATGGTCCAGTAGATAATCATACCTTAGTGGTCCTATAGCTGAGAGGGCCATAGTGGTCCAGTAGCGAAGCGGAACTCGATGGTCCATTAGCTTAGTGGACCACAACATTCCTGTAGCTGATAGGACCTTTGTGGTTTAGTATCCAAGCGGACCCTGCTGGTCTAGTTGCTTAGTAGACCATAGTGGTCTAGTAATGGAGCGCACCTCAGTGGTCCAAAAACTGCATGGATCATAGTGGTCTAGTATCTAAGTAGGCTTTAGTGGTCCAGTAGCTGAGCAGACCTTACGGGTTTTGTAGCCAACAGTACCTCAATGGTCCACTAGGAAAGTAGTCCTCATTGGTAAACTTGTTGTACAATCCTCCATGCATCTTCATGGATGAGTCACTCAATAGTACATGATGAATCAACTATATGAATTAAAATCTTACTCTCTATACATTGAGTTATACCTTGTGTGAGCAATCACTTACTTTTATTATTTTTGTTGGTCATGATTTTTGGTATTTACATTGTGGTTTGGGGCCCCATTTGAGTATTTTGTTACTCACTACTACACAGAATTCACTTGCACAAGTCCTTTCTTGGGCAGGTGATCAACACTTCGAGGGAGACCTTGGTGGATTCGGACCAGGTTGTGGTCAGTGATACTAGATGGCAGGGCATACTTCAATAAGTACTGGAAGCTACCATTCACCCACCATTCAGATAATGTCTCGCGCATATAGATAATAGAAGTTGTACTTTCATTTGTGGATTTGGTCTTGTATTCTCACCACTTTGTACATTCATTTGTTTTTGAACTCTTAGTAGCTGTCCCAGTGACAATTTTGGTTTACTTTTTCTTTGCATTCCGTAGTATGAACATTGTGTGTGTATATATTTAAAGGAAATTCCTTACATTTTTTGGGATATGGATAATCAATTCTAGTCTCTAGCCTCTGTCCATTGTATGTTGGGCTTTGGGTAGTCATGGAACATGCATTGTGGGACAGATCATGACATTCCCCCCATTTCCACTGCTCCCCAATGTCATATTTTTTTATCCATCTATCTCTATTAAAATGAAAACATAAACAATTATAGAGTGTGTATCACAATCAGAACCATGTTCGTCACATCATCCCATAACACATCTCAATATAGTAACTATGTAGTTCTAGGAAGCTACCATAAACTATAATATCTCTATCATACAATATGTAATATAAGTCGAACCATCAAAACCCAAACACTGAGTGTAGAACAAAAATCCATCACAGACCATTGTGTACATATTTATAATAACCACATGGATATTTTATCTAAAGACACATGTGTTTTAAATAACAAAAATCCATAAAATACTACTATGCATGTATAGGGGAACACAAAACATAATTCAAATTATTACATAAAAAACATATAGGAGAGTCCAAGGATATATGGGATAATAATCCATTTATCGTCTGAATTTGATTTTGGGTAAACACCCCCCAAGAGTCCATTGGTAATTACATACCTTAAGTAATATGAATAGTGAAACAAATGGAATATAATAACATATAGGCAATAATATAGATCCTAACCACACTATAGTTATTCCCTAGTCTTATAATCAAATATTGATAATTTCTATATTACTCATATTCATAACTTCAATGAAGAAAATATACTATAGGAACAGATGAATTATGATGAATTTTATTAAAATACTTTCTTAGTTGATACATTTCAAATAATGTAAATTAATTCCTTCTCCATTAAATATTTATATCAATAATGTGACATTACTCCATTTAGTAATAAATATACCATTAATGATTATTTTTATGACCACCTATGATAATAGAATTATGGCCATGATTTTCTTAAGATCAATATATTTTTCATATTATCAAAACCAAATTCATGAGTTAAGAAATTTATTATAAATCATTAACCTATTTCCATAAATCCAGGTACTCTATGAAATAATCCAAATCTATCACAAGAGATATCAATATCCAATCATATAAAATTTACTGATCATTGGTAATGGAATGCATATAAATATTCCACCCATAATTTTTTCCATAAACTAATAAATTCACATGAAATCTTCTCAAATTTCATCACATTAGTGTGTAATAATAGATTCAACACATTCAATAATCGCAATATAATCCAAGAAACCCTCATGTATATCAAATTATCTCATCATCAAAAGATTAATCTAATGATACCAAATATTGGTTTCCTTGTACATATATCATTACCCATCATAGGGCCACATCACAATCTAGAGAAAGGATCACATCAACAAAACATAAATAATGAAGAAAATAATAAATATAGATAAAATGAAACCTGACATTAAAAACAATTTATTAATAGTTAAATGAATGGGGGGACGTGTGGAACAAAAAACTCATTCATTATAGGAAAATGTGATCTTTCAACCAAAAAACTTATATTTACAAAAAAAAATTATTCATTCCCGAATTAACTAATAAAATTATGATGTATTCCAAATTTTGAAACATATGACATTAGGTGCATCTATCTATTAAAGAATAAGAATAATCATTTTACATTCCTTATTTTATTAGATAAATTAATAATAATTCCATGTTTATGCTCTTTTATAAAATTTTCTAATACATGATGTAATTTTTTTATTAATCAGAAACATTGAATAAATTTTATTTACAATAAAATTTTAGGAATCGACATATTCATTAAACATTAAAATGTGTTATCTTATTTAATAGAATTAATTAATTATATGTTAATATAGATTATTTGATTTGATTAATTTCAAAATGTTGAAACATTCATAACAACATGTTAAAACAAATCACAGTATGATGATCAAATTGTCCAAAAAATAAAAAGGATACATATTATCTAGGTGAGACTATTAATATACACTCATAGAAAAATAAATTTTATTATATAATAAAGGTAATAACCATTATATTACTTACACTATTGGATAGTGGGAGAGTACATGATATATATAATATTTCAAAAAATAAATTGGAGAATCAAATATTATTAAACCTGAAATATTTTATTTTATTGAAAATTAAAAGAAATCATAGCATAGATCCCAGATCACCACATCAACAAGAATTTTCATTCCATAAAGAAAACACACCCACAAATTTATAAAAAAAATATGAAAACACCATTGGAATGATGGAGATCAAACTAAGAAATATAAAAATTGGAAACATGAGGAAACAATATTTATCAAAGAAGGAATTGTGAGAAAATTGAGTTATAATATAATATGTTTTCCATGAATTGAATAAGGGATGAATGGATCGATCTACTTAAAAAAGGGCTTCAAATTATTTTATAAACAACCCTTGGTCACCTAGTATTCGTGAGAAATTTTTTTAAAATATTCGGGATTCTATTGGCCTTGGGGTATTTATTTTGAATAAAAACATCGGGGTCCATTGCATGGCCCCTTGGACTGTGTTGAAGAAGTTTATTAAATAGGGGAAATTATACATATTGCAATGTTACACATTGAATTTTCATTGTTCAATGAACATATTAAGTCCATGTCTAGATCAATATTTTAAATCCTATAAAATAGTGTTTGAATATATGGGGTATTCTAAACCACTTCACCAAAGAACACATGTAACACCCCTAAAAAGGTCAGAAAAAAAGTCAAATTTTTCTACCCATGTCAATAAGGGGAAGAATTCTTTTATTTGTCTCGACCCGTCCCCCGGGTCCCATGCTGCGACTACCCAAAGACTGACTTCTATAGGCCAGGGTATGGAGACTAGTACCAAAGTCATAAATCCCAAAAATAGGGAAGGAATTGCCATTATATCCTGAATACGAACACTACAGAGTACATGATGGAAGAGAGATACTAAGTATAAATGTATAACAATGTGTACTGAAAGTAAAAGGGTGATAGAAATACAAGACCAACAATAATGAAAAATGAAACAAAATGTACAAATGCTGAAATGAAAAGATTTTGTTGGGTCTTCCTCCGTGGATCCTTCCTAAAGTGTAGGTTTAGATCACCTCCTCCGAACTCCTGGTCTGCCTGTCTCCTCTATGTATCATCATGTCATATGGTCCACCTCTGGGTACCATTTGGTCCTACTACTCTCAGCCTCACTCAGCGTTGTCCTTCATCTGTATCCAACTCAACAACGTACAGGCATGGCCCATGTAGTGGTGAGTATTACAATACTCAGTACAGACCCTGAGACCCACAAGGTCTCACAATATCAAACAATGATAAACATCTATTTATGAAATCAATAGTTATCCCCATGTAGGTATATGACGATACATATAACTTAATTATAAATTAATTAATCTCAATCATGAGGTAAACACAAGAAGACACTAACTCTCTCTCACAGGCATACAACTTTTGTAGAGTGTTAGAGAAGATTAGATGTAACCACTAAATCATCTTTTCTGTCGAACCCACATAGGATCTAGATAATAGAATCATATTCGTCGAACCCATAGTGGATCCAAGAATAATAGTAGGAGATGTTGAACCCATACATGATCCAGGAATAATAGTCAAACCTATCAAACCCACACAAGATCCACAATCATCTGTAAGAACTGTCGAACCCACAAAGGATCCAGGAAATGTAGTTAGAGCTATCGAACACACACAGGACATAGGAATAGCAGTGAGAACTGTTGAACACAAACATGATCTAAGAATAGTATTCAGAACTATTGATCCCACATAGGATCCATAAACAGTAGTATGATCTTTTGAACCCACATAGGATCCAGGAAGAGCATTCAGAGCACTCAAACCCACACAAGATCAACGAATAGTAGTCAGAACATTCGAACACACATAGGATCCATGAATTGTAGTCAGAGAGTAGCCATCCACAAGGATTCAACCCAATCATTTTACATTACTTATTTTATTATATAAATTAATAATAATTCCATGTTTATGCTCTTTTATAAAATTTTCTAATACATGCTGTAATTTTTTTTATTAATCCGAAACATTGAATAAATTTTATTTACTATAAAATTTTAGGAATCGACATATTCTGTAAACATTAAACATTATTATCTTATTTAATAGAATTAATTAATTATATTTTAATATAGATTATTTGATTTGATTAATTTCAAAATGTTGAACCATTCATAACAACATGTTAAAACAAATCACAATATGATGATCAAATTATCCAAAAAATAAAAAGGATACATATTATCTAGGTGAAACCATTAATAGACACTCTTAGAAAAATAAAATTTATTATATAATAAAGTTAATAACCATTATATTACTTATACTATTGGATAGTGGTAGAGTACATGATATATATAAGATTTCAAAAAATCAATTGGAGAATCAAATATTATTAAACCTGAAATATTTTATTTTATTGAATATTAAATTAAATCATAGCATAGATCCCGGATCACCACATCCACAAGAATTTTCATTCCATAAAGAAAACACACACACAAATTTATAAAAAAACAATGAAAACACCATTGGAATGATGGAGATCAAACTAAGAAACATAAAAATTGGAAACAGGAGGAAACAATATTTATCAAAGAAGGAATTGTGAGAAAATTGAGTTATAATATAATCTGTTTTCCAGGAATTGAATAAGGGATGAATGAATCGATCTACTTAACAAAGGTCTTCAAATTATTTTATAAACAACCCTTGGTCACCTAGTATTCATGAGAAATTATTTTAAAATATTCAGGATTCTATTGGCCTTGGGGTATTTATTTTGAATAAAAACATCGGGGTCCACTTCACGGCCCCTTGGACGTTGTTGAAGAAGTTTATAAAACAGGGGAAATTATACATATTGCAATGTAACACATTGAATTTTCATTGTTCAATGCACATATTAACTCCGCGTTTAGATCAATATTTTAAATCCTATAAAATAGTGTTTGAATATATGGGGTATTCTAAACCACTTCACCAAAGAACACATGTAACACCCCTAAAAAAGTCAGAAAAAAAAGTCAAATTTTTCTACCCATGTCAATAAGGGGAAGAATTAATTTATTTGTCTCGACCCGTCCCCTGGTTCCCATGCTGCGACTACCCAAAGACCGACTTCTATAGGCCAGGGTATGGAGACTAGTACCAAAGGCATAAATCCCAAAAATAGGGAAGGAATTGCCATTATATCCTGAATACGAACACTACAGATTACCTGATGGAAGAGAGACACTAAGTATAAATGTATAACAATGTTTACTGAAAGTAAAATGGTGCTAGAAATACAAGCCCAACAATAATGAAAAATGAAACAAAATGTACAAATACTGAAATGAAACAATTTTGTTGGGTCTTCCTCCGTGGATCCTTCCTAAAGGGTAGGTTTAGATCACCTCCTCCGAACTCCTGGTCTGCCTATCTCCTCTGTGTATCGTCAGGCCATATGGTCCACCTATGGGTACAATTTGGTCCTACTACTCTCAGCCTCACTCAGTGTTGTCCTTCATCTGTATCCAACTCAACAACGTACAGTCATGGCCCATGTAGGGGTGAGTATTACAATACTCAGTACGGACCCCGAGTCCCACAAGGTCTCACAATATCAAACAATGATAAACAAATATTTATGAAATCAATAGTTATCCCAATGTAGGTATATGACGATACATATAACATAATTATAAATTAATTCATCTCAATCATGAGGTAAACACAAGAAGATACTAACTCACTCTCACAGGCATACAACTTTTGTAGAGAGTTAGAGAAGATTAGATGTAACCACTAAATCATCTTTTCTGTCGAACCCACATAGGATCTAGATAATAGAATCATATTCGTCGAACCCATAGTGGATCCAAGAATAATAGTAGGAGCTGTTGAACCCATACATGATCCAGGAATAATATTCAAACCTATCAAACCCACACAAGATCCACAAACATCCGTAAAAACTGTCGAACCCACAAAGGATCCAGGAAATGTAGTTAGAGCTATCGAACACACACAGGATATAGGAATAGCAATGAGAACTATCGAACAAAAACAAGATCTAAGAATAGTATACAGAACTATTGATCCCACATAGGATACATGAACAGTAGTAAGAGCTTTTGAACCCATATAGGATCCAGGAAGAGAATTCAGAGCTCTCAAGCCCACACAAGATCAATGAATAGTAGTCAGAACATTCGAACACACATAGGATCCAGGAACTGTAGTCAGAGAGTATCCATCCACAAGGATTCCGCCCAATCATTTTACATTCCTTATTTTATTAGATAAATTAATAATAATTCCATGTTTATGCTCTTTTATAAAATTTTCTAATACATGGTGTAATTTTTTTTATTAATCAGAAATATTGAATAAATTTTATTTACTATAAAATTTTAGGAATCGATATATTCTTTAAACATTAAACTTTATTATCTTATTTAATAGAATTAATTAATTATATTTTAATATAGATTATTTGATTTGATTAATTTCAAAATGTTGAACCATTCATAACAACATGTTAAAACAAATCACAGTATGATGATCAAATTATCCAAAAAATAAAAAGGATAGATATTATCTAGGTGAAACCATTAATAGACACTCCTAGAAAAATAAATTTTATTGAATAATAAAGTTAATAACCATTATATTACTTACACTATTAGATAGTGGGAGAGTACATGATACATATAAGATTTCAAAAAATCAATTGGAGAATCAAATATTATTAAACTTGAAATATTTTATTTTATTGAATATTAAATGAAATCATAGCATAGATCCCGGATCACCACATCCACAAGAATTTTCATTCCATAAAGAAAACACACCCATAAATTTATAAAAAAACTATGAAAACACCATTGGAATGATGGAGATCAAACTAAGAAACAAAAAAATTGGAAACAGGAGGAAACAATATTTATCAAAGAAGGAATTGTGAGTAAATTGAGTTATAATATAATCTATTTTCCAGGAATTGAATAAGGTATGAATGGATCGATCTACTTAAAAAAGGGCTTCAAATTATTTTATAAACAACCCTTGGTCACCTAGTATTCGTGAGAATATTTTTTAAAATATTCAGGATTCTATTGGCCTTGGGGTATTTATTTTGAATAAAAACATTGGGGTCCATTGCACTGCCCCTTGGACTGTGTTGAAGAAGTTTATAAAACAGGGGAAATTATACATATTGCAATGTAACACATTGAATTTTCATTGTTCAATGCTCATATTAAGTCCATGTCTAGATCAATATTTTAAATCCTATAAAATACTATTTGAATATATGGGGTATTCTAAACCACTTCACCAAAGAACACATGTAACACCCCTAAAAAAGTCAGAAAAAAGTCAAATTTTTCTACCCATGTCAATAAGGGGAAGAATTATTTTATTTGTCTCGACCCGTCCCCCGGGTCCCATGATGTGACTACCCAAAGAATGAATTCTATAGGCCCGGGTACGGATACCAGTACCAAAGGCATAAATCACAAAAATAGGGAAGGAATTGCAATTATATCCTGAATACGAACACTATAGAGTACATGATGGAAGAGAGACACTAAGTATAAATGTATAACAATGTGTACTGAAAGTAAAAGGGTTCTAGAAATACAAGCCCAATAATAATGAAAAATGAAACAAAATGTACAAATGATGAAATGAAAAGATGTTGTTGGGTCTTCCTCCGTGGATCCTTCCTAAAGGGTAGGTTTAGATCACCTCCTCTGAACACCTGGTCTGCCTGTCTCCTCTGTGTATCGTCATGCTGTATGGTCCACCTCTGGGTACCATTTGGTCCTACTACTCTCAGCCTCACTCAGCGTTGTCCTTCATCTGTATCCAACTCAACAACGTACAAGCATGGACCATGTAGGGGTGAGTATTACAATACTCAGTATGGACCCCGAGACCCACAAGGTCTCACAATATCAAACAATGATAAACAAATATTTATGAAATCAATAGTTATCCCCATGTAGGTATATGATGATACATTTAACTTAATTATAAATTAATTTATCTTAATCATGAGGTAAAAGCAAGAAGATACTAACTCACTCTCACAGGCATACAACTTTTGTAGAGAGTTAGAGAAGATTAGATGTAACCACTAAATCATCTTTTCTGTCGAACCCACATAGGATCTAGATAATAGAATCATATTCGTTGAACCCATAGTGGATCCAAGAATAATAGTATGAGCTGTTGAACCCATACATGATCCAGGAATAATAGTCAAACCTATCAAACCCACACAAGATCAGCAAACATCCGTAAGAACTGTCGAACCCACAAAGGATCCAGGAAATTTAGTTGGAGCTATTGAACACACACAGGATATAGGAATAGCAGTGAGAACTGTCAAACACAAACATGATCTAAGAATAGTATTCAGAACTATTGATCCCACATAGGATCCATGAACAGTAGTAAGAGCTTTTGAACCCACATAGGATCCAAGAAGAGCATTCAGAGCTCTCAAACCCACACAAGATCAACGAATAGTAGTCAGAACATTCAAACACACATAGGATCCAGGAACTGTAGTCAGAGAGTAGCCATCCACAAGGATTCCGGCCAATCATGCTAGATTCCATGAGGGTCAACTCCTCAAGACAAGTGTTGATACATCAAATTCCAAGAATTCCCACAATGAAAATATCCTGATGATCCGCCTCATCATAGGGGTCTCAACGAAACAAACGACGCGCCAATCAGATACCCAGTATGAGAATTATTATCCTATTAGTTTTGGGGTCCAGGTAGGATTCGTGAACAATCCAACATGACTGCATCTCAATAGTACCATAAACAATAGTTTGGTATACACAAAGCGACCGTATTTATCCATAATTTCCAACGCGGTTGGAGGTTCATCAAACGGACGTCCGGTGGAATGGAAATGGCAGAAGGAGAGTAAATGGGTCGAAGTGGGCTCGGGTTCAGTAAAACCCGGTCTGACGCAGTCTTGGCCGACTCAGTACGGCTTGACCCCTACTGAGTCTGTCTGACTTGGTCGGATGGGACCCGGGCCCACATCGACCCATATACGCTCCTTCGACCATATCATTGGCACCAGACGACGGTTTGACAAACCGTCAATGGCACAAAAAATCATGGAGAACGACTGTCCCATTGTGTATACCCCCACTTGAATTTAGGGTATTGTCAAGGTATGGTCATGTTGGATTGTGCATGAATCCAACCGGTCCCCCATGACTAAAAGGCTAATAACTCTTAAACCGGGCATCCAATTGGAAAGCCGTCTGTGGTGTTAAGACCCCTTTGATGAGTCGGACCGTTGGTATATTTTCACCATTGGACATCATTGAACATAATGTATCAAAACTTTTCTTGAGGAGTGGCACCTCCCTAAATCATGAGTGATTGTTCGGAAACCCTTTGGTTGGCTGCTGTCAGTCTAATATTCCTAGATCATGTGTGGGTTTGACAATTATGACTACTGCTCCTGGATCCTGTGTGGGTTTGTGAGCTATAACTACTATTCCTGGATGCTGTGTGGGTTCGAAAGCTTTGGAAACTATTCCTGGATCCAATGTGGGTTTGATAGCTCTGGCTAATGTTCCTGGATCTTTTGTGGGTTTGATAGTTCTAACTACCATTCATGTATCATGTGCGGGTTTTACAATTCTCACTGTTGTTCCTGGATCTTATGTGGGTTCGATAATTCTGACTACTGTTCATGGAACCTAGGTGGATTGGACAGTTCTGAATACTGTTTTGGGATCATGTTTGGGTTCATCCGCTCTGACTACTATTTCTGGATCCTCTATGGGTTTGACAGCTCTGATTCTCATACTATGATACAACCTAGGTTCGACAGAATTGATGATTTAGTGGTTATAAGTAATCATCTCTAACTCAATTCAAAATTTGTATACCAATGTGAGTGAGTTAGTAATTTTTTTTAACCCCATGCTTGAGATAGATTAATTTATTACATAGGTATATGTATGGGTATATACCTATGTGGTGATAACTTTTGATTTTATTCCTTTTTTATTATCCATGTTGGATCTTGTGAGACCTTGAGGGTATCAGTGTCCCCACTGAGTATTGTTATATGAAACCCTATAAGGGTTATACTTGTACCTCATTGTGTTTGATGCAGAAGACATACAATGCTGAATGAGGCTGAGAGCTCCCGAACCGGTGGTACCTAGAGGTGGACCATACGGTGTGATGATACACGGAGGAGACGGACGGACATGTAGTGTGGAAGAGGCGATCTATACATACCATTCATGTAGGAACCTCAGAGGATGACCCAACAATGGATTTTATTTTATTTAGTTATACTTTTTGTTTCCTTGTACTTACAATTGGGCTTGTATTTCCATCCCCCTTTTACATTTAATACACATTCTAATATAGTTTTACTTGGTTTTTTGTTTCCAGATTATACTCGGTTGTGTGTGTATCCATCTTGTAAAGTCAATTCCTTCCCAGTTTTTGGGATTTATTCCTTTCATGCTAGTCACTATCCCATGGAATATAAAAAGAGGGCTTGGAGTAGTCGCAGCCCAGGTGCAGGGGGACTGTTTGTGACAACACACTCATCAATAAGGAGTACATGACACATCCCAACGGTTAAAACCATAGCTACACAAAAATTGGTAAAACGAACTCAAATACCTTCACTGATTTCATATGATATATTTTTTAGCCACTCAAACACCTATGGTTAAACCTATCCTCCATATAAAACCATGATTTAAATATAGTAGAAAAAAAATTACTCTATTGATCGTAGTATAGTTCATCAGGGATCCACTACACTGAAGATAACACCCTTATAGAACATCATAGCCCTACAAACTGCAACCTTGATATTTATGGTAGTTGAACCCATCATATCCCTCAAACAACCTATTATAACCTTTTACCCTCCTCTGAGGACGTCTAAAACTAGAAAACACTATAGAGGGGTATTCTAGCATCATGTCCCATAATTGTAATCCTTTAATCCTCAAAATAATTATTCATTAAACTCGTTTACTAATTTAATTTAATTATTATCTATCTAAACTAGATGTAGATCATAAGAGATATAATGGTAAAACCCTAGTTTTTTATTCTGGTTTGAATCTCAAATATTGTATTCAGTTTAATCTCTATTTTCATGTTTTATAAGATTATTCGTTCATTCTAGTGGTGGTATACTCTCATCCCATGGGTATATAAAATTATTGTTTAATTATATTAGTTATGTATTCCTTTTTTATTGACCAATAGCTTAAATAAACAATTATCCATGTTTCAGGGACCATATAAGAGAATTATTTAACTTGAATGGTTTTTTAGTTCATATATAGTATGGTGAAAATTAGTACTATTTTTGTTTTTACATGAATGGATTTTTATACGATGGGCAGTTCATTTATGTATGAATGACCTCTGCTGTAATTATTTTTTGACGGTAATATATAGTTATTATTGGAGGTGTAGGGAAAACTATTATTTATTATTGAATTGATAATAGGGGATTGTCCTATAATGCTTTATGATTTTATAAGATCATATATTATTGATATTCTGAGATGAATAGTTTCCCGAACTTCATATACTGGATAATATTTCACCCGAAAATCAGGACTGTTACTACATTTCATTGTCATATGTATCATATTAGATTCACAAAATTTCCAAAAGAAGAAATGTATGTTATTTATCCCCCTGGAATAGAAGTATTGACATTATATTTCATATTATCATTATATGACTATGAAAAATATATTCTTATGTTGTACTATTGTATCCACTATCCTTATTTTATTGTGACATACACAACCGGTTATGAAAAGTAGTTATAGAGTGGGGAGGAATGTTCCCAATGGATAAAGTTATACTCAGACCCTATACTCATACATTAGTGTGAATAAATTTTATATTTTATATGAAAATGTATAGTTAGAAAAAAGATTTCCAATATGACAAACAAGCACTTTATTACACTATAATATAGGTTTTATTAAAAAATATTACAAATAAAATAACCAAAACTTTCATGAAGTATATTTCATTTGGATATTGGACACATATAATAAAATACTAAAAATCGTATACATGAAAATTATATAAAACATACTTAACATGATTCTAGAATTCCATATATTTTAAAACAACATGGGATAACATTATGACATACAAACGAAAGGGTTGAGATTTAAATCCTATCACGGGAATAATGAAATAATTTCCTAAAAGAATCATTAAATGTTATAAAATAGTTATTTAAATTGGAAATAAATTGGTGATAATCATAACTGATAGTAATAAATAATGATATAAAATGGTAATATAAAGCCAACACAGAAATTATGGGAACAAAATTAATCATGGAATCATAAACATGGGTCAATGATTATAATTAATAAATCATGTGGAAAATTCTTACTATGGATTATGTTATAACATTATCCATTTAATTATTTATCATTAGAATATAATAAAAAACAATGAATTGGAGGGCTATATAATTCTTAGAGAATATGTCTCTTTCATTTCATTCAGGTGAATAATTGTTCCATATATATCATACAAAATAGAATCATTTATCCACAAATATTATTCCATATTCAAGGATTTTTTAATAATTACCTGTAATTTTACAACAAAAAATAAAAATATCATAAAATTGTAGAGCCTTTAAAAGGATATAGGTATGGTTATTCACTAGTAATTACATTGGAAACGAAAAGAATAGTAAAATTTGAGCTGCATAATGGCATACATAAATATTCATGTGATGGATTAATTAGAGGGAATCAGGTCTCTAATCATTTCGACATCACATGGAAAGTGTGGATCATGTATAAACATATCACAAAAACTAGAATTGGATATAATTTTCTTCTGATAATTAAATTCCTTGAATAAATTATAAATAAATAGGATCCCATAATAAAATTTAGCATGGTAACGAGTCTATATATAGGTTCATGGGAGTTATTAGTTAGAGTGAAAGGGCTATATCATGAAATGTAAATTAATATGGAAGTGATATGGATTTATGAATACATACCTAATAATAAAACAATGGAATACACGATGCATAACATAAATAAGTTGCCTAATTAAAACGAAGAGAGAGAGAACCCATATATAATATTTCTATTGTAATGGGTGTACATAAAAAATCATGCGAGGAATTAATGGGATTAAAATGGGTATCTCATAACATTTAAATGAAAATGGATGTAATATCAATGTATCAAAATATAATGCAATAAAAAAAATATAAAGAAGAGGAATAACATAAAAGTTGTTCTTTAATAAAAAGGAGTGAGGGAGATCCCTTACCTTGAGACAATTATTTCCAAAAGAATTGGATGAATTCATAAATGATTTGGTGATCCATGGGAGGACTCTAATGATTGGAGGGTGATAAATATGTACAAAATGTATTTATAGAGTATATAATTGGGATATTTGGTGGTTTTAAATTGGAAAAGAAGAGGAATTTCGTTATTATTTTCCAAAAATATTTTTTGGACTCTATATAATAATATCACAAAAATTAAAAAACCTTCAAATGTTATTTTACCATATTTTTCATCCAAATATAGTTGGTTTTTATTATTATATATTGAAAAGGTCATAAATTATTAAAATATTACCCTTGAAGAATTATAAATAATCCATGTCTATATAGAAATGATTTTAATACCTTAAAATATAATATAAGTTTCAGAAGATTCAGAAAGGTTTTATTAATTTAACAAAATAATCATAATTTATCTATAAATTAAATGTGAAAAATATATTTAGTCATGTCTACCATTTATATAATTTATTATATAAATTTTGGGTCATTATGATGTCATAATACACCCAATATATTTATTCCATATTTAATATTTACCCAAAAAATCATTTGCCTCAAAAAATTATTAAAAATTATCCATTGGATAATATAATAATTTTGAATCCAAAAAATATAATTAATTTATAAAAATAACTTTTCAAGTTTTTAATATTTCAAATTTTAAATATAATTGACCTGTATTGTGAAATAGAGGCTTTGGGATAAAATAATTTTCAAACAATTATAAAAAATAAATTTGACACCCTCAAAATTATACAATCAATAGATCTAAAATTGAACATTTGATAAAAATATTTTTTAAAAATATAATTTATATAAAAAATATAATAATTCATCAAATGTAATGGAATAATTTAAATTTTATATTACACAATAATAATTTTTTTTCATTTTATGAAAATATATTTATTATCTACCTTACTAGTTAATCATTTTAAAGTTAAAAAAACAATAAAAATAATGGGTTCTTCAATGAAAATTAATAATGTATGTAGAATAATACTATTATTTGTATATTTTTTAAAGTCATTGTAAAATTATTTTTACCCATAATTAACCTATTTATCATTTAGATTGGAAATAAATTTTTACTACAATATTTATTCATATTGATCATAAATTAAGTTTACATTAGTACCTAAAATAATTATGATGATTATAAATATGGAATGAATTTTATCAAAATTAATTCACATATCTATGAATTTAATTTCATATAAAACCCTAAAGCTTGAGGGAAGGTGGTTTTATGATGTTTATTAAAAGATGTGATGATTATAGATTAACTCAAGAACATGAAATATTGATAATATATTTTTAATGTAAATTTGATAAATATACATATATAAAAAAATAATTTAATTTAAATACTTTATAATATGTTTAATATTAATTAATTACAATGATTCACCAATATACATTTTAAAAGAGTTAAAAAAACACTTTTTATGCCTGAAAAAAAATTTTACAAAAATATAGTTCAAATACTATTTAAATTTAATTAATTGAATTAAATATAACTAAATAATAATTATATTAAATTCAAATAAAACTAATCTAAAATTTATAATTTTAATATTATTAATTTTTCCAATGGAATGACAATTTTACAGAAACTGTTATTTATCGCTATTTAATGAAAATTAATGATTTTCAAAAAGACCCAAATATTAAAGCTAATTTAATTTTGATATATTTTTTATAAAAAAATGTTGGTTTCATTGTATATTATTTTTTCTAGATGGTGTAAAAAATAATTAATATATTTTTTCATAAAATGAAATAATATTAATTTTTCAAGAAACCATAATTTTTAGAATGAAAAAAAAATAACAAAAAGTGATTGATTAATTACTAATAATTTGTCAATTTATTTATAATATATATATAAATTTAATAATTTAACTAATCCAACTCATTTTAGAAAACTTATAGGAAATGTTAAAATTGTTATATAAAAATATTCAATGTTTTTTTGGGATCAGTGTTTCATATCACATATGCTATTGAACATTGTATTCTATTTTAATAACATGGGGTGCTACATTCACCCCCATTAAAAATATGATTCTTCATAATTTAAACATTTACTCAAAAATAAATACATGGAAATATTTTTATTTAATACCCACATCATGTAAATGATTAATAATACATCCACTTTAATAGAGAGAATGAGAAATACGAAGGTCATCCCATTTATAGAATAACAAACAGGATAACATTAATGATATGTTAAGACATATCCATTAGGATGAAACTAACACCAAATAACCAGTGCTGTTTTATAGAAAACATATCCACGAGATGATTAATGACTACAAAACCATAAATATTTGATGGGTTATAAGACCATAAATTCATCTGAAATGATCAAAATTTGAAAACATTTTTTACACAATATTATATTGCATGAGTCAAATAAATACATTATCATACTGAAAAATATTTTCCTAAAAAATATAAATTAATTAATTAATTTCCCCAATAATATCATATTTTAATTCAACATTGGATAATTCTTGCAAATGTTTTTATTTTTAATGCATAAGAGTAGATCGGTAATGGATCATATAATACAATAAAGAGTAATAGGGTATTAATCGAGCGATTACTAAAACCAGAATTATAATCATAAATAAATATGATAATAAAAATGAGTAGACATTAATAAATTAATCACTAAACTTCCACAAAACCCTTTAAAGTAAATCATGGATAATTCTATAAATAAATAAGCATATGTTACACAAATAACATCAAATTTTAAATAATGTTTTAACAACAATGGATGTATCATATCATTCATCATACACCTCCAAAAAAATAATATAACACTTATAAAGAAAATTATATTCACATTAATGAAATAAAAAACTCCCAAAATATCATTAATCTCAACAAATATAAGATCATTTTCTCTAGTAATATGTGATCGCAATATATCCTTAATCATGCAAAAAATATTATAAAAATATATTCAAATGAGGTATCAATGATTTTAAATATTAAACATAGATATATCATCATTAGACCCTTTTGGTTTATAAAAATACACATATTAATGAAAATCAATCCCACAATAAGGTGTTTTCTAAATTATCTCTTTACAATTACATCACATTTATAGGTTATCAGTATTATTCCACATATTTTTAAAATCCTTAATGAAAAGAAAACTATGAATAAATTATTATAGATTTCAATATTCATCTACCCACAAGTTCATTAATATACTTGTTCATTAAAATTACTATAAAATCATAGTACAAAATAGTTTAATCCTTTCACTTCAATTATTATAATAAAATTTGTTTTTAATATATGAATTAACTATTGGATTATGCAATGGACATGTATAATGCTTATATTCTACACACATATTACATTATATAATAAATGGTTCTATATAATTTAATATATTCTGTTACCTGACACACTTTATTTTTTTTGGAATCTAGCTACATTGTGCCCAATTTTTCAGCACATAAAACACCTTTGAGTTCCATTATGGCATTTCTCATGGTGTCGATATCCAAATTTTCTACAGATTTGAAATTTAATCTTCTTTAATTTATTGAATTTATTATATGAAATTGGTTGGGATGTATTCAACATCTCATTTTATGTCATTATATGTTCAACTATGCATAATTTGATAATGTTGATTTTTGATAGCTAGTTTGAAAAAAAGTAAAATATGTATTACTTGTGATATTTTCATATTAGGAATATCATTTGGGATATAGTCTCCTTTAAGATCACAATGTCTGTTTAAGGGGTTATTCCTATTATGATCCATTTACTATAACAGAGGGGAAATAAGTGATGAATAATTTTAAACTATTAGGAATAAAAAAGGTTAAACAAATTAATATTTAACAGATAAATTACAGATTACCTGTATTTATTTTTCTAATGAAATTTTTGATATTTATATTTTTTATCCATGACCTATTTACTAACATATACCCTTATGTGAATTCATGTTCCTGTAATTTATTTTCATTAACCATTGAATTTACCAAAGAATATTAAATATTAATGTCAAAATAGTTGTACAACAAGGCCCACTGTCTTTCACCATTTCCTGATTGATTCTAGATCAATATGTAGTTTTTAGGTCTTACCCCAAGGCATATCATTTCCAACTCCATAAAAACTTGTAATATCCTCGTAGAGATATATTTTCTTAGAATACACTTACTGTATAATTTACCAAAATATTAGGAATTTTATATATAACTATTATTATCCCTACATATTTAACAGGAGTATTTAAATATGATTCCCATAAATAAATATCTATATTTTGATACAAAATATAAAAACTCCACTCTTAATAAATTATTATTTCATGATTTGTTAAAAATGATTACATCTTATATAAATTGAAATAATGATATGTATAGTGTATTTTGGAATTAGGTACATCGAATAAAATCCAGAACATGGGATACAAAAATATTACAGAATACATCTTATTAGTCATATATAATTCTATAGAATTTAAAACTACTCAAGAGAACCTATGCTCATATAAAAGAAATGCGTGTGATATAAATCCCAGTAAGGGAATAATCTAAGCATAACATGATAGAAGAGTTAAATATTCGACAACATTCATTTAAATAATTCATAAAGGTGTGAGAATAATAATGATGAACAATGATTCATGATATATAATGGTAATGTAATGGTAAATGGTAAATGTGGAATCAACATTTAAAATGTAATCATAAACATCAATAAATGATATACTCTTATACATCATGGTGTAAAATGTAACATGATGGAATTGTTTCACTCCCTAATCCATTTCATGAAATCTCATGAGACTAAAAAATTACCCAATTCATTGGATTACAACATAATTATGTGTTCACCCATCACCTTTATTTCATTCACATGAATATGTGTTACAGAGAGGTCATACATCATGGAACCATTAATCATGATATTTTTCCATGATTAAAGAGTGTTGAAGACAAGTAAATATGTGCCCGATAAAATTATTATAGGTTATTAATTATAATCATCTGAAAATAGAAAATGGGTACAGGTATTAACTAAACATTAGTTTGGCATGGAAAATCATAGCGAAATTTATATTCTGTAACGGGGAACATAAATGTCCATGGTAGTGATTATTTAGAGTGAAATGTGTCTATAAATATAATAATATAATAAGTCTAGTAAAGGGGTATAAAATAACACTGAATCAAAATAGTAATTGGAGAAAAAATGTATAATACAATGTAAATTTACTGAATAAATTTGAAAACAAGAGGATCCCTTACAAAACATTTTTATGTTAATGAGTGTCTATAACGGTTCATGGGAGGTATTAATGATAGATAAAGGTGTATATAATCACATGAAAATAAAAAGTTATGTAATATTTATTTATAAAAACATATATAATCCAGAAAAAATTGAAACCATGAGTTATAACATAAAATTATATTCTTGAATAAAAAGTAGTGAGAGAGAGAGATCCCTTACTTAATTTCTACAAGGAAATAGTTGTATGTAATTGGTTATGGAAGGGATTTAAGAGGGTAAAATAGGTATCTAATCACATATACATGAAAAATGAAGTATTATTGATATATAAATATATAAAACAATAAGAAAAATTGAAATTATGAGGAATACCATAAAATAGTTTCATAAATAAAAATGAGAGAGGGAGTTCCCTTTCCTAGAGATATTCGTTTCTGAAATAATTTGTATTTATTATTAAAGGAATGTGGGAATCATGGGAGGATAATATGGATAGTATATCATATTATATACATTGTATAATGTCTAATAGAGATGTTAAATGAGATATTTGGTGGGTTTATAAAAGAAAAGGGTTAGGACTTCATTATTCTTTCCCCAACATAGGTTTTGGAACAAAAAATTTAAAATTTCCAAAACCAAAATCCAAAATAAGGTTTTGACATTGTTTTTAGATAAAGATGGATTTTTATATAATTTTATATTTAAAAAGGATGAAAATAAAAAAATACTGACCATGTGGATGTAGAAGTGGGTTATGACCATAAAAAATTATTTTAATTCCACAAAATATACTATTGGTTTTGGGGGATTTATAAAAGATTTATATAATTAATAAAATAACATTAAAAGAAAAAAAATTATTCTTTAAAAAAATTGGTCTCAAATAGAATTTATTTCATTTTTATGTAACGTTTGTGTCATATTGACATCATCACAAACACTGTATACATATAAAATATTTAATTTTACCCAAAAATTTTATTATCTTTAAAAAATATGTTAACATTACAATTGTAAAATTTATAAAAGAGGATATAAATATTATATTTAATTAATAAAAAATTATATAAGAATACATGATTTTTCATGGTTAATTTATAAATAATATTTATTGAGAAATTATTGGTTTTTAGTCAATAGCTGTTTTCAAACCATTAATGAAATTACATTTGAAAGCATAATAATTATATTATAATTTATATTTAACAATTATAATTTAATAATTATATGTTTTTAAAATATTAATTTTTTTAGAAATCCAATAATTCATCAAATATAATATCTTAATTGAAATTTTATAATATTCAAAATAAAAGAAAAAAAATTATCATGAAAAAATATAATTATTATCGATATTATTATTTAATAATTTATAATAGAATAAATAATGAATAAATATAATTATTATTTAAAATAAACATATATATATTCATTATATTATTGTGACATTATCTATGGTATTTGTAAAATGTATTTTACACTTAATAAATATATTGTTTTCCATCATAATAACTATATTCAACAATTACAATTCAATTTGTTCACAAAATTAGATCAGCTTAATAACTAATATCAATTTTGATTGTTAAAAATAAGAAATATATTTTATCAATATCAATTCACATTGGAGGATGAATTTATGCTAACATAAAATCATCTTGTATGATGGAAGAATGTTTTTGAAAAAAATGAAATTTTTATAGAAAAGATAATTTTAAATTAATTGTTTGACTTATAATCATCATTATAAACATTTCAGTTAATAAATATAGATGTATTATCTAAATATTTATTTGAAATTATTTCGCAAAAGGGATTTCTTTTAATTAAACATAATGGAGAATCATTATTCATTTTGGAAAAGATTTCAGAAAATTGGGTTTTGAAGACTAAAATTAATCATATACAGAAATATGTTACAATGAACATTTAAACATATTTAGTTTAAGTAAATATTATTAAATAAAAATTCTATTATCTGTAAATGAATTTAATTAAAAAAAATTATTTTATTTAAATTATTTTTTTAAAAAAATGAAAATTTCTCATAAAAACGTTATTTTTATTATTCACTAAAAAACTATATTTTTATGAAAATTACCACATTTCACCACATGAATAATTCGATATGATGAAAGAAAAAATAGTGGTCATTTCTTAAAATAAATTTATAAATATTCTATAAAATAATTATAATATTTTTTCATAAAATTAAATAAAAAATTGTTTGAAAGAAACGTATTTTGAAGAAAAAAAATACTTTGAACAATTTATAATTATTTAACAAGAATTTGAAAATATATTTATTCCGTATATTTATATATTTCGTAATTTATTTAATCATACTCATATCAATAAAAATATTGTAATATATAAAATAGTTATATTTAAATAATCATAGTTTCATTGGGTTCAGTGATGCATATCACATACGGTATCAAACATAGTTTTATCTTTTAAAATCATTTAGTGTAACATATAATCCTTTCCATTCTTGTAATATTTCATGGGGTTGAATTAATGAATATGTTGACCTATAATAATTACCTTAAATAAATCATGATTTCGTGACTAGAAAAGTGGGTATGTGTTATATAAATTAGGGGGATTTACAATAAAAATCCAATTAATATAATAAATTTAAATCAAAAATAATATTTTAATAATAATAAAACTGATATAATATAATAATCATAATTCATTAAATTTTCATATATTTAAAATTGGCAATGCTAAAAATACCCAAATAAAACTCCTTAAGAGAGAGCATATGAAACAAAACAAATTGCTGAGTGGGTAATATCCATCATGACCTCTAAATACTTATTGAAAACAAATAAAATAAGATTATGTATATGTGTGTGTGTCTGAACATATTTATTTAATAAGATATTCATGATGAACAATCATTAAAGTCATATTAATGAACCTATAAATAAATATTCTAAACAATACACATCTATACTTGGTTAAAAAACCAGACCCCTCTAAAAATTTCACCCCAAATATCACGTAAAATTATAAAAAAAAAAAAAAATGGAATACAAAAATAGGATACCCCAAAACACATCTCACTAATTTTTCTTCTCTCATGCTCAAATAAACAAATGTCTTGGAACTCCCTTTCCTTCTATATAATCATAATCATATTCACACATCACAATTTCAAAATTCCACATTAGAATCGCATACCCTAACATCCATATAAACATACTATATATCAATATATCAACCACAAATTATATTTCATTCTTATCACCACATCATTACAATGAAGGGTATTGACCTCATTCCCTCTAAAAAAACACATCATTACCAAATAACTACAAAATAAGAAACAAATTTTTCAACTTTAGGACATCACTGCCCATTATGATAAACCTATCCAGATAACAATGTTCCATGGTTTGGAATGGAGTGTGTGTAAGAGGGAGTAGTAATACATTCATTCTTTCATGATCAAATATGTTTGGAAAATGCACTTAATCCCCAAATCATTTAGGTATCTATTTAATTATGTAACATTGGTAGCGATAATATGGAATAAAAATTGATTTGAAAACAATACATATATACATATATATACTATAAACACACAAGAGACTATGTATTTTTTTCTTAAAAAATCTATTATATCCCTTTATCATTACAACCATTCCAAAAACATATTCTAAAAAAAATCTACAACTTGAATAATTTCAACTGACAAAATTATATCCAACAAAATATCCAAGAATGAAAACATAAATTCCATTTTGAAAAAACATTAAACGATTTCAATAATTACAATTTACTGGACATGTTATATTCGTTATTCTATTAATTTACTTTTTTTATAAAAACCCATTCATTTTTCATCATATATTATATTTCCAGCATTAATGTTTCCATTTAATTAAATATAATTTCATTAATAGTTGTAAATTATTAAATTCCAACCTACATTCAATATTTATATACATATTTTGACTTCATATTAAATAAAACAATTTATTTAAAAATACATGACCACAACACATGAAAATACACAACAATAATGATTGTGAAACACATACATGTTGCCCAAAAATTTCAACAATAATAATTTCATCCCAAAAATCCAAAAATAGCATTAACACCCAAATAAATATGAACATTAAAATCCCTAGACAATGACTAACAAAACTAACCATAGAGTCCCCCAATAAAAACTTGTAGAAACTATAATAGAAAAATTAATTTTCTGTAAATTTTTCAAGATATTTTACTAGTGAATAATATAATAAATAGTTACACCTCCCAAAATCATTAATGAGTCCATTGATTTGAATATTTATATTTTTATACTTTGAGCAGAGTTTATTCTAGTAGTTTAAATCACAATAAGAAGTTCAAAATTATTTTTAGTAAATAAAACAAATAATATTAAGATAAATACCTATTGATCAAATATATAATTTTAAAGAAAACAAGTATTCCACATAAAAATCAATTGCACTTAGTTTTTCCATTCATGATATTAGTTTTCTTTTTTGTAAATAATAAATATTTAGTCATATGGAAGCTAGAGTATGATAAATGGACAATTAATATATAATAATAATTAAAAATCTTATCTCCCCTACCTCAATTTGAGTTTTTTTTGTTTTTCTTCCCCACTAATAGGAAGATATTATCACAATAAAAAGTCCCATAAAGGGAAATATGATGAAGATGTATTTGGTCTCTTGAGCAGAAAACCCACCATTTAGTCATCAAAGGAATGATAAAATATGCATTGTTGAATGCGATAGACAACCTATATTTTAAAATAAAATAAATACCACTTCTCACATATCCTATTAATTCATTCATAAAAACAATTTACGATGCCAGTTAATATGAATTAAAATTTAACATGGTAGTTTATCATCATTTAATAACATTTTAATTATTTTAAATATTTTCAAATCTATATAGATGTATACTATTTTATTTTCTATTTCAATGTAATATATTTTTAATGTCTTTAGATTTATATTGAAATTTTATAACAAAAAATTATGATTTAGGAATACATGTTGAATTATAATGTTCATTAAGGGTATGATATTATTTTGGGGTGTGCGTATTCTTATGCATAAAAAAAATTTCAATATACTATACATTTCAGTTCAGAAAATAACTCTTATTCTATATGTAAAAATATCATTGAGTAGTTACATTAAAATATTAAAATGTTTTAATCATTTCATAATGGTCTTCCAGGGAAATGTATGTTTCCATTAAATATATGAGTAAATAAATCTTACACATCCCGATATTTACTGTAAAATTTCAATTGATTCTCTTATGTAGAATATTTTTTAGGGAAATTCCCTTTTTTGATCTAATTAATAAAAATTTCACATATTCTTTGATCATAATAATATTTTAAAATTCATTTCCTATCTTCTTATTTATTTATATTAATTTTAACCATGTAAAAAGGCCTCATGATTTATTATGGTATTTCTCATAATGAAGTGCAGATGTATAGTCCATATTACTCTATTCTTAGATGTATATTCATTGTGAATAATCATATCTCCCTTAAAATGATACCTCTAGATATGGTAGAATATATTAATGGTGATAAATTAAAAAATTGGCATCATATTTATTATAGGATGAAACATGTATATGGAAATGGGATATTTCCGGAATTTCGAATCATAAATAATGGATGATATTTTAATTAATTATTATGTATGTTTTATTACTTAACAATCTTCAGTTATAAATTCGTGTTTAGGAGAATTATAATTTATATATCCCATATTTATATATGTTAATTTTTTGTTCTAATATTTTTATTTTTATAAAAGATTAGAGACATTTATTCATTGGGGAATCATTATATTATCTCCTCTGAATATATATTTTCATGTTATTTTTTTTATTTGTATTGAATTTTTTCTATGAAATTGGGTATGCCTACCTAATTATATCTCGTTCAATGATTTTGTGGAATTTCGAAAATTTATATATATTTGGTATAATATAGATTAAATTTTGGATGTTTGAGTGGAATGAGCTGATATACTTAGAATATTGATCAAGTGATTCCTAATGATTACATTTTAGTGGATGGCCATGGTGGTGTTGGTAAAAAAACCCCTATTTGATGAAATGATTAATTAATTCATATTGTAAACTATTTTTAATAGTATTAATTAATGTTTATTAGATGACTTAGGATCCAAATCATCAATTTTTATCTATTAATCATTAATTATATATCTAAAATTTCAATGATAACCATTTAAAAATGTTTAATTAGTTACAGAATTCATGGAATTCTACAAAATTCCATTTTTTCCAAGAACAATAGGACTCACGATTTGACAAAATCGAATAAAGATATTGAATGTAGAATTTTGATATATCTTGTATCACACATAGGATACACATAATATTTTCATTAAAAGATCCAATGTACCATTTTTGTGTCAATAAGTAAATAAGATCATGAAAATGAAATTTACCTTGTGATGTCTATGCATCGAGAGATTAGAAATTCTATATTTTTATAATATTATGTTGGAATTGATGAATTTTGACCAAAGAAACAACAGATTTATTTATAAAAAATTTTATGGGATATTTTCAAATGGATTAGATATTTATTTGGTTGTCGGTTGGGAGATATATCTAGGGTTCTGAGTTTGGGATCATTCATCATATTTATGTTTAACTTCCTATATTTTTATACTATATTTTTATGTAATTGTGGATGATTTTATGTTTAATTACATTTAATTTTCAATATTATCTTTATTATTATAACATGTCTAACCAATCCACTGTGGGTTTTGTTTTAGTATTAGTTAAATTGTACCTTCTGGTTTCTAACTAAACTCTATATGGGGGAAAATACATAGTTAAATGGGGTGGTGAAATGAATAATTTAATTCAATATTTTATTATTCAATATAATCATTTTTTGTTTATTATGTTGTGATTATAATTCAATTTTATTTATTTTTAAATCATTAAAAAAATTATAATAGTGAAAGATCCCTAATGAAGGAAATATGATTTATATGTGTACAATGGATTATATTTTATTCATTCACTAAAATATATTAAATTCCATATAGTTTTATTTTATTTTAATATCTAGTGGGTCAGAATGATATTGTAGATTCAATAAAAAGTTATAAAATTACTTTTGAATATAATAAATAATTGTGCATCTATATAATATGAGTATATTATGAGTTGAAGGGAAATAATATATTTATGGAAACCACCCCAATAATTTCATTTCAATATCTTCTATATTTCCTGTATTCCTTCATCTTATTTTTATTTAACAAAATAGTTTCATTTTTTGAATACATTGTGTGGACATAATATTTAGTGAAGTTTTATATTTTCACTTGCCTAGTCATTGTGGTATCATCCCTATAATTCCACTATTATATTAAATTTTATATTTTGTTGTTATATAATGTAATACATTACAAATTTTCACTCTCTCATATATAAAATACAACAATCCCGTGGAGTTCGAGATATGAATATATAATGCTCATTCAAAACATCAATGAAAATTAAATATTTATATCGAACTCATAAAATTGGTGAAAATTTATTTTCATTTATAAAATTTATAGTAGTATCAAACATTTACATATTAAAACACTAAAATATCCTATTAAATAATGTAGACACCCAAAAAACTAATGTAAATATAATGGATGTGTTTGTGTGAACACAGTACCATAAATGAGTTTCCTGTAAAATTATTATTTTTACTCAAGAATCAATGATAATAAAACGAGAAAAAAAGAAATATGGGTATATTTATATAGTAATCCAACTGTGATACCTCTTAAAAATATATATTTCTTACAAAAAGTGAGTCCAACTCAACAACATGTATGATCAAAAAATAACACCACCATAAAAATTATCTTTTAAAACATGAATGATTGTATAATTCATCTCTAATAATATTAGTCAATAAAAAACAAGATATTGATCTTGAAATTTGTTTATTCGTGTACCCATGTGAATTTGTATTGTTCACAATGATAGAAAAAACAAGTATCATGTTAGTGTAATGCCTATACAAAAAATTATTATATTGAATGTAGATATTAATTATCTATTCTATGAATGTCATATCATCAAAATATTCAACTCTACAAAACCATTGTAATGGGATTCATCAGGGATATATTGATAATGTTTCTACACAGAGAGATCATAATTAGTTCTTTCATATATGGAGGTATCATAGGATAATATTCCACCTCACTTTTGTGACACAATACTTTAAAATGTATAAAATTTTAAGGGGAAGTATTTATTCCTTGAATAATTATTTATACCCATGATGGGGATAAAGCATTAGGAACACTTGATCCCTAATCATGTACAATTGTGGAATCCACCATTGATATAAACATGACTCATGTTAATACTGATCCACCACCATATTCTTTAAAATCAAATATACATTTTGTATCATGATCTACACCACATTTAGTCTATATACCATCGATTCTTCATACTTCTTCCAGTGGAACAATTTTATAATGCTCTCTCATATAACTTCTTGAACAAAATCAATGAAATAGAAATGTGATATCAATTATTGTGATAAAATAAATTTTTACATTACACATGTTCCACGAAAATTGATGATTCATGTTTATAAAATACCATCTCATGTATAAATATTACACTTTTTTCTAACACTCTATCTAGGGATAAAATGTTGTTATAATGTATTATTTTCAGGAAAAATCACACTTAAGGACTCCGAATAATAATTATGTATAATGTAGATCCTATTCCATAATTATTTTACTTGGTACTATGTAAATTATCATTATATCATCCACATATTTCTTGTCAACAAAATAAATTGTACCTAACAACATGAACTATAGAAGATTAACTAAACAATTAAACCAATAAAACAAACACAAATAGATTCCTAACCTCTTTAGGATTGGTGTAATTTTATAACTACAAATAGTTATTTGTACTCTCACATCCACATAGGAACATATAATTGAAGAAATAAACCATCAAGTACAAGAATAACTACCTTCATCAATTGATAAACATAATATCATGATATTATCTCCAATACAAAACACATCATACAGTCAATAAAATTACTCCTAACATGAGGGTACAACCTTATATATCATGATATATTTTCGAAGGCATTCTATGAAGAAGTTATTGAATAACCACCTATATCATTGATGAAAATCGATTCCATTTATGAAAAAAATATAGTTTTTATTACCATCAAACCATATTTTAGGAGCATCACCATGGGAAAAAATTATACATCACCACCTCCTTTAAGTCTCCCTAATTTTTATCTTACTTCTAAAACTTATATTATATTATTACTATCATAGGGAACATGTAACATCTACCACTTCCATCTATATATAATGATTCATAATTTCAATCCCATCTATTCATCTCTATAAACCATTGATATTCTGAAAAGTATCTCATCATGAATTCCTATATAAAAAATCCACAACAATATTTTGTTTCTATAGGATGTAGAAGATCTAAAATATATATTCATACTAGATTAATATACACCTCCACCATTATGGACTCAAATCATAAAAATAAAATATATTACTCAATATTTTGTAATATATAATGATTAAAAACATAACTACTGGGGTATTGGTGCCACAAAATATGATAAAATACCATTACTTAATACTCTGGATCATTAGTTTCATAATTATTCTAATGTGAAACTATCATCCTAAACAAATATGAGATAACTGTCCTCTTATATTTCTAGATGAAATACAATCTTAGATAACATGGTTCACAAAATACTGTAATCATAATCACATATTGTATAATACTAAATAATAGAAGTGTATATCATCATCTCCTTGAGGTAATTGAAATATTTCGAGCGCAGATCAGTACATGTGAATTACATGACCTTCCTAGGCAGTGTTTTAAATTATAAAAACACATAATATATTAAAACACAAACCATCAATAATTTATCATCAAATAATGGAATAAAATATCATTTGTAATATTCCATGTTGTTTAATATGAAACAACAAACTCTATCTTAAATGGATCAAAAATTTCTCCATTTTGGGCCACTACATAATATTGGAAATGTTCCACACAAATTAAAAACATTAACATGAGTCAAATAAAATTTGAATAATCCCTAAAATATTCAATATGATCCATCTATGATATCATTAATTTGAAGAAATATTTTAAAAATTGTATCATCATATAAATCATTGAATTGTCCAAACAACAAGTTTATATTTCACATAAAAATTACTAAGGAATTTTCAACACAAAATGACATGATGATTGACTTAGTGATTACAAATATATTACTAAATGTGGTCTTTAACCCTAAAATATTCTATATATATTTCTAATCCATATATGAAAATTATATTTCCCCATTAATATTTAAAAATAAATAATTTATACTTTTATATATATACATAATATTTAACGTCACAAAGGCCATCTGTTGTATGTCTATGAAACTGATTTCATTACATTCACCATATAGTCAATAAAAATTGTATCACCCCAAAAATGATAAATTTGTATTTATTAAATTATTTTTCATCAAATAATCTGTATAAATGTATGACTCCCAAGGGTTATAAATATCTATTTGGTAAGAAGATATCATCACCAAAGTAACTATTATCTTTAAATACATCTCAAACTCAATATCATTTTAAGGGTGAGAAATCACAACCACTTTAGAGAAAAAAATCATGAATCCATCAATAAATTATTTGAAATACATTGTATGTGAATCTATAAATCCAAATGACATATATTCTATCTAATTCCAAAGGTTCATATAATACATTTGACCTCTTTAATACCCACTCACCAAAAATTATTTTATATCAGCCACCCATATTACATAATATGACATTCATTTGAATGTAATCAATGATCTCACAAACATAATTTCTCTAATATGTGCAACAAAATTCCTCATATAGTTGAATATAAAGGTGAATAAATTCCCCTAATAATATATGTTTCCCCATAATTATCTCACAACCTTGATATATATCAAAAAAATTGTACTAACTAAAAACTAGTGTAGTCAATATGAGGGTAATAGGAATCGGCGCAACCATGGGTCATAAAATATATATCATGGTAGGAGAAATAATAGAATGTGATTAACTATATTTACACATTATAAAATATTTAATAGAATATTGGAATCAGGTATGTTGAATGATGTCTGGAATACCATTCTCTAGTATATCCACTTAAAAATGGTACACATAAAACTTTTATATCATATATGCCATTATGATAACCAAATCCATGATCATCCCCAACATTGTATCTCTGATTTTAGAGAAAATAAAAATGTTTTAATATAATAAAACTATATCCCCTTGGTTGAACATAGGAATATTGTCTCTATGACGATTATGACCACTGGGGAAACTAAAATTATAGATTAATTAAAATATGACTACCTACACCATATTGATATTTAAGAATTTTTTATCACATTTATCAATGTTCATCAATTCCTAAAAAAATGTAGTACACTAACATAACTCTCTTGGTTAATTCACATGAACTTATATCTCTAAAGAATTGAGAATAAGAGTGTTTGGACTAACTACCCATTAGTTTGAACCTCTGCATCCCTAAAATCAATGATCTCCAATCAGAATAATTTCCCCATGAAAATTTATAATGGATTTTTCCATGAGATGATCATTACTATAGAAACATAATATCGATCACATCCACCATTTATATATCAAAATTAATAAAAAATGTATATGATGAAACTAAATGTCAATATTATAGATGTATTTCCTCTTTATGTCTCCTCACTATAGATTTTCACGTAATGAATTTTCATTTGAGAAATGAAAATTTCAGAATTTTATATTCAAGGTCCTTTAGGGTTTTACCCATGATAAATGTAGTAACAAACTATTCTCTTTGATTACATAATCATAAATATATAATTATATACCCTAAATTTCTATAAAAAACAATCCATAAAACAAAAACCATCATCCATTCCCCAAGATAAATAATCCACCATTATTTCATTAATTCTATCATCTCATTGATTTCCAATAGAATATAATAATATATCTGAAACAAAATAATACATGAGGATATCTTCAAATAACCCATCTATAACTCCATTTAAAAATAAAAGACACTTCCAATATACATTGATAATCTCTTACCCATGTAATCACATAACATCATCCTCAATGAGTTGACCCACTAATTTGGATCAACCCTCCAATAGTCCCATTGATAATAATGAAAAACCACAAAAAACATAACCCCACATGCATGGTGTCTATTGGGTATCTCTAGAAATAAGAATTGAACTTATTAATCTCATCAGTATGCAATTCATTTATTGATTAAATAATTAGATTCATTTCTGTGAACCAAAATTCCACCCAATTTAAAAAAATAATCAAAATCATTAATGTCCCATCTTATAAATCTACCATACATCCATCAATATATCATCTAGGGTTCCTATTAAGTTTATGGTTCTTATATTAGATCATACTGGTACCAAATCCTGTATTCTCGAGTATCTTTTCTCTATTACATGACTTATTTTTTTCAACTAATACTATATATATTTCAAACCCGCGAAATCATAACTAGTTCATCACTCTAAAATTAACCATAGTACTTATATATTGATTTGATACAAGTTATTCATCACCCATGTCTTCTGTAAGCATTCATGGGCCTTCCATGAGGAAACATATGACCCTCACACCTAACCTAATATAGGTCATGGGATATATAATAGAACTGATGATGTGAGTCACACTAACGTGAGGTATTAATGAAATAAATATAAGAATACAAAAAACCACAAAAACGCCAATATATTAATAAATCCATGAACTAAAAATAACCAAAATTAATTGAAATTTTATTCATGTAAAAATCAGTAAGATAAAAATTAACAATATAAAAATCCTATGGAATAAACTTCAATAATAACTCTCATCTAAAATATAGTAATGAATAACATGATCTCCAAATCCATCATAGAATGATATAAAATTGATATATATGTATATTGGTGTGAAAATACATTTATAATCAGAATTATCCTACTTATTTTTAAAAAAATTATGAAATGTATTAAAAATTACCATGTGAATGAAGATAAAAAATGACACACGCATATACCAGTTCAACTAATCCATCCTCTTCGAGGATCACTAAAAAAATATCACATTTAATAATAATAATAATAATATAATATAAATTTATATATAATGACTATACCTCAAACCACATTCCAAAAAAATTCACATTCATTTCCAAATGAAAAATGAAATGACACTCCTATCAAAATCATTTCATTGTAACCATATCCATACATATATATGTCACATAACAACATAATAATCACATAACCTCCCATCCATAGTCAAATTAAATGTATCTATATCTAAGCCACAAAAAACATTTACCTCAATTTTGGGTATCATGATTATAAAAGAAATTTTCCACGTGAACTCCCCATATGTTGCCTAACCCAACTACATAACACATCAACATCACATAATCAACTCATCGTAAAAAATTTTTTATGACTATAATATCCAAATAACATAAAATTATGGAATACAAATCCATTTTATATCTAAAAGATATATTATTATCATTAAATAAGCTTCATTTTAACCATCGTCAAACTATATGTTGGGGGAAAGCTCCCATATCCATAAACATTGTGCAGTATGTGAGATTATCTTAATACAATGTAATGTGTAAGAAAAAAGAAAAATAATATATATAAATATATATATATATATATCCAGACTACAAACATAATACATGGTTATGTATTAATATCAAATAGCAGTACCATATCCCTTAACTATTCCAACACCTTTAGACCAATTCTATAAAAACTGCTGAATATTTTACAATATCATCATGCCAAATTATTTCCCGTTAAACATTAATAATACAAATATTATTTTACATTAAAAAGAATAATAATGATTTTTAGGTTCAATATTTTCCATTAATATTAAATTAATTATTCCAATCTTTATCCATATTTAATAAAAACTAGTTACTTTAAATCACACACTTTTTTAACAACCTTTACACATCCATTAATATATGACATTATAATAAAAACTATCCATTAATAAAATTCAGGAAAACTATATATATTTATATTATTATATTTCTATCATAATACATAGTGAAAATAATATAAAAACACATAATCACAAAATGTTACAATACATCATAATAGTCTCCATGAAAAAAAATTACCAAAAACAAAAAAATATCTAGAAAACAACATTCAACACTCATTACCATCCATAACATAAAACTAAAAAAACCATACGAATTTATATGAAAAATAATCATAAATACCAATCATGAAAAAAACCATCACCATTAAAAACATGTAAAAAACTCATAATCAATTTTAATAATATTATTAGTGGTCAACATTATTTACTATGAAATTTGACATATTTTCCAAAACAAATCATTTTTAAAAATAATTAAATGATTATTCTATAATGTGATATAATTACAATAGATTTTATCATAAAATATTTTCATACTATATACTATCAAATAGTTCACACAATTGAAACATCATTAGATATTTATCAAAAACAATGAATCAAAATACTCATTTAAATTAAAAGTGATAGATTTCCCCTTAGTTCTATTATTTATCTTGTTATTTTTAAATGTTTACTGATCAAAAATAACTATACTAAAATAAATTTCATACTAAATACACAATTAATAGATAATAATATAGTGATATCTCGAGTCACCTACCACGATGGTACACTATATATGAAAAAGGATAGGGAGAAATTATTACTAGATTGAAAATAATGAAGGAAATACCATACATGTTAGGGGAGATATATGCACTAAAAGGGTGGTACTATCATAATAAATAATAAAAATACGACTTAATAAATCCTGAGAATAGAAAAAATCACAAATTAGAAGACTCATATACACTTTGGAACATTCTTGTGAGAATCATAAATTGGAAAAGAGCATTACCATTAAACAAAAAATGGTTCTTAAAAATTTCAAAATTGTATTCCATATAATTTATGGAAATATTTTTTTTAAATATTATAAAATTCATTAGGGTTCAAGGGAAAGGTAATAGAAATTTCTATAAAGAGATATTAATCATACACATAAATATATTAACCCAAATATTTATATAATGTATCTAATATAAAAAACATCATGATCAACAAACTAATACGAGTTCAAAAATAAATGATACAATAAATATATTTGATATGAAAATGACTGTTAAATTTTCGACATGAAATATACATGGTATTAATATAAAAAACAATAAAAGTAATTGATATTTAGATTGGGTGATCAATAACTAATGGTTTTTTGCTGGTATATTTAAAAATTCAGACTAAAAAATGATTTCATGTTAAATACCTACGATACATAAATCTGATTTCATCTAATATAATACATCATAAAAAAGTATTAATTGCCCCATAATATAAAAAATTCAATTTAGTGCCTCAAACACAAACAAAAAAAGAACTAATACAAAGAAATAGTTTGAAAACATCCTAGCCATCACACAAAATCATGTGTGGTACTTCCAATTAATGTTTCCACTCTAAATAGTGCAGTTTTTTTAATTTTGTATGTATAATTTAGAGTGAGAGTATCAAGAGTTTATATGGGGATTCGAACAGAAAATTCCATATATGTGACTCACTCTTTAGTATTTTAGGTATTTGTTTCATTCACATTATATGTATATACAGTTTATCTTTTGTTCCACACCCTTCGTCAATTTTTTTTGGATTTTGTAATAGTTTTTATGGGAATGTGTTGATATTTAATTGTTTAATATTTTAATGTACATATATTTACAGAGAGAAATAGTCAACTATAAAATATCTATACTTTTCTTCCCATATTTGACAAACCTATAAGTATTAAAAAATAATATTTTTGGTACGCTTGAACTATACTTTCAATGTTTAGGGGTAAAAAATCTCCAATATGAATTATATTCATTAAAAATTATTGGTGTTATATATTTTGGTGACCCACCTCTATATTGTTTTGGAACTTTCGTTGAAAATGTTACAAAATAGTACCATAAAAGAAATATCCACAAATAATTAATACTACATTATTATATTCTTATTTATGAGGATAATGTTAATATGGTTCTTGTGATAAGAAACATATTTTTAGGTGAAAAATAAAAAAAATTAAAATCCATGTTTTAAAATTATATTTATTGAATTTAAAGTAATTTTATCATTTAAATAATGTTACATACAATGATATATAATCATATAAATACCACTTATATATATTTTTTATTATTAAATTTAATTTTATATATAAGATATTTTAAATTTAAATTCATAGCAGGATTCAGTACATAAATCTATTTAAAGGAGTTGTTGATTATTATAAATGATATAAATTTATATTAATCTAATTTATTTAAATTAATAGAATATTTTTTTATAATAATATTACAAATTATTCCATTAATATATGACATAAGAATATGGTTTTTATTTTTAAAAACATTTTTTTAAAATTCTATCAAATTCCTATAAATTATATAATTTTATTTAAATGTAAAAAAATTATTATTTTAAAAATATATTTTATAAATAAATAAATATATATATATAAGTTATTTAGCATTATTTTATTAATTTTCAATTTTATTTAAAAATAATAATAATAAAAGAGATATTCTTTCAATGGATTGTTTTTTAAGTGTCATGTATTTTTAACATAATAAATAAAATTTATCACTATAAAGGATGATTATAATAAAATGTTTAACTGTACATTAAAAAAATGAACACTGATTTCATTATTAAAAGATTCGAAATAATATTGACAACAAATAATGTAAAAAACTGATTTTTTATAAAAACAATTTTAAATTGTAGTTTTTTTCTCAATACAAATCTAGTTTGCAGATTTTAGAATTTTAATACGCTAAAATTAGTTTTACTTTTCGAACCATAAAATAAATATTATGTTAGCGTGATCTTTATCATTTTTTTAAAAATAAGTTTTAATACGTGAATAGTTAAAAATTGTTCTTATACTATTATTATACATTTTTTGGATTCACCATATCATTAAAATGAACAAAAAATTATAAAACCTTTTCCCAAATATAAATATATTTCGTATTATAATAAATTTTTATAAAAATTAATTTTATTTTAGAAAAAAGTGTTGTTCGTTTTGGAATGTATGTTTTATATAATTCTAATAAAAAATATTTATGGTCATTTTCAATTAATTTAATTATAAAAATGGACCATTCAGTTTTGGATTATTTTGAAAGTCCCATATTCCTATTTGATTTATTTATAAACCAAAAATTTTCAGGAGATTTCATATTATTCTTCATAAACATGTAAAAAATCATTTATATTATCTATCTTACTTTTTTTAAAATAAGTTATGTCATTACATACAATAATATTGAAAATAATTATTTTTTTCATTATATGATAAATAAAATAGGATATCATATTGTTAATCAAAATATCTATATTAGGTAACTTTTATAATTTATTATTTTTCCTAAAAATTTGTTAGGTAAAACATAACAACCATAATAATGAATAAAATATTTTATGTGGGATATATTAATGGATAATGTCAAAAAATATAACAAAAAATATATCTATATTGGTCAATGAGGTTATTCATGACCTCAAATAACCATATCCATATTAAATTTTAATTTTTGGATCCATATTCTTTTATTATGGAATTCCCTTTACATTAAAAATTTATATTCACACAAATTCTACCTATGTAACTTATTAACGTACACCTCCACCAGCCCTTCCAAAACACCCCTATAAATTGGAACTCCTTATTATAACATATCTCAATTTTATTTCTAATAAGCATATAATGTAATATTTCTTTTAATCCTATGATATATCTCTACTTCCTTAAACCCTAAGGATATTTCCAAGAGAAAATAATCATTCTTCTTTATTAGTAATGATTTCATTCCATAATTTTCATTTAACATAATCTTATACATATAAAAAATTATGATTTTAATCAGTAATACAATATATATAAGATCATTAAACTTAATTAATTATAATATTTTACTAATAACACCACATAATTTTATCCATCGATTGATTATATCATGCTCTTGTTTGGGTTGTTTTAACCACATTAAATGATGATGATATAAAAAATTTTATTGATGTTTGTGAAAATATAATTTTGTTTATGAAACAAAATTCATATAAAATTTATTTTCATATTTTTTGTTATAATAATATTTATATTATTATCAACCTATAAACTTTTATTCACTATTAATTACATAAATATGAAAAAAAATTAGATTATTTATTGGAGAATCATACTATAAATTACTCTGATGTGGATCGTGAGATTCAAAACTCATTATAGAAAATATATTATATATTCTTTAATATTAATTAGATAATGACATCATGGAAATATAATTATAATCGGATTGATTATTTCAAAAATGAAAATAAATAGTTAAAACTACTAACATATGATGATCCATATAAGCTAAATATAAAAATTAAATAAGAAATAAATGATTATTAACTATTAATAAAATCATAATATACAAGAATAATATAATTATATATATTATTAATGAGACTTATATTTTTATATATGAAATACATGTATGTTTTAGAAATATGGAATCTAAGGTAGGGTTCCAATATCTCAATTTATATTCTTTACTATTTATTTAACATTATGTACCAATTATAATTTGTGAATAATTACATAAAAAATGGAATTCCATTATAATCATTCACAAATTAATAATATTATTTACATGTATGTTTCGTGATCTATATTGTGGATTTTTTTGATATATTTTCAACAATGTATGTGAAATCTTTACTAAATATCTTTTAATTAAGTTAAATATTTCCATTATTAACTATTTTATTCATTTATTATGTAATATATAACATATTGTATATTTCTTTACTATTTCAACATCTATTATTTATTATTACATATCAATTAAAAAATATATTACTTGGTATTTTCTTATTTATAAGATCTGATATTCATATGTTGTTTCTTTCCATGTATCCACTCACTAAATGTGTTTTCCTATAGTTTAATATTTTATCTTCTATGAATGAAATTATAATTTATTATTGTTTATATTAAAATTATAATATTGTTTTTGATTAATTTACGTTCCCTTTTATATGATTTTAGATTTATAGTTCATTCATTACATGGTTAAAATGTTTTTTTCCAATTCTCACAACCAAATATTGTTTACCAAAGTTTATGTTACTATATAAAAATTTATTATATTTATCATAAACCACAAATATTTTAATAACCCATATATATTTAATTGTTTAAATTTCTATATTTCCATTTCACCCCTCCATATTTAATAATTAATGTAAATTTTTTAATATAGGTGGATGAGAATTTATTATTTACTCATTTTATAAAATTTCATCTATATGTTAATATTTTATATATTATTTTATACGAAATATTTAATTTCTAATGTTCCAAACATGGAAAATACATTAATTATACCTTTTATATCATTTATATTATTTTTATCAAATTATGTTTTGGGAAATATTTGTGAAACCCATTTCTTTCTAATGGTTTAAATATTCTATAATGGAAATATGAAAATTTTCATATATGGTATAGATTTTCCAATGCATGTTATTATATGAAGTGAGGACACGTAATTATATATCCCCCAAAATGAATTGGGAATCAATTTCGTCTTATGATAAATCATGTATGATTCATGAGATGTAATCATATAAAAATATGCAATGTTGTCTTTGTAGTCTTCCTAGGTATATACTTATGTCGCCATGTTTTTTATTATTTTAACATTAATCAGATTACATGATCTCATGATATTTCTTCTTTCTACGATGATTATATGTGATAATCATCTTCAATGATATCCTGTTATTCCCATAGACTTATATGTTATACTCAAATAACTTATTTATTACAATAATAACAAATTTATATAAACCTTTTTTTATGTTTCGAATCCTTAGGAAAACAATGAAATATATTATGTATGATGTCTCTATATGGTAATATTGAATGGATATTTTTTTGTATTTATTTTATTATTATTTTTCATCATTAATTAATAGCGGTTTTTAAAAAAATTATGATATATTATTCAGAAAATTATGGGATTTTTGTGCCTGATTTTAAATAATCCTCTAAAAATTTAAACATAAAACATATTAAGTTTTAATGTATTACAATTTTCTTTATTAATCTTGTAATTATGGACATATAAGTTTTTTAATAATACATTATTTATAATGTAATCGTTTTAGTAACATTATATGTTAGTATTTCATTGGATGAGGATAATTACTGTGTTTCAGATACCATTTCAAAGTAATAAGGATATAGGTTGTTATAAACAAAATGATATATATAGCCATTTCTGTTATTATTTTATTTAATTTTAAAGATACATGTGATATATTTTTTATGATTTTAGAAAAAATCCTGATTTACATATGGTAAAAATTTATCTGTGGTATGTTACATTTGATTGAGGTAATTATGGTTCGTTGGGGAAATGTTTCATTTGATTTTGGGAAAATAAGTTAATTTGTGTAGATAACCCTGCAGAATTAAAAGTGATTTTCTAAAAATATGATAATACATATCTTAGGTAATTTTTTTTTGGGTTTTTAGGAATATTATTTTTTGAACATATTTATTTATCGACTATATTTTTTATTTTAAATATTATTAATATTATAAGACGGATGAAGAATGATTTCATTACATAGAGAATACATAATAACCTTATTATTGATTGTTTTATAATATTTTATGATGGATTATAATAAATAATTTTTGGGAAAATAATGGTTTTATTTTTGTTACAACATTTGATGACCATTTTATATATTTATATGGTTTTCTTTTCAATACTCATTAGTTTTTTTTAATAAATTGTTTTTAATCCTGTATTCCAATTTAATGTCACATTGAATATATTTTATTAAATTTTTTTATATGATAAAAAGGTATTCTATTTTTAACCAATCATATTTAACATTATATATATTCAAAAGAAAATATTAGATATCTATTATATATATATATCTCCCAAATATGATTTTGAAAATACTAAAATGTATTTTTTGAAAAATAATTTACCATTATTTTTTCTTAAAATAAACATTACTTATCATTACCTTTTCTCCATTTAAAGGGTATTTTATTATCGATTATTTTGATATTATTTTGTTATAATTCATTTTTTAAACCATGTGATGGATTTCAAAAAATTATTTAATGGTGGCCTACAGTTCGTAAACCTATTTCCATTAGGACCAATTAAATAATGGAAATTATAGATTTAGTTATTGGAGGTAAAATTTGGAGGTTGATGTTTTTTGAATGGGGAGAATGTTAATGCCAAGGAATCATTAATAAACACACATTTTGTCTATATATTTAGGTTATCAATTTATGTTTATATTAAAAAAATTTCATAAAAAAATAATATTATCAAATCAATTAACTAAAATTATTAAACTACAATAATTTTTTCTAGATGATGAAAAAATTATTTTGATTTATTTTCCTAATATGATTTTGTGAATTAATCTATTTAAATTTTAATTTAATTATTTTTATATATTTTAATTAAATAATATTATTATTTATTTGAATTAAAATTTATAGACATAAACATGATATTATTGTAAATATTTTTATCATTATATAAAATAATAATTTTATTTTTTAATTTTAAAAAATAATTTTTATTCTAAATAAATTATTTTTCAATGTAATTGTTAATATAACTTAAAATTAAAATTTATATTATTTTCCGAAAAGTATTTAATGAAATGTTTTCCATATATATATACATATATGTTATATAATATTCATTTAACTATTATAAACGGTTTATAAAAAAAATTATGCTAAAAATATATATTTTTTAGAGATAAATTTTTATTTATGATTTCTTATAATAAAAAATTAAATTTACCACTTTGGAAGAATTATTGTAATAAAATATTTACAATTTAATCATATATATTCACAGTCATTTTTTTATTAAATAATATTAAATAATATTAAAAATAATTGATGTTTCAATGTCATTTTCTATTGAAAATTTAACTATATATTTAATGTTTAAATTAATTTTTATTTATAATATTTTGGGAAATTATTTTATAAAAATAAATTAATTTTTCAGGATAAATGTATATAATTTTAATTATAATAAATTTTTTATTATTTTTTAATATGTTTAATTTTATTGAAATTTTAATGATATAGTTTTATCAAATCACATACCTCTTATAGTGTCATCAGGATATAAATATAATTAAAAATAATATAAATATTTTTTATTGCAGAAAATATTTAAGGATTAAAATAAATTATTTGATAATACTAATTTTAATTTCAATACCAATTTTTTGATTTTGGTAATGAACTTAAATTTTATTTTAATAAAATTTATATATTTGGAAATTTTTTATTAAAAAATTAAAAATAATCCCTTCTCATTTAGCTTGGTTTGAATATTACATAATAATGTTTTAAAATTAGAAATATTCTTGTAGATGTCGAATTAAATAACATGGATTTATAATTTGAATCATCGTAAGTATATTAAGTAATAAGATATATTTCATTTTTAGTCTAATTAATAATGTGACCTATTTAATGATAGTCACCACTTTAATGAAAAAATGTTGTATTTAATGGATAATGTAATAAAATTTCATAAAAACAGGTCTCGTATTGTGTGGATTAGGTTATGATACAACCTACCCTAGGAAATACACAATAAATTAAAAAATTTACCCACAAACATTGACTATGATAATCCTTTAATATAATGACATTTGGGATTACATAAATGCCACTACTCCCACAGAAAAAATGATCCATAAAATAACACATCCAAAACATTAATAGAAATTATAACTCCCCCATATAATATTCCAGATCTCCTTCCCAAATAATCCAACAGAATTTTTGATAACTTCTTTTTCCCCTCAAATTACTATCATTCCACCCAAACCATTATGGTATCTAAGAGAAGATACACATTCTTATTTGTATATGACGACATATTATCTATAATTTTCAATTATATTATTATTATATATTATAAAATTTATAATTTATAATAATAATAGTATCGGAATATGGTCATTACACTAATTAACAATCTTATTTTATTAAAAATACTAAATAATATTACTCATCCTTTTACAAAAACATGTTATTGATCGTTCGATTTAACAAAATAAATGGAAAATGATTAAAAAAATAATCATCAATGATTATAAAATGTATATTATTTATATGATAAGATGTTAATATTTAAATTATATTTTTGGAATGGTAAAATTAATATTTAACTCAATATTAATATACCACCTTCTGTGAATAAACAATTCTGAATCAAACATGATATATATTTTATCATAGAAAGGAAAACATGATTCTCCCATTTAATGATATTGTAGCAACAAAAATAAATATGACAAAATTTGTAGTAACTTGATTATTGTAGTGATGATAAATTCATGGACATCAAATAATGATTGAAATGGTTATATCTAAAAAGACAATGATTAATTGAATCTACTAAGAATAAATGGTCATCATAAACTTAAAAGAAGTACTAAATATTTAGTTAATTAATGTAAATTTTTAACAAAATAAATTAAAAAAATTAATAAGGTTATGAAAATAATGATTATTTTCCATTGTTAATTATATTATTTGATAATGTATGTCTAAGCATGTCGATAACAATTGTAAGGGTTCTTTTTCACAATTTTCATTACTTATGACTTATTTCAGACCATCCACTAGCTCTTATTAGGAAATATTTATAAATTTTCATCTAAATAATTTTATCAATAAACACATTTTATTCATATCATTCATAATTATATTTAATTATACATTTTCATGTACTTTTGATTCATATATTTTAAATAATGTGAGGGTATTAATAACTAAATATTAATTTTTTTGGATAAATACTTCATTCATTTACATTTTAAATAATTATAATGTAAAATATTTAACCTATTTGAAATATTTATTATTTATAATCATTTAATATATATATTGATATCTCATTTAGATAATATATTCATTGATATATTTTTATATCACATGCCACGACTATTGAAAATGATTCTTTTCCAGGATTCCACTCATTTTGTGTATTATTCATCAATTAAATCAAAAAAAATTCAATTTTATAAATTTATATCTTACTATTTTACTCTCATTTATAAAGAATTATTTAGTCCATTTTTCTTTAATTTGGATTTATAGTTCATTCTATACGTTACTAAAAAGGGTTATTTTTTAATATCACATTAGAATCAAGAAAGTCCATATGAATGTAAAAAATTTGTAAATTTAATGGTTGTTATGTTAAACGCTATATATTTTATCATTATATTGATATTTTAATGTATCTCATTTCTTAAGGACAATTGACCTTACTTTGGTTGACAATTTATGAAAACGTCTTAATATGAGTGGATGTAGAATTATCTGATCTTTATTATCAGGTATCATTTTCTTCCATTAACATATTCAATTAATATTTTATAAGAATATACTAAAATTTAAAATACAAATAATATAATAATCATTTATGGTACCATATATCATCTATCTTAAATGTATTATGATTTGGTTTTGTGTAAATATTTTTGAAACACAATTCTTTCTCATGAGATAACTTTGTTATAAAGAAATAATGCTTTTTTATTGAATAGAACATATATAAATATAAATATTATAAGATTTTGGCTGGAATATGAGTTATAAAAAACCATAATTAATCAGGTAATGTTTTAATATCATGAAATACCATTTATCAAGTGTGGGTAATTATCATGACACGTAGTGTTATTTTCAATTAGATGATATCTATGAAATATACATATTGTTTCTTTTTTTATGTTTTTAATATGTTATTATGATGCCTTTATCATATCATATATAAATATTTAATCCATGAATCTATATGATTATCCTCTTTAGTGATATAATGTTATTCCTCTTGATTTATATTTTATAGTTCGTTGTCATTTTTGTTCCCATGACGGGAATATCAGCAAACAATATCGTATGATTCAAATCCTTAAGTAATGGATTAAGAGTATTATATAATATGTTTCAGTAAATTTATCAGGGGTGGAGAATTTTTAAGAGATGCTGAATTAATAATTTTATTCATTAATATTATTGGTTTGATTTGTTGATAACATAATTTTTTGGGGTAAACATATTGGTTATCCTGTGTATGATTATTCTAATGCTCTTGAACTATACACATGAATGGCATTTTGTAGGAATGTCATTCATTTTTTGAAGGAAATCATGTAATTATACATGTTTTAGTTCTATATATTACATATTATCTTCACATTCCATTGGTTGGTATAATTTATAAATATAATTTATAGTTAGTTTCATTCATTCTAAAACTAGATTGAAAGGTTAGTTTTTATATATCATATTTTTAGCTAGATAAATTAAACCAAAATATTTATGAAAAATTAACTGAAATAAAATAAGTTTTGATAAACAAAAATATATAAATTAGATTGATAGAGTTAGACCAAACCTTGATATCATAGACCTAAATTCTTGAAATATCTATTCAAGGGGACAATAATTTGATGTTATTATCAGCTTCGTTATAGTGTATTCTACATTGAAAAATATATTACAACATGATATAAGTGTAGTTGGTATATGGTATCTTACTAATACACTATTTTATCAATTTTTTGGAGGGGTTTGACAATTTTCATCTATATTACAAATACAATGCTATATAAATAAAAACTATGGCCTATAATGTCATTGAATAATTTTAGTTATATTATAAATTTAAGATTGACAGCGATTTATATATTTATGTTTCTATATGTTTGATTGATCTCATCAACTACATCATATATTGAATTGAATAATACGGTAATGAGCTGGTTTGGAAAATTTTGGGCATGTTATACAAGGATGATTACACATATTTGGTTTCTTTTTGTGTTATTTTCACTATATTTTTTGTTTTAACTTTATTTCAAGTATTTTCATATTATTTTTCAAGAAAAATAGTATTTTTATACATGAAAATAGGTGGAACAATGTAAATTTAAACTATGTGCTAGCACATAGGAGACCATGCCCTCTAGATAGCGGCTTTCCCCAAAGAATTTGGGATAACCATCCTCCCAGACCAATGGGTATATTTTAAGAACAGGGTATGATTCACATGTTTATTCCCATCACTTTGGGACAATTCAACAACCTTTTCCTTTGGATATAGGTGTCAGACATATTTTTCATGCTTTAAAAATCCACATCTCACATCCAAAATCTAAAAAATTGATGACTTTAAAAAACTACAATTCACCAATTTTAACCCCAATCATCACTTAATTTTATTTGTTCAAGATATCCAACCCATGGTACCTATCAAACACTCATTTCTCTCCCTCACAACCAATTATTGCATGCTAGTGGTGTGAAAATTTCAAGAATATTCTTATAAGATCCATTATACTACTTCATCTCCCATCTTCTTGTTTACTACTCATTCTCATTGGCATTCTTCTTTATCTAGTGAGATTTTTCTTCTAGTGAGGGTTTAATCTAGACTTATTGGGTGCAATCAGGATTTTTATGTTGGGCCTCTTCATATCAAGGATATCATTATATTTTATTTTATGTTTCCACCTATAATATAGATGAATCCTTGTGAAATTTACATGATTCCATTATTTTTAATTTTTAAATGATTTTATTATTAATTTTGTGCTTTTAATATGTGATCTATAAATTTATTAGTGGCTTCAAACAATTTTTTCCAAGTATTTTTTTGTGTTATTTTGTTTGAAATAGGGTTTCTTATAGAAATTGTTTGTTTTCATGTGTGTTTCTATTGATAGGGTGTGTTTATATGTGCATGTGGTTGTTAATGTAACATTGGAAATGGAATTTTTCATAAAGGGAATCCTTGGTAACTTCTATTGGAAGACTATCTAAAGTATGATACTTGTTCGTGTATGTTCATGGCCTGATTCAAATACCAGGTTTGATGCTACAACACAAAATAAAAATTTTGTGACAATGAAATCCCACTAATGCATTTTATGAGACACTTTTCTAGTGTCTTGTGCTTGAGGATGCAGTGGTAATTGTTTTTAAATCTATATAAATTAGGTATATTGGTTATAGGACCCCACAGAACCTACTTCCTTATGGATTACAAATGGTTTTCTTGTAATTCTAGGCTTATATTATTCATTTTGATATGGTTTATTTCACATTTTAATATAAAATCATGTTTCCTATAAAAAATTAATTTTTTTATACTTATAATCATGTTTTTTTCACATAATATTATAGAATGGAATCCCATTTGGATATTTCTTAATAGGAATTTTATTATATGCTAGATAGTCCCTCAGGGATTTTATACATTGTTATGTTTGATGTAGGTGAAATAATAATGTTCAAATGTTGTGATGGTGGATCTGGTTGTTATTTTTCATTTTCTAGTAGGTTCTATTGGAGTTGTATTAATGGTTATGGACCTATTATTACATGGATATTATGTTTGTTAGTTATTTTTCAATCCCATTAGTAGTATTTTGGTTTTTTGGTTTTTGGATAAATGTAAAACTTTTAAATAAATGAAGTTTTTTTTCATTTTATTTTTTTAATGTATTATATTGAGATGTGTAATTCATTTTACATTTTCTAGATTATTTTTATTGGAAAATACATTTAAAAATTTGTTTTTTGATTCCCATGAACTGGATTCTGGCCCATAGGAATTTGGTAACACCCTTTGGCCCTTCCTATAGACTAGGTTGAGTGTTGGTTTGTATGGTAGCCAGTGTCAGTTTGTGATAGATGGTCATTAGAAATGGGATATTACGTTCAATCCGTAAAATGGTTAGGTCCTTGCCTAGAATTATTTTTAGGATAAATATTATAATCTATAATTTCTATTTATGATAAATTTATTTAATTATTTGTATTTTATTGACTTGAGATTGGGATCACGTAGCTCAGTATCACTGGAGATTACAAGGTAGTATAGTTAATAAAGTCTCTTATATTGGATATCAACCAGTTCTGAAGCATCAGTATAGTAACATATTCTATATAAATATTAAATACACTTTTTAGGGTTTGTAGTATCACTCTAATTTTTAATATATTCAAATTTTAAAAATAATCCAATAAAATGAATACAAAATAATTAGGAATTGATCTCAGTTGATCCACATTTCATATGCATGGTATGATGTAAAATCTATAAGTTCTATTCAATCATCATCTTAGATGACATTTTATATATGATGGCATAAAAAAAGGTCATCATTTATACAATTCAAAGAAATATATACTATTTATTATGTAGGATTTTAATAAATGATGCTATAGAGAATAGGTTATGTAGACATTCTGTATTAAAAAAATTAGATTTATTTGTCAAATTTTAGAGATATTGTCCTAATATCTTTTATTTAATCTTGTACCTAATTTAATATAATTATCTAAAATTTATTTTCTTCTTCTCTTATAGAATATCTCAGATATGTCATCATATAAAAATTAATTGTGCATTTGACTCATTACACGCATTCATGGAAGAGAATATAGTCATAATGGGGGTGTTTAACATGTTCTCTCATAATGGTCTCATATGGAAATATTTGGATTTTAATAGTTCATGGAATGAAAGAAATACATTTCATTATTGGAATTTAAAAATAAATATTTTATGGAAATTGTGTTGATTTCTATATCACTAATATATCATTTTCATTTTCTATTAGGTTTAAATATAAACATTTTATAGAGTGAGTCATTCAAACAGTCAAGGATGTCCACACACATAGAATGTAATATTAAAAAATAAATAGTTTATTATTCTTATCCTAATAGTATTTCATATAAAATAGAAATATTTTTCAAATCATATCCCCTAGGGCCCATTTTGTGAAAACCCTAACCTACCTCTTATATGCCATGGGTGTGAAACTAGTGCCAAATTAGGCATATCCCACAAATTGATGGAATATTACCTAGTACCTCTATAAATGCACCCGTCCCACAAAAAAAACTGTTAAAACAGAAAAAAGTAAGCTGAAATGAATTTATTCTTATATTAAAACCCACACAGAGGAGATAATACAAAATAAATGAAATGGTGGATAGTGTATAATCCCATTAAAAGAAATGTAAATTCTCTTGGAATCTATCTACTGAAATCCCTACATGAAGTCTATGTACAAAATCATATAGAAGTAGATGAAGTACACCTCATCTTTTTGGAATACTTCTATTTAACAACTATGTCTGGTCCAACAAGGCTCCGATCAAATCTATTTTTCATCTGTATAAGACATGACTTGTGCGAGTGATGCCCATTTTGGGTTATGTAAAACAATACCTAGTAGGGACCCAAAATAAAATGGTATACCACAAATAAATACACAAATTCAAACAAATAAATAGGTACATGAATTTTATATTCTAATTATACATTAAACAGAGTCATTGTAGTCATCTCATGCCATCTCCCCACCCAGTACTATAGAAGCCTCATGGATATGACCACAATCTGGTCGAGGGGTTTCCTTTATAGTTGGAAAATTCTTGTAAATACCTCCATCTAATACTCATATTCTGGAGGATCTGTATCATATTTAATCCTAGGAGGCAACTACCATTGAAACTCATGAAACACACTAATGATTTGTGCATCATATATTGGTAACACCGGAATAAACTACTACTCTATGGGTGGTTCTATCATTGGTACACCACTTGGATGTGATATCTCTATAAATTGTCCCTACACAGACACCTCATCACTTAGCTGACAATCCTCTTGGCCACACCCATGATTCCTAGATGGATACCAGTGTGGAAGCTTCTTAATATAGAACATGATGTACCACTGTCAATAGAGTATACCCAATGAAATGAATCTGACTAAAAAATAAATAATAATATACAAGCTTTATATGTGATGGTTGAAACTAGTTTTTTCATGTATGTAGTCGAACATAGTATTTTACGGTCCTAGTGTATGGATACATCGGCTGCCACACCAACAATTGACTCCATATCCAGAAGGAAGAACTCAAAAAACATCATACCATTTCCCCGAAATATTCCCAATGTATTAGTCCATAATATTGAACCACCATGGGCCCTAATACCACTCTTTCATGAATCTTCCCCTAGGGCCCATGTTCAGAATACCCCAATCCCTCCTCACATAGGTCGGGGGAAGCTACAATCACTGAGTAGGCATATCATACATGTGTGAAGCATTTTACGAAGTAAATGTTCACATCATCCCATCTCCATGAAAAAGTGGTGAAGCTGAATACACTAATATGACATGAATGTAGGATAATAAGAAATTCCACAAAGAGTAAACAATATAAAATGTATGTAATGAGGGTATATTATACAAGACAAAAAAACATAATCAAAAACTAATTGATTATATCTGCCAAAAACCCTACATGATGGGTGAGTACATATGTGGTCAGAAGTCTCTAAATTGCACCTCGCATGCTGGGAATCCTTATAATTACCACCTATGTCATGCCTACCAAGGCACCCATTAGAGTAGTATTTCAGTTGTAAAAGAAATGATACATATAGGAAAAGCTAGTTCATGGGTGATTAAAACAATACATAGTAAGTACCTCAATCGAGAATGTTATAACACCAATTCATACAAAAAAGAAGATTGAAAAATAGGTATATGATGTGTAGCCTCTAATAAGTATATTCAAGAGAGTAATTGGAGTCATCTCACACAAGGTATATGTCTATAACATGAATATACTTAAAAAGTTCTAGAAAATCTCAATTCCTCTGATACATACTGTATCTACAGGATAATCTCTCCATATCTTTGATGGATAGCTAATCCAATATTTGTATGTGACGTACTCCATGTCTTAAATAGAGACCTACTCTGCGTCTTCCTAGAAGACATACTCCACGTCTTCATAGGTGAGCTACTCTACACCTTTGTAGGATACATACACCAATTCTTCATTGGGGCCATACTCTGTTTTTTCACCATAGACATAATCCGTATATGTCAATGTTAGTAGGTGACTTACTCCACGAAGGTCATAGAAACATGATTATTCAATTAGCACGATCATTTTTTGAGAACCTACTCCATGATCCAGTAGGTCATACACAATATTCAACGAAAAATCATTTAGATTTTCCCAAAAGGACCATCTCAATGAAATAGTCTCATCACAACAAATGTATTGTCAAACTGATGAAAAATTATAGATTTTTGGGAATTAAAAAAAATGGTTTCTTTGGTATGGTTCCGACCCAACCTGGTTGGGTTAACCAGAGTTGATATGACTCAATCGGGATTGCGCCGGCTCGATCCAGCTAGTCCATTGTGTCATTGGACTGTGTCCTAATGGGTTTCATGTTCCATCACACCAGGTCGCCATAATCGCATATGCAGGCCATGCTTTCCATCCTAGAAAAACATGTAGGCCACACCCCTCCAACCCAGAAAATGTGGTCTAGAAATTTTGTCACCCATTAAATGTGGATGGTCATGAGTTGACTATTTCTCCAACATACGGTCCACATGAATTTTATTTTGTCGGTCGAAGTGGAGCCCCACCCCCGCCTAGCTAGTATACACTGCAGCAGACCGCCCATGCCAAATCACCTGGGTGTCACCCATGGCAGCACCTCTATGGGCCCCCAACCCCAGCCATTGATCCGAAGACTACCTTATACCGAGATGCCACAACACTATGCACCACAATCGGTGGATCCTCTTTTATGGGCCACTACCATCGCCACAGTGGTCTGTTTTTAGAATCTCAAATGAATCTGCAATGTTTTTCCATCATCACTACCATGGCCTCCACTTAATCAAATCAACGATCTGGGGTGCATCCATATTAATAACCACTCTAAAAAAGTCATTTTTTCCATGAGTGTATGATAATAAATAATCAACAATGGGGATATATGAAAAGGAAAAAAGAACACCTATAGAGTGGATCTTGGTATTTTTTGTGTCAGCATTAGTCCATTCATGTAAATAAGATTATGAAGAAGAATAACGATCAGTTTATTCCCTTTAATCCAAGATTTTATACATCCCACAAGAACAATCTAATTTGTGATCAACATATTTGTGGGTTGGTCCACATTTTATTTTGAATCATGAATGGGTAAAGAAAATAAAAATACTAAATAAAACCCCTTCATAAATTTTTATCAATTGTTGGTGAATTGTGGAGATGCACCAGAGTCATTCTTCGATCCATGATATGTGATTCACGATCCACCGACCATCATCATTGTTTTTCATATTCCAAGGGGAGAAAATTTCTAATTCCTTTCTCTAGAGTTCCCATGGAATTCGAGGGTTATGCATTAACCATGAATTATTATTTAATTACGGTGAATAGTATATGGTTCATCCCATTGTTGTGTTGTAGCATCACCATAATATTTCCATTATGAAATGAAACATGCTGAAACATAATTGTGTAACAATGTCTGTAAAAATATATTTAAACGGAAATAAAATAAACTTCTTTAAGAGTGTTTTATTTTTCATTAAAATATCTAAATAAACAACGTTCATAGTTGAAACACACCGGTTGATGGTAAGAACAACCTAAGGAAAACTCCACATTATGAATTAATTGTTTATCTTAGACTACCAATCTGAGTCACAGATCATGTGTTATTGTGATTTTAAAATATAATAATTTAATTTAATTAGATTATTTAAGGTTGCATCCTATTCAGGCTATCACACAAGATACCCACACTGAATAATGTTAAGTCATACATAGGGTAAATAAGCCATCATGAACGCAACAAATCCCTTAGATTTCTAATCTGAAACCTGTTTACAAGTTAACTCACTTTTCTGAAAAACCATGGACACACACTATTTTAATTACAAAAAATGGTTCAAAAATTTATTTTGGGCACCCCACACCTCTAAATAATTTTCTATCATTGCTTTTGGACTTTTAATAATATCATATAATTTTTTAAAAATTTATATGGAATAGTAGGGGCATTAAAATATTATTAAACTCATTTTAATTATCATAATCATTGTTTGTTCGCTAAATATTTCTTATGAAATAATTCTATAATAAATGTGTGGAATAATATTAATTTATATAAAAAAAATTAAACTTATGCCAATTTATCTAATCTATATTTCTTAACCATTGTTGGAAGAATAGATTACTAAATTGGAGGATTCTATGGAATATGGGTATATTAGACATAGTAATTTTCCCTAGGTTTCCCCAGTTATCATAACCATGAATTATTATGGATGATTACATATCCATGTCAACTATTTAAAGGTGAATAAAGTAATAATCAAGAGTTTTTATCCCATAAAAACTGATGATATCATCCATCAATTAATATAATTTAAATGGTATTTATAATTTGCCTAATTTTTTTTATCATCATCATTGAGTAAATGTAGCAGATAGTCCAAATATTTATCTCTAAAGAAGGTATATGTATTTGAATAATGTTTTAATCCAATTAGTCAATGAGATTATATAGTTATTATCATGATGGTAATTAACATGTTATTTAAACAACTATTTGACTCATTTACCATGTATTTTTACTAATATGAGTGAATTATTATAGAGGAGGGATATTGTCTTGACCCATCCCTCGGGGCCCAAACCTTATCATCCCCCAAGCCCTCCTCCCGATGGTCAGGGGTTGGAAACTAGTACCGAAGGTTACAACATACAGGTTGGAAGCATTTTCCTAATTATCTGTATGCACACCCACACAACCATGACCCAAATATGGAAAGATTAACATGCATTCCATTAAACAACCACCTAGTAAAATTACAAAATGTACGTCAAATGTGCTGGAATACAAAACCAACAAAAGTTGGACTAAAAACATGAATGTATGAGGAAAATTTGAAATTTGTTCATGGAAAAATAAAATTATGGGTTTGTTTTGAGTAGCCATTATTTTGATGAAATCACTGTAATCCTGGTCTCATGGGGCACCATTAGGTCCTAGGCCACCAAGTCCTCCGTCAAGGCGGCAATCATCCACACCAGGAAAAACACGTGCATGTGGAATACATGTAGTGGTGAGTAAAAATATACTTTGTAGGCACTCAAAACCAATAAATAAACACCACAGATATATCCAAAATGAAATACAAGAAACAAGACAGTGCAGGCTAGGTATAATCTGGAGTAATAATGTAAGACCATCATTCCTATCATTGGACAACATGGAATGAAAATGAACTCCTACTTAATGAGTACTGTGGGCTAACCGAGAAACACATAGCCTCTTCCTAGTAACCATGGACTGCTATAGTACTCATCCTTGATTAGTATCACTGCTATATGGGGTCACAATGAGTCGTTCTACACCATGGGAATGTCAGGTACTGCAGAGCTGCTTCCCACCTTGGATATAGAAAGGTACTGCTCCTATCGAGTGTTGGGGGTCTTCCGGGTCAAACAGAGATGTTCCCCACTATGGGACTACTGTGTAACACTGAGTTGCTTCCAACTGGGCCATTGTAGCCGATACACACTGTTTCATTTGTTATTAGTCTTCAAGTCTCAGCCATGCACATGATTTCCGCACATATGCATTTGATTCCTGTAGAACTGCTTCTCATGCCAATAGATGTATTGAAAAATCCATCCAAAGCCACCATATAGTATTCCAAATTATCTTCCCCATTTCGAGGTTCCAAACTCCAACATCATCTCGTCACTCAGATGTAGGGTTTGAATGTTATTCACGTTTTGTTAAATAGGGACTTGTTGCATCTGGGCCAGGTCCGACCCTGTCAGACATACTAGACCAAACTTGAATGGGGGCACCACATACACTGTCTTAGTTCAGCTAACCCGAACTTACTAGGATTGAGTCTAGGTCATCCCGGTACGGCCTGGCCGATGGCCCAACCCCATTGGGCCTCGTTGGTCCCGACCTAGTTATGCCAGTGGTCCAGCCAGCAGGGTCGCTCGGCAACCCAAAATCGTTTGTCCAATCCCTAAGGTCGTGGTTCCAGCTCAATATATTCATGTGAATATAGATAGGGGTGATCTAGCCTGCTAGGTTCTAGTCCGACCCATTGGACGCATGTCACGTCATGCTCGGTCGGCCTCTGGCGGACCCACTCTCTCCAATACAGACGTGTAATTCATCTCGGGTAATATTCACAAATCTAGTGGAACATGGGCACCTAGGTTCCACCCTATGTTATGAGTCCATGTTCCACATGAAGCCTTAACCCATGGGTATAGGCCACATCCCTTCGCTAACTGATGGCCTGGACGACGACTGTTGTCGCTTTGCCATGGCCTGAGCCTACTGCAACTGCTACCTCCGTCATGCTGATAGGTTATTATGTGGAACATCATGTTCTATTTAGGGGAAAAATATTCATGTTTCTTCTTCTAATGGCCTATGGGTGACATCATCATCCATATTATGGTCTCGAATCCTCTTTTCCACTACCATTATGCTACGTTCACGATGAACACAAATGAAACACATTGAGGTGGGGCTCATGAATTTTTATTTCAGCTAGATCCCTCTGTGTTTGAGATTTAGAAACATGATATGTATAATTGATGTTCTATCATAATTTAATCAATATTGATACACGAATCCAATAAAAAAGGAACCCTCCTAACAGAACTATTTATCTACAGATCAACTAGTTTGTGGGTTGATTTACATTCATCATCTTGGTATGAGGAGTAAGGAAACAAAAAATAGAAAACCCCCTACCTCCATGGTGTTCATAATTGATGTGTTCCATTAGTAGGGATTCAGTTTTTGTTGGAGTTCAAGGATTTCTAATATCATTATCCGAAGTGTGTTGACATCACTGGTGACTCGCCAGTGTTCATTGTTCGTCATTGTAGAGAGACTCTAGCCATAGGTTCATTAGAAAAATCACACAGCTTGATCCTGATTTTACAACATGTTTACCCGCTAACATAAAACATGTCACAATGGTTCAGTTACACTACAAATTTTTAAGACATTAATGATCATCATTTTATCTGTCATGTCGCCACTTTCTCGTCACACCACAATACCATCATGCTACCAACCAACGGTTAGTAAAAGAAATAATATAAATTTTTGTGTCATTTTATATTTTCTCCAAAAATTTTTGATAATTATATTTTATATTTGACCATCACTAGTTGATGTTATGGTAATTTTAGGAGAATCCCTCCATTCTAGGATCTAATCTTCCCTTTGATCTATGATACGAGTACTATATTAAAAGATTGAAAACCCATCTCAAAAATTTAGTTAAATTGATATAAAAAAGTGTAAAATTATATTCTGTGCTCACCATACCTCAGAGTCAGGTGTTATCAATGATTTGGGTCTCGCAATAATTCCAAATAATTTAATACACAAAATTACATGGAATTTCTAGGATGTTACATTTCACCCTACTTTTTGGGTTTCATGTCCTCATAAGCCAAAATAGGGATAAACAAACAAATGGATGTACTGATCATGAATCAGAGCATCCCTCTACCATGTTTTCTTCTAGAGACTCTCATGCTTCCACTTAATATGCACCTTAGGTATCATTTATCCACAAAGTACATGATTCTATAAATCCTCTATCTCCTCCAATAACTCCATGGACATCATATCATCCTTAATGTCATTATAACAAAAGTCAGTGGCGTTCGAGGAATCATTATCATACCTCCTCACCTGCGACATGTGAGTAACATAATACAGTTGGTGAATCTATGAGGGAATAACTAAGTTTAATGAAACCAATATAACTATGCTATGATTCTAAAAATATCCAATGAACCTCATAATTAACATACCACCCCAACCAAATATCTGAAAACCCTATTGTGGTTAGGCCTGAAGGAACCCACAGTCTCCTTCCTCGAACTCTGATGGACTCCGTCTCTAACCAGCATATGATTTCTTCCTTCACTATGTAGTCCACATCTGCTCCTGGATGATCTGAAACATCTTAGTGTTATAACATACCAAATTTGGATCCATTAGTTCTAACTCCACTCTGTCTATACAGGAAAGTGGTGATCTACATGGACTCATGTAAAAGTCCTCCAATGGTGGCCATACAATGCTGTAGTGAGAGATGTTATTGTATAAACATTGTGCCAATGTTGGTGGCCCTCTCAAAAGAGACAAAAATCAAGGATGCAAGAATGAAGCTTGACCTCAAATGTATGTATTGTCTACTGCATCTTACCATCTATCTATAGGTGAAAGGATGTGATAAAAAGTATATTGGTCTAAAATTCCTACTACAACCCTTTCCACAATCAGGATGTGAAACAGGCATCACAGTTTTAAACGATCGTCAAATGCACCCTATACAGCCGCACATTCTTGTGTACGTATAAGCCTCCCAATCCCAATGCCGATGTATTTTCCTTTATTGGTAGGAAGTTATTATAATTAGTGAGTCGATCAAAAATCCCAACGATAGAATCATGGCCCCTCAACATACATGGTAACCCTACCACAATGTCCATCAAAATACCATCCCACTACCTCTCTGGTACCTCATTTATCTATTCCTAGAAAACATGGACACGATGCTTGGACATAAATTTCTAACAAGTGAGGTATCATGAAAATAACTATTTCACCTCTTTCTTCATCTCTAGCCACTAGTAATTATGTCAGCGGTCCCTGTACATCTTCTCCATAATATGATGTACTGTTAATGGGGACATATGCAACTCCCTCAACACGACCTCCAACAACATCACTGTTACTATGGTTCTCCCATTGAAAAGGATAAAATGCTCTCTACCTATTGAAAATCCATTAGGTGAATGTCCTAAGGATATCTGAGAATGACAGGCCTTGCAGTCATCATCCACAACCTCTGATTCCCTGACTCGCTGTAAGAGTGGGGGAGTGAAAGTCCTCGACTAAAGGTAATCTTCTCCATTATCATCCACGAAGGATATCTACATCATGGCTATCTGCTATGTCACCTCACATAGTAGTATAAAACTGGACATTCTGTTGAGTGGGTCATCCACCCTGTTACCATTCACTGGAGTATGGAGTATCTCAAAGAAATGGTCATTGAGTAACAGGAGCCATCACTACTATCTCATGTCCAGGTCCTTCTATAAAAATATATAACTATGACTCTTGTCGTCAGACTAGATGGTAAATTGTGCACCCATCAAGTATTTCCACCACATTTTCAAATAACATACCACTACTTTTAACTCCAGTTCATTGAATGATGTGCTATTTATAGGCTTTATCAATATACATGAGTCATAGGTGATCATAGATTGCTCTTTTATTAGGATATATCCTAGTCTGGTCAATGATGTGTTTCATAAGACTACATTTCCAACACAATCATTAGGTAGTCTCAAGATAGTGGAACTCGTCGGTCTCTTTCACATCTCTTATAAAGCCTTTTGGATATTCTCTACCAATATGAAAGGATTTTCCATTCCATTCCATTGATGATAAAGATGATTTTACTATTGAAAATTTGGGCACAATCTTTCGTTAGTATCCAGCAAACCCCAAGAAACTCCTCACCTCAAATCATGCTTCATGGTGGCACCCAATCAAGCACTTCCTCTATATTTTACACATTCACTACATGTCTAGCCTCCTAGATGACATGACTCTGAATGTGGACAACCTGAATACAATACTAGTACATCGTTATGTTCTATTAAATCAGGTACCCTCAGACTGTATCCATGACTATTTGATATTGTGTCACATGCTCCTCTTCGGACACCGAGTAATCCAAGATGTCATCAATGAAGACTATGATGAATCAGTAATTGTAAGGCTGGAATATCTTATTCTTGAGTCACATGAACAATATTGTAGATTTTTTTATTCAAAAAGGAATCACAAAAATATAATACTATCTATATCATCATTTATAGGATATCTTCGGTACGTCCTCATCCCGTACCTGAAGCAGATGATATACTGATATGTGATCTATATTTGGGAACCACCTCACTTCCTTCTACTTATTGGATATGTCATAAATCCTTGGTAGATGATACATGTTCCTCATGGTCACCTAGTTCACGCGAAGTATGTCTACTCATAGACTCAATCTCTTATCTTCCTTCTTGGAAAACAATATTGGGGCATCCCATGGAAAAACATTGGGGCTCACCAATCCCTTATCCTATTTTTCCCCCAAAAAAACCCACAATTCACAAAGATTTGTAGGAGCTATCTTATATGCCAATGTGATGATTAGTGCCATCCCCAGGTACAAATAGTTGTAGATTTCTATTTTCCTATGAGGAGGTAATGTCAAAAAATCATCAAGAAATACTTCTTCATACTCATCCACACATTAAAGAAATATCAAACTCTTCGCATCTATCATATCGAGAGTGATGAAGACAAAATTTGAGTGATTGGTTCCACCATCTTCCAGGAATGAATGTACGCTGATGCAATAGATTCATCATCGATGTTGGTGGAAAACCAAGTCCCATCCTCATAGATTCACATCACTTTGATTCTAATATTGTTGATCTATGAATTGAAAAAGGATATATATTACATACCCTATATGAAAATCGTTTTCTCTCTATGTGGCTACTAGGAGATCCCAACCAAATATATTTCTTCCTAAAGTAATCTCACATTATCAACACAAGTGTGTAATAATCAAATATTCTTCTATATGAGTCTATTATCATATGTTTCGATCCAATTATTCTTCAAGAATATTTGATCGTCAAACAACATATAATGTAATGAAGGAGTGACAAACAAATGTTTCAAAATGAACAAAAAAAGGTTGAGAAGAAAAATATAATACCTCTGATCATCTCAAGAGCATCATGGTCATAGGCCTCCTCTTACTGTAGGTGAGATTGCCAATAGTCATATTCTCATTCATGCCATGGTGGATGAACCATCATATGGGTAGTTAGTTCCATGTACTGGCGTCCATCGCAAGATGATAGTTTGGCTCCAATACCACACATGCCTCCCTCTGGGCCCCCTCATATGAACATCAACCTCCCCCTTGATGGTCCATCGACCATCAGCTGATCATTTGTGTGTTAGGTCGGGCATTTATGATCCATGTGTCGCTTTCAGTCGTATGTGAAGCATATCATGGTTCCCTGGAGAATCCCTCTTATTTGGGTTCCCTATCTATTGAACCCGACTCCTAGGGTCATACACTAAATGATATATCCTCTATGGGTCTCTACATATATTGCATACTGATCAGTGTTGAAAAAACTTCCGCCTAATATGTTCTGTTGGCTCTAGATGTAATTGGATGCTCTACTAGAAATATCTCCACACGAAGAGCTCACTCCATCACCCCAACCTGAGTGGGGATGCATAGAGACACCATGTATTACATAATCCCCAATTTGATTCCCTTCCCAATGGGCTAGGACTTGAAGATAGGTTCCCACAACATTTATGTCTATTAGAGAGAGAGTTATGTGTTCCTCAAAGAGTACTTGGCCACTATCTTTTTACCATAATGTAGATGAAGCAACTCTAATATGTTCCCTCAGAACAAGGTTGTAGGGATGAACTACTCATGTTAAAGCTGATCAAATTCAATTAAGAAGAGGTTCAACTCATCAAGAGTATGAATCGTAAAACTCCACCATGTCCCTACTGAGCCTTGAAGAAGTCCCATTGCTATGATCACTATCTAGTTATGTGGACTTCATACTAAGGGGAAGACCTGCATCACGGCCCCCAATATTTCCTTTTCTTTCTGAGGATTTGTATCTCCCATAAAACAATGAGGTGTCTATATTGAGAACTCATATAAGTCATAGAGCCTCCGTGCATACCCCACTAGTAATACTGGTAGAAACTACTGGTATTTGGGTGGTGGTAATGCTGGTGCACCACCTGGTGATTCCATCTCTAGCATTGGACTTGAACTGATGTCTCAGCACTAGGTGGTATATCCTCACAGTCATATATTGTAATCCTTTCTAGTTTTCTGGATAGAGGAATACTAAAATAGTTCAATATGTTCCATAGTCTATTGATTATACCTAGTGAGCTGACACTTTTTAAATAATAACATAAGGAAACACTCAATTTCTATATGATGCATGAAACCATTAATTTTTATGTATTGAGTCGAAATTAATAATTCATGTTCCTTTTTTATGGATACTTTGGATGCCACGTCAATGATGGACTCCCTGAATTTGAATGTCAAACTAAAAATATTTAACACCAATGCCTAAAAAACAACATACTATAGATCATAGATTTCAAAATAATCACATAGGATTCTAATTTTTTGTGAATCATCCCTCAGGGCCAATGATGTGATATCCCCAAAGCCCGCCTCATGAAGGCCAATGGTTGAAGACTAGTGCAGAATGCGTCATCCTCGACATGGGGGGCTTTTTATAGAGTACGCGTACACATGCACACAAAAACATGTCTCAATGATGTAATGATAAACATGAATGATACTAAACACCACAAAGAAAATGTAAAAATAGTATGTAAAATGGTTCAGAATACAATCGCAATAAAATATGTAAAAAATTAGAAATGTACAAGGAAACTCAATTTGTTTCTACAAAAAACTCTACCGGATTGGTAAGACTATAGTAGCCACTGTAAGTTTAGTCGTACTCTCCACCTATATAGTTGGACTGGGCACTACAAGGTCCAAGGCCACCATGTCCCCAATCAAAATTGTAGTCTTCTTCCCTAGACACAACATGTGAGGTCAGAGCTCATGTACAGGTGAGTAAAATAATAATTAATATTGACCCCAAACAACTAATGAAAGAGAATAAATTAATCTAAAAAACACCACTATGAATGAAACCTCTTTCCATGTATAATATAGAGCAGGAAATTAAGACCATCAGTGATATCATCAAACACCATGGAATGATGGAGAACTCCTCCTAAATGAGTTCAGTGGGCCTATCAGGTCACATATAGAAGCCTCCCACTGACATTAGATTTCTATGGTACTCTTCTCTGATGAGTACCCTATGTATGCTGGGTCACACTAAGCTTCTCCCCACCATTGGAATGTCATGTCAAAAATTGATTCATTCTACCTTGGCCAATTAAATTTACTTCTCTTGTCAAGTACGACGGGTCTACCATGTTATAGAGAGCATGTCCCCACCATGGGCCTACCCGGTCAAAGAAATATACTTCCCACTTGTCCATTATAGCTGATATACATAGGGTCTCTTGTAAGAATTCTTCATGTATCATATAACATAATGGTTTCCACATGTACTACATTTCATTCTGGTATATTGTTCATTATTCCTTTATTTGTATTTAAACATCCATGAATTCCTCCATAGAGTTTTCCAAAAGATCTTCTTCATTAAAAAGGTCCCAATTATGTAAAAGGCTCATCATTTGGATACCCGATATGAATGTTATTAGTGTTCTATAAACTCCAGTTAGTTGCATCTCGACCTAGTCCGACCAGGTTAGACCAACCCGACCAACCTAGCCTAGGTGCCCCACTAACCCTAGTTTTGTTCAATAGACCCGACCCAATCCCAATGTGGGTCTCAGTTAGCACGGTCCAACCTAGCCAGTGGGCTAGGCCCATTGATCCTCGCTAAACCCAACCTAGTTTGGCCAGCTGTCCAGCCTAACAGGTTCCTCGTTGACCCAGTCTAATCCAGACTGGCCTGATGGGTGCATGTCCCACCATCTGGGGGGTCCAGTCCGTACGGTATGAGTCCAGTCCACATGGAATGGGTTTCGCCCACTAGGGGCTAGTCCGGCCCACTATGGGTATGTATGGCTTGCTGTTTGTGGGCCGACCCTCTGGGGGCGGGTCTGGCCCATATGGGAACGGGTCTTGACATGCTCGGTCCTCCTACGGTAGACAGAATATCTCAAATCCAGAGTCGTATCACCAACACGGTACAGTCATGTGGTCTATCTGAACTAATTACCCGATTTTCATAGGTAGTCTTGGGATCATGGGTTACACGTTGCTGCGGCCCGCGGGTTTGGGATTCTCCAACGATTTGTATGTGGGGCTGCGTCACTCTGACAACCGTCTGCCCGAGCTGCCCACAAATTCTACCTTTGGCGTACCATCATGGCACTATTCCACCATCCCACAACCACTACCAAGGGTCCCTTCCATTGGTCATTGACACCATCGCTGCTGCCGTCATCTTATTTCTTTGACCACAAGGTCTACTAATGTTCTCTTTTCTTCACACTTCTTGTCTGTACAGCCTCCGAGAGATTCTATCTTCCATATGATGGCCTTGAATCCTCATTGTCTCTAGTTCGAATATGTTGTCATGAAGAATGCATGTATAATGGGAATCATGGTAATTATATGCATGAATTGGAGTATGGTTTGTGTTTATTGTCTGTCCTCAATGGATGTTCAGAATGTGTGCCATTAATGTGATCATACAGTTCAACCAGACTACAATATTGATGGTGGTTCCATTTCACAGTGTTTTCAAAATTTTTGTCCTCAAATTCAAAATTGAAGATGTGGATTATTGGTAAATGAAGGTTCAAGAAAAGAGAATTATGGGGCAACAAATGTGAGATATGCATGAAATATTTGAGTTTTGTGAAAAAAACAGTGTGTTGTGCGAAATAGCAGAGCGACGATCTTTACGAAAATAGTGTTTTCGAAATAAAATATTTGAAAATTGAAAAAGGCATATGCTGTATGAAAAACCTGGAGATGTGTGTGAAAAATAGTACCTGAGCGAAATATTATGCGCTGGTTGATAGGTTTTCCATGCCACATGGGGTTTTCCACGAGGGGGTATGAGATTGCTATAAATAAGAAGTGACCCCCTCATTTCGTACGGCTGAAGACATAAAGATGATTTAAGTTCCGATGCACATAAATGGTTCGAATATAGAGAGTTGCACAAAATATGTCCAAGATGTTTGACAAAGATAAAGATTTGCGGATAAAGTTTAGGTTGTACGAAAATGCAGACATTGTGCGAAAGATTTGAGGTTGCGCGAAAAACTCTGAGTAGCATGAAAAAGGACATGCTTTGCAAAAAATGTGTTGTGCATAAATCTGTTCATAAAATAGTTTGTTTCATGAAATAATTTCCATGCAAAAATCATTTATTTCATTAAAAAGTGAGGTATTTTGCGCAATGGGTAGTAGTAGTGTGAAATCTTCAGTATAACCAGTTTTTTGCATTTCTGTTTATATAGTATAGTGGTTTATTGTGTTCATGTGAAAGTATTCTAGTATTCGATGCTAGAATAGTCTCTTGATATATAGAGGAAAATACATTAATGTGAATCTATTAAAGGGACATTCACATCTATAAACTAACTGAAACTTCACTAAGGCAGTGAGCCAAGGGGAGTCAACGAGAGTTACCCTAGGGACAGAGTGGGTTCTCCCTAAAACATTTTAAAGGAAGTGAGAAAGGGACAGAGTGACTGTTCGCGAACAATTTTGAACCAAAACTAGTGAAGAATAGTGGAATTAGGTATGACTGAAAACTAGTCTACATAAGCTCATTGGACGTAGCCCTTATTGGTGAACCAAGAAAAACGTGATGGGTCATCTCTTTGTATTTTATTGTTTGATTTATGGTCATATCTATAATATATGTTTGACTAGTTCCTACCAATGTGGGAACAAGATCCATCAGTTTAAAAAATACTGACACCCTGATTCACCCCTCCCCTCTCAGGGTGCCCTGGGGTCTAACACATAACTCCCAAGGTGGAGGGGATCGAGCCTTGTTTGCATCGGTCTACGCAATTAGCATTAGAGGTTTAGAAACATGAGATAGAGAATATACATTGTATAATAATTTATTCAATCCACATACATTAATCCCAAGAAATAGGAACCCTTCAAAAAGAATGAGTGATCTGTGGATCAACTTGTTCATCTATTGTTCTGCGTTCTTCCTCTTAAAACGATGAAAAGGGAATCATAAAACTAAAAAACTCATACCTTAAAGGTGTACTTCATTGAAGTTTTTCATCCATGGGGATTAATGTTCTTTTGGATTTTGATTATTTTTGGTCCCATTCATCAATGTGTATTGATGTCACTAAAAAACCACCAAGATTAATCATTTGTTGATGGAGAAGGTCTCTCATCATTGGTTCATGAGAGAATTTCCAAAACATGATCTGGATTTCTCCAACCTGTTAACCAAATAATTGAAATCACTTTATAGAGTTTTTATTATTTTTAACATTTACGATCCATTAACGAGCGTCATTTAATGTGACTTATCAACTCTTTGATTCCTTTACATAGCGCCATAATTATAATTCACAATGGTTGGTGAAAAAATAAAAATAACTATTTATGTTTTTTCAAAAAATCCCAAAAATTTACATTTCCATTCAACCCACGTTGTCTGATGTTATGTCCGTTATAGGGAAATCATGTCATTATGAGTTCAACGATACCCTCATATTTTTCATCAGAGAATTTTTTTAAATGTTTTGAAATATCATTCCATGTTCACCTAAATGCTTTTAAAAAATGTCAAAATTTAATTTTGGGATCATTGAGTTTCAGAATCAAGTTATGTAAATGTGTCTAGTCACGGAACAATTACATATAAATTTTAAAAAAGATCACAAAATTTTTGCGACATTATATATAATTTAATTGGTTCTGATTTGTGTTTAGTATATTTTCAATTACTAATTTAAAGAATTTACAAAAATAATATCTTGTTTTTTCCGTAGTAGATCGATGGTATTTTTTTTACAAGGTTGCTACAAAGGATGGCCTCAGTGTCCTTATCCGGAAGTATTATTAAGATGTGGAATATGGTTCTATTTCACTTTTTCAACATGAATGAAAATATTCAACCTTTACATTATTGGGGTTTTAGTGATACACTAATTAATGTTCCATTAGAAAATTCTATTCAATCAATGATTCTAGGATTTAATGTACCATAATAAATATTCAACCTCAGAGGGAGGCAGAAAAATATGAGTGATAGCTAAGGATTATTTTGGATGACATTCACTTAGAGGAGATAGAGGAAATCTTGTTAAAAATTTATACTATATTTTTTCAATCATAGGGGGTGTTAAGGACTTCATTGTCTAAAATAAGGATTGAATCATTATTCTAGGGACAAATACGGTTGTGAAATACATTAAATTTGGTTTCAAAATTATCAATAATTTTTAAAAGAATGAAGGATATTTTTTTAAAAAAATATTATTGGAGGATATGTAATATAATGTGTATCATTCATTCCATTTTATGGTAGAATATATAATAAATAAGATGTATCTTGATGTGTAATGACCATTATGGTGTTGGGGGATGGAAAAAAATCATGTGGGATTGTTCACAAAATTTTTGTTCATATGAAAATGAGTTGATTTGTCCGCAAATTCATTAATAAATTCATCAAGCACTTCTGATACAAAATAGTAATCAGATGATATTATAATTAAAATAGTTTAGGTCGCCCTAAATATTATAATGGTTAGGATTCAATATGGTGGATTATATATTTTCATACCAAATCCACTAATTTTTTACCAATCAAATTGGAAACATATATTGATGTTATTGGGATGATATTTTTTTGATATATAATTATTACTCTTTTGTAATGATCTTGTAAAATCATTAAAATGCTCCCACGATTAATATCTCATGCTAAGAAATCAATGTAGTAAATCAATAGAACTTATGAAGAGCCTAGTACCACCACTAACATCTAAACTAATAACTATTTTATATATACCATTATTGTTTTAGAGGATATTATTTGACATAAAATAAATATATTTGAACAATCGTGAGTGATACACCATTTAGTAGAAGGATACTATTATATTCATATTTATCATTCATCTATTAAAATTGATATTTTAAAAGATCTTTATTGACATCAATATAATTAATATATCATGTCAATATATAAAGTTGAATTATTTGTGATCATGCCCAATGATGTCATTGATATTATATAGATTGGTATGTTGATTCATAAGTACATTGGGTCATTTTTGTGTCCCTAGAAACATTATAATTACCATTTAACGTTACCATTGGAATTCAATGTTGGTTATCAAATATTTTATTATAAGGCCCCGACCTTAAACCTTACTTAATATTGATTTAAAAGAATAATTCTCGTTGAGGATCTTTTCAGGTTTAGAGTTTTAGAGAATTAGAACATAACTATTACATCTCAAAAGATTACAAAGTAGTCACTTATACTAAGTTTCCATAATAATAAAAAAACTCTTGAAAGAAACATGTCTAGTTCCATGTTTTATATAGCATGACATTCCCTTGATCCCATCCTTGACCTTATTCCACATTAGGTCCTGTGAAAAACATTTCAAAAAAAAACATTGGGTGAGCATAAAAAGCTCAGTAAGGGATACACAAGGAATTAAAACTGTTAGTTTTTCAAAATCAAGTAAACCATGTATACTCTATCAAAGTAATACCTTCACCTTCATGAAGTAGTAAAAACTCTTCACTGAATAATGTATCATTACATACCTTTTTGTAACCAAAGTATTACCATAAAACCCATATAAAGAACACATAACATATATAAAGGTAACTTGGGACATAAACATACTTAAGTGGAATAACCATACGGTCGACTTCCACACATATCACTTAATGGAATAGCCATACGGCCAATTTCTATACATACTTAATGGAATAGACATACGGACGACTTCCATACCCAATGCATTGGAGGTTATAACGTAACCACCCGTCCTGGTATTCACGGCACCACCCGTCATATGGTTTATAATGTAACCAACCGTTAAAATGTCAAAGTACCAATCTAAAATCATAAAACATAAAACCAATATAAAGGAATGATAACATTTCCACATTTCAATCACAATATATCATAAATATATTGACATAATATAATCCTTTATCAAAACCATTTTCAATACCAAAATACATAAAAGAGTATAAGGTATTTATTTTATTTTAAAAAAATTACGGCTTGTTGAGGAAGCCAAAGACCAAATAATACTCGTGGCGGCGGAAAAGGTCGTTGTCACCGCGTACGTTAAAAAACATTCCTTTTTGTCGTTTAGTAAAATTATTCATAGAAAAATATTCCATTTGTATAAAAGTAAAAGTCAAAGGGGTTTATCCACCGTATAAAAGAAAGTTGTGTATAAAACGAAATATGCCTCAATGAAAGGAGATTGAGACGAAGTCCCTTAAATCGGGTCCGACTTGACTCGACCGTTCTTTAACGTCCTGAATAATAAACTTGACTTAATTTATACTTGATTAAGAACCTTTTTAAAGTTCATTATTCCTTTTATATCACTTATTTCCATGTTATAAACATTATGTAACCATTTAAGTTAATAATGTTTGTTCTTTCAATATTTGGTTCTTAAGTCTAAAGTGGACTTCTTACAATTACATGTTGTTCGTGTGGTCAATGGTTCTTTATATCCAGAATGAAATTCCCGATTTGGATATAATATGTATCATATATATCCATCATATACATGTATTTATAATATTACATAATCATTTAGAGCTAAGAAATGAAATGCACCGTTCATGGAGACGGTAAGCCGTACATACGCATGAACGCTACTTTCATTTCTTTGTCATATTAATGGAATTAAATCTAAATGAGAGGTATGTATATTTTAATTCCAGAATTATATTCATCATTTATATGTACTATTCATTATATATATCCATTATATACATGTACTTTTAATTGTACATTACATTTGGGGATAAGAAATGAAATGCACCGTTCATGGAGACGGTAAGCCGTACGTACGCATGAACGCTACTTTAATTTCAATCAAATAATTTAATGGAAAGAAATAATAATTATATAGATGTATATTATAATTCCAGTATTAAATCATATATAATAACTTTAAATCCATCCTTTACACGTCCCACATATGGCATTAACGAATCACATCACTTTGAGGGGGCGGTAGTCCACACTTCCTTAAATGAAGATATCGTGTTTACCCATGATGAAAACCATAAAGGTATGCCCAAAATGAAAAATACAGAAGCTTAATGAAAATAATAAACATATTATATATCATATATAAAAATAGTGACATCATAATGGCCACCTTTGAAGGTGTTAAATGAGTATTGAACAATCATCGTTTCGTGAGGCAGAATTTCGCCATCCACGGAAACCGTATGTTCTTTAACCATTTGATGTAGTTGTGTGAGAGTTTATCTCAAATAAATCTTATAACAACATCCTAGTATATTTAAGATACTTTTTTTGTTACAAAAGAAGTATATAAAAAGAGTTTAGAGGGTTGGAGAAGCAAAATAAAACAAATGAACAAGAGAGAATGAATTACCTTTAAAAGTGTAACTCCTTTTGATTTGAGCCTAAAGTCTTCCTTTAAAAGGATTCATCCCAAAGGTAATCCTCTAGGATGAGGAGAGGTATTTGGAGAGAGTAAATGGGCAGGTGTTGGCCGAGAAAAAGGCTTTAGGAGTGTGTGAAATGAGGTAGAGGTGGGGGCCTTTTATAAGAGAAGAGGAGGGGCACTTTTGGAATGTAAAGAAATATTACTTTATTTGAAAATGTGTATCGGTTTTAAAAGGTCCCAAATTAAAATAATTCGTGGATAAGGTGATAAGGTTTCTAAATCCACTCATCCAATTGGTTGTGGACATGTGTAGTTCATAGATGTCACATTATCTTTCCATTTTATTTAAATCGTCAAATAATGATGTCATCGCTGCATCATTATTATTTCATAAATAATGTAATTTATTTAATGTCTAAAAATTATAAAAAAAACACTATGATGTAGGAAATCTTTTTATATTTCCAATGACTATTTATAATCAAAATTTTGACTTGTATAACCCCACTTAAAAATTATTTTAGTAAAACAATTTATGTTAGTGTCATTTTCACTTTAACATTAAATAAAAATATATTAATGTCATTTTCCAACTAAAGTGGCTCCATGGGGTCCCCAAGTTGGCCCATGGCTTGTCTCGGTCGGCCATGACACAACCAATATGGTTGGGACATGTGTCTAGGTCATTTTATTTTATTAAAGCATTATTTTTACCTTAAACTACACTAATTACCACTAATCGCGATTAAGAACTTAATAAGTTACTATTCACCAAAAAATTATTATAATCTCATTGAACCAAATTTTACTTCTTAATGACAACCATGTATGTCGGATTTTTTAAAATCAAAACACAATGATGGCAAAATTTCATTTAAACGGGAAATCAGTCTTTATAAGTACCACTTAGTGGTTTCACTATTCATCAAAACATGAAGTTTTTCAGAAAATTACCAAAACTTCACCCTAAGCTATATTTGATATTAAGAATTCAAAAATGAAGTCTATTTTACAAAATTATAAACATATAAGTCACATTAATTAATTTAATAATTAATTCCCGCTGTCAGAGCAAATAGCGTGTTTTTATGAAACAATAATTATCAAAAGATTGACACTAGTTTAAGTCCGATTTCAAAGTGAAATTAATTCCAACGACCACTATTGGATTTAATGGTAAAAATATTTTCTAATTTCACCTTAAAACGAATTCAAAAGATAATCTAATCATATAAATAAATTAGATTAAAAAGAGGTTTTGAATTAAAATACAACATTTTACACTATTCATTAAAAAAATGAACTTTATCAGAAAGGTACCAAAAATTTACACAAAGTAAATTTTGATGTCCCGATTCTAAAGAAGAGTTATATTTGGTCCAATAGAATTTATAAGATCGATCAAAACTATATTTAATGACGGTTCACCGTCAAAAGGTGATAAGTGAACCCTTAGTGAAAATTAGGGTATAAATGCCTAAAATTGAACTCTTTCCGTATTTTAAGCCTTTGTCTTTTATTGGGTAAATGTAAAAACATATAAAAACATATATAATCATATTTTAGTTATTTATATCCATTCCCGCCAGTACAACGGCTACTCGTTAACCAACATTTAAAATTATATTATTTTATTACTTGTGTGCAACGTAAGTTTTCAAAGAAACTCATCGTTGCGTATCGAGTACGCTATCGAACGTAGAAACCCCTTTTAATTAAAATTAATATTTCATTCGTAAATATAAATAAATATGAAAATTATTTATTCTTTATTTTCCTGGGATGTTACATCCTTCCCCCCTTTTGGGAATTGCATCCTCGCAATTTTATTCATTTATCAAAATAAGTGGGGGTATTTATCCCTCATAGCATTTTCAGATTCCCACGTTTCCTCCTCCATCACATGGTTTTTTCACAAAACCTTTACCTGATGAATCACCTTATTCCGTAACACTTGCTCCTTGTGGTCAAGAATCAGGACCAGTTGTTCCTCCTAAGATAGATTCTCTTCCAGCTGAACTACCTCTGGTCTCAAAACATGAGATGGATCTGGGATATACTTTCTCAACATTGAAACATGAAAAACATTATGTACCTTAGATAAAATCGGAGGTAAAGCCACCCGGTATTCAACTGATCCAACTCTCTCCAGAATTTCATATGGTCCAATAAACCTTGGAATCATCTTTCCTTTCTTACCAAATCGCAGCACACTTTTCCATGGTGATAATTTGAGTAAAACATGATCACCTACCTCGAAAGATAGATCCTTCCTCCGGTTATCCGCATAACTCTTCTGCCTGCTCTGAGGTGTTCTCATGTGCTTCTGAATCAAATGAACTTTTTCTGCCATCTCTTCGACCAATTCTGGTCCCATCAGCTTCCTTTCACCCACTTCATTCCAAAATGCCGGAGTTCGACACTGCTTCCCATATAATGCCTCAAATGGTGCCATCTGTATACTGGAACGAAAACTGTTATTATAAGAAAACTCAACCAAAGAATGATGTTGGTCCCAACTTCCATGATAATCCATAGAACAAGCTCGTAGCATATCCTCCAATGTATGGATTGTTCGTTCTGACTTCCCAACTGATTGAGGATGAAAAGATGTACTAAAATTTAATTCAGTACCCAACGACTTCTAAAGGCCTTTCCTAAAGTTAGAATTAAACCTGGGATCACGATCAGATACAATGGAGAGAGGAACTCCATGTAACCTGACTATCTCTTTGAGATACAAACGGGAAAGTTGATCTAGAGAGAAAGTATCTCGTATAGAAAGGAAATGAGAAGATTTGGTCAAGCGATCAACAATAACCCAGATTGCATTATTACCTCGAGATGTCTTCGGTAATCCAACAACAAAGTCCATGGATATATTCTCCCATTTCCACTCTGGCACTGGTAAAGGCTGAAGCACCCCTTTCGGTAATTGCCGCTCTGCTTTAACCTGCTAACAAGTCAAACACTTCACAGTAAAATAATAAATGTCTCTTTTCATTCCATCCCACCAGTAATACTCACGCAGATCTCTGTACATCTTAGTAGTGCCAGGATGAACTGAAAACGGTGAACTATGAGCTTCACATAACAACTCTCTCTTCAACTGTGAATCACAAGGCACACATAACCTCTTCCCAAACCTCAAAACACAAACACAAACTTATCCATGTATTCATGGAAAATTTTATTCATAAGGTCCATGAATATAACTTGTTCATTGGTTAACCCAAAATCCATAACTACAAATTCATAATGGCCATATCTAGTACGGAACACAATCTTCGGAACATCTGCTTCTTTTACTTTCAACTGATGGTACCCCGACCTCAAGTCAATCATCGAATAATACTGAGCTCCCTGGAGCTGATACCACTTCATTTGATGGCCCAACATCTACTGAAGTTGTTGCAAAGGATTTCACCACCCCTTTCTGCTTGTAGTCTGGCTGCATTCCCCCAGTTGAGTTCTTCGTTGGACACTCATTTGCATAATGATCCATTTCATTACACTTAAAACATCTTACCGTTGGCTTTTCATTTCCTGCTTGATCATCTTCCTTATAGTTACGAGAAATATGACCAGACTTACCACACCGAAAGAACTTACCAGACTTGGATAAACATTCTCCAGGATACATTTTACCACACTTCTCACAGGATGGATATTTGGTTTTCTTACCTCCTTGCTTCATTGATAAATTCTTCCCCTTTGCCTGCCAACTAGACCTCTTATTCCGTTGTTTGTCATAGAACACCTGATCAACGGAAAACTCCATTTCCACCTTCTCCGCACATCAAAGAAGTTTTTCATAACTTTTAAAATCACGAGAAGCTAAATCCCTTCGATAATTTGGCTTTAACCCTGAGTAAAAATGGTTTATTTTACTATCAAGATCTCGTATGAAGTTTGGAGCATATCTTGCAAATCGAGTGAACGTTTCTTCATAAGCATCCACTGAATCATCCTCCTGCCTCAATTCTCGGAACTGTTTTTCCATCCTAAGACGAACCACCTTAGGAAAATATTTCTCAAGAAACATACCTTTGAATTCGTCCCAGTGAAGATCCTCAATCTCATCACTATCCCTTATATTTTTCACCATCCACCACCACTGATCAGCTTCACCTTCAAAACGGTAAACAGAAAGACTAACCTTTTGATGTTCTGAACATCCCATGACATCAAAAACATTCTCCAGTGCTTTAATCCATCCTTCAGCTTGCACAGGGTCAGATGATCCTATGAATGATGGGGGATGTTTCCTCATGAAATGTTCCACCACTGACATGTTCCTCTGCGGTTGATCTGGCTAATCTCGTACATGGATACCACAACCATTTATAGCCTGAGTCAACTGTGCCATCACTGCAAAGAACTGTTCAGTTCCGATTCTGACCATCTCAGGTTGCTGATTTGGAATGTTATCTTCCTCCTAATGTCTTACCAACATAGCTGCTTTGTTTCCTCTGCGGAAAACCATCCTGAACACAGAAATATCTTAGGCGAAGCAACATGGTAATCCGTAAATGCTATATCATTTCAATCATATTATAATTTAACACTCTTCTAACTTCTAAAGTTGTCTAAACCGACCATTGATACCAACTATAAGGCCCCTGCCATAAACCTTACTTAATATTGAATTAAAAGAATAATTCTTGTTGAGGATATTTTCAGGTTTAGAGTTTTAGAGAATTAGAACATAACTATTACATCTCAAAAGATTACAAAGTAGTCACTTATACTATGTTTCCATAATAATAAAAAAAATCTTGAAAGAAACATGTCTAGTTCCATGTTTTATATAGCATGACATTCCCTTGATCCCATCCTTGACCTTATTACACATTAAGTCCTGTGAAAAACATTTCAAAAAAAAAACTTGGGGTGAGCATAAAAAGCTCAGTAAGGGATACACAAAGAATGAAAACTGTTAGTTTTTCAAAATCAAGTAAACCATGTATACTCTATCAAAGTAATACCTTCACCTTCATGAAGTAGTAAAAAATCTTCACTGAATAAAGTATCATTACATACCTTTTTGTAACCAAAGTATTAACATAAAACCCATATAAAGAACACATAACATATATAAAGGTAACTTGGGACATAAACATACTTAAGTGGAATAACCATACGGTCGACTTCCACACATATCACTTAATGGAATAGCCATACGGCCAATTTCCATACATACTTGATGGAATAGCCATACGACCGACTTCCATACCCAATGTATTGGAGGTTATAACGTAACCGCCCATCCTGGTATTCACGGCACCACCCGTCATATGGTTTATAACGTAACCACCCGTTAAAATGTCCAAGTACCAATATAAAATAAAAAAACACAAAACCAATATAAAGGAATGATAACATTTCCACATTTCAATCACAATATATCATAAATATATTGACATAATAGAATCCTTTATCAAAACCATTTTCAATACCAAAATACATAAAAGATTATATGGTATTTATTTTATTTTAAAAACATTACGGCTTGTTGAGGAATCCAAAGACCAAATAATACTCGCGGCGGAGGAAAAGGTCGTTCTCACCGCGTACGTTAAAAAAATATTCCTTTTTTTCGTTTAGTAAAATGCTTCGTAGAAAAAGATTCCTTTTGTATAAAAGTAAAAGTCAAAGGGGTTTATACACCATATAAAAGAAAGTTGTGTATAAAACGAAATATGCCTCAATGAAAGGAGATTGAGATGAAGTCCCTTACCTCGGGTCCGACTTGACTCGACCGTTCTTTAACGTCCTGAATAATAAACTTGAGTTAATTTATACTTGATTAAGAACCTTTTTAAAGTTCATTATTCCTTTTATATCACTTATTGCCATGTTATAAACATTATGTAACCATTTAAGTTAATAATGTTTGTTTTGTCAATATTTGGTTCTTAAGTCGAAAGTGGACTTCTTACAATTACATGTTGTTCGTGTGGTCAAAGGTTCTTTATATCCAGAATGAAATTCCCGATTTGGATATAATATGTATCATATATATCAATCATATACATGTATTTATAATATTACATAATCATTTAGAGGTAATAAATGAAATGCACCGTTCATGGAGATGGTAAGCCGTACGTACGCATGAATGCTACTTTCATTTCTTTTTCATATTAATGGAAGTAAATCTAAATGAGTGGTATGTATATTTTAATTCCAGAATTATATTCATCATTTAGATATACTATTCATTATATATATCCATTATATACATGTACTTTTAATAGTACATTACATTTGGGGATATGAAATGAAATGAACCGTTCATGGAGACGGTAAGTCGTACGTACGCATTAACCCTACTTTCATTTCTATCTCATACTTTAATGGAAAGAAATAATAATTATATAGAGGTATATTATAATTCCAGTATAACATCATATATAATAACTTTAAATCCATCCTTTACACGTCCCACATATGGCATTAACGAATCACATCACTTTGAGGGGGTCGTAGTCCGCACTTCCTTAAATGAAGATATCGTGTTTACCCATAATGGAAACCATAAAGGTATGCCCAAAATGAAAAATACAGAATCTTAAAGAAAAGAATAAACATATTATATATCATATATAAAAATAGTGACATCATAATGGCCACCTTTGAAGGTGTTAAATGAGTATTGAACAATCATCGTTTCGGGAGGCAGAATTTCGCCATCCACGGAAACCGTATGTTCTTTAACCATTTGATGTAGTTTTGTGAGAGTGTAGCTCAAATAAATCTTATAACAACATCCTAGTATATTGAAGATACTTGTGTTGTTACAAAAGAAGTAAATAAAAAGAGTTTAGAGGGTTGGAGAAGCAAAATAAAACAAATGAACAAGAGAGAATGAATTACCTTTAAAAGTGTAACTCCTTTTGATTTGAGCCTAAAGGCTTCCTCTGAAAGGATTTTTCCCAAAGGTAATCCTCTAGTATTAGGAGAGGGATGTGGAGAGAGTAAATGGCCAGGGTGTGGCCGAGCCAAAGGCTTGAGGAGTGTGTGAAATTAGGTAGAGGTGGGGGCCTTTTATAAAAGGAGAGGAGGGGCACTTTTGGAAAGTAAAGATATATTACATTATTTGAAAATGTGTTTCGGTTTTAAAAGGTCCCACATTGAAATATTTCGTGGATAAGGTGATAAGGGTTCTAAATCCACTCATCCAATTGGTTTTTGACATGTGTAGTTCATAGATTTTACATTATCTTTCCATTTTATTTAAATCGTCAAATAATGATGTCATCGCTGCATCATTATTATGTCATAAATAATTTAATTTATTTAATGTCTAATTTTTTTTAAAAAACACTATGATGTAGGAAATCATTTTATGTTTCCAATGACTATTTATAATCAAAATTTGGACTTGTATAACCCCACATAAAAATTATTTTAGTAAAACAATTTATGTTAGTGTTATTTTCAATTTAACATTAAATAAAAATATATTAATGTCATTTTCCAACTAGAGTGGCTCCATGGGGTCCCCAAGTTGGCCCATGGCTTTTAATTGTCGGCCATGACACAACCAATAAGGTTGGGACATGTTTCTAGGTCCTTTTATTTTATTAAAGCATTATTTTTACCTTAAACTACACTAATTACCACTAATCGTGATTAAGAACTTAATAAGTTATTATTCACCAAAAAATTATTATAATCTCATTGAACCATATTTTACTTAATAATGACAACCATATATGTCGTATTATTGAAAATCAATACACAATGATGGAAAAATTTCATTTAAACGGAAAATCAGTCTTTATAAGTACAACTTAGTGGTTTCACTATTCATCAAAAATTGAAGTTTTTCAGAAAAATACCAAAAATTCACCCTAAGATATATTTGATATTAAGAATTCAAAAATGAAGTCTATTTTACAAAATTCAAAACATATAAGTCACATTAATTAATTTAATAATTAATTCCCGCTGTCAGAGCAAATAGCGTGTTTTTATGAAACAATAAGTATCAAAAGATTGACACTAGTTTAAGTCGATTTCAAAGTGAAATTAATTCCAACGACCACTATTGGATTTAAGGGTAAAAATATTTTCTAATTTCACCTTAAAACTAATTCAAAAGATAATCTAATCATATAAATAAATTAGATTGAAAAGAGGTTTTGAATTAAAATACAACATTTTACACTATTCATTAAAAAATGAACTTTATCAGAAAGGTACAAATAATTTACACAAAGTAAATTTTGATGTCTCGATTCTAAAGAAGAGTTATATTTGGTCCAATAGAATTTATAAGATCGATCAAAACTATATTTAATGACGGTTCGCCGTCAAAAGGTGATAAGTGAACCCTTAGTGAAAATTAGGGTATAAATGCCTAAAATTGAACTCTTTCCGTATTTTAAGCCTTTATCTTTTATTGGGTAAATGTAAAAAACATTTAAAAACATATATAATCATATTTTAGTTATTTCTATCCATTCTCGCCAGTACAATGGCTACTCGTTAACCAACATTTAAAATAATATGATTTTATTACTTGTGTGCAACGTAAGTGTTCAAAGAAACTCATCGTTGCGTATCGAGTACACTATCGAACGTAGAAACCCCTTTTAATTAAAATTAATATTTAATTCATAAATATTAATTAATATGAAAATTCTTTATTCTTTATTTACCTGGTATGTTACATTTATAATGTATAACAAACACTGGATTACTGAAGAATGGGTAAGAAAGTGTATGTAAAATTTTAGTTTTTATCTATTATTTTATGATCTTAGTAGATTGGTGTAAATGGATTTGATGTATAATTGACATCCAATATTACTTCCATGAATAATACATTTCATATTTTCTAATTGAGAATATTTATACCTAACTATACACAAAAAATTTGATATGGTGATATTCAAAATAATGTTGTCGCAACCAATATGTAAAATCGTATCTGCAAAATCTATCAAAGTGGGAATGTTTTGTGGGTAAAAGTAATACCACATATTCTTGTTATGTAGAATTATAATTAACTATATGTTGAAACTTGAATGTCTGATGTTTCATTCAAGGAGTTTTGGATAGTATTATTCTGATAAAAATCTTGTTATATCCTCCATTTAATAATAATATTGGTTTTGGGGAGGCTATAAATCTCATAAGCATTATGGACTCGATAATTTTTAAATTATTTGATTTAATTCAATTTTTTGGTATTTTTGAAATTAGGATGGACTTATATGTATTTTGGAGGTGTTGACATGATGATGTGGGAGGTTAATTTATGTTGACACAACCCTTGGTTTCAGATATCAAGCACCTGTTACATGGTCCCACAATATTGGTTGTAAAGACACTAATTAACTCATAATGAACCCAAAAGACGATGAGAATGTATTTGGTAGTGTCATATGAGTTTTTAACATTGTGAAGAGATGGTTCTGACTTTAATACATAAACCATTTTCCCTCTATAACTAATTCTTCTAAGGTAAACCATTCATTATTCTATAAAATACCTCAATTGGAACACTCCATTGTCCCTCTCTCATATTTTACAGATCCTTATTATTTTTGGTTACAGGTATACATTTATTTGTTAGTGATGATTGATGTTAGAAGAAAATTTTATAGGATATCCAATAAAACTTAAAATCTTTTTATTTATTCATTATAGCAGGTCTAATATATTATTTAAAAAATCATGTTATTTGGAATGTTTTACAAAACATCAATTTTATTAAAATCAATCTATTCTACGAGTCAATCAGAGGCACAAAAAAATTAATTCCTTTTTTCCCATTATGTCTTCGAACATCATTAACTGATATATTGTATGACTTATCTTTCCATTATTTTTCGTATGTTTTTCCATCAATATTTCATATAATCTCATTCCTTGGAAATTTATGAATCTTATGAAGTTACCATATGTATGTGAATCCATTTTCCATCTCATTATAATAAATTGTTAAACTAGATAAAATTTGGTAGAATTGAATTAAATTAATATCAGACGTGTTAAACAAATAATGATTTTTATAAATTTAATCGCCATATTGTTATTATTTATGTATCAAATCAATAATTATTTATATTTTTTTACATTAATATTGTTATATATATGTTATGTATCTATCAATTCTTGTCCACTAGTATTCTTACCTAATTATTCATTTTATGTTACATTTCTAAATATTTTATTTCTCTTCCTTGGATATTATGAATAATGTTATCAGTATTATTATTTATAATGATGTCCTGGGAATTAAATATTAATTAACATTCAATTACGTTATAAATATATGTGTATAAATGTAATTTTTTCTAGAACGATGTATATTTTTGTCACATGAGGAGGTGTAGGTAAAAGTATTTTTTATGAATGTTATATTGATATGGATTTATCCCACAATTAACAATTTATTTTAAACAATCCTATTTTCTTAATTTGATAGACAATAAGAATACTAAATATTATATAGATGTTTATACTTCAAATGAATTGGATAATTTTTTCCCTTAGAAATTGTTATATCAGACATCATATATTTAAGGTGAGGCATAATGTAGGTTTGTCTCACATGGATTCTCCCAATAAAATAGGTTAGTCATTATATTTAATATCAATTTTTTATGACATTGTAAATACATTTTTTAGTTACTTTGTTTATTTAATGCCTTATATTATTGTTTCATATAATTTATTATATAAATGATATTGTCGAATGAGTTGGGGACAATCTAATAGTTAATGTTATAATCAATCAATGAACATGTTTTTATTTGATGCATGAAAATTAATTTTAATATTATTTATCCAAGTCTGAATACCTACATCATAGGTAATAGGTCATAATATATTTTATAATGTATAAATTATGTTTTGGTGTTTTTATTGACGTTTTGAATTAGCCAAAATGTGGCTATACTGGGTGACCTGAATGGATTATTACATGAATGTGAATCACACATTGACCATGATATTATTGATGTTTATAATTACCCATATTGATTATTTATTATATTTGGCATCCTTTAGGGTTGTATTAAAATTGCAACATGACATGTTCATTATATATTATCCAATTTAAATTATAATGACTATATTCCATATGATTTACATTTTTCCTCATTATTTACACTAGCCAATATAAATCTAGATGTTAGATGATGGTATGTTGGTTTCCAAATCAAATTCCCTTCCTACAATTAGGCTAATGAAATTAAATTTTTTATCCTAAAAAATATTATTTTTTGTATTGTAATCGAATTATAATTTTCTATGTAATGCAAATTTATTTATGTGTTAAATTATTTATTGATTTTATATCAATGTAGTAATTTTTATTAATAATGGATGGAATATATATATATTATTAATTTGAATTAATATTTTAATTTATATAATTATAATGTTCTACATTGTTATGAGTTTTCATATTTATATAAATTTTTAATTTTGTTCCCCGATCAAGAGATATTTATAGGATTGAGATTAAAATCGATAATATAGATTTGAAAATTAATAGAAATATATTTCTAGACCAGTATTAGTTCATGATTAATGGATTAAATGCTTGAGTAATCATAAAATAATGGTTATGGTGGTCGTATAGCAGATATTCTAATAGTTTTCAAGGCCCCGTGAAACTTTTAAAGTCATTGTTACACCATAGACCATGGACATAGAGGATAGAAAAATAATTTAATGGATTATTGATGGTTGTATATTATGTAATAAAAAAAATCTAGGGTATTCAATTTGGAGGGTTCATAAAATTCATTTCCTCAATATGCTCACTAAGGTGGGTTTTTTTATGGATATCTACACCATGTTATATCCAGAGGTATGGGAATTCCATTGCACTACAACCCTAAGGGGAAAAATTCAAGGAAACCGGTGTGAGGGGGATTTATTTCATTGATTATATTTAAGTTCCACAAAGGCACCCACACTACCATTTGCAGTTCAATTTACTAGTCTCCTAGGGGGACGTATGTGGAAATCCTTATTCTTCCCAAACCTATATTTATGTCAATGTAGGAGATCCCTCTTTCACAATCGTATATCATTCTTTGTTCCCTAATTGGTTTGGATTATTTAGAGGAGATTAAATGCATATACATGTATTAGTATCCCATACTCTCTTTCCATTTTTCTCCCTCCCCTATTTTCTAGTATTTCATCTTTTATGTTTTACGTTTTAGAGATATAATTCTAATAGACCATGGTTGAACCAACCAACTTGTTCTTGAATCATTTGAATGTAATTGAAGATATCATTATAATAGTTATTCAATATATCTTTCATCATTAAAAATGATGTTTGTTTGTATGTGAAATTAATTATGTTAAATGGTGATATTCAGTGAAATTGATTCTTGATCCAGATTTAAAAATTCTATGATTTTTGTGGTCAATGTTTTCATTTGTTACTTTAGTATATTTTAACCAATTTGTCTTATTTTAAACACCATGAGTTCTCATAGTGTGTTTGACATAAATTTATCAAAATTTGAATTCATGTTTTTAACAATATATTTTATTAATTAAATTGTTTTTTTTGATTACATATATACTCATGGTCTCATAGGTGGTTGGTATGAGTAAATGATTTATTTTGGAAAAAAATCCTATATCTGTGTCTTTGACATTACTAAGTCATATTTTTTGGATTTTTCCTTCCTTTACAATGATAATTATTAAATTCTAAATGTTTCATTACTACTTTTGTGTAATAATTAATAGATTATGATCAGATCACATCAATGTAATATTTTTAATTTATTGGATGACATTTTAAATGGATCGATAGTGGAAATATGGTCGAACAATTTCCAATTTTATACAATATATTAGTTTCTACAGCATTATATATAATTTTAGCGAAAATAGATTTTGAATTTTAGTTGAAATTTTAAAAATTAAATTTGAAAAATGTTATCCAACAGGAAATTTAGTGATTTCAAAAATAGGTCTTTAATGGGTATATCAAAATGAATTTTTGTTTATAAAAATTAAATTTTTGTGATATTATGGGATAATTTCATAAAATGATTAATTTGGAATGAAATTAATTTTATATAAAATTTATAAATTCGAATTTTCTTTGATTCTAAAGGTACTAAATTAAGTTATAGATTGATATGGAATTTTCTAACTTAACATCATGTGGGGGTGTCTCTATATTTTAAATCATGAGTTATTTGTATCATCCCATTGTTGGGATTTATCTTTTTTATACATTTTGAATTATGATGTATGATTTTTCATAATTTTTGGGATTAAATTTTTGTATTAATGTGGAAAGATGGTCTATGAGGGAGAAACATATAGATTATAAAATCGAGATTGGTGTTCGGTTGTATTGATTATTGGATTTGGAATTTATTAACTAGGGTTCATGATATGTGAGTGTGAGTTTTGAGACGGTTTTCCTCCCATATACGCTATTTCACGTGTCTATGACTATGCTATTCTGATTTTACATGGATTATAGTTTCAGTGATATGGAACCATAGAACTTGGACGCACATTTAGTGGGAAGGTACTATCAAGACCACCTTTGGAAATATTTTGTCCATGTTTTGTATGATTTTTCTTGGAAAAACATGAGTACTATGGTGAGGATATAGACTACAGTGGTATAATACCTTTGTAGAGATGTTACTTCCATGGTACTTCATGTGAGGCATCCCTTGAGTAAGAAGTCCCAACCATGTTGTTTAAAATATATCATATCTTGTCTTAAAAGGGATGGGTTAATAATTTAATTGAGAACCTATAAATTATCATATGGTTTGTTTCATATTTAAGGTAACCCCAACCATAATATTCCTCTAGTGTGGATGTTATGGTATTTGGCGACTCTCTACCCTCTTTTATGGTGTTGAATCATGTATGGTCACTTGTGGTGGTGTTTAGGATAAAAAATCATCACTAATTCTTTATGATTATATGTAACAATTTTATCATGATATTTGATGTGTTTAAATCATGATAATGACTAAAATTACAATATTTTTTTCTTTAGAGTCTACTTCAACACAACAAAATTTAGTATGTTTGAGGAGTTTTGGAGTTATAATTGGTTTTTAGACTCACCCCTACATGTGTACATGAAAAATAATCAAGTTACGTGGGTAAAATATCATCCAATTTCATTGGGTATAAGTACTACATGGAGATTTAGTCAAAATAATATTATTTCAGGTTTTAGAATCTAATGAATTTGTAGGACGACAATGATATCTATGTTGGAGGTTGATATATTTTTTAGTAATAATCCAGAATGTGTATGTGGGATTATGTAGTCTATTTATATGGCCATTCCATTATTATTTAATTATAACATGTTACATTTGATACATATTATATTCAAGTATTCTATGTTTTATTATGGAGTATAGTATATCTATTGGATCATTATTAAAGGTATACATGTTTTGTGATGTATTTTATATAGATTAGTAATTCCAAATTTTTATTAGATTTTACCTTTACATTTATGAATCAATTATGAGTTAATAGTATCCCCTTATCAATCCAGGGCCAACATCACTATTTATAATCCTTAGCTATGTTGGGTGAAATTCCTGAGGTGATGTGACGACCCCATCTCGGGTGTCATATGGGAAATTTGGGATGATGTGTTACAATTATTTAAAAGATCATCCTTAACATCATGATATATGTAATAATAATAATTATTATTATTATCATTATTATTTTTAATAATAATATTATTATATATTTAAAATATATAAACATTTTTTGAATTTGCAGTTTTCATTTTATCCCCACTACCCAAATATTTAATGTATTATAATAGATAATTTAATAATTTATATTCATGTGTATGGGAAGTTCCAATATGGGGAGGGGTAAGATACCATGTGTATGTAAAAATGAATTAATGTACAATGTGACATGGTATGTAGTAATCAATAACGAGATTTTATTATAAAGAAATAAAAAATTAAAAAAATTATCCAATTTAAAGAGGTTTAATTTATGAATCATGAAAAATGGAATTGTGCATTTATTATTGCAATTAATTTAAATATTCTAATTTCCATATATGTTGTTTTTTCATTTGAAAATTAATAATTTTTTAAATACTAGACCCTTATTCCCCATCAAATCAATTTAATGTGTAAAATAATTTTCTTACAAAAACACGTTATTTATAAAGTAACAGATGGAAAATAATAGTTTTTTTCATAATAAAATGAATTGGGAGAGTGCAGGTCTATAATTAATTATTATTAGGTTTCCCAGATACATGATTTAATGAAAATAAATCATTTCAGGACTGTTTAATATCATCATATTAAATTTTTAAAGGTGGTTTATCTTAACGTTGATATATACATAATCTTGTTAATAGATATCAAAATTATATAAATTACAACTAAATAAGTTTTTTATAAAATAAATGGTTTACAGATAATATAAATCATTCATAGTTAATATATGGGATAAAAAAATATTTATTGAAACATTTTGAAGATATAATGTATGTTAGTCATTTCACTACATTAAAATTATAAAATTGATTAATTTTTTAAATATTTATTAATGTGTTTCTCATTGGGGTTTTTTATTCCTTAACATTATTTATCAATATATTTCATTTATAATATAATTATTGGATAAATAACAATATATTGAATGATATAAAATTATCACAGATTAAGGTCTATAATGTGTGATAAATATGGAATTTTATAATGATTACATAATTAAAAAAATTATAATAATTTTTGAAAAAATACTGATTTGGAATATGTTTTAGTAAATATCAAGGTCTAATGTTGATATTGATTGATGATCATAATTAGGAATAATTTTTTCTATAGATAATAAAAAAATATGTAATATTTTTTATTGTATTTCACCATTTACAATGAATATGGTGTATTAAATTATAAATTCCATCCTATAATATCGCAAAACAATGTATGTTACCTTTTCCAAAATATAATTTATGTATAAGATTACTATTTTTTTACATTATATATATGAGATGAGAATTAATCTATCACAATAATTTTAATCATGATTAGTGTATATATATGTGGTAATTTAAAAATGAAATTCGACAATGGGACAAAATTTATCACCTTATCTCATGTTTGTATATTTTAAAAATTATTTTTAGGATAAAATTATTTTCTTTCATTAAACTATATTAAACATTACATTTAATTTTTGATCTTCATTGAATTTCATTAAAACTCATTAATAGGGTCCTGATTTTCATATAATTTATAGGTTCAATTAGTGTTATCATCCCATTTTACAACACCTTATCAACATGACCCTTTTATCTGCATTATAAAATGTGAAAATTATAATTGAATCATCTTCATTGTTTATATTGAAATTATATTGAATAATTCATTACTTTAACAAAAATTTTCTCCTGTATAAGAAATAAAAAGAAAGAAATAACATTTTTTATGTTTCTATAGATTATATATATATATCATATAGGGTAATTCATTCTATGTTACTTAACGTAGAAGAATTTATTCTTATTATAGTTCATAAATGATAATATAATTTTAAATAACTTTTATAATTCAATATATTTCTAAAAATAAGTATACCATATAAACTATTTAAATAAGGATCACAATGATAATTAAAACCTTTATTTCTATGTAATATTATCAATATTGATATAAAATGTATTATCATATTCAAATCACAAATCCAAGGGATAAATTCAATACCATATGTGAATATAATTTTCAGTTAATTATTTTATTTAGTGAAAATAATGAAATTATTCATGAACAAAAATTATATAATTTTTGTGACCCATGTTTTAATTTTATTCTTTAATATTTATGTGTACAATTATTTTATTCGAAGAACATCATGAACATATTTGGTCGATGAATTGTTTGATGATATGGTATGGTCTCATAATTCTGTAAATTTTTATATTTGTTCCCATACTGAAAAAATTAATGACAAAAATATTTCCCTTTTTTTCTATATATTATTCTATTTCACCCAAATGGGATTGGTATTACTCATGTATTTCATTATATAAGTAATCTTATATGGATTGATAGACTGAAAATAGTTTTCTTTTGTATGGATCATAAAATTATTGGGGGATTATTATTATATTTTATATAAAAATTATAAGAATTGGGAGAAGTTTTATTTATGGAATTGTGTTTTATTTGAGCCTTATATTGGTGTTGTAAACTCTTTGGAATATGAAAAGTATTAAATTAGGGCAGTTTTGGTCATATATTTGGTATTGTTATACAAACAATATAAATAAATCCTTTTGTTATGTGTGTGTAATATTCTATACATGACATTTTACGGTAAAAGAAATATATCAAGGGGGTAATAAACACATAGATTACATATTTAGGGTAAGATATTTTTGTTTTTTTATGTAGGATTGGGAATTGGTATATTGGGGATATCCTATATTATCGTAAAAGTTGTTCTAAAACATGTTTCTTACCCTTGCGGTTTTTGGTTCCGGTTTGGTTTGATTATTATATATATATATATATAATTATATATAGTTACTTAATTTCAAAAAATATTTTATGGGGATTCGGGTTTGTTTTCACATTAATAAATATTTAAATATTTGATACATATTTTCTAGTCCGGATTGATTGTAAAAGAATAACCTTATATTATGATATCTGTATTTAGTTTATTATGGTCGAAATCATTTATTGTCATATCAAAATTTAAATGTGACACCCTCACACTATATTTTTCCTTATTATTATGTAAAAAATGTCACCCAATAAAATTTTAATCAAGCCCCATCATTTACAATAAACTCTTTCAATAAAGTCGTGTTACAAGGGTATGTTTTAATCTTGTCTATATTCATCATTAATAATAAATAAAATATTTTAATAAATATTCTATTTTGATATATAATTTTTCTTAATTTTTCATATTTTAATTTTAATCCCCGATTTATGGAAAAAATATTTTATAAAATAATTATATTTAAAATTTATTTTATTGAATAATCCTATATTTTTAATTTTACCACTGTTAGAATATATATATATATATATATATATAATAAAAATTTCAATGAAATACAATGGTGTGGGTTATCCCATTGAGTGAGTTAATCTTTCCTTATTTTCAAAATTGTGTGTGTTGTTGAAATTCTTATATACTCTAAGACATAAAATAAATTTCTATCACCATCATCATCATCATAATTACCATTGTAAATATTTTTATTAATAATCTAAATATAATTTTTAAATATACACATGAATGATGGTTTTCTTTTCTTTTTATTCCTCTGCATAAAAATGAAAATTTTTATTATAGATACATTTATAAAATATATTCATGTGAATGGTAGGTATAAGTGAACAGGTAATTATATTAGGTGTTTGTAAAAATAAAAATAAAATTAGAAGTCAGGTAGGGGATATATTAGAATACATGATGATTGGATAAAATAAAATAATAATTGTAACTTTTGTCACAAAAGAGGATGATCATTAACTCATGAATCATGAAAATAATACAAAATTGTGTTTCTCTCAAACATTCATATAGCTAATTTAATTACTTATCATTTTTCTATTTTTTTATTAACAACCAATTTATTTTCACTTCTCTTAGACCCTTATCCTCCTCCGATTATAAAAATGTTTATGAGAAAAAATATTATGTGAAACACTTGATAAAAAAGTTAGTATTGGAAGAAAATATTATTTCTTATAAATTAGACTTCAATAAATGATGATCATAATAATGTATTTTTATAGGTCTCATAGATATAAGAAATTAGATAAAATGATTTATATGTATAATATAATATCATTTTATTACATTTTTTGTAGGTGGTTGTACTTCTCTCTCATATATTAAGAATCATATTAATCAATTATAAAATTAAATGTAATAAAATAGAATAATGGGTTTATAACTAAATTATTTGTTGATCTGAAAAATAACTCATAAATATTAGAATGTATTAAAACCATTTTTGGATATGTTATCTGTATAAATTTGAAGGTAACTATTTGAAATCATTGCATCTATATAAATTATGAAATTTATAATTATTTATTAAAAAATTAATATTTTTAATACAACGAAATGAGTTATCAATATATTTCATGTTTTATATTACTGATGGATAAATATTAATACATGTAATGATATAAAATAATCAAGAAATATGTTTTCAAATGTGTGATAAATTTTGATTTGGTATACAGATTAAAAAATTTACATTTTTATATACAATTCAAATTTATTATAAATTCTACATTTTGGTTAGTATATTGATTTTTAAAATAGAAAAAATGATGGCTGATATATATGAAAATAATTATATAATCTGCTGTTGTGAATAATATTGTTCCAAATAACACTTTTATTGGATTTTGTTATTTCAAATGAATATGGATTAAAAAATTATCAATTATAACATTGAATATCACAACTCATTATCTTCCAATACTTATAATTCTTTTATAATTTTGACAATAAATCCATTTTTTGATTATTCATAATATAAGAAGGTTAAATTTAATAATTAAATAATATATATATATATATATATATTAACTTGAATAATAAATTTGAATTTTGGATAGAATTACATATCGATGTATTTTCTATGCTTATTTTATATATTATTCAATTGTAACACTTATTTTCCATAATTCACTTATACTATACATTACATGTATACATTATTTAACATTGAAATTAATTTATCATCTACTATTGGATCATTATTTTTAAATAATTTAATATTTTACTATTGTCATAATCATATTTTATAACATATTTTCAACATGAAATCTCTCTCCACATTGTAAATCATGCAATGACTAGCCTCAATACATTCATTTACATATGATAATTTTTATATGAAAAATCATTGCCTCATGTTTTTGATTGATTTCTATGGAATGAACCCTCATTTTCACATCAGCTCTACTCATTGGAATATTTATATCTACATGCCTTATTTTATATTGTACAATTTATCATTCCCCACTTTATTTCGTATAAATAGACAATATAATAATAATAATAATAATAATAATAATATTTTAATATTATAAAAAAAAATTGATTTCATGAAGGGAAGTAATAAAATCTAACTATAAATTAGAATTCCATTCCATAATGTGATTATGATTTATTATTAATAAAATTATGAATAAAATAATCATGGACAATTTTTATTCACAAAACATTTATAAAAACATTATTATCATTACTTATTAAATGATAAGAATTAAAAACACATCCTATATTAAATATAATTTCACCATCCATTCCATGATACACGATGAAGACATAAAATATATTACATATCTTATTACATTGTACAACCAAATGGTTTAAGCATGATTTTTAGGTATGAATTCAAAAAAGGGAGATGATTTTTTTAAATTTTAACTAACATTTTATTTTTATATTCTATTTCACTATTATTTTATTTCAGATATATATAATGTGAATAATAATAATAAATAATGATGTGAAATATAAATATTTACCAATACTCATCCAATGATGCGTGTGTAAATAAATAAATGAGTATTTATGTTATCCTCTCGAATAAAACATAAATCATAAAATATATTTATTTATTTATTATTATTCTCTCATGTTAAGGAGATGGTTATCTAAAATAATTATATGTCATTTCTGGATGTGAATGTATAACATGTGATTTAATTTAAAATAATTTTTGTGGAGAAAATAATATTTTTAGATTATATTTTTTTCATATATAATTATATTTAATAAAAAAAATAAAAATATAACCACCATATTTGGTTTTATAGAAATAAATAATTAAATATAATAATGATTTTTTCTAAAAACTATGAAATATTATGAATGTAAATGATTATAAAAACCTATATCCAATATATTAAATCTAATGGATATTTTATTAAATTTTTAAATAAAAAAATTATAACATGACGAAATATTTTTTTGTAATGGAAACTCTTAACAACAATAAAAACTATTTCTTATTGATATCATAAGATACATAAGCTGAAAACATGAAATTCATATTATTCAGTATAAAAATATTTATTTTATACGTAATAATATTTTTGGTCTCATGGGATAATAGTGAAAAATGTAAATGGGTGAGATTGATTATTTTTTAAGAGATAACATACACGAGAATATAACATGAAATAACCATGGAATATATAATACGGCATAACGAAATAATCAAATTAATAATATATGAATTAGTACATGAACATATTAAATACATGGTTAACATAACTATGTGATAGTATATATAATTTGAACAATAATCAAATATCTCAGGGTTATGAAATAAATAATGTTAATCAACAAAACATACCATCAAGTCCTTACTCCATGACATCGAACATTAAAATTTATGTTATATTCCAAATACTCAAAATAGGTATTATAATGGATCCTATGGATGCATAAAGGGGAGATATATTTATATGAATTGTGTAAATAAATCATATATAAAGGGGTACTATATACACCAAAAACTTAAACTAGTTTGTCACTTGAGACCTTCTTGTGTATTAAGGGGATATTAAATTCTAGCCCCACCCATCACTAATAAATCAAAGTAATTAACCACAAAGAATAATATATATCATCACATAGACAAAATTAATAATTAATAAATAGTAATTCATATTTACATATAACATGAATATCAACACATCATCCATTAATAAATAGATGAATTTTTTGGAAAGCGTCGTGCAATGTAATTTAGCTTTTATAAAATATTTACATCGTATATGATAATTGATATTAATTTAATAATATATTAGAAATAATAATATTGAAATAATGGAAAAATATAAAATATATTTTCTATATTCAATAAATCAAAAATGTTATTAAAAATAAATTCTACATTGTTATGAAAATTAAAAAAGAAGATAATTTGAAGAAAGTGAATTATAAAAAAGAACAACCTTATAACAAAATTAATGTTCCAAAATAAAATGAAATAGAGAATAAAATGGAAAAGAAATTCTTCAAAAATCATTGTAATATAATTATTTTAACTTATAGTAATGTTAATTTTATTCATTGAATAGAAAATAAGAAATTGATGAAATAGCAGGGGAAAATGGAAATATGGGAATGAACCCATAAATTGAGTCCCGATATATATTGAATATTCACTAAATTTATAGATAAAAAAATTATTAATGACTTGAATAAAATCCAATTTCCAATCAATTTCATTAGTATTATTCTTTTTATATAATTTACTATCACATTTCATTCAATTATGAATTTTGTATACTTTAGGTTGGTATTTTATTGAGAAATTTCGATTGAAAATTTTTCATACTATAGTTATAATGTTTTTATAGTCAATGTTGATTTTACAATAATTAAATAGTTTCCAAATGGTTTTTATAATAGTATTAAAAAAATTCTATAATTAATTATGTTCAATAGAACAACATATTTTTTCTATTCATGTTGTCTTACATAATGTGCCTATTTTGAATGTTATAGGATACAATGTACATTTACCATTAGATTCATTTTTATAATGTTTAATTATTCAATAATTAATATTAAAAATTAAATTTATTTACTATTTATATTATACTTAATCATAAAATTCCTTTTACATAATATCCATAATATAATTTAATATATGAAAACATATATGTACACTTAGGTATCGTAAATTCACCATTGATAATGAAGATTTTTAAAAAAATACAAATGAAAATAAATAAAAATTATTATTATTATTTTATAAAGAATACATTTTTATAACTAAAATAATATTTTAGTTTTAAATTTATTGATTAATCATGTTATTTAAAATTCAAATATGATGATTTAAATGAATAACTTCATTTTCAACAATCCCATATAATTATGTAGTAATAAATTTTGAAAATAGTTAAATGATGTGTAATTGATGATATTACATAACATAGGTATAGTAATGATATAAATACAATAATAATTATATCATGTATGAAAAATAAGTTGTAGTTTAAATGTTTTTAATGGAATGTGTTATAATTTATCAATGTGAATTTGGCTCTGATACAATTTACGAGATCTTTAATCCACATCCATTAGATTTATATGAAAGCCATTATATATAGATATTTTAAAAAAAAGGTGTTTAAAACATGATAAGTCGGTTATGGTGTTATTTGGGAATAAAATTGGGAGAAACTAATCATTATAAGAATTCATAAAAGGTTAAAATGTGTACACTATTAAGGAAACTTTGGATGTAATTCTCATTAATATTAAATCAACAAGGTTCAACAATGTGATAATAAAATAGAAATTGTATACAAATCATAAAGTATATGATATGTTAAACACATTTTCATCTTCAATAGACATATGATAAATTTAATGAATATTTTATTAATTTTACAATAATTTTTCACATTAAATACCCTATAAATCCATTTTCAGTGTACTTTTCATATTTTTTCAATGTAATCATTTAGATATCTATGAAATTAAAATATAATAGATTATCTTATGTATTTTATATCTTGGTTATACATAAAAAATTTCAATAAATATAGATAAACCTAATATTTTCATTTTAAATATTTTTGACACCATTTACATTGTCATCACTCCTACTGTCAGAAGCACATAATTAACACTCCAAAATCATTTTTAATAATTATCCAAATACATAAAATTAAAAACAATTTTAAAAAATAAATATTTTTTTTATTAATTTAAAAAGTCTTATAATTTGATCCATAATATTAGTTATTTCTATTTATAACATAAAACAAATTTTTAGATAAGATTTTTTTCTTTTATTATCACTACAATTTTTGGGTATGAATTTGGATAACGATCTTGTAATATAATTATAAAATTTATATGTACACAGAGAAGTAATTTAGTTTTCATTATTTTTATCTCAATTTATTTATAAAATATTTATCTCTTTCTAAAAACATTTTTAATGATAATAATTTGACTTTTCTAGTGTTGTGTAACAACTTCATCAATGTAAATAAATGTTTTCTAATTTATAATTACATAACATGTAATATATATTACATGAATGTTTTATATATAATATATTGATTATAAAGTTATATATTATTTTGGTTTTTTCCCATTAATAATTATTTCATATTTAAATCATGATGATGTCGTAAAATATATATAATTTTTAGAAATATTATTTTTAACTATTCACCAAAAATTCAACATTATTTATAAGAATTTAAATGACACCAAATTTTTTTTTGAAATTCTAAAATAATATAATTATTATATTTTATCATATTAAATTTCTTAAATATCATAATATAGAATATAAATCTAATCCAAATTTTTTTGTATAGTGATATCATAAAATGTGCATTGTCAAATTTTTTTATTGAAGTGAATACATACAATGATAGAATATCATGTATCAATTTGACCCACTATAAATAATTTTATCCTTTAAAATTTTAATATAAGTCACATAAAATTATAATGGATGAAATTATTCATAACTATAACCTAATGATCACATGTATCTTTAAATATATTGAAATTCCTTAGAAGAAGATTCATTAATCTAGTTTTCAGATTCTCTAATAGTTTTGTATTAGTGAAGAGAATATGGAAAGTTGTTTTATTATATGAAAATTTAGTTACAAGTTTTTTTTTGTGTTTGATTGTTCAAAAATATACTTCACAAAATTTAATTGAAAATGTCATGGAGTTTTGATAGGTTTAGTTGTATATAGAAACAATAAGCCTTTACACAAATTCACATTAAATTTTAAAAATTACATTATAACATGGTGTATTTTAAATTAATATCAAACCATAAAACTAACTTCCTTGGATATACCTTCTAGAATTAATAATTACCCATATGAAATTATATTTCCTTCATAAAATGATTGACATAGATATTCTATCTACTTTGAGCTATCATCAAGCGATTATAGATGACTCTTACTTTTATAGTTGTCTCTTTAACATGTTTTTTAACCCCTAGGTTCTTTTCTCAAACATTATCCTAATAAATTAGAGTATAAATATAATCCAATATAATTCCTCATATGGACACATGAATTCATCAATGGAAATCATATTTTTATTATATTCTACATCGAATATAGTTTCTAGAAACCAATTCCTAAAAATACATGTGGGTATGATCGAAATATGTATTATTTTTTTGGTTATAAATTTTATATTATATATAACTATTAAGATTATTTTCTCTTCACAAATTCATTATTATATTGAGATAGTTATAAATCTAGACATTCTTTTTATTAAATGAATCACTCTATTTATGACATAAAACATAAAAAAATATCTTTGAGGCTATATGAGGACAAAATCAAGAAGAAATCGTATAAAAGATCCATGTTAAAGTGGATCCTCCATTAAAGAAATGTATCAGAAAAAACCCAAAATACCAGAGGCTATATCTGAAAAAGGAAGAGGTTCATCAATGCCACTATGAAGACAACATGCAAAAAGAGTATCCCAACAAATCTGCCTTCACCAAAGCCAACAAAAAAATACAAAACATCATGGAATTCATCCAATCCAAACATGATGGAATCTTTCCTGAAAGAGAATAATGAAATGGTAGAGGAAAGAAGGAGATTTAGAGATATTGGGGAAAAATTAAACAGCAAAGGAATTGGGGATCAATCCATTAGGGAATTGTGAATCGATTTGGTGAGGAGAAGAACACCACCAACATTGAATGTTCCTAAGATGAACATCTGCAACCACATACAAGCCCACGTTGTCGATGATGATCATTCCAAAATATGAATCCTATGAAACTAAACCAATATTCTCTCAACAATAAGTCAACAATGATCACAACAACACTATAATATGTTGTGGCAAGTTGATGCATGGAGCACTGGACGCCACATTGTCCATTCATGGATTCATCAGGTTAGGGGACATCATTTGTGAGTAATTATGGAACTATCTGATCACCCATAAGCGTTTTATAATTGTTTCTTGATAGATTCATTGGAAAACCAATAATCCCACGTATTTCGTTGTGCCACACTCCAACTGATAGATATTGGTTCTCAGAATTTTTGATCCAGAAACGTATGTACTCGACATCCACATCTAGTCGGTAGCAACAAATCATGTCCTTGATAGCTCATCCACTGCCCCATAATCAGATAAAATTAATATAGGTAAATATTTAATTTTTCAAATAACAACCCAATAATTTAGAATATATTTAAACAAGAATAATTTAATTTCAGCGATAGGTTTTATTAAAAGAAACACAACGTTTATACAAAATTTGATATACTAAAAAATATTATTATGTAATGTGATAGTTATTTCCTAGAAATTTTATTAGATATTATTAGTATGAAAAAATAAATTATGATATTTTTATGGTTTACACATTTATAAAATGTATTTCATGGGGATAAATTTATTATAAATGAATTCAGAAAATTTATTTTATCGAAAAAATATATTTTTTATTTGAAAAATTTCATTGCTGAGAAATGTATATTTATTCTATTAAAATTAAATAAAGTAAATTTTTTCAATGATTTTAATTAAAAATATATTTTATATATTCAATAAAATGTTTTAAAATTCAATTAATATTTTTATATGTATTATACAGAAATAAACCAATTTTTTTCTTAATTTTTTTTGTAAGAAATATTATAGATAGCCTGTCATGTTCATTTTTAAAAATCAATTACGACATGTTTTAGAAATTTAATTTAATAAAATTGATTCCAAATTTTTCATTATGTGGATTTTTTAAATATGTTCTTTTTTAGGTTTTGTCAATATCAATAGTAACCATTGTAAAAGTTATCTTCTTATTAAAAGTTTAGTTGAGTTTATCTAGGATGAGACTAAATGATAACACATTATATTTATTTGTAATTATAATATAATGAATTTAATTTTATGCTTATAAAAATGTTTCTGATATTATTATGATTAATGGTCATTTATTCATAAAAATTTCCATATAGTATTTAATGAAAAAAATGTTAAAATGGGTAACTCTCTATGTTGTAAATATTTCATAGGTTAAAATGATTTTATTTATATTTTTGTATTTATTTAATTATCTAAAATTATTATAAAATTGTTTAATGAAATTTAATCAATTATTAAAAAAAATATAAAACAATATTTTAAAAATAATAAAAGGAATTTAATTTAAAATAGTTATAGTGATTGATGAATTTTATAGATACATAGGAAATACTATTTTTGTTCTAGAGGACTATATTTTAAATCTATATTTTTCTTTATGTATTTTAATTCAAATTATGTGAATACATAAAATATTGATATTTTTGATATTTTTTCAAAATAATATTTTTTTAAATTGTTCTAAATGAATATATATATATATATATGAAGTGGATTAATAGTATAACATATAGCCTATAATTTTATTCACAATAAATTTATGAGCTAATATTCACCATATATGAATATTATAAACCATTAATAGTGACAAATATGTTACCGTTATTATTTTTAAAATTAGTCAACTAAGGGGAGGAAAAATTATATAGTTGAAAACAGTATTTAGACCTTTTAAAACATTACTGGGAAATAATATTACAACCACATCATGTCATAGCATTTATTTTATTTCTAAATTAATGAAATATTTTCAAAATAACATTATTATATTATAATCTCCTTCTAAATTAAATTTGAGTCATATTCCTCCATTATAAAAGGACACCCAAATTTATCCTCATGAAACCACTTTTAGAATTATATATTGATATTCTCCTATCATCATTCTATATCAAAATACATAGCTACATTACAGAACTGTGGTCCTCTTAGAATTCTGAACCTGAGATCCTTAATGGGGTATCTAAAGGAGTATTATCCTAGAAGAGGCGGTACGAACATGTACATCCGAAATCATACAAAATGAAAGGGTTTTATGTTATATTATTAGTTTCATTAGTATTAATTATTGAATGTTTCAATGATTATATCATATGATATAACATTCATGAAAGATATTAATTTTTACTACTCTATTTATTTCTTCATAATACATGTATTCTTTCATTTTCAATTTTTATATACTCAAGATGCTGGAAGAATGATTTTAATGAAATCAATATTATTTTTCTCCATAGTCAAAACACCATTATTTTAATTATCATGATTTCTAAAAATGATTTTATAATTTTTTTTCATTCATTCTAATATTTTTTAAATTCATTTTTTCCAGTGTTTTAATTTTTATAATATCGTTCGAATATAATCTTCTTGTCATTTTTGAAATGAGTTAATTTTTTAAATTTGAAAAAAAATTGGGAATGAAATATTTTAATTAATGTTATATATAATGAATAAAATTTCCATCAATCATTACCACTCATATAATTGAAATTTCCATTATTTTTTCATGGTTATTTTCAAATAATTTATTTTTTTGTAATATTTTCAATGTTATACTATTTTAACAATGTGATTTAAAAATTAAAAGGGTATTTTAATTTATAATGTTTTATTGAAGTTTCATATAAAATTTATAATAATCATTGTTAACACAAATTGATAAAAAATATGATTTAGTAGGGTTATGAACTCAGGATACCATCTATATATCTTATCCAGGTGGTTTATTTTTGTAATAACAAGATGTTTATGTAACAATTTCATTTCCTCAGGTTATGATATAATGAAATGATTAGGAGATCCATTTAATTTCCATAGGGTTTTCTATGATGATTTGTTTATGAATCCAATTTATTGGGTTCAAATATGATTAATCTTATTTTGTCTTTTGGAATGAATATTTATGAGTCTGCTTATGTGTTGTGTTGTACTTATATCCCCATAAAATATTTTTGGTAATGATTTACATCTCATGAGATAAACAGGATAGTAATTGGGACTGAAACCCATTAAGTAAAGGAATATGACCACTATTATAGTTTTTGGAGTAATCCATTACTTATTTGATAGTTTTGTGTGTGAACCCATTCCTCTTTTATAGTCCTTAAAATGATACATGTCTACAAAGGAAATGATATCCAATTAATTTTTTTATTACATTGAACTATGTATTATGACTTTTTTATTCTATCATTTATCGTGTTCATTGATTAATTTATGATTTGGGTGTCATGAACCTTATATATATATTCGAACAATTGAGATTATGTTCATTTATTTGAATGGTATTTTTTCAAATGTTTTTTTTTCAGGTTCATATAACCTTACGCTATTGATTTTCTTATGTGATCATTGATATATTAATTATTACTGTTGATAGAAAATTCTTTCACGATTTTTTATGTTTCATATCCACATTTTATAAATAATGGTATTAATTCTGATATTCATAATAAAATATTTATTTTTATGAACAATGTGGGAGATGTTGTATATCATTTATACATATGTTTTTATGAATCTATGTCTACAATAATACATGACATATATGACTTTTTAATAGATAGAAATTATTAAAAATTAATATTCATCTAATAAGATATAATATTTATGTTTGAAGATATTAGGTCCAACAAGTTTTTATCATAACATTATTTTGTTAACAATGGGAATATAGAAAGAAAAAAATTTACTATTAATTATGGGGATGAATCATTTCTTATTATAAAAACCAAAAAAAATTAATGACCATTAACGACCTAGGTTAATTCAATAGAATCATAGAAGATGATTTCATGTTTGGTATACCCAAAAAAATTATTATTCATGATTATTTGGTTTCCCATTTGAATATTGTTTCTGAAACTATGATTTTAGGTTTTATTCAATGTATGTTACCCAAGGGAATCATATTAGTAAAAAATGAAACAGATAATGGAATGATTATCCTCATGCGAAACCGAATTTTATATTAATTGGATTGAAATTTATAATTTATATTCTCACACAACATTTATGGTAATGAATCATAATTATCTTCCAAAATCATAAAGAATGTAATTTATGTTGAGACCATCTAGTGGCAATTTAACATTCATTTAATAGTTCCATATATCCAATAGATAATGATAAATGGAGTAATACCACTATCAATGAATTTTTATTTATTCATTTTTTGTGACAATATGTTTTTATTCAAGATTTTTATCAATTTTTTGGTGAAGTAGATAAGTGGAAGTCTCATATAATAGATGAAATGAAATAGGAAAAAATTGACTCTAGTGAAGGATGAGTTTAAAATATTATTTATTAATATGTACCTTTCTTTTTTCCTTCCTCAAAAAATGTAGAAGAAACTAACTATGTTGAAAAATATAACAACTATTATTATTTCAACATTTAATAAAATTTAACAAGGAATATGAGTTATAGTTTTTTTATTATAATCCAAACTAAATTTGATGTTGATGGAATCTACAGTTGTAAAAAAAATTCACCATATAGTGTAATTCATCATTGACAACAGTAAATCAAAATGAAATTTCACGACGTTTCATATAGGTGTGAATGGAGATTGTTGTTTCCCTTTGATCTCATTGTTTTTTTTAAAAAAAATAACATTTTAATTCTAATGAAATTATAGAAAATGTCAACATATATAGATGATTATTACGTTATTCTATGTGTATATAAGGAACAATGGGTGAATTTTTTTTGAGGGATTTGGCAAATGAATAATGTGTATAAAGGATAATCATTAAAAAATATAAGGTCTATGTGATTAAAATAATTTTCATATTTATAAAAATATAAATAATGTTCCAAAGAATTAACCACTATAACATTAGTGTTTCAAAAGTTTTGAGAATGATAATTAATCGAATATGTACCAAAATTCGAATATTAATGATGATTAATGACATTAAAAACTGGTTAATTTATGATAAAAAGGTATATCTCAAGTGATCCATATTTTTAATGAGGGATTAAATAAAGAGCTGGTGAATGATATACATTATAAGTTCCCAAGATTTTCTTGAGTTATATTTGGTTTGATTCAATGTAATTGTTGTTCTGAATTAAGTATATTTGATCTTTTTTATGGCTTAGGGTGTGTTTTGGTTATTGTATAAGAATGTTTTGTGGAAAAAGAGTATTTTCACTGTTGGTTCACAGTTTGTAAAAACAAAAAGTATTCCTCGAAGAAACTGTGAAAAAAATGGTTTTTGAGGTAGTAGCTTCAACACGGTTTGATATGTCATGTGAGGAATCCATGTGGAGTGCTCCATGAAGCATTGGATAATGCATGATTAAAGACTAGTTTTCCTAATAGCGTGACTAAACCGTTAGTGGGAAAACTATATGATCATAAGATTATGAATCTCACTGGTTTTAAAAATTTTAATGACATGTTTCACCTAATATGTGGACCTAGGAAAGGATTTTACCTTTCTATTTTTAAATGATTCTTCTCCCATTGATTTTAAGGGATTTCAAGGCCATAAGAGAACCATTTTTTAGATCAAAATACCGAAATGAAGATATTCACTACAACCATTATGTGGATTTCATCCTGATGCTTCTTCCATTCTATCATGTATCATTCCATAATCTCTTTACAATATATATCATGTTTTCCTTTGATCTAAACCTATGTGGTGAGATATATAGAGTGGATTATTGATCATCATATATATTTATAGGATATAGATGTCTTTGATCTTGATATAAGTCCTTGAATTGACATGTGGAACTCATGTCAATATCGTTGTGATGTTCATATTTTGGGGATTTACATTGGGAAGACATTATTCATGAAAACGAGGAAGGTGGTTTAAATATAATTACAATAGTCCTGGATTTGAAATGAATATGAAAGATTGTATACATTTTATCAACTATTAAAAAATTATTTTTTATTTAGGTTATTTATATTGACCGACCGTTTTATTGATGATTTGTTAAAATAGGTGTTTAATTGGAGAAATTATCATATGAATAAGGGAATTCCATAATATATTATTAATTTAAGTATATTAACTGTCATATGTAATAATATTAATCCATATAATCAACCATGGGATTAATTATGAGATATTTAAATGAAATTTATGGGATAATTTTTTAAGGATTAATTATATGCCATTAATAATATGATCAATATAATTAATTATGGGGAAAATTATAGAATTTTGAGATTATAATGTGATAGTTAATTATGAAAAATTAATAATGGAACATTGAATTGTGTAATTGATTATATTATTAATTAATTAATTAATGGTTTTATGAACTTATTTAATTTCATTGTTAACTAATCAAATGGTTTTGATTAACTAAATGTTGAATTAGTAATGGGATTGGGGTGGATAATTAATAGGAAAATAAATTATGTGATACAGAATGCGAACATGGTAATTATGAATTGAGAATTACAAATTGTAACATGGCCATCGCACTTATTTGTATTGTGAATGGGAACATGATCATTAAATATTGAGATGTATACATGGTAACCAGGTCCTTGTGATTATTATTAAAGAGAATGGGAACATGGTCGATCTATTGAGGAGAAAGCATGGAAACATGGTAATGTTACATATGTTGTTGATATTTATATATTTGAAAATGTTGCTTCTAAATATGAGATTAATGATTGGAAAAAATGGATCTTCGATTTATGGTCTCAAATGATAATATTCAAAAAATTTCATGAGTTGATTCAGGTAATAAGATATCCTAGCTCCTTATATAATTTAGGCTTCATATAGAAGAAGGAATTAAGATATGGTTTTACCTAGGGAAATCATTGGTCATTATTATGAGATGAAATTAGTATTGTGGTTTAGGTATCCCTGCGAATATTGGAATTAATACAGTTAGATAAGAATAAATGAAAATGTGATATAATATTTATTATTGAATTATACTTATTTCCATATATAACTGCATGACCACTTTTTTTACTATACTTTTTTTAGACACCGTTGGTTGTGGAACATGATTTATAGTCACATGCTATTTGGGATAAATGATCGGTACCCACATATAATATATTGTTGCCTGACTGGATATAGGAAAAGTCCCAAGGATAAGTGGATGGTTGGGGGTGGATATTTGTAGAGGGCACATCCACATGGTTTGGGACCCATTTGTGTAGTCGTAGTGTCCATACATTTAGTTTCATTAAATACAATTGAATTTTTTTTGGAATATCGTGTTTTCCCATATTGTTGAGTATTGTATTTCCTATTTGAGTATCATGTGATAGGATTACTTTTTTGGTTATATATATTATTTAACATTTTTTATTTATTTCCACTTTAATTTTACTTTGATAAATGGGGGTATAGTCAACAGATGAATTTCATACCAGACCCTTGCTATTAGTTGGTACTCTCATGCATATGGGGAAGCAGGCTTGAGGTCATATTGAGGACTGTCTCCTGACACTGTAACATAGAACACAAATAGAGTACAAAATGAATCAATTTATTCACATAAGAGAAAATAGGTTATGAGTATGTTTTTAAACTTGAACATTATTCCTTATTTGTGAGCTTAAAATGAAAAAAATTTCCTGACATGAATTCAGAAGGATTTTATGATGATTAAAATTGATAATTATTTGGATTTTAAATTAAAAAATGGTTTATGATAGTGTGTTTACTCATATTAAAAATACCAATGTTTTGGATGGTTAATGGTAGTGATTGTATGCCGATTTTAACCATTTTCTGAGGGGGTGGTATGAATTATTTTGATTAATATTCTTTTAAGAAAATTTTATAATGTTATAACATGAAACGGGAGGCATGTTATTTGATTTTTATAGAGTATGCATCCACTATACTAGTTGTGGGGATGACTGACGGTTGTTCCGAGGAATGTTTTTTAGTCTAATAACATTATTTACCAATCATTCCATTTATATAATAAGGGGGTATGTTTCTAGATAAAATTACTTTCATCCTGAAATTCATGGAAGGAGACCCCGGGTGAGTCGTAAATAGTATGTCTGCATTTATAAGAGAGTTTCAGTTGCAACACCATCTATATTTTACTCTAGAGGTTGTACCTGAGGGAGATGAATTATGGTATGAGTCCATTGAAACAATACATGAACTTTATAGACTTATAATTATAGGTCAATCATGATGGATTATGATATGATATGGGGATAAGAGTAGCTCTAGATGGACAATTAGTCATGAATGAGGTATAAAAACATTATTTTATGGTTGGAATTCATAGATTGGTTCATGGAGAACATTTATATAAAGATACTGAGATAAGAGAAAGATACTATGTTCATGCATCAGAAACAGGGGAGCATTCCATGGATGGACTATGTTGGATGCGACACATATTTTCAATTCATTGAAAAAAATTTATAATTAGATGAGGAAGATATTGTAAAACGTTTTCATGAGGGACTATAGTGTTATATGATGTCTGAGGTGAATATCATCAGGCTAATGATAATTTTGAATGTGGTGGTTCAATAACTCATTGTTGATGGTAACTTGATGGAGGCTTCCAATACAAGATTAATAGTAGTTACTAGATTATCATGAGGTGTGACATTTGAGATATTAATGTTATGTAATGAAAACATTATCCAAGGTTGTGGGAAGTAGATTACATATATAATAGGGTCAGTTGGATTGAACCGTATTGGGGAGACCTATGATTAGTGTGTCAAGCCAAGAAATTATCATTGGTACTATTCCCATCCTCTAGTGTAGTGTTGATATGGCAACGATTTCCACCATTTATATAAATTATACAAAACATAGTGAGAGACTGGTACTGAAGGAGCATCTTAGTAGAGTAAAAGTAAGTGATGAGGATCTTATAGACCATATTGGTATAGAAGTTTTATTCTTATAGGATAACGTGGTAGATTTAGTGGATTTCATAAATTGGAAACATGGGATAAAAATAATATAAGGTGTCTCAATGGGTTGACATTTTTGTCTAGGAATCATAGAAATACATGGAGTGTATCTCCAGGATGAGGAATTATTTGATGGGATAATATAAGATTCCATCTTTTACTGTAGTTTTATTGGCAACAATTTCATATTCTTTTTGTTCTCACATAAGTACCTTTGGTTGGAATTATGGATTGTGGTGAATTTTGTGTGATGTATAAGTTAATTTTGAATAAAACGACTTTGTGTATGGTTCATCCATGGTTTATACAAACCGTATGATGACCAAGTAGAAACTGTGCGAACTTTTTTTTTCAGGAAGTAGAATTAGCACAGTTAAAGCACGGGTTGATAGGCCATACAAGTAATAATTGCAAATTTCCCCATTAATTTAGTCTCTAATGCAAAATTAGCACACGATATGTCTAAATATGTGACTAAACAATGCAAGTACCGATAGTGAGATAATAAAATTATGGATCTCACTCATATTAAACTTTTACTGATGTGTTTCACATAATATAAAGACATAACCTAGGATTTTGCATTCCTAAGGGTAAAAGAAGGTTATCCAATATTCCCGGTTGGATTCCAAGGCCCTATAAACAATGTTATTTGAGATCAAATGAAACAATGGAATATCACATCCTCTCCTAGTAAGAGGATATCATATTGATGTTTCTCCCATTATTTCATTTATCATTTCCAAATATTTTCATGGGAAATATCATTTATTTCCTTGGATATAAACCAATTTAGTGAGATCTAGATATTAAATTGTGGATATAAACCTAGATTTATGATATATTAATTTATTTGATGATTATTTGTGTTTAGGGATTTTGATTCAAAACTCATATATTGTTCTTGTATTTTGGATATTTCCATTCAGAAAACATTTATCATTGAAATGAATTAGGTGGTCAACATATAATTCCCATAGTCACAGATTTGATATGTATATGCATGATTTCTAATTTATTTAATCCCTTAGCAATTTATATTCTTGAATTGGGTTAATTTGATTGACCAACTTTTTAGTCAATGCTTTGTTGAAATTGGTGATTCATTGGGGAATTTATAATGGTCCTAAGAGATTCACTAATAGATAATAAATTTGGGGATATTGATTATAATACGTAGAAATTAAAATCTATATAATTAAATTCGGGATAAATTATGAGATATTGAAGTTTCTATGATGAGATAATTAATTTTGGAATAATTATGTGCCTTTGATAATACTATTTAGATAATTAAATGTGTGATTAATTAAATTATGATTAGAAAATAGTGAGATAAATAAATCTGTAAAAATAATTATGTAATATTAAATGTGATATTAATTAATTAATTTATTAATTAAATAGGTATTTGAAGAACATAATTAATTATTGTGTTTTATAATGTAAATATTTGATTGACTAATTTTTGAATGAACTATGGTATTGTGGTAGATAATTAATTGGTATGTTAATTATGTGTCAAAGAATTCAAAGATGGTCATTCTAAATTGAGACTTAAAAATGGTTGTATGGTATTCATACTTATGAATAATGTTAATGGGAACATGGTGATTCAAAATTTTTAAGTATACATTGTATCATTGTAATTATGCTTATGAGTAACGAGAATGGGAACATGGTCATTGTATTGAGGAGTAAGAATTGTAACACAGTCATCTTACATACATTTTAGATATCATAATCTTTGGAAATTGGTATTATAAATTTGAAAATAAAAAATTTAAATAATTTTACTCTAGGTTGAAACCTGAAATGACTATATTCAATCTTCAGCATAAGTCAAATCTGGTATTGAGATATCATATCACCATGAATACTTCGAGAAACGACAAGAAGCAGGTCCTATGATATGGTATTAATTATGAAAATTGTTAGGCTCTAGTATGAGAGGATGTTAGTATTGAATTATGGGTATCTTTTGGTACTCTCAGTATTATATAGTTAGATATGAATAAATGAAAATGTGATAAACTATTTAATATAGTATTGTAACTATTTTCCTATAGAACTGCATGCACTATCATTTGACAAGCCTTGTTTTAGACACGATTACTGGTGGCCTAATGACTTGTACTCACACCTTATTCGAGATTATTGATCTCTACATGAACATATTATATTTTTGAAGGAATGGATAAGGGAAAATTCCTTGGTATAGTTGGTTGATTTAGGCAGGAACATGGAGGAGTGAAACATAAATGGTTGGGATACATTTTGGAATTCATGGGGTAATTAATTTTAGTTTCATTATATAAAGTTAACATATATACTAGAATAGAATGTTTTCCATTCATGTTAGTATTATATTTCTTGTTTTATTATCATTTGATATGAGTCATTTTATGGTTATATATATGGTTCCAATTACATGAATTTATTTCAAATGGTCTTTTATATTGATAAATAACGATATAGTCTCCCAATGAATATCTTACTAGATCCTCACAACTATTTGGTAGCCTATAGTATATGGGTAGGTGCCCATAAAGTCATTTGGTGAACTTGCATAGGGAACCGTTGTGTGGCACCCGGGTTAGATGAATCATATGTTCCATTTTGTCATTATAGATTTCTGGAATTCTCAATTTTTACATTCTCCAAAACATTTTCTCAATCACTATCATGAGAACATGATGGCTGAATTTTTTGTTTTGTATCCAAGTCTTCACTTGCCACCTGCGTACTTCTATATGGAATCTGTGTGAGTAGTAACTTTGGATAAACATTATCATTATAACATTCCTTCTTTAAATGAATTTCCAATTTTTCATTTAACTATTCTGGATCGTATGAAAGAAACATTTATGTAGTAAAACTTTTATAACACTGAAAATTTTCAGTGGAAAAGTTCCTTTTATTGGCGGCGGGTTTGATGTTACACCCTAAGATTTTATGATATAAATTAATTTTAAATTCATTGATATCTTCCGTTGTAAGCAAAACCATGATTTGATTTCACTTTATGGAACACTTTATTCACATGGAACATGCGCATCACTATTGATGTATTGTGTTAAAAAAAATTACTAATTATATTGATATAATTCATTTCACGTAATACCGATTATAAGTAATCATCTAAATATTATAACATAGTCATTATAATGGAGTGTATAAATACTTATAATATCCATATAAAAATAATTTCTAAATTAAAATAAGTGATTCTATATATTATGAAAATAAATCATTCTGGATTCAATATAATGTTTAAAATTCGTCTTATATGTTTTCTAGACATGATATTAGAACAAATTAAATTTTTTGGTTAAAATAACTATTTTTCAAAAAATGATGTATTAAATCCTTTTGATTTCACACCCATTTTAAATTCATTTCTTGACACATACTATATTATATTTAATAATAAAAAATTATTCATTGGAATAATTATAAAAAATTTTCTTTAGATAAAATTTTGATATTTTTTTATTAGTTTATAATTTTGATGAATACTAAAATTTTAATAAATTTTAGTTGAAAACAACTATTTTCATTGAAATAATTAGTGAAATTATATTATATTATTGAATGGTTTTAATGTATAAATATAATATATTTTTATCATTATATATAATTTATATCATTGAAATTAATTTTACATCAAATTCCAATGTAAATATATTTCAATCTTTTGTAATGTATTGACAGTTAAAAAACATGTTCTATATTTCTAAAAACATGAATAATTTTAAATAAATTATATTAACTTATATGTTTTGAATTTTGAATAATGGATTCCATATTTTGAATCATTATCCTTAAATTATGTAAATATATGTATTTTATTTTTGGGTATTAGGAATTGTAACATCGTCAATTTTTTTTAATAAGGTGTAAGGGTAAAAAAAGAAATTATGGTTAGAAATACTATTATAAAATTTCCCTAAAAATTTTCATAGTATCCTTGTATAATTTTTCATCTACCTAAATAATTCTTTGTTTTAAATTTTTTCCTTTATAAGCCACATTTATGAGATTATGGCATTTAATTTATTTTATTTAATTAAAAGTAATATTTGTCTTTCTCCGATTTTAATAACAAAACTAATTTCTATATAATGTTATAAAGAAGATAAATTAAGTTATAAATTCTTATTTCGATGAATTTTTTTTATCATGGAAATTTATATGTAACTTTTTAAAAATATTTAATTAACATAAAAGATTATACTTTGATGGTGTAAAAATCAATTAATTTGAAGAGAAATGTATAAAAGAAATATTTTATATTTTTTAATTAATATAAAAAGGCCAAAAAATAAACAATTATTATTTTTATAGTATATCTAGACCATAATCATACATGGATGGAGTTATTGACCATTTCGAACAATATGGATGAAATTGTGACCCTTATATTATTTTATTTAATGTGATGTTAAAGAAGACACATTCATAATTTAAAAAGTAAAAAATGTTTAATGTTGAATTTATTATAATATATATTCCAATAAATTATTTACATGAAATATATTATATTTAAATTTTTCATAGTATTTTATATTTAGTTTTTTTCCGACAAATAATTATATTAATTAATTTCAGAAAATTGAATTAGTAATTATTTTATTAATTGAAATGTCAAATTAATGTTATTAAAAATATTAAAATAAATATAAATTTATCTATATTATATATAATTTATTTTCATGATTAAATAGACCCCACAGGGTTATAATAAAATAAAATTTTGGATGCTAAATTCTTAGGATGATAATTATTAAAATGCATATATTGAATAATGTTAAAATAGACATCGTTGTTGTTTGGTTAAAACAATGTTTTATGAAATTGTTTAAAAATAATTTTTTAAAAGTATTGAATCATTATTATAAGGTATAAAATTTTCAATGTTACTTATTTATTATCTAATTTACAATAAATAGGTAAATATTTTACCATTTTAATAACGAAATATTTGTAATCTTAATTAAAGTTAAATAGAATAAATATGTTTTAATTAAAATTATAAATTTTAAACGGGAATAATAAATTTTATAAAAGTTATTGTTTTATGAGATTAAAATTAAATCTCAACTAATATTCTAAATTGGTTCATTTTAAGGTATTTTATTGGGTTCTGATTTTATTATAAATTAATATTTTAAATATTTGAAAATGATCCTCTCACCACAATTATAAAAGGTCACATCCTCTAACACTTCTTCACATTAATTTGATCATTATATCAGGTTCATACCATAACTATTTTCTCTTATAAACATCCCTAGTTATGTTCTTTATGTTCTTCTCATATGTAAATTTTGAATTTATTGCTCTAAAAGCATATTTATAGGGAGAATGTCGAAAAAGAGGTACTCTCCTCTACTGATTCATTCATAATTTTTTTATTCAAATTCTTATTAATGAGATGCATCATTATTATGTATTAAATTTAGTTTGACTTATATATTTATATGTTAGTACACTTTTGAAACAAGAATATCCCATGATCAACAAGACCTATGAAAAATGAAATCACCATATGTGTGTATGCAGATCATATCGTCTACATGCTATGGTGTAATATTTTTTTAAACTACACCTTACTTAGATGCGAATAATTTTTTTGTAATAATTATATATTAATATTACAGTATTATATTAATTATCAAATATTATACACCAACCAATTCAAAACCATTCAAAAAATATAGGAATGATATCCTCACTCATTCTTAAGTATGACCTAATGTCTCCATGATGTTATTTAATTCATTCTACATGATCATAATGAATAAATTATTATATAAATGTAAATAATGACTAATTATGGAATATATTATGTTAATATCATTTTTATGGATACAAATTTGACCTAAAAAGGTTAAACAAACCACATTAGAAAAAACATTTAAAAAATATAAAGCTGTCAATATACGAATAAGGAGTAATAATGATTGGTTGTTAAAAAACTAGTCATAATATAATTATATATGATAACATAAAAACAGATATAATTCTGAAATAAGTTAATGAATTATATAAATCATTATACATTAGTTTTATATTCATAAAAAGGAAATCATACATAATATAAGGGATTATTTTTTATCAATTATATATATATTGGACCTATACTGTATACCCCAAAAATTTCATTTGTGTGGTGATTATATTGAACAATATTTTTTTATAATTCTTATTATAATGGTCAATATATTTAAATATACATATAATTTTATTTATTTTATGAGTCTGGCGATTCAACTAATTGTTAATTGGTAGGGGATAATTTTTTGATCTCGTTTTTTTCTGAGATTTATTATACGTAAGTATTTAGTATGGGTATATTTTTCATCCATGCCCATGTTTTTTGAAAATGTATCTATAAAATCGTTACTATTATTATATGTATTATTAAATTATTTTTTACCCATTTTTTATATTGACTACATCGATTGGATAGAATCATTCTTTCATTTACCATACAAGGTACTTTTTGTCTTTTTTGCAAAATTAACCGGAGAATGTTTTCTTAAATTATACAACACTGAGTGATTATTAGGCTTTCATAAACACTAATTTCCATGTATTTTCAAATAAAATATTTAGATTACATTTTCAAGGAAATTATTTTCTTTTGGGATCTTATGGAATTTTTAGAAAGGGAAACTTTTATAGAGAAAAAAGTATATTTTCTTCTATAATTAATTTAAAGTATTTTATCAAAATTATTTCCCTTATAAGATGTTATTATCTAAAAAGTATAATGATTCAATCCATGTTATTAATATTATTTTATTTTTTAATAATGTAATGATATTTATAGAATTAAATTTTTTATGGATTAATATGGCATGATGTTTAAGAAACCCATTTTATTCATTGTGTTACTCTATAATGAATGATTAATATTTTTTTGGAACATGTAATAACTATTTCATTATGATATAGGTTGGAATAATATCCCCATACAATTCTTTGAGTATATATTTCTAACACTGGTGGTAGAAAATAATGGAATAGAAAGTAGATTTGGTTCAGTAATACTGGACCAAAACAACAAGTATACCAGGTTCAACAATAGAGAGATTTAACAAGGTTTGAAATCTATTCAGTAATGGACTTTTCCTGTAACAATGGTCTTTCCTATGATACTTTTATAATATTATAATGATTTCCTATGATTTTTTGTCTTGTAATAGTTCATGTTTTAAGCCTATTATATGTTATCATTGTTAATGTTCATTTACAATTTATTCCATATGTACAGCAATGATTTATTTTATGACTCAATATTGTGATATTAAAAATATATGTTCATGTTATTACATTCTTATTTTTATGTTTTGTATGATTATTTCCAAACATAACCTGACTGATTATTTGATATCAACCTTTTCATATGTTTTGTTTTCACCAGATTATAACGAATTGTTTTATATTGTAAAACTAAAGGTGAATATCTTTATGAGAGATGTTAAATTTCCTTCCCCAATATAGAAGAATTATTTCTAAGATTCCAAATGTACTAAAATAATATGTAATTCAGTTTTTTATTTTTATAATGTATTATGTATTTGTCATGTGAAATTTATTTTCCATGTACAAAATGCTTGGGTCCTTTGATTTGGTCTCACTAATATTCCTGTTATCGACATGTATATAATTAATAGTTTATTTAGAAATTACCTTCATCACTTTATGAAAATATTTATAGATAATATTATTATCTACTCAATGTTAATGTTAGATAATGAAGATCATAAGAATATTGTCATGAATAACCTATTAATTTTTTAGTATTTATTAAAAATTTTCCATGTGTGAATTATGGATGTGGAATGATTCATTATTTTATAATTTAATCTCATGAGATATTATATTAATAGATTTATTGAATAAAATAGTTATTTAATATTATTAAATAAAAACACTATGATAGAGATCCAAAGACTTATTTTTTTGTTTGATATTATAGATGATTTTTTCCTAATTTTTCACATATAATGATTCCTACCATTAGATGAAATCACAATGGTGTTAATTTTTTGGACATATTTATTTAAGTAATATTTAACGGAACTAAATATAATTTTAATCGGTGAACCTGTTCTTACACTACTCATCAATTTAGAAGGGTTTTTATTCAAAATATATGTAACAAATAATATATTTTTTTTCATTAAAATTTATAAATATATGGTTATAAATTATTCCTCATTAATAATGATGTTCCATGAGTAAAATTACCCATCTATAGATTTGGAGTCTGATATTGTAATTTTTTCATTACTTATTTTGAGTAATTATATTTATAGTGAATGTTTGATATATATGTTCATCATAAATTGATAATGTATATTTCCACATATAAATAGTTAAATATATCCCAGAGAATATGGGTGGATATGAATAATGATTATGAGTACTCCATACATTTCCCCCATGGGAATGAGAACAAGGTGAAACATGATCTATGGTGAAATGATATGGAATGATAATTCACTATGATTTAAAAAAAGGAAAAAATTTTCAGGATTATAAAAGGAAGGATATTTAAATTATTATGTAAGTAAAAGAATAATATATTTCTCCAATAAATTTTCAATAATATGTAAATGTATTGATTAATGATATGTAAAATAAATATATTGAGATACAAAAGATGTGTGAAATTTCCCTGAGTAGAAACTGGTATTTTTGTAGAATGATATTACTTAGGAGAATTTTATGTTTAATGTTCATAAACAATATGAAGGAATATCTATTGGATGTGACTCATGGTTCAACATTATGTATCCATCCTTGAAGTACAAATATGAATAGAGTTCTTAAAGAGTATTTGTAGTTGGACCATTAAAGGGATATATTTATATGTATGTATCTCAGTGTATTTTATTTCAGTATTTTAAATCTAAGAGAATATATTATATGTGTATGTTAAAACAAATACCAATTCCATAATGGTAATTGGAATACGTCACCCTTGATATTTTCATCGTACTCACAAAAACATCAAAACGGTATAATGAAATCTGGGTTGTAGAAAATCACATAATGATTTAATCACACTTCATTTCCATGAGATAATTTTTCCCTTATTTTCATATTTCTAGTATATAAATTATGAAAATGTTATGTTCTCATATAGTGCGACATTATATTTCAGTTTTAGTACAAATTATAATCCTTATAATTATTTTTAGTATAAGATAACATTTAAAATCCCAGAATATATTATAATGTATAGTTATATGTATTAATATAGTGTTTAGGATCATCATGTTCCTTGGGATTAGTTTCCATACAACAATAGCTTTCACTTGAGATTTCAGATGCCACTTTATGAATCCATATGTGCCAACAACTGTTGAAATCCAACATGATTGGATGAGATAATATGTTTTAATGCTTTGGGAACCGAGATAGCTAGAAACATGATATATAATGTTATATTTATTTAGAAACACATTATGTATTATCATAGTTTATAGATTATTTATACAAATAATCATCTTTATTACCAAAAATTTAAAGATAGTGAGAAGGATTTTAATTGAATTTATCAACGGATGAATATTATGATATTCAGATATATTTGTAATTATATCATTTTGAATATTATCACCTTTAATATTTTTTATTCAATAGGGATGGTATCTTATATCATGGAACTTCCATAAATCCACTCTTATGTTTAGATGTGTTTCGTGTATATCGACTATTTATGTACATTCACAATCCATCACATGTACTATAAATTAAGGTCATAATGCTGGAACAAGATCATTCATATGAAAAGGATATGAATATAAGACTACAATGTTTATTTAATAAAGAAGTAGAAAACTCACATATTGAAATATCTTTGGATAAATCACAAACATGAATAAGAAACATGATAATCAGAGAATGTAATGTAACAAATATATGATAAAATATTTCTATTAGAGTGATCAATTTCCTAGGATAAAGTAATTCTTATGGGAGTATAATTTAACATCATGAAATTATAGAATATATATTTCTTTAAATAATATTATTTATTTTATATATTGTTTTAAATAAATCAACGAGTATAAACATGAAATTGTATATCAATGAATTATGAATATTTAATTAGAAAGTTATATCATATCTATTGGATTTGAGTGAATTAATAGGGGAAAATAAATTTTTAAAATTATAATATTTTCAAAAATTATCAAATAGATTCATTGGTTATCAATTTATTATAAATAAAAATAATGAAATCATTTTGATTAATGTTACAACTTGGTAAAGGGTAAATTATGGTAATTGAGGTTAAAAATATTTGATAAGGCCATAAATTTGGATAAAACACTTATTATATTAACAAAATTAATCCATTGTCACCATAATCCTGAAAATTATTATATTAATATTGATTATTCTAAGAGAATTAGTTATATAATTTATTAAGAGATGAAATTTACAATTTTTCACTCAGAGAGATTTAAAAATTTCATATTTTTTCCATATAGAAACAAAATCATGTAGTTAATGAATTTAAATGTTCACACTGATATTATGAATTAATTTTAAGGATGGAAATAAGGACAATTTTTTTAATTATACATTTATATTAAATTACTATGCAGCATTAATGCAATATTTATTCAATTAATTAAATTATACAATAAATTATTTTAAAAAAATAAAAAAATTTATTTTTTATAGTGTTAATATAATTTTTAAGGTTAATGTTACATATTATTTTGTTCATAATAAATTATATTTGAATTCCAATTGTTTCATTTATGTATTTCATGTTAAATTAAATTAAAATTTCCCAAATTATAGTGTTTTATATTTTATCAAAATAATATTTTATTTATAATTTTAAAAACATAAAAACCTCTTAAGGTGAAAAGGATTGTATGATATGATCTAAAATATCCTCACATGTCCATTTGTGAGAAAATTTTTACAATATATTTAAAATTGAGAATCATTAATAAGAAAAACCCAGTTACAATTGTTAAAGTTAAAGTAGGTGAACAAATGTGTTTTACAAAATGAAAAGGAATAAAATTCCACTAAAAGCATACCAATGTTTATTGATTTTTATATTACATCTATATCCAATATTAATATTAAAACTATGTTAATTTTGTAGAATTTATTTTTAGATTTTCTTTATTATATTTTAATATTTTACGGAATTATAAGTGTGTCATTTCTCATCCTTATAATTAGACACCCATTATTTAAGGTTTTCAAATAAATTTGAGATTTATAACTCACCCATAACATGCCAAAAATCCATAATAAAATTATAATCCACATTATGGGTGATTTTTTATTCCCAACGAAGAAACAACATTTTTTTAAAAACATATATAAGGGGTTAAACCGAGGATGGGGAGGTTTGAACATATAAAATGGATATTGGACTAGATATAAGGGTTTTATGGGAAAATACAATTGTTATCATGATTTTTTATGATTCTGTTATAATGATAAAAATTAAGATATAACTACCAAAAAAATAATTTAATACCTTCTACTTGTGTTATGTATAGAGAATCCATGTTTTCATTTTAGTTACCACACTCATTGTACCGAATACACAAAAATAATGTTTGTAAGGAAAAATTACAATTTTTATTTAATTGAAATATAATTCACATTTCTAACAATGTTTCTAAAATAAATTAATATTCTTTTTTCATTTCCTTATTTATTTTTTAATATCATTTTTACCTATATTTTATTTTTTATAAATCAATACAAAACGAACATGTTTTTTATGATTTAATGTTACATTAAAATTAATGTTGCATGAACCTGTGAAAAATAGGTGAGTATAATACAAAACAGTGTCATGTAAATACAACAGTTTCACACTTTGGAGATAGTGTTCATTCGATTTGTGAAAAATTTATTTTTATGGTCCTCCACTATGATATAATTTTAATGAATGTGCTTTGTGAATGTCTTATTTGCTTTTTGAAATTAATTGGCGCATTAACCTATAAAATAAATTATAGTTTCATGCCAAAGGTGATTTCAAATAAACTATTATCAAAAATCCAAAATATTGTGTGCACGGTTGATACCACTAGAGAATAAATTATGAAGTTTATGTTGTATATATTAATTTAGGGGTACCTCAATTCCAAAATTTATCTCCCAATGAATTTACTATGGAACTTATTTTTGAAATAGTTCAAAAAAATTATAGCTATGTGAATTAGAGTTTGAAAAAGTCAGTTTTCAGAAATAAAATAACCACTATCTATTAAGAAAGATTTAGATTCTTGAAACATTTTATTTCCATTAATGTTATTGATTCATAAATAAAATAAGTTTCTTTAAAATATTATGTGTCGTTTGAGAGTGATTATGTTTCAAAAAAACTGACTACATTCACAAAGGTACAAGAGTTGTTCGAGGTGAATTTTTTGATCATTTATTTGGATAGAACAATACATTCAAGGTTATATACCGTAGAATACGCTCTTAGACGAGTCACATTGTTTTAGGAAAACCACTAATATGTCCAATCAATTTTTTAGACCTTCAAGCTGCAACACTAATAAATATATCACCATATGTAGAGAGTAAGGGGGAGTAGATGGATGTAATATGTATGAGGCAACGTGATAACCCTAAAATAACTAGAAAGGAAGTGATCTTATAATGGAGTAACCATTTATAATGAATTATAATCCACACAATATACTGATCTTATTAGAATTAATTATGAATGAAAAACATTATCCATATTCTCCATAGAATATTATCTCTTTGGAAAACTAATTATGATAGTTTTTTTGTGTTTTTATTTTTTTTATATCGGTGTTTGATATTTTCACAATTACATCGGATAGGTTTAACAATCTCATACCAATATGGGGATGAGATCTGTCTCATTAAATGAAATATTTGATTCCATGATTCACCCATCCCCTTATAGGTTGTTCCATGATATTAAAAGTGTATATTTGTATGTTTTCTATGTTTAATATATCATCTATTTTTTTAGGAGATTTCAGATAATATTAATAGAGTTCCATTTTTCATTGAAGTGAATGATAGATTTGGAATAACATAATGATATCTCGTCTATGATCAATTTGGATGGATGTTCAATATAGAATAGTTTAAAGGATTCTTGTTAGTGATTTGATGAGTCTTTAAATAATATAAATATAGATTAAAATATATGTTGTAGTTTCCAAATATCAAATATATCATATTGCATCAAAATATTATCTAGTTATTTTTATGGTGATGAGTTTCACTATAAAAATTTTCACACGGGATAAACTAGAAAATATATTAAAAGGTTATAAAAATATGAATAAGAACTGACATTATGTTTTTTATATCTAGATCGATGATCTGAATATTCATCTAGATAATTGTGAAGATAGTTTTTGTAATCTAATTACTAATGATGTCGGAGAAATTCAAGTACTTTTGTAAGAAGGAAAATATAATGAAATTTAATTGAAATTATTGTGAAATGTTCATCATCAATATAATCCCAATGTGTCATCCATTAAGGAATGAAATATTTTAAATATTTTTTTATTAATGTTCATTTAATTAGTTTTGTTATTTATGAAGTTACGTAAAAACTAGATGCTTCACAAGTTGATGTAAAAAGGAAATGGAATAAAAATTCATGGAATAAGATGAACATTAAATATTGTGTGTTTATGAAGGTGATGTGGATAATGTACTCGTTTCAATTTTTCAATAAGAAATTAATTAGAGTAAATGGGATATTTAATGCAAAAATCCTTTGGGTTTCCTTTGGTGGGGTAATATAGGGAACCATTCTGCTTAGTGATCAAGGAGATTTGATTATGTTGAATGTGAAGTATAGATCATATGGTGGCCTCATATGTGGTTTCCACAAAATGCATAATTAAAATTTCGAATCAAATTATATAGAAAGATCTTTGTATCCAATGAGAAACATGAGGATTAATATTTTGTTGAGTATATATATAACTAGTTCAAATCTGATCATGATTATTCCATGATGGATACGTGTTAAAACATGGAACATATGAAGGAGGAATAAAATTATATGGATGATGGTGTGGATTTTGAGGTTGAACAAGAGGGTTCCCTATATGATCATGACACTAATGAAATGAAAATAGAAATAATATAGTTTTTTGAAAGATTCATTTGAGTATGTGTATTATATTGAAGCAATGATTTATTAAATACATTTAGATATAAAAAATATTAAACAACTCCATAATTATTGGAATAGGGTGTGGAGTATAAAAAAGTGAGTGAGGAGATGTAAATATTTATAAATAACTATACAACAATATTAGTGGAAAATGATTTGATAAATAAGAGATTTATGAAGAAAGCATTTATTTAAAGAGGGAATCTGAAACAGATTCAAAATTGATGGGAAAAAGAATAAATTACATTTCATGTAGTTTTCAAACGTATATATTTTAGGAGTTAAATGTTGTTTTCAAGATGCAGAAAAATAAATGAATGATCAAGGTTTAATGTTTATTGGATAAAGAGGAATTTTTTGTGATATAGAAACATCACGGGACAAATATGATATGGTAAAAATATAAGGGAGGAGAAAATTGGAAATATCACAAAGGAACATGATGTCCTAATAGATATAGCTTTGAACATAATAGAATTATAGATAAAAATAATACAAAATTAAACAGATATGATCTATGATAATATACATGGAAAAAATAATGTTACATTTTTTGAAATTAATGATATAATATATTTCCACTTATAAAAATTAATTTCTATGGTATTTTTGGACATACCATATCCAACTATAAAGAGGTAAGGAGCTATCCAGATAGTTGGGAAAAGGAAATTCCAATAAGGATAATGAGATCATATCATTGGAAAAGAAAAGTTTACATATGGTAAATTTGGATTTTCTGAAATCCAACCTCATAGATATCGTGTCATAATTTTAAAAGAATGGTAAAACTAGGATTCTTTATGTAGTATTCTCATCAATGGTGAAATGAAATGCAATTTTATTAAAACATTTTGTGATAGATATTTATGGCATAGTTACATTTAGAAATGATGATACCTTAATGAAAAAATATAATGGAAATAATGAATTACCAAATTATGAGGTAATGAATATATATGTTCTCTACATGGATGAATTACATCAAAATATCCTATGTGGTATTCAACTCGAGAACACATTTCTATTTGAGGAATTTAATCCAAAAGGGTGCACCATAAATGTAATGATATACAATTATGTCACAAAAGGCTAGAGGAATAATGGTAATATATACTAGGTTGATAATAAATAAAACACATTTTTCATAACAATTGAATTGGAAAAATTATTTCTAACCTAAGTTTGGGTGACATTAATTAACTTAAAATAGAAAATTTAACCAAAAAAATGATGTTGATGATATTCCCAATAAAATGTGGTACTAATAAAATACATGTTATTATAACATTCTAGGAAAGAGGGTTTATAATTTCTATCCGCAAATTAAGAAATGGTCATTAAATCATCTTGATCTATATCACACATATGTATGTGTTCTAATATATGTGGTCAGAAGATATGATGATTTGTACATACTTATTATTAGTGTTTATTATATTATAATTGAATATGTGATATATATAATGTGAAAATGAGATTTTGTTGACTACCTGTAGAGTCATATATTTTTATTTTGGAATGAATCTTTCCACATAATAAAGATATTACAATTTGATAATATAACATTATACACATCCATTAAATTTTAAAATTACCCCAAAAAATTAGATAGTGTAGGAGTATTATTCAATGATAACACCTCATAAAAATGGGGACATAGATTATAGATAACAACATGTTAACAATATGTCAAAAACTATACTGATTGAGAGTTATGATTATATTCAATATATCAAAGAGTTCATTCATGTTGTATTGTGCTATCAGAATTAAACAGGTATTTCTATAGGGGGAATAGGGAACCATGAGTGATTTTGAATTTAAATAACCAATCACTAAAATACTTTCATGTATTTGTAAGTAAATGATTCCACCGAAACAATCCATAAAATCATATAATGTATGGTGATGTCAATTATGATGGGATATTCCTTAGACAACCAATGATGAGTAAAGCTACTAAATAATACAATGGTAATCTTATAATTATGATGGAGAGAAAATATGTTAAATCATTGAGGATAGAACTATGAATAACTATATGAGATAATCCACTGATATGATTATAGATGATGAAGAAGGTGAAAAGGGGATAGATCCAAATATTAAAATGACAGAACACCTGGAAAAAATTTTCGGATCTGAAAATGATAACGATTCAGAAGTGGAATCAGATGAGAAAACCATATAAAAAAAACTATACTGAACCTCATAAGTGTAATTGGAGAGAATAAGTAGATCAATCCAAAATCACAATGGATTAGAAAACACCTACATAGGCAAGTAAAATGTTGTATGGATAATTCATTAATCTCAAATCTGTTGTGAAACCAAACCCATTTGAAGGTGCAGTTAAGGATGAATAATTATTTAATGAAGAGAATGAAAAAATGAATCATATAGAGAAAAAACGGAAATTCGAAGTTGTTAGGAGACCAAAAAAAGATAATCTAATTAAAAAAACTGAATCTTAAAAATAAAATTTTATGAGATAGAAACTGTGATCAGAAACATGGAACACTTTTTGTGTAATATATATTCATAAATTAAATCCACTGATGTTGATAAAATAGTTTCTCATGTAGATTGACTATATTTGAATAGGATATTCCAATCCATGATGTTTTAAAGAGGGTAAAATTTTTATCCTCGATATTTCAATACAACCTTACTAAATTAATTTCCTCATGAAGAAGACCAAAAAGATCGATCATTGTGATTTATGAATAATATTGATGAAACAATGATTTATTGATTAAATAAGGCTATTTATATCATAATGTATGAACAAGAATCATCGTATTCTATAAGTGGTTGTAATTTGAAAATGAAATAATTTAAAAACATAAATTCCTGAATATAATATCTATGGGAATAATTATTTTGGGATCATTTTATGGTTATTATAATATTGGATGATATTAAATTTTGTAGAACCAGGAATGGATCAATTCATGAATTTTATAATAAAAATAGATTTAAATGTGAATTTCTATTGATTGGTGAAATCCATAATTTTGGGGGATGTAGGTGATTCAAAATAAGTACAACACATTCATATACAAATAAAATAATGTAAGAGAGCTTATGAATAAATTCAATATGAAAGAATCCGAAAAACTGTTGACTCCCCTCATGATGGAGGAAAAAATAAGAAATCACATGAATATGGATTATCTGGGTCCCACCTTGTATTATAGGACCATTGGAATCTTATTATATTTTACTACAACACTACCATATAATGACTTTGTAACATGTTTAATAGGTCGATTTAAATGTATGGTGAATGAAAATTTGTTACCACAAGTTAAAAGAATCGTAAAGTATATTGAATGTAATATTTTATTTATGTTATACTATAAAATTTCAAAGATATAATGAATTATAATTTTTTTTGTGTTTCCTGGTATGACGATGTGGTGGATTTAATTTCTGTAATCGGGAGATCATTCATTACAAATAATCATGTGTGGGATTGTTGAGTTCAAAACACTAAATAAAATTCTATTAGTATTTCTAAAGAACAGTAAATCACTATAACAATGGCATGTACTATGATATTACATATAAGAAAATAATTTTCTGATTTTGGTGATGATGTGAAATTGATGATTTTGATTCTCATTATTATTAATAAAATGATCGAGAAAAAAATATAGCTCAACACTATCATGAAAAACATATAGAGATTGGATATCACTTCATCAAGGAAAAATATGATAAAATGAGTGATTAAAATGCATCATGTTGGAACTAATGATCATGTGGGTTAAATCATGACTAAGCCTTTGGAAACACTAGTTTTTTAGAAAAATCAGTTGAGTCTCAGTGTTATGATATTTCTCATTCCATGAGGAGGCTCTGATTTACCATCTCCGATTATTATTATTATTTTAAAATATTTATATATGTTATGTAGGTTTAACCTTGTTATACTTTCGAGGAGTGTTAATATTGTGAAATGGAATAAAAATATATGTTGTTTGGGTTTATTTTCAAAGCTTATGAATGGTGAGATTCATAGGATAAAAAATATGATGGATTGTAGGATTTTAGGTTTGGGTTAAAGAAGAGGTGTGTAGTCTCTCGATTCATGAAATTATCTTCTGATACATTGTTTTTATAAATATTTTTTTTATAACATGGTCATGGATTTATGGATGAGATATTTAACACCTAATGGGTTTTTAGGTTGTTTCACTATGAATATTCTCAAATAAATTCTCTAAAAACTAATTTGGGAGGTTATTTGAAACAAGGGTTTCAATTTAGGAAATAGATTGTATTTTATGTTTTTTTCAATACACAATGGGTTGATAAATGAGTTATCTTGATTTTCGGTCAATTTGGATTTTAGGATAGCATCATTGAATCATGTATAAGGTATGTGTTTAATGATATTTTAAAATGTTAAATCAAAATAAATGTTATTAGAGATTGTGAAATATAGTAGTGTTTTATATAAAATATTTTCAATTGAGTAAAATAGTTGTGAAAATGTATAACTATGTTGCATATATATTCATGAAAGTTTTCTTTCAGGGTTTCATAATTGAAATACATATGATGAATTTGATTCATTTTGGTTTTGATGTTTTAGGAAAACAAGATTTTTTGAAACCTTGAAATTCAGTAGAGCTTCACACGTATGGTGACATCAAATAAAAAAATATTATTGAATCATTAAAGATACAGAAAAGGTTTATGGAACACCATATAGTTGAATGAAGGGTCATATAAATCAACAAAATGGTATTTCTATCCATTATAAACAGTAAATAAATCTTTCTCATGTAATATAAAGAGTCAATAATTGAAGAAATAGTTTTGTGGTGTAGATTTTTAAAATGTACAGTATCACAATGTAGTTTTTTAAAATGAAAATATAATATTTCTATAAAGACCAAAAGAGATCATGAAAAATTAATTTTTACAGAAGTTATAGTTTTGAAACAATGTGTATGTTGAAAGAAAAAAATAAATTTGTTCATGAGTGTGTAAAAGTGGCATGAAAAACATACTAGTTTAATCAATATTCAAGTTTTGATGAAAGTGTTTGATTTGAAAATTTATTTTCATGGAACAGTGAAATCAAAATATTCGACATTGGATTATGGTGCAAGAAGAGTCTCGTGATACTTAGGGATAATGAATTATGTTTTCAATCCACTAAAACATCCATTATTTATATGAACTGAGAAATTATTCACCAAATGTAGTGATAAAGGGGGAGTCAATGGATGTTATCTATGGGACAGTGTTTGATATCCCAAAAATTATTCCAAAAAATGTGATCATGAAATAGAGACACCATTTATAACCAAATTATAATACACAATATCCATTGAATATTATTGTATTTAAGGAAAACTAAAACATTGTTGGCATATGCTCTTTGAACAAGCCCTTTTTGGTGATCTAAGAAAAACTATTTTGTTGTGTCTCAATTTCAGCATATTGGTTTTTTATAATTTCATGAATCCATCACATGGGATTATAATGTTACTACCATCAAGGGGAAAAAAACTATTGCAATCAATGAAAAAAATTTCACCCTAATTCAATACTCCGCACTCAGGGTGTTCCATGGTATTAAAAATTTCATTATAGGATTGGAGTATTGAATGAGATGATGTGATCCCCATTATATAAGTCAAGAATAAAGATATTTCCATGGAAAATAATTATATTTAAGGGATGCATTTATTTTTATTAAAGAAAATATAATTTATTCAGAATGAATAAAAAATATAATACTGGTTATGGTGGTGGGAAAGGTCATTGTCTCATTATATGTTAAAAAATTCATTTTTGTATTTTATAATGAAATTCAAACAATTATTTAAAAATATATCCTTTTAAAAACAGTTAAATTAATTAAAAACATGAAAAATATTTGGAAATTATTTTATTTCAATATTAAATCATTAGAAATATATTATCCACAATATTTTCATGGGAGGGAATGTGTGGGATGAAAAACATTAACAGGATTTTTAAAAGAATGTCTCTTACTATGAGTATGACTCATAATGAATGTTCTTAATCTTTATGAATTATAAAATTCTTTAAAAATTATACATTATAAGAGAAATGTTTCATGTTTATAATCCCTTTTACCTTGTTATATTCATTTCCATACCCAACTATGTTTCTGTCGGACATTTTTGTGATACTCATCTCATTTTCCCAAAAATGACATCAAAAGGACGATTATGGTCAAATGTGAAAATTATACATTATCATTATACTAATAATATTGGGTTTTTTTTAATATTTTATGTTAAAATATATTATTATGACTATTTATAAAATAGGTTTATGAAATATAAACAACATTACCATCATGGAGGTGGTCGATCGTATGTACACATGTGTTACATTTACAATATTCAACCATAATTATTGAAATAAGGGAAGTATTAATTTATATTCATATATTTATCATTGAATCATATATATCATATTATATATTTAAATATTATTATATATATAATACATGTGGTTTGGTTAGGATGAGAAAATCACTTCGCTTCATGTTGTTGGTAGTCAACATGTACGCACAAATGATGTTATCATTTTTCAATCAATATAAATGTAAGAATGAAAATGATATAATATTTTTTACATATGAAAAAAATATAATGAATATAAATTAAAGAAATAATTAAATCCATTGATCATAGGATGTAATGTAAAACAAATTACTTGTTTTTTATGTGGTTTTCACTATACACATGAACATCATTTTCATTTCCCTTTTGATGGAATAGGGGAACTTGTGTAGGTGATTTCATTAAAATAATAACATATAATTTTATTGGTTATATTATTATTATTATTTACTCATTTTAAATAATATATAAATGTCAAACAATAAGAAACTATACAAAAATTCTTGGATAAGAATGACACCTCCCATTCATAAAACATCTTATGGTTAACACCATATGATTTCCATGGATGATTTTTTGATAATACCATAGACATTGGGAAAATGGTATCGAATTCAAGAAAAAATATTGTAATGGAATGTATTATCCAAATGTTTCAAAATGTGTGAATAAATTTGAATAAGAGGTCCCCATTAATTATTTAATGGATCGATACTGTTGAATTTTTTAAAAATATGAAATTAATATATATTAATTACCACATTAAAATAAAAAAAATTAATTTTATTCAATTCTATGATTAGTATTATCCATAAAAATCTCATATAAAACAAATTAGATATTATTAGGTGGGTTTTAACACTTATAATATTATTTTAACATGTTTTCATTTTTTTTATAATTATTATAGTATTAAAGATAATATTATTTTGTGGTAATGAAAGTTAATAAAAAATGGGTAAAAAATGGGCCATGGTTTATTTTTTCACCATATCCCAATCACATTGAAGAAAATTATATTTTTTTATCATAATGACATTTAATAATATAATATTTATTATAAAATAACATTAATGTTCATTAAGTAACTATTAATTAATTTTAATTTTAAATCCCCAACACGACAATATAATTCGAATAAAATGAATATAAACCAGTATAATCTGTATTATTTATCTTCAAAAAATCTACAAAAGTAATAATTCATTAAAAACATATTACTTTTAAAATTTTAAAATAAATCATTTTATTTTTCTATGAATTAAATAAATTTTTTATTGGTATTGCATCTGAATTTATTATAATTATTTAATAACTAAGAAATAGAAATTTATTACCATGATATATAGATATTATTTTTCATTAAAATTAATATTTACAATCATTTATTACATGTTTTAAATTTTGTAAAATATAGACAATGAAACTATGATAATGACATTTGTGAATTCTTCTTATATAAAATATTGTAAGTGTCAACATACAAGTAATTTTTGAAAAATTTCCATATTCTAATTTATATAAATATGAAACAAAAATAATCATCCAATAACATTTATTTATCTCATATTGTTACATTATATTACTTGCCACATTATTTTTACCATGGATTTACCCATTTTAACTTTTTTGTGATAATTTTTTCTATGATTACAATTCATAATTACTAAAACTAAAAGGGAAATATCCAAAAAATATTTAATTTTTGATAAAATTTATAGAATAGTTTCTTTAGGATTTAAAACATAGGACTGATATAATATAGTTTACAATTACACCTTAAAAACATGTTGAAAAATTGTTTTTTGCAGAAAAATGTGATTTTAAGTACAATAAATATTTTTATGCTATTTTCTTGTGTAAAATCAATTAAAAAGGATATAATATGATTTTTTTTCTTCAAAAGGAACTAAATAATGTTTTAATGTTTTTAAAATATCTGAATTTAATTTAAAAAAAATTCATTAGAGACTATGATTTTAAATTAAAAACAATATATCTCACTATTCATTTAAAAACCGATCATTTCAAAAATTATGGAAAATTTATATTTTTTTATAATCAACATGGTGGATTAAAAATGATATTACTTTTTAAGAATTAAAATACAATTTTTTTAGTTTACAATGTTAAATAAATCATTTTAATAAATGTTATATAAAATTTTTTACATTAATATTAAATAATATGATTATATTGATAATAACTAAATAATTCACGAATACTAATAAATTAAAAAATAATCAATTTTATAATTAATTATTTTATTACATTCATCGATCCTTTTTGAAGTTTCAACTATGTAATTTTTTTCCGTAATCAACCAACTATGGTTTCCAATCCCTAATAGAATTTTCATTTTCACATTTTTCTTATTCAAAATATTTGTTTTTCTATAATACAAAAACTTATTGAGTAACATATTTCCATAAAACATTTTACCTATTGTGATGAATATAAACTAATTATTCCTCATATGAAATTTCATCATTTAAGTAAACTTGCACATAGTGTTAAAAAGGAAATAAATCTGTCACATATTTTCATAACATTTAAACATAAATTTTATTTAATAAGAATAATCATAGAGGTATGGCCCCTCAGTTAGAATCTATTCAAAAATTATACATGATTTTGTAATATAAAATTAACCAAGGACATAGATTACCCTTTTTAACAAAACATGTATCACTTTTCCAATGATATATACTAATGAAAACATGATCAACAAACTAAAAAAAGACCATTCACATAGTTATCCACATAAGCTTTCTAACTAATATGAGATATCCACAATTTTTTTTGAATAATCATTATATTTTCATCATTTTTTTCTATTATATATGTCCAAAACATCATTAATTCTCCTAATTTATCAAAAATAATCTATACCATGACCTTTTATTCTATTTAATTCCGTAAATTGTCTAATAATTATACAAGAATAAAAACTATTATTATAAGAATACTAAAATGATGAATAATGTCCTTTTCATCTTCTTTTGTCTAACACCCCACCATGTGAGACATATAATTACTACATCAATTTGGAAAAACCATGACCTAAGTATTTCCTCCTTGTACACCAAATGTAGTGGACTTGTATCAGGTGTCTAAAATGATCTACGAGGAGACTATACCCCAATATCATGGTGCACAACCAAAATTAAAACAATCATACAAATCAGTGTAAGTGGAATGAAAAAATAAAATGGACATTTTATAATAAAATGAAATGTAATAAAGAAACGAACCTCAATGTAACATATATAACCAACCAACCACCTTGTCAACAACATAAATGAACAAAAATAAAATAATATAAAAAATGGTTGGACCTAAACTCCATGAAAAATCCTTATAATCAACTGATACCTCTCAAGAAATCTCGATTGACTTAAAATACTCAATGTGATCCTATACCGATGTATTTTCCCATAATAAACATGTGAGCATTTCTTACGTTCCTAAGATCAAGGGAATGGTGAGCATGGTGTGAGTAAAAATAATTATTCCACCACCAATGATGTATATTGAAAATAAAATTATGAGAGTCCGTTCAAGAAGATAAATAATGAAAAAAACTTATAGGAAATAGAATCAAGACAATGAATCAATATCACATATAGTTCCCACTAGGCAATGTTTTATAAAGTTAAAACATCACCAATCAAACATATAATGACATAAAACATCCTAATCAACTATAATACAAGTGTTAAAAAATTTAAATGTCTATGAAGGGAGTTCCATTTCTTATCATGTCATAGAGGATGACCACCTGCATCAACATTACATATTGTAGGTACAAAATTAAACTTTTCCTAGACTGTCAGTCTGAAAATAGATCAAATATCAACATAAATAATCTATCATGGATGTAATATCAAATTTGAAACAAATAATATTAAATAATCAGTATCGATTCTAAATATCAGTTATATCAACCCATCAAAAAATATAATGGTAGTTCTTATATCCTTAGTCCAATATCCATCGATACACGACATATGTGGTGCTAATAGCATCAGTTTGGCACATCCTATAGAGGAAGAGAATCATTTCAACATCCATTTAAACATGTTATATAGTTGTCACCTAGATAATCAGTCTCGATCTCTTACTATGATGTATACGATCAGTTTCAAGTTCCTAATTCTGACACCATATCAATAGTGCAATTCATGGGGTGGGAGAAAATTTCCCTCACCTAACCCATATACACCATCATTTATAAAAGAATACAATCAACATCATTCCAATATAAAATGATCAGATAAACTAAAAAAACACTTTCTAAACCATTTACACTTACTAACGTTCTAATGGGCCTTCAAAACAATAAAATTTCTCAAAATATTCCAACCCCTTTTTACATTCCAAAGGTAACTAATCCGGAAACCATTATCCAATAATTGTGAATCATATATTCAAAATATAGGTCTCTCTATTTAAAAAATAATAACAGACCAAGGAATATATTTCCATTAAAAGTATCAAAAGATGCATTATAGAATTTTCACCAAATATACACCCCAACACCCATTTCAAATAAATAATTGAAATATATTTAAAAACACATTTTATAAAACACATGGAGTTCAACACATTTAAAAATAAGGATCATTTCCAAACAATGATTTACCCCATGACACATAAAACTTTTTATCATCCCATTTCACACCATTAAAACCATTTCAATGACTCGTAGGATTATTCCTATAATCATAACACATAAAATAATTCCTAATAAAACCCTTTACAAATTAAATTTACACTCTTGAAGGGACTTCTCACCCCATGGGTTACCATTGGTTGTACCTTATGAACATCCATAGATCAAATAAATTATATGGGAGGGATATAGTGATAACCCATGTCCCAAAAAAGATATTTGTTTAGACTAGAATGTATGAAAATAATAGATGGATTAAGGAACAAACAATATACATATGAAATATAGTCAAAAAAAAATATTTTTATATCTCATAGATATAAGCTATGAGAATTCACAGGGTTCTAATAACAATATAGAATTATATGAAATGACCCAATAAATCAATCTCAATATCTCATCTATGAAATACAAACAATAAACCAATATGAATGGGAATATTCAAACATGATATTGAGGTATCATAAAAAACAGATACATGTGAACTCCAATATTAGAGAGGATGAATTGGAAGTAGCATGGAAACCTCTAGATGGTGGATATTTCCCAAAAATTCCTAACCACCACCCTGAAAACACATCCCTGATGAGGTTTTATGTTGGGATTAAAGGAGTATAATACTCCTTTTCTTAGTGTGCATGAGAGTTAGTGAAATGGAAGGGGTATATAAAATTCCCAAAAAGGAAATTCTAAAAAAATATTTTTATGAAATTGTAGGCATTTAAATGGTTTTTTCAAATAGTTTTACAAAACATGGATCAACTATTTACACCCAAAAACCCAACACCCATGAATAAAATTGTTAGGCCACATGGTATGATAAACCATGTTCTAATCAGGATTTCTGTAATACCTCACTTCTACAGCAAGGCACAAATTTTTTCCTTGAATGTGGCATAACCCATGTACCATACCTCGAGGTCTTCCCATCATTTATTGGTATCCATTTTTTCCATACACTATTTACCCTAGACTATTTCATAACTATGAAAAAAATGTATTTAGTTAAAAAGGAAATAAAAACCACTTGATCACCAAGGTGTCACATGGTTCACCCAAAGGCCTTCACACAATTCCATTCACCATTTCAAGAAAACATCAAAAAACCCAATACATAATTCAAATCCTCCAAGGTATATCAAAAAAACATAGGATACCTCCCAATAATCATTAATTATCTCAAAACATGATTTTGAGAATTTAAATCTTTCACAATCTCATTCAACATCAGGATTCATGATTCAACCCAAAAAAAATTAAAATTCAAATTCCTTTCATAATTTTTAATCATTCAGGACATGGGATCTTTTTAAATCCACAAAATCACACTTATCGTTATAAATAATCAATGATGTTCCTACATCTTCCCCTACCAATCATCATTGTTCCCAATATTGTATATAATATCCTCCTTTATAATCTTAAAAAAATCCTACCATGGCACAACCTCAAACATAAGTCCCTAACTAACAAATACTATAGATAGCAACTATTGACAAAAACAAAACACCATGATGGATCTTAACTAATCCCAACCAACAAAAAATTATGGTATGACATGAAAAAAAATCACCGATCTATGATGCTCCCCAAAATATGTTCTATATTATAACCACCATATTCCAATATATAACACCCTTCCCAGTAGGAAATATAGATTATACATAAAATTTCGCTACAACATAATGTCTGACACAGTTTTGATATCTCCATTCCACATAATCCATGAGAATTCAAATCATTATTGAAACACATTATCATAATCAAATAAAACTAAATCAGACATATTTATGCCATTTATTCATTATCTAAAAACATAAAACATTATACTCAAATTCCACTCACAATATAGAAATGTACCAATCATCCCCAAACCAAACAATCGACCTCACTTGAAATCATCAACACCCACAATTTGTCCTAACCCCAATCAATATATCAACAAATAACTCATCCAAAAAATAATTTCACATCATTTGTAATGACACAATATCAACAATTTATTATTATTTCATACATAGAGGCATTCTTCACTGACTCACCCAAAAAAACCCCATCATCTTTGGTCCACACCAAAACCACAAAAAACCCATCAATCAGACATAGAAATATCACCCATTCATGTGTGAACAAGAAAACATAAACTCTCACCCATAAAGACATCCAATATGGGCACTCATGGCATCCCTTGAAATAGAATCCACATTAAGGACCTCACTCACAATGGTTCACGGGAACACATCCCACCACATGGGTTCATATATGCAGCTCTATGAGTGTAACTTCCAAGAATATCCATATCCAACCAAAATAATTATGGTTATCTAGTCGAATAGTAATTTTCATTGGAAATGTAATTAGGATTATGGAATTCTATTAATTAGGATAATCACTAACTATGTGTACATTATGATTTCATAAATTAATAACTCCACCCTCAGCCATTTCTATTTCCACGTATATCTGCAACGAAAATTCAAACCCATACAAAGGTCTTAGGGACCCCTTCTTCAAAGAGTCTCATTATAATCACACTGGTACTCAGCCTATTCATGGTCTCCCTCATTACCATACAACCGTTGATGTTTTATTTGTAATATTGGCCTCCACGATAATTACCAAACATTTCACCAACCATTTGTTCCCCAGATATTCCATTATAAAATGACCATAAAAGAAAATATCGTGTGACCCCACTATATAAAAATATTTGGACTCAAATTATTATTTTTTGTTATGAGACCCCAACTTACAAGTTGAATCCACTATCCATGTCTCATTTCTTACATTTATCAGTTTTTATAGATCACTATTGCTGATTTAATAATTCCAATGAAACTCAAGGACAGTAAGAATTATTTTTTATTGAATGATAAAGATAAATAAAATATATGGGTAGTGGCTATGGGGGATAATAGTTAAGTAGATCATGGGTGTAATTATTTAAAATGATATCACATTCAAAGGTCGTAGAAAATGCTTGTAAAAACATTGAGACACCAATTCTAGGATCACCATTCATCCCCATATAGACTTTTATATAATTTCCATCTCTTTAGGAGTGTCAAAAACTAGTACTAATGTTTATGTATCTCCTGTATTTGAAAATTAGAAAACATAGCATAAAATAGAATTGTAATTATCCAGATATTATCCCCACAAGGTCAGTAATGTCCAAATCCCCCAAAAAAATCCAAAATTATAAATCATGCATAACCCCTACCCAATAGCCATTTTTATAGCTTACACATCCAATAATTATTTCATTCTAAAAAATTTATTGTTCCCCATGATTACCAAATCTTTATCATTATTTTTTAGGCCTCCACCATGACAGGTTCCAAATAGGAAATACCTATCAGTTTTAAGTTTCATACATGAGCATGGTGCATCCAATTTGACCAACCTACAATCGAGAATTCACAGGTCATCTGTGGTACAATTTGTGTTTTAGTACTCTTGTATGTTACTTGTTTTATTCTAGAACATCACACTCCATTTTTGAACCCAATATAGAAAAATAAATTGGTCTAGAAATTTAGAGTCATTACATGGATCTAGGATTGAGAACACCGATTTGAGGATGGACCATCATATTTGATATCGTTCAAGTATGTAAGAGGATTTTTGGGCCACATCAGTCCTATGGGGATATCATTATAGATGAAATTAATCCATAAAAATTCATTATTGGAATCTAATGGTTGTTAAGAATGTTAGTTTTTATTGACTAATTCCATATAAGGGTCATGTTCGCAGATATGGGTAGGAGAGCTTAGCATTCGTTGGTGATTGGGGTTGTTGGGAGGACAAACAACATGTAGATCCCCATCTCTCTTTTTTAGCTATGTTTTGAGTAGTGTCAACATATGTTGAGATGGTGGGAGTACCAGGTATTGTCAGTGAGTTCATATAATTATTTCCTAATGCGGTTGTTACTCTACCCCCATGACATGATGTTATGTTCAAGAGAGGCTTACAACCATGTGCCCACCGGATATTGGTGGTTCCTAATCAGATAGAACCTTCTAAGTTGTTAGTGTTGAGGATTTAGGATTATGAATTAATGATGAAGGGTTTTATCAAAACAAGAGCATCACCATGTGGTTCTCCATTCATGTTCGTGAAGAAGATAGACATTGGTCTTAGGCTGTGCATAGACTGCTGACGGCTAATTCAGGTAACTATCAAGAACCATTACCCCCTCCTGAGGATCAAAGACCTTTTAAACCATTAGAAGGTATCATGATGGTTCTCTATGATTGACATGCGGTCCAGATATCGCCATTTGATAGTGAAGGAGTGTGACATCTTGATGTCTACATTCAGGTGATGGTATGAAAGCATTGAGTTCGTGGTCATGTTGTTCAACATTACAAACACAACATATATGTTCATGGGGATCATGAACTATGTTTTACCTAAGTATCAGGACTGGTTCATAGTCGTGTTCATCCACGACATCCTTATCTACACAAGATCAAAGGAGGATCATTCCAACTATCTGAGGAAAATTTTGGAGGTCCTCTGACACCACTAGCTCTACGGGACGTTGCCCAAGAGCTAGTTCTGAACTTGAGAGGTGCACTTCCTTGGACAAGTGGGGTCCCAATAACTAATAGAGGTGTAACCATTGATGTTTTAGGTTATTTTATCATGGGAAAAACCTATGAATGTGCAATATGATTATAGTTTCCTGAATATGAAGGTTACTACTGAAGGATCGTACCTGACTTCTCTCGAGTTGTAGCACCTTTGACGACCTTGAGAAGGAAAGAACAAGAATTCATATTGATTGAGTATTGCTAGGAAAAATCCAATTATCTGAATGGGAGGCTGGTTAGTACCTCATTTATGAGGTTTCCAAGGGAAGGGTGACAATTGAAGTATTCTGTGATGCTTCAATTTTAGGCTTGCGGTGTGTGCTGTTGTAGTAGTTGAGAATAATATTTTTTGGGAATATGCAGTTACATCCACACTAACATAACTACAACACCCAATACATAGAAAATTAAGAGGTTGTGATAACATATATGTTATGGAGGCATTACCTAATTGGGTAACGCTTAACGGTCTTTAAAAATCATAAGATCATCTTGTATGTCTTCTCCTAGTGAGACCTAAACTTGTGACAATAGAGGATTATAGTGGTTTATCAGAACGATGAATATGGGATATCTTATACCTCAGGAAAGGGGAACATTGTGGTTGATTCCTTGAGTAGGAAGTCACAAAATGAATTAGTTCCGGAGTCTGCAGGTGCTTGTAATGAAATGGGGGTGTTGGATACATTACATATGGGCATGAGAGTGGAAGATAGCATGGGCTATTTGACTCAAATGATATTGGAGTATTACTTGGAATGACAGGTGGATGAGTCTTAATGGGGAGACCTGGGGGTTGAAGTGTTGTGAGATAATTTTATCAATGGTAATGCTTTGGATGGATGGATGGATGATGGTAAGAATGATATGCATTTCTATGGGAAGTTGTGTGTCCTAAAGGAATTTTCTGAGAGTGTTCTCTATGAGTTCCATAACTCACAACATGCACTACACTCGAGAGTTTAAATGATTAACAGGGTATTTAGGGGTATGTTTTGGTGTCCTAGAGTAAAGACAGATGTGGTGTAATTTGAGGTTATGTGCCTTATGTTTCAACTACTGATGGGTGAACACCATGTTCTCATAGGTCTATTGCATCCCTTAGACGTTCCTGAATGGATGTGGGATGATGTATCAATGAATTTTGTCATAGGGATACCTAGAGATGTGGGATTCTATGATATAATTTGGGTAGTGGTGGAAAATTTAACGAAATCATCTCACTTCTTAGAGATTAAGGAGTCGAGCATAGTCGATGCCTTAACACAGATGTATGTGTGTGATGTTTTGTGGCTGCATAAATTTTCCAATTCCATCATTTTAGATCTAGATACAATCATTACATAATGATACTTGAATGGATTACATCTTTATATGGGATCCTATGTTTTTCTTAGAACTGCTTTCCACCCTCAAATGGATGGGAATATTTGGAGGACAATCCAGATGTTGTAGGATATGTTGTGAGCCTATTATATGGACATCGTAGGATCGGGTGTATGACATGTTACTCTGGTAGAGTTTTCTTATAGTAATAGATATCACTCTACGATTGTCATGGCACTGTTTGAATCCATGTACAGAAGACAGTGTCGTTTACCCGTATGATGGAGAGAGGTTGGGGAGGTATGTGTTTTTGTCACCGAGGTGGTGTAGATCATGACGAAGATGGTTTAACTTGTACATGACAGGTAGAAGGTATCTCTGGAGGGAAGGAATTAATATTCCAATCATAGAATGAATGTAAAATACCCGGTAAATAAATAATATTACATTTTAATGTTTATCAATATTTGTGAATAAAATGTCAATATTACTTTAAAGGGAATTCTATGCTCGATGGCGTACCCAATACACAACAACAAGTTTCATTGAAATCTTACGTTTCACACTAATAATATAATAATATTATAATTAATTGATGCCTAGACGTTGTAATGGCAGAAATGAAAAGAAATAACTACAAAATTATTATGTATGTTTGTTAAATTTTTTTAAATTTATCCAATAAATGTTAGAGGCTTAAAATCCAAATGAATCCAATTTTAGGAATAAATACTCTTATATTATTAAAAGATTGTTTTATTTCCTTTTGATGGAGAACCTTTTTAAATCTAAATTTTGACAATTTTATAAGTTCTATTTGTCAAAATAATCTTATTCATTATGATTGGGACATTGAAATTTACTTTGGTTAAACTTTTGGTATTTTTCTGACAATGTTCATTTTTATTAATGAATAGTGAAAAATACTGCATTTTACATCAAAACTGCTTTTTCATCTAATTAAATATATGGTTATATTATCTTTTTAATTTTTTTAAAGTGTAATTATAATATATTTTTACCATTTAAATAAATGGTGGTCATTAGAATTAATTTAACTTTGAAAATGGACATAAACAAGTGCCAAAATTTTCATAGATATTGCTTTAAAAAACCCGTTATTTTTTTAACAACATGAATTATTTTTAAATTAATTATTGCAATTTCTGTGTTTAGAATTTGGTAAAATGGATTCCATATTACGAATCAGAATTTCCAAATTATGTAATTAAGACTCTTTTGTTTTTGGACATTATGAATAGTAACGATGGTAATTATCTTTAATTATCGTGATTAATTAGTAATCAGGTAGTTAAGGATAATAAAATAATATGCTAATAATAACAAATGACACCAAAATGTGTCCTAATGCTACTGGTTGTGTCATGGACGACTATTGGATGCCTTGTTCCATACTTTTGGACACCATGGAATCACTTTTGTTTGATAGTGACACTTTATCATTTTATTTTTAATGAAAGCAAAATATAACAAAAGTATGTATCACCCAAGTAAAACAATTTTATTTTTGTCTGCGTAAATGATCTCTTATACTATAAATATTCATTGGAAATCTCAAATGTTTTCCTAAATCATATTATATTTTCTGTATAATTTATAGGCATTAAATAAATTAATTTATTAATGAAACCATGATGATGCAACGATTACCTCATTAATTAAGGATTTAAATAAAATGAAATGATAATGTAAAATATAAGATATACACATGGAAAAAACCTATTGGATGAGTATATGTAGAACCCTTATCACCTTATCTTTGAACTATATCAATGTTGGACCTTTAAAATCCAAATCTCATTTTAAAATAAAGTAACATTTATTGACATTCCATGAGTGCCCCACCACCCTCTTATAAAAGGCCCCCACTGCTACCTCTTTACCCACACCTGTCAAGCATTTCCCTCATCCTACCCCTGCCCATTTCATCTCTCCACATCCCTCTCTTCATTATTGAAGCATCACCTTATGCAAAAATCTCATCAAGAAACCCTTTTGGTTCAAACCAAAGGAAGTTACCTAATTTAAAGGTAATGCCTTCTCTTATGTTATTTTGTTTTATTTTTCTTCCCCAACACCGTAAAATCTTTTTATTCCTTTCATTTGTAATAATAACAGTACCTTAAATATACTAGGATTTTGTTATAAGAATTATATGAGCTACACTTATACACAGGTCCGTCTAATGGTTAAAGAACATACTGTTTCTGTGGATGATGAAATACTGCCTCACAAAACGATGATTGTTCAATATTCCGTTAACACCATTAAAGATGGACATTATGATGACACTATATTTTATATAAGATATATATTGTATTTTTTTAAATATTATTCTTTATTTTATATTTAAGACATACCTTTATTTTTTTCATGTTGTGTAAATGCGATAATTTCATATGAGGAAGTGTGGACTACCGCCCCCTCAAGTGATGTGACTCTTTCATGCAATACATGGAATGTATAAAGAATTAAATTAATGAAATCATGTGACCTATATGAAATATATATTATACTGGAATTATAATATATATATCCCTCAATTATTTTTTATTCCATTAATATGACAAAGAAATAAATGTAGCGTTCATGCGTACGTACGACCTACCGTCTCTATGAACGGTGCATTTCCATTCTTTTTATCTCCAAATGTTATGGAATAGTATAAAATGAATATTTACTGGATATATATGATATTTATATCATTAATAATATTTTTTATATGATTTACTTGTAACTACATGACAAGTATTTTCAAAAAAGTTTATTTTTGACTCATGTACCAAACATCGAAAAAAACATCTGATATGAACTCACATAATTAACTAATTATTATAACATTATAACATGTGATATTAAATGAATAATAAACCTTAATGGAGTTACTTAAGAAATTATAAATTGACAAATGTTTATTATTCAGGAATATAATGGAATGAACATGACGAGTCGGACATGAGGAAATGGATCCTACATCTCTCTTCCTTTTTAAGTACTCCTTTTTATGTAACTTACATTAATATCATCTTTCATATGTGGGGAGATGTTAATTTATATTAATATTGCATTATATTTTATTTTAATATGATGATATACTATATTTTATATCATCAATCCATTTTTGGAAGTTTTATGTGGCGCTGTTAGGCTGCAGAATTTTCATAAGGGGTTTTTGATCTCACTTTTTATTCCCATGAGATTCATGCTACATTGGCTGTTATTTCCTATTGTGTGGTGTATGTACTGAACATTATTTTACTATTTATATAATACAATCTCATTTATGGCTATTTACATCTTTAATTTTATAACCCTTCATTGATGGGGTGTACGTTTTGAATGTTTCCCAAATCGATAAGGGAACCTTTCACACTCCTCATTTTAAAAGACATATTTTGTTAGGTTTGTTAATTTAGATATTTTTATGTTATTATATGTTCATATATATCCTTATTGATGTAAATTTTATGTCCAAGTTATGAGATACCATTTTCACTCTCATAAACTAATTTTAGGAATTTTAAAGTGATGTTGTTAGGCTCTCGAATTTTACCAATGGAATTTCTTAACCCAATTTGGATTTCATTGGGTTCAACATGTAGTTATTGAATATGTTATCCTATTAATATGTGTGAATGACATCTGGCTATTTTAAACATAATATACACTTATATTATGTGTATTTATATTTTTCACACATAATTATGAGATTGATTTATCCTTAATTTAAGGATACCTTCTTTATAAGGGATTTTGTCTAATTTTACATTTCTATTGAGACTTCATTGTTGTTATGAACCAACTAACTATTTTATGGTGTATATAATATCCTTTGGAATATTATATCATTAATCCCTTTATTTTCATGATATTATAAAGTTCTGATTAAATTTTATTCCTCAATTATTGTATTCAAGTGTCTCTGATTTTGTTAAAACCCCTTTAACTAAAATATAATTTTAAATGTTTTAATTATTTATTCTTATAAATATTTCTCATTAATATTCATGTTGTCAAAGTGGTTTTAAGGATTTATTTATATGGATATTAATGGTTTAAAATTTCAAAAGCTGCAAAGTGGTATGGGACACTTTGATTTAAAAAACACAATAATAAATGTTTTAAATGGTTTTGAAAATGGTTTTTAGAATGGATTCATTGTTTCAATATCTTAAAATATTATATTGTTATTTCAATGTGGGAATGTTATATTTCTATTATTCTTAAGTTATGTGGTATGATTATGGTATGGTTCTTGGGAATTGTTTATGAAGATGGGTGGTTCCGTGATAAACTAAGGGAGGGTGAGCCCGATATAGCTATCCAATGCATTAGGTAATGTGAAAAGGTTAAACGCAAAGGTTTCTCTAAATATTTTTAGGAAATATACTGTGATGGGTATTCCAAATGTTACCATGTGAGTTACTCACATCATAAGAAGGTTATGAATGCCTCAATTTAACTTTATGTCTTATGATTTCTGTGAGTTAATAATAAATCGTATAATTTCATGAGGTATGTTAAAGTGATTAGGATTTATGAGTAAACTATGATTTCAATGATTCTTATGTATACAAGGACTGATGTTTTCTTTCCGTATTGTTATAACCCTTATTGAGCTTTTTATGCTCATACCATGTTTTTTTTGTAATGTTTTTCACATGACAAAAAGTTGAATAAGGTCAAGGATGGGATCAAGGAAATGTGAGGCTGTCTAAAACATGGAAGTAGACATGAATCTTCTGTTCAATAGTTTTTATTTGGTGAGAAAATGGAAATTGAGTAGATGTGATAAGTTTGTAATCATTGATATGTAATAGTTATGTTCAAATTCTCTAAAACTCTAAAACTGAAAAGATCCTAGATGTGAATTATTAAATTTAATTCATGATTAAGTAAGGTTTAAGGTGGGGTCCTTATAGTTGGTATCAGAGGTCGGTTTAGATATCTTTAGAGGTTAGAGTGTTGTTTAAGAAAAAGTGACATGTTGTGTATAACCACAATGGTTAGTATATTAGATGGAGTCATTGTTTTTTTAAACTTATAATGAGTTTGAGATAACTTGGATAAGTATATATTTGTTTTTATCTTACTCTTTTTTATATGATGATTTTACTGATATACTCACACTGGCCTTTTTGGTTCTAGTAAATGGCTGCATCTAGCAGGAACCAAAGTAACAGTGGATTTGAAGAAAGATGTGACGGTTTTATGAAAGAACAACTAAATGATATGGGATATGCAATGATAACTCTTTAGGTTATCCTCAAAAAACTATCTAGAGTCATGATTTACCACCTGAACCATAGTTATTTCTATAAGGCATCGTATATGCAAGAATCAAATACCTACAGAAGTTCAGGTAATAATCATAAAGGTAAGTATGTTCAAAAACTTGTGTGTCAATGTTGTGTAAATAAACACATAGAAAAATGTTTCAAAGGGACAGAAAGTTCCAATAGATGTGGAAATGATGGTCATAAAGAAAGAACCTGCCATGGAAAAAGGAAGCATCTAGTTGACTCTAAGAAAGTGAAAGAAGTTCATTCTGATGGATCAATTGAATGTTTTAAATGTGGTGTGCATGGTCAATATGCAAACACATGTCCTAAGAAGAGGTTTCAGGAATGGGGTCACCAAGATCATACAAATATTTATTTACCAATACCTAATGCCATTCTGATTGAGGATGAAGAAATTGACAATGACCAATAAAAGTTATGGATTATTTCTTAACTTATGTTTTCCTATTATTGGAATCATAGGATATGATTCATGATTTTTTCTATAAGAAAGAAGTATTTAAGAATAAGTTGAGAATGAATGGTTAATGGATCATGTAAAATGTTGAATGAGTAAGAAGTAAACATATAAGGGATTTAAGAGTTATGGTAGATTTTAAGATGGTGAAATTCTTAAATTTATTAAGTCTCATTTGATTATAGGGTTACGTTAGAAGAATTTTTATAGTATATGTAACTCTGATGTTTGATATAAGAAAATTTTATTCAAGGAATTATTATCCTTTCTTTTGTGTTTATAGTTATAATGAATCATTTTGGTTTATATGATCCTTTAATTTGAATTAATTACTAGTTAATTCATTTTGGGTTGCAAAATAAAGGTGGTTAGATAACCTTTGTGGTTAAAATATGTTATGGTTATTTTTGATGATTTTATCTCTTTTTGGGGATTTTTTATGAATTATATAGTTTTGGAAAAAAGACAACACATAGAATGTGTGACAATTCGTCGCGTCGGACGAAGCTATGGGAATCGAACCCAAAACCCAAGTGAAACTGGTATTCATCGCCTACCACTGGACTACATAAAGACTCTAGTTATATTGAATGATTATATTTAGTTAGATGATTTTATGAATTAAGAGTAAGTTTATTTTGGGTTATCTATGGAAATGATTAGCCTATCATGGAGGATATGTTATTAGGTTCATTACTTTTCAGTATGAGACCTTAAGAGTAACTGATGTTATTTTGGAGAAAAATGTTAAGATTTATCTTAAAAGACTATGTGATTAAATACTTTTGAGATTTGGGTTTCAGTATTAGTTTGGTTTACATTGAATAATTTTATGGGTATATGTTTATTGAATGTTCTTTGTTGAACTTTGGGTTTTGTTTTACAATTTTTGGATATTAGGAGTAGTTTTTTTTAAATATTATCCTTTTTTGGAATTATCTGATCTCGTACTAAACATTTTGGTTTGGTTTTGGTGAAGGTCTAAAGACAAGGGAAATATACAGTTCTATTTTGTGGATTATGTGATTCTCAATAAGTTTATTATAGTACTCTTAATGCGAACAATTCTTCCTAAATACTCATATTTTGGAGAAAATATGTGTTTGAGTAAGGAATCCAGTAAAAGTTGAAAGTCTACACGACAAGTAAGTATGTTTCCTTATGATTTATTTAATCTCAAAAATAAATTCCTCAATGAAAAGTAACCTAAAATAAAAATGTATTCTGTTAACTTTTCCTACTGGGGAATCGAATATCGTTTAACCCATAAAATTTTTTGATTTTCTTATGGTTATCATTCTCCTAGACATGTTTACTATCACTCTCCATCATAACCCGACCCATTGTTTTCTCTCCCATATCCATATTTTCCAACTTGGAATAATATTATTGGATAGCTCGGGTGACCTTTTTTCTTCTCTCCCTTTCTTTTAAGGTGATAGTTTTACTGACTCTTGTTCCGATGTGGGACTTTCAATGAAGTTTCCAATCACAATTTTGAAATTGTGAGGATAGAATTCCCAAAAGGGGGGTAGGAAGAAACATCTCAGGTAAATAAATAATATTACATTCTAATTTTTATCAATATTTCAGAATAAAATTTTTATATTACTTTAAATAGAATTATATGCTCGATGGCGTACCCAATACGCAACGAGTTTCTTTGATATCTAACATTGCACACTAATTATATAATAATATTATAATAATTAACGGCTAGCCATTGTAATGTATGGAATGAACAGAAGTAAATACAAAATTATTAAATATGTTTGTAAAATATATTTACATTTTTCTCAATAAATGTTAGAGGCATAAAATACAAATGAATCCAATTTTAAGAATAAATACTCTAATATTTTTAAAAGATTGTTTTACTGCCTTTTGATGGAGAACCATTTTAAATATAACCTTTGACAATTTTATAATCTCTATTTTCAAAAATAAACTTATTCATTATGATTGGGACATTGAAATTTACTTTGGTTAAATTTTTTGTATTTTCCTGATAATGTTCATTTTTTTAATGAATAGTGATTAATACTGCATATTACATCAACACTGATTTTTCATATAATTTAAATATATGGTCTGATTATCTTTTTAATTAATTTTAAACTGTAATTAGAATATATATTTACCATTTATTTCAATGGTGGTCATTATAATTAATTTCACTTTGAAAATGGACATAAAAAAGTGCCAAACATTTCATAGATATTCCTTAAATACCCGTTATTTGTTTTGACAACAAGAATTATTTTTAAATTAATTATTGAAATTTATGTGTTTGGATTTGGTAAAATGGATTCCATATTTAGTATCAGATGTTCCAAATTATGTAATTAATACTCTTTTGTTTTTGGACATTATGAATAGTAATGATGGTAATTATCTTTAATTATCGTGATTAATTAGTAATCAGTTAGTTAATGATAATAAAATAATATCATAATAATAAAAAATGTCCCAATCATGCGTCCTAATGCAACTGGTTGTGTCATGTCCGACCATGGTATTCCTTGTTCCAATCTTTGGGACCCCATGGAATCACTTTTGTGTGAATGTGACACTTTATCTTTTTATTTTTAAAGAAAGGAAAATATAACAAAAGTATGTATCCCCAAAGTAAAACAATTTTATTTTTTTCTGTGTAAATGATCTCTTAGACAATAAATATTCATTTTAAATCTATAATTATTTCCTAAATCATATTATTTTTTTAATAATTTTTATACATTATATAATTTAATTTATTTATGACACCATGATGATGCAGTGATTACATCATTAATTAACGATTTAAATAAAATGAAAAGATAATGTAAAATATAAGACATAAACTTTTAAAAAACCTACTGAAAGAGAATCTATCGAACCCTTATCACCTTATCATCTAAATATATCAATATGGGACCTTTATAATACGAAACGAAATTTAAAATAAAGTAACATTTCTTGAATTTCCATGAGTGCCCCTCCTCCCTCTTATAAAAGGCCCACACCTCTACCTCCTTACCCAAACCTCTAATTCATTTGGCTCAGCAAACCCCTGCCCATTTCATCTCTTCACATCCCTCTCTTAATCATTTAAGCATTCCCTTATAAATAAATCTCTTCAATAAACCCTTTTGGTTCAAACCAATGGGAGTTACCCGATTTAAAGTTAATGTCTTCTCTTATGTTCTTTTTTTCATTTTGCTTCTCCAAGCCCCTAAAATATTTTTATTCCTTTATTTTTTAAAAATAACAGTGTATTTAATATACTAAGATGTTTTTATAGGAAGTATTAGATCTACACATACACACACATCTGTCTAATGGTTAAATAATATATTGTTTATGTGGATGTAGAATTACTACCTCACGAAACGATAATTGTTCAATATTCTTTTAAAACCTTTAAAGGTGGCCATTATGATGTCACATTACTTTATATAAGATATATATGGTATTTATTTTTTCTCTATGCTTCTGTATTTTATATTTAAAACATGACTTTATTCTTTGCATGTTCTGTAAATGCGATAATTTCATACAAGGAAGGGTGGACTACTGCCCACTCAAGTGACGTGACTCCTTCATTCAATAAATGTAAGGTATAAAGAATTAAATTAATGAAATTATGTGACCTATATAACATATATATTATACTGGAATTATAATATATATATCTCTCAATTATTTTTAAATCCATTAATATGAAAATGAAATGAAAGTAGCGTTCATGCGTATGTACGACCTACCATCTCCTTGAACGGTGCATTTCATTTTTTATCGCTAAATGTTATGGAATAATATAAAATTAATATTCAATGGATATATATGAAATTTAAATCATTAATACTTTTCTGGAGAATATGTACATATAACTATGTTGACAATTCATTTCAATCAAGTTCATTGTTTACTCATGTACCAAACATCAACAAAAACATCTGTTATGAACACACATAATTGATTAATTATTATAACATTATAATATGTTATTTCAATTGAATAATAAACCTTAAAGGGGGTTCATAGGAAATTATAAATTGACAAAATTTTATTATTCATGAATATAATGAAACAAACAAGACAAGTCGGACTTGAGGTAAGGGATCCTACCTCTCTCTTTCATTTTAAGTACACATTTTTATGTAACTTACATTAAGCTCATATTTCTTATGTTGGGGGATGTTATTTTATATTAAACTTGCTGTAAATTTTATTTTAATATGATGAGAGACCCTATTTGATCTCTACAATCCATTTTTGATGTTTTATGTGGCGTCGTTTGGCTGCCGAATTTTCATAAGGGGATTTAAATCTCACTTTTTATTCTCGTGAGATTCATGCAGCATTGGCCACTATTTCCTACTGTCTGGTGTATGTACTTCTCATTATTTTACTATTTATATAATATAATGTCATTTATGGGTATTTAAATCTTCATTTTATTACCCTTCTTTCATGGGGTGTACGTTTTGAATGTTTCCCAAATCGGTAAGGGAACCTTTCACACTCCTATTATTAGAAGACTTATTTTGTTATGTGTATTAATTTATATCTTTTTATTTTGTGATATGTTCTTGTATATCCTTATTGATGTTAATTTTATGTCCAAGTGATGAGATACAATTTTCTCTCTCATCAACTAATTTGATGAATTTTAAAGTGACATCGTTAGGCTTTCAAATTTTTCAAAGGGAACTTCTTAACCCAATTTCAATTTCTTTGGGTTCATCTTGTAGTTATTGAATATGTCATCCTATGAATATGTGTGAATTCCCTTTGGTAAGTGGAGTACACATTATACTAGTTTAATAGGACCCTTCGAGGTGCTGAGATGGGTCGATGAGGTGGAATATCTATTGTTGTTACAACTACTCCTTGAGAGGTTCCAAAACATCATTTATGTATCCCTTCACCGTCGGTATTTACATGATTAGTACCATGTCCTCGACTGGGGAGAGTTTGATATCTAGGATGATACAACATTCGCAGAGCGACCAATACAAATTGAGGATGATAATGAATAGGTGATTCATGGACAGTAAATTACCTTTATTAATATGTTGTGGAGTCATGGCGGCCTTGAGATAGAACCTATAAATAAGTGGCATATATTTGTGACCATTACCCACAAATGTTCTGAGTTTTGATCTTGTTAATGATTTGTGGATGCCTGTGACTTAATGGTTTTCCTTGTTTTCTATAAAATGGGTTGTTTCCATTATTCTCTGAAATTTTGTGAAATTTCCTATATATGGGTAGGGTAGAACCTGATATATAATAAAGTCGAATTTATATGGTCACACTCAAAAACATGTGGGTCAGTCAGTTACACCCAAAGCAGATTGTATATTGACTGTGAGAAAGGAACTCCCCAATACATATGTATTATTTTTGTGTCTTATTTTGTTATGGGATTTCTAAGTGTTTCCAAAATCAACCAAGATATAGATATGATAATTTTTCCAGGATTTAATTGATTGTTGCAGGTTTCAAACAAGACGAGGGTGATTTTTCCTCGAGCTGTATCTTATGAGGTTGTTTTTTTGACACCACTCTTTTCATTGAGTTTAGATTTTCATTCTTGATGGTGATAATATTTTGAGATAAATTTGAGGAAATGTAATGGATCATCATGGTATATTACGTTGTCAAATCGGGCAATCGGGGTTTCATGAACACCATCGTTGTTCGAGAGGGGAGTCCGTGTTAGTAGTAGGGTGTCATAGTGGTGTCACCAATATTTTATATTCTGAAACTGTTATACCATGGGGTGTCATGTTTCCATTCTAGTTTCGCTTCTATAATGACTATTTTATGATTTAATACATCTATAAAAATTGATCAGTATCATATTATGGAAAATAAAGAAAATCTTAAATCCCCTATGAGTGGGGTGACCCTCGATTACCAAAATTTTTGTCCTTTTCCTCAATGCCCCACCCTTTCATGTGATTCTAGTTTAACCCTTGTTACCTGTTAATGTTTTTCACTATTTAAAGTAAATAAATTAACTCATAGAATTATCCCCACCATATTTGATGAGAATAATTAAAAAAATGTAACGTGTTAAACCTCCCATACATGTGCTGGAACCATGATTTACATTTTAATCATCTCGAGATTACACATCTCGTAACAATAGGATCATGCCTTTTAGCACACTGACATCTTCTTCTTCATTGGTCTCTTTCTTTTCATTGGTGCACTTGATGTCCCTTTTCTAAAGTGGAATCGTACACCTTTGCTGCATCCATTCACGCTGAGCCCAGGATTCCTTGGAGTTCTTCCTCTATAAGTCATGCATCCCCAATTCATAGGGTGATGAAAAAACATCGATCCTTGATCATATATGCAGTGGTTTTTCTTTGGCATTTCTTTATTCTGCATCATGAGAACTGCCTATGATGATGTTCCTCTGATACATAGATGAACTAAACATTAATAAAGATAATAAAAGGACTATTAATGAATTCATTAATAGAAATGTTGATAATGTTTCTCTGTTTTAACATTGTTTTTATGTTGTGAAATCTATGGACTTATGTCCACTGAAAATCATGGCCTTCGGTGGTCTATTCTTATATGCTAATGAACATCTTGTTTTTTTGGATAGTATGGTTATTGATTAGATGTGACATAGAAACTAGTTAATCATGCAATATCTGTTGATTAAATTGTTTATGAATGAATAATAACCCATGTGTGATCACCCCTGTTATCTGAACTCAACTGAGGAACTAAATGATTGGTGCTAGATAAATATTTAAATTTTGTTGCTCTATTCTAGTGGTATGAATTTGTTGCTTTGTTTAATGGCTTATGGGGAGATCTAAATGGGGAAGGAACCTCAGGTTATGGGTTGTAGGATTCTGAATATGAGGCTTTGTGGAGACATAATGTTGTGTATTTTTTGGTTCTATTACATCGCGGGATCTCACAAATCACATTTGATATTGATACATTACAAGAGTAACAGGTGTGAAAGCATAAATGCTATCGTCATTGTATTTCCATCAGTTATTATTAAGGAAAGTGGTTATGCATGTTTGATTCTCAGTAGTGTAGCAATTTTTTAAATGGAACCACATTAACATGATAATGAGAATGATTATGATGTGTAATTTTGATCTATAAATTACTTATTCTCATCTTATTCCTGTTGTGTACATGCACATTTAGTGGTAGTTGAAAAATATGACGCATGTGAGTTGTTTTTTAGTTTTGGAACCATTTGGTTGGTATGAGTTCTCGTGTACCAATATGTATAATTTTTTTTCATGTGTTTCTTATACGCACAACACCCATGTTGATCACTTCATGTCGAACACACCAATTTCATAGGGGAGGGTGTTTTCCCTAAAATTCTTATAATTTGATAGATATTAGATCTTTTATACTCCCTCTCCGATGGATCCCAACATTCTTGAGGATTGGTGTGGAGACCAATGGTTCATTATGGCCCTTCACCATTCAGGCTAGGTGTGTTGTGGTGGTTGGCCAATGTTTGTGCGGGAAGGATTGTTTCCCAAGTGTCTTTTGGATGAGGCCTGGATGTCTATGGGTGTGGAAGTGGTTGTTGGGGACCAGGAATCTATAGGCATGGTTATTTGTGGTTGTGGTGCCCTACGTATAAATCCCAGGTCCAGGAGATTCCAAGAAGTGCCCCATACTCGATAGGTCCCCTGAACTCAAGCGCATTTCCACGAATTACATATGCTACCAACTAGTAGTGAGGGCCATTGGTGTGATAGTGGGGAAACAATGCCCTCATTTTAATAGTAACATATTGGAATTAAAATGAATATACAATGGTGGAAGCAGTAAAAGAATGAAATAAGTAAACAGTGGATGACTGAAGAAATAAGCAATTGGAGAACATATATATAATGATGCATGATATATATGTCTAGGGAAACAACAAGAAAAATCACAACGCTAAAATATATTACTAATCCAATGTACAATAGAAAAGAAAGTAAACAGATCCACATTAACACAAGCCTCAACATGGTCCCATGCTACCTTGATCTATAAAAATCATGTACCTGATGTCGAAAAGAACATGCTATTTTCTAGATAGGCTACACTATAATCTATTTGGGGAGAAAAACATGACCCAAATAGATAGTGAGACGAATCCCAATAGGAAACCACCCAATGATCTATGCCATATATTCCATGAATATATAAGGCTGATAATAAACAAAATGAAGAATAAATCAATGATGTAAACCTAGTTACAATCCTACAATTCAATTTCCTTGAATTTTATATACCATGTAAGAAGATAATTAATAGAAGGTAAAACTATAGGATATACTCACAACATAACCCCTCTAGTTCATCCAAACAAATACATGAAACCATATGGGATGTACACTCAGTCTATCCACTCTTGTTCAGCTTTAGGATAGACTCTCTAAGGAAGCACTCACCGTCAATTCTCCCTTTAGAATCGTATCGGAAACTAATAGGCACACTAAGGAACCCATTTGGACTGCATTGAATATCTACATGAACTTTGGGGTTTCATCTATGTCCATCCCCAATATGTTCTGGAAACTTTACAGAAAAACTGACAATTTAGAGAATCCCTCAACGTCTATTCTCCCTATGGTCTACTACACCAGGTTTTCACGGCCATGTGTAAGTCTGTTGTGCACAAATGATACATGGAAGACAAATTAATCCTCATGAACAAATTGGATAAACAATATACAACATATAATATCATTTTAGATAATAATCACTCTATTCTAACCAAACTAGGCGTGGGAAGCAAAGTAGCAACCTAACAGGAAAAGCTAGACCAAACGGTCAAAACATGAAAACCTGGGAAAAACATCCATAGCAATGAAATGTTAACCCAATTAAAAACAATTAACAATTATCCAAACAAAAAAGGTAATTTATGTTATAACAGGGATAAAACCATAAATACTCAATTCCCCATTATTGGGTATTGGGAATTTTTTGCACATAAAATTCAAAGACTTTCTATGGAATGGCACAAAACACCTACATTGGTGTGGTATAGATGATATAAGAGAATATCGGTCCTTGAATCCCACTATAATGTCGTATATCTTCAATAAAAACTTTTCAAATTCAACTGAGGATATCATGTGGAAGGGGAGAAACCAGAAGATGTAGTTCATGAAGAATAGAGATCTCACAGATGTTATTCTAATGTAATAGACATCATCAATTCGGAGAACAGATTGTGATTCGGGGGCTCAGAGAAGATCTATGGCCATAAAGATTCTCTTGAATGAGTCGAATGAATTGGAAACTGGTTCTGTTGATTAGATGTGACTCTATTATTTTATTATAAAAAACAATATGGTATGTACTTTAAAATTACACGTCGTGTATATTCCTTTTTCGGACACTTATTTATGAGGTCTTCAAGTCTCCACCCACTTCCATGTACATTGCCATTACATGACCACTCGTGGAAACTAGGTACATTCCTAGTACATATAGTACACGTATTAATCTTCTGAAATTTCCATAAAGTCATATTTTCATAAAAAACCACCAAAAAAGAAAAAAACATGAAAAGAAGAACCAGGATCATACAAACTTCTCCCCATAAATGAATTTGTCCTCGAATTTCCCTAGCAAGGAGGTGTAGGAGAATAATCCATGAATATCACTAGAAGCATTGATCATAAATCACACTCCCTCTCATATGTCTCGACCTATACTCGCTCGTGCTGCCACAACACTCGTACTAGAGGAACAAACCGGCCACAAAGAACCTTCACACTTCGATAAACAAACTATATAATATTCTCCTCGAAGGATGTGTCCACCACTAACTCAACCTACTCATGTTGAAAAACATGATATGGGTTTGAGAAGTTATGTCGATGCAGAGAAATGTTGAAGACATTGTGCATAGCCGGTACCTCTAAGGTAACTGCTGCTGATATGAAACCAGCCCAACTCTCTCAAATACCTCAAATGGACCAACGTTCCTCGATTGATGCTTACCTTATCTTCTAAATATAATATTACCCAACCCCTGTGTGACACGTAGGATAACCTGATCTACGACCATGAACTCCAGAGGACATCACCATTGATCAACAGATGAATTCTGTTGGGAGTGTATTGTATCCATACACTTTTGAATCAACTCTATTAGCTATGTAGACTCTTAGATAATATGATGTCCTAATATATCTACCTCTCATAACTCCATCCATCAAAAGGGTTATTGGAATGTTCTACCATACAAATCCTTAAGACATGTCTTCTGAATAGTTTCATGAAAAATATTACTATAGGAAAACTCTACAAGAGGTAATTGGTTCCCCCAAAAACCTACAAGATCATGGATGCATGCTCGAAAAATGTCCTCAAGGACCTGAATGGTACGATTGGACCGACTATCTGTTTGGGTATGTACAATTGTACTCAGAGGTAATAGTGTACCCAAAGCCTACTGTAATCCCATCTATACCAATGAAGTAAAACATGCATCTTTATCTGAGAAAATGGATTTTGGAACTCCATGTAAACATAAAATATCATAGATGTAAAACATTTCTAGATCATCAAAATGGATGGACTCCTTGATCTAAAATAATTGAGAATCCTTCATAATTATTTCAATGACAACCTGAACCGCATAATCACCTAAACATGACCTTGGAAACCCTGTCATGAAATCCGTTTGCGACATCATTCCATTTATACTAAGGAATGTTTAACTACTTTAAAATCCCTACTAGTCGCTGATGCAGTGCCTTCACCTGTTGACATGTGGAACACCTCATAACAAATCCAGAAACATCTCCCTTTAAAACTAGCGAACAATACTAATGGTTCATATCATGATACTTCTTCGTGAAACCATGATGATCATCCCAAACTGATGAATGAAAGGCCCGCATTAGCTTCTCGCATATGTCTGCTGGCACCTATACACGCCCATCAAAAAACATGATTTCATCCGCTCCTTTTGTCCATCCACGAATATGGTCCTCTCCTGACTCACTCTGATGTAGGACTAGGCTTTCTGAATATGATAGCTTCCTCATTATCACACGATCATGAAGAGTAGACGTAATATCTACATATGAAAGAAACACTTTCCCCTTACTCTCATGCACCTCCAATTGCATATCAATGAATATAGAATTATGTTTCCACTCTCTACTTTCCTCTGTAATTTGATGTATTTGAGTATTCCTGCTCAACGTATCAGCTACAATGTTTCCTTTCCTAGGCATGTAGGCATGCTCAATGTCAAACGACCGAAGGTACTGAACCCAACTTGGCTATCTCAAATTTAGATTGTGTTGCTTGAAGATATTATTGAGACTCTTGTGGTCAGTGAAAACCACATAATTCTCTCCCAGAAGATAATGTCTCCAAACACGTAAGGCATGAATAGCTACAGCCATCACGAGAACGTGTTCCATGTAGTTCCTCTCATGTGGCCTTAACGGACAAGACCAGTACACAATGACTCCTACTCATTGCATAAGCACTTCTCCTAGCATGATACATATTGAATGACTATATATAGTATAGGTCTATCCTGGCTCTGGAAATACTAGTATTGGTGTTTATGTCAACATACCTTTCAAATCCATAATGGTTGACTCTCATGAATATGACATGAATTACATCGCACGCTTCTTAGTCAGGACTGTCAATAGTGCTGCTAAGCATGAGAAGTATTATATGAAACACCTGTAATAAATACCCACCCTATAAAACATTGTACATCAAAGATGTTCTTTGGATGCTCCCAAGATACTACTTATCTCACATTCTCTAGATCTATTGGTACTTATGTCTCTGAGATAGCATGACCTAAGAAGTGAATTTGGTCCATCCAAAATATCCATTTTGAGGTCTTATCATATTACTAATGCTCTCTCAGTTTACTTTAAACAATCTCAATAGGGGTAACATGGATGTGTTGAGTGTGAGAGTACACAATGATAGCACCCATGAAGACTACCATGAATTATTCCAAGTATGGATGGAAGACTAGGATCATCAGCGGAATGAAAACAATTAAAACGTTCATGAGATTGAACAGAACATACTCATATAGACCATACATACTCCAAAAGACTATAAGAGTTATATAAGATGATCTAACATGAAACTGATCGTAACAGGACCGGAAGCTGATCTTTGAGAGAACTCAGGTATCTCGATGTAGATCAAAGAGATATTCAATCCTCGGCAAGGGATATCAGTTCTTAACAGTCAACTGGTTCAACTTCTGATAATCTACACAAAGTCTAAGGGTACTATTCACCTTCATTGGCAATAGGATAGGAGAACCCCAAGGAGAAGTATTAGGTCAAATGAAATCCTTTCCCTGTAACTCCTACAACTCCTTATTAAGCTCGTCAAACTCTACTGTAGACTTACTATAAGGAGAAATGGACACCGGGGCCGCTCCAGTCACATTATCAATAGAAAATTCCACCTCTCTCTTTATAGTGAAACCTAAAAAGTCCTCTTGAATGTTATCCCTGAAATGATCCACCACTAGAGAAATTTCCTTTTGTTATGTTCCATTGTAATCTAGTAACAGACTACCATAATGGGATGTAACTCCTCCCAACCCATGATGATAGGGTCCTTCTCTGATTGCATGGACATCCCACTCCCCCTTATGAAGAAACGACCTGCCCTATAGAGACATTAAAATCATCGATCAATGATAGTATTCGACAACAACATGAAAGGGTACTAACCAGTTCAATATGAGAATGACATCATAACCTTAATCTATAATAAATTTAGGATCCAAAAGAAGAAACATCCATAAACCTCTTGTTGGAATGCCTTTTTCAGTTGTATACTAGTAGTTCTTTTCTAAAACGGGTTGTCTAATGTCACGATATCAACCCTAGAAAATATATAGAGAACAAGTATTTCTACAACAGAAATAGATATAAATATATGGGGAGTCCCTATATTAAAAATATATGAAGCTAAAATGGATTAAACATGGATCGTTACTCGAATTGTTGAGGTTTTGGGATCCTTATCCTGATGGTTATGATCCACTAAATGTGTATAACCTGCACGGTGGCCCTGCGATTCTGTTTGGAAAACCTGAGCTAATCAACACTATTGTCGCTGAAAACCTGGGGTCTGACTACCACAGTAACGACAACCCCCTCAGCTTGATTGGCCGGAATAACTCCAGTTCCATGACTAATGAGAAATTAGTGGTCCTGATCCTAAATGTGGATTCATAGAAGAACTCTTATCTGCAGCTTATTGTGAGAAAAAAATGATAGAATCATTGAATATGGCCAGTCTTTCTGCATGATCTACACTCCATTAGGTATATCGGAAAATGTGGTGTCATATGCCCAATTTTCCCACACTAGTAGAACACCTCATAGACAAAATAATATGTGACTGGTCTCCTTGTATCCCCATGAATAGACTCCCTGTGGTGCTTCCTGTTATAAGTAGGAGGGATACAAGCTCCAGATGTTGAGACACTGTAGCTCAGAACTCTATAATCCCTTATATTTTGCTCTGTGATCAGTGACTGGTTAACTATAGAAGTGATGAAAGAAATACTGAAGATGTTCACCTCTGATCACATGTCATGCCAGAGACCATACTCAATCATCCTTTATAGAAATAACTTATCCACTCAATGAATAGAAGTGAATCTTTGTAGCTCTGTGAAATGTGAAAAATAATCCCTAACAGAAAGAGTAACCTGCTCTAGACTCATAAACTCCTAGGATAGACCTTCCTTCAATGTATCCAGGTAGATGTAGTCACAAATGGAACACTATACTTATTCCAAGCCATACCCTGCTATCATCCCGACTCTGAGATCACATAACACCATCTATTGGCAATGTCCCATAGCATATTTGTGGCGATATTCACCCTCCTTTCTAGAGGTTTCTTCAGATGATTTATTATAGAAATCATGGCGTCTAAATATGACTCTACAACCTATGGTCCTCCTTACCCTGTGAAGGTGGGAGGATGCTACTGCTGGAAGTCATGCATCATCATTTCCATAGAAGGGTAGGATACAGTACTCCTCAAAAGGTATAAATAAACCTAAAAAAGGACTCCTTGTACTATGTGTCAGCACTTGTGTCTGGAATGATGGGTGGTTCCATGTATAACACAACATGAGGATCTGCTGGTAGTCCCTAATTTTCCATATTTGGTGTCTGATCACTACCCAGTAACTATTGGAAAATGGAGGACGTCTCAATGGCATGATTCTGAAAAGTAAATTGCACACCTTAGATCATGAGTAATAGGGAATATAACATATAATCCTATGATGGGAACAAAAGAAATAAAGCATTCATGTATTTTGAGACATTGATATTCGACGTGGATAATTCCTACACGATGTGTTCCTTAAAGAAATCACATGGGCGTGTACTTCTGCCAGCCCATGTCGTGCAACACCCCTTACACACATTTTGATGTCCTAAAGCACTTCTTGTAATTGAATCCTCATCTCGTGATCGAGTTCTTCAACATTTTTTAACTAGAAGAAGACTACTCAGCGTCTTAGTTCCAGGCACAATGTGTACTATACGAACATCACTGAACCATGTCGTCTGTTTCATGATCGGATACATGGGTTACACTACACAATGTGTTCTAACTTGACACCACATGTATACCTTATGTTTGTATCCATTTGTGTCCTTTTTCATAAGGGTTGGCACATGTTCTATGCATCCCAATGTGTACATCCAGTATAGGGTGTGTGCCACAAATGATTTCCCACCCCGTGTCTCTACCCACATAACCAGTGACATTGTTAGAGACTACATGGTGTGTACATAATATACATGGCGTGTAGATAAGAAAAAATGTTCCTTCCTGAATATTAGGACACAGTTCATGTATTCATCATAAAATGTCGTGTATTCTATATTATTCAAAAATAGTAATCCTCAAAACTATATCTTAATCCATAAAAACCATAAAAAAATTAAAGTGAAAATTTATGATCTTTAAGGGCCTATACTCCCTGTGAATCGTATCCTGGAATCTTGTAGATGTCTTATGTAAATATATCAAATCAATAATCCACCAAATCCACATCCATGAGGGCCCATAATACCTCAAGAACCAAAGATTGATGTTTATTCAAACTAATCCTTACACAAGAAATAAAGTATCCAAATAGTCGGTGTTTTGTCAAGTTATATATCACAACAACATACACATCGATCACAATATCTATGAAAACAACAGGAAATCATTAATACACTCTAAATGGCATGGTAGGAATGCATGAAATGTGATTTATAACAAGTTAATATATGATGCTTGAGATGGAATACCCTCATCTCATCTAGTTTCAACAGAAATTGAACCTCAATAATATCATCAATAATAGAAAAAAACATGTGATACACCCAATGGTTAAATAAAATCAATATCAAAATAGAAAAACTAGAATAATCCCAATATACAAGGTAAATTGACTTTTCCCTATACATGAGTTATCTACTTTTGGGTATTTCTTATTACTAATTACATATTCCTTCCTATCCCTATATATAGGCTCCCAAGAGTAATTCATGATGAAAAGAATCCCAATGATACCCCTTTGTACCTTCCCGGTTCTGGGAGCCGCCTAGATGTTCCCCATACCCATTTGAACACATGGACTCAAAGAATTTTTCAAAATGCCATAGGCTACCGACTGGAAGTGAGGGCCTTGGGTGTGATAGTGGGGAAACTATGACTTCATTCGAAGAGTATCATAGTGGAAGTTAAAAAACAATACAATAGAGAAAGAAAAAAAATCATCCCATATGTAAACATCAGAAGAGTAAAGAAATATACAATTGTAGAACATATATATAATGAATCAAGAAACATATTTCTATGGAAGTAGCCAAACAAATCAAAATTATTGGATATAGTACTAAAACAAAGTACAAAAGAAAATCAAGTAATCAGATCTAATGCACAGCAAGCCTATGATTGGTCCCATGATCCGAAACTCTGCAATAATGATGTACCTGAAGTAGAAGGGAGCATGACCTTTTCTAGGCATGCAACAATATAATCATATTTGGGCCCATAAACACAACCCAATTAGGGTGTGAGATATATCCCAGTAGGCAACCACCCAAATATTCTTTCATATTAGTCAAGGAATATATATGGCATGAAATAAAAAAATGATTCTGAATTTATGGAAGTACACATTGTTACAATCCAAAAATTCAATTGCATTCATTTTCATATACCACGTATGTAGCTAACCAAAATCAGGTCACCCCCTTGGAAGTACTCAGATACCAAATCTTATGGTTCAACCCCAAAAACACAAGCAACCCTATATGAAGTACACATATTCTAGACACTCTTGTTCAGCTTTAGCAGAAACTCTTTGAGGATTCCATCACTGTCAATTCCCCCTTTAGTCTCATATCGGTATCTAATATGCACTCTGAGGAAGCCCAAAACATACAATTCCCCTTGTGGCCCCCATTGAGGGACTAAAGACACTATATGAGAGCACTCACATCCACCCCCCAATGGTATCACAACGTAACAGTTAAACAGACACTCTGGAGAAGCCCTCAACATCCATTCTCACTATAGTCTATGACACAAGGATCTCACACAACTTTGTAAGTCAGTCATGAACAAACGATACAATACATCCAAATTAATCATCACGAACTACATATATAAATAATCTACTTCATATCATAGCATCTTAGATAATAATCACTCCATCCTAATAAATATAGGCATGGGAAGAAATGCAGTGGCCTAAAAGGAAAAGCTAGACCAAAAGGTAAAAACCAAAAAATATGTGGAAAACATACATATCATGGAAAAGTTAACCCTATTCCTAGAAATCAACTTCTATCCAAACATAAAAAATCATTTCTTGTAATAACATGGATAAAACCCTAAACACTCAATACCCCATTCTTGGGTTTTGGGAACTTTGGCACAAAAAAATTAAAGATGGTCTACGTAAAGGAACAACCCACCTAACTCAGCATTGTATGAATTATATATGTGAAACCCATGCCTTGAGTCTCCCTAGAATCCCATAGATCTATAAGAAACATTCAAGAGATAAATCAGGGATATCATGTGGATGATTATAAATTAGGAGATGAAGTTCATGAAGAAAGGGGAACTCACTGATGTGATTCCAACACAATTGATGGTGGTCGATTTGGAGAACGGATGACGAGTCGGGGGCTCGGAGAAGATCTGTGACCGTACAGATGCTCCTGTACGAGACATACAAAGAGAAAAAGGTTATTGTTGATTATACGTGACTCCAGTCCGTTTAATGACAAATAAGAAATTAAAAAAATTATTTTAAAATTACATAGTGTTTACATTCATATTCTAGCCTCGGCTTTTGGTGGTCTCTAGGTCACCTCACCTAGCCATGTACTCAGCCATTACATGTCCACTAGCAGAAACCAGGTACCTAGCGTGTAAATATATTACACGGTGTGTACTCCGGAAATTTCAAAAAACTCCTATTGTTCTTAAAAACTATCAAAAAAGAAAAAAGTACCTGAATAGAAGATTTGGGTTCTTAAAGAAGGTGTTTACGGGTGTGGTTATGAGTGTTTATGGTGGCCATGTTTTCTGCCTATAGGATGTGTGGTTTTTGTGGACCATGTGAATGTTTTTTTGGGAAGTATTTGGACTGAATTGAACCTATGGGGGTGGTATGATGTGTAGTATGTCCTAAATAACTACTGAGTATGTGGTGTAGGGTACCCAAATATTGATGTGATAATAATATTACCAAATATAACATGTTTTATTTTGGTATTGTACCTTGGTGAGGCTGGGTGGATAGTTTCCTTGATTGCTGTTTTGGAAAACACTTTTCTTAGGGGTCATTAGAATTTCTCCCCACATATGTATGAGATCTTTTGGTTTCCCTACTGAGTAAACCTGTATACACACCCTATGTATGTAAAACATTATTCAAGATAAGAATCATGACCCAATAAAACCAAACCACTTTCCACATTCCAAAATAAGTAATCTGAACACCCTTTCCATACATTTCAGAATCAACTTTTTAAAACATGGTTCCCACTCATTGAATACCAAACATGGTCCAAAGCCTACATTTCAATTAAAACCATCACAAGATCCCTTATAGAATTTTCACTAAGTATACACCCCCACAGAAATTTCAAATATATACATGATATCTATTTAATACCCCATTTGACAATCCACTTGGAGGTCAACACCTCTTTTCAAAAAAAGATTCATTTCAAAACATAGATTTATCCATTTGAAATCCAAAATGGGATCTAATCCATTTTACACCATTTAAACCATTTCAATGTCTCATGTAATTTTAATAAATATTTAACTCATAAAATAATTCCAAACCCATCCCTTTACATCACAATTTTACCCTATTTATTAAAAGGATCACCTCAAAAGATACCATATGTTCCTTCTTTTTAACTCTCATGGATCCATTATTACCCATCAAAGTTCGATGATTTTAATCAATGTCCCAAAAACCATGATTATTATTCCACGAATGAAATCGAAAATCTTATTGTTTAAGGTATACATTAGATAAACATATTAATAAACTAACAATAATAGGTTATAATCTCTATCCCACATTACTCAAAACTGAATATTTTGAAAAAATATTCAAAGTAAAGATGCCTTACGAACAACAATTCTTTTTTCATCTAAACACCCTTAATAACGAACCGAGCATGTCTTGATCACCAATGAACTAGTTACTCTCCAGAAAGTAATAATTAATTTATCCTATCAATTATAATTAAAGAATTAAATTAAAACCAAATTATCACAATTCTGAAAAACAATCCAGGTCATCAGTACGCAATGAAACTAAATCCATCATGTTAGAAAAGACACTTAGAATTACAAAAACTAAGTTCTAATCGAAATCCCTCTGAATATATACCATGTCAAAATAGATAAAAAAATTATTAACAAAAACCTAGTCAAATTCACCATGGTCACAAACTGAAATAAAAAAACACAAAAAAATTTGTTGAATACATCTTGCGACCTACTCCACAAATGCTGAGAAAAAGCATAAAAAAGGATGATTTCACCATGGATATGTGGAATCAACAACAAAAACAATACTGGATAAATTCATGATTTTTAGGGGAATATGAAGAAGAACGGAAGCCTCTTGAGGATGGATCACACATTAAAATGAACGTGAAACGCACCAAAGTGCCTCTTTGGGAGGCTTGAAGAATTGGTGAATGAAAGGGAACCCTCATATGGTTCTTGTACAAAATGGGGAGATGAATAGTCAAGTGACAAAAAAAATAAAGATGAAAGTTTATAAAACCATTTTAATTAAATTATAGTTAAACACATGTTTTGTACAAATTTAGAAAACCCATGTGCCTACCATGTACACCGTATTTTTCAATACCCAACACATGCATGTTTTGGAAAAATATTTATAGAAACTATGTGGAAAACATGATTTCAACACTACATCACTTATGAATCAAGGATCTTTATTTTTCTTAAACTGACCATAGCCTATGATCCATGCCTTATGAACTTCCACAACTCACATGGTTTCTAATTTTATCCTTATATAGTTTACCCCCAAACCATGACCGAACCATGAAACTAAAATATATTTTTTTCAAAATGAAAAAATCAAATCATGAACATAAATGTGTTACGTAGTATATCATAAAATATGTAGACCAAAAAGATCCCCCTTTATAGAAAACTAAAAAACATTGGAATGATTACATTATGTACGAATGTCTCATCCAAACACCTATTCTACCTCCATAGTTTCACTGATTCTCTAAAAAACCATTGTAGATATTCCAATAGTAATAATCTCATTCAGACTCTTGAATAATGATAACAACCATTAATTAATGATAATTGAAATATCATCTAAATTTTTTGATCCATCTGGACATGAGATATTACAATGGGTTATCCACTGATTAAGAATTGATCATGTCTTCCACTGTATATATCATATGAACAGACTATCATTCGTATAGGGGGAAATGTTATACAAAAATTTAATTTAATGACCAATGACCTCGAATATCATATAGAAAAAATGTAGGTGATTCTGGAATCATTATCTAAAACAATATGGGTAGTGCATCCATGTAAACTTACTCTCTCGTTGAGATATAGATAAAAAAGATGGTTCTGATATAGTGTATCATGAATTAGATTGAGATATATAAATTTACAAAATATATCAACCATAACCCAAATCATAGTTTAAAGTTGAGATGTAATTGGAAATTCTGTAATGAAATTATGGATATACATATCAATTTCCACTCTGGCACTAGAAAATGTTGAATCATCACCTTTACTAATTATCATTATAATTTAAACTATTTAAAATTTAAAATTTAAATTTTTAATTTTATAATTTTTCTTTTCATTAAATCCCAACACCAATAATCTTCAATAACAATGTAAAATATAGTGCTTCTCAGATGATAAAAAAATGTGAAACTATGGGATTATATCAATTACTCTATCTTTAAATCAGAATCAAAATTGAGGAAAAATATCATTTCAAAATTTATAATATATTCATTATGATTATTAAAATAGTCAAACATAACCTTATTAACCCTATGTAACATTCCATGTAACTCATAGTATTCCTTATAATATTTCTATATTATTTTTAACTATGAAAGTTATAGTTGCACCTAAAATATTATTGATGCTGAATCATCATGAAAAAAGACTATAATAAAATTAAACAAAATAATTAACCAAATATCATGTAAAAACATAAAATTGTTAGAGTATAATTATTTTTCCAACTAATTTTATCAACTACTTTTTTTATTGATGATAATGAATCTGGAAGTCATAGTCCTTAATCAGTTCTAGACAACCTCTGTTCCTTATAGACAACCCTCTCTGAGGGGATATACAAATAAACATGTTATGATAAAAATATATTTCACACTTTTTACATATAAATTATCTCTTGAAAAATATAAATGAGTTTTCATTGTTATAACTTCATGTTCATTTGTAGGATAATTTTTCTTATGTTGTTTAAATTTATGTGAATCATAAAAAATTACCTTTTCATTCAGAAATAGTGTAAAACATTAACCTTTAATAAGCATCACTATAGATGAAAATTTTCCATTTTTAGAGTGAAGACCCAAAAATATTAAAATATGGAATACTATTTTTATTTCCTAGAAATTTTCGTTACATTCATTGATCTTGGTGAATTAAACCCCTTTTCGAGTTAACATAGCTACTGGGCTATAAGACTAATAAATGTTTTTAAAAATTCCATTAATATCCATATAATAAATTAAAATTCTGAATCTCTATAGAATTTCTAGTTCATTTACAACCATCAAGAAAATTTAATTATAATATGATCAATTATTATGCTATCAAAAGAAACAATATGTTTGTGGATTGAAATTTTTTGCAACCTGAATTCAGAATTACTATAAATTACATGTAGTTTATTTTATTTTATCGAATGAAAGGAAATAATTTAGTGTCATTGATGGCCCTAATGAATTTTATAATATACCAATATATCATAAATAGACATAGTTTGAATTATATCTATGAACTCATAGATAAATCTATTCATAAGTTATTTAAAAAAATCTGGGGCATTATACACCATTAAAGGCCTTGACTAAAATCTCATAATGCCCACATATATTTTAAAACACATCCATTGTGAAATATTACATATTTTACTCCAACTATAGGTAACCTGACCATGGATCAGTCATCAAAAATAGTATTCTCTTTAGAATGGATCAAAAAAAAATCAATACGAGGAAAATGATACATATTCATAAAAATGAATTTATTAATATATCTATAATAAATTATATTTTGTATTGAGTCAACATTTTTAGTAAAAAAAATATCATATGATAGAGGAGAACTATGTTGGATGAAACATTTTTCTAGAAACTCTAGAAATTACTTTTTCAATCTCAAAAAATTTACTTGACACATTTGATCAGGGGGTTCCAATTAGACATAGAATTTGAAACTAATTAAGTAGAAACTTCAACAACCTTATTAAGGATAATATCAAACAAATCCAAATAAAATAAATCAATATATTCATTTACTATTGGGATATACCTAAATTTAGTTTTTTCATTATTTTAAAAAATATTATCTCGGTGACATTCACTAACATATCTACTTAATTTGTTAGATTCTAAATATGTTATTAATAGAATGAAATTATTGAATATAAATTTTTTATATCTTAAATATATAATAGAATAATAATCTATAATTCAATCCAAACACACAATTATATAAAACACTAATATGGTCTGATCATAAACAATTTTAGAAGAGGACATCCAACTAATTAAAATTTGATGGACCCAAAAAATTTTTTTCCTTTTACATATCTACCCATAAGATTAAATGAATTTCATATATTCTTTTAATGATGATATATTAAAAAATACAACTAAAATTTATTTGATATGAAGGAACATTAAGATCCAATTTCCAACAAGGAATTTAGAAAATTAAAATAAAAAAAAAATACAAAACCTATAACAACATCATTTAATAGTCCAACAACAATTGAAGAAGAAGAAAACTATTTTCTACATCGTTATGTTTTATATCATGATGATTTTCACTTATTTAACTAAATACCAAAACAGATTATTTAAACAATCCCACTCATTAAAACTAAACACTATCACCTATTTGTTTCTTTATATTACCTCAATATTTTATAACCATGTATCTTTTATCTATATTCATGGTCCTTATAACCAATATTTATCCACCAGTATCACTTCCTAGTTCATATTTTAATGTATTGTTTCTACTCATGGATCATTTTGGGGGATTATATCCAAATATTATAGTTGTATTCTTCGATATTACGGGACACCTTGACCTTTTAATGTTATTGTCATCTTGGGGAACATTAGTTTTGGAAAATACCATATCATCTTTCTCAACACAAGGAAAAACATTCAAAACGCTTTTAAATTTTCACGTGACAAAATGTCATTGTAAACATGCTTGTAATATTAATTAATATTTATTATTATTACTATCAATATATCGAATTACATATGATACAGACCAAGAAAATCATGTAAAATTTTATTCATATGAAACTATGGATTATTCTTCTTTTTCATTAATTACATGAACTATTTCACCAATATATGATGAGGAATATTATAGAAACATTTGTATTGAATATTAATTTTTATTTTTTATCCTTCAACGGAATAAATCTCATCACTCTATATTACATTTATCCATTGACCATTGTTGATCAATATTAACTTCTAAATGATAAATTGAAACAATTATCTTATGATTTTTTTGAGATTACATATCATCAAATATATTTACTTATGCAACCATCCAACATTCATATACCACTGGTTATGAGGTTCCATAAAAATATAGAGTGTATTGTTCAAGGATATTCTTAACTATATACATCTTCTAAAGTATAAGATCATTTTTATATACCAAGTATTCAACCGTCATTTATAACCTATTTCTATTAATACACCACAAAAAAATATCATTTTTCGAATTTATAAGATTCTTAATTTCAAGTTAGGATGTATATTTTACAATTAGTGTATTATTACTATGGCTTCTATATTTCCTCTATGGAAAATTATTCTGACCAAACATTATAGAAATTAAGTAAAATGTTAACCTTAATATCCTATAACACGATAACCATAAATTAAAATATCTTAATGGAAATTAATTAAAATATTAGTATCCTATATAATTACTTAATACCTTTCTAAAATTAAAAAATATGGAAATAGACATAATAATCATATAAACATGAGTTTTTATTATTGAATACATTTTCAAAATTTCTCATGGATAATTATGCTTTAGAGTTTTAGGTGATTAGTAATTTAATCATATATAAAAAAATGATATAGTAAACCCATACCATTATACTAAACATCAATTTTTTTAATATAAAAAATTAAAAACAAAACCCAATTTCATTTCATGAATAATATTCCTTCCATTAAACATTGATTTTCCATTTTCCTTACCCATACTTAATCCTTATATATAATAAACCCATATATATGCCTTTGTAACTTTTACATTTTTCAATATTAATAAATAAATAAGGAATATATTTTCGTTTATTCTTTAAATAATCAATAAATTAATAAATAAAATATCATTTCATTAAATATACTTATATATATCATCAATGTGATGTGTTGTTGAAGAATGAATCCCATAACATATTGGAGTTATTTGTCCAAACATACACAGTAATAAAATTATAATTTTTTATCGAATAGATTAGTAAGAAAATAAATTATATGTTTTATTTTTACAATCATATATATTTTAATAATATAAATAAAATACATATTTACAAAAATCCATGAGATTCAGTGATAGAAAATGAATTACATTATATTGTGAGGTCGTAATCCTCGCTATTCATGAATGAAATTTTTTGTTCGATTTTTATTGAAATGGATATATATGTAGGTGAATAATTTAAATTAATAACATATCAATCAATTTTATATACTATTGATATTATTTAATTAATTTTTTACGAATAGTTGAATGTTTTTTAGGATGAAATGGAATAATAATTGATTATTAAGAATTATACCTATTCTTCGAACAACCACTTTTGGTATAAACCAAAATCATTTCCAGGATGATATAATGATAATACCAAGGAATAATTGTTAATGGTTTGTGTGTTAGTAATGTATTTGGCTAGGAAATTTCTAATACAAATAGATATTTACATGGTATGAAATGAGAAGAAGAGTTTCCCTTTTTTAATTCATTGGTGGGGAATTCATGGAATTTTTTAAAATATTAAATTAAAGTAAATTAATTTTTATTTTCAAATGGAACAATTCTGATATGATTAAATTTTATGATTATTATTTAGTTAAAAACTCGCATAAAATATTTTTTTGGAAGTTTCATTGGTTTTATAAATATAATCAATTTTCCCTTTTTATCCTTCTTGATAATGTCAATGGTATTAAAGATGTTATTCAATATGGGTCATGAATTTTACTGAAAATAAAATTGGATTATAAATATAAAATGGATGATTTATGAAACATTATCTTAATAACATTGAAAAAATATAATTTTAAAATAATTAAAATAAGTTATGAAAATATTATTTATTTGAAAATAACATGAATATCAATTTTATAACTATTCATTTAATATCACATTTAAAACATCAATACAAAAATGGAATTTTAATGTTTAATAATAAAACCACTATAATACATAATCTATGACAATGATAAAATATTAACATATATTTTATTAAAATAAAATTACTTTTAATATTATTGAAAATATATATTGTATTTTTCAAGTTAATTTAATAAATTTTATATTTGAATTGCATAGGAAATTAGGGTAATTAATTATTCACTAAGAATTTAAAATAATTTACCATTTAAGATGATAATTGATCTTTAAATAATATTTAGAACTGAAAATACCATCATTTATCCCCATGTCAAATAATATTAAGATAAATAAACCAAGATAAACAAATTTTTTAATGGTCATTACATAAAATACTATATGTTAATAATCATGCTCATAATGTGATAAAAGTATCATATTAATTTTTTTGATGAATATGTACAACATATAATCATAATATAAAATTAATTCAAATGTTAGATTTAATTTCATTCAATTATATAATTATTTCTCTCTTAATTAACCTGTTATACCTTATCCACTATAAAAAATTATTACCAATCAAATTGATATGAACATAACGTAAAACAAAAATATTTAACAAATTATATCCACCTATATAAAAATTCGGAATCCATTTTTCTTGGTTCATTATAATGAAGTGGAATAAATTAATTTCAATTTAAAACCAAAAAATGTGATAAAAATAATTTTTTCATAAAAATGCCTTTTTAGTACAAAAAAGGTCTTATACAAATTTCAAGGAAAAATATTTATATTAATTATTATAGTGTGATTTTATAAAATAAAAATGGACAAAATGATATTTAAAAACAAATGTAATATTTTATTTTTCATTATATTCATTTATTGAAATTGTAAAGTTCAATTGAAATCAATATTTCTCATTTTTCCTTAAAAAATAAATCCTTTGTAAATATATCATACAAATTCATATTAGGAATATTTGGATATGGTCAATTAAAAATAATACATTTTTTTAAATTATAGATTTATAATATTAATATTTAGATTATAAAAAAAACATATAAGAAAATTATTAAATTATATTATTGACATTAATTGAGATTCATATTATTATGATGAATATTACTATCTAATTCACGAAAAATAATAAATATAAAAATAATTTATTATTAAATTATCATTCTTGTTAAAGATATCGAAAAAATTAACTTTTCATCATAGAATATTAAATATTTTTATAGAACCAAAAAAACATGAAAACCAACAGTTCATCCTAATAATATAGTTATAAGTGTTTTCAACATGAATTTTGAAACATAATACCTTATACAAACATTAGGTATCCATTTCATAACTATCGTTATATATAAATAAAAAATTCATCAATATTCATAAAAATAATTTATTGATTATCATTTTTATCCAGTTTGGTCATGGAATGAGTTATCCCATCCTCGATTCCTTTTTATGGGCACCAACTCAACTTTTCCAACACAATAAAAGCACTATAATGACACCAATTAATGTTATCATATTTATATTGAATAATGATAATTAATTTCAATTACAGAAAATTTTTATAATATTTTGAATATGAAATAACTTAAGAGATTTCCAATAAGCTTCATTAATAATTTTGTAAAATTTATGACATGAAGATTTTATAAAACATAAATTAACAATAAAAACTTTTTATTATAAATATTTAATATAAAATTAACATACACAAAAATATATCCAAAATTAAACTTATAATAAATTTTATAATATGGAATAAAAAATTATTCATATATTATGAAATTCAATTTCTATATTATATTAATTTAACAAAAAAATATAATATTAAATGAAAATTATTTATTTTTCACTATGGGATAAATCATTTTTCATTGTCAAACAGTTTTTATGGTGATTTTTCCCATATTATGGTATAATATATGGTCTAAAAAATATGATGTCAATATATTTTATTGTGAATTTATGTTGAATAATATTTTTTACTATTTGTTTCTCTTTTAATAGAATTAATTAGAATACAAATTATTATTTATTGTGTGCCTATTGATAATTCTCATGATAATGTGTGATTCATTAAATATTATTCCATTAGGTGGTTGTTATTAATATTTTATTTTATAAAGGAGTTTATGGGGATTTAATTATTTTATTAAATTTTATATCATATAAATATAACTAAACCACATGAAATTGAAAGAAGTTCATTATCATGAGATTTGAAATTAATATTTTCGTAAAAGATGATTTTTTTGTCAATTCAAAATATTTAATTCCTAAAACATAAAATTTAATCTATAAATTCATTTCCATATGTGAAATAATTTTTAATTTTTGTTATTTCATTCCTTAAAAAGAATGATATTATTCAAGGATTAATTTATATATTTTTTAAAAAGTATTTTAATTATTATAATGTATTTTTTTGGTGTTTCAAAATTATATAAAATGATTTTTTCTTCATTTGAATATTTATATTATATTATAAAAAATAATCTTAGAAATATAAATTTTTGTTTGATGAAATATGTACTGTGATTCTAGTGAATTATTCAACATTGCAAATAACTTCCACATTCTCTAATATTAAAATATATGGGGTAGCTAATCCATAGTAAATATATTTTTAAAATATTTATTATACGGTTCCAAATATAAAAATAACTCTGTGGGGATGGTCTAAAAACATTATAATTAAATTATAAGTATTTTAATTTTATTATGATCTACCAATATAATTGTAAATTAGAATGAAATATAGAAATATTTAAATTTAAATATATTGAAATAATGTGTTAAATGACCCCAATGAACTATCATGAAGATATTATGCTTTTATTGATATACATGTTTATTAAATATTATTTTATTCATTTATGTGAAAAAATATCTTATAAAATTAATATTGATCAAAACATCTGAAGAATTTGTCTATTACTTAGTAAATACATTAATCTATATTTGATATTTTTTTCAAAATAACTTTAAGAGAAAATAAATTCCTATATGGAATTACTAAATTATAATAAATTAATAATTTTATAGAAAATTTGGATATTTTATTTTGATTTCTTATATTTGAAAATATATAATGAAATCCAATATAGAAAACTTGATTTTTATTAATCCTCTCACATTCATAATATTATATTATTATTTGAGTAATAAAGGATATTTTTTCTCAATAAATATGAACATAAATCTATATTTTTCAATAAAATAGTATACAGAAAATAGTTTAAAATTAATAATTATATGACTATAAGTAAACATTTATTCTAAATTATTATTATAAGAGGATTTTGATTTAATTTTTTATATGGTTCAATGAATTTTCCCCGTATGATTTTATATAATAAATTAACCTAGGTTACCTATTGAGGAAAATTATTTACATCCTCAAAAACAATATTTCATGTTAATATACAATATTTATAGGACATATTAATTGTGTGAAATATATAGGGTTCTTCACTTATCATGTATTTCATTTAAAATTTTTATAAAACATACAAATATATATGATTTCATTTATCATTATAAATTATTGAGTAAAAATTTCATGTTATGTATAAGGACAAAAATTAAATTATTAATATCGTTCAATATTTACAATGGTAATACATAATAAGTAAAAAGTTGTTCACAACACTGACATGAATATTTACATTCTAAACTATTTAAAATTAGTAGCATTCTATGATTTATATAGACCCGGATCAGGGATAAATCTATTTTATAAAATCACTATTCATCATAATTTGATAGAATAATAGATTTTCCCTTGAATAAGATCATTTATAAATTAAAAAAATTATGTATTCTTATTTATATTCCTTGACACAACAACCATAAAAAATAATCTGATATTATTAATTTGTAATAAGGATTTAAAATAATTTATGAATCTATTGTGAAATAATATTAAAAAATTAATTCACCAAATATGTGGATGTTAAAATAATTTGCTAAAACCAAATACTGATTAAACATTTCAATGTTAAAATTTTGATGTTTTGAATTTTTTATCCAAACTATATTATATATTTAATATACATAATATAATTACCAGAATGTTTCATTTCAATTAATTTGGTTATATATATATTTTTGTGACTAATTAAATACTTTCATTTTTCTATATATGATTAAAATGATTACATTATATATATTTGAATTTATAAAGGATTCAAAATACAAAAAAAAAAATAGAATAATGATTGGCTCACCCAATATCAAAAATAATGTTATCTATTTAATTGTAAAATATGTATTTCCTGCATTCAACGTAAATGTTATTCATATGTGAAGAATTTGAAATTGATGTTATCATTAGATGGTGTTTTTAAATAGAATTTTTATAAATCATTATGTTTTTTATGTCCTTTAAAATCTTGAATACAACTAAGGAGGACTATTATAATGATACAGATTAATCATTCTTTGAATTTAAGTATTATATCATCACATTATTTTCAATAAATGGCTATCTTAAGTGAAATATAATTTAATATTCAATGAAATTTTTGAAAACATTGGTGGAGTTATTTAAAATATTATTTTCCTTGGATAACATTGATTTCAATGAAAGGGTATTATTAAACGTCAAATTCGGAACATTCATTTCTAAAAACATTTTATGCCTATCTTTAATTTAGTTGTATTATTAACAAGATAAATATAACTATTGTATTTTATATGAAAAGTGAAGATTAATATGGATAATTGGTCATATTATACTTTATAATATATATATATAAATATATATATATATATATATATATATATTTGTGGGATTGTTTTTAATTATTTTTTAATTAAAAAAGAAATTTATATGACACATATTCTCCATATATGGTGATTTACTCATTTACATTGTAATTTGATATTATTCATACTCTCTATTTTTCCCTTGATATAAAAATAAATTTCAACATTGATAGAAAAAAAAATTCATTTACCATCAATAGGAATGTCTATATTTTGAAATACATTTTCTTTTTAGTTGTTTTCATGTACCATTTAAAATCAAATTTGTTTTAATATGTATATTGGTGATACAACAACGTGTTTTGAATACATTGACATAATTGTAGTGTCATCATAATTTTTATATAGGCCACCACATTTATCGTTAATTCATGTTATACATAGTTAATAAATTTTAATTATATCGATTTATTATTATTTTAATTCATGTTATATCATTTAATTGGATTTATTATATAACTAATTTTGTATGAATATATAGAACATTTTCTGTATTTGTATTCCCTATAACTAGTAAGGGGTCTCCATGTAGTCAAAAATCCTTAAGGGTAAGATTAAATTTTGGTACTATATGTTATTACTTAAATGGTGGGAGGAAAAAAAATGTTTAAAGGGAAAAAAATTATAGTTTTTAAGGTATTTTTTTCGAACATAATAAAATATTTCACCAAATTAATGAATATGGAATAAATCTGGTTAGAAAATAATGTCTTTGCTTAACGGGTATAATAATTATTTGAAACAATATGCCCCTTTTAATATTCAACTTGTAGTGGAGATACACTTATTTACCACTAACAATTAATTAACTACCACTACAAATAAAATTAAAATCCAACACACCCTAATATACATTAGAATAAATCATTCCGAATTATTGATTGTGAGCAATATCTTTTGAAAAAATTAGACCATGTATATGTAAATCATAAATTGGTGTAAATTATAGGAAATAATTGAAATATTTTTGGATTTAGAGTATAGAAAATTTATATTACATTGGTAATGATGGGGATATGAAGATGTATAAAAGGAAATTTTGGATTGGTTCATAATTTTAGATATTTAGGAATGATGTTATAAAAAAAAATTCATTATGTTGTGTGTGGGTTATAAGTAGAGAAAGTTTAGTCCTTTTAAATTATTTTACACTAATTCCCTAATATATATTATTTACACACAAAAAAAATCAATGAATACTATTTACCATCCATTTTGTATGAAATTTACTATTCCATATCACATTCCATTTCCATAAAAACAAAATCTATATTAACAAATCATAACGCCATTTATGGAATAATTATATCATCTAAAAGTGGAATTGTATGTGATATTCCATGGGAACAAGTTTTATAATTTTATACATTATTATCATCTACAATTTATTGGATAACATTGATAAATTAATATCATCTTATATTCTATGGTTACTGGTTTTTTATATTTTTCTTAGTTACATGCAATAATTCGTTAACATGGTTAGTGAAATCATTGAATTTATGTAATGAATATAATTTTTTATATACAATGAAACATATTGGTATAATATTATTTTTAATAAATTTATCAACAATGAAATATTCATGTATTTCATTAAGAAATAGGGAATCGCGGCACATTCTACTAAATCATAAAATTATATCCACTTGAAATACTTGAGTTGTTTTATTTAAATGATTAACAAATCAAGGTAGAATATTTATTTTATTAATCATAATAACACCTCATATGAGACACCTAAATATGTATATTTTTTATGGTGTCCTTTTCTAGATGGTTAATTAATTTTTCATTTGATAATTGACTTTTAATAATTTCATATGTTAAATTTCAATTGACTATAATTTATAACAAAATGTAGATTGTATTCTGATAAATCATTAAATATTTATTTTGATGTTTGATAACTCATTTTGGTAACAAACTTTGAGAGATATAATTGATAAATATTATAAGTTTTATCTGTTTTCAGTTGTTATTTATTTTTATATTACTCATTAAAATATTTATTATTATTATGATATATATGTATAGTATTTACACTTATGTTACATGGATTTGACATCGATAATTATATGCATATAAATTTTAATTTCATCACAGAATTTGATAAAATATAATTATTGGATTACAAATGATATTAAGATTTAATTAAATATAATTTATTTTTTATAGTTATTTTTATGTGGAGTATCTTATTATTTGTTGGTCTAATATTTTAATTGTGATTCCAGAAGTCATTATTGTGGGCGTTTCATTTCATTTTTTTGTTATTTTATGGTTTCCATGTGTTCTATTGGATTTTAATGTGTTTTAAGAAGTCCATGAGAGTTGATATCCTATATTGTTGAAGTTTATTCAGTGGAATAGTGAGCCAATATGACTTTAATCATTCATTTAATTATGAAATTACAAGATGAATGATGACCACATGACAAGTCATGAGGCAACATTGTATCCATCCCCCGATAGTCTAAATGAATAAAATTTAATTAAGTATTTTTTGTGACATGTATGAACAATATTAGAATATAATTTAACAACAAAATATTACAAAAAATGTTTCTTTTAAAATAAATTTAATTCCTTTAATAACTTATGAGACATGTGAGATATAATTATTTCTGAAAATCAATACATGATAAATATTGTTATTTAATATGACAGTTAACATATAAGAAAATGGATTGTTGTGTATAAAAAGGGTTAATTAAGATATGTAAATATGTTGTTAAATTTATTTAATTAAATATCAATTTATAATAAATAATTTAAAATATAATTTAAAATATAAATAAATGTATTGTAATAAACAATATTTTCCTTAATATGATTATTACTGTTTTTTTAATAAAATTTAAAATAACTTTTTAAATCATTAATAATAATTATACTAAAATAAAATAAAATACATTTTCAAAAATGGATTTTATAATTTATCTTAGGGTGATTATTTGTAATTTTGTTTGAAATTGTCTATTTTTTTATAAATAGTGAAATTATATGAATATTCTGTTAAATCTATCATTTAATAGAAAACGTCATAATTTTAGAAAATATGTTAGATAGGTTTTAGTGTAAAATTATTTTTATTTTATTTAAATTAATCTATTTTATTTCATTATAATAATTTTCATTTTTACTTTATATATAAATACATTATAAATGATCGAACACTTTATCTTTTTTATCTGTTCTTTCTCATCACATATTCATAAATAATTTTAAATTAAAATTCACCACTTATGTAAATTAATTTGGAAAAAATATTTTGTATTTGTAATCATCATTATTTAAAAATTCTAATAATTTCAATATAATTACATTCATTATTAATATAGAATGTATTGATTATTAATTTACACAGTAAATGTAAAAATGGGTTTATCGGGGGTGGGGGTTATAATAAAAAAATAAGCACGAAAATGACAGAAATCCTTCTCTAAAAACCGATTTCATGTAATTTTAATAACATTTATCCTTTTAGTCTCACTAATATTACATTTTGAATCCTTTTTACATTGTAATAAACACGATCGCACTCATTTATTTTAAAAAAGAAAAATTGTCTCCTCTCCACAACTTATAGAAGGTCACCCAATCTCCTCTCAACATTACAAGATCAAACCAATTTTGGTTGACCAATATATAACAAAATATGTTTAAACAATGAAATACTATCATCATATAATCATTATTTATGGAATTAAACATTACTTTATTGGAATTTGTGGAAACCCAAAGAGGATTGCTGAAGAAAATGTAATGTTCTTCAATGAGCACCTTTATTTAACTTCTACCTCCACCTACATAAAATTTTATTTCATGTTGATAATATAAAAAAATAATATTACATATAATTGTATGATAGAATATTTTAATGACCTAAAACCATATTTATTTCAAAAATATGTGTTATTAAATCATAATTCATGTCTAAGACAGAATATAGCTTCACAAACTGATGTAATTCATTTTTCATTTTTTAAATTTAAGGATGGGTATGATGGTGGATATAAAATAAATATATGTTATTTATAACATATTTATACCAATTTATTCACTTTATTATATATATATATATATATTATTCTATATGAGATACGATAACGTCGCTTGGGTATACGGAATACTGCCGCCTCATGAAATGATTTGATATATATTTCACAAACAGTTCACATGGAAAGTGATAAAGATAAGGGAAATTATTATATGTGATATAAATGATGTTATTATGATATTGAAGAAATTTTTATAATTCTAGAAAGATAATTTTTTTCTTACCTTTTCAATCATGTAAATATGAAAACAACATTTTCTTGTGTGGACTACTACAAACACAAAGTGATGTGACACTCTTTTTATCACCACAACAAATTTATGATACATATATGTTTATAATAATTAATATATGATATTATTATAAATTAGTAATGGGAAAAAATTACGTACCTCTTTTACATAATGGTCATTGAAAAAATGGAAGTGTTATTCATTAGTTCTTATGGCATACCATCTCCATGATTTTAATATACAATATTATTCAATGAAATATTTAATGATTCATATGTTGAAGACAAATTAATGTAAAAATATGATAATTATTTATGTATTATTATTATTTAGATGATTGATTTTTTTTCAAAAAACAGTACATTCCTGAAGAAATATGAATAAAAAATTTAATTAAAATCTGAATCAAATTAAGAAATGAAAATTTTTTAATTAATAGGTGATAATATGTTAAAAAATAGATCACATATGGTATAATAAATATTAAAATTTGTCTTCAATAATTTAAGAACATGTTCAAAACCACTATATATTAGGTTAAAGTATGTTCAACCAAAAGGGATTAGAAGGTATGTGATTAATTAACTCAATTTCCACTCATTAGCTTAAACATATCGTTCGGTGATTACACCATGATAAGATTATATGTTTAAGGAATAATCATTATCATATGTTTTATTTCAGTATTATTTGTGATTAATTTAATTTGATACACATAATATACCCATGTATTAATTCTTAAATCAATTTTATGATCATTTTATGCATTTATTAAATGGTATCATTCTAATAATGATTAATTATTCATGATTACAGGTTAATGGAAATTTTCTTAAAAATATTCTAATAAAGCCAATTTATTGTTATTATAATCATGTTATTCATTACATTTTCATGTAATTATACTATTATAAAATATTTGGTTATTAAGCAATATTAAAAAAAATTCTAGAAAATCCAGCATCATTTATCTATTTATTAAGAAACATAAAAAGATTAATAGATAGGGTTGTCACTCTTTTGTGGATCTTATAATCTATTAAAAGTGAAAATTTGTTCATTTGGAATAAGAAATTAATTTTCTTTTATTCATTTCTTAGAGTAAGTGATAAATGAACAACAAATGTATTAAATTTTGTTTACTAAATAGAAACATGACATGTGAGTATATTTCCTTATATTATTATATAGTAAAACAATTCATATTTATTTGGGAAATGATAATTATATTTGAAATAATGTCACCTAACTATGTTCATATGCATTGTATAATATTTTAATTAAAATCTTCAAATATTTTTGGGTTTTAAGATAGTAACCTTACATGGATCATTCACCATATTTTGATGAGTTACCTCTTTCGATCTCAATAAATAATTATGTTATAACTCCATGCCTATATCTTTACATGCCAAAAATGTTATACTACTTGACAACCTAGTTATGTGTTATTCTATATGATCTATTTACTTCTGAAAATCTATTATTAAAACTATATTTTATTACAAATATTATAATTTTGTTTTTCAATAAAAATGTTTACAAATATAATACCCCTAGTTACCAGTATCAATTTTAAATTATGAGGTTGTATTTTATTTAGGTTGGGGAGAATGTAACATCCAGAAGTTATAAAAGAATAAAATTTTATTCAATATATTATTTATATGTGAACACATATCATAGAATATAATATAACTACCCGTTATATTACAATATAATTCTTATGAATAAAATTCATTTCTATGAAATATTTTGATAAATCAAAGACACAGTTTTATTGAAGAGGAATATAATATTAATATTAATATTTCATATGATAGAGATCAATTTTCCATTGGAATTGAGGTAATGAATATGTTTTAGAAATTAAGGAAATATTTAGTTTTCACATTTTTTAGAATCTATTAATCATATATAATATATGAATCATTTAAAAGAAAGTGATATGCTTTCCCAAAAATAATATTTTCCTTCTAAAAACGGTTTAGTCAACCACTTTACAGATAAACTACAATTAATTTTTAAATATTTTATAAAAGTTTCAAGAATAAATTACAACAAAATTTGACTTTGGAATATGATAATAATAATTTCATTAATGGTTTGGGTTTATCTGAAGTGTTTCATTTTTTGATGAAATTATAAAATAATTACTTTTATTGAAAATCATATTTTCTTTGAAATAATTTATAATGTTAAAAAATATTTTATATTTTTTTTTGTAAATTTTTATCTTTTAATAATCAATTAATTTAATTTATTTCACGACAATTAATTTTTAAATTAAATTTACATATCAAAAAATTGTTAACTTTTAAAAAAAATCAGTTCAAAAATCCACATTCTCATCGCAACTATATCATTAATTTTAAATTAAAATTTTACAATTATGTGAATTTAATCTAGAAAAGTGGATTACATATTAATAAAAAAAAAATTTGAATTTATAAACTGTTTTATATAATTTTGGATAGAAATAAATAGTGAATGCAGTAAAAAATAATTACTGCTATTAAGGTAAAATTGGGTTTACCGTGGGGTAAACTATAAATATAAGGGTAAACATGACCTTTACACACGTATGTAAACTATTTTAAATAAGTATTTTGATTTTTAAAATATATAGTTTGGTAATGGTACTTTTGGTATCCTTATTAAATATTAAATACGGGGGATAGGTCAATTATTACAAAAAACCAAGTGTAACGTCCCCACCACTATTAAAAGGCTGCCCCTCTCCTGTGCAATTCACATTTTTAAACCATAATTGTTCAAAAAATTTATTTAAAAATAAAATCATAAATCACCTCTATTTTCCATAATATCATTATTTTAGGCATCAATCCATCCATTGATGTCTATAGTGAAATCCCAAGGAGGATTCCTGAAGAAGAGGTAATGTTTTTTAACAAGCGCCTTTAGTTTACCACTTTATCCATATGATTCAGTAGTTAATAAACAATGATGATGTAATATCCCCAAAATATTAAATTTATTATTATGTAGTCATAATGTTTTAGTAACCAAGAACCATCTCCACTTATATAAAATGGGTTATGAATTCATCATTCGTTTGTACGGAGGACTACCTCTTCACAAACTGATGTTGTTCGCTTTTACACTTCCAATTATAAATGATGTCTATGATGATGGAAATAAAATATGTATTTCACTCATAAAAAAAGGTTATACCAGTTTAGTAACTGTATCATGTAAATATTTTTACCTTCCCTTTCATAAGAGATATTATAACATCACTAGTCTATACGTTGAACTAACGCCTCATGAAGTGATGTGAGTTTTAATTTAATAATTCTTCACATGGAAGGTGATAAAGATAAATTTAATTAATATATGAGATATAAATGAAATAATTGTTAAATTATTTACATATTTATTATTATTTAATGATAATATATGTTATTTTATTCCTACCTTTTCAGTCATGTGAATATGATAACATCATTAAGGTATGTGTGGACTCCCTCAATCAGGAAGTGACACGACTCTATTTCCATCCCCACACCACATGGATGACATAAGGAAGTATATAATATTTTATAAGAGATATTATGAACATAATTGAAATGTATAATAATACATACCTCATTTCCATATTATTTTATTTATAAATTAAATAATTTCCCTTTTGTTTATACTACCTAAAATCTCCCTGATCGTAACATACATCATTAATTATAACCGCCATTCATGGTTGGTTATAAAACTAATATTAAAACAAAATTATTAAAAAATTTAAATTATTATTATTATATGGATTAATGTACTATATTCAATAGAAAAAATTCATCCAGGTTTAAACATCCATGAAAAACAAGGCAATAAACAGAAGAAACCCTGAAAATAGTGAATGATTATTAACAATCGATTGATAAGATGTTATAAAATAATAATATATGATAAAAAATGATTAATGTTGTTATAGAATTGGTTAATAACATTTTTTATCAAAATATTAAAGATTTTAATTATTTTTCAATCAAAAAGGGAGTGAAATATAAGGGATTTCATATCTTCTTTCCCACTCATTGGGTCAAACATCTATTTCTTTGTTTAATTAATAATAATATTATGTGTGTTATGTTTTTGGATTTATTATTTTTTACTCCAAACATTTTTATTTGTATTTACATTTTATATTCATAATAAATCCATCTATTAATTTTCACTTAAATTTTATGATCATTTAATGGGTTTATTTTACAATATAATTATAATCGAGACAGCTTATTGGTGAATATTAGTTGACAGAAATTTACCTGACCATATCCTAATAAATAAATTTTTTTCTTATTATATGGTTTTTATTTATATTTTCATGAAAATATAACATATGTTCTCTATTCTATCGAAAAAATGATTTCTTCTTAAAACATGTTTTTTGAAAATATTTTCAAAAGTAATTCTAAAATTTTCAAAATTATTTATTAAAGGAATTTGCACCTATTTTTAGTCATTACATAATTTTTGCAAATAATTTTCACTTCATTTTGAAAAAAAATCACAATTGTAATTTACCAAAAATGTGAAAGTAATCCTTTGAATAATTTATGATAAAGGAACATTCCAACCCATTTTATGGGTACAATGAATCTTAGTATTTACATTTATGTCATGTATAAAGTTAACCACTATTATTATATTTATTTCATTTTAGAATCAATTCAAAATTAATTATGACCTATATTATAGAAGATGTTTGTAAATTTGATTTTCTAGGAAAAAAATTTTAAATTTTTTTTTCAAATGGAGTAGTATATATTCCTTGTTTATTATTTTATATACATTTTATAGTATTTATATTAATAAAAATTCATTTATTCTTACTCTAATAGATATAATGTATATTGAGACCATCCTTATTAACCCTTTGGATAACTTTGGATCATTTTCACTAATTATTGAATTGATATTCACATTAATTAATCTATTTTTGTAGTTAATAAAATTCCCATAAAATATTAAAATTACTAATATTATTGGAAATTATATTTCCCCTTAATATAAATTATATATAATATGGATTCATTGTTTCCTTAAACAAATATCATTTCTATTTTCATTGATCTACATTGATATTTATTTAATTATCTTGCGAAATATTTGTAATTCTTTATTCTTTATTAAAAAAAATATTTTATAAGTCACATTGATTATAAATGGAATAAAATATTTGATATATGTTTAATTATGTAGATATATATGACATGGGTGGTTCCCAGTTATAGGAATCCCTTTGATGCATCAGTAGTCTCACCATACGATTTAGTTTTATAGAATTAGTTAAATTTGTTTTCACCATTTATGTTATAAACCCACTTGTAAATGTTTTACATGGTAATTGTATCATATAACTACTAAAAATAGAATCAAATATTTAAAATTCACCTTTATTTATTATTCAATTTATAATATCTACATTATTATACTATGACGATATATATGCATATATGTTATTAATAGATATTAATTAAATGACATGTGTTTTTTTATTTACCTTACCATATTGATTATTCCTTATCAATTCATTTATTTATGTTAATTTAATGGAATGTCTGTTTAGTTATTTACCATTACATATTTATTATTCTCAATGATTGATGATTTCTTCTCATTTTTATAATCCTTACTGATAATTTTTACATTACCCTTATATATTTCCATTACCTAGGATTCCATGACGTTTACTATAACATAAATACATAAAAAAGATAAAGGGAATAATTATATTCATATAAATAAATGTCATTTTTCAATTCTTTTTGTAATATAATGTTATACAAATATATTTTTCTTTTTTACCAATACTACAAAGGTGACTTATCCATTGGGAGGCAATTCCCTATATCCCAAACCAATTTATTGATGTAATGGACTAGATATGATCTATTGGGGTCAGGTTTGCAATAGAATCCATGATGTGTTTTTAATAATGGTGACATGATAATTAAAAAGGAATAAAATGATATCAGTGTGATGATATGACATGGTGATCAGTCTAGAGGGTTGTTTACACAATATAAGGTAGAGTCTATAAGAACATGATTTTTCTAAAATGCATTGATCCTTTTTTTCGTCTAATTATTTATTTTGGGTTATAATTAATTCCTAATGAGTTAATATTTGTTTTTTGGGTTTCTAGGGATTATTTAGAGCTCATAATCCCAGTCAGTGGAGAAAATTACTGGTTCACACGGTTTGTTGAAATATTGTTATCGAGTTGGCATGGTTTCACAAACTATGTGGGGGGAGGATGAAGGACATCCAGAGGATTCATGGACTGTGGAAATTATAAATCATGGGATTCATGCATTTTCATGTGGATCATCTTTTTTTTATAATGGAGTTTTCATTGTTTACACATTGTTAGTCAGATAATGTGCCTGAAACTGTGCGGTGTGCCTCCTTCAATAGTGGGGGGTGCATAGATGGTACACTCCTTGTCTATATGGAAATCCAAACCATGAGACCCATATATCCTGGGCGATAATACAATTTTCATATAAAAATTATCAAAACATAAAATTAATTTTCTATATTATCCTTTCAAATTTTATTAATCTATCTCCCCCATTTAGGGATCCAAAACTCCCTTAATCAAGGTTCATCCAAATATCTTATATCTGAATCTTTAATGAGATCAAGTTTGTATTGATGGATTCCTCCAGGAAATATCTTTTATTCATTATCCTAGTTTTATATTCATCAATATCTCGATGATGTTATCTTGATGTATGATAATTTTACCAATATCTCATGGTGTTTAGATTTTTTTTCTCACATATTTCAATAACAATTAATATTATATTATAGATGACAAGAGTTTGATAAACATGTGGAATGTAGTCTTTGACTTATCTCCCAATTATCCCCATTTTATAAAATATCATCATTGATCTTATCAAGATTTCAAAAATCTTTTCCCATTTAATTCATTTTCCTTTAATTTAAAAATATGCTCAAATTCGATGGACCTATTCATGAATGATCATATTTCCGATAGATATTATGACCACAATGTCAATAATGAACCATTGAAAATGATTTGTAATGTATATATTATATTCATCACTTTTCCATAACTATTATAATTTAAATTGTTATCATGTCCAAAATTTATATTTGATGCCTAATTAATAGAAATGGGATGAACCTAGAAAATGAAAATAAATAACATTGGTTTCATGAACCACATCCATTTATTTTATAATTTCAATTGGATTATTGTCTGAATTTTCCATATTCTAACTATTATTCGGATAGTGGTTTTTATGAATATCTTTTTCACTTATTGGGTGTTCCATTACATTAACATATATGGCATGTGTTCCTATAAAATTAATAGATCCTTAATTACTAAAAAGAAAAAACAAGTTTATATACATAGAGACCATAATATGGAAAGTATTCTAGTTAATTAATTAACCTTTTCAAATCTAATTAGAAGGTTTATTTTATATTCATCATTTAGACACATCCTTTATAATTTTAATTATTTTCATGTCCCATTATTATGTATTATTCATAATAAAAGGAAATGTAATGATCTTAAAAAAGTGTAATTAATAAATAACATTTTTTTATGAACCTTTTCATTTGCTTTTATAATTTTAATTGGATTCACTTATGATTATTCATTGAGATAATTATTATTCCATTAGTTATTTTAATTACTAGGTGTGCCACAGTTTTTTTATCCTTGTCATTATGTTCTATGTAAATTTATCTTATATAATTAAAAAATCTTTAATTACAAAATAAAAACAACATGTATACATATAACATGACCATTCTAAGGTAAATTTTCAAATAAATTATTGAAAATGTAATATTTAATTGAAAATTATAATTTATATACATCAATTATCTTTATTAAATATAATTTTAATGTTTTTCTTGTCTTAATTTACCTTTTTCCAAAATTAATGGAAATAGAAAAATATCACAAAAAAATAATTATATGACATTTGTCACGACCCATCATCGGGGAGAGTGTCGTGACTACCCTAGCCCGCCTTCCATAGGCCAGTGGATGGAGAATAGCACCAATGTTCTAAATCTAAATAAAAATGGAATTCATTTCCTTTATAAAAGAAAAAAAACACAATAGAGTATGAAACGGAAGAAACCACTATGTAATAATAAATTCAAAATTAGGTTCTAAATTGAAAGGGGGCGGAAATACAACCCAATCGTAAGTACAATACAAATGAAAAGCTAATACAACTATAGTAAAGTAAAATAGAAACCACTGAGTTGTTCTCCGAGAATCCCACCTAAAAGGAGGTTACAGAAGGCATCCTCAGCACCTCAGGTCTGGTGGTCCGCTCCGTGTACGTCTCACCAAGTGGTCCACATCCAGGAACCTTCCATCTCCACAAGCCTCCACCTCGATCAGTGATATCTTTCGTCTGCATCCAAAAAAACATAGTGTGGGTATATCCCATTTAGGAGGGAGTATATGATTCTTAGTAGGGATCCCTAGATCTCTTATGGTCTCCCAGAATCCATGAAATATTGAACACAAAAGAAAAATACAATCACGATGCGTCAACCAACTCTTCTAAGGTAAATCCACATACATATACCTATGTTATCAATCACAGTTCAGCTCCAACTCTTGAGCCCAAGCACAACCCAATCCATACAGGAAAGGAATTCCATCACATTGATGACACTGATTGAAATTCAATACTCTTCTCACACTAGGTATACACAACATAAAAATTATTAGAGATGATTAGTAGTAGCCACAAAATCATCTTTCACTGTCGAACGGCAGATACTCGTAGAAACCTAACACAATAGTATGTCGTTGTTTTAGAACCCACTAAGGATTTTGTCTAGTTTCGTAGCTATCGAACCCACTGAGGATTCAGTCCTATCTTGTTGCGGTCGAATCCCAGGAGGATTCAGTCTAGTCATGTTAATGTCAAACCCACAGAGGATTCAGTCCAATATTGTTGTTGTAGAATCCTTGGAGGATGCAGTACAGTCTCGTTGTTTTCTAATTCATGGAGGATTAAGTCCAGTATCATTGCTGTCGATCCCAAGGAGGATTTAGTACAGTCTAGTTGTTGTCGAACCCACTGAGGATTCATTCTAGTGTTGTTGTTGTCGATCCCATAGAGTATTTAGTCCAGTTTCGTTTCTGTCGATCCCATGGTGGATTCACTCCAGTCTTGTTGCTATCAAACCCATATAGGATTCAGTCCAGTCTCCTTGATGTCAATCACACGGAGGATTCCTGTACAATTGATGTCGTCGTCGCATCCATCTCTAGGATTCCCGCACACAGCATGCTTGATTTCGGGAGGGTCTGCTTCTCGAGCCAAGGGGTAGATACATTAGCTATCACGAAGCCCATATTTGAAGTATCTAGAAGTTCTATCTCTCCAAAAGGAATCCAATGCGGGAGACAAAACGTCAATCAGACACCCAGTCTGAGAGATATTGAAATTTTCTTCCTAGGGGCCCGGTTGGAATTACACTTGTTCGAAACCCAGTAGTTTTCCAATTTCTTCCAAAAATCCCTTAGAGAGTCACAAAAGGACCGTCCCATCATGAGGATTCATGTTCCACAGATGGAACTTCGATCAGAGGTGCGTTCTTAATGTTATCCATGTTTAACTGTAATGGGTCTCGCCCGCCAAGCCGAGTGGGCTGGCAGGTCGGCCTGACCTGGTTCAATGGGTCTGACCCGGTAGGTGGCGGCTCGGCCCGTCGGGGCGTGGCCCATTCCTATGTGGCATGTCCCTCCCGTATGTGGTGTGGCCTGGCCTAGTGGGGCCCGGCCTGGCGGGGCACGGCCCGACCGCACAGCTCGGATCTACTGGCTGGGCGGTGTGGGGGCGTAGCCCCTCGGATTCCCAAATCGGCCTTGCTGAGCAGCGCCACCCTCTTATCTATCCAGAAAAATCCGGTTGGACTTCCGGGGGTCAGCGGCCCCCTCGGTCGGGCCACTCTCTTCTACACGCGGTGCTAGGTGGCGGTGCTTCCTTTAACCCGGTCGGCAGGAGGCTGACCGATTCACCTTCGAAGCTTCCCGTGGAGCATAGCCTGTGTTCCTCCACAGTGCAGCGCCCTCATGGCACTACGGTTACTTCGGCCAAGCCAGCATTAGCTGGCCAGTTCTTCTTTGCTCGAGCAGCCTGCTCGTGCGGGCCACGGTTCTCTGCTACACGGCCAGAACACGGCCACCGCTTCCTCTGGTCGCCTTCACCTCCGGTTTCCACCACCAAATTAATCAAGAACCAAGGGATGGTCATTGGTCTGTGTTTGTTCAGCCCGCACCCTCTGCATTAGGAGATAACATAAGGGAAAAGGAAACCAAGAATAAATAAACGAAGATCGAGGTACAAATTATTCACATATAATTTTAAAAACCCCTACATCGTAATTAAGGTTCATTCATTGATAAGTGACGAAAAATGAGTGTCGCGGTTCTGGAATCGAGGAAGTCGGCGTTGTGGAGAACGTTTATGTTCCATCAACATTGGAAGTCATTATCGTAGAAGGAATTCTTCGTGAGTGGTGTCTTCTCCATTGATGTGGAGGAATATGAAAAGATGGAGGTGTTTCTCACGATCTTGTTCAAGTTGAAAAAAATAGTGGAGTGAATATGCTTCCCGTTCATTGAGTCATGGAGTGTTCTTCGCAGAGAGGAACACTTCCTTCTAATTCTCGAGAGGTTTCCCAATGTTCTCCGATCACAAAGAGTGCCATGAATAATAATAACTTAGGCTATTATTTTATTCACACATGAATTTTCAAAATTCTAACTCTTGAATTAATGGGTGATATGATTTTAATATTAATTGGAAGTATATAATAAATAAATTGTTATAAAATATCCATTTGGTTTTAAAAAATGTTTTTCCATTATTTAGGGAATTCAATAGTTTTTTATAAAATAATGTTGATTTGTTTTATTTATTTTTCATTGATTAATGGGTAATTTTAGATTTTCTCCTTTTTAGTGTTGGTATATGATAACATGGTATAATGAACATTAATAATTAATATTTAGGGATTTCTATTATTACATGAGTCCTATCGATTCTTGGATGAAAAATAGAAAACCTATATCTTGAGATGGCACTAATAGGATAAGTGCTCTTGTTTCTTGGTATACACCCCATAGTTTGGTACACTAACATATCATTTAGTAGATTGGATGACTATTTCTCTTCTTCCTCAATGAGAATCATTAAATCTTGTAATGTTATTTAAGATGGAGATTTTTTAATTTATTTACTATGAACAAATAAGCGAGGAGAAAACTTTTAGTTAATGAGCATATTTTATGGGGAAATTGAGTGGTGATGGTTTTTTTCATTTAAATTTAAATCCATTAGATGATGTCCCTTATCAAACCACAGATTTAATTTGTGTTCTAGTATTGAGACATTGTGAATTTAGTCCTAAAAAATTATGGGATCTTGTTACATATAGAAGGTGTCCACAGTATTCAGTTATTGTAGTTCCATAAGAAAATAATGTCAGGGGAATATTGGATAAGATTTGAGTTTAGGTTATGATATATTTTGGAAAATTAGTAGATCATTTTATATTGGATAAGAGTTTGTCCTGACCATATTTTTTTGAATCCTTTTGGTTCTTATAATGTTTTATCTGAAGTGATTGGTTTCTATTTTGGGATATTCATGCATCATTGTTCTATGATACTCATTGTCTATCGAAAATGGTGTAGAACATTGAATGTTGTTATTTGATAGATAATGAATGGGTATACCTTGGGAAATTTTTGTGGTAATTGGGATGAGTTTTCCATTTTTATTTGGACTGTGAGTACCACTAGGATAGTATTTTAGAATAGGATAATTATTAATTAGTGTTATGTATGTATATCCCTATGTTAACCAAAATTTTTAATCATGAATAGAAGATAAAACATTTATATTCAAATGTGAGTAATGATTTGGTTTGTGTCTTCTTAATTTTCTAATGGGGTGTATTATGTTGGTGAAATTTTCTAGTAATATAAAATATTTGTTACATTTATGTAATTAAGGTTTTCAATTTTGACTGTCTTCAGTCAAAGGAATGTAATGATTTCCTTTTATGGTAATTTGGAATATTATTTTCTTTATATATTTTTACTTATTATATTTTATTAATCATGTTCCACTTTTTCAAATTAATTTTACATAGTTTGGATATATATGATTTATCTTCATTTTTATAGCATTTGAATGAGAGGTTTTGATATGAGTTATTCATTATGTTTTTGATTAATATGAATTGATTCCATGTATTTTTATCAGTTGTTTAATGAGAGATATTCCATCTAATTGGAGAATCCCTATTTTCCTCTAATATAAATACAATTTTATAAAGGTATTGAGTTTTAGGATTTTTTTGGTTTTATATTTATTAATGAATTTTTTGGGGATGAATATCAAAGGGTGCATATAACTATGACACCCTCATATAAATATTTTATTTATATAATTTAATTTTATATTTATTTTTATATTTTACGATATTCTTGTTACTATTAAAATTTCATGGAATGTTCAAACAAGTTTATGTCTTAGACAGTAGTAATATGCTCTATAAAATTGTAGGGTCATGTCATAACATTCTTGAATAATATTGTAAAATTTTAGGGTGAAGGATGTCCATCCTATCAAACATTAGGCTATTATATGGGGGGTATTGTATAGGAGTTATTATAAGGTTATGGGAGGAAGGATATGACACAAGAGAGATCATTCTATATGGTGTTTGTTTTTTTGGTCACGTTGTTCCGTGGATGGTTGTTTCTGCATCGTATAGTCCTAGGGCTTTGTACCTCGGGTTATTTCTAGTTATGGGGATCTATGATCCCAATACAAATGTTACACTGTAGTGCATATGTTACATGGAGTTATTAATTTTCTAATCAGGGTGTTATGTGAAATATGTTGGGATAGTTACATGGAGGTATTATAGTAAGGGGTACTATAAGGGATGTTTGGGACGTTGATCTATTGTGGTTGATAAGCCAGGAGATCCAAAAACAGTCCATGGAAACCATGTCATGAAGGTAACCATCCGAGGTGTTTTTCTTCATTTTCCCTCATAGAGTTTTCATTCCCCCTTCTCATATTCCTGTCATTTTTTGTGCATAGGACAACATGGTTTCTCCAAAATATTTCTCCACCCCACCCCCTTTAGTATATTTCTCCATTTCATAGGATTTTAATAGGTATGTCATAGAATTTTCATTTATTTTTATATTTCTATTGTTTCCTCATCCATTCCCTTAATATTTCCATCACAAAATTAAAAAAATCATATATGTAGATTATTATGATCATATAGGATCTAATCACAATGCATGTGATGTACATGGGTCAAATATATTTTCTTCTTTCATAGTTTGTCATTCACCATTTAAGGAGGCTTCTTCTAACATGTTTCCTCCTAGATAAAGGAATGTGTTTTTAATGTCATTCATTTATATATCTTCTTCTAAAATTATTGGATGTTAAATAGGATTTACTATATAATGTATACTGATTAGTATATTCTATTGGGGAGTGATTTTTTATTCAAATATATTCTATAAGAGTATAGGAATTTTCAAATTCCAAGTAATTTTTAAAAAACGTGGTTGTATCCTTAAGTGGAATTTAAGTTCATCAATGTGTTTCATTTAACCTATTAATATTAATAATTGAAATCATTGAATGAATTTTATGTTTTATAAAAACACATATAATCCTTATTTTATTTTTGTAAGGCCTATTTAGAACTGTTTAAATAGATTATACATGAAATTGTGATTTCCATCATTATTGAAATCATTTTTTCATTTTACATAATAATGATTTTATCCCCATAGGGTATTTTTTCTATTAATACATATCAATAGATATGAAAAAGGAATATTTTATGCGATGCTGCTATAGTTAAGAATATTATTATTTATTTTTATTTAAGTATAAATTTCTGTGGTGACCTTGTGACCTGTTTTATTTTTCCACATCCTTTTTTTATATCATTAAAACAGTAGGTATCAGGGTAAAATGTATTGAAACACATTATAATATATTTTTTGGTGTTAGAGCCCAAGGAATGGTATACCATCCGAAGAGTTTATTTTATAATTGGTGAAGGAAATGTGTGTTGAGATAGATTTTTTATTACCACATAATGGGTCACTATATATAGGGACATGATGAATCAAGAACAGTGTCATTAATTTTCATGACTGATATGTTTTCAATGATACATAAAGCTTGTTTAAAATTAATTAGGTTAATCCAATATATAAAACCAATGTGAGACCCAAGACCATTAATCCCCATCCATGTTATATGTACATATACATTGAAAACTATCATCTTTACCAACTATAGATTCCAAGACTGACAAAATGAGTAATTACCTACCAAAATGAAAATATTTCATTACATACAATCGATGCTCCTTTTTTGTTTATATATTTAGTGATGTATCATAAAAAATAACTTTTAAATCCAATGTTATTATTATAAAATTTAATTGTTTCTATTATATGGGAAACTAATTAATCCATAATGATTCATCAATATATCTCAAAAAAAACATTAACATATGTTATCCTCCAAAGTAATAAAACTATACTATTTCATTTTATTAAATAGGGAATATAAACTGATGAAAAGGTGAGATCAATTCTTATTAAGATAAAAATATAACTCACGATATTAAAAACCTATTAATGGAAATATTTAAGGAATAAATAGTAATAAAAACTCCATAATCAACTGAAAAAAGTAGTGTGATATTTCCATAAAAATATATTATAACATGGGAAACAATTATTAATGTCATCATTCTCATGGATGGAGTAATGATCTACATAAAAATATTATTTCAACACCTTATAACATGACATTGTAATAATATTGGGAGAGGTATAAAACAAAACACTTGTTATTTTGTCTCTGTTGACATATCCATGCATCATGGGATATTTAATATTAGGCCCCACTAGTCACTTAATTTGGATCAATTAATTCTATATAAGAGTAAATATGAAATTTCATGCCATTTATTAATGAACATAAATATTATTAAAACATGGTTAACTATTTATTAAATAAAATAGAATGTTAAATAATATGGATCCTATGGATTAAATAAATCATCATCAAGAATATCAATAGAACCCCATAATATAAATAATCATTTTTTATATATGATCATCCTCCATATTATTTTTTTAAAAAGATATTGTCACACCGTATAGGGTAATGATGGATAGTTATGTCAATGATCATATATTATTATCATAAGTTATCCAATTAAATAAGGTATATATTTTGAAAATAACAAAAAATTAGGAGAAAAAATAAAAAAAAAATATTTCATTTCAAAATTCAATAAAACCCTAAAAATAATTACATGAATTCATTCACAAAACAAGGGATAAGAATAAATTTTTTGGTACTAATGGTTCAAAACCACAATATATATATATATATTATAAAAGTTATAATGAAATATAAATCATAGTAGAGTAAATAATATTGAAATTATTTTGGGAGTGGATTTGAAATCATAAAATAGTTATAATAAATAAAATTAACATTGATATCAGATACCAATTTACCTATTACATTCAATGATATGTTTTTAAAAGATTACATGATCACACTATAAAACATATACATTTAAATATAATTTAATGATGGCATTAAATAGATGAATTTATATGTTCATTATATTTTTATAGGATTAAAAAACATATGAAATTCAATAAAACATTTTTGTAATATCATTAAAAAACTATTTATTAAGAATTAACATTGTAAAAGAGAAATGAATCAGTCATTGTAAAAAAAGTATTTCAACCTATTATTATTATTAAATATCATATTATCCAATATTAGAGTAAGAGACCCCGTATGAAGAACAATGACCTTCAGGATGAAATAATATTTCTCAAGGAATGGATGCATGAGTTAGTAATATCATTTAAGAGAAACACACAACTTCATGTAAGATATACATATATATGGTATTTTTCATAATAAAATGTAACTAATTTAAAAAAATATAATACCACATTAAATTATAAATTCTTTGAGTGTAAAAAACCAATATCTCATGTATGATGATCATAACTCAATGAATGAAAAATTAGTTACGGACAAGAATTATAACTGGGGTAACAATTGGTTAAATACATTTTTCGGAAATAAAATAAGATGGATCAGTATTTATCGTGAATAATAATATATATATTATTAATATTCATGTAATGACTAATAAATCATGTGGAATTATTTTTAATACATGGAATTTTTATGAGTCCTTGAATATTTAGGGAGATTGTTTTCGAGGCCCTGTATGCTATGAATAAATATCTGATGTTTTTTGGTACATTCAGTAAATGTCTGAGCAGGTTTTCATAACGTTTGAACAGATGCTCGGAGTTGAAATCTATGGGGATATTTGAACTCGTAGCACCTATATTCTCTCAAGGAGTCTATCACTTCGACGGTAGTGGTTCGTGTTTAAAAGTTTGTTTTTGGGTTTTTGTGGAAGGTGATAACATAATGTGAGTGTAATCTTTATTTTATTTGAGCTGCCATTTTTTGTGTGGTCGTTGACACCTCCTCATGGAGGTTGGATGTGGGACCACCGCACCTTAACCTCCAATGAGATGTTTTGGATGTGGGGCCCATCTGAACTCAACCACCCATGAGAGGATTAATATGGTGGGGACCACTAGAGATTTTAACAGTTGAAACTGTCCATTAAAGTAGATAAAACTCTCAAGCTTCATATTAATTTAGAGGAAACTCTTCACCTCGCTTAGCATTTAATTTTTCCATTCCACCATAATTAAGGGGGGGCGTACCTAATTAATTACTCCTTTTTGAATTTGTTCCATATCCCCAATTAATACATAGCAACACACATGAATTAATGATGAGGAGCCTTTTAATTTTAATTATCTTTTTTGAATATCTACCAACGAAATAATAGAATAAGTAATCTATTATTTGGAACAACAAATTAACTTGGGTGATTGAAGGGAAAGATCTCAACGAGGAACCTCATTCACCAATGAGGAACTCATTATTCCAATGAAGAACCCTGATAAAGATCCCTCTCTAACTTCTTCCCCAGACACCCACTGATGTAGAGAATCTTCCATGAGCTAACGCAACCCTGGATTGGAGGTGTGCATGGCGGAAGTGATGAATGATGACGCATCTTCATCTTCATACTGTTACTTCACCGAAAACGGATAATGATTAAAGGTAGGGGGTTTACCTTGGTGTTTTATTCCTTTTCATTCCACATAATCATTTGAAAAGAAAAAATTTTTATGGTTTCAAATAATTGTTTTTCATATTTACTTAATTGATGAATCAATTGACACAACCTTAACCACAGAGGGTGCGGGCAAAACCAATGTGTCTTTGCCCCCGACCTGCATGCGCATGACCTCACGCACGCCATGCAAAGCACCCTGCCAGACAACCCCACACCTCGCACATCATGCCTGCTACCTACTAGCTCCCGGCGCCCTATCGGCCTGCCCGCGCCCTGGATGCCCCACCCACAGCCTCCAGGCACCTCGTGTGCCCCGCCCTTTTCCCAGCCAGCCTGCCTGCTCCCCGCATGCCGATCCCGTTACATCCATGGTGCTCCGCGCACCCTGTAAAGCCCCCTGCTGGCCTACCCATGCCCCATGTGGCTTGCCCGCAGCCTCCCCATGCCCAGTGTGGCATGCCTAGTGCCCTATAGGCCTCCCGGCACCCAGTGCGCATAGCTCACGACCTTCCCGGTGCCCCGTCAGCCTTCTCGGGCGGCTAGTCGGCCTCCCAGTGGACCTTGTGGCCTAACTGGGGCCTTTCCCGACCTCCCCCGACCTTCCAGGTCATTCCCCAGTTTCCAGTAGAATCGGGCTTGCCGTGTCGGCCTCCCGAGTCGCCTGAGTCGTGCCCCATGTGTGGCCGACCAAACTGGCCCCGGTCTTCGGGCCGAGCTGCCTATATGGCAACCTCATGTCCTAACCGCCCTAGCAGTCCACTAGGCCGGGCCTAGTAGACTGGGGAAAACCTAACAGGCTGTCCTACCAAATGGGCCATTCCAAAATCAACGACTCTAGTTAGGAAGGTCGACCCCTACCGGGTGGGCCTAGATTGTGTTGGGCCGAGTCAGTCTGACTGGGTCAGACTAGACTTGGGCCCACTTCTGACAGTTACTTCCTTTGGCCATATCTTTGGCATCAGATGGTTGTTTGAGGATTCCTTAGTGGCTCAGTTTTCATGGAGCACAGAGGTCCCTTTGACTACTCCACACTTGAGATTGAGTTGATGTTGAGATATAGTCAGGTTGGATCGAAAACGAATCCAACTATGCCCCAAGGACTAAAAAGCTTATAACTCACAGACCGGGCGTCTGATGGATGAACTGTCTCTTGCATTAAAAACACTATGATGATGAGGAACTCTTAGATAATTCTATGTGGGACTTCGGGACAATTATAGAATCAACCAATAGATCTTGGAGCGAACCCTCCCCGAGATGAGGGAGCTGAATACGGAGACCTAGTAGCTGGCAGAGACCTGATGAAACCTTGATCGATCCGACTTAGAGTGCTTCGACTAGCCAAGTTGGGAGCACCCGTTAGTTGGTGACAAAACCACTAAGGAGGAGTGCATGGTAGTTAGCGAAAGACCGATGGTACTCAATTTGAGGAGTAATTATACAGGTTATTATATTGTGCTTCATATTGTTGGCGGTAGAACCACATTGGGGAGCGCCTCTGTGTGAGTGCAACAGACCCACGGTACCTGACAGAAGTTGTACATCAGCATTCCAAGGTTTGTGGGAAGTGCCTAGTTGTGGTGGAAAACCCACTGTACTCGAAAAAAGAATAGTTCTCCACTAGCCGCATTTTCAATAATAAAAATCAGGGTTGAGTTGAGTTAGTAAAATTTGAGTTTACATCATGATTTAGATGGATTACATGAAAACTTCGGTATAAGTATGGGTAGTTACCTATGAATGGTTATCTATTGATTTCATACTTTTTGGATTTATCCATGTTCGATTTTGTGAGACCTTGAGGGTCTTAGGGTCCCTGCTGTGTATCATTATACTCACCCCTGCATAGTCTATGACTGCATCTCGTTGTATTAGATAAATATGACAAACATCGCTGACCGAGGCTGAGTGTACGGGGGCTAGATGGTACCAAGAGGTGGACCACATGGCGTATTGGTACACAGACGAGACAGAAAAACGTGGTGTTCTATGGAGGCTATCTATACCTATCATACATGTAGTAACTATTTAGGAGGATCAAGGAGCAGTTTCACACCTTCCAACTATTTTTTCTCTTTTTAGTTGTACTTATACTTTACAGTTGGGCATGTATTTCCGGCCCCTTTAATTTTTAGCACTCATTTTTTATACAGTTCTACTTAGTTTTTTGCCTCCATCATATACTATGTTGAGTGTGTTTATAATTTTTAAGGGAAATTCCTTCCCAGTATTTTTGATTTACGCCTTTGGTGCTAGTCGCCAGCCCTTGGCCTTTGGATTTTGAGCATGGGGTAGTCATGTCAGTTGTCCTTGGGGCGGGTCATGACCAATTGTTACTATAGGAGTCGGTTCTACTGCATAACGTAGGACACTGATCTTTCTTTTCTGTGAAAAAATAGTGTTAAGGGTACAAAGTGTGTGTTTTCAATGGTTTTCTTTAAGTGAGCACATCCAGGTCAGCTCACAAGGTATAAATCATTTAACTATGTGAGATATATTTAGGATTCCTCTACACAGACAACCAGTTAGAGTTCCGAGATAGTACATGATGACGGCCCACCAAGTGATGAGGATCCAGTGCAGGGACCTCATACAATGTTGTAACCTTCAGGGGGTGTACTAATAGCCCCACCACCCATTGGGCAGCAGATGCCACCAACTGCTCCAGCGGATAGAGCACACCGACTGAACGTGTTGCATGAATTTCATCGGAAGAGGCCTCCATGGTTACGTAGTGAGATAGATTCCAAGGCAGCAGAGGACTAGCTATAGGCAATTGATAGAGTTCTCTTCCTATTTGAAACACATGTAGTGTAGATAGTGATCTTAGCTTATAGTGTTTTTTGGTGAGTGACCATGCGGTTTGTTCCCCATAGTGATGAGACTTCGGTACGTGGATCGTTGCCCGAGATTGTACCATCAGGTACTATGTCTATTGTATCACTGCCTGTTGGTCTATAGTTACAACCGACAGTACTAGTAGATGAAAAATGTAGGGTTAATGCCTTACACATGTTTCAAAATCAGATACCCCTGTGATTCTGAGGTGAGCCCAAATCACAAGAGGCTGAGGACTAGCCCGAGGAGGTGGATGAATGTTATCTAGAGCTTGTACAACTTCGTCAGGATAACATGTATGTAGAAGATTATTCATCAAGGCATACCATTCTTTCCTGGTACTTGATGACTATTATACAATCAATGCATTGGGGCTCGGACATCCGAGAAAGGCGTGTTTTAGGACCACATAGCCAACACCTTTTCATTAGATTCTAGAGAGAACATTTGCGGTTGAATGTTCTTTGGCTGAGCGGATACATCGAGTGAATGTTAATAGTGGGAAAAAAAAGAAACTGGCACCAGTCTCAGAGACATGGGCATGAAATTTGTTTCGAGAAGAGGATGTTATAGGGACAGATTAATGATTAGGGAAACACATGTGGAAGCAAAGCTAGGATATAATCATGAGGAGGTGTAAATTTCAACATGTTACAACCTCCTGCCTCTTTAGTCCCCACCAGGCGTATGGAGCTACTGGGCAGGGGAAAAGAATAGCTACATGCAGTCACAGATTGTGACCCAAGGGGCCTATGAATGATTCGAGGTACGGTCTGTGTCTACTAATAATTGTCGTATCAAGAGACATAGGTACCAATCAATCCTTCCTTCCATGAATCATGTCCCAGAAATATATTTTATCCTTAAATCGTTGACTTGACCGTCATGTTTAGATATACCATTGGGAGAAGACTCAATAATCATTTATACACTATTGGTGTGAACTGACCCTTGAGATTAGAGTTTTGGTTGGAACCTCTTAGTGGAATCATCGAGACCTTACATCGTTAGTTTCGGTATATACAAGGAAACCATAGTTCATACATAGTTTGACTGTATTTGGAAAGAAGTTTGTGGTTTAACATAAATGTTGGGAAGACGATTTCTTTAATCGTTGAAAAATGAAACCCAGACCGCACTGGTAAAACATAGGCATAAGTGGGTGCATCCAATCACTCTTGAGTTGGCCAGCCTTACCCTCGTGGTAGCTGGAGTTTTTAGTTTTTAGTTCCTAAAAGTACTGATAGAACATGGGGACATCTTTTCGAAATATGTTTCCAATATTATCCCACCCCCTAGAGGGGGAGGGACATATACTTTGGAAGGATACTACCAGAGTATTGTTCTAGACTTCTCGAGAGTTGTAGAACCACTATCATCCTTGGAAAAGAAGTGGAAACTCATCGTGTCATCAGAGAGATGCCAGTAGATATTTCAGGAGCTAAGGTCGAGGCTGACTAGTGCACCCATATTGTGGATTCTATTGTAATACATAGGGTATGTAGTCCAATGTAACTCATCAGGGACCAGGCTCATGTCGGTCTTGATGTAGGATCGAGTAGTGATCACATATGGTTCACGGTAGATGAGAAATCACAAGGAAAACTACACTACCCATGACATTGAGTTAGTATAAATGGACTTCTCCATGAAGATGTGGCGACAAAATCTGATGTGAAAACGTTTTATCATGTCATATGATCACAAGAGTCTCATGTATATCTTTTATCAGAAGGACATGAACCAAAGAAAACAACTTTTTCTTGAGTACCTCTATGTATATGACTTTGAGATAGTATTTAATCTTATGAAGGGGAATGTTGTTGCAGATGCACTCAGTAGGGGATCTGGTATTCAACTTCTAGGCGATGCAATGGAGCAGCTAGAAGCTTTATAGATATTATTATTGGATAGTGATGGATCAAATTTCCTTCAGTACATTATAGTCACTCCTCCAATTCATCAGCGAGTTAGGGATGCTCAGTTAGGGGATGCTGACTATGAGAAACAACATGATCAGTTATCCACAGGGTAGGAACCTCATGGATTTTTAGATGGTTGTGAGCACAACATCCTATTTATCGGACGTACTATGGTGCTTGTGTCAATTCTGGAGGAAGTGTTGAGGGAGTTACACAAATCCTCTTTAGTGGTACTTCATGGAGTAGCAATGATGTATCAGGACCTTCGACGATAGCACTGGTGTACAGGTATGAAGAAAGCAGTTGAAGGGTATGTCTCTTGATACCTCACTTGTCAGTACGTGAAGGAAGATCACCAAGTACCAGCAGGCTTGGTTCAGCCCTTAGAGGTCCCATAGTTGATGTTGAATGGGATATCTAGGGACTTCATGACACGACTTCCATGTACATCCTGGGATCAAAAATCAATTTGGGTGATCGTCGACTGACTCACCAAGTCTTTCCACTTCATACCTATTAGAGTGTAGGGTTCAATGTATTGTTTGGTATGCCTTTATGTGCAGGAGATTGTGAGGATACTTGGAGTACCTTCTTTTATTGTCTATGATCGTGACACACAGTTTACTTCCTAGGTATGGAAGGGGTTGCAAGATGATTTTGGGACACAAATTTGTCTGAGGACCACCTTCCATCCTCAGAAGGATGGTCAGGCTGAGAGAACCATATAGACCATCTAGGGAATTCTACGTGCTTTTGTCCTTTAATTCAGACACAATTGGAAAGATCATTTACCATTGGTGGATTTTTTCTAAAACAACAGTTATCACTCCACCACCATGATGTAACATTTTTCATTTTTCATATTTATATTCAATATTTATCCTGACCACCTAAAATATAAAAAATATATTTAAATATATAGGTAAATTCCTAATTATTATGAAATAATGATTTTATTTCAAAATAAAAAATTTCATAACCACTAACACATGGAATTATGGTATATTTGAGTTTGGGTCAGTCGACCATTCATCACGATCTATTATAAAACACTATCAAGGATTACTATTAAAAGTTAAATAAAAATATCATTAAATGAAAACAATAATTAAATGATTATTTTTCAGTTCTTCAAATGTCATATGATGTATTAAACTAAATCCTAGGATTTCTACTATTTTCAAAATTGGATATCACTGATTCAACAATCATGGAATTATAATAAATTAATATAATATAAATTAATATATTATAATTACTAAATATGTATATTAAAATAGAGATATATAAATATTTTTCTTAAAAAGGTTTCTATGAAACATAATATTATTATTCTAGTGGTTAGGTGTAATCACAAAAAGAATCAATAACTATGTAAGGATTAAATATCTAAAATTTAATTTTTTATGGCATTTTTTTATTATACAATTTTTTAATTATAATGGTGTATCTACTACCTATTTAAGATAGTTTTCCTTGAGAAATTGTTATTTCATAAATTTTAATGTATTATTTAAAATAATATTTTTTCAAGGGATATTGATTTCAAATATTCTAATGTCATATGGGTTTATCCTAACTCAATTTCAAACTATTGAGTAAAAAACTATATTACTGAGGACTATTGTTAAAATTTTTATTTATTATAATTAATGAATAAATTTTATTATATTTCAAAAATATATTTGGGGTTATATAATTATTATTTATATCATAATTGTCAACTGGTTATTATAAAAATATCTGGTTTCTATTAATGATGTATTTCATCAAATTTATAGCCCATGATTTGTATTCTGTTAGTGAACAAATGTTTTATCTGTAATGTTTTATATAAGTCACCTAAAATATTTTATATAATGATTCTATAATTATTCAAGGTAATTGATTTTATGTTTAAAATAATATAATTTAATGGTATTTTACTCGACTGTTATATAGCTATAAATTTTTTTAAAATCAATTTAATACTATTGAGTTATAAACATAATAATTGAGCTATATGGTTTCATGATTGGTTAAATATTCCAATTTTAAGAAGTATATGTTATTTAGTGTTTTATTTATAGGGTATTATACGTAATCCATATAAAATAGTCATTAAATGATTCTTACATCAATGATTATGTTACTGGGAAGTGGATACATGTCTCAAATTTTAACACCTTGAGAAATATTTATTATTATACACTATGTTTTATTGTATAAGGTTTATATAATGAATATTTAATATTTTTTTCCAGGTAATATAATTATTATTTAAATTTAATATTTCATTTTATATTATTTTATTGACAGTGTTTTTATTCAAATGTTTCTAAAATGGCTAATCAGAATTATTTTAATCCATAAGAGGGTGAGGGGTGAATCAATGATATTTTCTATTTATATTTTTCTATTAAAAACCCATTTCCAAATTTTATGTAGATATAAATTTTTAATAGAAAATAACACATACACTACTGGAGGAACACAAGAATTATAATATCCACTACTCTATAATATTTGTAAGTCCTTAATATTCATTGGAAATAGTCCAATTTCCTTCAATCCAATATAAATAAATCGTGTGAATTTTGTTACAATATAAATATTATATTCATAACATATTTATATACTTAAATAAAGTTGATGTGAATTTTATCTCAATGTAGAAAAAATTGTTAGATATAATTTCAAAATAAATGTTAGAAATCATCACTAATATGATTTGGTTTATTTTTTCTATACATCATAAACATTTTCAAACATTATATTATTCAGTGAAATTATTATTCACATTCATTACATGATGTATGTACGAACTTTAATCATTCCATTGGTAGTGTTTATAATGGGTTTGGCCATCATACTCCATCCAATGACGTCCAATCATATTATTTCACGAGCCTTTATATAGATTACATCCTTCGGACCAATGATTCATCTATTGACCAAAAATAATATTCATGTCTAATATATCTAGATAAAAAAATCCATCTAATACCATCCAATGGTTTTTATATATACAATTAAACTACCTCATGTCTATACTATTTGATTGATCATTTCTACACATCTTCATTCTGTCACCTAGTGATGGGAAATAAATTCCTAATAATCTTTTGTTCGATGTATCTTCAAAATAACTATCAGATCAACATTAAAATCCAATATCACATCATTTTATATCATCTCATTTTTATAGTTTCCTACATGAATTTTATGAATAATCCATTTTATAATTGTGATAAAAAAAGATTACTCAAGAACCCAATTAAATTTTCCCACTAAATCAAATATTGAATTTTGAATATCTGACTTGTTATAAATTCTTCAAATTCATCTCAAATAATTTATAATATTATTGGATACTCATGTAAATTCATTTATCCAAATATTCAATGAACATTACAATCCTTTTTAATCATAGAAAAACATTTTTTGATAAATGAAAATTGAATGATCATTATCAAATATTCATTTATTGTATCATTACAAAATATCACTACAATATTTGAACTCATATTTCATTTTACTTCATATTTTTATATTTTAATGTCATCAAAAACATCCATCCAATAAAAATAACTTCAATTTTTATTAATAACTACAATATAATAATTAATTTATATTCATAAATTGACATAAATAGTTTGATGAATTTCATCATAACACATCACATGTTTCCTTCACATACAAACTTCTACCAAATAAATATCATAGTAACATAAATATCCATTGTATTGAAAACATTATCCGTTAAAGACATCTATGAAAACATCCTAAAAAAACAATTCATAACATCAAAAAATGAGTATCTGATGATCATTTTCAGATGGAATCATACTGAGGACATCATATGAGTTTATCCTATCAACATAGTTGGATTTAAATATTAATTGAATTCCATTTGAACAATAATATGATTCATCAAATTAAAAAAGTTTAATAAATTGTATATTATAACAATTTCTATCTTATAATATACCTTTATTTCTCATTTGGTAACTGGTTGTTAACTTTATATATTATGTTAAGCTACACTTATGCAAGGAAAATATTTATATATCAATACATTAAAAAAATATTTCTACAAATCCATTTGGTAGGAATATCATTTCTATTAAAATTCCTCAACAAATCATATTATGAAATTTTTATATTGAAACAATTTTATCCCCATCCTATAAAATGAATACATGAATTAATACAATAATGATGAAGCTAGTGATGATGATAGCACAAAAGAATCAAGGAATTTTCATCATCCCCAAATTGTTATTGTCATACTAGTTAGATAATTTGATAAAAATTATCATAAAAGGCAATTTCATAATATTTTTATGAGAACCATCTTGTGATGGACTCTACCAAACAAAAACAAAACATTAATATCTATATATTTATGTCATTATCTAATAAACATTTCTGGAAGTTTTAAAAATGTTAGTTGGTTTATTTGTAGATAAAAATTGCAAATTCTTTCAAAAGATATTTTACAATAGATTATTGCATCTTCAACACACTTTTATCTATCTTTTTCAATATAATCGTCCCCTTTGGATTTTATTTTCATCCAAGTTGAAAAAATCATTTATACAGTGTAACTCATGTAATAGATTATTTATCCAACAATTCTAAACATGTGTAAATAATAATAGTTGATGAAACAAGAGTAATTTTACAAAATTTCCATTTTTTAATAATGATATATTTAATAAACATTTTTATATACCTCCTATGAAATATTTAATCCACTCAGAACATTTAAATTAAACCATTGAGTCCTATAAAAAAAGATTCCAACAGCCACTTCAATATATTATTAAAACAACACACACATTTAGAAATCATAACATAAACCGTTTATCATCCCCCAAAATACATGATTCACCTAGAATGGTAAAACATATACCAATGGATAGATTTATTTGACAATGTATTTATCTAATGTTAACAACATTAACCAACATATTATGAGAGATGGGAAAAACTTAAATACTTTATCATGGAATATATGGAGGTCGAACACCCATGATCAAACTCGTAGTTTGAAATTATTTATTCAACTATGGGGTTTTATTAAATTATAAATATTATTTATTATTGTAATGACCAAAATCACCAATTCATTATTTTTTAAATTCTCTATAGTGATATTATATTTTAAATTAATGTTCATGTACTATGAATTTTATTTGTATTATTATTTATATTGATTAATAATTAATTACCAAAATCCCTGAGATGTGGAAACATTAAATATTAAAAAATAATTTAACCCTATATTCATTAAAATAAGATGTACTACAGCTTTATTAATATAATCATATCAATATTTTTTATATTGATACTCAGTGAAAATTGACTCATTGTATTCCATTTATCTCATATTTTAATGGAGAAAAAATGTCCCCAATTAGGATTTCCTAACATCTATACATCCATCCCAATTTGAATATGTGTAAACAAATCGATCAATATTTCATGTCCTATCTTATTTTCACTGATACATTGTTATGCGTTTAATATATATATATGATATTTCATTTTATTGATTCATGACAAGTATCTATTGGTGGAATTTTATATGAGGATTAATGTAAAAAAACACTATATCTACACTTAAAGGTGTTAGATTCAATAAATATCTTAACAAATTACTAAACTACATGGGATCAACCTATATACCATCTACATCTACTAAAAAAATTATTTCCAAAAAAATCGGATGGAAAATAACTTCAAATATATTATTCGAGTAATTTTCCAAATTTAATTTGCATATATCTATTGTTGTTGGAAAATGTATTTATTTTTTCAGAGGATTATATAATGAGAATGAACTTCATTTATCCTATAATAAAAATATCAAAAAAATTATTCATCTCAATATAAAACATTATAGAAGATCTATAATCATTCCTAGTGAATTTGATCTCACCGACATAAATAATCACGATGAGGTAATACTATGGAATGTTTTATATAGATTTTATTATCAACAATTTATTTAATTTCAACATACTTATGAATCTATATAATTCAAAATCCCATGCTCTTAGAATTTTATTTAACAAAAACAAATCCTTCATTAAATTTCTCAAATAGTTTTCATAATTTAGAATAAAATAGCTACTTTTTTTCAATATATGAATCTGAATCAAGTTATACATTAAGTAATTATGAATTAATATCCTTCTATAATATTTTGTATGATTTTTTTCCATTGATAAAAATAATTATACAAATAGTTGCTAATCTATCCACTAGTGAAAAGGACCTTTCAATGTCAGTTCTATAAATTTTTGAGTGTCATTTGAAGACTAGTAATTACACATTTCTTAAAATTTCCATTTTTCCATTAATCATTATTGAAAATGCCCAATTTATATCAATAACATTATTATTTTTGTTTTTTATATGTTCCCAAGTATGATTATTTTCAATCTGAGTAATCTCTTCATTAATATCATTAATACACTATTGAATCTCTAAATATACATTATTATCATCATAATCAACTTAGTAATATAATGATGTATTGGATACTAACCAATGTTTTTCTATTTTGATCCTTATTTCAGAAATCTAAAATGATGTTATTTATTACTATTTGATTCCCTAGTATCTTTATACTGAAATGCTTTTTTATCTTACTATAATTAAAAACATTTTAAAAACAATAAACTACATCAACCTCATATTCCTTTTATTATGTATCTATAACAATTTTTGAGAAATTATTATCATATTATTCATGAAAATTCACATCTAAAAAGGAAATAATATTTCATTTTTCTTTATTATAACTGCTGTATTATTTATCATTATTTTGGTATCGTAGAAATAATTCATCAAGACCTCCATGATCAATATTAATAAGTTTCACACTCTTGAAATTTATAAATTATGAACTCTATATATCCATTATGTATTTAAAACATGGGGATTCCTTTTAATAAATATTTTATGAATTTAAATTTTTGTATATCATTTTGAAAAATCAATTCTAAACATTATATTAAACATTGAAAACATACCTCTAAAAATAACAAGAAGTGTCTTGTTTTATCAACATTATTCATTTCATATCAACAAAAAATATATTTATTAATAAATAATTTTTTTCATTATATAGATTATTATGAAAATAACACCTGAAGAATTTTTTTTTATTTTCATAATAATCTATTAATCTACAACATTAATATTCACCACTATAATTAGTATGATTCTCCATCATATAATATATTAATTCTTTTTTCCCACTTCTCCCAAAAAAACTAAATATTTTCCGAGGATATGACTTATATATAAAAAAAAATTCACGTAACTTTAATTTATTAAACATTAAAATAAATAATTTGCATTCCTACATTCTATTATTGTGAACCCAAGGGCCAATAAATTTGGGAATTACTCCTCACTAGGGGATAAAATAAATTTATCTCAAAATTCATATGATATGAGTTTTTAATATTCCATTTCAGGTATATGGAAGAAGGAAAATATAATATTATAATTATATCATGATTATTGGGAATAATTTATCTCCTTTTTATCATTACAATAATCCATTGAAATATAATCCATATACTTTTATGCCATAGTTGATTGAATTACATCATACTAAGATTTAATAACCATTTGGAATCACTATAATGACCCAAGATGAAAAGAAATATATATTATATCATGTTAGATGAATATTATCAATATTTAAAAAGTAACTTCTACAGGACGATATGAGTTTATTAATATTGGATTCATGGAACAAAATATTCTACCATTTTTAATATCATAAATGTCTCCCAAAAATATCATACCATTTTAACATATATTTAAAATCCTTATTCATAACCATGGTAAATGAAACATAAGATACTTGTCAGCTTCAATTCTAAAAAACGGGAAATAATGGAAATAAGTAACTAGAACATGAACATTATGGTATGAGAACATGATAACTATATTATATGATAATACATTTCTTATAAAAGATCAAAAACATGGTAAATTAAATATATATTCATTATTAAATAGACACAAATTAAAAAAAATAATGACGAACATATGCAATGAATGCATAAGATAGGAATATGACAAGGAATTTTAGAAGATGTATATCCATATAAACTGATTTCCATTGTTGTAATGTTATATTATCAAGGAAATATTATAATTATTGGTTCACTCCACATACCATATTTGTAGTTGTGGTTCACTGCACTTAACATATTATTATTCATGGATCACATCCAATACTATCTTAGTTGAAAATATTCCTTAGTAAACTGAGTTCACTCCCCATTATAGTCATATAAATATCATGACATATAAAACATTACCTAATTAATTGGATGGGGATATAAACATCATAAAACTCAAAATTAAATCATACTTATGTGTGCAATAATATCATAAGAATTCATATCATATACCAAATAATGAAATGTGTATAATATAAACGTAATCATATAATAACATATTGAAATGATTTATGGTTTATAATCATTTCATCAAAGAATTACCACTGAAAATAAGTGTATCTCAAAAACATATACCCTATGAATAATAAATGGGTTTCATAAACTTAATTCCATCAAAACATAAACCATTCAGATAATTAATATTAATGGAAACTTTGGATCATTTCCCCATAAAATCACCATTAACAACAATGGATGTAACTTTATATGAAATTAATTTTGAAATATGTTTGAAAAACATATGATCATGATACTACCCTAAACAGTCTGAAAAAAAGATTCTTAAAACATTTTTAAGAACATTTTTCTTAAAACTAACCATCAAAACTTATAAAGAAACATTAAATCATTTTGAATTCTTTTTATTAAAATAGTATTATTTAATAATGAAGACATGTTGAAAACATTTTGTCATCAAAATATATAAATGAAGATTGAAAATAATTTGAAAATCTTTTTCTTTTAAAATAATTTTAAAATTGTAATATAAATTTTTTATAATTAAAATAACAATTTGAAAAAAACCTTTTAATATTATATAACATAATATTTGAAAATCCTTATAAAAACGTTTTAGTCATAAAACGAATATTGCAAACACTTTTTATTGAAAAATATTTTAAAATCAAAACATTATAGAATATTAGGGAATTATTTCATTAAAAGAAACAACCTTGTAAACATACAATATATTTTTCAGGGAAACATCGATCATGATGGCGGGTAAGTCTATACATACTGAACATTACGTTTTTCACCATAAATGTTTAGAAAGTTTAATAATAAAAAAATTGCAACAAAATTCCATTTAATTTTTTTTTAAAGGTAACACATGCATAAATAATTCCATTAAAAACAATGGAAAATATTTTAAGAAAACCATTTTTGAAAACATTGTTTTTAATTAAAATTTATTTACGATCAAAAGGAAAAATAAAAGAACATTATCAAAAAAATTATAATTATATTATATAAGAAATATTGTAAAAATGGTACCATTACTTAGATAAAACATTAATAACCATAGGTTATCAAAATTAATTATATTTAATGATAGATAGATCATAATATTTCATCAATGGAAGCATAATAATAAACAATCTCAATTAATTATAAGATTGTAGAAATAAACTATTACAACCCAAGTAAAATTGTATCATGATATAATGGATGGAATACTATTACATAAAACAGTAAATATATTCTAAAGAAAGAGATTCATGATATAATAACTCAATGTTAGTATACACATTTCATAGATAAATATTTGTTCATTACATGGAATGTGTCTCAATGAAAAAAAATTACTACTGTATTACCTTACTGACTTGGTAACTTTTGAAACATAAACAACATTAATGAAATACACTCAAATGGATTTGTAAATAAACATAAATAAAATAATAATTGGCCTTGATTAAATCCATAGTAATTATTTATAACACACAAATAAAATGTGTGGTGAATAAGGCATGTATCTCAGAGATATAATATGTGAGAAGATAAAAACCTTAATTTATGCCTTTCCATTCTTTGTAAAAATTAAATCATCATTTATAATTAATATAATATTATTATAAATACTAAATAAATATTAGTATATATAATACCATATATTATATTTTTATGTAATTATATTAAGTTTTTGTTAACAACTTTATCTTAATGTTACGTTTCAGGTAATATCTTCTTTGTTTTTTTTGTATATGTTTTGGATTATAATTTTTGATCCATTTACATAGATCATAATTTAAATATTTCAATAATTTAAATAATGATATAGGTTTACTATATATTAATTGTATTTTTTATTTTTAATATCCTATGATATATATAAATATGAAATTGAATACACTGTTCATGGAGAAGGTAGTTCATACATATGCATAATGATTTTTTTCATTTCGTTATTGTTTTGAATGAAATTATGTAAATAAACTGAATGTATATATAGATTATAAGTAATTTATAACTGTTATTTGATATATATAATATACATTTACTTAAAAAATACTTTATATGTTTCATGTAATGTTTTGACAAATCAAATCGCTTGGAGGAGGTGGTAGTCCACATGTCCACAAATGAAGTAATAATATTTACAAAACATTTATGATAATGAAGGTATGTTTTATATAAAAATTTAAAAAGATTAAATAAATCAAAATTATCATATATATCACATATAAAAATATTCTCCATAATAATTCATAACTATAATAAGTGTTAATTTAAAAGCAAACAACATAATTTCATGTGGTGTTAGTTCATATTACACAAGAACTATATGTTCATTACCCATTAGATGGATGAGTATATATGTGTACATAGAAACATTATAATAAATTCATATAATAATATTTATTATATTTTAGTTGTTATATATTCATGTAATATTTATATTTTTCGAGTTTGATAAAGAAAATAAAATGAAGATGCTTGAGAAAGGATGTTAAGCTTCATTGGGTAAGTCATTTTGTATTGCACGAAAGGGATTCACTAGATGGATATATTCCCAAAATATGGTTTTTAGAAATATATTATCTATTTTTCTATAATATTATATCAGGTATACTTTTATCCAAATTGGTTGACATTTATGAATATGTGGAATGGCGTTGTTCCCTATCATAATGGAGGAGGAGTTTCATTCTCGTAAATTTTCTAAAAGCTATTTACACCCACGTTATTCCTATGAAAAGTGGTTCCAATAATAGAAAAAAATTATTTAAGGGAGTATAGTTTAGAAACAAAGCCATAAAATTTATTTTTCTTTCTTGTTACTAGGTCTGATTGTCACTTTATTATTATGGTTTAGTCCATTGTTGATTTTTTTACACATAATTTTTGAATTTAATTTTAATCAATTTTTATAATATTTTTGTTCCAAAACAATGTTGATATTTTTGAAAATTTTAAACTAATTTTATTTCAAACGTAAAACCAATTTTTCAGATGCCAATCATAAGTAGATGAAATAAATTTAAAATTAATATCACAGATGGGAAGACAATGTTGGTTTTCAAAAAAAAATATTCCATTATTTGCAATGTTTTTATATCCGATTTAAAAGTGAAATGTATAAAATTGAACTAAATTTGGATGAAAATATGTAAAATTTATTTAATTATTAATTAAAAATTATAATAAATTTAATTTATATACTAAATAAATTACATTATAAATAATTTTTGAATTAGAATTCATTATTTTCCTCTATTAACCCAAAAAATGAAATATTATAGAAAAACAAAAAAAAAGCCACCATTAAAAGTGTTTGTTGTTTATCATTAAAAAATTATGAATATTTTCCCATATTATCATTATAAAATTGCAAAAAAAATTATTTAATATATGTTATCCATTAAATATCTATAAATATATAATTATGAAAATATAGGTTTTAATGTATAAACTACTGTTTTTTCATATGTTATTCTTATAAAATATATTTTTTGAGTATAAAAAATATTTATTTCATATATAATATATAATTTTAATTAAAACTATTTTTCAAATTTTTTCTAAATTTATTGATATAAAATTTGTTTTTACATAGAATAATAATTTCTATAAAAATGTAATTTATTTATTTTCAAATAGTTTTTACATTAAATCATACTAATTTGCAACTGAAGGATTCATTTTATATACATGTGTAAATTGTATTTTCACAATTTAGTTAATCTTATTCATAACATACATTCTAATTGGATGTTGGTAACACTAACATTATTTTAATAGTGGTATTAATATTATATTTTATGTATAGTAAAACTCAACATTATATGTAACATATGCTGTCAAATGGACATAGTATTGTGTGTTATACAATAACAACATTTTGTTTCTTGTACTGAAATATAATCTAAGGGTTTCATGTAGCACAATATTAACATGGTGTTGTATATAATGGAAGCCATAAATAGGATTTCAGGTAAAAAATCTATATTTTGTGTTGTGTGAAGTGAATAATATCAACAAGATTAAATTAATAAAGAAAAAAAATTAACAAAGTATTAGGTTGTTACTTTTTATCCACCCTAAAAATGAATTTGATCTTCAAAATTCTTCTGATTTATATATGTATTAATACCTGAATGTTAAATTCATAGATACACCCAAAGATTAAATTAAAACTACATCATCCATTAAAAAGGGATATATTGAAAACTAATGGTCACCTAAAGTAACACATAACTAGGTTTCCCTTTAGGAAAAAATAGGTGGATATTAAAAATGGACATGAATGAAAATCATAAATAATCATAGATATATATAAATATAACTAATCATAATAATGTTTTCTAAACATAAAAATTTAACAATCACATAATCATAAATTGAATAATTTTGAAAGTAGTTATTGATAACATACCAAATTATGTTTATGTGTCAAAATTATATGAACCCGGATCTTCATTTCATATATGTTTTTCCTTTTTTGGTCATTTTTGGGAAAAAGAGGAGTATATATAAATTTTCTAAGTACGTTCCATGTATTTTATAAGTATACACTATGTACTTTTTTCCGCTCGGGGTCCAATGATGGCCATGTCATGGCCACACACACAGCCATGTAGGGGTGATGTGGAGGCCAGTTAATGCAGATTACAGAAAAGCCTCGTACACACCGTGTACTCCAAAAGTACACACCGAGTACTTTTTTTCATTAAACGGAGTGAGGAAATGTCTTAAACCCATAAATGTATTCTTCTCTAGATTCATTGACCACGAGTGAGGTATAGCCGCAGAACATCTCTGAGCCACCGATCCATCACCATTTATCTGAATCGAAAGCTGTTAGTTGTAATAGAATCATAGCAGTGAGTTCTTGGTTCTTCGTTGGCCACATTAACAGATTCTTTCAACTATAATAGTTATCATAGGTTGAATGTTTTAGAAGTTTTTAAAGATCTAATCCTTTCAAGGCCTATTCATGGGCTAAGGTTAAAGTATATCGATCTCCTTGTATCTAGGTAGGTGGTTTGTTGCCTTACGTTGAATGTCTTCAATTTTTTATGAAAAAGTGTCGGATTCCCATGTTTTGGGTATCTTGGGATAGGGTTTTGATACTGAATTATTATATTCATTATATAGCTTGTTTTCTTGAGGCTATTAGGTGAATAATGTTTTCTTGTTTGCATGGTTGAGGATCACATCATGTCGGATTCCCATGATTTGGTAGTTTATCACAGTTTATCCTAGGTTGCATGTGTGGCAGACCTTGTTGCATTTATTTCTTACCTTGATATAATTGATTGCATGTATTTTGTACTGTTTATATGGTTGTCATGCATTTTAGCTATTATACATGTAGTTTTTGAACTTACTTAGGGATGTCGAATGTCGATTACGTATGACTAGACTACTCCGGGCTGTGTGAACAATGTGTGGTAGAGTAAAGAGGGTATTGTCGATTAAGGGCTTCCCTAGTGAGTCAGTTATTAATTATTATCATCTGTTAGACACACTAGAATTCGACTTTGAGCTTCCTCGGACTGTCCTTAGTTATGAATTGAGACTACCTGGGAAATTTGATGTAAGTGATTCCTATGAGAGTCTATATCCATCGTTGAAATAACGTATGGGAATGGATGGTGAGAGCTTCCTAGAGAGATTGTGCCTTTGAAAGAATACATGATGAGAGGGGTCTGCCTGTTTGTGCCACCCCAAGTGTCAGTGTTAATAATTATGGTTGTTTGTGACGAGTCAAAAATGCCAATGATCAGGCTTCGCTTTTGTACTGCATACTGTTTCGGTTGTCTGCTGAGATACATGTTGTGTTACTTGCTATGCCATTGGAATATAGAGCTGTTTGCTGGATTCCTTGGTTGATAATTAATGGATTGAATTAAATTAATAAATGAATGTTAATAGATATTTGTAGGATTGTTTACTTATGTGTGATCCTGTTTCTCTACTTCATTTATTTTCATTACTTTTTCTATACTTCTCGCTGATAGTAAGGCATAGATCATGTGGTAGTTGCCTAATGGGATTAGTCTCACACACTTTTTGGGTTTGGATTTTTGGGCCAAATAGTTTATATGGTTTCATGTGTGGATAGGGATTGTTTCTCTTCTACTTCAGGTACATGATCACTGGTTGGAGCTGGAGAGCATATGACCGAGAATAGGCTTGCGATGCTCCTACAGTTTTCGTTTACTTTTCTTACTTTGATTCAAATTTGTATTTCAACATGTTGATGTGTTTAAAACTTTACGTATATACATGTAACTCATGAATCATTATCATCATTTCTATATATTCGTTACATCCTCTGTTTAGTTTCAGTTATTGTATGCCTTTTACTGCTTCCACTATTGACTGTTATTTCCATTCCCTTGTATACATTATAAAATGAGGGCATAGTATCACCAATGACTCACTAAGGACCTCTCTGTGAGTTCAACACCTCTAGAATTTGGGGAAATGCACTTGAGTTCATGTGGCGAACCAGGTACAGGGCACCAGTTGAGTGGCTCCGGATTCAGGTTGTTACAAAGTGGTTTCAGAGGAGGCTATTTTCTTTTCTATTGACATACTATTTAGCGACATTGGATAGGGATAAGACAAAATATTTAAATGGTAAATATTTGTCCCCAGGTGTTCTAGAACCCTTGTACAGGGAAAATCCATGTTACCTCGAATATTGTAGTAGTCATGTTTTGAAAATGTTATCGTTTAATTGACATCACCATTGTGTGGTGCACTTGTTTTGTGTTGTTACTGTTTATTTGATTGATGTTCTATTTTGTTGCAACATGATGAGATAAGGGTATGCCATCTTAAGCATCATATAGGAACTTATTAGAAAATCACACGTCATGAATTTTTCCATTCCTTCTAAATTGCATTAGAAATTGCATGTTGTTGTGATATAATTTTTAGTATACTATGCATATTGTTGGGATAGATATTGTGATATAATATCTGTTATGTTGATAGGGTATTTTCTGATTAGGTCTTATTTATAATTGACTCCAAACATTTCTCTTAGAGGTGCTATGGGCCCTAGTGGATCATAATTGGGTGTATTGTGAGTATGTTATACTGTTTACTTGTTATATGCATTGTTATGCTTCCATGCTTTGATTCTCTAGGAGTATGGGACATCATGGATCATATTTTGGAACATTAACTCTTTTTTTCTGTGTTTTCTAGTATTTAGAGAATTTTATAATACACTTCCCAGAAAAAAAAAGAATACAATGTCTGTATTTTATTAGTTCACACCGTGTAGTTTTTAAACCATGTCACTAACTGTCTGAGCAGAAACACAGGTTTCTGAAATACCTTGTAGGAACATGCAATGTACTAGTTTAGAATTTCTTGTAGTGTGATATAGGTTCACTGGCCATGTCACGAACAACAAGGGTATTGTTATCATTTCAAATACACAACATGTCTAAATATCACATGTCATGTAGTTTGATCTAGGTACCCGGACATGTTACCAACAACACAGGTCAGTGTTACCCTTCTTCATACATGTCGTGTCCGTCAGGAACAATCTGTGTAGTTTTGGCCATGTGTTAGGCCGTGCCACTAACAACACGGGCCAGGTAAACAATGTCTATTACACGTCATGTCTTCCGTAAAATTTTTGTGTTGTGTCGGTTATGTTTCAGGATTTTTCACTAACAACAAGGGTCATGTAAGGCTTGTCTAGTACACGTTGTGTCTTCCTTAAAGAATCCATGATGTTTTTTCCTAGAGGAGTTGTGTGGCTTAACTGTGTAGAAGGACTCAAGTAGGGAAGAGGATTCATGTACAAACCATGTGTTTGGACAACACGTCGTGTATTTTGGGTGTTACACGACCATTTTAGTTGGTAGTAAACACCCATGTGAATGACCAAAGGTTACACATTGTGTAGGGAAATAACAAACCATGTAGTGATGTTTTGCACAACATGAATGCCATCATTTCCATGTTCCTTCCTGTTCCTTCAGTTTTAATTACTTTGTAAATCTAGAATCTAAGGTGTGTTCTTTAACTTTTAGAGTTATGGCACCATGATGTCCTCGCATTGAACATTAGGAACCAGACAGTGACTCTACGCCGGATATGGAAGATTAGGGACAACTAGTAGTTCTCTGTATCATTCCGGTCATGTAACCTACAATTATTCAAAACACTAGTGTTAACGCTCAGTTCAAAGATGGTTTCATGATATTCCTACATACCATCTGAGGATATCAGTATCATGACCCGTCAATGGAAGAGTTGACATGGGTTTCTCAACAGTAGTATCCTCCCACGTTCATAGGGGATGGAGGACCACAGGTCGTGGAATCAGGGCTAGAGGCTATGCTATCCATCTTTCAGCACTTGGAGATGCCTCTAGAGGGGATAGTGAGGCTCGCGACTTATATTATGTGAGAATCTACCAAGAGATGGTGGGATGTGGATTCACAGGCAGGGTGTCATCGGGTTCTTTCATGGGACGTGTTTCAATGTACATTATACTACTACTTTTACCCGGTGATGCTGAGGGCTGATAGAGATAGAGAGTTCATGGACCTACAGTAGCATACTCTAAAATTTATAGATTATTCTTCTCACTTCATAAAAGAATAGTGTTTTACTCCCATTCTGGGAAATGACGAGCTGTTTTTAGTCAGGATGTTTGAGGAAGGCCACAGACCAGACATCATATATTAGGTGAACGTCTTTTAGTTGACTTCTATTACTCTAATAGTAAATCAGGAACATACCAAAAATATATTCTTGAGGGATACTAGGGTTGTAGACCAGAGTGGTTCAGCATCCAGGGAAGATTCGTTTCAGATAGACAGCAGGAAGGGCCACCGAGAGTTTATACTAGGTTTCCTGAGGAAGATAGGAATTTCTTCTGGTAGACAAGATATTCAATATACCAACCATGTGGTGTGCTATCAGTGTGTAAAATTTGAGCGTAATAAGACTAAGTGCTCGAGCGACCCAGTGGAGTACCAATCTTGAAGAAAGATGGGTCATTTTTAGCGTTTTTCCACGGTTCTCCTACCAGCAGCTAGTGAAGGAGGATTAGTTTCGACTCCGGATACTGGAGAAGGATTACCAGTTCCACAGTAGACTTGGGGATAGAGTTCGTCAGGTCATTCATCCTAGGTTAGAGGCCATGGACATAGTGTTCAGTCTTAGGGAGGGCCAGGTCAGGGATCTCAAGATGCTACCCAGGGCCGCGAGGCATGCCAGACCTTTGCGGTAGAGCAGAATCATCAGGAGAAGGATCATGGACCTTCTACATTTCGAGGTACGATTTTAGTAGCCTCAATTTTATCCACTGCACTTTTCGATATAGTAGAATCTCATAACTTTATTTTTGAGCATAATTGGTAAATCCATAGACTCACTGTTTATACTTCTAAGGAAATGTTGAATCTTTACACACCATTGGGGATTATAACAGCTAGCTTGTGCCAGTGCTTGGACTGACCCCTTGAGGTTGGTGGGTGTAGATTTTTATGGAACATCTATTTCCTAGAGATGACATGCTATGATTTCATTCTCAGGATGGTTAGGTTAGTTCCTTTCAAGGCATTTGTCGATTTCTATCTCTGTAGGGTGAGTTTCATTTCACTAGAGGGTGGATCATTTATTCACAATTGTGAATGGAATGTCCATGTGAGTAGATTTGGAACAGAGAATCATGTGATTAGCAGAGTTACAACATATATTTCTACTCTGTATCCAGATGATGAGGGGACTTCACAGTTAGACTTTCCACCAGTGGTGGATTGTTTCAGGGATGTCTATTTAGAGGACTTTTTAGGATTTACTTTGAAGAATGATGTAGACTTTTGATTTGAGCATGTTCTTGTAGCATCATCAGTGTCTATTCCTCATTATAGGATGTATACAACTGAGTTACAGGAGCTGAAGAAGCAGTTGGAGGAGTTGCAGGCAATGGGCTTCATCTGACCCAATACTTCTCCTTTGGGTTTGCATGTCATGTCTGTTAATAAGGCAGACGACACCCTTAGGCTTTCTGTGGATTATCGGATGATGAAACTATTGACGGTTAAGAACAAATAAATATTTCCACAGATAGATGATCTCTTTGATCACCTTCGAGGAGCTCAGGTGTTCTCGATGATTGAATTGAGATCCGACCATCATCAATTGTGTGTCAGGCCATCTGATATACCTATTACAGCCATTTGGAGAAGGTATGGTTTGTATGATTATTTGGTTATTCTATTTTGTCTCATAAAAGAACCAAGAATTTCCATGGAACTGATGAAAAGATTTTCCCATCCATACATAGATTCATTGGCGGTGGTTTTCGTGGACAATATCTTGTTGTAATATTACACTCGACACCACCATTATACCCATCATGAGATCGTTTTATGTTCACTGAGGGAGAAAAGGTTATATGATATACTTTCAAATTGACACTTTTGGATGGACGATATTCACTTCCTTGGTCATTTCCTCTCAGAGATAGGAGTATCATTACACCAAGAGAATATGAGAGCTGTAGTTACTTGGGAGCAACCGAAGAATGTATTCGATTTACGAAGTTTATTAGTGCTAGATGGTTGAAACAAGTGGCATATACTGGACTTATCATGCTTAGGAGCACTGTTAACGTGATTGACAAAGAAGGGGGAGATATATGTTTGGTTAGAAGCCTATGATTCATCCATTCAAGAGTTGAAGGGGAGATTGACTTCTTCACTGATTCTAGTTTTTCTGGAACCAGGAATGTGGTATACTATTTTTTATGATGCATATGGCTTCATGCTTGGAGCAATTCTTATGCAGGTGGATTGTGTTGTTGCATAAAAATAATGGAAGTTGAGGCCACATTAGAGGAACTATCCTACACACGACTAGGAGTTGTCAGTAGTTGTATATGCTTTGCGTTGTTGGAGTCATTATTATATGGGGGAGCATTTTGTGGTATATACTGACCAAAATATCCTCATGTATATCTTATCTCAGCGCGACATGAATCTGAGACATCAATTTTGGGTTGAGAACCTAAAATCATTTGATTTCAAAATTGATTATATGCCTAGGAAAGGAAACATTGTGGCAGGCGCACTGAGTAAGAGGACACAAATACAGGCAGTTCAGGAGGCTAGCAATGAGTAGTAACTTATATCTCTGTTCTCATAAATGAATTTGGAGGTGCACGATAGGCAGTGTCATACTTTTCTTTCTTCTGTATAAATTACCTCTACCCTTCTTGACCGAGTCTGAATGAGGAAACTATCATATTTTAAAGGCCTAGTCTTACGGTATAGCGTGTCTGGGGAGGACCCTCTTCCCAGATGTACTGTAGGAAAGGTATAGATCTTGTACATCTAGGGACATGTATGGGTGAAAATAGATATATGTGAGGAGATGATGCAAGGAATTCATTCCACAGTTTGTGCAATTCATCATTGCATCACCAAGATGTGTCGTGATCTTCACTGCCAGTATTGGTGGCCACGTATGAAGAGAGATATTTCTGGTTTTGTCTTGATGTGTTCCACTTGTCATCAGGTGAAGGCGGAGAAGAAGTGACCAACATGGCTTTTACAATAGCTACCCATTCTCGAGTGGAAGTGGAATGATGTCATCATAGACTTCGTGATATGTTTAACAAAATCACCTCAAAGGAATGACACGGTATGTGTTTTGATTGACAGACTCACAAATGTTGCTCATAAACCATATGTAATCATTAAATGAGCTTATAGATAATTATAAATTGAATTTAAAATATTACATCATCATTATTTATATATTGACAATTGTTTTTTAAATACGTTTTAATATGTATAAATTTATATGACATATTCATTTGGTCTCACTATATTGAAAAAATATTTTCCAATGAAACTCCATCTGATGATGTTTTATAACATAAAAAGAACATTTTTAAAATATTATACTTGAATCATCATTAATCTAATAAATTCCATCATACCACTTTTATGGCCTTCGTATACCAACCTATGACATGTAATCATCTTATACAAAACATTCTACTGATGTCTTCAACTGAAAAATTCAATCTAAGGACTCAACAATTTCCTTCAGATCATCCATAAACAAAAAAAAATTGTATATTCAAATGTGTAATTTTGGTGATCGTTATTTGATGAAATTGGAGTAATTTCATAATTAAATTTCATTTTATTGAAATAATTTAATGAAATTATAATATATAATCCCCATTGATAATTGACAACATTACTATGATAAAAAAACTAAAAAAATCTTTTCTAAAAATCAATATATAGCATTTCATATAAATTTTTTATAAAACATGATAATATACTGTTACCCATAGGTTGCATGTTGAGCTACCTATAAACAAAAAACATCATACTGTCATGACATCAAAATCATAATTATACCATACAATATTTAAGGTAAAATTACATAGAACATCATATTATGAAATTTGTACATAAAATGATTTTCTTCCCCATTCAACAATTAATGGATAATGATGTCATTCAATACATCAGATCTTATAAATATTACGAAAAAAATCATCAAAATATTTTCATCATAATTTTTTTTAGGATAATACATTTAAGCATCATTGGATAAATATTCCATCCCAAACATCATCCAGATCATCCAAGGAACTCATTCTAAAAAACTCATGTAATTCATCTTCATATGAATATTAAACAATTTTTCACATTTTATGGAATGATTAAAAATATTATATAATTTATGGGTGGTTAATAACATTCAATATTTTTCACCAAAATTTCTTAATAACTATAAATATCATCAATAAATCATTAAAAAAATTCTTCCCAATAGTTACAGAATTTCATTTTGTTATTTTTATATATATTCAATTCTACAAAAACTGTATTATATTTTTCAAAATTTATCTTTAATAAATTATTTATTATATAACTATTTTTATCCTAATTAATTAATATATTTCAATTTAATATTCATTAATTTCATTGAATCACTATCATGTTTTTTTGTTTCTTATGTTACCATTAAAATATTTCAATTTTTATTCGAAAACATTTTCATTGAGATAAGATTCATATTTGAAAAATTGATTCATTTTATGGTTTATATATTGGACATTTATTACATTATAAATAGTCTCATAGTATTTTTATGTGGGGGAATTAGACATAAAATAATTAATCACTATCTTTTTCTTTCCAAATCATCCCCTATTTCTTCCATGATTAGTTTCTATCAATTTAATATATGAATAATTTATTTTATAGATTATTTAAAAATTAGTCATAAATATTTCACATATCAATTAATTGAGGAATGCATTTAATTAATTAAATACCCAATTCAATATTTGATATCAGTTTGAGGGATTCATATATAGAATTTTATTCCATTTATTGATTAGTGAAATATCAAATATCAATATTCAAATTATTCTAATATAAATATTAATTTGTTATTAATGAATATTCGTTATAAATTTTATTTTTTATTAATTACATCATATGATGAACTATTTGGGTAGAATAATATTATTCGTATGGCTCAAAAAAATATCCCCATAATGCATCAAGATGTCCCATGAGACAACATGGTGACACATTTTTGGCTATGTCTACCTCTAAGAAAAATTTTATTATACATTGAGCGGTGATTGTAAAATCATGATTTATTATCATTGTTAATTTAATTGGCATTCTAAAATTTTTAATTTAATCATTGGAAAACCTATTAGTGGTATCAAATAATTTATTTAATGATATTTTAAACATTTATTTTTTAATTACATTGTTTCTTTTAATTATATGAATATATTTATCATATATTCCAACCTTACAATTTATTCTCATCTTATTATCACTTATTATCATTGATTTTTATCACATATGTATACCATAAATCTGTATTTGAGCTCTCCCTTTATTATGTTTCAATATTTGTAGTTTATGGATATATTATTTCAAATCATAATCTCTAAAAAATAGATAGTGCGGAAATGTTTTTTTAGATGACGTAGTCATATTAATGATTATGATATTATTTATATTATTTGGGAAACTGATAATTTGATGAGATATAAAATGTGTTTATTAGTAATTTTTTCCCTTAAATCACTAAATATCTAAATCCAAATTGTTCTTTAAATGTGTATGTTTCAATATTTTATAGTGGTTTTCCAATAATTAATTATTATATATGGGTTTCTAGAGTTCATTTGAAGGACATGGTGTTAAAAAGTAATTTATTAACAAAATATCCAAAGTGAATTGGTCTGGGGCACAAAAATTTGTATCAATTGATGTTTTTAACACCATTAATGGTTAGGATGTCATGTTATAGAAATTAATATTTTTTTATATTTAATAATTGGTTATAAAGATAACGCAATAAATTTCCCTTTATGTTAGTTGAAATAATATTGAATATTTTTTGATGTTTATGGATAATTATAGGGTATGATCCTTGAAAACCCTATTGATAAATATAGTGGACATGTAAATGTATTTTGTAACATCCTTGAGTTTAGGTTATGTATTTTTTATTTGGTTTTACTAGTAATTAGATCATTGTTAGGATACCGGAATGTAGATGTGGCTCTATCATAAATAACTAAAGCGATAATCACCCCAAAAACGTTTTGTTGAGTAATAAATAAATGTTCTCTCAGGAGAGTCTTTTATAAGACCGAAAATTTCATACAGACCTAGACAATCTAGGGGAATGTTATTTTGTTAATCACATCCAGTTTGAATGAAATTATGATTTATTTATTATGTTAATGAATTTTATTATGGAATATAAGATATTACATCATAAAAATATATATTTAAATAAGGGTGATTTTAGATAGACCAATCTTTTTTATCATTTTATAATAATAAGTCATTAGGAAAATAAATATCTAATGTAATTTACCTATAACATCCCTATAATGGTTTTCAACAATAATTATTAACTCCATTTAGATTTACTAATGGTTGTATCATAAATGAACCAACATAAAAATAGATATGATGAAAATTTATTATATTTCCTCAATGAGAAAATAATAGGAATATAGACTGACTGAGAAATATTACAACATTTATAATCCAACTATCTCAAATTAAGGAAGAAAAATGAATATAGTTGAATTTCAAAACATAGAAAACAAGAGGTGGATTGTGTTACATGGAATTTTGGGAGAAAATTATAATAATGGATCAATGTTTCAATACATTACATGAAAAATATGTGGGAATAAAAACAAAAGATAATGAATAAAAGTAATTGGAGTATTCATAATGTAAGAAAATTGAGGGCATAAAGAAAAATGTTTTAAAGGAAAAAATGCATTGATTAACATGATTTATTTAAATGAAGTGTTTCCTAACTATAAATATGATACTATGGTATCCATCTAATTTTAATTTTAATAGAGATTTATATCAATCATATTGATACATTTACATATTTTTAATAGAAATTTATATTTTACATTGGGAGGAAAACATTTATTTAAAGGAGTAGAATATAACTCAACAATATTTTAAATTATATTATTCTTTGATTGAAAATTCATTCAATATCATGTAATGAATGTTACACATAACCAATATAAAACATAACATATCATATAACCATTAAAATATATATGCATAATTTTAATCTAAATTAAGATTTTTATAAATTATAAAATATACATAGAAAAAAATAAAGAACAAAATATATGATAAATAATTGATAAAATTCAATTAATAATGGAAAATAGATATTAATGACATTTTTTCTGAAAACATATATTTATCTAATATTGGATTTATATACCCATTGTTTTTGAAAAATATAGGTATGATAAATAAAATATATTTTTTATATGAATAATTTATTAACCAAAATCTATTTGGTAATTGATATTAAAAAAAATTTAAAACCTTGGATAATTTATAAATTTGTTTTCAAATGAAGAAAAACTATTTTCTATTTAGAAATTATGTTTCAAATATTTTGAAATATTTTTTTCTCGAATAACCATATGTTGGATTTAACGTTATAACAAAATATTAATATTTACTTTTTATACTTCTATGAAATAGTTGATTTTAAGGTTAATTGTGAAAAATTTAGATATTTATAAGACCATCAAATATTTGACATTATCAATATAAAAGAATGATAGTAATTATTTTGGATCGTTTTGATATAATATATATATAGTTAAAATAAATCATTTCAAATTACCATGTGGAATTTTTAAATATTATTTTATCATTTTGAAAAAATAAGTAATATTTTACTCTGAAAACTAATATATTTGCATATATTAAAAAAATTATTTTTCAACTCATGTAAAAAATTAAATCAATAAACTGGATTTAATATTTTATATAAATATCATATAATTAGATAAAAAGATAATGTTTGATTTTTATATACAATCATTAATACTAAATTAAAATTTATTACCCATGATAATTGGAAAATATTATTTTTAAATAATAATTTTGTGAGTATTGAAAAATCAATATATAAAAAAATAAATTAATGAATATTAAAAATATACATTAATAAAATATTAATTAAATTACTTAAATAAATTCTCACTCATTAATTTGATAATTAATACTAAATACTTTTAAGAACATGTTATATCGAAGACTATATTTTTCTAAAAAATTATTATTCTTTATATTAAATTTTTTAACTTAAAAGCTAATTATATCATATTTTGAAATTTAAATAGGTTAAATAGATATTAAATATAGATTCATCAGAAGGAAAATTTAAATTATGGGTTATAATATACATTTATTTTAAGATATGTTACATGGGTAAAATCTAGTCACATTACTAAAAACAAAAATATTAAAAAATAATGAAATATATAAAAACAAATGACATTCAACTTGTTTAAAACAAGAATGGTAATAATTATTCATGGAAATATCTGTAACATTCACACCAAAATATATTATTTCTAACTTTTTGTACAAGTGACCATTTATTAGTTTCATTCTATTATTGAAAAATAATGGGTATTCCCAAATGATCATTTTCATCACCTATAAAAGGGAACACTTAAACCCTATCAGGCCATATCCATTACCACAAATATCAAACTAAATCAATGATATTTTTCATCCCCTTGAAATATATCTCTTTTCTATAAGACAGTGGTCTAAATTATATGGAATGTCCCTTTATTTCATAGGATATATTCAAGAGAATGGTAATGGATCCAAAGTAAGAATTTCAAAGTCCAGATCTATTGATTTGTATTCATTCCCATCAAAAAATATAGTCTAAATAGATGTATAATTAAATAAATATATATATATTATAATAAGATATTATTATATTTATATAAAAATCCTTATTTATCCAATTCCATCAACATAAAAAAATAAAATATTTTTTCTCATGTGATATATGGACTTCTTCCCCAATGAAACAACATCATTGGTTTTCCATCACTACATCTCAATAATACATATATTGATCAAATAAAAAATTTAAAGTTATTTATATAATATAATTACTTAAATTAAGTTAAGGATTATAATCCACCTAAATTTCAACACATTCAATAGGAAACAAAAACCTCAATCGTTCATTATTCAGAATATCACTTCAACAAAGTAATGTTTTTTATTTTTCATATTGAATTTAAATATTTATTGAGACCATTTAATACATAACTAAAATAGTTTTCATGTTGTAAATAGTATCAACCAAATATTTTATAGTCATATTATAAAAACAATATTTAAACCATACTAACCAAAAAATCATAGTATATCCCATTTGGATTAATCTAGCCACCTACTTGAGAAATTATATAAAAATTTAGCTTGGATGAATATTGGAATATAAATAAAACCATTATATTAATTTAATAATAAATTAATGATTTTTTATAGCTGTATGAAGATTATATTTTGTATTCAATGACCATTTTGATCGGTAAAATTACAGAAATATGATGATTCCTATTAAATTATCATAAAAATGTATGAAAAAATATAATAAATAAATAATATATAATTATAAAATGTATATATAGAAGTAAAAAATATCAAGATGTTATATGTGGATTTTTATTATAATATTATTTTTATTATATATGATGTCAGGATTATGCGCGGAATTAATAAGGGTTATGGTTATTGTTTCATGTCTCAGATATAATGTCTTAAAATGTATATCTTATTATACAACATTTTTTTATTATTGGATCCACTTATAATTTAATATGTTTTATAATTATACTCTAATTATTCATGATATTTATTGTTTTTTTAAAATAATATCTTTTGTGGGGGTTTGATTCAAATGTTACAATTTTTGAAGGGTTTTCTCCAAAATCAATTTTCTTTATATTTAGATAAAATGGTTATAATTGATCTATATTAATGAATGATAGATTTATTATTCCTTATATATACTTTTTATTATATTTATCCATTAGTTAATCTATTTCTAAAATTATTTCTTATTTACTCATTAAAAAGTAATATTACCATATTGGTTATGGTACATTAAAGCGTTTCTTATCTCAAATTTTCACCCCTTTAGATATATTTCTTAATATACACCATGTTTTATTGTTAATAATGTATATAAATACACATTCATATTTTATACCAAATAAATACATAGTATGGTATTTCCAACTATTTTTAAATATGTTAATAATTATTTCTTAGAACCACACTATCAAATTATTCTTACCACAAATATTATGAAACATGAAATGAGTTTCCTTGTCAAAAATTGTCACATGTTGAGAAATATTTCTTAATAAACTACATATTTTGTTTTTTGTGTTTTATATACTAACCATATAATATTTTTTAATTATAAACTCATTTTTAAATTTATTGAAATATTCAATTTATATTATTTCATTCAATAGGATTTGATTTTAATTTTTATAATGTCACTAGTGTAATTTGTCTCTATATTAAATTCTATGATTACTATTTTATATTTTTCACCGAATATTATTTTATATTATTTATTAAATAACCAATTTTAGTAACATATAATTAATATATTTAATTTCCATATATTATTATTCTTTTTTATCCCTCTGAGCTTATTTTAATATTTATGTCACAATATCCTAATGGGTGTTTGGATTTCAACAATATTTCATTGAGAAAACTTTTTATTTAAAAAATATTTTCCTTTCTGGTATGTATATTGGACATGTATTACATTCTTCCAATGATATCCCATTTTGAATACCATGTTACTAATTGATATATATGAAATGAATTAACCGATATATGGCACATAAATTGATTTGGGAAATTTTTTAAATAGATATAAACTCTCTTGTATATATATGTTTAGCATGATAAATGTTTACATATTCATTTTATTGATTTTGAAAATATATAAAATCATAATAATATTTATTCTAATGATGTTTTATGATTAGAAACAAAATATTGGTTATATATTTTATATACAATTAACAACGTCATGTGAATAATTTTTTAGAAATTATAAGTGATAATTTAATCCCATAATAGTTTCTTGATTAATTTAAATGTCTCATTAGTGAAATTAGATTAGTTATATGAGTGCACGCATTCATATAAAATAATATTATGTACACATTTAACATTGAGAGTTTGAATATTATGTAAAATATTAGGATTTATTTGAAAAGTTAATGGAATTAATTTTCTAAAATTATGTATCTCAACATTAACTAAAAATTTATTATTATCCATTCATTTATTTATTGATATGTTAATTATGGATATAATATTCTCACAAATTCACTTTATTAAGGAATTATTTTGATTATATATTCCTACAAAATTATTTTTGACCAACAATTTCTAAAATATGAAATCATATTATTGTGTAATTTTTTACCCCCACTAGGAGTTCGATGACACAACTTATAATTGTTAACTTTCCACAGGTAATAATGAAATGTATTATAGAAAATATGAGTAACATAATAGATTGTATAGAAAAAATTTATTTGTGATATTTAAACATTATTACTGATTAAATTGTTTTTTATATATTTGGTAGAATTTATATTTAGTTATATTAATAAGGGATATTTTAGATATATATTTTTTTTTAAAAATTGAAATCATAAAAAATGAAAAGATATTTCAAATAAATGTAAAACAATAATTATTCATAATATTCTTATTATCGATGGATAATATTTGCATTCTTTGGTTCATTTCAATGTAAATTTTTATATACATTGTTTATTTTCACAAGATCAGAATAGATTTGTTATATGTAACTACTATTAGTCTAGAAGTATTTTTGTAATGTATTATAGGATATGATATTTTTTAGGAAAATATAAGGGGTGATGTGCTGACATTGATCATAATTTGAACAATCTAGATAACCATTTTTGTTACATCATGTAATATTTAATATATAATGATGTTTAGGGATTTTTATAAGATATATTAATTTATGAAACTATGGTTAAATCTAAGAGATAAGTTTACATATATAATAACAAACATATGTTTTCAAAAGTATATATTATGATATTATCCTAGAAATTACCTCACTGACCGGGTTGTGTTCATTGAATTTATACACTTATGTATAATTAAACATAAAAATTCTAGTTTATAACTAACTCCATATTCACTATACTACACAATTACATACCATAATATGAAAATCCTTATTATACATTCTAACATATATTTTTTATTATCAAAATTCTCATTTCAAGCAATTATAGAGGACATATTATAAAAGGAACTAGGATAAGGAATACTAGTTGAACTATTATAAAGAATATAATATTGAAATGAGAGTGATTAAGGTAATCCAGAAAGCTAATTTAATTATTTTAATTAATAATGAAATTTTAATTCGAATCTATAACTGAATTATCAAACAATCACTCTCTATTGGTGTTCATCACTCGCAATTAATGTCCGTTTGGATTTAGTTATGATTGATGGCCTAATGAAAAATTATAGAAATGGATGTAAAGGAATATTAGAATATTTTTCCAATGATAAACCTAATGATATTAAATATTTTGTGAGAAGTATTGGGAATATTTAAATCATTCTATAATTAATTATGATTAACAAATATGAACCTAGTTGAATTAAAAATCATTTTAATAAATATAATTAGGGTATTTCATGGATTTTTTTGTGTGAAAAAGATAAAAATATAAAGAATATTAAATTTCATTCATGTAAAAAATGTGTGAATATGATTATGTGGGAATATATCAAATGAATATGAAGATTCTTCAAGTTTGGAAAAAATTTCAATATGGAAACACGTATCAAATATAGGATTAGAAAATCAGTTAAACAAAGTATGAAAAAACATTTCTAGTCGAATATATGATTTTAATTTTGTAACTTAATTATACTTTTAATCATGACTCACATATATATTTTAGAGTATATTTTTCTAATTTTTCTCGTATATTAAATTTATAATTCAGAGGATGTAATTTATTTCACGGTGGATATAACCCCTAAATATTATAATTTATATTCTATTTTAAATCCTCATGCATTAGAATATTTGTAATGAATAAAAAAATGAATCAATTAAAATGGAGCATTATAAAATCATTAAAATACATTTTCATTATTTATGGGTAAATCAATAGGTAATTGAATTATTAAATAGATCTTAACAACTAATAAAACCATTTTACGATTTTTTTAAAAAATCATATATTTTTGGGCATTATTTGACTAGAATTTACACGTTATAGTTAAAATATATTTTTAAAATGAATAAATTATTATTACTAATATGATTCATAATTGATAACATATTAGAATAAAAACATTTGATATTCTAAAATGTTTATATATTGTGAAAATAAATTCATTAGTTTTTTTGAAAATTATTCCTACATATTAGAGTTTAAAAATGACTAAAATATCATCATTTTTTTTTGTTATAATAACAATACTATCTAATTATGTTTTTATTTTTTTCTGAAGTAGTATATGATTAAGTGAATTATTAATCATACCAATATTACTAAGACCATATATTTTATGATACTATTATAATAATATAATTAATTAAATATAATTTTTTTAAAATAAATAATATATATTCATAATTTTAATTTATATTAATAATTTAAAATTAATAGGATTTATTCATAAAACCCATGCTTATTATTTTTTATACTTAACTAAAAATTTTCTCTAAATTATTGAAATACTAGAAAATATTAATAAATTAGTTTATATAACATGTAGAAATTATTGATGAAAAGTATATTTTATATTTTTGATTGATGTGATCATATTATCTAATATTCTCAATTTAAGAATTGAGTACTAAAAATTAATATCACAATAATTACTGTTAATGATAATAACAATGAATGTATTTTTATTTTCAATTTATTATTTCATTAAAATTGACTAATTTGTAATTATCCAAAAAAATTGAAATATCATAAAATAGTACATAAATAGAATTTTTCAGTATATTAAATAAATTATAACAATAATACAATTGTAAATCAATAATAAACACCATTTTGAAAAAGTAATTGGGAAATCAATATTTTTGTAAAAAATAATTTATATATATATAAAGTCTTGTAATTTAAAATTTAATATTAGCATTAATTTCAATTTAATAATATTAAATGGATATTACATTTATTTCCATCATTAAATTTGTTATTTTATATGTTTTATTTAAAAAATAAGTATCTTGGATAAAAACCAGTCAACCAATTTAAAAGAAAGGTAAAATAAAAATATAATAAAAAATGAACTCCAATATGTTTAATACTAGTGAATAAATAATTTTAGGTAATTAACATTAAAATATCATCAATAAATCCATTATTTCTCACTTTATAATCCATTTACAATTTAATAGTGTAATTCCAGTATTTAAAAATAATGGTTCTTCCTAGAAGATCCCCTTCCACCAATAATATAAGGAAAAAATTCCACCACATCAGGAGACAACCATTTCATCATCTTTTATCAATAAAAAGTATAAAATTTATCGTTATTGATCCATATATCATGTTTATAATCTAATTGTCTCTATTATTTATACTAATCCCATTATTTACAAGGATACTTTCAAGAGGATGTTTAATATGACAAAGTGACTATTACAGAATCCTTATCATTTACCTCTTATTATGATTTGTAACAACATATGAAAAACATAGTTATATAATTAATTAATAATAATTATTTTTCTAAATTTTTATTATATAAATAGAAAAAGCTTAAATATTACATTCCATAATGTTATAGAATTAAAATAATGTAGATTGTGTGTATTCCAAACAGCCGACTCCATGAAGTTAGATATTCTGTTTTTCACTACACCCGTTCTTCATTTTTTATAAAGATGAAATAAAAAACAAAAATTTAAATATATGAATTATTATTAATATGAAGTGATAAAATAAAAATCACCTTTATTTACTATTATATTTGGTAAAATAAAAACATTAACCATGTGTTGTGTGGACTATTTTGTCTATAAAGTATCATTTTCTATTTTTCATCTTGTTTATTTATATTTATCAAAATGATATTAAATTTATTTCCAAAACATTATAAAATAAAAATAAATTAATAAGATTATCTTAAGTTATATTATATCAAATAAAAAAATTTATTACTCATACTCACTAAATATATTATGTTATTTCAATTATTGGCCTTGTCTACTAACATATATGAAAAATAATATAAAACAATATAATGGATAATTATTGGGAAAAATTAATGATGTAAATATATGATAACAATAAAATAATTTTTTCTTTAATATTATTCTTTAATAGTTATATAAAGTATTTAACTAATATTTTTGATCACTAAAATTACCAAAATATGACAAAACTAATTCAATTTTCATGTTTTCATAAGAAAAAAACATTAAAAGTAAATATAAATTCAAAAGAAAATTAAATTGGAAAGTTATAAATTAATATTTTCAATAAAAATTTATCTAATAAAATCAATATTATCATTGGAAATATTTTTAGTATTATTGGAATCAATTAGGTATATGGTAGGGGTTTCATAGATAAAATTAAATTTATTGAGATAGATTTCGTATTATACACCATATTTTATTATTAATGGTGTTTCTACTACCAATATAAAATATCATTAATAATACTATTATTTTAATGATATATTTTGTTTCATTTGATAACATATCCATAAAATTATTTATTTAAATTATATTATTATCTATATGGATTTTACTAACTCAATTTTATTCTATTGACTTATAGACATTATTATTAAAATATATTGTTTCACGTTTGATTTATTTTACCTAATTAATAAATTATGTATTAATTAATACTTATTTTATATGGTTTTACAATTAATTAATACCAAATAACTATCAATTTATTCATACAACATTAATTATGTTAAATATAACGATTTCATGTCTAAAAGTTTCACCACACGAGACATGTTCATTAATTTTAACAATGTTTTCTTCAGAATGGTGTATTTGATGACACATTAATCTTTTATATAATGATATATTCATTATTCATGCTATTTAGTATTTTATTTGAAATGATATAATTTAGATTGATATGACTTGAAGGTTTCTATGGTTTTAACCATTTGTTCCATCTAATATTATTATCAATCAGACCTAATAATTCTTAGTGAAGACAGTTGTTTTTAGTTAGTTTTATTCTAAAATATGTTTAAATTTTATGGTATTTCCACATTACATAAATGGGGTCTAATATTATTACTTATATCCTAGTTACCATGTTAATAATTCGTTCAATATTATGTTACTTGAAATGGTATTCATGTCTCAAATTTTTATCCATTACATCATATTTCTTATTATAGATCATGATTTATTTTCTATTGTGTATCTACTCCACCATTAAAAATTTTTATCTTGTTACTATAATTATTCATGGAATCTGTTACTTAATATTATTTTATATATTTCAAGGGGTTATTATTTTAATGTTTATAATGACATAACCATTATTTGTCTCTATATCAAATTTCATTTGTCTTGTTTGATATTTTCCTCCATCATTAATGTTATATGGTATATTCAATATCTATTTATTATCATGTATACATAGTATAAGTAATTTCATTATATTTTCAATTTAGTGGTATCTATATATTGACCATTGGATTATTAGCATAATATTACCACTAGGTTGTTTGAATCATATTAATTCATCAATGAGTTTTGATTCATACTTCAAAAACAATTACTATTTATGGTGAATATTGTTTCCATGTATTCTAATATAAATTATTTAATAATACCAATACTCATGTGGAAGTTTAGTTGTGGAAGTCCAATACCATAGTTTTAATTAAAAAAATCCATTATTATATAAATAAATTCTAATCCATTTATTTTACTATGTGAATACACAAATTTAATTACAATTGTTTACATAGAATTCACATAGATTCCATAAGTATATTCTTTTGGTAAACTATAAAATAAATTATATACCTCATCCACTATACTTTTTTAGTGTTTTTTATTCATACATATAATGGTTTTATATATATTTATTGTGGGAATATTGAAAATCAATATCTCTGTATAGGTGATTTTTAGTTATCGTTGGATATTTCTAATTTATTGTAAAGCATATTCATTACACTATATGATGAATTAGTAGGACAAGGATAGTGATGGGGGAATGTATTATCCCCTAGATGAATTGATATATCCCATGATAATAACATGATTTGGTCACTGTTGTAATCCTGCATTGAAATGATATTCCATAGACACATTAGCTTCATATTATGATCATGATGACTATGATAATTATTTATTAACAATTGGAGTTAAATTATCTATAACAGTTAATGATTTTAATCATAATTGAATCTATTATTTTATTCCAATCATTTATTTATTTTTATTTCGACCACCTATATATTATTCTCAAAGTATATCATGTTTATTAATTTATTGTTATTATCTATTCACAACTAATTATTAATTCTCATCTTATTCATACAAATGATCATTGATAATTATCATTTATGTTTAACCATAATATGTTTTTGAACATGCTAATTATTTTAGTCTCGATTTACCACGTTTGTTAAGAAAAGTATTAAAATGATATACCTAGAAGATTAGATATTGTGTGGAATTTATTTGGAGAATTTTAAGGATTCTTACAGATTATGAAGTTTTCAATATAGTAAAAAAAATTCATTTGGGTGGAAATACCAGAAATTTGTTAGATAAATTCTATTCTTACCACTATAAAAGAATAAATAGAAAACAGTCTTCAAAATCTTTGTGATTCAGTATTTATTAGTGATTTATACATTATTGACTAAAAAAAATGAGTGACATTGTTTAATTTCAATGTCAGTGTGTAAATAAGGAGTTTATTCATAATGAGTCATAGGATTTTGTATCTAGGGAACAGAAGTAGCATTTTATCTTTTTTATAATATAATTCACTAATTTATTATTTGAATTTTATAGGTATATTTATTTAATGGTGGATTATTGTTTGATAAATCTAGTTATACTATATGGAATAAAAAATTACGTCCCTTTTTAATTTTTTTTTTAAATTAAAATATATTTTGTCATATGTTTAGTTGAATTTTATTTGAGGGTTAGTTGTTTTTTGTATTATACATCTCAAATAGATATCTTTCTCATATATTACAATATTATAATAATTTGAATTATAATAAAATATACATTTAAATATATATCATCCTTATTTTTCTGTCATTAATATTTAGGCATGTTACATATGGAGAAGGGTTTATGTAAATTTTAATAGATACCTATTTTTAAACAATCATTTTTGATAAATGTAAAGTTATTTAACATATTTTGAAAATGAAAACATGTCATTTTTCATTAATAATTGGTTATTAATTGTATTTTTCATTGTAAAATGATTTTCCAATTGATAAATGGGGTATTATAATAATGGATTGTAAAAATAGACTTTAGGAGGTGAACGTTTTTTGAATGGGGTTTGATATTAAATTATAATATGAATTCTATGATAATGAATCCTATTTTAAATAATTTCATACTATAAGAGAAATAATATATTCATTTTATAACATTATTATACTAGGATGTGGATTTTTTCTATAAAAATATTTCAATTAATTTCATTTGTATGTTTATATTGTGCATAATATAGAATCTTATATGGGTTTAACTAATATATTTATGAATTAATTAAAATTTAACTACTTGAATTTGATTTTCGTTTTACATGAAAAAATAAAATGATTTTGAAATTTTATATTATACCCATAACATTTTATATATTATATAAGAATTTGATAAATAATTTTTCATCATCAATGTTATTTATGCATTCATATTTTTGTCATTATATGTTTTAATATGTATGTTTTCTGGTATCAATCTAAAAAAACCATAAATAATTTCATTTTTGTTGGTGTTCCATGGGAGTTGGTTCCCACTTCATTAACTCTATCCCAACGTTCATTGAATTGGGTTTAATAATACAATGATTAATACTACCTCCCATATCACCCATCTAAAAGAAATGAATATATTCATAGTAGGATCCATTTCATATTAATTTAATACATTCCAAACAAATTTAGTCATAGCCCCCCTATAAAAATCTATAACAGATGATATGTCCCCTAAACAATACATCCTTAGAATAAACAATACAATGTGATGATGTTTAGTAGATACTCATGGAAAAATATCTTACTATTTAATGTGGTTTTTAGGTTGTCAAAATTTTAATCCATGAATTGTTACCTACAAATGTGATTAATGATATTATAGGATTTACTCACTCATAAGAAAATATAATAAGAAATATATAATTTCACTATTGTCTTCTCATGTGGCCTATATCTTAAGAGAGAATCTATATAGTCCTTCACAAGATTCTATCATTATTTATCTTTAATTTCATTAATATTTTCAGTATTAATTTTTTCATGAAATTTTTCGATTGTGGTATATTATCCCCTAAAAAACTAAAATAATATATGTTCGATTTTGGTAAATTTTACATATTTTAAGATAAGACGGGTAAAATAGAAATTTAACAGTTCACATAGTGATATATTAGGTGAATCCTCATATTCAACATATAATTTTTATTCTTAAATAGAAATTTTAAATTTCATTATTGAGGATGATTTTTATTATTGTTATATAGTTGATGTGGAAATTCATAGAGAGTTTATGAACTGAAATAATTCAAATTTTAATAAAATATTTCTATTAAATAATTAATGTCGCATGTGGTATATTTATATTATTTTTCAGACTAATAATTTTTTAAGGATATATATATATATATATCTGACTTGTTATGTTAGACACATTATAAATGTGTATTGAATGAGTAGAATTACTAGAAATGTAATGGAAAATTTTAATGTGTCATTATATATTGAATTGATGGGTTATATATTAGAGTAATTTGATTGTCTGAAATAACTATTTAAGATTAGTGAAATTTTTTGTTCTGTCTTCTTTCTCATGAAAACATTTTTTTATGGTGTTTATTTATGATAAAAGAATGAAAAATGGTGGTGATGTAATATACATGAGTAATCAGCAATGATCATTAAATTATCGATATTTTCAATTACAATTTACAATGGCAGTATACACAAATATTTCATTTACTATATTTCCTATTGAATACATTATTTTTTGAATTCCATTAATGGATATGTAATTTATAATAATATTGAATTAAAAAAATGATGTATAATAAAACATTAACAGATTTAGAGGAATATAATTGAGGAAATTATTATTCATTTTTTATAACTAATATGAGAAATGTTATAAAAATTGTTGATTATTAATTTAATTTGTAAATATTCAATTAAAATATAGATATTTATGGTCATAAAATATTTAATTACTCAGAATTTTCATACATAAATATCATATAATTTTATATGAATATTCAATACATTTAAAATATATATATTTGTTGACCATACAAGTTTTGTGTCTTTTGAGACTAGGAAGAAAATATTAATATTTGATGAATGATCAACAAAATTTCACATAAAAATTTCCTCGCTTTTACTCCTCTTAGGTATTACCAACCTTGAGAATACTACATAACCTATGTAAGGAATTACATGAAAGAGTTAGCTTAGATTCGTAGAAACTCCCAAAATAATAGATATAAATCTATTATTATATTAATAAAAGGATAAGTGACCCTGATCAAAATAATATAACATCTTACTTATCTAATTATGGATCATAAATTAGAGTCCTAGAATAAAATATATTAATTCTAAATAAAATGCTATATAAGAGTGATAAATCATAATAAATATGTGATGAACTATAATATCATGTCATAAAAGTGCGGAACAATCATAAATATTGAAACCCAATTCATATTTAGATTTCAAATACTAGGACCACAAACATATAGGACCAGGACTTATCACATGTTTCCTATTGTAGATATAGAATCACTTATTTTCAAATGTAGACTAGTAATCAATTAATTCCTATTAATTATTAGGATGCACTTAATTCCCAATGTGGATCATACTCATCCACATGACTCAATTTTTAATCATCTAATATTAAAATTGTATACATTTCATTTGAGGGAGATATTTTTCCCTCCTAAATCATAATTAAATTCACACTTATTTCTTCCAAACCATCAGTACACATTCATTATATCCTCACAATTAAAACCCATTTGCAGTTAATGGGTTTCAAAAAATATCATTAATTCAATATAGCATAACTTATTATAATTATATCATATTAATAAACTATTTATAAATATAAAAATTATCCTTTTATATAAATAATAATGACAATAACTTTTATTCTTATCCCAAATAATGCAAATGTAACATAAAAAGAAGACACTGTATATGGGAAATGATTTTGGAATATGACATGTAACATTATCAAAGGGATATATAATTTCTTCTTTTAAAAACATTTTATATTAGAAAAAAAGTTAATATCTTTTCTTTAAAAAAAATCATGGAATAATATAATGAAAACCTAAAAAATCATTTAAATTTTTTTTCTGAAAATATCACATCCATTTTGAGAATCACATTATAAAACAAAATAGTCATAATAAAAATTTAAATCACATTATTTAAAATTAATCATTCAAACAATATAGGAATATTGATATAAATAATTTATTCATGATGGTGGAAAATACTATTCATTCTGATCACATTAAAACAAACATTTCTTTCACATTTTTGATACACACCATATTGGAATTATTTATAAAATAATATGATCATTTCTTTAAAAACTAATCTAAAATGGGAGAAATATGTAAATAATTTATTTAATTAATAATATTAATAATTCCAATATAAATTTTGTAGATCATTTTAAATCAAATTGTTTTGGGAGAAAAATGTGTTTTTACTAGTGGGAGAAATGATGACACTTATTATTAAAAATATTATCTTAATATCCTATGTTAATAAAGAGTTAATAATAAATGAAAAAAAAGTATTCAAATTACAGCCCATAGTAGAAGTAATTTTATGATTTTCAAGTCAAATTTATCATGAAATATCATCATTTGAAGAATTAAAATAAAGAATCTCGATAAATGATGAGATTGTTACATATAACTCTTAGTAATTTAATAACATCAAATTGTAATCCCCACAAAATTATTATAGTAAATTAAACATATAATATCATGAAAATTAATATGATCATGAAATAAAAGTTAATATTTATATTATTTACACCTCATATACGATGATAGGATCATAACATAAATTATGTCCCATTGAAAGAAATTTGTGACAAAAAATCACATACTGCATTGGTAAATTTTGAACCATAAATCCAATTAGAGTTATTTCATAAAATATATATTTACATACATAGAAATAAAATTATAATCATTATAAAATAACTATATAGTATTGATATACACCATATAAAATAAACATATTGTTAATACTTAATCTGTCATACTAAAAAATTATCATGTGACCAAAATCTCTAACCAAATTTCACGAAATCCTTCTTATATGATCAAAAATATATTATAATATATATCTATTTATTATATATATGTTAAATAACAATATATATTTATATATATATAATTTTATATATGATTTAAATATTATCTTCTATTACCCAGTAAATAATAATTAAATGTTAAAGTAATGTTATGAGGAATAATTAACTTGTTTTCCCTATATGCTTTGATTTTTTATTATTAGTCCGACTAGATTAATCACTGTTACATATTATAAAATATATTAACCTTGAATATTTTTTATTATTCAATCAAAATATATGTATATATATTGATCTATAAGAGATAGAGATTAAAAAATTAAATAGACCATTGAAATATATAGATGGTTTTATGAATACATGAACGTGGTATCCTTTTTAAAATAGAAATGAAGAAAAAAGGGTAAATAGTATATTACCATTATGTAATATTTATTATTCCATATATAACATATATGTTCATTTTACACATCTTTATTACCTTTTCTGTAAAATGTGGACAAATCATAATGCTTTGTAAGTTGGTTTTCGACCTTACCCACGAACAATGATATCATATTACCACCGTATGAAAATTATGAAATAAAATGTTATATCAGGATTTTAGAACCATAATAATATCGTCTATATATAATATATAACTAATACATCTGTCATTATATCCATATGTAAGAGGTGATGAAACAAAATGAATAACATCAGTTTGTGTGGCAGTAGATTAACCGAAACACAAATGATGATTTCATATCCTATTTGTTGGAAGATGTATATGAAATCATTTTTTAAATATAAAAAATAAAATAATATTGAATATATTTAGGTTATTGTATCATGTTTTTTGAATAACAATTTATCTAGTTTTAAGAATAAATAATATAAAACGCTTGATTACTTTTATTACCTATTCTTCAAAAAAATATTTTTGTTATTCACCAGAAGGATATATAAGATGAATTTACGTAAAAAAGTTTAAAATAATAATATTATGAATGTTATTTTGTTATTTTTTAATTACATTGGTTGGTTTTTTTATGACAAGTGGAGATGGGGTGGCCATTTATAAGTGATCTGAGTGGCACACATGTAAATTTTCATAAGAAGAATGTGTCAATATATTTTTTAGATTAAAATGTGTCAAATTGATTATTCACAGTCCATATATTTTTAAATTTTGATATAAGCCTATATAATGGATATTGGATATGTTTTTAATCATTTATAAACATTATTGGTTATGTTTAACCCCCAGAAAACTCATTTTGACTTGAAATAAGAAAAACCAGTTTTAGTATTTTTACTAATAATTATCAGAAAAAATTATATTTAATACATTATATAATATAAATTAATATTAATGAAAAAATTAATCCATTTTTCCAGAATTTATTCAACATTGATGTCAAATATCTATTAAAATTAATCTCATAAACATGAAGAGAAAGCGGGTTTTCAATGTTAAAATAATCAAAAGTTCAAAAACATTTTATAATAAAATTAAATATGAAAATGATTCCATTAAAAAAATATTTAATAATAGATATATTATTGATCTAATATTTTTATAATAAAATATATAAATTATTTTTATGTCTTAAAAATATTATTAGTAATTATACTTATAAATAAAAACTAGAATTTGTTGTAATAATCAAAAGATGTATCTTCTAATGAGATTCTCTAAAATTCATCGAAAAATAAATTTTACATTATATTTTATAAAATTAAATGAATTATGTATAATTATATTTCAAAATGGTTAAAATAAGTTTCAAAATATTTTCACAGTACGAAACGATTTTTTTTAAAAAAAAATACTACTTTTAATTATAAAAATAGATTTTTATTATCTCAAGTATAGAAAAAATAATAAGATAAATTTTATAAATAAAATTGAATATATAAAATATATAATACATTAAAATAATTCCAAAAAGTTTTTTGATTATTTTATACAGGTAAAATGTGTTTTTACATAATTTGTTTTTCTAGAAAATGAGTTCATTATATTTTAATATATTATATATTATTTTCTATATAATTGGTATATAAATAAATTATTTTATATACATGTGTAATACATAAATTTACATAATTCTATTAATCCAATTAATAACCTCTATTCTGAAATCTTGGTGTTAACTATCATATTAAATTACTAATTATTAATAGTATGAAATTTTTTATTTTAACTCGCAGTTGTGCTTAATTTGAAATATTAAATTAATTTGAAAAATATGTTTTCCGAATTAATATCAGGGTGTCACATTGTATACGATTAATTAATATAAATAATTTAAATTTGATTATTTTTTTAATAAAGTCTTTAAATATTTAAAATCTCATTTTCGGAAGAACACATTATTTAATGGGTTAATAATAAAATCAATATGAAATGAGATAAATGGGTATGCAAGTATCTTCTTGAATAACCCATAATATGTCTCAAAATTTGAGAACATAGGTGGTGTGTGAAAATATGGACATAGATATGAAAACTAATACCTATATATATTGGTATAGTGATTGTGTTCATGGTATGGACATATATAATGACTATAAATCCATCAAAAAGAGGTGTGAAAAATTTTCATTGATATCATCAAAATTCACAAAATAATAAAAAATTTTATTCCAGGATCATTTCCCTAATGCATTAGAATTTCTATTATAGTATATACTAGCATGAGGTCATTCCATTTCATAAGGAAATCTCATATCATGGTTGTGTATAGAAAAATATTAACTTCATGTCAAACTCTGAGAGATGAATATTTCAAGTCTTAATCACTAAATAAGATCCAAAAAATTATGAAAATTTTCTAAATCTATATATAGTTATGATTAATAAATAAATTTTTATCAAATTTAATGAATAAATAATCATTTGATGAAATCATATTGTTATCATTAAAACCACATCCAAAATTCAACATAATAAATTCCATAAATCGTTAACCATATAACCGTTCAAAAATTAATAATTTTGAAGGAGGAGAACTAAATTCAAAAAAATAAACTTATCATTAATCCCCTATAAATAATAAAGTATCACATTATTTTCCCATACCAAATATTGTAATTCATTCATCGTATATTTTCTTCAAACAAGGTAATAACATGTATTACCGTTAAATCATAATCAAAACATACATAAATCCTCATTTCGTGAAACACACATAGATTAGTAACTCATTATATAAAAAATTATTCTATAAACTCCATCAGTGATAATAGAAACAACTTTTCCACTAATCCTTAATCAGTACCAAGGACATGAATGTTATCTCATTTAATTTATTCAAAAAAATCCTCTATTTTTCAAAAGAAAACAAAATTTTCTCAACCACTGGAACATATTAAGGGTTATCATTACTTAACTAAAATATCACATTTTCATTAGATAAATTATCTAGTTTATCACAACTATTAAATATATTATTTAATATCCGTAATTAAAAAATTATATATAAGAATCAAAATATATATAACAATTCATATAATATAATTATTGATTTCCATTAAAACCCACTATAATAATCCCAACTCATTATCAAACCATTAACTATGATTTATCATATTATTCATTGATACAGCTACACTACAAAATGAAATATGAATCATTTCATTACAATATTAAATATTTATTTAAACATAGTTCTTATATTTAAAATATTATATACAATTAAAATATCTTATAAATTTTATATATTATTTTCTGAATCTTAGACATCACTAGTTTAACAACGACTCATACTATGTTACTGATTCTATTCATGAGCTTCCCCATACGATATATATTTTCATTATTTTTATACATTCCAAAGTAAGAATACTTATGCATTTATTTATTGATATAGATACCAAAATCCCCATATGTTTAGTTAACTAGAATTTTCATTTTCCATGATAAATTTCATACTCATTGTCTTTCTTCTCTCAAACTAGCACGTTATCATTATGTTGAGACAATACAAAATGTGTTTTCCCCAAATTTTTTACATATAATTAACCTATTAGTCATTCAACAATGGTCTCAAACAACCGAAATCAGAATAATAATTACCCTTCAACTCATGGGTGAGTCCTGGAATTGGATATGGTAAATTTTTGTTGTCATATATCATTAAAAATTGTTAACCACAATCACAATTTCCTGCTTTATAGTTTTCGTTAAATTTGGTTACCATAAAAAGAAAAAAATTATTGAAATTCATTTATTATAATTGAATAATGTCAGGAGAATAATTTTAATGATTTTATTGAGATATGGACCCAAATATTTCAGAATCCAAAGATTAATACTAATTAATCTAGATAAACATTGTCATTTAACATTTAACAATAACCAGTTTTGTACCAATGAATCATAATAAAAATTAAATAATTACATTAAATTAATTTCAAATAATATTAAAATATGTGATTTTAGTATATAAAATGTTAATGGGGTAATACATACAACACCTAGAAAAATATAGGTTCATAAAATAACTTATTTCCCAATGTAATATATTTCAGAAAAAAAATCTCTTACCAGTTTTATAATTTTTTAACCATCAATCCAATGATATATAGAACCCAAAATTGATACATAAATCACACTAAAATTAGTATTAATTATATTAAAATAAATTCATGGTCATTATATCCACAAAATAAAATAAATATGATGTGAATGAGGCTTGTATCTCATAGAAAAATAAAATATTTATGATATTTTCAAACTATAGGACTTGAATTACATTATACATGTCCGACGATCCAATATAATTAATTTATTATAATTATAAATTTATTACATATCCATGCATATATAAAATATACCAAATATGATTTAATTATGATATTTTTTTAGTAATTTATTTACAATTCCATTTTAATGACATGTTTTGGGAAATAATTGATATATTTTTCATGTATTTTGAGATTTTTTTGTTCCTTTTACATTAAGCAGGGTATCATAATTTTAACAATTTTATCCATGATATGAATATAATATAATTTAAATATACTTTTATTTGTAGTTATTTAAAAAATATTGATATTGAAAATTAAATGCATTTTTCATAATGATAGTAGGTAGTATATACATATGAACACGATTTCAATTTTCCTGAAAGAATGAATTAAATTATGATAAAAGTATATAAAAATTTAGTAATCATTATTATGTCATATATATAACATATTTCAATTAAAAACGTCATTATAATAATCCTTTTAAATTATTATAGAATCACATCACTTCATGAGATAGTCGTATATTGTACACACAAAGGATGTTATCGTATTCCCACTAAATGTAATGTTGGAAAAAAATTATACATTAATTCCCAAACGAAAATAATATATTAAATATAATATATACAAAATTATCCCATCATTATATCATGTAATGAGTGTTTTTAATGAAATTTATTAACATTAATTTGTGAAGCGGTTGTCTATCGTACACACGAATAATGATTTTATAAACAATTTTTAATTATAAAAATAATATTTTGGTTATTAAATTAATATTTTAATATATATTTATATGTAAAATAGTGAATTTTTTATCATTATTAATTATTAATAATTTAATGATGTTGATGATGAAATAATGAAAACCCCTTTATTCGGGTGGTTACATCTTCTTCACAAAACATCTATTAATTTCAAACAAAAGGCTTCCTTGGCTGAATTTATGAACAAAATAATTCATATATGATGATATTTTTTATTTAGGGATGTTATTTTTGTTGGGAATATTACAAATAAATGGGGTTTTATTGTATAGATAATAAGATAGGTGGTATCCTTTTATACATCAGGTGAGTAGGACTCTTATAATTTTGTAAATGAAAAGTGTGTAACCGTGTTTTTTTATATAAAAAAATATATAAAAAAGGAACTTATATATATTATATTATATATGGTCTAATTATTTCCAAAAAATATACTTTTGTTTTGTTTTTGGTCATTTTATACCTTATCTTCTTAGTTTAACCCCCGAGTAAACCCATTTTTTCCTTAACTGCAATAAATCATTATTTCAATTTTAGTTGTTCATTATGGTGAAAAATTATTTTAAACTAAATAGATTATTATTACAATTCATATATATTAAATAAATTTCATAAAATTTCATAAACATTTTTGGAATTATTTAATTTAAAATTAGTCATGTATGTGTGATGAGAATTATGGTTTTCTACGAGAAAATTTAGAAGAGTCTCAAATATTTACATAAAAACATTAATATAAAAATGATTAAAATTTCTAAAATATTAATAAGTGATGTATTATTGAACCATATATTACATCAAAACCCATATTAAGACATTTTATATATTTTAAATATCTATGAAATAAATGACTATTCATTAAAAACCATTATTTTTCATTATTCATCGAAACAATTATTTTCTCAGAATATGTTCCAAAAATCAGCATAGAAATATTTTTACATGATGATTTAGAAAATTTAATTTAATTTATTTGATAAATTTCCAAAATTATTATGAAAAATATATTTAATATATGTAGATAAAAGTAATGAAATTGCTTTTTTTGAAAATATGAATTTTAGTGTAAAATTAGATTCGTTTTTATCTATATTCTAGCAAACACAATAGATGAATTTTATAATTTCTATTGAATATATAATATATAAATTTCATTAAAATAGATAATTATATTTTAATTATATTTATTAATGATGACATGGTTTTTTATAAAAATAGTAATTCATTAATAAGACATCATTATTTTCGAATTCCTTTTATTATCATTTAAAATTAATTTATCACCAAATAATTCATTATAAAAATATTTTTTAAACCATATATTTTCATAAATTAGTTTATATTATTAATACCTAAAAATCACAATTGTTTTTTATTACTCTTATATTAAATATTAATATTTTAAATGCTTGTCATGTTTCTTCTAATGTCAGTGTTGTGGGTAACAAAAAATATTATTAATATTGAATTCATTTGAAAAAATATATATCAAAAAATATCACGGTATTATAAAAATTCAATGGAAATTGGATTTTTTTTTGATAAAGAATAAAATAAATTAAATTCTAATATGAAAAAAATTTTAAATTATTTATTTCTTATCAAATATTAATTATTATATAACAACTATGGATTAATAAATTTAGAATTTTAAAAAGTATTTTCATTTCTGTTTATGATTATTATAGAACTTATTAATATGATTCATTATTAATATTTAATCCTTAAATAGAAAAATTGTATAACGATTCATTAAGAGGAGAGATAAGTGGTTTTGTAGACATTAAAATGATGGTTATTGAACATTTAAAGAAACTTCTCCCAAAGTGATGATATTGGATAGGGGAAGAAGTATCATAGAGTCGAATAGTTGTTGGTTTTATATCAATATGATCATTCTATATTATTTATATCGGAAACCATTTAATAGTGATTAACATGGTGTTTTGTAAATTCGGTATTATTATTCCAACATATAACGAAGTCATGACATATATAATGATGGATAAACTATATAATATATATATATAGGGTATGATTATTGATAGATGAGATGATAGTTGTTATGGAACATAAATTTTGTGTGAATACAAATAGAAAAATATAATGTGGAAAAATGAATTCAATTAACACATTTAATGTGGTATAGGATATATGCTTATTAATAAAATAATTTATTGTATATTGGTTATGTTATGAGGTTTTGGAGGTTATTTTTTACTATAATCTGATTAATTATTGTTGTGTTGAATAATTTAACATCTATTAGTGTTAAAACTACAGAAAATAATGGTATATTTTAATGATGTATCCTTGGGGTGATTGTATATATGTCATCATAGGTTTTTAAAAAATTATATGGACGTTGGGGGGTATATATCCATATTAAATAATATATTGTGATATATAATTTTTTATTAGTATTTTGGTAGTGGTTTATAGTACAACATTATTATGATGTTGAAATTAATAAAATTATTTTATATTGGATTATATATATATATCAATAAAATATCTATGAGGTGTGGGGTTGATATATCCTATTTTTATAGGAAAAATCCGTAAAATGTGGAAGCATTGTAAAAAAACAAGTGTCCATGATTTTGAGATGCTATGAAAATGATATGAGCTATGGAAGGGAGATTCTGAGATGGTGGAAATTAAAAAAAAATAATAAGGGTCTCATTGGGGGTACAACAACCTAAATAACATATTGGGGTTTGATAACTTGGTCTATTTATTATATATTACCTTAGTTATTAAAATCTATATTAAAATCGTTATTTGGTGAATAAATTCTTGTTTTGGGGGAATGTATAATGAGTTTCTTATTGGTGGAAATATTTCTTAAGTGTGTGATTCATTGATATAGTCCCCGTAGTTTGAAAACTACATTAGAAAATTACAATAAATTCATTGTGGGCTGAAACAACATGGCTCAACGTGATGATTTTCAATAGTTGAACAGTTTCATATGTGATGGTGCCAGTATATAGAATATTATATTATATCATATGGGAATTTTTAATTGGTTTATTCATTGAAAAATAAAAAGTATTAACTATATTACTATATTTATTCTAGAAATTGAACCATTAATATGGTTCATTTACATAAAAAGATGAAATTTTTTAGGATGAAACAAATAGGTATATTTATCTCAATACATAAAAATAATCCTTTTCCAACATGGATAAATCTATTGTTAATAATTAATTTTATATTATTAATACATTTTTCCAACATAAATGAATTTTTCTATAAATATTTTGATTTTTTTTTTGAAAAATGCTATTGAGAATGATACAATTGTTCTATTGAAATTATAAGGATACCAGAAGATAATATATATGTGGATAAAAATGTTTATAAAATATTCATACTAATGATTTATAGATTGATAACAAAATTATTGGAATTAAACATATATTTGTATTATTATTTAACAAAATTAACTAAATGTCACTATATCTAATTTCCACCAATAATATTTCTTTATAACAATTTTTTCAATGGAACTATCATATTATCAAATGTGTTGGTAGAAAATTAATATATTATTCAATAATTATATATCTAATATATATAATAAAATAATTATATTTTTCATATAAATATTTTCTTTAAGATAATAAATAATAAATAATTACTAATGAATCCCAAAATTTAAATTAAGCAATAAAATCTTCATCAAATATTTACAATATATAGAAATATATATAAATATACAATGTCAGATAGAGAATGTCCATCAAAACGAATTATAACTGAGTTATGTAGTTTCCTTGGTTTGGTAGGTCAATATCGGTGATTCATTCATTATCTTTCCGGTTTGGATAACCAATTAACAAATACTACATATAAAGCGGTAATGATTGTTTGGACAAAGTAATATGAGTAATTATATGTGTCACTAAATTATAGATTGTTCAATGGACTAATTTTGAATCCAATATCTGTATGTGATGGGTTTTATATATATATTGATGCATAAATGATGGGATTTGATTGTTTTCTAATGTAAAATGATTATGTTATTACATATGAATCAAGTCAACTAAATACTAACTAACAAAACTACCCAAACCATGATATTGACTTCGAATATGTAATGTATTCGTTAATGATATGGATACATTATAACAATGTTTAAATATGTGAGCTATAATAATATAATAGAATCATATATTACATATTTTAATATAAATGTCTCAATATGAGATAAAGGAGATATATCGTTCTATGAAAGTATTGTGATTTCTTAATACACTACCACCTTGGGAAATAAAATAATGCAGTAGATGCACTGAGTATGAAATATCATTGATTTATAATCCAAATATGGATTGAGAGGTATTATAATTTAATTAATCTAGTAATTATAGATATAAAAATTATTAAAGAGAGGAATCAAAAAAATTCAATTGATTTCAATAAAATTATTATTATAAAATATAAATGTTCTCAATCTGATCTTGAGATAATTATGAAGAAAAGGAAAAATATGAATGATAGGATATTTTCAAAATTAATTTATGGTGTGGGTGATATAAAATTGGGAATGAAATTATATTTTCCATATATACCATAAATAAAAAGGGAATTGTTGGATGATGTATCAAGCACAAATTTACACATACCCTCTGGTATAATAAATATGTGTAGGGACTTTAAGGACCATTTTTGGTGGGATAATATGATCTATGAAATTATGGATTAATTTTCTTGGTTTTTTTGTCAACAATCATATATTTCCAGGAATCATCCAAGAGGATTCATACAACCTATTCCTATTATTATTTTCAAATTAGAAAAAATTACAATGGAATTTTTCACATGACTACCAATGTATCCTAGATATAATGATGACATATGGGTTTTCATTGATTATATAACCAAATATACAAATTTCCTCACTATAAAATAATATTTTCCACGTGATCTCCTATCAAAAATATATTTTAATTATGTAATAATAACTCATTTTCACCTCTTTTAATTTTTTCTGATCCAGATCCCTTTTTGATAATGATATATTGTATGTGTCTTCAGATTTATCTTGATATTAAGATTCATTCGTGCAATAAATACAATCATCAAACTAATGAAATGTAGGAAGGATTATTTAAAAAAGAAATACAATTTATCGTCATACTCTCTCATTATTCAACGTATGTGGGGACATTATTTACCATTCCCTGATTTTTCTGATAAGAATAGTTTCCATTAATGTTTTCAAAGGGTGTAGTATGATGAATTTTATAGAACATTATGGCATACTGTAAATGGTTGGAATGATGTTTTTGAATTAAATCATAGAGGATCCAAAATTTATAAAATAAAACAATAACAGTAACATGAACTAATGCTCTCATTAATGTTTCTCATATATGGAAAAGGGTTATTCTGATAATATAGGTAATGATTTAAAATTCCATGTCGGGGATCAGGTTCTCTTGATTTTTCACAATGGAGAAGTGTTATAAGGATTTTTTAGAAAGGAAACATCATACCTAGGTATATTTGAATCATTTCAATTCTTCAAATAATTGGAGTTGTTTCATATTTTTTGGAAATTCCTCCATATCTCTCAAAAAGTAAAGGATTTGTTCCACACAACCTTGTTAAAGAAGGACATGATAGACCCTATGCATGTGGTCACTTATGACGAAATAGAATTATGACCAGATGTATCATACTATGAAGAACCTATCTGGATTCCTGATGTTGCCAAGAAAATATTGATGTATCTGATGAAAAGTTTACTAATGGAACATTAGATAAATCATAAAATAGAGGATACAATGTGGGAACTATTGGATATTATGAATAATAAATAACATCATTTTTCAAAATATAAAAATTTGGAAATATAGATAATTAATTTTTTGTAGTGTGGGAGAATATAACACCCCAAGAAATTTTAATATATTTCTCTTATAATAAATTAATTATTATTGAAAACTTAGGACCCAGAAAACAATGAATTTAAGCCAAAATAACCTATAAAAATATATTTAACAATTACCATTGAAACGTTTCCATTATGATAATGGATTTTAATATTAATAATTAATATATTCTTATTATGGTAATATATTAATTATAAAATAAAATACGAGTCATTTGAATGTAAAAGAATTATTCTATGAAAAACTCTATTTCTCTAAAATTCAGTTTAGTTTTACTTCATACACATAACAATAAATTAATTTTCCCACTTTTATAAAATATATATTTCTAAAATATCTTCATATTTTTTTAAAAAAATATCAAAATTATTGCAGGTTTAATTGTTTTAATTTTTTAAATTTTATCATTTTTCGATGAGTTATAAAAAATTAAGATAATTGCATAAATACTACATCTTCATATAAGTTAATTTTAAGGATATATTTTTATTTTTAATTTGAATTAATGTTACACAAGAATAAAATTAAATAAATTAATTCAATTTAAATCATTTAAATAATATTAATATTTAATTTTGATATTTAAATTTTTTAAATGTATGGAAATTTTAACTTTGAATCCCTGATTTCTCATCATGTCTGTGATATTAATTTTAAATTAATATTTTTTCACTTATGGAAATATGATTTTGAAAAAATAATTTCATAATTTTAATCTTTAAATTTATTATTATTAATATGTTATTTTGTATTACTAAAATTAAATTTGAAAATAGTAAAAAATAGTTATCACGATTATGGTAAAAATGGATTTTCTATTTTATAAAACAAAAATAATAAGGGTTAAAATTAATTAAAAATTATTTAAATTTTTTTATGTTTATATTTAATCATTATATCATCTATAATCTATACTATTCCATTATTTGATCGTTGTGACATGGTAAAAACATTGGTAAAATTCATTATTTTAAAAAAATACAAGTCTGTCACTCATCTCCGTAATAAAAGGCCACCAATCTAATCTATTATTAACAACATAAAAACCATTAGTTTTTGAAACTAACTACTAAAATTATATCCAAAATTACATCCTCTCATACTAGAGTCCTTATTTTTTGATGCAATCCAAACTATAGTGTCTTTGGTGAAACCCTAAGGATGATACCCAAATAATAGATAACATTCTTGAAAGAACGTTTTTATTTTATTTATTGCTAAAAATACATAAATTAGTTTCAGACAATAATGATATATTAAATTAAAATTTTCAATATGTATTTAAGGATTTAGATATATTTTTTTACATATAACCTCCCCCAATTCAATAAAATGGGTTACAAATCCATCATCCATTTTTACAATAGACTACCTCCTCATAAACTCATGTCATTCATTTTTTTCGTAACAACATCTCATGGTTCAGTATGAATATAGATACAAAGAACATATATTATATATATAACATAATTATACATTAATATTAAGTATATAAATTTTACCTTTTAACTATCCATTATTTATAAGATATGGTAATGTCACTCGTGTGTACTGTGAACTCTTGCATCTCGAAGTAATGTGGCTAGACTTTGACTAAGACTTTATATGTATGGTGATAAGTATATTTTTAATGATTATATGTGTTATACATGGTATAACTATGAAATTAATTACATAATTAACATTGTAAAAAATTAATATATCTTATTATTTCGTACAATTTCACTCAAAGAGAGATGACAGGGTTGTTCGTTTACATGTGGACTACCGCCTTCACGAAATGATGTGACTGAAATTTCATCACAATGATAAATGGATGATATATATAATTATTTCTAATTAAATAATATGGTATATATGAATTTATGATGACTCTATAATGATAAAATTTAACCTATATCTTTTCCTTAATGATCATTGAAAAAAGTGAATGTTTCTCATGAATACGTATGGAAAACTTTCTCAATGTTCATAAAATACTTATTGTATAAAAACCATACATCATTATTGGTATGTAAATATTAATTTATGTATAATTATGATATTTATTTTATTATAATTATTATTATGAATGTGATTAAACTAAATAATATTCCAATGGTCTAGATATTTCAGGACAACAAATGAATGATAAAACCATGATATTAAAGGATAAAAAATGAAACTAGTGAATTATTACTAATGAACGACTTCCAAGGTAGTTTTTGGGAAGGGATATTACCTCATGGGAGTTCGATGATCCTGTATGGGGATCTTAATGGCTTGGTCATTCTATCATCTCTAACTCCTCCCATCATCCATGGCCGGATCGACTCTCATCATCATTCAGAACCACCACATGGAGGTAGATTCTTCTTGTTGTGATGTTGTGTGACTTCATGGGATTGATCATCTAAACATTTTTTTTGATATTGGCATCTTAATCACTCAATTACTTCTCATTTCTTTGTTTTTTCCAATGTGGGTTGGTGTTGTTCCAATGGCAGTGTCCTAGATTTCATGATCTAAGGGTGTTGTTTTTTCTATAGTTGTGCGTTGGGTCATCTATTGTGGTCTTCGTAGATGAAATCAATTGAAGTTACTAGATTTGGGTTGGGATTTTGATGAGGATTTATCTAGGTTCCAATGTGATGGTTTTTTATTCTATATTTTTCATTTGTATTTTTATTATTTGATTTTCTACTATATATTAGTTTTTACGGTGATTCTTCTGTGGTGTTATGGGTGAACCACTATGATCCGAGGTATGGGTTGTGAATCGATTTGAAGATATCGTGATTGTGCTCAGATCAGGGACACATTTTGTATCAAGGATGTTTTGATTTATGATTCAGATCATGTTCATGGGTTTTTTTAATTAACGAGTTTTGATTTTGTTAAATTAAGTTGAGATGATGGAGTTCGGGTCACTATCAATACCATGATGTTTTCTTGTCCCTTTTTTTATTTGGGATCTATATATTGGATTCATATGTTTTTAATCTTTTTTAATCTTCTATTGATTTTGTTTTGATGGATTGAATTCATTAGTGAATCTTCAAATTCATTTTGATAAATGTGGTTGGGTTTTATGGATGTATAAGGGTTGTTCATGATATGGTAGAAAATAATTTGGTGTTGCTTTGTGCCATCAAACCAAATAACTAGTCTATATTTTAGAGTGATAGAAATTGACCTATAATTGCATATTGATCGTGGTTTTCTACTGTATAAGGGTAGATGGGTATCATCTCACATTGGATTTTTTTTGAAATTATTCCTTGAAATGTATCATATAATTATTAGATCATGTTATTTCATTTTCAATGAATATTTGGATTTTTATGTTTGAGAGTGTATGGATCAACCATTAGTATCATGGTTGTACACTTACATGAGACAACTAGCAGATTAGTAATGCAATAGTGGAGGCTTTCCAAAATGATTTTTATAGTGGGAATTAGTATTACCATGTATTCTAGTTCTGTGTTTTGACCATTACACTATGATTATGTCACTATGTTCTGTATTTTATGTGTGGTTTCCCCCATTTTCATAAAAATTGAGTTTATCCAAATATAAAATATTGGCCTTTGGTATATTCATTAATTTATTGTAAAAAAACATTAAGCTGTTATTAACCGATCACTAATATAATAATAAATATTATTATGGTTGTTTTATTATTTAATTAAATGATTACACCATTATATATTATACTAAATAATTTAAATCATAATGGGATTGCTCTAAGGAATTTTGACTACCCCTTTAATTGTAGGGAGACATATGTATATTCACCACTAATTTATTTAATGTGGTATATATACTACCAAATTGACATTTTTTGTTAATAATCTATTTATTTTATTGATATATAATGTTTCATTATATTTTTAACTCTATTAGTGATTATTATTACAAGGATTATTAACGCACTATGGTATTTCATTTCATTGTACATTCCACTAAGAATTATTTTTTATTTTTCACTAATTGGATTTAATACGATGTATATACGTCCCATTTAACAAGTAACATCATGATTCATTCATAATTTATGGGTTTTTAGGATCACATTGAATCATTTAATCCAAGGGGATTTGACATGAAAATTTAAAATGGGTAAAAGTTATTATACAATCTTACTTTATTTAGAGATTTTTTACTTCTCTTGAAAAAATCATTTTATATTTATCATTTTATATTATACATTAATGTTATATTAAATATACATATTATTTTCTGATGGATATTACTATTCCCACAAACAGATACTATTTTTATATATGGTGTTTACTTAAATGTTTTTTGATTAACAAGGGAAATATTGATAAATCCTTATCCCCTTATTAATATGTATACATGATGATAAGGATGCTTTTTGATTAATTAAATTTATTATTATATATACGAGAAATTATGTATATGTGAAATACATAGGTGGGGTGTAGTTAATGATAGCCTCTCGATGAATTGCTAATCTCGTGAGATGAATCAGTTGGCCAACGCAGATTGATTTTTACACATTTGATTTGATCATTCTTAAAGATATGTCATGATTGTAATAGTGTCACGTTACTCGGAAACATGATGTCCAATAATTAAGAATTGAATAATTGAATAATTCATTTATTATATTATCTATGATATTTTAGGAAAAATATTATTTATAGAACATTTCATTGTATTTTAAGAGGTAAGATAATTTTAAAGGGTTCTTTTAGTTGTTGAGGTATGTTTCATTGAAGGATGGTACTACATTCCTCAGTTAAATTAATGGTTTCTATTTAATCCTAGTTTATATTATTATCTAAAATACATTTTAGACATTTTTAATTTCGTGGTATTCTGTTTGATTTTTTTGTAACGGAAATATTGAATTTATAGTTATTAGATATCTCACGGAATTTCAAGTAATAAGGTTCTTCACTCTTTCCATTGACTATTTATGGAAAGGAAATGTGGGGGGGGGGGAAGATGTGTGTAAATATGATAGTCCAATTTTTCCCTTAATAAAAATTATCTTGATATTATCCTCAATTAACTCCTATTTCATCATCCAGTAATCAATGTTTCTCCCATGTAAATATTCATCATTTATAATAGCATGGACCTAACATTCCATTTTTCTATAATTATAAGTTCCAATATTTTCAATTCCAATGTCACTTAAATCTTTTATATTATATAACCATTGATGAACCCTAACATTATTTTGTATTTTTAATCAACTTAAAATTGTCACAACAATGAAATTTCCCTTATAATTATTTTATTTAGTATCTCGATTCTTTCCGTTATCTCTCTCAATGAAGTATCTTACCATTTTCTCGTATTTAGCTTATATTTTTGAATACTTGATTGTTCACCATCCACATTAGTGATTAGTAACCCAACCAATACCTCAATGATAGTATAAATTGGTCTAATAGTATTTTTCAATTTATTTTTTGGGTTCATTTCAGTACATGGTGGAAACAAGTTGTTTTAGAAACCATTCATATCTCTATGAAATGTTATTGTGAATTTTGTAAAACAATTATAGATTTATAAAAATGGTAAATTTTTTCTCTACCATACATCACTAAAATATAAATATTGTGCACTCTTATATTAATGATAATGTATATCGTTGTTAGGGAATAATGATAACTTATTAATAATCATTACAATGTAATTGCGTTATGGATAAAGAAAATATTCCATTCCATAATTAAATATTACAACTAATTGAGGATTGAGATAAATCAAATGAATTATTCTATTCATATTTCTTTTATGTTGGTGGTTAAGAGAAATTTAATTAGAATATGATTCAGTTCCCCAATAATCATATTTGAGAAATATAATCTAGGTGTTCGGGAAACATTATTTTAGTTGTAGTTTATGGTTCTATTATTGAATATTTCCATGATGAAATGGGGAGAATGTATGGGGTCTGGAAACAACCTAAGAGTTTCTTAAAATATATCTCTAGTCTCATATAAAAATCTTATCTTCATGAGAGAGAAAAACTGATAATCTTATTCCACACCTCACTGGTCACGTTCCTTGGAAAAATTTCATTATAAATGAATTTAAAACATATTTCCATGGGACTAATTTTTCATTATCAATGTTCTATAATTGGATTATATTCATTCTCTTCAAGAAATACAATATCAATTTCAACCAAACATCTTTGTCACAAATCTATTTCAGAGATAGTTGATGAACTACAATATAATGATATATAATATTACCTAACTGATCCTCATTGGGTAGACCCTTGAAGGAGGGTATATTGGAATTATCTAATGGTATCATCTTATAGTCCTTGACCAATGGAATTATATTAAACAATATTTGTTACCAGGAAATATGGTATGTTGGAAATCCAAAGGTTTAGGCCTCTAAAAATGATAAATTAAATGATGTTGTGTGATATTTTTTTAGTATTAAACCCATTCAATTTCTTTGTTTCCAATTTCATATATTTTATAAGTGAACTACAATGTAGTTAAATTTAATGAAAAAAATTATTTAGTTATAATCTTTTGATGTTATTGGGTGCATGAAAAGTCAACTAGAAACCATTTAAAATTATCACCTGAAAGAGAAGTACATGTTTGTTTTTTTGGAAATTTCCATTTATATGTACTATTTTCTCATTTCATAGTCACATGTTACCTTCCCCATTAATGGAACTAACATTTTATTTATATTTTTTTAACTAAATTCAATAATATAATTTATAAATCATACTAAATAATACTCTTATTGTAAGAAGAATCGAACCACATGGAGTATGAATTAGTAGATTCCATAAAAAAACAAAATCCAAAAAACAATAGATATAGTGAAATAAATATGATGATGGTTTATTGAGGATGTAATGGTTATGAAAAACATGCGATAAAATAGTTAAAGTTGTAAAAAATTGAGGAGAATACCACAAGGGTCAACAATGAATTAATTATGGAAATTGAATTCATGTGTATTTATCATGTATTTGTCCCTTCCACATGTATAGTAAATATTGTACCATATCTAAGAAAAATTATATTTGACTCACTTGGTTATCACTCATCATAAAAATCAATTCAATTAATTCACTCGAAGAATTATTTGTCATCTACACTCATTTAAAAAATTAATTCAATCATAGATAATAGATGAAAAAACATTTTATAGATTATGTAAATTATTTTTTACTATAAGGAATGTGTTTTTGTTATTCAACAATCATAGATATATTATATGGTGTAAAATAAATGATCATAATGAATGAAAATGAGAAAATTAAACTACAATATCACATTATTATTCCCCTGTATATATTCCCAACATAATATAATGATTTGTTGGGGAAGTATTAATAAAATACATTCTTCTAGAAAGCTGTTTCTACTTCTATTTAATTGTAGAGAAATGTCATCAGAGATTCTGAATGGAAAGAATCCAGTGAAAATAAATGAAAACTGATAGACAATTATGAATAAAATTTATGATTAATAATACCCAATGTATTAGATATATTAAAATATAAACTAACAAAAAAATACATACAAATTATCAAATAAGTAGAATAAATATTCAAGATATACTACATAAAATTGAAATATATAATGAAAATGATGAAGAAAATAAGGGATATAATTTTTCAATTACTACCCTCCATTATTCCACATCCATTGAAACCCCTCTCTCATTCATTACCATATACCATTGGTCAATATCCACTTCATAGATTAAATAATCGATACACCCCTTGTGAGTCCACTACACTATTATTAATGATCATTTATTATTGTAACTCGTAGTAAATGACCCCAAACTAAACACACAGTCTCAATGTTATATCATAACAATGTTTAATGTATTACTTAGGGGACATGTGCACTGCCTCCTAGAAATGTATCATCCCCCATATACATGGGCATCATCTCCATGAAAAATATATTTGCAGCAACCACATGTTAAAATATGTATATTAATTGTTTATATGATAATTATTAGTTTATTCCATAGTATATATTTAAATTTCCCTACCTCAGGTCAATTACATATCACATGATATCTCATAGTAATTTTTCTCAAACTCTATTGTAATTTTTTCTATCTATGGTCTCTATCAACAAGGAAGTTCCATCTTCTCTGTAAAAAAATTTATTTAATGAATTTACCTAAAACATTTCCAAACAATTTTCAATAGTCTTTTATTCCTTTGAATAATTTTGTTTCCTGAATATAACCAACACAATTGACAACATCGACTTCCAAAATATTCTCTAACCAATTTTAGTAGCGGAGGATCAAGGAGAGATAAAAAAGAGAAAAAGAAAAAAAAATATGCAAAAAAATTAACATGGTTTGACATGGATTCCATACATCCATGAGAGAATTGAGGTCATTCAATATTTATATTTATGATTAATGCATAAAAGCATCACAAAAAAAATATTATAATTTTTTCTCTTAAACCAAATCATGGGATTCCATCCCATTATAATGTTGAATGAAAATCACAATTCTCATTGCTTGTATTGGTAGTTAATATACCAAAGAAAAAATCCTAATTGTTGGCTTCTGTCAGTCACCTCATCTAACTAACAAAGCAGAGGAATATTTTTCGAGAGGGATCCTGCTCTGTTGATTCGTCACCTTGATTGGTATTTGTCTCTCCACATAACTCCGTATCCACAAAAAAGTGTGATTAATGGGTTTAGAGTCATAACGGTTATGATCTATATGGGTTTTAATGTGATGGAAAAATTGTTATTTCTTGGAAAAAAATTTTGAGGCTAAATTTATGAAGAACATGGAGAGATGATTCTAAATGAACAAGAATAATAAAAAACATAGATGAAACAGACCCAATATACTATTCCAATGTTCTGGTCTGACCCATGGTGCTTCTTTTCATCATGCTAGAGAGGAAGACAATTTTCGTGCCCGAGGAACCAAGCTGGTGGGTTTTCTGGTCACTATTCCCACGATCCATGCCAGTGCCACCTAAGCAGTCGAATAAGTCATTGGATGTTTTATTGGCTATATATCAACTAATTAGTGTTCATTTATAGTGACCTATGAGTCAATTCAAGCTAATTAAGAAATTTCAAACACATTCATATTGTTATGTTTTCAAAATTATCACATCATAAAGGGATGAAAATAATTGTAATAAAATTAAACATAACACATTTAATTATTCCTACTATAATTGTAGATGGAGTATCATTTATATATTAATGATTTTTGGAAACGAATATGGAGACCACTATACCAATATTAGTGCATCTAAAGGAATCTTCAACATGATGTAAACCCTATGTGAGAAGATTTCAACTGGTACCCCACTTGTTGATTGAAGTTGGATGTGCTCTACAGAAAGTGTGATAACAAAATAAAAAAGTGGATTTCCCTGAGTATATTCTAGAATTTTTAAAATGAACATGATCCTTCAATTCTATGGAAAAATTGGAAAATATGTTTGCAAGGAAAAACATGCCGAAAAAAAAAGAAAACCCTACATAATTTCATACCAACATGAAATAAAAAGTTGGCACTATTATATCGGGGCTCATGAGAGAGATCCAAGATACTTTTGATCTATTTAATTTCATAAAAATGATGGCTCATGTAGAGTTGCATTAACTCTTAATGACTAGTTCTTTACCAAGGATGTGAGACAAATTAGTTTTGTCTATTAGTAATTCAACTCCAGTTGGAAATTTCACCATGGAGATGGTTAAAGTTAGAATATGAATAAAGATTCCATATGAAATGATGAGGGGAATACACAAAAATTTTATGATATAGTCACTAAAAGAAAAGGGAAGCAATATCAGTTGGTAAAAAACCCTAAGAAGAGAACCACATGACCAATGATTAAGAAGAATTAATTGATTAAAAAATTGACCATGATATGATATGATGTGACAAAATTTTGGAATGTCCTGAAAATTAATTTAAGAGTGTATAATGTTGACGGCAGAGTAGAGGAATTGTGATGGTATGACCCAAAATAACTAATTATCAGTTTTCCATGATGAAATTATTATTATTATAAAAGTTGATAAGGTTAGTCTTATAATCTGTGAATGAACATGGGTGATCGATTTTAGTGCTTCCAACCATGCCATTTTCCGAAGTTACTTCTTCTCATCTTTCAGTTTAGGGAGTTTTGAACATTGGAATATGGGAAATGATGGTGCATCCAATGTTACTTGTTATGGTAATATTTTTTTTTAAATTTATGTTGGATGCTTGTTATTATTGAAGGATTTATGGAATCTTCTTAATAATAAACATAATATGATATACACTATAATGCTTGATGATAATGGATATGTCAGTTCCTTTGGTGATGAGAAATGAAATATTACCAATGGTAACCTAGAAATTTATAGTGGGATGAAATATACTCTAATCTATCACAATTATTCAAGACTATGTAGGGAATATGTCAATACATCTAAGAAATATGTTCCTACTATTGTTTGGAACAGGCGGTTGGCTAACATTAGTGACAGTGGATTCATAATTATCTCATTTAAGGATCTCTCGCTCAGAATAAAATGTACACATTTGGATACTTATGTCGATAACGTCATGGGAAAAGAACACAATGTATCATTTTATGGTTATATACCATTCAAAAAATAAAATGTCTAATTTGATACAAACTAATGACTTCCTGGTGATAATTAATTTGATGGTTGGTACTATTTATCTTGTTACCTTCATAGATGATCTTTCTTGAAAATTTTGTATCTTTACTTTTAATTTAAAAGTTCCAATCCATGATGTTTTCATGCGGATTCATGGAATGATGGAAAGGAAAATTGAAATATTTTTAATGTGTATATTAGAAGACAATGGAGAAGACTACCTTGTTCTGGTTGAGGAATACTTTAGGAGTTTCAGCTTTATGATGGAAAATCAATCCCAATGATGCCTTCGAATAATGGTCATATTGAGATGGTCAACATAAAAATTTGACATAGATTATGATGTATTCACATCAATTCAATGTTTAAAAGACCTTTTAGGAGGAGCAAATGAAGTATGATGTTGATCTTTTCAACCATTCACCATCAGATCCACTGAAATATGAAATTCCATAAAAATATTGTATAGGAAAATATGTTTATACAAAAACATAAGAGTATTTGGTTGTTGGGAATTTATTCACATCAAGAAATTTGAGTGGCCTAAAATTGATAGAGGTGGAAATAAATGTATCTCTTACAGATATGATCATGAAGATATTCGATTCCGACTCTAGTATCCAATTAGCATGATGATAAAAAAAGCAGAGATGTGATGTTTCATGAGGATCACATGATTAAATATTATGAAAAACTAGAAAATGTAATGAAGTCCAATACTAAGGAATTTCTTGTCAGTTTAGAACCAGTCTCACAACCATCAGTACCAACTAGTGCAAGAGAGCTATATTCTATGGATGGTACATCACTTCTAGGAACAATTTCACTATTTGCTAATATTTATTAATCCTATTATACTCTATAATATATTCCTCTCAAAGTGGAGGTCGGGATAACCAATATAGAATGTCAACCAAGTCATAGATAATCACAACATGATTATGTGATGCTCACTAGTGGGGGATATCGAGACAATTATGATGATATGATGAGGACTAAGTTGAAGATGACATGAAATAAGGCCTCTCAATATCATGTGATATCCTTTTATAATAACTATACATTCAATTTGGTAGAATTACAACATGAAATGAAGGCACTCAAGTACAATGGGTGTATATAATCCAAGGTGAAGATGAAATCACATAGATGCACTATAGATCTAGAATGGTTTTGAATGGATTCTATCCGAAGAAAAATTATTACATTGATGAAATTTTTTCTCCTCTAGTTAAACTGAGTTCTACCGTACATGTTATTGGATTTGTAACTAGTCTAGAACTTGAGGTTCAATAATGGGATATAAAGAATGTGGTCTTATATGGTGATCTTGATGAGGATATAAACATTAGGAATCTATATGGAAATAAATTTGAATGAAAATAAATCCTCATATACAATCATAGAAAAGATTATATGTTTTGAAAGAGTCATTGAGGTGGTCATACAGAAAATTAAACGCAGTCATTGTGAAAAATGAGTACAATATGATGAGAGCTGATCACTGTGTTTTCATCTGATAGTTTACTGATTGTGATATCATATCTTGTTTTATTATTCAGAGGACATGTTGATTATTAGAATACATTTCAAAAAGAAGGAAAGGATGAAAATGCAGTTGAAAATGACTTCTGAAATGAATCAATTTAGATATTATACTAATATTTATGTTGTGATGATTAGTTTGGAATGGAGGTACCACAATATTTGGTTGTCCCAAGAGAATTAAATTTATATGGTTCATTAATTATTCAACTTTGTAACGGAGAAATTAGTTTTCATAACACTTTCATGTCATTTCAGGCTCACAAAAGTTTAGATTTCATTGAGTGAAGAGGAGAAATAATAAATGGAAAATATTATTTATTAGTCAGTAGATGGAAGTCTTATGTATGCCATTGTGTGCACTAGACAAGAAATTCCCTAGGTTGTTGGTGTTGTAAGAATATTATTATCAAGTATTGTAATGAAGCATTGGAATATGTTAAAAGAGATATTAAGGTTTCTATGAGTTACATCCAGTAATTGTTTCTGTTTTGGATGTGAAAAATGTGTTTTATATGGATACCAAAATGCAGATACAGATAGAGATATAGACTTGTGGAAAGATATATCTAGATACTTGATATAATTATTAGGGGGTATTATCATGGAAATCATGACTATAGATAATTGTTTCATTATCTACCATAGAAGTAGAATATATCTCAGTCAATGTGGGCTTTAAGGAGATGTTTTGGATAAGGATGAATTTGCAGGATCGCTAAAATAGTCATTAGTACTATATTATCCATTGAGATAGTCATAATGTTATTCACATTAGGAAGAACCCGACATTTCATTTTTTCATAAGCACATCAATGTTAATTTTTACATGATTTGAAATGTTCAAGAACAAATATTTTTGAAGTTTAAGAAAATACCCACCAATTATAATTAGGTAGACATGTTGAAAAAGGTTATATCAGTAAGTATACTAAAACAATGAAAGGATTCTATAGGTCTAATGTCTACCCAAAATTGGTCGTGGGGATGATTTTTGGGGGACACTCCCAAACAATGGGATAAATTAGTAGAGTATATCATTTATTGGAAAAGAGTGTTCTCCATTGGTGGGAAGCAGATGCAATTGAAATTAGCTGAAAATATGGATTTTTTATTGGTAGATGATCTACCCAAACAACTAGAGAAGTTTTCAGTTTTCCTTCATCATAATAACAGGATTTAATCCAATGATTTGGAACAAAAAAATATTATAATATTAATGTGTGATCCTCAAAATTAATGTATTGAAAGAGAAATACCGGAAGACCCTCATTCTCCTAGAAACATAGACAATCCAAGAAAAACCACATCAGTTCTTTTTGTTTATCAATTTTTCATCTTCCAATTTAGTGTTTTATAATTCGACATATCTCTTCTACACAAAAAATAGATATTTATACCAACCAAAAAGGGATTTTTCTATTTTTTTCTCCCACTTATTAGTAGAAATACAAATATAACCATAATTATACATATGTATCACTACTTATCCAATCAATAAATATTCTAAAGAACAACCATGTGAGACCTAATATCCAATTGAGACAACATGTCCCTTAGTCAATCTATGCTGGTGAAAACCCAAATCCTGATAAGAAAAATATTTGTTATAATTGTGTCTCATTTATCATCGGTTTCCTCATTCTATGACCTCGTCTGATGTATTTAATTGAGAACCCTACTTTCACCATACCTTAATCACGCAACTGAAACACTGGGAACATCAAAGACCCCATTTGTTTCATCAAACATTCAATAAGTAGTAAATAATTGATTTAAATATTAATCTTCAACCTAGAATGACATTGCATAGTTCTTCAATACATCAATAAACCCTTCACAATAGTTCTTGTAGGTGTGTCTCAGTCAGCACCATTTCAAATCATCTTTTCATTCTATTCAATATATTCTGCACAATCATCATCTACATCCTGCAAGTCATTTTTTTTCATTTTCCAAATCCAGTTTATGGGTTACTGGTACCCAAGTGTTTACAAACACAAACTCAAATAAAAAGAAGCACAAAAGTAAGGATCAAAACAAAAAATACATACATATCATAATAACCATACTCCTCACTGCATCCCATGCATTATTCCTCTCCTCCGATACCCATAGCTGATTCCCATTCTGGCGAACTCCAGTAGATTTCACTTTGAACCCGACTCCTAAGCTGATAAAGAAGTGGTTGTTCTAGAGATGACCTTTTGATCACACTCCCCTTATTAAAATACACAGTCACCTCACTATTCCGCTTAGAGGCAGATCCGGTCCGCATCGGCCACGGAAGGCATTAGTAATCACTCCATGGTCGTCTTCTTGGTGTCGTAAATAAAGGCCCCTCTATTGGAGTCAAAATATTCTTTCCATTTCGAACCACATCGCTGAAGGAACGGCCAGCAGTGCCACTCAAATTCTCCTTCTCTCCTCCAAACTTCTCCCTTCCTTTGCTGGTTTTCTCCCCTCGATACAAACCATGATTCCCTGCCTTGTTTCCCCTCTGTTGTTCTGGGGTATTATTCTCCGTTAAAGTTATACATTCCTCCTAAGTGGCCAGCCTCCCCATGGTGGCGGCCTGCACCTCTTTCATGCCACCACCATCTTGAATTTCATCCAATATCAAGGTTGTGTTTCTAGTCTTCTTGCAGCTATCTTCCACCGATATAACAACTGGAACTTGCTCCAAATCAGTAGCCTGGTAGTCCTCCACAGCCTTCGCTCCACCCATAGCAGTTATGTTTACCAAAACTTCCACCGGCTGTCTGTCAAGGACCTCCTCACCATCATCCTTTCCTCAATAAGAAGCCTCCTCCGGCCCCTCGGTCTTTATACCATCAGATAAACCTTCAAACCTGTTACACAATAATAGAAATGGAGTAGACAATGGGTCCAGGCCTCTATAATCCTTATCACCCACCAGGGCAGCAACCTCTCTTGCATTCAAAACCCTTCCATCCTCGATCTTCCCAACTCTCACACTACCTAGTTTGTTTGAAATGTTCATATTCCTCTTACCATATGAAGCTCTAGAGTTCGTTCTGCTTTCAGGGGAAGCCTTAAGAGGCCCAACAGACTTATCTTCCAAAGCCGAACTAGTCACCTCAGAGCACCTCCCTCTAGTAGCATTTCATATCAAACTCTGATTCCATTGAAACACCATGTCTGCTTCCAAACACATACCATTGGCAGCGCTCACCGGATTAGGCTTCTTAGTGCGACTGGTCCCCCTCAGATGTGAATTAAGTCCCCAACGACATGCTTCCGCCGAATGGCCCTCCCTCCTACAAGAACCACAAAACTCGATCCAATCTTCTTACACAACTTGCTTCTTGTAACAATATTCTTCATCAATTGTTATCCAAACAAAGTCAAAAGGAGTGTGAGACACGTCGATTTCAATACAGAGTTGAGGGTTCACAGGATGACAGACCGCCTCAGTTAGGCTATCGGCACAAAGGAATCTCCCTACCATGTTGCCCAGCATGCGAATAATTGAAGGATTTTTAAATGGCAAAGATAGTTTAGGGAAACTAACCCAAACCGCGATGTCAGGGGAATCACAGTTCATATGAATGTCAAAAGACCAACGTAGAAGAAGAAACCAATAAACCTTGAAGTGGCGAGGAGCCTTCGACCATGCTTTGATGAGGTCTGCCTCCATCTCGAATCGAATCAAATTTTTTTATTGACAAGTAACCCAACCACAGCGCGCTTCTGGAGATCCTAGGAACCGAAGAAAAAACGGTCAAAGTCGTCCACTGAAGGTCGCTTGTTCTTGAACCGAGCCACAAGAGTGAGATTCAACAAGCTGGAAGATTCTGAAAACTCGGAAGAAGAGAGTTGAAGATTTGGCGCTCCTATGAGACGACGAATCTCCCTCCCCCACCAAGGGGGGCGGATCCGGTGTGGAGGCCTCCATCGTCACCGGAGGATGAAACAAAACGGGATAGAGGCTCCCGAGATCCCAATCATCTTCTACATCCATCAGTTTCATCATGCATGAGTTCATGAGAGACAATTTGAAATTATTCAAAATTTTACGGTTATTATGAACTATTAAAATCTATCCCTATGAAACATAATCATCAATTAATCATAATGGGATTGTGTCTTCCAATATGGATCATGTCCTCATATTCAATATCATCTCAATGAATTTTCATTTTTTCAACTAAAAGGATCATCCATCCTCATCATCTCCTTTGTGTTTGAATACTGTTTGTCAATGATCGGTCATAGTGGGCCTTGGTTCAACTTTAGTAACATAGTTCAATCATTACCAATGTTATCCATACAAGAATGGGGATGATGTTTATAAAGATAGAGAAAATATGACTACATTGTCGCATTAAATCATTACGAGTATGTCAATTCTCATGTAATGGAACATCATACTTATTGGAGTTGAAAAAATCAATCTAATATTTAAAAATGAATCATACTAAGGAAACATGAAGTTTTTTTTAATTACCTATATGACTGAAAAGAGATGTTATAAATAATATAAATTAAAAAATTTAATCAAAATCCATACAAAAAAATAAAATTCCTTATTAAAATTTAAAAAATATCCAAACAACGGATATTAATGATAAATCTTGGAAATGGGATAAAATAAATTAAAAAAATTCATTCCAACTATTATATTAAAGTAAAAAAACAAGGGAATATGAAAATAATTAATTAAAACTATTGGAAACCTAAAATTATCCTCGTAAAAAATTATATCTCATTTATTATTTCCCAAAAAAAATAAATATATTTGTTCTAAAATATATAAAATGTAATAAGATCATTTGATTGATTTTTTATCAAAAATACACATTTTCATATAATTTTTAACGTAATTATATTTCCCATATTAAATGATAATGTTCCATTATATTTCCAAATAAGGATCATTTTATCATTTGAAGTATTAAATTTCTATAAAAAATATAAGTAAAAAACTATCAAATTAATGTCACATCACATCTCTTAAAATATTTCATGTCTACCACAACATGAATTTAATTTTCTATCAAATTTTCAATAAATTTTTTTAATCATAAAAAACATGATATGACATTTCTATAAGAGTCTCCATGTAATACATATCCTAGTGGAATTTATAGTAATATATTCTATAAAATTCATCCACATTATAATTTATATTTTATTAGAATATATTTGGTAGATCTTTTCTCGCATATTTCCTATTAAAATAGTTCACTTTAATCATTTAATAGAATCTCGTCCTAGATTATTTATTACATAAGACCCCCAAAAATAACATTACGTACCAAAAAATGCAGTTTTAATTTACATATATTCTACAACATAAAAACTATCATTTAAATATGGATCATTTAAACCAGTAGTAGTTATGTCCACAAAAATATAGTTTTTTCCTATAATAACATTGAGCATATTTTATTACATTACATTGTGGTTTATGGACTATCATTTAATTTTAAACTCCCTTTGATATAACTATATCTTTATCCGAGCGTATTTCAACCCAATCATTCAATATTTTATATTTTAAACAATCATAGTTACCAAAACAAAAATATATGATATTTGAAATTTCTTTCTATAAATTTGACTGGAATTTTTGTTATATTATTCTCAACATATTTTTATTATTCATTAATTTTTTACATATATTTATTATAGTGAACAATAATCTTCTTAAGGCATTATTATTATAAATAATAATTGAATATTTATTTTTGAACTCCACTTCATTAGTAACATATGTTTATTAAAATTTATATAATATCATGTATTTTTCAATGATTCTAACCATGAAAATATTTATTTTTATAATCCAATAAGATTCAATTTTTAGTAAATAATCATTATGTTCTTTATTTTCATAGACCCATTTTTAATAAAAATATTTTTTTGATTTATTTTTGAATTTTTTGTAAGATAATCAGCATGATCGTCATTCAAAATATTCACAATATAGGTTTCATCACCATGGTATTCAAAATTGATGTTTTTATAATATTTTAATGTATTATATAATGTTTTGAATCCTTTTTGTAGTATCTAGTTTTAATTTATGTCTCGATTTGGTGTAGTAAAACTCTTCTTTTCTAGACATGATCTTTCACTTTTATCATGTGTTACCATTATTAATCTAAATATGTTTCCTGAATTCCTGTGATCTTTAATCAATTTATTATTCGAAAAAAATTATTTCATATCATCAACATTTTCACCACATTTCATATTTGGATATTCAAAGTAAAAATGTACAAATCCACCACACATGAAAAATTTTATTGGGTGTTTAACATTGTACATTTTTTCCCTTTATAAAATCATTTATAATAATAGATATTATTATAACATATTATTCATCATTTTCATTAATGTATTAATATAGATTAAGGTACAGACATATTTTTATTCTTTTACTATAATCATGTTTAAGGTTTTAAATGTTATCCCCTTCACTTCCTTTTCATTATTATAGAAATAATGAGTGTTCTCATTTCATAAGATATTAGAATATTGTGTATCTTCTCATGAGAAAATTAATCTCTATCTCCCCATATATAATTTACTGAAAATAATATATGGAGAAAATATATGTTTAATTTCATGACAATATTTTTTTCTTCTAATATGACTCCAAAACCACTAATGTTTTGTAGAATGTTATTCAATATTCTGAAGATGTAATCGTTAGTTTCTTTATTATCTTTTCTCAAATCATTATATTTCTTATATTATATTAGTAACATACTTTATTTCACATTAATATTCTACTAAATTGTTTTTTCATGATTATCATATATTCCTTTGGAAATATTGAGTCCTAGAACATTGGTATATACATTTTCAAATGGGGATATTATTATATAATTCATTTCATTGCCACAAAATCATAGATTCTTCCTATAACATGTGTCGTGGGAGAATATTTCTAAGCTGCTTTAAATTTAATAATAGGAGAATAAATGAATGTGGGTAAAAGTGCGACGATGTAGGGAATACTCTTAAAATTCCATCCATGATCATTATATGTATCAAAAATATGTATGTGTATGTTGTTAACTAAATTAGGATTCTACATCATTTATTCAACCATTATATGATATTTAATAGGGAACATGAGTTTTATTGTCACAACATTATAGGAAAAGTTTCTCAATAGTGTCACACTTAGATAGACGAGTTTAATTACTATTGTCCATTTACTATTTTTTTGAGAATGTGTCCTTTATGATTTGATAGAATCATGATCCTATCAATCTTAAAATCATAGCCTCACTTTTACGTAAAATATGGAATGTTGGACACAAAACGACCAATAATATTTTAAAATATTAATGAAAATTATGTGTGGCTATAATTTTTTAATTAATAAGAGCATTAGATATATATATATATCCCTAATTTCATCATGTGATTTCATATAGAAGGTATCATCCTTAACCCAACACGTTGCTTCAAGACAATATTCATCTCTCACAAGTTATCTATACAGGATCCATTTTGTATACAAGTTTTTTTACAAGCTAGATAATAAAATATATTATTGAACCTACATATGATTTTTCAACAAAGATTTTTTTTTTCATCATTACATAAAAATCATCAACATGAATTTATGTTTCTCAATATTTTAAAAAATTGACACCAATAACATTAGTAGTTATAAATGATCATCACCCTCTCTCTATGAACATTATATCAATTCCCTAAAATAACATGAATTTTCATTACTCATATTATTTTATATATTTGTAGTTGTATCATGTGAGTATTTTATTCAATTGAATTACTGACACTTCATGATTTTTGATAACTCAATGTTCTCCTTTCAAAAGTGGTCAAACAAACATATTAATATAAAATTACCTTCTATAATGATTAATGTATTCTAAATTGACACATTTAATTTTCCAAGATTTTCATGAAAATATATTTTCAATTCTTGTACATAAATTTACCCATAAAATATTACATTTTCATTCATTCAAGCTTACATAAAAACTATAGAAATATTTTATATCTCAGCAAAAAATTAAAAATATATCATTTCAATTTAAACCTTATTCTTATGTAACAATATTCTTCTAATAAATATGTCATCATAAATCATATCTTGGATATTTCCACAATCCATGATGCATCATGATATTAAATATTTGAATAACAGCATAACATTATCTCATTTTTATTACATATTTCCAATGAAAACCTATTAATGTTACCCGAACATAAAAATATTTAATATATAATATTGAATAACATGTTTCTCTATAATATTATCTATTTTAATCGTATATATCATAATATTAATCTTCTATATATAATGGAACTATGTAGTTATTCTTATATAACATTAACTTATAATTATATATTCTTTATGTGGCTATTATTTAACACTTTGGACACTGTACTTTTCAGTTATATATTACCTGGAAGATGTTACATATGAAATAGATGATATTAAATTTCAATATATTGATATTAAATATCATCAGTGAGATATTGAAAATCCAATGATTGAACTTATGAATGAAGGTATAAATTTCACTGTACATTTCCAATTCTCTCTAAGTGATATTACTTATTACTTTTCCATTTTATAATATATGTATATATTCTTCATAAATTGTTGACTTTTTATAACATGACACAAAACCTCTAATACTAATTTTAAAACATATAAAAATATATGGAAACACTCTAAAAACTAATTATTCTCACATTACACTGAGAAAAATACAACAAAACTTTGTTAATTACTTTGAATAACCAGAGATAACGAAGAAATTACATATACATACAATATGAATGATTATATTATTCAATCCTTATATTGAATTATATTCATTAATTTTAAACATTATTTTAGTATAGAGTGTAAGGAGTGGAATTAAGGAATGTATTAGAGAACTAGTGAAAAATCAATAAATATTTGTAACGGCAGTGACCCATGACATTATCTGATATTTAAAAAATACACTATTGATAATTTATTTTTGAGATTTTGTATATTTGAACATTCCTAATATATTATCCTTAGAATTAAATATGTCCTTATAACAACCAAAACCATTATAAATAAAATTTTCTTTTATAACATAATTTATTTCCCTATTTTTGTAAAGTCAGTATAGAAAACACATTCACCTAATTGGTTATATCATATAAGATTTATAATACCATTACGAATCATGGATGTTTAAAATATAACCATTAAATGAAGTTCATATGATTAGTATATATTATGTATTATTGTAAATCCAATGGTAATGGATGAAGTTAGTGATGTCCTCGAATAGTATGATCATACCCTATGCAGCCCATTTATTAGATCTTCTTATAGAGATATCATCTTATTTATTCTCCCTTGATCAATACAATGTCAAGACTCTACAACTAAATCATGAGAATAACTAATTATTAGATAATTTCACGATCATCTATATCACGATCCAAACTATATATATATATATATTTTAAATAATATAATTATTAAATTTATTTCTTATTTATATTTTCATTATAAATAATTATAAAGATGATTTTAAAAATATTATAATTTTAATTTAAATAAACTAGAATTTTATTTTTGGGTAATAAGAAATCTCAAGTAATAAAATAATTTTGGTTAATTAATGAATTAAATTATTATTTAATTAAATATTATTATTAAATATAATAATATTATATATAAATTATAATAAAAATTTATGATGTGAAACTGTAATTTTATAGGGTTACAAAACAAAAATTGTCAAAATATCTTGTATTTTTATTAAAAGATATATTTTAATTTATTATATTAATTTATAATATTAGTAGAATTATTTGGTGTAAATAAATATTAATTTTTTAATAATAATTTCAAAATTATCCAATGCTTATTATTTCATAATTTTTTTAGAAAATTAGTTTTTCGGTTAAACATAAATATGGTATAAATATATGGGATGTATTATGACTAAATGATTACCAGATAGTGATGTAATATATGGAATGAAATCTATCTTCAACCATATCTATGACTAAAATTTAAAATAATGTGTTTTAAATGTAATTTTATTAATTTCATAATCTATTTATTAATCTTGAAAAAATTATATTATATTTGATGGTTTTAAAATAATTTCATTGTAAATATGTCACACTTCCAAATAACCAATGGTGTAACATTAATGTGAATAGTTCATATAAAAATTAAATAATGAAAGCATGTCCTATTATTGTAAAATCATGGATAATCCCCATTAGAATATTATTGTTCAAGAATTCATTATTGTATAAAGTACAAAAAATATGTTTTGAAAAGAATAAACGCATTCCATATCTTTTCCACTATAAAATAGACACGATCACATTCACATTAACTCATTCCATTTCATCTAGAAATTATTCTTTTCATTCCTATCTAGAGACCTCACAGGGTTCCACTATGATCTTAATATTCTCCTCCCTTAGTTTTGGAATCACCCATTCATGGTAAGGGATCCACTCATTATCCTCTTTATTAAAGAATCATATTTTTATATTTCCTTTTTTCATTAAATTAACATTAATGAAATATAATTTTCCATATCCATACTATTTAACATATTATGTAAAAGTGATGAAATATCACTTTCAATCTCATTAGTAACTCTCATGATTCATTATTTACCACCATCTTGCTGCAAAAATTATCCTCTGATTTTTTTCATCCTAACCCATTATATTGTGAATACTATTTCCATTTCCACTCAAAGGTAGTCACATTGAAATAACAATACATATTTTATTGGGGAAGTTAATGTATTTATTCCACACACATTAATCATTTGAATAAATGTGATAAAATATTACCAAATTGGTAATAATTTATGTGGAACACTTATACAGGTACATGATATAAAATTAAGGGTGTGCCTTATATTATAGAGCGATCAAATGCATTGAGTAATTTTTTAGTCTCCTGATATTTCATGTATTCCTTTAGGGTGTAAACCTACTCCATTATGGTAATTTTTTACCATGATATGATGTCTTGGTGATTAACCTTAACATATGTTAATGATTCCATGTTTAATTTTGTATCAACACTCCCTTGTTGCCTTTATATTACCATGTTGTATCATGAATAAATTTTTTAGATAATAAATAAAAAAAATTATGTAAAATTTATTTTTCTATTACATTTAATCTATTAAATTAATGATTTCATTATTTTTTTATTCCCATACCAGACTTTATAGAAAAACCCTTTGTTATGTATATCACCAAGTTATCCCGTATATTTTTAAAAGATTTCTAAATTTAGAATAATGTTAAAAATGTTTTCAATAATGTTATTGTATCATGTACCATGTAGATTTTTTATATACCAAAATCATAATGAAAAAATTATTTTAAAAATTTTTGGATATAATATATGTTATTTATGTAATATATCTGGAAATAATGTGTTTTAAATATTTGTGTTATCATAGTTGGTATTAATGGAATGTGTAGTTGATTTCGGGATTAGGTTTTGAAAATTATTGTTATTTTTTAGTGATAATACTAAACAAAATAAAACATTTCTAAATTATATTACATGATATTCTAATTGTATTTCGAATAAATAAATCAACATATATATAGTATAGGTTGATGTGGATTTGACACATATGTAAATAGGTTTAATAACACCAAAAAACAACATATTGAGTTAGAATTAATTATTAATTAGTCCATGTAAAAGGTCCTTACATCACACATGGTTTGAAAAATATTGGGGATATTTATTTTTAAATTCAAAATATCATTACAAAACATTATTAAGGGAACATAAATTAAATTATCATTTTATTAAAGGAAAATATATCATGGATAACATAGATTGATGCCTATAAATTCATAGGTTAAGGAAAATATTTTATTTATGAGTTAAATAATTAATAATCATGGGTTCCCTCTTATATGTTTAACACATTTAAAATTAACATCCCATAGATTATTTGTGATGATATAAACATTTAGAACCTGAATCAATAAGTGAATGGTAGGGTTTTCATCAATATTTATACACGTTCAATCATATGTTTCATGTGTAGTATAACTATTCCAACACAACCACAAATCACTCATGTAAAGCTATAATTGAAACTAAAAATGGTAAAAAAAAATTAATCCAAATTATATAATTCCCCCCTATCAAGATGTTTTGGATGAACATCCTGTGAACCTTACTATATTTCCTTTTTAATACATATATGTTATTATGGGTATTAATTAACTATATTTATAAGGAGGCAATATTAACTTTCAGGAGAAGGAAATCTCCCTATGTATTTTTAATATTCATCCAATTATATAAAAATTAAAGGATGTGGATGAATCATATTTTTCATCATCTTCTCATGAATGGATGTTACTACCCTATGATAAAGTGTATCAATCTCAAATAATAACGACAAAGGAAAATATTATCCATGAATACATTCCCGCTGTTAAGTAATACGTTTATGTGTATCCTAAACAATTTTGCGGTCTTTCGATTATTTGAGATGTTTAATTTTCAATTTAGATTATACCCAGATCTTATCCAATATACAAGAATCCATATAATATGGTCATTTTTATACATGATGATATTAAAAAAGAACCACACGAGAAATTATATAATTGTATTATAAACACAAGTTCCTCAATGTGGGTTGAATTGGTCCTCTTTATTATATGGATAGTTAAATGTACCTCTACATTAATTATCAAGATATAAAAACATGGTGATAAAAAAATATATTATCTTCTAGATACTGATGATGTATTTTTTCAACTCTAGGGATCCCATAATTGTTCTATGATTGATCTTCAGTAAAGATATTATCAATTAGGGATGATGAATGAGGATTGTAAGAACCCATGTCTTATTTTCAGTTTTGAATCAATTTTTCTAGTGTTATCAAGAGTAAGACGAGTTTCTGGAAATTTCAGGAGTACATGTCATGTACTTATATGTATATGAGGGGTACTCTATTGCCATGGGTAGCCATGTTCTTGTAGGAGAATAGCCGAACACATTGTCTTGTGGGGTGTCCTAGAGACTGCCTAATTTGGAGAACCATAATGAAAAGTATACACCATGTACATTTAAAAGACATGTCGTGTAATTTATTTTTATTCATTAAATGGATCGAGGTCACGTTTAATGGAAAAACCATCACGATCATGAATAATCTCGTCCTGTAGAGTCCATATGGTTGTGAATATTCTCCGAACCCCCGACACGCCATCCATTCTCTGAAAGAATATCTATAGGTTACATTGGAATCACATCAGTGATTTCATCCTTCTTTAGAACATAATATCTTGATTTATACTATTTTTTTGTTATCATCGGTTGAACAATTTTTACTTTTTTTAGATCTATGTAATTATTGGGTGATTCAAGGACTAAGGATCATGTATATCATCCGTAAAATGTCATGGTAGATGGTTTGTGGCTTCCCGTAGTTAGTCTTAGAGTTATCTGTTTAGAAGTATTGAATACCCTTGTTCGGGGTATTGCGTGATAATGGTCTTTAGCACTTTTATTAAATTTTATGCCTTTTTTGTTTTCATACTGTTTAATTTATTTTTAATAGGGTTAACCATGCGATGCTATGGATTATTTTTCATTAATTGGTTGTTTTGACCTTTTTGTCTTGCATTCCAGTTTGGCTGCTTTTCATTCCATGCCTAGTATTGTAGGATGGTGTGATATTATCTGATTTGTTGGGTTATATTGTAGAATTTTTCATAGAGTTGTTCTTGAGGTTTACTTCGGCTTCTATATATCGTTGTGCATGATTGACTTACATTGGGATGTGGGTACCTGGTGTTGTTTACCATAGAACGAATGGATGTTGAGGACTTATCTAAAGTTCCTATTTACTTTTACGTTGTGTGACCATGTGGGGGATGGATGTAAGTGCTACCAAAAAGTGTCTATTTTTTCACTTTTCAAGACCATGAGGGTCATTTTATGTAGAGGGATTCCTCGGAGTTATTGTAGTTATTGATACATGACTACATGGGAATTGATAGTGAGTGCTTCCTGAGAGAGTCAGTTCTAATGATGAACCAGAGGGTTTATACTGTGTGTACATCCTAGAGGGTTTCATTTGTTGTTTGGTTTAACTAGAGTGGTAGGGCTATGAATACTTCCTAGGGGGTTTCCTATTTTATATTATTAGATCTCAAAATAGGTGAATTTTAATGCATTTGAACTATATGATTGTTTAAATTGAGTAATACATTGTTTACAGCTTATTTTGATAATTTCCTACCATATGTATTTAATGACTATTAGGCATATATTTTTGGGTGGTTTCATACAGAGATTAGACTCACACCATATTTGGGTCATGCTTTTGGGGGAAAACTGATTATATTATTGCAGGTATATATAATGGAATGTGACATTCTACATAAGGTACGTGATTTCGGAGGAGTTGTAGAGCATGCGACCAAAATGAGGATTGTGATGCTATTGAAGTTTATCTGTTTTCTTTTTTGACAATGGTTTAGTACTATATTTCATCATTAGGAATTTTTTGGCTATTTTCCAAGACATATCTATCATGAATCATTTATATATATATGTGCTCCAATTTATTTTTTCCAATATCTTGCTGTTTTGTTTTTTAAATTATTATTATTCCAAATGCTATTGTTATCTGTTTATTTCCACTGAATTACTCTACCGATGAGGGAATTTTTTCTACACTATTACATTCAGGGCCCTCACTATTATCCAGCAATGGCTCATGTTTCCCAAAATTTACTTGGGGCCATTTGACCAACTGGTTATGGAGCACCTCAGGGAGGTTCCCAGAACCAGGATGTTACAATGTTGAATTAGAGGAATTTTCATCTACTTGACTTACTATTTGGTTCCAATATCTAGGTATATGAATTATTAGGTATTTGGTAATATGTCGTTCAAAGGATATGCTATCCCATGTATATTGAAAAGATAATTTACCTCGGCTAATAATATTTTTATGGTATTGCAATCTGATTGTTGAATTGATTTCCATGGTGGGTGATTCACATGTTTTTTGATATTTTCATTGACATTATTGAGGTTCTATTTATATTGAAACCTGATGATATGTGGGTATTCCATCTCATTCATCGTATAATAACTTGCTAGAAATAACCTCTCATTAATTCACTCCATGCCATTTAAGGTACAATAGTGATTTCATGATATTGTTATAGATGTTCAGTTAAATATTCATGTTGTTGTGACAGATGCCTTGATAGAATACTATCTAATAGATATGGTATTGTATTGTGTATGGTATAGTTTTAATGAACACTAAACAATGATTATTTAGGTTTTATGGGCCTTCATGGTTCAGAATTTATTGGATCATTTCATTATAATGCTTGTATATGATAGATATATGATTCCAATAAATTATTTTTGGGGTGTATGGGCCCTAAAGGATAATAATTTCGCACTTTATTGATAATTTCAGTGTTTTTAGAGTTCTGGAGTAATTTCTAAAGGTTACTATTTGAAATAACATAGAAACACGATGTGTAAGTGTTAATATAAGCCATATATCATTTATTTGGGAAGAAACTGTTTTTCTTAAGTACATGTCATGTACTTTTTGTACATGTTGTGCAGTCTCTAACTGTTTCACTTTTACTGTGGGATGAGATATGGGGTTTTGAAAATCTTTGGTAGCACACACCGTGTAGTGGACGTACATGTTGTGTCATATAGAACATGTGTCCCCCCGTGTGACTAATGACACGGATGGAAGAAAAATAAGTTATACGCATATTTTCAAGCTTGATCACGTCGTGTGGTGTAACCCATGTATCAGGCCTTGTGAATAACAACATGGGATGGTGAAATCCTTATAGTACACACCTTTTTTGGAAAAACCAAGCCATGTAGAGTTATCTATGTGTCAAACCATGTGACTAACAACACAGGTAGTTGAATCATAAGTGGTACATGCCGTGTTTGGAACAAAAATGTCATGTATTCCTATCCTAGGATAACCAAGTGGGAGATTCTTATAGAAGAAATTAGGCAGGGGAGGAGGATTCAAGTACACATCGTGTGTGAGGACAACACACCTTGTGTATGGGGGTGTTACATGAGTAGTTCTAGCTGGAGTACACGCCCATGTGAAGTCTTATGGGAACAACCTCAGTAGGTGTAATACACATCATGTATCCATGTTTAGAAAATCATTAATTCATTCTATCTCCCACTCTCTTCTTAAAAATTATGTTTTTGGTCCTTAGTAATCCTGATCTATGGTGTCGGCTATACCTTATAGATTCATGCCACTACGACGTCCTCAGTTTGTATTCCAGTTACAGGGCAGTGATCAGACAATGGACATGGATGATTAGGGACTACCAGCATATCCTCCTTTAGTTCCACCATAGCACCAGCCATTATTCCAGATGGAGGTGCTGACGTCCAGTTCTAATGGGGCTTTATTAGGTTCATTCAGACTATCTAGGGAGCATCGTATCCTTCCATGTTAATGGAAGGATTGACGAGAGTTTTCCAGCTACAACATCATCCTACTATCACAGAGGAAGGAGGACCTCAGGCTGTAGAGTCATGGTTAGAAGACATGCTTATTATCTTTAACCATTTGGAGACACCTCCAGATAGGAATGTCAAGCTCTCTACTTATATAATATGGGACTACTCTAAGAGATGGTGGGATGTGATCACACTTGTGGGATTCTAGATGGTCATAGTTTGGGATGATTTCTAGCATGCCTTCTATGACTACTTCTACAAGGATAATTTGATTGTAGATTGAGAACAATAGTTCACGAGTCATGTGAAAGGCAATCCTTCATTTATGGAGTATTCTCCTCACTTAAAATATTAGAAAATATTCACACCCATACCATGTGGTGATGAGTTATTCATGGTAAGGATGTTTTAGGATGGATACACACATGTCATCAAATCATAGATAACATCATCAGGTTTACTTCCATTACTTCTATTGTTTACCATGTGCTAATCATGGAGCGCAATCTAAGGAATCCTGGTGTTGTGTGCCAGGGCGGCTCAAAATCCGGAGTTGGTACCCCTACTGATGATAACATGAAGCGCTGTTGGGAGTCAACATGATTAGATCCAAGGAAGAGGGATACATCTACAGGTATCCTGGTGTTATAAAACTATTGTGGGATTGTCGGGCATATGAGGAAAATTTCCCAAGTTGACAATTGGAGTGTCGATCATGTTTAAATAAGGGTCATCATCATCATTTCTATCAGTTTTTCTCACCAGTAGATGGTTCCTGCATTTCTTCTAGGACTACTCATTCAATAGAAGAATCATCAGTATCTGATCAGTCAGAAAACTAGTGTTCTTTCAGCAATTCAGGATGGGGTGGTGGTCACGGCAGTGGTATCCAGTTTTTAGGATTCTAGTGACTGTAGGGTGGATCAACATAGGGTGGTTAGGTAGGGTCATTGGTTTGCGGTACATGTCATAATTTTTTAGTATAGTAGACCCATAATGAGCAGGATCTCGAACCCTCTACTATTTGTTATATGATACAAGTTGCCTTAGTTTTAGATTTTTATCTTTTCAATACATGTGCTTCCCATTGATTTATATATATTACTATTGTGGAGAGACTTGTGATTTGAATCTTTTCGACTACTTATATCTGGACATCTGACACTCCGTTTTGGAAAATAATGTATAGTGTACATCAAAGAAAGGAGTTACCTCTAGAGGTTGGTGGGTGTCAATACTTATGTGACCTATATATAATAAATATGACATGCTATGATTTCATTCTCAGAATGTACTGGTCAGTTCCCTTCTAAGATGTTGTCTATTCCTATCATCGTTGGGGGTGTTTCAGATCACCAGAGGGTAAATCAATTATACATAAGGGTGACTGGGATATCTATGTGAGTAGAGTAGGACCATAGCGTCATGGTATTACAGTAGTTACAACCCAGATTGATAGTATATAACTGAATGACCCAAGGACTACACAGATGGACATTCCTATAGTGGTGGATCATTTCAAGGATGAATTTCCAGCGGAATTATCTGGTTTACCTATGGAGATATAGGTGGAATTTTTTATTATTCTTGTGCCAAGAGTGGAACTAGGGTGTATTGCTTCTTATATGACAACTAATCTAGAGTTAAAATAGCTCATGAAGACCCAGATGGAGTTGTAGGCAAGGGGATTCATCTGATCCAGTACATCCCCTTGGGGTTCGCCTGTCCTGTTTTCAAAGAAGGTGGATTGTACCCTTAGACATTGTGTGGATTATCTGAAGCTAAACTAGTTGACATTCAAGAACTGATATCCCTTTTAGAGGATTGATGATCACTTAGATCAGATTCGAGGATACCTCTTACTGCCTTTCAGAGTAGGTAAGGTCTATACGAGTATGTGGTTATACCATTTGGTCTCATTAATGCAGCTATAGTTTTCATGGCACTGATGAACCATGTGTTCCATCCATACATGGAATATTTCAAGGTAGTCTTCGTGAACAATATCCTGGTGTACTCTCAGACTCGATAGGACCATGCTATTAATCATGAGATCAATTTGAGTTATATGAGAGAGAATCAATTATATGACAATCCATCAAAATGAAACATTTTGATAGACCATATTCAATTCTTTGGTCATGTTATTTCAGAGACACAAGTATTAGTAGACCGAGTGAAAGTGAGAGCAGTACATTCATGGGAGCAGCCGAAGAATTTCTTTGAGGTGTAGAGTTTTCAAGTGCAGAACGGTTACTACAGAAATTTCATATAGGACTTATCACTTTTGACAGCACCCCTGAAAGGCTTGATTAAGAAGTTTATGATGTACTTGTGGTCATATTATTGTGATCGAGCATTTCAAAAGGTGAAAGGGAGCTTGACTTAAGTACCGATAAGAGTCCTTCCAGATCCCAAAATGATCAATAATATTTACTATGATGAATCTCGTATCATGATCTATGATGTTCTTATCCAGGGGGAAGGAGTCGTTTTATATAGGTCTCGGTGGTCGAGGCCACATGAGAAGAATTACATGACCCATGATCTCGATTTGGCTACAATTGTTCATGATTTACGCCGTTAGAGACAATATCTTATGGGAGAGAATATTGTGGATTTCCCTGACAACAAAAGTGTCAAGTATATATTCACTCAGAGCGATCTGAATATGAGATAGTGATGGTGGGTTTAGTACCTTCATTCCCTTGACTTTGATCATTGTTACACTCATGGTAAAGGAAACATTGTGGTTGATGCGCTGAGCAGGAGGTGTCATATACAAATAGTTCAAGAGGCCAGCAGTGAGTGGTAACTTTTGACTCATTTATCAGAGATTCATTTGGAGTTTCATGATAGACAGGGTCAGACCATTCATTTTAAATGGAGCTTTTAACTCTACATAACTTGATCAAGTGAAAAAGAGGAATCTATAAGATTCTAATAGCCTAGTACTATAGGAGGGTGTGTCACGAGAATACCAAGGTCATTGATGGACCACATGTGAGGATGTGATCTTGCATTTTCTGGGGCATGTATGGGTGTCAGCAGATATGCATGAGGAACTAATGAATTACATTAATTCCTCAGTTTGGGAAGTTCATCCTGGTGTCACCAAGATGTATCGAGATATTCACTATCAATAATGGTGGCCAGGTATAAAGGAGATGTCTCTGGTTTTTTTTAGGTGTCCCTCCTTTCATCAGTTGAAGTTGATGAATTGAAGACCAACAAGTATTTTTCATTATTTACCCATTCCCATGTGGATGTTGAAAAATTTCGTGAGGGACGTCATGACAGGGTTACTGAGGTTACCTCGAGGGAAATATGTGGTTTGTTATGCCAATGAAAAACCCCTGAATGATGCTCAATTCTTGACGATCAAGGATACTTTCAGTTTTGATGATATTGAAATGATGTACATTTGATAGAATGTACATTTATATAGAATTACACAAAAAATTATTTTATATAGGGACACTAGTTTTACTACTCAAGAATAGCAGGGTTTATAGAAGACATTGGGTACACAAGTACTTCTGAGTACAGCTTACCACCACCAGATAGATGGGCAGTCCGAGAGTATGATTCATGTGCTAGTAGACATGCTTCGAACATGCATCCTAGATTTTGGAGGTTCATGAGAGAATCACATGACTCTTGTGGATTTTATCTACAATAATTGTTTTCATGAAACTATTCATATGGAAACATATGATTCCTTGTACAGTAGGACATGTCGAACACATTTATGCTAGATAAAGGAAGGAGATGTAGGTTTTCATGGAACTCGTCCTTCCATGTAGACTAGAGAGAAGATAAAGTTGATTTGAAGATGATGGATACTGCAATGTCAAGATATTATTCTTATGATGGTTAACTGAGAAAAACTTTTGAGTTAAATTTGGGATATCATTTTTTAAATGTGTCACAATGAGGTTTGTTCACAGCGGGATTAGAAGATAGGGATTGATTTAACCGAGGTACGTCGAGCTGTTTGAGGTTTTGAAGAGAGTCAAGCTGATTACCTATCTATTGTCGTTACCTAAATGGTACTGAGCTATGCAGGATGTCTTACACATTTCTCATCTCTAACATTACTTATAAGACATGTATCATGTTTTCCAACCCGAGGAGGATGGGTTAGAGGTGAACACATCATCCAAGGTGTATCCTATCTGAATTGTTGATCATAGTGATATGGTTCACCATGGCTATTCTGTTCCTCTGGTATGAGTGTTATTGGAGCATCAATGAGTGCTAGACATGATCTGGGAGATGGAAGTCGATGTATGATTGTAGTTTCTTGAGCTGTTCGAGGATTCTTCTTCTACCCCAGCTAGCTTGGGAAATGCGGGGATGAATTTTTTAAGGGGGGTGTTTTTAAAAACCCAGATCCTCTATTAATGTGTGAAATAAGTTTTCTAGTGTTATTTAGAAAAATAGAAGATTCTAGTAATTTTTGGATTACACGATGTGTACTTATAAGTACATTCCATGTACTCATTTGTCGTGGGTAGTCGTGTGCTAGCCATGTAATGGCCGAACACATGGACATGTGGGGTGACCTGGAGACCGCCTAACGCATTTAATCGTAATTTAAAGTCAACACCATGAACTTCTAAAAGTTATGACGTTAACGTTCTAATTAATTCATTAAATAGAAATGGTCACATCTAATGGACAGAACCATCTTCTTCAAAACTTATCTTGTCCAGGAGCATCTGTACTAATGAGAATCTTCTCCATGCCCCCGAATCGTTGCCGGTCCCCAATTGAATCTCCCTTGTTTTCATTGGAATCACATAGGATCGTTATTCCTTCTTCTAGAACATCATCTCATTATTTCTCCTCTTTCATGAGATATCCTCGGTTGAAAATTTAATCCTTTTGTAGTTCTATAGTGTTCTAGGCTGATTCAAGGCCTCTGGTTCCCATATATTGTCCGTAAAATGCCAAGGTAAGATGTGTGTGCCTTTCCGTAGTTATTATTTGAGTTATATTTGAAAAAATTCCAATACCCTTGTTCTAGGTATTCTGTTTTAATGGACATTAGCCCTACTTTTTCCAGATATGCCTTGTTTGTTTGGATATATGATTATTGTTTGTGAATATGGTAATCCTTGCAATACTATGGATGTTTTTTCCCATGTTTTCTTGTTTTGACTATTTGTTCTAGCTTGCCTGTTAGTATGGGTTGCATTACATGCCATGTATTGTAGGATGGAGGGATTTTATCTAATATGTTGTGTTATATTATAGATTGCTTTCCCATGTAGTGCTTGAGGTCTGCTTTTTCAACCATATATCATTGATCATCATTGACTAACACATGGATACAAGAACCTGGTGTAGTAGACCATTGAGGGAATGGGTGTTGAGGGCTTCTCCATAGATTCTTTTAACTTTTAAATTGCAAGACCATATGATGGATGGACATATGTGGTCCCTCAGATTGTCTGTAGTTCCGTGATGCGAGACCACATGGGGAATTGGATGTTGAGTGATTCTTCAGAGTGTATATAGTTACTGATACGAGACTACATGTGGAATTGAATGCGAGTGATTTCTCATAGTGTCATTGCAAAAGATAAACTAGAGTGGTTTGATTGGGTGTAATTCCTAGAGGGTTTCTTGTATTGTTTGGTTGAACAAGGGAGGTTGGGTTGTGAGTAATTCCTACATGGTTACCTATATTTAATTAGTTTCTTACGTTAGATGTGAAATTGAATAAATTTTAATTTTAATATTGTTTACATTGATTACATCCCCATTTGTTGGTTCTGTTGATAATTTCATGTCATTTGTATTTAATGACTGTTAGGCATAGTTATTTCGGTGTTTTCCTAATGGGATTATTCTCACCCCTTGTTTGGGTCATGATTTTGGGCCTAGAAAAATTATACTTTTGTAGGTATATATATCAGATATTTCCCTTCTACTTCAGGTACTTGATTGCTGAGAAGCTGGAGAGCATGTGACCATGTCGAGGATTGCAATGCTGCTGGAGTTTATCTATTTTTTTACATTTTAATAGTACCATATATCATCATTGAGACTTCTTTGGTTGTTTTCCTAGACATATGTATCTTGCATCATTAATATATATATGTGATCCAGATTATTTATTTTAGTCTCTATCTGCTTTCTTTTGTGCGGTATTATTATTGATTCCGCTATTGTTATCTATTTATTTCCACTCCATTAGTTATCTAATGAGGGAATAGTTTCCACACTATCACACACAGGGCCCTATCTACTAGTTGGGAGCCTCTGGTATTTAGTGAAATACACTTGAGGCCATGTGACCAACCAGATATGGGGCACCACTAGGGGTATCCCTGAATCGGGATGTAACTAGGATATCCCAAATAATTCTTTTCATAAAATGTATAATATCTATGATTTAATAGTGATTCCATTTGGACTCACTAATTATAAAAAATCATCATGGATGTGATGAATAATTTCTTTATGTATTATTGTGAAAATATTTTTTAGTCATTGTTGATGATATTCTTATCTACTATAAATGAAATGAGAATCCTCGAGATCATATTAACTATTTACTAATGACCATAAAAAAGGAAATATGAATGAAAATTATAGTTAATATGTTTTATGGTTTGATAAATTATAATTACTGGGGAATGTAATCACTTACCAATGGATATGTGTAGATCCGTCCAAAAATGGAGATGATTTAATGGTGCCATATACCATCATCATTGATGTAAACAAATAGTTTCCTAGGATTATATGGGTATTATGATATATTTGTGAGAAAATTTCATGGTTTTCAAGACCCCAAACAATGATAACTAAAAATAGAGTAATGTTTTTCTAGAGAGATGATTGTGAGGATGGATTTTAATATCTAAAAATTGTCTAATCATTTCCATTGTAATCACATTACCCACCACTGTGGAAGGATATAGGTTCTATATTGATTCATCTAAAAATTATTTGGGTTGTGTATTCATGAAAAATTACAATGTGATAACCTATTACTACCTCCTACTAATGATCCTGGTGTAAAGCTACCAATTTCAGGATAAATAATTGGATACAGTGAAATTTTCTTTAAAAATATTCATACATTATCAATACTAGGGAAATTTTTATATATATATATACCATAAATAAAATTATTATGTATTCATAGAAAATTAGTATAATATAGGCCACAAAAGGTGGTTGAAGCTGAAAATGGGTCATAATGGATCACACCATTACCATCCTAAGAAAGAAAACAATGTGGAATCTGCACTATAAAGAAAGGATCCCACATCTCATTCCATAATTAGGATTTAATGGGATCCAATATTCATAGACATTAACAATATAGAAACGGGAATAATAAAAGTATCAAAATCCTACCTTACACAAATAAGTACTCAATAATATATTACTGAGAGAATCATGTGGGTTTAAAATATGATAAGCTTATTTAGAAAAATATAGTGAATATTTCAATGTTCAAATACACTGAAAACCAATTTATTATGTTTGGAACATTGATATGTGTCCCATATAATATAGATTTGATGAGGGAAATTATTAATGATGAACCTTGCCAATCATTCATTATTCGTCCATGAATTTGTGATATGTGTATATATTTGAAAAAAACATGGTGGGATAAAATGAAGAGAGAGATTTTGATGTTTGTGTATGAATGCTATGTTTTCTAATAATTTAAAAAATTACGGGGAATTATAAGGGAATTATAAAACCATTTCTCTTAAAATTAATGAAATGGGAAAATGAAAACATGTATTTGATTCATAGATCTCCCAGGTTAACCAAAATATAATAACATTGTATTTGTGATAATCAATCAGCTTAAATGTCAGAAAATTTCATTGATGACAATGATTTTTTACCTCTTGAAAATATCAATATCATATACCTTTGGTAAGTGGTAATACATCACGAACTTCTACTCTCAATTATATCATGTCTAGTAACATGGTTAACCATGATATTTTGAATAGTACAACAATTAAAACTCAATATAGAACTCACCTTCAGCACATCTTATAACCTTCAGATGAATGGTCATTATTAATGGAATTATAAATCCCGAGATGATATAATGAGATCACATTCAATGGAATTCCAAGGATTATGCAATCATCACCTTCCCCTCATAGAGTGATCATATAAAAATATTTTCCACTAATGGATGAATGTTTAATCTTATGTGGCCTTATATGGGAATGTGCGTCAAGCTCAAATATGTCAGGTTAATGTTGCTGAGTTAACCATGATGGGACCTAATATCATTTGATGATAGAAATGGACCAATCTATTCATCATCAAATGAAATACGTGCAAATTTGATAGAAAATCTATGGAGAAAGTCAACATTATTACCAAGAGATTGAGGTCAGGGGTAAAGTGTATTTATATTACCTTGAATGTATTTCATAGTGTTTGGTAAGAAGTATAACCCATATTCCAAGATATATCATCCATTTTGGGGTCATCAATCACATTGGAGTGGTGGATAATTGAGTAACACTCCCATCAAACCTATGTCATGTACATGATGTTTTCCTTGTATTCCTATTGATAAAGTACATACCATACCACTCATATGTAATGAATCAAGACGTTGTAAAATTTGATAACATTCTTTAAATTTTGTAGGAGATTGTTGATGATCATATATTATAGATATAATGTTCTAGAAACAAGATAACTCACACAGTAAAAGTGTTGTGGGGGAACAAAAATTTTGACGTAACAACATGGGAACTGGAAGAGGATATGAAATAAAAGTACCCAGATATCTATTATTTTAGGAAATGAAAATTTTTATGGTTGAATTTTGGAAGGGGGAATAATTTATTGAACTGAAATTTTATAAATAAAATTCCCTTTATAACTGAATTAAAGACCCTATTATGAAATGTGGTTAATGGAAACACACAAAATGCCTTGGTTATATCCTGTCAAATTTAAAATACTATTAATACACATGACAATTGATATAAACATATTGCCACATGATCATATGATTATAACAAATTATTTTTTATGATATATCTAGTTGACATAGATGAAATAAGTGATGGTCTCAACCAGTAGGATCGAACCCTATGAATCCAATTTATTAGAGATAATGAAGGAGATATGATCTTTGGGATATCCCATAATCATACCAATAAAACTGCATCATCACACAACGTACCCTTAGGGAGCTCGCTAGTGTAATAAAGGGATGTTTTTATCAACCCAAATATTATGAATATTAATACTACTTTTTTATTAAAATAATTTTTATATTTATTCATTATTTATTTTTAATTTATAAATAATTTATTGAATGATTTAGATAGAAATTATAATTTAATACCACAAATTATTAATGAATTTTTTGTGTAATATTCAATTTAAATTAAGACATTAAGTTTTATTAAATATTTAAATAAATGATATTTTTAAAAAATATAATATCTCAATAATATATATTTAATAAAAAAATTAATATAATATTATTAGTAAAAAATGTAAATTTTATAAGTTTCACGAAACTCATTTTTTAAATGATTTTCTCAATAAATGGGTATTTTAATTTAAATGATTAATTATTAATATATAGAGAATAATTTTGATAATATAAATATGTTTTTTTGAATCATTATGTCCAAATATTCCAAATATTATGTTTTCAAAATTTTAGGTCACAATGAAATTTTAGTGTAAAAATTAAAATAAATATAAATATAATGTGTGTGTTATGAGCTCATAATTAACAAAAAGTGATGTAATATATTCCATAATATGTATCCATTAACAAATATATTTTTATAAATTAAATTATTTATTTCTATGTTATTTTAATAATTTTATTAACCCTTTATGAATCCACTAAAATTTATATTATTTTTTATGGTTATAAAGTCAATTCATTATAAACATCACTCTCCTCCACTATAATCAAGCACAAATTTTAAGTGAGTTTTTAATTTAATTCTTGATTGATGATATAATCATTTACATATGACTATTAAAACCCTTATTATTTCCATGTTATGAGAAACCCATTTAAATCCCATTAATCTCTCCCATGATTTATTATATCACCCCGTTATACTGTTAAAATTATACATGTATTTTTCGATGAAAAACCATTGTATTATGAATATTATCCCCATTTATACTCTTGGGTACTCAACAAGACATATATATCCTTATATTATTTGGGAAATATATTTATTTATAACAAAATTCATAATCATGGTATTATAAGTTATTAAATATGATCATAGGTCAGATGAGGAATTTAGCACACTTATACATTTCCATGATATAAAAGTGATGGGTGCACCCAAAAAATATATAGTACTCCAATGCATTGGGTATTGATTCATTATCATGATACATAATTTATGGTATCATGGAGAAAAAATAATCAATTTGGGGAATTTGACACAATGATATTATTTCATGGTGGTCAGTATTTAACTAATTTATGTTGTCATGTTTAATGTATTTTCCATATTCTATTGTTTCCATTATACAATCATGTTTTATAATGACTCATTGTTCAAAAAATTATTATATAACCTTTTATGTACCATTTTAATTTCTATTTTCTAATATGTATCACTTTCATAATGCTATTTTTTATTCCCACACTAGGAATTATAACTGAACCTTTCTTTATACAAGCCCATAGGTTATCCATTTCAATTTGAAAAGAAATGGAATCTTAGAATAATTTTGAAGAATATTTAAATAATATATATGCATCATGCGTGATGTTGATGTAATATGTACCTAATTCAAAAAAAATTATGAATCTTGATTTTCTGGGTTTTACAATATATTTTTAATGTAATAAATCATGAAATAATGTGTTCAAAATAAAAGATTTATCATAGTATGGGGAGATAAGTATGATTTTTTTAAAAGAGAGAAATGGGTCCCTTTTATTAAAATAAATGATACAAGATTACAAGAGTATGAAAGTGAGAATTTTACACATATACCATATAAGAATATGATTCATGATAGTGGGGAAAATGATGGAGTAAACAATTTCTTTATCATAATTCCCTATGTTTTCTATCCCATATGCAATGAGGTTACCTTCCTTGTATGTATGAGTGATGATGTAATTCAGATGTGACAGGCATTCCAATCATTTTATCCACCTAGCTATCATTTTTCGAGATAAGTGAACATGACCTCGTATTATTTCTTACACAATCGTTGAACAATCACTTTCCAGCTAAAGATGGTTTCATCCTCTTTTTTCATCATTGTCAACAGCCATAATAATACCCATCATTTCCAACTCCAGAGTAGAAAAATATAATTTTCATATAATAAATTTTTTTATATTTTTACTAATAATGTATGAATTGTATTGTGTAAAAAACTATGTGAATATAAATCATACACACATTATATAATGTGCATAAACATGGTCCCTCTAATGCCCAGTTGATGATTTTTTAGTGTTTTAATGTAATATTGGATTAAGTGGTATATACTATAAAATTTTTTTATGACATGATTGACCTACACTCCTCTCAAGGGATCTCTCACTAATTGAACTCGGGGATAAAATTACATCCCATTACAATTAGTGTAGATTATAGATTTGTATCATCCTTTTAAATCATCTTTTTATTTTTATGGGAATATTTATCTTTAGAAATAAATATTTTTTCTTTTTTAAAACAAAATTTGTGTCCCCATAAGTGAGTTATATATTATAGAAATGAAATTTAAAGAACCATTATAATTTGGGTGGAACATTCCCTACAAATGTATCAATAATTTTCCAAAAATAAAATTTCATCAACTTATATTATAAAAATTAATGATTTACCCATGTTATATTTTATGTATAGTTTTTTATAATCTATACTTTTTGATATTAAATAACACAAAACATGGTTCATCCATTGAATACAAAGATCTTATATCATGTTTTATCTTATATATATCTTAATTATACATTAAAACCCATTAATCAGCATCTCCCACACAAAATATTCCTTTTTTGCAATATAAAATTATTCTTGAAGATAAAAATTTACTAAGAACAACATGATTTATATTTAGAATATCTTATACCTTATTCTTATAGAAATAAAAAATATATCCTTATTGTTTCTTTTGTATAAACTAGATAAAATATATCATTGATTCCAATTCTTTCAACTTGTGAATACCCATTGTATACATTCCATTCGTTACTTCTTATCACATCTCCAATCCCTTTTAATATGTTTCAACAAATTCTATTCTAAAATTTTTTTTCATCATCTTAGAAACCAACATCAAATGGTTTTTATATAATTTTTTTTATGTAAATCAATATTTATTGAGTGAATCTATTCTTGATATATTATTTATTTATTCAAAATCTATTACATGAAATTAGAATTCAATATTTTGTGGAATGTTTTCTTAAAAACAATATCTATTGGAACAATTTTTCTATTATCATTAATGATTTCATTGACCTAATCACATATTTTAATCCCTAAGTGTCCTTAATTGGATCATTCATCATCACTTGTTATGGTTTAATACACATACCCAAACCATGAATAATCCACACATCCTAATATTCCAACACTCATTCCAAAAATTCTTTATTATCTTCATCATATTCTCAAACTATTTGTCCCATTTCATAAAATTATAATTCTTTATTTTAATCCATAACATGTATGTTTAAAAAAATTCATAATCCCTTATAATAATAGTGATATTAATTTTTTTATTACATATTTTCCATAGAAAATTACATTAACTACCCTTCGGTCAAAGATAATAATATCTAAACACTTGATATTGATAATATATGGGCTTATAATAAACCAATAATACAATAAACGTGGAATTTTACTATAATACATAATTATACTTATTTTAAATATGAAATAAATTTTTTTATTAGATTGTATTTTTCTTGTTACATACCATGAAAAGAAATAAGAATTAATTTGTTCTATTAACAACAACTGATTAATATCAATAGCACATTTATTATCTCCCATGGATAACCTATATTTCATAGGGGTATATATGTACTAATTTCATTCTAAAAGTATGGTTTTTTTAAATGTTCCTCATGATATTCTCTTGTATATTAATCTACACTAGCTCTATATAATATTTCCAAGGAAAATATGCATACCATTTCTAAAACAACTCTAGAAACTCATAATCCTCAACAATTCCTAATAGTTTTTATCATTAACATATGATATTTAATCTATGAAAATTAAACAATAAATTGATACATTATTTATTCATTCCCAAAAAATTTATACATAGATATTAAATCTACATAGATGAATTTTCATCACATAACATAATGATTCACTCCAGAATCATATAGGTATTATATCATTTAGAACATGGAAAAAAAATTATATCATAGTAGTTCTACATTGTCCCTAAAAAATATCCATAACTATCATCCTTTACAAGTATATCATACATAAGTCCTTTCATCATAACCTGAAAAGAGAAACGTAAGAAATCAAGATCAATGATTCATAGTAAAGGTAAACAGGTGAGATATCAATTATTAAATAATCATAGCATGAGAGAAAGGATATGAACATAAGAACACTAAAATATGAAAACCATAACCTGCATACCATAGATCATAAACACGATTCTCTAAATTAGTCTTGTTATTTTAAAGTAAATTAATCATAGTATAATCAAGGAACAAAGACCATTAGATCATAATATTGGAATAAGAAATATATTATTGGCATTAACATAAATATAGAAAATAATTTCTTTATTAGATATAGATTCATTTTAAACACTACCATAGTGGAATGTGTTTCTACCCCAAACCAACATTGTAGTAAGGGTTCAATTCCAACACTTTAATAATAGAAAAATTATTTAATTAATTGGGTTCATTCCACTTTATAATCCACTTTAACATAAGAGATATCAATCATTATCCAATTAATTAGGGAAATATATAGGACCCGCCTAAGAGAAAATGAAATATATATTTATACATGTGTATGTGTGTGAGTAAGTCATATGATCGTAAACCATTCATCAGATCAGAAACCATAAAAAAAATATTTTTAATAAACATATTATCATAGCATAATTAATTGAAAATGAATGGGTTCCTGAAACATCATGAATTAATAAGCATAAATATATTATGAAATTAATAATTATGGATCATTTTGAAAATATCACCAGTAAATCAAAATATAAATCAATGGTTATTGTCATTTATGAATTGAAATACCATAAATATATAATTAAAACATTTTTGAGGAAAATAAAATTTCCTTTTTGAAAACAGTTATTAAAATATATAAAATCACAAAATATTATAGAAAATAATTTCAATTAAAATATCTATCGAAACATGAATGGTAATATTCAAAATTATTAGATTTCATTAATGAGGGAAATTTTATTCATAATATATAAGTTAAAATAAAACATTCATATCACATTTTTTTAATGAATCAAAAGTTATTTTTTAAGAATATAATAAAAAGATATATTTGAAAAAAAAATTAGAAAACCAAAAGCTCCTAAATTTAAATATAAATTAACTCATTAGAATATTAAAAATGTATTTTTTGGATATAGGGATATTTATTAAAAAATTTAGACTAAAGTGTAAAATAATTTCAATTTTCCTTGAAAACATATTTTCAATATATTGGGTAAATAAGATGAGTCAAATGGAATGATAAAATTTATTTTCCATAAATAAACAGAGGAGAGTAAAATTAATGATTATATTAAGAATTTTTTTGTAATGTCCCGTTTCTGGGTGCTACTCTATGGGTGCCCCGAACCCGGTTCGCCACATGACCTCAAGCACATTTCCCCAAACGCTATAGGATGAAGACTAGAAGCGATGGTCCAGGTCTGATAGTGGGGAAACTATGCCCTCATTTGTCAAAGTGTAGCGCATCGGAATATGATAATAAAATACTATAACAACGGAAGTAGTAAACTATACAAAACTGAAATAAATAACTTCAGTAAATATAACCAAACAGTACATAATGATGCAACATGCCTCAATTCTATGAAAACATCCAAAACATGTTACACTACAATACAATACAATATAGTGTACAAGTACAGGAATGAAAAACAGAACAGCCAGCGACATCGCGAACCTGGGCTCGGTCCCATGCCCTCCAACACTTCAACAACACTCAAGCACCTGTATAAGAACCCTTTCCCTTATCTACTCCAGTATAAATGTAATATTTTTGGGCCAAAAAACATAGACCAAACAGGGTGTGAGAAATATATCTCAGTAGGCACCCACCAAAGACTCGTGCTCAACTCTGTAGACGTGTAACAACAGTGTGCAAAAGTAAATGCAATAACTATGAAGTGATCAAAATTAACTAACTTAATAGTTCAATTTCCATTTAATAATATCATTTAATCCATTTAATATAATAAACCCACCATGGTTAATTTCTATGTAAACAAACATCATCCTCAGACAAACCATTTCTCACCCTTAGGCTTACCATATTTCTCGCCCTCAGGCATATGAAGTGTCACCCTCAGGCACAAAAGTTAATTCCTCGGTCATGAAAGGTTTCCCTCAGGAGAAATAGAACTTCTCCTTCAGGCTAATACAATCACGCCCTCGGGCCAATACAATCACACCCTCGGGCTAATACAATCACGCCCTCAGGCTAATACAATCACACCCTCATGCTATAAGAAACACCGCCCTCAGGCACAACTAACCTATTCATTCCCATCATGTAAACATTAAATTTAAACATAATTCCTTTCAAGGAAAAATTAATTCATAATCAAACATGTCATACCCTCAGGTATCCTAGCGAAATGGCTAAACAAGATGAATGCATCCCTCGGGATGGTCCTGGATCAAAGCAGCGATCCCAAACAACATTTTAATATCACATTTAATTACCTCTTCAATTATAGGTATTTAAAATAGCCACGACCTCATCCACACGACACCCCAAATATGGGTTCGTAGCTCAAAAACACACAAAACACATGACAGTTGGAAAATAAACACCAAGCCACCTACCTTTAACACCGACGAACAATATACACGAACGACGATCATTGATTCGTCCAAGAATGTCATAGATCTGAAGTAAAATAAGACTCTCTTTAACTCAAATAACTATCGTTAGTGGAATAATTGGTAAGAACTATTTTAGGTGAGTGGAGAGCTTACCCGTGTGGTTCCAACAGGATCGTTCGAGGTGGAAACGAATTCTCGGGGAACTCTCGGTGGATCTCCAAAGGTTCGGCCTCCTCCCCCGAGCTCCCTCTTCCATTATAAGCCTTCCATGTGAATAGGGGAGTCTACTGCACATTTTAAGCAAAAAAAAACAAAGTACACAACATGTACATCTGAGTACATGGTGGTTACTTACAATTTTTTTAACTATTCATCCAGCGGCTTCCCACCAGCGTGGCACTGTTAATCTGCCGAAATGACAATATAGCGTGGATATTTGAGTAAATGGCCTATTCTATCACACAGCTACACACCGCCTTACTATTATCCTACCGACTGACTACATGGTTTGTATGGTACCACTACACGGAGTGTACTCAGTTCCTATACCCTTCACCGCCAACACGACCACACGCACTGTGTACTCTTTTCACACAGCCAAAAGTACACGGCTAGTGGACAATGTACACTGCTTGTACTTTCCAAATTTTTGTATTTTTCCCATTTTCCTTATTTTCATAAAAGCACTTAAGGAAAAGAGAAAAAAAAGAATTATGTACCTCAAAAATAAGAACCAGGTTCTGAAAAACATCCCCTCTTAAATAAATTCACCCCTGAATTGACCTTCCAAGGGTGGAGAAGATAAATCCATAAACAACTTCAGCCACTAAGCATGTACATCGGTCTCCCGCTCCCAGGGTTCATCCCGCACTCGGTCGTGCTTCCATAGCACCCGTACGAGAGGAACTGACCATCTTTGGAGAACCCTCGTGCTCTTGTCAACGAAACAAATCAGATGCTCCTCTAAGGACACAACCATCTGATGCTCAACCTCCTCTGGATGAAATGTGTAAGACAGGTCTGAATGATATTTGTGCAACTGAGATACATTGAAGACGTCGTGTATGGACCGATACCTCTGTGGTAGCTGTAGACTATAAGAAACTGGCCAGACTCTCTCCAGAATCTCAAATGGCCCCACATACCTCAGTGAATGTTTAACCTGTCTCCTAATCTTCTTATGTCCCAGCTTCGGTGAAACACCCAAGAAAACCTGATCCATGACCACGAACTTCAAAGGTCATCTACGACGATCAGCATATAATTTCTAACAAGTTTGTGCAGTAGCCATCCACTTTTGAATCAACTGGACTTGTTCAGAAGTCTCCTGCACTATACGTGGTCCCAGAAATGCAACCTCACCTTCCTCTAACCAGCACAAAGGTGGTTGGAATGACCTACAATATAAAGCCTCGTATGGTGCCATCTCAATAATAGTATAAAAACTACTATTATATTCAAATTCGACTAGGGTTATTTGTTTTTTCCAAGAGCCCCCAAAGTCTAGGATGCATGCTCGCAGCATGTCCTCAAGAACCTGTATAGCACGCTCTGACTGGCTATCTGTCTGAGGGTGGTAAGCTGTGCATAGAAGCACCTCTGTACGCAGTGCTCTCTAAAAACACTACCAGAAACAAGATGTGAAACGAGCGACCCTATCTAAAACAACAGAACGAGGGACCCCATGAAGACATATGACCTCTCAGATATACAACCTTACAAGATCGCCAAAACTGATGGTCTCCTTGATCGGAAAAAGTGAGCTACAATCATTATTCTGTCGATAATGACCCATACGGAATCATTGCCTCTAGGTGACCTCGAGAAACCAGTCACGATGTCTATCGCGACATCAACCCATTTCCACTCCGGAGTGGGTAACTGCTGTAATAGTCCAGTTGGTATCTAGTGCTCCACCTTCACCTGCTACCAGGTGGAACACCTCGTAAAAAACCAACTACTTATCTCTTCATGCCCGACCACCAGTACTGACTTCTAAAGTCATGATACAACTTTTTAACCCCGATATGAACTAACTAAGCGGAAGAATGAAACTCCCGCATCATCTCCTCGCATATATCCCTTGGAACCAACACTCATCCATGGAAACACATAACATCATCATCGCCTATCATCCAACTAGGAGGACGGTCCTCACATTCCTACGACTCCCATAGAACTAGGCCCTGTGAATCAGATAGTTATCTCAACCACACACTATCCAAGAGGGTATAAGACACATCTAATGATGTAAGATAAGTCTTCCCCTAACTGTCATGCACCTCAAGATGCATCTCAGAGAAGAAAGCCATAAGCTGCCACTGACAACTGGCCTCTTGCACATCCTGTATCCGAGATTTCCAACTCAGTGCATCAGCTACTGCATTACCTTTACCATGTGGGTAGGAAAGCTCAATATTGAAGGACTGAAGGTATTCGACCCACCTTCGCTACCTCATATTCAAGTCACACTGAGTAAAGATATACTTGAGGCTTATGTTGTCAGTGAAAACCACAAAATTCTCTCCCAATAGATAATGTCTCCAATAGCGCAACGCATGTACAAATGCAGCTAACTCGAGATCATGCATCGAGTAATCCTTCTCATGTTTTCTCAACTGCCGAGACCCATACGCAACTACTCGATCTCCCTGTATCAACACTGCTCCCAGCCCAATACCTGATGCATCATATAAAACTGTATAGCTCTTCCCCAGCTCTAGGAGTATCAGGATCTGTGCTGATTTCATCCTTCCTTTCATGTCATGAAAGGCTGTCTCACAATATTCCGACCAATGAACTTCACATCCTTCTTAGTCAAACCTTTTAATGACACTGCTAAGTGGGAGAAGTCATGTATGAAGTGTGTATAGTAACCTTCCCTCTCCAAGAAACTTCGTATCTAAAACACATTCATAGGTTTCTCCCAGGAAACAACTTCTCTCACCTACTCTGGTTCTGCCAAAACTCCTTCCTCTAAGATAATGTGTCCCATCAAGTGAATCTGGTCCATTCCCAACTGGAAATTTGAGAGCTTGTAATATAGTCAATTCTCTCTCATTGTACTCAATACGATCTCAAGATGGGTGGAATCATCATGTCAAGTGTGAGAGTACACCAAGATGTCATCCACGTATACTAACACAAATGAATCCATATAAGGATGGAACACATGATTCATCAGATCCATGAAAACTTCTGGCGCGTTCATGGGTCCGAACGGCATAACTGTATACTCGTATAGACCATACCTACTCCTGAATGTTGTGAGAGGTATATCAGATGGCCTAATGCGCAACTAATGATATCCTGATCTCAAGTAAATCATCGAGAACACTCGTGCTCCATGAAGCTGATCAAAAAGATCATCAATCCTTGGCAAGGGATATCAGTTCTTAACCGTTAATTGGTTCAACATTCGATAATCCACACAGAGTATGAGGGTACCGTCTTCCTTTTTCGCCAAAAGGACAGGAGAACACCAGGTATATGTACTGGGTCGGATGAACCCCTTTGCCTGTAACTACTCTAACTGCCTCTTCAGCTCCTGCAACTCAAGTGTGTTCATATTATAAGGAGGAATGGACACTTTTAGTACTCCTAGCACTAGCTCGATAGAGAAATCCACCTCACGCTACATAGGAAGTCCTGAAAAGTCATCCGGTAAGATTTCCCTGAAACAATAATCCACTGGAGGGAAATCCTTCTAAATATTCCCACGTTCGTCCAGATATAAGCTCGCAATCTGGGTTGTGACTCCACCTCTCCAATGATGCTCTAGCCTAGCTCGACTCACCTGAACATCCCATTCACCCTAGTATAGAAACTCTTTGCCCTCTGGTGACGTGAAACACACCCTACGACGATAGCAGTCTACAATGTCTCGAAGGGGAACCAACCAGTCCATCCAGAGAATGACATCATAGATCATCATCTCTAAGAAATAGTGGTCCCAAAGGAAGTGACACCCACCAAACTCAAGGGGGTACCCTTGAACTGACGCACACTAGCTTTTTTAGTCCCCAACGGAGTGTCTAGCATCATGATATCAGAATAAGTAGATGCACATAGCCCAAGGCTGTCCACAATAGTCATATATTTTAAACTATGTGTAAAACCCATATCGAAAAGTACTGAAGATAAGACAGAAGCTACTAAAATAGTACATCTCACTGTAGATGTTCTGAGATCCTGCTCCTGTTGGGTCTGTTGCAATGCATATTCCTGCCTAGTGCCATGGCCCTGTGACACAGCTTGGCAACCCTGAGCTGTCCTGCCCTGCTGCATCTGAGATCTTGGTTCCTGGCTACCACGTCTATGACCACCATCTCTGCTTGCACACCCTAACGTATTCCAGTTCCATGACTGGTAAGAAGCCACTAGTCATGCTCCCGCTCACAGAGTCTTCATAGAACCCCTCTCACTAGCCATCGGTAGACACGCCATGCAAAAGCGCTACTGATGACCCATCTTTCCATAAGCTCGATACTCCAATCGATCAGGTGGACAATGTGGTCTCTTGTTCCACTCCTTCCTACACTAGTAACACTTGATCGTTCCACCTGATGAAACTACATGGCTGGAACTTCCACCTTGAGAGAAGTCCATCTGTCTCTTCCACTTAACAATAGAAATAGTTCGAGAAACTGGTGTTGAACCTCCCTAGCCCACACCACTAGCTTCCCGCAGGTTCCATTCTGTAATCATCACCTGGTTCACAATAGCATGTGCAGTAGGCAACCTGAAAACACTTACCAGCGGCCAGATATCATAACAAAGACCAACCTCAAAACGACTGGAACTCAACATCTCATCACCCACCAGTACGAGTGCAAAGCGTTGTAGCTCAGTGAAACGAATAGAATAGTCCATCACTGACATAGCACCCTGCTTCAGATTCCTGAACACTCGATCTCTATCTGCTCTCTGAGTCTCTGGGAAGAATTCATAGAATACTGCATGAAAATCCTCAAACGCCATGTCTCTGTGATGCTCTGACTGGGTGGTAACATCCCACCACCTCATGGAGTAATCACACAACATGTACATCGGGAGTATGACCCTCTGCCCTGGAGGTGTCTCAAGATTCTTGAAAATAGTCTCCATCGACCCCAGCCATGACTCTGCAGCATGTTGTCCACCATCCCTTGAAAATGTCGGCGGATGCTACTGCTAGAAAATATGTGTCAGCTCAGCCATAGATGTGGCATCCGGAGGTGCTCCCTAAAAGGTCTGCATGAACCACATAATGAATTCACAGAACTGTGTCTCCATGCCTGCACAAGTGCATCACCCAACGATGAAATCATATCAAATGTAAATTTCAAAATCAGTAAAATTGCAATACGAGGTAAATTTGATTTTCCCTATACACGGGTTAGCTATGACTGGGAATAGATTATTACCAACTATCATTCCCATCCTATCCCTGACTAAGGCTCCAAATAGTATGTCAATGAAAATAATTCCCTCTGATACCACTTTTTAACGTCCCGGTTCCGGGTGCCACTCTATGGGTGCCCCAAACCCGGTTTGCCACATGACCTCAAGCGCGTTTCCCCAAATGCCAGAGGTTGCTAGCTAGCACCGAGGGCCTAGGTCTGATAGTGGGAAAATAATGCCCTCATTTGTTAAATTGTATTGCAGCGGAATATGATAATAACATACAACAACAACAGAAGCAGTAAACCATACACAACTGAAATAAATAACTGCAGTAAATATAACCAACCATTACATAATGAAGCAACATGCAACAATTATATGAAAACAGCTAGAACATGTTACACTACAATACAATACAATATAGAGTACAATTATAGGAAAGAAAAATAGAATATCCAGTGGCATCGTGAGCCTGGGCACGGTCCCATGCCCTTCTACACTTCAGCAGCACACAAGTACCTATATAAGGACACTTTCCCTTATCTACTCCTGCAGAAACATAATCTATTTGGGCCAAAAACCATGGCCCCAATAGGGTGTGAGAAATATATCTCAGTAGGCACCCACCAAACGATCGTGATCAACTGTTTGTAGACATGCAAAACCATTGTGCATTAATAAATGCAATAAATAAGAATTGATCAAAAGTAACTAACTTAACTGTTAAATTTCCATTTAATTATTTAATTTAATGCATTTAATAAACGAAAAACACCATAGTGAATTTCTCAGTAAACAGACAGCATCCTCAGACAAACCATTTCTCACCCTCAGGTAATCAGAATCTCGCCCTCAGGCATAACCGAATCTCACCATCAGGCTTAGCTGAATTCTCACCCTCATGCATAAGAAGTGTCGGCCTTATGAACAGAAGTCCATCCCTCGAGAACAAATGTTTTCCCTCATGAAAAATAGAACATCGCCATCAGGCTAATACAATCATTCCCTCAGGCTAATCCAATCATGCCCTGAGGCTAATACAATCACGCCCTCGGGCTATAGAAAACACTGCCCTCAGACAAAAGTAACCGAGTAATTCCCATCATTCAAAAATTAAATTTAAACACAATTAATTTCAAGGTAAAAGTAATGCATAATGAAACATGGAATACCCTCATGTATCCTGGCCAAAAAGCTAAATAGAGGAACTCACCCCTCGGGATGGTCTTGGATCCAAGCAGTGATCCCAAGCATCATTATAATAACACATTTATTTACCAATTAAATTATAGGTATTTAAAATATCCACAACCTCAGCCACACGACACCCCAAATATTGGTTCGTAGACCAAAAGCGCACAAAAGACACAACAATTGGAAAATAAACACCAATCCACCTACCATTAACACCCACGAATGATATACGCGAACGAAGATCATTGATTCGTCCAAGAACGCCGTATATCTGAGGTAAAAGAAAAATCGTATTAATGGAAATAACTCCTGTTAGGGGAAGAATTGGTAGGAACTGTTTAAGGAGACTGGAGATCATATCAGTACGGTTCCAACAGGATCGTCCAAGGCGGAAACGGATTCCCAGTGAATGCTCGGAGCATCTCCAAAGGTTCGGCCTCCTCCCCCGAGCTCCCTCTTCCGTTCAAAGCATTCCCTGTGAACATGGGAGGCTACTGCCCATTTTAATCGAATAAAACAAATTACACAGCATGTACTTCTGAGTAAACAGCAAGTACTTCCCATTTTTTTTAATTATTAATATGGAGGCTTCCTGCCAGCATGGAACTGTTTATCTGCTGACATGACTACACGGTGTGGCTCCTTGAGTACACGGCTTGTTCAGTCGCACACCTGGCCACTGCCTTAATATTCTCCTGCAGACTAACTACATGGTGTGTAAGGTACCACTACACGGTGTGTACTTAGTTCCTACACCCTTCACCACCAACACGACCACATGCCCTGTGTACTCTTTCCGCACATCCAAAAGTACACGGCGAGTGGAAAAAGTACAGGGCATGTACTTTCCAAATTTTGGGATTTTTCCCATTTTCCTTATTTTCTTAAAAACACTTAAGGAAAAGAGAAAAAAAGGAAGCCTGTATCTAAAAAATAAGAACCTGGTTCTTACATTTATCATATTATTTAACCATTAGAACTTATTTGTAGTAAATCATTCTAAAAAACGAGATTATAATAAATACAACCCATACCTTAGGTCCACCTTTTATTGATCATTTTGAAACACTATTATAAAAAATATAGGATTATTATAACTATTATTCCAGAACCATACTCATATATATATTAACATATATGATATATTCTTAATGTTTTATCTCTGTTCTATTAAAATTTCTATATTAAAATCTTCGTTCTAGGTGATATTTTATTTCATTTTCATGTATGTTTTTGTTTTCAAGTTCTAGAATATCTATTTTAATCGATGTTGCATCACACAAAAAAAATTAATAATTTTATAATTATCATATATATTTATTATATATATATATATATATATTTATTCATCTATAATGGTTATAAATGGAAATATTAATTACACTATTCATGTTGAAGGTAAGTTGTATATACGCAAGAACACTATTATCATTTTTTAATGGATAGAAAGAAAGAAAGATAAATTTTAATTAAAACTTTAAATATCATTTTTTATGAGATATATCATATATATCTTATATATTCATCAAATGCATCCACATATTAATCCAGGTAAATTATATATTAAAAACGAATTACATAGCTTCGATGAGGTGGTAGCCTATACATATGCAAGAGACAAGTTATAATTTCTCAAATGGTAGGATGGTATGAAAGTATAAGTGATATTATAATTATAAAAGTATAATTGTGTCATAAATATAATATCTAAATTCTAAACCCATCATATTTCACATCCATAAAAGTAGGTGATGGAAAAGGAAATATATCTCTACAAGGAGATGATAATTCATATATATGCACAAACAAGATTTTCACTACCCATTTGATATGAAAAAGGTTTTATAGTAGATATTTAATAATCATAATATATTTTTAATATATTTACAATTTTTTAATTTTTATTTTATAAAAAATATACCGGTTTTTTTGTAGGTAAAATAAAAATTTAAAAGGACTTACTCAGTCAAAAAGATTACCTCTTATTAGAAATGAATCTTTTATATTTCCAATAAAGTTATATAAGGTTGGTATTTATGAAATAAAAAATTGTATAGAATGTGTCTAGGGATGTAAAGATGATAAATTAGAGGATTATGGTTCATATATAAGGATAAATGTGGTGTAGAGAATATAAATAAGGGTTTCCCTTTTATAATTGAATAGTGGGGCACTCTTGGAAATTTGTAAATTTTTTAATTATTATAAATTGATTTTAATGTTAAAATGGATAAAAATTGATAAAATTTGAATATATATATATTATGAGTATAAATAATCTCATAAAAAATATGGATATGTTTGGTCAGATTTTTATCCATATATTTTAGTTTTTAACCCTTATAATCCCTTTTATAAATTACCATAATATTAAATATTTCTAACATTTAAGAGTTAATAATGTTATAATAAAATAAAAAACCCATAAATGGACCATTTTTATTTTTAAAACCATATCCCATTCATTTGTATGAATATACTGTTTTATGAATGTTATATCATTTAGTGGAAATTATTTATTATATAATACCATTAATGTCATTTTTAAGACTATTCATTTAATTTAACCTTATTGATTATGATAAAAACGATTAATTAATATATAATTATTTAAAATAATTCTAATATATTATATTGATCTATAAAATTCATGGTACATAATAACACATTAAAAATAATATCACTTTTAGTATTTTTAATATTATTTATTATTTTATTATTAAATATAGATACACTACATTGGTGTTTCATGTGAAATTGTGGCCATTATATAATTACTATAAAAATAAAAATAACAGTATATTCGTAAAATAATTTCATTGATGTTAATATAGAAACTTATATTCATTCATATATTTATTATGTTACAATGTGGAAAAATGTGACATAAAATATAAAGAGAGGGGAATTTTATAACATTATTTTAATAAATATTACATAGTTCCTTTTCATGGAGAATTCTAACAAGAAATATTGAATTTAGAACCTATGTTTATACGGGTAGAATTATATTCACATGAAAATATTTGTATGAAAAATTATGGTCATAGCACTTAGTTTTACATAAGAATAACTAGATCTAACCTCTATTGAGGTGATAAATTTTACCAAAATTTATATTAATATTGACCAATAATAAATGGGTACTATTTTAAAAATTTAAAACTCTTGATTATAAATATATTATAAATTGTATGTAATTCATCATTTAAAAATGTAAAAAATTAATTTTAATGTTTGAGAAAAAATGTGATGAAAATAACTTTTTATAAAAATTACATTTTCAGCATAAAAAGAGATTAATTATTTTCTTATGAATAATATAAAATATTAGATAAATTTTATACATTTTAATTGAATAAATAATATAAAAAATTTATTATAATTATTCACTTATAGTGATAAATTTAATTTATTAGAAAAAAAATACATTGCGTACATAAATATGTATTTTTAGATATCATTTATTTTATTTTCAAATGTTTTTTATTTTAACATATAATTAATTTATAACTAATTAATTCATTTTTAAAAAATTCATTCCATATATTTTAATAATTTAGTTAGTACTTTTCATAACATTCAATGTAATGGTTATGTGATAATAATATTTTAATAATATGTTTGAGTTCGTCTAAAATCATTATTCTGTGTAACACATGAAGTCGACTAAATTAAATTTATTTGAAAAGAATTTTTCATAAAATATAGGGGTGTTTCATTTGACACCCTGTAAAATATGTGGACCCTCAATATTCTGTTACCATGATACCCGATAATAATGATAAATATGTCTCATCATATCCTCTGGTTCCCATGAAGATTGATCAAAATGGTAGTTTCACCATAGAAATCATACAATGTGAGTAGTCTAATTTCATTTAATTTTTTCTATATTATATATAATCACTATAAATTTTTCTTCATAATAAGTATATTTATCTTTTTGAAGGACCAATTATTTTAGTTCATGTAGAGGACCGTGAGTATACTTCCTCAAGAGATTTTAGTGGAACTCATCAAGAACTTGAGAGAGATTAAGTGGGAGATCTCATCAATATGATATAGTCCTGATACAATAAATAATTCCTTAAAGACCAATGTAGCTATGTTTTTTTACCATAATTAAAAATCTCATCACCCACATCCAGGGATATATTTCAACGAATATATTGTCAAAAAATTCAATCACTATATCTTTCTAACGATTTTCAAAATTATATAACTTGGAGATTCAATAATCTGATTTTTAATGGGTCAAAAAATATTTACAATTTCATCGTCTATATAATGTCCCAACAACTATATTTATCTTGAAAAATTATATAATGTTGGATTTAGAACATCCTACAAAATATGGGATAATAAGGATCTATCATAATTCTAGATTAAATTATATTATTTTAATAATATTCCACTGATTCATTCTTTTGATCCCAAACACTTATTAAATACATATTTATTGATCACACCATGAATTATAGTGTTTTAATAGTCCCCTTAGGAAAACCACCATTTTATGTATGTTATGTCGTGCTAAAATATAACTCTATATCTAGAGCATGTTGATGGATTCTACAAAACATTGAGGTAATCCTCAGATATTCATTACATAAAATTGATAGTGTTACACCACGAAATCATAAAAATTTTATAATTTATAAATAATAAAATTGATCAAGAGTTATATATTCACTAATGAATATCAATTGTGTTGAAATCATAAGTTTATCTACTATAACAAATATATTATTTACCCATTATATTGTTTGGGGGTGTCTAATGAAAAAATCAATGTGGATTTCTTCGATTTAAATTATATAAGGTGTAATGGTTGTAACAACCCCTTAGATTCATGAATATCAAATATAACTTTCTAATATAATATGCATTAGGAAACATAATCTTATATGTCACTCTTCATGCAATCCCACAAAAAATATTATTTCAAACCCCTATATGTATTCATACTTCGTGAATGAATAGAGAATTATGAATGATGAGTTTCATATAATATATATATCATAAAAATTATTTACTAAGAGACTTGTACATGGTTTATAATCCTTATTATTACATCATAATCAATGTAGATATTTTGAATCTTTCGCACCTTCTTTTATAGCTCTATATCTTCATTCAACACGTCATTAATCTTCCGTCGGATAGATGGGAGAAAACACATTTGATAATGAGAATATCTATTCCCCAACATCATTAATTCATGATCAATCATTTGTCATCCCAAAATACCAAATATTTTGTAATCCTCGTAATTGATAAGCTATCCCGATCCTTTTGACTATGACCATATTCCATCATGTTCAATTTTCATGGGAGGTTATTCAATGAGAAGTCATAATATTTAACCATCATGTACCATATTATTTTGATCAGGTTCAGATAGTGTTCAGTAAAAATTGATTTTAATGATTTTTGATAATTATATATGTCACATAATTACTTTTATTGATAATTTATCTATGTATTTAAGTAAAAAATTACATCAACTAACTCTAAATCATGATTTTGGTAATTTTTTCTTTGACCTTGAATTGTTATGAGGCATAATATATAAACACATTGTTCTTCATGGGGAAACATCCATTTATTTTCATTTATACATCACTATAGATCAAAATCCATTATACGGTATATGGTAGTATACCCTTAGATACACTGACTAACATTCTCTCCAATTACAGAAAACATCCATCGCCTTCATCCCTCTAATGATGTTTGTAACACCCCGATATTTTATGAACTATATTTTATTAATTTCATTTATGGAATATGATGTATGTTACGCCATTAATATATTGCGCTATACACAACACCACATTATCTTTCATTATACATAACACTATACACTAATTGTTTTACACAAGCATTCATGTTCTTTTGATATAATTAATTTCACACAACACAATGTATATATTTTTTAATGGAATACAATTACAATGTTAGGATTATGTTAAATGTTACACAAAAGGAAGAATTCACTATATGAATGATTGATATGCCTTATATTACACGCATGATCGACCTTCCTCCATAGCTGGTGTTGTATGCAATACATAGTATCACTAAAAAATGATATATTTTTAAATATTTTAATAAATAGAATATAAAATAGATACTATGAATATAAATAACCTCATTTTAATTTTTATATAACATCAAAAAAATTTTCTAGACATGATAGAACATTAAATTCAATTTTTTGGATACAAATGTATTATTCAAAAAACGCAGTTTCACTACCTTTTATTGGTTCACCGATTCGAAATGTAGTTTTAAACACTTTTATAGATTTTTATCGACATAATAAACTATTTATTTTGAAGTAGGACATCATAATTTACATTGGTTAACTTTTTGGTATTTTTATGATAAAAGTAATATTTTAATTAATAGTGAAATATAATGCATTTTATTTCAAAACAGTCAAATCATCTATATTATTTATAGAGTTAGATTATGTTTTTAATTGTTTATAATGTTTAGATGTAATATATATTTAAAAATTAATCCAATTTTGGTTATCAGTTGTAATTTCCCATTTAAATTGTATAGAAACACATGTCAATGTTTTGATAGTTTTAACATCTTAAAAACCCACTTTATGGTTTTGACATGAATAATTATTTTTAAATTAATTAATTCCACTTTTATGTTTTGAATTTTAAAAAATTCATTTAATATTTTTTATCCTTGGGAATAAATTATATAAATAGATTACTTTTATTTTTTTGATATTATAAATAGTATTTAATGTAATGTTTATTTAGCACAGTTTAATGTAAATTAGACAAACAAACAATATGATAAAGATAAAAAATTTATCCTAACACATGGAAAATACAGTTAAATTAAAATAATGTATACATATATCACTATAGTGTCGGAATGTATCCATTTAACATATTTAATTCCATGAAATTCATATATTTATAATTAAAACAAATGAAAGTGAAAACCTGTCACTATCTTATTTCTTATAAATAAAATAATTTATATATAGTGATAAACTCCATAAGACATAGAACATAAATAGTATCCAGAAATATAAGGAACTTATCTACATCATGAGAATTTATTTTTAATTTTTTAATACTATATAATTAACATTAATGATGACACAATAGTGATATTGTAATTATTTTATTCATTGAAATATCATAAAAATGGTTTTTAAAAAATAAAAATAAATATCATTTCTAGTAAATAATGTTCACCGGGAATTTTATAACTTCATTTGAAATTTTAGTAGTGTATTAAATATTTTTTTCAGTTTTTATTCTATGTGGATTTTATTTAATTTTAAATAAACAATTATTTACAAAATTGACACAGTTTAATTTTTTTAAAAATAACATGTTATTAAATTTTTTAAAAATCTCAAAAAAATTCAAAATTATAAAGTGAAAATTTTATAGTTTAAAATGTCATAAATTATCAAATATTTTAATTTTTAAAGCATATAAGTAAATATTTATAAACATTTTGTAATTATAATATCATTACCATAAATAAATAAAATAGATTAAATATGGATATATCAAAATGATAATGTTTAAAATCAAATAAAAATATATAAGTGTGGTTTGTTGAAATTATTTCTAGTCATATTCATCATAACATATAAATAAATGATTTTGGGATAAACATGTAGAGAAAATATTTTATAATAAATTAATATTTCAAAGATTAATAATGTGTCCCTCCTCCCTCTTATAAAAGGTCACAATATTTAATCACATACTCATACCTTTAAATCCATATTGATTGTAAATGCACTTCTCAAATAAGATACCAAGATCAATATATTCCTCTTAGAGGCCACATTTTGAGCCTAAATCCATCCGTTGGGGGCCATTTATGCAAATCAAAATGATATACTTGAAAAAGAGGTAATTATTTTATTGCCTCATTCAAATTTCATTTTCTCTTCTACATAATTTTATTTTACTTATTCCATAATAATGTAATAAATAAAGATTATTTTAATTTATGATTCATTATTATAGTTATGTTTTAACCTTATACCACTTTTTATCCATACCATCAATAGCAATATCATTATGTGTGTGTGTGTGTGTGTCTTACCATCTCCACATCGTGGTGTAAATGTTATTAATCGATACATAATATGGATCAGTATATTGATGAGTATAATGGATGAAAATAATCATTATAACAAAGTAAGTATTCTATTGAATTCATATACCAACCAATTCCTACTATTTAACAATTAGGGGAATATTATTATTGCTGGTGTATCTGCATGGCTTACAGCCTCCAAGAGACGATGGGATTCATTCCCCATATTAACTATTCAATAATGATTATAATGTATATATAATAAAAAATAAACAAATAAAGGAAATATTTATTCTGCTATATATATATATGTCATTTAATTTCATCTAATCTATTAAATAAAAAAAATGGAAACAACATTCACGCATATGTATGATCTACCATCTCCATTAATGGTGTTTTCTAGTATCAAGTATATATCTATTATATATATTCATTTACTAAATATATATGATATATAAAAAAAATTTACATTAGGGATATATTTAAATCATGATCTAATAAATAATATAACGAATAACATGTCAAAACACATATGATAAATAAAATGATTATTACCAAAAACATTGCATTAACATTTATTAGATAAATGATCACGTAATATGAATTCATAAGTGATTCAGATATGATATCATAAATATTATTATTGATCTGTTACTAGTAAATAATATTTTTAAGCACACAATATATGAGTTTCAGATACATACAATTCAAATAAGACCAATGTTAAAGGATAACAATGCATGTATCATTTTTATCGAAGATTGTTTAATCGTATGTATTTATTATAGACATTATTATCACCCATGTAAATGTTTTCTAAATTTTTTTCATATGATATTTATATTCTTATATGTATTTTTTAATAAATTTGTATACATTTTTTACTTTTATTACATGGTATGGAAGAAAACAATCTTTTGTTTACCATACTATGTACTTTTTTGTCTTTTTAGAAAAATCACGATGAGAAAGCTTTTTATCTTATATAACATGAATAGAATTTTCACAGTTTCATGATTCCTTATTTCTATGTATCTTCATCAACCCCATTTCTTATTTATTTTTATATATATTCATTAATATTAAAATTGAATGTCGTCTGAGAAAAAAATTGAAGAAGATAGAATAATTTCCACAAAATTGAATTTCATGTGATTTCTAAAAACTATTTTCCATCTAATATGAAATTCATTAAATGGGGTTATCCAATTTATTATTATTGGTTTCATGATGGAATTTTATTTAGGAAATGGATATTTTATATGAATTATGACGGAATTATGTTTAAGAATACAGTTTTATTTATAGTTTTATAATATAGATAATTTTATTATGTTTTTGTTAAACACATAAGAATGGTTTCATTATGAGATAGGTAGGACCTATATCTTCCTCCAATTCACTGGTTAAAGATTTAAATATCATGATATCGTTATGTCTTGATGAAAAACAAATTTTATTCAGTAATACAAGGCTAGAATGAAACTTATATCTAGTTTAGTTATACATGGGTGGAATGGAAAGTAAATATTGTTCATTGATACGTGGATGGAAAAAAAACTTAACATGTATCATTAATGGCCTTTTTCTACTATGATCGTTTTAGCATCAATTCATTGTATATAATGGAAATCATATTATATGATTATTTGGTTTGCAAAATTCGATGTTTTTTTCAAATGCAATTTATCATGGTTAATTTACATTTATGATTTATGCCTTACATACTGCCAATATTTATTTTCTGACTCGCAATTTTGAAATTTATATTTTATGTTCATGTTTTTAAATTAGTATTTTTTGGTTTGTTATAGGATTTCGATGTTTTCCCGAACTAAGCGTTTGAGCTCACTATTGTTTTCATTTACCTAGGATATAGAGAATGGATTTAGGTAGGAAACCAAAATGTAATGATCATTATAGGAGATGACTATGATCTTACACCATGTTAGATGATTATGTTCCTAGTTTCCAATGTCAAAAAAACAATACGTTCTATGGGGTTATATTTGTGTAATGTATTAATTATTACGAAAATGAAATTTCATTTCCATGTACGTCAATCATGGGTCGAAATAGTTGGGATCATAGTGATGGATTAGTTAAAAATTGGAAAATAGGATGCGAAAACATTATTGATATCCCTAGACATATTTCTACGATATGTCTAGGAATTTCCCTAAGGGTGTGACTAAATATAGGTAATGACCCTAGAAATATTGTAATGATGATGAATAACAATGTATTAAACCTAAGACGTTAGATATTGAATGTACTTACCATTATTATGTTATTTTTGAAGTATGATTTATCCCTCTCACACTATTTTTTCATCTTTAGTTAATGGCAAGAAACTGAAGGAAGTAGTATAATAATCATTGGACTAGGAAATGGAATGATTTTCCGCATGTATTGCCAAATGTTGATGGATATGAATTGATAAATCTTATTTTTATACTTACACAAGTTATGAGTCATTCTGGAATTCTAAATGAGAATAGAGGTGAACAACATTCTATTGAGTCCTTCAGTTGTGAACTTCCACCATATATTAGTCTGTGTTCTGATCATATTGTTCCTGACAATGGATCAATGGAATTGAAAAGATATTTTCCATCCTTAACAGTTCAGAAATGTAAAATTCATTTTGGGAATTAATCATTTATAAGGAAAAGAGGTCTAGTGTTCAACTCTAATTATAAATACACAATAGAAATATGAAGTTAAATCCATTGAATGGGATGAGTTAAATTACATATTTATCAATAATGACATAAATCATATACATTAATCCATAGGGGATAATGAGTTCCATTAGCTCAAGAAAATTGAAGATAAATCATTCAGTACATATATGGAATCTTTTACAAGATATACAATGTATACTTCTAGAATAATATTTCAACTAGAACGTAAAGTTCATCAATTCATCAGTTCCTTATAACCTAGTTTTCAAAGGGAATTAGTTATAACACACTTTAGTAGCTATGAAGAGATTCTATGTTGTTCTAGAAAGGTAGATATAGTTACTAGTGTTACATATCAATTTTATGGTTTTGAACAGAAAAGAATGACGGAGATAAGGGAAAATATAAAAAAATTGTGAAAAGAATATAAATGTTTCCTTATTCTCAAAGTGTTGGAAGAAGAATGGCGTAGAATGTTTAAAAGGGAATAGAAAACATTTCATGTGTGGAAAATAAGGTAATTAGGCAGCTGGGTTATGAATTAATGGGAAAAGGATACTAATGATGCGAATAAAGAAAAGAATATAGAGAATACACCACGAACACTTCAATGCTACAAGAAAAAGGAAATTGGTCATTAGGATAACCAATGACCAAAGATAAGGGTTAATAATGATTGAACTTTGAAACATCGTAGGAAAAATAGAAAGGGAATTCACATGTAGTAACTATTGGTGTTATTGATAATGAGAATTAATAGGTCAAATGATTAATTTTTTATGTAATTGGATTCCCAAATTTTATTCTTTAAGCTCATTTATAGTTATATGGAATAATGGAATAACTATATATTGGACCATAGGGGTTATGGATAAATATATGGTACTGATTACCATGAAAACTGATTGAAATATTTTTTTAAATAATGTGATATGTGAATAATGAAGGGATATGGGGATAATGAGACGATTGATAGTATTAATGACCTCATGAATAATATAAGGAAATGTGATATCATTGTTTGAGTATATAAAATTGTTTTTATTTTTGGTGTGCAGAAAGAGTTAATTATGATAGAATATATGTTTTCAGTTAGGATCTATGTTAATTCATGTTATTATCATGTTTCAATAGAATACAAGATTAATGTATCCTTCTGTTTGAAATGTTAAATCCATTAACTACTATTTGGGATATGTGGGATAAATTTTATATTTATTAAGTTCACATTATTCTAATGTTTTATAATTTTTTTATTGGATGAATTTTAATGTTATCCATTTATAGATATTATATTCAATATTCATGTTGATATTTTATATATTAATGTATAATATCTTTATAGGTGGACTTATTCATTGTTTGAAAATATGTTATAACCTGTTTTTGAGATAGATTAAATTTCCTATCATTCTATCTCATGATCTAAAATTATTTCAAGAAATATTAAAGAAACATAATTAAATTAAATAAGAGATGAAGTGGAAATTGTTCAAGGCATGAAAAATCACTAGATTATATAAAAATAATGTAATTATTTTTTATAATGCTGGAATTTAAATCATTAGGGAAATGACCTTGAAATCCAATATTGATTTCATAGTATATTCTTTTCTGATTAATCAGATGGTCTCTTAAATCATCACAAATTTATGGATTTCTTTTTTGTAACTATTTTTATCCTTGTTCCATAAAATTATCCATTAGAACATGACATTTATATTTCCCTTCATATCCATTTTGTCAATTCCCAACTATCTTATAATATGTGTAAACCTAGGATGAGTTACATTGGGAAACTAATATGTTAATAATGTTCATTTTAAAAATGATGTTTTAGAATTCAATTATACAATGGGGGTTTCTATGAATGAATCATTATTGTAGTAAACCAATTACAACCCCAAAAAATTTCTTAGGAGGAATTCATTTTAAGGGGGGTATGATGTAACACCTTGAGATTTTATGAGATTGATTATTTTTAACTTATTCTATGAATTTTGTATTATGATACACATTAATTCTCATTCACTATATGCATAACTTTATTAGCTTCCAGTATACACAACACTATACATGTCTTGTGTTACACACAATTTCATGATTTGCTGATAGAATTCTTTTCACACAACAGTGATTATATATTTTCTTCAATGTGTAAATTAAATATGTTAGGATTATGTTATATGTAACAAAAAAAATAATTCAGTACACAAAACTATGACTTTTCATACATTACACACATGAGTATTCTTCCTTGATATCTTGCCTTATAGTCAATACCATGTTTCTCTAAACAATGATATATTGTTGAAATAAAATTATTTAATGAGATATAAACTGTCCATTATGTATAATATTAAAAATATTTTGAATTACATATAAAATTAATATTAATCTTATGTATATTTTAGATATGATATAACAAAAATTGTAATTATTCAAATAAAAGAATTATTATTAATAAAAATACATTTTTGTCTCCTTTTCACAGTGCACAAATTTTAAATATTTTTTTAACAAATTTATATATTTTATATATAAAAAACATCTTATTTGGAAACAAGGCATCCAAATTAACATTGGTTGATTTTTATATATTTTCAAGTAAAATTTATATTTCAATGAATAATGAAAAATAATCAATTTTAATTCATATTTTCCTTTACATAAAATTTATTTTTATACATAGATAATACATTTAATTTATTATAATGTGTAATTGGACTATATTATTCCCATTTAATCCAATGTTGGATATTTTTTGTAATTTCACTTTTATATCTGACATAAACAAATGTCATTCTTTTTATAGTTTTTATTTCTTAAAACACATCTTTTTGGATTTGACAATGAGAATTAATTTGAAATTAATTAATTCAATACATATTTGTTTTTAATTTTGAAAATGGGATTCAATATTTGGAATAATTTTTTCAAAATTATGTAAATATGATACATTTATTTTTTGGTATATTTTGAATGCTAACGAAAATAATTTTTATTTATCATAGTTAAGAGTAAATCGGGTAAATTCTGGTAACCAAAAATATTAAAATGATAGAAAAATTATACTAATACATAAAAAATCATGTTGTATGAATTAATGTAGACCAATAACACTTAATGGTCATAATTGAACCATTTAACATACATATTTTTCATGAATGTTAGGAAGGTATAGTTAAACCATATGAAATTAACAACATGTCAATCTCATATTTCTTATGATTATAATTATTTTTAAAATGGTGATAAAAATTATAAAAACAGAACATAAATAATATCCTAAAATATAATGAAATCGTCGATATCATGTAAATTTATTTATAATTTTTATAGACTTTATAATTACCATTGATGATGATATAATAGAAATGTAGAAATTACATTCTTTATTGAAAAATAAAATAAATGGATTTAAATATATTTAAATAAATAACATATTGAATAATTAATGTCTCCCACGAATTTTATAGGTAACTATGACATATTAGGAGTGTATTTGTAACGTCCCGGACCCGGCTGCCACTCAACCCGAGCCCCGAGCCTGGATGGCCACATGACCCCTGACTCGTCTCCCTATAGGCCAGGGGCTGTCGATTAGCAGCGGGTGTGTAATAGTAAGTCAGTGGGGAGACTATACATCCATGTCAGAGAACAGAGCGGAATAGAATCGAAGTAATAGAAAAGAAGAAGCCCAAAAAATGGATAAATATGAGATAAGGGGAAACATACAAACCAAACAATAGAAGTAAGGAAACCCTAATATATATACAAAAGCCTCAAAGGCATTGTATGATACAAAATGGATCATGGCATGATGATACAAAGGAAAAAAGAAGACAATCATGAAATGTAGTAATACAAAAAAAAACAAAATTAGTCCACAAGCATCCCTATCCAAGCTCGGTCTTCTGCTCTGGAATTCTAGCTAGGAAATATATATAGACATGAGAAACTTGAAACATGGACTTTTCCCCTACTAGTACATGTAGCAGAAAAGACTATGCGGGTTCCTAGGGGGCCGTCAAGGTAGGGTGTGTGAAAAGTCTCAGGAGGCCACCACAAATGGTGACTACCTGTATACCAAAAAGGTTGATCATATGTAAATAATGTGTAATAGACTGCAAGAAAATAATGAAAAGTAAATAGCAGCCTTTACTTTGAGGTTCCGGAAGGACAACTGGCGGGTGTAATTGCTTCATCTCATATATGGTATGTCTAAATGAGTCACCTACTTTTTTAGAGATAGGTATATATATATATAAATATATATAATAAATTGCGTAGGACCTGGATGGAACTCACGGAAATCCTTTACCCAGGGGCAGCACTATTGATCCTACCCCTAGCCCAACCTTGGGGAATCTCTCATAGTCTATCCCCGGCCCAAAGGCTTAATAATTATTCAAGGGAGCTCTCAAAATCTATCCTTAGCCTGAAGCCGTAACATAGGGGAGCTCTCACGGTCTACCCTTGGCAACAAGTTGTATCGTTTAATTGGCAGAGCATTCACAGTCTTCCCCTATCCCGAAGTCATATCATAGGGGAGCTCTCACCGTCTACCGCTGGCCCAAAGCATAATCATTTAATTAGAATAGGTTATAAGACATACACTTCTTATAACATTCATATCAATAAAATATGGCATTTCCATCTCACAATATCACATAATAACATTTCATGAAAACAAGCATTTAATATAATAAAAGGGCTATAGGATAACTCATCCTATCCAAGACCTAACCAAACCATCCCATTTCCCTCACATGGGAAATGGATTTCACGACATATACATATGGTCCGAAGCTGAAAAAAAGGATAAAACACAAGGTATAACACATATGGGTGTCCATACTAGGGTCATACAGTACCCAAACACCCAAATGAGGGTAGTTCCCATAACCTCTTATCACAAGGTTCATTTATACAGTAAGCTGTCAATAATAATAAGAGTTTTGGCGAAAAGAAAACATCGGAATGATGGTATAAACCCGAAAAGACGAAAACCCAAAATGAAAACCACATGACTACAAAGCTTAGGGCTATAGACGTAGGATCACTTGATATCTATCTAATATTCCCAATAGGTTATGAGATATCTGAGTTCTAGTCCAATGCCCTGAAAAAAGGGTATATAAGCCTGCATCAAATTAGCACATCGGAAGGCAACATTTTCTGAGGAATAAGTGGTGTGTTAGGTAAGACTTACCTTGGCATTTCCACTACATCCTTCGGATCAAGGATCGAACTCCACAAAAAGGATCGACCAAGAGAAGAGTGAGAGAGGGTTTTGGAGCTCAAAGGAGGCTCCCCTATGGTTCTGTCCATGGGTAGGAGGAAGAGAAAGTGATTTTGGCATAAATATAATGTAATGGAAAAAGGTAAATTTACATAGATCTGGGTTGCATGGTTTAGGTACACAGTTTACCAAACCATGCGAAACTGTGTTCACCTCACTGACTCTAGAAATAGGGTCCCATGGATTATGTGCACGGTTTACCCAAACCGTGCGCAAACCGTGTGCACCTCCCTGCTTCCAGACCAAAGGCCACACAGTTTACCCAAACCATAAGCAAGCTATGCGCAGGCCGTGTGGCCCTTTCTACAAGTCCATCATTCAATATCCTAGGCTACGAACTAACCCCAGACACTCCCCTGACAATCCATAGGATTTTACACCATTCAATCAAGATTAAAGGAAATATTTGAAATCAAAACTAATGATCTGTACCGTTTCCAAAGAGTCGAGTCATTGCAACCTCCCCTCCTTAAAGAAACTCATCCTCGAGTTGGACTTTCGAGGGTAGAGAGGTGTCACTAGCGAAAAGCTCTGGCCATTAAATCGTATATCAGCCTCCCGCTCCCCGGTCTCGTCCTGTACCTGGCCATGCTTCCCTAGCACCCACACAAGAGGAACAGACATGACTCGGAATGTCTTAATGCTCCGGTCATCAACTTGGATTGGATACTCCTCGAAGGAAGCATCCATATCCAGTTCACCTTCATCAGGCTGAAACACATGAGTCGGATCTAAAAAGTACTGGAAAAGATGAGATACGTGAAAAACATTATGCATGGCCTCATATCTCTGTGGAAGTGCAAGATGGTAAGATACTGTTCTGATCCGCATCGTCACCTAAAATGGTCCTATGAACCTCGGCGAAAGCTTACCCTGCTTCTGAATATGTCTATGCCCTAACCTGGGCGAGACCTTCAAGAAAACCTGGTCACTGCCCTCAAACTCAAGAGGTTGTCTGTGCTTGATATCATAATACTACTCTCTTGACTGATCTGTCTTCATACGCTTCCTGATAAGCTATATCTGGTAGGTAGTCTCATGCACATGTCGTGGTCCTAGAACAGCTGTCTACCCTGCTTTAAGTCAACAGAAAAGCAAGCGACAAGGCCTACCATATAAGGATTCATAGGGAGCCATCACAATGTTTTCCTGGAATCTTTTGTTATAACTAAACTCAACATGAGGAATGTGTTTCTCCCATGAGCCTCAAAAATCTAGAACACATGAACTTAACATATCCACTTATACCTGTATAGTCTTCTTGGTCTATCTGTCTGTCTGTGGGTGATAGGCCGTACTCAAAAGTACATACGTACCTAATATCTTCTGTAAACCCTGCCATAACTGAGATGTAAAACGAGGATCTCTGTCTGAAACAACCGAATGAGGTACTTTATGAAGGCTCACAATTTCCTTAACATACAGCCTTCCCTCGTTATCAACTGTGAAGGTCTCTCGCACTGGTATGAAATGCGCGACCTTCGTTAGACTGTCAATGATAACCCATGATGCATCATTTTCATGAGGTGACCTGGGTAATTCAGTTACATAATCCATAGAAACATCATCCCATTTCCACTATTAAATAGACAACGGCTGCAAAATACCATCTGGATGTTGATGTTCCACCTTCACCTACTGACAGGAGAAACAACAAGTGATGAAACCGTATATCTCCCGCTTTATGCTAGGCCACCAATACAATCGTCACAAATCACGATACATTTTGGTGATTCCAGGGTGAACTATACAAGATGAGGCATAGAAATCCTTCATCAGCTCCACTCTGATGTCTGTTGGGACCCATAGACACTCAAATAACAATAAATTATCACACTCATCTACGGTCCAATCCATAGAGGCATCATCAGTGACACATTCCCATAGGAAAATGCCTTCCAGATCTGATAACTGTCTTGCCATGACCATTTCTAGAAGACTAGACATTACTTATATGGATGAGAGAACAATCCGACCCTGACCTTCCTGAACCTCAACGTGCATCTTTGAAAAAAGGACCATCAGCATCCACTCCTTGTTAGATTACCGAACCACTTGTGATTGAGTTTTCTGACTCAGAGCATCGGCTACCGAATTTCCTTTCCCATGAGTGTAGGCCAATTCAAAATCAAAAGATTGCAGGTACTCGACCAACCTGCGCTGCCTATGATTCAGATCCCACTGAGTGAAGATATACTTGAGGATTTTGTGATCAATGAATACCAAAAAACGCTCTCCCAACAAATATTGTAACCAACAGTGTAAGGCATGAACAACCGCACCGAGATCGAGGTCGTGCGTCCGATAATTCTATTCATGAGGCGTTACCTGACAAGAACCCTACCCAACTACTTGCTCATCCTGCACCATGACTACTCCATGACTGATACTTAACACGTCCCAATAGACCATATAAGCTCTGCCCTGCTCCGGCAAGATCAGTAATGGTGCCGAAGTCAGTCTGCCCTTTAGTTCCTAAAAATATATTCCACAGGGTTCTGACCAATCAAATATCACCCCCTTTTTAGTCAAAAATGTAAGTGGTGCTGCTAGGAATGAAATGTTCTGAATGAACCACCTATAATATCCAGAAAGCCCCAAGAAACTCATGATATCAAAGACGTTATTGGGCTACTCACATGATACTACATCACTCACCTTCTTAGGATAAACTGAAACTCCGAACTCATAAATAATTGGACCCAGGAAGTGAACTTTATTTATCTAGAAGAGGGATTTACTAATCTTAGCATAAAGCCGATGCTCTCTTAGTGTATTAAGAACGATCTCAATATGGGCTTCATGGTCGTGTATTGAGAGTGAATAGAATATAATATCATCCACAAATACCAGCAAAAAAGAATCATTGTAAGGGTGATAATCCGATTCATAAGAGCCATAAACACTGCAGGTGCATTCGTAATCCCAAATGGCATGACATGGTACTCATAAGACCATACCAGCTCCTGATTTTTGTACGAGGTATGTCTGAAGTCCTAACATGCACAAGATGCTATCCCGACCACAAATATATCTTGGAAAACACCTTCTCTCATCATAGATGACCGAAGAGGTCATCAATTCTATGCAATGGATATCGATTCTTAATCGCCACCTGATTTAATTTACGGTAATCCACGAATAGATGAAGGGTACCATCTTCCTTCTTAGCAAAGAAAACCAGTGATCTCCAAGGTGAAGTGTTTGGATATATAAATTATTTTTCTTCCTAGTCCTCCAACTAACTCTTTAGCTCTAGAAGCTCCTTAGGTTCCATCATATATGGTGGAATGGTCACTGGTGCAACTCCTGGTACAAGCCCAATGGTAAAATTCACCTATCACACTGGAGGTAGACCAAGGAAGTCACCAGGAATGTCATATCTAAAGAACACCAATACAGGAGGATAAGAAGTGGGTTGTAACTGTTGGTCATCAAGATAAATAATGGGAGCCTCTTCCTTGACACCACGCAACGTCTGTTGTTCGGGTTTTTCTCGTGTTGCACTAAGATCCCATTATCCCTTATGCACATGTGTGTAACCCTCTGGGGATGTAAACATCACCCTCTGATGATAGCATTCAATATGTGATCTATAGGTAACTAATAAGTCCATCAAAACTATTACATCAAAACATGTCATCTCCAGAATATACAAGTTCCAAACAAAAAGGTAACCGCCCACCTAGAGGGGAAAAATATGAAAAGGGAATATTCCCTCTGAACGAATACCTAATATGGTTTCTAGCGTAATCACACTGTGATACAACTCAATGTCGAGGCTCAAACTCTATGTGATAGCCTTCGATATGAATTTGTGATAGGTGCATGTATCAAACAAAGTAGATGCCAATGTAGAGGCAACTAAAATAATACCTCATATAGTAGATGGCCCATCATATAGCTCCTACGACGTTGGCTCGACGGCATGTAACTGGATTGTACCACAACCCTGAGTCATATCCTGACTACCCTAAGAAGACCCTTCCTGTTGGTGCTGAGAGTCATATTCCTGGTTTCCTTTGCCTCTACTGCTGCCACGACCTGATCATCCGGAGATATTCCACCTGCCTGACTGAAGTGATCATGCCGATCCAACACCAGATCATTGAGTAGGTGCATATCCCTGCTCACTAGGAATTGGAGAGGAAGTCATGTAGTAACATTGATGGTGACCCATCCTGTCACAACCTCTGCATGCCACTGGGTTCCACAGAAACTGAGCCCTGAAGTGTATCTTCCTCTCGCACTGATGGAAAATATATGAACTATCTGTGCTGGGAGCCTGAAGGCTGCCTCCCCCACAAGAAAAATCTAAATGTCTCTTTCTCCATGAAAATGACCCACTGTAATCTTTTGGTGTTGAACTGCCCTGGTCCGCACTATCTGCTTCCATCAGATTCTGCTCAGTAATCAGAGCTTGTTTAAAAATCCTAGGAGTAGATGTCCACCTGAACATGTTTACCTGAGACTGGATGGCATAACTCTGCATGTCCTCAAAATTCATAGTGGCCATCAGATCATCGGCAGCTAGCGATGGGGTGAAACGCTGCAGCTCGGTGAATCAGGAAGTGTATTCTATGACTGTCGTGGTCCCCTGCTGCAGGTTCATAAAATCATTTTCATTGTCTGCTCTCAAGGTCTGGGGAGAGAAAAAGTAATAAAATAATTCATGGAAATATTCCCAGACCATGTCTCCCTACAATCTCAACTAGGTTATGACATCCAACCACCTTCGAGCAGAATCACGTAGCATATAAACAGATAATTTGACTCTCCTCTAGGGAGGAATCTTGAGATGTTCAATGATGCTCCAGATCACCTGCAGCCAAGACTCAGTAGTAATAGGTCCACTATCTCTTGAAAAAGTTGGAGGACGCTGTAATTGAAACTCGCGTGTCAACTCTGCCATACTTGGGGTAGATCGCACGCCGCCTTGAATATTATTCATCATCCTCAAGAAATACTCACGAAAATGGGAATCAATTCCCATCTCAGGAATAGAAAAAGGAGCCATGAGTGGCTCGACTGGAAGATAAATTGGAGGCTTAGGGCCCACCACCTCAGGAACGTGGTCGTCGCCGCATTCTACACACACGACTCGAGGACGTCGTGGAGGCATAACGCTATAATGGCAAACAAACATCTCAAAAAATTAAGACAACAAATTAAATGCAGAAATCTAGAAGCTAGGATAGGTATTATGCCTTCCTACCTCTATGATCACCTACCCACACCTACATGGGTTCTTATCTAAACAAGAAAACTTTCAAAATTTTCCAATCCAGTAATTTGGAATTTCCCGGCCCATAAGGGCCCATAATCCTCATGAACTGAAAGACGACACACTCATGGATGTCATTTCTCATTTACTTACGCTAATCTTGAATTTAAATTTCCTTTAAATAAAATTACTGGATTAGTTGGAATGTAATTTTCTGATCCATAAGGGCGCATGCACCTTATGATCCAATGAGTGACACCCACTAAAACCACATAATTTATCAATACACAACAAGAATGAATGGATAGCACAAAGGAACACATATAAACAAAGAATGGAAATTAACAACAAACAATTCTCACTGAAAATTTAAACATGGCATGGAACTATGCATGACCTGATCATAGTGTGCCTATTGTGATGCATGTTCTAAAGCATTGCCCTCATTTCGTTGGGTCGAACAATGAAATCCAAATCCCTACATTGAAAATCTAAATTACATCACAAAACATGTGAAACACCAAATGGTGAAATGGACTCAACAGAAAATAGCAGAATCAATAACAACATAAAAGAGGAAACATGGCACATACCACGTACATGGCTTCATGACACCCAAGAACAGCTCATGGCTACGTCCGTAAGTGTTCCCATTATCCAAGTATTTTGTCGCCAAATAGTAAAGTAAGAAGAAATAAAATCCGCTGTTACCACTTTATGACGTCCTATACTTGTATTCCCCTCAACCCGAACCCCGAGCCGGGTTGGCCACATGACCCCTGGCCTATGGGGAGGCGAGCCAGGGGTCATGTGGCCAACTGGGCTCGGGGCTCGGCTTGAGGGGCAGCCGGGTCCGGGACATCACAATATTAGATATTTTACTGAATTTATATTCAGTGCATATTTTATTTTAATTCAAATAAATGAATATTGACAAAACTGACACTACTAATATTTTAAAAAAAATCTTATTATTGAATTATTTAAAAATTAAAAAAAATCATTAAAAATTAAAAATTATATTGCTATAAATTTCATTAATTCTATAGTTATGGAAAATTTAATTCACAAAAGTAAATATTTATAACTAATTAGTATTTAAAATATTATTACAAAAATAATATTAAATAGATTAATAAACTAAAAATCAAAAAAGATAATGTTTAAAATAAAATAAAAAAGTGTCTTTAAATTATTGGTTGAGTGTATTTAGACCCATACTCATATTTGATTCAAAATAAATGTGTTTAGGAACGTTATAAATCGAAAATAAATTTATAATAAATTAATATTTCAAGACTTCCTTAATGTGTCCATCCTCCCACTTATAAATGCACACCACATATACCCACAAACTCACACCTTTAAATCCCTCTTTCTCATTAAAATACATCCTAAATAAGATCACAAATCCTTATATTCATCCTATAGGAATCACATACGGAATAATTATTTTCTTCTCCTACTTCCTCTTATTATGTCCTTTAAATAATAAAGTATCAACACCAGTGTATTCGACATGATTATATTTTATTATAATTATTATGAAACTTTATCCCTCGGTTTATCCATCCTACGAATGACAATATCATCATTTGTGCCTACGAACAACTAAACGTCTCCACACCATGGTGTAATTGTTATTCAACAATAATTAATTTGGATTGGTATGTTGATGATTATAATTGATGTAAATAATGAACATTATATTATAATTATTATTTAATATTAATATACCATCCAATTCATTAATATTTATCCATCAATATAATGGTATGGTCGCTTAAATGTATGTATGACTTAATATCTCCACGGCATGATAAGATTCATTCCCCACATTAATCATTTAAGAATGATTATAATAAATTTATAATAAAATATAGAATTATATGAAATAATAATTAGTTTTGATTTATGTATGTATATATATATTTAAGTTACTTTATTCCAATAAATTCAATATGAAAATAGAAATATCATTATTGCGTACGTACGACTTACCATCTCAATGAACAATGTATTTTATTTTTATTTGTCTTTCTATTATATATATATATGATATAAAAAATATTTTTTACATTTTTGAACTATGTAAGTCGTGATATATTTAATAATATCACAAATAAAATGTCAAAACATGTAGGATAAATAAAATAATTATTACAAAAAAACATTCCTTTTATATAGATTTGATAAAATAATGGTTAATATAATGTATTTAGTGAATCATTTATGATATAATAAATATTATTATGTTTATATTACAAGTCAATAACATGTTTAAACCCACTATTTTGTATATTATAATACATAGGAAGAATATCAGACCTAAGGTAATGGATAACACTGGAAATCACATTTTTTATATGATTATTTATTTTTAAGTATTTACAAGGGATATGTTAATCTTACCTCACATTATTTTCTAACAAAAATTCATAAAATGTTTCATATTTTTTATATGTTTATTTAATGTAATTTTATTCCTTTTTTTAATATTACAACATGGTATTGAAAAAAATATTTCTTCTATTTACCATGCAAGGTATTTTTTTTCTTTTCCTGAAATTTTTTGAGGATAATGTTTTGTTAATTTATATGGAATGAAAAAAAATTTATGGTATCATGATGCCTTATTTCAATGAATCATTTTATATTTCAATATTATATTCAAATAAATTATAATATTTTAATATTTCATGCCATTTTGATAAAAGGAAATGTTTCCGAATAATGACGTTAACTTTTTTTATGAATTAATTTCAGGTGTTTTCTCAAAATTATTTTCCATCAAAGATGAAATTCTTAGAATAAACTTATACATTTTATTAATATTGTGTTTATGATGAAATTTTATTTAATAATTCCATTTGTTTTATAGGATTTATGATGGAATGATATAAAGAAATGCATTTTATTTCATGGGCTATTCTATGGATAATGTTTTTATGTTTTGGTGGAACATATTAGATTGGATTCATTATTATACAGTTGGGACCCATATCTCCTTCCAATTTATTGGCTAATGATTTATATATCATTAGATAGACATGACTTGAACTTCATCAATATATGGTTTATTAATAAATGGATGGAACTATAAGTAAATATGGTTAATTAATACATGGAATGAATGGAAGTAAATATGGTTGTGTAATACATGGTTGGAAAGACAAGTAAAACCAATTATGTAATGGACTTTTTCCACTATTATTGTTTTGGAAGAAATTCCTTGGCTACAATGGAAATAATATTATGTTGTTATTCTTTTCATAATTTCATGTTTTAAGCCAATGATATTTTATCAAGGGTAATGTTCCTTTATGATATATGCCTTATGTAATTCCAATATTTATTTAATGACTCATGATTTTGATATTTGAACATTACGTTTTTGTTTTTTACATTCTAATGTTTATCGATTGTTTTATATTCTCCATAATTACCCTAACTGATCATTTGATCTCACACATTTGTGTGTTTTATTTTATTAAAGATATAATGATTGTTGTTATATTGGGACAAAAGGGGAAGTTATTTATTTGAGATATTGAAGTTGTCTAACCAAGATATAATATTACGATCCTTGTTTATAAAGAAACTAATATAATATGGTCCTTGGGTGTATATTTGATTCATGTATTTATAAATCAGAAAATAAAATTTTATGTCATCGTACATCATGCTTGGGTCACATTAAAATTAGATCCTTTATATGTTAACATGTTGAGTTGTTTTGGATGCATTGAAAAAGTATCCATAAGACTCAAATATGATCATTCCACACCGAGAAAACTACATATATCAGTCACAATTATTGGTCTAGGAAAATTTTCAAAAACGTCAATCATTGAAGGGTCTATTGATACACACTCAATTGATATTATATTTCCAACAATTAAACACTATGAATCCAAAATTCAAACTTGTTACAGTTTTTATAAATCATCCCATTCATTAAGGTATTTAGAAATGTCCTTCTATGATCTCTCTTCTTTTCCATTCAAATAAATATATTATTATTTCATCTATAATGACTAACAAAAAAAATAATTGAATTCTAAAAATACTCTATTAATTAAATCCATGAATATAGCTGGAAAATTGGTAGGACCAAATGGAATCACAATAAATTCATAGTATCCATACCTTATACAAAATTTTGTCTTAGTTATATAAACCTTATGAACCATCAACTGATGATATCCAAAGTGAATATAAATCTTGGAAAATTATAAATCATTTCACATTTGATCAACCAATTATCATATGGTGTAGATGCTACTTTTTATAAATATTGATACTGTTATGTTATCAATAATTAATGAAAAGTATCATCGATACATCATTATTATTAACAAAAAAACAGGTGCTCCACAAGGAGAACTGCATTCCAAAATTAATACCTTCAATGATTCTAATGGATTTTCCAATAAATTAATGAAACTCATTCGATGAAATACTATATGCACTTTTGAAAAATAGTGCATCATCAAATATGAGTTCTATTGAAAAAATAACATCATGATTCCATAGAAGACAATGAAATTCATTGATTATGTTTTCAATGAACCCCTCAACAATAATTATATTGTGATGTTTAGTTTCTCTTAAATAATATGATTTAAATCCGAATTTTTATTAGGAATCATGAAACATTCAATGGATGTAATTCTTATCGGATGTTATGTTTTTTTGACACACTCATAGATAATCATTGGATTGTTCTTAATATCAATAATAACATAAAAACCACTGAAATTGATGTGGAATTTAGGAAATTAAATCCAATATGTTCCTAAAATAACATCAAATTTATCTGGTGGAGTAATGCTATGAATTACCGGAAACAAAATCCCAAAAAATCAATTGGCAAAGAATGATAGACATGGAAAGTGGTCAACATACCATTATGGGGTTTTAATACAAACCCAATAACTCATTATTCTTGTCGTATTATGTTACGCATAGTAATGTATTTAGAAATAAAAGTGTGTTAAATTTTGTAATAAAACAATACATTAGAATTCTAGAGAGGATGGTAACTATACCCTTCCATGCATCATCATCGTGCTACTCATTAAAAAAGTGATCAAATGAGATTTACCCTTTCCAATAGTCCAAAAAGGTAGTTCATATCAATCATCATAGTTAAAAAAATATTGGTCAATTTTATGTATACTTAATCATTATAATTGAATTTAAAAACCTAGATTGTGAATGTATTATTATGTGGTTCTTTTACCCTATTCATATCATTATCTATCTTCTTCAGATAACATCAGTATTTTATTTACCAACGAACGTCCTTTCCACACATGAATCATTTACAAGTAATATTAATTCAATTAAATTTAAAGTTCCTTCAATTTATTTAACATAAAGGAAACTCATAATTTTATCACTTTGGTTTATATAATTTTCGTTGACATATTTTTTTTTTCGGGTAAAAACCATTTGATTGATGGGTAAATTCAATCGTTAAATCCACCTTGATAAAACATCTAATGATTTATTTATAGAAACCAATGTCCATTATTCATAACAGCCTTATAAGAGTTTGTTTTAAATTATTGAATAATATATTAACCTTAATTTTATGTTGGATTATAATACCTAAATCATATCTCAAAATACAAATAAAATTTTCCGTCATGATAAAAAACATCATTTTTCTACATCTACTCAAGGAATTTATTTTTATTTATATATGAATAATACTAGGAAAATAATTATTGGGAAATAATTTCTTAAAAAAATACCACTCCACGGAGTAAAATTCTTCATATTGATTAGTGTTATTAAAAAGTGTCAACCATTGATATTCATCACCGTAACAATGAAAAAAAATTAAAACATTATCAAGATCTGAACACAGGATAATGGAAAATACCATTTCATTGGTACTAATATATTTCACTGTGACTATTGGATAAATGTACTCACTAAAACAAGTAAGGTGTTACATTAATAAGGAATCAATAGATCATAGTTTCCTTCTTTTATTATTTCTATTATAATTTATATTCTTATCTTGAGATAGTTATGTATTCCTATTATTTATATTTTTTATACTAGATCCTATAAAATTCAGTTTCTCATGAGAAAACAATTATATTTTTTGTCACATTCATTGTTAACATTTCACCTTTTTCTTCAAGCCATTCATTAAAACAAAAAACATAGTTTGATTGAAAATAATCAAAGTTGGATACTACATAATGATGGAAAATAATTTGTATGATATTTAGATCAAAACACATTCTTCTAGGATACCTTATTTTTAACATAGGTCATTCTGGTTCACTTTATTTTTTTATTTTATCTTATACAAAGATGTATCCCTAGGTTTCTCACTAATTTTTTCAATTCTTTGATACAAATGGTTAACTAAACCATTCTATAATATTAACTAATGTGACCATAACTTTTCGTAAACAAATATTTCATCTTAGTATATTAATATTGATTACATAACATAACAATGCATTCAATAATCATATATGTCTAGTATCATTGGAAAATTAGTATCATTTACGATTGGTTCGAAAAATTTATACACCATCTCATTCTTATGTAATCATAAATATCACACTTATTATATATATAATACTTAAAGTATTTGTTTATAACATTGGAAAGGAAATAATTAAATATTGAGCCATGATGCTTAGTGAGGGTAGATAAGAGAGATATACATTGTCATATAAGAATAAAATGATTAAATTAGTATAAGTAGATGAAGTTAACATTTGAAAATCACAACCTATATATAATTGTTCATTATACCGATTCATCCCATAAATAATTGAAATTTATATTACATAAATCATAAAGGAATCAAAGAACGTGATCCATGATCCTATAATATAGGTATAAGTCATTGAATTATAGGATACACATAAAAAATAAATTAATATACATATTAGTCTAGAATCATTACCCATATTATAATAGTTTAATGGTTTTACCCACTAATGTATCTTAGTAGTGTTGTTTGATACACGATATTATCACAGCTGACAAAGTCCCTAACCGAATTGAGTTCAGCCCTGATCCTATTGATGTTTATCTCATGAGATATTAGTCTTTATCCAATGAATTTTTTCTAGATATAAATGAAAAAACATGAAATAGTTAAAATAATACATTCTAATTCTAATATATCATAAACCAATAAACATATATGAACCTATGAAAATAATTTGGATTTATAAACATTTCATTATAGCATAACCCATGGAAAAGGTAAAGGTTTTATAATAGTCAATCATTTATAGAGTTATACTATACTGATTAATAATCTATATAGTATCCTTGGATCATATAAAAAATAAATAATAGGACACGTCATATATTTTTTCATTTAAGAAATGAAATATCATAAATATATAATTAAAAATGGTCTTAAAGAATATAAAAAATACATTTTGATTACATTTCAAAAAAAACTTTTCCCTAAAGTTATATAAAATTTATCTTTTTAAATAAATACGGAAAAATTGAATGTAATACTATAAAAAATAATGTTCATGGTCCTGGAAAATTCTGTTTAATCAATGTATCTTAAAAGAACACATTTTATCACATTTTTTTAACAGTTAAATGTACATAGTTCAAAAAATGACAATAAGATACCATTTAAATTTTTTCTTACAAGTAAAATGATGGTAAAAATGTCTTTAAAATAAAATTGGTGAATTTTATAAACCATTATTAAACTGATTCTAGGAAACAATATTATTTAAAAAAAATCTACTCGAGAGAGAAATAATGTTTTTTTAATAAGAATATATTTTTAGATTATTTATTACAAAAGGGGAGGATAATTAAGTTAAAAAATGCATTTTAAATCCATAAACAGAGGAAAATTAACACCAGTATTCTCACAAGAATATTATCATTATACTTCATCGAATGATCTTTATTTTAAAATATCCAAATGAATGATGAATTTATAAAATAAAACCCCTTAAAGCAGTTCTGAATTCCTTTGAATGTTTTAAAAAAATCCAATATAATAATTATAGATAAATTATAGATCATAATATAGATACATACATATATATATCAAAACATATATTATTTACTTTTAACCTCTTATAACACTTTTATTAATAATTCCTTATTAAAATAACTATTTTGGGTAATAATTTCATTGTTTTTCATATAGTTTTTCCTCTATAAAATTATGTCATTGTAATTTGATCATTGTAATATCATATAAAGAAATTTTATCTTGGTTTAAATATAATAAATTTTCATTTTTTATATATATTTATATATATAGTTATCTATAAAATTTAGGTGGGAAAATGAATTACATCGTTCATTGAAACTGTAAGATATACGTAAACATGAACACTATTTTCATTATTCAATAGATGCAATGAAATAAAAATAATTATTAATTACACTTTTAAATTTAATTATTATATATTATATATCATATATATATATTCATAAAATTAATCCTCAATACCATCAAATTAATAAAGAAATGAAAAATTAATCACATTGCTTCATGGATGTAGTAGTCCACACATACACAAGAGTGATGTTTTCAATTCCAAAAATATTGAATGTTAAGAAGGTATAAATGATATTTTCATCATATAAGTATAATTGTTTCATAAATATCATATATAATCCTTAATCCCATTTTAATACCCATAGATAAAATTTGGTGATGAAAAAAAAATATATCACTAGGTAGAGACAATAAGTGGTATGTACGCATGAGTGACACATTCACAACCCATTTGAGGGAAAGAGGTTGTAATTTTTTCACCTTTTAATAATTAAATTTATTTATATGGAGTATACATAATTTATTAATTTATGAAGAATATAACATATTTTGATGAGGTAAATGAAAAATTTAAAACTATGTGATTGGTTTAGCTGATTACCTAATCATTGAAATGACACATTAATATCTCCACTAAATGGATATAGGGATGGTATTTTGGGAAGACATAAACCTAAAAATTGTTGATATTGAAGTATATATATGATATTTATTTATTTTTTTAGATATAATGATTAATGTGTTGTGAAGAATAGGAATTCAGAGTAATCTTTAATAATTGAGGGGAGTTGAACTCATGGAATTTCATAAAAATCTAAATTAAAAATATTAATTTTTACAACAAAATGGATACAAGTTTATTATATATGAAGATAAGGTAATTATGACTTTAAATAATCTCCTAAAATAACATTTTTACATGTTTTGATCTATAATTATCCATATCTTTTAGTTTCAACCCCTCTAAACAATTTTAAAATTATATAAATTTTAATGTATTATATCATTTAATTTCTAATAATATTATTATAAAATTAAAAAAACAAATAAATGGAACATTTATAGTTTTTAAAATAACATCAAATTAATGTTTTAGATTCTAATATTTATATAGATTTTATTTCATTAAATAAAGGCGTATTAATTTTACAATATCATTAATGTCATTTTTAATAATTATAATTTATTTTAAATTTAAAGACATCATTAAAATGGGAAATTATATTGCAATTTTTTAAAATCTCCCAAGTATTTCATATAAATTATTAAAATTTGTGGAATAAATCAAATCATTAAAATTATATAACATTAAATATTTTAAATGAATTTATTATATTTATTTATTATATGAAGTAATATTTCATTGTTGTTGTATACAAAAATAATGACATTATATAATTAATAAAAAATAAAAAAATAATAACGATAAAATTAGAAACGTATATTAATTAAGAAATGAATATTGTATCTACATGGACACATACAATTATTAAAAATATAGAGAGTGACATTTTTATCTTTGGTGTTTTTAAATTACATTCCTGTCATTTTCTTGGAGAACTATCCATTAAAATAATTAATTTAGATCCTATAGTGATTATAGTGATATTAACATTAAAAAATAATATTTATGGCGTCAAATTATGGCCATAAAACATTTTTTTAACCATTATTAAACCAATTTACGCTTTATAGAGATGATAATGTTTTCCATTGTTACTATTCTATTAACAAAAAATTGGACTATTAAATAAATTTGAAACACCAAATTATAATAATTTATTTAATTTTATCTAATTAAACAACTATAATTGTAAAATTTTAATTTTAATGTAAATGTGAAAAATTCTTTGAAAATCTATTTTTAGATATAATACAAATTTCTCCATAAAACTGAATTTATTATTTTCAAATAAATAATAAAAAAAATATATGAATTCAAAAATTTATTAAATATATAATATATATATATATATATTTATTTAAAATAATTCACTTATAGTTATAAATTTAATATATTTTCATAAGTTAAATTTTTCAAATTAATTTCATTTTCGTAAAAAAACTACATTTTTACAAATGATTTATATTTTAAATTGTAATTAACTAAAAACTGATGTATTAATTTTATAAAATTTCAAACCATAAATCTTCATAATTTTGATAGTCCTATTCATACCCTATAATCTAATTAATATGCGATAATAAAATTTTAATATTACCTCATGGTTTTTCTAAACTCACCATTTCTTGTAATTTAATCTATCAACAAAATTAAATATATTTGATAATACATTTCTGAAAATCCATGTGTGTTAGATTATATATAAAATTTCATTACCTCTTTCTACACTGGTCAATAAATATGTAAATATAAATTTTATAGAAATTATTTATCTCAATCAAAAACTTTTATCCAAATTATTCATTATCTTTACATTTTGATATGTTGAATATTCTTTGACACATACACACACACACTCTCTCTATCTATAATAATGAAAAATCAAAAACATTACCTCATTGAATCATCCTAATCTTAATAATATTATTAATATAAAGATGACTTATATATAAAAATATTTTTCACAATTTAATGGTAAATTAGTTGGAATTGTATACATCCATAACTGGTAATAGATCGTATTTACTCAAATTTCTTATAGTAATAACACATCCATTATTTAAACACATGACCAAATATTCATCATTATAAATTAACACTTAATTTACTTTTACAAATAGTTTTTTAACTCTCAATATGCTATGCTTCAAACAACCACAAAATAGAATTATTTATAACATCAACATCTTATATATAGTCTCTGTTACGCCAGTCAACAATTTTTTATTTATTTTTCAATATCAAATTTCATTAAACAAATCATATACTTCTCAAAGCCTATTATTATACTAATATAAACCCTCATATGTGATTAAAATCACCTTTCAAGAATCCATGGATATATTTTTTTATATTCCTTCGATTGTATTTTAACCACATGATATTTATTAATTCCCCTTTATTTAGTTTTATGAATTCTTTAACCATTATTCATTATTTACAATGATATTAAAATTATACATTAATTATTATAAAAAGGACATTGTTGATCCCATCATAGATATAATATATTTAGATCATAAGAAAATCAACACTTTTCCTACTAAACATTCAGTCTCCCATCAAACTTATCATTCTTTAGTAGGTTTTCTCCGTAAAAAATTATGACTTACTACTACACCAAAATAATTGAAATATTTTTATTGAAAAAAATTACAATAAATTTCAATAAATCCATAACAAAAAAATATTATCTAGAAAATAATCATGATCTAATAAACTATTTTTAATAATATGAAATACCTTACAATTCATATTTTTATCACTAAAATCATATCCAATTTTCAAAATAAAATTTCTGGTGCCGAACATGGTACCTACTATTTTAAACATTTATGTTGAATTTGTTACCCCATAATTTATGTAATCATTCTTATTTAAAATGTTTTCAATTTTTTAGAATTATATTATAATTTTAATGTGACATACTTACACTTTCATTATATTTAATGAAATTAATAACTATTTTATATAACATAAAAATTATTAAAATATATATTATAATACTAAAGATTACAATATCTATCATAATTTTGATAAAACTTCATATATATTCTCACAACCCTTTAAACATTCCCCAAAATAATTCAATGATTTTTTAAAATTAAACACTAAATTAATAAAAATATGTTTATCTTGCAATAACATTTTATATAAATAGTCATATTCAATTAAGTATTATTTTACACCAATTTTTAATGCATCATTTATCTTCCTCAACTATGTAAGTTATATATTAAAATAATAATGGACGTTCACAAACTGCAACTCAATTATTCATTTAACTTTATCAATCACATTTTATATCTAATGGACATTTCCCAACATTTAATTCAACATATAATTCTAAATAGTCATCATAATTCGTTACTGTAATTTTTTATTTAGCTTTAATTATATGTCAATTTTTACAACAGGGATCTATCATTCATTTATCGTAGTATTCAATAATTTGTTTATAGGATCACTAAGTGTTTATAAATCTTAAACATAATTTTCCTCAAAAAATTATAAAATTGTATTTGAAAAATAATTTTTTTTATTTTCAAATGTTTTTTTATTTCAAATAGTATTAGATTATTTTTATTGAATTTTAATGACTTTTCCCATAATAACTCCAAAAAGGAAAATTCCTATTATTTAAATTTATCATCAATTAATTTTTTGTAATACATAGATAAATTTCAACTAATTCAACTACCCAATCAGTTAAAATGGATTTGGACATGATATTTAAATTTTTTTAATCAACATGATATATATAGGTTAAGATAATAAAAACACAAAAACAATTCTATATAAATATTAATTTTTATTTCCATCCTAAATTTATATATAATTGTTTTAATTAAATATATATATATACAAAGACATTTCATTTTCATTATTATCATTATTAATGAAAGAAAATTTCTATTCACATATGTAACCAAAACACTATAGAAATCATCCAAAAGAAGTTAAATCAAATCCTGATATTCAATATATTATTGGTTTTCATCAATCATATTTTATATTACAAAAATAAAATTCTTAACTATCTTATAATGAATTAATGTTTCCCAAAACCCACTTATAAATAATGAAATATAATTCTCTCTAGTAAATTGGAAATAAAATTTTATATTATCAATAATATTTTTGTATTTATGTGGGTAAGATATATTTTATATTTTCTACCCCTTACCATAACATTACATTAATTTATATTCTAAAATAGATCCAAACATCTTTTTATTGTCATGGTCATATATTTTTTATAATTTATTATCTAAATTTTGTCTCAAGATTGAATTTCATGTATGACCATCAATACCAATTTTCATTTTATAAATCTAATTCATGATTGTGACTTCTACAACAAGAATGAAATTATTTTCATCAGTGAAAAAATTAATCATAACTAATGAGTCCAGGTATAAAACACTTTTATAATGCCAAAAATTATAATTTATTCTATAAAATATTATAAAATAAATATTTTACAATAACTTAATATGATCCATTATGGATATAAAAATTCGGCCCGTAACATCAGTCTCAAATTAGAGAGAAATTGAACCCATAGATTGTAAAAAATTTAATCATATTCAATGTAATACATTAATATATATTGGATAAAAAAATTATAATCACTACCACAATCTATATAGAGATCATATTAAATTAACTACTAGTGGGATTAAATCAATGATAAGATATTTATTGGGATTTATAAACAAACCACCCTTCATTACTAGTTAAAATGAATTAAAATATCTACATCTTACAAACTTTTTACATAAATAAAAATAATAATTAATTTAGTTTAATAACCTCTTATTATTATCCATAAAAATTTGATATAGTGATTTATAAGTTCCACTATCCAAAATATATTGTTATATCATTGGAATGGAATGGAATCATCCATTATAAAACAATATACATGTATCGTAAATTTTCACAATGAGAAAACATTATCCATGAATTCATGTAAAAAATATATCCTTATAAAAAAATATATCAATTGTGGAATAAAGTGATATTTATTTCTATGATATAGTAAATAGAGTCTTCAATCTCAATCATTATATTCCAAGATGCAATAAAAATACAACCACTTCTGATCTTACTATTAAACCATTTAAGAAAAAATCAATGAATTAATACCTCTCTTTGATTAAACATAATGTTTTTCCACATTTTGTAATATTTTTTATGTGTATATGAGTATTATATTATAAATTAATAATAACTAACTCAATAATACATTATAATAAAAAAATATATCTTCTTCAATGTAGTCCTTTAATAATTCATTTCTATGAATTATTAATTAATTAATTGTGTTGATGTATAAATATACATCTACATATCTTCTTTTCTGTTTAATATTATTACTCTATGAATTATCCTCCTCTCCCCACATTAATAAATTCATACCACAATCATGAATCAAAAAAAATTCCTTATTATTCTTTTAAATTTCAAAATTATTATTAAAAAATAACATCCAACATCAACATCTATTAACTCTCACTTAAATTTTAGTAATTTTATCGTTTATGAAAAATTAAAAAATCCAATAAATCAGATTTGATGTCTTCTTTATAAGAATATAATAAGATACAGTGGATTATTTAATCAATGAAAAATCAATTTTCTAGTCTTGAAGAACCTGATAAATATACATGATTCCCTTTTTATACTGGAAAAATATAATATAATATATTAATTTAATTTTCATCCTTCAATCTCATTCAATTATTCAAAATTCATATCACAAGTAATGGGAATAAATAAATATAATGGTAAATATTCAGTAAGGGATTCATACAATGGATAAAATGATTATTAAATAAGGTATAATCTATGTGGAAATGTAAATAATTGAAAAAACCCAATTTAATAAATAACATTTTCATGAAATTAAACCATGGAAATATAAATGTAATAATATGAGTATGATATTAAATTAATTAACAATGAATAAAATGAAAATTGATGTATCTCTTAATCAATTATTGGTTTCAGTATATTTTCCAATATGTGTAGGCATACAGAAAACCTGATTTAATAATGCAAGGCAACATGTTTATCTTATGGGACTTGTAAATGCATCAAGGGTATATATATAACCAGGCCTCACCCATAACAAAAATTTTAATTCATTCACTTTTTATTAAATGATCATTTCAATTCATAAAAACAATGTAGAATAAATATATATATATATAATCAGTAAATAATACATAATATTAATATTTCCCCATTAATTCAGATAAAATTCTTTAGAATAGACTGCATGTTAAAATGGTATATGAATTATGAAATACACATATCCATGATATAATTAATAATAATATGAATCAAAAGTGTATTATAGATGATAAAATTAAATTTAAAGTTTCATGAGAAATTAATTGACCATAAATTCAATCATGATATGAGATGTGACGAAGAATTCATCGGAAAATTGGCCAATGAAGTAAAATGATGTATTATGTGGAAATAAAATAACAAAGAATAAAAAAATTAAAATAATTTTTTATTAACTATTTTTATTTTTAAAAATATTGAGAAAATGTATTTAAATAAACATAAATTAAAATATTTATTCCATTGGAAAAACCATTTAACAATGTATACATTAAAAAGAGTCATTTCTTTTGTATTTTTGTAATAATATTAATAAATGACTGCTTCCAAAAAAATTATATTTATTCACTTTAAAATATAATACACAGGTATAAAATAACTTCATTAATAAATAATTTTTTAAAATAAATACTATGTTTAGAAAATAATTTTTAAATATATGGACATTGAACAAAAATATAACTGATCAAAAAGTTAAATAAGATAGGATTTTATTTGAAACATTTAATTTCATTTTTGAATTGATTAATAGAGATTTTTTTCAAGGAAACCTTATAAATCATTAAATTTTATATTAATAAAAAATTTGGGTGTTCAAGAATGATTTATTATATGAGTCCTTCATGTAATCCAAAAAAAAGGCTAGATAATAATTTTTAACAACATTAGTAACATAAAATGAGACCCTTGAATGATTAAACGTGAATATCAACATAAAATACATAAGATAAAATTATTAAATTTAAATTCATATTATATACATAAAATGGGAATTCTATACAGAATTGATAATAAAATATGTGTGTAATACCAAATATGTCTGAGTGGAGAGGGAATTGAGATGAATTCTTATAAAAATATCACATAATTGATGTGGCAATTTATCAATGAATTTATTATGTATAGAAACTAAAAAAATAAGTGGGAATAACACATAAAAAATCATAGTATATTTCAAAAATATTGATGGCATAACATAATAACTTAATTAGTTATAAAACTAAGTACAAAAATATTGATTTTATAAACCCCTTATCTCATGTTTCCACTTAGTTAAAAATGATTTTAACTTGGGAAGTAGTAAATTTATGATTATTATAAAAAAATAAAATAAAAATATTCATACCCATAAGAAAATATATTATCCACTAATAACATTTTATCACCCTTTTTCAAAACAATCTTTTCTTATTGATATTATTTTATGTTTGAAATACATATATTATCATAATTCATTTATAATAGATATTATTATTAAATTAAACAGTTTATAGATTCATAATATATAAAAAATTATGATAATTTTAGAAAAATAATATTTATTCATTAGATATATTTTCTAGAATCTTTCATGAAATGTAGTCTCGAAAAATAAACAAAATCGCTTCACTGAGGTGTTAGTCTGCAAGTACACAAGAGTGACATTATCTTTTTTTAACAAGGATAAGCATATGTATTTTGATTATATATTATATTTAAATAATTATTAATATTTTATATGTAATTTATATATTCATAATATAAATAATTATGTCCATAAATTTGAGGAAATTGGGGAGAACAAATTCAATTGGTTCTTGAGGCGGTATCTTGTCATACACACTAGTGATGGATTTGTTTCCCATTTGATGATAAAGAGATGGGTAAATATTATTAAATAAAAATACTCACATATAATTATATGGATGATAATAATGTTTTTATATTGTAATGTTAAGGATATAATTTAAAGTTGTATTACAAAATGAAAAATGAAACTACTCGTGTAACATGATTACCTCTTCTTTAAAATAGCTCATTTTGTTCTGCACTTAATTATAGTAGGTATAATATTTTCGGATTAAATGAACCAATATAAAGTAGATAAGGATTTTTCATTTAGATTTTGTTAGATATTTTATAAAAATAGATAAATATCCTTGAATAAGTTAAGGAAGGATGAGAACTTTTATATGTGAGGAGTGTATACAACTTGTAATTTATCAAATGATTAAAAAATTATTAAATCATATTCATCGAATGTGGATAAAAATTTAGTGTATTTTTAATGTGAACAAATATAGGGTCTAAATATATTCATACATATTAACCATTTTCTTTTTTGAATCACCCTCTAGTAAACCTATTCGACCTAACTCTGGTAACCAATTTAAAACCTTTTTACTATTCATAATGACCAGAAATGAAAATGTAATATTTAATAATTTTTTAAATTATGTTTCCAAATAGTGAAGCCCTTTTATGGTATTCCATTATTCTAATTTAATGATTCTATTTCACAATTAAACATTAATAATGTCAAAAATGGTTTTTCATAAAAAATAATTTAATGAATAAGAAGACCATACAAAACTTAAATGTCTAATAATAATAATTATGCTAATATAAATTCATATATTTATAGATATAATATTTATTTATAATTTTTTTTCATTGATCGTAAGATATTATTATAATTAATAAATTTTAAATAATAATACACACTTAAAAATAGTTTTCAGAGAAATAGTCTTCTCTTACCTCCAAAAAATATTGTCTCTATTTATAGCAAGAAAAAAAAAAGAAATTGTAAATTATATATCTTAAAAAAATTATTATAAATAAAATAAGTGTTAGTCAAATACCTCATTTTCAATTATTAATAAAATCTTATTTCTAAGGGAAAAGTTTCAAAATTTATTAAATAATGTTTTTACTTTGAAAAGATGTAACTCAAATTTATCCTATAAAAATAGAATTTTAATTTGGTTCTATATTAAAATTTTCATTTTAATATATTTTTATTAAAATAAAATGTTCAATTATAATGTTTTGAGGATCATGGGATACCTTCTCATCTATAACTAAATTAAGTCCCCGTATTTTTTTTCTCGGTAATCAAGGGATTATCATTTCAAAATACTATTATTGAAAATAGTCATCATAGAAAGGTTTAATAATAATTATTTTTTCAAAGTGTGAAAGGTAAAAATTAATTTCCAGTTTTATGATACAAAAATAGTTTCAAAAATAGTATAACCTTAGTGTGAAGATAAAATACTGACATTGAGGATAAATGTAATATCATATAATATTAGAGAGGGATAGAAAACACTGTAATTAGAATGTAATTTTCCAAAAAATCAAAAATTAATTAGTGGTGATAATTAAAAAATATTAATCATACATAATTTTAATGACAACGTATTACGTCAATATCGATTCATTAACTGAATCCAAAAGTATCTATTATATTATAAGATAACTACTATGACTAAAACATATTTTAAAAGAATAATATAAAATATTTCAATAATAACACAATAAGATGTACATAATTATTTCAATAAAGAGTAACATTTTAAAACTCCTCAAAGTGTGCAGAACCAATATTCAAAACACATGAATTTTAAAAAAATTGACACAAAATAATCAAAATCATCTAAAATTTAATCCCCATAAAACCTAATGTAAATCTTGAGGTCGCATATAAATCATGCCAATACCTTGATAACAAATTCTACTAAAACATGATAATTATCTAAATCATCCTAATACTCAATGAAAATATATATTTTTCAAAAACATAACTCTACCATTTTTCATGAAATAGAAAAAAAATATAAAATATATTCTATAAATAAAAACTTTTAATTAAAAACATAAATCACAGTAGTATAAAATATCTTATCAATTTCAATTCCACCAATTATATCAAACTTATTTAATAAAAATAACTACACTCATTCTCCTATCATATCTTTGTTATATAAACATCTAGAGAAATTAAATATTTATCTAACCATTAAACATATAAATTGTATAAAATATCTCCTTTTCACTAAATATCTTTTCAAGGATATCAACACCAATCAACATATTCTTGAAAATATATAATATAAAACTAATATAGAAAAATAAATTTTTATTTCTTATAACAGTAATATCAAGGATAAAACTATTCTATAATATAATTCTCATATTACAATACACAAAATAATCAATCATTACATTTCTAAAAGTGTTATCCCAAGAATTAGGTAATTGGATTCAATAATTCTCATGTTCCAATAAAATATGAAATAATGATTTAATTTATACCTTACGATTTATTATATTTAAATTTAGTAATCATATTATAATTCATTGCAAGTAAACTTCATTATTTTATTCCTTAACACACATTAAACATATTCCTCTTCCATTGAGAAATTTTGAGGGGTATTTATTCCTATTTTCATATTATATAAGAAGATTATTATTTTTCCTCTATGGTCTTCTTAAAATTCAATTTTTGTTATATTTGGTTCCATCAGGAACAATAATATGATAATTATTTTATTTATATATAATTATTGATTGTTTTTAATAAAAAAACATTTAAATTTCATCTACCAAATCATTTTGTTTCGTAGGAGGTAAATAATTGAATTTAGGATCACATGCCGAGTGAAAAGTATATCTTCAAGTTCCACATAATGATTGAGACCAAAAATATTATCTTGAGAAATAATAATCTTGGTCTAACATCATATAACCCCGAAAGTAATTTCATTGAACTCCAAATCAGGACATATAAATTTTAGTCTTGGAAAACATATGATTAACCAAAGTTATACATGGTTCTTATCTATTAAAAATAATCATAATGGTACATAAAAAAATTAAATTATACTAAAAATATTCAACATGACTGTCAAACTATTTCAATAAAAATATACCTTATATATTCACAATAATAATTTCTGAGATATAATTTTCCATACATTTTCAGTTCTGTTAAGACTAGATACATTTTTTCCAAACCCCAACACATTTATAGTTTCCGAAAAAGGGATGTATTCATTGGGAAATAAAAAACATCTATACATTAACAATGAAATGTTATTTAATCCTATACATATACATATCTTAAGTCTCTATCATAGGTTTAGTCACTCATATCTATATTTTCCAATATATTATTCAGAATATTTCTAAAAAACATACTCTAATACCATCGATAAGAACCCCAAATCTAGTAACATAGTGTATGTACCTACATTTTTACATTGGTCGAAGATTCATAAGATCATATCACTAAGCACCGATATGATTAATTATCTAAAATGATCAGATACATCCATGATTCACATTTAACATTATAAATAATATATATAACATAATTAAAATATATATTTTCAATCATTGAAACTCATTTTAATATTCATTATTCATATCACAGGGATAAGGAAAAACAACTGTGAGATAAAATACTCAGTAAGGGTTGTGAAAAGTCTATTTAATTATGAGTAAATAAGTCATATTAAATATTTCAAGGTAAATAACATAGAAAACATGTAATTTAATTTATAACATTATAAAGTAATGAATCAAAGAATAATATCAATTTAATAATCTCTTGGGAAATTATTAGTGACATTTTTTATGAATGAAATTTATAATGATTAAAATCTTGATCATGTCCACGTACTACGATATTTTCAATTATGGGTATGAATGTACCAATAACCCATTTAATAATTTCACCCAACTATTTTCTCTCAATACACTCATTGATGAATTGAGAGGCTATCTATTACTTAGACGAATGATAACCATATATATAATTCATTCTTCATATATTAAGGGGTCAATTTAACTAACCAACAATATTACATAGAAATAAATATCAATATCATGTAAATAATTTAGAATAACAATATTCACATATTTAATCAGATAAATTTCATAATAAAACACACTATGATGAAATGGTATACAATGTAAGAAAGTAGTATATCCATGATAAAAAGAATATTTATATTGAAGATAAATTTATTAAATTTTATCATCATAAAGTGAATTTTTATGATAAATTCTTTGACCAAAAAATCAATAATTATTTGAGTAATGACAAAACATTTATCAAAAAATAATAAATATATGTAAAATAATGTATTTTGAAAAATGAACAAAAATACTGTAAAAAACATTTATATAAATTTTCATTAAATAATTTTCATTTTAAACCAATATAAATCATATATGTGATGATAAATAACATGACATGGTTACAGTGGCTGGAAAACTAGTTAATTTCATATATGTTAAAATGAATCATTTATTTTTGAATTTTATAATGAAATTCAAAAATGTATCTTTTAGATAAAACTAAAAATATTCGATTAAATCCTTTTAAAAATAAAATGATAACATAAAATATTCTTAATAAATCATTTTAGAAAATTATATTCACTTTTTAAAAACAATTATGATATAAATGAACATGAAAGAAAAATACACCCACATAAAAATATATAGAAGACCTAATTCTCATTTAATGAATTATTTGATTGAATAAAATAAAAAACTAATGAAATGATTAAATTAGACATTCAAAACCATTAAACATCGAGAGGATATAAAAATATTTGTTTTTTTATGAATAATATATTACAATATTTCAACAATAAATCCCAAAAAAATCATATTTTAAAATAAAGTCTTACCGCATTAGTAACTTTTAGTTTTTATCCCCATGAATATTTAAACATAAATTGAATCATTAATTACTCTGAATAATTATATATTAAATTAATATACATAAAATAGGATTTATAAATGATACCTAAAATAAAATAGTTTCATAATACCAAATATGAATAGATTAAACATAAATTTAGAATAATTCCCATATAAAGATCATATGATTTAAGAGATAATTTAATAATGAAGTGACTATGTAAAAAATATAAATACTCAATAAAAATTTGATAGAAAATAAAAAACATATGTTATTTCACATATAAAAATGGAATAATATAATCAATGAAGAACTTGTATAACTTAATGAATAGAAATATTTTTAAGATACATCATATATCATTCTTCCACTTAGTTTAATGATATTTTAATGTACTATATCTTAAATATTGATTAATTATAATTATAAAAAAATATTTATAACTATAATATCATATGTAATCCACATATGACATCTTATCACCAATTTGTTAATAATATATACTCATTATCATCATTTCACATGTTAACTGTTTAGTTTTCTCATGTATATTTCATTATATATATTCCAAATAATGATCAATGGTTATTGTTTCATCATCAAATTAATGTTATTTATGATGTAAACATACTATTTATATAATATATATATTTTTATAATCATTCTTGATAAGAATTTATGAAATATGAATCTCATCGCTTCATGGATGTGCTAGTCCACAAATATGCACAAGGTGAATTATCATTTTTAATTGGTGGAATTGTAATGATGAATTAGATATATTACCCAAAAAGTCAAGAGACAGGCGAAGACCTGCTCCTAATAAAAATATATTAATCAAAATTAAAAGTACAGAGGAGAGAAGAGAGCCAAAATTGATCAAGAAAGACGGTATACACCATACCACAAATATCAGCCCTGACCAGATCATTGAAAAATTCAGGCGTGACGCAGGACCAATTTGAAATAAAATAAAAAATTTCTCTCTTCGACATAGCATCAAAAACCCAATTGGACTCATGATAAACATGAGTTAATTCAAGATTGATTACCTCTGCCAGCTACAGACATTGGATCCAGTCAGGCAAGATCTTACATGGTACATTTCTGGATCAATCACGAAGAATTTGAACAGAAGTGTTCAAGTCAGACTCCAACCATAATTGGTGACAATTAAATTGGACAACATATCTGATTGCTTTAATTATATCCCAATGTTCCTCTTCAATTGAGAGACTGTTTCCAATAAAATTAAAGAAGCATCCTTTCACAAATCCACAGGAGGTATGGAATACAAAACTGCATCCAGCCAGACCTGGGGCGCCCGAGGACACTCTATCAACATTGACTTTGATACAATTGGGGACGGGTGTTATCCACTAGACATACTTCATCATAAATGCTTTCTTGTTCCTTCCATGCACACAAAGAGATCTCAAAAGTACAAGATCATAAACATCATTATTCATGGAACCTGTTTGTATAAGGGTGGCCATCCGAATTACACGATCAATGCACAAAACACCATTATGAAAGGTTGGTTTAATGGTGTTTAAGGCTAAGTAATTCCTCTATTTCTAGATGAAGGAGAAGACACTCATCGTAGCAGCCAACCGGAGAGAAAAAATCTGCTCACTGTAATTTTTTCTGTAAATTGAGTGCAGCAGATCCTGCAAGGATTGAAAGTTAAAACAGCAATTGAAAATACCCTGCAGATAACTCCAGAATTGGATCATGACTTTTCAGTAGATAATGAGGTGATGATGTGTTTCTGTTTCATCAAGGCAGAGGTATCAGGTAAAAGCCATTTGTAGTTCGGCGTGCAGCAGCAGATGCTGGACTGGGAGGTGCTGTTTCCAGATTTTCCATGTGAGAAGTGTTGCAGCAGGTAGAGTAAAGGATGTCTAAACTTCTTTAATCCAGGAGGGTGGGTTCAATGGAGGACCACAAGATATCTCATAACACTCCTTTTTAGAAAATTTTCCATTCAGGTTAGGAATCCTGACAATAGTTTCAGAGTCAAGATAGTTATACCTTGTAATCAGCAGACGGAGATGATCAGGTAAAACATCATTCATGTTGAGCAGCCTGGTGTTCTACTTCAGGAACATCATGATAATGAAAGTCTTGATGATGTCTCGAATGATTTTCTCCCCCCCATTCGGTGGTGGTGATGATTCAAGAGCAGATCATACTTTTGGACAGCACCCTGGAGAATTCCTTCCGGTACATCTAGATAAGGTTGGGAAGAGAAGACTCTCTGCCACTCTGCATGCTCCTATTGAATCCGTTAAAAGATTCCCATCACTCATCCCTAAGACTTCCTGTGACAATAGTGATGAAATATCTAAAGGGATCTGAGATTCAACATTTCTTACCCATGATGAACTGGACACTACTACACTTATTGACAACATGAAAAATAGTGATGGTGTGCCTAGAACTAGGCTGATATCGAGAAAAATGAAGATACTATTTTGGAATTGCCAAGGGATTGGGAATTCTCACAGTGTAAAGTCCCTTAGGCATATCATCTTGACCAATAAGCTTCTTTTAATTTGAGGTGTTGATGTGAGTAAATTACATCGGTTCATGAGGGAATTTTCCAATATACACACAAGCGATGAAATTGATTCCCATTAGATAAAGTTGGTGATGGATAAATATTACAAAATTTACATAAAAATTATATTATATGGGATAAACTTGTGTAATTAAATTATAATTTTTGTAAAATAGTTGAATGTGGTAAAAGAGGAAGAAAAATGAATTTTTTTTGTTAAATATATTTACCTATTCTTGGAAATAAGACCTTTATATCTATTTTTAATGAACCTAAAGATGTTATTTTTGGAGAATAAACACATAAATAACTTTTATAAGTTTGAATAATAAAAATTATTTTATGTAATTTGGATTAAAAACCGATCAATATCTGTGAATAATTGATGGTAAGAGGTATCCTTTTATTAGTTAGGTGAGTCTCATAATTGTAATTTTTCTGTGTTTTAAAATATTATAAAATATATTTCATTGAAAATTGGATCAAAATTAATCTACATTGATGTTTTTATATTATAGGTTCTAAATATTTTTATCAAATATGAATTAGAAATTTTTTTCTCCATTTCAACCACTATCATTATATATTAACCCTTTGTTATACGAATTTTATACCTAACTATGGTAAAGAATTTTTAATAGTTATACTATTCATATTGAAAAAATGTAAATGATATATTTTTTTATATTATAAATTAATTATAAAAATATATTAAACAATTTATAAAATAAAATTATTATAACTCATATAAATAAAAATTAAAAAAATGCACCAAACATGATGTTAATATGTTTTTCATGAAAATGTATTTTTAATGTATAAGATGATATTACCAAGAATATATGAATACTAATACTCAATATAAGAATTTAAATTAATTTATTCAGATATGTAATATCTATATTTCATTTAAATAATTTAATATCATAGAAAATTTTAAATTATCAATGTGGAAAAACATTAGGGACATAAATATATATTTCTAAAAAATATCACTTTTTTAACTCATAATAATATAGTATCTATTTCTAAAATTTAGAAAATAAATACACGGTTAATTTTAAATATTATAAAAAATTATATTATATAAAATAATCATTCTTTTAATACAATAGTTTTAATTATTTTTAATGTCCGACTTTTTGGGGAAAATTTTAAAAAATGTCCCTTTTTTATATAGTCCAAGTGATTTAATAATTGATATACATCCTATAGAATTATAGTTCTTCCATAAAAAATTAAATTTATAATATTTCTATTGTTAATTAAAATAAAATGTTCTCTTACTATATTTGTAAGATGGTATATTATAATTTAAGACTCTGCGGATCCGTATATGTGATAATGGTTTTTTAAGGATTTAGTTAGATTATTGAATTTCACAGAAACCAATACATGAAATTTATGGTGATCCATTTTATGTAGTATGTATCCTCTATTAGGGTGGTAAACATCCTCAAAACGGGAACAATTAATGGATTATTGGACAATAAATTCAACCTAGTTTTAATTTGTATGTCACCTCGTCTCTTGGTATCTTCATTACCTAGTCTCTAATTGTGTGTCTATGTTAATGTGAATATATCCATACCATAGATTAACTAGGAAACTAAATAACTTGTCCACGAAATGGGTTGGAATTAAATGATCATCCTCACTATGGCATGGAGTAGTTAAACAATTAAAAAAATGACCATATATCTCTATTTTCTCAAAAAAATACATAATGTATATCATTTATAGAGGTCTATTCAAGCGGTGGTGACAAAAATATATATGTTACTAAGAATAAGATTATCCATTCACGGGAATTATTAATCATAAATCCTTGGTTATTAATATAATACTAGGAGTAATTACATATAATTTCATTCTTAAACCATCTAGAAAAGATACTTCCCCTTTAATTGTAGACGATTCTGGGAAAGGACCCCATCCCTTGTAGACTACACAGATGTGCCACCTGCCATAATCATAAATAAACATATAATATAGGATCTATCATCCCACAATGGTATGTATTCCCTATAATCATTTATTCATTAATGAGTAATATTCTATATGATTAATCCATGACAGGATATATACTATATAATTCCACTATATTGATTGGATATATTTTCTATGAGTATATTACCTCCATATATAAAGACCATTACATTTTATATATAGAGATTAAATTAAATTAATTAATATTAATTTCAAAACCTAATGATCCATGAAAGAATTATTTTGGTTTATTACATTTAGATAATTGGACTCATAAAGAATTGGTCCATATGTGATTTATATCATCTCCCACTATGTTCTTTATAACTAGAATCGATATGAGAAATATTATGACAAAAACACATAATTTTAAACTATGTATATGAAAATTAATTAATGTTTATATCATAAGCAAGGGAGATATCAATGATTACATATGAATAACATGAGGATAAGGCTATGATAATAGGAGTTAACATTTTAAATTTACACCCCACATATCATAGATCATATTTATGAGTCATGGAATAATTATTTAAATTTCATAATTCATGAATCTGAAAATAATCAATGAGTATGATATATGAGAGTATAATATTGGAATAAAATGTAGAACTATGGAATACATAAAAACATAAAACATTATAAATTTTTTTAAATAGAGACATTTTAAATCATTATGTTATGTAAATAAAATTAACTACTCATATAAACATTTTGGCATGAAAATAGTTCTATGAATGATATTATAGACATGAAAATGAGTTCCATCCATTAAATTTTGGAAATGAAAAACTCGTATATGCATAACATATTAAATTCATGAGTTATACATCACTAACCATTTCATTGGAAGGATATATATAAGTCCCAATATACATAAATAAAATCGTAAAAATGGGTTCTACACAATCATAAAACATTTTTCATCTTAGAACTCGTGAAATGTTACCAATTTCGCAAGAATTAAATCAGTGTGTAACCTATAGAAAAAGGTAACATGCATCATCAACTTCTTGTAATCATAACTATGAAGAATAATGATAATGAATAATGATGGTATACTTGGACTATATTCCCATTAAATACTAAGAAACATCAATTGAAGTAATCTCAAATAGAATGTTATGTTTAAATATCATAAGGAATAATTAATAGAGAAAACAAGTGTCCCATATTTGAATCACATCTTTAGAATATAAAAAATTCCAAAATAATATAAAGAACATTTTAATTAAAAATAACCATGAAATTTTTTTAGGGAAACATCAATGTGAATATTATTCATGAAGGGGGAAATTACACATTATTTATTTTAAAAAACAAATACCTCAATACTTTTTTCATAAATTTCACAATGTGCCTCAATTGGAAAAACTACAAGATGATTTAATTGAGACATTTTTTCAAAAAATCAATAACTGGTAAAAATTAATTTAAAAAATATAGTAGAATGGTAAAAAATTAATTTTAGTTTTTAAAAAAATATGGATATGGAAAAATATATTCCACATTGTTGACTTCAATCGACACAAGCCCAAATATTGATGAGATTATGATATAAAACACTTACCTCATGTTCCCATTACATCTAATGTACTCTATCAACATGTATAACACATATAAATTTATTACAATTCTATATTAGAGTCATTTTAATAATTATAAAATTATATATCATACTTTTATAACATTTACACACCACTTTTATAAATAATTCTTTCAAATTTTTTATATTTTTATACTAGATAAATTTTTAGGTATTAAATACCTCATTTAACATGAGTATTTCTGTTTAGTAGTTATTGTACATGTATATATTTCATGTTTACACAATATAGAGAATATTATTCACTATATAAAAAAATATATTAATTTTATAAATATTTTATTTCATATTTAAATTTCGAGATACAAAAATGGATTACACATTTCATATAGATTGAAGCTCGTACATACACATATAGATTTTTTTAATTTTTTAATTTATTGAATGACTAATAGTTACATATAAATTCAACTGTATAGGATAATTATTTAATCTTACATATCATCTATTTTCATCAAATTCTTCACAAATATCATCCATGTGAAATATAAATGTAAAATGAATCATTTCTATTTGTATAGGTGGTAGTCCTCATATAAATATGAATGAACATGTCATTTCCCAAAGGATTTGATTTAATTTACATAAATTTTATATTATAGAAAAGAAGTGTAATTATTTCCTCACTATAATATACAATCATTAAACACACCATAATACATATCAATAAAATATAATGTTGTGAAATTAATTGTATCGCTACATGGAAATGGTAAGTCACAGATATGCATGAACGATTCATTCACATATAATTTTATGGGAATAAGGGTATATATTCTTTTTTAAATAATAATATTAATATTTAATCAAATTTATGATAATTAATCTATAAATATTTGCTAAATTTCCTATATTTATTGTTGGTAAAGAAGTCTAGAAAATAAATTTATTTGTTAAGGTGATTACCTCTTATTTGAATGACTCCATTAAATCTCAGCAAATGATATCAATGGATTGTCATTCTGGAAGACCATGACTAGTAGAATCATAAAGGGGATGTTTAAAAGGGAAGTTGTTATTTTTTTCATCATGATATATGGCACAATGTTTGGTAATGATGTGAGGGAATATGTTACCTTATATAATTGATATGGGGGAACTTCATAAATATGAATATAATAATTATTTCTATATAAAAATTCCATAAAATTATTAGGATTAAATGATACATCAATTTTTGTTTTTCTTTCTAACAACCCATATAATTTAGATAATATTTTTTCTTATTTTATTCATTATCATTTAGATTAAGCCTTAAATAACAAATTTTAATTTATGTATGGTAACAAATTTTTAAATATTGAAGGGCTGGGATTTGTATTTTTAATGAGTATATTGGACCATAAATGTATTATTTATGACATTTTGACAAAATAAAATCACAATGGATTATTCTAATATATTTTTTATTTTTAAATTGGTTAATAAAATATTATTTTGTGTAAAATATCATTATTTTTAATTTTGACAGTATTCATTAATTTTAATCTAAAATTCCTTAATAAAAAGTGATAATTTTGTAAAATTCTTTAAATAATTTATTATATATTCTATAGATCTATGAAATTCTTAGTTCATATTAAATCATTCTTATTATGTCACTATTTATAGATTTCAAATAATATATATTATATTTTTAATAAATGGAGAAATAATACAGCAATATTGCATAGGTAATTATTGTCATTATATAATTAATAAAAATTAATAATTGAATTTTCTAGAGTTTTTTATTATGTTGGAAATATTATAAAATTTTCATTTGTAACATACATTCATCCTTATATGGACAAATAAAAATACTAAAAACAATGAAAGTTACATTTAAAAACATTTTTATTTAAATAATATATAAGTTATTTCATAGAAATATGTCCATTAAAAAATAAAATCTTGAATTTAAACTGTTAACTGTATAATTAAATTAATCCAATAAGATTTTTAAAGAAAAGTTATATCATTATCACTTATTAATAATCTATATTAACCCGATTTAGCCTTTACTAAGGTGATGAATTTTACAAATTTTACTATTCGTGTTGACAAAAAATAAAAGTGGCCTAACTGAAATAATTTAACCTCATAATGATAAATATATATTTTTCATTCAAATTCAATACATATTAAATGTGGAAATTAATTTGAAATTAAATGAACAAAATATTTTATACAATGTTTATAAGAAAAATTATTTTTATTCATAAAAATACACTTATTACTATAGTAAAATAAAAATTTTTTAATATTAAACAATTATCTTAATGAAAATACTATATAAATTTCATAAAAATTATTTTCAAAAAAGGATATATTTAATAAAAATAAACTATATGTATAAAAATAAATGTTTATAAAAACATCCATTTAATTTCCAAAAATATGCAAGTAATTTTATTTGATAACTGAAGAATTAATTTAATAAATTTATAGACTATATAATTTAAATAATATTATTATCACTATTTATAACAATAAATACAATGGTTTGGGGATAATTGAAACGTAATAATTTAATAATTTTTAATTGGTCATGTAAAATCGATGTGGTGTGTAACAAAAGCTATAAAAAAATAAAAATATTTAATGAAAAACATTTTCTAATATATCAGGGGGTAATATTCCCCATCTCCCTTTAATAAATTGAATCGTCATAATTTGAGGTTTTTTTCATTATTTAATGTTCTGGTACCTGGAAAAAAATAAATCTATTGAAAACCCACATCATCAAAATGGGTAAATTAAACATCCTGATAAAATGGAGGGAAAGGGAAGTATGAAGATCATCAATAAATAGGATTATAAATTGGATAAATATTTTGGTTTGTAAAAATGAAGATTTGAAATAGAAAAATTACACCAAAATACTCATAGAGTGTGACAAAGAACATTTTCAAGAGATAGATTACCATTACAAAAACCTAAATTTATGAGGGGTTAAAAAAACAATGAGTTCATTGTAAGAATAGTAAATGGATAAATTTAATATTTCAAGATCCTTTTCTTAAAGATTAGTTATCCATTTAAAATCTATGTATTTCCATCATGTAAATGTAATAGTATAACTATTTCCATTACATACGTGCAAACTAATCATTTGATTGTGATTTAATCATCTTGAAAAAAAAGGAGATGGATATTTGTGATTATTTTTTTGACACTGGAATCACTTTTAATGAATCATTAGATCCATATGTAAATCCATTGTCCAATAAATATTTACAAAAACATAAACTATTAGTACTAGTTATGATTAATAAAATATTGACATAAACCAATAAAATTAAATTCCATTCCACATGTAGATATCCTTAAGTATCTTCCAATATATTACCGACCATATTGAAAACCCAAAAATGATTACATCTAATATCCTTCCATGATCGTTATAACAATAATTTTAATCACTCATAATGTCTCATACAAAAATGTATATAACAATGTCATATATTCTTTAAGTTGTAGTCATCGTATAGTAAAAATTCATAACAAAAAAATAATTCTTCATAAATATAATTCCCCTCATATTATTTAAATAATCCATTATCAAATTCAAGAATATTTCTATTGGATTTTATGTTCATATGTTCCCAAATAATTTATCATAGGTTTTTTAGAATATAAAATATGTCTACATTATACCAGAAATATTTATTGAATTTTTATAGGGAGAGTTATTCAATAATCATAATCTCATAAAATCCCATTAATGGATAAAATATTTATAGTCATTAATCATACAAACTTCATCAAGGAATAACCAATTATGTAATTGAGGATAGTGTTCCATAATAATAATAATTCATCTTAAACTATTAAAATTACAAAATATTTCCCTTAATTTATTGATATCAGAGATATTTGTGGCATACTATTCAAATTGTCCTTTGAATTTATTGGTTTATTCCCAGGAAAACTGATAACATTTCATTTATAGCACTAAAGTGTGACTGGTGAATTTTATGATCTCTCTCTCTCCATTAATTTTATTTAATATCCCCTTTAGGTCACTCCAAAATTCCTTTTCTATATGGCCTGGATTCCCAGAAATGAAAAATTTTCTTGTACCTTTTAGGAATTCCCCTAAGTATTCTTACAACATTTTTGTAAAGTGAGAGGTTAAATAATATCTTACTCTCCATGTGAAAACCCACAGATAATCATTGAAGAGCCATATTACTTTTTTTATCACCAGATACTTGACTATTTTAGTTTCCATTCCCATATTCAGTTGACATCAAGAGGTATATTAATAGAATCCAATTTACCATATGAATATTTAATTTTAAATAATTTTTGTCAAAACACAAAATAATTGAAAAAAAATCAGGGTTGATGATGAAACTCAAGAATATTATTCATGTCTTGTAAAATTTTAATCATATATACCAATTATGTTATCATCCTTCTACATATGCTTAATAAATTAATTATAAAATTTTTATATAAATTATTAGGGAAGTACATACTAAAAATATTCCAATGAACTCAACATATAAGATGGATTTGATTTCCTCCACATTCCTTGAACTCATAATAATATTAAACCATTGATATGACTCACCATCAAAATGATAAAGTAATGGGAAAACAATTTCATGGACTCATCACTGAAGAACAAAAAATTATATATCCCTAATATTGATATAGCTCCCTTCAGGTGGTGGATTAGAATACATATAGAATGATGGTGGTGAATGACGAAAAAGTATGTTGAATAACATGTTACTCCCTCCTTATTGAATTCAGAAGTTCAACATGATCAATGTGACCACTAATAGCATTATGGAGATTATTTTACATAATAAAAAGATGTTAAATCCCCACTATTAATTAATTCACTTTTACATGAGGTTTATTATATAATTAGTTGTCACATTAATTGTTTAAACGAATCCTTTAGGTTCATGGAATTGAAATAAAATGAAAATCATAGTGTGATAAACATTAATCAAAGTGGAAACCCAAATAATCCTGAAACATTGATGTGCCCAATTGGTGTATACATTTTCAAACAGTATATTGAGTAAAAAAACATGTTTTACCAGATATATGTTTTTTTTGAGTAAAAATTATTTTATTTGGGGATCTTGATGATTTACAAGTTTAATCAAGCTTAAGACAAAAATTGAGGAATGATCCGAATAGATGTTTAGATATACGTTGTGTGTACTTCTTACACACGTCGCGTACCATTTATACATTACAGAGTGGCCGGACTATGTACTTTCCCTTGTTGCTTTCCAATATTCACAGACCATGTACAATCTGTTTTCTTGTTGTTTCTTTCCTTCCAGAAGTTGTTTGTGGATGAATTTGTCAATACATGCTATGTGAGGTGATGATACATATTTTGTATCCAGACCAAATAATTACTAACCCATTCTAATCTATGTGTGGCATGGAAGATCACCTTCCAGCAGTGAGAGATGATCCATTAAAAGATTACCTTACGAATATTTGTGTACATTATTTTACAAGATCTATATTTATTAACAATATAAATAAGAGGGGAGACCTCAAAATTTAGAGATAGGAGGATGGGATGAATAAAGACACCAAACAGTAGTAGAAATGAGGTTGATGAATTGAGATAATTTTAAAGAGGGGAGATAATAGAGGAGGTTCTACTGATCTACCTTCTCGACAATCTTTAATAAAATGCTTCTACATTTTATATGTCAGCTATTAATAGTTTTTTAGTTTTATGTTGCTCGATAAATAGATAAACCCCTCATATGGTGAGGCTATGGATGATTATGGATTATTTTTAATCAAATGTATTATAATATCTTTGTTTTTTAAGACACTATAAAAACCCATGAAACCTATTTCTAAATATTACCAGATACCCTATATAAGAACAAGAATATATACAAATTGGATCATCAGAGAAATTATGACAATGTACAACCATTATCATTGGGTGAATTTATCTTAAAAAGGGGACTAAAAAATAATATTATTTGGAATCATAATCCATAGAAAATAATTTCTCAATATTGATTCAAATGAAGAACACTGGACCAATGGCACCCCATTATATTTGAATCCTTTAGATGTGAGTTATTATGAACTAGGAAACATGATAAGAATATTTATTTATTGATGAACATAAATATCCACAACCAAATGCATTAATAACATTTATCATCTGAATTAATTTAACATTTTCATGTTCTATAATGCAATTCCACAATGAAATTGAAGGATTAATTACATTATATGTGAAACATAACATATTGACTATAAATTCATTTAATCATCACCTAATTAATCAGAAACTAGAGAAAAATAATGTAATTACTCTCTCTCTATGATGATAGACCCCATACATGCTCTATACTAGTAATATGTTTTGGTATTTAAATTTATGTTTCCAAAAACACACTTTGGATAATATGAAACAAAATTATGTCATAGTTGATGAGGAATTTATGTTAACAGTGTTTTGTAATATCAAATTTGTATCAATTAAAGTGAAAATAAATATTAAAAATTCTAAAAATTCTATTCTCAATATCATTATTTTTTTTCTTTATTTTAGTTTTTATCTATTATGATTGATGTGTAGTATAGTGTTGTGAAGGATCACAAGTTCGTGAGTGGCTAAATCACTAATTCCAAGAGCACTGAGTTATCATAATTCCATCCGATTGACCTAGATATCAAATGAACAATCATGAGGTGACGTCATAAAAATATGGGAGAGTGCAACCAAAATGACCCCATGGTGAGAATAGAAGAGGTAGGACATGCTATTGTTTGTGGTGATAGACATAGGATCTTGTTTGATGAAAATAAGAATCCACATCTAGTTATATAAGAAGAGGAGAACCAGCTTCCACAATCAAATATCATGGAGTTCATCCATCAAATCTTGAAAATAATTTTGTCTCAATTTTTTATGGGTTATGGCCAACAACAACCCAAGAAGTACCTTCCAACAGAGTAGATTCCTAACATGCACCAAATCAGGGGCCTTATTTTGATCAGGATAAGAAATTTTTGCCCCAACCTCCTCAAGAACAACTACTCACACAACATACCATTATGGAGTATGGTCTTCCATCAATTTGAGTAACCAATACAGGTATTTTCAAACCACTATTGCAATCCCAATATTTTTAGATCAATTTTACAATCATATACCTCTACCAAAATACTAATCAGGTTAGAGGTTAACCAAGTAAAGACCCCAACACTCATCACTCCAGTTTTCTAGAGAACTGTGACACATTTTGTTACCATCGGGTATTTTAGGACTCCATTTTACTTATATTATTCATGTTTTAATTAATGGATAAAGAAAATTATTGGATTAAATGTCTTCTTCAGTGTTACATCCTCACCTAGTAGGTATTGGCTTATGTGTTTTTTTCAATTCATTTTTCACATTCTAGGAATGTGACATTGTCGAACAAAATTCAAAGCATACAACAACATGATTCAGAGTCCTTGTATGAATCCTACGATCATCTCAATGAAATGATGAGGATGTTACCTCATTGTGACCTTCCATTGTATATGTCACTCTAATCATTTTATAAAGGTCATACAAGAAACACCTAATCATTAGTGGACGTAGCTGCAAGAGAAATATTGTTGAGGAAATCCCCATAAGAACTCTTTTATTTTTTAGGTTATATTTAATTAAACATCATACAATGTATCTCTGATTGGGGTACTAAAAATAGGGGCATGCATAACACTAATTCCACATCGATTCTTTTTGCTGACTCGATAATTTTTCTAAGAAGGATGATTCATTGAATTTGACAAATTAATCTCATGTTCAAGAGAAAAACAACATTACATACATCGTATGTGGTTACAATAAATCCATGGGATATTTTACATGGACATGTTTCATTCCATAAACATATGAGTTATGATATGTTTCAAATAATTGAGTTCTAAATATGTACCATCACTACAAGAACCCGTATTTGAAAAAAAAAAGCAACTATGAGTTGGGTTTAAATTTTTTTTCCTACAAACACTGAAATGCCAACCGGTTGTGGTCAATAATAGTACAAGAATCCATATCATAGATAGTAGCATGGATCCTTCCAATAAAAATTGTAGAGAAAACATTTTTCAGCACCAATACCTCGGTAGCCACAATCTCAACCAGCTACACAAAAACTTCGGTAGGAACACCCATCAATGCTAAAACAATGATGTAAAAATTCATAATGACTAGTGAGACATGATTTCAGAATAAATAGGAATTTATTAGAATACATGATAATAATATTGGGAAACATTTTAATTACCTATCATAATGAAAATCAGGTATATTGTTGAGTAACTCTATGAAAGTACTACATGAGGAGGATAATTCTCTCACATGAAGGAGTGAGAAGGAGATACCCAATAAAATAATTGAAAATAAATGAGATGACATAAATCTCTCTCCACATACACCATCCTTGGATAAAAAAGTTTTTACCACGGTGTCCCCATCATCATAATGCCAATCAAAAGAGAAGGAGGCCACAAATGGGAACGAAAAAGAGGTGGTTAATTGTTATGAACCTAGTGTACCATTTTCAATATGAATAAATCAAGGTAAGCTGGATCAGTAGTTTTGAAAATATTATAGAGGAATTTTGGATACATCACATTTATATTGTTTTGGAATATGCATTATATCATATGAAAAGGTACATGAAGTTCATGAAATAAATCGACTCAATCAAGAGGATTATAGAGGATTTAAGAACCATTCATCTCACTATGGAATGAGAATCGGTGGTTTACCACACTATTATTATAATATTCAACAATTATAGATGTTTTAAAATACGATGAATAATTGGATAATTTTTATTTCGGAAGGCCCTTTGTGACTTTTGGGTTGGTGTCAATATTATGCCCATTGGATTATTTATGAAGTTGGGGTTGAACGATCTAAAACCAACTCAAGTGGCACTAAAAATAATAGATCACTCATTAAATATGTTATAGATATACTTGAGGATGTGATTGTAAAAGTGGAATGGTTGATTCATTCTACTAGTTTTATCATACTTGGCATGGAGGAAGACCAAAAGGATCGTCTTATTCTTGGAGTAACCGTCATTGCTACTGGGAAATCTCATATTGATGTTCACCAAGGAAAATTATTAATCAATGTATGACATGAAAAGGTATACTCATAGGCCCTCAATGATGTTAAGAAAGTGTAACTTACGGAAAATTAGAATTTTTTTGCATTTACTACAGTTAACGATTACATTGGCTATATGGAAGATGACATCAGCTGTTGTTTTTTAATCGATGAAACAATCGTCAAGGACATCCAGCCTGATTATGAATGGTATGAAATGAAATTTATCAGAGTCTAAGGTGTTCATTAATGTAATTTTAAACATTTTCATGATATTATAGAGTGATAAAAGGTTATAAAGAATTGAAAACAAGCTATTGGGATGATAGATATTGATTTGAAAGTAAGAAGTCTGACCATTTGAACACATATGGTTCATATTATGGAAGGATACAAACCCTCTCCGAAACTGTAATGATGGTTAAATACTTCAATGAATGAGGTCATGAAGAAATAAGAGATCAATCAATTAGATGTAGGAATTATCTACCAAATAGCATACATCCAATAGGTGAGTCCTTTACATGTGGTTCCAAAAAAGGTTGGTATCATCATGATTACCAAGGATAAAAATGATCGTATCCATGCATTAATGGTCATTGGATAAAGAGTGTGTTTTGTATACCAGAATCATAATGATGCCAAAAGAAAGGATAACTTCCCAATTGATTTTATGTATTAGTTATTGGAGTGATTGGGAGGGCATGAGTTTTATCACTTTTCAGATGGTTATTCCATATATAACCAAATTTCTATTTCCCATAAATAATAATATAAGAGCACACTCACAAGCCCATATAAAGAATTTTCTAATTGACGAATACATTTTGGAATGTGTAATGCACCATCAGCGATCCAAAAGTGCATTTTGGAGATATTCTATGATATGGTAGAGAAATATCTTCCAATCATTGACATTGATTTTTTATTCTATGGAAAATCATTCATTTACATTTTGAGAAATTTGGAATATGTCCAGGAATAGTGTGAACACACTAATCTTGTTTTTATCTTGGAGAAACGTCATTTTATGGGGTATAATGATATCTCCATATGCCATTATATTCCAATAATAATAATTGAATTTGACCATGTGATGAATTATGTCATATATCAAATACCCCTTAAAATTATGTCCGAGTAATAATTTGTTTTCATGGAAATGAATGTTTTTATAAAATATTTTCTCATGATATTATAAAGATAACTCAAACATGAACCAACCTCCTTTCAAATGAATCTGTCATCAGATTTAAAGAATCATTCATTGTTTACTTTCAACTGTTGAAGCAACAGTTATTTTATGCTCATATCCTAATTTTTCCAAAAAAAGAGGTACATTTGGAATAATGTATGACTAATGTGATTATGTTGTAAGATATGTTCTTGTACATCTTCTCGATCATATTTCAGGCCTAACAACAATTCTATTAGTTCCATAAATGAAGAATAAACCAACTAAAACACCTACAAGAATGAGATTTTTGTGGAGGGGACTTTGCATTTGGTAGGTTATGCTCATATTTAGTACTCCCAAATTTTTTTTTTATATTGACCACGAACCACTCAAATAATTTATAATAAAATTGGATGTAAATCCATGACTCAATTTTTTGTGGTTCTGCTATGTGAATTAGTCATGGAAATTTGTGAAATGAAAGTAAGTGTGAACGTTTTCGCCGATCATCTCCCTCATTTGAAATTTCCACATTTGGAAAGAGAGGATGAAAAAGAAAGCATGGAGGAATTTTTGGATGAGTATATTATCTCAGATAATGTTACACAACACCCATGGAATACTGAAATTACCAATTACATGGTTACATTATTCATTCATCATGATCCAACATTCTATCAAAATAAATGATTTCTATTCAAAGTAAATTAGGAATTTCTAGGAACAAATACTTATCCTCTATTCATGTGTAGATGTGGTGATCGTACACTACACCACTAAAGAATAAATTAAATGAATTCAGAAGTTTTTTCATTCTTCCCCACCGGGAGGTCATGATGGGCTCGGCTGAACGATAGATAAAATTCATCATTCTGGATTTTTCTCTCCCACCATGCAAAAGAATGCCCGATATTTTGTAGCACACTATGTTATGTGTCAATGTACTGGTCACATCATGCATTGAGCTAAAATTCCTTACCAAAATTTTCTTGAGGTCATGATCCTCAACATATGGGATATATATTTCATAGGTCCATTTACCCCATAAATTGGAAACATATACATTCTGGATTGTGTGTATTATGTATCCAAATGGGTGGAAGCTACATCCATAACACAGAACACAAAAAAGGTCATAATTTACATTTTAGAGAAGTATATTTTCACATGTTCAGTGTTCCGTAGGTTCTGATAAGAGATTAAGGGATGCGTTTTAACAATGTGTCGATGCGGAATGTACACATGATGTATGGAGTGAGGTATTAACAGGGTAAAACATATATAAATATATGTTTTTATGAATAATATATTACAATATTTCAACTATAAATCCTAAAAAATTTATATTGTAAAATAAGTTCTTACCAGATTATTTACTTTAAATTTTTATCCACATGAATGCGTAAACATGAATTGAATCATTAATTAATCTAAATAATTAGATATTAAGTTAATATATATATAATTGGATTTATAAATGATACCTAAAATAAAATAGTTTCATAATACCAAATATGTATATATTAAACAAAAATTTAGAATAATTCCCATATAATGATCATATGATTTAAGAGATAATTTAAAAATGAAGTGACTATGTAAAAAAAATATAAATACTCAATAAAAAATTGGAAAAAAAGTTAAAAAAAATATTTTATTTCATAGATAAACATGGAAAAATATAATCAATGATGTAGTGGTATAACTTAATGAATAAAATTAATTTTAAGATACCTCGTAGCTCAGGAATCCACTTAGTTTAATGTTATTTTAATGTAATATATATTAATTTTTGATTAATTATAATTTTAAAAAATATTCATAACTATAATATCATATATAATCGACAAATAACATCTTATCACCAATTTGTTAATAATATATATTCATTATCATCATTTAACGTGTTAACTGTTTAGTTTTCTAATGCATATTTCATTATAGATATTCCAAATAACGTTCATAGGTTATTATTTCTTCTTCAAATTGTTGTTATTTAAGATATAAACATAATATTTATATATTATATTATTTTTTATAATCATTCATGATAAGAATTCATGAAATATTAATCTCATCACTTCATGGATGTGATAGTCCACACATATGCCCAAGTTGCATTATCATTTTTAATTGGTGGAATGGTAATGGTGAATTAGTTATATTAAATTATGGTATAATTATTATTTTTTAAATATAATATATATATATGTACACTATTTATTCAATTATTATCATCTATTTGCTGTGTGGATGTGAGTAAACTACATCGGTTCATGAGGTAATATTCTAATATACACACAATCAATGAAATTGATTCCCAATTGAAAATGTAGGTGATGGATAAATATTACTAAATTTACATAAAAATAAAATTATATGGGAGAAAATTGTGTTATTAAATTATAATATTGGTAAAATAATTTAATTTTGTAAAAGAAGAAGGCAAATGAAATTATTTAGTAAAGATAATAACCTCTTCTTGGAAATAAGTCCTTCATATCTATTATTAATGACCCTAGGGATGGTATTTTGGGAGAATAAACACAAAAATAACATATATAAATATGACCAGGAAAAATTATATCATATAATTTGGATTAAAAAATGATCAATTTGTGTGAATAATTTATGGTAAGAGGTGTCCTTTTCTAAGTGAGGTGAGTCTGACACTTGTAATTTTTCTTTGTTTTATAATATTAAAAACTATATTTCATTCAATAGTTTATAAAAATGAATCTATATAGATTTTTTGATATAATAGGTTCTAAATATTTTTATCAAATATTAATTAGAAATTTTTTTACTCCATTTCAACCCCTATCATTTTAGATTAACCCAATGTTATACCAATTTTATACCTAACTATGTTAAAAAAATTTAGGATTTCTACTATTCATAATGAAAAAATGTAAATGATCTATTTTTTTAAATTTATAAATTAATTTGAAAAATATATTAAACAATTTATCAAATAAAATTCATATACCTCATATAAATAAAAATAAATAAAATACAAAAAACATGATGTTAACTGGATTTTCATGAAAATGTATTTTTAATGTACAAGATGATATTACCAAGAATATATGAATAATAATACTCAATATAATTTTTTAAATTAATTTATTCATATATGTAATTTCTATATTTCATTTAAAACATTTAATATCATAGAATATTTTTATTTATCAATTTGGAAAATCATTAAGGACATAAAATTATATTTCTAAAAAATATCTCCTTTTTAACTCATAATCATATAGTATCTATTTCTACCATTTAGAAAATAAATACATGGTTAATTATAAATATTATAACACATTATATAGAATAAAGTATTCATTATTTTAATACAGTAATTTTAATTATTTTTAATGTCTGGTTTTTTGGGGAAAATTTAAAAAAATGTCGTTTTCATATTTAGTACAAGTGATTTAATAATTGATATTCATCCTATAGAATTATATTTATTCCATAAAAATTTCAATTTCTAATATGTCTATTCTTAATGAAAATAAAATTTTCTCTTACTATATTTTTGAGCTAAGGTATTATAATTTAAGACTCTACAGAACCGTATATGTGATTATGGTTTTTTATGGATTTAGTTAGATTATTGAATTTCACAAACACCAACACATAAAAGTTATGGTGATCCATTTTATGTAGGATGTATTTTCTAGTTGGTTGGTAAACATTCTCAAAACGGGAACCATTAATGGTTTATTGGAAAATGAATTTAAGCTAGTTTTAAGTCGTATCTCACCACGTCTCTTGGTATCATCATAACCTAGTCTCCAATTGTGTGTCTACATTAATGTGAATATGTCCATACCATAGATTAACAAGGAACCTAAATAACATGGCCAAGACCTGGGTTTGTTATTAAATGATCATCCTCACTATGGTGTGGAGTAGTTACCCATTTATAAAAATGACCATGTATCTCCATGTTCTCAAAAAATACATGATGGATATCATTTATATAGGTATATTAAAGAGGTGGTGAGAAAAAGATATATGTTACTAAGAGCATGATTATCCATTCATGTGAATTATTAATCATAAGACCTTAGATATTAATATAATAATAGGAGTAATTACATATAATTTCATTTATAAACCATCTAGAAAGAAAACATCCCCTTTAATTGTCGACGAATCGGGGAAAGGATCCCATACCTTGTAGACTACACAAATGTCCCACCCATATTTGAATCATATATTTAGAATAATAAAAATTCCAAAATATTTTAGAGATCATTTTAATTAAAAATAACAATGGAATCTTTTTTGGGAAACATCAATGTGATAATTTTTCAAGAAGGGGGAAATTAAACATTAATTATTTTAAAAAACAAATCCTTAAATAATTTTTCATTAATTTCACAATTTTCCTCAATTGGAAAAACTACAAGACGATTTAATTAAGACATTTTTTCAAAAAATCAATAAATGGTAAAAATTAAAATAAAAATTTTAGTATATTGGTAAAAAAATAATTTTCGTTTATTTAAAATATATGGATATGGAAAAAATATTCCACATTATAGACTTCAACAGACACAATCCCAAATATTGATGAGATTATGATATAAAACCCTTACCTCATTTTCTCTTGACATCTAATGTACTCTATCCACATGTATAATAAATTTAAATTTATTAAAATCCTATATTAGTGTCATATAATTAATTATAAAATCAAATATCATTCTTTAATAACATTTAAACACCCCATTTATAAATAATTCTTTCAAATTAGTTATATTTTTATACTAGAATAATTTTTGGGTGTTAAATACATCATTTAACATGAGTATTTCTGTTTAGTAGTTTTGGTACATGTATATTTATCATGTTTTCATAATATAAAGAATATTAATCACCAAATAAATATCATATATATTAGTTTTACAAATATTTTTGTCATATATGAAATTTAGAGATACAAAAATGGATTACACCATTCATTGATATGGAATCTCGTATATACCAAAATAGATTGTTTTAATTTTTTAATTTATTGAATGAATTATAGTTATATATAAATTCAACTATATAGGATAATTATTTAATCTTACATATCATCTATTTTCATAAAATTCTTCACAAATATCATCCATGTAAAATAAAAACATAAAATGATTCATTTCAATTTGTAGAGGTTGTATTCCTCATATACATACGAATGACCTTGTCATTTCCCAAAGGATTTGATTGAATTTACATAAATTATATACTGTAGAAAAGATGTTTAATTATTTACTCAATATAATATATAATCATTAAACACACCATAATACATATCAATAAAATATTGTGTTCAGAAATGAATTGTATCACTACGTGGAAATGAAAAGTCATACATACACATGAGCGATTCATTCACATATCATTTGATTGGAACAAGGTTATATATTATTGTTTAAATAATAATATAAAAATTTAATCAAATTTATGATAATTAATCTATAAATATTTTAGAAATTCTCTATATTTAGAGGAGGTAAAGAAGTGTAGAAAATAAAATGATTTGTTAAGGTGATTACATCTTATTAGAATGACTCCATTAAATCTCTGCTAAAGATATACATGGATTGTAATTCTGGAAAACCATGACTAGTAGAATCAAAAAGGGGATGTTTAAAAGGGTAATTTTTATTTTTTTCATCATGATATATGGCTCATTGTTTGGTAATGATGTGAGAGAATAAGTTACCATATATAATTAATAAGGGGGAACTTCATAAATAAGAATATAGTAAGTATTTCTCAATAAAAATTCCAAAAAATGTATTAGGATTCAATGATAAATTAGTCTTAGTTTTTTTCTAACAACCCATATAATTTTGATAATATTTTTTCTAATTTTATTCATTATCATTTAGATTAACCCTTAAATAACAAATTTTAATTTATGTATAGTAACCGTTTTTTATAAATTTATGGGCTGCGATTTGTATTTTTAATGAATATATTGGACCATAAATGGATTATTTATGAGATTTTGACAAAATAAAATCACAATGTCTTATGCCAATATATTTTTTATTTTTAAATAAGTTAATAAATTATTATTTTTGAAAAAATATCATTATTTTTAATTTTGACACTATTCATATATTTTATGCTTAAATTCCGTAATAAAAAGTGATAATTTTGATATAATTCCTTAAATCCTATATAATATATTCTATAGATCTATAAAATTATTCATTTATATTAAATAATTCTTATTATATCACTATTAATAGTTTTCAAATAACATATATTATATTTTTAATAAATGGAGAAATAATACATCAGTATTTCATAGGTATTTATGGTCATTATATAATTAATAATAATTAAAAATTGAATTTTATGTGATTTTTTATTATGTTTTAAATATTATAAAATTTTCATTTTTAACATAAAATCATACCTATAAGTACAAATAAAAATTCTAAAAACAATGAAAGTGACATTTAAAAACATTTTTATTTAAATAATATATAAGTTATTTTCATATAAATATGTCGATTAATAAATATAATTTTGAATGTAAACTGTTAATTGTATAATTAATGTAATCCAATAATATTTTGGATGAAAAATTATATCATTATCACATATTAATAATCTATATTAATCTGATTTACCCTTTACCAAGGTGATGAATTTTACAAATTTTACTATTCATGTTAATAAAAAATAAAAGTGGCCTAACTGAAATAATTGAACCTCTTAATGATAAATAGATATTTTTCTGTCAAATTAAATACATATAAAAAGTGGAAATTAATTTGAAATGAAATGAATACAATATGTTATAAAATTTTTATAAGAGAAATTCTTTTTATTCATAAAACTACCCTTATTATTACAGTATAAATAAAAAATTATTTTAATATTAAAAAAAATCTTCATGAAAATACTATATAGATTTCATAAAAATTATTTTTCAAAAAAGGTTATATTTAATAAAAATACACTATCAAAATAAATGTTTATAAAAACTTCACTTTTATTTCCAAAAAAATTTCATGTTATTTTATTTGATAACTGATGAATTAATTTAATAAATTTATAGACTATATAATTTAAATAATTTTATTATCAATATTTATAACAACAAATCGAATGATTTGGGGATAATACCGACATAATAATGTAATAATTTTTAATGGATCTTATAAAATTGATGTGGTGTGTAATAAAAGCTATCAAAAAAATAAAAATATTTAGAGAAAAATATTTTTTAAAATATCACGGATGTTATATTCTACCTCACCCTTTAATAAATTGCATCTTCATAATTTTAGGTTTTTGTTATTAATGAATATTCTGGTACTTGGAAAAAAATAACTCTGTTGAAAACACACATCATCAAAATGTGTAAATTAAACATCCTGATAAAATGGAGGGAATGTGAAGTATGAAGATCAATAGAAAATAGGTTTCTAAATTGGATAAATATTTTGGTATGTAAAAATGTGGATTTCAAATAGAAAAAATACACCAAGTGACTCATAGAGAGTGATAAAGAACATATTCACGAGAAATTATACCATCACAAAAACCTAAATTTATGAGGGGTTAAAAAACAATGATTTCATGGTAAGAATAGTAAATTGATAAATTTAATATTTCAAGTTCCTTTTCGTAAATATTAACTATCCATTTTAAATCTATTTATTTCAATCATTTAAATATAATAGTATAACTATTTCCATTACATAAGTTCAAACTCGTCATTTGATTGTGATTTAATCATCTTCAAACAAATGTTGATAGATATTTGTGATGATTTTTCTGACACTGGAATCAATTTTAATGAATTTTTAGATCCATATGTCATTCCATTGGCCCATAAATATTTACCAAAACATAAAATATTAGTACTAGTTATGATTAATAAATTATTAACATCAAGCAATAAAATGAAATTCCATTCCACCAGTAGTTATCCTTAAGTATATTCCAATATATTATAGACCATATTGAAAACCCAAAAATGATTATATCTAATATCCTTCCATAATCATTATAACAATAATTTTAATAACTCATAATGTCTCATAAAAAATTGTAAATACCAATGTCATATATTCTTTAAGTTGTAGTCATCATATAGTAAAAGTTCATAACAAAAAATATTCTTCAAAAATATAATTCACAACAAATAATTTAAATAAACCATTATCAAAGTCAAAAATATTTCCATTGGATTTTATATTCATCCTTGCCCAAATAATTTATCATAGGTTCTTTTATAATATAAAAAATTTCTACATTATTCCATAAAAAATTATTGAATTTTTGTAGGGAGAGTTATTCAATAATCTTAATCTCATAAAATCTCATTAAAGGATAAAATATTCATAGTCAGTAATCATAAAAACATCATCAAGGAATACCCAATTATGAAATAGAGGATACTGTTCCATAACAATAATAATTCATCCTAAAATATTAAAATTAAAAAATATTTCCCATTAATCATTTGATATCAGAGATATTTGTGGCATACTGTCCAAATTGTCTTTTGAATTTAGTGATTTATTCCCATGAAAACCTATAACATTTCATTTATAGCACTGATGTTTGACTAGTGAATTTTGTGATCTCTCTCTCTTAATTAATTTCATTTAATATCCCCTTCATGTAACTCCAAATTTCCTTTTCTATATGGAATGGATTCCCAGAAATGAAACATTTTCTTGTACCTTTTATGAATTCCCCTATGTATTCTTACAAAATTTTTGTAATGTGAGAGGTTCAATAATATTTTACTCTCCCTTTGAAAACCCACGGGATAATTTTCGAAGAGCCATAATTCGTTTTTTATCATGATATCATTGAAATTTTTATTTTATATTCTCATATTCAGTTGACATCAAGAGTTATATTCATATAATCCAATTCCCCATATGAATATTTAATTTTATATAATTTGTGTCAATGCAAAAAAGAATTGATAAAAAAATTTAGCATTGATGAAGAAACTCAGGAATAATATTCATGTATTGTAAAATTTACATCATATATACCAATTAAGTTATCATCCATCTACATAATATTATGAAACTAAAGTACTGGGAAAACAATTTCATAGACTCATCACTGAAGAACAAAAAATTCATTATCCCTCATATTGATCTATTTCCCAACAAATGGTGGATTATAATACATATAGAATGATGGTGGTCAATGTTGAAAAAGTCTGTTGAATAACAAGTTACTCCCTCCTTATTGAATTCAGAAGATCAGCATAATCATTGTGACCAACAATAGCATGATGTAGGTGATTTTACATAAAAAAAATATGTTAAATGCCCTCTCATAATTCATTCACTTTTACATGAGGTTTATTATTTCATTATTCGTCGCATTAATTATTTAAAAGATTCCTTCAAGTTCATGGAATTGACATAAAACGAAAATCATAGTGTGATAAACATTAATTAATGTGGAAACCCAAATAATCATGAAAAATTGATGTGCCCAATTGTTGTATACATTTTCATACATTATATTTAGTATCAAAACTTGTTTTTACCAGATATATGTTGTTTTGGAGTAAAAAATATTTTATTTGGGGATCATGATGATTTACATGTTTAATCAAACATAAGACACCAATTGGTGAATAATCCAAATAGACTTTCAGATATATGTTGTGTGTACTTCTTACACATGTCTTGTACCATTTCCCCATTACAGATTGGACGAACTAAGTATATTCCCTTGTTTATTTCCAATATTCACAAACCATGTACAATCCATATTCATGTTGTTTCCTCCCTTCCATAAGTGGTTTTTTGATGAATTTGTCAATACACACAATGTGAGGTGATGATACATACTGTGTACTCACACCAACTAACTACTGACCCATTCAAATCTATGTGTGGAATTGCAGATCACCTTCCAGCAGTGATAGATGATCCATTAAAAGACTACCATACGACAATTTGTGTACATTATTTTATAAGATCTATATTTATTAACAATCTAAATAAGAGGAGAGGACTTAAAAATTTGGATATATGAGGATGGGAAGAATAGAAACACCAAACGGTAGTAGAAATTAGGTTGAAGAATTGATGGAAGGATAAAGGGGGAGATAATAGAGGAGGTACTATCGATATATCTTCTCAACAATCTTTAATAAAATGCTTTTACACTTTTTATGTCAGCTATTAATAGTTTTTTAGTTTTACGTTACTCGATCTATAGCTAAGCCCCCCATATGGTGGGGCTATGGATGATTATGGCATATTTTTAATCAACTATCTTATAATATCATTATTGTTTAAGACTCTATAAAAACCCATGAAATATATTTCTGAATATTACCAGGTACTCTATATAATAACAAGAATATAATTACAAAGGATCATCAGAGAAATTACGAAAATGTACAACCATTATCATTGGGTGATGTTATCTTAAAAAAGGGATTATAAAAAATATAATTAATTGGAATCATAATCCATATAAAACAATTTCTTAATATTGATTCAAATGAAAAACACTAGACCAAAGAGTCAACATTATATTCAAAACACATATATGTTAGTTATTCTGAATAAGACAACATTATAATAATATTTATTTATTGATGAACATACATATCCTTAACCCAATGCATTCATACCTTTTATCATCTAAAACAATTTAACATTTTCATGTTCATTATTCCAATTCAACAATGAAATTGAAGGATTATTTAAATTTTATGTGAAACATAAAATATTGATATAAATTCAGTTAATCATCAACTAATTAATCAAAAACTAGGTAAAAATAACGTAATAAAACACTCTCCATGTTGATCGAACCCTTTCATGCTCTATACTAGTAATAAGGTTTGGTATTTAAATTTTTGTTTCCAAACAAAACAGTTTGGATAATATGAAACCAAACTATGTTGCATTTGATGATGAATGAAAGTTAACAGTGTTTTGTAAAATCACATTTGTATCAATTAAAGTGAAAATAAATATTAAAAATTCTAAAAAATATATTCCCAGTCTCATTATTGTTTTTTCATTTTTTTAGTTTTTCTCTTTTATTATTGGTGTGTAGTATAGTGTTTTGAATGATCATAAGTGCGTGAGTGGATAAATCACTGTTTCCAAGAGCACTGAGTTATCATATTTCCATATGATTGACCTAGATATCAGATGAACAATCTTGAGGAGATGACAGAAACATATGGGAGAGTGCAACCAAAACGACCACATGGTGAGAATAGAAGAGGGAAATCATACTATTGTCTAAGGTGATGGACATAAGATCTTGTTTGATGACAATAAGAATACACATCTATATATATAAGATGAGGAGAACTGGCGTCAACCATCAAATATCATGGAGTTCGTCCATCAAATCACGAAAATAATTTTGGCACAATTTGTTATGGGGTATGGCCAACAACAACCCATGCAGTACCATCCAACATAGTAGTTTCTGAACATGCACCAAATCAGGGGCCTTATATTGATCATGATAAGTAATTTGTTCCCCAACCTCCTCAAGAACAACTACTCCCACAACATACCCTTATGGAGTATGGTCTCCCATTAATATAAGTTACCAATACAGGTATTTTTATACCACTATTGCAATCCCAATATTTTTATATCAATCTGACCATCATATAGCTCAACCAAAATAATAATCAGTTTAGAGGTTTACCAAGTAATGATCCCAACAATCATCACTCCATTTTTCTAGATAATTGTGACACTTTTTGTTAGCATGGGGTTTTTTATGATTCCATTTCCCTGGATTATTCCCATTTTCCTTAATGGATAAAGAAAAGGATTGGGTTAAATGACTTCTTCAACATTCCATCCTCACCTAGTAGGTATTGGTTTATTTGTTTTATTCAATTTATTTTTCACATTCTAGGAATGTGACATTGTCGAAAAAAATTCAAAACATACATCAACATGATTTAGAGTCCTTGTATGAAACCTAGTATCATCTCAATGAAATGATGAGGATGGTCACTCATTGTTACCTTACATTGTATATGTCACTATAAACATTCTATAGAGGTCATACAACGAACACCTAATCATTAGTAGACGTAGCTGCAAGAGAAATAATGTTGAGGAAATCCCCATAGGAACTATTTGACTTGTTAGGTTATAATTCATAAAACATCATCCAATATATCTCTGAGCAGGGTACTCAAAATAGTGGCATTCATAACATTGATTCCAAATCGTGTCTTTTTTCCCGACTAGATAGTGTTTCTAAGAAGGTTGATTCATTGAATTTGAAAAATTAATCTCTTGTTCAAGTGATAAATAACATTACATACACTGTATGTGGTGAAAATCACTCCATGGGAGAATTCCCATGGACATGTTTCATTTCATTCAACAAATGAGTTATGATATGTTTCATAGAATTGAGTTCCAAATATGTACCATCAATACAAGAACCCTTATTTGAAGGAAAACGCAACCATGAGTTGGGATTAATAAAATATTCCTCCATACATAGAAATGCCAACCGGTTATGGTCAATAACACTACCAGAATCCATATACCAGATAGTATCAAGGATCCTTACAATAAAAACGGTATAAAAAACCTTTTCCGGCACCAAAACCTCAGTAGACACAATCTCAACTGGTTACACAACAACCTTGGTAGGAACACCCGTTAATGCTAAAACAATGATATCAAAATTCATAATGACTAGTGAGACACAATTTCAGAAGAAATATGAATTTATTTTAATACATGATAATAAAATTTTGATGAATTTTAATTACCTATCTTAAAGGAAACCGGGAACACTATTGAGTAACACTATGAAAGGACTACAAGAGGAGAAAAATGATATCACATGAAGAAGTGGGAAGGTGATACACTATAAAATAACTAAAAATAAACGTGAGGACATAAATCTAGCTCCACATACACCCTCCTTGGTTAAAAAAGTGTTTACCATGGTTTCCCCATCATCGTATGGCCTATCAAAAGACAAGGAAGCCACAAATGGGAAAGAAAAAAAGGTGGTCATTTGTTATGAACTTTGTGTACCATTTCCAACACAAATGAACCATGGTAATCTAGATCAGTATATTTGAAAATATTATAGAGGAATTTTGGATGCATCACATTAATATTGTTTTGGCATATGCATTGACTCAAATGAAAACATATATGATGTTCATGAAATAAATCCACTCAATGAAGAGGATGGTTTAGGATTTAGGAACCATTCATCTCACTAAGGAATGATAATCAGTGGTTTAACAAGCTATTATTAAAATAGTCAAAAATTAAAGATGTTTTAAAATACCATGAATAATTGTATAGTTTTTTTTTTGGGAAGGCCCTTTGTGACATTGGGGTTGGTTTTAATATTATCCCCATTGGATTATTTATGAAGTTGAGGTTGAATGATCTAAAACCAACTTGAGTGGCACTAAAAATAACAGATCAGTCATTAAATATCTTATAGCTATACTTGAGGATGTGATAGAAAAAGTTGCATGGTTGATTCATTCTACTAGTTATATCATACATGGCATGGAGAAAGACCAAAAGGCACATCTTATTATTGGAATAACCGTCATTGCTACTGGGAAATCTCATATTGATGATCACCAAGTAAAATTATTAATCAATGCAGGACATGAAAAGGTTTACTCATAGGCCCTAAATGATGTTATGAAATTTTAACTTATGGAATATGAGGATTTTTATGCATTTACTACATTGAACGATAACATTGGCTCTATAGAAGATGACATCAGATGATGTTTTTCAATCGATGAAACAGACATCAAGGACATCCAGCCATATTATGAACCTTATGAAATGAAATTTATCAGAGTATATGGTGCTCAATAAAGTAATTTTAAACATTTTAGTGATATTATAGAGTGATACAAGGTTCTAAAGTAAATAAAACAAGCTATTGTGATGATAGATGTTGATTTGAAAGTAAGCAGTATAACCATTTGAACACATATGGTTCTTATTGTGGAAGGATAAAATCCCTATCTGAAACTGTAATGATGGGTAAATACTTCAATGAATGAGGTCATGAAGAAATAAGAGACCAATCAATTAGATGTATGAATCATCTACGAAATATCATACATCTAATGGGTGAGTCCTTTACATGTGGTTCCAAAAAAGGGTGGAATCATCCTGATTACCAATGATAAAAATTATCTCATCCATGCATTAATGGTCAGGAGATAAAGAGTGTGTGTTGTATACTAGAATCATAATGATGCCACAAGGAAGGATCACTTATCAATTCCTTTTATCTATTAGTTATTGGAGTGATTTTGGGGCATGAGTTTTATCACTTTCGAGATGGTTATAACATATTTAACCAAATTTATATTTCCCATAACGAATAATATAAAGAACACTCACAAAACTATAAAAAGTGTATTCCAATTAATGGATACCTTTTGGCATGTGAAATGCACCATCCGCCATCCAATGGTGCATTTTGGAGATATTCCATGACATGGTAGAGAAAATTCTGCAAATCATTGTCGTTGATTTTTTATTCTATGGAAAATCATTCCTTTACTTTTTGAGAAATTTGGAATTTGTCCTAGAATAGTTTGAACACAATAATCTAGTTTTTATCTTGGAAAAAGGTCATTTTATGGTGTATAATGATATCAACATAGGCCACTATATTTCAATAAAAATAACTGAAGTTGACAATGTGATGATTTAATTCATATATCAACTACTCATTACAACTTCTGTTTGAGTAATCATTTGTTTTCATGGGAATGAATGTTTTTATAGAATATTTTTTCATGACTTTCAAAAGATAACTCAACAATGAACCAACCTCCTTTCCATATAATCTATCATCAGATGTAAAGAAACATTCAGTGATTCCTTTCAACTCTTGAAGTAACAATTATTTTATGCTCATATCCTAATTTCTCCATAAAATATGTACATTTGGAATTATGTGTGACTCATGTGATTATGTTGTAAGAGATGTTCTTGTACATCTGCTCAATCATATGTCAGGCCTACCAACAATTAAAGTATTTCCATAAATGAAGCATAAATCAACTACTCTACCTCCCAGAATAAGATTTTTGTGGAGGGGACTTTGCATTTGATTGGTTATGCTCATATTTAGTACCCTTAAATTTTGTTTTTTATATTGACCTTTATGTAGTCAAATAATTTATTATCCGATAGGATGTAAAGTCATGGCTAATTTTTTTGTTCTTCTACTCCAAGAATTAGTCATGGAAATTTTTTCCATGAAAGGAAGTGTGAACATTTTCGCCGATCATATCTCTCATTTGGAATTTCCTTATTTGTAAAGAGAGGATGAAAACAAAATCATGGAGGAATTCATGGATGAGTATATTATCTCAGATGAATTTACATAACACACATAGAAGGATGACATCACCAATTACATGGTTACATGATTCATTCATCCAGATCCTACATTCTAACAAAATAATTGATTTCTATTCTAAGTAAAAAATGAATTTCATGGAAGAACCACTTATATTCTATTCATGTGTAGATGTGGTGATCTTCCACTACACAAATATAGTATAAATTAAAGTAATTCGGTAGTTTTTTCATTCTTCCCCACCTGGAGGTCATCATGGTCTTGACCGAACGATGGAGAAAATTCATCAATATGGATTTTTCTCGCCCACCATGCACAATAATACCTGATATTTTGTAGCACAATTTGTTATGTGTCAATGTACTGGTCACGTCGGGCATGGCAATGAAATGCCTCACCACCATATTCTTGAGGACATTATCCTCAATGTATGGGATATATATTTCATAGGTCCACTTACCACATAATATGGAAACATATACATTCTGGTTTGTGTATATTATGAATCCAAATGGGTTGAAGCCACATCCACAACACACAACACAAAAAATGTCATAATTTACATCTTGGAGAAGAAAATTTTCGCATGTTCAGTGTTCCACAGGTTCTAATAAGAGATTGAGGGATTCTTTTTAACAATGTGTCGATGTGGAATGTACACATAATGTATGGATTGAGGTATTAAAAGGGTAAAAAATTTCATCGCCAATACTGTGGCAAAGTGGTATTATATAACAATGAACTAAAGAAAATCCTTGTTAGGATTGTGGTAGCCTCACGGAAGAACAGGTCTAAGATGTTTTATTATCCCTTATTAGCATAACGAGATGAAATAAAGACACCTCTGTGTATGTCCCCATTATGTCTAATCTAGGAGATCCATTTAATTTACCAGTGGAACATGATCATAAAGCCCATTGGGCTGTAAAATAATTGAATTATGATCAAATGGTTATGGAAGAGAAATGATAGTTTCAACTAATGGAAATCTAATAAATTCGGTAGGATTCATAAGAGAATGCAAAGAAATATATAAAAAAGAAAACGGTATGACCTCTCTAATATCATTAAAGCCTAGCGATGGGGTAATATTGTTTAATTCATGTTTGAGAATCATTAAATAAACATTGATGTCCCTTTGGTCGAGTCCTTTTTTGGCGATCAATGTCCTCTACCACGGTGCAGTGGATGTTGCTGGATTAGATGATCAACCATTAATGGTTAATGTTAATCAAATAATACAATATATTCACATGGAGTAGATGGTGGTTATGATCTATGTTGTACATATTAGATAGCAATAGGGTTAGTTAAGGATAATCCAAGACCTAAAACCAAAGAGATTCCTAGGAGGCAACCAATAGACTACATGTTGTGTGTCACCTTTTCACATGGAGTGTACATACCTCTTTTATGTATATTTTAAAATACCCAGTAGTATATGTATATATGAATTAATTTAATTATAATCGATGATTAATGTTCTTAGGGAATGGTCACCGGAATGATTGTGAGCCATCAGTGGTTCGAATCACTTCGTACCTTCCTTCAGTACAGGGTTCATCCTTTTTCAACCCTTGTGTTTGTAACATGATGTGTTATATATTTTCATGATAAAAAATATGTTTTTCAAAAATAATTGAAAAACCAAAATGGAGAATAACTGTCAAGTTAGAGTCCTAAACAACGAATCGAAAATAGATGTGCTCAAATACTAACCACTAGCCATGTACAATGATTTTTCGAATTAATAAAACCATGTGGTATGAATTATGATATAAGTCACGTGGTCCATGTATTAAATTATAATTTAAATGGTTTTAAAAATAAGAAATCATAGGTGGGTGATGATGGTTGAATGGTGGAGTCTCGGACATGGATTAAATAGGCTCGGGTTCGTACTCAGCTAACTCCATACTTCATCCCAATCATTCAAATTGAAACCACATGCCATGAGTTTTATTCATAAAATGTAGAACTGTAACAATAGATTAATTACTATATTATAATATAATGGTACAGTACCACAACCACCACAGTAGTGGATGAGGGCTTGCATTCTGGGTAGCTGGTCACCAGTTCAATCGGGCTCCATGCACCAGACGGAAGGTTGCAGATCTATTTTACAAATTTTACATAACACAACATGTCATCCTTAATACAATATGTTTATTTGTTTGTTTTAGTTAATTATTATTTTATTTTTATAAAATTTATGTATTATTATTGTAAAAAATTACTCATACATGAATTGTGGGACCTACCGCACACTGTGTGGTTTGGGTTTACAGGTTAGGAACCCTCCCCATCCTGACTCTAGTTCTAACACCCCAAACCTATTTTATTCTCTTAGATGTTTTCATCCACCTCCCTCCCCCAAATCCCTTTTTTTGTTATTTGGCCCCAAATTCGTATGAATTTTGATGTTTTTTAATGTATTAGATTCTCCACCCTTTATTTCATGGTTTTCGTTGTGTTTAGTGTCCATTTGAAATTAGTAGACCGTTTAGCATAATCCCGCAGTACAAGGGGTGAATTAATATAACATGACATGTAACTATTATACAAAATAATCCTACAAATATTTAAATGGAAATATACATGGATTGTATGTTTGGTACACTTCATGTACCATTCCTCTCTTACCCGTCCATCCCATCATGTGTCTTGCACGTACACGGAGCACATCCCATGTCATCACACATGACGTGTATGTTCGCTAAATTCCCTGTCCCATGTCCCTTCGATGGAATCGGTTTGGAGCCTATATAAGCCTTAGCATGACATATTCACCCACACATCATGTATTCCCTTCACAGGGTGTGTACATTTATGTCTTAACCCTTAGGGTCGAGTCGTGTATAGGCACCTACACTGGTGCCACCCCATGTTTGTAGACACGGTGTGTACACCGTACAACACACATAGTACTCACTTTTTCCAACACAGATTCACAAATTATGTTCCTATCCATCATACACCTGTTTTTATCCACCTCCCACTACACCCCATGTACACTAAATCCACACACCATATACTTTTTCTTTTTTCGTCATCGCACACTTCCATTCGTCTTCTTCCAATTCTTTTTCTTTTATTTTTCTTCATTTCTATTCCTTATTTGAGATATGGGATGTGAATTTCAAATGAGTGGTAAGAGGCCCATATACACTATTTAGGTTGAGAGATCACCTCACCATCTGATTCTTCTTTGGTATTCTGAGAGACTGGTATTTCATTTCATAGAAATCTTGCCCCCAGAGTTGGTGACGCTACCTTCTCTTCATCCTGAGCCTCAATCAGGGATATCCTTTGGTCAGGTAGATTTTATGACACCAACTCCTACCACCATATATCTCGCTACCTATGCTCCCAAAACCTTCACTATAAATGAGTTATTTGATTCATCATCTCCCTCTTATAGTTTTATTCCTTTGTTGACGTGCACTACAACAACATACCTACCAGAGCCAGCTCCAAATTTGGCTTCTCGATTTCAAGAGGTCACAATTGGCCCAGCTTTTCCAGCTGCTGCTGCCCCACCGTATCACACTCTATCCACTGCATGACCTCAACCACAACCCTAACTGATTTCTATTGAGGGCCACCCTACTTCATGTTGATTGTGGTTCATTACATGTAATATGATATAGGTGTGCAACAATTTCATGGACATCATCATTCCCAAACATCTCGGAATTTGAGATGATATTGAGTAGTACAATGGAAATACACAAATTCTCGAGACTCTCTTGGTCAACACTATGAATTATAAAGATTACTTTTTATAGTATTTCTTGAACATCGATAACGAAGGACTCACCTATCACCAGAATCATGTAGATACAACCAGAAAAATTTGATATCAGCATGGTAGATGCCATTTATTTCTAACAATGGATGAATTGTGCAGAGGGTGTGAATTCTAACCACATCATTCCAACCTAACCTCTGTCTCCACCCATACATTCCATGAGAATTATGAACTCATATCTATGTTTATAGATCTCACATGGCTTGATTACAAGTACATACACACATCCCAAAAGAGAAAACTCATCATTTACCCTCCACATGAGATCCTATATTGGTTCTTTGGTTATATCCATTTTACATAGTATGTGTATATGGGTGTTTTATATTGGTGATACATGTATATTTTCACCTATGTCATATGACACAATTTACATTACCTCCCATGTCTTGCAGTCATAAATTTTCATTTCATGATCCATGGTCATTGGGGAAACTAGAATAGAAGCATCAATGTCATTCGCATCTCACACCACTCGAGAGTATTTAATCACGCACTCCCTTAGATATCCCCAGGCTCTCACTAGAATCCCAACCTCCTCATGCTTCCCCATTTTTGGTTTTTCTGCTGTATGGGAAATGAAAATTCCATTTTGCAGGACGTACCAGCTCCAGCGGAGGTGTGAGATGACCCATTTACTCCTGATGGTGTTGCTAAAAATTTCCCACCCCATCCATCATCAAATGATCCTTCCCCACCTAACACCCCTCCTCCCTCCCTTCCATCTCACTCCACCATTATTTCTTCTCCTATGCCCAACACATCTCCACTTTCACCCTCACACTTGACTAATCCCACCATCACCCCCCGCCTGGCCACAATGGGCCTTTATCTAGATATCCATTAGCCATAGAAGACTACCATCATACACATCCAAGTGTGGAATGAGTAGATGATTGTCCTTATCCATTAGCAACACAACCATCAATTTCCCCCATCCCATGATACCACCTCTACTACAATGCCTTCCAACACATATGCCCCAATGATGGCTATGACCTCCGATTCAGTTCTCTTAACAACCGGTGACCCAGATGCTCTATCGCAACCAAAATTAAACAATACAAGGGAAGAGATATCATAATTATAGACCCTTCCATCATCATGTTTAAGGAGAGATAATGACCCGTGATACCCGTGGTCAATAGTTCCCGGAACGGTTACTAGCACCAAAGCTATAGAATCACACACAAAATGGAATGCATTATCCTTTTTATTTGGAAGGTTCAGAAGATATGATAGTTAATCACAAACAAAATAATATATAGAAGTAAAATTAATTCCAAATAAACCATTCCCATATGAATGTTTGAAAAATGATGTGTTATGAAGTACATAGAACTATGAAGGAATGTACCAAAAGAAAAGAAAATAATAGTAAAGTCAAGAGTCCTGGAGTCCGAGATAATAGTGTCTTGAACAGTATTCTATGTCTTCCTGAAATCCTGAAAATAATTTAATATATGGAGGGTGGGTATGGAAGTATACACTGTAGGGAAAACCAAAGGATCTCATGCACATGTGGGGAGGAATTCTAATTCCCGGTGAGAAAAGGATATTACTAAAGAACCTAGTAAAGAATCTATCCACCCAAACCACACCACGATACACTCCCCAAATAACACAAGTCAAGTAATGTAATATTAATATCACATCGATGATTGGGTACCCCACACCATATTCCCAATGATTATTGAAGACATCCTACACGTCATACCTTCCCTGCCATTTTCCCCGCAGTCCCATTGCCATACCCCTCTAACACACACCTAGGTTACCACAACCACACATCCCACCCACAAACACTAGGTAAACAACCACATGTTTATATTCCTGCATACACCTTGGCAAGAACAACTACCACTATGCCCAAATACACCTAGTCCCGAAAAACTACTACCATGCCTGATGACACTTGTGACTCGTCCTGAAGACACCTTGGAAACAACCGGCCCACACACACCTTGGCTAACCACCTCGTCATTCCATTCCCGAATAATCTTGGGCTATAATATACATCTGGCCATCACGGCCTGCTCGAAGAGTCTTTGGATACTCAGGAAAGGGAGCATAAAAGGAGATAATAACCAACCACTCATAAGAGTGTTTGAAAAAAAACACACCACAATGAAATGGGGGTTCTTGACACGAAGTTCTCAACGTGGGTGGGATGGGAATGAGAAACATTAGAAATAAAATGTTCATACAGTTAAACAAGTAATCTTCCAATCCTCGGGGTTTTAAAACCAGACAATACACAAACACCCTCATTGATATTCATTCATAAGAAGCACCAAAGACAAATCCACGTCATGCATCATTCCTAGAAAACACTTCCCGATTGAACCCATTCTTGTTATCATGTTCATGATATTAAATTTAAATAATTCATCACTACCAAGAAACTAACATGAATAGACACAAACTAACAATGTAAAAATAGAAATGTAGAAATTTACGCAATTTCACCTGATTCTCTTATAAGTCACAACATCAAAACGGATCCCTGAGATCCCTCTACTTACTGGATCCAAATTAAGCCCCATCAAACAACCCCACATGACCTCATATGCCCAAACCAACAACTAAAACACAACATGGGATCCAACCCCAATCCACATCACCCCATATTCATCAGGATAAACAACCACAAATATTACCAAGATAGAGTAAGTGAGTATTCCAGATTCCAACACACCATTAATTGTGCTTCATCATTCTGTTTGGTTATCTAGAGAGATCATAGATTGATTCTTGTTCACTGTACATCCAATTAATGAACTGTATTTATGTGAATTATTGATTTCCATGTTACATCCCTTCAATCATCACAAGAGACATGTGTTCTATAGTTTGCAAGGAAATACAACCAAAGACCATGATTTTCAATAGGCATAATCCCAAACAATTCACCACATAAAAGAATGTGTAAATGGGTAAAACAACAACATCAGACACAACCCTTATTCATTGATTGTATTTTTATTATCTTCTTTAAGGTTTGGTTATATCCATCCCCATAGAAAAATTAGTATTCCCACCCTGCATGATACATATTAATTAGAGATGATGGAAGAAACTTACTTGGATGATCAACAATTGAAGCCATTACCCACGCTCCATGACTTAGGGATGCACAACATGATGGGGAGAAATTGGGGTATTCCAATACTATACTGGAAGGGATCCAACACAGGTGAACCACTTTCTTAGAGAAGTGGGATGCCAAATTCTCCAAGAATGAAAAAAAGAAACTATCAAAGAAAAATAAATTTTAAACATGTGATAGAATGTATGATCATAGAGTTACGGGATATGAAATCATGAATGACTATAATGGAATATCATGGTTTCACCACGTGGTTGGACGATTACACATGATGGAATTATTTGATATTTAATAATTCTCTTATGAGATCTGTCTATCAGGTCTATTAGTTAATGAGTTTCCTTTAAACAATTGTAAATGTGTATCATGGATGGAACTAGAAGTACGGGAAAATGTTTAGGCATTGAGGAAAATTGTAAATTTTTTGGTATGTTAAGAGTCACAAGGATCTTGGGAGATTTTAGATATCATTTATGGGCTTTTAATGGAATTAAAAGGGATACAAAAACACATTTTCATCTAAAAAGGAATTACAGGTGCAGAAAAATTATGAAAAATGAAAAAAGAACAAGGGTGGGACACTATTTGGTGTGACACCGTAATGGTGTCACCATCACGGTTCCACCCTCATGGTTACACCCTCACTAGCCCACCCTCAAGGTGCCACCCTCATTGTGCCATCCTCAAGGTTCCACCCTCATTGTGTCCCCCTGAGGGTGCCACCCTCATGGTTCCACCATCCTAATAACACCCTCATAGTGACATAGTAATTTTTCCACCATCATGGTGCCACCATTTTGTTTAGTGACGCTGACGATGCCACCACAATGGGTCCACTATCATCGTGCCGCCATGAATAGTGTCATTATCCTGGTACCACTGGTTCAATGGAAGCATTTGGTGGGACGATGATTTCTGAAATGTTCCAGACCAAGAGGGTCAGGTCCATTATATAATATAACACCCACAATTTATTTTTCTTGATTAATCATGGATAAACATTAAGAAAAGTGGGGGGTCCAAAGAACCACCCGAAAATGATACCTCTCACGAATAAAACTCCATGACATATATGAACCCATCTCCCTCATATATCCATACGAACATGTAAAGGTCATACCATCCTGATATATGGATTTTGAGTCTCTTCTTTAGTGTTAAGATACTATCTTCTTTGGGTGGAACTGACTCACCCACATAGGTTTAACCACATCCACATTAATACATATTGATTAAGGATCATGTCCTCCCCTCCCCATAGTTAGGACTCTTCACAAAAACCCATAGAACCTGGAAAACAATCCATTTCATAGTTAACAATGTCAAACACTACATCACAACCAAGTACAAAATAGAACATGCCAATACTCTAAACAACTCTGGGTATAGAGCATGCATGTTTTCCTCATGTTCCCTGTTATTACCCTCTAGCCCACCATTCCTCCATAACACATTATCCAAGGGAATGATTCACCCACAAATAACCTTATTCTCATGTTCTGTATTCATCACTGGTCTATCTATAAAATTTTCACCATCCTCTATATCTAGGAACCCCTAGTCGAGGACATGGGAATCATCGTGTAGATACTGACGGAGCTGATACAGATGCAAGACGTTGTGCACTCTCAGTAGCAAAGGTGGTAGCGCTAGATGATAAGCCACTTCACTGACCTACTACAACAACTTGAAGGGTCTGATGAACATAAGAGAGATCTTACAACCCCTGCCAATACTCTATTTCCCATACCGAGGGGAGACCTTCAAGATCATGTGTTCCCCATCTTCGCAATCCAAGTGACTCCTCCTATAATCAGAATGAAACTTATACCAGTCTTGAGATACGTTCATCCTCTTTATAATATGCTAAACATTCAATAACATGCTCCTTAACACCTTCAGTCATAGAACACGTGCTTCCCCAACCAATATCGGGCACATGGGTGAGTGACCTGGCCTCCTATACAAGGCTTCAAATGGAGCCATACCAATGTTATAATGATGGATATTTTTGTAGGAAAACTCTACCATAGGAATGTGTCTTACCCATGATCCTTCAAATTCTCAAACACATGCTCGTAGCATATCCTCAAACATTTGGATTGTGCACATTGTCTTCCCATCTGTCTGGGGATGGAAAGCAGTGATGAGGCATTGCTGGGTGCCAATGCATGTTGCATACAATTCTAGATATGTGAGGTAAAAAAGGAATACCATCAAACTAATATGTACTGTATAACTCCATTCATCCTCACCCTGTTTTCCACATACCTATATATTAGTCCATCCCCTGTGCTCGACTCCTTGATTTCCTTTATGTGAGCTAATTTTGTCAGCCGATCTACCACTTCCAAGATAGCAACACAGGCCCCTTGAAAACTGGGTAGTCCAGTGATGAAATCCATAGAGATGTCCTCCCACATTCACTCATGGACATATAAATGCTACAACACACCTCCTTCGATGCAGTGTTAAGCCTTCACCTAGAGACACACCTGAGACCTTTCCACAAACTATTCAACTACCCACTTCACCCTAGGCCACCAAAACTGATCCCTCAAAACAAGATACATATTGGAAACTCATAGGTGTATTTATAAGGGTGAGCTTTGGAACTCTCCATGAACCCTCTTGTGCATTCCCAGGAGGATAAACAACATTCAATGAAACAACATCAGATTCAGGCCATCTTTCGACCATCCTTCCAGAGAATTTCCCTGGATAACCTGACCATGCATCACATCAGCCTCCAACTCCCCCCGCAGAGACTCTTCCACCTATCGCAATATAGAGGACATGACTTTCATTTGGAATAGACAACCTCTTCCATATACCACACATGTATCATGGATTATGGAATCCAAATCCACCATCACCTTCCAATCATCTGCCAACTCATGAACCCCATATTTCATACACTTTCTGCTCAAGGAATTGACCACCACATTCCCCACACATTAATTTATGATATTTCGACTTCGTATTCCCAGAGAAACTCAATACACCTATGTTGATTAAAGATTATTCCCCGCTAGGAGAATATATACCTCAAGATATTGTGATCCGTGAAGACCAAAAAGCACTCCCCGATGAGGTAATGCCACCAAAAATCTAGTGCAAAAAAGATGGCTGAGAAATACAATTTGTGGGGTGGAAATTTTATGCTCATGGGGATCTAGCTTCTTAGAACCATAAGAGATCACCCCCTAGATATTGCATCCGTACACACCCCAATCCTTAGACCAAAGCGTCACATATCACCTCAAATTCTACCACTTCTATTAGAATCCTTAGTATTCGGGAAATATCCATATTCCCCTTCAGATAATTAATGGATTCAATTCACTACTCACTCCATATAAATTCCATGTCATTCATGGTCAAGGCAATCGTGGGCACTATAACATGAGATATGTTTGGCAGGAATCTCTGATAGTAACCCAATAAACCCAAGAAACTACGAACCACTTCCACGTTCATGAGTACTGCCCAAGAAATAACTGCCACAACCTTTTATGGGTAAACTGTTATCCCATGTTAGGACACAACGTCGAAATGGAAGTGTACTTATGGTGTCCAAAACACACAAATGGGCATCATCCCATAGATCTGGTGCTGTCGGAGGACCTCTAAAACTGTTCTTAAATGATATGTGTCGTCCTCCATTGATAATGAGAATATTAGGATGTATTCAATAAACATGACTACATACCAGTCCAGTTATTCATAGAATAAGGAGTTTATGAGCCCAATGAAAATTGATGGTGAATTTGTAATGCAGAACGACATGTCCACGATGTCAAAGTTCCCATATCATCACCTGAAGGCAGTCTTCGAGATGTCGCCCCCATTCACCCTCAACTGGTGATATCTTGACTGCAGGTCAATCGTGGAGTACCACCCTTCCCCCCATCAGCTGGTCAAAAATATCTTCTATCCCCGATAGAGGTTAATAGTACTTGAACGTTAACTGATTCAGTCTCTGTTAGCCTATAGATAACCTGATACCACCATATATGTACGTTGTGAACAACACTATATAACCCCATAGTGACATTCTTTGTTGGAAAAAGATCATCTTCATCAGATCATCAATCTGAATCAGTAACTCATGAAGTTCCGAAGGTAGAATCTGATAGGGTGAAATCAAAATTGGACGGGCACTGGGTAGAAAGCTTATCCCAAACTCAACATCTTTTCATGGTTTTAGAGATGCCACCTCCTCATTGATGATAACCATGAACTCACTAAAAACAATTTAACTCACACAATCACTTTATTTTATGAGTCCCCTGATAGCTTAGCTAATAATAAATGGAAGGTCTCCACTCGCTGACATCCCTCCTTGAATAACCACTTCAGGACAAAAGCTACACACTTTACGACCATATCTAAAATCATGATTCTTTTTTGGAGTAGTCAATAACTACACATTCATAGAATAGACAGTCTATTCATAGAATGACATCGTACGATTGAATCAATAGAAAAATAAGGCCCTCATAGGACTGATGTGGTCCCAACATCGGTCTTAAACCTCATAAAACACGATGAAAGCTGGTCTGACCTCTTCTTAGCGTACTCAAAACCAGCGGAACAAAAATACTCTCTGTTTCTAGAACCAAAAAATGGGCTAGATTTTTTGGAAAAAATAATTGAAAACCTATAGAATCAAATAAGGTTGCTGAAAAGCGTACAAAAAAGTTGGTCATACCAAGGACGACCGCCGACCCTGCTGAAACTGCTACCTTCACTGTGTGAAACTTCCCAGGCCCAGATCCCCTTCCCCTCATCTGTTAGCTGCATCCCAACTATGCCCAGGTCGAGGCCCCTAAGGAGAGAACTAAGGTTTTCCGCCTCATGAAATGTCTTCTCTCGTAGGATCGAGAGCTCGCTGTCACTACTACTGCTACTAAAAGGTCATGGTTGGAAACTGATGCTACTATAGTGGGCACTGAACCAGCCCACCCCCACTATACAAAACTCTGTCCAGGCACTAATTTAGAAGGTTCCAATAGAATCCACATATGAAGAATCTTAGTCCTGGGCGTAAAAATAAAGGGATAATATTGAGAGTTTGAAACTTGAACAGCTGGGGTATGTTAGCCACTGGTCGATACCTGGAATTCCCTGATGCTTGAGGCATGTTGTTCATGTCATTACACTTTTACGAGCCCAAATGGATCCCTTATCATAGAACACCTCTCAGAATTTGTATCATCGCTACCACTTTAGAATTATTTTAGACCTCTATGTAAGTCTGTAATGTGATGGGAGTAACGAAACACTGGAGAGAAGATCAGAGTGCCTCTTTTAAATTCCTTGCCTGAGACTCCTCATCTGGAAAGTGGTCTGGAGCAAAGTGAAGGAGGTCCATGAACAATATCCATAGCTCCCTCATTAACATACTCCCCTGCTGAAGGGAGAGTTTCTTCTGCCTCTTCCTAGCCTTCATCTTGGATGAGAGGATTTACACCCATAACATCCTGTCTATGTCAATCCATGAAACCTCACCCTCCATTTTCTCCAAAAGATAGAGCCTCCACAACTAACATGCTACTCCCAAAATCCGTCTTACAACTAGAGGAACCCAACAATCCGTCAGAGCCCATAGCATTCGGAATGTGGTCACCTGCTCCTCGAGCCAGCTCTCTATCTCCATGTCCAAGACGATATCCTCATACATTCCAAGGGTCTACCGCTGAAAGTCAAGAAGCATCCTCTATCACTAGTCATCCTCTTCCTCCCAATCATCCCTTTGCTGATTAACCGAATCGTCCTCATGGGCCTCGATCTCCCACAATACTTGTGGTCATCGTCCGGGTTCAATAGTTGTAATATGAACAAGGAATGCAAAATACTATGTAGTGTAGGAGATTGCGTTTAAATTTTTATTATACTTTTTTTATTTAATTATAATCCCCAAAATAACCAATACACACAAGAACACAATTAATTTTATGTAATGACCACTCTTATGGTCTCTACCTAGAAATTTGTGTATCCTCCATAGGTCATTCGGTACGTCCAAAGTCCTTGGGTTGGATCACAGGGGGCCCTAAAATCATGTGTCCTATCCGGGCTCCCCGGGCCTATTTCACGCACGAGGATATCGTAAGGATGTTTCCCTACATTCACATTCAATACTAATGTGCCTAACTCCGAGCACCATCCTATCCCTTGACCAACCACCCCTATTATCGTTGTGTCACGACCCACCTCCACCAATATTAGGGAAGGGAGAATAGAATTTAAGAGCCTTCCTTCTTCATGTTGAAGGATAGATAATGTCCCCTAAGACCCATCATAAATAGGACCCAGAGTGGCGACTAGAAACAAGGGTATATAATTACATTCCAAATTGAAGGAATTACACTTTTTTAGACATATCAGGAGATAAGATTGTAAATCCCCAAAAATAAGTAATATGTATGTAAATGTAATTGAAAAAAAATCCATTCACATATGTGTGTTCCTATAATGATGTGCCTGATGTACAATAAAAACACCAATGGAAGATAACAAAATAAGCAACATCAACGGTCCTGGTGTTCGTGCTCCTGGAGTTCGACACAGTCCTTGAAAACCTAATAGAAACAAGAATCAAATTTAATTTACAAAGGGTGAGTATAAAAGTATACTAAGTATGGAAAACCAATGGCACTCATGCACAAGTGGGGATATATTCTAATGCCCTGTGAGAAAAATGAGATAACCAAAGCACCTAGTAAGGAAACTATCAACAAAAACCTCAACAAGGCACACTCCCCAAATAATGAATGTCAAGTAATGTAATAATGACAACACATTGATGATGGGGTTCCAAAAACATCTTTCCCACTGGTTTCATAAGACATCCTATGCATCATACCTTCCCTGCCATTTTCACCAAAGTCCCAATTCAATACCCCACCAGCACACACGTGGGCTACCCCAACCACAAAACCCACCCGCAAACACCTGGGCCACAACCACACGTAACCAATTCCAAAATAATCCTAGCCAAGGACACCAACCTCCACACCCAAAGACACCTTGGCTCAAACAACAATGAACACACCCATACACACATCTGCATCATCACAGAGACACTTGGGAAACAACCTACCCGCACACACCTAGGTTAACCACCACAACATTCCCTTCCCAAAGAATCATAGGATATAATGGACCTCAGGCCATCACATCCTGCCCAATGAGTCTTGTGATACTCAGTAAAAGGAGTTGAACAGGAGCTAAAAACCATCGACTCATAAGAGTGATGGAAAAACACACCCCCCTCCCCGTAATGGGGGTGTTCGGCATGAAGTTCTAAACTTTGTTGAGGCTTGAATAACAAACATAAGAACTAAATTATAAATATAGGTAAAGAAGTAAACATCCCAACCTATGGGTTTTAAAACAATCCCATACACAAAAACTATCATTACTATTCATTCATAAGAAACAACATACCCACGACTAAGTCACAACTCATTCCCATAAAACTATTCCCCATTGAACCCATTCTTGTTTTCATTTTCATGTGATTCAATTTAAATAAATTCCCACTACCAGTAAACTAATAGGAATATGCACAAGATAAGGATGGAAAAGCAGCCTTGTAGCAATTTATGAATTCCCACCTGATTCTCTAGTAAGTCACAAAAACAAAAGGGATCTGTGAGATCCTTCAAAGTACTGAAACCAAAAAAAGCCCCAACATATGGCCCCACACAACCTCGTATTTAGAAACCAACATATTCAACACAAAATGGGGTCCCATTCCCATTCACTTCACCCCACAAGAATCAAGAAGAACAACCACACATGATACTAAGAAAGTGTATGGGATTTTTCAGGATTCTAACACACCATTTATTAAGTACCTTTTTTTGTTTGGTTAATGGGGATGGTCACACGAGAATAATTTTTCAATGGAAATCCATTTAATAAATCAACCTTACATGAATAAAAAAATTTAGTGTGACGTTCATTAAACCATCTCAGAAGACATGGATAAATTAGTGCACAAGGAAAGACCACCAATGACCATGATTTTTAGTGGACATAAACCGATACAATTCAAAACATATATGCATGGGTAAAAGAGTACAACATCATCATCACACACAATACTTTATTATTTATAAGTATATTTATTATATTTGTTATGGTTTTGGAGTTCATCCATCCCCGTAGAGTAATTTTATTACTTACCCCACATGATAAATAGTATAGAGAGACCATGGAAGAAACCTACATGGATGATCAAGGATTTTCGTCTTTCCCCATGCACTATGAACTAGGGATGTGCGACTTGTATGGGTGGGACTTTGGGGATTCCAAGACAGAGTAGGAAGGGATCCATCACAGGAGCGCCACTATATTCGGGAAGGGGGACTCCAAATTCACCAACGAAGATTGAAATAAACCATCCAATAAGAATAAAGAATTATCTTGTAATAAAAAGTATGAATCTTATGTTAGGGGATATGAAATCTTGAACGACATTAATGGCAGATTGTAGTTTCACCACATGGTGAGAGGGATACACCAGATGGAATTAATTGTTATGGAACAATTATCATTAGAGAGGATGTTATGAAGACTATCACTTATAGATATTCCTTAATATATAAAAAACATTAAAAGGCGTGAAATGAGATGTACATAAAAATGGTCTGTCACTGAGGAAAATGGCACACATTTTGTTATGTCAAGGGTCTCCTGGATCTTGGGGGATTTTAGATATCATTTAATTGAATTCTAAGGCTTTGAATGTATATAAAAAATATTTATGTCAACTGATACGTTGTGGGAGAAGAAAATGTTTGATAATAGAAAAAGAACAAGGGTCAGACTCCATTTGGTTATACACCATACTGGTGCTACCGTCATGGTGCCAACCTCATGATTTCACCCTCACAGTGCCATCATTTCATTGAGTGACCGTGATGGTGCAACTGCCTCTGTGCCACCATCACGGTGCTTCCGTGACCTGTGACACCGTCTCGGTGCCATTATTTCGGTTGAACCGTTTGGTGCGAACTTGATTTTGGAAAATTACTAGTCTAGGAGGTTATGGGATATTACTTTCTCCATCAACTGCTACCCACTAGGATGTTTCATTGGATCCTCCTATACATGGAGTCGATCCTATTTATCCCTGGAGTTTCATATTATTAGATGACAGATGATCCTATTGCACCATCAACTTAGAGAATATAGAAGGCACCTCCAGTTTTCCCTACCGAGGAGCACCCTCTATCAGGTCCTATTATTATAGATGATCCCTCTTCTAAGGAGACCTAGAGACTATTTTTGGAACATTTGATTCACACACACACACACACACACACATATATATATATATATATATATTCTTGATCTATGTTTGTGTTATGATGCTCTAAGTATCTGTAAATTTATTATTTCCATTTCCACCTAGACACAGGTACCATGGAGTGTTGCTTGACACTTTTTATTCGACTAATTCCCATCATGGTTGTCTCACAATGATAGGAGTATAATTTTGGAGTTTATTTTTCATTTTCCGTTTGAATTAATTATTTAAATTCTTCCAGTCATCCTGAATGCACCTGTATCCCCACAACCTATCATCTTATATGTTGTATCACTTGGGTGACCATGTGTTGTACTTAGTGTGGGGGAGAGTCTCAGACTACACAATTCATTTCCCTTGAACTGATCTAGGAGACATCAATAATAGTTGAAATATTTTAAATTTACTATATTTTTTAATAATTAAAATTATAAATAGTATATACATAATATATAATTTTATATGCTACATTCTTATATTAAATTTCAAATAATTTAAAAAATTATTTTAGGTATATATTGATTCTTGATTTATAGTCATTGATATTTATGTTTAGTAGACTGCTCATTTGTACTGATGTCATGACCTAATTGACCTATTATTTTACCTCAATAATGTGTGGTATTCTATTAACTTTTGACACATTCATTTTTATACCCTGTTTCTTGAGAGTTTATAGGGATACACATAACTACAAAAACATTTTGTTCTTTATCTTCATAACATGATGATTGTGAATCCCATTAAAAGGGTTGAGGTATTTTTGTATTCCAATTTTACATTGATAAGTACATTTAATCTAATACTAAAAAAATTCATGGAAGCCTTGTACTTCCATGTTAGGAAGAAACCTTACAAGAATATTTTCCCTTTCAAACCTAATTATTTTACAATTTTTCATGATATTTGATTTGATCTTTAGGGAGGTTTTTTTGGAAATTCATGGTACATTTTGGTGAGAACCCACGAAATTAATTATAAGGGAGAGTTCCTGTAACACCCTGAGATTTTATGAAAAATGTTATTTTTAATTTCATAGATGTCATGTGTTGTATGGAACACCAAAAGGAGCTTGCACTACACATGTCCCTGACCTAGCTTACATTACATGCAATCGCGACCTTCCATGATAGTGTATGTTGTACGCAATACCGAGTTTCACTAAACAACGATATGTTATATAAAATAGCCATTATGAATAGTAATACCCAATTTATGAAATTTTATTTTTCAAAATGGACTTCATTTTTGTATTTGGAATATTGAAATTAGCCTAGGGTGAAATTTTGGTATTTTTCTAAAAACTTTCAATTTTTTTTGAATAATGAAAACACCGGGTTACTATTTAAAAACCAAATTTTTATTTAAATAATTATTTATTTTATTTAAATTAATTTTATGTGAAAATTGATACATAATATATATAAGGTCAATGCAATTCATTAGAGTCATTTTTAATGATTTTAGACATATAAAACTTTTATTAAACTTTTCACCGTCTTTTACCCACCTCCAAGGAGAGTTTGAAAATTTTCATAAAAAAATTTTACCGCCTCTATGAGTTGAATATCAAAAATCAAAGAGACATGGATAAAATAAAGGAGTAAAATGTGGTTCAATAAGATGAAAATAATTGTTGGTGAATAGTAACTTTTTACTTTTATTTACAACGGTTAAAAGTAAATAGGGTAATTAAGGGTAAAAATGGTATTATTATTACCCTAACGCATGTCCTAATTATATTGGATAAGTTTAATTCGACCAAACACAACCTTAGGAATAAAATATTACCTTTTAGGTCCACTTGTATTAGATTAGAACATTTATTATTATTTTGTTTAATGAATAGTTAAAATAGTTAAAATCAATGTTTAATAGCTAAAACATGTTTACTATAGGGTTATACATAAAATACATTCGAAAATAAATATTCATTAGAAAGATAAAACTATTTTAAACATAATGGTATTTTATTTATAATTTTTAGTCTTTATATCATTTAATTTATTTATGACACAATGATGATGCAGTAATTACCTTATTAAGGAAATATTAACATAATTGATATTATAAATACACAACTAAATGTAATTTGAGACTTTTGATGAATTAAACTAATTTTATAGGGTAATATGACGTACTAGTATTGATTTAATTATCTTTTTTCGAACAAATCATGCTGTTATGATTTTCACAAAAATCAATTACCAAATAGTGTCAAAATTGACATAAAATAGTTTTTAAAACAAATATTATATTATAAATTGTTATTTTATTACTAAAAATATAAACCTCATCCAAACGGCATAGATAAGGTTATATATATTTATAATGAACAACTTTTGGTTCGTTTGGCAGGTTATAGTATGTTTATTAACAATATAATGTAAGAAAACATGAATACATGGTAAAAGTAAAATTATTTAACTTAAAGTTAAATCTATATGATAAGGTTAAAAAAGTAACCTAAACTTGTTTAAAATATATTTTTTGAAAGTATTTAGACTCCTCCCCACTTTATCTTCTATATAATACAAAATTGGAGCTATTAAAAACCGAATATAACTTTATAATAAAATAATATTTTAAGTTTTTTCTAAAGTGCCCATATACTCCCTTTTAAAAGGGTACCTCCTCCCTCTCCTCCTCACACCACTTTGAGCCTTCATTCTTGGACAACCCTGTACAATTTATCTTCTCATCTTCCCTAGATAAATCCTATAGGTACTAGTATTCTTTGAAGACCATCTTTAGTTCCCTAAGAGGAGGATAAGAGGAGGCGCTTCAAAGAAGAGGTAATGTCTGTTACCGATTCATTCAACTTTATTTCTTCTTCTACTTCTTCTTCATTAGTTTTTTAATTATGAAGTAATAACATAAGTATCAATAATATATTGATATGTTATTATCTGTATTAAACAACCATATTTCACCTTATATCCATCCTACAAAAAATGAAATCACCACGTGTGCGTACGTACGGAATATCGTCTCCACGCCATGGTGTAATCTGTTTTCCACCACCACCTTACATGGATGGGTATAATGGTGTAAATAATAACTATATATGATTATTTTAAAGTTATATTAATTCTAAAATAGTATACATACACTTTCATAAAATTCCACAATCATGGGAATGATATCCTCGCTTGTGTGTTCGTACGGCCTACCGTCTCCACGATGTGATGCACCTCGTTCTACATGATATTCAATGAATAATGATTATATAAACTAATTTAAATAATAAATATGATATATTTTACACTAATACCATTTTTTAAATGAGGTATCTATAACAGAAAAATAAGAATAAGAATTAATTTGACAAAACACACATAAGAACAAAAAATAATAAACACCCGAATAACAAGTGGCAATGAAATATTACTAATACGAAGAAATTAATATGACCATATATGATATCACAACAATTAGTATGATTAATTAAAAAGTAAATAACATTATGTAAATCATTATATACGAGGTTCAGACACATACAAAGCAAATTGGACCTAAGGTATGGGGAAATCTCACAATCTCAATTTTTATCCGAGATTATTTATTCTTCGGTAATTACTGGGGAATATTTATCATCCACATCATTGTTTCGTCAATATGTAATATTATTTATATCCTCATACAATTTTTTAAAACCAAAATTAATAAATGGTGAGTTTTTACTAAAATATATGAAAGGAATCATTTTTCATTTTTAGTACCAGGTACTTTTTGACTTTTTAGGCCAAAGTACAAGTAGAATGTTTCTTTTAACTTATATGGCATCAATGGATTTTTATGATTTCATAGAAAATTATTTACAAGAATATTCCTTTAAAAGTTCTCTAGTTTATTTTTAATAAACTAATTTTAGTTTAAAAATGTATGACAACTTAAGAAATTTAAATGTTTTTTTGAAGTAGAATGGATATTTTCCTCAAAAATGGAGTTCAAGTGTTTTATCAAATTTATTTTCCATATAAAATAATATTGAGTTCTGTTTCAATCCATGTTTTTACATTTATTTTATTATTTTTTGATGGAATTAATTTTATGATTTCTTTTTATATTATATGTATTATGTTATGATGGCATGATGTTAAAGAATCCCATTTTTATTACATGGGTTATGTATTGATTTATGATTTTGTGGAACACATAAGAATGGTTGCATTATGAGATGGGTGGGACCTATATCTCCCTCCAATGCATTGGGTAATGATTTATATCTCATGAGATAGACATGGATGTAAAGGAAGGTTAATCCGGTTCAGCGATACATGACTGTAACGAGGAGTGAACTTGGTTCAGAAATGGAATTTGTCTACTATGATAGTCTTGTAAATGAGTCTTGACTACTAAGAATTGATTCTCTATGATTATGTGTGTATTCCACAGTGATTCATGTTTTATGTTATGTTTATTGGGATGAAATTTCATTAATATTATATATCCCATGTTATGGAATTTTGATCTCTTTTTAGGTTAAGATTTCCAAACTGATATGTACTTAGGAATATGATGTGATTTATATTTATATTTTTTACCCTTAATGAGAATTTGAGATCACACTTTTGTATGTTATCTTTTCCCCTTGTCAGGAAGAAGGGTATTAAGTAAGTTATGCCAAAAGGGACTCTAGATACGATAAAATAAAACTGAGACAGTGTAGATGATTTATGAACCAGTTGTTTATGTTTCCCAGTTTTTAAAGACAGTAGACCTATACAGTCCTTTCATGGTTTTGTTATATGTTGTAATAAGTATGCTTCAATTATGAAGTAAGTAACAATGTATTTAAATTATGGGTCATTATAGTTGGTATCAGAGGAAATGTATATTCCACCATTGGAAACTAGGATTTGAAACACTTAGTAAGAACCCTATGGATAGGCCTATGAATAGAACACAATCATAGTGTTTTAGAAATGGCCATGAATAACCTATGATAAGACCTTAATTGTGAAATTTTATTCTTGATTGTGTTGTTTTCCAATTATAATTAGTGTTTCTCACACTATTATTCTTGGTATTAGTCAATGGTTGGAACCCAAAAGAAACTTGTTAATGCGTAATGCGATGGGAAATGCAATGATTTTTCCCCTGAGCAATCAAATGTTATGGGAGCTGGAATGCAATATCATGTTTCCATGCTCACACAATGTTCTCAACCTATGAATCATGCAGGACTTCCAAACTAGTAAAGGAATGACCATCATTCTGTTGAATCTTTCATGAGGCAGTGTCCACCATCATTCAGTGGGTGTACTGATCCATTAGTGGCTGAACAATTGATCAGTACCATTGAAAACATATTTTCAATTATTCAATGTTCTAAACATGATAAAGTAAACTTAGCAGTATATCATTTGGAAGGTCAAGCAGATCAATGTGGAATCTTATCAAGAATACGAGTCCACGAGACGAAATTGAGTCCATGGAATGGGAAATGTTCATGAACTTATTTTTCAATAAGTACTTCCCTCATAATCTTTGAACAAAGATGGAGAAGGATATTCTCATACCGTAGCAAAAGGATGATGAATCTGTTGGTATTTACGATGAAAATTTTACAAGACTTGCAAGGTACGCTTCTGGGATTATTATCCAACCTGAGAAAACGATCGATAGATTATTTAGTGGATTAAAACCAAGTTTTTGAAGGGCATTATCCTTGAGGGACTTCAAAAGATATGAGGAAATCGTTTGATGTGCTCTAAAGGTTGAGATGGATATTGGAGTAACCCATCAGTCATATGTGTTTGATAAGAAGAGGAAAATGTAATTCAAAGGGAAATCTAAAGACCACACTGAAACGAAGATGAGTTTTCCTTTACGATCAGAGTGTGGAAAGAAACATCGAGGGAGTTGTCTTAAAGGGACAAGGAAATGTTTCAAATGTTGAAAAGAAGGTCATCGAGCATTTTAATTCTGCAATGATGGAAAGAAGTTGTCTAGTGATGCACACAAAGAAAAGTCTACATGGAATGCACCTCCTACACTTAAATGATACAAGTGAAAGTAAATGGGTCATTATGCTAATCAATGACCTAATTTAAGGGTTATTGATGATGATCGACGTCAAATAAATCATAAGGATAAAGATAAAGGAATGTCCCTTGCAATTTCTATCAGCGATGTGGAGTACGATAACGATGTGGTGAAAGGTACACCTACCATACAATCTAAAGTAGAAAATGTTTTATTTGATTCTGGATCCACCCACTATTTAATTTCTGATGAAATTTATCAGGGTATTTTCATATTACCTTAGTAGTTAGACATTGAGTTAGTAGTGAGAACCCTTAATGGCACAATAGTCACATAAATAGTTTACAATTAGTCTCTGATTGAAGTTTGTGGGAAAGTGCTTCCTGAAAATCTTGTTATCCTTCCTATAATGGAATTTTATGTGATTCTTGGAATGGATTGGCTTTCATTATATGGATCTCATATCAATTTCCATAGAAGGTAAGTCACATTTCATATTCTAGTTCAATCTATTATCATCTATCAACGCATGGATGAACATAACCTTCTAGTGAAAATTTCATCCATCTTATGGTCTTTGATTTCACTAAATGTTGGTTATTTATCTCTAATGGTTGGAGTGAAACTCACGATTAAGAATATGCCCATTGTACGTGAGTTTGATGATGTCTTTCCGGAGGAATTACCGGTTCTTCCAGCAAATCATGAAGTTGAGTTTTCAATTGAACTCATATCAGGTGTTATGCCCATTTCAAAGACTACTTATTAAATAAACCCAATTGAGTTGCAGAAATTGAAGAAGAAACACCATGAGAATCTTCATAAGGGATTCATATGCCCTAGTGCATCACCTTGGGGATAAACTGTTCTGTTTGTAAAGAATAAATATGGATCAACGAGACTCTGCATTGATTATCAAGAATATAACAAGATCACTATGAAGAACAAATATCCTCTCCCAAACATTGATTACTTATTTGAACATCTAAGAGGATTTAAATACTTTTCCAAGATTGATATTCGTTCAGGGTATCATCAATTAAGGTTCAAAAGGGATGATATACCAAAGACGGAATTTCCGTACAAGGTATGGACATTATGAATTTATAGTGATGCAATTTGGTCTTACTAATGCCCCTACTATCTTCATAGATCTAATGAATAGAGTCTTTAGAGACTATCTTGATCAATTTTTTATTGTCTTTATAGATGATATTCTTTTCTATTCAAAGAGAATGGAAGAACATGATGATCACATTAGAATTGTATTAAAGACCCTGAGAAAGGATAAGCTTTATGCCAAATTTACAAAGTGTGAATTTTGGCTCAAAAAAGTTAAATTTTTGGTCACATAATCTCAAATTAGGGGATATCTATGGATCTCGAAAAAACAGAGCTTATTGAAAGATGGTCGAGACCAACAACAGTAAATGAGATCCGATGCTTTCTTGGTTTGGATGGATATTAAAAACGTTTTGTGAATGATTTTTCACGATTATCAAATCAACTCACCAGGTTGACTCAAAAATGAGTTAATTTCGTTTGGAAGGAGTGTGAATAGAATTTCAAGGAGTTAAAAAGAATGTTAACCAGTGCACCTTTGCTCACACTGCCCTGTAGTGGAGAAAGGTTTGTGATTTACATTGATGAATCCAAGAAGGTACTCGGGTGTGTTCTCATGCAAAACAATATGGTGATAGCTTATGCCTCATGGAAGTTGGAAATCCATTAGTAAAATTACCCAACTCATGATTTTGAGTTAGCTGCGGTAATCGTAGAATTAAAAATATGGAGGCATTATCTTTATCGTGAAAGGTGTGATATTTATACTGATCATACAAGTTTAATGTATATTTTCACACAAAAGGACCTGAATATGCGCCAAAGAAGATCGTTAGAGGTCATTAAGGATTACGACTGCTCAATTCATTATCACCTAGGAAAAGAAAACAAGGTGGCAGATGAATTAAGTCGACAAGACCATGCTAGCTTATCCATGATGAGGATCACAAAACATCCATTATTTATGGATTTACAAAGGATGGATCATGGAATTATAACAAAAGGGGGAAAATCTTATCTTTCTCAAATGAATGTTCAACCATCTATACATGTAAAGATTAATGAGGAATAGAAAGAAGATGTACAGTTACAAAATAAGGTGAGAAATGTACCTGAATTCAACCTTGATTAAGATCGGATGAAAAGGTTCAGGAATTGGTTTTGTGTTCTTCCCATCCCAGAATTAGAGATGGAGCTGCAGGATGAGGCTCATTGTTCTTCATTCCCTATTCATCCTGGAAGCATGAAGATTTATAGGTACCTAAATGATTACTTATGGTGGGATGCCATAAAAAGCAAGGTTGCTGAATATGACTCTCGATCCTTGGTTTGTTAGCAAGTTAATGCTGAGAAACAAAAGTCTATGGGGATGTTAGAACCATTAACCATACCCGAATGGAAATGGGAAAACATCACTATAGACTTTGTCACTGGACTTCCTAAAAGATCCAAAGGAAATAATGCTATCTGGGTCATAGTTGATCATCTTACAAAGTCGGTACATTTCATTGTTATTAGAGAGGATTTCCATCTTGATAAGATTTGTAGGATATTTGTAAAGGAAGTGGTAAGATTGCATGGATTACCACTTGACATTATATCAGATCATTATCTGAGGTTTATCTCAAAGTTTTGGCAATGTCTTCAGCATACTCTAGATAAAGAGTTGAGTTTCAGCACTGCTTATCATCCTCAGAAAGATGGTCAATCTGATAGGACAATTAAAACTCTAGAAGATATGTTAAGAGTTTTCTCAATGGATTTCAAAGGTAGATGGGATAAACACATACATTTGGTGGAATTTTATTATAATGATAGCTTTACCTCCAGTATTTAGATGGCACCTTATAAAGCTCTCTATGGAAAGAAATGACGAACTCCAACTTGCTGGGATGAAGTTGGGGAAAGAAATCTATTAGGACCTAACCTTGATGATGAGATGGAAGAAAAGTTCTGATCTATTCAACAACACATAGAAGCAGCTCAGAGTCGACAAAAAAGTTATGCTGATAACCGAATAAAATACCTAGAGTTTCAAGTGGTTGAAAAAGTGTTCTTACGAATATCTCCATGGAAGAGTGAAATGAGATTTGGAAATAAGTGAAAGGTGAGCCCTACGTATATCGGTCCTTTCGAAATATTGGAATGTGTTGGGAAGGTAGCTTACAAATTGGAGCTTCCACCTAATCTCTCTTTATTTCATGATTTGTTCCATGTATCTCTCCTGAGAAAGTACATACATGATCCTTCACATGTACTAAACTTAGTAGTTGTACCGATGGAAAACGATCTTTTTTATGAAGAACAACTGATAGAGATTCATGATCGTAGTGAAAATTTTCTACAGAGTAAGACCACTAACTTGGTAAACGTTTTATTGAGGAACCACCAATTAGAAGAAGCTTCCTGGGAGATTGGGGATATGATGAGGGAGATGTATCATCTTCTGTTTGATACAAAGTGACGAATTTCGAGGGTGAAATTCATTTTAAGGGGGGTAGAATGTAACACCCCGAGATTTTATGAAAATATTTCTTTATAATTTCATCAATGTACTGTGTTGTACACTACACCAAATGGAGAATGCACTACATGTGTCCCTGACTTGTCATTCATTACACGCAATCGTGACCTTCCATGATAGCGTTTGTTGTACGCAATTCCGAGTATCACTAAACAATAATAGAATATATAAACTAGCCATTATGAATATTAATACCCACTTTTTGAATTTTTTTTTTCAAAATGGCCTTCATTTTTGGTTTCGGAATTTTGAAATGAGCATAGGGTGAAATTTTAGTATTTTTCGGAAAACATTCAATTTTTGATGAATAGTGAAAACACTGGGTTACTATTTAAAAACAGACTTTTTATTTAAATAATTATTTATTTTATTTAAAATTAATTTATGTGAAAATTGATACATAATACCTATATAAGTTCAATGTACTTCATTGGAGTCATTTTATTATAATTTTAGACATATAAAAATTTTATATATCTTTTCATCGTCTTTTACCCACCTCTTAGGGGAGTTTGAAAATTTACATAAAACACAAATTTACTGCTTCTGTGAGTGGAATTTTGAAAATACAAGATACATGGTTAACATTAAGGAGTAAAATGTGGTTCAATATGATAAAAATAATTTTTGGTGAATTGTAACGTTTTGCTTTTATTTACCACGGTTTAAAGTAAATAGGGTAATTAAGGGTAAAAATGGTATTATTATTACCATAACACATTTCCTATTTCTATTTGATAAGATTAAATCGACCAAAAACGACCTTAGGAATAAAATATAAACATTTAGGTCCACATGGATTATATTAGGACATTTATTATTATTTTATTTGTAAAATAGTTAAAATCGTTAACATCAATGTTTAATAACTAAAACATTTTTACTATAGGGTTATACATTAGATAAATTAGACTATAAATATTAATTAGAAAGATAAAATTATTTCATACATAATGTAATTTTATTTATAATTTTTAGAATCTAAATAAGTATATTTATTTATAACACAATGATGATGCAATAATTACCTTATTAAGGAAATCATAACATAATTGATATTATAAATACCAAAATAAATGTAAATTGAAACTTTTTATGAATTACACTAATTTTATAGGTTAATATGACATATTAGTGTTGAATTAATTAACTCTGTTCGAACAAATCATACTGTTATGATTTTCCCAAAACTCAATTACCAAATAGTGTCAAAATTTACATAAAATAGGTTTTAAAACAAATATTATATTATTAACTGTTATTTTATTCTAAAAATATAATATTTATCCGAATGACTTATATAAGGTTATATATATTTATAATGAACCAAATTGTGTGTTTTTGGCTTGTTATAGTAAGTTTATTAACCATATAGTGTATGAAAATAAGAAGACATGGTAAAAGTAAAATTATTTAACTTAAAGTTAAATCTAAATGATAAGGTTAAAATAGTAACCTAAACATGACTAAAATATATTGGTTGAGATTATTTAGACCCATAACCCCCTTATCTTCGAAATATATCAATTTGGAGATATTGAAAACCGAATATGTCTTTGTAATAAAATAATATTTTAGGTTTTTCCTAATCTTGCCCTCTCCTCCCTTATAAAACGGCACCTCCTCCAACTCGTCACACCACTTTGAGCCTTCAATCTCGGTCAACCCCTCCCAATTTCTATTCTATACTTCCCTAGAAACATAATATAGGTCCTGGTATTCTTCGAAGACCATCTTTAGTGCCCTAAGAGGAGGTTAAGAAGAGGCTCTTCGAAGAAGAGGTAATGTTCGTTATTGATTATTTCAACTTTATTTCTTATTCTACTTCTTATTCGTTAGTTGTTTCACTATGAATTAATAACATAAGTATCATTCATATACCAATATGTTATTATATTTCTTAAACAACCCTATTTCACCTTCTATCCATCCTATGAAAAATGAAATCACCGCGTGTGCGTACGTATGGAATATCGTCTCCATGCCGTGGTGTAACCTATTTTCCACCACCACCATACCTGGATGGGTATAATTGTGTAAAGAATAACTATATATGATTATAATAAAGTGATATTGATTCTGAAATAGTACATATACTCTTAAATACAATTCCACGATCATGGGAACGATATCATCGCTTGTGCGTACGTACGACCTACAGTCTCCACGATATGATGTGACTCATTCTACATGATCATCAATGCATAATGATTATATAAATGAATTTAATGAATAAATAAGTAATATATATTACACTAATAAAATTCTTTATATGAGGTATCTATAACCTAAAAATAATAATATGAAATTATTCGACAAAACATGAATAAGAACAAAAAGAAATAAACACCCCAATAACAAGTAGCAATGAAATATTACTAATACGAAGATAAGAATATGACCATATATGATATCATAACACTGAGTATGATTCTGTAATAATTCAATATCAATATTTAAATATTTATACAATATTTTCAGACACATACGTAGGAAATTGGACCTAAGGTAAGGGGAAATCTCGCAATCTCAATTTTTATTGGAGATTGTTTATACTTCGGTAATTACTGGGGCATATTTAACATCCACACCCATGTTTTGTCAATATTTAATATTATTTATATCTTCCTAAATTTTTTTAAATCCAATATTACTCAATTTTAAGTTTTTAGTAAATGATATGAAATGAATTTTTTTTCATTTTTAGTATGAGGTACTTTTTGCCTTTTCCTGCCAAAGTACGAGAAGAATGTTTTTTTAACTTATACGGCATGAATGGATTTTTAAGATTTCATAGAACAATATTTAAATGAATATTCGTTTAAAATTATTCTTGTTTATTTTTAATAAAATTCGTTTAGATTAAAATTGTATGACATTTTATGAAATTAATATATTTTTTTGAATTAGAAAGGATATTTTCCTCAAGAGTGGAGTTCATGTGTTTTATCAAAATTATTTTCCATATAAGATAATATATGGTTCTGTTTCTATCCATATTTTTACATTGATTTTATTATTTTATGATGGAATTAATTTTATTATGTCCTTTTATCTTTTATGGAATATGTTATGATGGCATGATGTTTAAGAATCCCATTTTTTATTACATGGGTTATGCTGTGATTTATGATTTTGTGGAACACATAAGAATGGTTTCATTATGAGATGGGTGGGACCTATATCTCTTTCAAATGCCTTGGGTAATGATTTATATCTCAGAAGATAAACATGGATGGAATGTCAAGTTAATCTAGTCCAATGATACAAGAATGAAACGAGTAGTGAACTCGGTTCAGAAATGGACATTGTCCGCTAAGATAGTCTTGTGAATGAGTCTTGATTACTAAGAAATGATTTTCTATGATTATGTGAGTATGCCAAAAAGATTAATGTTTTATGTTATGAATATTGGGATGACATTTCAATACTATGATTTATCCCATGTTATGAAATTATGATCACTTTTTCATGTTATCATTTCCAAAATGATATGTTCTTATGAATATGATGTGATTGATATTTCTTTTGATTACCCTTACTGAGAATTTGAGCTCACCCTTTTGTATGTTTTATTTTCCCAAGGTCAGGTAGATGGGTATCAAGTATGATATTCCAAAAGGGACTCTAGATATGATAAAATAAAAGGGAGACAATGTAGATGATTCATAAACCACTTGTTTATGTTTCCCAGTTTCTGAAGACACTATACCTATAATTTCCTTTCATGGTTTTGATATATGTTGTAATAATTATGCTTAAATTCTGAAGTAAGTAACAATGTATGTAATATATGGGTCATTATAGTGCCATAGGAAAATTTGGGAATAAGGGTAGCAAAAACACTCTTCATTATATTCTTGGTGGTCCATGTAAAAAAAATTATAAAAAATATTGATTAATGAAATAAAGGGATCAGATTCATTTGATAAACATTATTGATGGATTATTATCCAATTATTGTAAGGTACCATTATAGTGGTGATACCCTATGATTTATCATTATTGGGTTGAATTTTCAGTAATAATTAGTTTGAATATCATGTATTATTGTTAAATATTTAAGCCTCATTTTACATTCCTTTGAGATTATTTTTCACAAAATTACCTAAAAAACATACCCTTAAAAACATGTGACACATAATGAAAGCCTCAATAATTTTATTGATTTGACATTTAAAGAAGAAAATATAAACAATTCCAACCCTATGTTTATAGTTTACATAAATACTATTGAGCATAAATATAATAAAAAAATATTTAGTGTTGAGTGTGGTATGTGTTGGTGAGTTAAATCATAATGTGTCAGGTTTATTCGTGAAAAAATGAACCGTGTGGAATAAAGAGAATAAAAAGGTTTTATTTAATTAAATTGGTGTCATGGTTAGAATATCATTGGAATTGAAATATGTTTTGTGCCTTTGTAAATCATCTATTATGGATAAAGTGTTTTTAGGTAAAATTAGATGAATTCTTCTCTTTTTAGATAATGGATTCTATTGATTTTATGTTGAGATTCATTATGAGGTGAAAGAAAAACGTTATGTTTGGGGGAGTATGATATTCCTAGTTTGTGTATACATTTTCCTAAATTCTATTGAGTATCAAGACTTTTATTCAAATGATATATGTTGTTTTGGAGATAAAATGCTTTGATTTAGTGATCATGATTATTTTCATGTATTTTCCTTCCATAGAAACAAATTGGGGAAAGATCAAAATATTAGTTCAAATATTATTTTTGTGTACTTCTTACACATATTGTGTACCATTTGCACAACACATATCAATCTAGACAAGATGAATCCCATGCTTTCAGAATACATTCACAAGCCGTGACCAATATATATACATTTAATGTCATCCCTTCTAGAATAGGGTGGTGTTAGATGTTTTCACTGCGTGCCATGTGGGGTGGCACTACATGTTTTCTATCAACTACCAATGCCATAAATGTATTGGGAGGTGTGGCAGATCACCTACCAGTAGTGAAAGAAGATACAAGTCAAATGGACATGACTACAATCCATGTACTTTAGTGTACACACCATGTATTTTTGGACACTATAAATATGTTTTCATACCGTCAAAATTCAAAGAACATAGGAAGGGACAACTAGATACAAGAAAAGGTTGTAGAATTACGGTAAAATAAGAGAGAGAAAGCCAAATTGGGAAGAGATTAATGGAGGGTAATCCACTCTACCTTCTAGAAGATATTGAATCTAAATCTTCTAAGATGATTATTTCCAGTAATAATAGGCTTTTAGTCATAATCTACTCCATTTGTAGCTATATATACCATGTTTTGGGGATTTTTATGATTTTACCTAATTAGTAATTAATTGTCTTGTTTTATTTATGTATTTTATGTTTCTCTCATAATTTCTAGAAATTTATTTCAAAATATCACTAGAAATAGTATGTTATACGAACTATTTAATTACCAAGGATATTTGGAGGAATTATGAAAATGTACACACATGGTCATTGTGTAACACCCCAAGTAAATAAAGAATATGAAATTTTCATATTTATCCATATTTGTGAATAAAATATTAATATAACTTTAAAGGGGATGCTATGCTCAATGGCGTACCCAACACGCAACAACGAGTTTCTTGGCAATCTTATGTTGCACTCTAATAATAAAATAATATTATTTTAAATGGCAGTTATCAGGTAGCCGTTGTATTGGCGAGAATGGATATAAATAACTAAAATATGATTATATATGTTTTTAAATGTTTTTACATTTATCAAATAAAAGATATAGGCTAAAAATATGGAAAGAATTCAATTTTAGACGTATATGCCCTTGTTTTCATTAAAGGATCACTTATCACCTTTTGATGGAGAACCGTCATTGAATATAGTTTTTTTTCACTCTTATACATTCTATTGGACCAAATAAAACTATTCTTTAGAATCCGGACATCAAAATTTACTTTGTGTAAATTTTTGGTATCTTTCCGAGAAATTTTTTTTAATGAAAAGTGTAAAATGTTGTATTTTAATTCAAAACATCTTTTTAACGTAATTTATTTATATGATTAGATTATCATTTGAATTGGTTTTAAAGTGAAATTAGAAAATATTTTTACCATTAAATCAAATAGTGGACGTTGGAATTAATTTCACTTTGAAATCGGACTTAAACTAGTGTCAATCATTTGATACTTATTGTTTCATAAAAACATGCTATTTTCTTTGACAGCGGGAATTAATTATTAAATTAATTAATCCAACTTAAATGTTGTGAATTTTTTAAAATGGAATTAATTTTTGAATTCAGAATATCAAATATATCTTAGGGTGAATTTTTTTTATTTTTCTGAAAAACTTCAATTTTTGATGAATAGTGAAACCACTAAGTGGTACTTATAAAAAACTGCTTTTTCGTTTTAATGAGATTTTACCACTTCTGTGTTTTGAATTTAAAAAATACGACATACATGGTTGTCATTAAGAAGTAAAATGTGGTTCAATGAGATAAAAATAATTTTTTTGGTGAATAATAACTTACTATGTTTTTAATCGCAATTAAAGGTAATTAGTGCAATTTAAGGAAAAAATGATATTATAATAAAATGAAAATACCTAGAAACATGTCCTAAACTTATTGGATGTGTCATGGGCGACCAAGACAAGCCATGGGTCAACTTTGGTACCCCATGGTGCCACATTGGTTAGAAAATGACATAAATAACTTTTTATTTAATGTTAAAGTAATAATGACACACACATGAGATGTTTTACTAAAACAATTTTTACATGGGGTGATACAAGTCATATTTTTTACTATAAATAGTAATTGGAAATATAAAAATATTTCCTACATCATATTATTTTTTTTATAATTTTTAGACCTTAGATAAATTAAATTATTTATGACATCATGATGATGAAGCGATGACCTCATTATTTAACAATTTAAATAAAATGGAAAGATAATGTAATATCTAAGACATACACATGTCCAAAACCTATTGGATATGTGGATTTAGAACCCTTATCACCTTATCCTTGAAATAAATCAATGTTAGACCTCTTAAATCCGAATACCATTTTAAAATAAAGTGACTTTTCTTTACATTCCAAGAGTGCCCCTCCTCTCCTCTTATAAAAGGCCCCCACCTCTACCTCCTAACCCACACTCCCAAAGCCTTTGGCGCGGCCAATCCCTTCCCATTTTGTCTCTACACATCCCTCTCTTACTCTTTGAAGCCTAAATTTGGTATGTAGTTTTCCCAAGGAAGCCTTTGAGCTCAACCCGAGGGGAGTTACCCGATTTTAAGGTAATGTCTTCTTTTGAGTCATTTTGTTTTATTTTGCTTATCCAACCCCCTAAACTCTTTTTATTCGTTTCTTTTGTAACATCTACAGTATCCTAAATATACTAGTATGTTTTTATAAGAATTATTACTTCCAAACTTACACACACATACATCTAATGGTTAAAGAACATATTGTTTCCGTGGATGGTGAATTTCTGCCTCCCGAAATGATGATTGTTCAACATTCTTTTAACACCTTCAGAGGTGTCCATTAAGATGACAATATATTTATATATGATATATAATATGTTTATGTTTTCCTTAAGCTTCTTTATTTTTCATATTTGTAATAACTTTATGGTTTCCATTATGGGTAAACACGATATCTTCATTTAAGAAAGTGCGGACTACCACCCCCTCAAAGTGATGTGATTCGTTAATGACATATGTGGGACGTGTAAATGATGGATTTAAATTTATTATATATGATGTTATAATATAATTATAATATACCTCTATATAATTATTATTTCTTTCCATTAAATTATGAGATAGAAATGAAAGTAGCGTTCATGCGTACGTACGGCTTACCGTCTCCATGAACGGTGCATTTCATTTCTTATCCCCAAATGTAATGTATTATTATAAGTACATGTATATAATGGATATATATGATGAATGATACATATAAATTATTAATATAATTCTGGAACTAAAATATACATACCTCTCATTTAGTTCTAATTCCATTAATATGACAAAGAAATGAAAGTAGCGTTCATGCGTACTTACGACTTACCGTCTCCATGAACGGTGCATTTAATTTATTACCTCTAAATGAGTATGTGATATTATAAATACATTAATATTCTAGATATATATGATATATATGATATCCTAATCAGGAATGAAATTCTGGATATAAAAAACCTTTGACCACACGAACAACATGTAATTGTAAGAATTCCACTTTCGACTTAAGAACCAAATATCGACAAAACAATCATTATTAACTTAAATGATTACATAATGTTTATAACATAGAAATAAGTGATATAAAATTAATAATGAACTTGAAAAATTTTCTTAAGAAAATATAAATTAACTCAAGTTTATTATTCAAGACATTAAAGAAAAATCAAGTCATGTTGGACCCGAGGTAAGGGATCATACACCTCTCATTCTTTTTAAGTACATTCTTTTATGTCATTCCTTTTAAAGATCATATTTCATGTTATTGGGATATTATTTTTATTACTCTTACTGTAATTTTTAAGTTCATATGATGAGAGACCCTATTCTCTCTCATCAATCCATTTTGGAAGTTTTGAGTGGCGCCGTTAGGCTGCCGATTTTTTCGTAAGAGATCCAACCTCTCTCTTTCTTTTTAAGTACTCTCCTTTATGTCACTTCTTTTATGATCCTATTTGTTATGTTGGGGGATGTTTTTTTGTATTCATATTTCTGTAAACTTTATTTTGATATGATGAGAGACCCTATTTCCTTTCATCAATCCATTTTGGAAGGTTTAAGTGGCGTCGTTAGGCAGCCAAGTTTTCGTAAGGGATTTTTCATCTCACTTTTATTCTTGTGGGATTTACGCTACATTTTCCACAATTTCCATTGAGGGGTGTATGTACTGCCCATTATTATACACATTGTGTAGTATAATTTCATTTATGGGTATTCACATCTTCATTGTATGACCCTTCTTCCATGGGGTGTACGTTTCGAATGTTACCCAACTCTGTAAGGGGACCTTTCACCCTCCTTTTTTAAAAGACTTCTTTTGTTATGTCTTTTAATTCACATACTACTATTTTTTGATATGTTCTTACATATCCTTATTTATGTAAATTTTATGTCAAAGTTATGAGATCCCCTTTATCTCTCTCATCAACCCTTTTTGTAAATTTTTATGTGACGCCGTTAGGCTGTCGAATATTATCAAGGGAACTTCTTAACCTAATTTCGATTTCTTTGGGTTCAACACGTAGTTATTGAATATGTCATCCTTTGAATATGTGTGAATAACCTTTGATTGTTTTACACTTAATATCCACTTATATTGGGTGTATTTATATTTGTCACACATAATTATGAGATTGACTTGTCCTTAATTTAAGGATACCTTCTTTATAATGGATTTCATCTAATTTTACATTTCTTTTGAGACTTCATCATTGTTATGAACAAATTCCCTCTTATATGGTGTGTATACTATCCTTTGACATATTATATCATGAATACCTTTATTCTCATGATATTATAAAGTTAGGATTAAATGTTATTCCACTATTATTTGTATTCAAGAGTCTCTCATTTTGTTAAAAACTATTTAACAAAAATATCGTTTTAAATGTTTTAAAGATTTATTATTCTAAATTTTTATCATTAATTTCCATGTTTTCAAAATGGTTTTCAGTATTTATTTATATGTACATTAATGTTTTAAAGTATTATTTCCATTAAAAACATCAAAGTGGTATGGGACACTTTGATTCAAAAATAGATATTAAATGGTTTTTGAAAATGGATTGATTAATTCAATATCTGGGGATTACTTATTGTGATTTCAAATGAAATGTTGTTATTGAAATTTTTATATTTTCAATATTTTATGTGTAATGATGGTACTTGGACATTTTACGGGTGGTTACATGAAAAACCATATGAAGGGTGGTGTCGTGAATACCAGGATGGGTGGTTACGTTATAACCTCCAATGCATTGGGTATGGAAGTCGTCCGTATGGATATACCATAAAGTATGTATGTAAATAGGCCGTATGGATATTACATTAAGTTATATGCATGGAAGTCAATCGTATGGTTATTCCACTTAAGTATGTTTATGTCCCAAGTTACCTTTATATATGTTATGTGTTCTTTATATTGGATTTATGGTAATCCTTTGTTTACAAAAAGGTATGTAATGATACTTTTTTTTTCAGTGAAGAGTTTTTACTACTTCATAAAGGTGAAAATTATTACTTTGATAAAGTATACATGGTTTACTTGTTGTTTTGGAAAACTGACAGTTTTCATTCTTTGTGTATCCCTTACTGAGCTTTTTATGATCATCCAATGTTTTTGAAAAGTGATTCACAGGACTTAGCGTGGAATAGGGTCAAGGATGAGATCAAGGGAAAGTCATGCTACCTAAAACACGGAACTATACATGTTTCTTTTTAAGAGTTTGTATTTTATGGAAATTTAGTAGAAGCGACTACTTTGTAATCTTTTGAGATGTAATAGTTATGTCCTAATTCTCTAAAACTCTAAACCTGAAAATATTCTCAATGTTAATTACTCATGTAATTCAATATTAAGTAAGGTTTAAGGCTGGGGCCTTATAGTTGGTATCAAAGGTCGGTTTAGATAACTTTAGAGGTTAGGGTATTCTCTAAGCATAAGTGACAATACCATAATGGTTAGGATTTCAAAAGGAGTCCTAGTTTTAGATAAAGTGAATGAGTAAGTATATCTTAGGGTTTACCTTCCTCATTAGTACATGATGGTTTTGCTGATATACTCACACTGAAATTTATATTTTTAGTGAATGGCTAGATCTCGCAGGCACCAAAGTGACAATTGGTTTGAAGGAAACTGTGGTGGTTCTCTGATTAAGAGACTCGATGAAATGGGGTATTCAATGAGGAAACTCGTGGTTGTTCTAAACAAACTATAAAGGAGTCATGATCAACCACGTGAACCTTGGTATGTTCTATAATGAATTAGGTACGAGATGACCAATCGATGTGGAAGTTCAGGTAATAATTAAAAAGGTAACCATTAGGGTTTATATGATCCTTACTTTTGAGGTAATTATGTGTTATTATATGTTATGATGGAAAATGAAAGGCGTGAGATAAACTTGAGGTTAAAATATGATATGTTTATTGTTGATTATTTTATCTCGTTTTGGGAAATGTTTTGAGAATTATATAGTTTTGGAAAAAGGACAACACACAGACCATGTGACAACCCGTCGCGTCAGACAATGCTGCGGGAATCAAACACACAACCAAAGTGCGACTGGTATTTATCGCCTACCACTGGACTACGTGAAGTCCCTGGTTAGTTTGACTGATTCTTTCTAGTTATATGATTTTATGAATTAAGAGTAAGTTGATTTTGGGTTATTTATGAAAATGAATAACCTATCATAGATTATATGTGATTAGGTTAATTACTTTTCAATACTAGACTTTAGGAGGAACTGGTGTTGTTTGGAGATAAATGTTACGATTTAACTTGGAAGACTATTTGACTAAATCCTTCAAATATTTGGGTTTCAATCTTATTTTGGTTTACTTTGAAGAATTTTATGGACAATTTGTTTATCTAATGGTCCTCTTTGAACTTTGGGTTTTGATGGACAAATATTGGAGGTTAAGAAAAGATTTTCTTTTTATAAAGGGTTATCCTTTTATGGATTATATGATCTTGTACTAGGCTTTTTGGTTTTGGTTTTCGTTAAAGTCTAAAGACATGGGAAGTATGTAGTTCTCTTTTTTGGATTAGGTGATTATCTAAAAGTTTATTATAGTACACTTAATGTGAACAAGTCTTCCTAAATACTCACCTTTTTGAGAAAATATTAGTTTGTGTAAGGAATCTAATAAAAGTTGAAAGTCAACATGATAAGTGATTATGTTTCCTTATGAATAAATTCCCCAGTAAAAAGTATCATAAAACAAAAATTTTGTCTATTAACTTTTCCTACTGGGGAATCGAATACTGTTTAACCCATCACAAGTTTGTGATTTTCTCATGGTTAACTTTCTCCTAATCATGTTTTCTATCACTCTTAATCAGAACATGACCCTATGTTTTCTCCTACATGTCCATGTTTTCATACATGGAATCCTAGTATGGGTTAACTCGGGTGTCCTTTGTACTTATCGTTCTTCATTTTAAAGTGATTGTTTTACCGACTCTTCTTCTGATGTGGGACTTTCAAGGATGTTTCCAAACATAATTTTAAAAATTGAGAGGACACAATTCCCAAAAGGGGGGATGGATGTAACACCCCAAGTAAATAAAGAATATGAAATTTTCATATTTATCCATATTTTTGAATAAAATATTAATATGACTTTAAAGGGGACGCTATGCTCAATGGCGTACCAAACACACAACAACGAGTTTCTTGGGAATCTTACGTTGCACTCTAATAATAAAATAATATTATTTTAAATGGTAGTTAACATTTAGAAATTTTATTGGCGGGAATGGATAGAAATAACTAAAATATGATTATATATGTTTTTAAATGTTTTTACATTTATCCAATAAAACATAATGGCTTAAAATATGGAAAGAATTCTATTTTAGGCTATATGCCATAGTTTTCACTAAAGGTTCACTTATCACCTTTTGATGGAGAACCTTCATTAAATATAGTTGTGTTCACTATTATACATTCTATTGGACCAAATAAAACTCTTTTTTTGAATCGGGACATCAAAATTTACTTTGTGTAATTTTTTGGTATCTTTCCGATGAAGATCTTTTTTTAATGAATAGTGCAAAATGTTGTATTTTAATTCAAAACCTCTTTTTAATCTAATTTATTTATATGATTAGATTATAATTTGAATTGTTTTTAAAGTGAAATTAGAAAATATTTTTACCATTAAATCCAATTGTTGTCGTTGGAATTAATTTCACTATGAAATCGAATTTAAACTAGTGTCAATCTTTTGATACTTATTGTTTCATCAAAACACGCTTTTTGCTCTGACAGCGGGAATTAATTATTAAATTAATTAATGAAACCTATATGATGTTAATTTTGTAAAATGGACTTCATTTTTGAATTCGGAATATCAAATATAGCTTAGGGTGAATTTTTGTTATTTTTCTGAAAAACTTCAATTTTTGATGAATAGTGAAACCACTATGTGGTACTTATAAAAAACTGATTTTTCGTTTAAATGAAATTTTACCACTTCTGTGTTTTGAATTTCAAAAAACTGACATAAATGGTTGTCATTAAGAAGTATAATTTGGTTCAATGAGATAAAAATAATTTTTGGTGAATAGTAACTTATTAAGTTTTTTATCGCGATTAGAGGTAATTAGTGCAATTTAAGGAAAAAATGATATTATAATAAAATTAAAATACCTACACACATGTCCTACCATTATTTGATGTGTCATGGCCGACCAATACAACCCATGGGTCAACTATGGGACCCCATGGAGCCACATTGGTTGGGAAATGACATAAATAACTTTTTATTTAATGTTAAAGTAAAAATGACACACACATGAGATGTTTTACTAAAACAATTATTACATGGGGTTATACAAGTCGTATTTTTGACTATAAATAGTCATTAGAAAGATAAAAAGATTTTCTACATCATAGTAATTTTTTTATAATTTTTAGACATAAAATAAATTAAATTATTTATGACATCATGATGATGCCGCGATGACCTCATTATTTAACAATTTAAATAAAATTGAAAGATAATGTCATATCTAAGACCTACACATGTCCAAAACCTATTTTATTAGTCTTTATAGAACCATTATCACCATACCCTCGAAATAAATCAATTTGGGACCTCTTAAATCCGAATACCATTTTAAAATAAAGCGTCTTTTCTTTACATTCCAAGAGTGCCCCTCCTCTCCTCTTATAAAAGGCCCCCACCTCTACCTCCTTACCCACACTCCCAAGGCCTTTTGCTCGGCCAACCCCAGCCCATTTTGTCTCTCCACATCCCTATGTTACTCTTTGAAGCCTCAATTATGGAATAAGTCTTCCCAAGGAAGCCTTTGAGCTCAAACCGAGGGGAGTTACCCGATTTTAAGGTAATGTCTTCTTTTGAGTCCTTTTGTTTTATTTTGCTTCTCCAACCCCCTAAAATCTTTTTATTCATTTCTTATGTAACAACTACAGTATCCTAAATATACTAGGATTTTTTTATAAGAAGGATTAGAGACACACATACACACACCTACATCTAATGGTTAAAGAACATACTGTTTCCGTGGATGGCGAATTTCTTCCTCGCGAAACAATGATTGTTCAACATTCTTTTAGCACCTTCAGAGGTGGCCATTAAGATGACAATATATTTATATATGATATATAATATGTTTATATTTTCCTTAAGATTCTGTATTTTTTATTTTGGTCATACCTTTATGGTTTCCATTATGGGTAAACACGATATCTTCATTTAAGGAAGTGTGGATTACCACCCCCTCAAAGTGATGTGATTCGTTAATTCCATGCATGGTACGTATAAAGGATGGATTAAATGTTATTATATATGATTTTATAATGGAATTATTATATCCCTCTATATCATTATTATTTCTTTCTATTAAAGTATGAGATAGAAATGAAAGTAGCGTTCATGCGTACGTACAGCTTACCATCTCCATGAACGGTGCATTTCATTTCTTATCCCCAAATGTAATGTACTATTATCTGTACATGTATATAATGGATATATATGATGAATTATACATCTAAATGATGAATTTAATTCTGGAATTAAAATATACATACCTCTCATTTAGTTTTAATACCATTAATATGACAAAGAAATGAATGTAGCGTTCATGCGTACGTACGGCTTACCGTCTCCATGAACGGTGCATTTCATTTCTTACCTCTAAATGATTATGTGATATTATAAATACATGTATAATCTAGATATATATGATATATATGATATCCGAATAAGGAATGTCATTCTGGATATAAAGAACCTTTGACCACACGAACAACATGTAATTGTAAGAAGTCCACTTTCGACTTAAGAACCAAATATCGACAAAACAAACATTATTAACATAAATGATTACATAATGTTTATAACAAGGAAATAAGTGATATAAAAGGAATAATTAACTTGAAAAAGTTTCTTAAGCAAACAGAAATTAACTCAAGTTTATTATTCAGGATGTTAAAGAATGACCGAGTCAAGTCGGACCCGAGGTAAGGGATCCTAGAACTCTCTTTCTTTTTAAGTACATTCTTTTATGCCATTCCTTTTAAAGATCATATTTATTGTTATTGTGATATTATTTTTAATACTCTTACTGTAATTTTTATGTTAATATGATGAGAGACCCTATTCTCTCTCATCAATCAATTTTGGAAGTTTTGAGTGGCGCCGTTAGGCTGCCGAATTTTTCGTAAGCGATCCAACCTCTCTCTTTCTTTTTAAGTACTCCCCTTTATGTCACTTCTTTTAAGCTCCTATATGTTATGTTGGGGGATGTTATTTTGTATTCATATTTCTTTAAACGTTATGTTGATATTATGAGAGACCCTATTTCCTCTCATAAATCCATTTTGGAAGTTTTAAGTGGCGTCGTTAGGCAGCCGAGTTTTCGTAAGGGATTTTTCATCTCACTTTTATTCCTGTAAGATTTATGCTACATTTTCCACAATTTCCTTTGAGGGGTGTATGTACTGCCCATAATTATACACATTTTTTAGTATAATTTCATTTATGGGTATTCACATCTTCATTGTATGACCCTTCTTCCATGGGGTGTACGTTTCGAAAGTTACCCAACTCGGTAAGGGGACCTTTCACCCTCCTTTTTTTTAAAAGACTTCTTTTGTTATGTCTCTTAATTCACATACTAATATTTTGTGATATGTTCTTCTATATCCTTATTTATGTAAATTTTATGTCCACGTGATGAGATCCCATTTATCTCTCTCATCAACCCTTTTTGTAAAATATTATGTGACGCCGTTAGGCTGTCGAATTTTATCAAGGGAACTTCTTAACCCAATTTCGATTTCTTTGGGTTCAACATGTAGTTATTGAATATCTCATCCTTTTAATATGTGTGAATAACCTTTGATTGTTTTACACTTAATATCCACTTATATTGGGTGTATTTATATTTGTCACACATAATTATGAGATTAACTTATCCTTAATTTAAGGATACCTTCTTTATAATGGATTTCATCTCATTTTACATTTCTTTTGAGACTTCATCGTTGTTATGAACCAATTCCCTCTTATATGGTGTGTATACTGTCCTTTGACATATTATATCATGAATCCCTTTATTCTCATGATATTATAAAGTTCGGATTAAATATTATTCCACTATTATTTGTATTCAAGAGTCTCTCATTTTGTTAAAAACTATTTAACAAAAATATAATTTTAAATTTTTTAAAGAATTATTGTTCTAAATATTTATCATTAATGTCCATGTTTTCAAAATGGTTTTCAGTATTTATTTATATGGACATTAATGTTCTAAAATATTATTTCCATTAAAAGCTTCAAAGTGGTATGGGACACGTTGCTTCAAATATATCTTTTAAATGGTTTTTGAAAATGGATTGATTAATTCAATATCTGGGGATTACTTATTGTGATTGAAAATGAAATGTTGTTATTGAAATGTTTATATTTTCAATATTTTATGTGTAATGATGGTACATGGACATTTTACGGGTGGTTACATGATAAACCATATGAAGGGTGGTGTCGTGAATACCAGGACGAGTGGTTGCGTTATAACCTCCAATGCATTGGGTATGGAAGTCGGTCGTATGGCTATACCATAAAGTATGTATGGAAATAGGCCGTATGGAAATTACATTAAGTCATATGTGTGGAAGTCCACCTTATGGTTATTCCACTTAAGTATGTTTATGTCCCATGTTACCTTTATATATGTTATGTATTCTTTATATTGGTTTTATGGTAATCCTTTGGTTACAAAAAGGTAAGTAATGATACTTTTTTTCAATGAAGAGTTTTTACTACTTCATAAAGGTGAAAAGTATTACTTTGATAAAGTATACATGGTTTAATTGTTGTTTTGAAAAACTGACAGTTTTCATTCTTTGTGTATCCCTTACTGAGCTTTTTATGCTCATCCCAGGTTTTTGAAATGTGTTTCACAGGACTTAGCGTGGAATAGGGTCAAGGATGGGATCAAGGGAAAGTCATTCTACCTAATACATGGAACTATACATGTTTCTTTTTAAGAGTTTGTATTTTATGGAAATTTAGTATAATCGAATACTTTGAAATCTTTTGATATGTAATAGTTATGTCCTAATTCTATAAAACTATAAACCTGAAAAGATCCTCAATGTTAATTACTCATTAAATTCAATATTAATTAAGGTTTAAGGCTGAAGCCTTATAGTTGGTATCAAATTTCGGTTTAGATAACTTTAGAGGTTAGGGTATTCTCTAAGAATAAGTGACATTAGCATAATGGTTAGGATTTCAGAAGGAGTCCTAGTTTTAGATAAAGTGAATGAGTAAGTATATCTTATTGTTTACCTTCCTTATTAGTAAATGATGGTTTTGTTGATATACTCACACTGACATTTCTATTTTTAGTGAATGGCTAGATTTCGCAGGCACCAATGTGACAATTGGTTTGAAGGAAACTGTGGTGGTTCTCTGATTAAGAGACTCGATGAAATGGGGTATTCAATGAGGAAACTCGTGGTTGTTCTAAACCAACTATCAAGGAGTCATGATCAACCACGTGAACCTTGGTATGTTCTATAATTCATCAGGTACGAGATGACCAATCGATGTGGAAGTTTAGGTAATAATTAAAATGGTAACCATTAGGGTTTATATGATCCTTACTTTTGAGGTAATTATGGGTTATTATATGTTATGATAGAAAATGAAAAGCATGAGATAAACATGAGGTTAAAATATGTTATGTTTATTTTTGATTATTTTATCTTGTTTTGGGAAATGTTTTGAGAAATATATAGTTTTGGAAAAAGGACAACACACAGACCGTGTGACAACCCGTCGCGTCAGACAATGCTGCGGGAATCAAACCCACAACCAAAGTGCGACTGGTATTTATCGCCTACCACGGGACTACGTGATGTCCCTGGTTAGTTTGACTAATTCTTTCTAGTTATATGATTTTATGAATTAAGAGTAAGTTGATTTTGGGTTATTTATGAAAATTATTGACCTATCATGGATGATATGTGATTAGGTTAATTACATTTCAATACGAGACTTTAGGAGGAACTGGTGTTGTTTGGAGATAAATGTTACAATTTAAATTGGAAGACTATGTGACTAAATCCTTCAAATATTTGGGCTTCAATCTTATATTTCTTTACATTGAAGAATTTTATGGACAATTTTTTTATCTAATGGTCCTCGTTGAACTTTGGGTTTTGATGGACAAATTTTGGAGGTTAAGAATAGATTTTCTTTTTATAAAGGGTTATCCTTTTCTGGATTATCTGATCTTGTACTAGCCTTTTTGGTTTTGGTTTTTGTTAAAGTATAAAGACATGGGAAGTTTATAGTTATCTTTTTTGGATTAGGTGATTATCTAAAAGTTTATTATAGTACACTTAATGTGAACAAGTCTTCCTAAATACTCGCCTTTTGGAGAAAATATGAGTTTGTGTAAGGAATCTAATAAAAGTTGAAATTCAACATGATAAGTGATTATGTTTCCTTATGAATAAATTCCGCAATAAAAAGTATCTTAAAACAAAAATTTTGTCTATTAACTTTTCCTACTGGGGAATCGAATACCGTTTAACCCATCACAAGTTTGTGATTTTCTCATGGTTAACTTTCTCCTAATCATGTTTTCTATCACTCTTCATCAGAACATGACCCTATGTTTTCTCCTACATGTCCATGTTTTCATACTTGCAATCCTAGTATGGGTTAACTCAGGTGTCCTTTGTACTTATCTTTCTTTATTTTAAAGTGATTGTTTTACCGAATCTTCTTCCGATGTGGGACTTTCAAAGATGTTTCCAAACTCAATTTTAAAAATAGTGAGGACACAATTCCCAAAAGGGGGGATGGATGTAACACCCCAGGTAAATAAAGAACATGAAATTTTCATATTTATCCATATTTGTGAATAAAATATTAACATGACTTTAAAGGGGACGCTATGCTCAATGGCGTACCCAACACGCAACAACGAGTTTCTTGGGAATCTTACGTTGCACTCTAATAATAAAATAATATTATTTTAAATGGTAGTTAACATGTAGCCATTGTATTGGCGGGAATGGATAGAAATAACTAAAATATGATTATATATGTTTTTAAATGTTTTTACTTTTATCCAATTAAAGATAAAGGATTAAAATATTGAAAGAATTCAATTTTAGGCTATATGCCCTAGTTTTCACTAAATGTTCACTTATCACCTTTTGATGGAGAACAATCATTAAATATAGTTTTGTTCACTCTTATAAATTCTATTGGACCAAATAAAACTCTTTTTTAGAATCAGGACATCAAAATTTACATTGTGTAATTTTTTGGTATCTTTCCGATGAAGATCTTTTTTTAATGAATAGTGCAAAATGTTGTATTTTAATTCAAAACCTCTATTTAATCTAATTTTTTATATGATTAGATTATCATTTGAATTGTTTTTAAAGTGAAATTAGAAAATATTTTTACCATTAAATCCAATAGTGGTCGTTGGAATTAATTTCACTTTGAGATCAGACTTAAACTAGTGTCAATCTTTTGATACTTATTGTTTCATCAAAACACGCTTTTTGCTCTGACAGCGGGAATTAATTATTAAATTAATTAATGCAACTTATATTATGTGAATTTCGTAAAATGGACTTCATTTTTGAATTCGGAATATCAAATATAGCTTAGGGTGAATTTTTGGTATTTTTCTGAAAAACAACAATTTTTGATGAATAGTGAAACCACTAAGTGGTACTTATAAAAAAACTGATTTTTCGTTTAAATGAAATTTTACCACTTCTGTGTTTTGAATATCAAAAAACTGAAATAAATGGTTGTCATTAAGAAGTATAATTTGGTTCAATGAGATAAAAATAATTTTTTGGTGAATAGTAACTTATTACGTTTTTAATCGCGATTAGAGGTAATTAGTGCAATTTAAGGAAAAAATGATATTATAATAAAATGAAAATACCTACACACATGTCCTACCCTTATTGTATGTGTCATGGCCGACCAATAAAAGCCATGGGTCAACTATGGGACCCCATGTAGCCACTTTGGTTGGGAAATTACATAAATAACTTTTTATTTAATGTTAAAGTAAAAATGACACACACATGAAATGTTTTACTAAAACAATTTGTACATGGGGTTATACAAGTCCTATTTTTGACTATAAATAGTAATTGAAAATATAAAACAATTTCCTACATCATAGAAATTTTTTTATAATTTTTAGACATTAGATAAATTAAATTATTTATGACATCATGATGATGCAGCGATGACCTCATTATTTAACAATTTAAATAAAATGGAAAGATAATGTAATATATAAGACCTAAAAAAGTCTAAAACCTATTGTATTAGTGGATTTCGAACCCTTATCACCTTATCCTCTAAATAAATTAATTTGGTACCTCTTAACTCCGAATACCATTTTAAAATAAAGTGACTTTTCTTTACTTTCCAAGAGTGCCCCTCATCTCCTCTTATAAAAGGCCCCACCTCTACCTCCTTACCCACACTCCCAAAGCCTTTGACTCGGCCAAACCCATCCCATTTTGGCTCTCCACATCCCTATATTACTACTAGAATCCTCACATTGGGATGAAGTATTCCCAAGGAAGACTTTGAGCTCAAAACGACGGGAGTTACCCGATTTTAAGGTAATGTCTTCTTTCCAGTCCTTTTGTTTTATTTTGATTCTACAGCCCCCAAAACTCTTTTTATTATTATCTTTTGAAACAACTCCAGTATCCTAAATATACTAGGATGTTGTTATAAGAAGTATTCTAGCTACACTTACACACACCTACATCTATTGGTTAAAGAACATATTGTTTCCGTGGATGACGAATTCCTGCCTCCCGAAACGATGATTATTCAACATTCTTTTATCACCATCAATGTTGGCCATTAGGATGTCACTATATTTATATATGATAAATAACATGGTTATGTTTTACTTAATATTCTGTATTTTTCATTTGTGGCTTACCTTTATGGCTTTCATTACGGGTATACGCGATATCTTCATTTTAGGAAGTGCGGATTACCGCCCCCTCAAAGTGATGTGATTCGTTAATGCCATACGTGGGACGTATAAAGGATGGATTTAATGTTATTATATATGATGTTATACTGGAATTATTATATCCCTCTATATCATTATTATTTCTTTCCATTAAATTATGTGATAGAAATGAAAGTAGCGTTCATGCGTACGTACGGCTTACCGTCTCCTTGAACGGTGCATTTCATTTCCTATCCCCAAATGTAATGTACTATTATATGTACATGTATATAATGGATATATATGATTAATGATACATCTAAATGATTAATGTAATTCTGGAATTAAAATATACATAACTCTAATTTAGTTTTAATTCCATTAATATGACAAAGAAATGAATGTAGCGTTCATGCGTACGTACGACATACCGTCTCCATGAACGGTGCATTTCATTTCTTACCTCTAAATGATTATGTGATATTATAAATACATGTATAATCTAGATATATATGATATATTTGATATCAAAATAAGGAATTTCATTCTGGATATAAAGAACCTTTGACCACACGAACAACATGTAATTGTAAGAAGTCCACTTTCGACTCAAGAACCAAATATCGACAAAACAAACATTATTAACTTAAATGATTACATAATGTTTATAACATGGAAATGAGTGATATAAAAGGAATAATGAACTTGAAAAAGTTTCTTAAGAAAATAGAAATTAACTCATGGTTATTGTTCAGGACGTTAAAGAACGATCGAGTCAAGTTGGACCCGAGGTAAGGGATTCTAGAACTCTCTTTATTTTTAAGTACATTCTTTTATGCCATTCCTTTTAAAGATCATATTTATTGTTATTGTGATATTCTTTTTATTACTCTTACTGTAATTTTTATGTTCATATGATGAGATCCCCTATTCTCTCTCATCAATCCATTTTGGATGTTTTGAGTGGCACCGTTAGGCTGCCAAATTTTTCGTAAGAGATCCAACATCTCTCTTTCTTTTTAAGTACACTCCTTTATGTCACTTCTTTTAAGCTCCTCTATGTTATGTTGGGGGATATTATTTTTTATTCCTATTTCTATAAACGTTATGTTGATATTATGAGATACCCTATTTCTTCTCATCAATCCATTTTGGATGTTTTATGTGGCCCCCTTAGGCTGCCAAGTTTTCGTAAAGGATTTTTCATCTCACTTTTATTCCTGTGAGATTTACGCTAAATTTTCCACAATTTCCTTTGAGGGGTGTATGTACTATCCACTATTATACACATTGTGTAGTATAATTTCATTTATTGGTATTCACATCTTCATTGTATGACCCTTCTTCCATGGGGTGTACGTTTCGAATGTTACCCAACTCGGTAAGGGGACCTTTCACCGTCCTTTTTTTAAAAGACTTCTTTTGTTATGTCTTTTAATTCACATACTAATATGTTAGGATATGTTCTTCGATATCCTTATTTATGTAAATTTTATGTCCAAGTCATGAGATCCCCTTTATGTCTCTCATCAACCCTTTTTGTAAAATTTTATGTGATGCCGTTAGGCTATCGAATTTTATCAACGGACCTTCTTAACCCAATTTCGATTTCTTTGGGTTCAACATGTAGTTATTGAATATGTCATCCTTTGAATATGTGTGAATAACCTTTGATTTTTTTAAACATAATATCCACTTATATTGGGTTTATTTATATTTTTCACACATAATTATGAGATTGACTTATCCTTAATTTAAGGATACCTTCTTTATAATGGATTTCATCTCATTTTACATTTCTTTTGAGACTTCAACGTAGTTATTCACCAATTCCCTCTTATATGGTGTGTATACTGTCCTTTGACATATTATATCATGAATCCCTTTATTCTCATGATATTATAAAGTTCGTATTAAATGTTATTCCTCTATTATTTGTATTCAAGAGTCTCTCATTTTGTTAAAAACTATTTAACAACAATATCGTTTTAAATGTATTAAATATTTATTATTCTAAATCTTTATATTTAATGTCCATGTTATCAAAATGGTTTTCAGTATTTATTTATATGGACATTTATGTTTTAAAATATTATTTCCATTAAAATCTTCAAAGTGGTATGGGACACTTTGATTCAAAAATATCATTTAAATGGTTTTTGAAAATGGATTGATTAATTCAATATCTGGGGATTACTTATTGTGATTTCAAATGAAATGTTGTTATTAAAATGTTTATATTTTCAATATTTTATGTGTAATGATGGTACTTGGACATTTTACGGGTGGTTACGTGATAAACCATATGACGGGTGGTGCCGTGAATACCAGGACGGGTGGTTACATTATAACCTCCAATGCATTGGGTATGGAAGTCGGTCGTATGGATATTCCATTAAGTATGTATAAAAATTGGTCGTATGGCTATTCCATTAAGTGATATGTGTGGAAGTCGACCGTATGGTTATTCCACTTAAGTATGTTTTTGTCCCAAGTTACCTTTATATATGTTATGTGTTCTTTATATGGGTTATATGGTAATCCTTTGGTTACAAAAAGGTAAGTAATGATACTTTTTTTCAGTGAAGAGTTTTTACTACTTCATGAAGTAGAAAAGTATTACTTTGATAATGTATACATGTTTTACTTGTTGTTTTGAAAAACTGACAGTTTTCATTCTTTGTGTATCCCTTACTGAGCTTTTTATGCCCATCCCATGTTCTTGAATAGTTTTTCACAGGCCTTAGCATGGAATAGGGTCAAGGATGGGATCAAGGGAATGTCATGCTACCTAAAACATGGAACTATACATGTTTCTTTTTAAGAGTTTGTATTTTATGGAAATTTATTAGAAGAGAGTACTTTGTAATCTTTTGAGATGTAATAGTTATGTCCTAATTCTCTAAAACTCAAAACCTGAAAAGATACTCAATGTGAATAACTCATTTAATTCAATATTAAGTATGGATTAAGGATGGGGCCTTATACATTGGGTTCACTTGTCGTCTCAAAATTGCATGTAAATCATGGAATTTATCTTTATAGATTAAACGAAACTCACTAGACCATGGGGGTTCCTTTGTATTATAAACCCATAGATGTGAGTTATAATGAACAACATAACATGTTATGAATATTTATTTATTAATTTCCTTAAATAACCCATCCACGACACATTCGTTACATTTATTGTCAAAATCAGTTTTATATTTGTCCTGGTATTTAAATAAACTCATCATTGAAATTGAAGGATTAATTAATCTATTAATGAAAATACAAATATCAACACTAAATTTATTTAATCCCCACATAATTAATCATAATATAGAAAAATATAATGTTGTGACTTCTCTCCCTATGGATCGACCCCATACATGCACTATAATAGTATTAAATTTTGGCAATTTCAATTTGGGCTTCCAAATGTATCACATTGGCTAAAATGACACCAAACATCATTCACTCGGTGTCTAAAAAATACAAATTCATTTGAATCAAGGAAAAATTATGTTTAACCTAGGTCATCCATGATCATTACCAATGATCATGGATGTTAATATATATATAGACATATCCCTAGGCTTCATACTAATGTTTTCTCATCCTAGATTGCAATGGTTAACAAATCCTTACATGGTTACCAAATATAATAAACTAACCCTTTCATACAACATATTACATATACATAGATAATTAATATATAAATAACATAATTATCTACCATAAATTATTGTTGTATTAGTGCCTTTGGAAACATGAAAAAGAACAAAACTCGTTCGTAAATGACCTATATCATCTCCCACTTTGTTCGTCAAAACAATATTCATTTCATTAAACCATTCATCATAAACAAAGGAAATGGAACATAGTAAAGGATGAGATCAGATACTCAGTATGGGAAAATAAGGGAGATATCAATGATAATGTTAGAATAACATGATCATAATGGCGTGAGAACATGACATTACATTTTATATATCTACCGTACTTATCACATATCATAGTATTATATTATTATATAAATAATTGAAGTTAATAAGACTTGAATTATTGAATAATTTTATAATATGTTCTATGAGATCATAACATTGGAATATTACAAAGAATAATTTATAAAAATAAAATAATTACATCATGAAATTTTTTAAATGGTAGTAGGTTTACACATATATATAATGAGATGAAATCACACCCAATCATAAATTTATATACAAGAAACCAGTTCCACTCCATATCTAATTTAAATGATATATATGCTTATACATAAACTATTGGACATGAATACTAAGCCCACAAATAATATATTTACCTCATGTGTTATCTATATTTACATAATGATTTAGAGGGAAATATTTTACTGACACAAAATATTAATAAAATCATACATATGTGCGATACATGATAATTAAACATTCATAATCTCATAACTCATGGAAAGAAACCCATTTCATAAATATTTCATAATCATATAACCCATAGAATATGGGAATGAGTTTCACCAACAACTTTTCATCATAAATATAATCCATACATAGAATTAATAAGGATGGTATTAAATTATCATATTACTATTAAATACTTAATAACTTTAATGTATGTATAATTTTATGTATAATTATTTTTATGGCTCACTTGCAATAATTCTTGACTAAAATAGTATTAACATTTTGAAATTGCACCACAAAAATATAAAAGTTTCAATGAAATTATAGAAAATAGCTCCAATAAAGAAATCCAGGGTAAATTACAAAGTAATACTTAATTAAAAAAATTATTCATTCTGTATGGAAAATACAATCATTGTGTATATGTAAAAAAAAACCATTTATACATTATTTAAAAAGAAACAATGTACCATGTTTGGAAATTGACAAGAAGGTTCCATTCAAAATATTTTTATAAATTAAAATATACGTAAAAAGGAAATTAAATAATAATATAGAAATTTTAATAAAATTATTTCTTTATAAAATATGAATGTGTTAGAAATATAATCCCCAATTCATACATAAACGTAATCATTCATAAATATTAATGATATTGTGAATTAATTCCCTTAAATTGAGCTCGATTTTCATTAAAGGAAATCTAACTTTATATATAATAAATCTAAATCTAATATAATTCGATAATACAATAATTTTTATAATTAATATATCATTAATACACCTTTTTTATAATTACAACCCCCATTCTATCAATAATTCTGTATGAAAATCATCATTTTGGGGTGTTATCTATTTTTGGATTATGTGCATTTAAATTTAGTAGTTCCATTCATGGTAAATTATTCTTACATCCACCAAATCTAGAATAATTTTTTTATATATTTCATATATTTTAATTATATAAATATTAAATTTCATCTATATAATATACAGATATAATAATGAATTACTACGTTATTGGAGATGGTAGGTCATACATACGAATGAACAATATTATAATTTCTCAACAGATTAATTGAAATAAATATAAATATAAATTAACATTTATATTATAATTTTATATCATATATATGATATATGTTCAAAAAATTATTAATAATTTACGTCCAAATAAATTATAAATGAAAAAAATATCCCATTATTTCGTGGAGGGTATAGTCCACATGTACGCCCAAACCACATTATTGTTTCCCAATGGATTGAATTATATGTGGTTCAACGTTGTATTATAATTCAAAATGGATAATTATTTAATACATTTAAAATAAAAATAATAAACCCATCATTATAACTATTTATAATATATGGTGATGAGAAATGAAATGTATCACTACGTGGATATGGTAAGCTATATGTATGCACGAGCAGCACCTGCACCCTTCATTTGATTAGAATGAGGGTGTATAATTATTTCTTGATAATCATAAAGAAATTATAATATTTAGGTCACTATAGTTATTATTAAATGATAAATAATATATATTTAGTGGAGGTGAAGAAGAGTAGAAAATAAATTGATTGGGTAAGGTGATTACAACTTATGTGGAAAGAATCCCTTAAATCTCCCATAAAGGGCTCTTGGGTAGGTCATTCCGGAATAAAAGAACATCATTAATGTTTCCTGAGAAATTTAAAATTGAAATTGGATTAGTTTATTCACTATATATTTTTTTATATTGTGTAAATATGTAACAGAGTAGATTCACATGTATTAATGAAGTGAGGGGATATTTTGGAATTTCTCAAAACATTAAATTATAGTAAATTTATTATAAAAAAAATGCACATAAATGGATAGGGATTCAAATATAGTGTTTTAACCATGATAACATGTTTTTCAATATTTATGCATTATATTTTCTACATAATATTTATAATTGGGCAATAAATTGAAAATTAATGATATAATACACCATATAATAAGATACATTTATTATTTCAGTATTTTCATGTGTTATAAAAAAATTAATAATTTTTATGTTCATAAAATATGTTTTATCAATTCTTATAGTATTAATTTAATTAAACATTAAATAAATATATAAAAAGCAGAAAATGATATAAAATTCATTAAAATCAATATAGTAGGGTTTATTTACACATTAATTTTTTTCATATTAAATTATTAAAATTAATCACATTAAAGAATTTCAGAATAATTTATTGTATTTTATTACAAAAAGGTTAATTGATGCATTAGTGTTTCATAATAAATTAAGGTCATCATATCACTAAAAAAATTTTAAAAAAATTATATCATGTAAATAATATTATTACTCACAAAATATATACATAGATTCAATCATTTCATGATTTATTCCTATGTGTATAAATAAAACTATATAAAATAAATAGAATAACATTTTTAAATTTTCATTGATTTAAATAATATTTAAATAATTTTCAAATATTGTTGTCCCAAAAAGTTATAAATTTAAATCATAATTTGTTTAAGGTAGAATTTACATAATCTAATAATATTTTTAATGAAAAATTATGGCCATCTCACTTATTAATAATCCATAATAACCCGACTTAGTCTTTACTAAGTTGATAAATATTACCATGATTACAATACATATTGATAATAAATAAATGGGAATTGATTACCAATTTTGAACCTCATAAATTTAAATGTTTAATTAATTTTATCCATTAAAATATCTATATATTGTATAAATAAGTTTTAAATTAAATATGAAAAAATAATCAAACTACTTTTTGAATTTCATTTTGATGCATAAAACAAGACTTATTCGATTCATATGGAACAATTAATATGTCAATGAATAATAAATTTTATCAACTAAATTACATCTAAATTTCAAAAGAAATTCACCAATATAGACTAATTTAATAAGAATATATTTCATGAATTGAAATATTTTTTAGAAAAAAACTTCCCATTTATTTTGAAATTTTTTAATTATAATTATTTGATTACTATTGACATTATATTATATATTTTATATGATATATATTTTGTAATTTATTAATTAATATTTATACTCACAAAATCAATGTATTGTAGAAAAAAAACACAATACAATTAATTAACATCACATAGTTCATCTAAACTCGTTGTTGTGTATAACAAATACTATTAAATAAATTCATTTTTTTAAAGAGAAATATATTATAAAATTATAATTTTTAAAACAATTATCCTATTCTTAGTGATTCCCACAACTAAATTGAATGATGCACCCATTTCATTATTATCATATACTATCTTGTGTTATTACCAAATGATATATTGATGATGAAATTTCCATTAATGCACAAGACCCGATCAATCTACTATTATCATCTATCCGAGACACAAAAATACATATCAAATATTGTTAAACCTCATGATATTGTAATGTAAAGTGAACATTGACCTTGTTACTAAAAACATGTGATTTAATTCATGTTATCAAGGATATTTAGAACATCTCATTATTTTTTAAACCCAACATCCCATAGGATTTGGACACATGACCCAACATTCCTATGTCATGGATGTATAATTATAATAAAAACCACATTAGTCTATGTCACATGAACATAAAATTAATAATGATCCATATTAATAGGAAAAAGAAATATATTGGAATTTATTTCCTTTTAAATGGATAAAAGGAATCCATATTTTATAGGCCTTACCCAAAACATCTCACACATAACTCCTCCTTGGATGGTGAGAAATTAATTATTTCACTACCGTGTGGATCTAAAAATCATTATACTCACAAACTAATAGAGATAAAAATAAAATTTCACATATATTTAAAATAAAATCAATGAGTTGTATTTATTTATAACATACATGCTGGTATCCAATAGTAATAATATTAAAAATAATGATTCATGATCTTACCTTAAACCTATAAAAGAGTCCCCAAGTATTGAACAATTACACCCAAAAGGGTGAGATAATCAGCACCACCCATGACTTGTACTACCATTAAACCTAAAGCATCTATGGAATAGTCCTTGTGTCCTATAACCTTTGTAAATCTAGTCATCACCAAAATCAATAAAATGGGAAAATTTTACATTAGAGTAAAAATGGTGAACATGAAATGAAATAATTTAACAAAAAATAGATAATTAACATCAGATATTAGGCATAATATTTCCAAAACAGACATTTTAATTTAAAAACTAAGGGTGAACATGAAATTAACCATTAACCAATAAAATTGTTCGACCAAAAATGAAATCATGCATGAGATTATTCATTAAAGGCTAACCTTGTTTGTGGTTATACTATTCAAAATAACCATTTCAAGAATCCAATTAGAAATAATTTATACCTAAATTGTAGCATAACTGCATGCAGATGTGAATGCCAAATATCATCAAAAAATATATAAAATGGTTTGAGAAATGAATATGGATCCATTATTTTGGATAAGACGATCACTTAACCAATGAATACAATAAATAGATTTTATAATATTAATGTTGGAGTATCACCAAAATGCATCCATCCCATCATTTGATGCATCATGTAAAATATATTAGTATAGTAATACATGTCAGTCCTTACATTTATGATGTGATAATAAAAATCTTATACGCCTGACCACCGCCTATAATTACATTATTAAATTATCCCTAGTGTATGAAATGTTGACCTATATTATGGAAGTAGAGGATGACATCAAAATATTCTTCACTGGTACAGTAGAGTTTCCATTGAGGGATCACTGAAACAATCATTTTCACTAATTGAAAATATAACAAGCCATCAGGGAATATTATGTGGAGTCCCTATAAGAGAATCTGACCATGTTTCCAAAACCAAGACACCCAGGATGAAGTCTCAATGATTGAGATATATGATTAATTCATAAAAACATGGATTAATTATTGTTACCTCTCTTGAGAGTGGAAAAATGTCCTATATATAATTTAAATTAAACATAATATCCATGTATACACATAAATTTAATTTTAAATATTTTGGAGACAATATTCAAGTAATAACATATCCATAATAACCATTAAAAATCGTATCAATATATTCTACTAGTTTCCAAATAGAGGAGAATCATTCCTACATGAACCCACCTCGCCTTTTAGAATATCCTAAAAACAACATACAATTTTAAACAACATTACATGGTGATTACTTCGTAGCAATCCTATACCCACGTTTCAACCTAGATGTTTTATCACCACACAATAGATAAGAATGAATATCATGCATAGATTCGTATACCTATCGCTATGAAAGTTCATCAACATAGTTTTGTGGGTTTTAAACATTAAGACCATATTGATTATCTCATTATAGAAGGACCTTGTCATATTATAGAGATGTAATATTTTTAATCTAATGTCCCTGACTTCACACATTATGATTCCCAATATAACCTGAAGGCACATGAGATGATGAAAAATACACACAGGCACATTCATGATGATAATTTGAATATTTTAAAGGGATTACTAGTGTATGAATGTATTCTGGAACTGATCTAGGATATTCAATAGAAAATTATGGTAGACAAAAATGTGTATTTTATTATCACTCATCCAATCAATATTGAGATGACTCTCCACTATATTCAATAAATAATGACGAATAAATATCTTATCCCCACTAATATCAATCAATCCCATCAACATATCATCACGATAGCGTTGGATTCTTCTCAAAGTTCTCCAAACTAGTAAGTTCATTTCATACAATGCTTGACCATGTCTTGATGGATGTTTCAACAATAGTCACCAATAAAAGAATTCTATAAGGATTCCATTCTATAGAAATATATAACCAATGATTAGTTTAATTTTATATCCCATATTCAAGTTAATATTCTATGATATATTTGATATATTTTGATGGAATTCCTAGGAACATCCAACTCAATATTGTTAGGAGATTAAAAGTATACCCATGAATTCCCACCCCACTATTATGTGATGATCAATAGCTGTAAAGGATCTACCCAGAAATTTTTCCATTAAGGTAATATCTACAACAATATTATGTCTACTCATAATTAGTCCTTCCACATTAAGATGGCCGAATAGTTGTGAGTTAAATCCCCATTTCAACACTTCAATAGTTAGTACCCACTATGATCCTAACAATAGACAAAAATAAAAAATAATATATTCCATTTCTAGTGTTCCCATTATGGTTCTACTCTTCATAGTTATATCTCCCAATAATAAAAATTTCCTCCTTATATCTAAATTTAGTTAATTATTCCCTTATTCTATGAGGTATTAAATTGGCCATTCCTCACCCTAGTAGTTTTTTCATCACTATTTGGTGTTTTATATCCCCATTAATGTGATATTATAATGAAAATAAGCTCATTTTTTCCTTCTTATTACTATATATCGTCAACTATAATCATTTTAATTTTAAATAATCTCATTCCTCTTGAAATGGGAAATTATAAACGACCACATTGGTTGGATGGGATCCATGAATCAATCACATAAGATGAGGATGATTCCATGGTCACATTGAAGGAATATTTTGATGTTTGAATACCATTTATATTCTCACCCATCAACATTCTTACCGGTAAAATTCATTGGGATATAAAAGTGGATTGAGTAACATGATTATATCCTAATATAAAGGAAACTCTATCGATTTTATAGGCCATGAATCTTACATATGGGATGTATATAGATCGTATAGAGGTGTTTAATAAACTATGAAAATGAGCTGACTTTTCTACAATCCAAATTTCATGAAACCCATATTCATGGAAGAAAAAATAATTCGTCCAATAGAAAAGCCTCAATATCATGAATTATATCATTTATAAAATTATCTACTATCCTCCTAAATTGAACATTATCTGGTGGGTCATGTGTGGTGTGCTATAATCACCCAACTCAATAGACAACTATACTCATTGGGGAATGTGTTATGCAACAACATTTCTTCATTCCCTTTCCCATCCTCTATATTTACATATTTTTTTCCATATTTCCAACTAAATAATTGAATTATTAAATTAAATAATGGAAATAATTGAAGATATATATATATTGAATGTAACGTGTGTAAATTCACTATGAAGACCAAACATACCCCTTATATGTGGAATATAATGAAAATAATCATGGATAATACCTCAATAGTTTGTAAAACCATCTATAACATGAACTACATATATATCATGAATTAATAGTTTCCTAAAAATATAGGTGGGTGGTAATAGTGATACCATAATAATGATAAAAGTGAAATATCACCTTTCTTGGATTGAGTAATATTTACCACTATCAAAACTCTTGAGATTATAAACCCCACAATAGATCGTAGATGTAATGGTTGTAGATCCATGTTATCAAATAACTCAGGTTTAGATGAAATATTACCCCCTCCTCCTCTTATGAATCTATAATTTTTCAAATTTTAATGGACTTCACCTGGATAATCTTCCATATTTTTCATGTATTTAATATTTCATCTTTATTAATGATGTGATTATTAAATGTTTAAGTATAATACAGTAGTATATCCTTCCAAAAAACCCATACAGAGGAACATTTAAGAGAATAAGTGATCTCTCATGGGGTTCAAATGGAATAGCATTGCATCAAAAAGGAATATATAAAGGAATAATAATTTTTCTTGAGCGGATTTTTAGTGGGGGAAAATTACCCATGTTACTCCAATGTGGTTAGTAGTATGATTCCTGATAAAATATTCACATCATTTAATGTCATTGAAAAAATACCAAAAATAACATTGATCATGAAACTGAAATAAAATAATGATGAATAGGTATCTATTATAAATTTCATTATCATAGAAATTCATGAATAAGATATATATACCAAATAGAATGGGTATAATCATAGTTTTATAAAATCATTGAATACCCCATTATCACATACTCAGTGACATTCAACCAATATTATGTGGGAATGATGGAATATATAACCCACCATCAATATAAAGAAACTAATAAATGTTTTAATGAATATAATTTGATGAATATAAACATTATTTGGATACATTGATGTGACTCAGCCCCAAATTACTTATATTTATTATTTTCTCTAAGTAAACATTATATAATTAGAATGATATCTATCATATGGTGAATTATTTTTTTCAAGATGAAGCTTCCCATTCATTATTGAAGAGTACAATCATCCAATTATCTCTAGGTCTGGATAACCAGTTCATCTACCCCCAATGGCCAACAATTTTTAGGAATTCTATCAATAGGGGTCACAAACACCACCATTTCAAAAGACCTATACTAGGATACAGGGATCCAAATACAAGAATTAAAAACAAGAAATAAGATTATATCAGGTTCCTCCACAACCTCATCTAGATTGTCATCCAAATAAACATTTCAATCAGATCTTTTTAACTTTTTCATATCCCTATTTTCGTTGATAGAATCCATGGAGTGGATGAATAAAAACAGTATAAATAGAAATAAGGCTTTATGTTGACAGAGTGTATGTCACTACCCATCTTCCGAACATTTTAAATATGACCATCCCCACCATTAGTACAAATTGGGACATAGATAAGCCTCTCATGAACCTCATATATTGGTGTAACACAATGATAGAAACATTAAAAAAAATATGTATTGACACACGTATGATTTTTATAAACTCGATGGGACCAAAGTTTATCCAGTATTTCATACTACCATAATGATTTTTTCCACCTAGGAAGACCTCCAATAGTTGTTCCTTTACCAATTATCAACTATAATAATGTAGAAAATAATTTCTGATTTATTGATCTGTATGTAACATTAAAATAAGAGGGTGTGGAGAATTATATCTATGTATAATAGCTTCAAATATTATTTAAATATGATACTCCCATAATATATGCTAAGGTAATTGTGAATAGAGAATCATTGAGTTTAGTAATATGTATTTTTAATCTGTTTGAAGTAAATTGATGGTTACTCGGAGATTCTAGTCACTAAATGGTGCATGCATGATTCGATTTTATGGTCCATGGAAGTGAAACAGTTGTGAAAAACAATAATAGGTATGATGAAAAGTAGATAATGTATTATAATCATTAAACATAATCTTACATCTATATAAACTCCAACTACTAAACCAACACAATATAACATGGTATGAACATGTGAATGAGAAATGTAAAATTGTATCCCTATTTAGGAATATAAATAGATGAAAGGTCCTAAAAATATCATGTTCTATAAGAATAAAACATATTCATCCAAAAAGGATTAGTTTTAGTAATATTTCATTGATTCCATATAGAATATCCTTCTACAGCTTCTAGAGATCATAAACTGTAACGAAGACAGTGTAAATGAACACTATGACTACAAGAATTAATAATATATAATGGGACGTGATATTATCTATTTCTTCATAAATATGGATATATAATTGAAGATATTTGACTATGAATAGTAAATGTTTAAATAACCTCAAACAAAATATACCTTTGTTTCTAAAACTCCATTAGATAAAAGGGGAAAATATAATAATTTTCTATATGAATGTGTAAAAATATGAGAAATTTATTACTAGGAAATTGGACAATTGGGAACAATCTAAACTCAAAGTTCAATGAAATATGATACTTTTGACCCCAGTCCACATACAATTAAAAATTTAATCATTATTATCACAATCACTAATTAGTATACACAATTAGTGTTGTTAAAATTTGTTTTATGATTTGTATCCCTTACTAGTACCCAATATGGACTAGACCTTATAATCTATTTTATCACAATCAATATGAGGATGGGATCCATCGCATGAAAAAATATTTCATTAAAAATAGAGTCACAATATTGTTTAGTTAGTTTTTTCTAATTTAATCATCCTTATTAAAATGTGGTAGATTAATTTTCACCATAGTTACCGATATGTAATTGTGGAAGTGGTCCTGGAGGAAGTGGAGGTTAAGAAAGATGATGTAAAAATATAATCCCTTACATATGAATCATTTCTATTGATATCATACCTGTAATATAAATTTTAAGATAAAATTCATTATCAGTTCAATGAGAACATCAATCTAGTCCAGAATTATCTTAGGCTCATTCATATGCAGTCATTCATGATGATTGACTAAAAATTTTATAAATTTATTCAATATTTTAATATGAGAATTCATTCCCATCCTATCCCGCAAAATATATAAATATCCACCAATTTTTACAAGTGTATGAAATGGTAAGAACAATGTACAACAACTTTCATAAGAACTAGGTATCGACATCTTGGTTGGAAGCATTTCCCCTGGGTCTGTATGTATGATATTATAAAGAAACAAAAAATTGTTCTGAACATGCTCAATATACTAAATTAAAATCATTTTTCTATAGTAGTATTTTAATAACCTTTGTAATCCTTATTTATCACCATAAACTTTAAGTAAGATGTTGTCAAAACTATGAACTATAATATAGGGACTAGATCTATTGAATTAACATTATTTATTTACATCATGAAACTGTGATTGAAAGATAATATATCATAGAACATTTAACCCTTATAGATGATTGATAATCTTAATGATATTAATATCTATTAGGATCTAATTGATAATTATTTTGGGATCAACCTCGTATTAATTTGAACTACCCACTATTTAGGATACAAAAACCTGACTTTTCTCATTCTAACCTAATGTTTCAAGGGTCTAAAAAAAGTAGTACGAATACACACGGGATAATTGATATAAAATAATTGTTTAGATATATCATATCTAACTTATCAATTATATTTTTTTAATAATATATGCACCAAAATTTCTATTTTGGATGTTCTTGGATCAACATTCATTTTATAGTTTCATCATTATAATATAAAAGAACAAAATTATATATCAATGGTAATGTCGGGGTACTCAATGGTAAAAATACTCCTTCGGAATCCTTCAAATTCCAATAAATATATATATATATTAAAGGATCTATATATTAATAGAGATTTACCTAATCGTAGATAATTTCATCTGGAGAAATTCCTCTAACAATCTAAAAGTTAGCTTAGCTAATCAATAGAGTAAACATGGTAAATAATGTGATACACATCAAATTAAATGATTTGAAAACTAAAATTATGGTGTTCCTTGAGTCATGTGAGTTTCATTAGAGAATAAATAATTTTATACAACAAATTTACATTCATTTTTTCTTTGGTATATGACCCATTGTGAAACATCCGCAATATAGGGAGATGGACACTATGTGGTTCAAGCATATCAGATTGGCCCCTGAGATTATTTACTCATCATGTCGATTTTTCTACATGAGTTACTATGAGGGGAAAACTCAGTTGTTATACAAACATTATAATCATCTCAATTGTCTATCTAAAATGGTACATGACAAGGGGTATTATATTCCTGGACTACTTGTGCATTATAGATATTGTATGGTGATTTTTGCATCCTTAGAAAACCATATCACAATACCATAGCCCCAATATTTCACTTCGAGATACTATTATTTCTTTTTTCCTATATTATTCCAACTCTGGTCCTTGATACTCACCACCAACTCTTGACATCATCCAATATTTGATTAACATATACCTTCCCACCGCCCCACCTTACACCTCAACTATTATTTCACATTGCATGAGGGATTCATCAAATAATTTTTATTCCCTTCGGGCTAAAGGACTCCCATATACCACATAAAAAAAGAGATAGATAAGAGGTTTTCAGAAAACATGTATATTACCATTGATCCAAAATAAATAATTCATTAATTGGAAATAATGTTTGCAGGGATAAAAAATTATATATGAAATTTATTATATGGAAAATAAATTTGATAATGGGATTCCTTAATCAATAATGGAATTAAAATTCCCAAAATTAATTTTTTATTTAGAATAAGGTAAGAATAAAAAAATAATAGTGAAATAAAAAAACTTTACTGCCCAACCTCGTATAATGCAATTCATTTAAAAACATATTTTTCAGATATCTTGTTCCCTCTCAATCAAAATAAATTTTTTTAGAATTTATTGATACTCATACTATAGTATAGGTAATTTTTTAAAAATATAAGGGTATATGATTTATTCATATTATAATTTCTTAAATATAATTGAATTTATTTAATTTAATGATATAGTTGTGATGGGAAATTCTGGGGGTCCCAGGATTGAACTGAAATTGTGTCACATATATTGTAAACATGATATTACAAACTAAATTTCACCCTTAAAATCCACATATTAATATTCAATTAAGAGATTTAAACAACTCATAAAATATACAAACATACATATTATGACTAATATTTAATATTTAATATATTATTTTTCAACCACTATGATGCTCAAAAAAACAAAATAGCTAAGATAGAAACATCAAAAATATTATTAGAAATATAAAAAAATATTAAAATTAAAATTAATTGTCACTAAAATACTGTAATATATATGATACTCAAGGAATATGAAATTGTAAAGTCTATTTAATCCAAATTAATGTTATTGGAAATAGTGTAAGGGTAATAATTTTTAAACAAGGTTATTTATAATTGTAATATTTACTAACATTTTTTATTTGTTTTTATTTCAAGAAAAAATTATAAGAATTCATATTCATATATCATACTGAGTTCCTGTTTAGATTTAGTTCTGTAGTAAATACTATATTTTTTTAAAATATATTTTTATTAAAATAAATAATTAGGTATAATTTTAGGTACACATTATATAGGGATGATTTGATCTCATATTATACTTTTAATAATGATATCACTAATTTTCTATGTTTCACTACCCTTAGATAGGATGATAGAAACACTAATATAAGGATAATAAAGAACATAATTGAAAGACATATCATGGAATATTCAAAATATTCTTAGATGGCCAAATTACATATAATTAAATCATTAAAATATGGAATTACCCATTTTTGGATCTTTTATATTCACGTTTTACAATTTTCATTTACAAAAGCCTATTCATAATTTCTTTGGTTGCGGGTTTCCTTCATTTTCCTCCAAAATAAAACTTGAGTACATAATTCCTATAACATGTATTACAACCAAATATTTTATAATAATAAAATTATGTTTGATATCATATAAGAAATGAAACATCGATCTTATATGAAAATGTGAAACCCCAATACATTAAATGTTTTTTAATGAAATTCATTTTTGGCAATAACCTCTGTAACACATAACATCAAGATTAAACAAACATTGATATACTATTAACAAAATTTTTAAGATATTACAATTATAAACTAATTATTAAATTAGTTTATATAAATATGATTACATAGTTTATAAAATTAATATAATGGAAATAACCAATATAAACTTATCCATAAATTTTTATTAAATATTCACACAATTCATTACAATGTCGTTTTCTTAGTGAAAAAATATGTTGTCTTACAAAAAAATTAATTTTATTATATTCTATGAGAAAATAATATAATAATTTATGTAAAATCAAAAAAAAAATTGGCTAAAAATGGTTTAATTTCTGAAATAATCATATCAATATAAATGTATTGCGATTTTTTTTGATTTTTTATAAAATATTATTTTCCATTAAATATTGATTTTTTATTAAAATTATAATTTTTATTTAATTATGTCCCTCTATATATTATATTTTATTTAAATTTATAAATAATATAATTTAATTATATTATATAAAATTAATTATATTAAAATAATCTTTAATCTAGATTTATTTATAATTTTTTTAGTATTCAAAAAAAGGTTCTTTTTTAGCAACTATTTTAACATGAACAATGTTTAAAAATTTTAAATAATTAAAATTACAAAAAAAAATATTTTAATATTTAAAATTTATTGATAATATATCGAAAAATATTAATTTATATTAATTTTCTTATTTTTACTGGTAATATTTTTAATATGATATTACATTCTCCTAAAAAATGTGTTTCTTGAATAACTATTTTTCTCATATTTCTACAGGTTAATGATTAACCTAAAATCTACCTATTATATTACTTAAAATTTAAATAATATATTAAATATTTTTAATAATCATACATTATATTTCCCTAAAATTTTAACATAATTTTTCACCATATTGAATAGTGAATATATAAGAAACTATTTAACCAGTTTAAGTTAAAAAAGGGTTTACTATGGAAGTTAAAATAAAAATGTAATGGTTTAAAATGAATAAAAATATATATAATTCTTATTACATGGTCATATATAGACCATATAACAACAAATTTGTGTATATTTTCCTTTTATTGATCCTTATATAATGATAAAAAAATTATATTTCTTATTTCTTTTCAAAAAATCAATCAGTGTTCTATAATACATATAAAAGTCCACCCCCTCTCCTCCACTATTCAATAATCCAAAACTGATTTGTTTAAATAATACTTACCAAAATGAAATCCTTAATTGAATAACCTAATCCTTGTATCAATTTATTTATTATAAAACAAAACTTGAATGGAATTTGGTGTTAACCTATAGATGACTTCTGAAGAAGAGGTAACATCATTAATCGATATATTTATTTTATTTATTATTCTATTTCATTATAATATTATTAAACAATGATGAATGAAAACCAATATATATTACTAATACTTATATTTTGTTTTTTTATGTTTGTTACCTAAAACTATATCCTCAACCCTAAAATTGTAAAGTAAACCATTGATACTGTGTATGGTGAACTACCCCCTCACAAACCAATATATTTCATTATACATCAAAACATATAGATAATGGATATAATGATATATGTGATGATTATATATGATATTTATTATATATTTATATTTATTTAATTTTAATGTCAGATATAAATTTTCAGTTTCTATTCATTATGAAATACGATAATGTCATTCGTGGGTCTATCAGATTACCGCCTCACGAAGGGAGGTGCATTGTTTTTCCGATAATTTCTACATTAATGTCAATAAGGAAAAATTAAATTTTTATATATGATAAAAATAATAAATTAACCATTCTATAAATGTAATATATCATTATATTTCAATCCTATTATCCATTCAAAAAATGATAATGTCGTTCGTTTGTACAACAGACTATGACATTGTGAAGCGATGTTATTAGTGTTTATTACCACACCACATTGATTTTACGTGTAATTTTTTTAAAAATAAAAAATATTTTTTTATTATATAACTATAATCATTTAAATATAACATAACGCATTCCTTCTTCCCATCATGATATTCACAAAATGGAAATGTTACTGAAGCATACATACGAGCTACCATTTCCATGATTGTAACATACTTCTTTTTCCATAACCTTATTTCATGGTAGGTCTAAAAACAATAATTTATTTTTAAAATTGATTATTAAGGAATTATTACCATTCTTTAAATTAAAAATAATAATCTATATGAATTTATTTAACTTACCAATGTGATTTTGTACATTTGGGTTGTTTTCATTAAAACATCCAATGTTAAATTAATGTTTTATGTAATTTAATATATAAGGGAAAAAATAAAATAAAATATATATTAATCGATTTTTTTTTCTAAAAATAAATTATTAAAATAATTTTAGTATTTATGATCTTTTGGAACACATGCGATGAATCGGGCTTGAGGTATTGGTTTTTTTCTAAATACATCATTCTTTGAGATAAATGTTTTATATACACCGATTTCATTTGATATTGTTCATAAATATATCTATTAAATTATATATCATTAATACATCATTATTCATGGTAATTTATTTTACAATTAACTTACATAATTCATTGTTGTTATGATTAAAATGTTTCCACAGTGGTAGGGGTTCATGTATCAATATCATCTTAATGAGGATTCTATATGCTTGAATTTGCAGTAATGTAAATTACATTTAGATTCCTAAAAAACGTATTATGTTTTATTCTTATCTTATTATTCATTAAAATTTCATTTATTAATACCTTTCCCATATATTTTGTCCTAAATTTGACTGGGCAATTTTTTTTAAGAAAATATGACTTATTTCTATCTTATGATGAAAAATATTTTTATTCCGCATCCATGTTTTTTAAAAATATTTTAAAAAAATTATTTTTAAATTTATAAATATGATTTACTAATGATATTTTTATCCATTATTTAATTTTTAAAAAATATTACTACATGAATATTAATTTTGTTTTCCAAATAATGGACTTCTTAACTTTTTTGACAATAATATTAATTGAATATTTTTCAACTTGTATGACATTTATAGTCTTACAAACCATCATGATAACTCAATTGTTTGAAGCATCCAATATAATATTACATGTTTGTATTTATGATGTTTTTTTAAATAATATTTTGGAGGTAAATAGTTATTAAATATCAATTTTCAATGTAGATATGTTATTTTTTGAATATTTTATTATTCTTTTTACAAGTATTTATATTTGTCAATTAAAACAATATAAGTTGTTATGTAATTCATATATATATATATATATGTTTGTGTTTGTGTGTCTATTATATATATTCATTTCTCAATCTACATTTCATTTATGGGTTTAAACATTTCTTATGATCACTTCTCATATTACTTCTTCAAGAAATAACATTTGATTATTATTTGATATAAGATTCTTAATCCTGTTTTATTTATGTGGATAAATAATATGTTTATTCATTACAATTTATTTATTTATATTGAAACCAAATCCATGCACATTAAATGAACGAGACACATGGTTAAAAAATATATATTCATCTAATGCATTGGGTAATGTTTTATTATCTTGAGACATTATGAATGGGATTAGAGAGTAAACCAAAACCATTATTTGGATTTTTCCACTATTAGAAGTTATCTGTGTATTTAGACATGACATATGTTTATATCATGTTTTATATTTCATCCAAAATTCATTTTAATCACCATATTTTGATTACATGTTCTCTATGTAATTCATTATTATGATTACTCGTGTTCGTCGACTTTTATGATATCATGTTACTCCTTTATATCACATGTTACGTTACCTTATAATATTTATTTACATAAAAATAATTTGGTCTCACCCACATCAATATTTATTCAACTACTTATTAAAACATTATTTGATCTAAAACTATTTCAGGGGATTACTAAGGAAAATTAAATAAATATTGATTCATCATTTTATTCCACTGACGTATTATGATCCTAGTATTTCAAATACAGTAGTACTAAGGATATTTTTTCTGTAAAAAATTGAAATTAATGTCGAAATTTATGTAATATTATGCGTAAAAGTATTAGGTTATTATAGTTGTTATCAATACAATTGTTTATTAAAACATTTGAAACTATGAAGCGAAAACCATAGTTAAATCCCTTGGGATAAGTCTATGCATAAGTATAAGGATATGCCAATGTATGAAAAATTATCCTATAATTTTGATGTTGTTTATTGATATTAGTTTCTATGAAATTAAATTATATTTTGGACATTAAAAGTGGACACGGTACTGGAACATATAATCCCAGAAAAATTTGTTTCTGTCTTGACCTGATAATAACTTGGTACACAAAAATGGGCCTTACTATGCATCTATTTTGACACTTCTTGGGGATATTCTTTATGAAATTCAGAAACACATTTTAAAACATCATGGAGGATTAAAATAGATGGTGACCATGAATAACCATGGATAAAACAAATGTTTCATATATTGAAATGATTGTGTAATTATTTATACATCTTATAACATTTTTTCATTTTAATGTGGTATCCCATCATTATTATTATTTCCCCGAACTATTATTTTCATTTTAGTTCATCGTTGTAGTGAGGAGGAATCAATTTAACACTAAATGTGATTGAATCATTAGTGACAATGGTCAACAAAATTAAATGATGACTTGAGAGAAATATAGTTATTATTTTTCCAAATCAAATAGCACGATATATGATTAACAACATGAAATTTTTAGATATTCAAAATGAGTAAAATAAGAGAATAATTAACTTTTGTGAATATTCATATGGTAATAATCATAGATGAATGAATAATAATATTATTACATGTGAATAATATTTTAATAATCACATAAAATAATATCTCAAATTGAGGTTAATTGGTTTTATATGAGGAATTAGAGGTCATAAATCAATTAATTTACTTTTAATTTGTTGTCTTATATGTGCAGATCATAGGAATTATCCTAGTAAATACCATAAAATATGGGGTATCCTCTAGAAGTATGACCTATTTTATAACAAATAATTGAATTAAAATGTTTTAATTATTTATATATTGGGATTGATGAATTATGATGAGGAACTATTTTTAATAACGGTATTTTCGTTATAAGAATCATGGGACATATAAGTATTGGGATAATTTTGGAAGCATATATGAATTCATGTTTGATTAAGATATGATTTACAGATACCATCATTGGTTTTTGATTTATAGTTGATCAAAATTTCAAATCCTTAGAATCCAATTTTTGGGTTTTATTTAATTGTAGTTTGAGGTGACTAGTGATATTTTTGGAGAAATTTTATTGAGTTCATACATATATATATATATACTTTTTTAAAGTAACTAATTTTTTATGAAGAATCATATTAGGTTATAAGAGATGTACGATAAAGGGTGTTGCGGATAGGAACATTTGTAATGTATTATTAATAAATCATGTATTTATTATTGGTATTTTATAGATTACTATAATATATTGGATAACTTTTTCTGTCAAATATAATTTTAGTAATGAAAGGAGGAATATCTTTTTATTCATTTAGGGATAACGTATCCTATTAGAAGTAAATTTAATTTCTTAAATAATAAAAAAAAAATCATCATGAACTCTATTAATTTAGATAATAAGTTGAAATTATGGTTGAAATTTATTAAAGGATGAAATTATACATGTCATGAAATTATATTTTATTATGTAATTATTCAATATAGTTATTCATTTTTTCAACTCTGAGATAATGAAAATGAAATAAAACAATTCTCATCATAACATAATATCGGAGGTATCAATAGTCATTGAGCTGAACAATGATTTATTGATTTGGGGTACTTAACTTCATATTGATCATTCAATTCCAATGATAATTTATTTCTATAACCCTTTGTAATTATTTACACTATTATTCCTTGTCTATGTATTCACATTCCAAAAATAGTCTCCTATTTGGAAACCAGGTATGTGATATAATAGATGATCACTATTCTAACATTTCTCTCCTATACGTTGGATATATTATTTACCTTTTTTAAATTGTGGGTTAAAATTTAGCTATTTTAAAATTTCATTCCAGTTATTATGAATACCAAGATAAAATTTCGAGGACAAAATTTATTCAAGTGTGATATAATATAATTATATTAGATATTTATTGAATAACATTTATATTGATAGAATATATAAATTGAAACATAAATCATAGATGAAAATGTAACACACTCATACATTATGATATTTTAAAAAAAAATTATTTCTTTGAGAGATTGTGTAAAATGAAACATCTGGTTATAACAAACTATTATATACTATTAACAATATTATATTAATAACAACATTATAATCTAGAAATTGAATTTTCTAGTATAAATATGTATAATTAATTTATAAAATAAAGAGATAGGTACTATAAAATATAATTTTATTTATCTATTATTATTAGAAAATAACTCAAATTAAATAAATTTCATTTTATTCATCAAATATTGTCTTAATAAAAAAATGGATTTTACTTCCTTCCGTGAGTAATAATAGAATTAAAATTTTCCAATTTTTTAAAAACTATTTTATAAAAATCAAATCCATTTTTAAATTAGTAAATTTTTATTAATTTAGGGTTATTTCATTATTATTTTCAAAATATATTACCTTTTTAGTGTTTAGGGAAAAATGCTTAATTTTTAAGTCATTTTTATTTCAATTTAAATAATTTTATACCATTATTATTTTAATATTATTTAAAATTTAAATAATTTTTGTTAAATTTATATGAAATATAATTAATTATATTGAAATTATCTTTATAGTATACTTTTGATTAAGTTTATTTTTTGGCATAAGAATAATTTTTTTCTAAAAACACTTTTAATGTGCATAATGTTTCTCCATTTAAAATAATAACATCAACCCCTAAAGACTAATTATTTAAATAAAATGAATATAATACATGCATATAATAATTAAAATCCATTTAATTAAGATTAATTTTAATATAGTTAAGGTGCAGTAATCTTTTTCGGAAAAAAATTCCCTAAATATATATTTCTTAACATGTATGTGGTTTTAATTTGGAATTAAAGTATACAAAATACATGATATCGAAATATTAAAATTTATTAGATGTTATTAATCATTATAATTATTATTTTATTAAATTTAAACCATATTTTTGTACCATCATTAATTGTGAAAACAATAAAAATTATTTTCCATGGTTAATGTAAAAATAATTTTAGCAGAGGGTTAAAATAATAATGTATAGGATAAAAGAAAAAAACATGTATAATTACTATTTAATGGTTCAATATAGACCATATTTCTTATAAGGTATGAAAATAATCAATTTTGGATACTTGTGTCATGATAACAATGTGGGTGCAATTATTTCTTTTCAAAACATCCAACTATGTCCTCTCCACCTCTTATAAAAGTTCACCCACTCTCCACTCCTCCTACAAATTAAAAAACAAATTGTGTAGAAATAAAACAACCCATGAAAATTCAATAATTATTACATATATTCTTCGAATCATTGTTTTTATTAGAAATCAATCCTATAAATTCAATTCATACATACCGAAATAAGTTGTTCATGGAAGAGATAATGTACATAACATGACAATTTATTTTATTTATTCCTACACAAACTTAATATATTATAATAGTATTATGATTTAATAAATTCTTTATATTAAATAAAATTATATTATTTATGTTAATATTATGGCATAAATCCACATCACAACCCTCAAAAGTGAAATGGAACTGTTGTGGGTGTGTATAAAGGAATACAACATGGTGAACAGACAAAATACGATTTCCATCCCCATAAATAAAAATTGTATATAATGATGTCTAAGATGATTATACATTATATTAATTATATAAATATACATATTTTCAGTAAAATTTCACACATACAATCATTGATTTCATTCTGTATGAAATAAGATTACATTGTTCGTGCATATTGCATACTACAGCCCCATGAAGCGATGTGATTTCGTTTCCCCTTAATATTTAAATGAAATACAAAAAGGTTTAATTTAATGTTTATATTAGAAAAAATTCATATTAATATTTTTGAAATACTAATATATCTTATAATTTCTAACCTTAACAACAATTTTATTAAAGATAACGATGATCATGTGTATGACGATTTACTGCCTCTCGAAGTAATGTGATTACATTTTATTATAGAATCTAATGAATTCTATGTGTATTTGTATTTAAATAAATAATATTATATTCAAAATATAATTAACATCAAGGAAATATAAAATAACACTTAGCTTTTTTTCCATCATTATCATTGAAAAATGTAAATGTTATCCATGCTTACTTATGACCTACGCTCTCCATGATTGTAACATACATTATTTTTCTGAACAATATTTATTGGGAAAAATAAAAAGTATAATTTATATATTAATTCATTAATAAATTGATTATTACTATTATAAAAAATATTATGTAATAATATATTTTACATCATTCTACGTAACAATGTGATTTGTTACCTAAGGTTCATTTATTGTTAGAATTCATTAAAAGAAACTAACTGGTTATGTAATTGAGTATGACATGATAAAAAATAAAATAAAATTAAAAATAAAATATTAAAAGATATAAATAATTTAAAATATTTAAATAATGTTATATATAGTAATATAATTAATTTTTGTGGGGATCTTGGATACATATAATGTTTTCCGTCTCAAAAAATTCTTCTTTGAGTCAAATGTTCTTTTGTACACCAATATTTAATATTGTGTATATAATGATCATTTAAAGTTTATATCATGAATATATAATACCCCATGATATTTTAATTTACTATTCACATAATGCATTCATGTGTGTTATGATTCAAATGTTACCAAAGCGGAAAATGTTTATGCTTCAATATCATATTAGTCTGGATAGATTATGCTTGAATTTATCTTCAATGAAATGAATTGATAATATTATAAAAAATACAATATATATTATTATACTAATTTTATTCTATAACATTTTAATAATTAGTATCATTTTCCATCTCTTTGGTAAATAATTTCAATGATAATGTTTTAATGAAATGTTGACTTTATTTATCCCTACAGTCGAAAATATTTTTCTTCAACATTCATGTTTTCTAATAATATCATCAAAATGGTTTTTTATCATTCTAGAAATGACTTATTAATTAAAATATATAAATTTGTTACATTTCAATAAAAATTCAAAATAATATTCTTTTTATAAAGAGTGGCTTTTTTAACTTTTTACAACAGTGTAAATGGAAAGTTTTTAATAGACACATAATATATGAAATTAACTGCCACCATGAAGACACAATTATTCGAAGATAAATTTATAAATTTCATTTTTTATTTAAAAAAATCATTTTCCATAATATTTTGTAATTTTTTTATGTCAACATTAATTTTAAAATTTGAAATGTAATTTTCCTCATATTTTTTTTAATATTTTTAAATTTATTCTTATTCATCATAAAAACATATAATTATAAATAATGATTCTAAATTCTATATATATTTAACATAAATATATATTTATCTCAATCTCCATTATATTTTTGGGAAAATACAATTCTTATTATTACTTCTCTAGTTCCTTCATTATGTAATCTATTTTCATTATGATATGTGGTATGATTATGAAACCCAATTTTACCCTAGATTAATATTATGTGTATGTCCTATGAATGATATAATTATATAAAAAACATAGTAATTTACAAGAATCAAATGTTAATGGCGGGCCTAAAATTATATATCCCTCTAATGAATTGTGTAATGTTCTTGTCACATTAGACATTATTTTTGGGATTAGGGGCTGATCCTTTTCTATTAGGTTACATTGTCCACCTTGTAATGTTGTCTCAAAAGTCATACATGATTTATGTTTATGGAATTTATTATATTTATTCAAAATTTAATATGTTAGAATGATAATATTATACCAGGTAATTTATTTTATGCTTCCATGTGATTACTCATGTGACTCATGTTTTTTTATATCATTTAATACCATTAACAAACATATTATTAATTTTTTTAATATTTATTTTCGTACTAAGAAATTGAGATCCCTAATTTATTTATGTTTTTACTAGGTTATATTATAATTATTAGGAGAAATAAATCATTTAGGATATATCTACGAAATAAGATAAATGTAATAAATCATTTAGTTACCTTTGATTAATTATTATCTCTATATTCAAAAAATCTGAGGCCTCATTGTCATTGGGTTTTAATAAATGGATTTTATGTTAAAAATAATTTAGAAATATCTATAAATTTTTTTCTTCTCAATATTATGATACTGGTAAAGGGATTATTGGCCTTCTAGGGGCACTAATGTGTGGTTAAGATCATCATAAAATTCTATTATTAATCCCTCTATATAGTGCATAACTATAATTATTTATGATTACTTGGATCAGTACTGAATGAAAAATCCATGTCTCAGATATGGGGATATTAATTTGACTAATTGTAGTATTTAGGTTGATGATATTTTGGTCCTAATATCTCAATATTAACATATAACCAAAATGGATCTTCATTTAAATATTAATTATGGATAGCTATTTCTTATGCATAATAGGGTGTGATCCATATTATTTTATCATCTGTATGAACACTCTCCCATGTCCAAGATCATTATAGGGAGGACTACTCTTTTAGAATATAGTTCTATAACTAATACTTTGTGTATTTATATCATACATATTATAGATATTATAGGTTTTCATTGTTTATATAATTTCATCAGTGGCCTTATTCATAATAATTAATCACCACAAGTGGGATTAGGTATTTCTATTGATTACAGATTTTTGTGTACAAAATTTAAATAATTCATATTCCCATGTGTCTATAAATTTAAAATCATGATATACCTGAAAATGATCATGATATTCTTATTCCCATCAACTATTTTAGATATATGTCTCTAGTTAACAATGATATCCATAGAAACTCAATCTTATGAGGTAGGTAGTAGGATTTGAAGGATGCGTCATCAGTATATGGTCATATGGACACTATATCATCAATGATAAACTATGTAGCAATTTATTAATCATCCTATAATGGTCATTTTTGTATATCATTTAAGATACACCATCCCTCTTCTCCCTCATCTCAATAATCATATTGAATTCTAATGTGGATGAGATTCTGAGTGAATTCATGACCAATAATTTAATTCTAAATTATGTGTTATTAATAATTTTTCTTGAGCATATAAATAAGAATAAATCTATCTGATAATTAGAATATAAATTGAAAATCAGGAAATATATACAAGAAATATTAATGAATATTCAATATCTATTTTCTAAAATTATTACATAGTGGTGGAACTAGAAATATATTCCTCCCAACACATCACGTATAAGATTTTATTGTCCTCGCCATTGGTGTATCAATACATTATATATAAAAATATGATATTAAAAAATGAATGACCCATTAAAATGATATACTAACTATAAATTCATTCATAGGATTTTTTATTATTGGTGGTGACTTCAGAAATATCTTTGACAAGTATGTGAAATAGTCAGGGGTTATTTACTCCAAGAACACCATATGGAATTTATGGATTTTTCATTGTGGAACAACCCATTAGGCATCAGAATATTAAAAATTAAAAAAAAATTAGGTAATAAATTATTCAAAATTGAAGAATGTGTATTTAGTTAGACAAATTTCAGGTGAATTTTTATGGAGTATCATGCTTTCCCCATGATTTCATTTATAACATGAAACATGATCTCTCAAATCATTCACTATTACTATTCAATTTTAGGAACCTAGTAGATGATCATTGCTACACATTCACCTATAATTATTTCAAATTTAATGGATACATCATTAAAATAGTTAAATATTCTTATATTATTTTCTTTTTTCGTAAATAAGGGGTTGATCTTCAAAATAAACCTTAAAGGTTTAAAAATCACATACAAAAGTTGGTTTCATTGTGACAAGACCATTAATAACATTGGAAGATCAATAAAAGGAGATTAACCAATTGGACAGATATTTAAAGACAATGTGGGATGTAGATAATATTATGATAATATCCATTAAATAATGGATATTATTTAAGAGGCCAATATAGGCAGAAAATTACTCCCAAAAAAATTATTTATTTGACTAAAATATTAATATAAAAACTCGCAATTTGTCAATTAATTCAAAAAAATAAATGAAATTTTTAGTAGTCATCAATGGGGATTGAATATGAATAATTACCTTATGATATAGTGAAAACTATAAATTTATCTATTTCATATTTCCTATACATTATTATAGGTTAAATACATCATGTTTATGGTGAATATCCACGGGATGGTTAGAATTACTCAATGCTAAATTTTATTCTATACTCAATTGATAATCACCATAATTCTACAATGAAAAAGTTTTCAATATAGGAGAAAATTAAAAGTGTGATGTTTTTTCAAATCCCATAATGTTCACATTACAAAAATTTGTTTCCAGGTATATTATATTTATCTATATGGGAAACAATCAATGATGATATTATTGGTATAGTTCAATACTACATGATGGGGAACTCATCACGTGATTTAATAGTGAAAAAATTCTCGTTCTCATTCCCAAGGAGATTCACCCAATTTTTGTTAATAAATATAATTATAACAGCTTTTGTAATTATATCAACAAAATCATTGTCAATATTTTGAATAATAAAATTTATTATCCACTTCACACATTTATTTTCATATATCATTATTGGTTTGTTATAGGTAATAATGTACAAGGAGATATCGATTTTTTGGAGATAATTTTATTTCAAAATTTAAATGTACAATGATATGATAATATAGTAAAAATGATTAAAAAATAATATAATAAAATGGAATTAACCTTTATTTTATATGTAATTTAGTAGAGTGGTTTCTCATAGTAAATTTATTCCATATTTTAATATATCTTGCCTCTATATTGTTCATGATATCCCTCATAGGTAAGAATTTTGGATTTCTAAATCAACACATTATATATGAAAATGTGATCACTTATCTCCTCAAATTTTTATTCATTCTGAATACCTACATAGTAAGAACCTCAATAACAATATATTCAATGTGCAAGTGATAGATGGTTTAGTATCACTATTACATCACTTCTATCAATCATAATGGAATTGATATTCTTATGATGTGTCTAGTGTTAGTCCAAACAATGATTTAGATCTTGAAACAATGCACACAATATGTGGAGAAGGATGTAATACAATCCCCAAAAATGTAATATGTATATTTCCAAAAAATGATCTTGTAGACTCTCACTTCTTAGTGAATGTGTTAATATATTCTCTAAAGATTCATTTATTGGGGTATATAATGGGGATCCATCATCTTTTGGGATAATTAGTTTTCATCCCTTTAATGTTATGGTTGATATGATTCTCAGGAATATAACTAACTAAAAAATTTGGTATCTCACATGGATTAACGTTATCTAGAAAAATATTTCCCTGTTGAACATAGCTTTCAAACATGGAGGATAAAACATGAAAATATTCCTATTAATGGATTAAATAAATAACAAATAATACACATAGTCAAAAATTATGTGTCAACACTAAATATTAAATACATATTGACAAACATCAATTTCTAGAAGGGGACTGAGTGTGTGTTATATGAATCCTTCATAAAAGCTTTATGGGACATAGAATTTCCCTAATTAGAATTTTTTACCAGTTTAATAACAATGAGGAACACTAAAATATAGTTCATTCTCATATTGTTAGAATTATGGTTGGGAGTTTGGTAACATGACAAGTTCACAATGTGACCAGACACTTGTGATCTCATGTAAGAATTATGGTTGGGAGTTTTTTTCCTATATATTATCATGGATGAATCATTCATGAACATATAATTATTATGATATCAAGAGACGACTAATATGGAAATATTTTTTATTAATTATTGATTGGAATAAATTCACTTTCTTTAAGTGAGGAGAGAGGAACTTCTGTTAATATTTTAAAAAATAAAATATAATAAAGTCATATTCCTGTGAAATTGGAAACATTGAATTCAAAATTGAAATATAATATATGGGTGGATCTCAATATACATATAGAATATAATTTATTGAATTTTTTATGTTTTTTTAACCATTACCAAAAAAATTTAACACATCATTATTCATTTTATCCTTTATTGTAGAAATGAATTTTTAACATTATTACTATTAATTATTTTAATAAAATGATATTTATCTATTTAACATATTTATACATGATGATTCTGAACATGAAAAAAATGATATTAAATTTAAATCCTATAAGATGAATAATTGTTTTTTTAAATTTACACTAAACCCTTTTTAGATAAAACCATTTTGATCTTAACATCGAATTTATTTTAATATTTCTAGAAGTAAAAACTAATAAATGAATTATAGAAAAATTTAATGAATAAATAATCTTTAAATTAAATAATAATAAATTATTTATGGTGATTAATTTCATTTTTAATGATAAAAACACATTTCACACCTAAAAAATGTTTTTTTAGAAAAAAACCATTTTTACCATCATAAGAATTTCATTTTCTACCAATTGATAATGAGTGAATTTATTTTATACATGTGTAAAAAATTCCTTTTTCAAAATTCTAATCCTCTAAATTAATTTTTAACAAAAATTTTTATGAAAATAATCCCTAAAATAAAATAATTCAAAAAATTTATTTAGTATCATTATTATATCCTATATGAAATGGAAGTTTATTTCAAATAAAACACTATAGTGATTCAAATTTTATAATTTAAAATAATTACACAAAAAAGTCCTATGTTTTTTTCTTCAAAATATATTCAATGTATAAATTTATTATATTGAAATATATTATAAAATATTTTTGTATTATAACATATTCATAATAAATATGACATATAAAAAAAACTATTATACCATGAAACCCATTAGTAATGACTGGATCAACTACCTTCACACTATGTTTCCCACTTGACCCCCATATGAAACCATGGTTAGTAGTCACGGCACATCCCCCAGGGCCCGTATCGTGACTACCCCAAGCTCACCATCCTTAGGCCAAGGGCTGACGACTTCAATGAAAGGCGTAAATCCCTATTCTAGGAAGTCATTGCCTTTATAAACTGAATACACACACCAAAGTAAAAAAATAGATGTAAAACACCATGAAAAAATTGTATACAAAAGAGTGTGAAGAAAGTAAAGGGGCCAAGAATACATGCCCAATAGTAATGTACAATACAAATAAAATGATAGAACAATAGAAGAAACAAAGTAAAGCCACTACTAGGTCATCCTCGGAGGTTACTACATGAAGGGTAGGTACATATGGCTTCCTCAACACTCCACGTCCGTCCATCCGTCCGTATAGTGTAGATCTCACTGAGTGGTCCACCTCTCGATACCGTCTAGTCATAATACTCTCTGCCCCGATTAGTAATGCATGTCATCTGAATCCAACACTATGAGGTGCGGGCATAGCCCATGTATGGGTGAGTATAATGATACTCAGTAGGGACCCTGAGACACTCATGATCTCTCAAAATCCAATAAGGAAAAACAAAAAAATATGAAATCAAAAGATACCCATCACTTGTGTATATGGCCATACATATACATAAGTTTTTTAGTAACCCATCACATTCGTGAGGTAAACACAAAAATCATTGACTCATCTCGAAACAAGGATTTTGTTCTATGGTGGTAGTATCATGGAAAAACCCCAATCACACTGTCAAAACCTCATCTGATGTTGTGCTCCTCGTCTATATAGTACTATGGGTCTGCCATGTCACATAGAGGTGCTTCCCACTGTCCTGGACTGTTGTGGTACTCCTCCAGTTGAGTATCGTGCGTCTTCTGCATCACACATAGGAACTCCCCACTATGGGTCTACCATGATCATACATATGTGCTTCCCCTCATATCCTTCTGAGGTACTCCTCATGTCGAGTACCATGGGTCTGCCATGTCATTCAGAGGTGAACCCCACACTAGGTCTGTCGTATCACATAGAGGCGCTTCCCACTGGGTTAGTCGAAACACTCTTAGTCGAAAGGTCAACAGTCTTCATGTTTCAACTAGTTAACAGGTCTCTGTACTCCATGCGCTCATCCCACGGAGGATCCTCTCCATGAGATACTAGCTGATACTCAAACCGTCACTAAAACCCAAGTAGATGTATCTCAATGACCTGCCTCGTCATAGTGGACTCAATGAAACAGAAGAAACGTCAAATGGACACCCGGTCTGTGAGTTATGGACATTTCCGTTTGAAGGTCCCAGTTGGTTTATAGGTTCCAACCAACCTGACTGTACGCCAACTGTGTTCATACCTCAAGGGAAATATTCCAAAAGAACCTTCACGCTCTAAGCATTCTGTTGCCGCATGTGGTTTGTCGATCAGACACCCATATCCCCTGATATGAATAGAAAGGTGTAAACTGACCAAACTAGTCTGGGTCTGGTCTGACCCAATTAGACTGATCCGACTCGACCTTGTCCTGACTAGGGTCTGACCTGGTCCGCAGGTCTTCGATTGTCTGAAGGAGTGGCCCGACTCGAGGAGGCGGCCGGCCCGATGGGGCGGCCTGACTCGGTGGAGGCCAGGCCAGAGTGGGAGGCCCGGCTGGAGGGTGAACTAACACGGTGGCCCCACTCGGATGGTCATCACAGCTTGAGGGTGGCCTGGCGGGCGGGCAGCCCTGCCTGAGGGCGACCTAGCTTGTCGGCAGCTTGGAGGCCTGTGGGTCCACCTATCCACGCCCAGGGGGGGGAATCCACCTTCCCATGGATCCCGAATGGCTCAGCCCTTCAGGTGTGAGCTATAACCGGCGTCAGGTGGTGACAGTCCATCACATGTGGGACACAACGAGGCCCCGCTGCTCCCGACTTACTGAGCGGTCCGCCACTCACACCGCAGGTGCGGCGTGCAGGCACCACGCCCCTCTGCCATGGCCCATATTGGACATAGCCTCCTTCTACCCTTTGTGTGGCATGATGACATCGCGCCCCCTCCACAGTGTCCCGACCTGGTCGTGGCCTCTGGCTCCTCCACGTGGCGTGCCAGCGCGGCACACAACGTCCGACCATAGTGGACCTCCTAGATGCTACCCTTTCACTTATGCATCGCACCTGCGCTACGCCCCTCCGGCGTCTCGACGGCCCTTGCGCAGCTAGTTTTCTTCAATGATGGCTTGTTTCCGGTCGCGTTGCTCTGCCATGGTTCATCCTTCCAGTGGATCCGTTGCACCACTGTCATCATAAAAAAAAGATTAAAAAGGTGGAGGGCTGGGCCATGTCAGTGCGGTCCGATCTCTCCCCGTTATGGTGATATCAAACAACATTTTTCAATCAATAAATTTTTCGGTGTAGGATAGGTACAAAATCAACTCATACCCCTACATCATATAACGTTGATCATTGATAAAGTCACGGAAAGGCAGCATCTATTTGTTGACGTCGGGAAGCATCCAAGGATGAAGACTGAGGATGAAGTGTCGTCGGAATTCTTCATGGTCATCTCCTTATCTTTTGTCATGATCGAAGATCGAAGAATATGTTCTCCATTCTTCATTATAAGAATAGGTGTTCTTCTTGGAGAATATTTTTCAAAGGGTTCTTATCGCCTTAATGCTCCCAATAAAAAGAAGAAGGAATGCCCTAAAAAATAAATAATTTAAATGAGGTCTATAATTGTTTGTCACAATAATTTGATATTTTATGGTTAATTAAATGAGAAAAGAAATTTAATTAATGATGGTGGAGTCTCAATTAATTAGTAGACGAAGTTCATGGGATTCAACCCTCATAAATGGGGTGTTAAAGTGGTTAGATGCTCGGGTGGCCACAAACATAGTTATCCTCCCTACGTGGATTATGTACAGGTGATCCCCACCACCATAAAATCTCATTGGAAGTTATGGTGTGGTGGCCCCCACCACTAACATCCTCTTGGAGCTTTTAACGACCACAAATAAAAAAATTTAACAATATATTTTTATTCAATTTAATAAAAAACCCCAATACCTAACATCCATTCTTGTCAGGACACAACAGCAGTGATGGTCTCACTAGGTAATCCCCTACATTGCGAGCACAACTATGCCCCCAAAATTCAATTCCATGCTACGGTTCAAAAGTTATAAAATCTTGCTCATACTTTTATTGAATGTTCCCGAAATAAACATCAAAAATTAATTCTGGTAACACAGTGACTCAGAATCAAAAGCCATAAATTATTTCGGACTTGTAAAATCCCATGAATTTAGGAAGAAATTTTCCATAGAATTTCCGAGTCATTACATTCTCCCCACCTCAGGGATTTATGTCCTGGTACCCTACAAATCACACTAAAAGAACTAATGGGGGGAACTAATCACGCATCTAAGCCTCCCACTCCCATGTGCTCTCATAGAGGTTCTTGTGCTTCCAGTGTAAGCACACCAGAGGTATCGACCATCCACATAAGACCCGATCTTGTTGATCCTCAATCTCCACTAGAACCTCTATGAAATATATCCATTCATCGATGTACAGGTCTCCATGGATGATGATGTGGGACTGTTCGTGCACATATCTCATCAGTTCAGATAGATGGAAGATGTTTTGAGCCTGGTGCAACTGAGATGTTATAGATAAGTTGTAATCCACCTCTCATACTCTACTGAGGACCTAGAAAACTCTGATGAATAGCGAATACAACTTTCCGCCTCAACCAATTCACCATAGACCTCATCAAGATGAGGCCCATAGGAAGACGTGGTCGCCATCCTTCAACTATAAAGGCCTCTTTCTCCTATGAGAATATGATTTCTGTCTGCTATGTGAAGTCTTCATTTTCTCTTGGATGATATGCACCTTATCCATTATAGCCCATACCATTTCTATACCCACTAGTGTTGGCTCCCCTGGGTCTGTACAACATAGTGTAGATCAACAAGGACGATCTTACAAGGCCTCAGAAGGTTCCATACAAAAGGTGGAGTGATAACAATTGCTGTAGTCGAACTCCACCAATGTCAAGTGATCCTCCCAACTACGACCAAACTCAAGGACACATGAGCAGAGAATGACCTCAAGGTTTTGGAAGGTCCGCTTAGTCTGACCATATGTCTGTAGATGGAAGGTGGTGCTCATGCGAAACTGTGTCCTGAAAGCCTCCTGTTACACCATCCATAGCTGGGAAGAAAACCATGTGTCACAGTTGGAGACAATAGAAGAAGGTACTCAATTTAAAATCACAATCTCCTATACATAGTGGAATCCCATGATCACTACTGAGCACTGCTCTCTAATCAGTAGGAAGTGGGCCGACTTGCAAAGTCGTTCAATGATCAACCATATTGAATCCTGACTCCGTGATGAACGTGGAATACCTGTCCCAAAGTCCATGGATATTCCATCCCACTTCCACTCGGGCACCTATATGGGCTGAACCATGCCAGTTGGTACCTGGTGCTCCGCCATCACTTGCTCAAAAGTGAGGAATCATGAGACAAACTCTTATATAGCCTTCTTCATACCTGGACACCAGTGTTGTCGTCGAAGGTCCTGGTATATCATCGCCACTCCATGATATACCTATATAGGGGACTTGTGAAACTCCCTCAAAACATCTTCTTGAAGTGAAATTGGCAACAAAGTATGTCATCTATAGAGGATGAATTGATCCACATCATCAGAAAATCCATCAGGTGCCTGCCCTGTGGATATCTGAGCATGTCGTGTCTCACAGTCAGTATCTCCATGTTGCACCTCCCTGAATCACTAAAGAAAGGGAAGAGTTACTGTAAGAGACTGTTGATAGGAAGATCCATCCCTATCCACAAAGGATATCTAAAACACGGTCAACTGCTATGTTGCCTCTCCTAGCAGGTGAATTCTTGATCTCTTACTAAGGGCATATGCTACAATGTTACCCTTACCAGGAGTATAGACTATCTCGAAGTCATAGACCTGGGGGAACTCATGCCAATGTCGATGTCTTAGGTTCAGGCCCATTGGTGAGGAGATATACCTGAGACTCTTGAGATCAGAGTAGACCGTGAAATGTTATCCCATTAGATAATGCTGCCACATCTTCAAGGTGAAGACCACTAATTATTACTCCAGATCATGGGTAGCATAGTTCTACTCGCGCTCTCTCAACTGTCGAGAACCATAATCATACACTACTCACCCCTGCATCATGACACACCCAAGTCCATTCTGTGATGTATCGCAGTAAACTTTATAACAGATTCCCTCTTCTAAAATCCTCATGATGGGGGCACTAGTCATCCTCTGCCTCAGCTCCTGAATGCTATGCTGGCATCTCTCCGACCATAAGAAGGGTTTCCCCTTCTTTTACAAGGCTGATAGTGGTACAGCATCTCTGGTGAATTCTGGAATGAATCTCTGGTAGTATCCAGCCTAGAACAAGAAAATATGTACCTATGTCACACTACTGGGTGGATCCCAATAACGTACCGCCTCAATCGTCGCTGGATATAGAGAAACTCTAGCCTCTAAGATGGCATAACCCAATAAGTGAAACTCATGAATACAAAACAGGCACTTCGATAGATTACTATAGTGATGTTGGTCATGGAGTGTGTCCAGTACCACCTACAAATGGTAAGCATGTTCCTCTATAGTTGTCGAGTAGATCATAATGTCGTCAATAAATACCATGACAATGCAACCTAGGTATGAATGGAAGATGGCCTCCTCATCACTCTATGTCTATCTATCTGCACTGTTTACAACTCTCCTATTTGTCCACCTCTGGGTACCATCTAGTTATACTACTCTCTGCCCTGATCAGCGTTGTCGGTTATCTGCAACTAAGACAACGACATGCAGTCATAGCCCGTGTAGGGGTGAGTTTAACAATAATCAATTTGGACCTTGAGACCCTCAAGGTCCCTAAAAATACAACAAGGATAAACCACAATGTATGAAATCAACAGATAACCCTCACAATGTTATATTCCCATACATATATATATGTTATCAAGAATCCAATATCAATTTTGAGGTAAACATAAAAATCATTGACTCATCAAAAAACATGATTTTTGTCCTAGGGGGTAGTATCAACTAACAACCCCAGTCACACTGTTGAAACATCGACTGCAGGAGTACTCTTCCTCTATAGTGTACTTTGGGCCTTCCGCATCACAGAGAGGTGATTCCCATTATCTTGGACTGTTGTGGTACTCCTACTATTGAGTACCATAGGTCTGATGTGTCACACAGATGCGCTCTACACTGTGGGTCTTCCACGCTCACACAAAGGCGCTCCCCCTCATAGCCTGCTGATGTACTCCTCCTTTCGAGTAACGTCGGTGTACCGTGTCATATAGAGGCGCTCTCCACTATATGCCTACTGAATCACCTAGAGGCACTTCCCACTAGCCTATTCTAAACACTTTTAGTCGAATGGTCAACATTCATCAGGTCTCAGCCAGCTACTATGTCTTCATACTCCGTCGGCTCGTCATCGGGAGGATCCGTTTCCCGAGCTACTAGTCGATACTCCAAATGTCTCTAAAACCCAAGTATAATTATCTTAAATTTATTCCTCATCATAGAGGACTCAATGCAATAGTTGACGTGTCAATCAAACGTCTGGTCTGTGAATTATTGGAATTTCTTTTCTAGGGGCCTGGTTGGTTTTTTGGTTCAATCCATCCTGACCTTACTCCAACTGTGTCCAAACCTCATGTGGAATATTCTAAATGAGTCATCATGCTCTATGATTTTTGTCGCCATAGGAGGTTCGTCGATCTGACCCGTAGCCCAAGATATGAGAAGAAACGTGTAAACTGACCAAATGGGTTCGGGTCCGGTCTGACTGTGTCGGACCGACTTGGCGCGACGCGATCCAGACCAGGGTCGGACCCAGTCCTTGGGTCTGACACGGTCTGAGGGAACGACCCTGCTATAGAATGCGTCCCTGCCTGATGGAGTGACCTGTCACGATGGAGGCCCGGCCTGAGTGGGGGCCCGACATGAGGGTGGCCCGGCCCGGCGACATGACCTGGATGGGCGGACTAGCCTAAGGGCGGCTCGGCCCGGTAGCCCGGCTGGTTGGCAGCCCGGCGGCCCGACCGGTGAGTGGTCTGGTGGCAAACGAGTATTCCTTTTCGTGCCTAGGTGGGGAAGTCGGGTGTCCCCTAGCTCCCAAATGGGTCAACCGTTTGGGTTTTAGCTGAAACCAGCACCAGGTGGTGCCAGACTAGCACACGCGGGACCCGACTGGGTCCCGATCTTCTAGATTAGCTGAGCGGCCAGCAGCTCGCACCACCAGAGCAGCGCGTTGGCGCCGTGCCCCTCCACTGTGGCCCGACCCATCTGCGACCTCCTCCTGCCCTCTGTAGGGTGTGACGTCACCGCACCTCCTCCATCTTCGCCCGGCCTTGCCACAACCTTCAGCTCCTCCACGTGGCACGACGGCACCACGCCCAACGTCTGACTACCGCGACCCTCCTAGCTGCGGTGCTTCCACCCGCACGGCTCAATGGAATCGCAAAACTCTGGCGTCCCGAAGACCCTTGCGTCTCCAGTTTTCTTCGCGGTCGGCCTGTCGCTGGTCGAGTTTCTTTACCATAGTTCATCCTCCCAGCAGTGTTGTTGTGTCACAACCGTTATCAACAAACATGATCAAACAAAGGGGGATAGTCGGTCCATGTTCATGTTGTCTAATCCCTCCTCATTATGGTGATATGAAATGGCATTTATCAATAAATAAATTTTTTAATAGATAACATGTAAAAAATAAACTCAAACCCCTACCTTGTATGATTTTGATTGGTGAAGAAGTCTCTTAAAGGCAGCATCGATTCGTTGACATTGGGAAGCATCCGGTGTAGGAGATTGAGGAAGAAGCGTCATCGGCATTATTCATGGTCATCTCCTTATCTTTTGGCTCGATCGAATATCAAGGAAGATTTCCTTCAATATTTGATGGAAGAAGAGGCATTCATCGTGGAGAATATTTTTCCAAGGGTTCTTCTCTCCTTAATTCTACCAACAAAAAGACAGATACATGTCCAAACAAAACAAAGATAGAAATGAAATCTATTATTTCTTGGAACCAAAATTTGAAATTTTTTGGTTAATTAAAAGAGACAACCAATTTAATTAATGATGGTGGGGGCTCAATTAATTTGTAGAGGAAGTTCAAGGGTTTCATCCCACATAAATGGGGTGTTAAAGGGGATAGATGCTCAAGTGGCGCCCGGGATAATTATCCTTCCAAGGGAGGTTATGTGATGTTGTGCCCCACCATAATAACCTCTCATGAGAGGTTATGGTGTGGTTTACCCCAACACTAACCACCTATTGATGCTTTTAACCACCACAAATAAAAAAATTTAACACTTTATTTTTATTAAATTTATTTAAAAACCCAAGACCTACCTTTTATTCTTATCAGAATGCAACAGCGATGAAGGTCTCACATCGCAATCACTGATGTTGCGAGCTCAACTTTACCCTCAGATTTCAATTCTGTGCACCAATACAAAAGTTATAAAATCACGCTCGTACGTTTAGTGAACATACCGAAACAAAACATCAGAAATTGATTCAGGGCAGACAAGGCCTCAGAATCAAGCGCTATAAAAATTCACAGACTCATAAAAATATCATTAATTTAAGAATAATCATTCCACAATATTTTAGGGTCTTTACATTAGTATCCCCTCATCATGGAATCACTACCCCCAGTTAGGAAACAATGAATCGTAAAAAAAATTAAATAATAGGAGGTCACCCCAACCCAACTCCAAAATTCTCAAGAGTGAAAACAATAACTCCTGGAAATTTTATCACCACAAAAGTTGTCAATGTTTAAAAATTACTAACCTAAAAATATAAATTCGAGTCAAAATTCATAAATTATACCATATTGAAGAACCATAAAATAATAAACCCTTAAAATTTCATAACCACCGATGATTAGGGAAATTACAATCTCCCAAAAAAACACTTATCAAACCCAAGAATCCAAAATTGACAATCTCAAACAACCCAAGATATTATTGAAACTCTAAATAAAATTGATTTACCCTAAAACACCAAAATATATTCTTCTACACATAACTAAATAACAAGGTCCACTAGTCTCCATAACATGAGACAACTTCTCATCAATATTTCTAATATATATATGGTTATAAAATAAAACTATATATATATATATACATTTATGAATTATCATCTGATATATCCTTCTTGGTATGAAGATTCCCAATATAAGTATTCAATGATACAAGATGATTTAATTTTATGTTGTTCTCCATCATCTTATTTTCCTAAAAAACACTGTTATAGCATTTGATCGACACATTCAGTGTTCTTTTCACCTCACCACACAAAATATCATTCATAAATATATATCAGTCCTTATATTACAAAAAATACCAGAAACATATCAATCACATCCATTAAAATTATTTTATATCTCCCCATCACAATTTCTTATTTCCTAGTGACATCATAAGTTTTTCCAACAACCACACCCATTTTGAAACCTGACACAAAACAAAATTTAATTTTTGGATCATTGATTATTAAAATTAACCTTCAAACTCCAAATATGATTAATGGAACATTTATTGTCCAAATCATACTCAAATCACATTAAATAGTATCTTAATATAGAATTCAAAACCAGGGATATATATGATAATGCATTTGAATCTAAAATCCATTTTTTTAAAAGGATACAAATACATTCATATCTACAAGTTCATTAGTATCCCCATTTTATATCAATCAGCCTACAATCAATATAACCAAATTAATTACCCCATAATTTCGAGGGTCATTCCTCCAAGAGAGATTAGAAAACCAAAACAATATAAGTATCTTGATAATCACAATTCTGGACCAAAACATAGCTAATTATATTTCACTCATTATCCATTTCAGAATACAATGACTGAAAATCTCAATCATTCTTCTCATTGAGTGCTACTAAAAAATATATCACACTCAATCTCATCATAACCTAATAAGTTCATGCTTTCGTACTACCTAATCGAACATCCCAATTCATTCACCCACGATTCCAACATCATCAACACAATGATAAAACATCTATCCCAGTAATTTACTCTGCACATGTCAATATCATCTATAAAAATAAGTCTTGATGCTTTTATCTAATAATCTTGTGGATTATCTCTCTTTATAAGGCCTACAACATAATCCCCCATCTCTCAATCCTTGTTCTAGAAGCAGGTATATCTACCCTTGCCCTACCAATCTATGATCGAAATAAATAGTATAATTTGTCAGTCTCTCATTCAGACCAAACCCAAATTCAATAAAGCTATAAATTATGCCATGCCATCCTTAATAACCCAATGAAACATGTAATATCAGTTCAATCCATCTCTAAAACACAATCCTCGACATTAGTGGACAAGATTAGAGTAATATTTATTTCAATACACATGGAATAAAATATCACTTTACTCATACCTATTAGTGATATTCACATCACTATAGTATTTGTTCTGCAAATTCACTCACTTCGTGAAACAATATGTACACTTATGGAAATCACATACCCAGTTAATCAACAATCCTTGGGAACCCATCCTGATCATGGATACACATAATAGAATGCCCCATTAAGGACCTTGTAACTTACATGTTCATACAAATATATAATCCTAGGATTATTAATAACATGTAAAAATATATACATATTTATTTGTTAAGCATTATTCTACCAAGATTATATATGGGAAAACATCACTTTTGTTATTATTATCACATTATGTATCTGAACTGATACCACTCTCACCTAAAATTGATCCATCACTAAGGAAACTAATTCTTATACCAACCACACTTGACCTACATCATTGAGGAATATTTTTCCTACACCTACCCTGTTATGTAACTATATACCCATTTCATAGATGAATTGTATATCCATAAGCAATGATCATTTTTTAGTAGTATCAAATAGATGTTTCATCAATATAAAAATACATCAATTTTGATGAATATAATTCCTCCAAAATGATTTATGGTAAAATAAAATAATAGTTTTGGACACATTTAATACCTAAAAAATGTTCAATTATATTAATAAATCACATAAAAGCACACATATTTCTTGGGAATCATTAAATTAAATGATGATTCTTGTATATTTACCTCATTAAACAAAGTTGTAAGGGGAAAAACATAAGTAAAAATATGAAATAAAGAAGCCAATTTTAAATATAAATTTCATTCATAATACTATAAACAAGGAAAGGATATATTGTTACCATGGTGTGATTATATTTCGATGATAAATTTATTCATTACATGAATGTTAAAGGTCAAACCCAATCTTCAACAGATCCATATTTTATGTTCACTGTATCCAAATTAGTAATATGAAAGAAAAGAACACTGATTGAATTTACTAAAAAAAATTCATAGTTCACTTTACTATAAAAGGACTACTTCATTGCGGGACCTCAAGTGAATAAACATGTATTACCGAGAATATTGACTAGAGATGAGGGCCTAAATCATAAATTAGTGACACTATACCATCAATATGGTATAATAAATAAAAAATTAAAAAATTATCACCATAAAAAAATTGATAATATAGACAAAAATACTATTACTACATTAGAAAAAAAATTAAATGATAACATATGATCATATATCTCAACTGGTCACCCACTAGTATAATCACGTATGCAATTTAACAAAAGGAAGAAACACCTATGATGCTTAAAAAGTGACCTTGGGACTCACCATAATAATATTTTATAATACTATATCAATATTCACTTACCCAATCTAATATATATCCTCTTATTAGAATTATATTTCAACATAAGTTCTACCCATGAACGAGAGTGTATGTACATATTATTTATAATACATATTATGGTGGTCTCAGAATGTTTTTATTATTATAATATTTAATAGTAATGTATCCATGAGAAAATAAAATGACATAAATATAAATTCACCTCAGGTCATTCTATGATAGCCTAACCATCAGGAAACCTATCCACAATAACTTTTTCCTTTATGAAAAAAATATAATCACTTACCCTAAATCATGACCCAGGAAGAAAGAAGAAAGGAAGAGTGTCACACCATACACAATCCATCCATTCATCGAAGATTCAGTGCATGATGTCATAATACATCAAATATCCCTTAAGAGAGTTATATCATCATGTCCTTTCTAATACCTGATTACACTATGTGGGTTCTTAAATCACCATTGAACCATTACCTTATCACCAATGGTTTGGTTTTACATCCCTAAAAAGAAAAAATGTTAAAAAATGTGCCAACATTAGCACAAAAGGAATTCCATGCAAACACCTTATCACTCAAGATACAGTTATTATCAAGATCACTATCTTATCTTTAGTAGTAGGGTATAATATCGCACCATAACAAAGTCTGGCCTTCTCATTCATGGTGGTAAATGTCAACACCTAACCACTAATGTTGAAGCCATTATCTATACTACTACCTTATCGCGCAATGTGGGACCCCACTAGAACCTTTCCATTGAAGGAAATAAAAACCTCTAATACCATTTTTTATTATACAAACAATTAAGAAAATACAAGTTAAAAATAAGGAACAAAACATATTCTAGAGTTTTATGAGCTCATCTCATGGGAATAATCATATGTGAAATAGACCTATAACACATGTTAGTAATGTTGTTCATCTAACCACCAAGATTAATCTCATCAAGACCATCCAAAACACATAATAACAATATTTAATATTATTAGCATTACCATCAGACACCTAAGGGACTCCATGAGAGTCATCAAACCAATATCTGTGTAAGGTCATTAACACCATGAAAGTTAATACAAACCATATTGTTCCATTAACTCTTAGGTTCTTGCATTTTCATCAAAAAAATTACGCCAAAAAACAGTAAAATATCACACCAAACCATACCCTACCAATAAGAGAACATCTCTACAGGATTTAACTAAGCCTATTAGAATAAATATTTCATGTATGTATACACTTTTCACGACCCTCAAATAGATCTCATCACATATCTCTCTAAGAATACCTCTGAAACAAATCATCTTGTGGAATCCCCTCTGTACCATTACACATCAAGTACTATAAGAATCAACATACTCATTTAAAACGCTAATATTATAAACCGCCGTTTTCCTTCCTGTATGCGCCGTTGTTCCTCCCGGGTTCCGTTCTTTACTGCGGGATCATCAAACATCCGTTGCAGCACGTTCCGTCGTCGCCCGCCAAATCCGAAAAACACGAAGAACTACGGAGGGTTGCCGGGACGTGTTTGTTTGACCCGCACCCTCCGCGTTAGATAAAAGCAACGGGAGAAATTGTTCAACACATGAACCGGCAATTTTAATAAAATAAAATTGTTCATTTGAAACCGGTTCTTTGAGTTTTAAAGAACGTTCACGGGAATATAAAGAGGGGTATTCCAAAATTATAAAATCCCTACCTCGGAGTCGTCACGCGTGAGCGTTCTTCGCGGAATTGTTTGTCGCGGAAGAGGGGGGATCGTCGCGTCGTCGCGGGATGGTGTCACGTCGTCGCGGAACACGGCGTTGAGTCGGCGAACTCAAGAAACCGATCGAAGACTCGTCGCGGAGGAAGAGACGTCGCAGAAGAACGTTGTCGGCGTCGCGGATCACGGCGTCGCGTCGTCGATTTCCGGGATCGGTGTTCTTCGCATTCTTCGCATTCTTCGCATTCTTCGCGAGGGAGGAAGAAGATACAAGGATTCTGTTTGAACGAAAAATCCTCCAAAAAAAGATAGGTTGGTCTTATTTTATTATTATTCCAACACACGAAAGGGGGGGTAAGAAACGATTGAATTAATTAGTTGAATTAATTCAACAAAAGAAATAGGCCATTTAATTCACGAAAGAAACAGCACATTTAATTCACGAAAGAAACATCCCAATTAAATGGTCTGTTAAGATTTTAAGAAACGCGTGAGTTGAATTTCATTAAGACGGGTTTTCAAGGGTGTGTTTCTTAGCGGAAAGAAACGGCGGGGCTCGTGCGGGCCCCACGTCATAAATATCCTAACAAGGGGTAGGATATTTCTGGATAGCATCCTATCCAGTTCAACTCAGTTCAAGACACCTTTATGTGGCTTCAAGTGGCTTCCAAGTGGCTTAAGCGAAATAAAATAAAGTTGTCGCAAAATTATTTTATTTCTTAACATTAAGCCCGAAATTTAAAAACCACACCCGAGCAAACGCAACTCCGGAAGAGGAGTTTCTAAGTGAATACTGGCGCTGTGATTTCATCGGAGCCCTCAGAATTTGATTCCAGGCACCGGTTCAAAAGTTAGAAAAACCCACACGTTCGTTCACTAAACGTACCCGAGCCAAACTTCAGAAAATGATTCCAGGCACACCGGGCCTCGGAATGAGGTGCCGTCAAAAGCTACGCTCTTGTAAATTTCCAAAGAAAATTAAGAAAGAAAATTCCTTGAAATTTACGGGTCTTTACAAAACTCATCAATGATTGGACTATATTTCTTCTCCATAATAAGAATAAATTTCATTCAATCACAATTTCTATCGATTTAGTTTGATAACATTCATAAAAATCAATTGGATATGGATATCATTTTCCAAAACATATAAGGGAAAAATTTTACCTTTATCAATTTATTAATTACACAACACTCATGATGCACCTAATGGAAACTATTTCTCTTAAATCATATATCTTGAGGTTTTATACAAATATACATTCATGTGATTCATGAAATAAATTAAAAATGATCTCATCTATAAGGATCATTACACATTTACAAATATAGGAATATTTACTTAATCATAGTATATTGAATTCCCAACACTTCATTGATTTCGCCATTCTAGAGATTATCAAGTATAACACTCGTGATAGAAGACATTAACACATTCTATCCACTAACACTTGATAGTGAAATATTATATGTTACAGATAAAATAGAAATATAGAAATATATATATATATAATTAGACATATCTTTAAATATACATTATAATAATTCCAAGGTTCTAATTATAGATATTTACTATAATAAATTGATATGAAAAAATATTCCAAATGAATTATTACAAAAGGAACATTGAATTTTTAATAATATTTTATAATAATTAAATGTTTATATATGAAACTAAATCAGTATAGACTGGTAAAAATATAAATATAGTCATATTTTTTGGAACTAAATCGAAATAATATACATTATCACTTGAAAAACTATACATTTCCCGATGGTATGAAATCACATTATATTAATTCTTTTACTAAATTATAAATTAATTTTATGGGTTCAACATAAGTACCGTTATGGATAATATTAAAACATTACTTAATATCTCAGAGTATACCCCCTTAAGAGATAGTATATTTGTAGTATATTTTTTTAGTGTGATCAGGTTTCCTTGAGAAAAACAATCTTATAGTTTAATTAAAAAAATTTGATAGGTTTAACAAATCTATAGGGGTATATTAAATATCCCATGGTGTTTGGGGGAGTTGATGATTCATGTAGAGCCCTTATTATGTTTGTTGACAATGGGGGAGCTTTTGTCTATTCATAATCGATACATAGTCAACATTTTTGTGTTCATTACATTAATAGGTAATAAAAATATAAAAATCTTTATTTTATTTTGTTATGTGTTATTTATATATAATTCACATTATGAAAATTACATTAATTATTTTCTGAGAAAATTACAACATGGGTTTAATGTATTCATGTTTTCAAATATGATATAATGATCATGGATTGGATAGAGGTGGAAAATTGATAAATAGAATTAAATGTATTGATGGAATCGTGATTTTAAAAAGTATCAATTTAAAGGTATTAAATCATGTAATAATAAATTGTTATAGGGGATTTGATTTACTCTTATGCAAGATCTCAGACTGTTTCTAAGAATATTATCACAGAAATTCTAAGGTACCAAAGAGAATATATTTCATTTTAATAGGGAGAATAAGATTTTACACATAAAATACTTAAGGATTGAACAAAATCATGTTTTAAAATATTCATCAAAACATAGGGTAGGTAGAACCACTTTAATTTCTAGGAAATGAAAATATCATGACACACATGAATGAGAAGCTAAAGAGACCACACCTTAAGTTTTAAAATCTTTCTATAATAGTTATTCTAAATATATTAATATATACAATTTCATTTCCAAAAATCACCTTATCGATCCATTATTTGTAAATTGATTTTTGTGGATAATTTAAGAGGCATAAGTTACATATTCCATATTTGAATATAATTATACAATCAATGTATTTGTCATATAATGAATGATATGCCAAAAAATATTCAATAACTATTATAAAATCGGTTAGCAAAACATTTAGATGACTATCCACAATTTTAAAATATAATTCTGGGGAGTTTATTGTGGGAAGTAAGGAGAATACTAAGGGATCATACATGATCCAAATTTAGGTGGAACATGAAACCAAGAAGATAAAATCAATTAAATTATTGATACATGTATTTATTTCTTACAGTTAATGTTCAAGACTATTTAGATAATTTTTTAAATATTTTTATTTAAAGGAATATTATAATACATGTAGTGATATTTATACCATCTTTATCTAGATATAAGATGTTAAATAAAAATATATTTTAATCCTTTTAATCACTAATGTGTTCAATGTTTTATTTCTCACACATTTTTTCAAGATCACATCTTGAAATATAATATTGAATCACAATGATTGATCATATAAAATTATTTTAAAATTTTGAATTTTTGTAAGCCTTGATTAACCAAAATATAGTTGTGGTATACACTTATCTAAGATTTATAGATTTTATTAATATTATATTCTATATTTTAAGGAAAAATTCATACAAGATTATCTTATAGATTATAAGGAAAAAGATCCAAATATTTGTATTTCTATTAGAGTTTTGGATAAATTGATAATTCATTCTTATCAAAGAGATCAATATATAAATAATAATTTTCATAAAATTTTGTCTAGTGTTATATACCATGTTGTACAATTGCTATTAATGTATGGAATTTTTAGTTGTTTAGATGATTCCTGACGAGGTTTCATTGTATTTGGAGATACAATTTTTATACAGTTGGTTTTTAATGATGTGAATATGTGTTCACATTGTAAGAAATCGATTGTATGTTTGGTGGTCGGTGTATCATGTATCAAAAATTGGGTGAGAGTTATATTCCTATTGAACATTTTGGGTGAATGGTTTTTTTAATATAAGAATAAATCTAATCTTGCAGATATATGAAAACCAATGACTATTCATTATGTGTGGAGTTTTTTTAATTCATGGCTTGAATATATATCATGTATTCAGTTGGAGGGTCTCATGAAAACACACAAAATGAATATGTGTTCCACAACGTAAATGTATGTAGTTCCATTATGTTTGTAAATACGAGGTTTCAACTAAATTCATTGATTCCAATATATTTTTCCTCAAATACTGTATAAACCATTAGAGAATTTGGGTGATTATTCAACCCATTTCATCATAATTTTATCAATGAATTTAGATAGTTTTATCATTGTGAATATATGTGATTAAATACATCTTTCTCCCTCATTTCTAGTAGTACCTCATTGTGACTTATTTTTGGTTGTTTTTTCGGTTCAGATAGTGTTTAGTATTGTTTTTTATGATACCTATATTTTTGTTTTGTCTGATTATATATTTCATTGGGTTTTTATGTTCTTATGGTTTTTTATCCTTCACTAAGTTTTGTATATAGAATCTGAAATCTTATTTAATGTATTGGATCCTCATTCGCTGCATATTTTTTTCCCTTTATGGGGATTTCTATCATGACCCGTCCCCCTGGGCCCAATTCATGACTACCCCATGTTGTCCTACAATAGTCCAATGGAGGGTGACTCTAACCAAGTAGGCATATCCCACAAATGGGTTGAATTTCCCTAATTAACCCTTCAGATGCACAAATCTCCAAAAAAAGTGTCGAACTGAAATAATTTCGTAAAAAATCGTGAATACCACTATGATACCAAAAAAAGAATATGATAGTACAATACTGAATAGTAAATGGGGCCATAATACAATCCCAACAAAAAGGAATATTATACACTCATGTAATTCATCTATAGAAGACCCTACATGAAGAGTGGGTAATTAAACAAGTGTCTAAATTTTCTAAATCATGCCTCATATATCGGGCCTCTCTTTAAGAACCACCTAGTTCTTGTCTACCAAGGACTCGATCAATTAATTAATAGGTCGTACAAGACATGACATGTGCAGGAATAACAAATGCATGGGTTTGTAAACAATACTCAGTAGGGACAACAAAACCAAAAAATAAAAATACCAGAGTGGATCACACTATTTATAGTTCCAAAGAAACACATGAAGCACAACACAAAGGGAAAACACAATGTACAATCCTAATGGTCAGAACACAATGGTATAAATGCAATACACTAATTGAAGGATTTCTAGTTTAATTCAAGAAATCTTTGAATCACTTTGGCATTAGATTCTTTGATGGAACACAAAACGTTGATGGTGCACTGAGTGCCTTTGGAAGATGGAGTATAAGTCGTTCATAGAGCTTCAATGATTACGGGAGTGTCAATGTAGCATGGAGCATCGATGGGGAAATGAGTGTTGATGGAGATAATAGTAGTGATGGTTCCCATGACATCGATGGTTCATGAAGCATTAATGACCGACAAATCATTGATGGATAACATATAATTGATCATGCATTGAGTATTTATGGCGCATGGTACATCGATGGTGAAATGAGAATCCATAGTATATTGAGAATCAATGGTGCATATAGTGTCGGTGGCACATGGGTCATAGATGGTGCATAGAAGATTTATGATTCATTCACCACATCTTATATAGTCCCCAAGATTTCATAGTCATAGCATGCTACATAATTCGTCTCATAGAATACAGGTTCTAGGAGAACCTACTCTTCATGAAACTAGGTTGCATGAAAACATCTAAAAAATAAAATCGAGTATCTCAAATGGATCATCTTGTTTTATGGGTCCTAATGTACTAGTCACATTGTAAAATGATACACAATTTGAATTTTATGGCCAAATTAGGAAAAAAGGTTTGATCTGGGTTGTCCCAGCCTGGTCCAGCATACCCAAACCGACTTATTTTTTATGACCCAACCCAAATTTTTCGATCTGGGTATGGTATGGCATGTCCCATTTGACCACTCATCATGGCCCATTAGGGATATGGGTAAAATACCTCTAGAAAATTGGTGTAGCCTAACTCTTCCAGCATATCCCCCCACATGTAGTCCATCTCCTTCAATTTGTGGTGTGAACGTGCACTCATTGTCTATGCATCCACCAATTTCAGTGCATAAAACCCTACATCCAATCCCCAGTATTTGTGATTTTCAGCGATGGGTTATCTACCTTGATTATAGCCACTTTTTGGACACCTATTTCAGTAGTCCACCAATGTCGGCACCCTTCATTAAGTGTTTTTCCTTCCTGACCTCCCTTTTCAGGCCAATATAGCATCATCCATGGACCACCCCACTGTGCTCCCCCGAAAACATCTGGTGCCACCATCTCTAGCCACTACCATGAATTTTAGTCATTTTGGATCCCTATCGCAGATTACATCACCACATATCAAAGGCTCAATGATCCAATTATAGTAACTGACACTGATCAAGGAATGTTTGGGGAAAGTGAAAAATTACATGAACTTCCCAAATGGATGGATCATGGCCATGTTCATGTCGGGAATGATCTAATCATTTTATATGGTTTAGTTAAGAACAATTAACTTATATTAACAATGATTTATCATTCTGTTAATCACCACAAAAAATTTATTCACCCAATAATAACAAAAAAACCATTGATCATGTTATTCGTGGGATGGTGTATGTTCATCATTTGGATAAAAATGGGGAAATGAAATCCAAAAGAGATCGACATAGTACATGGAGTTTTGTTCATTTTATTTAGAGGATCTATTACCTTTGGTGATCCATCATCATCCATCACAATCCATTTCTATTTAGTTTTCTATCAACGAGTGATTTCCCCCCATTTCTCTCTAGATTCTCTATGAAATTAAATGCTTTTGAGCCCATCCCTAGGTTCCTATTCATTTAGAAAGAGAAATTATGTTTCCTTGTTTCCACATCGAAGCATCGTTGTGTCACTACGAAACATAAAAATTTAATAAACATAAATCATGTTCTATTATTTTAAAATGTCGAAAAATTATCTTTTTTTCGATCCTCACTGGTCCATGTTTTTTAAAACCTAAGGAAAGAACCCACATAAGAACTCCAGAATGGTTTATATTTCTTATCCAAGGGAATTTATATGTGTAATAAGAATTTCAGAATGAATGATTTTTATTTATTAATTTTATTTATAGCTTATCCAATTGTTTCTTTTTTTAATGATGGCTCGTGTCGACAAATGATAACTCACACCTATGTTAATGACACTGCTCTGATCTCAACGGTGCTATCCGATCTCTATTCCAACAAAAATATTTAGAGTTATTTCATGTTTTTAGATATATCATGCCGGTGTGCTATTGAAAAAATAATTTTTTTCAAACAGTTGATCTGGAATCCCAAATCCGTAGAATATCATGCCATCTTTTCATATGGTCTCAGAATAATCCCAATTAAATAATACAAACAAATTCGTGAAAATGAGATTCATTACATTCTCAAAACTTTAGTGCTTTAGGACCTATAAATACATAACAAGGACTACTCAACCAAAAGATGAGGGTACATAGAATGAATATGTACCTCCAACTACAATGTTCTCTCATAGAGATTCCCATGTTTCCACCAAATTCACAACATGGAAATAAACTTATCATGATGGATTCATGAGGCATGCCTCTCATAGGGTGTGGAAAATTAAAATTTATATTCCTAATGCAGTATAGTGGCTGACCAGGTACATCTCACTTGGGGAGCATTGTCGTCAGTTCAATCCCTTATTCTAGTTCAACTATTTAATTATTTTGGTATTTAAGTAATTATTGAAAACAATTTTCCAATGGTTCTGAAAGTCATGGAATTAAAACAATGAAACAAAGAATTCAAACTAAATGAAAATAGAATGAAATAAATGATGAATGGTATTGTTCCATGGGTTGGATAACACGAGTTCATTCCTTATCTATTCGTTATTTATATTCAATATGATAATTAATTTTTTAAAACATGATTAATTAAGTACACTGCAATGACTTATTATTTTTGTGATTTTAACATGTGTCTGACACACCAAACCACACCCCCTCTAGTAATCATGTAGGGAAACACCTCAACGAAGAATGTTATTCCTACCAGAACCATCTCCACCATATGTAGTTTAATCCATTAATGAAACCCCAAATCCACTGAATGAAGGGTTTTCCTGTGATAAGAGATAAAATGATCTATTAATGAACATATGTGGATTTGGAAATAGTATCATGTTTGATTATAGCCGCACCCGCCCAATATTCCCACCCCCACCAAAAATAGATTAAAAACTTTTTGAATTGAAGTGTAATAATAGAGAACACCATGAAACCTCCCCTAGGGAAAAGACTTGTGTTATTCCCTTCCTATGGTTTAGTTCATAGAGATCACGATGGAAATATGGAAGAGAGAGAATGAGAATTATAGTTTCATGAAAAATGGGGATTAAAAAGTAAACAAAAAATCATTAATATAAAAAATATGAATGCATAACATGAGAAAAGAAAACTAAAATAATAATTAATAAAAAAGAAATAATAAAAATCTAAATGGGACTTTTCCTCCTCTCCTTGGTTCTCCAGATGGTGTTGGGACGGATTCGAATGATTTTAGAGGTATGAGCTCCTCTTATTTTATAGACAATTTTTTCCTCCACAAGTGGTTGTATTGTTGACCCATTAATTGGACAAATAACTTATTGACCCATTCATTAATGTTTTTCATTAATGTGTTGTCCATTAAACCTTAAAAATTTTCTCATTTGTCCACAGGTTGTTGGAGTTATGATTTTTTTCATTGGAGGTTTCTGTTGATGGACGAAGGATCCAGGCAGCTTCCTTCAGCAATATTTCATTCAATGGATACCATAATAATTTTTGAACTCCATGTAATTTTTTGTTCTAAATCCCATATTAGTTATCATTAATCCCAAATTAGATTCAACACATTTGTTGGTGTATAGGGAAAATTGTTCTTCTGTTAGAGAGGTGGGGTCCACACTACCCTCCCGACAAAATCTTCATCTTCATTTATTTTTTATTGCCCTTATTTTATTGATAAACCCCCTGTTTCAGAAGTAAAAAATGAAGTAAATAAAATACAGAATAGAAAAAAATAATCACTCAATTTGAAATTGTATATTTTAGTAAATGACCAAAATACCCATTACGTAAAAATCTATCATAAATACATAATTAATAACATTTTACAATATAGAAAATTGTTCTTATAAAAATCAATTTACCCTTTTTTATTATAAAACTAATAAATACATGGGTTTTATCATTGAAATTTTTTTCATATCATCATTATTGGATTTAAAATATCCAAATAAATTTTCTCTGTCAATTGACTACAATCAATCCTAGATCTCCACTTAGTTCTCCACAATATTCAAACCATTTCAATGTCACGATCTCTCTAGTCGATGAATTATGATGGATCATGCACATACCTCCTCAACTCGAAGAAGTGGTAGCCATCATGCACCAGCTGAAATTCCAGGGTTTGAGATAAGTGGTTTTACACATTTCTAAATATACAAATAATATGAAAGTGGCTGATGTATCTCAGAGTGACATTCCACCCCATCCAAATATATGATATCCTCGTCGTAGTGGGACTTAATGGAACACGCGGTCTCCCTCTATAACTACAAAGGCATTCTATTCCTATAAGAATGTGCATTTTTACTTTTATATGTAGTCATTATCTTCTCCTGGATGACCTAAACCTCACTATAGTTTCTAACACAGACTCTGGGACCATGAATACTAACTCTCCAAGGACATTACAACAACGTGCCAACTATTAGGGTCTCCTATAAAATGCCTTGAATGATGTCATTCCAATGGTTTTGTGGTAACTGCCAATATATGAAAACTCTTCTTGAGGTAGGTCGTCCTCCCAACTTCATCCAATGTCTAGGATAAAAGCACATTGTTTGTTCACTAGATCCTATATGGTATTATCCATCATGAGATCTAACAAGAGATTGAACTCAAATCTCTAGTGCAGTTGAGTCCAAAATTCATCTTACAATCCCTTCCACAATCGGGATGTAAGGAATGCATCATTTTTTGAGACTATCATCGATGGGTGTCCATGGAGACAAACTATATCATATATATAATGATTTTCAAATCTATCTACTATTCACAGCTCATAGATTAGTAGGCAGTGTCATCAATTAATTAGTTGGGCAATGATCTCCTAGATTGTATCACCCCCTTGGACATGCAGGGTAAATATTTATCAATGTCCATAGAAATCCAATACCACTTCCACTCTGTCACCGCATGTTTTTGTGCCTATCCAGATGGAAATTGGTGCACATATATCATATAATAGAATGTGAGGAATCTTGAAACGAACTTTTCCATGCCCTTATTTTTCCTCAACAACATGAATAGACATTTGAGGTTTTGATACATATTCTTCCAATCCTAGATAAACAGTCAATGGGGATGTATGGAACCCTATTAAGACCATCATCTACAACATCATTCTTACACTTATGCTCCCTCTAAAGATAATGGTATGATCCCCACCATTTTAATATCATTTAGTTGCATGACCAGTGGACAAATGAGTACATAAAGTGTTATTGTGGATGTCTATAAGCTATGCCTCCTTGACATTCTATAAGAGTGGTGGGTTAAAACCATCAATTAGAGGTAATATGCTTCATCTCCAGTAATAATGTATATGTGTAATATGTCCAGATGATCTAATTACTCACATATATAATGAAAATATGGATATACTACTAATGGTGTCCCCCACTACATTACCCTTCCCATGAGTATAGACAATTTCAAGTTGCTGGAAGAACAAAAACCATAAATTTTGTCAAAATTCCAGATCATTATAAGAGAATATATTCATTAGACTATTGTGTGGCGGAGTAGATGGTAAATTGATATCCAATTAGTTATTGTCACCTCATCTTAATTGTGATGTCTACACTTAAATCATAAGAACATGGGTCATGTATTTTTGTTGATGTGTTCTCAACTATTGTGAACAATAGGAAATCACTGCTTTCCCATACAATTGGACACAACCAAGATCGGTCCTTGACGCAACATAGAACACCATGTACTCAACACCATCCTATAGTAATCTATTTATAGGTATGATTTTAAATCTCTACCTCATCCATTGAATGCACTGATATCACGTTTTTTCCACTAAAATTTCTTCCCCATTCATTTCACTGTCTTCAAAGGTACTTCTACACTAGAAAAATCTGGTTAGATCCTCCAATAGTACCCTTCCAATCCCAAAAAACACCACACATCTGTAACAGTCTTCGGTGTATCCCAATCTAGAACCACATCAATCATCATTGGATCTTCTCTAACTATATCTTCTAAAATGATGTGTCCCATAATGTGGACCTCCCAAATCTAGATTAGACAAATCAATAACATCCCAAAAATCTAGTGCTATCAAAGTGTGCCTTGGACCATCTTCATGTGTATTTCATGCTCCTCCTAAGATGAAAAATACTCTAAGATGTCATCATTGGAGACCACGATGAAATGGGTTATGTATGTAATGAATATCTTCTTTATGAGTCCCATGACCACTATTATAGATTTTTACAAGGAAAAAAGTATCATTATGTACTAGTAGTGTCCATACCAACATCAGAAGTCTGTCCTTGGTATATCCTCATACAATTGCTGACCCTACTATTAGACAGATAAAAGTTATATCATCAATAACCACCTCAATCAATTCAGTTGATCATAGAGTTGATCTTTCATCAGTAGTGTATACATATTCTTCATAGTCAACTTATTCTGGAAGAAAAATTTCACACATAACCTCAATCTCCCATCTGCCTTCACGGAAAACATAAATGATGATGCCCATGATTAGAAATTATGTCGCATAAATCCATTATTTTGAATTTCCTTTTGTTATACCATAAAATCAAAAATCTCTTCTAGGGAAATATGATATGAAGTTGTATATATTATTTTATACCCATGGTATAAATCAATATATATATCCACCAACCAATGGGAAGGTAATAATGTAACATCTTCAAGAAATACACCTCCTTACACATCCACCACTATAGGAAACTGAGGACACATATAATCTCTAGCACTGAGGGCCATACTGACCAATGGGTGTGTGATCGGATTCACCAACCAACATGTGAGTCTATCCTCTGCTTCTTGGGTTTCCATTTATCAAAACAATAAAAATGATTCCCATATCATTTTGCATGCTTCTCTCTACTCCTAAAATTTCCAATGTGGGAATGAACAATGGATAGACATTTCATTCTAGGGATGTGGTCGTAAGTCCTCAACAATACCACCAAGAGATCCTAACCAAAACTCTCACCCCCATGAGTAAGGTCACACTGTCGGTACCATTGTGTAATCTTCAAATTTCATCACATATGATCCTATAAGGATAGGGATCAAATCAATCATTCTTATAGAATAATTGTTTATTGAACATGGGTCATGGAATGAAATAAGTGAATGTATCCCATGAAAATAAAAACTGTATCTATGGTGAGAAAAAAATTTGTCATACCTCTAATAATATCTGGATAATTGAGGTCATAATCCTCTATTTCCTAAAGAAGTCTACATCCCTATCCACTAGCACCCTGAGCTGGTGCTGGACAACCTAGGGGATGGTGGTGGTATAACCTCAAAACATCACTCACATATTAATTCCTGACTAGATACTCTGGAGAATCAACAGTCTGACATACATCCATGTTCCAACATTTCCCTCTTCCGTGGTGGTCCCTCGACCATCTCCAGTTCTGTCATCCAATGGGTCTAACAATTTCTAGCCAGACAACCCTGACCACTGCATGATTAACATATCGTGTACTTCAGCTAACTCTCTCTTCCCTTGGAGCCTTACATAATTATCCAAATGTCATTGTGTTATTCTATAAACACTATAATACATTATGATCTGTGCATCTACTATCAGCTAACTCCAATAGAAGATTCAACGTTTTGAAACCTAGTGGTAGCTCCCATTACCACTATCTTCTCTACTATAAATCTCTTTTTTTAGTCCTTACTCATGTACCACAGAATATGTTGGAATTCTATGGGATTTCATGAATTCCTTGATCTCTTGTAATAGTACATGCTTTAATGTTTGGGCCCAAATGAATAGTTCCCTCACCCTAACCCTAGTATTTGAGAGAAAGATTCCTAAATCACTATTAGTACTCCACTTCATTCTGGATACCTAGCTCAAGATGTAGTATATCATGTATACACCTATAGTGTAACATCTATAAAAAGACTTTATCCCTGATGATAATCACAAGTTTTGCCCAATAGAGGGTCTTCTCCCCATGTGTATTGTACACTAAGCCCACCATCTCTACATTGATCCATGTAGATGTCTCACGAATAGGATATTTATATACTCAATAGGATTCCTCAAATGGTGGAATACACACATAACCACCTCCAACCAATCCACAGAGGTCTAGGGAGATGGCTCACCCCTGAACCTAAATGTCCACTACCTCTAGATCATATGCAATGCACACAACATACATGTATTTTATACATATACTCTTGGTAGTAACTGATGCTCCTCCAGTTGTGGTATCACTAATACACCACCTAAGTGTGATCTCTATGGTATTGTTCCTCATACCAATCCATATTCACTAGGTAGATAATCCCTCTGATAGTGCATAAGAATCCTAGATAGATGTCTATGTGGAAGCATCCTGAACTTGATCATGACATTCCACAATCAAAAATGTATAAATTGTGAGCTAACACATACTCCAGAAGAACAAGATAACACACTCAATAGTTTATGATTCATTTACTATAATTTTTCTGGAAACTTCTATTTTCACATACCATGTAAAAAATTATAATTCAGAGTCTTGGTTTATGGATACGTCAACCCCCGCACCAACTCTGGATTCCTGTTCCCAATTGACAAACTCAAAAAACACAACAATGATTCCCCAGACCAACCTCACAAACTCTTGGTTTGTCCGATAGATAAGAACACATTTGATAACACTCTATCACAACCCATCCCATAGGGACCATTTTGTGACTAACCCTATCCTTTCTCAAATAGTCTAGGGGCCAGGGACTACAACTACCTAGTCATATCCCACAAATGGTAGGAATTTCTATATGTACCTCAACACAACCACACATCTCCCTGAAATTTTTCTACACTAAAAAAACTATCAATAAAATCATGTGTACATTTAAGATACCAATAATAGATCATGATAGTAAAAAAAATGAATGAAAACATGGCCATAATTCAAGGACAACAAAAACACAAATTTAACACTTCTAAAATTCATCCTCATAAGACACTACTGGATGGGTATGTAATTAAACAACTGTCTAAACTTGCCGAACACAACTCATCCATCAGGCATATCTCAATGAACAACCTAATTCTGGTTCACCAATGACTCCATCAAAGCATTAGTTATTTTCACAAGAGACAACATGTGCAGGCATAGACATTGCTGGTGTCAATAAAACAATACACAGTTCGGATCACTCAATAAAAAAAGAAAAATACCACTACGGATCACACGATCTATTGACAGAGCATAGAGCATCAATTCTACAGATAGTTTCGGTGGTGCATGGAGTGTTCGAGCCCACAAAGAATCAATGTAGAACAAATCATCGATGGTGAATAGAGATTCAATGGTTCTCTAAGAGGCAATGGTTCCCAGGACATCGATGGTACATGGAGCGTCGGTAGCGCATGGAGAATCGATGGTGCATTGATTGTAGATGGATCATGAAAGGCATATAGAGCCTATTGTTTCAATGGTTCATAGTGTGTTGATAGAGCATGGAACATGGATTGATCATGTAGTGTCGATTGGTGATGAAGTCCCAAAGTCCCATAGTTAGCCTGATTTCAAATTCCCAACCATCGAAAACATTCCTCCTATAGCATTCTTGTTCCTGGAGAACAAACACCTTGACTTATTCAGTAGTATTAAAACCTCTAAATATCTCAATTATAGTATCAGAAAAGGATAGTCTCATCTTAAGTGACCCAACTCCAAATATGATTCTTTAATCAAACCCACAATATGAATGATATAGCCAATTTAGTAAAAATGGTCTAGTCTGGGTAAGACCCTACGCAGTCCAACCAACCCGACCTTATTAAGTCCTTCTGGGAGTGGTACGAACCAGACCAATGGGCTTAGACTAATCGACCTCTAGACAGAGCATGGTCCATCCATCCAGGACAGCCACATGTGGGATTACATTTTCATTGCACGACTCGGTCACACGCTCCCAATCAATTTGGATATAACGTTGAACATGGACGTCACCACATCCCTGCACCATTCACATTGTAATATTCCCTTAGGGGTTCCATGAATGCCCCATCCACATTTTAGTACCACTATCACTATGTTACACCTCTTCCACAAGCTATCCTTCTAATGACCATCCTACCACACTCCTCCTGGCCAAGCCTCCCTTGTCACATTTGTGATCCCTCCAATGCCATCTTCCCCACTACGCTCCTCCTGAAATGTTTAGTTCCTCCGCCACTTTACATTGAATTACGATGTCACGGTCTCTCACCACTGCAAATTCAGTTCTGTGTCCTAAATAGTTTCACCATAGATTGAAGACACAACAATAATATGATCATATATCGTGAGGGATGTGGAACACTAATGGAATGATGAAAATCACATGAACAAAAAAATGTATTTATGATTACATTATTCTTGTCAGAATAGATCCATTATTTTTATAATGATTAACAATGAACAATCAACCAATATTCACAATGACTTATCATCCCTTTAAATATCGTAATAAATTTATTCATCTAGAAAGAACAAATGAACCACGAATCAACCAATTTGGGGGTTGGTCCATGTTCATCATTTGAATATAATATGGCTAATGTAATAAGAAAGCGATTGACACCATAACTTATGATTGAATCATTCAACATTGATGATATGTTATGTTTTATGATCAATATATGACCATTATGATCCACTAATCATTTGTCATTGGTCGTCGAGAGAGATTCCCCCAGTTCTCTCTAGATCCTCTATGAAATTCTGGGATTCTGACGCAAACCCTGGGTTCTTGTTCAATTAAAAAATAAGATGTGTTTCAACATCACATTGAATCATAAAAATAATATATATTTTAATCATTTAAAATTTCCAAAAATAATATTTTGTAGGCGACCTATGATGATCAATGTTATGACTCACCTAAGAAAAACACCCACTTATGATCTCAAATTCCAACTATAACTTCCAATAATATTCATCATCTACGAGTTATTAGGATTTCAAAAAAAAATAGTAATTGTATTTATAGTAATGGCCATGGTGATATTATATACAGATTCCCTACACCATCCAAAGTTCAGTAACACATATGGTAAAGAAACTACATTGTGCTCTACAATGCCCCAATATTTCTGATATGGGCACCATTTTATGAGTTATTTTACATTTTTTTTAATATTCATAATTATGTTCTATTAAAAACATAACAATTTTCAATCAACCTTTCTGAGCAGCCTGTGACTCATAATGTCACCACATCATAACACCTGGTCTTGGAATTTTCCAAATTAATTTATAAAAATAATTTTGAGAAAATATATTTCATTAAAATTTCATTCTTCTAAAATCCATTGTTAATAATTATCTTTTTGAAATAATATGGATAATTATTTGGCCTAATATAAAATTAATGAAAATATGGATAAATCACCGGTTTAACATTGATGATATTTCAGATGATATTATTCATGAAAATTTCTATTGTTGAAAGGCAAGTATGTTGGGAGCCTTTAATATGTTGTATTTGATATATATATGAGACCTTTTTCGTGTTAATTATTTGATCATTCCCTAATTAAATGTAATAGAATATATATATAGATATGGAATTTCTTTCCCAAGAATATATGGATTTTTTATAATACCCAAGTTATATTAAAATATAAGGTAATGTATTATCAATAACATAATTTTTGGTAAATTTGGATATCGATATGTGATTCTAGCTGTGGTTATTCATATTTTATTTCATTCATTGACATGGTATATTTTTCAGTGATGGTGGTGAATTTCTAGGTTGTGAAATAAGATGGGGCAATTTTGACATGGTTTGATTTCATGGGATGATATGTGTGGTGGTTGTGATGTACCATGGTTATTATTTTTCAATGTAGTAGTGAGATAGATGGGTTATGGAATGATGGATATGAATATGTTGTGTTGTGGTGTTGGTGGATGTTAGATGGGAGAGATTATAGGTGGTGTGGTTGTCTTTGTTTCCCGGTTAACAAGGGAATAAATTTAAATATAAAAATGAAATGAAATGGGATGGTAAATTAATAATAATGTTCTTGAATTTATAAGGGGTAATTGGATTAAATGATTTCAATGATTAAATAATTTTTTTTTATATTTTAATTAAATTTTTTTGTATAATGGAGTTAGTAGGAACTCATTAAAAAATAGTAAATAGTTGAACCTTTAATTGACTATGTAATTATATATTTATATGTTATAACTGTGTAGTTTGATCTATTTAGTGTTGTAGGTAGTCATATTGGATGTTGTAAGGTATTGTGGTGGGGATATGGAATTTGATAGTTTATTTTATGTAAACCCATAGGTTAGGTATTATATGTGATCTATATAAATTTTATATTATGTTTCTTCTTTTCCCAATGCACTCAAGTTGGATAAAGTAACCATCACCTAATTTGTTTTTGGATTCGGGGTATTTTAACCGATATATAGGTTTGTGGTGACTTGAATGAATTAATTCCCCACTTCCCCACTCTTCCATCAGTAGTAGTGATGATACAGGTTGGTGTTTTTTGTTATCTTGTGATGATATAGGTTAGTTTTGGATATAACCTTGTATTGATAAGGATGTGTGATATTGTGTGGGATAGGTTTGGAGGGAGGGGGAATGGGGTTGATTTCCATGATTTTCATGATAATCCACTTCACTAGATTTTTATGAGGTTTAAATATGTGATAATTTTTTGATGTTATGATTAATGTTATCATAACTAGATCCTAGACCCCATGAGAGGTTATTATTGGTAGAGATTCATCCATAACCACAGAAATAATGGTTAGGTATGTGATGAAATATGAATGGAAGGAAGGGAGCACATGATTTTTGATGTTGTGGGATGAGACATGTAAATCAGTGGGGATGTGGTTGAAGGGTTCATTCTCACTGTATTCTATTGATACTATGATCTTATATTGTATGTATTATTATGATAGATATTAATGGTGAGGCTAGGATTGGTTAGTTGACAAGTTTATGTGCATGTTGGTCATTGTATTTGTTCAGTAGTTAATTATTATGATCTTTTTATATGTTCACTTGAGATCTAGTGAGTATAAATGTTATTCTCCCCCTATGTATATAATATAGTTTGATGTAATGAAGATAAATTTGGGTACTCTTATTGACATTACTAGTTTGTTTTTTTAGATTTATAGTTGAGTCGCTTACATCAGATGATTATTTGGAAATTGTCTTAGAGAATTTCGTTTTTTTTCTTTTGTCCCTTATCATACATTATGGGATGATTTTGTGGATACCATATTAATAATTTATATATTTTCTTGGTCATTTTTTATCAAATCTCTTAATCATATTTTATTTTAGAGGGTTAATCATTCTATATGTGATTTTTTTATACCCATATCACTTATCACCAACTCATGTCCTAGTGGAGATTAGACTCAGGGGTAATTATCTATCTTCATACATTTTCAACCAAGTATAGGAAAATTTTGAGGGAGGGGGTCATTATAAAATTTACTTACAAAACTCTACGGGATGGTATTCCATCTATAGTATGAGTGGATTGTTATTTATATTCAATATCATTGATTATAAATTCTAAATATCATTGTAAATTGTGAAAAAAATTCCTAATTAATTGGTGTAAAATAATTTGTTTTAAATGATTAATATGTAAACTAGTTTTAGATAGAGAAATATGTTACTCTCATCTCTCGCAGTGAGAAATTTGACAGAATTTAAGGGTTTATTGATAAAAAAATAAGATGTAGAAGAAACTCTATGTACTTACGTGGGATATAAGAATATTATGGATACCTTTTTAGGAATATATCATGTTCAATTTTTTATTCTAGAAATAGAAATTAGGAATGAGTTGATGTATTTTTAGTTTAGGTGAACAAAGTTATATCCTATATTTGAAGATATAGAAAATTTCCATTGGATTCCATTATTGTAATGATTCTGATAAGGATACTCATGAAGAAGTTATATTTTATGATTTCTTCACTTGAGGAATAAATCATGGATAAGTGGATCATTCATAAACTCAATATATTGTTTACATTATATGAGATAAGGAGAGGGAAAAACTTTTTAAAAAATTTAAATATGAGAAGGTGATGGATTTTAAATAATGTAAATATTCTAAACTAATTCATCCTTGTATTTTTTATTATGAGAAATGTGATTCCTTGTATTATTATAATAATTTAAATGATGATATATAATTATTTTTAAAATATACTTAGCATGTAAATTGTATATTTAATGGTAATATTCATATTAATTGTTTCTATTCTAGAATGTTTTAAAACATCATTATATAATCATAATATTCTAAATTACCCTCTTTTAATGAATAAGACATCAATAAATATTGAGGTACCAATGAGGATAATGAAGACGAGGAAACATAAAAATAATTTATGTTGAAAATATAGTATTCATTTTCCTTGAATCAAATCATGAAAATTGAAAATTAGATGACATGTTTGAGGATGGTGAATGAAACTCTTATGTATTTTCTTCTCAATGATTTCTATTATGAAATAGAAAATTTAAATAATTTTAATATATTATACTAGATTTCTAATAATTTTATGTAAATCACCTAAGGTATGGTTTGTGTATAGAGAAGATTCCTTGAAAAATATCATATTACATTTCAAAATTTGAACAATGATGTTTGAGAGAAATTAAAATAAACTCAAAACAATTATAATAACTCTTTGAATAATTTTTAGTTCACAATGTTACAATGTAATATTTTATTAAAGACTAAATATTTCAATATTAAATGTGTTAGTGGTGATAAAATTGGAATAAGGTGATCGCATCACTTAAAAAGAAAAAACACTGAATATTAACCTTATAGGTGATTCATAAAATTATATAAGAAATTTTGTATGTGAGAAAAATAATATAGAGTTTATGTATATGGGTATATACAAGGTGAATAATGATACTTCTATGAAATTTGTAATTTAATGGATATTGTGGAAATAAAGTCAAACGGAATTCTCACTATAAAATTTTAATTTATCATATTTCTAACCGAGTATATGATTCATTGAAAGAAGATGTCGGTGTGTGGAGTCTATGAAGGTAATGACTATGTGTGATATTATTTATTATCACTCCCTAAATCAAATAGTGTATATTTATATCATGGGAGGAAGTTTAATATTTCATTAGGAATATTAGGAAAAAATCTAGAAGGGATGGTATAATTTCAAAAGTCAATTCATTTTTGTAATTAAACCTATGGGTGTTCTGATAAACCTAGACACAATACCAGTAACACATTCACTATTAGGCTTAACTAATTAAATATTAATGAAATCACTATGTATATAAAGAATATGATTGAATTTGAGAAATAATTGGTTGTTTTGGTGAAATAAATATCAAAAAATTATTAGAAGTCTTGGATACTTGAAAGTATCCTCTCATTACAAAATAAAAACACTGAGAAATTATTGAAGGGTTTAAAAAATAATTATATGGTTTTCATAAAAATCATATTTGATGAATCACTAAATTTAAAAGGGGATTAATGTAATAATATTAATGGCAATAAATTAAAATTCAGATACTATTGATGGGTTGGGGAATAATCCCTTAGGTTTTTTTGTCATAATAATTAAGGTAAAGAGGTGATCGTTTAATTGCTTAGATGCTTCAAAAAGACAATTGTGGATAAAAAATTATCTTAAATGAAAAAAACTATTGTATTCATATATATTATTTTCCTGTTTTCCTAGGTCATATTATTATAGAATAATGTTTAAAAATTAGCTCTGGCATATAATACATGGACATTTTGTTAAAATGTAAATGGATATGTTTGATAAATATGAATTAGTGAGGAATCATAAAAATATTATTCTAGAAAAAATAAAAACATGTTACACATGTCAAAAAAATAAGACATTGAATGAGATTATACAGGTAATGGACAATGAAACCTATTAAATTGATGTGTTTAGAACAATGTGTCCTGATATGATTTAATTTAAAAAATGTATATAATACATTCTTTAATATTATTTATAATTAAAATTGTATGAGTTAATTTTATTTTATATAATTAATATAACATATATATGAGATATTAAATAATTTTTAGAGATTTTCTTAAAACTACAATATGTTTTCTTATTAAAATATATGTCCCAATAATGGATATGAATTCATGAATGGATACATTGAAGTAAATATAGATATATTTAGTATAAGGGCTAATTTTTTTTGTCGATACCCACAATAAAAAATAGAGCAGCTGAGTGAGAGAATATAATTTTAGTATACAAGTGATTAATCATAATATGAGAGTATAATACCTTGCAATATTTATGAAGAAAATCCACAAATAGTGATATATATATTTTCAATTTGGGATTAATATGTAAATAAAAAATAAAAATTTAGATTTAGTATGTAGAGAAGTAAAAATTGAGATTCTAATGGTATTCACCAACCATTAATATATCAATATCCAAAAAATTGGGTATGATTGACAAGAGAGTTGATGAGGGAATTTTTATTGGTTATTCCAATAAGGAATCATGATAGCGGAGTTATAATACAAATATGTTTAATAGTGTTGATATAAATAAGTAATTATTTCAAAAAAAAACTTTATAAACATTATTACGTATTGAAGAAGTAAATTAATATTATTAAAGGGAATGAATCATTTTACATTCTGGAGAACTAAATGTTGTACACAATTTCATAGTTATGATGTTTATTCTGAAATATCCAATAACAATAAAAGAACATAGTTGAAAATATATGGATTAAATGGATTATATTTTATATACATCATAAAAACAATATTTGAGATACAAACATGTTTCTGAAAACCAATAAAAGTATAATAATTAACAATCATATTTTATTACACTCATATGTTAAAGTGAAAAATTTTTATGAGGTATTGAAATATATGGATTTGATAAAATTTATGGATAAAGAAATGAATTTAATTTATAATAATCACACTTTGGTATTTTTGGCATATTCCAAATACAAATTTTGATATTGATTGAATGTTTTTTTAAATCACCTCAATTTAAAAGGTAGCATAATATAAATAAAAACTCTTATTATATAAGACGGATACTCTCAAATTGAGGGAATAAAATTTCTTGGTACCTTTTCATTGACCACAAGTATTGAAAAAAAATATAATATTTTCTGAAATATGTTCCAAAATGAATTAGAAATATTTCAAAATAGATACAAAGTCTATTTCTCTAATGGGTAAACCTGAAAAAAGATGTTTACAATTATTAACTATATGGATTTATTCATAATTTTTATGCTCCTTGAGTATACTAGATAAGGATACAACACTATAAGTTTACGAAATCCTATAACTATTATATTAAAATCAATTAATATATATTATGGTGTATGGATTTCAATAATATCAAGGTGGATTGTAATTTTTATGTCAACAGAGATGAAAAAACCGACCAACATTCATTATATAAGTTGACTATAATATTGTTACTAGAAATATAGTGTAATATAATAAGGTATTTTCTATCCAATTTAGTAAACACTATAAGATAAAATTGTGTGGTAAAATTAATTTTATCTAGGTTATACATTTTTAGAAATAATAGATTATATATCTCATTCAGATGAGAAATACGATCATGATTTATTATATAGTCTTGGAAGGGAATGATAAATATATTGTACAACTCCTATATCTTGTAGGACTATGATTCCATGGATGAATAAAGAAAAAGATTGAATTAAATTGGGTTTTAAAGGCTTATCAATATCTTAATCAACATGAACGAATCAAAATTAATCATATTATTTGTTGTTACTATGTATGAAAGATTCATCATCAATCCAATATAGTTTCAAATTAGTGATTAACAATTTATCATATTCCATATTAATTAGTCTCTTTATTATTGGTTTAGGTATGTAAAATATAAATCCTTTAATATTTATAGATATTCAAATATAGTCTTTCGGGTGAAATATTTCATTTAAATTATACACAGGGATGTTCATTATTTATTGAAAGAAGATACATATAATTACACACTAAATAAAATCATTCACATTAAGAATAATTTTTTTTATTATATTGTAAATTCAAAAGCCACAACATGAATGTTGACGAAGAAGAATTACAATGAGGAACTGTGGGTGAATGCTTTAAAACCGATAATAATTGTGTGTGATAATCAAAGATCCATCAACTACCAAAATAATCCTGAACAGGATCAGTTGTCAAAAAAATTTTATTTCAATTTCCACTTCATCAAAGAAATAGTTTAATATTGGGATTTCTTAATGTATATTGTTTAAATAGTTGATAAAATGTTATATATCTTTATAAATACCTTACCGATAGATTTCATTAATAACATTAGTGTGTTTGTGGGAGTGTATTAAGTCCCAAAATCCATGTAGTATTTCATCAATTTATTTCCCACTTATATTCCTTTGTATTCTAGAAAAATATGTAAAATAAATAGTAGATGTTATTATAAAGTGAATGTTAATCTATTACAAATATTTGGAATTGGTTTCTGTTGAACATTTATGAATTGGTAGTTCAATCATAGATAATATATCTTGGGTCAATTATCATGTTTATGATGAATTAAAGGGGAGATATTAAAAATACCACAGGGAGAGAATGAATTTCCCTTATATTATGAGGCAGTTGATGAGTCCAGAATATCCCTTATAAAGTAAATTTTAAAAGGGTATTCTATAATTGTCTCTTACTTATAGGATTGGTAAATAAAATAATTATTATTAAATTAAAAGTGTTAAAAATATCAAAAACATCATTATATCTTATGATATGATTTTTAGATAACATTACCATTGAAATCATGTTATGAATTATTTAATGAGTCAATTAGTCAATGTATTATTTTTTTTAGTTTTATTTATGGACATCATAATCATCAACAAGTCAGAGGATGATCTAAGTTGAGTATAACACAATTGAATGAATATTTCATCAATTATAGAAAGTAACAAAAGATTAAAATCATGTTTTAATGAAGTGAAACTGGGGAATAATTTTATTGTCACAGAATTTCCCACACCATATGCTGTTATTACAATGTAAATCATTTCCATAGGTATTATGGGGAAAATATTGAATTATGGAGGGTTTCATTAATAATTTGTGTAGTACTATTTATGTAGTTGAATATAATAATATTGGGATGATATACATAAATACGTAGTTAAGGTGGACATTATATAATTTATAGGAGATTAAAATTTCATGAAACATTATAATGATAAGATAATGTGATTATTATATTAGATAATGAACCATTCATTAAAAATAATTATATTTATATGAATATATAAAAGTTCTGCACCAAAATTTACCTTGGAATACAATAATTAGTGGATATATTCTTTTGATATTTTGAGACGAATTAGTTAGGTAATATGGATCACTAGTTAACACTGCAATCAAGTGTGTTATGAACAAAACATAAAAAATCCAAAATTATTACATGACTTAACTGAAAAATAGGGTGACAAAACATAGAGATAACATTTTAATGAGGTGTATCATTACAGGACTATGATTCTGGAGGAAATTTGAATTTCAAATCTTGAGGCAAGTGCTATATTGAGAGTTATGATTCATATAATCATTAAGAGAGTTATAAAACTTTTCAGGGATTTTTTTTATTTCTTTTTTGGTGATTTTAATGTTCATGGAGAATTTGGAAAATGTTGGAGTTGTTAGTCTTGATATGAGAGTATGGATTGTCTTTTGGTCATAGATCATTCCCTAATTTGGGTTTTTAAGAATGGAATAAGTTCTTGAAGTCATTATTCCATGGTTGAGTATACCAAAATATTTTTAAAATTTTATTGGGGACTTTAATTTTTGTGCAAGATTTAGATAATACTATAATAGATGAGTTACAACTTAATTCATATGTAGTGAACCATTAAATTTTTTATTACATGGAGGTCAAACAATGTAATGAAGAACAAGATCATGTGGGATTATAATGTAGTGGTTTAAAATAAAATATCATGTGGGTATTTGATCAATAAACCACCCAATAGGTTGTTTTAGGTTTTTCCATATAGAGGGACATTGCCTCATAAACTCTATTCATACAATGAATCATGTCCCTAAAAGTAGGTAATTACACTATAATCCTACTACGTGGTTGTTGGAACATGAATCATTTATACATAGAATAACCCTATTACTAAAAAACATAATATAGGAGTGCATTCCATACATCGTGATTTGATTTCACTAATCATAGAACCAGAATGAAGACACGAATTTGATGTTATGATCATTTGAAATTAGGAAACAAAAACGATTCATAGAGGTCACATTCATAGAGGCTTTTCCATGAAAGTCAATTCATGGAGGTATGATTATTGGAGGATTTATTATGATATATCCATTCATGAACATTTCATTCACTGATGGTAAACGTCACATTGTGTACATTTGTATTTTTGAATCTCTCTTAATGAATGTAAGAATCTATGACGTTAACATTCTTATAGGGTCATTTGGATTCATGGAACCCCCTCCATTAATGATGATTATTTATCTTCAATAATATATCCATTCTTCATGGATTCCACACCCTATAAACACCCCCTCATTCCTTCATTTTTGAGTGGAGATACCACCGAGCTAGGAAATGACAATCTCATGTCGGAAAGCTCCTAGGCATCACCAGACACTCCACATTGAAGCCCCTTGGAATCATGAATCATTTTATTTTGAGGTATTGTGACCTCAAAACCAAGTGGGTATGACGTCCATGATGTCCCAACACTTCGCGAGGGATGAAGGCATTTTTTGGAACAAGAGGCATTGTGAAGCACTCTCCAATGAAATCAAGACCTCATTATTGAGATATTGAGCTCTTTGAATCTTCATCTTTCATGAGATCCTTAGATCTGATTATCCATATCATTCCCGATACCCTAATCACTATGATGCCTTCTACATTATGAATCCCTATTATTAATTAATATCCATAATTCTCGCGTTCTGGTCCATATCATGATGTTTGTTCCCCCAACCCCCACTATATTTTAGTGCTCAGCTATGATCACGAACCTCTGACCTAGTCCCTTAACTTCCATTACAAAACCATTTAAAATGGAGATTCCCAACATGAATATTACATTCTGTGTCAACTCCTTTTTTAGTGAATTTTATGCCACCAATATCAACCCCCACACAGTACAATTTTTTAGGATACTTCTCTACACCCCCTAAAATATCAGGACTCTATATACTCCTCTTGGTTCCATTCATGTTTCATAGGATGGGATTCACATCATTAATTCCCCAAGTTCCATGTGTCCATACACTCATCAGGAAACTCTTCAAAACCCATTACCAGTCTCTTATTCTAGATTTAAATATATATGTCCTCTCTTGCTTAAGTCCCAATAACATCCGTTGGTATTCAGCCTCCATCTATTAGTCCACACTAGATGACATTAAACTATATAATTCCCTATCATTCAATAATCAGATACCTAAATATCAAGAAGAATTTTCCTCAGGCCATGACCAGGATAAGTCATTCCATAGTCCTCACTTCATGACATTAAACTGTTTCATACACTCAATGGAAAGAAAGGACTCCTCATATGATAAACACAAGATTACTTGTGTACCTAGAATAATATTCCCTATACAAGGATCATGAGAAAAAATTACATATTCCTAACTACATGATATAAAACTATAGTATACCATATCATTGATGAATAGTATACCTTATGGACAAGAATAAGATTCATCATTCCATGATCAAGAGAAGTTATTCCATAATCCTTACTACATGAATTAAATCATAACATACCATATTTTAGAAAGATAGGATTCCTCATGTAGAACACACAATATGGATTATGCATCAAGCGTATGATTCCCCATTCCATGATCATGATATGACTAACAGATAAGCACCATGGTACAACTTATTAGTAGTATGTACAGATCATATCCCTCAACCCATTATCTTGTATGGATATCCCCATGACCTGAAATGAGGGAAATAAATTTGAATTCACAGTGCCGAAGCCCAACACAATACATCCTTTTAGATGACCTTAAAATCTAATATTCACACATGCATTGCGCATGGGACACCCTCATGACATGAAAAGTTAAGGAACCATGGGTGATTTTGTATGTCAGCCCCAACTAGTCCCCACTACTCCTAGAAGTTCATGGGACACATCCATTTATAATCCCTACATTCATTCTCACTACTCCTAGTTTTTCGTGGACCACTTCCAAGAATAAGCCCCAACAACATCCTCACTCATCTTAGTAGGACATTGGATGCTTCCATGATAAGCTCCAAAAACCTCCTCACTACTCATAGAAGCACTATGTATTCTTATATAGGTATGAAACAATCATATCCTCACTTCGCCACATAGTCCATGGACCTCCTATTCATTATATGACCCCAATCACATCCACATTTTTAGAATCATCACATGTGTAATCACAAAAACACACAATCAATGTGGTGTTTTATTCCCAACACACTTTGATAAAAGGAAGCCTCTCTATTGTCCAATCACAACACCCAGACTCACCCCTATATCCATTGGGACACATGCCTTTAATGATTAACCACTATCTCCTCTAGGACCCTTGGGTAGGTTCCACACTTATGTCTTAACCACACTATCACATATCCAAGTATCCCATGGGAAGAAAAATACTTAACCCCATGCCATTATGTCCAGTAAAAATCCATTTGAGGTGGGATTCATTTTTGAGTAAGCCCACGACATCCCTCACTGAAGATGCTTTTAAAATGTGAACAACCTAACCAAATTATATTAAACTGCAATGATCAGTCTTGCCTCACAACATTAAAATTTGGAAACAAATTATGTGTAATTTGATCCATTTACTCTAGTTAGTGTACATAATAAGGCTCCCCTAACATCAATATCACCCATGTTTAACTAATGGGGTTTCCTCCCAGGGACACACCTCTAATATCCACCTCCATGAGGCATTTGTATCCATTTAAAAACTATCAATGTACCACATCCAAGAGACACACATCCCATATATTTTTTAATGCGGCGTGCTGATACATTTTGCAAATATTTATGAGTGACATCATCACTCTATAGTAAACACATCCTAGACCATTTTCCAAGAGATTTTATATCCATCTATTCCTGTTTCTACTCCAATGGAATTCTCACACAACCATCCAGGTGATCCCTCATTGGTAATCACCTCCCATATCATTCTCAAGGGAAGTTCTGAGCCATCTCTTGGGATTAGTTTGAGGGTAATTATCAATTATCCAATGTGGTGTGAAATCAATGATCCTAGGTAAACGCATCATTGATCATTCTCTACGGTCATTATAATCACCCATCATGTCCAAGAAATACATTATTCATTCAACTGTCATGTCCTTGGAAGACATTAAACATGTGTCAATCATGTCCCCATAATAACTTAATATTTTCTCTATCATGTCCTAATAAGACAATAAATATCCCCATCATGTACCCACAATAAATTAACCCTATTATATTCTCCATAAGTCAATAAAATATTTCCCTAAACCACATCTAGGGGAGTTATGATCCAAATCCATGGTACAACACATTGAGAATTTGAATTCATCCAACCTGGTGTCAAATGATCCCTTATAGGGACACACCTCATTGATAAAAATTAATAGTAGTTCATGTTTCACATAATTTATTTGAAAGACATTAAACCTATTCCAAACATTTCCCCACAATACATTAAACATACATTGATCATGTCCCTAGAAGACATTAATTTCACATCCATCATGTTGTCGCAATACATCAAACCTCGTACCATCTTGTCCCCATAATAAATTGACCCAATTCCCAAATCAAAAAAAATAACTCATTTTCTAACTCATATCATGGAGAATTCATATCAATCTATTTGGATCTCCTTAATGGGAATTCTAATTCATCCAACCAGGTGTGACACTATCCCTCATATGGACACACATCATTGATCCAGCTAAAGGGGAATTATAATCACTAATAATTTAACTACAATGCATTAAACATATAACCATAGTCTCCCATCAATATTTTAAACCAGCACACAACATACCCCCTAATACAATAAACCTATGGTTGTACCCATAATCCATAAAACTCATGACCTAAACCATCTCATTCAAATGTTATGATCTATCTCCACAAGATTGTAAACTCATTACTTAGATACAAATAAATTCCTCATGTAAAGCCTAATATGCTTGATCTAAACTCCATCGATGATATGATCCCAAGGCATTAGCTACCACATGAAAAGCATTGGATGCCTGAGGTAAAATCCTTGGAAGTCATATTCCCTAGGCACCACTACCTCTTGATCGATGTGGAATGCATCTCATTTAAACACCAATTTTGTCTCAATGATATTCCATCCCAAAATAATAGTTCCCAATCCATGTAATTTCCATTAATTCCTAGACATGAATACTGCTACCATTTAATATAATGAATGGTTTATCCTCTTCAATATAGAAGTAGGGTAATTAAAAAGGGTTCAAAATGATAAGGGACATACAATGGGTTTCCTAAAAATAACTCAAATTTATTTGGGAGACTAGGAAAAGGTGAAGAGTTCCATGAAATAATACATTGAACGTGGAACCAACATTCCATCATACTAATATGTTCATGGAGACAACATCACTATCAACAATGGCAGATGTCTCACACAATATGAATGTGGGAATTTGGGGAAAGAAAATAATCTCAATACAATGTTTTTTTCCCATACAATGAATGAATTGAAAACAATAATTCCACAATTTCTATCATACTCTATTTTTTCACTGGCGGTAAGAAGTTATTTTCATAAAACCAATTTAATTTCTCACTCAAGTTCTATCTTAATTAACATGATAAAAAAGGGGGAGGGATGACCCTATCACTGTAACTTCTCTTCAATTTACATCCATTAATCAGAGAAAGTATTTCTTTATTTATTCATTCATAATTTAGTTAATTCTTCTCACATCTTCCACTATTATTCTCCAACTTTTAAATTTTAATTTTTCGTTTTTTATGATGGGTATCATTACAAATTTTAAACAGTCAACGTGAAATATACCAATATTTTTGGGTTTTAGGATGTTGTGACTTGAGGATATTTATTGGGATATAATATTTTTTATTTATCATAATCATATAGATGTAAAATTTAACTATTATAATTTCTTGGTATTTATTTGTATTCAATTAACATTAATGATTGATTAAATTTTTATTGATATGGATTATTTAATCGGAGATTTTGTGGAAATCTAAACGAAATTGAAGTCACATTCCATGAGAATTTTAGCATGAATGGATGATTGGTAGATTTTATATGATTATAACTAAATAAATTAAATTTAATAAATAATTATTTATAATTATAAATAATATATAACAAAATTTTGATTTATATAGAGGCATGGAGCATGGTATCGGTTACAGAGGGTTTAGAATTAGTTTTTATGATAATTTCATTGGATGGAAACTTTGATATTGAATTATTTATTCACTTTAATACTTAAAACTATATATTTAATGTACATTATTATCAGAAATATTCCTATTGAATTTGATTTTGGGATTTTTTCTAATATATATGGGTGATTCTTGAATTAATGAACAAGATAAGGTATATCCTCCAAAGAGTTGAATTGTAATTAAACAAATGGTTTGGAGAAATTGAGAATCACAATGGATATACACATATGAGTAAACTTTTAGGGGTACATGAAGGACTCTATAGTTTTCTAGACATGCCAGATACATTTGTGTACACTTGGTATGAGTATTTATGAATTGGTTTGATGGATACCACATAGTTAAGACCATATAATGGTATCCCTATTGATATAGTGGTGTCAGAATCATTTGGTGAAGGCCATGGTAGTATCCTTCGGTCTTTGAGTCATCATTTTCGAAGGACTATAATAGAGGAAATGGGACTTGGAAGCTGTGTTATTACCTAAGGATTGTGATAACCATGTTGTTTGGTGGTGGGATAGATTTTCCACATCTTTAAGATGTGCCTAGTAGAACATAAAAATGGAAACATGAGTTAATGGTATCTGTAGAGTTTGTGATCCCTATAGATAATGTGTAGGTCATGGAATTGTTATGGGATACTAGTATGACGATGAATTTGGATTGGATAGTATGGGAACTATGACGTATATGGTATTCCCTATTGAGTTTTGTATTCCAATTCATGTTGAATCATGCATGGGAAATTATATAATTTTGACCATGTATCATTGGAGAAACCACTAGGTGTGGATAGGTTCAGGATTTATAATAGAAGTTGAGATACTACATGGACTAAGTGGTATATTGTTTTGTATTACCTTAGAATCATGTTAGTTAATTTAGTATGGACTATGGTACTGGGATCTCCATTGGTGTACATAGTTGTATATTATATATTAGATTATTAGGAGTGGTGAGATAGGTCAGGGTGGGCTATATTGATCAATATGTTCTACCCACATCTGACGAGAAATATGGGGATGTGTGTGTGGATATATAATGATGATTATATCAGATATTTATGAAAAATATTTCATATTATTATATACATACTACATTTTACAGTAGTGATGATTCCTTACCCTAAGTGATATGGTATTGGATAATATTTTCTCAGGGTCCACTAAGAGTGGGTACTCATAAAAATCATGCCTAAGGGAAACTGGAGAGAGGGTCCCAAGGTGATATGTTTCTAAGGAATACTAATATAGGATACTAAAATTATATTATTCCTCAGACAACTAATAGAGGGCCACCATTTGAGATATATGCAAGGACTACTAAGAGAGGTCCCCCGTTGATATGTTTTAGCGACATAGATTATATTTTCATGAATCATTCAATAAATGATGATATATGAGATAGAATACATAGTTACATGATGCTTTTAGTGATGGATATGTTATATACATTACATAATGGTTTCATATATTCCTAAACATATCTATGTTACACCCTTTCCCCTAATTTATTTATGTTTCACCAAAACACATTAGGTTGTGTATTTTGATGTTAGGTTTTGGATGGTATATGACTATGATAGATATATTACCATAATTTGCCTAATTAGGATGGTTCATTTCTCTGTGTGTTTTTTTTCTAGCACACATATATTTGAAACGACTTCTTGGATATTGTATAATGAATCATTATTTAATTTTCAATAAATGATTATATTATATATAATTGGATACATAAGAGATGAATTTGTGGTTCGATAATATGATTCATTCTCACACCCTACATCGAATCCTCAATTCTCAAAAATACATTATTTTTTCATTTAGGTGATCATTTGTATAGAGGATTATTTTTTAGTACTAAATGGTGGTGGGGAGACATGTATAATATAATTCATGTGTATTTTAGATACGTTCACATTTCATTTTAATTAATTTTAATTTTTTATCATTATCCTTGTGGTAAATCATTATTATATGGCTACATGACTAGTATGTTTACACTTTTGTTATATCATGCTGATTTTGTATGTTTTTGAGATTTGGTATTTGAAAAAAAATCTATGATCTTACTCTAATGTTATAAGATAATTATATAATTATTCTATTATTGTGTGTAACGGTACCATGATTATAGAATCCCTATATTATTCATGCACAATAACATTCAATTGATAGCCTATGAAATACCGGGATACCCATATGAGGTCTTATGGTTCTCTAACATGGTACACTAGTATGGTTCATTAAAAGCGGCAGTAAAATAATAATTATACCATAGGTTTAACAAAATAGTATCTTTGTAACATTATTGGTGGTATTCGGTTTTTTATATTAGGATAAAACATATTCATAGGCATAGCTACCACATTTTAGATAATGTCCGAGATACCAAGGAATAGATATTTAATCATTTTTTCACTAAAATGATTGGGATGATAAATCATGGTTTCCATTACGTTATATATTATTATTAACTTTTCATAAATATGGCAAAAGGTGGAATGACAGTGGGAGTTCAGGATATATTTTTAAAAAGTAGGGATTCTATGTATGTCCATGACTACTTATGAATGTGATGTAACTTAAAAAATGAATATAGTTTTTAAAAGATGCTAAAATGAAATATTTTATGATATTTCTGAGAAAAGAGGTACAAATTATTTATATCATTAACATTTACTTATCAGGAATACTCAAATACATATTATTAGTCTGCCCATAATTAATTAACAAAATTAGATTTATCTTAAACTTTTTTATATTATTATACATGTAGTTATACTCATGGTAATCAATATACCTATAGAGGGTTGCCTAGGGTATAACCTGACATGTATTTGGATTAGGGATGAGTGTTGGGTATTGTATTTGACATTGGTGAAGATTTGTGTTGATGAATGTCCCTTGACCTAGCCTACATTGTTTGTGTTAATTCAATAAGATACTAAGATGTTCCTTTTGATTAGGTGAGCTAGGTTGTTGTTATTTGTGTACATGGTGATAGTTGATTGGTATGCGTATGTTTCCAGTCATTTTTCTAATGGATGAATGAAATAATATTTCATATTGTGTGATATATATTATCTAAAATAAAATACATTTAGAGGATCATGGTTTGATGTTTTTTATGTTAAATCATTTATTAGGATTTTCAATATTTTTTGTTCCATTTAAGTTAGGTTTTTTACTTTCTGATGTTGAATAGAAGTACTATTTATTATTCATGTGGTGTGTTTTGAATTACTAGTTATAAGAGGGTTTAATAATCCTTTTTGTTTTTTTCTAGAATTTAATGTTATGATATTTATAAGGTTGAATACTATAGTTATAGAAGAAATATTAAAACATACATTTGAGACATAGTGTTATTGAGGATTATCATGATGCTTTAGGATTAGAAAATGTTTTTTTAACTATAATAATTTTTGATGTGATTCATTATATTAACCATGTTATAATTCATGGATAAAAAAATAATATTAATGGAAGGTTCATTCAAAGAAGACTATAATGTAAATATAATGGTGTTCATGAATAATTATTCATATATATGTTATTAATAAACATCATACATGGTGGTTTACGTCTCTATTTCGATTGCCTAAGTGAAACTACAATGGGAGAAGACATTTATTGAATATGTAGAACTCCTTAAGGACATATTTTAACATATTGGGTGAATAATGTGGTGTGGGTATTTATCATAATCCTTCTGGATTCTAAATGGAATATGGGTTACCTATAATAGTTATAGGTAAATATGCACTAGGGAGGGATTATTCCATCAGTTTGTGGTCATGAGAGTTTTTTTGAAAAAGGATATGAGGATCTAGTTCATGGTGAGTTAACAAAGAGTGAATGATAGATGGATACCATATAGGAACAATAATGGCTGGAACATCATGATTTGATTCATATTATGGATGTAGAAATCATTACATGGTCTAATAACCACTGATACCTCAAAAATAACATTGGAAAACAATAATAAGAGAACAATAGGATTGATATCATACATTACGTTCAACGGTATAATGAAAAATTCCATATCTTCACCTAGAAATTATGATTCATATATGACCTCCTATATAATTAAGAAAACAACTCAAGGGAGTGATTGAGAATTTTGTGGCTAAGGAATCGAGACAGAAACACTATATATTTTCATAATTTAAAAAAGGATAGGTGATTCATTATGAATCATGACTTCAAATTGGGGGTTAATTCTTATAGAAATGATTTCAATTTATTAGGCCCCTCAGTGGATTACTTATTCTAATATCTTATTATAAGACTTTGATATGACAGAAATGAATGGGTCTCATTCATGACTGATAATATAATTTATATTAGTATCCAAAACTATTATGAGGATAATTAGGATAATTTTCTGTTAAAATACAAACCACATGATTGTTTAATAATTTAGTCCATCAAAACTCTTTTTATTAAAAATTATACGATACATGAGATATTTCATGTATTCTTCTACATAATTTTTTTTGATATAATCAATAATTAATTCATTGTAATGGTCCATGATTACATATTTGGTTTTTCACTTCCTATTGTTTCCATTTCCACTATCCTAGTTCTCTATCCTAAAGGAAGTCAAATGAGGGTCATTGGTTAATTACATCCAACAATAATATGAAATTTATATATCAATTTTCATAGAAAAATTCTCAAAAGATATTTTAAATTATTCGTCCTTATATAATTTCTAGGAAGCATAACAGTTATACTAGGGTTGAAACATTCAAGGATCCAATGGTCAAGCATTGTAAACGATCATGGATCATTGAGGGGGACCATTATAATGGGGATAATTTATATGGGAAAATATTATAATATGATGGTATGGAATATCAACCTTGGATTTCTTAATCAAATTTTTTTCTCAAAATCTAGATATGATCTTCCATTTCAATGCATATCCTCATTCTGGTTCACAATCACTTATTTCATAGAGATCCATAGATTCTTCAGAAGATTCATAGTGATTCCCCAAGGTGATCGACTATTTTCGTTCTCATTATTCTATCTCATGATTTCCTTATTTTTAAAATTAATAAAGGTATAGAATTTGGGGTATTCAATCCTTTCAAAAAATGACCTGGAATATAGTCATGTCTCATTTATTATTCATATATGTCTTTTATTAATTTATTAACATAACAATAAATTTTATTGAAGTGTTTAAAATCATTCTAAAATAGTACTAGATTTGATGTGGTCTGATCATCCAAATAGGAAAAGGAATCATTTCCATCACCCTACAATATCAAAAAAGGTGTTTAAATCCATTTATGTATAGGATTTCAATATATAGATGAGGATTTCCTAAGAAAAATCTTCATGATACACTATAAAATGGTGTAATTTTTATCCACCACATTGATGGAATATATAATTATATACCAAAATTATTTTCAACTAAAAACTTTTCCCTCATTTTGATGAAAGATCACACTTGGTAATAATTTATCACCCTCAATTAAAATAAATTTTTTATTATTATTAATATCTAAAAATACTGTTCTACGAAATAATAAATTCACATATAATATTTTCATATGATATTCTCCCCAAGAATACCGAAATTACAAGGATAGATGGTGTAAATTTTATGAACCAATGGATTGATAAATTAATAATAAAATTATCAATGAATAAATTAATCGTTTTTCATCCAATCCATCATAGGATATGATATTGGGGATATAATTTGGGAAAATTTAATTAAGAAATAATAAAGTAACTAACCTAACACATATACTATAGAATATAATGATTCATAGTGATGATGTATCAAGAAAATTAAAATTATCATTTTTTATAAATTTTCATAGTGGATTACTTTAAAATGAATTTTCAACATCTAGAAAGATAATGTGGTTGGTTAACCCCTCTTCTTATCAGGGTCCCCTATCCCATATATCATCCTCAGTTAATATTATAACTCTCCTAGGTTTACATAGGAATTCCTCAGTGTTTCTCATATACATTTATAAAACATCATATGACATGTTTATTACAGTGATCCTTTCATTTTATAAATATTATTATAGTTTATTAAGAATAATTAACCCATAAATTCAAATGATGTATAATAATGTCCAGTGTCATTGGAAGACATGATAAATAATTATATAGTATGAAAGAAAAAATAAAATAATATATTATTTAATCCCTGTAAAAATATACTAAATTCATTCTTCCTCTTACATATTTATAGGATATCTTGGGGAATATATGAATAAAGATATGATCTAAAAATACAAGTAAGGGAATAAACATTAGAATAAAGAATAAAAAATGGATAGAAGGAATAACCTGATTACAAAAAAAGGAATGGAACAATAATAATCATATGGAATCATGAACATGGGATCATGTAATAATTGAAAAATAATAATGTTAATGAAACATATAAATGACATAAACATGAGTCCTGTATAACTTCCAAGGATATATAACATTGTGCACAACATTATATAATTGATTAGGTTCACTCTCATATCCCATACATATCATATCATGGGACTGAACATTAACCAATGGATTGAAGAGATATCTTAGAGAAAGAATAATTAATTGTTTGTGCATATGATATCCACATAGATAATCACACATATGTAATAAAAAAAGTGTTATCTATGGAATTAAATATGTATCTTAATAAAATAATAAGGCATAAAAATATATAATTTATTAATTGTTCTCATAAAAGAATGAAATTAAATCATACATAAATATTAATATGGTAAAATAGTAATTTTTTATGATCGATGATATCCAACTAAATTGAAAACATGAAAAAATAATTTTTAACAAAATTTATAATGGAGCCACTATTATGCGTCTGAAGGGGAAATATTAAAGTCCCTAAAAAGGAAAAATTAATAATTTTATTAAATAAAAGAATAATTGAACTGAAATAGTTTATCACTATTAAATAATTGATTTTATAAAATTAATAATGGATTAAAAAATATAATTTATGGTACATAAATGGGGGTTCGAAATTGGGAATTTCCGTTTAAAAGTGCTTTCGTATCTCGATGAATTTTGTATGGAACCATTTTAATAATATTTTTTCCAATGAAATAATAATGAATTGAGATAGGTAACTAAAATAAGATCTTATATACGTAATATAGTATGAGTATTTAAGAATAATTAATAATTCCATTATGATAAAGAGAGAGAAATTGAAGCCCCAGGAAAAATGGATGGTACAAACGAATCCCTTACCTTATGTTTGAATTTTTTTTCATTTGAAAATAATGTCGTAAAAAATAAAATTAGATACATTAATTATTTAATTACCATATAGACATATATTTACCCGCATTATAATTTTATTATGTTAATTTTTTTCCATTTTGATATTTAATTACAAAAAAAATCTATTTGAGAGTTTTCATTTCCTAGATATTATTGTTGGTTTAATTGCATATAGTTATGGAAGTTCTTGTCAAATTAATGACAAAAAACGTTAATATAATGAAATGGTATTAATATAATTATAAAATATTAAATTTTAATATATATCATTTTTTAATATATTATATTGATTTATTATAGAAAATGGTAATGATAATCATTTAGATTATTTAGGCAGTTTTTTTCATCAACCCAAAAAAGTTCATTATATTTTTTAATATTATGCATATATATTTTTTCCAAACATAGGAAATTTTTAACATAGAATTTATAATATATTTAAAGCCCTAATATTTTTTTATGACCATCCATGTAATCTGTAATGAGAAATAGAAAATCATTATCCACAAAGGAAATGAATCCTTACATCAGAGATGATGTTTTAATTTTTAGAATAAAAGTATAAGAGAAGATATTTGATTGATTAATATTAAAATAAAATATTTAAGTCTGATTACATGAATTATAATGGATTAATCATGTCACTATGGATAGGATAGGTCATGGGAGGATAATAAAACAAAATAATTTAAATCATAATGAAAGAGGATTTTTACTCTTGAATATCATCTCCTTCAAAACCTACACGAGGATTGTGTAATTGGTGTTTTGGGTAGAAAATAAAGAATTAAATATGGGGTAGATTATTTGGTGATTAATAGTTTATAATATTATTAGTATAAAAATACTAGAATAATTTAGGAGATTTGGTGGCAATGGGTGGTATTTATAGTGGGAGAGGGGTGTTTTGATTATTTTATTAAATTTTTTATTATTTTACCTCTATTAAATCAAAACTATTAATTAATGTTAATGTTTATATTAAAAATATAATTTAATTTATAGATAATGGGATCCTGCATCAACCATGAGGCAAGCATGACATAAAAGTTCTTTTATTTACATATAATGTTAAATATCATAATATACCGCATTACACATTTCATAAAAATTAAACAATTCTAGAAAATTAAAAAAATTCATCCCAATATAGTTTTTAGGATTAGATATAAATAATGGTATCCATTTTATTAAAATAGTTTTTTAATAATAAGATATTTTATTTTAATAAAAATCATCATTTTCTCTATAAATATTGATTTAAATATTATTACCACTATTATCATACTTTTAAAAATTAATTATTGTCCCATTATATTATATTATAATTATAATACATAAAAATTTATATTTCGGAATCTATTTTAGGAAAATAAACTATCTTATAAAAAATTATATTAATTATAAAATTATTAATAACTATATAGGTTTCGCAAAAATACTATCTCATAATTTATAATTATGAAACATATATTTTCTTATACATTGATTTAAATATATAATATTTGAATTTAAAAGATAGATAAATTTTATTTATAAATTCATAAGTATTTTATTACTAAAAATATGTTTTATTTTTACAAATTTATTCATGAGTGCGGTTATTTGAGTAGATCATGATGATCCAAATTTTTATATTCATATTATATTATTATCTATTTATTTTCCTACAATAATTATTGGTCTTTCTTCTAAAAAATTACCATTATTCATTTATGAGGATAATGTTTTTATTTCGTTTTCCTTCTGTTTTATTATAAGAATGTAAATTTCATTGATAGAATTAGTGGTGGATATATTCTCCACTAAATTGAAATTTTAACCTCAAAATTTAGTTTTACATAATAACTTCAAAACAGGAAACGGTGATCCTCATTCATCACTTCTTTTAGTTCCCATGTTTTATTTTCTTACTTATGATTTTCCATAGTACTATTACATGGTTAGTTTTCTAGTTTTGTATAACATTATCTCTATGGTCTGAGATCGTCACTATATGATCCTTGTTTGAGATATCATTTTCCCACTGTACAACCATTACATTAAGTATATGTGAGGGATCTGTAATGTGCTTACATAAGAGAGATATGTGGGATATATTATGTAATTGAGACATTTTTGGTGTAAGTGAATATCAACATGACATTACTTTAACATGATCAGGAATCTAGAAGGGGCTAATATACATGGTATTTAACATTCGATTTATCCCAAATATCATGATCCTATTCCATGGGGATAAGTAGAATAATACCATATCTCCAACCATATAATCCATTCCCCATAGATGATTATCATCATAAATATTTTCTCTACATTGGGCCACTGTGATGTGATGATGAATGTTTTATAACAATTTATAAATTTCATCAAATATTTCATGTCTTAGAATCTTATGTTCACTGACTTCATCCTAGTGTCCAGATGTTCTACATCATTTCCCATAAATTGTTTTATATGGATCCATATGGATTCTCTATTGGAAATAATTACTATATTTAAACACTACCATAATTAGAAATTTTTACTTTATTATCCTAAAATCCATTTTGACATGATCTCAACATGTCATTTAATGTCAGAATAGTCCACTCATATTTGACATCATCTTGAAGATGATAATATGTATAAAAGTTTAAATCAATTTTTACATAATATTGGAGAATTTTATAAATCCTAGAGTTTATTTTTTAATCGTGATCATATAAAATCTTCAGTGATATTCCATTTAGCATAACAACTTAATTGTTGTATTTGTATGCATGTTTATTCAATTATTTTTCCTCGTGAATTATGAAAAAGTGAGATATCATTTTAAGATGTTCCACACTAACCCAAATATAATTATTTTCATTGGATGTATTTGTAAATCCAATGAAAAATACATGGAATTTTTTTACCATTTACATGTTTTAATGTGTAATGGTTGTATAATCCCTTTATAGTTTTTTATTTTAGCCTTTAAATACTGAATCTCAAACAACATTGATATATATTCATCTATCCCAATATTCATATTTTTAAACCAATAGTGCTCCTATATATCTATGTATGTCTTTCTATTACCTAGTTGAATGGAGAAGGATGAGCTATGATCATTATTCAGAATATCATTCTTTATCTATAGATTATATGGTACACATAATAATAACCCGAATCATATGACTCCTTCCAAATCAATTATGAACATTAGAGATTTCTCATTTCAAATATATTCTACTTTTATTTAATTTTAGCACTATTTCATTGATAATGCATTATATTATACACAAGGGATCATTGATTAATAATTTGAGAAAAGATTGATGATGTTATATTCTTAATGATTTCCATTTCTATCCTTTGCAGGTCCAAAAATATTGGATCTTGTTCAATTATCCGAATTGATAATTTTGTCGGATCTATTCTACATATAGAATCTAACACATTATCTTCCTTACAAGGATTGTAGTTGATTGACCAGTCAGAAACCATTATCAGTTCAAACTTATCTACTAGCACATATTGAGAACATTCTATGTGAATATATATTTGAGTCTATAATGTTCAATATATATCTCCTACATCATCACATAGAGATAATGTATCTATATTTTGAATGCAAAGATCATAACCACAAAATCCACATCATACTTGGTATTGTTTTTATCATGAACATAGATCTACCATGGGGGTACGATATAACATTATCAATTTTCTATATTCAACATCTTATGAACATTATTGAAGCATCACTATATATTAAACATATTATTACACATGTTTGAAATATTTGTGACGATGTAGTAATATGTCCCTTTCGAACTCTTTAAATTAGCCTTCATATTTACTAATATAAAAAAAATTTTCCCTTCCAATAATCATTGGTTAGTGGTTTCCAAAATCATGATAATTTATTCAATAATCATCAATAATTCCATTATAGACAAAAGAAACTATAGATCTCTCTTATAGATGCTTGTCTGGGCCACTCTGCAATTACCTTGGTTTTAGAAGGTTTAAAATATATTCTATTAATGATGAATATAAATCTAAATAAAGATATTCCATCTATAAAAAATTAACATTTACTAGAATTTAAATATATTTTATCCCTACATAAAAATATTATCATAATTTTCAAATTCACTTCATTCATTTCCACATATTCATTGTATATAAAAAAATAATTAATAAATAATACCACAACTTTTTCATGGAAATGTCATAATATTCAAATCTTATTTTCCATGATTTTTTTAGTACTATTGTGTTAGAAGGGTATCTAACTGAACACATACTGTCTGTATGATGTTTGATGGATTTTCATGGAAATATAATTCTTCATTACAAATAATTAGTTATTTCCCTAATGAAGTCCAACCATTGATAAATACATGGACCCACATATTATATTGAATATGTCATAAATATGTGTAAGGGTATAATTTTTATTTATCCTCATTTGTATGATATCACGATAATAAATGGAGAGGATTATTAATCAATAATTATTCTTGATTATGGGGAAAACCCTCCCATGGTGAAACACTTGGGCCTATAAAACCCTAGTCTATATTTTCTTGTATATATTTATTTATTTATTCCAAATAAATAGTGGATATTTTATAAGGAGAATATAGAAATATATCCACGAATACCTTCAATTGATATATCAACCTCTTGGTAAGGAGTAAGACTATAAAATTAATCAAGTAACTTATTAGTGCATTCCCTGACAAAGAGAATGTATTGAAGAATGTGTCTCTCCATTGCCTCAATCCATTGATCTACATATGAGTTCTCATAAGTAAATAATATCCAAAATTGATATGATCATTCTAATGGATACTCATCATATTTTTTATATTTTAAAAAATAAGGTGACTTTTTATGATGTGAAGAGTAATATCTCATTCTTGATAGTTGATGTTGCCTTTACATAATCATCCCCAATCCATTTCTAATGTAATGTAAAATTACAAAAAAGACGTATGGAAATATTTTTAAGAAGTTTAATCAATAATACCTAAATATAGAAGAGTTATATAATTTTGATGAAATTTTTTAACTATCTTAATTTCTCATAGACAACTCACCATCAATATTTTTATGTGGTGTTTTAATATTTCTAATAAATTTTAATGAAATGAATTAATGTATAGATCCAAAATCAAGTAGTAAAATCTATTTTCCTAAATGAATAAATAACATACCTATCACAACATAATTATTGTGATACACCTTATTAGTAGTGATAAAATATGACCATCCTTTTTTCATTGGATATTTTCATTGTTGATTGCCCAAAAAACTATAGATTAGGGTATTATCTAAAATAATTTATATGTTCTTTATAAATGAATCACTACACTAAAAGTTGTGTGTGGATCAGAAAAATTAAATTATCATTAAACATTTTTTTCTTCTTCATATCCCATATGAAATAATTATATTGATGCCCCTCTCTTCAAAAATTGAAGCATAAAAATGTACCGTTTAGATAATTACCATAATTCTTCTTCCCAATATTTTGACACATGGGACATTGGGTTTTATTTCAATCAAGGGATTTCCCAATTGATCCTCTAATATTATGATCTATTTCTTACATTATATATCTAATCCAAAAAGAATAATATTATTCTATATTCATTAATTCATTCTTGGGATCACAATGTAAAATCTCCTCATAGATATAAATGTTTCAATTTGAAAAATATTTTTAGACTGATATGCAGTCCATTCACAAAGTGATCAAATATCTAAAAGTGATTATGAAACTTGTAGAGGAATATGAGGAATATTTTGTGATATTTTAATTATAAATCCTGATATAATTGACATATTTTTTCATTATTATAATTTAATCTCACTCCACATAATGACATATAGTTTAAGAAAATATTTATTGAATGAAATTTTCTTGATTTCATTCCATTCCATGGTATCAATTTTCCCAAGAGTGTTTTTTTTCATTATCATTTTACACCATTTATGAGCATTCACATACAATGATAGTCACCCATCACAAATTGACTTCTTATAAGCAATAGAGGATATGGAATATCTTGTAAATGGAGTTAATCCATTGTTTTGAGATGAGGGGATCAGTGGATCCAATAAATATGGGAATCCATTGTCTCAAAGTGGATTCATCTAAAACACTATATTTCATAGGATAAAGGGGGGTTATCACACATTTCATTTTTTCATTCATTTTTTGATCCAGTTGGGCTAGTACTACTATGATGTTTTGAGCTCCCATTAACACCTTATTTAGTTATTAAATAAATAAATCATCACATTTCTTGTCCAATTGATTACTAACATGAGTTCTCTTATTTGTATAAATTTACTAATAAAAAGAATTTAAAAATAATTGGTCATGAATAATTATCTATTAATCAAATAAAATTTAATTTGTGAACATAGAAGTATTATTTTTCAAATGACAAGTATATCCTAACTATTTATTTCCATCATTTCAATCAAGGATATCCTTGGTGATTGAATTATACTATGGGATCTTATTAAATATTTATAGTCCTAATCTCCAAAAATAACTTCACAATTCTTTGATACCAACTATTAAGAGCCAATAATTTTACATATATTAGTATATTACTTTGAGCATATTTAATCATCAAATACACACCATGTATCTTATGGTTTAGTGACTTTGTATGATACAATGCTTTATTAAAATGAAATAAACTAAAAAATATATTTTATTTAAACTCTTTAATGAGATCATATTATCCATTAAGATTTTATACGAACTTTTCATATTATTTGGTATGAGTAAACTAATGTATGTGTTAAAAAGCTCAGCAATAGAATTATCATTAGAATAAATCACATCACATGGATTAGAAGGAAAAAATTTGATTACAAAAAAAGGAATGAAACATTAATAATATTAGGGATGAATAATGTGTATATCTTGAGATCATGTAATCTGGTAACCATTGAAATATGGGCATGACATATAACATGAAAAAAATAAAGTCAAGGAATGTTCTAAGACTTCATCATATGGTGGACAAAGTCCCATAATAGAATATTTTACACACACCACAAATCATGAGACTAAACATTACCCATGGGGCACTATCTGGGAACCCAAATCATAAAATTTTCATTCATATGTGTTCCACATGAAGAATAAAATAAAATCAATAAATATAAATGTTACCCTTGGAATGAAATTGGTATCATAATCATGTCATAAAGCTTAAGAACTGGGCATACCATAAAGCTGTTGATGGAAGAACGGAAGTAAATGTTTTATGGGAATTAATTAGGGGACATAGAAATAGGTTTGGGTAAATTAACATCAAATAATGAGAAAAAATATCATAATAGTTATTAATAATATTTATAAATGACACACTTTTGTGTGGTTTAAGGGATGATATTAAAAAGACTTTAAGGAGGTAAATGGGTTAATTTATTTTATTACACATGAAATGATCTAAGATAGTATTTTATATTGAAATGATATAATTTTAAACAATATTGGTGGATTAATATAGATTATGGAGTATACATTAGAAGGGTAGTGAAATTGGGATGTACATTTTAATCAGGCTATCTTACCGAGAGGAAGTGTGCAGATAACCTTTTTAAACTTATATTACCTTTTAATGAAGAATGAATTGATATATGTAAATATGTTTGGAACATAAAACTATAATTAAGAGAAGTAAATATGAATAATTAATAATTAAATTGGGTAAGGATAGTTAAAATGTAACCCAATGAAAAAATAAAGATTTAGATGGAATCCCTTATATTATGTGTGAATATGTCCCGCACATGAACTTAATGTGCTGGATAATAAAATTAAATTGATTAATTACATAATTAAGAACCAAATAAAAATATATTAAATTTATTTTAATTTTATTAAGTTCATTTCATTAAATTTTTATACGTTATAATGTTTAGATGTTGTTTTTCTATGTGTGATCCTTTCATTAATTTCATGATCATTGTAATTATTTATAATTATAGATGATCTCATAAAATGAATGAAATAATATAGAAGTGGAATGAAATGGTATAAATATAATTCCATAATTTTGTGTTTTTCAATATAAAAATTTAATTTCATACATGAAAATGAATTATTATATAAAATTTTAATGATAGTCATTTAAATTAATTTTTTTGTTTTTTGATAATCACAAATAAGTATGGAATATTATAATAAATTATGCAAATATATGTGTCCCAAAACATGGAACAAGTTATAATATGTATTCAAAAATAATTTTTAACGATTATAATTGTTTTATGACTATCCACAACTATGGAAAGAGAAAATTAAAAAACATCATCCATTATGGAATGTAATGAATACATTAGAGAGGATGTTTTCATTATTATAATAAATGAATAAGAGACGAGATGATATTTGAATGATTGATATTACATTATCTTAATAAATTTATAGTATATGTATGATATTGGACATAACATGGTACTTTATATATGGGATGTTAAGGGAGTATTAGAACAGAATGTAAATTAAATGTGAAAAAGAAGAATTTTACCTCATGAATATTGTCTCTTTGAGAACCTACATAAGGAACTTTTATGATATATTTTGGTGATACTAGAAAGAACACAAAATGGGGAAGATTATTGGTAGAGGAATTGGGTATAATTTTATCATTCTAAAAACATAGGTGGCGTGAGGATAAGATGTTGTTTTGAGTTGTATTTATTGGTGAAGGGGATGCGTGTTGTTGATTATTTTATTCATTTGTTTATTATTTTTTCACAAGACTATCAATAATGATGAGTTTTTTACAATTTATAATAACATGTTTTTTTGAGATAATGGGAACATACATAATTTATGAATCAGTCTTGCCTAAAAAAATATTATTATTTACTTATAATGATAAATACATAGATTATTGTATATCAATATTAACAAAAAATTCAACTATTTCAAAAAAATAAAAAACATTTTACAATTTTTTTACATGTAGATTTTAAAAAAATACACCTTTTTATGAAAATAGGATTCTAAATATAGGTAATTAATTTTTAATTTAAATCCTCAATTATTGGAAAAATATCGATTTTAATGTTATAGAATAATTAATGATATATTGAATAATTAGTTAAGGTCTCATAAATTTTTTTACAATTATAATAAAAAAGGCATAATTTTCGAATATATTTTATGAAACCATTAACTTTTAAGATATTTTATTAATTATAAAATTTTAATGAATCATTTTCTGTTCCCAAAAATAGAAATACTAAATTTATCAATTTTAAATCATTTATTAACTTCTATCGATATATAAATATATCGAATTTTCATTTTTAATATACCTAAATTTTTATTATTTTTTAAGGAATATTTTTTAATAAGATTATTATTTATTTATAAATCTTTATCTATCACTATGGTCATTTTAGTGGTCAGAGAATATTCAAATTTTCCTATCCATATAATATTATATTCTATTTATTATTCCATTGTAATTATTAGATTTTATTATAAATAAATTATCATTTTTCATTTTTGTAGATGTTTTTTTATTTAGTTCTCTATTTGATTTATTATAAGATGGTAAATTTCATTGAAAAAATAATGTTTTCTTACACGAATGAACCAAAAATATGTATTTTTAAGATCAACCATTCATGTCACTTCAGCAGCTCCGATTTTGGAAGACCCATCCATAATGAACACTACAAAGTTGAATTGGCTAGTAATATATGAACTAAAATATTAATCATGAAGAATAAATTTCTAATGTGTCACATAAAGAACATGATTATCATAGTTAATGATTATGTTAAAAATAAATCCATCCATATTGATTCCACAGAACGATTTTTTATTATTGGAAATGTTGAATCAGTGGTTTATTTTTTTATTAATGAGATCAGGAAACCCACATCTAAATCTATCATTCTGGCCTTCTAAAAGATATGGTTTGATATAAATCCCTTCTCTTATATTTATATGCATATTAATCTAATCATTTAGTAGGTTTATTGGACTCACAGGGCCATTGGATACTTATTGTAGAAGGATTTTGGTTATCTTTTGAGGCCCAAAATGAATCTCATCATCAGTCCATGAAACACATTATGAGGTGTTTAAAATATTGGTTCCTCATTCAGATCCTCTCATCATAGAACCTCATGGAGGTTATCTTACCACAATTAATCAAAATCTATATTACAAAATCATTAACAAGTAATATGATCATCATTAAAGAAAAATGTAATTGGGTGATGTAAATCCCTCCATCATATCAAATACTAATCAACATAAATGGATCTTGAATATATGGTATCATGATTGGTGGTAGAATCCTCCAAGATTACAACTGATACAAAATAGCATATTTCTCAACCAATAATGGGAAGGATAATCAGGTCCAAGTGGATTCTCTTATAATTTATTCCAACAACAATTTTTTATATACATACAACATCATTATTAACGATAATTAATAATGATTTTCCATAGTATTCCCCGATTCATTAGTCTCTATGTATACCCATTGGAAAAATTTCATAAATTATTATATCTTATAGTGAATTTTTGAATAAACCAATAATGATCGTTCACACATAGAATACGGGGAAAATGTGTATAACCTCCATGTTTCTATAAATGATTATGGATATGTTATTATATTTTTTTATGAATTTTCACTCTAACATTTTATTTTTTCATTATATTATGACAATATTCTAGTAGAATATATCAATTCCATCCACCATGACTCTTATTTTATATCACAATTTGTTTCCTTTATAATTTTATTATTTATTTTTTAAAAAATTCAACTATCTAATTATTTATGTTTTTGGTTTCATGTAGGTTTTTAATTTTCTCTACTTGATGGGTTTTCATTTTATGTTATCCACAAGAGATATGTGTTGTAGAACTACTGGTTCTCAAGGGATTATTAAAAAGTAGACCTAGACCAATTAGTTGAGTTTGGAAAGGAATTATGTGTCAGTTCATAGGATATTTGGTTTTAGAGAAATCCATGGTTTACTTGTGTCAAACGTGATTCATAAAGTTCATAATAGATCATTTTGAAAAATATTTATATTTATGGACATTAGTGTGTATGCTTGGGATCAATAATTTTTAAGTGTTAATAAGAAAGGCTGATTTTGGTAATTTCCCCATGTGATGTAATTTTTTTTGTAAAATTTTATCATGTGGATAATTGTATGAAGAATCCTATGGAGAGGATCATCAAACCATCAATTGGAATGTGACGTTCACATTAGGAAGATGTTTTTAGATTTCTAAATATATGCATATATTGAGCATGATTAGTAGAGGGGTGACCATTTGTGTTTGGTTTCAGAGCCATGCTAGATTATGGTTTATTTTTTAGTGGTACGTTAAATATGTTCTCTTTTATCTGATAGGATATACAATCTTTTGAATGGGATTGGTGGTACGCATATGTACTCAAAATTTCAGTTGGGAGAGGTTTCATATTGATAATTGAGTCTAGAAATCATTGTTCATTACTACCATTTTTTTGGAATTTGGCGTGTTGTGGTGAGAAAAAGAATTGATGCAATGAATCCATTATGAGAAATTAGTGTTTTGGAATTATATATGTCATTTGAATGAGGATTCATGTGTGTGGTGGTTTGGGGGTGATCTACCCTGATTTTTCATAGAAAATCTACATTGACTAGATCCAAATTGTGCATAATGGATTCATGAAGATTCAAAATTGATAGTATGTAGTTGAATCATATTCATATAGTCCTAGTTATTCATAATTAATAAATCCAAATGTTTCATAGAGATGGTAATACAAATATAAGCTATCTGTTAATGACATGTATTATCACTACTCCGTGCTTCCATGGGAAATTTTGAATTTGATTAGTTTTGTATTGAATTTTTAGGAATTATTATTTTTTTTGGAATTATGAGAGTTTTAAAATTTCAATGAGATATTTTTTAGTCTTGTCATTCTATTTTTTTGGCGCATAATTGAATCAGGTGATGGTTTAAGGAGTTGGTCACAATTCTGGATGATGGTTTTGTTATTGGTCCTAGACCACAATACAATTAGGGGTGTTGAAAAATGTTATATTGTTGTGTAGAAATTGCACCATGGATGTGTAAACCACACCATGGTCCAATGAAATTTATATATAAATTTTTTATGGTAGTTTTTTATTACACTACACAATTAGCGTTAATACATGGAATTTTGGTAGTAAAAGGTAATAATGTAGAATCTATGGAGATCACTCGTAGATAATATATTTTCGATAGTGACAGTTATTCAATGTGGATTGATACATTATAGAATTTATTGGGGGGGGGGGTGGGTTTCCTCGAATCACCCTATAAAATTTACTTTCTCTACAATATATATGTATGTTATATGTTACACCCACAGAATTTATTTTAAAATAATATTATGTTTGAAAATCTTCTTTACAAAAACAACCGAGCCAAAAATGAACCATGAAATATTATATATTAAATAATAAGTTAGTTATCATGAATAGTAATAACCATATTATAAAAAATATTCATAATGGATTTAAATAATGCATACGTGTTGAATAATTAATAATAAAATCTGTACTAAATTTTTGTAATGATATTTTAAAAACCAATAATCTATTTTCTTCCTAAATGGATTTTATTGATTTAAAATCATGTATATTATATTAAATTAAAAAATAAATTTGAAATATTATTTGTTGAAATTAATATCATTTTTAAAATCTTCATGTCAATATTATATTAAGGTTAATTTTAATGATTTTTAAAAACATTTATTTTTTCCACAGTAAAAAAATACAACTTGTTTTGTAAAAACTACAATATCTTTTCATATAATAGTATATTTTTGAAATTAAAATCAATGTAATATATTCCTCTTTTAAATTTAATTAATATAATTAAATACATCTTAAAAATTATTATACATGATTTTAGTATAAGTCTATTTTTGGATTAGAAATACGTTTGTCTAAAATATGTTTTCTCTGTGAAATCTATTTTATATTATTAAAATATATTAAATTATATATTTTAATTATTTTAATAAAATATATTATATATTAAATAAAAAACTATTATTCATTTTAGAGTTTTCAAAATTTATGGAATGAATGTGAATCACGTTTTATACTTAAAAATGCACTGTACTAAAACTTGTTTTCATTATAGATTGTGCACTTATTTGAAATTAAATTAATTCAATTATATAAATTGAATCAAGTAAAATGGTTATTTAATTTTAATCAACATAATTAATATTATTTAATATCATCAACATCATTTTTTTGATAATGAATAATTACCATGATGAATATTTATCCCCTCGGCTATGGGTAAAATGTGTTAAAATGGTAATAAAAATGTAAAATGTTTTCGATATATCTTAATAAACAAACTCAAAACTCCTTAGTTGATTTTATTTATACTATAAACTTATAGAATTTTAATATGATTCACTTTTGAGTGAATTTTCCAAGAAGGTGACATAATATTAAATTCAGACATTAAAAAATACAAGTATTCCCCCACCAAAAATATAAATTAGAAACCCATTAAATAAATTATTCACACATATTGAGCAATTTATCTAAACCAAAACATAAAAAATATATCTCAACATACTATTAAATTTTATTGATGTTATGGTCTTCCTAAAATACTATCATCAGGGCCATTAAGTGGAGATCTAAAGGAGCTCTTTCAATGAAGAGGTAGTCATCTTAACCAAACGCTTTCACTTTTTTTATTCTTTTATAACCATAAATTATGCCATAATTCATAAAATATAATGAAACAAATATATACCATATAATTATATTTTATTATTTTTATGTACTAATATTTATCAATCTCTTTTTCCATTAAATGGGAAATAAAACCACCGCTTATTTGTACTGCAGGCTCCTACATCAAGAACAAAATATAGGTTTATTTATATCACCACATCACATGTATATGTAATATATGTGGATTTAAATATTTAACATGATATATATCATAATATTTTCCAATTAAAAAGATTAAATATTTCTTGACTCTTTTCTAATATATCCATTGAAAATGACAACATCACTCGTGCATATGTGTAAGCAACTACCTTCATGATGCGATACAATTCATTGTTATTTACCACCAGGAGTGTATGATTAGAAAAATTAATCTAATGAAAAAAAATTATAAAATGATGTTTATTTATTGGGTTATGAAAATATAACCAATTTAGAAAATTTTGATGATCTTCGAAGAATCATTCATGAGAAAACTATGTAGTTAACACGAGAAACAATTATAATAATAAATTATTATTAAAAAAATGAAACTATGTTACAAATATGTCGTACATAATATAATAAATATTAATATTTTTCTATTATATATGTATAATAAATTTATATTTATTAAAAATATATTAAAAACATATTCAACATTGTGCAAGCATCAGGTAAGAGGATTATTAACTCAATTCTTATTCATTGAGTTATAACACTACATCATTGATTTTGTTAAGGATTGATTTTTTGTGAAATGAAATAAGATTTATTATTTTGTACTTATAATTTCATTTTATATTAATAAAATTTAAACATAATTACGTCATTAATAAATTCACATGTTAAGGATACGACCATTACATAAAAATTTATCACATTTTCCACTCTATTGAGATATTTTCTATTATAAAACTATTTAATTTATTGTGGTTTATATACTACCTACAATAAACATATAACTTGAATATATAGTTATTCATGTATATTAAGGATTCTATGCATGCTTAATCTTTTACGGGGTAAAAATATAGTTATACAAAATAAGTAAAAATTTATTATATGATCGCATTTTGGGATATAAATTAATGTAATCATAAAATGTTTCCTTCAAAAAACCATATATTCTCATATATCAAGTATATATAATGAGTATACATGTTTTATTACATGTTTTCATATAAATTTATCATCAATCATGAAATTATCCATTTAATGTAAAATTAAAAATTATTTCACTTTTTATTATCTTTTATTTTTTAATTTTCATATATATTTTTCGAAATATGGTTTTATAAAATCCATTTTTATTTACATAAATGATTTATTTAGGAATGTAAATTTAATCTATTATTTCATTATATAGTTTTAATGTAATATTCGATGGTTTTTTCAAATGGGTCATTTTTTACTTTATTTATAAAAAATCAATAGGAATTACTTTTTTTAACATTTACGAAATTAATATATTTGACCACAACAAAAACATGTTTATTCTATTTATCTTATTATATTAGTTTTCTATATATTTAAAAAGAAAATATATTAATGAGAACATATTTTAAATCTTTTAATTCCATTTTATTCTATTCTTAAAAATATTTTACATTACTATAAAATATATATTTTTTGATTAATTTATGCACAAATATCATCCCTAGATTTATTTTTTGTCATGGACAATCTGATGGAACATTAAATTTCATGTGATCATATTTCATTAAAAATTTTCAATATACCTATTGTTTTTTTCATGTATATTATAATTTCTCAAAACATATACCATTTGAACATATATTGTTTTATTATGGAAGTTAATAGATTGATTAAGGAAATATTGATCTTTGGTATTATTTTATGAACATGTATATTTATTGATATGATATATTTTTTATAAATTATATTAAAATTTAAATATATTAGGAATAAATTAGACTTATAGTTACCATTGGGTAAAAATTATAGATATACCCTTGATGAATCAATATTAAATATAACGAAATCATATTAAATAACCTTATTAAATGGGTTTTTGGTGTATACATACAAATATATGAAAATATATTTTCATAATTTCATGAAAAAAAATATATCATTTTGAATTCAGTTATTATTAAACCTGAGATCATTACCTGAATATTATCCATGGAGGAATTAATAAATCAAATTTTCAATTAAATGGTATGGTTTTCAGTTTTTTACCTTCCAATATTAATTTTCCCATATTTACTCATGGAATTTTCTATTGTAAAAATCATACATTAATAATTTTAGATTACCCTTATTTCTTATTCCATTATTTATTATATGAGTAATGAATATATAAATTATATTCAAGGATAAAGAATATTTAACTTTACTATGTTTTGTATTTTATTTTAAATGTTAAATGGAAATCATATATGTTTATGAATCTACAGGACAACAAGACTGATCAATCCATGGTGATGTGATCCATTTTATCTTATTTCAAGGTAACTAAATAAACAACGACTAAAGGTTGATGGATTTGAGGTTCGTACAACAAGTTGTGAACTATAAAATTACACTATCAAGTGTCCCTGAGAGAGGGGTATTGTGCCATGACCATCCATGGCCCCAACAAAACATGAACCACCCCTGTTTTTTAACCCACTTTTCATTCCTTATCATATTTTTTCTTTGATGACGGTAAAAAATAGAGGCATATAACTCTCCCATATCATCCAATCAATTTACTCTAATGAATTTGATGATATATGGGTCTTTTTACACAATCCAAATTAATTTAATGATTCTCCCTTCTCCTTTATTATTATCACCTATTAGTTTTTTAAATATTATGGTTTCCTAGAAAAGGATTCATGTTAGGTTTCATCATGGTACGATCATGTTTGATCATTATTTTTTGGATTCGTTGTGTAGTGACATTAGGATTTTATATCTAAATATAGTCCCTTTGTTTATATGATAAAATGGGAAATTCCTTATGAATTATCCATGCCATTCCTAGATCTTTTATCCATGTAAGGATACTTGGTTATTTTTTGGTTATTATATATTATTTAATTAAATAGAATTATATATTAAAATATTTAATAAACAAATATAGGATACTTATATTGTGGGTTAGTGAATTTATTCTTGGTGAATTTTTTTAATGTTGAATGAGTCTGGGTTGATAATTTTTTCTTGATGGTAACCATGATATTGAGTTATATAGTCCTGTTATTTCTTATCAATATGAATTAAATAAATGTTATACTCGTGTGTGTACCATGGTATTTGTGTTTGGGACTTTTTTGATCATGGTCAGGTAAGTTCTAAATTTTCGGTTGGGATATGATAAATCATTCTTAGAGTTAAATATATATGTTAAAAATGTTTTTTTAATATTTAGAGGCCTTTTAACTATGCCATAAAAGGTACATTTTTTAATGGAACCCAGTGGTACCTATAGTAGTCATACCATGTGAAATTGATCGAGGCAGGATTGGGAATAGATTTCTTGAAATTGATGGGTTATATCATGTTTTAAATTCATTGGGTATGTATCATGTTTGATGTAGAGGTTTTTGAACCTTAAATGTAAGGCTACGTATGTAGCATGAAACCAATGAGAATACTTGGGTGGAGGATTATAATGTTATTAATGAGTTTATGGAAAAATGGTAAGTAATTTGGTTATTTATTTTTATGTTCTTGGTTTGATTGATATAGAAATTACTCACAATATATTTCCTTAGTGATAATTAAATATGGTTAGGTGAGGCAATAGTTTATATGTAAGTACACATCCATAAGAATTGCATATTATAGTGTTTTTGAACTAGATTTCACTTTCTTATAACTCTAATGATATTTTTAATTTAGATTTTTAGATAATTATAAAAAACGCATACATATAAAAACGATACTTAAAAAATGTACACTTATACACATAATATATTTTTTCTACTCACAAAACATTGTAAATAAAAAATTGTTTCCTTTCATGGTAAATTTTATAATTTTTAATCTTCACCACATATATATCTCTAATCATCCTCAAACCATATGAGAAATATTTGAAAAACATTTTATATGCACAAAAATCATAGTAATTGACATAAATGATGAAAATTTTGTGTATAATTAAAATCTTTAACATCCATTATAATCCTTTTCATAAAAACAGTCATTTTATTCGAAAAATTAATTCATTTTTTTCTTAAAAAAATGTATACTATATTTTTAAATAAAAATATGTTTATGAAAAATAAAGATAAATAATAGAGTATTTAATTATGTTAGTTGGAACATACTCATTATTCAACCCTTATTTGGACCCGTACAAATTAGAATAACCATTTTACTAACATCTTATAAAATTATCCTGAGAAAAAAGTCATTATCCAATGCATTAGAGAATTATCTAGGTCAAAAATTAATATAAGATATAATGAGATCATCTGTACAATATAATGATGTCAAACGATGATTAAATAACTTAAATGAACAATATCATGAATAAACCTGTTTAAATGATCTTATAATCCCATGTGAAAAACAATTTGTGATATAAAAATACCCATTTTTCATAAAAATCACATCCAAAATATAAAAAATAGCCACAAAATTAAGAATCCATTTTTTTGAAAATGATTTTTAAAACATATAAATTAATATTAAATTTATTTATGTTTTATGATGTAGATAAATGTTTCTTGTGCTGTATATGATTAAAAATTAATTCCTTCCATATTTATGTCAAAAAATTCAACAAGTAATTCACTTGAAAAATATAAAAAATTTTCCTATTAAAATGTTTTGTAAAAAAAAAAAATTTAAAAAAATTACATAAAATTATATGAATCTTATAACCCATATTTAAATCCTTTAAAAAATAAAATAATATGTAAAGGGTAGAAAAATTTAAATTTATGTGATTGTTTTTTAAAAATAATTTTTATAACAATGTCCCTTAACACCAGTTCAACTGATCATGTATGTTTTTTATATTACTAATAAATTAAAATAGGTTATTTATTTAATTTATTAAAACCCACTTATATTTTTATTGTTCATTTAATATTTCTCATTTCCATGAATTAAACAATTACATAAATATGTATCTTCACATCGGATGTTTTGATTATACTCGATTCATAACTCCAAAATGATATTTTTTTGTTGAACATGGTAAATGAGTTCAATATTCCATAATATATAGAATAATAATAATTAATAAATTATCAATTTTATATATCATTTATACATTTAATAATATTAAATAAACATGATTTGGATAAAAAAAATAAATTAAAATCATGGACACAGTATATTGTACATACGCATGAGTAATGATTCAATTTTTCAATGATCAATATTGAAAGAGGATAGGTACTACTGTATTTTTAAATAACAATAGTAATAATATAATTATTATCACATTACTCATTTTAATATTATTAAATATATATCATCCACGTGACATGATGCAAAATGAATCACATCACTTCATGGAGGTGATAATTAACACGTAAGCACAATGACATTTTAATTTTCCATGCAAGTAAAGAAAATAAAATAAATAATTTATCATCTATTAATGATGATAAATATGAAATAAATATAATATATAAACCATAACTACATAATTATATTCATAATTGAGATATGATGATGGAAAATGAATTACATCGGTTCGCAAGGCGGTACTGCAGAATATGCACTAAGGATAAATTAGATTCATACTTCATTGTAGTGGATATAGAAACATGTAATGATAATTAAATAATGAATTATATGTATATGATGGATATTTAAGTTATTATTTTTAAATTTTTTAATAAGGTTTTGTAGATGATGTAGAGGAATCAAAACAAAACATCTAGGAAATACATATACCATTTCTTTATAAAATATTCATGGATTAAAACCTTAAGACATATATTATTTGTATTATACCTAAATAATACCTCTATAATAGAGATAGGGATTATAGAACATAACATTATAAGGTATATTTGAAAAAAAATGGGTTTTATTTTTAACATATTGATAATAAGAGGATCCATTTTCAAATAGACGGGAGGGGCACTTTTGAAAATTTTCTATATATTAAGATACAATATGACTATTCTAGATGAAAATGATTCAAAATGGCCAATAAATGAACAATGAATGGATTTTTAGACCATTTATTATACCATTTCTGCTTATATAATATTTTATGGGATTTTTAAAAAATTCGTAAAATATAAATCCCACAAATTATATTTGTTTTCAATACTGATACTATTCATTATTTTTACTTTTAAAAAATTAAAATGATTAGTAAAATTATTAAAATTAATTTATTTAATAATAATTTCATGTTTATATATATTACTCATGGATCACCTTAAATATATCTAATTATTATTTAAAATATTATTAATTTTATTTATTTGATATTTTCAATAGTTGAATAATTACATCCTCATTGTTGTGAAAGCATTAAGGGTAATTTTTTTTAATAAAAAATATTATAATAATTAACATAAGTAAAATAACGTTATTATATTTAAAAATAATATTTATATTTGAACATAATAATTATAAGACACCTTATAGAAACTATTAACATTATTTAAAATAAGTGTGTGATATAGTTGATATTTCATGGAATAAAATACTATAAAGGTCATAATCTCATCCAAGTGGTCCAAAATAGTCTTAAATTAGAATATTGGATGACTATTTGAAACATATACTCATAATATAAATTTTAAATTTATTTTTGGGCAATTTTATAGCTCTTATCATTTTATTTTTAAGTAAAATTATCTGATTTAATCATCACCATGTTAATAAAAAATAATATGTTTACATTACATATTAACCAAAAAAAATGTTACTTAATGAAAAAAGTTATAACAACTGATTCAAAATATAAAATCCAGTTTTTTCAAAAATGAATTTATATGATTCATAATTTATTGAAAAATAAACTGACATTACAAAATATTAAACAATTTTTCTAAAAAATTGTTTTTTTAGATATAAAATATTTTATATACTAAATTAAAGTATAAAATACCTTTTAATCCCCATTATTGGATTATTTTAAATCAAATTAAATAATTAATATTAAAATATAATCTATAATATAATTTTATCTTCTAAATCCACCAAAATAAGATAATGTTTTCAATTAAAATGTGTATTTTAGTTTTATATATATATATAAATAATTTCAAAAAATTGCACAAAAACTATTTATAATATTATATTGAAATTATAAATTTAAAAAATAAATTTATTTTTTCAAATAAATTTTCTATAACATTGTGAAATTAAATTTTCCAATCATAAAAAAGATGAAAAACTCATTTTTAAAGAAAATATATTTTTTACGTATAAAATTTATTTACAAAAAATGTGTTATTAAGTAATATGAAATCCAAAATATACTAATATTAAATTTTGAAAATAAATTTATTTCATAAATTTATATTCCCTATTTTGATATTCCAATTTTATTTCTAGAATATAATGGAATTTTTTATATAATAATTAGTTTTTTTATATATGATAGATGTGGTATATCTTGTAGGCTATAGAACATACTGTTTATTTTCAAAATATTGGGAGGTTACATTATCCCCCGCCACCTTTTATGAAATTTAATCCTCATTATTTATACTTGGGACCGATAAATAGGGGTTTAAATTGAAAAACGAATTTTTAAAACCCAAATTTGTAACTTTTTAATAAAATATATACAAGATGATATAAAAAAGGGATGTATGAAGGTTATATAGAGTAAAAAATAATATTTTCTCATGATTGATAACTTAAGTAGGATGTGAAAACATGAATATGGATGAATAAATTAACAACTAAGGACTTATAGAGTGGGATAAATAACATGGTCCAGATACATGTAACCATCATAAAATTATAAATTTGTGAGGAGTTAATAGGCTGTTTATTTCTTGGTATATAAAGAAGATGGATAATTATATTTTTCAATATCATATTCCTTTTTTAAAAAAATTAATTTTACATATGTACAAATAATATAAGAAAATAATCATTATATGTAAGTAGTATATCATCCTTTGATAAATTTACCCAACAAACTAATCTTTTTTCTCTAAATGATGAGTATTCAAGATGAATTTCTCATGACATAAGTTCTAGAATCCTAATCTCATGGTCAAAATATACATAAATGATAAAAAATATTTTCCTCTTCTATATATAAATTAACCAATACAAAAAATTTAATATAAAATAATATAATTAAGGATAAATAAAAAAATTTCAAATGATGAAGAACTACTATAATATTTAAAATTTGACAGTATTATTAGAAGATCAATATTGATCATTCAATAATTAACTATACATAAATGCCTTCATTATATATTTCAGAATAATATTGTAATCCAAAAATAATTAGGATTTAATCACATAATATTCCATGATAAATTTAACAATTACATCCTAAAATTACATCAATAACTCTTATAGTCTCATAATGAATTGTAATTTCCCAAATAAAATAATCATCATGATAGGAAAAAAATTTCTATAATGATTCCAAATCAACAAAAACACACAATGAAATCATATATTCCCTCAATATATAATTTATCCATTATTCCTCAGATAATTTCCATAGTATTTTTTATTACACAATAATATGGGATGCACAAATTATAGAACAACTTCCAATAGAAAATTAATTACTTATTCACTAAATCATTATCCAATCATATTGTTATCTGTTTGATAAATAAAATATTACCGAAATCAGTATATTATTTCTCCATAAAATATTTTAACTAAAAATAAAATGTTATTCTAACAAAGATGTTTCCAAATAAATGTGAGATGATTCAACATTATTTCCCTTCAGTTCAATGTTCATACATCATGGCCTAACATGATGCAATAGATTGTTTATCGAATAGCGGGTTTTCTTATTTATTAATAAATAATAATTATAAAATATAATGATATTTTGGAAAATTTATCATAATAACTTTTAAACATTCAACCTTAATGAATTTTTTAAATATTAAATGTTATCTCATACCATTCATTTTTCATCCCAAAATGTAAAAACATGTATTACATAAAATATAAATGTCTCCAAAAATATACTTAGTCACCATAAAATTTCATGACATATAGATTCAGAAGGTGCTTCATAGATAGTGGGATTATGATCAAACATGAAATTGAAATCCCATCATGATATATATAACTCATATGATAATATCACATGAAAATGTCCTAATCTAATAAAATTATAAAAACCCACCTCTTTCACCAACTATAAGGTCCCGACATTAATAATAACATACTAGCGTATTTTTGAAATTTTTTTACATTAATTCCATCATGAGGAAATTTTTTATTATGTTTTTTAAAGAATTAGGAAAATATATTAAATAGAAAACCTATATATTACATGTGGACACTTATATTCATTATCCTTTTTCTCCACAAAAAAATATTTGAAATAATACGTGGATTCTTTTCAGATAAATCATAACAATATTCATCTTCACACAACTAGAAAATTAGGCTATATTCATGGTTTGGAACCGTGTCTATATTCCCACAAAACATGGATATAGGTTTTACCCACTGTTCATTGAACTGTGGCTGGTATTGTCGTGGATATAGGGCCAAACCTAGAGCCACAATAGTAAACCATGGCTACAACCATATTGCCATGGTTTTAACTGTGGTATAGTGGCTATAGGGTTGGCCGAATAGCCATAGTTATACCATACATTGTTTAATGTACTATGGCTATAGGATTTTAGCCACGGATTGAATACATGACTAAAACCCTTCCTATTTCATAAAAAAACCACCCCATGGACAACACCCCCCCCCCACACACACATATACATTTTCACCCCTTGAACCCCCTTTCACCCACCTAACCCCTCAGCTAGACCCCCTTGGATAGGATCCCCCCATCCCGCTACTGGACCCCCTAGAAAACAACCCCCTCCCACCCACCGCCCATGTTGGACCACCCTGGACAGCAGCATCCCCCCCCCCTACTAGACCCCCTTGAACAGATGCCCCCCACCATTGGACCCCCTGGATAGCAACCACCCCCTGGACAGTATCCCCCCTCCAGGACCCCCCTTGCACCACCCTTGCTGGACACACTCCCCCATTTAACCCCTATTGGAATCTCCCCCCTTACAAACCCTTTAGAACAGCCCCTCACCCCTCCCCATAGACACATCCCATGCACCCCATGTACACACCCTTTGCAGCCCCCTCACACACCCATTGCCACCCCTGCTGGACCCCATTGGATAGAAGCCACCCCCAAACACACACACATCCCTTGAACCCCCTTCCACACCCATTGTGACCCCTGCTGGACCCTCGTGGACAGTATCCCCCCACCCCCTGCTGGACCCCCCCCCCCCCATGGACAGCAGCCCCCACCCCCCTATTGGACCACGTAGACAGCATCCCCCACTACTGGACGCAGCCCCCCTGACAGTAGAAGCCCCCTACTGGACCCCCTGGACAGTATTTCCCCCTGATGGACCCCCTGGACAGCATCCCCTACATCGTAACAACCATATATTGTAGCCCCATGCTGGACCCCCATGCATCACACCAGCTGGTCACCTCCCCTTGCACCCATGTTGCCCCCCAGGAACCCCCTGGACAACCCCCCACCCCCCTAAGACACACACATCCCTTTCTCCCCTTGAACACACACCCTTTCACCCCCTTTCACACCCTTTCCCCCTACTGAACTTCCCTAGACAGTAGCCCACCAACGACCCTACTACACCCCCTGGACAGCTACCCCTGTCCCCCTGGATAGCTCCCCACCCCCCCACTGGACCCCCTTCACATAAGCCCCCCCAACTGGACACCCCCAGACAGCCCCTTGCTAAACCGAATCCCCCAATACATATCCCTTTCAAATATCCTAAGGGATCATTAGTTAAGAAGATTGACGAAGCAGGTGAGCTTCGGGATTTTCACTTAGATGTACCTACCAAATCATAACCTATATAGGTTACATTATCTATTGTTATTAGATTTGTTTCCCATGTGCCTTCAGATTTTGTATCCATAGTATATTTAAAATATTTCAGAGAAAGTATTATTTTTTATTTCAGTGGAATTTTGAGTTATCGGGAACCTCTTATTGTTGCATCTACATCTACTGATCCTCCTCCATTACCATTAGTTATTTCTGATTAGATCTAGTCTATAGTCAAATATTATCTCAATTTTTTTATAGGTGATGTGAAATCATCTAATTAGGTCTAATTTAGGTAGATTCTATAGAATGTGTTTTCATGGAATAGGTTGACTAGTTTAAATTGATGATAATTCTAATCAAGCTATTCATGGATGAGTAGATTTAACTAGTAGAATGGAGAGATGAGGAAATATTATTATAGGATTTTTCAATATTATGATTCCTTTCCTATATTTACCAAATACTTTAGTGTCTTCTAGATGGATGTCCAATGTGCAACAGTATAGTGGACTCCAATGTCTGCACTGCTACAACGGTCAAAGTTGGAACAGATTCTGAAAATTTGGACAGGGGGGCTTTGACACTTGGACCCCCACAGTAGGGGTGAGTTTCCCCTCCAACACCCAAGGATATCACTACGGAACTTGACAAGCAACAGTTGTGGCCAACAATCATTCGTCCCAACTGGATGGGGATACACCAATACAACAATCTACCTTGTTGCATCCCTTGATGTGAAAGAGGTTAAGAGTGCCCTTTTTTCACATAATCTTCAGAGTGTGGCTGGTCCAAATGTGTACAAAAATTTATTTGTTATGTTATTTTAGGACATAGTTCTTATTGAGATCCTTAACACTGTGAGGGACTTCTTTAACCATGCCACAATTCTGTATGGAATCAACTGCAATTTTGTTTCCCTGATTACAATGAAGGAAAATGCTGGGGATGTAAAGGATTTTAAACATACTTCTATTGGGAATACCATAAAAAAAGCATAACAAAATTTTTCTATGAGGTTGTGTCCCATTTCTCGTGGTGTTATCTATTCAAATCACCCCCCCCCCCAAACTTCTAATGGTCACCCCCTGGACAACCCCTAGACAGCCCACCAGCACCCTACCCTCTACCCTATAGACCCCCTCAAACCCCCCCCCCCCCCGGACTGTCCTTGGTCACCCCCACTTGATAGCCCATCCTAGACACCACACCTACACCCTCCCCCTACAATGCAGACCCCCCTAGACAGCCCTTGGACACCCCACCTGGATAGCCTCTCCTAGAAAATTCTATAACCATTAGTATGTTCACTTTATAATGAATGATTTCTAAATGAACAGTACCTAGAAACATTTCTATGAATTTTCATTCTCAAGCATAATCGTAATAATAGACTTCCACCACTTATAAATAGGACCCTCAAGTAGGATGGTCACGAAAGCAACCATAAGAGACTCATAAATCTAATTCTGGATAAAAATATCTTCAACAATTAGTACAAAAACTAATTCATCCTATGAATCATGTCACCCAGGAATTAATGTGGGGATACCATCTTGATTTAAGGGTTCATAAGTGTTTTTCATGATCAATTTATTCAAGGATTTTGATTCAGTTTGTTTGGAATAATTATGGGTTGCTTTTGATCAGCTCGGATTTCTTTATAAGTTCTCGTCTTGGGTTAAAATATCCGACACTACCATAATGTTCTCGGTGATCATTAATGGCACTTTACATGGATAATTTTAGTGGAAAAGTGGGATAAGGAAAGGAGATCTACTATGGTGTTGCCTTTTTGTGATTTTCATGTAGAGTTTCACGTGCATCCTTGAATGTAGAATTTTGGGGGCTAATGCTGTGGCTAGTGCGGCTAGAGTGGTCGGTGCGGGTGGGAAGGCCATGGGTAGGGGGATGGCTGGGGGATGGTGCAGGCTGCAAGAGGTGGGAAGGTGCTGGTTTGGGATGTATTGTAGGTGGCTGGGGGTGTTGGGGAAAGTGGCAGGGGCTGTTGCAGGTTGGGATGTAGGTGGCTCGGGGGATGTTGAGGGATAAAAATGGTGTTAGAGGCTATTTTTAGGTGGAAGAGGGATGTCATGAGTGTTCCGCAGGAGACTGAGGGTGGTGGCAGGTGTGGTACCTGGCGCGGGTTAGACGTCAGGTTTCTGGGGGCTTGTGCGCAATCAAATTCAGGTGGAATGGGGCTATAATGCTGGTGGAAGTGGACTGGTTGTAGGTGCTTGGTGAATAATATCTATGCAAACTATCCAGGGGTGTCGTCCTGGAGTAGGGACAAATCATTACATGACTGTGGTGCGACCGCGACATGACCGTGGCATGACTGCAGTGTGATTGCAGCATGACTGCAGTGTGTTGGCCTAGTCTAGAGACATCTTCAGGGAAAAATCATCTGGCCAGGAGTGAATGGAGTGGGAGGAGGCAGGGAAACATTTTGGTCATCGCCCTGCCATCAGAAATTGTGATTAGTCAGTCTCAATATTGATCATAAATCACATCAAATACTTTCACTATGAACTACTGTGGGGTGTCATCTTGTTGCAGTGCCAAATTACAGAATTACAGTGGTGTGACCACGACATGACTGAGGAATGACCACGACGTGATGTTGACGTGCTAGCCCGGTCTAGCAGCATCCATGGGGAAACATCTTCTGGCCAGGAGCGAAGGAAGAGGGAGGAGTAGGGGCAATATTCTAGCTGTCTCCATGCAGATAGAAATTGTGATTAGTCAGTCTCAACATTGATCATATGACGCATGGAATACTATCACAGTGAACTATTGTGGGTGTTGTCCTACTTTAGGCCAAGTCATGGTGTGACTACAGTGTGACAACAATGTGACCGCAACATGGCTGCGACGTGACTGCATCATGACCATGGCATGTTGGCCCGGTCCAGTGACATTCGACCAGCATCATCTTCACTCTAGGAGCGATGGGAGTGGGAGGAGGAGGGAAAACATTCCTGTCATCTCCCCACCAGCAGAAATTGTGATTATTTATTATCAAAATTGATCAAAAGTATCATTAAATACTATCACTGTGAACCTCTGTGAGATGTCTTCCTAGAGCAGGGCCATATCACGACAATACTGTGGCCAGACCGCAGCATGACCGTGGCGTGACCACAACGTGTTAGCCCAATCTAGTGACATTTGCAGGGGAGCATCTTCCGGCCAGGAGCAAAAGGATTCGGTGGAGGCGGGGCAACATTCTGACAATCACACTGCTGGTCGATGATAGAACAAATCAACAATTTATAATTCTATAACTAGGGATCTACAGAGAAGTTTGTAATCAGAGGCACAATGACGCAACGTATAAAGGGAAACAAAATGATAGAAATGAGTCATACACCCTAAAAAACCATTTACAAATTCATTCACATTTCCTAAATATAGAAATTTTATTAATAATATTCATAGAGTGAAAAGGAATGTTTCGTGGTCAAGGTATATGCCTACTCGGGAAATGTCATGTGTGTTAAACGAGTATGATAAGCCAATTTATATTATTTAAAGAATACAAAAACTAACTTTCCATAAACAACACACCAACATCAGTCATATAAAATAATGAATCTAAATCTATACAAGATACAAATAACTATTTGTACTCATTGGTTTAGAAGACAATGCACATCCGTTGCAGGGGTTGTATTATAAAATCATGGAATTTATTTACAAAAAAATTAATTTTATTATATTTTACATTTTTTTTCAACTCATTTGCACAAATCAAAGGAAATTATTTAAGCAACTAGATTATCATAACTATCACTGTGAGTTTTAACTGACATCACACCTCCGTTGGAGAAGTTTCATTATTAAAACATGACTTTATTCGTCAAATGAAACAATTATATTAAAAAGAAAATATTCAAGATATGAAATTGAATATAATTAAGCAGAATTATGAAAGAAGATAAATTCAATTTAATGAATTCTTAAATTAGTGAGGCTAGAAGAGGGATCCTACATCATGGTGGAACAAAACTGTCCACTTAGGCTCTTGGATCATTCTAACTAAAAGTTTCTGCTCCCCGATTGGGTATACGCACCTTCACACACTAGAAAGGACGCCTAGCCCCTATGAACACAATATCATGTCCATGAGCATGTTCAAGGGGATCCTGGAACATATAGTTATATGCATATACCAGTATCCACTCACCTGTTTATGCATATATATATATATATATATATATATATATATATATATATGGGCACACATATCCTCAAATGTGCATAATCGCTGCCTTGATTGACTATACACATTATAGGGGAACCCACATACATATACATTCATACCTATGCACATGCAGGTGAGTCTCTCGTAACATGGCTACTCGAAACCAATGAGGAGGGATCAAAACACTACAAAAAGGATATTAGGAAAATTAAAACACATAAAGAATGCTACATAACCAGTGAGAAGCCAACCAACAACATTAAAGCCTTACATCAATTGGGAGAACCAAATCCACCTAAACCATCATGAAATGATCCAATTGCCTACTGAATACATTATATGGTGTCAAAAAAACTAAAACCCCAAAATACCGGAGGTACGAGACAATTAGTAACCATATAATCTTACCTCGGTTCAAAGATGGAGGACTCAATCAATCTGGACCCCAAATTCCCCACTTCAAAGAATATAATTACCCTTTGTCAACAGAAAAAAGTAAAAGACCTAAGTGGCCAATGTGATAATGAAAATATAATAAAATAAAAACTAAACTAAAACATAAATGACTCTTGTGAATTTTCATGTCAATGCCCAATGTATAAGAACTACAATGCCCCATGGGTCATATCATGATCCCGCAAGCAAGGGGGAAATAGATCCATGTTTCCAAATGATACTATCAAATAGAATATTCTTATTAGTTAATAATTATTCTTCCAAATAATGGTATATAATTAGTTTGGCTCGAGTTATAGATTAATTTGGATTTTTTTCATACAAGTTCTTATCCCACCTGATAATAAAAGTTTAATAGAGGACACAATTTCAATACAAATAGAATATAACATAAAAAATGGATCCACACCTATAATGAATATTGAACATGATATGAAATAATTTTTGATCATATATTCTGATTAGTTATAAAAGGATAAAACAAAAAACAAAAACATTGAGAGTTCTATAATTGCTAAGTGAATATGCAATTTTTAAAAAATAAAAATCATTTGAAAGAAGTGAAATACATGTTTCCTCAATATAAATGTTTAGAATGTGAGAAATAATAATTAAAAAAGAATATAAAACACTTTTGAGATAGAATGAAATGTTCTCCAATGTTGAGAAAAAATACTAATAACATAGAAGTTGATAAAACCATCATTTTACCATACATGTTGATATAAAAGAATACTCAAATGGAAATGGAACATAACACTCATTACCAATTCCTGTAATATCTCTCATATTTGATGGGATACTGGAAATATGTGAATTATAAAATTAGAAGTGATTACATTATCAAGGAGAATAAATAATTCTATGTGTGGTGTAACCATTCAAGGTAATATATAACGATGCGTCAAGAACAAACAAGATCAAAACCCCTAACAAAACACAAAAACATGACAAATAATTTGAAATATGACATATTATTTAATTCATTAAAATCACAATTTCCCATTCTTCATATTCAATTATGTCAAATATCAGTTCTTGTTAATACGACATTGTGACTTTTCAAATTTCATTCCAATTATACAGGTGCATGCTACATTATCAATTCAGGTTTCAATTGAGTAAATTCCAATTCACATAGTGATTATTACAAATTATAATTCACATGTCATGAGATGAAAAAATTCAATTAAAATTAAATTAATTCCTTATTCTATTTCATATTCTAGGTATAAAGAAATAGACTCATTCCATCCATGCTCTAACACTGGGTTATAGATAAGAACACATATTTTGTCCCCAAAGGATCATGGTCATCATCACCAATTGACCCAACATGATATTTGGAATGTCCAACAGTGAGTATTTTTTAAATTTCCATGGATTCTAAATAGATTATTTCATAGACACATCATGATGACACTATCATACATGTTGAATATACTATAGAACCAATGAAGACATGAGGGAGATTTTTCAAATCCCTCACATGAATAAAAATAATATTAATATGAAAATATAAAATATTGATGAATGTAATCCACCATAATCCAATATGGAATATGATAAATACACCACATCAAGTCCATTAGAAGAATATCAAAGTGGAAAATAAAAGGAATTCAGCAATTTCGAGCAGAACACAATGAATCTAGATGTTTGAATCGATGAATGTATTGAGAGATCTATGATTCAAGGAATCATAAAAATAAGGTAGACATGAATTAGAGTTTAAATCTTGGAGAGATCCATTCTGAAGAATGTGAGATATAGATAGAGTAAGTGAGCTGGCCTTTTAGGGTTCATGCTCGAGAGGTAGGGTTGGAGGAGAGATCTCGTCGGAAGAGGAGATCTCGTTTAGTGGAGAGATCAGTTCGAGGAGAGATTTTGTTCAATAGAGGAAGTGAGCTCGCTGGTTCGTGCTCTAGATGTATGGTTCAATGGAGAGATCTGTTTAATGATGTGCAGAGAGATCTATTCATGGGTTAGCTACTATTATTTGGGGGATTTTCCCAATGGTTTCTTAAACCATAGTGAAATATTATTTGGGGGGGGGGGTTCCCTATGATTTCTAAAAACCGTAGGAAAATATTGTCTAATGTAACATATTCCCGATAGTTTAATGAAACGGTTGGGAAAACACATAAAATTATTAATTTAACCAATAGTTTTTTTAATCCATTAGAATGTAGGTGTTGGTATATGTGGGATTTCCACAACTGAATGTAATTTAAAATATCATATTGAATCTAGCTATGTAAAAATATATTCATGCAATGTGGTTGTGGAATTTACCCACCCAAAGGAGGACAGATTGCATGATCCAAATCTATATTTATAATCTATCATTTAAAAAAGTTGACATAATGGAGTGGATTTTTAAAATAAAAGGTCTTGAAGTCGTACCAATAACAACTAATGGAATCATACAAAATATAATTTGTAGCTACTAATATAAAGTTGTTATTTCGTGAAAGAAATCTATTATAAAAAGGAGGTTATATTTCTAGAAACCTAATCATGATGAAATGGGGTAGTTAGTGATGGATTATAATGGTTATTCAACATTATATAACATTAATGAAACATGTAGAGACTAACTACACCCCCTTGCATAACTACCCCACTTCACCACCCCTCCCCCTGACCTGTAGACCCCCTACCACCTACCCTGTAGAACTCTCCACCCCACCCTGCCACCTCCAACCACTCCCTCCCCCACCCCTACCTTACAGACCTCCACACTACCCTGCAGACATACCCCTCAACCTGCCCTGTAGACATCCCCCTGCCCCTTACCCCTACAACCAGCCCCCCTCCACCCACACTGGCCCCTGCCCCTCCACCCAGCCCCATAGCCTGCACAGTCACCCTGCACCTCCCTGTACCCCTAGCCCACCTAGCCTGCACCAGCCCACTTAGACTGCATGACCCCTATCCTGCACCATCCCCCTAGCCTGCACACCCCCCTGTGAGTAAAAAAATATTTGGAGAGGCCCGTGGTGTCTCAAATGAGAGGAGTAAGTATTATAATGGAAAACATAAATTCAATAATGTCAAACAAGATATATAACAATTATCTACCACAAGAGTATCCTTATATATATGCTCAAATTCATAAGCATGGGATATGTTTTGTTTTAGGTTCTATGCATATCATGCATCCATATCCAAAAAATGGAATGTCATGCGATAAAATACGCACAAGAAATCCAGTTCTTGTGAAGAAATTGAGAAAATAATACCTCATAGAGATATATACATGATGAGTTATACTAGTAAAAGGAATAGAAGAATGCCTAGGGAGGAAGCTGTTTCAAAAGGACCATCATCATTTGTGAAATAATATTGGAAAAATGAGGTCTAATGGAAATGAACTGCAAAAGCCTATACATAAAAGAAGAGCACAATTGTTATCGAACAAAAGGTAAAAATTTAGTATTGAGTTTAAATTTATTTTAATTACCTGTAAATTTTGTCAAGGAATATGATTCATAATTGTGACTTATAGGCATCCTCATATACCAAAAAAGAATAGGTGAAAAAAATGACTAAAATTATTCAGTATACATGTTGAAAATTCAATATGCATAAACAAATGGATGGATTTGTGTACTATAGGAGAATCTATTAATCCATTATACATGGTGTTGTCGAGGGGTAGAGTAGGTTTGGCACTTGCAGGGATCACTAATGTCCCTTATATAGTGAAAGTATAATTTTATGAGGCTTGGTAGGATAGGTAATTGATTTGTTAGAAGAAGTTAAATGGGGCTCAATAACCACACGAGGTTTTATCCTACTCAGACCCCCTGCCCCTACACCTGCACAACCCCCCCCCCCCCCTTCAGACCCCCTTTCCCCCTGCAAACCATCTTGGACACCCCATCCACCTACCAGTCCCCCCATGCAGGGTCATTTATATTTATTTTTTAATGTGGAACCATGGATTATAGATCATCCCTGAGCATTTTCCTGGTGGGTATGATTTATTTCTACTCATAGTGGTTAACTAGTGTATTGATAACCCTCCCCTGCATAATTTCCTCAAGGGAATGGGGGTGAGGGCGATAATAGTCATTACATTAGAACAGAGGTATGAAAATTCAATGTTTGGTTGATCACGGGTTTTAGTAGAATCATGTGAACTTATTCTACCCCTATAACTATTAGATGTTGTTGGGGAACCTCACCAATCAAATCCATTTCTTGTAGTTCCATAAGATAATTGGAATAAAAATTTGAGTATTTTTAATTATTTTGATGACTAATATTCCCTATGTCACTTGTTATATAATTTTTTAAGGAAAAAAATTATTAATGGGTTCACCAATCCTTGAAGTTGATGCCCAATGATTCCAATCCATTATAGGCTAGTCACCAGAGGTATTTTAGGCTCATCCCATAACGAACTCAAGGCTCATCACGTAAGGAATACAATGATCATCACATGATGAAGTATGATATTATGTTGAATTGGGAAAGTTGAATCATCCTATTTTTATCAAATAATAAATCTTATATATTTAAATAATGCATGTACTGACATCACTATAAGTATAAGATTAAATCACCAGTAAAATGGATCCCAATGACATCAAGAGAATTATTTCATATGTTTTAACCAATGATTCAGATTCCTAAAACATGTGTAGTCAAACATCATTGATCCATATTCATACTTAAACAATATTCTATTATAATGGATTATATATGATAATAATTTCAACCTAGAACCAAGCCCACATTTATTCAACATTATGCTAGATGACAATATTGGGACCCAGAATCTTTTCACCTTAAACTATTTTTATATAATACAAAAATTTATTTTTCATGGACATATCTTCTTTAAATTGTGTCATATTTGTATGAAATTCCTCTATCCTTTCCTACGGTGTAACTGTAGGTATTGAAAATGATATTATATCATTGATCATATGAATTCCTCATAATATTCCACTGGGAAACATCTTATTAGGTCTTCCAACACTAGTAGTCAAACATGTGGAGTCTTCACCAATCCGTATAAAAATATCATGAGGATGAAACTCCTTCATAGTTATAATAATTTTGGGACATAATTATTTTCCGCCTTTAAATTTTAAGGATAATATGACATGAAAGGATATCTACGAATCTTATTTTTTTATACACCCATCAGACTGGTTTCTCCAATACCCCATTAGTATAGTATTCAACCACAACATGGAATAACACCATGAAAATTTATTTGGACCAGTCTAATGATGAAATTAAATTTCTATATCAGAAAAATCATGCATCATCATTTTCCACATTTAATAATGGAAAAATGTGTTATGTTACCTCTAAATATTGATTTGAGGTAAAGTTGTATCGTATTTTAAATGACCAAATTATCATGAGAACCTTTAATGATAAAAAGGATCAAAAATTGTTAATACATCTATAAAATCAGACAAAATCATGTCTCACAAAATGATAATGTATGAAATTTATCATGAATTCCCTCTATAATTATCTCCCACTACACCAAAATGTGTTGAATAAGGAATGAATCCACAATGGGAAACATCCTTTAACAAATATATAGGACAATCAAGTCATTAATTGAAAAACAACAAGACCATCTACTATAGCATCATAGTTCACTCCACACCCAGTATTAGTTTCAGATTCATGAAAGAACCAAATAAATCAATGAGATATTCAAATACCTTGATGATTGGGCATGGGGATCTCGACCTCAGCCTCCAGGTTGTTGAGGTTTGTGTGGGAGAGCCATATTGAAGGAAGGGAAGAGGTGGGGAGGCCACTCGGAGCTAATTCGCTGGAGGAGGATCGTGGGGAGGTGGTTTACGGCGAAGTGTTTTCAATGTAATTGAGGTCTGTTGGTGAGGAGGCATCATGGAGGAGGCATTAGGGAGGAATCGGGAAGGAAGAGAGGAGGTGGGGAGGACGGTCAGAGTAACTTCTCTGATTGAGAAGGGTCGCAGATAGGAGGTGTCGGGGAGGGCGTCAGGCTTTTGAGGGGTATTGTGGAGGATAGGTCGAGCTAAAGGAAGAATAAATGAATGATTTGAGGTATTCAGCCACAGAGGCATGTCTAATAGTGGGGGTGTAGCCATGGATTTTTTTAATCTGTTACTTTATAGGTGTGTCTATATTCAAATTTCCTAGTAGAGTCACCACATACTTTTCCTTAATTCTCCTTAGATCCTATTGAAGATATTTTAAAAATATGGGAACAGGGAAAAAGTATTACAATGGGACATTAACGAATAAAACCATTAGTTTGGTGAAAAAAATGAAAAACATTGAATTTTTTTCCTGAAAATATTTCCTTTTAGTCTGGACGGAGACACATTTTTCGATGTAAAAAAAATTAGTTAACTTTTTGAAATCAAAATATTTGATGGAAAATTCATTATTAAGAATTGTAAATTCATTTAGTTTTCTCGACACATAATCATCATATAACCCTTACATAACACATACCGATTTGAATATCCATATTAATGAATTCAAATTTAAATTATTCGATGAACAAAAATAATTCCTCAATTAATTGGTGAACAATATATGTTAACCCATCATAAAATCTATAATGATCTCACTCATGAGATGTAATGGGGATAAACCCTTTTTAATCAATATACAAGGACCAAATCATGAACAAAACACTTAGAAATAACTTTTAAACCCATGTTCAAAACACATTCAGATATCATAAAATCATTTTTACTAAAAAAAATTAAAATATTAAAAATATACATATAATAATTAAATAAAACTCATTGAAATCATTACTGAATAATTTAAAATTAATCATCAAATAATTATTTCGTCATGATGGTGGGAAAATAACTAATGTTATATGTGTTAAAAAAATTCCATTTATATTATTATTGGAAAAGTCATAAACATTCTCATTTTAAAATGACAAAATAAAACTACATTAAACACGATTTTAAATAAAATAATGTGTAAAGTTGAATTTGAAGAATTATATAATAATACTAAAAAACATATGTAAATAATTTTAAAAAAATTCATGTCAACATGGGAAAAAGTGTGTATTAATAGAAAATTTTTAAAATATAAATTTTAAAATAATGTTCATTACCACAAGTCCAACACATCAAGTATAATATTTGTATCCCTAGATAATAAATCATTTTTAATAATTTAAAATATTTTTTATCCTATTCTGGTTTATTATTAATTTTATATAACTTATTTCCATGTTATATAATGTTACGTAATTATGTATGATCAGGTTAGGAGTTTTGATGATATTTGGTTTATAAATTTATCAAGTATTTTGTATGTTGACTATAGTAAAATATTTCATTATTCCATCATATAAATAAATAGAAATTATTACATAATACAAATTTTCATATATCATATGTAATTTTAATTATATATACTAAATATGGTTATGAAAAATGATCATTGTTATAATAATGGAGATGGTAGGCCATACATATGCATGAGTGACATTTTATTTTTAAAGGAACATTATTGAAAGAAGGTAAGAATTGTTTTATATTTCCATGATGTTCATAATATAAATCAATCAATTAATTTTTTATTCCTGATTAATAGAGTACAATATTTAAAAAGTACTTATAGATAGGCCTACATGAGAAAAAAATCAATGAGGTCTAAAATATTCAATACTATGATAATTTCCTCTAATGATGTTAACACCTTCCAGCCCAAAGATATTGAAAAATAAAATCAAAAAAATTTCTTAACCAGGATATCAATCGATGATATGTAAGTCATTGCTATATTTCCTTCTTGACATGTATGAAAAACCATAATATTAACACCAATGAGGCTCTTGAAATTAAAAATTATATATTATATAGACCAAGAAATCATAAATTTATCCAGAATGGCATTATATATGATAATATAATCTGTTTCTACTTCAGAGATCACCAAATTCTTTTGCATATATATACTTAAGCCAGTTAGCATAGCCATTTCATCTGCATAAAGAGAATATTCCTGACCAAATCTAATAGAGATGGCCATTATAGATGATCTGTCAATATCATGGACAATACCACCATTGCCAATCAGACCAGAAACACACGAACACTCACAATTAAATTTCAATCCCCTTGATGGAGGCTGCCAAAACACCCATATAGAAGATTGAAAAATATACCGCAGAAAAAATAGATGAGGAATAAGAATCAATATACATAAGAAGAATCCAATTTCCAATTACCTAAGTCCCTTAAAATATCAATCAGATGATTTTTAATTCTTCATATAATCACTTGAAAAATTGAAACCAGAGCAACAATGATACACTTATTTCTTACCTTCCACAAGCACCAGCATCCCACATGGAATAACACTGTATGTTCTGTTCTTCCAATACCTGTCACCGCTTTTCCATAAAACAAACGATCAAGGAAGGTATGATCCAACATAGCTGTATATGAGAATGTTTTGAATTCACCAAAATAATCACAAAATTAGTTAGCTCATTCTCTATCAATGATAAGATGTTTCAAACACTCTTCTTTATAAGTTTTTCAGCTAACGCATCTGAAAACAAGATAAATTCCACACCTTTTAAAATTATATTCTATAGATACAACTCCATTCCTTATCCCCAAAGTTATGAAATTAAATTTTTTTGGAATAATCATAACCCAAATATTATTGTTACAATGATCCAACTAATTCTTAATGGTAATAATCCTTTTGTAGTCTCTAGACATAAAGGATCCCAGAGACGAAGGAGTAAATATACACAATTCTAGACTTGATAAAACACAAAGAGATTGAAAATATATTATTGATCCCTATCCAAAACATCATTAGTAAAATTAATGAATTTATAGGATTCCTTAAATTACATAAACATAGCAGGAATACTTGGATAACCAATAATCATTCCACTCCAGTTGTGATTCTGGAACATAATACCACCCTTTCCATCTAGTCAGCATGAATAGGGTCTAAAGAAATCCACAATGGGACTAATTTCAATCCAGAATGGATAACCATTTTTATACAATGATTCTATTATACCCACTTAATTACCATTAATTGTTCAAACCCTTAAAGTATGGTATTCCAGAATTTTCCATGGTAATTTTTCATGCATACACTTAAGAGTAACATCGAGGTTGTAGAAATCGACTCCACTATCCTCGACATGTTGAGATATCCTCTCCACAGTGACCAATTTCTTCTTATCCTTAGACTTAGGATACCATATGAAATTATCAAGAATTCTGTTAATAATATTGATCACCCCAGTTAGAACATTATGAGAAGATTGAGCATTAACAACATTGTCCATAAAAACAACTATTGATCAATGTAATTCTCCCACAAAATGAGAGATAATTATTATTCTAGTTAATAACCCAAAACATAATCATGATGATGGAATTATCAAAATCACAAATGATAATTCATCCGAATTATAGAGGATCCCCTAAATAATGCATAAGAAAGGCACCTTGCCACATATCCAAAATGTGGACAATGGTGGGAAAATGACTTATATTACAACAACTTGGAACACTGAAGAAAAACTATTTTTATTAATAACTTGTACACTCAAAAGACAATACTCATACAAAACATTTTTCAACCCTCAAAGCGATCTACTTGATGTATTCATAAAAATAATACTATCATCAGCAAACATAAGATGAGATATCAAAGGATAACCTATCTTAGACTGATATGGAAAAATAACAAAATTACTTGTGCTTCTAGGAATAATCTTGCTGAGAACATCTTGAAAAATGATGAATAAACATGGAGATAATTGATACACCTACCATATTCAACTAGTAGATTTAATGAAACCATAGGTATTACCCAAAAAGGATACTTCCAGCTGAGAAGAGAAAAGTTGTGAAAAATTAAATCTGAGTTCCAAGGAAAATAACCATACATGATAACACATTGTTAATAAAACTCCATTCCACATAATCATAGTATTTATTCATAAAAATTTTAATGACCATATTTGACCCCTATTTTTATAGATTAATTTCACTAAACATTTCCTGAGCCAATGCTATATCTCACTGAATAAAACATCCCATAAAAAATATTTTTTGTTCAAGATATATCCACTGTGGAATGTTATATGAGAGATGAGTATTGATAATACTGCCCCAAATATTATAAGTAGTATTGAACATAATAATATTATTATAATGAAGAATATAAGTGTCATTATTGGTAATAGGAATAACTATCATAGTGGTGGCACATGCATCAAAATGAAGCTGTCCTTCTTTTAAAAAATTATTAGATCACATCAATAATATCATTCGTGATAATCATCCATGAGGATCTATAGGAAGATGCAGGGAAACTGTCTCAAACAACATCAAAATCTGTATTGAGATTCATCATGACCTCAAAGATCCCTTTTTCCAATCTAGGGATCCCATTTCATTATTTTAACTTATTGAACCATAGGTGGAAATAACATCAAAAATATTTCGGGACTCCCGTGGATAAACATTGGGCATCATGTCAATTACCCCATCATGGAGATATCTTAAATAATTGTTTTCAAAAGACACCCTAGTATCACTATCCTAGGTAAAATAACTATCCTCATGTAAGATATAATGTATATAATTATTTTCCACTCCTTAATAAATGCGTGAATGTATGCAGGGTTTCTATCTCCTTTTTTCAATGGAATAATACTTTCTTTATATCTGGATAAACTTTCAAATCTATGAAACATATCTCCCAAATGTTTTTTCTTGTGATAACAATCCTCAAACACCCGAACATCCCAAAAATCCTCTATATTATGTTAAAGAAAATCTACCTCTTTCATAATATCATGTATGACTTTATCCAGTGAAGGACGATCATTCAACCATGCCAGTAAACTATTTTTTAAAATCTATGCTTATTCTGAACAACATTCCGTGTGTGACCTTATAGATTATTTTCCAAAGACATTAATACCACTTCATGAAAGACCATGTCATTATTCTAATATCAAAAATATATTAATATATCATTATTATCATTCATGGGAGATACAGTGATCAATAATGGATAATGATCAGAAATGCATCTTACTAAATGGTCCAAATTAACATTGGAATATCTGGATAAAAAATGTATGTTTCAAAAACATCTATCCAGGTGACACCACAATCTACAATCACCTTACTGATTTTTACATAATAATAAAAATTTATCTCTATGAAACATGAGATCCATTAGACATTTTCTTGCCATTAATTGTGTAAAATCATTTGTATCCTATCTCTGAAAATGTCCTCTTCCCTTATTCCCATTAGGATCCGCAGTAATATTAAACTCACATACAATAAACCATGGAAGGTAATACAGATCAAACCAATTAACCTATAAAATAATAAAAATCATTGTTGAGGATCACAACTCATATAAACAATAGATAAAAAAGAAAAAATGATAATTAGAATTCACCTTTATTTTAATAAATTTATCAAATTCAAGAATTTGATCCATAATGAAGCTTTTATTCTAGAAAATCCATATATAAATATTAAACATATATTCATGCTTGAATCCATGCATCTTGATTATTATGGAAAAATTATCAATAATTATTTTTTTCTTTTTATGCTCAAGAATACCAACCATAGCAATTTTATGTTTATCTAAAACAGAAGATAGCATATATATTTTGACTTGGGTTCCAATTACCCGAGCATTCCTTATGAAAAATGGAAACATTAATAAACTACTGTTCTGGGATTGGCCCTAGAACTTATTGCATTTTCATAATGGGAGATACACCTCACCATTCATGATATAGGCCAAGATATGATAAAAACATTATTAGCATTAGAAGGATATCCTACTAGAGATATTTTTAAATTAATTTCAAGAAATTGATTGACTTCATCTACTTATACAAGTGAAATGTAATCCTTCCTCAATCCAAAATCAATGGGATTAGAAGAATTGTAATTAAATATTAAACCAGCTGTTGAAAATGCCATATTTTGTGTATTATCATTATTTCTAGAACCATTTTGGAATTCGTAATATGATAATAATAGAGGCCATTACAACCTGGCATGAAATATTTAAAACAATAAAAAATCATAAATATGTAGATATCATGCTTTTTCAAAACAAAAGAAAAACTATCACCATCCTTAATAAAGGTCAATGGATTTGTTTACAAAGGAACAATATCCCAACAAGACACTTCAGAATATGGTAATTGTTCATTCAAAAGAATTATATCTTCAAGAACTTGTTTCGTTCAAACATTGCTTCAGAAGAATCACAACATGTTGATGCCAATTGATCCTTATCAATCCCCACATCATGAACATGCCATTGACGTCTCCACTGACGGATTCTACGACAAACATAAAAAAAATTACCCAAAAGGGAACAATTGGAACAAAATCTCAGAAAAATGGGATACAAAATTTCATGATTCATAGAGAATGTATCTTTCACATGAAGAATAATCATTTCGAGAATTGGATGTGAAATATCCACCTCTACATATATTCGAGAAACTATAGTATCCATGCATGACTTGGTACTAAAATATGAATATATGTAAACACTTATAGAATCTCCAATCATCTTTATGAATCCTTAAATCTCGATAGGGAGAGAAATACTTGATTGATTGACATAGACTACCGCCATCAAATTCTCCTTACCATGATGAGCATCTAAGGACCTCTAGATAAGCTAAAATTCCATCATCCAATAGAACAAGGGAAAAACACCACACCTGACTAAAATATCCCCATGAACCAAGGATAATACAAATATATTGTCTTTGAATCAGTGAAAATTTCACTGTAAATTGATGATCCCATTAATCTACAATCTGTTGGGAAATAAAACAAGATGGTCTCACACACACCAAAAGAGAAACCCACGTCTATCGTAAACAAATCAATGCCTATTCAAAGGCTGACAGAGGGATATCCATAAAAAAATAAGATCCATCATGAACATTATATTTTTACACTATAGAAATTTCTAGAATCCATGTTATAGAAGGAGGATTAGAGTCGCAGAGACCATCACTTAATGATTTTGGGAACATCGCACTTGAAGAACCAGGAACCTTTCTATCACTAGTGTTTTCAATCAATCTCCCTATAGTTCTTCATGTTCATAATACCATTAATATAATATGAATCATTTTAAAATTATTATATATATCTTTTATGTTTTTTTATTTTGAAAAACAAATCACATCGCTCCATGGATGTGATAATTCACACGTACGCACGAATGACATTTTAATTTTTCTATGCACGGAATGATAAGATTGTAAATGCTATAATATAATTTAAAATTGATAAATATGAAATTAATAACACATATAGAACTTAATTACACCATTATAACTTTTATTGAGACATGGTGAGAGTATATGAATAAAATCTCTTCACGGGGAAATAGTCCACATTATACATAAATGATGAATTATATTCCCATTTCATGGTAGGGTAAATTGATATCAGCCTTTCAATTAAAATTCTAAAATCATTGTATGGAGAGAAAATTATTTATTATTTTATAATCTTTTAAAAAAATTGATGGTTGGGGAAGATGAAAATTACAAAAACATACATATAAAACATATTTATCTTGTTTGGAAAAACTAATTTTCTTAAAACCTTAACACATATGATAATGATATTATGCCTACGAAGACCAATATAATGAGGGGCCTGTAATGCCCCAGCCCTAAATAAATTTAGTTGTTTCATTTCCAAATACCATTTTCAAGATCGCTAGAGATTGAGTATCGAATGACTGATTAGTTTAGTAGCCTTAGAAGTACTAGATACAAACATAAGTTATACATTACATCATGAAATAAAAAAACAAAATCGTGTCCCCTTTTAACACACTCATACCCATGGACTATCCCTGAAGATTAATCATAATTTACTTCTTCATATCCTGCAAAAATAATAATTCAAAATAAAGGGTTGAGCAAATATGCTCACAAAGGATAACAATATAGCATAAACTGTCATAAATAAGCATAAAAATTTAAGGTAATGTATAAGACTGAAACAATAAATATTAAAAATTAATCATAATAATAATATAGCATAGAAAAATAAACTAAATCCATTTACTTGTTCAAATGGATATTCTACTATACTAATAATCACATGTAATATCAATAGCTAATTTCATAATGATGGAATACATAATGTCGGACATCATACCAACATAGTCAATGCGTAATTCTAAGAATTAAATTATATTTTGTGAAGCCCATTCTATAAAACAATAGTTTGTCCTATGAGACCTACTAAATCATCAAAGAGATATAGTGGGATATACCCATCACTTACAAAGTCAAATTCATTCCTTATATGAAATTTATGAAACATAATATAAACTTTTGTATTAAAATTAGAATAATAAATGTCAATACATTTACCATAAACCGCGAATGGTATAAAAAAACACATCCTGAGTCAAACATTCCAAAAAACCATCAATAAAATATGGATGATTTTATCATAATAAATGAACATTAATCTAGTGTAAAATCCATCAAATTATTTTGACATATATAAAATCAAAACTATTTGATATAAATATATCATTCTATTTTGAAATCAATTAAAAGACACATAATAATAAAAGGACACATTTATTTTTAAAATATTATTGTAATCATTTAAGGGATTATTTTAATGTTTAATATGGGGGAAAATAGCCTCACCCACTATATAAGTTAAATAAACATTCATTACTAAATTTTTCCAAATGGCCATAAAGTACCTTATTTGTAAAGTAGTGAGAAAATTAAATTAAAACTGTTTTATAAAATGTTAATAAATTTTATAAATGAGTATAACCCATAGTATAGTAAATAGTAAAAACTTTTAGAAATACATTTTCAAGAAACACTGATGTGGATGATACAACGGTCCCAGTAGATACTCACATATAAACAACATCTGATAATAATGAGATTGTAAAATTAATACTTACCTTGTACTTTTACTTTGTCGATTGTATATGATCCTCATGTATGATTGTTAAATCATTGTTATTAAATCATAAAATTAACATATACATAAATATGATATTATATATGATCTTGTAAAATTCCTTTGTTAATAAAATTTCATTAGTATCATTGTTTTAGTTGTTAACTCATTTGATTTACAATATATTTTTTGTTACGTAAGTCATGTTTGTTACGGATATGAAGTTTTTGATTCATATCCTGAATTATATTAACTTCTTAATAATTATTTTTAATCCAAAATTTAAAATTATTATTGAATTGTTTAGATGGGGGATGAATCTCATCACTATCGTGAAGACGATAATCCGTACGAATGCACGAGTGACAATACCATTATTTTGATCGTGAAATAGTTTGTAATTGTATGGTATATCATATATGAAGAATAATTAACATGTTATATTTGTTATTTACATCAATTTTAATTATTATTGTACACATCCAAATAATTATGTGTTGAATAATATACTACACAATGATGTGGAGACGCTATGTCGTACGTATGCACGTATGGTGAGATTATCATTCATTGGATGGATAAATTAAAGAATATAGTTGTAACATATTTATAATAACATAATATTACATATAAGGTAGTGGATTTATTATTTTCATATGGAAAACAACCATGAATGTGGAACTGGATGAATAAAAGAAAATTGAAAAAGGTGATGAAATTATTACCACTTATTCAGGTTCTTCCTTTTGATTTGATAAAAAGGGATCCATAGGTCATCTTTATGATCTATGTAAGGCCTCTAGGTTAAATTAATGGATGTTTGAAAGATATTGGTGTTGTTTTTGGATGATCTAAATGGATTTGTATGATTTACTTGGAGGTAAGGGGAGGTACCCATTTATAAAATTGGAGAGGTTCACTTTAGGAAAAGCATGAAATATTAATTTATTATACAATCATATTCGGTTTATAAGGTATCCAAAAATATTAATTTCTAGGATAAGGTGGGGATGAGTCAAAAACCTCTAAACCAATAGTTTTTAGATAGGTTTGGGTCGCCATATTAACCTTATTATTTAAATTTAACTCTTAGTTAAAAAGTTTATCCTTTACCATGTATTCTTGTATTATTATAATAAATGGTAAATAAACATACTATAAAATGACAAGATAACACTATGTGGTTCATTATTAACATATCTATCATTTTCTAAGTACTTTTACAGATCTATAGATTATTATAAATATTATATCATTTAATAATATTGTATTTGTTTTAAAAACTCATATATATCATTTTTGAAACTATTAGGTATTTTATTTTTGTGAATATCATAATAAAATTTCAATTTTGAAAAAAATAAATTTAGTCAACACTAATATGTAATATTATCATATAAAATTAGTGTAATGCATCAAATGCCTCAATGTACATTTTTTAGATATTTATAATATCATTTATTTTAATCATTCATTAATAAGTTAGTTATTGCATCATCATTATGTAATAAATAAATTTATATATTTAATATAGAAAAAAATATATAATAAAAAAATATGTTGAAATATATGTCATTAAAATTAATATTTATAGTCGTATTTATTTTAGGTCTATCGATATATTAGAAATATTTTTTATGAAAATTTAAGTTTAACACTGTTAAATATTCTATAAAAAATTAATAATAAATGTCATAATCTAATCCAAGTGGATCAATGAAGATAATATTTTAATCATGATGTTGATTTTTTTTCGAGTAACACTCATCCAATAGGATTAGGATAGGTGTTAGGGTAACTATAATATCATTTTTATTCTTAATTACCCTATTTTTTTAACTCTGGTAAATAAAATTTAAATGATACCATTCACCTAAAATTATTTTCATCTTATTGAACAACATTTTACATACTAATGTTATGAATGTCTATTTAATTTTTGAAATCAAATTCCCACATGTTGTAAAATTAGATTTTATGCAAATTTGCAAATGTCCCAAGAAGGTGGGTAAATGAAGTTAAAAAATTCAATAAAATATTATATATTTAATTTTACTATAAAATGACACCAATGAATCACATTGAACATATATAAGTATTATTTATCTATTTTGAACTAAATTTCATTTTAAAAAAATAATAAATTATTTAAATAAAATATATGTTTTAAACATTAACGTATTGTTTTTTACTATTCATAATAAATTGATAGTTTTCCAAAAAATAAAAAAAATTCATGATAATATAATATTGATATTAAAAATCAAAAAATAAAGTCCATTTTGAAAAAAAAATTAAAATATCGAAAATTGTGAATTACTATTCATAATGTCTAGTTTGATTGGTTGTGGTAAACTGGAACTCGAAGTTGCGTACATCTCAAGATATTTTATTATTCAAAGGGAAATGTATCATGGAAGCTTGGGGTGTTACAATCTTACCTCCTTGAAATAATTTCATCTTCAAAATTTATAGAATACTATTTCATAAAAGGATTCGAGTGGTTCTTCATTATATGTTCCTTAGGATCCCATATATCCTCTTCCAACTTATGGATTTCCCATATAACTTTTACTAGACGTGTCGTTATGTTTCTCATCACTTGTTATCTAGTATCAAGAATCTCGACATGATCTTCACAATATGATTGATCATGTTCCATTTCTATTTCTTCATATATGGGTACATTCCTTGGGTCAAGCAAGTATTTTCTCAACAGTGACACGTGTTACACATAATTATCTTTGGTGGTATTTGGTGGCAATTCCAAATGATAATATACAAATACAATTCGTTCAATAATTTGGAAAGGAATGATGTACCTGATATTTAATTTAATCTTCTTACGGAATTGTATAACACCCTTCTCTGGAGGTACCTTCAAGAAAACATGATCTCCTTTTTTTCAAATACTTTATTCGGTTATTGGCATTACTCTTTTAACTAATTTTAGATGATTTTATGTGGGCTTTGATAATATTATCATTTTCCATTTTTTCCACAACATGTTATGGGCCGACATGTTTTCTTTCCCCAACATCATCCTAACAAGTTGGTTTGAGACATGTCATTCATATAATGCTTCATATGATATGATATGTATACTTGAATGAAAGATACTCTTATAGAAAAATTATACCAGTGGTAAATACAAATACCTAATACCTTGATTGTCATTTAGTGATGTTCTCTACATGTATTCTATGGATTAAATAGTTCGTTCTGATAGTCCATTAGTTTGAGGGTTGTAGGCAGTGCTCAAACAAAGTTCTGTATGTAGGGCCTTCTGAAGACATTTCCAAAATCACGATGTAAAATGGGGATCATTAATAGAATAAATTGACATGATACTCTATGAATTCTTTCAACTACATTAGTATATAGTCTTTCTAAATGTTCAATTGTTAAATCTTCTCTTATAAAAAGAATATGTGTTGAATTTTTGACACGATCAACAATGAACCATAAGTCATTATTCCTTTTATGAGTCATTGGTATCCCCATTAATAATTCCATCATAATATCCACCCATTTCCACTTAGGTTTGAAAAGAGGTTGCATCACTCGTTTAGGATGTTTCTTCTAGACTGCACCTCTTCACAAACTGTACATCTTGACACATAATCACCAATATTCTTCATAATGTTGTACCACCTAAGATATTGCATAAAATCATTATAAATCATAGTGCTTCCATGGTGTGTTGATAAATCAAAGCTATTAGAATAATCCATCACATCCCTTTTTAGATAAGGTGTGTCAGGAACACAATGTCTCTTACCAAATTTCAAAATTACATCATCATACATGAAAACAATCAATCTCCCATCATTCAAATAATTAATTTTCTTTTGTAAATTTTCATCATCAGTTTGATAACTTTTTGTCCATTCTATTGCATATGGTTTCTTAGACATTTAAAAAATTATTGTAGTTTCACATTCTTGTATTATTCCCATGTCCATCATTAGAAGATCCATGAACATTGGATCCCATTAAACAATAATCTTCTAAAAAGTCCAAGAACCTTTCTGCTCGAAGAATATGCAACTATATTTTCCTTCCCCTGGTGGTATTATATAGTTAAATCATAATCCTATAGTATTTAATGATATTTTCATTGCCTATTGTGGAGTTCTTTCTGTGATAAAATATTCTTCAAACTCTTGGGATGTGTATATATCTCACATTTTTTACCATAGAAATTTTTTCTCCATATCATTAAATAAATTATTTCTTAAGCTAACTCAAGATCAGGAGTGGGACAGTTTTGTTCTAGATTTTTTAGCTATATTGTTCCCTAATATATAACTCTATCATTCTGCAGAAGGAAAAAACGAAGTCCTTTCTTTGAAGCATCACCATATACAAAAAACTCATCATTCACCGGTGGTAGAGTCAAGATAGGATCATTGACTAATCATCTAATAATTTTATCATTAACATTCACCGTACTATTTTTTTACAAATAAGTTTAACCCCTTTACGCGTGATCATGGTTAATCGATTAGAAAATGGAGAACAATTCTGGGAAAAATTACGATAATAACATGCTAAACTAATAAAACATCATACCTTAGTTATACTAATAACTTCTAGACATTATATTATTTATCTTGTCATATAAGGATCAATAGAGATTCCATCCTAGGAGAAAATATGGCCAAGGAAAAAAATATCATGAATCCAAAACTCACACTTGCTAAACATCCAAGATAATTCATTTCTTCTAAGTGTATTAAGAATAATTCCCATGTGATTTTTGTGATCATCACGTCTTTTTTAATAAACCATTGTATCATCAAAAAATACCACTGAGAAGACATCTAAATATTCCATGATAACATTATTCATTAGATCCATGTAGACATAGGGTGAATTAGTTAGTCCAAAATGAATAATTGAATATTCGTAATTCCCATAACAGGTAAGAAATGATATCTTCAGAATGTATTCCTTCATCACACAGAAATTATGATATCTAGATAGAAGGTTAATCAATGAAAAATGATTATCTCCAGGATTTTGTTGAATAAATCATCAATGCATAGTAGGGGATATGTGTTCATTATTCTTAGAGAATTGATTACCCTTTAGTCAATGCACAACCTCATAGATCCATCTTTCTTTATAATAAAATGTTCAGAAGCTCCCCCTAAAGATACAATAGGAGAAAAAATCATTTATTACTCATTTTCTCTAGTTGTTTCTTTAGTTCCACTAATTCCATAGTGGCTATTCTATATGGGGTATTCGATATGGGACTTGAAATAGGAATTTCATAAATGTAAAACCCAAGATATCATTGTAATAGATATCCAGGTAAATCCTATAGAATAACATAAAAGTATTCATGCATAATATGTATGTCCTCTATTTGATGATTCTTTTCTCCATCCATAGTTATTCCAAACTTTTCATCCCCTATATTTTAATTTAGTAAAGCTATTTTGGGTGGATCTTTATATGAATCAGATGGTGATGTTTCCCCACTAATTATTAGGTACTCCTTATCATCATCAAAAATTGTATCCTCCTTCTTCTTAAAATAATTTTTCACATCGTGGGTGAAATCCAATAAATTTAGAGGATTATATCAAATTAAATCATTGGTATGACAAGGAAATTACAAGATAAATCACTTTTATATTCCCTAATGGGAACTGATTCACAATACATTGTTTCAATGATACTTCATTTAGGAATACTGAATCAAAACTCAATTTTTAAATCAAATTATAAATATATTATTTTCATAGAAAATGGGATGATATGAAACCATGTGATGATCCATAATAAAAAAAACCATTGGATTAATTTCAGGAAACTATTAAATTACATGTCACCATGTCATTCAGAGCATCATCCTCAACAGTAGTGATAACATAATCTTGTCCTTCCACCCATGGCAGATTTTGAGATAAGAATCCTTGGAGATTAGGAAATTAATTTTCATAATTCCATATTTCTCTACAATTTAATATTTTAACATTGGAAGACTCTTTTTTCTATTACAATCAAGGGCCTAGTGGCCTTTTTCAACACACGTGTAATAGACTCTCATTCCCTTTAAACATGTACCATGGAGTTTTTTCCACATTTACTACATGATGGAAATTCGAATTTTCATTTCTTCACCTTATTCCCAATTAACAAGTTTTCCAAAGTTATCTTATTCTCATGCATTTCTTTAAAGTCATAAGACATAGAGAATAAATTTTTATCCTGATCTAACATGATACAATATCTTCATATGAGAAGAAATATTGTGAAACTAATTATCGGACGAGAAATGGTTTTAACCCATAAAATATTAAATCAATCATACTCATTTAGTTAAGTATATAATCTAAAAAATTACATTGTATCTTTGTAAAGATAGACTCACACATTGTGAGAGTCTATTTCCTTCTTTTCCCTCAGACTCAGAATTTGTCTTTCAATATCAAATTGATGGTCACGAGGATGGTTTTTTTCTAGGAAATTCTCATTAAACACCCTCTATTACATATTTGATATTTTTCTATCCTAATTTTTGTTTTTAATTAATCACCACCGTTGACTTTCATCTCTCATGAGGCGATAAACTTCCATGGAAACTTTTTCCCTTCCGTTACATCTGAATTTATGAAATATTCTCTCTAATGAACAAATAAATTTATTAGATTAAAATTTATTTGTAGTACCACTGAATGATTGTGGTTGTTTCCTCTTGAAGTGATTTAACATAGATCCTCAGTGTTGTGGATCATGGTGCTCTATATGGGAAAGGTTATTATTCATAACCATAGTGAGTTTTCCTGGTATGTTTATAAGTTTTTTAGAGCCAGTTCCATCACCAGTTCCACTATAATTATCATGAGTAGGAGTTAAATCACTAAATATATTTTTTTCATTGATATAATTTACATTCCTTTTACTAGGAACACTTTATAATCAAGAACATTCACTTGATTAGTTTATTAATCACAATACATTATTCCAAACTAGTAGAATACCTAACAAAATGTGAACTATTTTTACATATAATCCATAAGAATAAATTTTTTTCATTGGGATGTATTTACTAAAAAATCCTTCATAATAGATTTTAATGAAAATGTGAAATATCCTAAGCATATCACCCAGGACTTTCATAACCAAAAGTGCAGCAAGGCCCATTGTATTTTACCCGGATATCGCAGGTCATGCCAAAAACTACATTTCAGAGTTTTCACTTTTAGGTGTATATTATCCAGAGATGCATCTACCTGATCATACCTTGATCGGGATGTTTTTTTGGAAAACTCACAAAATCTATACATTTCCAAAATTCCATGAATTTCGTCTATTCTAATCCCCAATGTCCATCTTAATGTAATGTTCTGTAATTTGTGTTTTTCCAAATTTAGTTTCCAAGGATTGTAATAAAAATCAAATGATATCAACTGTAATGCCCCATGTCTAAATATACATAGTAGGTGGATTATTACCTAATATTGACATTATCACAAGAGATCATGTCTCGAACAACCGATTAGTTAATTTGACTTGGACGTACTAGATATATATATATATATGTTTTTAAGTTACATACTGAAATAAAAAAAATTGTGTCCCCATTGAACACACTCATATCCTTTGCCTCACCCTGTAGGTTAATCATAATTTACTTCATCACATATTTGTAAAAATAAAAAATAAAAAAGGGGTGAGCATAGATGCTCGGTAATGATTTAAAATAGAGAAGGAACAATCATAAATAAGAATAAGCATTTAAGTCAATGTAAATGTATAAAACCCCTTTTAAACATAAATTTTTTAATAATATGAAAAAGATAAATCAATTAATTCGATTTACTTATTCACTTGGATAATCTACTAGTAAATTAATCATATGTAAAATCAATAGATAATTTAATATTAGTGGAATGAATAATGTCAGACATCATAACCTCATAGCCAAGGCCTCATGTGAAGAATACAAATAAGATTATGACAAGGCCTTCATCCATGATGCTAGTTATTCTCATGAGACCCACCGATGCATCAATGAACTATAGTGGCCTCCACCCACCCCTTACTATGCCTAATGCCTTCCTTATACGAGAATGTTATAATATAATATATATTTTTATTAAAACAAGAATACAAATTGTCAAAAAAGTAACCATAAACTAGGAATGATATAAAAATAACATATACATAGTCAAAAATATCAAAAAAAACATTCAATACAATATGGATGATTTAATCATAATAAATCAACATTAAAAAAGTGTAAAATCCATTAAATTATGTTGGCATAGATGAAATAAAAACAATTTGAGAGAAATATATCTTTATATATTGAAATCATTTAAAATTGAAATAAATATAAAAGAAATTATTTTGGAAATATTCTTATAAGCTTTTAAGGGAATATTTCAAGGTTTGTAATGGCATAAAATTTCTACACCTGCCATATATGTTAAAAAAATCCACACCATAATTTGACGAAATGGTCATAAGGTACATTATTTGGAAATCGACAGAAGGATTCCATTAAAATTTATTTATAAAAGGTCAATTAAAGGGATTTAATGAAATTAACACATATTCCATTAAATATTAAAAATATTTTGAATTAAATTTTTAATAAACAAGGATGTGGATGAAAAAGTGGTCCTAGTAGATACTCTTGTATAAACATACTTGGATAATAAAGAGATTGTAAAATTTACCCATATCATGTCCATTTCATTATTCAAGTGTGAATTAGACTCCTTTATAATAGTTAAATAATTGTTATTAAATCATAAAATAACCATATACATAAATATGATTTTATATATGATCTTCTAATATTGGTTTGATAAAAATATTGTAGTATTATCATTGTTTCGTGTGTTAACAGATTTGTTTTCCGTTGTATTTATCATATTTGAGTAATTTTTGATATGGATATGATGTATTTTATTCAAAACAATAATGATATTATGTTATTAAAAAAATTTATTCATAAAATGAAAATTATTCTTGAATGGTAACGATGGGAGAATAATCGGATCACTTTCGTGGAGACGGTAATCAGTACGTACACACCTGTGACAATTCCATTCTATTCCTGGTAATTATGTATGTAATTTGATGGAATATCATATTAATAGAATAATTAAAATTTTATTTTTTTATTTACATCAATTAAACTCATTATTATACACATAAAAATAATTTAGTGTCGATTAACAAAGTACCCCACAACATGGAGAATATATGTAGTACGTACACATGTATGGTGACTTTATCATTCATATGAGGGATAGAATAATGAATATAGTTTTAACATACATATAATAACATCATAGTATGTATAAGTTACTAGATTTATTATTTTTTTTGGTAATAAAAAATAAAGAGGAAGTGAAAGACGAAATGAACTTTAAAAGAGGTGATGAAATTTTACTTATTCTCTAGGGACATTCATTTGATTTGATCAAAAGGGCTCCATAAGTTAGATTTCGGAAAAACAGATGGCCTCTTAGAAGATGTTGGGGTAGTTGGAAAGATATTGGAACATGATTAGTTTGATCCAAATGGAATTTCAGGTGTGATTTTAAGAGAAGCAGATGTACACTTTTATAAGAGAGGTGAGGGTTACTTTAGGAAAAACATGAAATATTATTTTATTATACAGTAAAATTCCTTTTATATTAGTTAAGAAGTATTTATTTCGGTGATAAGGTTGTTCTTGGTCGAATACCTCATAACGAATATGTTTTTTCTATTTATAGGTCAATATATTAACCAAATATTTTAAATTTAACTCCTAGTTAAGTAGTTTAACATTTACTATGTATTCTTGTAAGATTATAATAAATGGTTAGTTAACATACCATAAAAAGACATGAAAACCCCATGTGTTTCATTTTAGACATATCTAACCTTATCTATGTACTTTCTCTGAACAATAATGTTTTATAAATATCATATCATTTAATTATATATTATTTCTTTTAAAAACTCATTTTTTGAATATTTTGACACTATTTGGTATTTTGTTATTGTGAAATCATGAAAACATTATCACATCAAAAAATAAATTATTTAATCAACCATTAAATGTAATATTATCATAGAAAATTATTGAAATCTAACAAATATATCAATTTACTTTTATTTGGATATTAACAATATCATTTATTTTAATCATTCATTAATATGGTTACTGCAACATCATCACTGTGTCAGAAATAAGTTTAATTATTTAAAATCTAAAATAAATAAATAAAATACCATTCAGTAGGAAATATTTTTAGATTTATAAAAAATATTTATTGTATAATTAATCATATTTATCACCCTTTATTAATAAAATCTATTTATGAAAATATGAATTTAACACTTTTTACCCTTCTTTCAATAAAATATTAATAAATGACCTAATATAATCCACGTGGATCAAAGGGTATCATATTTCATTCATGTGGTTTATTTTGGTTGAAAAAAAATTATCAAATTAAACTAGTACATGTTTTATGGTAATTATGTTATCATTTTACCTTTAATTACCCTATTTAACTTTTACTATGGTGATTAAAATATAAAAGTTTCTAGTCACCAAGAAGTATTTTCATCTTATTGAATTAAATTTTACAGAATGATGTCAACTGCGTTTCTTGTATTATTAAAATTCAATACATATAAGCAGTAATATTATATTATATGCAAACTTGCAAACGATCCATGATGGTGGGTAAATTACGTTAAAAATTTCAATAATATTTTGTACATCTAATTTTAATATAAAATGAATCAAATAAATTATATTGAACTTATATAGGTATTATGTATCTATTATGAACTAAATAAATTTAAATAAAATTAATAATTATTAAAATGAAATAATAGTTTTAAACAATAATGCTATGTTTTTCAATATTCAACAAAAATTTAAAATTTTCAGAAAAATAACAAAATTTCACCCTAGGCTAATATTGATATGCCAAATCCAAAATTGATGTCAATTTTGAAAAATAAATTTTATAAAATTTTAAAAAGTGTGTATTTCTATTTAGAACGACTAGTTTGATTTGTCGTGGTGTACTATAAATCAATGTTGTGTACATCGCATGTTATTTAATTATTCAAAGAGAAATGTATTGTGGAATATTGGAGTGTTATAGGGTGGGATTCTAGGAATTTGTTATTCAATATATTTTTTTGAAAAAAATTTGTTTAATTAATCTGAATAATTGTTTTTCTTTTATAATAGAGGATTGGGGAACTCTTGAAATTTATCAAAACATGAAACATATAATAATAGTATTCTGAATAAAAATGCTTCTAAATGTTATATAATTTCATAGGGGATATATTTTTTTCCATGAAGTATACCATTTTTTTATTTATAAAATTTTTATGATTTTTTAATAATTTAATAATATATAAATCCCCTAAATATAGTTATTGTCAATTTTGAGACTAATCATTACTTTTACAATTAAAAAAATAAAAATGACATGTAAAAATAAGACAGAAACTATACTATCATATCTTATACATGTCTTGTTCAAATGTATAATTCATATATTACCATAAATATGCCAATTTATATTTATTTTACTATTTTAAATATAATTTTTTTCGTTTTATAATTAATTAAATAATTATTGAATCAATGTTTTCAATGGATTTAATTTAATTATTTCCTTCCTAAAAATATAATAGTTAGCATAATGAATAACATTATTTTTTATATAATAGTAATATTTATAGTAAAAAATATTTTATTGATAACATAATTTTAAAAATATTATTGTTTTTAAAATAAGAGTGTGAAACGTTTGATAATTATTTTCAAAAAATACAATAATGATCATAATATCATATAAGTGGACACAAAAGGTCATATATTACACTATTAAATTATTATGTTCTAAATATAATCATATTAAATGATTTAGGATAGTTTTTGGGTCATTTTATAGTTATTATAATTTTATTTTTTGACATAATTCACAAATTAAACTTTTATTATGTTATTAAAAAATAAAATTTTAACTATTCATGTAGTAAAACTAAAAAGGGATAATATTTAATAAATTTTTATTCACTTATTAAAAATAAGGAATCAATTTTTCAAAATTCAATCCATAGATGTTTTTTAATTTAATGTAAAATTAAATTGACAAAACACAATGGAATAACTATTATTCGGAAAATTAAAATTTTAAATATAAATTTTTTTTACTATATTATACAATTAAATAAATTTAAAAAAATAATTGGTTTATGTAAATTCCAATTTAACAAATTATAATTTTTAAATAATACAAAACCAAATTTTACAATGTTTATACGCTAAAATAAAGTAAAAATTTCAATTAAAAGTTATATTTTTCACTACAATAAAAATCAATAATTTTAGAGAATAATAAAAAAAATATTTATAAGATTATTTTTAAATGATGAAATAAAGAAAAATAGTTCTTCATTATAAACTTCCTATAACATCTTGAAATTATAAAATTCAATTATAAAAATTATAAAAACACAATTTAAAAAAGGATTTTTTTGAGGAATGAAATGACTTCATGAAAAATTTTGTGAAACTTTAGAAGACCATAAAAACAAATTAATATTTAGTTGGTAAATTATATTTATTTCTTAAATTAGTCAAAAATATTAATACCTGAAAAAATTTATTTTATAACTATCACATTTAAATAATATTTAGTTGTTTGTTTATCCTGGATGTGTTCTATCTTATACGTGGTAAAACAAATTGTTTCATTTTAAAATAATTTGACGATACGATATATTTATAATACGTCCAATATAGAGTTATTATATTATCTTATATGCGTGTGGGATACTAGAGGGATGTCTTATGGTGCATGGATTTTATGAGGGTTATGATGCCTATGGGTGGCTCAAAATGAGATATTGGTTTTTCAACTGATATTATCTTGCAGGGAAGTGATATAAAGTGGTCATGTTATCAAGTGATAAACATATTTTGGCGGAGAAATTCAAGTAGTATGATATAGATTGGATTAGTTATTATTTTTAGGGAATAGTGGTTGTATAACTATTTGGCCAGGTTAGGGAATTCTGTATAAATTAAGGGTCTGGGTGAATCATGGGAATACAAAGATGTATATTAATTTTGATAATTGGGTGTCGTGTGACTAGTATATGTTTTCTATATTCAGATATATGTGTTAACATCTAGAATACATATTTGTGGGGATTTGTATATGGATATCTAATGGATAGGTTATGGTCTATGTTGACCATGTATTTAATATTATATTAAATTGAGTATATTATTAAAATGTGATAAGTTCTCAACCTGAGTAATTGGGTGTTGGATAATATGATCTGAAGGAATAACAAGATAGGTTCCTCAAAGAATATTTCCCCAAGGATCATTAAGATAGGGTTTAGTAATTCCTAGGATTTTAGTAATATTTTTTTCATTATGATTAATAATATAATGAATAGAATTTTTCGATTGATACATCATTCAAAAATGAATACTATGAAAATTTATTAAAATAAAATTTTTATATATGATCTGTATATTATGTTTATCAAGTAATTGTGTCTCAAATTTTTTGGAAACATTATTAAAACTATGTAAAAAATCTATATTAATAAAATTCACATTTCTTTTTTATAAAAATACTTTTTTTTCTCTAAAATTGTTATTTTGTTTAAAATAATTCCTAACATGTTTAAAAAATTATTTTATTAAATAAAAAAATAGATCAAAAATATCAAAATTATCAATACATTAATTCTTTATATTTTCATAAAATAATTTCTTTTCAGGAGAATATTGAAAAATATAATTGGTAAAAAACTAATGATTTTATAAGTATCAAATAGTAAGTATAGAAAAAAACATATACACAAATTTCACAAAAGAATATTTACATATGCATTAAAATGATTTATTCAATATCCTATATTGAATTTAGAAAACTGAATTTTAACATTGTAGTAATTAATGAATTTTTTTATGAAACCTATTTTTATTATTTATCTTCTATTTAATTATTTTATAAAGTAATTATATATTTGACCTTATTTAAAGACACATAAATCTTCATTAGTTAATAATAAACTAATTAATATAATTAATATAAAACACATTTATCATTTCTTTTTAAAGATTATATTCAAACTTAATAATAAAAAATTCCTAAAAAATCATTTTACATGATATATAGACTAATAATTAAATTACTTTTTATCCATATTTTGACTTTTATTTAAATATTTAATTAATTTATCCAAAAAATTATGTACATGTCATATAGTATATCCAATTTTAATTGTAGGCATTCTATGTAAATTAATTACGTTAAAATTTTGTAACAACAATTCAAGCAAAAAAAAGTAAAAAGAGATAAATCTATGTGTATAAAACATAGAAAATAAGTCAAAAACTGTATACAAATTTATTTTGTGTATTTCACAAAATTAAACCTCCCTCCACTCTATTATTTTCCATTATTTTATTAGAATGATCGTTGAATCGTGTGTTTTCCTTTTATTCGTAAATTTCCTTCACTCCCAAATAAAATTAGCCACCACCACCGCACATATTTTCAAACCCCACATATTCTCAAAAAACAATCATCTTATATCCTCTAAAAATACTAAATAATGCTTCAACACTCTTAAAACATTCAAGAGGTTTTGGTATTCTCAAAATTCAACCGCTCAGAGACTAATTGTTTTTCGAAGAAACACATTCAAAAAGTATGGTAAAATTCTCAATTACTCATTCTTCTTTGATTTCATGTTCCACATATTCGAAATCTAGTATTATAAATATCATGTAATTAAATATTTATAACAGATATACCAAAACGTTATGTTGAATATGGGATAAAAATTTTCAACCCTCCTCCCATCTATTTGAAAAATTAAAATGATGTATGTGTTACATGAAAACTACCCCTTCAAAAGTTACATGATTTTTTATTCCTAAAAATGATAAATGTCAATTTATAAGGGGAATATAATTATTAAATATGTTTTTTAAAACTTTTTTATTCTTTTTATGATACTAAAAAAAATTTATATATTATACATTCATTGTAGATGGATATGTCACTACTGATTACATGAAGACCACCGGCTCTGTGAATATAACATATTTTATTATTTATATATTAATTTCTTAATTATAAAAATAATTAATAATAATATTCACCAAATAAATATATAATATAGTTAATGATTACTTTTGAGACAAAAATTATATTGTAATTTGAAATTAATGAGAATATAATTTTTTTAGAATGGTTCAATAATGACTATACAAATATAAAACTTTGTGTTATTCTACTAAATTTTTATCATTATAAATTACTGAAACTGGATCGTATCCATGTATGTTGTCATGATTCGTATGAAAAATAAATATGGAATGAAATTATAAAATAATAAATCTATAATAACTATTATTTTATTAAAAAATTAATTATTTTATAATGATTAATATTAAATCTAAAAACATGAATTGACATTGTCATAATGATATCGATACTAAATAATCAATCGAAACAAATAACTTCTAATTAGAAAAAAATATAAACAAAAAATATAACAATAATAAATTATTATAAACAATTTTTTTAAAAGGTTATATATTTTAATAGTATTTTAATGAGGTGATTAGTATATTTATTTTTATTATACTAGAAGTTAGATTATGTTTGTCCAAGCATGATCACAGTTAAGAGTGTATCATATCAAATATTTGTTCATTAAGACATGTTTCCATCTAAAAATAATTTAATTCAAATGTTTTGAATAATTCTAATTGGATATATAATATCATGACGTATATGTTTTTTTTTCATTTAGGTTAAATTTCATGCTCTAAAATTCAATGGGTATCAATAAAAATATTTCATTATTTGTAACTAGTTTTCATGAATTAATTTATATTCATGAATCATAATGATTACTCCTTGAATATTGATTTATATGATGGGTTTTCTTGTATTTCATTTTGATATTATAGTTCATATCCTACTAATTTTAGAAGAATTTTTATTAGGAGTTATATTAATGTTTTCTTTTATTAAATAATGTTGATGATGTCAAGAATAATTCTCACCCTCTCTACATATAATGTTTCTCTTCCACATCAACATTCACTAATCTCATTAATGATTTTACTTAATTATATTTATATCCAAGAATTTAATATTAATATTGATCATTAAATTTATCTATTCATAATTCAAATTATATCTTTATCATTCTCATTATGGCGTGGTTTTAAATAATGTTATTTTAGGAATATTTATTATGATTTCTAATTCATGTTTATATTTTTTACTCCCATACAACATTTCCTAATGAAAACCATTTTGTTATTTTTGTGTCGATTATTTGGATGTCATTGAAACTATTTTTTCTAAAAAATCATGTTAATTTCATGGAAATTAATCATTAATGTAATTTTTAATTATATATATTTGAAAATAATGATAGGGTATTTTAAAAAAAATCTGTTTCTCATATATTAATTTCCATTTTTTCTTTTATAAGATCTAACTCAAATGTAGTTTTCAGTTATTAATCAACATATAAAATATTCTATGAATATTTCTTTTGGGAAATTCAATTTTGTTATATAAATTAATAAAATCCCTAATTACATTTTATTTATATGGTATAATAATTTTATAGGTTTATCCATATTTTATTTTTGAAAAGGATCTTTGAACTTTCATTTTTTTATTTGAATTTTCGTTATTGAGCATTAGCTCAGATGGATTTTTTCCCAAAGGGAAAAAGTTTTGTAACACCATGGTTATTTAATTTTTTTAAATTTGTGCCTTGTTTATATACTATCTATCCATGTTGTGGTTTATTCTATGTTTTGGAGAATAATGGTAGGACTATAGAATATTTGAGAATCAAAAAAGTTATTTCTGTGTCTTTACCACCCAGATAGTGGGTACTATGTCATGAACCATCTAGGACACCCTTGTAACCTAATACCAAGACAATATCAACATATCCCAATGGATTTTCACTATCTCTATTGGTTGGAGGCATGAAAATAAAACCATAAATGCTAAAAAAAATGTAATGAATTATAGATGCAAATTATGGAAGATAATGAAACATGTCTGTATGCTCAAGGATCCATAGGGTTAGAGTTATAGAAACAGAAAAGGTATATCAAAAAACCTATAGGGTATATAATCAAAGTACTTAGAAGAAACTAAATAATACCAATGGACACATAAATCCAACACCAATGTATCAGGAACACCCACCTCTTCTATAAGGCACATTCCCATTACTATGACATAAAAGAACAAAATCGTCAAACACCCAAGTGATATGGTAGGTTATGGGATTAAAATCCAATTATGATCTCACCATGTTTACCATAAAATTATTCAATCATAATAAACCAATTCATTATTTAAATTTTAATAAAACAGTTCATAAATGTACATTTTCATAAAAAATATTCCATTATTTTACCTTGATGGAATAAATTCCATACATTGAAAAATATTTTTTTTTAAAAAATTATATAAATAAAGTTACATGAATGAAAGTAATTTACAATTAATGGAATATATAAACAAAAAAATAATTATAAAAATCACAATGTTCATCTTCTGTATATTACGGTATTTTATTTTATAGTACCCTTGCTCTCTCGTATTAGTGATCCAGACAATGTCTAGACACATTTTCCACATGATCATACAGAATTTGGAAAATCAACATCCCATTGGGGATAAGATGCATCGAAGAATGTTTGTTTTATCATTTTTATCATCAATAAATTTCTAGGGAATTATCATTCTAGTGTGACTATTCTAAATATTACATTAACAACGCATGATTTCAAGTGATCAATCGATCAATATAAAAAATAAAAATCATTTCATTTGAAATCAATATTCATTCATGATTCAATTTTCCATTTTTGCTTTTCCAAATGACAATTCACTTTCAAAACCAACAAAATTTTCTTTTTTAAATAAATAACTTTTTAAATAAAACCCGTTAATATGATTTTATCATTTTAATTTAAATCATTTCAGGAAATAAATTGTAAATCCATTATAATATTTCAAAACCATCCAAAATACAACACAAATTTTAATTAAAATCGATATTAGGGTTTTTATTGGTTCAATATCAATTCAAATTACAATTTTATTTCATATAAAATTGGGGACACAAAAATCAATGGAATATAATTTTAAAAAATAATAAATTAAGTATTTAATTCTATGGAACATCTCAATAGGTACAATATACCATAAATCATCAAATCCCAACACCAAACACCCGCAATGTGATTTCCCAACGAAGGAGAACAATAATTTTGATATAGAAATAATACATAGACATGATATTCAAAATAATAGAATATAGATTCAACAATTATTTGATTATCTATCAATCAATATGGGGGAAATAAATAATGACTATTTGAGAAATAAATGGACTCGATCCTCTTATTGGACATGAATCTGATCCTCCATCGGTGATTCAGTTTATCAATGATTGGGAATGGAGGAGCAACATGGGGTTCTTAAGAGCCTCTACGACCTATGAAATTGACCTATTTTGACTTGGGGTTTACAAGGGGTCTAAAAAATGGGTTTGAAAAGTTTAAAATAATTTTCAGTAATAACATTTATCATTCACATGGTTAGATTTTAGGTACACCCAATTATAAAAATTGTGTGCTCTAATTGTGATCCACTTTACTAGAGTTCATAGTTTATACTAGGTGGGTGAAATGATTATCATATCGTGCACCAACCACGAAAACCCATACCATCATGTTTTTCATTGTTTTCACTGGGAGGGATCATGGTTTAAGTGAATGGTGTGCCAAACGTGAACATCCCAAGGACCCTTAAATGTTTTAAATATTTCACTAGAATCACCCATAAATATAGACCAACCAATGAATTATTAAAAGGAGTGTCTAGTATCACCTGAAATATAGTAAAACGTTAATACAACCTCCATTCCATAGAATCATTCTACCCATATAATTTCTTTCAAGAATATTCCATATGAAAAAGTTTTGGCGAGTAATCTCTCATCATTTCCTCCATATCCCATGTCCCATTTGAATTACAATTGTGCTTCCAAAAAATAATGAAAAATGTTAACATTCCCCGACAAAGTAACTTGGTTTGTAAATCAACTATACCATAATGATGCTTAGTCATAGATAAATCAATCTCAAAATCATGATTAACCCATCTCAAAACATTATGTGGATCATAATGAAACATTAATAATTGAGACATGTGAACCGTGTTATTAATTGACTTCAATTTTAGTTGAAGTACTAAAATCTAATCCACTTTTAGTACCAAATCAAAAAGACTTTCAGGTAGAAAAAAAAATAATGGGCAATCTTTCCTCACATCACAATCCATTGATGACCTAAATGATGTGAAATTTTCAAGGATACCTATTCAACAAATGAAAACACCAATGGTCTATAATTAAGATAAACATATGATTTATAAAATCTATATGGATTTAGCACTATCTAAAATATCATCTAAATAATTTATTTCATCTCTTAGACTAATCTCAGTCTATCCAAGGATCATTCATTTTTATACTACGAACACAAAAGAAATTTTAATAGATGGCCATAGAAGGAATACAAATTATTCATTTATTAGTGGATTGAAAACATTTTTTATATGAAAACTCAACCATTCCCAAATTTTTATCCCAATATCAACTAAAATTGCGGAAGAATAGATGAAGAATATCCTTATGAATAATTATATTCCACTATAGATGGAAATCTTTCAATAGAGGTAATGTCAAACTCAAATTAACATGAGATCCTAGTGCTGTATATAAGCCTCTCCAAAATAGACAAGAAAATTTATGAAATATATCAGAGACTATAAGAGATGGTTCATTAAAATTGAATAATCTCTCTGAAATAGTGTTTTCCCAACTCTTTAGCATTGGTTTTATGACACAATTTAATAATGTTAGATTTTTTGGTTAGGATATCAATCCCATCCTATATCACATTATTCATTCCTATGGTATGTGTCAATCCAACCAAAATATACATATATGTATCATCCTAAAACCATGATATAATTGGATGTAGCTAAAATAAACATGATGTAATATAATTTCCTTCCTTTAAGAATAGGAATGTATGACAATGAAATAGAAAAATAAGAAATTCCCTATATCATACATAGAAACCAGAATTGATTCTACATATCATAAAACATTTTTAATGATTTAGGGGGGCATTGGCCACTACAAATTATGGAAATTCCCCATAAAAACATTTATTTTGGATTACTCCACAACAAACCATATTAGAAAAAATAGAATAACCTATGTGGATAATTACCACTCAAAAAACATCTCCCCACCATATACAATACTATATAAATCATCATCAATATATTATTCCTAAAGAATCATCTCTATAATAATGTTTTTCAACTGATCCCTGGCCAAATCAACCTCAACCCTTATATCCATGACTCCTATATGAAACTGTGAAAAATGATCCATGAACTTTCAAAATTATGATGGTTCTTTCAGTACATGGGTTATGATTTTCTGGCTCAAATCATTAGCAATGAAATTTCCTTTCCCCTGGTTATAGGAGATATCAAAATCAAAAGACCATGGGTACATCACCCTAATCCACTTGTGGATATTCAGATATTTTTGAGAGAATATATTACTAAATATATTGATGTCTCAATACTTATAAAAATAACCTCCATAAAGTTAATTCTACCAAATCATATGTTCATGCATCATGGATTAGAGTTCATGTTAGTAGGATAAAGAGGTTTTCTCATGTAGCCTAAGATGTTGAGATTAGTAAGCAAGGACCTGATCATCCATTATAGTACAATATTACAATCCCAAACCTGATGCATCAATGAATAACACATAGCCTTGCTCCGATTTTGGTAGAGTCAAGATTATAGAAGAATTTAGAATAATAATCTAATAAAAAAAACATTGAAATTGATCATCCCTAGAAAAATTCAATCCATTCTAGGTGAGGGAAATCATTGGGAACCCAACATTGATAAATCATTTATGAACTAATGATAATATATAGAAAAACCAAAGAACCTACAAATCCCAAAACCAATACATAGTTCTACAGTGTAATTAAAACATTCATTTTCTAAGGATAAAATATGATAACATGTTCCAAGACCACGTGTCCCAAAAACATTATTTCAAAAATTTATAATTCATATTTAGATATATATAAATAAATTCATTGATTTCTAAAAAAAATCCAGGACAACACTCTGATGTCTTATGTGATATTTCTCAGACTGTGAGTAAACTCGGATGTCATCTATAAATATCACCAGGAATTTATCAAGATACTCATGATGGACCTTATTCATCAAATATATAAAGACCATAGGATAATTGGTAATAAAAAATTTCATGAAATGATATGTATAATGTCTATACCTACTTCAAAGGGTATTTTTATGGATGGTATTTACTTTTCATGTTAACTGGTGATAACCAAAAAAAAGTTCATTCTTCCTCAACTAATTAACCCATTTGAATTGGTCAAATATATCATCTATCTATTGATACAGATACATGTTCTTTACTATATCTCAGGTGAGTATCAGATAATCAACACATACGAAAAGTACTCTATATTTATTCAATGAAAATAGAATACGAACAGGCCAAGGTGATGCACTCGATCTAATAAAATCATTTATATAATAGAAAATAAAAATGACTATTAAAAATTTCATTTGTTCTAGTTCAATGTGGTAATAAAGAATATTTACTCTCTAAGTAGTCGTCACTAAATGAATATCAAACTCCACCTCTCCTACTGTCGTAATCCCGATGAAATTAGAATGAATGAAATTGGGAAACATGTCAAACACTATAGGTAGATTGTCAATCAAATATTACCAAGCCATATCAAAATCAAAAAATAATATTAATTTACCCAACATAGGCTATGAATTAATAGAACTACCAAATCTTGGGTCACATTCACCATGAATTATAAAACACATCCCATAAGTTGTAGTAAAGTAGACATGTCAAAGAAAAAAAATCATGGTTTACTGTCAATACCCCAGTCCACCATAAAAATTAAATGATGGGGATTTATTTGTCGGACCGTAATTATTTCGGTACGATCAATATTGAATAAATAGAAAAATCCAGGATAATAAAGACACTACTCTCTCTTCATTTCACGTAATGTAGTAATACTCATCACTTAAGAAAATTAATATATAAGAAGATTTAGCAGATTCACAATATGATTGGATAAGAATGAATTAAATGTTCCAATATTAAATAGATCAATCAATAGGGATGAATATTTTGTGATGGTAACTATCAGAGTCACTATACATGTATCAGCTTCATAAAAAGAATATTCCACCACATGATGAAGATTCTTTATGGATTCTTATGGATGGAAACCCTTTGTTCATGTCACCTCTGAAGGAATTTTATGTTTTTCGGTGATGATGAACTCATCCTACCATTGGTGGTTGAAAATATATAGCATTGTTTATACAAGTGGAATTATCATCCTTAAGAACAGTAGATTTTAGGAACCTTAGTGAAACCTATTTTAAAAGCCTAGGCTTTCCACAATAGAAGTATGTAAAAGGTCCTCTGGTAGGAATTGATAGAGGTATAGAAAAAACCATATATTTATAACCATGGTGACTCTCCTTACAATTTCTCATATATTTAATGGAGCTTGCATAACTACCACTTAGATATCAATGAAATCCTATCAACCCTAACATACCGTCCATATCATGTTCTACCATAAACTACTTATCTAGTACTTTGACATAAGAAGTAAGAATCAAAATGAAAAAATTTGAACGAAAATCATGTAAATGTTCCGTCACAAACCATTGGCTCTTCATTTTCAAATTATATAAAATATTATTTTTGAACTACAGAATCTCATAATATTATATCACATATTTTTTTCACAAACCTATCAACCTACTTGGGATAGGAAGCCCTTATATCATTATTCAGTACCATCGACTCTAAAGAGAATTGGTCTTTGTAATAAATTTTATTTACATACACAATAATCCCACATTCTTCTTTACCATAACCATTATGTGCCACCATATCCTCCAAGTACCTTCTATATTTAAGACGACTCACTTCACTTTTCTCAAATAAAGAATTTTTATGAACTCAAACCAAAGCTCATCTCTCCACAACCAATACACTACCTCTTGAGGACTTTTTAATCTAATGAATAATTTTTTATTATACTGATTTTTTTCCTATTAAATATTACATGATTGATCCCTGAATTGTACAAAAAATAATTCTTGAATGGTTATAGGTGTGGGTGCATATCCCAAATCTTGAAAAACAGATGTAATAATATCAATGATATTCTAGCCCACAAGAAGATTTTTGAAATGTGTTTCATCATCATCATCCTCCTATATCATTTTTAAACATTTTATAAATTGAATGATATAAATAAATTATCAACAGACACTGAAGACATCATATGGTTAGTCAAAAAAAATTGAAATGGGTAAATTATACATATTATATAAAATAACATGATTTTGGTTTATCCTCTCCAAACCAAAATAAATTGAAAATATATAAATAAATAATATTATTCCTCAATTTGAATTCCCAAACTACCCATGGAGACAAAAAGGGTGATTACGATGAGAAATATGCATATTATCACTCCTAGCTACCACCTATGCCCAAAAGATCTCAAATTGGATAAATATTTCAAAGAAATTTTCTAAAACATCACCTCTGATACAACTGTTTCAGGATACATCCCTAATACCATGGTATGTTCACTATATATAGAATCTATATTATGTTATTTTGTTATATTATACATTTTTTTGGAAAATTCAATATCTCATATTATATGAATGAATCTTTGTTCTAGTTGCCTACCCATGGGGATCATGACTTCCCTTTAGGATATGTTAGTGTGGGATCAGGTTATTTGGTACTAGGTTGTCCTTGAATTTTTTTTGACATACCAATCCATATACTTTTTTTCCATTCCATAGAATATGGGTGGTCACGCATTAAAAAATGAGGTCACACCACATATTTTTTTTAAAAAGAGACTACAATGTGGTGGAATAGACCTTGCCGCAAGTCCCTCTCCATATTGAATGTGGGGTCCATCAACCCAACATGAATATGTGTATTGATTACGACTAAATTTATAATATATTGTATATATACATGTTATTATCTTACCAGAATAGTGTAGATAATTTTTCAACCACTATATTTATGGTAATGTACTTGGATTTCATGTTGGGTAAAAGATTTATAGAAGTTACTTTGGTACTATTAGAACCCAGATATATCATGACAATGACATTAATTTAATTTCTAATGATCAATATAAATAATATGGATATGAAATAGATGATGTGATATTATTTGTTTATGGGGGCTCACAAGCATTGATAATTAATCTCATGATGTTTTCACTTGGTGATCTCTATTAGTTGAGATCATGAGGATATACCCACCAATAAGAACACTACATGTTATCCGTGTAATTTGTTTTTCCTATATATATACAAGTTTATTGGTCTTCTATCATTAGATCGTTATCAATTTGTTACATTTGATCATGTACCTTGGTTAGAGAAAAAAATAATGACAATGATGTTAGGGTGAGGTATCATTTGTTCGGTGAGTCAATGGTGGTATAACAATGGTTGAAAATTCATGAAAGAATTTGTCACTTTTGAGTTGAGGTAATGATATTTCATGATTGATTTTTTGGGAAGATAATACCTTTATAAATCTAAGGCAGTAGTGGTCAAAAGTAAATCAATCAAAAGAGATAAAAAATAATAAATAATTAATGGATGATAACACAAATGATCATCCTTATTTGAGAGATATCTTATGAAAACAATGTTATATTAAAAAGTTCAATGTAACTCGATTGGTTGTTATTATAATGAAAATTCTATATTTCACTATGGGATTTAATGGGAGTCTAGACTATACACTTGGATTTTTATATTATTAATATATATTGTGATATGGTCTTAGAGGATTACACACAATATCAAATCCAATAATCTTACTTTTTTAGGTGAATATGAATAAGTGACAATGTGGGACCCCCCATTTCATCTGATATTTCCCAATGATTTATCATTCACAGATAAATAAATTCATTATTATTCATGTGAAAAGTAATTGGTTTGATTTTATTTATTTATAGTATTTATAAGTGTTTTTGTTAAAAGAAGATATATTATGATATCAATGAATATTATTTTATTATTCAAGGTCTATCTCAAATTATTTGGAATTTCAAGTTAAAATAATTGATTAGGATTGTCATATAATTAATTTTGAACGTATTAAAATCTTGTGGAAATATATATATAATGTTTATGATGTAGTTAATTTGTCATTATTGTTTATTTATTACTTATTCAGTGGATGTTATATATATGGGGATTAGGGAACCAAAAATACATATATAGACATTGACCATATAAGTTAGAGAAAATATCTTTCATGGTTACTATTCATCAATTAAAATTGAGAGCTTATCTCTCCTCTAGAATCCTAGATCGACAATCACCCAATACATGTGAACAAAATAATAATGCCTTCATGTATCAAGGGCAGGGGATCATGGTGATTTTCATGACATAAATGTGATTATTGAAGCTTCAAGATAGCATCCAAAATCTGAAAAATAGAAATTTTGATGATTCAAAAGGTGTGTATGGATGAACAATGTGGGTTCAAAATGAGAACCTTAAAGAAGTAATATCCACTGACTTGGGCAAGACATGTTTATTTAAATTTGGAATGAGTTATAACTGATTTTTTATTTATTATGAACTAATTTAACCATGAAAGATTATTAAACCATATTAAGGATTTGATAAGAAGATTCAATTTTGTTTTTTTCATTAGGGATAGAAAAATTTTAATTCACCATCCCTCCATCATCCATGGAACTCTATAGTACAAAAAAAATTTATAAGAGAAATCTCATGGATTTTATCAATGAAAACTATTTTTCATTATCACTTATATGGAGGTTTATAAATCAGTCTCGAAAATTCAAATTGTCCATCGATCAAATCTCAGTTTCAATGTATCATCCAACTAAAAATAAAATTACGGATGGAAATGGATTATATCGGATATTCAATTTTTATTTTTTAGATTTTTTTAAGAACCCAATATATATATATATTATGTTCTTCAAGATATTCTAGAGACCTATTCATGTCAAAACATAGATGGATTTTGACCAGAATTTGATAGCTGGATTTCATCTAACTAGTTTTTATAAAATACTCATTTTTTATAATTTACAAAAATAAGACAATATAACAAAAAGGAATGTTAATAGACAAATTGTTGATGACAACACCACTAATTAGAGCCAATAAATGGCACCTTACTCTCCCAAGCATAATTTTCATCATTTAATAAAATTAAAAAAATAAGAAATAGTTTTTTCTAGTAGTTGCACCACAAACGATTTCACTATCGGTATTTATATTTCCATGTTCATATGGTATCCCCCCTATGGATCTACCTCCATCTCCCATTCAATGGAGGATTCCCACACCTTGACTTAATTTCACCTCCTCCATCTCTTGTTACCTAAGGCATAACCACAATGAAACATCTCCGTTGAGCTCTATATACACACCAAACTAGACAATAGAGTGATTGAATCCCATATTCTAATGTAGACTCATCCCTCCAACCTTCACCATTAGCATGTCTCATTGCAAAGATATGGTGACCGATGTTACATCCTCCCATGAAGATCAAACTTGGTGCATCTCCCTCCACTGAGATAGAGTCACAACATCTGATCATCATCTTCACCTAAGTAATGGACAATCGAGTAATGCTACAATATCATTTCTATTTTGATACAACTATTTTCATCCCATAGAAAATCAGTCCTGAAAACCACCAATTCCTATTGTGGTTCTACTATCTGATGGTTACTCCTACCTCCTAGTAGGCTCTATGACCAGTCGCTATTATCACAACCAAACCAGACCAACTTCTTCCTTACACAACCAACTTTTATTTTAGTATGATGTTGTTATTGTCATTTTCTGGAGTAAAACTAGATTTCTCCTTAGCCATGAGGTACACCTTTCATGGCCTTTATGGGTCGAATTGGACATGATCCTCCATGCAAAAGGACACAATAGGTTTATACATCCTTGAATAGTATTGGACATGCATTCCTCGAACAGAACACCACTACACGAGGTCTTCATAACATGAAAAGGGGCATGTGTATCTATAGCTCCACCCATAATGGGTCAGAGCGGGGTTTTTAAGGCATAGGTTAAATAAATATAATCTAAAATTAATTAATTTAATTAATATAAACTATTATTTTAATTAAATTAATTTATATTATTTAACGATTTATAAAATTATTATATTTTAATAATATGAAATATTAATTATATTTTATTATTAAAATAAATTAAATAAATTAAATATTTTTTATAATTAAAATTTAATTAATTAAAGGACTGAAAAAAATTAATTAAATTTATATAATTCATTTAATTTTTTTATGCCATCTTACATTGAATTTATTACAATTTAACTATATTGTTTGTTTAATTATTATACCAACAATTTATGAGCCAAAGATCGTACCTATGTATATCTATGTTAATTGTTCAATTATTTGTTGAGTGTGTTGATTTTAAAAAGTATAATAATTAAATAATACTCTTTGAACTTTCATTTCATTCTATAGGTAAGAGTCTCTACATGTCCAATTTATCTACTATATATTGAACTCCCTATATCCCTCGTCTACATGAGAGTATACATGTACTGTTTAAAATTAAATTAAAAAATGTGAACCATGACAAGATGATGTCGTACTTAAGATGATAAGAGAATACATTGGAATAGCGGTGAGCTACAATTTGAGTCAAGACCCAACTCAGGTATAATATCCCCAAGGACATTTTTGATCTACTAAATGTACAATTGACCTTAAAATATTAGATTCCCAATACCTTTGTAGTAGATATATTTCAATTTTTTGTTTTTTTATTTTATTCTATTTCATGTTTACAATAACATAACATAAAATAATAAACATGAAAATTCATTAAGATGTGGAATATTTTTTTTTAAATATTGATTAGTTTTCAACAAGACAAAATCGTTTTATCAAATACAGTATAAATGAATTATATTCATCAATAAATAAATAAAACCCTCAAAGATATATTGAGTCACAATGCTTCTATTGCTCAAATATGAACATGACCTCGGGTTTTAGGTGATGTTCATACATAGTTGTGGGTGAATCCTATTGTTGGGGTGTTCTTATGAGGATAATGGATTGACTAAACTGAAATTGGTATCAATATAATATACATAACTATATTTATATCACTTTATAAGAAAAGAGTTGAGTTAATAAGTATTAAAATTCTAATAAGTTCAGAAATTACTCAAACAAATATGGAACCACATTTTGTTGTAGTTTACTTGTCCTATTCATACCATAGATCTCACCGAGTAGTGGGGTATCCATAGCTTATGGACTATTTTGGGAGGTATTGAGGATCCTTGCTAATAAAATACTCATATGATAGGGTATTTTAATTTAATGGGTATGGAAATTGAGGTTCCATAATATAATTTCATACATTTAATGATTTAATAATTAATAAATAAAAAACATCTATACGGTATTCAATACAATGTATAGACTGCTAAAATTTAATTTTTCTATATTAAAAAACTGAAATCATCAACTCCACTAGAACAATATCTCGATTATACATGCTTGATAAATGTTAAATTCACATCAAACATAACTTCGAGGATTGATACAGGTTCTTGTGCATAAGGATACACTATGAAAGGAAGCTTTATGTGATGGACTGCTCAATTCCAACTAACCATCCATAGGATGATGAAATAAATATAACGATAAATAGAAAAAAAAAATGTAGATAATGTAATTGATGTACTCAACATTATGTACTCATCTATGTGTAGTTACTTATTGAAAATTCAGGAGGATGTATATTTATATAAGATGACTTAACGACACAACTAGTTATATCAGGATAATGTAATAAATTAATGTTACGTGAGATGATGTGAAAATTATAGGAGTAGGCTAGCATAAGGTAATCATGATGGACCTCATATACACTATATGGAAATCTAAATTGAATGACTGGATGACCTTGGGTTCAACAAAACCATGAAACATAGTTAAATCATAGTCATAAATCATTACCATTATTCGTTTTGACAATAGTTATTATTTAAAATATGAATAAAATAATAATTTCTCTCTTGGATATTGTTCATTTGTATGACCAAGTTGTTAGGGATATGAATATTACTAATTATTTAGTCCTTATGGTGAACATGGGGAGGATGTCCATGTTTAAGGGGTCTATGGATATGTCTATAATGAAGACATTAATACACCATCCTTCCAAAAACCCATGGATACAAATATTAAACAATGAGTAAGAGGTTTTATGATTTATTATTAGCATTAAAGGAAACTAGATATAGAATTGTAGAGTTGGGAAAAATAATGGTGATTCATATACATCATGTATTATTTCCATTTAATGAAATATTTCATTATCTACATGTTGGGTATTGGATATGACATGTGGTTCACACATTTGTATTCATATATATGAAAAATGTATATCTATGAATATTTGTAAAGGTGAAGTGGATGATTGGGGTGTAAATGGTGAAAGTACAGTAACATTAGTAATGATTGATTATTAGTTGAAATTTCCGTGATTATTATTTCCAGTGTTTAATAATTCTTTTTATGTAATCTTTTTTAATAGAAAATTAAAATTAGAGGAACGTTTATCAAGAAATGTTATTTTATTTCAGGTTTATAAATAATTTTTTTCCAATTACAAGGATATAATGTATTATGGTATGAGGCATATTAGCCATGGGCCATATATACATGATCATGAATACTTAGTAATTCAAATCAATGAAAAAAACTGGGATCATGACTCATATAACTCCAATCCTGTGGATGTATGGTATTGGTCATGTAAATGAAAAGTGATTGTAGAAATTTCATCAAGTATGGTTTTTGGGCATAGTTGATTATAATACCATGGATTTATTTAACAATTTTTTATAATGGAAAATGACTGAATAAAACTTTTATGGGATGTGACAAATTTCCAATAAATTACAACAATTAATTAATACAGATGTATGTTTCTCTTTTAAAATAGGGTAAATTGGTTGTTTTTTGAAATTTATTACATTCTTCGATGACTATTACAAGAAAATTTATATAAACTTAATTTGATATAAGTATTATTCATTTTAGAGATTTTTGAAATTCCATCATATTGTATAAAAACGTCATTGTAATAATATTAAGGTCCTTCACTCAAATTGAGGTGTAGAATATCAAAACCAAACATTCATTGATCACTTAAAGGAGTGTGGGATTGTATCCCATGTCACTCCTCCATATACACAATAGTATAATTATTCTTTTGAAAGTATGAATCATATATTTCTATTCATGGTCTGGTAAATGAAAATTCAATGAACTCTTCCATTATCCTTTTGAGGATACACATTACTGAAAAAATATACACTTAAAAAGGTACAAGCTAAATCAATAGATGGGAATCAAAATGAGAAGATGTTTGGAAAAAACCTAATATTTCATATATAAATGTATGTGTCTGTGATTATTTTATCAATAATAGACTTAATGAAAATTTTCAATCCTAAAGCTGAATGGGCATACATACATGTTATCCTAATGATACAAAAGCATATTACCTATAGAACCCCTCCAATAGAAAATTTAATATTGAAATCTAAAACACATTTCTATAAAGGGAAAAATTACAATATAAATAGTGGGAGAAAGATTGAATCTGATGAATTCTGTGATATGGATCAATTAGTGTCAGTATAGGAATCATCTCTAAATGAAACAATGGGAGATAGAGATGTTCCAGATAACAATTACTATGTAGGATAGCTCAAGAGGTTCAATAAATATACTTTTATGGTTTTCTTGTCACTAAGTCAGGTGTCACCTTAATCTATGAGGATAATGACCCTATGACCTACAAGGATGTAATATAAGGATATGATGTTGCTAAATTAAAATATTTCATTCTTTATAAAAAGGTTTCCATGTACCAAAATCATGTTTGGATTTTAGTAGAAACACTAACTCATGTAATACACATTGGATGAAAAATTGGTATTCATGAATAATATGGACAATGTTGAAAATTCCAATACCTATATGTAATGACGTTTAGATAAGGGTTTCAGATAACATTATGGAATATAATATGAAAAAACATTATAACTAGTAGAAATCATGAAACCCTTCAAAATATTGATTTCATCAAGAGACATCCATGATTATAAAATTTCGAAAATGAATGTCAAAACAAATTTCCATACTGGATACTAATATTAATATGACTATATTACTAAATATATTTTTTTTATGAAAATAAATTAAAATAATTTTATTAAGATGTAGAGATCCATTTGTGGGTTGAATAAAACATCACAATCATGAAATGTTTGTTTTTATGAGGCTATAAGAGAATTTGGTTTTCAAAAGATTAAAAGAGATCCTTTTTTCTATATGAAGGTTAATGGGAATTCAATAATTTGCTGGGAATTATATGGTTCTGATATATTAATTATGGGAAACTAATTGAAATTCATACAATTAGTAATGAATTTCTTAAATAAATGCTTATACATTAAATAATTTTGGGAAATAGCTTGTATTGTTTGGTTCAAGGTCTTTTGAGATTGATCTGAAAGGATGCTTGGGATATTTTAAATTACATATATTGTGACTATCTGATGCTCACGTTCATTGTTGTTGAGATTTATTACCATGATTTTCTCTCACCGTGATCTGTGGTTGTGTATTTAAAAAGGATATTCTATGTAAAATGAATGACACATTATTTGATTATCTATGGATGTTTATATCTATTTATATTTGTGTCGGTCAACTGAATTGTGTTCAATATGATGGTGTTCTATTCGATCACATATGTTGAGATAAGGCAAAACCCATAGAAATTAATTCGTTATAGGGATTATTTTTTATGGTGGGACATTATTGATTTGACATTGGTTGAATGATGATGAAATAATATTTCTCCTCTGAGTTGAATATGTGATATCTTATACAAATGTAATCATGATGGTAGTATATTCATAAATACATGGCCAAGGTAATTTAAGGTAAATATATAAATAGATACAAACAAAAAATATAGTTATAATATAAAATGACAAATTTGTGAACCCAATATTATGATATATCATATGAAAAAGAGATTATTTTATTCAATATGTGTTAATAGATTGTTTTTCATTTCTATTACTTTTTTGTGTCTCTTAATGGGCCTTGATGGGTCTCACGAATCTTCTAATTGTCAGTGAATATTATTCACTCCTATATAGATAACTATTTATTGGGTAACACATAATATCACATTCATGAATCATCCATATATATGGGAATTTGTATATAGTACATGTTGGGACCCACCTCAAGGTCTTATATTTTTTCCTATTTTATCAATCACAGATAAATATTTTACATATTAATCATGTAATGAATAATTGGGTTGAGTATGTTTATAACAAAATTTACAAGTTTTTATGTAAATAAAAAGAAAATATTATATGAATTAATATTACTTATATATTCATGTTTCATTTATTATTTCAAATAATTTGAATTCACATTAATTATTCAGATGTATGATTTAATATATTTAATTTATATCAAATGAATGATGTAAAATATAATTAAAATTTATGATGTAGTCATATTTTCATAAATTTTAATTTTCAAATTTTAGTGGTTGTAAAATATATAGGGGATGGGTAACCCTAATACGGTATCCAAATAATACTATATAATTTGGAGATATTCACTTTCTAGATTACTATTAGTTATTCAGAATTGAGAGTTTCCATCTCCTCTTGAATCCTAGAGAGTGAATAATCACATCTAAGAAATTAATAGCTGGAAATATTCAAGAATCTATGGAAAGGGATCCTTGTGATCATCGAAGTGTAGAATAGTTCGTTAGAGCATCATATTATCTCACAGAATCTGACGAAAAGAATATTCATATATTCGTGATGTGTGTGAGTGTTTTGATGATATTGAGGGGATATAAGTTATATATTTTATGAAATAGTCATAAATGATGTGTGAATGATGAGAACACTTTAACATGGAATGAGTTAATAATTATTTCAATTTTTATACTTTCATTACACCAATTATCATCTCTAAACCGTACTGTGGATAAAATCACCAGAGATAATGAATTTTTGTACCTCTAGCAATCGATTTTTTTTAAATCCCCAAACCTGAGGGATTTTTCATTGTACCCTGGTACCAAAACTCTCTAAATCAGTTGTTGATGGTGGTCTAACCTGTTCTCCTCTATGTGGTTATGACATAAAATAGTCTACTGTAGTCATCTATCAGAGAATGGATTTTTGATTTATGGAGATGAATTATGAATAAATTATCATTTTTTGGATATATGAATATTTATCCTTAAAATATCCCTACCCCACTAATATTTCATAATTATATAGAACTCATACGTTCTACCTATGTAAAACCATTTTAAGGCCTAACCATACACTAAATTACTGAATTCCCTTGATTATTTATAGACTACATTCTCCTCAATAGAACCATGGAGGTTATAATTCCACATAATTGTGAAATGTACAATGATGTGGTATTTCATCCCAGTGCGCTCGATTTCTATAGTGTATAACCCTACCCCTTGAATATTTTATCAAACAAATTCCAACATTATAGAATTACACCATATACTATTGTGGTGGGAATGATAACACCTACATGCGGCATTCATTTCTTATCACTGTGGACACTCCATATTTTTAGTAACCCTATGGTTTTTCCAAATGATCAACCTTTGGTAATTGGATTAATTCCCTGATTTCATTCCTCAATTACATTATAATTAATTGATAACATTCTAGAATGAAATTGTTTCTAGGAGCCCTTAATGTGAAATCATATTCAAGTTGGTGTCCAAGCGTGGTTCAGTTGGAAACATCTAAGAATTCTCTTCCAACGTGATGAAAATTCTATTTGATAAACTTTTTCTATACCTTATGATATATGTGAAGGAGTAAAGTACCAAACTCTACCTAAGACATATGGAGTTTATCTACGTATTATACTATATCGAGGTAAGTGATCTAGAATATCTATCTTTTGTTTGCTTAAAATTTTTATAGTAAATGAAAAAACATGATTTGTGCCAGTGCATTTTGTGTGAGACCTAAATATATGTATAATTAACTATCAAATGATTTTTCAATTAATTTAACTTACATTGGATCTGATTCGGTCTATTGGGAATGAGTCTGGAATTTCAAACACCCATGTTTCATGCCTACCAATAAAATGATAATAATCCAACTATTTTGATAATACAAATTTTGGCTAAATAATTTATTTTTTTTATTATATTAATATTATTTATTTTCATAACATGTTATTTGTATTGATTTGTTGAAATATAATCACATTTAATAAAATGGATACATTGGTATATAATTATTTGGGAATTTTTATATGATGAGTTGTTGATATATATATATTTAATTGTTAATGAGTTTTGGGATATAATGTAAAATTTTAATAGAATGTGTATTAATTTATATAATAATTCGGAAATAGAACTTATGGAATATAAAATTGATTGATAAATGATAATCAGGTGAATTAAAAGTTATGTTTTGTGATTAAATTTAAAATATACATGGCACATGGATTGATTTTTTTTTCTTATATAGAATTATTTCATTATATGGAAATATATTGATTTATTCTAGTGGGTGGGAAGTTACTTGGTTTTTTGAGTTGTTATTTTTCAATGGATTAGGATGATGTTTAGTGCTTAGGAGTGTGATGGGTGATGTCAGTAGGTATGTTTAATTTTTGTGTTCCTAATAGAAGGTATAATGAATGGTGTTCCACACTACCTATGGGTATGACTCATAACATATGAGCTGCCTGAGGTTAAATTGAACAATCATTGGATTCTTGAGTGACAATTTAATGTTTTCCTGATAAATGTGACCATTTTTAATCATAAATTAGATGTGATTTATCATTGATAGGAAAATATTACTTAAAAGTTTGTAATCCATCCTGTTGTTGGAGGATTCATCAGTAGAAATATATATCAAGAATAATTCCAAAGTAGGTTGGTCTGATAATGGATGATGACTTGGATAATGAGGGTTAGTGGATTAATTTAATGTGTAGTTTTTATTAAAATAATATCGCTATTTATTTGATTTATTTCAGGAAATATATTCTCAAATTGGGTATTTTTGGACATAGTGGAGTTTACCTACAGTGTTCTACTCACACCCTATTATGTCTGCTATTTGTTACCTTAACGTCCAACATTTATTCATGTATGGAAAAGGGAAACATACCTTGCTGTTGATTTTTTTCCTATATTGTTTAGATCTTAGAGACAGAACGATCATGTGGTTTGGTATCTGGGAATTTTGAGTCATTAATAGAGTCTTGTGTAATTTTTTGATTTAATTTGAATATGAAATTTTATTACATTTCAATATAACATTACATGATTATATTATTTCATGAATTTTTTGTTTTCTTTATTCTATTATGTAGTGAATTTTTATTATTTATATTTTTTCTGTTATTTTAGGTGTCCTGCTATTATTTAATTCAATTTTTGATTCTTTACACTAATGGTTATAGTCTCCACACTATATTCTTACACCCACACAGAATGTTGGTAGAATCTAGAATACGAAGTTTCACTCCTGAGTTTACGTAGCCCACCTGAATTAGTCACATGATGTAGAATATGATTAGAATCATTAAAGATGTATTTGAGGAAAAAATTTATTTTGAGATTCCATAAATTATGGGAAAGAAGGAAAGGGAATACGATGAGTAGTTAATTAGTAATGTGGTCGCACTAAGGATGGGTAACACATGAATTGGAAAAACCAACTGCCTATAGATGTGATTTTTTTATGTTGTTCACTAGTTAGGGTTGATGTTATTCTACTATATGTGATTCTCTTTTTTTATGTTAATATTTTCTCATATGTTTACTCATGGATGGATATAGAATAATATTATTATTCATTCATCATGTTAAGAGAATTGGATTATATATTGAAATAAAATGTTCATACCGTGGAAATATTTTTTTTCTTGTGACATATTTACCCCTATGAACAAAGAAAACGAAACCCTTGATATAAATGATTAAAATAAACAGTTGTGTTATTTCATATCACATGTTATTCAATGTTTTGAGGATAATTGAGCTACTTCTACTCTATTTGTATAACATATTGGGGTTGATATTTTGATGTAAACTATATTAAAATGTGTGGATTAAATATTATAGATAATATTTATTATCGTTTTATTCAGATTTAGTGTTAGGGGTGTTGATATAAATATACTACTAATGCACTAGAGCCAAAGATTTTGGCATCATTGGATATTTGGATGGATGATCATCATCGTGATAATTTACTAAGGTTCATGTGATCCATAGAGAGGTAGAAATTTATCAATGTAACACGAAGATATTATATTATTTTTTTGTAATTAAATTTAAATTATTTTTTAGCTTATATTACACAAAATAACATCTTTTAACAAATGATTATATACTCATTATATTTTTATTTGAACCCAACTATAATTAACTAGATATTAAAATTTTTAATTATTAATAAAAAAATTTAATGAAATTTTGAATAAATATTTTATATATAAATTATATATTTTTAAATTATTACCTAATTTTTAGTGGTGTATTATTATTGTCTAAAAATTAATTTTTTGAAAAAATTAATTTTTTATGATTTTTGATAAATATTTACTAATATAAAAATTTTAAACTTTAATATAATAAAATTAGTTAAAATAAAATCATTTTTGGATTCATTATTTAATAATTATCTTAGGATAAATTTTTTATAATCTTCATAAAATATTATACTATTGGTGAATAGTGAAATACAAATTTTTATTAAAACAATATTCCCTTTTTAAAATCATCTATAAAGTTCCATGTTGTTCAAAAATGTCTAAAACGTATCATTAGTTCAATTATATATTTTTAAATGCAATTTATATAAATTTAATCGATTTAATATTCAATTTTTGTAGTAAATCATTCTATACATATGAAAAAAATTAGAAAACTATTGTTTCATCGAGTCTAGAGATTTCTTTTGAAATTAAACAATTCCAAATATGTGAATGTAATTTAGAAAAATATATTAAAAATTTGTATTAATAATAATAAAAATTATGAAATAATTGGAACCTAATTTTTTTCTTAATGAATAATAAAAAAGTTGATTCTTATTTACCACGGTTAAAGATAAAAAAAAGTTTACGGGGGTTTTAAACTAAAATGATATGGTTTAAAATGACCTAAAACATATACAATTCATATTAGGTGGCTATATATATATATACAAATATATTAACTTATTTTTTATTTTATGTGATTTTGGGACACTTTTCCTTTAATGATACCAATATAATAATTTACATAATGAAAAAAACCAAATGTCACCAACTTGCACTTAAAATTCAATTATGTGATAACATAGTGGAAAATTATTATGTTGATTAATATTCATGGTCAATTTGAGAATAAATAAATTTGTTTCATATGGGAAATTTATTTGTAATTTTCTTAATATTAAAATTACATTAAATGACTACACAACACCAACATAGAAATTATTTAAATAATAGGAAAATAAAATAAATTAGTCCAAAAATATTAAAAGTAATATAAATTTATTGAATAATATTATTAGATGAATTTTAAAGATAAATATTTTATTTTATACTATTTATAAAATTATATGTTTTTTATTAAAAAAATTTCATGATGTTTTTAATATCAAAATAAATGAATATTGTCTAATTTGATGTTAATTTAATTTTTAAATAAATAATATTTTATTAAATGGGTTAAAATTAATAAAACTACATGTGTCTAAAAATATATTCGTATATGTTCATAAATTTCAACAAGGAGCCATTAATATACCAATGGACTTTTTATAAAAATTATATAGACCACTAAATTGTAAAAACATTGTTACCCTGGTAATGGGTAAAATTACGTTTTTAACATTTCATGAATTTGGGATAAAATTAGTTTTCCACACAAATAGGGTGTTTATTTTATATATTTTGTTTTATTTTTTTCCATTGGGTAAATTATATGTAATAAATATATTTTTATTTCTAGCCATAAATGATTAATTTTCAAGATAAAAATTCTAGTTACTATAGTGAAAACAAAAATGGAAAAGGTATTGAATCTTATTAGTAAGGGAAATACATGATTAAAAATGTGTATATATTTGGAGTTTTGGAATGACCATACCTTCCTTAAAATGCTTTATTTGTCGATTTGTGTGGGACTTTTGGTGATATTGACTTCCCATAATTGAATATTATTGGGTATTTAAAATAAATACACTCCTCCCCCATAATAAAATGTAACAAACTCACATCACATATTCATACAAGATATGTAATTTAGATTAAAAATACTTACAAAAATATCTCACCAAAATAATTATCTACGATCAATATATTCCTGTTTTCCTAAAATACCAAGTTGATGGTCATTAATAATAGATCCAAATGAATCTTATCTATTGAAATGTATCTCTCTCCATTAAACTAGTTATTTTTAATTATTCTCTTACCTCTATAATTCATGTCCTATTTAATCCAATATAATAATACCATTATATAAAATATAAAGGCATATTATTTTGTTTATTCAATGACTTATATTCATCTTCATTTCCATCAAATGGGAAAAAAATGTTGATCATGTGTATGGAGGATTACCACATTAGAAATCGATGTAATTTTTTTCCATCACCACCTCTTAAATATGGACATAATGATGTATTCAATAGAAAAATAAAATATATATGAAATATTTATTCTTATATCATGAAATTATCTAATATAACTTCATATATTATATTTAGTATGAATATCATAATGTCACTCATGGGTATCGTTGACTACTACCTCATGAAGTGATGTGACTCGTTCATCACATATGATTTACATGAAAGATAATAATCATATATTTAATGAAAATTATATATATATATATATATTTGTGTGTGTGAGATAAAAATAATTAATTGAATTTAATATAATAATTTTCTTTCTTTCTTTTTATCCATCTTCAAAATTGTAATGTTGTTCATGTGTACGTACGACCTACCGTCTATATGAACGTTGTGATTAATTTTTAATTTATAACATTAATGGATTAATATAAATACACATATAATTAATATATAATATATTTATATCATTTTTAACATTATTTATATTATAGAAAGATAATTAATATTAAAATGAAAAAATTTACTAAATAAAAACATAGGTAAATAACAAGGTATTTATTAACCAAAATATAACTTACTGTGGGTGAGGAATTTATACACATAAAGAAATGGGATAAAATTGAATATTTTGATACAACTATTTTTTATGATAATATCTTCTATTTTGAAGTGTATATAATGACCATTTTACATGATATAAAACAAATATAATTATTTTAGTGATATTTAAATTTATTATTTAATGGTTCATATGATTCAAAAGATACCAATGTGGAAAAGGTTTTAAGGTACAATCTCGTTGTTTATCGGTATTGTTTAAGATTATGTTTCTAATGATGAAATATCAGGATATAAAAATCAAGAAACACATGTATTCTGTTATTATATATTTATTTACATAGTATATATTTTTCCCTTCATTTTATACGCTTAATGGATTAAAGAGACCAAAATAATGTTAATAATTAAAATCTTATTTATTTCCCTCTTCGGTCAAAATCTATTATTATTCCATATGTATTTTTTCTAGGAATGTTTTAATATTTTTTTAACAATATAAAAATCCTTTTTTAAAAAAATTATTTCCCATTTTTTATTTATTACAAATTGGTTTGAATGATACGACCATTTCATTTTCCATCAATTTCATGTTTTTCTTTTATCAAAAATGTGAAACGAATATTTATTTTATTGTATATGGAATGAAAGGAATTTCCCACTATTATTACCATTATTTTCATTATTTATTACATTATAAATATTATAGGTTATTTTAAACAAATTATCACCACAATGTATTATAAATGTATATATTTCAAAATCTTATTTTCAATTAATCTTTATTTTCATCTATAACTGTTCCAAGATAATTTTCTTTCAAAATTATTATCCATATAATGTTGAAAAATTTGATGCTACTTACTCTTTATCAGGGTTATGATCCAATGATACAATCTTTTTTTATTTTCATGATGATTATTGTTATTAATGAAATTTTTTTTATAAACCCCATTTCTATTTAATAGGATGAGATATAATAACATGTTTTATTAAACACTTTTATTTTCATGGATTCTAATGTGATGAATGTTTTATGACCATATAAAAAATATTATGTATTATATTCATTATATAATTTTTAGGACATGTATCTCTATTATATTAAATATGTAAATCATTATATCTCTTGAGGTAAAAATGAGAATCAAGTCAACTAGGATGATCTATAATGTTAAATAAGAGAATGGACCTAATATAAAATTGGAAATATGTAATGAGGCATTATCTACTATGTTTTATGGTCTTTGTAATTTTAATTTACAAATGAAATATTTTTTAAATTGATTTTGGTGTAAAACTTTTCTGTCATCTGCTTATGGTTCATTTATTATGATGATTTCACACTTTTATTAATCATGTTCTTAGAATGATAAAGAATTATTCGAGGACTACTGATTATGATATATGGAAGGTTAGGTATGAAATTTATATTATATGTTCATGATCCCATATAATTGTTCTTATCATAATCATTCATTTGACCAAAGAATGATATCTCATGTGTTTATCATTACTGAGCATCCAAAGAAACTATTTCCTTTGTTTCCTTTCTACAAGAAATGAATAAAGGTTTTATGTAATGTATGATAATGGAGATTAAAAAAGTGGATGATATTTATGGGAGATGTAGAAGAAATATCATTAAATAATTTGATTTCATACGTAATCTCAAAAGACCCTATACCATTATGGATCAAAATTGTAAATATGTAAAAATTATTTAATATTAATCGGAAATGATTTGATATTTATGTATCAAAATTCTTGGTCAATTTAGTTGCAATCATACGAATGATTTTTATAACTATTACAAAGTAGGATGAGAAAAATCTAGTGAGAACTCTTAGGATTAGTCTAAGTATAAGATAACATCATATTGGTTTTTAAAGGAAAATATTGTGTTGTTTTCCAGGACACAAATCATATTATATTGTCTAAAACATGATGTGGTTCTAGAACATATATATTGTGAGCTAATAAATCTGAAAATTGTGCATTAGGGTTGACTCAAGAATTACCCGGTACTCAATAATGGTTTATACTATTAAACATGTATGACACTCTCGGGGGATAAACATTGGTTAAATCAGATTCCCTTTATGAACCATTATGAAGGATTTATTTATGAATATGAATAACCTAGTGAGAGAATAAAGTGTTATAGATTTAAAATATTGTTCCAGGATATTGAAATTCTATAAATAATTTTCCATATTATGTTTTCTTCAACTATTATTACTTTTTCTAAAACAATTATTTTTTGTTTAGTCAATGAAATGATTCATAAGGAATTAGTATATGATAAAATTCATAGGTAATTTTTTTAGGAGATTCTAAATTGGAAGATGGCATTAATGTAGGATATTGTGATTATGACTAATTAGTTTTCATGATATATTGTTTACAACTTCCCACAAATCAATTCCTCTGACTCAAAATAGAATAGAATGATAGAGTTCATTGAGGGTACGAGTGATGGTATCATGGTGGAAGGAATAGTCATTTCTCTATATATTGACATTGAATGAAAATGTACTCAAGGTAATGTATAAAATGAAATATAAAATGATAAATGTCTGGAGTGTAAGGGAACATAGTAATTGATTACATAGGGAAAATTCAAAATAGTATAGCTCACCAAATGGATGAGAATATTAGTTTACAGAAGGCTTCATAAAATGATTAATGATAAAAATATTGAAAATATGGGAATAAAAAAATTATCATTAGGGGAAAGATCAATAAGAGGATCAACAAGGTGGAACATGTATTGTGATTGTTGTTTATGATAACGATACTAAATAAGAAGTTTTAATGAAAGAGGTTATTATGTAATATAATGTTTATTCTTTGATAATGATTTATGAATGAAGAAGAATAATTTAAGTGTTTTTAATTATAAATCAATATTTCTAAAACATATTGGTAATTTTTTTTTGAGATATTAAATTAATGGAATTCAATAACATGTTTGATGTTACAGATGACCAATAAAAAATATTTAATGGAAATGTGATATTATAAAAAACATGATTAATGTTAAAATAACCATTAATATGTTGTTTATTTTTTGATAATTGTATTGGGAAAACAAGATGATTGTTATGTACATATTATTTTAGAAAATATTATGTACTATAGATCTGATTAATTATTTGTTGATGAATTTAAAAATGTTATCAATGATAGATTTTATAAAAAAAATTGAGTTAAGGAAAATATTCAGTAATAAATGGTTTTATTTATATAGTGATGAATAATGTATGTCTTTGTTGATATTTTCGGGAAATTCATGTTATTTTCATTTTTTAAGAGAAAATATAACCATTGTATTCAAACATTTGTTATGTGAAAAATAAGAACCACATTATGATATTTTAGGTATCTTGCTAAATTTAAAAATAGTGATGTTTTTTATATGTTTCAGAATATTAGATTTTTTTAATGGATTACAATTTATGTAATGTTTTTAGTTGAACATTTCCTATAGGTTTAAATATTAACACTGTATTTCACTATATAACGATATATTAATATTCAATAACCTATGGTATCCATTTTTGTATTGAGTATAACCAATGATAGAATGAATGAATTCTCAATGTTTTATTGATCTTATGATCCATTAATGATTCTATCATAATAAAAATTTATTTTCACTTCTATGAATGATAGTTGAAGAGGAAATTAACTGAAGCACAACCAAATGATCATATTGTTCTTTTGAAAAAGAAATAAATCATATAATCATATTTCTCGGTGTTATATATCACGATGATAAGATTTCACACAAATTTACGAAATATATTTTGAGTTAAAATTGATGTCATATTACTTGATTTTCTGTTTAAAAAATTCCCTTTTACCTATTACTGAGGTATTGATCTTTATTCGTTATCATTTTTTGAAACATGTTCTATAAAATAATCTAATATTATTTTGGTGTTTGTTTTTTCATCCATCTAATATTTCCACTTCCCACTAATTTTATCCTATTTTTGAACCCTGTAATGTGATATCCTTCATAATTTCTTTTTTCTCTTTTCGAGAAGATATTTTGTTGACAAATTTTATGTTTTGGGGTTTCCATGATAAAATTCTCAAATGTCGAATACATGATTATAATGATGAAGTTAAAATGTTGATGATGTAGTAATTTGTTTGGATATAATGTAACACCAAATATTTTTGTTTTCTTAAAACAAATTCAATTTATTTGATATCATATATTACAAGCAACATTGAGTTTTTGTAAAATCACATTATACTATTAATATTATTTTTTAAACATCTATATTATAACCTAGCCATTAAATTTTTAGATATAAATAGACATGAACACATTTTGAATATTTTGTATAATGGTTTTAGATAAATAAAATTCTGTTATAAATATATAGTCAATTATTTCTAAAACAATTATATTCTTTGAAAATATATTTGATAAAAATAAGGATTTTATTTTGTGTTTATTTTAAAAAATATTAAAATATAAATTTTTAATAATTAATAAAAATTATTAAAAAAACATCATTATTTTTCAAAAAAATAAAAAAAAAATTATATCAAGATAATTTTTTGATAATTTTATTAAATGATTAATTTTTTTTCGAATAGAGAAAAATCATGATTTTTTCTAAAAATAATATATTTTCATTTAAATATTAAAAAAATTAAAAATTAGAATTAAAATATGTTAAATAATATATTTATTAATCATATTTATATCATTGTAATAAATTTAATATTTAGTTTTTATATTAAAACATTATATTCTTATGATCAATTTTCCTTTGGATAAGAGTTTTCACAACATTTAGGGGTTTAATTTTAAGTTTAATTCTATTACTTATATTAAAGGTGATTGAAAAAAAAATCGTTGTAATACAGATAATTATTTTTATATAATTAACATAAATTAATTTTTTCTCATATTTATTACTAAAAACAATAAAAAATATATATTGTGTTAATGGTTAAAATTGATTTATCGGGAGTTAAACGATAATGATACCGGTTAAAAGGACATATAAATGTATCCAATTCATATTTTCTTCAAATATTTTAACCCTGATTAAAATATTATTTGTATATATTTTATTTTAAAATAAAATTTAATAATATGTACGAACATAGTTTTTTAGGAAATAATAAAAGAAAAATTTCACAAAGTTGAATTTATATTTAAATTATGTCTTTACAAAGTGGAAAAATAAACTTGTGAATTAATTTTGATGATAATAATGATCATAAAGATGTTAATTTAATTGGATTAATTTATTATTAATTTTTTGTAATTATATAATTACATTAAATAATTAAGTAATGCCCAAACTATAATAATTTAAATAATAAAAATAAAAAGAAATGAAATAAATATATTAAAAGTAATATAAATTGGATACATATTCTGTTACATGATTTTTATTCAAATATCAAGATATATAAATTTATAAAATTTATTATTTTCATATTTATAACTTTTAATAATTTTTTAAAATTCAAATTAAATAAATCCTATCATAACTGACATAAATTTAAATTTAAAAATTATAATTTATTAAACGATTTATAATTTCTAGAAATAATATCCCATTCGACTTTATATATATATATATGAACACCATATATATTCCATTCATAGACCAATTATCCCTTTACAATAATTATACTGACCCCTAAATAGTAAAAACCACATTACCATGGTAAATGATGAAATGACGTTTTTTAGAATTTCATGTGTTTCTATTAAAAATATATTTTCACATGTATATTATCATTATTTTTTATATATTAGTTCATATTTAAAACCGATTGAATAAAATTATATAACAACCATCATTTATTTAATGTTTTAAATCACATAATTTCCATTAAATATGATAGTTACTGTATGGAAAACTAAAATAATAAAAGTAACAAAATGTTAAGTTGAGGAAAAAAATGTTTAAATTTTTCTATTGTATGTTTTATATGAGTATTCAACATATTATACCAATAATCGTTTATTTTTTTTTTAAAAGCGACATTGGGTGAGAGTGGCCACCCATTATTGAATAGTTTTGGGTATTTTCAAAAATGTCGCTCCACCCACAATATAAAAGTTCACCTCCACCCCTCATGTCATAACACCTAATAATACATTTTAATCGGAAATGACCTGATAAAATATCCAAAAAAATTCATTATATATTTTCTATGGCTTATCATCTTCAAAAGAGACAATCCTTATGGTTCTTAAAAAGAGATCCAAAGGATGTTTCTCTCTGGGAAAGTAATTGTCATTACGAAGTCATTTATTTGATTATTTTCTTCTAAATTTGATTTATTTTACATTTAATACAGTGTAATAACCAAATAATTTAACATTTAATGACATGATATTTTTTTATTGAATATCCCAAATCAGTATCATCTTCAATGAAATGGAAAATGAAAGCATCAATCATGTGTATGGTATACGACTGCCTCTTGAACTGATGTAATTTTTTCCATAACCACCTCACATATAATGGTATAACGATGTATTTATCATATTAATATAAAATTTAATAAAATATTATAGATCTATAATTCTAATATAACAAATAAATTCTTACATTCCATTCTGTGGGAATACAATAATCTCGCTCCTGTGTATGGAAGGATACTATCTCATGAAGTGATGTTAATCATTATTCCCTTACACATTACATGGAAGGTAATAAAGACACATTTAATTAAAATATGTGATATATATGTCATCATTATTTTTACTTAATTTTAATAAATTAATTACCATTATTTCATTTTATATTTCGATAAAATGGAAACACTATTCATGTGTGTGTATGACATACCATGTCCATGAAAGGTGTGATTCATTATCAATATCTAATATTAATGGATTACTATAAATGAGTATATAAAGAATATAAATTATATTTATTCCATGTTTAACATTCTAGATATGATGTTATTTTATGTATGTAAAATTAACAATAATACTATACAAAACCATACTTAAAAATGATTCAGTGAATAATAAAAATGTGATTTTAACATGGAATTATTATTTAAATGTTATCAAATGGTCATAAGTAAACCATATATGGTATGATAAATTGTATTATTGTTCTATAATATATTTATAATAAACTTTTATTTATTATATATATGAATTTAACATGTATGAAGGATGTTGATACCCAAGGCAATAGACTATTGTCACAAATTTCCTTCATTGAAACATATGTTAGGTTATGAACCTATCTTCTATTACAAGGTGTATATACTGACCATTTTACATGTTATTTCCTGAGTATTATTAAATTAATTATTTTTATTTCTTTGTTTTAATTTATTAATAATTGTGTATTAAGATTCATAAGATTCCAAAATGTCTAAGGGTTTCTACTACAATCTAATTATTTAGAGGGGTTGTTTATGATTAGGTTTTTTATGATGATTTCTTATGATATACCTATCATTAAAATATTTTCTTTTCACATACATTGGTTATTTATATAAGATTCATTTTCTATTAATTTTACACTCTTTCATTATTTAAAATACCAAAATAATGATTTCATGAAAAATTACTTTTTATTATTTCTTAAGTCAGAAATTGTTTTTCAATCATATTTATGTTTTAAAAAATTTAAATAAAAATTCAATAAAATCATATAATTTCAAAAATATTTTATTAAATATTTTTTTAATGTTTTTAAATTAAATATTCATCTCATTTTCCAAAAAAGGACTAATTGGCTTTAACAAAAATATGTGAACGAAATAATTTTTTAAATGTGTGTGATAGGATCAGGATTTCCCACCATTAAGTACATTATTTTATTTATGACTTCATTAAATTATTTCAATATTATTTTAAAAAAATGTATTTACCCAATATATTATTAATTACAAATTATAAAAATGAAATTATCAAAGAATAATTATATACCTAGTGAAATATTCAAGTTATTTTTATTTCAAAATCAATTTTGTTTCTAAGATGAAATCATTTTATAAAACTTAATCATTTCAGGATATATTATATAGTGATATGGTCTTTAGTATTTCTTAAAAAAAATTATTTATAATGACTATTTTTTTGAAACCCATTTCTTTTCAATGAATTCTACTGTGATTATAAGTTTTATTAAACCTATTTGTTTTAATTGTTTCTAATATATTGAATGTTTTATTAACCTCATTTATGTTCGTGAATTTAGATATGATGAATTTTTAATGATATTGTGGCACTCATATTTATGATTTTTGTTTTGAAAATTTTTAATCTCTATCATCATCCAATGAATTGGGTAAATATTTATATCTCATGTGATAAAAAAGGGAAACTAGTCTACTATAGTTATCAAAATTATTAAACTAGTTTATGGAATTGATCCAAATTGGGAAATATTGAGAAGACTAACACACTATGTTTTTGGGACATTAATGTTTAATTAGACAAATGTAATAGTTTTTATATATAGGTTTGTAACACACTTTTATAGCATTATATTATGATTGATGAATTATTATGATTTTACACCCTTATGAATCATATATTTTGGAATGATATTTCATTTTGAATTGACTAATGTTTATGATCTATGATAGTTTGGTAAGATCTCTATAAGTTATATTAATGATATTAGACACTTATTCTCGCCTTATTGTTTTATATGGTCATGGAATGTTATCTCCCATGTTTTTCATTACTGGGAATCTGATCTAATCCTCTATTATCTTTCTTTTTCCTAGGATATGAAGAATGATATTTTTTAGGGAATTATTATGAAGGCTTCAATATGGGAATATCATTGTTAGATATTTTGAAGATACATCAATTAAAAATAATATGGTGTACCTAATATCCAAAGGCACTTAATAATTATTGACCATCTGAATGTATTAATTAAATTCATTGAATATTCTTCTAGTAAGATGAGATATTTATGAAAAAAATTCCCTTTTTCATTATCATTATTATTAGTGAAATGTTATGAGTAACCTTTATAATATTGGATGAGCCTATATTTAGGATAATATACGAATACTTTTGTATAGAATAGATTATTTGGGTCCCCTTTAAATACAACCATTTCAATATACTAAAATTGGAAGTGGCTCAAACACAAACATAACTAGAGGGTAATAACTCTATAAATTGATCATCATGGTTAAATTTATCGATACATCATATCTTAGAAAGGTACATAATGTGAAAATATTTTTCAAACTCCATGGGGACGTTCTTTGGTTAATTCACATTATCTTCATGATCCAACAAAATAGATCTCATTAATTACCTTAAATATTTTAGTTTATTCCTAAGGAGTCATAAATTGAAATAAGGTTTCATGATTTATAAAACATAAAATTTATTATTCACTGTTATGTGGATTTCATATATTAATGTTGTTCCTCACTATATTATTTTTTATTGTGATTATTGGGGGAACCTGAATGAACTGGGTTAACATTGATTATGATAGACAATGTTTTTATGAGAAATCTAATTCTATGGTGATTAATGTGTTGGATATGTTGATTATGTATAATCATTTATCATTATATATATTTATAAACTCTCACCTTAATCATCTATAGTACTTATAAAATAATAGTAGGATATAGTTTTTTGGGTTCATGGGTGGAGTTTTCCATGGATAAATATCTATTCAGTTTATTAAATGTAGATAATGTTGGAAAAATCACTCATGGGAAAGTATTAAAGGAAAATTAATATGTTTTATATTTTGAAAATAATGGTATAGAGAAAGATATTATTGTGATGAAATTAAAATACTCATTAATTCAACATATGAAAATATTGTTTTCGCTAATTCATCGTCAAATATTGTACATTATAAATATTCCATGTATATCCATTATACAAATCTTGGTACTCTGTGGAATGTTCCAAAAAATGGTCAAATTTTTGGTATAAGTAAACATTTTTATTTTGATTATTTAGGGACTAAAAACAAAATATTAAATGCAGAAGGAATTATGGAATAATATGATGATGAATATTAAATATTTTAACATTTAATTGGACTAATTGAAGTGTTTGTCTATTTAAATTCTAGAATTGTGAATTAAACATAATCATATTTAGAATTATGACAATAAGTATTTGAATTAATATGTATAAAGGTAGTAATTAACTAGAAAATTTTGATAATTCGACACTGATATATATTATAGAAAACACATGATGAAAATAAAAAATAAAACATAAAATCTTCCAAATGTTGATATAATGATGGTGTTATAAAGAAGGGATTCATCTGGATAATGTGAATTAGATATTATTGGCCACCTTTGAAATAATTAATGATTTCAGGACAACATGTTAAGTGTTGCAATTAATTGAGTTTATTATTTTATTTTAAGGAATATTATTAGTAATCTATAGTCTTATTTAAATAATTTGGAGGCATGTATGTCATCATTGGTATTTTATTGTAATTTCAGATATTTCCATGTTTCAAGAGAACATATATCCTAGGTATTCAAATATTTGGTAAGTTACAATTAACACCAAGTATATAATAATTGGGGAATTATTTTATGTTGTTATTTAGAGACTATTTATAAATTTAAAATTTTGGAAATGTCTTAATGTTCACCATAAAATAGATTACATTGAAAATTGTATGGTGTTATATATATAAATTTATTATTTCACCATATGAAGATGAAAAAATATTCAATAACCTATGAGATAATTATTTTTTTGATGATAAACAATGATATATGGAATTTCATATCATTATTTTGTGGATAATATGATCTATTCGTGCATCAGCCATAAGACAATTTACCTTCACATCATTGAAAATGTGATAAGTTGGAAATTTATTGAATCATAAGAAAATGATGAGATTTTTCAATTGAAATGTAATTAAATTGAATAAATATATTCCATCATATTATCAATTTTTAGAGTAAAACATCCCTCCACATTAAGAAATTTATATTGAGATACAAATGTTCCCTATTACATTTATTTCTATTGATCCAAATATCATTTCACATATCACAGATTTATGTCATTATGGTTGTAAAATTTATCCTGGTCATATTATCTATCATTTTCAATTAGCAATTTAGTATTATTTTTCTATTCTATCATTATATTTTCACTTCCAACCAATTTTATCCTTTTTAGAAACCATGTTCTCTGATGAACTACATATATTATTTACCCTCATTTAATTAGAATTTATTATTAATAATTTTTATGATTTGGTATTTCCCTAAATTTATTTTCAAATGTATACCATAACTATCAATATCATGTTCAAATTGAGAGAAATAAATTTATTTATGGGTGTAAAAAGTAACATCCTTGCATTTGAATATTATTTAAAAATTTAATTTAATTTATTTATTTTTTTGCATTATAGTATATAACGACTTTTAATGGGTCATATAATTATTTATTGATTGAAAATGTGTTTCAACGATTGATTATAAGGGATGAGTTTTGGGAAATCATTAATGTTGACAACACTATTTTCAAACGGTTACCAATGGGTTTATTTGAAAAACTAGAAACACCCAATGGTTCTATATCCATTAGGGAGATTCTTTACAAATGAAGGTACTCATTGTGTATTGTTTCCAATACTACTTAATAATCCACATTAGATGAGAGGATATGAGGATAGGCTCATCACACTCTCTAGGGGAAATTGATGACTACACGAGCACTCTATTATAGATTTAAGATATGTTTCAAAATACCATATTAATACCCACGTATGATGTGGTTCACCATTGAATTAAAAATCAATTATTACCATTTTTTTAATTTTTAATCATCTGTATGTATCTGATATTCTTCATCAATATATATATCAGTATGTGTCTGAGGTTCTCCATAAGTGGTACCCTCATATGTATTGACAACATATTGTTTTTGTCATAATTACTATGATTCTTTTTTTTCTAGCCATAAAGCGGGATTCTATATAGTGTATTGACATCCACAGATAAGGGAGGTATATTGATTTTAGGATTGGACACATCAATTGGATTATAAAGATTCATTGTAAAAGGAATAAGAAGCCATGATGTTTTCTACCGCCTAATGGGTAACATCCATCCTTATAATGTCATTTGATAAGTACCAAACTAATTATTTTAATGTCATACAGTATGGACATTAGGGGGAATGATTCCAATTAAATTTTTAGTGTAGAAATTATACCTAAATAACCGAAGGAACTTATTAGGGATATGGATTCCTAGGGAGTAATAGAACATACCAGGAATGTGTCCCATAGGTAGTTGGATTTATTATGGTGTAGGGTTTATACCACTATAAGGATTAGAATATATCCCATTTGGATTAAATTAATCCCTAGGTAGCTTAGTTATGCGGACTCGTGCCTATACATGACCTAAAAAAGATTGTCTCAAAGGGGAGTAAGGACAATTTATAGGATTAAGTAGTGATTATTCAGGAAAATTAATCCTTATGTGGAATGTTTATTATTATTTATGATGACTCCATTTTTATTTATACATCATATATTTCTCAACTGATGGTTTTTTGGACGATTTGATAGGTATTACTTCCTTGGAGGAGGTCTGAGGATGAGTATAGAGATATAGGTGGGGTATATAATAGAAAAAACCAGAGTGGTTATATTTAATGGTTTAACATAAAGAGTATTCCCTGGTTTGATATGTTTTTAGGTAGTTAGTGGTTATATATAATCTATGGCCCATTGATATTATTGGGACGCACACATTGAATAATACCCAAAATGATTGAGATCTTATGGGTGTCATGGACACCGTCATTTTCTTAGCCAATGAGATACATTTTTGGTGTCAGAATGATGGGGGTAAAATAATTATGAAATCACATCAACCACATTTCCTTAATATTGGATATTTGTCCTTGAGGATCCATGTAAATGGAGACACTTTGAAGGAATGTGTGAGGTGGATACCAAACTATATTTTCTGCAAAAACATCCATCTAATCATGTGGGTTCCATGATCATGGATACCTTCTAATCCAACAAAAATCATTATGTATCATGAATAAATGTGAGAAATAAGTCATATTGGGTTATTAGGAAAATCACATCATCCATATTCTACTAGTGGAGGAGGTTGGGGTGACATAACATCCCTCTCATTGTCATACCCTAGTAACAGAGGGAGAGATAATGGGATTAGAAATCACCATGTCCCCTTCTCGTTTTGTAACTGAGAATAAAGGAGGAAGGAATAAATTATGAGAGTTCATGTATTAAAGAATAGAGGATTGATCTAGGATGGATTTCCAAAAAGATGTTCTATAGTGGGAGAGTAGTATCACATTTAATATTTAATTGAGGACCAAGAGTGATCCGTACACTCCCCACCTAAAACAATAGGCTAAAGGAAATAAAGATAACTGGAGAAGAACATGGTTTTAACCCAAGTATCGATGATTTCGATCTCCATGACATAATACCTAGGTTTTGGGTCCTTGTGACTATAGGAATTCATACTCACACTCACCCTAAGGACCCTAACTATATGTAATGATTAGTGAGGGAAAATTCTGAATGTAAGAATTCATACAGAAATGGGAGACCTACATGTGTGTGTCATTCAATGGGTTATCATTTCAAAAGGATTTAGTAGAGGTATTATCGTGGAAACTCTCAGACGGGGGATCCAAAGGATGAAAAGAATTTCTATTGGTGTATTTGAGGATGGAACAATGGTGGGATCACATAGGACCTAGTTTAGATAGTAAGGTTACCCAAGAAGGGCCTAAGAGGACTGAATATACATTGTTTAGGGTGGTGTAGTCCTATATGATACGGATATACCTTGGGAAATTTTCCACCTTGGAATCAAAAAATGGGAAATTATTTATCCTAAGAACCATGGATATCCTTAGGTGTCGCTAGATGAGTCTCTTGCAGGTCCCTAACTATGGATGGGACATCTTATAGGTGATAATACATCATGGGATAAGGTGTCCTCATGCATGTGTCTAGTGTTTCAAAACCTTAAGTTAAATTTATCTCAAATTGACTTATTAATTATATTTTCACTCAGGTTTTTAAGTGATACATGTGAAATTTTTAGAGATATGGGAGAAGGGTCTGCACGAATCGAGTTTGGGTTCTTCTACTAAATTGCATATTTTTCAAATAAGGATCCATTGTGTCCAATTTATATGACAAAATGGGAACATAGATTTAGTAGTTTTCCCACACATGTTTTGCACATTGTTACCAGATAATGATATAACACAATTGGGTGGGATTACATTTAGTGTAGTGGGGGGGGCATCTTGGTGTTGGGGTTCTTTTAGGGCATCTCGATATGTCCCTTTGATTCTTAGTGGTGATACAAAATTATTTGAAATTATTGAGGTACAATTTATAATTTTTTCAATCCATGTTGGATAAAATGAGTGTCAATAATACAACCCCCCTCCAAATTAGATCTGATTCAAATAACAGGGTCTATCCATGAGGTAGATAAAGGAAAATATAATGAATGTGGCACTGGGAAACAATGTCGGGATACCATAAAATAAATTTGTGTAATTAATATGAATAAGAATGGTGAGTAGGCTCCCATTGTTGGCCCACAACATCTATAAATACCATTATCCCCTTCACCAATTTCGCACATTCCATGTTGGTACTTCGTTCTCTCATTGTGCATAACATCCACCCTATTGTTTTCCCTTCTCTTTACACAGAGTAATCCCAGATAATTTTATAGTGAATAAAAACACGATGGTTGGGTTTTCATGTATTCACCTTATTTTGGATCCAAGTTGATGAATTTTCTCGAGGGGCTTGCGCAAGGATATTATTAAATATGGATTCAAGAAAATCTATGATGAAGGGAATGCATGAGTAATTTCCTTTTACAGAATTTTGAATTCATTGAATTAAAAATATTAACTTCCCAAATAAAATAATTTAAATTATTCGGAGAACATGATTCCCTTCTTGTATGTTATTCATGGGTTCTATAATGAATTATATTGAAAAATCTACTGCACATTCCTATAATACCATCTATGATTTCTTGACAAATTAAAATGAAATGGTTCAATCTATTATAATGGTATTTGGGAAGTATTTGACACTGTATCACACAAGTTCCCATATAGTCATTACATGACCCTATACAATAATAATCATCTATGGGACACCTTCATCCATGGGTCATTGAGTTACTACTCGAAGTCTTGGTTTGTGAAGAACATCAACTGACCATCAAGAAACATTTCCTCTAAGGGTGTTTATTTTAAGAATGTAATGGTTTTTATTGGATGTATAATGAATCATAGTAGCATCCCTACAGATCTAATGTTTCATATCGAAGAATTGAAGCCTCACATTTATGACTCAATCATTAATGATTCGGAGACAAATCAGAAAAAAAAATTTAAGGGAGACTGGGATTTTAATTCAAGAGGTGAGTCAGGCTTGAGTTGATAAGGTAAAACTATACACAACTGATTGTATAAATTTCCAAAAGGAGCTTCATGTCATCTATATTTATGAGGAAATATTGAAATAAAAATCATATGTTTACATGAAATCATATATAATCTTTGATCATTCATGTCGATAGAGTCCTGAATCAAATTATATTTATCTAAAACATGGTGAGGTTGGAATTAGTTAATGCAATTCATACCAAACATACTGATCTCCCATTAATGGGGAAATGGGATATGAGTTCATAACAATAAATACAACATGGGATGACACTGAAACATCACTTCCCTTGGCCCATAAACTTTTTATTTTTGAAAAGAAATTATTTATAAAAGATCCATGACCAAATGGTGAAATCCATTCAAGAACATGTATTAATTATTTTATCAATTTAGTATTGGAATTCCCCACATGTTGAATCCCTTTAGGATTCCCCACTATAGAGAAATAGGGTCCCCCAAAAACCATCAACCATAAAATGGAGAAGGTCCATTATAATCATTAGGGTTATAAGGTCAATAACTTGGTTTTTGTAAATAGTCACATGGATGGATTTCTCAATTTTTGGAAAATCATTTACCTTATACTAGTATGTGATTCAATTGGATGTGTGAGTACAAGGGCATATGTAATCACACCCAAATTAGTATAGTGGGTGTAAATAGGATAGGCATCCCCTATCGTGGTAGAAATTTATAAGTGGTTTTTGTATATATACTACTTGAATCCCCCATTAAGAGTTAAAGGTTTTTCTTGTTCTCTGGGTTGGGTCGCAATAGAAATTATTTTTTATTCAGTGTTATGTCCAATTAAAATCATTTACAGCTTATTACAACCATTTTTTCAGCCTACCTATAGAATGAAACCCCTCAACTTGTTGAATGGGGATGTGTTACGGATTCCAAATGTGTTTTGTTATTTCAACATAATTCCACATGATAACCCACTAACATGGACGTTTATTGATGACATAAAGGTAATTAATCACTGAATGAGTCTATACATGGTATAATTCAGATATAGCATAAAGGATGATCAAATTAACATTGATTTCATCAACAAGTCCAATGCTATATATATTTTGTGGTTATATTAAATGACTTCAACAATCAAGCATCATTACCTAGACACATGTTATGCTTGAGAAGAATCAAATTATAGCTCTATTATTTGGGATTCTAAGGGCTATGAAGGTATCGAATATTTCAATCACACTACCTCCATTAGATTCTTCTATCAAGATGGATGTGAAGAATGGAAATTTGTGGATCTCTTCATATCCTTATAGGGAATATATGTGAGGAGTTTATCATGTTAATTCTCTGAAAAATGTTGTCCAAGGTATGCAAGGTAAAATGGAATGAGCCTACGATGACGATGCTAAATTTCTTGAGACTTCAAGGTAACCTTCGGAAAAGACCAACAAGCATCCCCGGGTCAAGAAGAAAATTATTCCTACACTAAGGCGATCACGTCTTTATTTCCAAGAGAAATCTTATGATCCATCCCACTGTTATTCCATGAGATAAAAGATAATTTATGTGGATTCCACTCCAATCATTGTTATATTTTCTTCATTACGAACCACCTTAGATCCAAATTAAAAGTGACCCCTAGTGATATGAGTTTGGAAGGACAAAAGTCCAATGTTATATTTGAATGGATGATTCTCCAAGTTGGCTTGAAAATCCCAGAGATGGGTGATATCAGAGAACCCTATGATCTATACCTTGATATTGATTTTCCCATGGTGGGGAGGTATCTTCTAGAGCGTGATGCTTAATTTTATGAAAATGATGATTATAACATGGACACAATGAGAATGCCTGATATGCTAGACCATTGAATTCATTAGGGGATACTATTCGTTATTAGGAGGGATGAGATGACCACCTTAACAATGATGATGCATTTATATGTTCTACCATCCCTTTTCTATTATTCCATCTACTATTATTAATCTTTCTTGGATTTACTTGAAGATCTATGGAGAAGAATATGAAGAAGAAGTAGAATAAATAGTGACAAAGGAGCTTCAGTCACTATGGTTTGGGATAATGGGAACCCACAATGAGCTTGAAGATGAGTCCCCTGAATCCCTAGATCTATCCATAGGTCAATGGATTATGATGGGGGAAACAGTGGGAGTAGTTTCTCAATAATCATCTCAAGTATCTATTGCAATGAAGACCCATATGGGCCCATTGACATCTCAAGAGTGGATGAAAAATAGGGAATTTTTTTTTGATTAGTGAATCCACCATTTTGAGTTGTCATGATTACATTTCATATAATGTATTTGTTGACATAAAAATTCTAATAATACATTTAATTTTTAGATTCTGCATTGGATTCCCCAGTCAAGAGTTTGGGAATTGATCCTATAAAGGATGAAACCATGGCAGAGGTGTGGAACCATGATTATTAGTCCACCATTTTAGAGGATAATTCATCAAAAAATGCATCCATGTATACCCTCAATCTTAAAGAGTGTGTGGGGGTGGATACATAGTAATTTCATATTCACTATATTAGGTGTCTTATTAAATTTCATACCTTCCCATTCTCATGATATTTCAGATCCATTCCCTACATCAGAGGGCCTTGCAGTAGTCAATAATGGACTCAACAACACAAAAAAGGGGTTTTGTGGGGATCTCAAATAATTAGATGAAGGAATTGATGTTGAGACTAACTCTTCTAGGATATATGATGTTGTGCATGAAAAAAGTCATTATTTGGGATCAATAATAGAGGTAATTTGGGTCCTATGAAACAAAACTCGTATTCTAGAACTGGTGAGGATAGTAAAAATGTTGATTCCATATATAAATAGATAATATATCTAATTAAGGTAGAAATTGATATTTTTTGTTCCCTCAATGTGATTTGGGAATTTATAAGGGAATTATATTGATGTGAGATCTATTATTCCTGCATTTTCCAAAGATATTTGATTTTATTCAACCATATAAATCACATCATATCTCAATTTTTTTTGCATTATATATAGTGAATTTATCAAATTCACATCCTAAATGTGGCATCCAATTCCACCATATACTTTTTGACGAGGGGTTGATGGTTGAGAATATTAAAGTGGGAGAGTCTCAAAAGCCTCTTATCCCAATTTGGGAATGTGATAATCTTGAAGTGGGACATCCTAGAGAACCTCTAATCCCAAATGTAGGGGAATATCATGTAGATTCTCCCCTTCAAGAGGATCCTTCTCCCATAATTGAGGTTGGGGGATTATAGAGGTATTAATCCCACCTATTCACCTAATGACATGTGATTATTAAAAACCTATTTGGTTACTTCAATATATTTGTTTTGGGTTAACCTCTTGATGTTAACAAGACATGTCACCTATTATTTAGTTCTGTCATCATTAGTGACATGGTTCGAGAATGTCGATATTATATTAGTTTCACCAACATTAGTAGGTGAAGATAAGTGTATCTTCAATGGAGAAGATCATGGAATCTCATTGGGTAAAAAAATCCAAAAATATTTTTCTCTATCCATGAGCAACTCTGATTCATAACTGAGGATTCCATTGGATACATAAACAACACAACTTTTTGATTAGTGGGATATTTAAATGTTAATTGGGTTGATTCCACTTGATGTCCTAGGATCACGACTTCATCGGCTTCTATTAAATGTTTCCATTCTTGGAAATGTGGTATTTGATTACCATGATATTTATAATTTCCTAAAGGTGATCACCATTATAAGAGAATATTAGTGACCATTTTAGCAAAATGAGGTGAATATCATGGGTCAGGTTTAGGAACAAAGTCCTTCTTTAATCCATGTTGAGTCCATTAGCTACAAGAAGGTAGATGAGTACTAATATCAACATGATGATTCTTTTATTCAAATGATTCTCTTTAATTAATAATTAAATACAATAATGGAAAAGGTTGTCTAACACTATTGATCCTTTGTGGGAGATTTTGAACAAAGAAGATACATTATTGGTGAATAGGAGGAGAATCCTCATAAAGATGATGATGTTTTTGCTACTATATTATGTGTGTTCTAACAAGCTATTAGAGATTCTCGAGGTACTATTCATCTTCTCAAAGCCTATATTATGGAAAGAATATAAAATTTGGAAATGGGACTCTAGCATTTGGAAGTAACCTTGTAATTTGAATCATAAATGAATATTATTTGTTTCAATCACTTGTTATTTCTCTACTTCCCTCTCTATATTCGCAATAGCACAATAAGAAATTGAGGATTTTCTGGGCATTATAGAGTTATATAAACAACATTAAAAACTTTTTGAATATTTATTTCATTTCCCTAATATTATTCAAAGTCCAATATAGTGATGACTTGGTGGGTGAGACTTGGTTTCTTCATAGACCCCATTTTTCAGGTTTTTTACCACACAAATTATGTTCCTAGTTCTTTTAATTGCTCAACTTTTTCCAAATCCATATGTATTTTTATTCTAGTCAGGTGGGGATCTAATTTTTTCCAGAGTTCCCTTAGAGAATTTTCAATATGGTGAGTATTATCATTTTTATGAGTTTCAAGTCATAAAAATTAGGCTAGAATGTATAGTGTTTTAGGTGGAACAACATTAACTGAATGTTTTGAAAGGATAGCCCATGAATGTCTTTTTCTATAATAATGTTCCACCTTTCATAATATAAAAAATTGAGGATTTTCTGGGCATTATATTGATGTTCCCAAATAAAAAACAGGATATTATGGATTAGAGGAGGTATCTCTTGAGTATGAAGTCATCAATAGATGAATGAAATATTTTTTGGGCTATATTATGAAAATACCACACTAGAATGTCATTTCATAGTAAAATATTTCCATCATAGTCTGATCAGACCATTTTTGGGAGACATCTGAAAAGAATACTGGAGAATGTCACATTATATCCAGGTAAATAAGTTCTATGGAATTATAATATTATATTGTTGACGGTTGAATAGTGTTTATGGAGAATTATATTCCTCAATACCATGATGAGTGGTTTTTCTTGGGGTTGATCTATGAGAATTAAGATTGAATATGTATTAGCAGAGTAGCTGAATGGGAAACCACTCTTATATGAATTTGTATTATATGAAGGAGGTTATATTTTTTTAATTTAATAATTTTATAGAGAAGGTCCAAGTATAAAATGGATTAATGTAGAATGCAGTTTAATATCATGTGACTATGACATTCTCCATGTTGTTTAACATATTACATCGATGAAAGTATTGTACAATTTAACATCATTTAACTAGGATGTTATGGTATGTTGTTTATAATCATAAAAAAATCATGTTTTATAAATTTAATCTATACAATAAGAACATTATGGGGATATAATTTAAGGCCTTTTTCTTTAACTGAATGGTTAATGAAAATATAATTCATGTTAATTTTTCATGTAATGTACCATCATAGTTATGTATGATAATGGTAATGATATATGTCATGATATAGTGATCTCTAGATGTGAGGATTGGTAAGAAGGAGGGTATTATTAAAACAGAAGAGGTCTCTCCTAATAATGCAGATACCACTAGTTTAAAAATAACTTTAATGAGGGAATCAGTATGAAAAAATAAAATGTATGATAAAAATTAGTCAATAGTTTCATAAATTGGCTGAAAACACCATTTTGGGGGCTACTATACGAAAAGGAAAATGGAGAATATTACATAATATTCTATACTACATGTTCTTATAAGTTATTAAATTATATTAATAATTACCAAATTATGTTTATGGACATTCATATTTCTTTGGACATAGAGTATAAATTGTTGAATAAAAATAAATGAATATGTGTTGAGCATTTTTTTTCCAAACTAACATAGAATTGGGGGGAAAAGGGTTCCCTGCACAAGTCCGAACCATGCATAGAAAAAATGGTGAAATTTTTTTTACATCATATTCCTAGGACCAAATATTTATGGAATCTAAAAGATATTTGTGTCTTACCAAAACATTTTCATTACTATGTACCTCATATATAAGGGAGAAAATATAATGAAATGGTCTTCGGGGTTTTTTTATAAACAGAATGAATATGACCCATATATGGTAGGTATGATTGAAGACTAAATTTTAGTCATGGGTTCTAACATGATTTCAAATAATATTATATAAAAATAAGGATCCTCTCTATAGGGTAATGTTTCCCCTGGTTGACATACCCATTTTGTGGGATTTTTATAGACATGAAACTAAGTAATTTTCAACATAGTCCAATAGTGGAATCCATTAAATGAAAAAAATATTTTTTTTGGCTACTTCATGAAATACAACTGGGTTGTGTTACAGTATAGTTGAGAAACAGAGAACACATGTTTCAAACATTTTATCATTTGGACCTGGAATATGATTAGAAATTTTCAAAATTGTGCATGATTAGTATTATGATATGTTTAATGGATATTCCCAATCAAAGATGAAGAATTTGGATCGTTATTGACACATAATTGAAGTGTCCTTTTCATATATTTGACTCAAATGTTGAAGGGGGACATCCCTATTTATTTAAAGGAAACCTAACGATGGGGACCAAATTAATATCTCCTCCCTATTTCATGGTTTTTACATAGTAGAGTGAGTACAAATCATTTAACCATGGATGGGACTAGGACATGAATATTAGGAATCACTATATATCTCCCCAGAAAGGGAATCAATCCATATGTAGTTCCTGAGGTACCATTCATTTTAAATTCATGCGATCAGACATAAGTCATGTAGTTTGAATACATTCATTTAGGAAGAAGGTGACTCAATTAAATAAGGGATATTTCTCCTAAAATAGGATTTATGATACATGTGTCACTATGTATATTGTTGGAAAAAGTATCATGCCAAAATTAGTTCATATATAATGATCCCCACACATGTTGAATTCATATGTGGGGGAGATGGTTTTTTAGTATTGGATCATGCAAAGGGTGAGAAAACGTATTGAATCATCTCATTTATATCATTTTCATACATGGGATAGTGGGGAAATTTATATTATTTTGTATTGGTTTTGACCAGGATTGAAGATCTACAAAGAACTATGTATCTCTTTGAACTAATAATCATGCAATATTTAGTTCATGAGGAATTCATGATGATTATTATCATGCAATGAAAACATCTAGTGTTCCTAGTATGATCATTAAGTCATGACCATGATATACCCAACATGAATATATATTTCTTAATCATTTAGAGAAAAAATTTAAAAAAATACTAATCCCTTGTGACCTACACTCAGTGTGAGATACAATAAGTGGAAAATGATTCACCCACCAAAAATGGAAATAGAAGGGGGGATAGGGGAATTTATATTTTTGTGGTTCCTAGTCCAAGTGGTATAATTCATGTGTTAAAAAATATATTTTTTCTAATAATAATAATGAAAAATGCAGTTCTTGAAGAACCACTCTGTCTATGGTCACGTCGTAAGGACTTTTGGATTCCTGATGTGAGTTGGGATAATTTTTCAACTGGGATAGGGGATAGGGAATGAGCATCAAAATGTATCTCATTAGAATGAAAATTAAGAAATAAATAGTATTTGGAGAGTTCCCTATATAATATTGATTTGAAAATAGTGTATGGGGGATTTTTTTTGTCCATATTCCTGGTTTTATAGATATAGGAATCACTACATAACTCATAGGAATGAAAATGAATCCACATGTTGTTCTTAAATGATTTTTTCTTTTATGTTCGTGAAATGGGGACATTGAACATTATAATAAACATATTATGTTAGGTATGTTGGCCACATGAAGTGAAATATATATTTTAACTAGATAAGGATATATGATTCAAGCATCATTATTCATCTTTCTATAATAAAAATCATGCATTTCTTTGTTCATTGAAGTTGTTTTTCTAAGAATGCAGTCTTTGACATGGGGAAATTGGGTTTTGAAATATTATATAATTATGGTTCAGCACAAAACAATAGGTCTAGGAATTACTTCTCATCTCATTATAATGAGAATAAAGCCATTTTTTGGAACAGATTCATGTGAATATCTGAATTGTACATAAAAAGGGGGTTTTCATTAATAATGGATGAACCAAGTATTGAAGGTTTGATATTCCATGCATATCTCATTGTATTGAGATTCAATACAGATGTAGTTATGGGACACACCATGTAGTTTAAGGTCACTTCATGAGTACATTAGACATTCAATTTTATTTAATTCATTGTGTTAATAATTATATTGTGACATATACCCATAAAGGGGGGTCCATGTTCTACCGGGGTAGAAATTATGTGAGTGGGGTATATGCATGCGATCTTCATATCATTTCTTCTTAATGATTTACCAAGAGGGAATATCAACCAAATAAGGTGTAAGAGTACTGTGGTATTGAATTATAACTACGATGGAGGCCCAAATTTATGGGCATCCCATGGTGTGGCTCAATTAGTGGTGTTTTGAGGGATTCATGACATTGAATGAGATAGAAGTTATCTGTGAAGTTTAATTTCATGTGGTATGAAAAAATAGAGTCATTGAATTTTAGGTTAGATGACTAGGACCAACTATATTGTAGTTTATCATCACAGGATTGGGATGATGATTCTACATGGTTTAATTCCATGAATCATGTAAATGATTACATTACATTTATGGTCTTATGAAAAAACCAACTACACAATTTAATGTCATGTTTCTATGATGAACTTCACATTATTAGACAATGTATTTCATCAAAAATATTTCATTGGGAAAGGATGTAATGATCTCTCAATCCATTAATATCAAGTAATATGCTCAATTTGAGTGGAAATTTTGTATGGAGTATGGTCCCTCACACCCCAGTTCATGTTTTGGAGGTTTCCTTCCAACTATCATCACAATTTTGAGGACCAATACGAGTTCTCTAAAGAGTAATTATTGGAGGAAATAATTTGGGATAAAGGATCAAACTATTCAATTTTAATATTCTAATATTAGTGTATAATTGAGCAGTATTTTCTCATTGAGACACTTTATGTAATCGATTAATTTATTGTATTTTAGATCTATGGATAGAAGGTCACAGTTGTAAAACCAGAGCTCAATAAACTGAAATTCAATGGGAAGGATTTAATTTTTTCAATATATCAGTGAGTATTGGGACACCCGTTTTGTAGTATGGGTCATAGTCCTATAATCCCATAGGTCCAGTAAGATAATTTCATTCCATGAAATCATGTATCCATCAACTATCCTATAGAGTATGTTTGACATGGTGTTGTTAAAAGAAAAATCATTACATTATTCTATAAATGATAGTGATATGAATGGTTGGACATGATATTGTACTCCTTATATAAATTTTCCACCTCAATAGAGTAGAAAATGGTTCTAGTATTCATCAATGTGATATGAGGGAGACCAAATCTAGAAATGTTTATGTGTTAAATGAAGTTAAAAATTCTTTTGGACACGAATTCATTGAGGGGAATTTTCTCAACCAATATTGAGAATAAAATAATAGTAGTTAAGAAGTATTTGAACTACTTGGTTGTAGCTGGAGGATATTTCCCCAGAAAATATGTTCACCATAATGAAAAAGGAACAGATTATTTGTATGTGCGTTGAAAATCCATGGTTTTATGGATACTGTTTGAATTCACCTAGATGCAATGACATTTCCGTGTGAATTCCATGAAATAATGTGTCATCAAAGGACAAAAGTATCAACACATTCATATCTGATCAGAAATATGGCACCATAACAAGTAAAAACCTCATGCCCCCACATGTACTTATTCCATGATAGCTACAATATCTTATCTATTGACACATCTAAGAATGAATCTATAAATGTATCATTTATAGCAGACTTTTTGGTGATTTGGGGAATAATAAAGGGTGATGTTGGCGGCTCATCATCATATTTGTCCATCCCAATTAATCTTAACAATAGTATTACAATATTGATGTATTCTAAGATGGAAATAATCCTCCCAATTGTAGGAATATATAATTGAGGAATATGGATGACTTTGTTGATCTCATCTAATATAACATAAAAAAATGAGAGACCATTTACTGATGTGAAATGTTGATGATCGTTTCAACCCATTTTATATCTTCTAGTGTTGTAGCTACATTATCTAATTCATCCACCTATGTGTTATGTCACAACGGGAAAATATTAAATTTTAACTATTAGTGGAACACTGTAATTTTCCTTCCGAAATAGTCATGTATGGGAATTAGATATTCTTTTATGGTGATTTAATACCTATTTATCTGTTCATTACCAACTCTAAATCAACTATCTCATCAAGGTTTCACACTAGTATTTTGAGTTCCTTTCATTGACATTAATTAGTTCATGATATTATACTTCATTTTTTGTACTACAATCTGATAGTATTAAGGAGGAAGACAAAACTATATTTATTAGAGAAATGAGAACAATCCATAACCAATATTTAATAATATTATGGTCTTCCATTATATTCCCTATTTGGATATTAGATTGACTGTCAAAATACACAACCCACAATTGGTGGATGTATTGAATAAAAAAACTATTTATCAGGTATTTTAGTATTTAATGATTTTTTTGTATATATTAATGTTAATCCATGAAATCATTCAAGGCCTAGAAATTCAATAAATTCTATGTAATGAACTATATATTGATCTTTTATATGATAACCACACACCATTAAATATGACCTATAAAAATTGGACATCTGAGGATATATTATTGTGGGTAATTGGGAGAGTCTAGTTGGACTTCATAGTGCTGCTGGCAGTGCCTCAGTTTTTCAACTGTAGTGATTGTTTATAGGAAGCACATTATAATATCTTAATATTGAGACAATGCATATATTATAGTTCTACTAACTTAATAAATTAATTTTTTCATTCCTATCATCATTCTATTATAATAGAAGACACCTAGTGATCTCTATAGGGTTTTCAAATATACCTTCTGTGACATTAAATCAATGTGTCGCATTAATATTATTGGTCTCTAGGGGTATTTAATGAGGTTTTAGAATGTTTCATGGGAGTAACTAGTCTGATGATATGTTTCCTTGTTATCTATTAATTTGGTGAAGGGATAAAATATATGTTATTTTGGATATGAAGCACTACATGTAGATCACGTGTTATTGATACCCTCTCAATAGTTTATGGTTCTGAGGAGGTGATGTGCTAAGGATGAATTTTTTTTCCACAGGTTTGATTTTGATGTCACAATGGACTAGAACATAGAAAAAGAGTATTTCTTGATTTTTCCCCAAAATCAGATATTTGGGGATTCATCATCAAGCTCTATTTTCATTGTTTAGATTGTTTTTAGGTTGGCTTGGTGGTCAAAGTAATGATGGAACATAACCACTAGATCATCACTATATCATTCAAAAAATTTACATAGTACATGATTGCTGATTTGATGCATGGCTTGTAGGAATATGTCTAGAGTGTTATTTAATACTAATGGAATTACATGATAGAAAATTTCTCCTTGAAGGAACCTAAAGTGAGTGGATTCTTGTTCTTCTCGGGGCATAAATAATTTTTTTGTACATTGTATTTCTATACATGAATGATAGGGATTGAAACAGATTTTTTGAATTAATAAAGAGTATTTTACTTGAACCAGTAACTCATCATTCAAATATTACATATTCAGATTTATGATGTCATTGAAAACACTGATTCTAACATTATTCTTCAATGTAGGGATGTTGTTGTCGAGAAATTACAAATATTGTACCTCTAAAATAATGTTATCCTTTTTATGTTTATTCACTTTGATCTCAATTTTGGAGGCATGAGTCTGATGCATCCTTTGGGATATCTTCATATGTCCTTGATGGTCTTCTGAAAATCCCATGTCATGGGTGAACACCTCAAGATATATTCATAATATTTATTTTTAATTACATTATAGCACATCCTAATTATTAATAGGAAAAGACGGATATACCACATATTCATCTACTTTCTTATCTACACTGATCTATGTGGGCCAGGGATCTTCATCCTCTCATATATTTATATCCCAAAGATTGTCAATAATGTTGATACACCAACCTAAAATGTATGAGTGGAATCCCTGATTTATTCCTCTAATTTCACATACATTACCTCTTCCACGTACTCATGGGGAGAAGTGAATAAAAAAAGGTTTTTTTAATTAAGATAAGAGATGTGATTTGGACATCTAAATTTTGAATCAAACAATTCAAGATCAATTGATGGTGAAATGCCTTTTGGGAGATCATAAGGAATGATGAGGTACATTATATGAGAATATTAATTATATCTAATTGAAATAATATCTGCTTCCAACTAAGATAATGGATCATATATATTAGGAAGCTGTTTGGATGAAATCAATACATTTTCATCCAGGACCTTATTACTGTTTGGAGAGTTGAAAACTTCTCCAATTCCATCGGGCTCAATTATCATGACTGAAATCACATATGTCATTGAATGTGTGCACAAATTATATCCCACCATTTATATTTTATTGCTGATAAGGAAATACTATACAATGAGTCTCTTGGATGGGTTTTTTGGAATCATTTCCAGATTATTTGGGGGTTGAATCGAGTGACATCATAATCAATGAATTTTTCCCTTCATATTGATAGAATCCTATGCCAATATAATATGATTAAAATCATTTTAATGGATCATTGTCATCATTCAATGTAAAAAAAATTACATTGATATATTATTTGATACATTAGAGGAATGATGGGGGAATACTCACCTATTCGTGTAGAAAAGTTATTCCCAATATAATGTTTCAGGTCATGTCCTAGTAAAAAACCATGAATTTAGATTCAGACACGAGATCCCCAAATTGAGTTATCAGTTTTAATTCTCCAAGAGTATTTTTCTAGTTTTATTGATAACCTTGATTTAGATTAATCATCTATTTGAATAACAGGTGGAGGTTCTTTTTATCTTTTTGGATTAGGTTGAGTAGGTATTCCTTCACACTGATGTTGAATATGAATTGACATATAATCTATCCACCCATCCAAAATGGTCTAATCAAGATATATTACTTAATGTGAGTGGGGACATTATTTATCTCAATATTCTCACTTGTGAGATCTCCCATGAGATTTGGTTTCATAGACAGTTTGAGTTGGGGCATAATTTGGATAGTGATCCATGGCATGACATCATCTTCCCTAATATCCTCAAATCATCAAATCTCTCCCCCCAATTCCCCAATCATGTGTATGGAATTCATGTCCATAATAATTATCATTATTTAAGAGGATATCCATTGGGTGAATGAAATTAATGTAATCAAATATGAAATTCTACTTCTGTGGGATATACTTCATGGTAAGATGAATCTCATTGTACTGTTTGGTGGGATGGTGAACGTACTACGAGGACTATAGGAATGAAGTAAAAAAATTTAAAATAAACAATAGTTTTGGAATAGTATCATCATCCTTTTTATTTTTCTTACTCTTCCATCAATTTCACTTTCTGTAAGAATTTATTTCAGAGGATTGAGTTGTTGAAAATGTATGTTGTGTTATAGAAGAAGTGAATGAAGGTACAATTTGTTGTCTCATCCATGTTTAGTAAATAACATGATTTTGGTTGATCATATTTATGACCATAAAGTTACCAATATTCTCCATAATCATAAATCCAACTTACATCCATTTTTTCCACTATTAATGATTTGTGGAAAAGGTAGGTGATACATTAGAAGGTGGCATTCTGAGAATCATTTTCCTAGAGTCCACCAACATTTGTATGATGTATTTTAAAACAATTGACTTCTATGTTGTTTCCAAATAATTATTGGAGTGGGAAATATTTTGGGAAATATTCATCAAAATATTATCTATGATTACTTTTTTTATCTTGATCATGTTGTTTTCATATTTTACCATGATGTATCTAGTGAAATAGTCCTATCAAAATAAATAAAGCCTCTTTCAAAAATTCATACTTTTTTCTCCTCTGGTATCTTTGATCATCCTGATTATACTAAAATGGTTATATATTCTCATGAGGTGAATCTGAATGATATGGTGTAGGATTTGGAGCAGGATTAGGTATTGGGGACTGATTAATTATATAACCAGAATCCTTTTCATTCACCTTTATCCTCCATTAAGCTGATAACATTACTTATTACATAATGTTGGTCTCTAAGATAAAGTTAACCAGTATTTTAAAGATCCTGAAAAAGTAAAGAATCCCCCTTTTTATTTCATTGGGATAAAAGGAATTCCCATATCATTGTGGAAAATTTCTATACAAACGGGAAAAAAATATTCATATGATATTTGTATGTATAAACAATATGTCAACACCATCAACTAGGAAATGAAATTATGGACCCTTTAATTCTATTACTATTGTAATTTTGAAAGATCTATGAATGTTTTCATATGGATCCTTTAGTTAAACTGTAATTGGAACTTTCAATGGTTGTCTTCCCACCCCATAACTATCCTGGTAGACAAATAAGTTTACTAAAAAATAGATTGTCTCTCTTGTGATTGCATTATACACTAGATATTTACTACCTCATGTTGTTCATGGGTCCCCATCATGGGGTCATAGTGAAAGGAAAAATGTGACATATCCTACTCTAGGACTCATGATCCATTAATAATGGTAAATATTGTACTATACAATTTTAGTGGGAGAGGTGTCAGATCAACCTATTTTGGATTTGGACTCACTTTTGGTTGTATTGTATCTCATTTTTACTCCATGGATTCAAATAGAGAAATGTCTGACTCTAGAGGAATCATGATCCATTGGGGAATGTTTGCATGTTCCTGATCATCAACATGTAATGCCACTGGTAAAGACATAGTTGGAGGCACCACTAGAATATATTTGGTATAGCCCATAGGGGATGTACTGTAACGGATGAAATTTTCTTGTTTTGGTTGTGCACCCAAGATAAAAAATTACTAATTAGTATCTATAGTGTCCATGTATATTACTGTTTGGTAACCTGTATTGATCGAGTGTTCCAAATTCACTTTAGTTTATGTAGTGAACCCTCATTACTGAGGTAGACAAGTTGGGTGTGTGAGTTGAGGATCTTCTTGCACAATATATCACGTAGGAAGGATTCGTCAGATTAGTTTTTTATTGATTCTCCTAAATTATTTTTTGTCTACATATTATTGAATAAATAATTCCTCTACTGCAAGGGGATTATCCTCAATGGGAGTTAGGCTATGCAGAATCTTCCACTTACCCTTTTCCTTGTTGGATTACATTTTAGTGGGAAATAATGGATTTTTTGTGGTAAATACAATATTCCATAAATACCACTGGTTCCACGTATTCTCAAATCCTACCATCATTTCAATTTGTACTGTATTTTGAACCAAAACATCCTCCTCCATCCCTTCCTTTAAATTGGACTCGTTTTCTATTGGAACTTCATAATGGGATTTAATGACATTCAATGATTTGTTGTAAATTAAAAACACTCTATATGTGTCCTTGGGGAGATTATTTTTTTCACCCTCTATGATGCATCTTCTTCTCTATTCATAGTTCTATAGGAGCTCTTAGGAATGAGGTATTTCAAATGGAATCTCTAGAGTGTACAATTGTGTTGATTCTTAGTGATTTTTTTAAGTCATGAGATATGATGATCTAGGAGGAAAAATCCTGATGCATTTACCATAATCATTGGATGAATAATTTATTCTGAGTGGGTGTGGTTGAGGTGAGAAATACCCTATACCCTTGGGATGGGGTCATTACCATTAAATTTTCACACTTTTACAGGCATGGATTACAAACCAAATAGGTTGGGTAAAAATATCTATATCCCATGTTGTTAATTTTTCTCCTAAACAACCATTTTTGTTACTTCCACAACATCCCTTATGATTTTATAGATAACTATATTATATTTTGTTGGTTGGATGATTTGGAATGCACTAAGATCACCCACATTCGATGTTTGTCACACTATTTCTAAAATTTTCTCTATCTAATTAATCAATAATCCTATAAAAGAGGTTTTCACTATAATTTCAAATTCATGATTAAAATTCCCCCAAGGGAATGATCTCTTCATGCATAACATCAACAACAATTTTTCGGGGCCTATTTTTATGTAAATCATCTATTATGAATGGATTCCATTTTTTTAAGTTGACCTGATTCCATGACATTGAATGATAACATTTCAACTAGATCTTATTATTAGTGGTCATGCTGAAATGTTATAGTATGTTTTCACCCATATATCAGATATGACTACTAGATAGTGTTTCAGTGATCAAATGTCACAATAATTTTAAAAAATTGATGAAGTCGCACTGAAGGGAAACATTTAGTTTCATATGATTTCAATGCCATATAGTTAGGAGAGATTCCAAGTAAATTTCGAATTTTATCCCTTCATTTAAATTTATGAGACTTTAATACTCATCATTGAGTAATAATTTTTCATATAAAGTGATGAGTTTTATGTATTTTTTGGTTGATTCCATGCACACAACCTTCAAACAGGGCCTTTGGAATGCTGTATTGAGGGGGGGGGGGGTAAAGTCTATAACATGACTTGTATGTCATATTTAGCTTGTTATTGCAATATGTTTACCAATCATTCTTCATATTTATTGAGAGGTACCTTAACCTAGTCGGAAGACAGTAGACACACTCAGATATATTTATTATAAGCTGTGATATTGGTTGATGCATCCAATGTTATATTGGAAGGCCAGAAATCCAAATGAGTTTCCAAGAATGATCATTTATTTGGGCTATTTTCTAGTTTTTAAAGAATTTCACCTGCTTCTGAGAAGGAAGTATACATGAAAAAACTTTTTTTCTAATGTTCCTCTTAGTATGAGGAATTTTTCCTCAATACATCTATAAGGGGAGGACCCTTATAACATAGTGAAATAACACTTTGAAGAGAATTTTTTTCTTGTTCCATCATAGGGAGGAATACCATGATAATCTTGAAAAATGGGAAGAAACTCTTGCTCATTGATCTTTTAGACTTGTAGAGGGATATTTTTATTCTCATCATGAGATGTTATCTCGATATTCACCGTATGAGTTCTATAATGAAATACTTAATAGTGACGTTTGTGAGGAGGACCGTACAAATTACATCTATTTCATGTATAATTTGGTACAGTGAGGGATAGATAATTATCTATCACTGATAATAATTTGATTTCATCAAAAACACCAACATTATGAAGATCCATATCATATATCTGATCATTAATTTTCAGTTGTAAATGGTGAGCCTTTTTTGATTATTTTATAGTGCCTGGGGCCACAAGCTGTTGGGAGTTTCCTTCTGGTATAGAAGATTTCGCAATTCTCACCCGTTTTGCAATTAGAATTTTCTAGAAAGCTTCTAATATTTTTGAAGTGTATTGTTCCTATCTCCATGTGGCTTTTAGAATGAGTTGATTTTCTTATATTGGAATGATTGTATGTTCCCGATATGATGTCCGTATAACATAGGTAATTTTCTCCATGACACTTCAAGATAGAAACATATGTTTATATTTTCCCTAGGGTGGCATGTTAATGAGACACCCCATTTGTGGGGATAGATTTATGTGATCATTATTATGAAACCATTTTTTCACTATAATGATGTCTTGAAAATTCAGTAGGATAACGATTGGGATTTGCATCTATACTTTTACCGTTATAAGGAAATTTTGATTACTTCATCAATTAGAATAAGGATATACACCATTCCATATACTTAGTAGGGACATGTTCCTAGTTTTTTACTCCCTATAATGTTTGTGGATACTAAAAATATTAATATTTGGGGGAAGAGTGTTGGGTATTCCAATTATTTGATTCCAAAACATTCTGAAGGAGTTCTTTGAGTACTTCGAGATGAATCTAGTAGCTGACATGATGACTGCATATAGGATTATGAGCTTGCATGTATCTTTTCAGAAGACATGGTTCATGAGGTATATTTACTACTTCCATAAGAGTCTTCTATTTGGATTTGTGTGTGTGGTAATACGTTTGTTAGTTGTTGTATCATGCTTCTATATTTGGTTGGATGGATTTGATAAGTCTATTTCATGCATATATTATTGAGTGTTTAATGTGTATATTTTTGTATTTAATATATTTATCCTAAAAAATTTTGAGTGTATTGACTGTAACTATGTATAATGGTGGAAAACATTAATTTTGTGAAATAGAATGATATTCGGTGGAGATGAGCTTAAAAACCCTTCGTGCTACATTTCTTCACTCATAGAGAGACACTAGAATTTTGAAGTTGAAGAGGTATGGGATTTTATGGAAAATATAAATTAAATTACATGTACTATTAGTATGTGTCATGTATTTTCAGATCATAAATTGATGCTAAATATTTATAAGAATTCACGATGAGAATACATGTTGTTTACAACCTTTACACATCGTATACCTTGAATACAAGGCGTGACATACGTCAAATATCCAAATTGATGAAAAAAATTTGGGCCAGAGTAACAAGAATGTGGAGGAGAACATGGACCATGATTACATGATGTGTAATCTAACATCACATCATGAACCATGTCAAATATTCAATGCAGTATCTATAGATTCGAAACAATGGAGGAAATTAAAGATTTGTGTTCTACGATGTGTAACACAAGTACAAATTATGCACTCGGCGATGCATATTGGCTAACCAATTGATGCATGTCATAACGTTGGATGGGAAATGTCTATTAAAACAGTCCTTCATCAATCCTTAAAACAATCAATGGGACTGAAGAAGGCTTTTTGACACCAAGAGACAACCACTAGTCAATATGGATTCTCTCTTCACCGACATTATTCATTTGGTTCCCTGGACGCTCTCTCCCATCATGAGTGGGTAGTCACTTAGTTACATGTGATGTGATCATAGGGGTATGTGATAGTATGAAACATTATTAACTATTAGTCATGTTTTCGATTGTTGTAATCTACTTAATCAAATCCAATTATTATTCTCTTCATATTCCATTATCACCGTTGCAGTCTAAAGTTGTTTAATTTATTGCATAAATTAATCTCCTTTGTTATTGTTTTAAAACTGTTCAATACTAGTTATGTTATGTGTAAAAAAGTTTTTGGATATACTAATTTTGTTATTTCACCATGTAGAATACCATTACAAAGTTAAAACCACATTTTTAGTGTGGGATACCAAGAAATAGGATACCTGATAACCACATTATGAAACTAAACATGAATAAACCCTTATTCAATTTAATCTTTATCCCACAAACCTATAGTCAAAGAACCTATCATTCATCTCATCTTTATAAAAACCCCAATCATTACTTCTATTATTTATATTTACTCAAATCATACCAAAAATTTTCAAACTATATATTACAAGTTAATTTAATACATATGCTCTATCTCTATGGGTATGGACCTAACAAACCCATTAATACATTTTAATTAATTTAGGATCATAGTTTTGGTTATATATAATTTTTTTCATAGTAATATTGGGAACTAACAGAGCCTTTTGGGGATACCTAATTTTAGATTTTTCTAGTGATCATTAATTCTTTGCGTGAATTAGATAAGAATTTTGATTGTTTTTATCATTTTAATTCATTATTTTCCACTTTTTACTACCAGGATGATATTTTAGGAAACAAAACATTAAACAAGTACTCCAATGAGATAAAAAAAATTTATGATCTTACATTCAAACCCCGAGATGGAGTAAAATATCTTCTAGAAAAGTAAAGGGAAATCAATACAGGAACTATAAAATAAACTAATGCCGGTAATAAATCAATTTTATAGAGTAGAGCAAGAGCAGGGTCTGAGAGATAATCCCAAAATTCAAGGATGAATTATAGGGTGAAAGGAACTGATAAATTATGGAAGACCCTCAAACAAGGGAGTAACCCACAGAATTATCATACCACAAATCAATGCACATCATTTTGAGATAAATCTGGAATTATGTAAAATGATAACCCTCCCAATGTAAATCACCATACTACCTTTGAAAGACCCCAACATACACATTGGATGTTTCATTGAGACATGTTATTCATTCCAATTGATGAACTTCACAAATGTTGTTGTTAGCCTAAATTTTTTAATATTATAACTAAATGATAAATGACATGATTTCATCAAATGTCTATAAACACATTCAATTTCATAATGGGAATATTTGGTATTGATGTTTTTAACAAGGTATTTCTACCCTCAATGACTATGTGGTTGTAGGTAAGAATTTTAAATTTTGTGAAATTAATTGATTAATGTTTTTATAGTTCATGTAATAAATTTAATGTTTTGATAAGAAGATGTATGAATCATTGAATCAATATTTGGATTTTTAATTCAAACATTATATAAAGTAATCTTCTCGGGGAATCGTTCAATAGTAGATGTTATTGAATAACATTCGCGGATGAGAATATAACTAGAATAGGGTAATGAGATACTAGATGAGATGTAAAATAATTTTTTTCAATTTAATGTAGAGGTGTTGAGAGTACATGGAGTGAACATGGTAGAAAATAGATGGATGGATGTTGAATGGGAGTCTAGGACAAGGAAGATGGATGTTATGGTGGCCGACCAAAATCCACAAGTTATGTGTTATGAAGATGAAAATTTTTATGTTATAATCAACTAAATCATGTGTAGGGGTGGATTTCACAATAAAATCATCAAAATTAGAATCAAGATAATGGATTTCCGAAATGGAAACGTGCTTTTCAACCACAAAAATAAGGGACCTCACTGACAAGTCAAGTACATTCACTACCAGAGACCATTGAAAATTTTATGACCACAATAGGAGTTTCATATATGGAGTTAACTGCATACCCAAGAGATCATGGAAATGAAATTACAAATTGGAATAATGACCTACAAATAAATCAATATATAATTTGGAAGCTTGAATTTCAAGTCGTTCAGTCCGCTGAGACACATAGAGAATCAAAAAGAGGAGATCTTCTAGGATGTCTAGAACATCATCCTTCTGTAGATTTGAAATCCATATTGTTTAGATGTTGAAATAAGTCACTAAGGTGTGAAATAGAATTTGAAGTACAATAATAAAAATAAATTGTGGAATCAAATCCGGAATAGAGAAGATAATATGAGGAATGAGATGATTAAGAAGCACCACCACATTACCAATCACCACTACCATTTCATTATCCGTCAAAGTAGATAATGATTGATCAGAAGAAGAAATTTTTTTCATATATTTTAATTAAGATTAACATTAAAATACCATTAACTAATTCCATTAAAAATAATCTTATGTATGCAATGTACGTGAAGTTGTTCGTTACCAATAATAAAAATCATGTGATTCATCTATTATCCCACATGAAGGAGGATGTTCAACAATATTTTCAAGAATCCTACTAAAGAACCAACCTCATCTAGGTTGTTGTTATATTCCAATTACCTTTATAACTAACGTGTTTGGTATAGATTTATTTTATTTAGGATATAGTGTAATCATCATTTTATATAAAACATTCATTGGACATATATTTAAGGAGATTCAACCAACTCGAGTTATGATTTAGCTAGCTGATACCATAGTGAGACATCCCTAAGGACAACATGAATATGTCATCATCAATGTAGACACATTCAACATTATAGTATATTTTTCGGTGATAGGATTGTATGAATTGAAGGTTATAATAATCATGGTAAGCTCATTCCTAACTATTGTAATGGCATTTATTGATGTTAAAAATAGAGAGATAAGATTGAGAGTTGGAGGATCAGTGGTAAATATTCATCTGCACCATTTCATGTAGAATTTAGTGGAACTATTTGATGATTTTTCATACTATTTGATTAATGAGTATTAAAATAATTTCCAAGAAAGAATTGTTTATATAGCTACAACAAAGATTAAAGAATATTGTTTGAACAAGATGAAAAAGTATAAGAAAGTGCTATAAAAAGCCGATGAGAGTAGAGGAAGATTTATCCAAGGAGAATTAAAATAATTTGATAAATTTTTGATAGTATGTGATGCCCAGATAAACTATTGGGATATTCTAGGAAACACAGGATTGGGCCCTTGGAGATAGAAAAAGTATTCCAAAATAAGAGTGTATATTATGTTTCAGAAAAAGAGGTAGAGGACCAATCTATATTAAGGAATGAAGGAATCAATATTTTTTATATCCATATCAGGTAACCAATATACTTTATTCAATCACAAGAGTTTAATAAGTAATGGTCAATCTATTGATGGTAAAAAAGATCTTCATTGAGCAAACAATATTTTATAGTATTTTTCATTTATTTATTTATTGTTTTATAGGATATATAAATCATCCCTTATTATTTATAAATTTTAATGATATGGAATGTGATTTAACTTATGTATTTTTTTAAGGAACACTAAGGAATGAAGCAGGAAGAATGAAATTAACAGGAGATGAAGCTCCAAATGGGTTATATCTCCTGATGGAAAACTAAACGTAATGAATGTGACAGTTGTACCTACACTCCCTGAGATTGAAGAGTAAATTGAAATGGCATAAAGAGTACAATTGATTAATTTTCAACGATATTTCCAAAATTGTATCATTTTATATATTTAATTATTAATTTCATTTTATGCATTTGATTCTATCATTAATCACCTGGTCTAGGAGATATAAACTATTCAGGTCAATTATCATTCCATTTATAAATATTTAATTCTCAAGAAATAGGAATGTGAAAACTGGGAAAAATTATTTTGTCGATATAAGAATATGGAATAGCATTTTACAAATCATGATTTTAGAAGCATGTTGAAGATTTTAAATGAATTTTTCTATATCTATACTTGGTGATAATTTTGGATGTTTTTATTAATTAATTTTATTGTTCCTTTTAATTTATATGATTAATTAACCCAATCATTAATATTGTTCTCGAGACATCCACTAACCCAATATATTCCAATATTTCATTACTATATTTATTTTGAAACCCAATAATTGTTTCTTCTAGAACATTTTTTTGTAACATATTGAAGCTATAACAGAACAAAATTAATTTTAATATGATTGAGGCAATATTTTCATAGCCATTATCCTGAGACCCACAATGCATTAATAATTTGTATACCTGTAGAATCCATTAATGGAAATGATATTAAATGAGCCTTGGTATGAGAATATGTTATCCATTCCTTCCTTCATGTAAAATCTTTTCATGATATTCATAAGGAAAAGTTTTGTGGAGAAAAATTATTGGGTGTACCAAGATTTACATCATTGTGGATATTTTTCATTCGGATTTTGTTTTCTGATCTATGAGATTTTAGGACATATTTCATTATATTTTATTTATCAAATATATTTTTTAAAATAAAACATATAACATAAATCTGTTATAAAAATGAATAAAATAGGTTGTGATTTGGGATGATTAAAAATCTATAATTTTCAAAATGATTATTTTGAATCATATGTAGTTATGTTATGGATGCGATGTTCATCCAGATCATGATTTTCAATAAATAAAAAAATACATAAAAATAACGATAGTTTCATTTAATAATTTTTCATATATGTATCATGGGACCACAATGTTTTTTGGGAGAAGAGTGAGATGACATATTTAAAGTGATTCATTCAATGATCATCTATTTTTATTATCATGCAAAATTAATTACTGTTTATCCTAGTTCTTTTCATTTATTTATACCTCATTACATACCTACCTTGATGTCTTAGTGTAATTTTATCCTTAACGGTGTTTCTATGATGATTAAATGTGAAATTTTTCATTACGGAGTGGAGATCTTATATGCCTTGGAAGCCTTTGGCTTGATACATGATTCTACGGTATGTGTAGAAATATATTTATAGTTTTTACATGACGATGAGTGTAAAAATATATTTGAGGTAAATTGAATGTGGAATTCATATTAATAGTAAATTTAAAATTTATGATGGATAAATGAAAGGTCATTAATTTTTTAAATGATAAATGTAAAATACATGGTAACCTGATTCTTGGAAAAGTGTGGCATCGATAAATTTTATATATGAGATTAACATAGATTTAATTTTTAATTTTATCAATTTCAATAATTGATATTGAATTTAAATCATTTTCAGGTGATGATTTTTAGTTGTATGTTGATATTCCCACCATGAGGATAGGGATGGGTTCTATTGTGGGGGATTTGATTAGACTATTCCATGCATATATTTTTTAGTGTTTAATGTTATTAATTTTGGAATTTAATTGATTAATCTGTAATAAGTTATAGTATATTTCCATGATTTATGTTTTATGGAATGAATCATTGAATTTGAAAAAATAGAACGGAATGCGCTAAAAAATTAGCTTAATGACACTTCCTACTATGAGAAAAGAAATGTGGTGAGAAACTGGAATTTTTTAGTCGAATAGGATATGTAAATTCAATAGTATAGAACCTACATTACATGTCGCTTCATAAAATGGATCATAGTTTAAAATTTTCACATTTTGTAGACCACATAGAACATTTCTGTACAAGCCTACATGATGTGAACGACCAGCGAACATCGTATACCATGAATACATGACGTTGTGGAAGTCCAGTTTCCAAATTAATGAAGAAGATTTTTTTTGGAGTCGTGAAAATGTGAAGAAGGATGTAGAAAATGATAATGTGACAAGTAATCATAGTAAAAATCATGATGAAAGTCAAAAAATTAATTCAATGTATGATGATTTGACATGGTGGATGGAAAACCGAATCTGAGGTACACAATATATACTATAAGTACAAATAGTGTACTTAGTGACACGTAGAGACTATATAGGAAACATAGATAATGGGTTTAGATAATACAATTCTATAAGATGAGGCCTATATCCAACCTATAAACATTATAAATTAATGAATACGGCCATGAAAGGCCAATGGACAACCACCGGATGATCTATAGCCTCTCTTCACCACAATTATTCTTTGGGTAGCCATATTTCTCCCTCTCAAACCGAGAGAGTTGTATTTTAGCTCTAGGTGACATTAACATAGGGGGATGTTATTCTAGGGATCATTATTATCTATTATTGATGTTTTGGATTGTTTAATTCTACGTATTAAATTTAAATTCATATTTATTACATATTTCATGATTATTTCTACGATTTGATGATGATTAATTTGATGCATCAATTAATTTCATTATTTTGTGTATGACTATTATGAAATACTACGTCGGTTATAGTAAAAAATAGTTTTGGGCCGTCTAATTCTATGAATTCACCAAGTAGATCACCACTCCAAATGTGTAACCACATTGATAGGTCGGGATACCATGACCACGTCTCACTACTGACCAAATTCAGGCACCAAACCTAAATAATCACATAATAATTGAAATTCCTAGGTAACAAAATTAAATTCACTAAACATGTCATGCCTGTCATCTGGATTCACACCCCAATCATTATTAATATTATTTATCTTTTTACTAATGGATCAGAACAATTTCAACACCTATTTTCCTAATTATTTTAAAACATACACTCTGTCTATGTGGGTTCGACCCTATACATCCCATTACAAAATTTTAATTAATTTATATTTATAGTTTCAGTTATATATATATATATTTTCATATTATTGTAGGTAAATAGTGTATCATTATGGGGGTATGAGGCTTCTTGAAAACCACTAGGCATGTCAGCTGGATAGTTGAATTATAGCAGGAAGGTGTATGTGACTGCTAAAAATTTAACAGTAAATTTCAATAGTGGTATCTCTGTAGGGGAGGGGTTGTGGCCTTTCTCCATATTGGAAACATCTTCTCCCCAGTGGTAAATCATTCATTAAGTATTCAAGATGACCAATGCTAGACTGTAAGGATGGAACCATCATCGTATAGAGGGATCACTATCATGTGGTGTTGGCAGCTGTGATTTCTTGATGAATCCCTTTGGAAGGACCCATATGACTTATATATGATGCTATATGTGTCTTATTGGTCCACCAATCTTTGATATGAGATGGTTTATTTTCTTAATTATAGGTATAAACTCCTGAAACATTTGAATATGTTGATAGGTAACACATTCTTCTTGACCACTTGACATCACAGATTGGGAAACTGGTTGGTATTCATAAGATGGAGGACCTGTCAACTGACCTCTATGGTCGAGATAATACAATTTTGTAAATACTCCCAGACAAGCATGTTTGAGACCCAACATTGAATACATTGGGATTGTGATGAATTACATTACCTGGATAATGACGTTGTGTGAATTGTTGTCTGGTCATATATTTGAGGAATCAGGAAGGATGTTATTAGATAAAATTTAGTTTTGATATAAAGTGACAAAATATTGACAAACAAAAAAAACCCCCCATCAACTAATAATCTCTTTTAAATGAACAAATACATTATTTATTTCCTTTTTTTGACCTATTTCATTACGAGAGAGAAAGGGGACTGAAAATTTTGTGACAACGTATTAATTATAATGTATTCCAATCAGGTTTCCCATTTTTTGTTTATAAAGTGAAACTTCATTCAATGATTGCTTTCATGTGGGTTGAGCTTTATGTGATCACTCATGTTATTATCCATATTTCCAAATTGTTTCAAATGGGTTTATTCATAGAATATGAAACTCCCATTGCTTATATATCCATAAGGGACCTACTTTCAAAATGAAGGTGGTTTGGGGATATTGGCCCACATTACATAAGTAATATTCAACTTTTTCCAGTTTAGTATCAGGAAGATATGACATATATGAGAATTGATCCTATCCAAAATATAGTGTGGGACTTATAAAAATGAGAACCAATTAACCTATAATTTATATGGGTTCCCTTGTTGAATTGGACCTTATCTTGATTGCAAACTTGAGTTAATAGGGTTGATTTTGGGTGTTGGGTTTGGATATAATGGAGGATTCCTACGTATCCCATTTATATGAGAATAAAATCTCATATATATTGGTTAAGAGAGATCATGTATATATAGGACATTGGAATGTTTTTATTTTATTGTACTATGACCATTTGATAGCATTATGTTTTTTTCGTATTCTTGAAATGGATTCCATATGAAAGAAATGTTCTTATTCCTAAGGATAATTCCCTTAGAAATGAGCAATGTGAGATGTCATAACTCATGGGGATTCGTAGGTATTTTTAGGGCATAATCCATGGGAGGAATCTTGTGGTTGTATACGGTGATATATTTGGGGTTTATACCATGTAGGAGGCTCAATGGCTAGATTTTAGGGCATAGTCATATGGAGGATTCCTGAGTTGGGATATGGTTATGTAGAGTGGGATTATAAAAATTAAGAGGCTCATTGATTTGAATAGGACATCCACATTCAATGAAACCCTAATGGTTATGGATCATTAGGGTGTCATGACCCCCAAAATCCTATAATCCCAAAAATACTCATTATTAGTGTGTGAAACAAAATTAAAAATGGTTCTCGGAAATAAAATTATCCGCATTTCCTAATATTGGATACTTTTTGTTGAGGATCCACACACATATATAACATGTGATGGAAGTATAGTGGATGTTCTTAATTGAGACTCTTTAATAAATAAATCATCTAACAATGTAGATTCCATTATCAGAGTTAACCTTTATGCCCACATGAATCACAATGAGTCATCCTTGAATGTGATAAACACAATGATGTGGGTAATATTGAAAACCATTTTATCCCCTATTTTTATTGGAAGAGGTTGAATTGAAGAAACCCCCCCCCCCAACCCTTCCATTGACAGACCCTAGTCCTAGAGGGAGTGTGAAATGGATTTTAAATTACAATATCTCCTCCCATATAGTTAACCAAGACTGATAAAGGAAGGAAAAATATTTGAGAGGACCTTTAAGAATTTATAGGGGCTTACTCTAAAAAAGATTCAACAAAAAATTGTTCCAAATAATGAATGGATGATATCATTCACTATTGAATTAAAAAGAATGTATGTTACCTTCCATCACCACTTGGAACTGGAGGATCTACTTATTATAGATGACTTGGCATGAACAATGTCCGAACCCCAATACTAAATACTTGGAACTCACCAACATCAACCCCTAGGTGTGCGTCCTCATCACTATTGTAATGGATACCCCTAGGAACCTAGAGGAGTGTAACCATAATGTATGACATGTGCAAGAATCCTTTGAATGTAGGAAACCATATCCTAATGGGAGACATACTACTGTGTCTCTTATTATTGTATTTCTAGAATAAGGATTCAATGGAGGTTTCAACATATCTCCTATTTGACAAGGTATCCAAAGGAAGATGAGTCCTTCCATTTTTGTCTTTGAAGAGGGATAAATGATGGGATCACATAGGTCCTGGTTTAGAGCGAAAATGTTCTTCATGTATTGACTAAGATGAACTAAAGATGCTTGATATAAGGGGATTTTTCCAAAGAGATCATGATATTCCATGAGAAATTGACCCCCTGGGTAACAACACTCGGGTGAGACTTTATCTTAGGAACCATGGGTCTCTTATGGTGTCTCGTGATGGGTCTCACAGAGTTCCCTATCTAGGAAAGGGGCCTCATGAAAATGATTGTGCACTTGGGGAACGGGGGCCTCATGTAGGTGTCTTCTGTTTCAGATTCGGAAGGGACTTCGATCTCACGTATCAACCTCAATTATCTCTTCTACAATGTTTTGGATAGACACATACAAAATCACTAAGATGATTAAGAGAATGTAATGAATGAAAAAATTTTGGGAGCTTCTTTTAATTTTCCAGTTGTTCAAATGAGGATCACAAGGGTCCTATTTATAAGTAATAGGGGGCGTAAGTTTAATGATCATCCCAAAAACGATGTTTTTAATTGGTATCTGGTATATGTACCCCCACACAGTTGTGGCCTGACATTCAGTGTTATGAAAGGGGGATGAAAGGGCCTTCTACGCACAAGGGTTTGTGTATGCTATCATGACACATCCTTTTGAATGTTCCTTTAAATCTTCACATTATTACCATTTTTTGTATAGTTTATAATATATTCAATCCAAATTGGATAAATTGTGTCAAAATTAATAATAATATTATTTATACTTGAACAAGATAAAATAGTCATTAAATGTTGTAGTATTAATTGGAATAGTCAAATTTGTAAAATTAGGTATAACTGTTTTTGTTAAATAAAAAATGTTTATAAATAAGAACATATTTTATAGTAATTTCTTTATATTCTATAACAATACATTTTATCAGAAAAAAAATTATTCTTTTTAATTAAGAAATTTTGAAATAAATTTTTGAAGCATTAATAAAAATTATTTAAACAAATAACTTCATTTTTGGAAAAAAATTTAAAAATTGACATATGGTGAATTGTTATAATTTTCTGAAGTGTATATTACTTCGGTGAATAGTGAAAATATAGATTTTTATTAAATAAAATAAACACCCCCATTAATGGATTTAAAACATTAAAATAAATTTAAATTTTTTTTTGAAAATTTTTTTTCAACTATCTATTAATTAATCATATTTATTTCATTTTGTATTAACTTTAAGATTAAATTTAATGTTTAAAAAATTTATTCGTAAGAAAAAATATTAATTGGTAGAACATTTTTTGCCATGTCTATAGGATTATTTTAAATTGTAGTTTTTAAAATTATTTATATAGAATATGAATATATGGTTTCAATCATTGTAATAATTAAAATTAATATTAAATAATAAATTTAATGTAATTCATTTCAAAATGAATAATGGAAATAGTATAAATTAATTTCTACAGCTAGGGTTAAAGCGGGATGTTATAGGAGTTATACTAAAATGATATGAGATAAAATAACAAAGAAAAAAGTCCAACTACTACTTTACCACAATATTTACAACCATATTGAAATCAGATCTCCTCTAATGTTCTTTTTGGATAATTTTTCAAGAATGTGAGAAATATTAATATTTATGTAATGAAAAAATGAAAACTCTCACCCACATTTTTTAAATTTAATTTATATCAATGTATAATACAAAAATAAATATGTTGATAAATTTTGATGAAAATATTAAAATTAATAAATTTTACCACATTATGTTAATTTATTTTTAATTGTTAGTAATCATAAAATTAAATTAGTTGATTATGCCACACCAACAGAACAATAATAAATAATTATTAAAAATATAAAACAAATCATTCTAATAAATGATTATTAAAAAATAAATTTTTCATTGTAATATATAATGAATATAGAGATATCAAATTATATAAATCATTTAAAATGATATGAATCAACTTTAACCATTATCATTATGTTTTTGAATTCAAACTACTTCAATAGTCTCAGAATTGACATTACTGATATTTTATAATAAATAATATTTTATTAATGGATTTCAAATTAACCCAAAACATTCCATTGAAATTTTCTTATATGTTTGTAAAATATCACCCATAGTACATTCATGGACCCATGGACGTTTTATAATTTTTATATTGACCCCTAAATAATAAAACATCCTTATCATGGAATGACATAAAACATGGTATCATGTATTTCATGTGTTTGTGATAAAATTAATTTTCAATGTAGAAATGATTTTAATTTTTATAAAATAAAGATTTTATTATAACTAACATGTATAAATTTTATAATATTTTTCATTTTTTTCTATTATAATATTATATATAAGCCATATATAAACATTATTTACCATAGTAAAAACTAAAGTGGTCATCCAAAGGAATCTTAGAAGATAAGGAACAACAAGTTTATTTTTTTTTAGATGTGGATTGTCCATGTAATCCATAAAGCAATTTATTTATATATTTATTAGGTAATTTTCGGGAGAGTGGATTCATATTATAGAATAGTTTTGATAATTTAAAAAAATTACACTCTTTCACAACTATAAAAGGCTACCTTCTCCCCATACTTATTCCATTCTATTAAGCCAATTTACTTGATCCAACCCTAATAATATATATCCCAAACATCATTATCCATGTTCTATTGTTTGTTTATTCCCAAATGGCAAACCATATGGTCCTTAGTAGGATATCCAAATAATGTTTCTGTATGTGATGATATTTTATTCACTAAACTTTTTCTTTTTAATTATTCTCTTACAAAAATGATTTTTTTATAAAAAACAATATAATAACACCTAAATATTAAATTAATTTATAATTTAGTATCTTATGGAAAATCCTAAATCTATTTTCTCATCAATCACGTGGAAAATTAATTCATCGATTGTGTGTACGGTGGACTACACTCTCATGAACCGATGTAATTCATTTTACATCACCACCTATCAAAACCATATTTAATGATCTATTAAACATATTAATATTATATTTATGATATAATGATAATTATTATATATAATATCACATATACCGTCATAAATTCCATTTCATAGAGACATGATAATATTGCTAGTGTGTATGTTTGACTAGCACCCCATGAAGTGATGTGACTCATTTATCACTCCCCATTTACATAGAAGGTAATTATGTTATGATTAATAAAAAATGTGAAATATTAGAAATAAATATTATTATATATAGTTATCATATTAATTACATTTATTTTATTTCATCCTTTATGAAATTGGAATCTGTTGAGTCAAAAGTTCCCTTTTGAATTCAATATCTTGTTTTAGAAATCACAGATGTCTTTTTAATCGTACTGAATTTATCAATATTATCATACTGACCTTGTTAATCGTATCGTACTGACTCTATCAATCGTATTGTACTGACTCTGTCAATCGTATCATACTGACTCTGTCAATCGTATCGTACTGACTCTGTCAATCCTATCGTACTGACTCTGTCAATTGTATCATAATGACTCTGATATTCATACTTTTATTACTTACCTATTTTGGTACTTAGTCAAAAACACATGTTCCATATTAATCATACTCTTTTTTAGCATCTTCATATATCTTTTAACCAATACAATGTCGTTGAGTTAGTTACAAACTAATCAAAACGATGGCATGCTTTCTGTTTCAATATGACCGTTATAATGCCAGGTGTCCATGTCCCTCCGAGTTTTTCGGAGAAATATGACCGTTGGAGGAGATGTGACTGTTGGAACCTGAGGCCTATAAATAAGAGGTCATTTGAAGCCAAGAGAGAATAACTGATAACAGGGTGAACAACTGTGATACTTTTCATCTATTTAGTTCTAGAGAGAGACGTTGTGAATTGTCTCATGATTTGTGCTTTGTGCTTTCTGATCATCGTATCAAGGGCTTTCAAGTAATTTAAAGACAGAGGTGATGATTACCTATGAAATCAAGGGCTGCCGGGGATAGGCAGACAGACGTTCCGATCATTGTATCGAGGGCTGTCAGAGATAGGTAGATGGACGAACTGATCATCGTATCGAGGGCTTACCAAGGTGGTGGTAAGACAGACCTCTTATCCTAGGTGAAACGATAACCCTTCTCTTTGGGTTAAAAGAATTTTAATACTTTTACTTTTCCACTTCTATTTGTATTAGGAACGAATTTTTATTGTTTCCTTTCTTCATTTACACTTTCGATTGTAATTGATTCAATTACAATAATTCTCTTACATATTGTATTAATAGATTCTATATGCTTTATGGTAGAACATCTCACACATTTATTACTCTGATTACTGTATTCATCTTGAATATAATTACAATACATTTTTAATAGTATTACATTACATCATAACTTTATATTCAATACAATTGTGGTTGTTTTAATTGTATTAGTTTAAGATCTTTTAAACTAATCTCTTTATGTGTTTAAACTCAACGTTTTTAAAAATACAATTCAACCCCCTCTTGTATAGATCCATCTACTGTACATATACATCTACATATTCAATCCAACAATTTGTATCAGAGGAGGTTTTAATCCAATTTGTATAACTTTTTCTATTTATTTCATATTACTATTTTTAACTACATAGTACACTAATGTGTGTAGTGGAAAAGATTTTTGTTTTATTAGATGGTAGGAATAAATATTGGGTTAATAGACAATATAAATCATTATAGACCACCTATTTTGATTGGAATTAGTATGAGTACTAGAGAGACCGTATGAAGACGTTTGTCATCAATACTGGTGTAGACAATTTTATTATACTTACTGGTGGTCACAAAATTCCTGACAAGGAAGTCAGTACTTTCACTAACCAAGAGAAACAAGAATATCAAACGAATTACAAGGTACACAATACTCTATTATGTTCTATGACCAGGAATATATAAAGCCAGATATCATCATGTGAAGCAGCCAACTGTATTTGGAAAAAACTGGAAGTCACTCATTTTGGTACATCCAAGGTTATAGAAACAAGAACAAAAATGATTCGAGCAGAGTATAATGGATTTGTTTTTCCCTATGGAGAGCCAGTATGTAAAGTGAAAAAATGTTTTATGACAATTGTCAATAGATTACAATCTACAGGAGAAAAAGGCCTTGATGATGAAGCACTAGTATATATGATTATAGATATAATTCCAAATTAATGGGAGTCAAAAAGGACAGCTATTGATGAAAACAGAAAATTTTCCTAGATTACTCTTGATGAAGTCATTGGGAATCTTCTACAGCACGAGACAAGAATAAAAAGAGATGCTGATTTCAACAAGAAGATGAATGGTAATGGAAGTGTAGCCTTTACATCTAAAGTTAAAACACCTTAAAGGCATACAAGATCCAAATCCAAGAAAGTTGTTTTATCATAATCAAGTGATAGTGATCACTCGGATAATGAGTTAGTCAATCATGCTCAAAGTATGGACAAGATTTTGGGAAATAAAGAATTCTAATATAGATTCAAAAAGAATGATATGATGGATAAGAAAGATTCATAGGTAAATTGTTATGAATGTATGAAATTAGGATATATAAGGCATGATTGTCCTTTACTGAAGAGAAAAGACAGAAATGAGAAACACTCTGAAAGGGACAAGAAAATGTATTATAAGACAAATAAATTGTTTAAGGAAAATGATACTTGGAGTGTAAGTGGTAGTGATTCTTCAGACAATTCTTCAGAATATTAGTCCTCAGGACAACGAAATATTAGACTTATAGCCAGATTACCAATTGAAGATCATTGTCTCATGGCTAAGGTACATAATGATGAATCTATTACAAATGTCTCGTTAAATGAAAATTACATTGATGATAAATATTATGAATCTTCAAATAATGAATCTTCAACATCAGAAGATGATACATTAACTTATTTTGAAGAAGTATCTAGATTTGCTAAATTACTTGAAAATGAAAATTCTAAACTCAAGAATAAGCTTGAGAAAGAAATCTCTAGAATTTCAGTTTTAACTAAAGAAGTATCGAATCACTCTAATGATCTTAATATGAAAACTTCTGATTTTGAAATAATTTTAAAAACCCTTAATAAAATCAAATCTGATAAGGATAAACATTCTAAGGACCTACAGAATATGATTTCTATGACAAATGTTTTAGAGCCTAAATATAGTTTAAAATTAGATGTTTTGGAAAATAAAAACATAGTTTTAAAACAAAAGTCAAAAATCATTTCTTTGAAAAAATGTTTCTCAAACATTACTTATGGCAAGGAGAACTTTGACAAAATGTATTCCCAAATCCATCCTTTGAGGAATCATTCTAGAGTTGGTTATACTTTTTCCAAACCAGTTTTTATTAATAACTATTTTGTTCCACAAAAAACACCTTTTTGTTCTAAGTGTCAATGTGGTGGACACTGGAAGAGAGAGTGTTCTCTTAATAGAACTGAATCTTTAGGATTCCATAAAGCTCGTTTTTTAAAATGAATTTGGATACCTATAATTCTTTTTTCTATCCATTCTAGATCCAAAAAAGTTTGGATTCAGAAAAACTTATTGTTTCTCTTTCAAGAAAATGAGAAGTGTACCAAAAAGAATATCTGGTACATGGATAGTGGTTGTTCTCGACACATGACTCGAAACAATGATCTCTTTGAAAAGGATATCAAAACGAAATGAGGAAAAGTTACCTTTGGAGATAATTCTCAAGGAAATATTGTTGGTATAGGCAATATTATTTATCATGGAAAAGTTCTTATCTCAAATGTTTTGTTTGTTAAAGGTATTTGGCACAGTCTCATCACCATAACACAATTATGTGAGGAAGGTTACCTTGTGAATTTTAGAAATGATAAGTGTCTAGTTCACAATTCCAAGGATGAGTTCATTATATCTTCCCATAGGAAAGATAATGTATACACTAATAACATAGAAGACCTTAGAAGCAAAAAGTTACCCTGCTTAAATGCAATAGAAGACCCATCATGGCTATGACATAGAAGACTAGGATACTGCAATCTATGAATCCTTTGTAAACTCTCAAAGAAAATACTTGTAAAGGGACTACCAGATCATAGATATGATTCTTAATAAGACTGTGGTCCTTGTCAATTTGGAAAGCAACATAAAACTAGATTTAAATCAATTAATGGTGTTTCAACTTCTAATGAATTACAGCTAGTGCACATGGATCTTTTTGGTCCTTCACAAACTGGAAGCATTGGAGGCAAATACTATGTATTTGTTTTAGATGATGACTCTACTAGATTTACATGGGTATATTTTCTCTCAAAGAAATCTGAAGCCTTTTCCTATTTCAAAATGTCTAGATCCCACGTTAAAAATGTGAAAAACCTATCATGGATAACTATTCATAGTGATCATGGTGGTGAATTTAAAAATTCAGATTTTGAAACTTTTTTTTAGTAAGAAAGGTATTACTCACAATTTATCGGCTCCATGAACTCCTCAGTAAAATGGTGTTGTTGAAAGTACAAATCGTATTTTTCAGGAAATGACTAGAACCATGTCGAGTGAGTACTCAATTTATAAGCACTTCTAGGATGAAGCTGTTAGTACTGCTTGTTATACTATAAATCGTATTTTAACTAGACCATTTCATAATAAAAAACCTTATCAGCTATGGACTAGCCGAAAACCTAAAGTTTCATACATCAATGTTTTTGGGTGCAGAGTATTCATTCTGAATACAAAAGATAATTTAAACATGTTCTCACAAAAATCTAATGAAGGAATCTTTCTAGGTTACTCCTAAACTCTTAAGGCTTATAGATTTTTCAATAAAAAAACTTGTACTGTTGAGGAAACAGTACATGTAATGTTTGATGAATCTGATACTTCTGTTTTTAAATCATCCCAATCTACATCATCAGATGTGTTTTCAAAAACTGATTATCAACCTTCACTAGAAGATCATTCTGATAAAGAAAATGTTCAAGAAGATACTTCTGAAACATTTACTACAGAAGATTTTATACCATATGTTGATGAACAGGTTTTACAAAACCCAAATCAATTGTTTATTAGGAATCATCCCAGTGATAAAATCATTGTTGATGTAAATCAACCCGTAAGGACCATAAATTTCTTAATAAATGAAATAGATCATTGTTCTTTTCTTTCCCAATTTGAACCTAAAAGACCAAGTGAGGACTTAAGTGATTATGATTGGATCAAAGAAATTCAATATGAACTAAATGAATTTGAAAGGAATCAAGTATGGACTTTAGTTAGAAGACCTAAAGAAACAACTGTAATTGGTGTAAAATGGGTTTTCAGAAACAAATTTGATGAAAATGGAATCATTGTATGAAATAAAGAAAGACTTGTTGTTAAGGGAGATAATCAACAAGAGGGAATAGACTATGAAGAAACATATTCTCTTGTATCTAGACTTGAATCTATTCGTATTCTATTATCCTGTGCAGCATACTTTAATTTCAATATTTTTCAAATCGATGTTAAATGTTATTTTCTAAATGGTTTTGTTCAGGAATAAGTTTTGTCAAACAACCTCATGGTTTTCTTGACCCACAACATCATAATCATGTTTTTAAACTTACTAAGGATATATATGGTCTTAAACAATCCCCTAGATCATGGTATGATAGACATACAAAATTTCTTATACAAAAAAATTATACAAAAGGTACAGCAGATCCAACCCTTTTTATAAAAATGAAATATAAAAATTTCTTGATTGTTCAAATCTATATTGATGACATCATATTTGGATCAACACAAAAATCTTTAACTGATTCTTTTGCTAATTTAATGAAATATGAGTTTGAAATGAGTATGATGGGTGAGTTAACATTCTTTTTAGGTTTTCAAATTTCTCAAAAAAATAGAAGTAACATATATATCTGAACATTAGTATATTACAGATTTAATCAAAAATTATGGTTATGACAAAACTAAAAGTATCATCACTCCAATTGGTACCTCAAATACACTTGATCTTGAAGAAACTGGGAAACCGGAAGATCAAACAATTTTTATTGGTATGATAGGAAGTTTTCTATACTTGACAGCCCATTGACCAGACTTAATGTTTTTCGTATGCTGATGTGAAAGATACCAATATAATCCAAAAGAGTCTAATTTAAAATCCATAAAGAGAATCATTCGGTATTTAAAAGGAACTATGGAACTATGTATCTTTTATTCTTCTGGAAATGATTTTGTTTTAAAAAGTTTTTCAGCTACTGACTTTGGCGGTTTTAGAATGGATAGAAAAAGTACATCTGGAACATGTCATTTCTTAGGAGATTCTCTGGTTTCTTGGTCCTGAATGAAACAACACTCAGTAGCACTTTCCACTGCGGAAGCTGAATATATAGCTGCTGGAAGATTCTGTGCTCAAGTGTTGTGGATACAACACACAGTCATTGACTATGGATTAAGTTTTTCCAAAACTCAAATTCAATGTGATAATACTAGTTCCATAGCTCTTAGTAAGAACCCAACACATCACTATCATGAAAAACACATAGATGTTAGGCATCACTTTCTTAGGGATCACACACAAAAAAGAGATATTATTTTACAATTTATTGGAACACAATAACAACGTGCTGACATTTTCACAAAACCATTACCTTCCAATAGATTTGAGTATATAAAATAGAATCTTGGAATGATTACATTAAAATAATCATTCATATCAACATCTTGTTTTACTTTTCTCCTTACATCAAACAACACCTTTAGAATGGGGGAGATCATTTCGTACTATGTCTTTTACTATGTTACTTTTTATCTTATGATCTTTAATTATTTACTCTCCAGGTATGTGTTTTTATTTTTCTATTTATCGTATAGAAAATTTTATCGTATCATTTACTTTTCTGTTTATCGTATTTACAATTTTATCACATCATTTACTTTTATGTTTATCGTATTGACACCTTTATTGTTTTATTTATCTTTCTTTTCCATCGTATCATCCTATCATGGTAATGAATTTGTTTTTCATCGTATCTTCCGATCATGGTAATGAATTTCATTTCCATCGTATCGACCGATCATGGTAATGAATTTATTTTCCATTTTATCGACCAATCATGTTAATGAATTTATTTTCCATCGTATCAACTGATCATGGTATTGAATTTATTTTCCACCGTATCGACCGATCATGGTAATGAATTTCTTTTCCATCGTATTTTCAGTTCATGGTACCAATATTGTTTTCCATCGGCATGTCAGTTCATTGTAACAAGATTGTTTTCCATCGGCTTGTCAGTTCATGGTAACAAGATTGTTTTCCATCGGCTTGTCAGTTCATGGTAACAAGATTAGTTTCCATCGGCTTGTCAGTTAATGGTAATGATTTTTTTTTCCATGAGATTTTCAGTTCATGGAAACAATATTTTTTTCCATCGGTTCGTCAGTTAATGGTAACGACTTTGTTTTCCATCGGTATAATGATTGATAGTATTCTCTTACTTCGTACGCTTTTGTGTTTCTTTAATACTATCTAAAACCAACAATTACCTTACAATCTCTGACAGGTACATATTTTTTAATTTTTTTCCCCTTTAATAATATCTGTTGATATCTTTTCTCCAAATCTCAACAGTATAAGATCAACGTTCACCCCTTTTCTGCCTATAAATAGACCCCCCTCACGAAACCCACATTGGTTTTTCAGGTTTTGAGGCGAAGCTCTGCTCCACTATTTTTAAGTCATCGTACGATCTTCCATCAGCAACACCTATATGTCTCAGTCCTCTGCCAATACTCCTGGTGAAATGTCATCAAAGACTTTTACAGAGAAAGACCTTTTCATAGAAAGGTTAGTTTATCAATACTTTTTTGATTCATATGATTCCATAATCAGAAGATTCATTTTGTTTCAAGGATGGGAGCATGTATGTGTTGAAAGACCTATTTCTCAAGATCTGGTTCACTTTGATGAAGTCAGTAAGTTCAATAAAACCGAATCTTTCAACAAATAAATGACTATCAATTTTACTGTGTACGATAAAAAGTAGTCTATTTCTTTGAAACAAGTGGCTCATTTTCTAAATGTCCCAATAGAAGGAGATTCTTTCTATCCATCTCATAATCTACTGGACGACGTCGGTACGTTTAATAGAGAAAGTTCTGAGAAGTATTTATTTGTTATAAATGAAGAGAAGAGAAAAGTGGCTCATCTGTCTCCTGAAAATAGGTTTTTGACTTTATGGATGCAAGGTTTTCTTATCCCAATGAATGGAGATAGAGAATCTCTTATTGTTTCTGATATTTTTATGCTTGACTATCTTGTAAATATGAGAAAAGTAAATCTCATGGGATATGTATTAGAAAATATGAAGAATGTCAAGACAGGAGGAATAAAGTCCCAAATGATTATGTATCCAGCTATCCTTACAAAGTTTATTCTCGAGAGCATGATGTTTGGAACATTCTGTTGAAAGGAAAACTAATAGATCTGAAGCCATCCTTGATTAGTAAGAGTACAATGAAAAAGTTGAATGTTTGTTTTGTTCCAAATTCGAAACATTATATAAGAGATGTAGAAGCTGAATTGACTCTGAATCAATAAGCACTTATGCTAGACAAATACATTCCTTCTATTGGTGTTCCTCAAAAGTCTGATCCGCAAACCAGCTCAAATCCAAATAAGAAGCCTATGTACAGTAAGGAGGTTGCAGCTAAATGGAGAAAGGATAAGGAATAGAGAAAGGAAGGTGATCCAATGTTTGGACTTGATCCAACCGAATCCTTTTCTTAGAGATTAAGGGTTGAGGATACCCTTCAGGCTGAAAAGAAGAAGAAGGATCTTTTGAAAATAAAATAACACGAATTTGATGATTCAAATCTCATTAATTTAGTTGAGGATGCTAGTGCTCAACATACCGCATAAGTACATCAAGAGCCCATCTTATAGAGCCTTCCTGAGAATGAAAATGGAAAATAATGATGGATGAGATAGAAGAAGATGAAGAAGTGGAATGAGATTTTCTTTTAGAATTCCTTCAGAGTTTGAAAAAGAGTAGAGAAGAATCTTATCAAAAGAAGAGTGAAGGTATTCAACAAGTTCCTCATGCCGATCAAGCACCTTTTGAAAATTCTAAAACATCGGACAAAACACCCCTCAAGAAAACCAAGGAGCTCAATCTTCTCATACGGAAAATTTTATTGTCATTATTGAAAAAGTAGAAGAAGAAACAAAAGAGAAAGAAAAATCAAATGAAAAACAGCCAGTTGTTGACTCAAGACGATCAAATGAATTTCCTTTTTATGATGAGGATACTATTTCAGAACAAACTATATCTCTCAAGAAGAGTTATTATATTGTTCATGTTTTAATAAGGGTTGAAAAGACTATTCCCTACTCTCCCAGGCTGGAAGGGAAAATTGATTTCATTACTGACAATCAGAAAAAGATTTTTGGTTCTATAAGAGAGTTGAGAAAGAATGTTTTTTCAGCTGAAGCCGATTTGAATGTTCTGTCTGAAACTTCTACTGCTCATAAGAAAGCTTGCAACAGGATGACCAAGTGGACATATAAAATAGAGTGATCAGTGAATGACCATGAGATAGCAATTGAAGATATAAGTATATTGTCAAATGATCTTGTGATTGGTTTTAATAATATTGACAAAGAAACCGTTGAAAGGATGAATCAGGTAACTCATGGAGCCGATATTCCTTCAGTGAAATAATTGCAAGAGAGAATGAATGATTTTCAGTCTGAATTATCGAAGGTTTCATCTTTCATGGATGAAATGGTTTTTTTGAAGAAACAAAATTCAGTTTTATCCAAAGATAACAAGAATCTGCACGACAGAATTGATACACTTGAGGAATTAATCATAGTCGAGGAGGAGACTATCAAGAATCAAGATCAGATTTTTGCGGACCAATAATAACTTCTCATAGCTCAGGGTGATTCAATTTCTGAATACAAGAAATAAATCAAAAAGATGAAAGTTTTTCTTCATGAGATGATAAAGAAGGAGAAGGAAAGAGAAAACAAATGACTATTGTATTTTTCATTCTTTTCTTATAAAACCTATATGTTTTATAATGAAATTTATGTTACTCATTTCGTTGTCCTGCAATTATTTTCTCTAACCCGTTCAGGCAACTCAATGTGACCCCATAATTTTTGTAAACCACAAAGGGGGAGAGTGTTTTACAAAGGGGGATAATGTTTTAAAAAGGGAGAATGATTTAATCAAATACTTCTAAATCAAGGAAAATCTACGAATAAAATCCTTAAGGAATTACATACCTAAGGTGGAGTTTGTTGTATTCAAATTCATATTCAGAAGAGCTTCCAATAACTCGGGGGAGATAAGTGTTTCTTGTTGTCTTTACATTGTGTTTTGTGCTTTCCAAAAAGGGGGAAATTTTTGATTCAAAAGTTCCCTTTTGACTTCTATATCTTTTTTTGGAAATCAAAAATTTCTTTTTAATCGTACTGACATTATCAATAGTATCATATTAACCTTGTCAATCATATCGTAATGACTCTATCAATGGCATCATACTGACTCTATCAATCATATCGTACACTCTCTGTCAATCGTATCATACTGACTCTGTCAATCGTATCGTACTGACTCTGTCAATTAGATCATACTGACTCTTGTATTCATACTTTCATTACCTACCTGTTTTTGTACATAGTCATAAACACATGTTTCATATTAATCGTACTCTTGTTTATCATCATCATATATCTTTTAACCATTACAATCTCATTGATTTAGTTAAAAACTAATCAAAACAATGTCATTCTCTCTGTTTCAATATGACTGTTATAATGCCAGGTGTCAAAGTACCTCCATGTTTATCGGAGAAATATGACAGTTTTAGGAGATGTGACCGTTGGAACCTGAGGCCTATAAATAAGAGATCATTTGAAGCCTATAGAGAACAACTGATAACAGGGTGAGAAACTGTGATACTTTTCTTTATCATGTTCTAGGGAGAGACGTTGTGACTTCTCTCATGCTTTGGGCTTTCTGTGATCTGATCATCGTATCGAGGCATTTCATGTAATTTAAAGACAGAGGTGTCGATTACCTACAAAATTAAGGGCTATCAGGGATAGGCAGATAGACGTTCCGATCATCGTATCGAGGGCTTCTGGGGATAGGCAGACAGACGTTCCAATCATTGTATCGAGGGCTTCCGGGGATAGGCAGACAGACGAACCGATCATGGTATAGAGGGCTTTACAAGGTGGTGGTAAGACATACCTTTTATCCTAGGTGAAAGGATAACCTTTCTCTTTGGGTCAAAATAATTGTAATAATTTTACCTTTCTATTGATGATTGTATTAGGAAGGAATTTGTATTGTTTCTTTTCTTCATTTACACTTTCGATTGTAATTGTTTCAATTGCAGTTATTATGTAACATATTGTATTAATATATTCTATATGGTTTGTGGTAGAATATCTCACAATTGTATTACTCTGATTATTTTATTCATCTTGAATACAATTTCTATAATTTTCTAATAGTTTTACATTACATCATACCTTCATATTCAATACAATTGTGGTTGTTTGAATTGTATTATATTAAGATCTTTTAAACTAATCTCATTAGGTGTTTAAACTCAATGTTTTTAAAAATACAATTTACCCCCCTCTTGTATTGTTCCATCTAATATACATATACATCTACATATTCGATCCAATAGGATCATCGTTCATGCGTATGGTTGACCAGTCATCTCTAGGAATAGTGTGTTTCATTTTATATATCTAACATTAATGGATTAAAATATATAAATATTGAATAAATGTATATGATATTTATAATTTTTTTAAATGTTTCATATTATTTAACCATGATAAATTAAAATTAACAAAAATACCAAACAAAAACATACCGTAATAAGGAGGTTGTTCTTAGCTGAAATGTGATTTTTATAATGAATAATTAATATATAGGTAATAAAAGGACATATATAAATCATATAGGGTATAATAAATATAATTTTTTCTTTTATTATATATGTATAAAAATATTATATTTGTTACATTGCACGTTTGAATGTGTAAAGAGGATGTTAATTCTTAATGTAAAGGATTTTTATCTCAAATTTCCTTCACTGAGACATATGTTGTGTTATGAACCAATAATATTTTATGAGTTTTATAAAAATCACCGTTGGCATGTTATATATATTATATATCTCTTTATATTGTATTTAAACTCTAATTTGAATTTATTATTTAATGGGTTTTATGATTAAAAAGATACCAAAGTGGTAATGGATTTATGTTATAATAATATTAATTATCATGATTATTTATGATTATGATTTCAAAAATGAAATATTTTTGTAAAACTATAATGAAATTATATTATTTCCTTATCCTATGTGTTTTTATATTACAATCATTTTCCTAACTATTTTCTATCTTAAATGGTTAAAATGGCCAAATATTTATTTTCAGGAAAAATATCTTTATGTCCCTATTCGGCCAAAAAAAATTTCTTCCATATTCATGATTCCATAAAATATTTTCAGTTCTTTAAACATTATAAAAGTTATTTATTAATGAAATTTTTACCCATTACTGAATGTTTTTTAAATAAGTGTTCATTTCAATTTCATTATAATTACTATTAGGATTTTACAAAAACAAATAATAGAAAACGTTTTTTTAATGTGTATGAAATGAATGTTGTTTCACACTATCGTGGACATTAATTTATTTAGGTACTACACTATACGTTTTCATGGTTATATTTTAATGAAAACTATTTACCAAATATATTATTAATTTTATTTTTTCAAAAGGATATTTTTAAAAATAGTTATTTTCTTCATTAAATGCGCCATGTTATTTAATTTCAAAATAATTTTCCATCTTAGATGAAATCTATTGATGTTACCAAATCATTATTGGGGATATTATACCATGATATAATATTAAAACTTTCCCTTGATGTTTTTTTACGATGATATGATGTTCATGAAACCCATTTCCGATTCATGGGTTATTTTATAATGATTTGTTTTATGAAACACATTTGTTTCCATTAAATATTATTTGATAAATGTATTTTTATGAAAATTAATTTTTATCGTTTGTAATATGATAATTTTCTATGATCTTTCTCCACACATATATATTATTTTCATTATGTGTTGGTTGGGACCTATATCTCCCTCCCATGCTTTTGTTAATGGTTTATTTATAATGGGATAACAGTGGGAAACAAGTTGGTTGGTATGATCCATATTAAAAAATTGGTTTATAGTATTGTTCCACAATAGGATATATGTGATAAGGCCAAATATATTATGTTTTTATGGCATTGGTCATTAAACATGAAATAGGAAATGGTTTATATACCTATTTTTATGCCACAGTTTTATAAAAAGAGATTGTGTCTCATAAAATATGATGGTTTCATACTCTTGTGAATCATGTCTATTGGATTGATAAAATATTTTGAAATTAATCTTTTTTAAGATATATTATAGGTCAGTTATAAATATTTTATATTATCATCATGATTACACACTCTTATTCTTATCATATTCATTTTTATGATCATATAATAATATATCCCACGATCATCGTTAGAGAGAATCTAAACTCTCACTTTCATACATTTTATTTCCCCGTGATATTAATATAGGTTTTATGTAGACTTTGTTTATAAAGTGTCAAAAAGTGGAATAAATTTATAGGTGATGTTGAATACTTTTCATTAAATAAAAATATTTTTTCTCGTCCATATAATTAACTAATCCATTTTGATCCTTGGTTTTGTGTTTTTTAAATTTATTTATTATTCATTTGAAAAGAGGTGATTTTTATTTCTGAAAAGCATGGGTTATTATATGCACTGTACTATCAATTTATGCGTTTACGTGATAGTTAAAACTACAATTTAAACCTATATTCACTATTAAGGGATCATTCCATGTAGTTTATATTTAGATTGGGTCAGTCCAAATGATCTATAAGAACCTCTAAAAATATACAAATATTAGGTTTATACTTGTTACACTAATGCATTGAGGACCTACCATATGTTGGTGGGACATTCCAGAATAATTTGAGCAAAAAATATGATTTAATATTGAATTATTTTGAATAAACATTACTAATACACTTCTATAAATATTAGAATAGCATTGGGTGGGTTCATGATTTAATATACTTGTAATTAGAGGTCGTTATAGTGATAGAATATGATGACTGTCTCACTAAAGTACATAATTCATCAATATCCTTTATAGATGATGAGGTTTACTTGGTGATACATTTTCATGATGGAAATAACTAGGATATAATGTCAGGGGTAATTTTAAAACAATTTAATAGATTTATGAATTTGTGGAATCATGATCTCAGTCTGGAAGAGAGTCTCTAAGGGACCCATGGTTGAGGATAGTATTTTAGTTTGGTGTTCCTGGTTTTTTTCATTGGGTCTAATGAAAATATACTATCAAAATTATCACTCTGGTTATAGTGTGAAGAGCTTCCAGGGTAGTGGGAAACCATCACATAATCCCATTCCATTATAGCTCTTTTATTTTGGGAATCAATGAAGGAATATTTTATATTTTCCTCATCCTATAAAATACTATCATGATTATGGGGGTTTGGATATCTACAGAAGCTATTTAGGGACTATTGATAGTTGAGAAATTGATATGGATCATGACATGAACTTGAGACAGGGAAGGAATAAAATACCTTGATACGATAGGTAGATAGGGTTCTACCAGTTGATATGGATGATATAATAAATGTGATACCCCCACATAAAAGCGAGAGAAAAATAAAGAGTGAACAACACATCAGATTTAGACTGTAGCCTAAGTAAGTGTGATGAGTTATCTCCAAATAATTTAGTTTACTAACAGTAGTGTGCATGTAGGACTTTCTTCTGTTATATGTATTATTCATATGTCATGTACTCTTACTGAAATTTTTATTGATGTTGGGGAATCACGTTCCATTTTCTATAATCAATTTTAAAATACATATCATTTGGTAGTGGAGATATTGGAAGATCTAATGACAATAAACACACCCTTAAGGGTGAGATTAAAGGTTTTCAAACATATAATAAGTTATGTATTGAAATTTATGGCAACTATGTACATTGGGATCTATTTATGCTTGAAATGATATGTTTTAATTAGAAACACTATATGGTGTTTTGGGTTCTATACCACGATTATATCAACTGTTAATAGAGGGGTCTTACCTTTCTCTCTCTAGAAGGAAGAGTTATACTCACCATGGTGGCTGGGATCTCAGGCTACTCATGAAAGACACATTAATTAAAGATTGAATTGTATTTTATATTATGTATTAATTGATGCTATGGGGTATGGTGGAATGCAACATGAAAATTTCGCTTATGTTGTAATATTTTTTAGTACATAATTCACGAAATGTTCCATAACATTACGCACATATTGGATATTAAGCTAATGAACAAATTAGTTCTAGGATCTGAATCAGTTTCTATACCACATTATATAATGGAACCAGAATAACATGATGAGTTGGAAGTTCATATAGATGACCTAGAATAAAATGGATATATTTATCCTTGTACTACTCTTTGGGGACCTCTTTTGCATTTTTTAGATGTATAATGGTATTTTTCTCTGATGCATGGATTATTAGAGATCAAACCAGATGATTGACATGAACTAAAATCTCATTCCACAGATCAATGGTCTCATTGATCATATGGGAAGTATCAGGATCATATACAAGATTTACATGAGGTTAGGATATCATCTATTGAATTTGAGACCATCCAACATACCCCATAATTTTTTTAGAATTAGGCATGGAATGTTTGATTTTGTAATGATGTCATTTAGTATGAATAAAAATCTACTGGTATTCATGGTGTTGATTTATTTGATCTTTCATCCATTACTAAATTAGTTTGTGGTAGTTTTCATCAATGAAATCCTGGTATACTCACAGTATATAGATGATCATTTCCGGCATCTTGACCTCGTCGTGAGTACATTGGGAGATAATTAGATTTACTCTATGTTATATAAATTCGGTTTATATATTGGTAGAATACACGTATAAGGCCATGTTATATCACATTCTAGAGTATTTCTAGACACAATGATGGTTTCATCAATTTTATCTTTGGAAGAACTCAACAATGCATTCAAGATTTAGATATTTCATGATCTAGTGAGAAATTATTGGAATCTCATCCATGAAATCTACAATACAAGAAGAATTGATGTTTGGGATGAATAAGAAATGGATGGATTTTTCATTTTTTTAGATTCGTATGAGATATTTTATCAATAGTTCAAGAGTAAGAAAAAATAATTATTGATTATCAATTTACTTTTTCTATTTAAGGCATATATCACTTACACTGATGCATATAGAGATAAAAGTAGATTACATTTGAAATAGTAATACCTATTGGATTTTTATGGATCATAATGGTATGACTATGTGAATGGAATTTCTATACTTATGATGTAGATTTACCATACATCTCCAGCCGCCCTCTGCCCTCCAGCCATCCTCCACTCCCCTCCGGCATCCCTCTGCCATCTGGCCTTCGCCCCCCAGCCTTCAGCCTCTGCCCCCTCAGTCTCCTACCCCTATGCCCTCCGGCCTCCACCCTCGGCCATCTGCCCACTCGGCCCTCCCCCCACCCTGGACGACCCCCGCACCCCGGACAGCCCCACTGCACCCCAGACAGCCCACCCCCCAACCCCAGACAGGCCTCCCCGCACCCCGGATAGGCCCGCTGCACCCTGAATGCCCTACCGCATCCCGAAACTCCCCCCTCCCACGCACGGAAAGCCCCCTCGCACCCTGGACACCCCTCCACGCACCCGGGACCCCCCTTCTCCCCGGACAGCCACCCCCCCTCTCACCCCGGACACCCCCCTGACACACACACACCCGGAAACCCCTCCCCCCATGCACCCCATACAACCCCCTCCCCTCACTACCGGTCCCCCATCCCCTCACCAACTCCTCTCCTCCGGCTCCCCACCACCACCACCCATCCCCTCCCTCGTTGTACCTCATTTGTCTCCGACTCCCCTTTGTTAACTATCCACTCCCTCGCAGCACCACATTCGGCTCCCCACCCTTCCAGGTTTGTAGTGCAATCAGGTATTACATGGGCTTTCACATACATTATTATATTATCAATGGTTCCTAAACAAATGATTAGTATTTATTTTAAATATAATTGATTTGAAAAATGAAAATTTAATATGTATTGTGTAAATTTATGTTATACAGATATTGTTATGGATAATTGTTGGCTTGATCTTCCAAATCCAACATCTAGATAATATTTCAATGGCATTATGTAGTTTATTGACTTCACCAGAGGATTTGAATGATACTATATTAATTTTCCACGTGGAAAATGTGATAACAGATATCAATTCACATGAGATTCTTTGAGGAAGCACCTATTCATTAATGGATTTCTGAAAAATTATAAGAGTTGGACTCATCATGGATAAGAATATGTCTGTTGTCAAAATACGGATGCAGCTCCGATGGATGTTGATGCAAGGATGAATGATCCAATGAACTAAATGATTACTTAAATTGTACCTGGGTTTGATCTGGAAGGCATTGACATCCAGAATCATGAGACTGTAGAGATAAATCTTCACTTTGGTGAAGATCATGATTCGAGGAGGGTTTATGAATCACTTGATGATGCGAAAACGGAATTATATCCTACATGTACTTATTACAATAAACTGTCATTTATCGTGGAGTTGTTGCATTTGATGACTTTGAATAATTGGTCAGACACATCATTCGACATGCTTTTGGTGTTGTTAAAAAAGGTTCTTCATGTCGACGCTATGATTCCCGAGTCAAATAAACATGCTTGTAAGTTGATAGAGAACATAGGTTTTACATATGAGACAATAGATGCATGTGAAAACAACTATATGTTGTTCATAATGGAAACTGCCCATTTGGATATTTGTATGGTTTGTAGTTCTTACAAGTGGAAAGAGAACAGGGGAAATAAGACTCATCAAATTCATAATGTGATACATGGGAAACTGATTGTCGTAAATAAAATGTGTTTCTTTCCCATTAAACCTAGTTTGAAAATATTTTTTATGTCATCTAAAGTTTCTAATTTAATGAGATGGCATGCAGAAAGTGTTAGTGAAAGTGATATGTTAACCCACCTGGAAGACTCTTGTGCATGGAAGAATATTGATAAAAGACATCCTGAGTTTTCTAAAGGTGTTCGTAATGTCTGATTGGGATTGGCAGTAGATGGATTCAATCCATTCATGTCTATGGTTGGTGAAACTCGGAGCACTTGGCCCGTGGTGTTGGTTCCAAATAATCATCCTTCGTGGATTTGTATGAAGAAACAATTTATAGTACATTCTACTCTTATTGATAGACCTATATGTCTGGGGGATAAGATTTATTTTTACCTTCATCCATTGATTGATGAGTTGAATGAATTTTGGGGCGATGGTGTAATGACTTATGACTGCCAAACGAATGAAATGTTCAAACTGAAGGCTTCTTTATTGTGGACAATAAATGACTTCCTAGCTTATGCAAATTTATTAGGATGGAGTAAGAAAGGGTAATTTTCTTTCCCTTGTTGCAATAAAAGTAAAAAAATCTATATGGCTTAATCATTCCAAAAAATTGGCATACATGTTTCACAGACATTTTCTCGCCCCTCATCACAGGTTCAGAAAGGAAATACTGGCATTTGATGGTTTTATAGAGTTAAGCCCAGCACCAAAGATCATGACAGGAGTCGAAATGTTATCACAGTTTGAGGAAGAAAACATCCACACGGTATATGAAATTCAGGATTGGGTGGCTCCCCCAGTACGCAATATTCGTGATGCGTGTAGGAAGCACAATCACAATTTGAAAAAGAAAAGATCTTTTTATAGTGTTCCATATTGGAAAACTAACATGCTGAGGCATAATTTGGATGTCATTCACATTGAAAAAAATATTTGTGATAACATATTGTGGACCATTTTAGGTGTCAGTGGAAAATCAAAGGACCATGTTATGCACGTCGTGATTTGGAAGAGATGGGATTATGGAAACAATTTCATTTATAGTTAGATTATGGAAACAAGGAATATATACATGCTGCACAGTATATGATGACTATAAAGGAGAAAGATACATTTATTTCCTTTTTGAACATGGTCATGGTTCCTGATGGTTACTCTTCAAATATTTTAAAGTTTGTGAATCTGACGAGAAAGACATTTCAAGGGTTGAAAATTAATGACAATCACATACTACTTTAGCAGTTTATTCCAATCGCAATTTGTGATTGCTTATCCCGCAATGTTGTGCAGCTGTTGATTGAGAAGAGTAATTTATTTAGACATATTTGTTTAAGAAATCAGGGAATGAGTGATTTAAAAAGATTTGAGGACCGAATTGTACTTACTCTTTTTCACTTTGAGAAACATTCTCCCCCCTCATTTTTTGATGTTATGGTCCACTTGATATTTCACCTAACTGATGATTTAATGGATGCTGGTCCAGTGCAATTCAGGTGGATGTATCTTATTGAACGGTTTTTTAGTACATTGAAAAGATTATTACGCAATAGAGCTCATCCAGAGGCATCAATATCCAATGGTTATTTGATGGATGAGTCTACTACATTTTATGTAGAATATCTTACAGACAATTAAACAAAATTATATAATCCCTATTAGATTCATGATGGTATAGTTGGAGAAGGAACAACATTTGATATGGACGTCATCTAGTGGTTACAAGCACTTCGTTATATCTTGTTCAATACTCCATCATTTGAACCATTAATGCAGTAAGTATCTTATAAATGTGATTGTATAACTTTTATATGTTTCGTTTTCATAAGTTGATCATTTAAACATCATGTTCTCATTTGCAAGAAACACATTAATGATATAAAATAAGGGATGTATTGTGTGACTGAGTTGCAAATTCACCAATATAATTTTGCATCATTTCATGATAGGTTCAACGATTATGTATGAATAAATTTATTTTCATTATGATTGAAGTATTATAAAAATTTAATTCTTCATATATCAGTATTTAATTTTATAAATTATGTATGTTTGTAAGATGAGGGAGTTAGGGGACCCCATGATAACTGAAGAATTTATCCAATTGAAAGAGGTTCCATCTATAACGGCTCGTCATTATAAAACTATTGATGCTAAAGGTTTTTGATTTCACATTAAAGATGTTGAGGACAAACTAGAAACAAAAAAACAGTGGAATCTGTTGTCTATTTGTGGATTCTCGTTATTACTATGGTCAATTGATAGAATTAATTGAAGTTGTATACACACATGATTTGAAGTACATATTGTTAAAGTGTAATTCGGTTAATCCAGTGCATGGATGTAAAGTCGATCAATATTATTTTTCATTGGAGAATTTTAACTATATGTTATACAGAAATAATGATCGAGTTCAGAATGAACCTTTCATTTTGACATCACAAGCAGAACAAGTATTCTTCGTTACTTTCCCTTCAGATCCAAGTTGGAAAGTTGTTGTCAAAATGTCTCAGCGAGTAGTGTTTTTATTTGAAGAAGATAAACCTGACACTATTCCGTTTGTTTACAAAAAGCTTGATCAACAAACCATAGTTCAATCTGAAGAAGATAGTTATTGGGTCAGAGCGATTATTGAAGGAGAAATGGTCGATTTTCATGCTTAATGAAAGGTATAATTGTTTTCCTGCTATTCAGTATTGAATGGCCTCGGATATCATAAATTATCTATCCATTTTATAAATCCTTGTATGTTTTAATCCTCACTATTGGATTTTTATTCAGTTATAAATATTTACGCTGACTTTACTCTTGGTTTATTGATGTTATTATTGGTGTATCTTCCCTTTGAGGTATTCATAATATGGTTTATGTGCTGCTTGAATTTTTATTAATTTGATCTGAAATTTGCCTATGCATTGACTGGTTTTGTACATAATTTGTATATCTGTTTTGTTAACTTTCTTATTTTTTAAAATTCATTCACAACTAATTATTCAATATATTTTTTGATTTATTACCAATTTTTCATGTTTTATTTTTTTATGAACAATACAATTTATCTTTTAGACACTTTGGATAGTCCCCTTAAAAATGTTTTCTATGATTGTAGTCATGTTAGGGGAAGAGGCAGTAGATCCACATCATCCATCTGAGGCATCTATGACTTAGGTTCGAGGTATGATTGAATTTCATTATCTCAATTTTATGTAATTCATAAACACACACACACACACACACACACACACATATATATAACATCTTCCAAAATATATATAAAATTTCAACAGGATCAGACTCGATTGCTTCTTCCTCACGAAAGAGAGGACCCAGTCATGGAATTTTATCATGGAATAACAACATGATGATTGATTTTTCATTTGATGAGGTATTTCACCCTGTGGTACCGAATTCCCCTGCATTTTTTCATCAGCTGGGTCATATCATACATGACCCACCTCGATTTCCATTGACCACATGTGACTGGGCTTGTATCCCTCATGACACATTAGATCATCTTTGAATGGGGGTTCAGGTAATAAGACAATTTTACTTTATTCTCTATGTATAAAGAATACAAATATGTGCGATTTTTTCCTTTATATCCAAAATTGAAAGTATGCCCCGGATATTTTCAGCTCGTGTCTATGAGAAAATTCCTTAAGATGTGGAAAGACTATAAAGTCAATGTGAAGAGGGACCACTGGGTACCAAATGTGGGTGCCCTAGACATTCTGGAAAAAGTTCTGAGAGGTGTCCTCTTGGATCAGTGGCATGACTTGGTTTCTTATTGGTCTACTAAGTGTGTTCTGGTTTGTATATTTATTTTGGTGTATATATATTTTCATGAATGTGTGATTTGTTTGAAATTTTAATGAATTGAATGTAGGAGGTGTCAGCATGCCATTCTGAGGATCGAGCGTTGCAGGGACCACCACACAGGATCAGCACTCATCACGTGTCATAGATCCGACATGATGTATTTAATATTCATTTTTAATTTATTAATTAATATGGTTTTGGGTTTATAATCTATTTATATACAATTGTGGGAGCAAGGTGAACCGACTGATAAAATGTCGGTGTGGATGAGGACTCGTGATCACAATGATCCAGAGGATGCAGCGTTGATAGTAAGTGCTTATACTTACCAATAATTACATAAATCATTATATTAACAAATATATGTATATATAATTATTATATTTCACAGACTCAATTTGAAGCTGAGATACAACATCTTCCAGAGGACCAGTGACAACTTCCCATGCGAAGGGGTGAGTGATTTCATCGCATTATTGGTCGGGACATGAATTGATATAGTTTGTCATATGGAACATGGATTCCTCATTCTGTAGTGTCACGCACTGTGGTTTTCGGTCCTGATGTTTCTTAGATGACATAGCAGTTGTCAGATTTTGAGGCACGACTTCAGTCTTCTAAGGAGGCAAATGCCCAATTGACCGCTGAGGTTAGAGCACTACGGGAATATGTGCGTCCCAGTGATGGTGTAGGGGATCATACGACGTAGGTTTATACTGTATTTATTTAATTAATTCAAATTATGTTTGTTATGAAAATATTCATATTGTTTATTTGTGGTAGGCCCCTGGCCCGCCGGAAGGAGGTAGTAGTGATGACCACACATGATGCATCATATTCACGAGGTGTGTTTCAGTTTTTACTGGTGGGGTTGTTATTGACATAAAATTTGGGTTTTTAGTGATTATTTTTTGTAATTTGGGGGATTCATGCGTGTTTTGGTCTGAGGCAATGTTTGTGTGCACAAATTGTGAAGTAACCATGAAACTGATTAATGATTTGGATATTTTTTGTTCATTAAATCTTTTAATGTTTTAAATTGCATGTTCCGTAATAGTTTTGAAAAAAAATGTTCTATAACCACCCCTGGACACCCCCCCCCCACCACCCCCCCCCCCCCCCCGCACCCCCGTACAGCCCCCCTGCACCCCTGTATAGTCCCCCCGCACCCCCGTACAACACCCCCCCCCCCCACGGCGCACCCTCGTACAACTCCTCCCCCCACACCACCTAGACAACCCCCCCCCCCTCGCTGCCCCGTACAGCCCCCCCTGGACCCCCCTGGATAGCCCCACCCACCCCAGATAGCACCCCCACCCCCGGACAGCCCCTACCCCAGAACCCCCACCCCCCTCACCATCGTACACGCCCCCCCCCCCCCCCCCTCAGGACCCCCGTAAAGCCCCCCCCCCCCCCCCCCGCACCCCCCCCGGACAACCCCACCCACCCCGGACAACACTCCCCAGCCCCAGACATCCCCCCCACCCCGGACAGCCCCTCAACACCTCCGTACAGCCCACCGCGCACCCCCGGACAGCCCCCCCCCCCCCCCTCTCACACCCCAGACAGCCCCACCCTCCCCTGATATCACCCCCACACCCAGACAACCCCCCCACCCTGGACGACACCCCTGCACCCCCGTACAGCCCACACCGCACTGCATGACACCCCCCAACCCAGAAAGCTCTCACACCCCCGTACAGCCCCCCGCACCCCCGTAAAGCCCCCCCCCCCCCCAGCACCCCCCCCCCCCCAAATAGCCCCACCCACCCCGGACTTCCCCCCCCCCCCCGGACAGCCCGCCCCACCCCTGGAATCCTGGTGAATCTCAAGAATCATGCATAAAAAAAGAAATAAAATTTAAACAATGGTTGTAGAATCATCTAACACTGACCTCAACATCTTATCCCAAACTAGGATTCCAAATCGATTCATATTATAATTTAACAATCGTGAGCATCATTACCCAAACACACACACCCACTCAGGATCATTCTATCAATAGGGAACCCACTCGAGTCTATTGTTTCTATATGTATGAAGATTCATTCCTATTGGGATCCTCATCAGTTTGGTGTGCTCTTAAAAGGATCATCGGGTGGTCAAACCCACCCGAACAACCTCATAATTCAATGAAATCATAAGACAACAACGACGGTGAAAATTGTGAAATAGTCAGACAGACGACACGTCAATCGGAGGTGTCGTTTGACCGCAATGACCGGAAACGCATTTCTGGTGTCACAAACACCAAAATGGTGTGTCACAGTAGAATTAAGAGAAAAAGTGCCTCAAATGAACTAAAACCAAACAATAAAGATAGAAATATTTTTCGTGGGATGCAGGAGAAGATGACATGTTTATCGGACGTGCAGTGCGTGCGGTACGACGGAATGTGTCATTTTCATCAGTTCGGCGCGCTCTTAAAGGGCACGCTGGGTTGTCAAAACCACCCGAACGACCTCAAAAAACCACAAAATCAATCTACAACAACCGTGGTGTGAATTTTGAAATGGTCGGACAGAATTCACGTCAATCGGATGTTTCTTTTGACCACGGTGACCGGAAACTTGTTTCTAGAGTCAGAAAACACCAAAACGGCGTGTCACGTTTGAATATAAAGAAAAAGTTCTCTGAATGACCTGAAACCACATGAGAATTATAGGAATATGATTAGTGAGATGCAGGTGGATATGACACATCCATCGGACGTGCGGTGCGCATGGTACGACCGGATGTGTCGTTTTCAGCAGTTCGGTGCGCTATTAAAGGGCGCGCTGGGTGGTCAAAACCATCTGGACTCCCTCATAATGCCACAAAATCATAATACAGCAACCGCGGTTTGAATTTTGAAATATTAAGAAAGAATACATGTCAATTTGAGGTGTCGTTTGACTACGGTGACCAGAAACGCGTTTCCAGAGTCCGAAAACACCAAAATGCCGTGTCACTGTCGAATTCAGAGAAAACTGGCTCTGAATGACCTAAAACCGAACAAGGATGATTGGAATATTATTTGTGGGATGCAGGAGGAGACGGAAATTCCATCGGACGTGCAGTGCGCACGGTACAACCGAATGTGTTGTTTTCAGCAGTTTGTCGCGCTCTTAAAAGGCGCGATGTGTGGTCCAGACCACCTGAATGACCTCGGAATGCCATGAAATCATTAGACAACAACAGAGGTGTGAATTTTGAAATGTTCCAATAGAAGACACATCAATCGGGGGTGTCGTTTGACTATTGTGACCGGAAACGCATTTCTGGAGTCATAAAACACCAAAACGGCGTGTCACAGTCGAATTCAGAGCAAAGGTAGTCCGAATGACCTGGAACCGCCCATGAACAATAGGAATATTATTCGTGAGATGCAGGAGGATACGAAATGTCCATCGGACATGAAGTGCTCGTGGTACGACCAAATGGGTCGTTTTCATTAGTTCGGCACGCTCTCAAAGGGCGCGTTGGGTTGCCAAAACCACCGGAACGACCTCAGAATGCCATGAAATCATACAAAAACAACCGTGATTTGATTTGTGAAATGGTCAGATAAAAGGCACGTCAATCGGAGGTTTCGTTTGAAGGTCGTGACTGGAAACATGTTTCTTGAGTCACAAAACAACAAAACGGTGTGTCACGGTCGAATTCCGAGAAAACGTGCTCTGAATGACTAGAAACTGCATGAGAATGATAAGAATATTATTCGTGACATTCAGGTGGAGAAGACACATCCATCGGACATGCGGTGCGCACGGTACGACAGAATGTGTCGTTTTTAGTATTGTGGCGCACTCTTAAACGGCACGCTGGGTGGTTAAAACCAAAATAATGACCTCATAATGCCACGAAATCATACGACAACTACCGCAGGGTGAATTTTGAAATGTTCGGATAGACGGAACATCAATCGTACGTTCTGTTAGACCGTGGTTACGGGAAATGCGTTTCCAGAGTCATGAAACACCAAAACGGTGTGTCACTGTCGAATTCAGAGAAAAAGTTGTGCGAATGACCTGAAACCAAAAGATAACGATATGAATATTATTTTTGAGTTGTAGTAGGAGACGGAACGCCCATCAGTCGTGCGGTGTGCGCGGTACGATAGAATGTGTCATTTTCAGCAGTTCTGATTGCTCTTAAAGGTGTGCTGGGTGGTCAAAACCTCTCGAATGACCTCATAATGATACTAAACCATTCAACAACAACCATGGTGTGAATTTTGAAATGGTTGGACATACAACACGTCATTTAGAGGTGTCGTTTTACTGCGGTGACTGGAAACACGTTTCTGGAGTCACAATACACCAAAACGGCGTTTCACGGTCTAATTCAAAGAAAACATGCTCTGAATGACCTGAAACTGCATAATAATGATAGGAATATTATTCATTAGATAAAGGAGGATACGACACGTCCATAAGATAGTCAGTGCGCACGGTACGACCGAATGTGTCGTTTTTACCAGTTCGGTGTGCTCTAAAACGGTGCGTTGGGTGGTCAAAACCACCCGAATGACCTAATAATGCCACAAATTCATATGAAAACAACCGCGGTGTGAATTATGAAATGTTCAGACAGACAACACGTCAATAAAAGGTTCGGTTTGACCGTGGTGACCGAAAAAGCATTTCCGATGTCACAAAACACCAAAACGGCGTGTCACTGTCGAATTCAGATCAAATGTGCATTGAATGACTTGAAACCACATGAGAACGATATGAATATTATTATGGAGATACCGGAAAAGGCATCACATCCATCGGACGTGATGTGCATGCGGTATGACCAAATGTGTCGTTTTCAGCAGTTCGGCGCGCTCTTAATGGGCGCGGTGGGTGGTCAAAACCACCTGAACGACCTCTGAATGCCACAAAATCATTCGAAAACAACCGTAGTGTGAATTGTGAAATATTCGGATAGAGTGTCACACCCAGACCTGTGTGTTTATTTTATTTTATGATTTCTTTGGCTTTAAATAATTTTTTTTGATGTGGTTCTCGTTCAGTCTCGGATGAAAGTTTTGAGTTTTGATAAAAAAATATACGCATCTTGGGTTCAACGTCGTAGGACGCGCGGGTGGAGCGCGACACCGCGTGGCTTCGCCCATGCAACTGTGTGGCCTTTTTGGCTTAGAGGAATTAAAATAAATTAGAAAATGTCATTTTAGACTGTCTTTTAATATTTTTTTGTGGCTATTAATAATTATTTTTATTATTTAAGACGAAATGAATATTTTTATCATGTGTATTTTTATCACTATCATTATTATTATCATTATTATTTTTATCATTATGTTATAAATAAATAATTAATGAAATTGTTAATGTTGCGGATAATAGTATAATTGTTATTAAATATGATTTGTTATTAATCTTTATTATTGTTAATATTATTATTGTAATTTATTTTTATTATGATTTTGAATTGTTTTATTTAATTTTATTTTTTTCTTTAATCTTTTCATTTCTTTTCTTCTAACCCTAGCGGGCCTCCCCCTATGTTTTTTAACCCATCCCTTCTCTCTCGGCTGCCACCCCCATCTCTCTCTCTCTTCCCCGCGCGGCTCCCCCTCCCCTCTCCCCAGCCTCACTTCGCCTCGTCGTTTCCCCTTCAGCCCGCCGCTGTTCGACCCCGTTGTTGACTGCCAGCTCCCCTCCCTCTGGCAACGCCTCCCTTGCACAGCACCCCCGAACCCCCGCTGAACACCCCTTCTCCGGCTTCCGCTCACCCCGGCGCTCCGGCCGCTGCAGCTCCCTCCTGCTCCGCTCCGGCGACCACCGGTCCCGGCCCCGGCTTCCTGTCGCTGCGCCAGCACCCCGGTGGCTCCCTCCGGCGCCGTTTCTCTGCTCCAGCACTCCGGTGTCCTCCCTCGCCGCACCCCCCGTCCGGCTCCCCGGTTGTGCCCCACCGTCTTCACGCGACCCCCCCCCCCCCGGCTCCACCTCGTCGCTGCCCACCTCACCCTCCAGCGACCTCCGGCAAGCCCCTGTCACCGGCCAGCGGCCTTCCGGCAACCCTGCCGGCCTTCCGGCGCCCCTGCTGACCTTCCGGCGCCCCTTCCGGCCTTCTGGCTCCCCTGCCGACCCTTCCAGCTCCCCTGCCTTCGCCCTTCCTTGCACCCGCTCTCTTCCCCCTATAAAAGTTTGTTTTCTGTTAATTTTAATTTTACATCTATTATTATTATTGTTATTATCAATATTATAATTGTTATTTTTACTTTTGTTATTAGTATTATAAATCTTATTATTCTTATTATGGTTGTTATTATTATTACTATTATTATTATTATTATTACCATTATCTTGTTATTATTACTTTTATTCTTATTATAATTATTATTATTATTTTGTTGTTACTATTATTAGTATTATTATTATTATTATTATTATTATTATTATTCACATTATTATTGTTATTATTATTGTTATTCTTATTATATTATTATTGTTATTATTATTATTTTTTATTATTATTATTATTCATATTATTATAATTATTATTTTTATTATTTTGTTGTTGTCATTTTTTTTATTTTTTTAGTGTTATTATTATTGTTATTATTATTATTATTGTTATTATTACTATTTTTATTTTTATCCTTATTATTATTATTATTATTCATACTATTCTTATTATTATCTTTGTTATTATAATTACTATTATTAACATTACTATTATTCTTGGTTCGCCTTTGCTTTGTTAGGGGGTTTTTATCAATTTATGTTTCTTTTGGTAGGAATATTGTTTGAGGACCCGCGCAGGGCATTTCCAAGTGAGTGCCACAGCCGCGCCTTGTTTCCGAGGTTCCATCATCGTCGCGCTTTTGTTTCAAGGTGAGCGTTTATTCCCGCCGCTTGGTTTCGAATGCTCTAGTGATTTTTTGTATGTGTCTGAGTCCTCTATATTGTTTATACATATTTTTAGACTTTATCACGTGGTTTTGGGCACACGTTGTGTCATCGCGCCTTGGTTCCGAGGTTGTTTTGTCGTCACCCTTGATCTTGAGGTAGGTTCCCTTTGCAAAGCTTTTAAAATATAAGTTATATTATTTCATGCTGCTTGCACAACCTAATTGTTCAAAATAAATATTTTATTAATTTTAATAAATATGATATAATATACGATAATTAAGTTTTCATATAAGATAATTAATTTTTAAATGGTTATATAGTGTAAAAAGGAGCCGTTTATTAAATACACGACACATCAAACATCTTTTTGACGAGCGGACACCCAATAATGAAAGAATTCCCGTTTGGATTTTAAAAAAATTTACAGAATATAAAAGAGAGTTCTAGTTTAATGAGAAATGATTTCTTTTGAAGCGCGAACAAGTAATTAGGTTATTTTAAGAATTTGTCTGGTCGGCTCTTAAAGGTTATTTGGAAAAAAAATAATATGTCTTGTTTTGAGTATGTTTTATAAAAATATTGTTAGCCTGTGAGGTAGTGTTTTTGGGGTTCTTTAAATTGTTTTAAATAGGCTTTTGTCTTATAAAGAAGTTGTACCTTCTCTTGAGTAGTGATTGTAAAATGTATTAAATGCACGGTTGGCACTTTATGAAAAGCGATGTAATGTTTTGATAAAAACCCTCATAGGACGACTCTCATGCCTTGGTTGTAATTGATTGTTTGGGAGGACGCTCTTAGAGGCTCCCAGTTACTTGAGTAGTTAAAGGCATGAGGTTGGTCAACGGAGTGGCTCAGGGTGATGCTTGTTGTGCTTCATATATATATGTATATGATTAGATGCTTGGTTGGCATCAGTTGGCTCACCCGTTTTTCAAACACTTGAGACATTGGAATTTGGCATATTGAGAAATTATTTTAAGAATGATTGATGCACTGGTAGGTTATGGTACTGACCAGTGGCCCATAGTAGGTGGATATATTGGGTTTATTACTATGGGATTTTCCCTCGACCTGCCTGAGAGAGGATGGTTGAGAGTATTGTGCGTTATTGATTTCATTGTGACATGTCGATAAGGATGATTTCTCATGTATTGGTGTCTTATGCTTTATTCTCGATCTCCTAGGTTCACCCATGTCTATTCATCTTTTGTTGCTTGCAGTACTGATTATGATGATCACATGTATACCTAGATTTCCCTTGCTGTGTGTTTTACTTTGTGCATTCTGGTTTATTGTTTTCCTTGGAAAGTGACATTTTGCTTTTGATTAGATTTCAAAAAAAATTGTTTTCAAAAGATAGTGTTTAATCCCCTTTGTACAAATTTTAAAATTTAAACATCACTTTCCCCTTTCTTGAAATGTCATTGACACTAATGAAATGAACCCGAATTTGGAAATGGCTAAGGGAAATGGTTCGTACTTTGTTTTTAAGTATAATATTTATAAAAAAATAATTTTATAAATTGTAGTTCAAACTTGAAATGATTTTTCTTTTATTTTAAAGGTAGTGCATTGGTAATAGATATCGGGCTAACCTACTAAGTTTTAATACTCACGCCTATAGTTCTTTTCTGTTTTTAGTGTTTGTGCAGGCTATAGCTTGAGTGCGCTCTCCTAGGGCGATGCTTGATCATTGAGTCGGAGAGAGACCCGCGAGGTCGCACGAAGTTTGTTCGGACGTCGTGTTTGGTCAGTTTTATTCTTTTCCTTTTTTTCATGTTTAGTCACTTTATTTGGTTTATTTATTCTGCGATGATCTGTATTGTTCCTACTGCTTTACTTATTTCTATTGGGAGAAATCATTCCTACAGCCTCTGCTGATGCCCTGGCGCTTGTCGGTAGCCCGGGAGGATCGGGAACGCCTCTCGGGCCATGTCGCGGATCAGCTCGGGTGACCGGTTCAGGGTCGACCCGGGTTGGTTCGTGACAAAATGGTATCAGAGGCGGTCATCTCTTTGTAGACCTCTCTTTTTTAGAGCGCCCTTTGTTTTTTTTGGATGTCAAGGTAGATGGATTAGGATTATCGGGACTTGAGGGGTAGGTGTGAGAATAGCGTCGCAAACTCTTGCCTGTACTGATCCTCAGGTTTCCAGGGGAAGTCCAGTTTAATTTGTTTATTTGGGTTTTTATGGAAATTTTTTTGCGATTGGGATACGACAAAGGGATTTTGGGCCATTAGTCCTCCTAACCCGCATGGCCTGGAAAGCCATGCCGATCTAGGGGCATAGTCCAAGGAGGCCCTCTATGTTAGTGACGTGTTTGGCATATGGCCGTTAACCATATGGTCATGCCACCCACTGACACTAGTCCCCTATTTGAGTTGTTTTGGGTTCCCCTTGATTTTTGAAAGTGGTTTGAATAAGAAAAGATGGTTTTGAAAAAAAAATTGTTTGAAATGACATGTTTAATTTGTAGATTGTTTTAAAAGAAGTGGTATGAATAATTTTTTTTGGAAAAATGATGTTTCTTTTTTTTGGCCATGGAGTTCCGATGAGTACTCACATGCATTGTGGTATGTTGGAAATGTGGATGGATCTCCGGTATGGTGGATGGATGCCCGAGGTGGCACAAATACATGCATGTGAGTGAGACTCTAAGGGATACCAATGGCGAGGGTTTAACTAACCAATTTTGTTTTAAATTAAAGATAATTTCAAAGAGAAAAGTTCTAATGGTATGATAAATTGCTTCCTTGTGTTTCGAACTTATCACCTATGCGGTGTTGGTTTTTGAGGTTTTTTATTTTTTTTGAGTTGGCCTTGATTGGGTTTGGACTTTTCCTTGTACAGTAGTTATCCCTTTGAAGCTCCGATGGGTGGTCGTAGTGCGGTTGATCAACCTAATGATTTTATGCTTGAGTTTCGGAAACTAGATCCACCTCTCTTCTATGGTCAAGCATACCCTTCCGTGGTAGAGGAGTGGATGCGGAAGATTGAAAGGGACTTTAGCCTCATTGAGTTGCCCGAGTCGTTGAAGGTCACGTTTGCGACATTCATGCTTGAAGGTTCACCGTGGATGTGGTGGAAGTCAGTGTCTCAGAACAAGCACCGCCAAGAGATTACATAGGAGTTATTCAAGTCTTTGTTCATTCGCCAATATTTCTCTCAGGAAGAATGGGTGGGAAAGGGGATGAAAATGTGTTTTCTGCAGCAGGGCGATGGATCCGTGTTAGAATATTTCCATCGCTTTGTAGAGCTAGTCCCATATGATTCAGAGTATGCCACAAATGACCCCATGAAGGCTTGAAGCTTCGAGGCGGGTTTCCGCCCTGATCTGCAGTCGAAGGTGTCAGAGTCTAACCTAACTTCTTTTGTTGATGTGGCAAGACAATCTTTTCATGTCGAAGCCGCAATTGTAGGAGTTCTCGATGTGGTTCTCCCTCCTTCAATCCCTATGAGAAGTGATGAAGATTCTGGAAAGGAAATTAGTAAGCAAATGTAAGTGGATGGATCAGGTCGTGGAATCAAGAAGCCTCGGGATCTTTCATCAACATCTTCAGAGCGAGAGATTATTGTGTGTTATCAGTGTGGAAAGCAGGGTCACAAGAAGTCATCATTCCCAAGCACTCCAAAGCCCTGTGAGATATGTGGACGCTTGGGTCACTTGCGACGATTTTGTCGGGGCGTTGCAAGGAAGCGTCACAGAGGAAGTTCTCAAAAGTAATGTGTTGTAGGGCCTTTGTATGGGTGTTGTTTTGGGTTTGAAATGTATGGGAACATTATGGGTCTTTTGACGAACCTCGGCTTTCAATGCTGGTATGGTTTTAAATGTTATGATCTTGTCCTTTCTTTTTGTTAAATCAAAATATATTTGTATCTCATTGGGATTATCAGAACCTGACCATGACGCAGGAGATGCTTCATCCATTAGAGCTCCAGCCAAAAGGCCTCGGACTGAAGCCGGCGTGTAGTCAAGAACCCCTGGGGGAAATTTTTAGGAGTCTGGTTAAAGTTGTGCCTCGGCTATGTGGTGAGATAATTCTGGTGTTGATGCTCTGGTTTCTCTATCATTGTAGTTTTCCTCTTGTCGCAAAGCGCGCGATGGACTTATCCCTCACGTAGTGTCAGGAATCGTGCCTCTTGGATGTAAGTTTCTGATCAATTACTTTGCATGGGCCACTGATGTAAATCAGTTGCGGCCCTGGTTTGTTTCCATCCTGAAGTGATGGGTCGTGAGTAGTCGTACGTCGTAGTTTCAGTGATTTGATCATTGGGCCCACTCTCCCAGCCCATGGGGTTAAGGTTTACAGTTCGTATGGAGTTTTGATTCATTTCTTATCCCATTCAGACGGGAGTGGGTGGTTTAAATGGTTTGATGTGCTCTTTATGTATAGCTTGGAAAAGGCCCCGACCTGGCCTATGTTGGATTTCTAGTTGGTCGCTAAGAGGTCAATCCTTTTATGGTGGGGAGACCCACCATGAGTCTCATTGGGTTTTCTCTTAAATTGTTATTGAATGCTAGTCGAGTTCTTATGGTGGAGAGCCCGTTCAGGTCTCCCCTCTGTTGGTGATTTACATTGGACAATGAGGTTCAGTCCCACTGGTTGTCATTGTTACGTCCTTGAGAAAAGAGGTTGGATCTGGTTAATGTAGAATCCTTAGGCGTCGATCGATCGGCTGGATAGTGTTGTGGATTTCCGGGGGCGGAAAGCGTTATGGTGGGGAGAATTGTCACACACCGACCTGTGTGTTTATTTTATTTTATGATTTGTTTGGCTTTAAATTTTTTTTTTTGTGGTTTGGGTTTAGTTTCGGATGAAAGTTTTGAGTTTTGATAAAAAAATATACACATCTTCGGTTCAATGTCATCGGACGCGCGGGCGGAGCGCGACACCGTGCGACTTCGCCCATCCAACTGTGTGGCCTTTTCGGCTTAGAGGAATTAAAATAAATTAGAAAATGTCATTTTAGATTGTCTTTTAATATTTTTTCTATGGCTATTAATAATTATTTTTATTATTTAAGACGAAATGAATATTTTTATCAGGTGTATTTTTATCACTATGATTATTATTAACATTATTATTTTTATCATTATGTTATAAATAAATAATTAATGAAATTTTTAATGTTGCAGATAATAGTATAATCATTATTAAATATGCTTTGTTATTAATCTTTATTATTGTTATTATTATTAATATGATTATGATTTGTTTTATTTAATTTTATTTTTTTCTTTTATCTTTTCTTTTCTTTTCATATAAACCTAGCGGGCCACCCCCCTATGTTTTTTTACCCATCCCTTATCTCTCTGCCACCACCCCCATCTCTCTATCTCTTCCCCGCGTGGCTCCCCCTCCACTCTTCCCAGCCTCACTTCGCCTCTCCGTTTCCCCTTCAGCCCGCCGCCGTCCGACCCCGTTGCCGACCGCCAGCTCCCCTCCCTCCGGCACCGCCTCCCTTGCGCAGCACCCTCGGACCCCCGCTGACCCCCCTTCTCCGTCTTCCGCTCACCCCAGCGCTCCGGTCGCTGCGGCTCCCTCCTGCTCCGCTCCGGCGACCGCCGGTCCCAGCCCCAACTTCCCGTCGTTGCACCAACAACCCGACAGCTCCCTCCGGCGCCATTTCTCCGCACCAGCACTCCGACGTCCTCCCTCGCCGCACCCCCCGTCCGGCTCCCTAGCTCTGCCCCACCCTCTTCACGCAACCCCCCCCCCCCCCCCGGCTCCACCTCATCGCTGCCCACCTCACCCTCCAGCGACCTCCGGTGAGCCCCTGTCGCCGGCCAGCGGCCATTCGGGGCCCCTGCCGGCCTTCCGACGCCCCTGCCGACCTTCTGGCGCCCCTGCCGGCCTTCTGGCACCCCTGCCGGCCTTCCGGCACCCCTGCCAACCCTTCCAGCTTCCTTGCCTTCACCCTTCCTTTCTCCCGCTCTCTTCCCCTGTAAAGGTTTGTTTTGTGTTAATTTTAATTTTTATTTTATTATTATTATTGTTATTATCAATATTATTATTTTTATTTTTACTTTTATGATTAGTATCATAATTCTTATTATTCTTATTATGGTTGTTATTATTATTACTATTATTATTATTATTACCATTATTTTGTTATTATTACTTTTATTCTCATTATAATAATTATTATTATTTTGTTGTTACTATTATTAGTATTATTATTAATATTATTATTATTATTATTCACATTATTATTGTTATTATTATTATTCTTATTATATTCTTATTGTTATTATTATTATTTTGTTATTATTATTCTTATTCTTATTATTATAATTATTATTTTTATTATTTTGTTGTTGTCATTATTATTATTATTTTTATTATTATTATTAGTGTTATTATTATTGTTATTATTATTATTATTATTATTACTATTATTATTTTTATCCTTATTATTATTATTATTATGATTCTAACTATTCTTATTATTATCATTGTTATTATGATTACTATTATTAACATTACTATTATTCTTGGTTCGCCATTTCTTTGTTAGGGGGTTTTTATCAATTTATGTTTATTTTGGTAGGATTATTGTTTGACGACCCGCGCATGGCGTTTCCAAGTGAGCGCCACCGCCACACCTTGTTTCCGAGGTTCCGTCGTCGCCGCGCTTTAGTTTCAAGGTGATCGTTTATTCCCGCCGCTTGGTTTCGAATGCTCTAGTGAGTTTTTGTATGTGTATGAGTCCTCGATATTGTTTTTACAGAGTGTTGGAATTTATCACGTGGTTTCGGACACACGTTTTTTCATCGCACCTTGGTTCCGAGGTTGTTTTGTCGTCGCCCTTGATCTTGAGGTAGGTTCCCTTTGCACTGCTTTTAAAATTTAAGTTATATTATTTCATTTTGCTTGCACACCCTAATTGTTCAAAATAAATATTTTATTAATTTTAATAAATATGAGATAATATATGATAATTAATTTTTCATAAATGATAATTAATTTTTAAATGGTTATTTAGTGTAAAAAGGAGCCGTTTATTTTATACATGACACCTGAAACATCCTTTTGACGAGCAGACACCCAATAATGAAAGAATGCATGTTTGGATTCTAATCATAATTTACGGAATATAAAATAGATTTCTGGTTTAATGAGAAATGATTTCTTTTGAAGCGCGAACAAGTACTTTGGTTCTTTTAAGTAGTTGTCTGGTTGGCTCTTAAAGGTTATTTGAAAAAAAAAATGTTTTGTTTTGGGTTTGGTTTATAAAAATATTGTCAGCCTGTGATGTAGTGTTTTTGGGGTTCATTAAATGGTTTTAAACTGGGTTTTGTCTTATAAAGAAGTTGTACCCTCACTTGAGTAGTGATTGTAAAATGTATTAAATGCTCGTTTGGCACATTATGAAAAGCAATGTAATGTTTTGATAAAAACCCTCTTAGGACGAATCTCATGCCTTGGTTGTAATTGATTGTTTGGGAGGCCGCGCTTAGAGGCTCCCAGGTACTTTAGTAGTTAAAGGCTTGAGGTTGTTCCACGGAGTGGCTCGGGGTGATGTTTGTTGTGCTTGATATGTATATATATGTATATGATTGGATGCTCATTTGGCATCAGTTGTCTCACCCCTTTTTCAAAAACTTGAGACATGGGAATCTGGCATATTGAGAGAATATTCTAAGAATGATTGCTACACTGGTAGGTTATGGTACTGACCAGTGGCCCATAGTAGGTGGATATGTTGGGTTTATTACTATGGGATTTGCTCTCGACCTGCCTGAGAGAGGATGGTTGAGCGTATTGTGCGTTTTAGATTTCATCGTGACATATCGATAAGGATGATTTCTCATGTATTGGTGTCTTATGGTTAATTCTCGATCTCCTAGGTTCACCCATGTCTATTCAGCTTTTGTTGCTTGCAGTACTGATTATGATGCTCACATGTATACCTACATTGCCCTTGTTGTGTGTTTTACTTTTTGCATTCTAGTGTATTGTTTTCCATGGAAAGGGATAAATTTCTTTTGATTAGATTTCAAAAAAATTGCTTTCAAAAGAAATTGTTTAATCCCCTTTGTACATATTTGAAAATTTAAACATCATTTTCCCCTTTCCTGAAATGTCATTGACACTAATGAAATGAACCCGAATTTGGAAATGTCTAAGGGAAATGGTTCGTAATTTGTTTTTAAGTAGAATATTTATAAAAACATACTTTTATAAATTATAGTTCAAACATGAAATGATGTTTATTTTATTTTAAAGGTAGTGCATTGGGAATAGATATTGGGTTAACCTACTGAGTTTTAATACTCACGCCTATTATTCTTTTCTGTTTTTAGTGTTTGTGCAGGCTATAGCTTGAGTGCGCTCGCCTAGGGCGACGCTTGATCGTTGAGTTGGAGAGTGACCCGTGAGGTCGCACGTAGTTTGTTCGGACGTCGTGTTGGGTCAGTTTTATTCTTTTCCTTTTTATCATGTTTACTCACTTTGTTTGGTTTATTTATTCTGCGATGCTCTATATTGTTCCTACTGCTTTACTTATTTCTATTGGGAGAAATCGTTCCCACAACCTCTGCTAATGCCCTGGTGCTTGTCCCCAGCCCGGGAGGATCGGGATGGCCTCTCGGGCCATGTCGCGGATCAGCTCGGGTGACCAGTTCTGGGTCGACCCGGTTTGGTTCGTGACATAGACAGAGCATCAATCGGAGGTTCCATTTGAACGCGGTGACCGGAAACGCGTTTCTGGAGTCATAAATCACCAAAACGGCATGCCTCGGTCGAATTTAGAGAAAAAATGCTATGAATGACTTGAAACAACACGAGAAGGATAGAAATACTATTCGTGCCATGGAGGAGGATATGGCACATCCATCAGACATGCGATGTGCGCGGTACAACTGAATGTGTCATTTTCAACAGTTCAGTGCGCTCTTAAAGGGTGTGTTGGGTGGTTAAATCCACTCGAACGACCTCAGAATTCTACAAAATCATACGAAAAAAACTTCTGGGTGAATTGTAAGATGGTTGGGAAGAAGTCACGTCAATCAGAGGTGTCATTTGACTGCGGTGACCGGAAACGCATTTCTGGAGTCATAAAACACCAAAACGGTGTGTCACGGTCAAATTTTGAGCAAACGTGCAATGAATTACCTGTAACAACACAATAATGATAGAAATATTATTCGTGACATGTAAGAGGAGACTGTACGTCCATCGGATGTGCAGTGCACGCGGTACGACTGAATGTGTCGTTTTCAGCAGTTCATCAAGCTTTTAAAGGGTGTGATGGGTGGTCAAAACCACCAAAACGACCTTAGAATGCCACGAAATCATACGAAAACAAACGCGGTGTGAATTGTGAAATGGTCGGATAGAAAACATGTCAATCAGAGGTGTCGTTTGACCGCAGTGACCGGAAATGCGTTTCTGGTGTCAAAAATCACCAAAACAGCGTGTCATGATCGAATTCAGAGAAAACGTACTCCGAATGACATGAAACTGCACGAGAATGATTGAAATATTGTTCATGTCATGCAGGAGGAGATGACACGTCCATCAAAAATTCGGTGCATGTGGTACGACCGAATTTGTATTTTTCAACAGTTCGACGCGCTCTTAAAGGGCGCGCTGGGTGGTCAAACCCTCCCGAACGTCCTCAGAAAGCCACAAAATCATATGACAACAACTGAGGTGTTATTTGTGAAATGGTCGGATATAGGAAATGTCAATCAGAGGTTCTGTTTGACCTTGGTGACCAGAAATGCGTTTCAGGAGTCATAAACCACCAAAATGGTGTGTCACGGTCAAATTTAGAGAAAACGTGCTCTGAATGACCAGAAACCACACGGGAACGATAGGAATATTATTCGTGACATTCATGAGGAGATGGAATGTCCATCGGACGTGTGGTGTAAGCGAAAAACATCCATTTTAGAACAACAAAAAACACATTCATAAACTAAATAAAAGACTCCAAAATTGGAAAAATATATTCAAATATGATAACATTTCTTAAATTGGTGGTTCTAAATTATTATATCACCCATGAGATGTCAGATTTCATTTAATTATATGTATATAATAACTGAATAAAGATGAAAAATTTAAGGTTGATTTGTTTGTTATTCTTTTTATATTATTGTAGGTTTTTAAAACATATGGATGTGTATCTTTGAAGCATGTCTATAATTAGTTGTTTATGATGATATTCATGTTTATTTTGTTTGGATTTGTTTTTCATTTTTTATGATTTCTATGCTATTTTTTTATTCTGTATGATGAATTGTTTTTAAAAAAAAATTCTAGTGGAGCGACCTCCATTGGCGGTCGCTATAGGCCGAATCCTCATCCACCTTCAGCGACCTCCACTTGCAGTCGATGTAGGCCGGATTTTCGTCTGGCATCAGCGACCGCCACTGGAGGTCCCTTTAGGTCAGAATTCTGGCCGGCTTCAGCGACCGCTGTGGTCTCTGTAGGCCGTAGCCTCGGTAGCCTTCAGCGGTCATTGGGCTGTCTCTACATGCCAATAGCGACCCCCAATGGCGGTCTCTATAATTGGAATTTTGAGTAGTGATAGTCTCTACACTTGGGAATGAATTTGGATTTAGGGATTCATAAATTGTTTATTTTTAAGTCTTTATCCTCATTTCATATCATGTTTCGTGAAAGGCCATTAGAAGTCTTTTGGATCATAGGTTCATCTGAGTAGTTTCTATCATCCTCATACTAACAGCCATTTGAAGTATGAAATTTAGATCAATTATGATATTTTATGAGAATTTTCTCATTAAATTAGTTGTTCCTAGTAGAATCATTTCTCACATTATGAGTACTATTATAATAAATACATTCATAAAATAGTTAAAATGGATTCTTTAAATGGGTGTAGATTATGTTCGATGTCTTTTTGTATTTTTGGCTAAGGAAAGGAGAGTCCATAATTATTTGACATAGTCTCATAGAGTATATTTATCAGATGGTTTAGTTGATCACAAACTGGTTGGTGAACTCGAATATGGGGAATACATCATATTCTTATAATTGGTTACGAACATTATATTTTGAGGTTGGTAATTGTGTATTCATTCAAGCATCTCTTATTACGGTGAAATAACAAATCTACACGGAAGGGAAGATAGAACATTGGACTATTGGGTCATTCAGGATAGTGGAATGGGCAAATATAGTGGTGTATAATTTATACATTTTATAGTAATAGAATTACATTTATCATGTTTTTGAAGTGTCACAACAGAATACATAACATCCAGAAACTTATCATGTGATATAATTTCGTTGGATCGATCCAAATGTTCATATATCCTTTAAATAACATGTAATCTATATTTTTATAACATTTTGATATTAATATCTATTGGTAGGCCATTCCACTTGTGTGAGTGTAGTGGCATCATCGGAATCATCAAGAGGAGACCTGAGAGAGTGAGTGTGACATGCTGACAAAGTGGCTAGGCTTGTTCACTCATACCCATAGATATTATTTACAAAACATCTGATGGAAAATATGTTATATGGTGTGGAGGTTATATGATTCCATATTTTTAAAGGTGTTTTCCTTTTTTATGTTTTGGTAAAAATATTTTAATTTGTTGCTTTATTTGAACATTGGATTTCAAGACATAGTCTAGATGAGGTTTTTTTATGTGAAAGAGACCTATAATCATTTACTTAATATATTGATGCATTGTTTCCATTATTCAATCATAATTTTTCATTGGGTCATGTTTTGGAGATTCCTTATGAGAATTGGGACGATTTTTTAGGCCTAACAGTATGTATTTGGGATTAACAGCCAACATACGTTATACTATGTGCAACCAAAGTGGATATTCTATAGCCGTGGGATGCCCACAATACAAAAGATTGAATTTAATAATAGGGTAGATATGTGAGGTAATTTACTGAATAATTTCCTATAACAGATGGTATGAACATCTCTCCACATTAGTTGTAGATATTGGTCTATCCAATTGGTCTCTAATTGTTATATTTACTTCTTCTTCCATGCATTATTTTGTCGAGAGTTACCGGTCTTATAATTTTTTAATAGTAACATTATAAACAAAATTATAATCTTGTTAAAAAATTATTATTGAATAATTATATAAAAATTTATAATCATTCATAAATACTAGAGATATAAAAATGAATTACAACATTCATGGAGAGAATAGGCCAAATGTACACATGAACATTGTTTCCAATTTTTTTTATTATTGAAATGTATGAAAGGTAAATGATAATTTACCATAATGAAATTTTCATTATACATTACCTATGATATATATTCATCTGATTCAACCTTATTGAAATCATGATTAAATATTAATGATAAATAAATCACATGGCATTGTGAATATGGTAAGGAAAACGTTCACATTACTGACAATATAATTTTCAAAAACATTTGATCATAAGAAAGTAAAAAGAACATATTATCATTAAAGAAGAATAATAATGTTATAAATATAATATATATATTCCATAAAACCATCATAATTATATTCTATTTAATATTGTGGAAAAATATTAATTATATCATTACCTCGAGATGGTAAGTCGTGTGTACACATGAGCGATACATTCACTTCTTCTTTGATGTAGAAGATGTTTCATAATGGTCATATCACATTAATAATAATATATAAAAATAATTATTAAAATTATTTTATTATTTAATGATTAATATAATATTTTCATATGAGTAAAAAAAGAGTATAAATATAAGGGGATCAGTTAGATTGATTGCCACATTTTCGAAACAACTCCATAAAATCTCTTTTAAACAGTTCTAGGGTTAGTATTTTGTGAAAATCAACATATTTATATTTTCTATGGGTATGTGGAGAATATAATTGTATGGTTACCATTGAGATAAAAGGCTCAAGGCTGTTTAATTATATGAGGGAGGAGGATTCATTTAATAATTTTGGTGAGGGGAACTTTAAGAATTTCTTAAAATATTAAACTATATTAAACTATAGAAGAGTCAAATTATTGTAAATGAACTATTAAATAATATAATATCCCCATATACTCATTTAATATTTTCTGTTTTTTATAAAATTTAACAAAATGTTAAACTCACAAAATATCATTATTGTTAATTTTGATACTATTCATTATATTGACATTGAAAACATCACAAAAATAAGTAAACTGTGAAGAAAATTGTTTATTATATAATAAAAATTTCATTTTATTATATATAATTCGTATATAATCTTAAATATATCAAATTATGTAATGATTTATATTTTTAATATCATTTATTTTTTTCATTAATTGGACAAGTACTACGTTAGCATTTTGTAAGATTTTCATGAAATTATTTACTACCTAAAAATAAAAAATAAAAAACCACGATGAATATATATAATTTATATTTAAAAATAATATTTATTGTCAAATATATATTCAAGATATGACCATATTATAATATTATAATTATAAAAAACAATAGTGTGACATGTTTAAGTTTTCTTGAAATAATATGCTATAGAGGTCACAATTTCAATAAAATTGACAAAAAAGGTCAAAAAAGTAATATATGATTATTATGAATTAAATATAATATTTAAAAAAATATTTATTCATGTTTTAATTTTATTTAATATTCCTAATAATTTAATTTTTAAAAGAAATTACCTCAACATTCCATATGAGGGTAATAAAATTAATATAGTTATTATTCTTAATGTCAAAAAATAAAATGCAATTATATTTAAAATAATAAGAAAATGAATTAAGAAATGAAAGATATTTTCCAATATTAAAATAAAATAATGTTCACAATTTAATTTATAATTATTCCCACAAACCACAATAAAAATAAGTTGAATAGTAAAAAATTTGAATTCATCATAACAAAGTACTTATAGAAAAAGAAGGAATAAGGATGAATGAAATGATATTAATGAGAATAAATATAAAAATATAGTACTTATGTTAAATTTATATAAAATTATAATCATAAATGGAAAATTTAATATAATGAAAATTATTGTTTTATAAAAATTACTATTTTCAATATTCATTGAAAAAAATCATCAAATTATTATAAAAAATTATTATTAATATATTTATGAAATATGGAACATAAAAATACGATTATATTTCCAAAATAAATTATAATTTTTTTTAATAAATTAGTCATTACATTAATACAAATATTTTTTTTGGAGAAAACGTAATTTTGATTAAAAAAATAACTTCTCTATAAATTTAATGATTATTTAATAAAAATTTATAAATATATTTATATAGTGTAGGAAATTCTTATATATTTCATAAATTATTTTATCATATTCATTCCCAAAATATTAATGGTAGGTTTATAGCTATCATATTACATTATAATGTATAAATAGTTTACTGTGGTTCATTGAAACTAGGTGTTGTGTGAAATGAAATATTTTAAATATAAAATATTATTTTAAAAGAAATAATTCCTAAAAATCTAGGTGTGTGACTTTCTACCACCCTTACAATTATTTATCCCTCAAAATTCAGCACTTATATATAAATAAATTAGGATTCTTCTACCACATGACATCCTCATGTTTCCACATAACATCCTCAAATTGGTGGTTTCTCCCTAAAAAATAAACCTAGTGAGAGGTATTATTTCATAGAACATTATATCTATGATCCATAATATTTATCAGTTGTTCTTTATAAGAAATTTATTTCTCTAGCTGTATAACCACAAAGTTTTTTAAATTTTTAGGATCATGTATGTACTTCCTCGCAAGAGATAAATGGAACACTATGTGATCATGATATAGATTCAGTATAAATAAAAATTTATTTTATATTATATAGATATGACGAATAATTTAGAATTGAATGACAAAAATAGTGTTTAATATTACATTACTTATACTGTGGTGAAATTTTTAGGTAGGACATGTGACCATCTTCAAATTTTATATTTCATCAATGATCATCAACAAAATATTTCTGTCAAATATGGGATGTCCATATATATTGTTGAATTGTTTTAAACTTATATTACTTATCACCAGCATTCATTGGTTCAAATTGTTTTCTTTTTAGAATTTAATTCTAAAATGTTCAAGTTCTACAACTTTTTCCCTAAAGGGCTTCGTTAGAACCCATATGAATTCTTGAGTGAAATCATATATTTTAATAAATCTAAACCCGAGGATGAAGCTAATACCACCAAATATTTATGTCCATATAAAATGATCCTTGTATATCCTACTAGGTTAAAAATATTTCTCTCAGAGTGGCCATCTTTTTGAGGGTGATATTCAGTGCTTAAAATGAACCCTGTATTAAGGGCTTTATTAAGGTTTCTCCAAAACATATAGGTAGACATTAAACCAAAATCTGTTATAACTGAATCTATTAAACCATTAAATCTTACCAATTACATAATCTACATTCATTAAATATGATATAGAGAGAACTTATATCCTATAATAAATTTTTTTCTCACCTTCCATAATTATCTCAACATCAATGATATGATAAATCTTAATCATCATAAGTACGTTAAATATAATTTCATCGATGTGTAATTTAGTTCCACCTAAAAAAATTTAACAAAATCATATACATAATTAATGGGTTTTAATTATTTAAATGTATCATAAAATAACATTAATCATGATAATATATCATCACATAAAAAAATAAAAAAATAACAATTAATTTGAACTTTTGAGAAAACATAAAATCATTAACCCATGTCAGTATAAAAAACACTTATGTTAGTGGACACATATATACATAAAAAAGTTAATTATAATATATCTAGTAAAATGATTTAATTTTTTATTAAATATTGATAAAAACCCCTTTGAAACTTCCAATTATAATGATTTAATTTTTTATTATTCCCTTCATATTCTTAATAAGGGGTCATAACTAATTTTCATGACATTAAAAAAATAAATTTATATTATAACTATTTAATTTCCCAATAAATGAAGAACAAAAAATATTTGTTCACTGGTGTTGATTTGTTTTCTCACCCGCTAGTATATCAAAAGATCCATAAAAAATTTGGTTGTTTCCTCATCAATGATTAAATATAATAATTTTTTTTGATCATTCTAAATCTCATCATGATTTATAGACTGAGATTGTTCTATGAGCATAGAAATAATATTAAACATTATATCTCCCATGAAATTGGTCTTCTTATGAGGACAGTCACTTCATTGTTCATCACACTAACCATTAACATTATTCATTCAGGTTCTAACCATTGACTAAAAGAAGAATCGATATTGTGATAAACAAAAATCATAGAAGAAAATAATTATTTATGAAAAACCATTAATAGGATGCCTAAATCATGACACATTATTTTCTATCTAAGAATTATATGGGGTAACCTAGGTTAATTTTATTCATTATTTAAATCCTTCATTATTCATCATATATAGTTTGTGAATTTCCAAAGATTATCCCCTAGTAGTGACACACCAATTGTGGACTACAGAATATAGTCATACACATATTTATCATTGATTAGATGTCAATTAAACCATTTCAAAGTTATTACAATAAGTTACCTCTATAATATAGCTACATCAACATGTATTATCCATAGAGGGATGTAATTTCCTGGAATCCCCTTGATCATTTTTCACCAATATTCTAGGATATTTTCCTTTGCAGAGTATTATCCTTTGACATATCCTTAATTATATAGCTAGAATTATTGTTAGGAATATTTGTAGGTATATCACTAATGTTTTTATAATCCTAATGTCCATATTTTTACTAATCCTATTTTTTTATACCAATTATAAGATCCCAATGTTTTCAAAAATAGTTATCAAATATTTTATAATAAATATTCAATAAATTTCATAAACCCACACTAAATAACCATAATAGACTAGTTTATATAGTTCCTATAAATGAAATGTATTCCTTTCCAAGATGATCTTCAATATCTCACTCAAACATCTGCTCATATAGTGTTCTTCTAATAAATATCCTACCGAAAAAATTTCACAACCCTATGGTAGAAAATGTAACATCCTAGGTAAATAAAAAATAATAACTTTTCAAATTTTAATATTTTTGAATTAAATATTAAATTTACATTAAAGGGGATTCTATGTTTAATGGTTTACCCAAAAATCAACAATGGGTTATCTGAAATCTTATGATGCACACAACAGCTAAGTCATACTAAAAAAATAATAATATAACATTATCATAAATGGTAGTTAATGCCTAGACATTTTATTGTTGAGAATGAATACAAATTAAAAAATATTATTATAAATGTTTTTTAAATTTGATTACATTTATAAAACAAAATTAAGGGACTTATCATATGAAAAATTTATGATTTTAAGCATGAAAGACTCTAATAATCTATAAAGGTCATTTTACAATATTTTGATTGATAATCCCTTTTAAATATATTTTTCCCCACTATTATATGTATTATTTTAAAAAATAAAATTCTTCTTTGGAATAGGGACATCAAAATTTAATATGGATGAAATTTTGGTATTTTTCTGATAATGTTCATTTTTAATGAATAGTGAAAAAACAATGCATTTTTATTCAAAACAACCATCTAATCAAATTTATTTATGTGGATAGATTTTCTTATTTAATGGGTTTAAAGTGTAATTGGATTATATATTTACTCTTTAAAACATTTTTTTGTCTTTGTGAGTAATATTACATTGAAATTTGATATAAAAAATTGTCAGTCTTCTGATGCTTATTATTTCATAAAGACAAACTTTCATGTTTTCAAAACAGACATTAATTTTAAATTAAATATTTAATATCATATATTTTGAATTTGGTAAAACAGAAATCATTTTTTATTTCAGAATATCAAAAACAGCTTTGGGTGAATGTATTGAATTTTTTTGAAAAATTTAAATTTTTTATGTATAACGAGAAAACAAAACATAGTAGTTATAAACAAACTTTTTCATTTAAATAAAATTTAACCAGTTAAGTTTGTTGAATTTAAAAAATCCTACATACATGGTTGTCCTTAGTATGTAAAATGTGGTTCCATATGATTATTATTTTTAGATAGAAACATTTCACTTTTATTTATCGTGGTTAAAGGTGAATTATTTAATTCAATGTATAAATAATAATATAATAATATAAAATTACCCTAAAACATTTCCTAACCATATTTTCTGAGTAATGGTCGTCCAGGAAAATCCTTTTGTAATACTTTTTGTCTCACCCCCTGCTTGAGGTATGTGGCCTTTGTTTATGCATTTTTATGTATTTAAAGTGCATGGGATGAGTTAAGAAGAGGTCAGGAGTGTTTGGAATGCTTTTGGATGAGTTTGGAGGCTTCTAAAGGGGTGCATACTATGAGAACGGTTAGTGGAAAACGTGCATGTTACCCAGGAAACTGTGTAGACCCTTATTCTCGAGAATGTAGGCCTCACATAGCCTGTACATGGTTTTCCAAAACGTGCAAGGAAACCATGTGGACCATGGATCTTGAGGCAGTGTCATGTTTACGGATAGTGCATGGTTTTTCAAACCGTGCAGGCTAACCGGGGGACCACATAAAGTTAGGGTTATAGGTTCCAGTCTCACTCTGGATTGCCTCATTTCACTCCTCTCTTCCTCCCACTCGAGCCTCACTCAGGTTTTTGGGTTCTCCAGGGTTAGGGGTGTTCTCCCACTCATTTTGGAAGCGATTCAAAGGGTTTTCAAGGTGTATTAAAGGTGGTTTCTCCTAGGTAAATCTCTCCTCTTATATCTCCTGTGTTTTCCTCTAGATCTGCATCCCTCTCTTTCGTGGTTTTCTATATCTATAGTTTTTGTGTGTAGATCTAGCATTTGGGTTGCCTTGGATGATGTTTTTGAGGCATGTTATGGTTAGGGTTTGGGATCTATAGAGGTGTCGGTGGGGCGTTCTCCAAATTTGATGCGCGGTTGTTCATGGGTCAATTTCTTGGTAACCCTAAATGTAAGTGAATTCTCTATCAACTCAACTTGGTTAGATCTAATGGTTTTGGTTATAATTAATTTTTTATTCTTAAAATTAATTTTGTTTCGATGTGTGAAATTTCTAAGAAATTCTTTGGGTGATGTTTTGGGGATTTTTGGGAAAAATTGTGTTTTATGGTGGAGTGATATTCTTATAGATTTTAAAATATCTATTTTAAAATGGGATGCTATGGTTGATTTGTGAAAATGGTCGATGGAAAGGGATTTTAATAAAAGGATTTCTTTACTGAAATGTTTTTTAGTATGGAAAATGGTTTTCAATATTTGGGTTATTTATTGAAGTGGATTGATATGAAATGGAATTGGATGATTCCTTGTGGTTGTGACCATGGTGGGTTTTATGCTGGGTTTGGCTTGATAGAAATGTTTTGTCGAATTTTACTAGACGTCTCACTATAAAAGGTGAACGAGTAGGGTGGTAAGTCCCACCGTTACCATTTAGGGTTGTCAGGTACTGCACGAGAAGTCCTCCTAGCTGAATATGGGGGAACGGGTTGGTTAGATGTCCCACCATTTTGATTGTTTTTTATGCATTGCCTTTCGTGTTTGAAATTGAGTGCTACTGTGTAAATGATGAAATTGTTTGTGGAATGTCCTGTTGGATTTCCCTCGGTGGTTTTTTGGGTGATATGGCTTGGTAAGGGTGTGTTTGGCTTATAGTAATGGTTGCAATAATGATTTGTTTTATATAAATTGTTTTATATAAATGTGCTAACGGTTTTATCATATTGGCCTGTGTAGGGATATCATTCGAGGAAATCCAACTGAGTATAGTACTCACACACTACTTTGGCACTGTGGTGCCTTTTCAGATGTTGTGTGTCGTGACATGGGAAAAGTTAAGGCATCACCCCCCCCCCATTAGTGGTTCTTTGTGATGTCTTGGTGGTGCGTGTATCTTGGAGATTTGTGTGTAGTTGTGGTGGTGGCATGGATCCTAGTGCTTGTTTTTTAGTTTTCTTCTTGTACAATGATGTTGTGTGGACATGTCTGGAGGTATTGGTTTTTATTTGTGTTGTGGAAAAACATGGTTGTCATTTTAAAATGCATGGTTGGGTAATTGAATTGAAATGTATCATGTAGTGGCAATTTTTGGATTGTTTTCATGGTTTTTTCTTTAGGGAAAATAGTTCCCCACCTTGATCTTGAAGCCCTCAACATTTATTTCTAGACATTGGCACCTTGATAACATCACTTAAGGCCAGTAACCCTCACCGCCTCCTCAATCCAATGAGGTAGGGGCGGGGTGTTACAAGTGTTATCTGTTTGTTCAGTCCTTTGGAGTTGATTCTCGGATTTGGTGTTGACATTCGTTGTGGTATACTCCTTGAGTCAGGATGGTAGTAAGGCATATTATTTTTGGAACATGGAATGTATAGCATAAAATGATGTATCTAACCCTTTTATATTGATATTCAAGTTACCAGGGAGTTGGGTACATAAGTGTTTTGAAGAAACTTATAGGCATTGGATATCTCATTGTCGTGGGTGTAGCCAATGAGTTGAGCATGACATGCATGGTAGGAATGACTTCCCTCTAAGATGCATATTTCATTTGGGTATAATGATTTATGTTGTAATGCGATTGTAATGTGAATAAATTTGTATTTTTAAAGTGGTTTGGTTTTCAAAATTGTTAAACATGGAACATGTGGAAGAAAATGTGAACTGGTGGAAAGCCTTTTTGTCATAGTGTTGTGTAATGTGATTTGAAATGGGATTTTTTAATGTCTATGGAAGTGACACTCATGGTTGTTTTTTTCTGTTTATAGAAATGGAACAGGGTAGGCGTCGTAGAGACCAACCGGATGAGGCTACTGAGAATGTGGTTTCACCTAAGCCTTAGGTGAACCAGAAGCTATTGCAAAGAATAGTAAAAGCTTTCCATGTTGTGGGAAGTGGAAATAGAGGGGATGAACCAAGGCATGTGGATCATGCAGTTCAGTTTCAAAAGAAGAATCCACCCATCGTCAAAGATGATTCAGAGCCCGAGAGGGAAGAAGCATGGTTGATTAGAATAAATATGATTTTCGAGTTCATGGGAACACTGGTAGAGCTAAAAGTGATGTTTTCCATTTATATGTTGGAAGATCATTCCCTTCAGTGGTGGGAGTTGGTAGTCTAAGCTAAGATGAACCATGGTATGATGTGGGAAGGTTTTGAGGAATTGTTTAACAAACAGTTCAACCCATAAATGTTTATAATTCAGTGTACAACTGATTTCTTCAGTTTGAAGCAAGAGATGATGTCAGTGACAGAGTATACTGCTATGTTTATGAACATAGTGAAGTTTTCACATGAGGATCGGGGTAGCACGTTGTTGAAGGAAAGGATCTTTGAAGCAGGGATGTGGTAAGAAATCTATTCAATGTTAGTAGTGCTTTGTATAGATGATTACACCGAGACAATGAATAGTGCCTCGGTGGATAAGCGGGATATGTTGGGCACTACGGGGGGTAGCATGGTGGTACACATGGGGAATACTGGGAACTCTAACTCTGGGATCAAGTGAAGGAGGGACACATATTCCCATGGCGGGAATATGACATATAATCCTATGACAGGATCAGTAAATCTTCCTCTGATGCCCCAAATCAAGCCGGGATGTTTTCAGTGTGGTTTGACGAGCCACATCAAGAGGTATTGTACAACACAACCTTGAGCATTTCCTAATTGAAATCATATGGGGCATCTGCAGCATTGTTGTCGGAATGCTCCAAGGTCAGGTGCGTATGACATTTCTCCAGGATCACACATGTCATATGCTTCGACGGGATGGGGGCATCAACATACACCTCTACTGCAAAGTAAAGTGGATTATGGTGATTCTCTGAATACCACGATGCCTCACAAGGGCAATAATGAATATAGTGTGGCAAGTAAACTTGTGTTTGGAGCTGAGCAGGTTGTGGTGGATGATCAGTCGAGCCCATCCATGGTGCGAGGTAATATTCTTGTAAATACTACCTTGATGCAAGTGTGGTTTGATATGGGTGCTTCACCCTCTTTTATTGTTGCACGTGTGGTTGACTTTCTGGGATTAAGGGTATGAATGATTCCCTCACATTTGAAACTTCAAACTCCTCTGATTCGACGAAAGTGTTGAGCTTTCTTGTGTAGATAATGTTGTATAGTTGTGGGCGAGGATGAGATAGTTTGGAATTTCCCAATTCTTGAGATGGATGGTTATGATGTAATCAAGGGAAGGGATTGGCTAGTAGATTTTAAGGCCCACATCAACTGTGATGCGCATACAGTGTATTTTACAACACATTAAGGATTTAGACATCTCATTAGAGGATAGAATCATGAAATACAGGGTGAAACAATTTTGTTGTCACCAGCGATTGGTACGTTTTTGTATCAGTTTGTGGTGTTGTCATTATGATCGGTAGAGGGTGTTGGGAAGAGTGTTCCTCTAGCAGTGGTGGATCGGTTCATTGATGTTTTTCCTAATGATTTCTCTGGGTTAACTCCTATAAGAGAAGTGGATTTTACAATTTATCTCCTTCCAGGGACCAGTGTTATCTCACATCCGTCTTATCAGATGGGACCAACTGAGTTACGGGAAATGAAATCCAGTTGGATAAGTTAGAAAAAAAAGTCTTTATCCGGCCTAGATCATCTCTATGGGAATCACCACTTTTTTTGGTTAAAAAGGATGATGGATCCTTGAGGCTATGTGTTGATTATCATAGACTTAACCAAGTTACAATAAAGAACATATATCCACTTTGATGAATTGATTACTTGTTCGACCAATTGAGGGGATCCTAGTGGTTCTCCAAAATCGACATGAGGTTGGGATATCATCAATTGTGGATTAGGAAGGAGGATATTTCTAAAATAGCTTTCAGAATTAGATATGGCCATTATGAATATGTGGTTATTCCCATTGGTCTAACAAATGCGCTAGCGATGTTCATGGAATAGATGAATCAGATATTTCAGTGATATCTGGATTAATTTGTAGTGTTCTTTGTCAACGATATTATAGTGTATTCAATGACAAGGGTGGAGCATGAGAATCACATGGTGACAGTGCTAGGGATCTTGAGGGATCATCAGTTGTATGACAAATTTTCAAAGTGTGACTTTTGGATAAAGTAAGTTCGTTTTCTTGGCCATGTGATTTCTGAAAAGGTTATTTTAGTGGATCCAGAAATGATAGAGGCTGTTATCTCATGGAAACTTCCAAATAATGTGTTTGAAATATGGAATTTTCTTGGTCTAGCTGGGTATTATCAGCATTTTATTCGTGATTTTTCATGTTTGGATTTTCCAAAGACAGCTTTGACAAGAATGAATGTTCCATTCCCGTGGAATGAACAGTGTTAGCAGTGTTTCGAATATCTGATGGGTAATCTTACGTCATCACCAATCTTGGTTTTTCTAGAATCAGGAAATGGGTACATGGTGTATTGCGATGCATCAGGATCATGGTTGGGGTGTGTTCTCATGCAAGGGAATAATGTGGTTGCATATGGCTCATGAAAGTTGAGAGTGCATGAGAAGAACTACCCAACTCATGATTTGGAGTTGGAAGTAGTGGTTCATGCTTTGAAAGTGTTGCATCATTATCTCTTCGGTGATAAATTCACGGTATATGCAGATCATAAGATCTTGAAACATATTTTCTCACAATGGGATTTGAACGTGAGGCAAAGGATATGGATTCAATATCTACAGATGTTTGATTTTGACTTGATATACACACAGAGTAAGGGAAATTAGGTGGTGGATTCATTATGTAAAAAATCATTCACTCCGGTGGTGAAACAAGAATCAGACTAGTGGCAGTTGATGTTGGTTATATTTGATATGCGGTTGGAATGTTGGGACTAGGGCGATAGAGTGGCATTATTTCTGGTTTTGTTGATTCCGGACTTGGTTGGCCTAGTTACAGAGGCACATACATCCGAATCTGAGTGTGTGACCATGGGTTCAATACTATATGGTGGGGAGACCATTGAGTGTTGGAAAATTAATGGAGCTTCGTTTTTGTGTTTTCTGAATTAGATGGTATTACCAGTTGCTTGCCAAGAGGATCTTCTCAGGTCGTATCATCATTTCAGGTGGTCTGTTCATCCTGGAATTCATAAAATGTATAAAGCGTTGAAAGCGTAGTTTTGGTGGGCTAGTATGAGAAGAAGTGTGGCTGAGTTTGTTCCGAGATGCTTGACATGCCAGCATGTCAAGGCAGAGCATCATTGTCCAGCATGAATGTTGCCATCTTTACCAATCCCTATTTGGAAGTGGGAGTAGATAGCGGTGGATTTTTTCACAGATCTCCCACGAATGGTCAAATAGAACAATACCATTTGGGTGATATTGGATTGGCTAACGAAGTTGTCCCATTTCATCCCGATTCATGAATTTTATACAGTGGAGGATCAGTCCAAAATCTATATCCGGGAGGTGGTAAAGAGGCATGGTTTTCCAGTTTCGATTGTATCATATAGTGATCTGATATTCACATCTCATTTCCGGAAATCCTTACAGCTAGCCCTTGGAATGTAGTTGACGATGAGTATGGCGTGTCACCCTCAGACGGATGGTCAATCCAAAAAGATGATAGAAACTCTAGAGGATATGTTGCGGGCTTGTGTCATGGACTTTGGTGGCTCATAGGAGGAGCACTTGATGTTGGTTTATTTCTAGTACAATAATAGTTTTCAGGAATCCATACATGTGGCTCTGTTTGATGAATTGTATGGGCAGTAATGTCGATCTCCACTATGTTGGGTGGAAGCGGGTGAGTCTTCGATGGTTTGACTGAATCTTGTGCAGAAGACTACGTCAAAGATCACATTGATCAGGAAGTGAATGAAGATGGACCAGAGTCATCAGAAATCGTATGTGTATCATCGTCGACGACCATTGTTGTTCCAGGTGAGTGATCATGTGTTCATGAGGATCTCTCCTAGGATGGGATATCATTAGTTTGGGAAGTATGGAAATCTATATCCGAGGTATGTTGATCCTTTTGAGGTTCATGAGCGGGTTGGTGAGGTGAATTATCCTTTCTATTTTCCACCACGATTTAGTGCAGTGCACAATGTGTTTCATGTCTCACAGTTTAAAAATTATCAGCCGGATCATGACCACATGATTCAATGGGATCATGATGAGCTAGAACCGGAAGCTTCGTTGGTGCACGTTCCAGTGCAGGTTGTGTATAGGCAAGATAATGTCTTGTATGGTTAAAACATTGGATTAGTTCTTGTTTTGTGGAAATAGGGTCAGATTCAAGAGGGGACATGGGAGCGGGAGAATGACATGGTCGAGCAGTGGCCCAAGATTGTTCGGAAAAGGTCGGGTTCACTACATTATGTGGTTGTAAAGTCCAATGGTGGGGATAATTTAGCACCCTCTATTTGAGGTATGTTGCATTTTTTTCATTTTTATGTTATTAAAGTGCATGGGATGAGTTGGTAAAATGTAGAGAGATTTTTTAATGGTTTTGGATGAGTTTGGAGGATTTTAAAGGTGTTCATGGTTTGAGAACGGTTAGTGGAAACTGTGTAGGTTCCCCAGTAAACAGGGTGGACCCTTGTTCTCGAGACAGTAGGCCTCGCACAGCCTGTGCACGGTTTTCCAAACTGTGTGAGGAAACCATGCGAACCCTGGCTCCCAAGTCAGTGGTGTGCGTACAGTTAGCACATTGTTTTCCAAATAGTGCGGGCTAACTGTGCAGCCAATTAAAGATAGGGTTATTAGTTCCGAGCTCACTCAGGATTGCCTCATTTCACTCCTCTCTTCCTCCCACTCAATCCTCACTTGGGTTTTTGGGTTCTTAGGGGTTAGGATTTCTCTCCCACTCATTTTCGAAGAGATTCGAAGGGGTTTCAAGGTGGATTCAAGGTGGTTTCTCCCGGGTAAGTCTCTCCTCTTTCGTCTCTTGTGTTTTACCCTAGATCTACATCCCTCTCTTTCATGGTTTTCTAGATCTAAACTTATTTTGTGTAGATATATTGTGTTTGTTTCCTTGGATTATTTTTTTTGAGTCCTGTTATGGTTATGGGAGGGGATCTATAGATTTTCCAATGGTGTGTTTGCCGGATTTGAGGCGCGGTTGTTCGTTGGTCAATTTCTCAAGAACCCTAAAAGTAGGCGACTTCTATATCGACTACACTTGGTTAGAGATAATGGTTTGGGATATAATTATTTTTTTCTTGAAATATATAGTGTTTTGATTTGCGAAATTGGTTGGAAATTCTTTGGGTGATGTTTGGGGGATTTTTGGGAAAAATGGTGTTTTATGATGAAATCCTATTCTGGTGGATTTTAAAATAGAGATTTTAAAATGGGATGCTATGGGTGATTTTTGAAAATGATTGATGGAAAGGGTTTTCAATAAAAGGGTTGTTTTATTGAAATGTTGTTTGGTATGGAAAATGGTTTTTAATAAATGGGTGACTTATTGAAGTGGATTGATATGCAAAAGAATTGGTTGATTGCATGTGGTTGTGACCTTGGTGGGTTTTATGCTGGGTTTGGACTGATAGAAATATAGTTTGGAAGTGGGCATGAAGTCTCACTATAAAAGGTGAACGAGTTGGGTGGGAAGTCCCACCATTACCTTTTTGGGATGTCAGGTAGTGTGTGGGATGTCCTATTAGCTGAAGATGAGGGAATGGGTTGGGTTGAGCTACCACTATTTTGGTTGTTTTTTTGTGAATGGGTGATGGAGTTGGGCGGAATTCCCACCATTTTGGTTGTTTTTTTGTACATTTATTTGCATGTTGGAAATTTTGTGCTAGTGTGTAAATGATGAAATGGTTTGTGGCATGTTTGGTTGTCTTTTGATCCATGGTTTTGTTTGGGAGAGATGTCTTGGTAAGGTTGTGTTTGGATAATTGTAATGGTTTAACTTGTGATTAGTTTTATATAAATTATTTCATATAAATGTGCTAAAGGTTTTATCCTAGTGCTGTTTGTAGGGAAGCCATTTGGGGAAATCCTAATGAGTTTTAGTGATCACCCCATTCATTGGAAATGTGGTGTCTTTGCATCTGTTGTGTTCCGTGACATGGGAAATGGTAAGGAATCTCCCTCCTTTAGATGTGCTTTGTGATGTCTTGGTGGAGTGTGGAGTTTGGATCTTTCAGTGGAGTTGTGGTTGTGGAATGGCTCATATTGGTTGTTGTTTAGTTTTCCGCTTGTACTCTGATGTTGTGTGGACATGTCGGGTGGTATTGGTTTTGAGTTGTGTTGTGGAACAACATGGTTGTATTTTGGGAATTCATGGTTGGGTAATTGAATTGGCATTCATCATGTAGTGGAAATTTGAGGACTGTTTTGTTGGCTTTGTCTTAAGGGGAAATCATTCCCCAACTTGATCTTGATGCCCTGAGAATTTATAACCAGCCTTTGGTGCGTTTGGAACGTCACATAAGGCCAAGTAGTCCTCACCGCCTCCATAAGATAATTAGGTAGGGGTGGGGTGTTACACTTTTGTCCTTTTAAATCCATTTGGGTAAGATAATGACATTAATAACATTTTTATAAAGTAAAAATAAAAATATCAAAAACATGTATTGTTTAGCGAGAAAATTTTCATTGTGGAGCTATATAATTTATATCATGAACTATAAATATTCATTATAAGGATAAAAATATTTCATATATGATCATATTTTATTTATAATTTTTATACATTAAATATATAAATTCAATTATGACACAATGATGAGGTAATGATTACCTCATTAATAAATGTTTTAAATAAATAAGATTATAAATATTAAATTAAATTTATTTTGAAACTTATTTTTCCATCCACGAATTTTAGAGAAGTGGATGACTTTTTTAATTTGAACTAATGATGTTCTTTTGAAATAATCATGTTGGTTTGGATTTTTTAAAAATTCATGACATGGATAGTATCAAAATTAGTAGAAATTATATTTTAAATCAAGTAATAGTTTATTAAATGTTAAAATACCCCTTAAAATCTAATATTTTTCCATGTGAAATATATGATGTTAAAATTTTTATTAATGATCCATTTTAGGTCAATTGGATATTTATTGTAAATATATAACCATATAGTTTGAATATACAAGAAGTCATGGTAAAAGAAAAATAAGTTAACAAAGGGTTAAATAAGAATGATTATGATTAAAAATATTCATAACATGTCCAATTTTTATTGGATGATATTATTTATAATTATATTCACCTTATAAACTAACTAAATTATTTTTGGACCTTTTGAAACTGAAAATCATTTTATAATAAGATTATTTTTTCAAACATTCCATAAATGATCCTCCACTACCTTATAAATATCTATCGCCACTATCCCATTAAACACACCCCTAAATGCTCGTGGATCGTCCAATCACAACCAAAATAATCATCCAAGATCCCCCTCTTCATCTGTCATGCCTTACCTTATGATGAATTCACTTCAAGGGAGCCTTTTGGTTCAAACCCAATAGAGTTACATGATTTAATGTTAATTTATCCTATTAGGTTACAATATTTTATTTTACATCTTCACTCCCTATGATCTTCATATTATTTTTTTATATAAAAACTCCAGTATCATTAATATAATATATTTTTTTTCTAGGATTATTCAAACTACACTTACCACTCTTCCATCTAATGGATATGAACATACTATTTCTCAGTACTGCGAACTGCTACCTAATGAAATGATGAATGTTTGATTATCTCCTTCCACCTATCATTGTGGTCATTATGATGTATCTACATTTATATGTGATATATATTAATTTAAAATTGTCTTCATTATTTTTTATTATTCATTTATACCATATGTTTCCAGTTTCCATAAAGGTTAAATATGATAATTTCATTTGAGCATGTGCGGACTAACACCCCTCATAGTTATATGACTCATTCATGAAATACATGGAATGTATCATCTATGGAGTTACTTAAATTATATATGATATTATACTGGAATTATAATATACCTATGTATCATTATATTTTCATTCAGTTAAATATGAAATATAAATGATAGTAGCATTCAAACGTACGTACGACTTACTGTCTCCATGAACGGTGCATTTCATTTCTAATCTTCAAATGTTATTATTATGAATATATATATATATATATATATATATATTTCATATATATGATATATATGATATCTAATTCATGAATATTATTCGGGTGATAATGGAAATTTGAACACATGGATAACTTTTAGTTAAAATGTTTATAATGTGTTAATAAGCAATATTGGAGGAAAAATTAATTTGGAAAATGTTATTACGCAAGTAGAAATTAACATTACATTATTATATATGATATTAAAAACAAACAAGTGATGTCATCCATGAGGTATGGGAATTCTTATCAATCTAATCTCATTAAGGAATGTTTAGATATATACATGAATTTCTTTTATATATTGTATAAACACCATTAAAATTTCATTTCATTCAAATGTAATATTTTTCTACGTAGAATTTTAGTAAATGATAAAGGGAATTTTTCTTTTTAACACACGCTGTGAAGACATACTTTCTATCGCCATGAGTATTATTTGATATATTTCTCCCTTAACAAGAAGTTATGATTTTAAATGGAAAATAAATACCATATACTCTTTTATGATTTTTTTATTGATAAAAGATTTGATATTAGAAATTTATATCAATATAAATAAATGATATATTATGATTGTAATGTGAAAATGTAATCTTTCCTCAATGTTGGATTTATGTGTTAGGAATATTTTATAGTTCTTGGACATTGTTTACATATATAGGTGGTTCTGTGATAATTCTTGGGTGGGTGATCGCGAGATAGCTCTCCAATGGATTTGGTAACATGAAAAAGGTAAATGGTAATGTTTGGCCAAATAGATTTAATAAATATAATGTGATGGGTATTCCGAATGTAACTCCATACGTATCGCTGAAAACAACAATGCAAGTATTTTATAGATTACTTAATATACCTTTATGATTTATTATTTACATGTGTTAATAATAAATCTTATTATTATGTTTTTATATTAAGGATTGAAAGGTCTAATTCCATTTATTTTAATGTATTAATGGACTAATGTTTTCATTCCTTGTTTCATAACCCTTACTGAGCTTTTTATAATCAACCCAAGTTTTTGAAATGTTTTTCATAGGATAAATGGAAAGGTAAGAGAAAGAAATAATTCATGAAGATTTTTACCAAGAAAAGAACTCCAGTTTTCTTTTAAGAGTTTTTATTTTATGAAAAAAATTTATAATGAGTAGAAGATTAAACATTGTAACAATTGAGATGTAATATTATAAATATGGCCTAATTATCTAAAACAATGAACCTAAAAATATCCTCAATATGAATTCTTTACAATATTCAATATTACATAAATATTAATGAAGGGCCCTTATAGTTTCTATTAGATGTCAGTTTAGATAACATTAGAGGATATGGTGTTATTTAAGCATAAGTGGCACAACCATAATGGTTATAATATTTGAATGATTCATAGTAATTTTAGATAAAATAACTAGGATTATGATTATATGAATAAGTATATATTTCTGTTTATCATCCTTATTAGAAATTATATGATGATTTTAATGATATAATCACATAATCATTTTTCATTTTAGTAAATGTATGCATCAAGCAGGCACCAAAGTAACAATGGATAAAAAGAAAACTGTGAAGGATTTTGGAATAAGCAACTGAAGGAAATGGCATCTGTAATGAATGGTCTTTTGGTTATTCTTAACCAATTATCAGGAGACTATATTTACCAAATAGACATTAGTTATATATATAAGGCATCATATATGTGAGTAAAAAACCGTAATGGGTGATCAGTTAATAACAACAAAGGTAAGTATATTTAATAACCTATGTATCATGGATGTGGAAATAAACACTGATGAAAGTGATTCGAAGGGATTATAGGATGTTATCGATGTGGTAATGAAGTTCATAATGAAAGAACATTCCATTGAAATTGGAAGCATCTGGTTAACTCCAAGATATGGAATGAATTTCATTCTGAAAAATCAATTGAATGTTTGAAATGTGGTGTGCATGGTCATTAAACAAATAGATTTCATATGAAGAAGGTTTGGGAAAGGGATTAGAAGGATCATACAAATATAGGTTTACCAATTCCTAATTCCATTACAATTGATGATAATTAAACATAAAATGAACTATAAAATGTATGAATTATTTTTTAGCTGTTGTTTGGATATTACTACATCATAGGGCAAGATTCATGATTTTTATTCATATGAATGATGTATTATGGATTAAGTTGGAAAATATTGGTCAATGAATCCTGGAAAACATTGAATAAGTATGAAGCCTAAATATAAGGGCATCATGAGTTATGGTATATTTTAGGATGATTAAATGTTTAAAATAATTAAGTGTCTTTTAATGATGGGATTACATTGTAATCATTTTTCTTATATGTGTAACCATGAAGTTGGATATGTGAAAATTTTATTCAAGAAGAATTATATTTTCTTCTATGGAAATAATGGATAACCTAAGGGGTTCAGGTTATCTATTGTTTTCTTGGAAATTATGGGTTATCAATTTTTTGGGATGAAAATTCGAGGTATAGAATAAAATTTTTGGTTAAAATATGATATGTGTTTTTTTTTGGGAATTTGTCTCTATTTTTAGAAATTTGTGAAATTATTTAATTTTTGTAAAAGGACAACACAATGACTGTGTGAAAAAATACCGCTTCAGAAAAAGATACAGTAATCAAACAAAAAAATAAAGAGAAATTGGGATTTATCACCTACAATTGGACTTTCTGAAGTCTCTTGTTAGTAGAACTAATTATATTTTTAAATGATTTTATAGATCCTGAATAAATTAATTTTGGAAATAAAAGTTTTATCAAATAGATAACCATTGTATAGGAAAATGATTTGTTCATAGGGTGATAATGGTTATTTTGTAAGACATTCACTTTTTTGAAAAAACAATATATTCCTATTTAAAATAAAATATAGTGGGATTTCATTTTTGAAGTATTTGTTGATTTTTTTTTGGAAGCCTCTATGTTATTATTGTGGACATATCAAAATTCTGTAATATTATGGAAATGATTAACCGACCATAGAAAATTTGTGATTTGGTTAATTACACTTGAGTATGAGACTTTAATAGTAGACAATTTTATTTAGAGATAAATGATATACTGTTTCTGGAAGACTCTGTGATCAAATCCATCAGAATTTTGGGTTTCAAACATATATTAGAATATTTTCAATTATTTTAAGGAAAATTCATGTATTGAAAGGTAGTTCTTGAGATTTGTTTTTTGTTTTTTCGATTTTGGAGATTATGAGTAGTATATCTTTTTATAAAAGATTTTCTTTTTCCGTGATTAACGGATCTTGTACTAAACTTTTTTGTTTTTGTTAATTACTAAATATAGGAAAAATATATAGTTCATCTTTGTTATGTTATGTGATTCTCTAGAAGATAATTTTATCACATCATGTGTGACCAAGTCATCTTGAATACTCATCATTTGGAGAATAGATTCTTTTATTTTAGAAGAATATTAAAGGATGAAACACTAATTGAAAATTAAATATATTTCCTTATGTTATTAGTCAATATCATAAATAAATTCTCTATAATGATGAATGGGAACCTAAAACAAAAAGTCATTGTCTGTTTAACTTTCTGACTGGGGAATCAAAGACTGTTAAACAATTCAGAATTTTGTGGTTTTCTTGTTTTAAATTTTTTTCCTAGTCATGTTTTCTATGACTCTCCGTCAGAATATGAAACATTGTTTTCCCTCAAAATCCATTTTTTCATACATGGAATCCTAGTATTTTTTATCTTGGGTGACCTTTTTACTTCTCTTTCAATATTTTAATGTGATAGTTTTATTCACTATTTTTCTTATTTGGGACTCTTAATGAAGTTTACATGGCCACTTTATAAATTTCATTGACACAATTACTAAAAGAGAGGAAGGATGTAACATATCAGGTAAACAATCAAAATTATATTTTCAAATTTATGAATATTTTGGAAATAAATATATACATTATATGAAATGAAATTCTATGTTCGATGGCGTACCCGACACGAAACAATAATTTTCTCTGAAATCTCTTGTTTTACACAAGGGTGTGTCATATTGAAAAATAATAATATACTATTATTTTAAATGGAAGTTAATTCCTAGCTATGATATTAGTATGAATGAACAGAACTATATAAAATTTGAATATAAATGTTTGTTAAATGTTTTTACATTTATTCAATTAATATTATAGAATATTTATAAGAATGAATCAGATTTAAAAATTGAAATACTCTAATATTGAATGAAGGTCGTTTTAACTTCTTTTGATGGAGAACCCCTTTTTAATCTAGTTCTTGTCACTTTTATATGTTCTATTTGAAAAATATAAAATTCTTCATTTGAATTAGGACTGAAAATATTAATTTTGATAAAATTATAGTATATTTCAGATATTGATAATTTTTTAATGAATAATGGAAAATACTGAATTTAATTCAAAACCACCATTTAATCTAATCTATTTATATAGTTATATTATATTTTTAAATTTTATTAAAGCGTAATTGAATTATATATTTACCATTTAATACAATATTGGTAATTTAATGTAATATCATTATTAAATTAGATATAAAATATATCAATCTTTTGATAGTAATTTTTTCTTAAAAACAGGCTTTCTAGTTTTTACAAATGAAACTAATTATAAATAAATTAATGAAACTTCATTGAATTGAATATGGTAATATAGACATCATATTTTAACATAGAATATAGAAAATTTATTTGAGTGAACTTTTGGAATTTTTCTGAAACGTTTAATTTTTGTGGAACATTGTAAAAAACACTACATTATAGTTAAAAATGAATTTTTCAACAAAATGAAATTTTACCACTTCTTTGAAATGAATTTCAAAAAATTCCGATATAAATTATTTTCATAAGTATTTAATGTTTGGTTTAATAAGATGAAAGTATTCATTGATGAATGGTATATTTTCACATTTATTTACAAGCAATAAAGGAAAATAAGGTAATTCAAGGGAAAATAATGATTTAATAATATAAAATTACAATAACAATTGTCCTATCCTTATTAAATGAGTAATTTTCAACCAATAATATACATGGGTAAGACATTTGGCCTTTTAAATCTATATGGGTATGATAATGGCATTCATAAATTTTTATTTAAAGTAAAAACACAAATATCATAAAAATGTATTGTTTCTCCAAAACAATATTAATTTGGTGATATATAATTTATATCATCGACTATAAAAAGACATTCGAAGGAAAAAAAATATTTCCTAAATCATTTAATTTTAATATTAATTGGTATACATTTAATAAATATATTTAATTATTACACAATAATGATTTAATGATTACCTTTGTAATGAATGTTTTAATTAAAATATATTATAAATATAAAAAGAAATTCATTTGGGAACTTTTTATACAATAAAATAATTTTATAGATGAGTATGAATTGGTCTATTTGAACTAATAATTTTTTATCAAAATTATAAAGTAGGTTTGGATTTTTTATGAATTCATGATATGAATAGTAGAAAAACGACAAAGATGAGTTTTTAAAGAAATTAATTTATTATTTAATTATAAAATAGTCCTATAAATCTAATATTTAGAGAACTGACATATATGATGTTCAAAATGTAATTAATGATCCATTTTGGGTCTCATGGACTTTTATAGTAAATATATGAACTATATAATTCGAATATACCAGAAGACATGGTAAAAGTCAGATAAGTTATCAAAGGGTTAAATAAGAATGATAAGGATTAAAAATATCAAAAACATGTCCAATTTTTATTTGATGATTTTATTTCAAATTTTATTCCACTTATATTCAAATGAAATATTTTTTTTGCCTATTTTAATCCAAAAATTATTTTAATATAAAATAATATTTACAAACATTCCAAAAGATCCCCTCCTCTACCTTGTAAAAGGTCAAGACCCTTAAACCGTTAAAACCCTCCTAAATCACCTTGTCTCATCTATCCTCTAACAAAATAAAGTCCCAATATCTCTATCTTACTCTTATAAGACATACTATTTCCATAAGGCACATCACGAAGGCCTTTAGGTTCCGAGAAAAGGGAGTAACCCGATTTAAAGGTAACGTCTTGCCTCATGTTCTCTTATTTTATTTTTCTTCTTCACTCTCTATAATATTCTTATTCTTTTTTTTACAAAAAAAATATCATCCTTCATATAATTGGTTGTTTTTTTAGAATGATTCAAACTAAACTTATACACATTTACCTCTAATGAATATGATCAAACCGTTTCTATGTTCGGAGAACTACTACCTCACGAAACGATGATTGTTCAATTATCTCCTTCCACCTCTCAAGGTGGCCATTATGATGGTATTGTATGCATATGTGATAAATATATTTTTATATTATCTCTATGCTTCATTATTTTTCTTTTATAATATACCTTTATGGTTTCCATAATGGGTAAATACGATAATTTCTTTTGAGTAAGTGCAGACTACCGCCCCTCTAAGTGATATGACTCATTCATGTCATATAGAGATTGTATTATGGATGGATGTACTGAAATAATATATGATATTATACTGGAAATATAATATACCTTTTTATGATTATTTTTTCAATCCATTAAATACAAAATTGAAATGAAAGTAGCGTTCATGCGTACTTATGACTTAACTTCTCCAAGAACGGTGCAATTCATTTCCTATCTACAATTTTTATGTACTATTTTATATATATATACTTGATATATATGATATATGTGATATATAAATCATGAATATAATTATATATATAATGGACTTTTGACCCCCTAGTTAACGTTTAATTAAAAAATGTTCATTTTTCACTCTTGTACCAAATAATGATAGAACGACCGTTATTTACATAAATGATTATGTAATGATTACAAAATGGTAATAATTAATATGAAAGGAATAATAATCGTGATAAATGTTCTTATGAAAGTATAAAATATATTTTTATTATTATTCAAGATATTAATAAACGAACTAGTTAAGTCTGAAATAAGGTAAGTGACTTCTTCTCAATCTCCACTTATTGAGGAAAATTTTGACTTATAAATTACTTTATTTTATAGGGAATATAATCCCCATTTAAATTTACTTTCATTCTAATGGAATGTTTTTCTACGTATAATTTTACTATATCAAATATATAATGTTTCTTTTTATCATACATGGTGATGGTGACCTTTATGCCCCGACGAGTGCTATATGATTTTTGGATTCTTAACAAGCTGTAATGTTTTAAAAAGAAAAATAAATAACATATAATTTTTTAGAATATTTTTATTGAAAAAGGTTTTGATAAAGGATTGGTTATGTCAATATATTTAAATTATATATTGTTATTGAAATTTTTAAATTTATCATTCCTTTATGTTTTATTTATGTTTTATTAATATTTTATGGTCATTTGGAATTGTTTCTTGTATATGGGTGGTTCTACTATAATCCTAGTGTGGGTAATCTGGAGATAGCTCTCCAATGCATTGGGAAACGTGGCAGGGGTAAATGTTAATGTTTCTACTAATAGATTTAAGGATTATACTATGATGGGTATTCCATATGTGACTCCATACATATCTGGGAATGTTACAACGTAGTTATGTCTTGAATGCTACAAGTTACCTATATGATTTATGAAATACATTTTTCATTCATAAATGTTATTATTTTATGTAGTAAGCTAATGATTTAAAAGTATTATTTCATTGATTTTTATGTATTAATAGACATATTTTTTCATTATTTTTTTTATAAACCTCTCTATGTTTTTTTTCTCATCCCATGATTTGGAAATATTTTTCATAGGTTACAAGGAATGGTAAGAGAAATGAAGAATTCTATAATTTTTTTATCACAAAAAGAACATGTTTTTTTTAAGAGTTTTTATTTTATGAGAAAATAAATACAAGTTAGAAGTTTATATTTTGTAAAAATTGATATATAATGTAATATATTTGGATTAATTCTATAAAAATATAATCCTGAAGAGATCCTCTTTGTGACCTATTAACTTTATTCATCATTGCGTAATGTTTATGGCCAGGTCCTTATAAAAATGATATCAATGGTTGATCTCAGATTCTCAGTAAAGGTAAACATATGATATATAAATATATGATAATATATAATAATAATATATGAAAATGTTAATATTATCAATATCATAACATAAAATCTTTAAACCCAACCTGTTATATGTAATAAACATGATTAAAGGAATAAAACATTATCGTTTCAGAAAACATTGGATTATGTGTGAAAAATAATCATAAATCAACCAAGAACCGTAATTTTTTGTCATAATAGTGTTACACCATCATATATATTGAAAATAATCTCTTATATCAAGGTTAACTACCAAGAAAAATAAAATAGTAGATCATGACATATCACATGATTCCCATTGTGGATCTGAATTCACCGATTTGCAATACTAGACATGGAATCCGCAGTTTTCTATAGTATATCAGGGCACACATATTTCTCATAGTTTGATCAATTGCATCGACTAGTATCCCATTGTTATGTCATGAGATATTTATATTTGTGTAATTAATTTGTGGGATATAGTCCTCCAATAAATCATATAAACAAAATCATATATATGTGCACCAAAATATAATAAAATATTTATCATCACATAACTCATGAAAGTAAATTTATTTCATAAACATTACATCAAGGTATTAATACTGGAAAAGGGTGCATTTTTGAAAAACATCATGCCATTACAAAAAACTATACTGATAATGAATATTGATATTATCATTATACCCCTTAACCAATAAATCATAATTATCATCAAGGGATATCATTTAACATATAAATTTATTTTTTAAGATAACACAAAATAAATCATAAGGAAAATGATTTCGATTTTAAAACAAATTTTGTTAATCGATGAAAATATACATGATTTTTTTTAAAATAATCCTATAAATATATAAAATAATAATCATATAATTGAGGTATTATGAAAGTGAGAACACTATCACATTCGATAGAGGTTAAAAAATAACATTCAATCAATTGTATTGTGTAAAAAATCCACAATGTTCTTATTTTGGAAAATTACATAGTCATTCCTTTAAAAATGATTGGTTAAATATATATGGTGGTTGAATACATACAAGATTCGTATCATAATTAAAACAAATCAAGAACATTTTAAGAAAAAATGAATATAGAATATAAATATTCTCCAATGAAGACTCACAAAAAAAATCCCCATTATTAGTGAGATTGTGAAAGTAATCCCTTTTATCTTGTCCCACCTTTTATTATTCATGTTAAAAAATAATGTATAATAAAAATGATTTTATTATAAATTTATTCCATAACATTTTATTAATAATACATTATTTGATATATTTATAAAATCTTATCACGCATTAATTATTAATATATTACTTAAATAAATGTTCTTGGTAGTAACTACTTCTTTTTAATGTATGTTTTTGTTTAGAATTCCATGAGCATATAATTTGACAATAGTCCCATAATATCAAGAGTGTTAATTATTTTATAATGATAATAAATATTAATTTCAATCATATTTATAATCATTAATTAACAATTAATATAGAATAATTATTTGATCTATTCATAGAAAAAATAGGTCATACTTACTCATGAACATTGCATTCATTCTTAGATTGATGGAAAAAATAATTCATCATTAAAATTTGTTATCATATCATATATATAATATATATACAAAAATATTTTTCTTATTAAAATCTATATGATATATAAATTAAAAATTAATATATTCTCATCATGGATATGGTAAAGCATACTAACACATGAGAGACATTATCATCAATCATTAGATTGAGCCATAAGAAGGTATACTTCTATATTGTCATTAAATAAACATAATAATGTTATAAATGTCATATATAAAAATTAAACCATTATAATTCTCATCTATAATATATGGTGATGAAATATTAATTTCATTGATAAGTATGGATGGTAATTCATACCTACTCTTGAGCGATACAATCAAATCATATTTGATGAAAAAAGGGTGTATAATTGTGTTTTCCTAATGATAGTAACATTATAGAGTAATTATTATATTGAATTTATTATTTTAGGATGAATATCACAAATTCAATGTTGTTAATAAAGAGTAAAAAATTAATGTGACTGGTTATATCCATTATCTCATCTCAGAAATGAATCCATTAGATTTCCACTAGAGGGATGTAGATTTGTTCCTTTTGGAAGACAAGAATATATATATTGGGGATGGGAAATTATAGAATAGAATTGGAATGATTATTTTCATGATAAAGGTTAAATGTTTTGTAATTATGTTAGTGAGTAGGTTTCCTTTTATAGTCAACATGAGGGTACATTTTGAATGCCTCGAATGATTAAATTATATAATGGATATTCTAGATCCAAATGACTCTTAATACAAATCTATGGAATAGGGGATGAAATTTTAGACTACAGATTATCTATTTTCTTCTTATTTAAATTTTATATGATTTTTAAATAATTTAATAAAACATTAATCATATAATTTGTCATTATTTTTAATTCTGATATTATTAACTACATTAACATAAAAAATATCAAGAAAAAAAAAATAAAAATAAAAACATTTATTCTATTATATCATAAAAATTTTGTGGAAATCTATAGAATTTCTTGAAGAAATTAAATATCTAAAATTAAATATCTTTTTATATTTTTAATATCATTTATTTTATACAGAGAATTATATTTTTATTTTCAAAATATATTCTATGAGGATAAGATGTTACCAAAAATTTCACGCGGGAAATCAAATTAAAAGGATCAGGTCAAATTTGAAAATCAAAATGGGTACCCAACATAAGGACTTATTTTTCTTGGGCCACCAAAATGTTCTAGAGTATTATGTCTTCTATCCTCCATAATCATATGTTACCCACCATCAATAGTTTTTCCCATGAATTGAATAATTATTCTGTCAGTGTTTTGTATAAATTTAATTTAATAATTTATTCATTAAAATTGAAAAATAAATTAGCCTAATAGAGATAAATATTTTATATTTTAACATAATTTTTATTTTTTAACATATAATCTGGATTACCCAATATTAAAATAGTATAGTCATTAAAAACAAGAGTGTGACATGATTATCATTTTTGATTTAAAATACTATAATGGTCATAATAAAAATAAAATGTCGATAAAATGTCATAAAAACTTACTCTTGATGGTTATTGGAAATAATAACTCATCCAATAGAATTTATTCATGTTTTGGGGTTATTTAAGAGTCCATTCCATTTTATGTTTGACATAAATTACACGATCTTCCATTATTGTGGTAATAAAATTACTTGTGATAATATTCTTAATTTTTAAAAATAAATGTTCTCTCTTAAAATATTTTTTTATCCACTAATTCTAAATATTGATTCCATTTTTCATGATTCAACTATATTTTTTATAATTTAATTAAAAATTAATCCAGGAAAATGCAATGGATAATAGATTTCTATAATTAATTTTTTTTAATCCCAAAAAAGTACACACACCAAAATCATGTTCAAGTATGATTAAAATGTAATTAGTTCTAATATATCTAATTATATAGTACTAAATTTTCATGGATAAATAATTTAAATCATTATGAATTTTTTTAATATAAATAAATATATAGTTGTATAAAAAAGAATATCTCCTTATTCAAAGAAAAATTATGATTTTCAAAAAACTCTAAAAAAATCATGATAATATATTTTTTACATAATGAATTGAATAATTTAATTAATTTTTCCAAATAATTTGTCTTCAAAATTCTGAAATAAATTATAATATCCCCTCATAAGAAAAAATTGGTTTTTAGAGAAAATTAATTTTTGTAGAAAAAATGACATTACGATAAATTGATTGATTATTTATAAAGAATTTATCAATACTTTTATACTAAAAATGAAATTTATATAAATTTAATAATTTACTTAATCGTATTCATCCCACTACATTAATGACAAGGTAATAACTATAACATTAAATTATAATGTTTTAGTAGTGTATCACTATTTGAATAAACATGAAGATGCATAAAAAAATAGTAAATGAAATTAAATTATTTATATTGAATTATATCTTAAAAATATCAAGGTGTAAAAAGGGTCACCTGTGAGTTGGGCCTACCCAAAAATCATAATGAACATGTTATTTTTTATGTTGTGGATTTGAACTCTGAGTAAAATGGATATATTAGTATATAAATTTATTGATAAGTTGACACAATGAAAGGTGAATATATATATATATATATATATTCGTGTAGGATAATGAATTTTGTGTAAAAAGGTTATTGAAATTGAAAGTGTTGTGATCTATTTAATACATGGAAACTTGACAATAAGTAATTTAAATTGATAGAAAATAGATTAATGAGTGAATTGACCATTATGTTTTAAAATGACATGTATGAAATGATTCAACCATGATTACTATTTTTCTTTATTAGCATTCATTCTTGATATGACACAATTATGACCGATTCAATAGGGTGGGATATGATATAATCTTTTTTATTAAAACTATTTATGATTTTTTTGGGTAGGAATACAATAAGTAATTCTTGTTGGTATGTTTAATGGTTAAATTTCCATGATGGAAATATAAATGTTTGTTAACTTTACCAAAGGTTATGATATAAGGGATATGAACCGCATAATAGAATGATTCATTTTCCCAATTGTAAAAGCATTAGATTCATGTAACACTGAGGTAATTGACCATTTGGTCATGATATATTACATGTGAGTTATCCTTGGTAGGAAAATATTACACCAACATGGCTACACATTCATGATGTTGAAGTATCAAACCCTATACGTTGATATATATCCTAGTGTATAACTAGTTTAGGCTTACTCCTGGTGTCAATCCAGATTGTCATTTTTAGTCAATTGATTTTATGTGAAGTTGTTTGTTCAACTAATTACCCAATTTAATCACACTAGGCAATTATCTATATACATAGACTAAATGTTTTATGACATGGTGGGGACAACCTACTATGTCATACTCACACCATGTTATGGAATTTATTACCCTAAAAATATTCATGATTTCATGTATGGGAATGGGAAAGGGACCTTGTTATTCATTATTAATTGCATAATGGGTTTGAGGATGGAGATGGGTTTGTGAATCCAGATCGAGGGTATGAAGTCTTTAATAGATTCAACTTGTACATTAATTTTTGTCAATAATTATGTAATTTAGTAACATTTAATCTCAATATTACAAGATTTTATTAAATTTGGATTGTTTTATTTTCCATTACATTTCTATGGATGCTTGTTTCATTACTTATATATTTTCCAGTATTTCTATTATTCTTTTACTAATTTTTATCATTTCACAACTCTATACCGACAGGAATAGTTTCCCCAATATATTGCATTTTCTATTTCTTTTAGTTTTTAGACTATACCATATAAAGATGCATTGTTGTGGAAACATATCACACGTTAACCATTCCAATGAAGGAGCACCATACCTGGGGCGTTACATTATTTGATTACAATTCGAAATTATATAAACCCATTTTTCAATGGGTTGTCAATAACATGATTAATGATGGATTTAAAATGGAAACTTTGTGTCTTAATGTTAAAGGGTGAGGTCTTTTATCTCCCTCAAATACAATGGATTAGTTTATACATCCCAGTAGATATTAATTTACTATATACATTTTAAATAGAATTCACTAAGGGATCATATTTTTTAGAATCCTACATCACAAATGGGATTTAGTTTGGTGATGTCTAATCCACCATGAAATCCTTTTCTATTATTATTATTCTGTAGAATATTTTAAACATAATTTCCATTTAATGACACATCATTATAAATATTAATAAACTCCATGGATGATGTTTATATTCAAATGTATCTACACTCTTATACCATGGTATATGTTTACTCATCAGAAATTGCACTTATTTATAACATGGAATTAATTAATTACTATACAGTTATATGTTTTTATTAATGATATTTTTCTCCAATACTATGTTTTTCATATTCTTATAATATACCCCTTGTTTATATGTTGACGAGTTTTTTCCCAAATAGAAATTTGAGTTCACTCATTTCATTTAGTTCAATTTCCTGGTTTATGAAAATTACTATAACATATAAGAATTCTAGAAGGGAGTCTTATGTGGCACAATTATGGATTAATATTAATAATTATTTTATAATAAATACCTAATATATCTTCTTCTCAAAAGAATTTATCCTTACATTCTAGGGATAGTGAGTTTATTATGAGATACCGTGTTTATGATTTGAAAATAATGTAAAATACTAATATGGTTGCCTTGGGAAATATCACATGGAATTAAATCATTTTAGTATAGTGTTCATTTTTAATATCTTTACCATGAGTAATGGGTTATGGTTACTCAATATGTATTTGAGACATGATTAATTATTCATGAAGAATTATTTAGTAATTTTTTAGGATTAGTTTTGTTAATTTTTAGAATTTGTATTGGACAAAATTAGTGAAAACCTTATAGATAATTAATTATAGAGGATAAAATCATGAATTTTTTTTAAAATATATAGTGTTAAATTTTTATAAATTTAAGTCCCCCTTTATAATATTTAATTTGGATGTGGTTGTGGAAAATATTAATCTAGGGGTAATATGTAATAACCTATCCATAAACATAACATTTTCACATGACTTTATATTTGAATTAAACTAAATTAATTACCTATGATATATTATGTGTATAGTTTTATATAGATAGATCATAAATTTTATGTAAACCACTAAAAATTTATAAAGTGTGAACTCTTATTCAAATTTTTTCCCATAATATAAAAATTTTAAATTAAATTCATTTAATTTGGATGAATATTATATATGCCTTTCAATATGTCATATTTTTATTCTTACCCATCCCTATAACCTAGGAAATAATTTTGATATCCTAGAATGGGAAGAAAAATATATTATCAATGGATATAAGAAAACAAAGAATTGTTTATCTAGAAATTCTTATAATAATATTTGTTTTTCAAAATAAAATTTAGTATCAAAATAAACAATTTATTTCCCATAAAATGAACCAATCATTAAATAGATTTTCTTAAAACAATTCATTATAAATATTATTGGGAAAAGTGATCTCATTAATTTTTCATTGAAATAATGGATGATTCATTGAATCAATTTCAAAAATTTATGCTTTTCACAATATGAAATAGAAAGTTGTTTTCCTGAAAACTAAACTCCTTGGCATACCTTGTGAATTTATGTGACTTATTTATAATTAATAATAATAATAATAAAAATATATATTTAATTATATGAATAATTTTCTTATCACTATAGCAAATGGAGTTACATTCATGGTAATACATGTGGTAACCATCATTGTTAGACATGTAATAACTATCTTTATTACACTTAGAATAAACAACATGGTTATTGTTTAAAAATAAATATTCCCTAATACATTGGATGGTTATAAATGTCCATTATTACATGTTTTAATAAAAACAACCCATAATCATAAAAAACTTAATAGGAAACAATACATAATCATAGCAGATAAAATCATGTTGTTTTCATAATATTGTTTTCACCCATAAATATAATATTACTAGATTCTAAAATATCTATTCCATTTTAAAATTACATTATTAAAATAACTATAATATTTAGGAGTAGGGGTTTATTTTAAGAAAAAACTTTAAATATATTAATGTAATGAAAAAATTTAAAGGATTATGTGTTGGGGAAAGTCATTGATTCTAAATATGTTAAAATAGAACATTTATTTTATAGATTATAAAGAAAGTAAAAAACTTCCTGTAAAAAGTTTTTTTGAAAATTTAGTCAATAATGTGAAATAAATACGCGTTATATTTTATTATTTCTAGGCCCAAAATTCATAAAATAATTTTAATACTAGTCAATGGATGAGAAATAGTTGTAAAATATATCTTATATCTTTTAAAATGAGGTTTTAATTTTAAGAATCCCTTACAATGAGTACAACTCTTAAAAAATGATTCAATAAAAAAATATCAATATTATGTTTATTATTTTAATTCTTATATATTTTGTAAAATATAATATATCTTTTTTTAATATGATATAATCTGATTCCCAATCAATTATGTTCATTTTTTATGTTTTTATGATATTTGACTCATATATAAAAAATAACATTGGTAAGATAACCCTAGTAATATAGATCATTATGACATTATAAAAATAATAATTATGATTTTATAATTATAATTTTTATACAGAAATTATACTTTTAAGACCAATAATTAAATATGGTTCTAAAAAATAAACAATGTTTTGATCATGGATACAATAGTTCTTACATACTAATGAGTAAAACATTCATTTTTCAATGATCATTATGGAAGGAAAGTAAATATTTTTATATAATTAAATAATGAAAATAATATCATAATTAAATTATTATTTCATTATACACACTTATATATACAATCGATGTGATTTGGTGATGAAAAACTTATCACATTTCTCCTTGGAGGGTATAGTCCACATGTAGGAATGACTGACATTATCATTTTTTACAAATAAGAAAGGTAAGAAATTAAAATGTATATTACATATATATAATTATAAATATATCAAAAATAACATATATGTACATAAAATCCATCATTATAAATATCCATAAGTGGATATGATGGAAAAAATAATTACTTAATCTCGTAATGTTGTTATCGATCGTATATACAAAAAATGGATTTCCTATCCAATTGATGGAAGAGAATATTAATATGTGTTTTTTAATTATGATAGTAAAATCTTCTTATATGCAATATATTATTTTTATTATTCAATAATTGATGAAAAATATTTTAAAAGGGAAGAGAATGATACAAAAAAAATAATATTTATATTTGAACTATACTAATTCTTCAAAAAATTTATTAATTCTTACACCAATAGATTTAATATATTTGTTATATGATCATAAAAAGTAAAGAAGGATACAGGGAGGTATTTCTAGAAGTTATTTTTATATGAAATTTCCCCAAAAAAGTTTCTTTATGTGTGAATAAAAAAAGAATAATTTAACTTTTGTAAGGGATCGTCTGGACACTCATAGAATTTCAATAAATATTTAATTAATATAATTATATTTTGACAAAATAATTGATCCGAATTAATTTATTTATAATCTTGGAAGTGGATATGTTGATAAAATATAATAAAATATTATTTATATTGGTTTAGATGATGTTTTTACATCTTATTTTCACCCATTTTAACCCTTATTTGACATTTACCATGGTATTGAATATTTTACTCTTCATGGGAGAAGAAATATAATCCAAATGGGAGTCGGACCATTAGTGGACTATGGTTAATAATTTAGTAAAATTTCCAATTACATGAATGAATTTTGGATTTTGGTAGTTTGAAACCATTTAATAATAAATTTTTTATTGTAAAATAATATTAATGTGAATTTCGGAACTACTCATTTATGCATTACTTAAAAAAATACAAGGAAGAAATAAAAATTTAATAAAATTAATTCTCATCTATATAGTATTTCATTTTTATATATGAAACATGGAAGCAAATAAATCATTCATATAATATTACATTTAATTTTTTTGAATTCATTGTTTTCATTTATGAATTTATTGACAAAAAACTGTATTTATTAAGCATAGAAATTTAAAGTAATTATTTTAGAACTAATGATAATATTTAAATTAACATGGAAAATGTAAATAATATATATTTAGAATCATTTTTTTTACTGAACATACTTTCTTTTGAATCCCGTGTCAAAAATTTTAATATAACAAAACAAATTGAATGACATTTTTTAATTTTCATTACATTAAAATATCATACATGCCTAAATACTTGTTATATATCATCAAACAGTCATATAAATGATTTTTTGGATAATTATGGATGAAATATAATCTTGTAATAAAATAAATGAATGTGTTTCGGTAAATTTCGTTCCTTATCAGAATATTTTTACCATAAGTTATCTGATTCTACCTTAATCATGGTAATAAAATTTACTATGATTAATATTCATAATGAGTAAAATTAATATGGTTATTTTCACCAATTTTGGACAACCTAATTAGAAATATGGAAGATATTATTTGGTATTAAAAAAATATGAGAACATAATTTTAATTTATACCCCTAAATGAAAATAAAATATTTTTTCCCAGAAAATATCATTTTTTGTAATAATATATTATTAAACCAAATTTAAATATAAAATCAATAAAAACTTAATTAATTTTATTAATAAATACATCAAAAAATTAAAATTTTAAATATTCTCAAAAATATAATTTTATTTTTTAGATTCATCAAAATAACAAAATATATTAATAAGATTAATTATTTTTCACAATTCACAGAAAAATAATAAATTTGGAAATAAAATATAATGAATCACTATAATATAATTTTCTCAAGAAGATTTAAAAACTTATTTATTTTTTTATAAAATAATAATTATAAAACAGATAAATTTATTATAATATCCATCTCCAAAAATAATTTGAAAATAATATTTTAAAGAAAACATATTTTTGAAGGATAAATTTAATTTATTAAATTTCTAGTGATTCATTAAAAATAATTCATAATTAGATCAATATTGAGTAGGAACATTATAATTAATATTTAAATTATTTGTTAATATCCATACATTAATATTTTACATCCAATATTTAGCATCCATGTGGGAATAATAATTTTTCATGGTATATTTAATATCGATGTTGTGTCTCACAATAATGTTAATGTTCATGGGAAAGATAATGACCAAAAACCAATAAACCAAAGATGAATGAATATGACTACTGATTAATTAGAAATGAATGCAATTGGATATTTTTTTCTAGTTAGTTTTCATAGTTTTTAAGAATTCTATTACAATATAGACAAATAATATAATGAAATAATCATATGTCCTATGAATAATTTATCATTTAAAAAAACATCCCCACCAATATAATTTTTTTCACCAAATTAAGATTATTTAAGATGACTTTTTCCAAAATGAATTACCAAAATAAATATGTTATGGATAGCAGAACATTAAAAAGCTAGAAATATATTACTCCCTCTATTTTAAGAGAACCATAAATAAAGTTTCTTTTATAGTATAAGATAATTCCAAAAACAAATAAACCATGATATGAATAAATAAAAAAATTAATATATAAATCCATAATAATATCTACAAATGTTCACAATTGATAATTCAATTAATATATAATCATAAATTCTATAAAAATAATCTATAATAGTATTGATTCTCAATGATTAGAATGATTTTATCCAATAACATCCGAAGAAAATTTTTGAAATTATCTCTAAATAAAATCAATTTCTCTAAATATCTCAAACCAATAATTTACATTCCATAATCATATAATCTCCAAGATATGGGAGTCAATCCAAATAATAACTGAATCACCATAAATCCTTTTGTAATCATATATGATTTCCAAAGATAATTGCATATTTAATCATTATATAAAATTACAAAATTTAATGTTTACCCAAATCATAAAATATTCTCAAAATTGTGAACTTATTATGAAATATATTTAATCTCATAATAACCATGTATCTTTTCAAAAGAATGGTTATATATATGATAAATCATTTTTTTCAAAATAAACTTATTAATAAATACAATGTCATGAAAACCCGAACACCACTTAGGATAGTGGTAGATGCTGCCCCTTTTTGACCCATTAGTTTGGAGTTTAACCCTCATGGTCTTGTAATATACAACGAGTTCCCACCATGTATGTGGGACTTACTTTTTCTAAAAATATAATAACATTATTCATATGAAATTCCAAAAAATATTATGAAAATATTAAAAACGTTCCTAATTCATCATATATCCAAGAAACCAATGAAGAAATTAATACCTTTAAACATTTAACACAAAAACTAAAATGAATTATTCATAAAATAAATATTTACCAAGAAAACATAATGGTAGGATATTACTCAATCCTCCAAAAAATTACAAAATAAAATACCTTTTTTCTAAACCATATGTTATAATTTTACAAAATATATTACATAATATTCTTTAAGTATTTCATGATTCCAATAATATTTAGAATATGTTTTAAAATCATTGATAAGTCCCCACTGCATCATAATTCTTAAAATTCAATATAAAAACATAACTATCAATCAACTTATTTTTAACCATAAACCATGATTTATCATTTTATTCCTTAATACATTAATTCATAAAATTAATGATATGACATATATCAGTTGGATTAATAAAAAATTTACTGAATCAGTTATCATAATTTAATTATAATATAAACAATTATAGCATTAAATTTAAATATTTTGACATTAATTTGTAATATTTACATGACCATTATAGTTCATAATGAAGTCCATATCTCCAAAAAATAAATAGTTATATCCATTGTAATATTTTGCGTACAAAATAATATAGATGAGTAAATAATTCTAAATCAGTATATTCAGATACCATGATCCATTAAATTTTTAGAGATGTAAATTGATTTATAGGTATCATATAGTTACTTACAGCTGATATGGAAGTTAAAAAATATTTCAAATTAAATCAGAAAATATTTTTCTATTACAGTACTTATTAAATAATATGGAAAGAATAATAGTGTCGTGTGAGTTTATTTTCAACCCATAATCATAAAACATTATTAATATTTTGAAAAGAACATTATTATATCATGAAATGAATTATTCTAGGTTAAAATAAAAATTGAAATTTTGATAAAAATAATACAACAAGAAGTTCATTAATTATATAACTATGCAATCCATTAATCCTATGTTTATTATCCTTATAAATGAATCTTCTATAAATTAATACACTTTTCCATGACATTAAAACTATTATTGAAATAATAGATATTAAATTATGATCACAAGCAAACATATTTTCCTATAAAGCATAATATGTTTTAATTATACACTTATAACAACATGTTAGCCGATAATGTTATCTAAACAATTATTATTATACCATCTATAACAACCCATTGTAAAAAATTACATAATCTAGTGAATTAATACTACAATTAACATACATGAATTACATAATATATTTTTAGATTTATATATTTAGACAATTAGATCAAAAAAATTACAAGAAAAAAACATATATTTAAAAGAGGAAACTTTTTTCTGAATTAATATCCTGATAAAATAATACTTTCAAAAACATAACCATTTTATTTAGAAGAGAAAAATTCCTGAATTTCAAATTCACTTCTAATTTTTTCATACCCATACATAAATTCTATGAATTTTATTAAAAATGGGATGATCAAAAAACGATCAGTAATGGAGATAAATAATAATTTAGAAACTTCTTTTCTATAAATACTTATAATAATATACCATATTGATAATATAATTTAGTCTCAAGATAAAGTTGTTATAAACGAATAAATCACATTCTCCCCCCAAATAATTTCATAAAAAATTTCATATGAAATCTCAATGAAAAATATAACTCAATATTTTTTTTCTTAAAATATTTAAAAATTCAGGAATTTTTTTAACAATGTGAGACATTTCAAAATATGAAATATCAAATACATTTCATTAAACATAAAATCCATAGATTTCATTGAAAAATAATAATATTTAAAAAATTATATAAAGTATAATTAAACCATTTATTTAATAGGATGTATATATTTCAAAACACTTATATATATGGAGTGTCCCTAACTAATTAAAATGGAATAAGCATCATGGTTACACATTTAATAACCATCATGACTAAACGTTAAATAATCATCCAAATTATACATAGAATAACCCTCAAAATAATCATTCAAAATTAATCCTAACCAAATGAATATGAGGGGTATCATAGTGTCACTCATCATTGTATTATAATGCAACCACCAATAATCACAAACATTTAAATTATCCATAACATAATTATAACACATAAAAGATAATGGTTTTCAAAATATCCTTTTCAAACATAAGAAAACATTTACCTATATTGAAATATTGATTACAATCTTAAGTCCATTTATCAAAATAAAAATAATATATGGAAATATTTATTTTATTTAAATTAATAATTTTATATAATAATGTATTAAATATTAAAAAAATGGTGGTGATAATGGGAACCGTTTATAATTCCTTATAAGATAAAATAAAAACATAATTTTTTGGATTATAAAGAAAATAAAAAAAATATTGTATAAGAATTTTTTAGAAAACCATACAATTAAATTGAAATAAAATCTCATTTATAATTATTTCATTCTCATTTAAATAGATTTTTAAATAAATTTTAAGAACATGTACATAGAATATAATTATTTGAAACTAAATTGTTATAACAATTGAACTGAGGTTTTATGTTAATGTGTCTCTTGACATGACTATGAATTTTAAAATACATTACTTGTCTAAGTTAATAATAAAATTATGTTACGTATTGAATTTGTGAAGAATTTTTTTAGTTTTATTATTCGTTTTCACCGTGATATAATCACATACCCAATCAATTAGGTTTACTTTAGACCTTTTTTATAATATTCAATAAATATATCCAAATTGAATTCTGTATATTGACTATGGAAAAAAATGTAATTGTTTAATCTTCTACAAAATAATAATAATGTAATATTTTTTATTTTTATAAATCAATTAAAATTTTATAACCAATCAAGGAAGATGGTTATAAAAAATGAACTATGTTATAATCATGGGGAGAGTTGGGTGTCCATATGTTTGCGTAGTGCTTTAAATAATAAATAATCATTATTGATAGAATAAAAAAAAATATTTTATTTTTACAAAATAAATATTATGAAAAAAAATATTATTTAATTTAAAATACTTATATATATTATTTCCGTGATTTGTTGAGTGAAGAAAAAATCACATCACTTCGGGGAGTTGGTAGTCCACATGTGTTCATGAATGACATTATAATTATTTAGTGAACAAAAAGGTATGAAATATAAATATATATTTTCTTTTAAATATGATATATATGTTAGGAATAATATATATATATATAAACTATATTACAACCAGTTGTAAGAGGAGGTGATAGAAAATGTATAAATCAGTTTATGAGGCAGTAGTCCTGGAAACACATGAATGATGGTTTGGATTCCCATTTTATGGGAGAGGAAATGTGAATAGGTTGTCACATAAACATAATACCATATTTTTATATTAAAAATATTGGTTTTGTAAATATATAAATTTTTATATATATTTTATGGAGTTGGAAAAAGAGATAAAACAAAAACAATTAGTTAAGAACTATATATCCACTTTTGAAAAAAACTAAATTTTTACAATAAAATCATTCATATATTTGTTTAGTAATTTTTTTAATGATATTTTTTTGGTGTTTTATTAATAAAGGATTCATAAATTTTGAAAAAAATGTGTGAATTTAAGATCACTTATAAGTGATATGAAAGGTCTCTTTGAATTTCATAAAATTTTATATCAATATAAATTGATTTTCAAATAAAAAAGAATAAAAAATTATTTATTTAAGATATATGATTAGTTTGAGTTGTAATAATACGATCTAATAAAAAATATTCATGTATAGGTGGTGGTTTCACAATTATATTTTTATTTTAACCCCTTTCAAACCCCTTTTGAAAATTGTCGTTGAATTAATAATTTAACACTACATGGGACCTGAAAGTTACTATAAAGGATAATAAAACCATAAATGGATCATTTTTTATATTTAAATCCATATCCAAAAAAAATTTTTGAACATTTTATTTTGTGTGTGTTTCAATTCATTCAGTAAAATTTTATCTATAATAGAATAATGATAATGGAAATTTTTTAACCATTCATTTAATTTAAATTTTAAAACAATATTAGTAAAATAAATTTAAAAAATTATCCATTAAATCATCTATAATATTTTATTTCTTTCAATACAAATTATAACACAATAATTCATTGAAATCATATAATTTCATACAATTTTAAAATAATTTATTTGTTTCCAATTAATTGATTAAATTATGTATATCTCTTGTAGAAGAATTAAGGTTATATTATCACTAAATTATAGAAAACAATTTACATTATAAAAAAAATAATTTATCTTTAAACTTTATATTAATAATCAATCATAAAATCTTTTTATACGTTTTTCAAAAAGATAATGATAATAAAATAAAGATACTAAAATATGTTACTGTACTTTATAGAAAAATATTATAATGATAAAAATCATGATCCTATGATAATAATGTCATATATATATATATTTTATTTTATTTTAGAGTAAGATAAATAATAAAATTAAATTAAAAATATTAGGTTTACATTACTTTCTTTATCATATTATTTTACCCTTTATTAACCTATTTTACTTTAACCTTGGAAAACACATTTACAATGATAACTGTAAATAATGACAAAAAATAACATAAAACTATTCACCAAATATATTCATCATATTTAATAATATAAAGTCCTATTATCCTTATTCAAAATATATAATTTATACTACATAATTTTTAATTAATATTATTAAATGTATAGAAAAATAATTTTTTTCTGAAAATTTACCTTTTAAGTATAAAAATATTTTTATACCGTATTCAATTATTAAATTCATAAATGGAAAAAAATAATCCATTGTCAATAATAATAAAATAATGAACATTTTTAAATAACATAATATTGAATTTTTATTTTTAAATACTTTAAAATAAAATAATGTTTTTAATAAATTCAATATTTTTTTCACAACTCACTAAAATCAATCTAATTAGAAATATGATAAATATTCATTATAAGATAAATTTTTAAATTATTATTTAAATAATAAATCATCTTTTATGAATTCTCATTTCCAAAATAGTCAGTAAATAATTATGTTATCAACTCACAAAATTAAAATATAAATCATTCATGGAGAAAACAAAATTTGGAAGTATAAAATGACTTTTGTTAATATTGAGTGATTATTTACGAAGAACCTTTCAATAAAATTTAATTTATTAGGACTATTGTAAATATTTCAAAATTCATTTATTCATATTCATTACCCAAATATTAACAAAAGGTTATAATAGTCAAATTAAAATAGTATTATTTAATGGTTAGGTTAAGTTCATTATTTCATTTCATTCTTGTTATGAAAATACCTATGTTTAAATCCTTAATCCTACGAAGGTTTTATAACATGTAATCTTAAAAAATGGAAAGGGAAATATGGCTGTCATCTTGAAAACTATATAAATAGGTTTAAAATTTGGAAAAATGATTGTTATAAGTGGAAATATTGACTTGAATGAAAATAATAATTTTCAAATAATTAGGGAATGTGATAGATCTCATTGCTAATAATAATTTTAATGATCTTGATAATGTTAAAAATCCCAAAACCATAAACCAATGAGGTTAAAAAAAAATTCACATCATTATAAATAATGGTTATAAGATATAATTTTTGGTTAAATATATTTTTCATAGTATCAAGAAATTCATTTTCCATATTAAAGATGATAATAAAGAAATATAATTACTTGATATGAATAATTTAATTCTTTAATAAATTTAATCCCCATTATCAACTTTTTCCTAAAATGACGAGTTTTAATAAATAATAATTTATTAATAATGAATAAAAATAAATAGATAACTCATCAAATAATCCGAAAAATTATAAAAATATATTCCTCTAATATTAATACATTAACAAGGACTAAAATTTTAAAAATATGGTATGATAATTCTCAAAAAATAAACATTTATATGATGAAATACAAAATTATTCATTAAATCCAAAATTATAACACATAATGATCGAAATATATCATCCAATAAATAAATATGCTTAATGTTATTAAAATTATTACCAGTTACTATTGATCCCCAATCATTATAATTATTTTATCACCTAATGTTCAAAGATAAATATGACATTTATCTCCAAATAACATCAATCACTATTAATGAATCTTAAAAATATATACATGCACCTATAATATAATCTCTAATATATGGTAACTATTATCATAAATAACCTAAATGATACAAATGATATTCAAAAATCATATATGATTTCCAAAATATAATTCATCCTTTAATACTAAAATAAAATCATATATATTTATGATTAACGTAATCATATGTCTTTCAGAAAATGGAGAAATTATTCCGCAGTAACATGAATAATATGACCACAACAACACTATTCAAAAACAAGGTTTTCTAAATGATAAAATATATGCTCCTAAATATAATATAAATCAGGACATCAATTTGCATATTTTTAGGAATTGGACCCTTATCTCCCTTCAGTTGTGGGTTTATGCCTACTACCATATTAGATGCGATGGTTTTCCCCATATTTGTTAGTTTTCCTTTTTCTAAAACTATACGAATATAATTTGTATAATTTCCCAACAATATGATGATAATACCCAAGAATTACCTTCATCATAAAATGTAATATATACCATATTCTTTATTAATACCATTAAACATATATCTACAATATTTAAGTTAATTATTCCTGAAATAAAATTTTCTCATTTAACTTAAGGGTTACATATTCACCAAATAGTTATTATAAAACCTATGTTTATCCACTTTTTTCTATACAATATGATATGAATTTTGAAAACATGATATATAATAATCATTTTTTATTTTATGATTCTCAAAATATATTAAATATTATATAATTTTATTGATAATACACTACAACTTAGTAATTATTATAACTCCATACATAATCACATCCTTCCTTCACGATTTTTCATAAATAATTAACCATGATTATTTTCATATTGAATAATAATTCATTTCTAAAAAATAAATATATGAATTATTTTCTAATGATTCATAAAAAATATAAACAATATTCACAGATAAAAAATAAGAGATATAATTCGTGCCATAAATTAATATATCGGGATATTCTTTTCTAGTATTGATATACCCTATATCATTCATTGTGGAGTCTACATCTAACAAAAATAAATATTGAGAATCTTCTTGATATTCCCATTTTGAAATGATTTCTATTTTTTTAAATTTTGAAATCAATTTAAAGAGATTTAATAATGCATAAATGTTTTGTTTAAATGAAATTTTGTTCAAATGGTCAAATATTTACATGTTGTTGATTTGGTTGTCAAAAAATTTATCAAAATCCTTTGAAAAAGTTTTTATCATGATTGTGATGTATAAATAATATATAATGAATAATAAGGTTGTAAAATATCATTTTCCCCCCATATTCATTAAAAATGTTTCATTATTTATATGAATATCATTAAAAAAATATTTTAATTCCTGTATATTAAAATTATAATTGTCTTTATTGGTAAAACAATACACATATATGTTCAATAATAAAATATCTTTAAAATCCATTAATCCCAACATTAATATCCTTTAAAATCCATTATCTAAATAATAAAAATACTTATTATTATCATGTGAACACATATGTTATAAGAATTTATACATTATTATCCTAATCTATCACATATTCCCCTGAAATTTATAATATTATTATTTTACTCTTAAAACAAAATGATACAATCTAATGTTATCTAAACATTTTCTTTCATAATAATTGTAATGAACCATCACTAAACATCACATATTCATTTGAAATTATAATAAAATTCATTTCATTGAATTCCCATATATGTTTTAGATTTATTGTTTCAATGAATTCAGTCATAACACTTATATAAAAAAAATAAAAGTCATTTTGGAAACTTATTTTTAGTATTTGATTACACATAAATAAAAAAGTTTTAAAATAATCTTGATTTCATTTAATGAATAATTTTCGTGATTTTTAACAAGGCTTCTTATTTTTTATTAACCATTCTTAATATTTTTGAAAAATAATATAAAATTTTTGGCGAGAATAATATGTTCAATAAGGGATAATAAATTATTTAAAGAAACTGTTAGTACATGAATACTTCTAAAAATAATATTTTTTCCGAAAAATATTTGGGATAAAATTTATCATTTTCATACCAAAAAATTAATCTCCTTTTAAAAAATATTCCCATAAAAATATTCATAATAAATGTTAATGGAAGATATTCAATAAAATGTTTCTTTAAAATAATGAATAATAAATGAGAAATTTTTCGGAATGATATAGTTTTATCCATTAGAAGTTGGAAATACTTTTCATTAAAAATAAATTCATTATTGTACCTTATAAAATCATAATATTTCAATAAAAAAATAGAATCCATAAAAACATATAATGTTAACATGAACCATAATTTACATGTCCCTGTATATTTGGAGAAACCCTCACAATTACATATTTAGTGAAAATCAAGGATACACTTGAAAAAACAATCATAGTTACAATTTGAATAAACATTATGGTAATACCTGGAATAACCCTCACAGTCAACATGAAATCATAAACATTAATAAATGAATTTGTGGGATATCATTGACTCATCCATTCTTTGTTTATAATGGAACCATCTATCATAATAAACAACTACCTGGAACCAGAACATAATAATAACACATACAATCTTATATATTTTAAAATATTGTTTTTACCCGTAATAAAATATTTTTCATATTGAAATATCTATTACTTTTTAAAACCAATTTAAAAAGAACCAAAACATAGGGAAGAATTTTTTTCATTGTAGAAAACATATAATCTTATAATGGAATCTTGAACTCCAATAATGGTTGTGGTGAACGGAAAATCCATTGATATCGCATAAATTAAAAAATGACATTTCATTTTTTATTTAAAAGCAATGTCCAAATGTCCCATTTTTTGATTAAATTTTAAAAAAATTAATAAATTGAAATAAAATATCCCATAAAATTATTTAATGGACATATTAATACATTAATAAATTAATTTTAAGAACATGGAAATGAATTAAAAATATTTTCAAAATAAATATATATTATATTTAAAATGAAGTTTTAATAAAATGTTTCCCTAACTATGAGTCTCAGACATCATTTAAAATTATTATCATCATAAATAAACTAATTAAAATAATGGTTTATTTTTTAATAGAATTTTTGAAATTTATTATTCCTTATTTCCATGATATAATTACATAATCAATAAACTATGATTATGTTAGGTGTTTTTATGATATGTGAACCATATAACCAAAATTACATAGGAAGGTTGACTGTCATCCAATATATCATTATTCCATCATCACCAAAATAGTAATCTTGAAATATATTTAATTCTTATACATAAAATATTCACAATGTTATAATCATTGGGATGGTTGACCATACACACATTTTCATTATCAGTTAATTGAAATGCAAGAAAATGATATTTTATAATCTAATAATTATAGATATTTAATAAATAACATATATATTTGTATATATATAGTAATTCGATCATTAGACCCACCATTATGATGAGGTCTATGGTAGAGTATATGGAAATAGTTTATACCACAAACAAAATAATATCTCAGTATATGAATGATATTTATGCTATTATTTCATCACAATTGAAGAATATTGGAATAAGCTAGAAAAAATATACAAAACGAAAACACTTGGTAAAAAACCATACGTTTAATTTAGAAAACCAATACAGTATTACTGTAAAAGTATTCATGGATTTGTTTCATGATAAAAATTTCCTATATAAAATGTGTATGGAAATTTTGAAGGTATTTTTTTACGTATTTGGTGAAAAATGTTTCATTTTTGTCTGCATAAAATTGAAGAATGGGTTTCCTTTTATAAAATAAGGGTGGTGCACTCTAGAAATTTTGTACAATTTTAAATTAATATAAATTAATATTCACATTCAAAAGGATAAAAACTAATATATTTAGAATATTGAATGACTATGGTTTACTAACCTATCATCAAATATAATCTAGATTGGTGTATGAGTTGCACTCATTCTTATCTTTTTTAACCCATTTTAAGCCAATCCTATCAATTACCTATGTATTAATGATTTTAAAACAAATGTGTCGGGAAATATACTAAAGAAGGATAATTGGGACTTAAATGGACCAAAGTTGATATTTCCATCTATATATTAATAAAATTCCATAAAATAGTATTATTATGTGTGTTATATATAATTTATTAAAATTTTATTTATTTATAATAAAAGTAATGTCAATTTTACAACTATTCATTTATTTTGAATTTTTAACCTATTATAAAATAATGGATGTATAACATAAGGCATTAATACATATCTCATATTTCATTTTATGTATAAAAGGCAAGGAATAATGTAATTCATTGAAAAAAATATTTACCTTTTTAAAATAATTTAATTTATTTTTCTATTAATTGAATATATATGGTATTAGTGTATCATATTAATTTTTGGTAATTATTTAATAATTAAAAAATATGTTTAAATTTCTATGGTGGATAAAAATAATTTATATTTAAAATCAATATTTATAAATGGAAATTCATTCATTATATACATATGTGAAAAGTTAAATCTTTATAAAATAATGACAATGTAATTATTTAACATTCCATTACATAAAATATTATAACGGTCAAAATCATGTCCATATGATAAAAATGGTCATATATTAGAATTTTTAATGATTCTGGATGAAATATTCTCATCCATTAAATATAATGAAAGTGTTAGGGTTACATTCTTGTCGGTATTACTTTATTTTTACCCATCATTAATCCATTTTACTTTTACCATGGTAAAAGATTTTCCTATGACTATAATTCATAATTACAATAAATGAATGAGATATATATATATATAATTATAATCTCATGATTAGAAATATTCAAAATATTTTTTATGTTGCAAAACAAAGAATTGGAAGAATTTAATTTCATATTTAACATGGAAAATGTTGTGACAAACAATTTTTCTTAAAAAATAATTTTTTATCAAAATTATCGAAGTATATTATATATCTAATTCACAATTGAATTTTAATTTCTGTATAATTTAAAATAATATATAGTCCTCAATAAAAATCAATAATTTTTTCTATTCATTATAAAATCAATCTTTTTGTGAAAATATCAAAAAACCACTCTAGGGGACTTTTGAAGTGATCTATTAAAAAATTATATCATTTTTCTAAAAATTAAAATTTCCAAAATAAATTTTAATTCATTATATTGGATATTTAGAAAAATTAAAAAAAATATTTTATTAATGAAAACATATTTTTGAAGCATAAAACAAAATTACTAAATATGTAGTGATTATTTATTATGAATTTGTCAATACATATGTATTTTTAGGGACCTTTGATCATTTTTTATAAAGTATTTAATAATATTCATACCTAGAATTTTACGACATGGTTATAATGGTCATATTAAAGTGACAACACATCTTAGTTTTTTTATGCTCAGTTTTTCATGTCATATACATTTGCAGACACAATGTAAATTTTTTAAATCTGAGGGAGTTACATAATCAATGAGAATAATGAATTTTGAGAATGATATCAATATTCACATGATGCATTAAGAGTGGGACAATGACTATACACCTGAGTAGATACGCCTGTGGGATTTGTTTTTGTTAATAAAATTATATTTATGATCAATATGAATTGATTTATTATGATAAAGAATTAGGTCATGATGTTTGAAATATCTCAACCTAAAGAATCCTATAATTAATTAGGAGTGATATTTCTTGAACATAAGACTAGCATAATAATTTTAAAGAGTATGTAATTTCATGGTTGAATTTTTCATGTGACAATTTATTATGATAGTCTTATGATGTCATTTTTTTACAACATATCTAAACTCATTTTGTTTTTAGTAATGGTTGAGTCCTAATGGTGAAATGTTAAAAATGGTTTTCATGGTCTAGGAGGAGATTATCTCAATGGAAAACTCATGTGATAATAGTCATAGTGTGATATAATTTGGTTATGAAATAACGATTCCATTAATTATTATTAATAAGATCTAATTAATAGATTTGTAAAAATAAAAAATAAGAGATTAATCGGGTTTCATGGATATTTAAGTGATGAAGATGATGAAGGATATAATATTTAAATTTTATAATTTTAACAATATTTGATGTTGAACAAATGGTATTCTATTTTAGGACTTGGAATATTCATTGATTGTGGTAAAGGATGTAGTGGATCAACCAGTATTTATTTAACTATGAAGAAATATGATAGTATGATATTGGTAAAATATGTGTTCACATTTCTTACGTAATATATTAAGATATAAACTATACATAAAATTATATGTACATCTATGTCTATATATTAGATATCTGTAAAAAAAATTAGAAAGTTATAATAAAATTACACATGATAAATTTATTTAAGTGGGGTGAATATAAAACGCCAATGTTTTAGTATTAATTTTTCCTGAATTTAAATACAGTATTGCATATCATATTTAAAACAAAATAAAAAATAGAAACATTAATAAAATGAAATTATTAAATATAACCAATATATTATAGTTTATAAATTAGAGTTTATCAATTAAAGTATAAAAAATATAAAAACTATGTAAAATAGTATATTAATCCTTAAGTCATTTCTTTTATATAATAAATAAATTTCATTATATATTTATGAGTTCTTGTAGTAAATTAATCATATCAAACAATGACCACTATTTTGTTAAATTAAAATTATTTTTAGAAATTCATATATCAAAATTATTCAAGGATGAATTTCATCAAATTTTAAAAATTGGTGATTATTATTTTCATTATAAAAAATATTACTTATACAAAAACCAAAATGTTAATGACCATATGAAGAATTAAGTATAAATTTAAACATTATAAAACATTTTTCTGGAATAAAAATTTATTTATGTAGATAAATTATTTATTTATTGTAATTTTTTTATTTTAAAATAAAAATTTTCATCATTAGGAAAATTTGGAAAAAAAATTCTCTATTGAATATATGTTTTCGTCAATAAATTTAAATTAATTTTGTATAGGATAAATTCTGGTCTATATTTATTTAATATAAAAATAAATCTTTATTGGTTAATAAAAAATAAATTAAGTTCATTAATGTAAATATAATATAATATTTTATTAGAGACATTATAGTTATAATAAAAAAACGACCTTTTACAAAATATGGGTTTTATAGATTATATACTCTAATAATAAAATAATATTTTATCAGTATTAGAAATTGTATCTAAGAAAATTTATTTATTTTTTAATAATTAGTTAAAAATTATGTAAAAAGAACCATATTATTTTTTTGACATTAAAATTAAATTATATAGTTCAATAATTAGTTACCATGGTAAAACCAAACACTGTAAAGGTGAAAAATATACAGTTAAAATACATAAAAAACTTAATAAAATGTTTTAAAATTTATATATTTGGATTTATAGTATATAAAAAAATAACCAATATATTATTCTATATTACTGGTTCTATATGACCATGGAATAATGAAATTACATTTATTGTTATAAAATGTAACTTATCTCACTTATAAAAAAATTCCCCAGTAGAAGTCTTTACCTAAAACCAATATAATCATTGATTTATCCAAACCCCTTCCAAAAAGACTCCATAATATCCCTATATACAAACTATATGTTTTAGTCTTCTTGATATACCACCTCCAAAATAATTAATTATTTTTTCAATGGAGCACTTCGAAGGAGTGAGGTAAAATTCTCAATTACTCCATTTTATTTCCCATTACAATTTTTTCTTTATTACCTCCTACAAATATAATATTACCATATATCTTTAATTATATATATATATTAGGTATATATACATGTTATTATATTTATAGTAAAAATAATTTCTACCCTCCTACCAACAATTAAAAAAAGGAAATTTTCATTTTTCTTAAATGCAAACTACAATCTCCATAGGTGGCATGACTAATTATTTATAAACACTATAAATGGATTCTCTATGGGGGTATTAAATAAATAAATATATTATTTAAAAAAATTTCTAAATCCACAAATTATAAAAAAAAATCATACCTCTATTATGTTCTATGAAAATGAATAGGCCACTCATGCATACATTTGAATACCACTACCATATAAGTGATGTATTTTATTTCACATCTCAAATATTCTTATTTAAATTTTTTTCCAAATATTATTAATTAAAGTAAAAAATTATAATTAATATCATTAAGCTTATGAAATAATGGTAATATTCTAAATATTAAATTTCTTAACCATGCTCACTCATAGATTATAATTTCTTCTTTTTTGGGTCACATTAAACACGTAAATTAACAATGCAATCAATTTTCATCAAGGATGAATATATAAATTTATGTAATTTGTTTATTAATATATAATTATAAAATATTTTGTGTTTATGTTGTATAAAAATCCATATAGATACTATAATTTTGATAATTTTACTACACTTTTATTTTAATTTTTTTATCAAAAAATATACCCACTATATTTATTATGATGAATCATAAACAATATTACATTGAAATTAAATAATAATAATAATATTCCTTATAAAATATATTTTATAGTACATATAATTATTATAGGTGATGAAATTTGAATATATTTACAATAATGACAATGCCTTTTAGAATCTTATACAAAATAATCTATCGAAACTAATAACATTTGATTCTAAATGTATTATATATATTAATAATATATTTTTAAGAAATGACTATAAACTAACTTTATATAAGGTTATAGTTTTGGATAATTCATTAATTTTATATTTAATAGTGCAATTTTTACTATATATTAGGTTTGATCATATTCAGCTTAGTGGGATTAATGAAATTGATGTATCATCTAAAATTTAATTTTTCTGAGTCATTTTTTTATGAAAATAATTACACATGAATATTTTGTTTCATTCCTTTTAGATATATAATTTGAAAAATTATATTATTTTAAGGTTATTTTATGGTCAATTCATATCTTTCACAATCTAGTGGGGTTATTTAATAAATTTATTATGACATATGGTGTTTTTGAAATAACATATTTTCTTGAGTCATAATGGTTCTACTATGAATATGGTTTTAAAATATGAATTTTCTTAAATACTATGATGGTATTATAAATTATTTATGCATTCTATTACGATTAATTAAATTCATTAATGTCATTGTTCATAAAATTTAATGTCGTCAATAACAATTACCATCCTCTCAAAATAATTTCTTTTCCTTCCATATTAATATTTAGAATTATTAATAGTCTTATAATTCGTTATTTTAAATATAAATATTTTTTTATTTATGATTAACAATTAATTTATCGTTAACTATTTCAAAATCATATATTTATGCCACAACCTGTCCATTAGGGCCCGTGATGTGCCTACCCCAAACCCACCTACAATAGGCCATGGGTTGGAGACTAGCTCCAGAAAGGTGTATCCCTAAAATAGGAAGGTGTTTCTTTTAAACCTGTAACAACACACCGTCTACGAACAGAATAAGATGAAACAATAATGTAAAAAAATCGTAGTAAAATTGCTTACTTAATGTTATGTGGCTAAAATACAAGCCCAAATGAAAGGTTACAACAACAATAGAAAAAAAGAAAACAACTCCTCAGATCACCCTCCAAGGATCCTACCTGATGGGGTAGGTACATCTCATCTCTGCAGCTCTCCACATCAACTGTCACTGCCTTGTACCGCCTGATCCTTTCTCCTAAATTCTCAACCGAGTTTCTCATCGTCTACCGAAGACAAAACCAGGTTTGTGATAATCCTGTGCAACGGTGACTATTTCAATACACATTATGGACCCCGAGACTGCTGAAAGACGCTAATAAATCCCCAAAAGAAAAACTACAATGTATGATCTCAATCACAAAGAAAAAAGAAAAATGCTCAGTTGAAACCATGTATGTGTTAACTATATATGTACATGTTATTATTTGTAATGATAGATCATATTATTGTATCAAGGGTTCCCCTACTGATTAAAATAGGATAGATCGGTGTTGATCCACATAGGAAAACTAAATGTTGATTAACACATGATTTCTAGGTGTCTATCCACACCAGATCTCTAGGTGTTGATCCACACAGGGTCACTAGGTGTTGATCCAGACTGGATTGCATGGTCTTGATCCACACATAATCACATGGAGATGATCCACATAGGTTCACTAGGTGATTATTCACACAAGATCTCTAGGTAGTGATCCAGTCATGATAGCTAGGTTGTGATCCAAATAGGATCACTATTCATTTTTCACATCTCTACAAGCCACTAGATTCCCTACACCGGCTGCACATGAGTTACATAGTATCCTCTCTTAGAGATACCAGTAATGTATCAACTACAATGACATCCAAAAAAATAGTAACCCAAAGTACCATCTTTTAGTATGGGGTCCAACGTGATAGATGACATGTCAATCAGACGCATGGTCTGTGAGTTATAGGCATTTTAGTGTCGAGGGCCCACTTTCGCAATTGGCTCAAAGAGTTGTTTTACTCTTTATGTATTGGTGCCACGTAGTACCGTCTGGCTTTCTGTGGGACCCGAGTTGAGCGGGTCCCCCCATCCATCCTCATGTATTCGATGTCGGTGAATCCACTTGTGGTGTGGGGCGACATGCCACCAATGCACCAACACAGCTGATCGATAGTTGACCCCCCTCCCACTGGTCTGCCGAAGGCACTATGTGGTGTCGTACCTTCCGCGGCCAGCGAGCATCGATCGTCGCCTTCACCAGTTGGCACCGTTAAACTAGTGTCTGGAAAGAAATTATTCTGCAGGGTTTTGACGACACAACTATGCTCCTTATTCACTAAAATCTATGCCTTCGAGCCTCCTGGATTTCCGTCATTGCTACGTGCCTCTCATTTTCATAGTTCCTTCAAGATGATAAATCCACCACGAAGAATGCAATGAATAAACAAGATATGTAGGGTCTAGTCCTTATTAATTTTTCATGCTCTCTCCACATTATCATGATAAAATAGGTGAGATAAATTCGACTTCAAACAAGTAGAATTAATATGGTAAACCCCATTGATTGAATCAAGAAAAAACCGCTTTCCTCGAGAATAATTGGAGGTTTTGTAGTTGTGGCTAGAGAAGAGTCCTCATTGGATGATCTAACCACCATTTCTTGATCATAAATTATTACTGGACAAGCATCAATCCTCTATCAGTGGAATATTCAACATTATATTTCCAAAGGTTCTTCCCAGTCATGTCCATAACCCGAGCTGAAGCTCCATATAAAAATATGGGGAGGATGAGTAACTCAATGAATGAATTAATGACGTTCATTAATGAGTTTTTAATTAATTAACATCATAATTTCAAATGTTTTGGTTAAAAAACTGAATATTCAATCCACTAAACGGCTTGAAAACCCATTGGCCCAACCACATCCTCTCAAAAGGAAGACAGATAATAAGATAGCATTATTTATGTATTTTTTATGTCAAAAAACTGTTATTTCACCCAACCAATTGTGGTCGATGTTATTCTTCCCTTAAACGAATCATGTAACAACATATTCAACAGTTCCCTCATATTTTAAATCCGTTCACCGATTCAAAATATAGAAAATTCCACCCACGTGTTTACTCAACGTACCTTAAAAATGATCAAAGATACATTCTTGGCACACCAGGTTACATAATCAAGTGATGTCAATTTTCACAGACTCATAGTAATCCTGAATAATTTTAAACTTAAAATTATATCTAAATTATGGGTCTTTACATTCTCCCCAAATTAGGGATTTTCGTCCCCAAATAGTACAAAAAACAAGGGTAATAAATGGGGGTACTGAAAACATATTGGAGCCTCTTACTCGCATGTTCTCTCCTGGAGGTTCTTGTTCTTCCATCATACTCACAAAAGTGAAAGAAACAACCCATTAAAGACCCACTCCTTTTTATCCTCTATCTCCATAGGAAACTCCGCAAACGTCGCCCCATCATTGATGTCCAGCTTGACCTAATTGATAGCAAGCAATAGATCATGGGACCACCTCTTCAGCTATGAAACAAGGAAGAAATTATGTAGAAGGTGCATATTTTGGGGGAAGAGATAGATGGTATTCCCCCTCTCCAACTCTGTTGAGGATTTGGAATGGTTTTATGATCCTCGGAGATAGCTTGTCGCCCTGGCCAAACCTCCCTAATCCTCATCGAGTGACACATGTAGGATGACATGGTCGCATTCCTCAAACACCAAGGGTCTCCATCTCCTTTCAAAATATGTCTTCATCCTGCTATGTAAAGACTTCATCCACACCTTGATGATCTGCACCTTCTCAATGTTAGCATGTACCAACTCTGGACCCATAAGTGTTGACTCCCATGGTCTGTCTTGCATAGAGATGATATGAATGGTCACCCATACATGGACTCAAATAGATCCATGAAGATGGTTGAGTGGTAAATCTTGTTGTATTCCACATCCACTAGTGGAAGGTGGTTCTTCCAACTGTAGAAAAAATCAAGGACACCAGCAGCAAGCATGTACTCATGTGTTTGTATAGTCCGCTGCATTTGACCATCTATCAAAGGAAGAAAGGTGGTGCTCAAGTGTAGATGAGTCTAGAATGCCTCCTAAAACCCCTTCAACATTTGGGATGTAGAAAATGTGTCACAATCTAAGATGAAAGTCAGTGGCACCTAGTAATTCCATACAATCTACTACACATAGAGGTGTTGAAATCTCTCTTTTGATCACTAGTGTTAGATGGGTAGGATGTGGGCCGACTTGGTGAGTTATTCAACGACCACACAGATGGAATTGTGTCCCACATATGTTAGTGTTTTCTCCATCATGAATTCAATGGATATACCATCCAACTTCAACTATGGTAACTCAGGTAGCTTTTCTAAGAATGTTGTTACCTAATGTTGGGCTTCAATTGGTTACAAGTGTGGCCATGAGATAAAATCTTTTATGATTCCTCCATCATCCCTAGCCACTAATACTGATGCTAGTGGTCCGGGTACAACTTCTACATAGTAGGATTTACTGCCTAAGAGGATGTATGGAAATCTCTCATCACCACCTCACATAAAATCAATTGTACCATTGTGAGTCCTCTGAAGAGGATGATGTGCTCCCCATCATCCGAAAATCTGTTAGTAACCTAACTTGAGGATATTCTAGAACATTGGGCCACATAGTTATTGTACCCACGTTGGGCCTCCAGACACACTGAATAAGTGGGGGTGTTACATCCATTGACTAAAGGTGAGATAGTCCATCACTATATATGAAGGATAACTGCAACGCAGCTAGATAATTTTTCGCCTCACACAACAACTACAAACCAGAACTCTTGCTGAGTGTGTCTCCTACTATATTCCACGTCCAGGGAGTGTATACTATCACAAAGTCATAGTCCTAAAGGATCACTAGCCATCATCTCTACCTCGGGTTCAGTTCCTTCTATGAAAAGATATATCAGATACTCTCATGAACTTTGTAGACTATAAAAAGTTCTCTCATCAAGTAGTTCCAACACCTCTTCTTCCCAAAGAGCCCAGATGCTAACCATAGGTGATGGTTTGTGTAGTTATTCTCATGATGTCTAAATAGTTGTAACTTATAGGTGATAATTTCTCTCTCCCGAATCATGAAACAACCTATTATGGTCTCTAATGTGTCATATTAGACTACAGACACAATGCCTTCTTCTGGTATCCTCAAGATAGGGGCACTCGTCAGTCTCTGTCTCAGCTCTAGAAAATTCCACTTTCATCTCTACGTCCACACGAATGGTTATCCGTTCATTGTAAATGGTGACAAGGGTGTCACAACCCTCGAAAAGGAGGGTTCTACTATCAGGTAGAACCCAACCAATCCCATGAAACTTCACACCTAATTCACAATACTGGTTGGATCACAAGATGGTATTGTGCCTATCGTCACTGTATCAACTGCAACAACTGCCTCTATATAATGTCACCAAGGAAGTAGACTTCCTATATCATCATCTGTATCTTCCTGAGAATTACATTATTTTTGTTCTATCAGAGTGTATCTAGAAATATAAGTAGGTATGTGAGATAAACCTCCTCTGATGGCATGTATTTAATGATTTCATCAATGAACACCATCACGAATCAATCGAGGTATATGTAGAAGATATAGTTCATGATCCCCATGAATACTACAAGATCATTAGTCAAACCGATGGGAATCATCATGAACAAGTAATGGTCATAACACCATCTGAAGGCTATCTTCGCTATGTCCTCAAACTCTACCATGAGCTGGTGATATAATGATCTGAGTTCTATCATCAAAAACCATCATGCTCCCTTTATCTGGACGAAGTGATCATCAATCCTCATGAGGGGATAATTGTTTGTCACAGTCACCTGGTTAATGAATCTATAATCCTCAAAAAGAATTAGACACCAATCTCCCTTCACGGTGATGAAAATTAGGGATCCTCTTGGAGAAAAAATGGGCCTTATGAACCCCTTTCTTTACAAGTCCTCCAACTGTACCTGCAACTCACGATGCTCTGCAGGGGATATATGATATGATGGCATAGATATCTGTTTCATCCCTTGGTATAGGTCAATGTAGAAATCAACATCTCTATGAGGATATAGTCCCAAATCCACATCCAAAAATACATAATCATACTTGTCCAACACTACAAGAAAACTCAGAAAACTCACATCAATTGCTCTGAGGGTAAGTAAATCCAATTGATGATATGATACACCCTCCTTTGAGAGATTGTATCATGTGATTCAAAGGTTCTCTTCCCAATGGTGAAGGGAAACATGATCCCATCCTCATGTCCATAACCAACAGTTCACCAAAAATAGTTGATCTATGTATGGATTGTGGATAGCTAGTCCATACCCAAGATGATGGTGTTAGGCCTCGATGCTACTACTAGAAGATTCCAACTAAAGATCTTTACTTTTATTGTGATATGATACCATCTTCACTAGTTTGAAATAATTGATTCTTCTTCGTAGATGTCTCTAATCTTATGTATTGAGACAATGGCTCCGTCAGAATCTATAAGCTCTAAATGAGTGTAATGGGAAATAAATGTGTGAAATACACCAATTTCTATAAAAACAACATCTTGGGTGGAATAAATAGAGATCGTACCATTTATAATATCTGGAGAATTTTGGTTGTAGGACTCTACCGCATGATGATGTGCACACCCATGTACACCGACTCCTTGTGATTGGGGTGGACCACCTGGGGGTGGTGGTGGTGGATCCTCAAACCGTCCTACACCCCATGCGGAAAGAACATCTCATTTTCCACGTATTCCTCCCTTCTGATCCCCTCATAGGAACCTTTGTCACATTATTAGCGGTCCCTCGGTCATCTGGTGATATTCTTTTCATGGATTCAGACAGCCACGATCAATGTGTCAGTGTCTACCGCAAAGAGTAACAGGCTTCAATCCTGAGAATACTACCTCTCTCTAACGAGCTCTGCACCTCTGACACTGAGTCATGGGGTCATACACTAGAAGTTTATTCCCACTTGGACCTCTTTATCATCTTTCTACTGCCGATTGTAGATGGATCATCTTTTTATTGTCGTGTGATGTCTCTCACCGTCAGTGCCTGTGCCACTAAAATGCTCTCAATCCATTATGCTCTTTCAAGTACTCCAGCATGCATTGGGATATTGAGTGATACCATCGATGCTCTGATCTCCCATTAGAGACCCTGGCCAATCGTCTAGAACCCATGGAATATGTGTCATACTATGTCAGTGGTGTAGCATGAGAGGTCACTGAATCTCTCCAAGTACTAGGCCACTAATAGGCCGCACTACTGGGCGAGTTGTCTATGTGGCGACATCTTGAAAAGAAACAGGTTCTACATATTGAATAAGTTATACCAGGTGAGCTGACTCTAATGATACTAAAAGTAAAATTTTTCCAAAACACCCTCAATTAGTGATTTCTTAAACCATTTCAGTAATCAGAATTCATGTTTCGGGTGTATGGATATGTCGGTTGTCATACCAACACTAGACTCATAGAACCGAGATCCACAGTCAAAAAATTTAACAATATTTATCCCTAGGAAGGTTCAGAGTTCTAGTTATTCAGTAGAACCGACTCCTCTAATACAGTATTGTCACAACCCATCCCTCGAGGCCCATGTCATGGCTACGCTAATCACACCTTCCATAAGCCAGGAGTTTGCGACTTGCATCAGAAAGTAATATACCTATAATGAGATGGCATTTCCTTTAAACCTATTCAAACACGCATTCTATGAACAAAACATGATGCAACCACAATGTAAAACACAAACAGTAAATGTTTGCACTGAATTTGAAGGGTATGGAATAAATGATCAACTAGAATGATACAAAAACAAAAAAAATAGGAAAACAATTACTTAGATCATCCTCCATGGATCCTACTTAAAGGGGTAGGTACAACCCGACTATTCACCTCTCCACATCAATTGTCACCACCATGTACTGCATTTTCCATGATTCTAATGACTCAGCTGAGTTTCTCATCATCTGAACAGAAACAACAAATTACAGGTGAATCCCGTGCAGGGGTGAGTATAATAATAAAATGCATGGAACCTGAGTCCATGAAAGGTAACTCATAATTCTACAAAGAATCAACTTAATCCAAGATCTCGATAACATAGAAAAAAGAAAAAGGCTCGGGTAAAAACATGTATAACATAAGAATAGATGTACAAGTGATTAGTCCTAATGATAAATCATATTATTCTATAATGTGTTAAACTACTGATCAACACAGGATGACTCGGTGCAGAACCACATATGATCGTTAGGTACTGATCCACCCCTGATCGCTAGGTGGTAATCCACTGAGGATCACTGGGTGCTGATCCACATAGGATAGCTCAGTGAAAATACATATAGGATCTCTAGGTGATGATCCACATGAAAACTCTAGCTACTGATCCACACAGGATTACAATTCATTTGTCACGTCTCATCCCACCACTAGATTCCCCTCACCAGATGTGCTTGAGTTCCATAGTATATGATCTGAGATACTGTTCATTTTTCAATTGCCACAATGTACCAATATGGAGTAATCCAAAGGGCCACCTTGTCGTATGGGATCTAAGGAAACAGTAGGTGGGCCACTTGGATGCTCAGTCTATGAGTTATAGGAATTTTCGTGTGGAGGCCCATGTTAGATTTAGGTTTGATATATCCCAGTAACACTCTAACATTCTCTAAAACATAGTTGGAGTATCCAAAATGGGCCATCATGTTCCAAGGATTCCATAGTCGTAGACAGTTCATCAAATGGACATCTGGTTTGTGAGATATGACCTTTTTAAGAGTATGTGGTCTGAAATGGGTCTGGGTACATTCCAAACTAGCTTGGGCCAACCCGACTAGGTTTAGGTCAACCTAACCCAGTCCTGGTCTGACCCAGCCTGACCCAAACTTGCCCTGACCAAACCAGTAGGGCTGCAGAATGGCACGACCTGAATCGGTTGGGCCGCAGCATGCTCGGCCGGACCCTAACCAGCTGGGATATGCCACAGTTGGCTCAGCCCGCAAGGTAGCGGACCGGCTGGGCCCACTGGGCACCAGACTGTCCTAGCCCGTTGAATGGCACGAACTACATGATGGATCACATGGACCCTCTATCCTGAAGGGATCAATGATTCGTTCGACTCTTTAGATGTAAGTGCCAAGTGGTGTCTCCAGACTATATGTGGGGCCCATATGAAGTGTGTCCCTTCATCTTCCACTGCGGAATTGATGACCTGTCCTCAACCTGTGGTGTGTGATGAAATAACACCCATGAACCAATGTGGCCCACTGGGAGCCAGCCACCCCATCGGTCCGCCAAAGCACTCTTTAGAAACTCCCACTTATGTAGCCTGCAGGCGCCGGCTACCGACTTCACCTTCTGACACAAATCGTTGGCGCTTCATCCTCGGGGCTCTGATGATGCTACGAAGATCTGTTTTTACTCACGTTTACAACATTGGTCCACCCAAAATGTCTTCGTCACTGTGTGCCTCTACTTTTCTGGGATCCTTCAAGATAAAAAATCCCCCCCCAAAGAACACAACGATTAATGAAGCGGCGGACGGTCTGAGCCTTGTTTGTTTGACCCATGCCCACCACGTTAATTTTATAACACATGTGAGATCAATTATCCATAAAACAATTTAATTAATTAGGAAAATACTAGTAGAATTTATCCAAAAAAACCCCCATACCTCGAGAATCGTTGGATGAGTTGCAGTTGTGGCGGGAGAAGATTCCTTGTTGGATGAGGTCACTGACATTCGTCGATCCCAGATCATGGAAATCCAATATCTATACTATGTCTCTGGAAGATGACACAATACATCATCCGAGCTTCAACATAATCATATCCATAATTCGTGCCCATGCACCATTTAAAAAGAGGGGTAGGATGATTAAACCATCAAATGAATTAATGTGGTTCATTAATGTGTTTTTAATTAATGAACCTGTTAATTCACAATGGTGTAGTTACGTAACTGAATATTTGATCCATTAAATCACTTAAAAATCATCGATACCATGTATTCCGCACAACAATAGGATAGATAACAAAATATCATTTCATTATGTTATTTTATTGTTTCTTTAAATGTATCAAAAACTAACTTTTTCACCCGACCAACTACCTTCCCAGTTAAGAATCACTTAATCGAATCCATGCACTATAGATTCAATGGTGCCCACTAATTTTTAATCTGAAAACTTGTTCAAAATATAAAAAACATTGCATATGGATTTTCCGAACGTGCCTTAAAAAAGATCATAAATACATTCTTGGAACACTTGGCCTCAGAATCATGCGCCATCAATTTTTGCAGACACGTAATAATCTATCATAATTTTTTAAAAAAATATTCTATTTAAATTCCAAGACATTATAATTTTTCACCCTCATTATAATGTGGATTTTATTAAAGTGTTATTAAAATTATTAAATATTACACCACACTCATGTTCTTGTTTTTTTATTCCACTCTAAATTTAATTTGAAATCCCAATTTTTTTAGTGGTACGTTATTTGGAATTCAATTAAATTTACTTTTAAAATTATTTTCTAGAAACCATATTTTAAATTAATTATTAATGTGATTATTAATTTTTTTCCCTTTACACAAATGCTATCATGTGTTTTATAAAATCATGTTTCCAAGTTTCAATTATCTTTTACATCATTAAAAGAATAATCTCCTAAAGATTTTCATTTTAATAATCACCATATAAATGATTCCGTAAATTTTTATTTTTAAATTTAATGTTGGTAAATTATCTATGATATGATGGAGATTATATGAATCCATTTTTATTTCGAGCGGTTCTTTATGACATAATGAATTAGTATTCTGAAATTGATTAAAAATGTATCGATATTGATGGGAGTGGTCTTATATCACAGTCCAATTAAATTGTTAATGTTCCATATCTAATGAGACACTAATGGGTCATTGTTTTTTTGAATCCAAAGTCAATAATGGAATAATTTATTAAATAAGATATTTCTACTCAAATCATGGATTTATTGACAAATTATATAGTTACACATAATTTTTAATATGATATTTCTCCAGAAATCATGTTTTCAAATATTATTATGATCTAACCCCTTGATGTCATGTTTATGAGTTTTTACTTATTAGGCATTTTATCTAGATAGTTTCTTGTTATATTCATTCCATGAGTTTTCTTGATATGTATAACTTAATAGATGTCTATAAACAATTTTAGTGTGGATCTAGTATATAGAAATATTCACCATTGTTGTAAAAAATTCTTATGTCGAAATTATTCAATTACAAAAAACACTCCATTATTTAGAATCATATTTTTAATGTTTATGATATTGAAATGATCTACATGAAATTATATTGGGTAAAAATAATTGGTTTTAAATACTATATGTCAAGTATGAGTTTTAGCACTGATCATGGAAGTGTAGGTCTAGAGAACCTGAAGGCCCCTTGATGGCATGTTCACATGATCTACTAAGAGAGGATCCCAATTTTAATTCCAAGGACCATTGTGATATGTGATGCAATTTAGATTTTCCTATGTACCATTGAGAGAGGTTATAGAGCTGAGATGTGTGAGGGGGTTCAAAATAGGGTAACAAAATGGTCATTTCCTTATGATCATAGGGAGTTTATACCAACATGCACAATGTCATAGAGATAGAATTTATCACAAACTACCAAGATGGGTTTCCAGTATTCTAAAGACCAGATATGATATACGGTTCCCAGGATAGGCTTTATATTTTCTAAAGAACCAGATATTCCATGATTTTTTTTAATTATTTTGGAATTTTACGATTCCACGAAAATTGATGGAGTGTGATTTCATGGCCCAGAGTGCCTGTAATAAATTCCTGAACTTTTTTTCGGGTACGTTCAGTAAATGCACGAGCGGGATTTCATTCCTTCTAAATCGGAGCTCGGAATTGACATATGAGGGCACCACTGAACATGCATCACCTATATTTTCTTAAAGAGACCTTTTCCATGATCATAGTGGGTCGAGGGGGGAATATAGTTTGTGAGTTTTTTATGGAAACATGAATAAAATTAAATAAACATTTATTTTATTTTATTTTTTGTTGAAACCTCCCATGTGGATGGTCTAAAGGTGGGGACCACCTGGACTAAAAAATCCCACACATATGTTATGGTGGTCGGGACCATTGAGATTAAACTCCCCATTTTGGATTAAGAGTTGGGGACCACCCCGACCCCTTTAATGAGAGAAAACCTCTCAACTCCACTACTTTAAGTTTTGAAAACACCATTCATTAATTGGGCCAATTAATACTGCCATCGTGGTACAATTAAATGATCCAATTAATTTTTCCAACATGTGAACATAATTAAAAAATTAATTTATTTATATTATAACCTCTTGTTTTTGGGGGATTTTTTTTGGAAAAGATGTTCCTTGGTGGTTGAAAGATATCTGATGAAGAATGCAAAAAATGAATTCTCTTCGGAAATCATGGACGAGGATGACGTATGATCTTGAAATCGAAGCGTGGTTTCAGAAGTGACAATCGTTTGCACCCTCTTCAGAATCATAATATTTTTTCTCACACTAACATCAACGAACAATTTAGGTAGCGGTTTAATTATATGTGATCACCGATTTCTATGTTCATCCCTTATAAACAAATAATGCAGATGAACTCGATATCTAGTTGATCGATGGATGATTTATTTTTTCATGATTTGTAATAATTATTGAAGGGTGTTATAGTGTTTGATTTTCATCATTCATGATTTTTATTGAGCCCCTTGCAACTACTCTAACACAGAGGGAGTGGAAAAAACAAACATGCCTTAACCCTCTATCGTTCTTATTTGAATGACATGTTATTCGCAATGAAGGAGGATGGAAACCCACAATGGTGTGGCATGAGAATTGTATTCGGCACCACCATCAGCCGCAGCAAAGGTGACATCGCAACGGAACTGCCCCGTAGCCTCACACCGCTCGGGGCCTCTGGCCACCCCATGGCCTCCCCCCGCTCAATGGCCCCCTCCAACCCGTGGCTTCTGCCACCCCGCTGCCTCACGCCATCCGCGACATCGCGATGCTTGTGGCCTTTGCCACAACACGGCCTCCACCACCCCATGAACTTGCATAGCCCCCATGTTCCTGCAACCATCGTGCCACCCTCGCAGCATCCATGCCACCCTCACGGTCCACTATGATCTTGCACCGCCCTCACGGTCCGGTGCCCCCGTGCCACAACCTGGGCCACAACACTTGCCATTTCCGGCCAGGTTGGTCTGACAGGGTAGGTCCCAACCCAGGCCAACTTTGACCCATTTACGCTCTTTTGGCCATAACATTGCCAACAAACGTATATTTCAGAAACTGTCAATGGTGGGGAAAACAGTGGAGAGAGAAGGTCCCAATGGTATACCCCAAATAATATTTGGATATAGTTGGGATACAGTTGGGTTGGATCATGCACGAACCCAACCAGGCCCTCATGATTAAAAGGCTAATAACATATTGACCAGGCATCTGATTGATACATAGTTTGTTCCATTGAGACCCTTATGACATGGAATTCCATTAGGATACTTCTTCATGGGACATCATGGTAGTTGGATTATTGACCAGTGTCTTGATAAGCTGACTCTCTAGCTTATGAGAATTCACAGTGCGGGAACCCTGTAGTTCGCTGTGACTTGATAAAAAGATCGTTTGTGGGTCTGTGATTGAGGGTTATACATGGAATCTATCTAGGATTCCATGCTGGAATACTCATGGATCTTATGTGGGTCACCAACTAGAGATCCAATTTTGGTCAACACCTAGCGATCATGTGTGTGTCTGCACTGAGCATTCATGTGTGGGTCTGTAGTGAGCAATCTTTTGTGGGTTTGCACCGAGCGATCCTGTGTCAGTCAACACTGCGAGATCTTGTGTTTGTCAGCACCTACCGATCATGTGTGGGTGGGCACTAAGCGATCATGTGTGGGTCCTCATCGATATATCCTATGTGGGTCTGCATTGAGTTATCCGGTGTGGGTCAGCACCGAGCGATCATGTGTGGGTCAGCACCATGATATCATATGTGGGTCTAATGATGTACTGATGATGTACTACGATCCTATGTGGGTCTGATGATTATTTAGGATCCTTCATGGGTCTGAATCTTAATAGAGTAAGATGATTCAATTGTTACATCTTATCATATAATCTAATGTTCCTAATAAATACCTAGTGAGGGATGAGTTAGTGCCTTTTTGGTATTCTTCTTTTTGGTGTTCTGCATGGTACATACATTCATGGTGATACTTCATTTTTGGATCAGTTGAGCATTGGGATTTTGTGTTGGACTCTATGTATCCTCATGATTGAGATGATTATATAGGACAATATAGGTATATGTATGGGCATATACCTAGGTAGTACTGTCAGAAGATGTTATTATTCTTTGTTTATTCTTTGTGGATTTTTTGAGACCATGAGGGTCTCGGGGTCCTTACTGACTATCATTATACTCACCCCTGCATGGGATATTCCTACACCTCATTGCGTTTTGTGGAGATGGCCGATAGTGCTGACTGAAGATGAGAGTACCAGGACTAGAGGTTTCTCAGAGGTGTACCTTAGATGAGTCAGACCATAGAGATGATCGTTCCAGAGCTGCTCCAACCCTTCAGGTGGGATCCTTGGCGGGTGATCATATGATCTGTTCAAGTTTACATGTACTTTCAGTTTCTTGTACATTTTAGTTTGGATTGTATTCTGGTCCCCTTTTTACTATTTTACTCCCATTTTTACTATATAGTTTGCATGAGTTGTTATCTTACTGTGTTCTTGGTTACATGTGTTTATAATTTATAGCGTCAATGCCACCCCACTTTTAGGGAATACACCTTTTGTGCTAGTAGCCAACCCCGACCCTATAGAAGGGGGGCTTCAGGGAGTCATTGTGTGGACCATAGGAGTTGGGTCATGAAAAATTGGTATCATAGGAGTTTTTCTACAATAAAAAATTGGACTATGATATTTTAAGCGGAAAGAGTCTTAAGTGTATTGATTGTGGTTTTCAGTTTAGGGAATCAATTGTTGGTGTAGCGGCTGACGTATCCATACACCAGGACCCTGAGTTCTGATTTCTGACTCAGTGGATGAAAATGCTGATTGCATGTGTGTTTTGATGAGTTTTCTTTGTGATATATTTGATTCAGCTAAGCAGGTATAACTTATTTACTAGGGCTCACCTATTCATTATTAGGATGTCGCTGCATAGACAACCATCTTAGATTCCTGAGAGAGTACACGATAATGGCCCACCGAGTGATGAGGCTCTGGTACATGGCTCTCTCAATATGTTGGCACCTTTGGGTGGTGTACCATTAGCACCAAAACCTGTTGGGAAGTAGTTACCTCCTACTGCACTGGTAGATATTTCATGCCAACTGAGCATGTTGCACATGTTCTAGCAGGAGATGCCTCTGAGGTTTCGAGGCAAGACAGATTCCCACATAGTTGAAGGCTGTCTAGATGCAATTATTAGAGTTTTTCACCTAGTTGAAACACGAGTATAGTAGATGGTGATCATAGATACTAGTATTTTTCAGTGAGTGACCATTAGGATGGTCCACATTGTGATGAAGCATTGGTACATGGGTTGTTTCCCAAGATGGTAACATTGGGTAGTGTTCCAGCTATATCATTTCCCATTGGTTAGCAGTTAAAAATGGTGGTATCGGTAGAGGAAACATATAGGATTAGTGAATTACATGTGTTTCAGCATCAGATACCCCTCACGTTCCAAGGAGAGCCCAACATACATGAGACTATGGACTTCCTTAAAGAGGTTTCTGAGAGATCCCTAAATATTCTATTGCTTCATCAGGATGACATGTCGGTAGGTGAGTATTCATCGAGGCATACCAAACATTCTTGTTATTCGATGAATATGATACGATCAGTGTTTAGGGCTCAGAAATCCGAGAAAGGTGTGTTTAAGGACATTTGAGCCAACACATTTCCTCTATGAATTCCTTCATATGTTAGGGTTATATAGAGAACCTTTGTGGTTGATGGTTATTGGGTAGAGTGGAAGCGTCCAGTGAATGATAAATGTGGATATTCAAAAAACAGGTTCCAGTCTGAGAGACGTGGGCATGTAAAATTTTTCATGTATAATAAGTTTTAGCGAGAGAAAAAATTGCAGGGCAGCAGACATGGAAGCAGATCTAGGAGAGCAGCATGAGGTGGTGTACTTTTTGACATGATACAACCACCCCACTTTTATTGGACCCCACTAGGCTGATGGAGTTGGAGGATAGGGGAAAGGAGTAGCTAAATGCGGTCAAGGAGTGTGACCCAAGGGCTCTAGGAATGAATTGAGGTACTGACATTTTCTTCTAATAGATGTATTATAAATAGACATATCTACCAATCATTCCTTCATTCCAGGAATCATGTTGATGACCTACAATTTCGGGTTATTCCGTTGACTTGAACCTCACGTATAGAGATTATTTTTGGAGGAGACTCTATAATCACACTTATGCTGATTGTGGGATATGACCCTTGAGGTGAGAGTTTTGGTTGGAACCTTGGGGTGGTAGAGTCAAAGATTTAAGAGGTTTGATTGGGTATGGATTGGGCATCCAAATTTCATACTCAGATTGGCTGTATTAGGAAAAAATTTGTGGTTTATCTACAATAATGGAATGGGGTATTCCTTGGTCGGAAAAAAAAGGGATCCCGGGAAAAACAAGTCAAACTCATTATTAGGATGGTTCAGTCAATCACTCCTGAGTTTTCCAGACATACCCTCATGGCAGTAGGAGTTTTGTTTTTTCAGTTCCAAACATGAGTGGAAGAGCATGGGGATATCTTTTCAAAATATGTTTCACGGATAATGTACCTGTAGAGAGATGGAATATCCGGTTTGGATAGATACTACCCGATATTTTTTCAAAATTTCTCCAGAGTTTCTGAACCGTTATCAGTGTTTATAAAGATCATTAAAGCCTTCTTGAGGTCAGAGAGATGCCAGAGGAGTTTTCAGGATTTGCAGCAAAGGCTGAATAGTTCCCCCATCTTGAGGCTTCTAGAGAAGGGTGAAGGGTACGTAGACTACTGCGATGCATCAGGGAATAGACTCGAATGAGTTTTGATTCATGAGAGAGCGTTGATCGCATATGGTTCTCAATAGATAAGACAACATGATCATAACATCCATACCCTTGACCTGGAGATAGTAGTAGTGGTCTTATCATGTAAGATATAAAAACATTACATGATGGGAGAATGTTTTACAGTTTTCTTAGAACAGAATAGTCTCCGGTATATCATCTCACATAAGGAATAGAACCATAGAAAGTGGTCTTGGCTTGAGTTACTCTAGGACAATGATTTTGAGATAGTATATACTCAAGGGATGGGAAAGTTGTAGAAAATTCACTCAACATGAGGTCTGATATATAACTACTTGGTGATCCAATAGAGTAGCTTCCTGCTCTGCAGATATCCATTGTGGATCGGGATGGAGTTGTTTCTCTTCAGTCTCTTATAGTCAATCACCCACATCTTCAGCAAATCAGGGAGGCACAGGGTGGGGATGCTGACTGTGATGCACAACGTGATCAGATATCCAGAGGGATGGCCCCTTATGCCTTTTTAAAAGGTGGTTATCATGTCATCCTCTTTAAAGGACATACCATGGTACCAGTGTCACTTAAGGAGGATGATATGTGACAGTTCTACCCATCCCCTCTAGCGGTAATTCCATTAGTCATGAATAGCTACTAGGATCTACGATGAAAACAATGGTGGCCCAGAATGGAGAAAGTAGTCAAGGATTTTGCCTCTCAGTGACTCACTTATCATCAAGTGAAGTTTGAGCATCAGGTGCCAACAGTCTTGGTTTATCCTTTAGAGTATCTAGAGTGGAAGTGGGACGTGATATCCATGTACATCGGGATTGGACATCCACGTACATCCAGAGGTCATGATTCTATATGAGTGATCATCGAACGACTAACCAAGTCGGCCCACTTCCTTCCGATAAGAAAGTATGGTTCAATAGAGAGATTGGTAAACCTCTATGTTCAAAAGATTGTGCAGATACATTGAGTACTCTTGATGATTGTCTCTGATCATGATGCATGCTTTACTTCCCTACTATGGAAGGGGTTACATAAGGGTTTTGGGATGCATATTCTTTTGAGAACTGACTTACTTCCTCAGACGAATGATTAGACTGAGTGGAACATTCAGACCCTCGAGAACAAGATACGGTAATGGGTCCTCTTTTTTGGTCACAGATGGGAGGATCACATGCATTTGGTAGATTTTTCATACAAAAACAGCTATCACTCAACCATTGGGATGGAAAATTTTTAGGCGTGGTACGAAAGACCATTCAGATCACCTTTGTGATGGATTGTCCTATGGGAGTCGGCAGTAGTGGGACCAAAGATAGCACGGGCTACTACAGAGAAAGTGCAGATAATCCAGGAGCATATGAAGACTGCACAGAGCATGCATAAGTCTTAAGATGATTGGAGAAAGAGACCTATGGAGTTCGAAGATGGATACTATGTTTTTCTATGGGTCTCACCCCGACATGGTTATCGAAGATTTAGTCGAGGAAGGATGTTATCTCAGAGAATCATTAGACCCTTTCATGTCCTCAGTATAGTTGGAAAGGTGGATTACTGCCTTGTACATTCACCTCAGTTGCACCATGTGCACGATGTCTTCCATGTATCCTACCTAAGTAGATATATTCATGACTCATCTCAAATCATTGACTATGGAGATATGGAGGACGATGATAGAGAGAAATTTACAGAGGTTCCTGTAGAGATTGAGGGTTGACAACGGCGGGTCCTTCTTGGGTGGTCAATACCTCTCATGTGAATTCACTTGCTACATAGGAACCACATTGAGAGATCATGGGAGCATGATGCTTAGATATATATTTAGTACCCCCACTTGTTTCCCATGTTTTTTGATGTGGATTAAGGGGAATTAAAGTCCAAATGTGTGGAGAATATAATGACACATAAATTCCATGTAATTATTTTTAATTATATTTGAATTTTACCTGTCCGTAAAAATTGATGGTGCATGCTTCCGAGCCCCGGAGTGCCTAAAATGTATTTCTGAACTTTATTTATGGTAAGTTTAGTAAACATGAGAGCGAGTTTTCGTATCTTCTAAACTGGTGCTCAGAATTTAAATCCGAGGCACTATTGAACTCACAGTGCTAGTATTTTCATAATGAGACCATCGCCACGATCGTAGTGGGTCGAATGTAAAAGAGAGTTTTTTGGGTTTCAATGGAAAAAAATAAACATTAGTTTTAATTTTTTATTTCAATCCTCTAATGAGGATGTTTTTATATTGGGGACCACCTGAACTAAAACCCCCCACATGTATTTTATTGAGGTGGGGACCACTGAATCTAAAACCCTCCATTTTTTATGTAGAGGCGGGGACCACCAGAACCCATTTAATGAGAGAAAACCTCTCAACTCCCATACTTTATTTTTTACCAACACCACTCATTAATTGGGATATTTAATTTTGAAAATGTGGTACAATTAAATGAGCCAGTTAATTATGACAATGTTCTAACATAAGTAATCTGTTTAATTTAATTATATTCGCACCAAATTGTTTGGGATGATTTTTGGTTGGAAAAGAAGTTTTGTGGTGGGAGAAAGATCTCCAATGAAGAACTCCATCGAAGAAAATTCTTTGGAAAATAAGGAAGATGACGACATACGATCCTGACATCGTAGCATGGTTTCTGAGTCGACAATATTTGGAACCCTCTTTGCCTAGTCGACTTCATTCTTATACCAATGTCAACAAGCTATCGAGGTAGGTGTTCAATTATTTTTGATCATCAATTTCCATTTTCATCCCTTCTAAACAAGGAATGTGGTTCAACTTGTTAACTATTTGATCTGTGGATGATTTATCTTTGTAGGATTGTGGATAATTATTCTTGGTTGTTGTAGAGTTTGACATTCTTTATTCATGATTTTGTTGAGCCACTTTCTACTGCTATATTGTAGATGGTGCGGGCAAAAAAACAAATGGCCTGACTCCTCCACAATTTTTCTTTGAATGGTTTGTTCTTTACGATAGAGGTGGATGGAAACAAAAATTTTTATGGAATGAGAACGGAAACTAGCAGGATTGTAGGCCATGACGAATGCGACGTCGCAATGACGCCATCTGACAGCCTCTGCCGCCCATGGCCTTCGCTGCCCCATGGCCTCCCCCACACACTCGCGGCCACCAGAACCTCACGACCTCACATCGTATGGGACCTCACGCCGCCCCCAACCTATGCCACCATGTGGACTCTGACGCCCTATAGTCTCGCACAGTACATGGACTTGCGCTGCCGATGGCCTCACACCACCTGTGGCCACACACCATCAGCGGTATTCACCACCCCACGGCCTCATGCCGCACTCGCATCCATGCGGCCAGTGCGCCACCCTCATGGCCGCAGAGCCTCTGCACCACCCTCGCCCCCCCCCCCCACGCAACCTCGAACCACCCTCGCGGTCTCACGGCCCCCGCACCGCATCGCTGGCCGCCGCCAAGGCCAGGCCACCCAACACGGGTCAGGCCGAACCCAGCAGGCCAGGTCGACGGAACAAGGTCAAGTCAGCTCAGGCCAGGTCGGGCCGGGTTGGTCCGACTCTGTTGGACCCGACATGGGCTAACTTCGACCCATTTAATCTCATTTCACCTTAACATTGGCACAGGTCGTCCATTTGAAAACCCTTAAATGGATCTATAACCCATGGAATAAGACAATTCCATTACTATACCCCACATTAGACTTGGATAATGATGGGATAAGATCCTGATGGATCATGCACAAATATATCTGGGCCCTCGGGACTAAAAGTATAATAAAATACAAACCGGGCATCTGATTGTCGTATCGTCTATTACGTTGAGACCCCTTTTCTATGGCGGTCCATTGGGATACTACATTGTGGGACATTGTGGCTATTAGAGTATTGGACAACGTCTTGGGTATCAGAATCTCCCGGAGACAAGCAAGCTTAGTGCCGAGAACCCTATAGCTGGCTATGACATTAGAAAGAGATCCTTCGTGGGTCAGTGATAGAGTGTCCACCATTGAACCACTATAGGATTCCCTGTGGGGCACTAGCGGATATTGTGTATGTCAACATCGAGCGAACTTGTGTGGGTCAGCACCTTGCGATCCTGTGTGGGTCTGCACAGAGCGATCCAGTGTTGGTTTCCATAGAGCTATATAGTGTGGGTCAGCACTGAGCGATCCTGTGTTGGTAAGCACTGAGCGATCATGTGTGGATTTTCACATTGAAATCCATTGGTTGTCCGCACCAGGCGATCCAGTGCGGGTCACCATAGAGTGATTCTATGTGGGTCAGCACGAGCGGTCTTGTTTGGGTCAGCACCGAGCGATCAAGTGTGGGTCAGCACTAAGAGAACTTATGTGTTTCTCAAGAAATACTGACGATTTACTACAATCCATTGTGGGACTAATGATGGATTAGGATCCTTCGTGGGTCATCCTCTTAGTAGAGTAAAATGATTCAATAGTTACATATAATCAACCCTGCTACTGTACTTATGAAAATCATAGTGTGAGTTGAGTCCATAAATTTGTGATATTATTCTGTGTGGCGAACCTGTGATGTACTTACCTTCATGGTGATCCATCCTTTTTGGAAAAGTTTAGGATTGGGATTTTTTATTTGGACTCTCTATTTCATCATGATTGAGATGGGTATACTAAATAGCATAGAATATTTGTATGGGAATATACTAAAGGTGGGATTTTTTTCAATTTATTGATTTGTGGTTTATACTTTGTAGATTTTGTGAGACAATGAGGCTCTCAGGGTACCTACTGAGTATTTTTATAGTCACCCCTGCATGGGATATTCCCACACCTCATTGTGTTTGATGTAGATTATGAACAACACTGACTTTGGAAAAGAGTACCAGGACTGGAGGTAGCTCAGAGGAAGACCTTAGACGAGGAATACTAAAATGACAATCGTTCGAGTGTTGTAACTACCCTTCAGGTAGGATCCTTGGAGAGTGATCACAGTAGCTGTTACAGATTACTTGTACTTTCAGTTTCGTGTACTTTCTAGTTGGGCTTGTATTCTCACCCATTTATGTTTACTGTAGTCTCCATTTTACTATACAGTTTTCTTGATTTCATATCTTATTGTGTGCATTGTTACGTGTGTTTAAAGGTTTAATTTTAATATATGAACATTCACAAAGAGATCATGACTATTGTTCCCCAAGGATTAGCCACTTGATAAAAAGAGTGTGTGAGACTTGTAAAAACTATAGGGATATGTATGTTCATTCTCATACTATATCTCGTCATCTTATCATTTAATTAGAGATTAAGTGATACTAAATAATGGTGAGAAAATTGTTGTACGTGTTTTAGATTTAGTAACCACTAAATCACACTATAACATCCAAAATTTAACTACAAAAATGTCCCATATTTTTATATTAGAAATCAATACATTTCACAAATACATAATAGATGACAATAATGGTTTAGTGTATTTGGATTCTAGTTACACAGTTTTCTTATTTCATTAATGATTCTCATTATTTCCTATAAATATCTTCACACATTGTTATCTTCATAGAAAAATCATACTTAAACCATTCATCATATCCATAGGAAAGGAAACATAAGAAAGGGGAATCTCAAATATTTAGTAAGGTAAAAATAGTATATATCATTTGATGATCATATTAAATAATAAGATAAAAATAAGGGTACAAGAATTGGAATATAACTTAAAATGTTCATGGAAAACATATCATAGATCATAAACTCAATCCATGGCATAAAACACTATCATTTCGAAACACATGAACTATAAGAGTGATAAAGGATAAAAAATTAACGTTAAACCATATGTTCATGTCATATATGTGTGGAAATATCATAAGTATATAAAATATTTCAAATTTATCTTTTATAATTGACATAAAAAAATCAAAATGGATCATTAATAGACACATGTTTCTCATTTTATAATGGTCTAGGTGACATATCCCATTTATTATAGTGAAACAAACAGATAATCCTTCTTACCATAGAACATCATGAACATTTCCTTGTATTCCATCATCATATCATGCTATATAAAACATTACCAAAGGAATTATACAGATATATAGGTACCACAAATAAAATAAATAATACCATTCATATGTTTTCCAAATGATTATAATACTGTAATTTTATCAAAACCCATTAAAAATGGGTAACATAATAATTTCCTTTAAGAAAAACCTTTACAAATGAAATAGGAATATTAATAAACTCATTGATTCATCATAGAAGAACAAATGGATCTGAGAAGAATTTCATAAAAAACTCATCACAATAACCTAAAAAATAAATCATCCAAATAATAGACAAAGGTGGTACCATTAACCATATTCGTTGTAAATCATAAGTAACCCCAAAACATTTTGTTGCTAATGAATAAAAATTCCATAAAATACCATTATAACCATATTGTGTAAACTATACATTCCACATTTAAAAGTATATTTAATAAAAGTTCCCAATATTTTTTACAAAAAAAATTATTGAATATAATATTTTATGATATTAATGGATGGTTTAAAACATTGAGATGTATTGACGACATGAAATTATCCTCACTCTACACACATTAAAACAAAGATCACTTTCGAAAATATGGTAAAATATAAAATGTAATTCATTGAAAAATAACACGAATAATCCCAAAATATACTTAATTTTAGTAACTAAATTCTCTAAAATTTTCAGAAAGTTTTATTATTATTTTATCACCAAATGAAATAAAAATAAAATTTTATATAAAATTATTTTTAATGAATATAATGAATTTAAAAAAAATTAATTACTTTATTATAAATATATATTAATTATATACCAACATTATATTTAAATTTTGAAATGTGATTATTCCAATTAATACTTAAAAATTTAACAGGTTGGTTTTAATAATAATTTTTAAATATGAAAATTAATATTATATCAGTTTTATTCTAAAACATGTTGTTACATCTCACAGTTTCTATCGATGAAATTAAATTTATTTATGAGGGGAAAAATTTAAAACTTATACTATCACATTAATCACCTGTTAAAATGAATTTCTCACTAAAAATTCATAACCCTAATATAAAAAAGTTGAATTATATACCTCATAATATCCTTAGATTCACACATAGCTTCTAAAAATTGGCTATTTAACAAAAAAACATTAACTAGGTGAGTGTTCATTACACAGAAATTTCACTCTATGATCCATAATATCAATAAGTAGTTCCTCATAATGATATCATGTTCCAAAGGTGAAACATCTATGTTTAGTACATGTAATGAATAATGTATGTAATTCTTCAAGAGAGATAGAATCAAACATCATCGACATGATATATGTTCAACGGATGTCCAACTTGATATATTGTATTCCCAATATGGTAAAAATTTTAAAATTAACCAATGTACATAAGAATTAGTTTTATGTTATTTTAGAATCTAAATACATCCATCCAAAGAGAAATTTTTAGATGAACCTAATCACTAATAATAAAATCCAGATCACATCATATTTTTCAGAATAAAGTTTCTACATATGTCTTGCTATCATTATGTTTTATATAATCAATATATACATATATATAATCTCATAAGATTTATCAGATACCCATATATTTAATTCTCCAAATTATTTCAAAAAAATTGATTTCAACTGTTCTTCTCATAGTGAGCATTACAAGGTCAAATCATAATGACCATGTGAAAGCCATTGTTTTATGAAATATTTACCATAGAAAGATAATTTTTAAAAACAAAATTTAAATCCATATAAAAATATTTCAACATATTTTATATGGTATTAATTATAATTTCATACCATCCATTTGTTTGGGGATGATACATTGTGTTGAAACATAACATTGTTTTTATTTATTATAGAAGGCCTCACAATATATTCAAGGTAATCCTCAAATATAATTCTAATACAATATAATGTGGTATTCCATGAAAAATGACCACATTCATAACATATTTTTTGTAAATATGACCCATAGATATGTCTCCTATGAGAGAGATTTTGTGTTCTGACATTATAAGGAAATTGACTAAAACTCGTATTGCATTATTCAATTTATATTTTTTGGGGGATTCAGATAAAAAAAACCATGGATATGTTTTCCAATTTCTATTCTAGTGTTGGTAATGGTTTTCACATCCCCTAAAATGTTTTTCTAATAGAATTATCATTTTTTGACAAAAAATGGTATATTATCTTCGATTTCATTCTTCATGCCAACCCATAAGAAATATTTCACGAAATCTATAATCATATTTATACATCCATGATGAATGCAGAATGATGAACAAATATTCAATTCTAATAAATCATTAAGATATGAAAATGATGGATCAAATAAATAGTACCATAACATCACCATTCTGTTGAAATCCAGGAATAACGGATGAAAACTTTTCTCCTTTTTCATCTATATATGTCCTATTATTCCACTTTTATCCTCCCATGGATAGATGTTTGAAAAAATAATTAGAGTGATTTGATTTCAAACCACATTTAATGATTTCAAGATCAATTAATTGTAAATCCAATAATATATTATCTTTTTTGATCATCATCCTTGGTAATATAACATAATAATTTTCACTAAAGCAATATTCTATGTTGATCTCCTTCCTAGGAAGATAATTTATTGAGTATTATTAATCTTTTTCAAGGTCCTACTATTTTTTATGGCACAAAATAAACACTTTCATTGTGAATATATAATTTTAACTCTTAGGATAAATTTACATACCAAATATTTCTCCAAATTCATAATTTATGGATATCGTTATTGAAAAAAATATCATAGCTATCTCCAAATCATAAGGTAAGTAATTTTAATCATGATTCATCAATATTAATGAGTCTTAAGCTATCACCATTTATTTTTTAAATTCAATAGTTATCTCTATGATAAATTATATATTAAAAAAAGACAATTATTCTTTATATGTCATATAAAAAATATAACATACTAACAAATACATCCCATTAGATAATGGTCATCATTTCACTCTTACCGCCATTCAGTTAGGGGTAATGCCTTGTGGCCTTGGCAGATGTTACAACATTTACATTTTACTAAATCATTATTAATATAATTACTATAAAATTATTGAAAATAATCTGAATATCTATAATCATAATTTCTCATATAAATCCTAAATTCATTCAATACCATTAATATTATAAAAACAAAATTGTTCCTTAAAGAATACATCGCGTCATTCCTTAGAGTCCCATATACATTGTTCAATTATTAATTATACCTTAATTTCATTAACCATAGTAGAATATGAAACTGTAGACCCCCAAAATGGGTTTATAGGACTTTTAACTAATGCTAACACTTAAACACATATTCCATGATCATATATAGCACATTAAATTTTATCATAAATGGACACATATATCATTCTGATGATAAAGAAATACTTATATATGTTAGGATTCATAAAAAGTAAATACCATAGGTAAAAATATAAAAAAATAATTCTTGAATACCATTATCAAGAAACATCCATCATTTTAAGTATATAATTTTAATGTAATAGTACAATCATTATTCATTAGATTTACCATTAATTTAGGGCATTGAATCATATTGTTTACATGTTAACTATAGATAATAGATCGAAATCCATTTTAATTATTTTAATTATGAACAAAATTTACACAATGAAAACATCTTCCCATACATTTGAGATCGACTTGTACCTGATTATTCTCACTATGTGGACATTTAGAAATCCCAATATTCCATCCATTGTGTTCATTACAATAAAAAATTTCATAATGTTACATATTATTATTATTTCTCATGTTAGAAATCCCACCAAAGTTAATGTTTTTAATCATAAATCATGATATATGATTATGAAAAATCATAATATATTTATTTCTATCCATAATCCAATTTGTTTGTTCATAATCACCGATTTTTCTCTAAAATTTAGTTTTAGCATGCTCCCTTCTATTTCCGTCCCTTGAATAAATAAAAAATCAAAGTGTGAGAAACAATAACCATAATAGGAAACTACATAATCATAAAAAATTATATATTGGATGTATTAAATCAAGAAATATTTTATTCAATCTATATTAGATTTGGTTTAATCATTTAAATTTATTTTAATCGCTATTCAAATCTGGAAGGATAATTCATAAAGGGTTTGGTAATTTGTAAACAATATATCTTCGGAGTGTAAAAATAGGTGTACAACAAGACACATTTTCATGTATCAGGTTATTATTGAATCCATATCAATGCAAAATTTTCAGAGTAATCACTCTTAGTTACAATTATTATATATCAAATTCTTCTTTTTTATATAGGGATAGTGATGTAATTTCTTATGAACCATTCACTCTACCATAAATCAAAATTACATGAAATTTTTCAATTTTTTATTTATCCTTATACATATAATAATTAATATCCTTAGGGATTTCACAAATTATTTTTCTTACTAATTTATAATGTTCTCCCAAACCATTGGTCTAATACCAACAATAACTACCAATCATTTTAATCTACAAATAGTAAATATTTTTAGAAAAAAATTTGATACATTTACCAAATACATACATAAGGATCATATATGAGTTTTGTTTTTAAAAAATATTTATTTCATGAAATATATTCAATGTCTGCTATAAAATTCATCCAATTTAGTATTATTCATATAAATTCACTACAAAAAATTTATTTATAACATGTCGAAAAGGAAAATATGATAATGCGATAAGTGAGGCTTAGTAAGGGTAAACCAAGAAGATTTGAATTTATTATTCTATGATAGAATTATAAAAAATAAGGGTATAATATTATTAATATAACTTAAAAATTTCATGCACAATATATTAGTGTTCATAAACAATATTAATTGAAAAATACATTACAATTTAAGAAGATAATGACCATAAGAGTGGAAAATCATTATAAATTAATCATGAACCGAATGTTTATAGAATATATGTATAGAAAAATCATATGTATATAAACAATTTCACATGTAAATGATAACAACCTAGACCATCAAATCATAATGGATCCAAAATATACACATATTTCCCATTTCATAAAGGCACATTCATTGTCATTTATTTCTTATATTGGACCATGAACATCTACAAATTTCGCATAGATGATCAAGAAAGTTGAGTTATTTCATATCATCATCCCATGAGATATAAAACATTTCCCATTGTTTAACAGGATATATAGAACCCACCCATAACATAATGAATAACAAGAATATTTATGCCATGAGATCATAAATATTCATCATATCATAACCCATGAAAATAATATCATTTCATAAACATTTAATCAATTAACTACCCATATAAAATACATGGTTCTCATAATCATATTATCTGTTCATCATTGCATAACACATAAAAATTAAATATCTTTCAAAAACATATCTTCAAAAATGTCATAAACATAAACCCACCAAATAGAAAATAAGTATTCTTCCATTATATTGTATCCCTCTTAAACCCCTAATATCTCCTAATATTGTTTTCGATTATGAATAAAAATTATATAAAATATAACTATAACATTATTGAGGAAGATAACCTGTTATATTTAAATACTACCTTTATAAAACTAAAACATCATAAATTATTTCGAAAACTCTTTTCTTTGAAACTATCATTTGAAACATTTGATTAATTCATTAAAACATTGGATGTTCATGAAAATATGAAATTATGTTTCTACGAAACATGATAAATAAATATTCCTTTTACATAATCAATAAACAGAAATAGGGCCATGGTTTAAAATGAGATTAATATAATAATAAGGGTTTTTTTTTGGAAATAAATTTTTTAAGTGTCAAAAGATTTTATTTTTTACCAGAAATATATAAAAAATTATTTTTACAGAAATCTACTTTTTGAATAATATAAGTGAATTAATAATAATTATGTACATATTTATGAATATAGTTTATTTATTCAAAACAATTATAATTAATTTTATGAATGTGGTTATTCTTATTCATACTATAAAATTTAATGGGTAGGCTAAAATATTCATGTTTAAAGAATAATATTACAAGTATATCAAAATTTTTAAAATATTAGTATTGCGTGTAATGTAAGATATCTAGGAAATTAATATTATTTGAATATGAGGAAAATAATAAAATATCAAGATTTTATACACCCTCAGCCACAAATTGTGGTATACTACCCCATAGAACACAAAATGATACACATTTTTCAGTACTAAACAAATATTTAATACATTTTTATAGATTCATATATTTTTCAAACTGTATTAGAAGACTTAATATAAATTAATTTTAATGAATCAAAAACTGTAGACTAGTATTCTCTTATATTTATCTCATTTAATAGAAATTTTCTTATGAACATAAAATATTTGTATACTATCATGTATTTATTCCATGATTACAAGTTATGTATCTTCTTAATATACCAATAAATAATCCTTTATTGTCTTAATGATAAATCCATTAACTGACCATTCTAGATCTCCTATGAATTTATCAATATTTTAGATCCTTGGTTATAACATGATATATATGATAGATCCAATTAATAAATTATAAAAAATTCTATTCACTATATCATTCGAATTTTTTATTTTATATCCAATATTTATAAACTATTCATCACATGTGACATTGGAAATAATCATCTAATAGATTGTATCAACTAACATGTTTAATTAATATATTAATATATATATGTAATATAATTTTATAATGGAATTTAAATATATATCTCAAGATATTTATCATTAGTGTATATGATACTCATTTATGTCCTTCGTGATGAAACATTTATCGAAAAAAAGTATTCAAATATAGTATAGAGATATACAACAAATAAATATTTATCCCCCCATTGAGTTTTATATATACAATTAATTATATTATAAATTTTACATATATCACTAAAAAATTGGCACTAACACGCAATTGTTATCAAAAGACACACATTCCTTTATAAGGAAACCAAACCCATTTTGGGTAACATCAAAATTATTATTCCATGATATATATACTAGAATCAATACACAAATTTATCATTATTTATAACATACATTATTATATTTCCATCCCTAATAGATTTATAAAAAAGCTATATTAGAGTAGATTCCACTAAGGAGTATGGTTTTAATATCTATATACCAAAAATATATAATAATGGAAAGCTATCATGAATTTTAAAATTTTAAATAACAAAATATTTTATAATAGTTTATAAATTAACAATCCCTTAAACATTTAGTCATAATTATTCGCTTATAATTACTGAATTTAAAAAAAATGAATAATATCCACCTTAGTTTTTGATCACTTATTTGATGAGAATTTTTTATTCTCAGGGAGTAACATGTTATATTTGTTTAATATAAGAAAATAGTCCCTCTTAAAATTTTAATATCCTTAATTTAAAAGTATAGTATTTGTGTCTCAAAAATATCATCATTCGTGTATTTCAGTGAATATTGATTACTTTAAAACTCCTTTAAAACTTCAATAAAAAAATTAATGATGTTTTTAAATTATATCATTCGTCGATTATAACCATTAAATATGTTTTCCATTTTTAATAATATAATATATCTTTATACTATCACCATTTTTATATAATTGATTATATATGAGACATATTTCAACACATAGGAAGAACTCAGAAATATTCACATCATTTTTCTTGATAATAGGTTGTTTATAGTGATTACATTGACAAGCACGTATAATATTTGTATATAAATATATTATAATATGTGATTTTTCACATACTATAACTCATATGAGATTATGGTTGTTTTCATGGTTAGAATATTTAGATATCTATATATGTATTTATTTTTACTGTACATTCATAAAGGGTTTAAATTAAAAATTTAATGACTCAACATCAATATTAAGATATGAGTAGGGATATTATCCAGTACTATCTATGATAATATATGATTTCATTGTTAAGAAACACTCCATATTTATCTCATTAGGAATATCAATATTTTTTTACTTTTATATTTTTTAAATATATTATACAGTTATAATTTTACTATCTAGAAGTAAATTCACGGACATATATATCTAGTAACATTATATTAATATTTTATGAAATATTAGAATTTACCATTTTCTGGTAATTTAAATATTTCTCATATAAATTTATTAAAATATTAAATTTTTTCAGTGGTTATTACATAATTGTTTCATTTTATGTAATCTTTTGTAAATAATTATGATATACATCTATTATTTAACACAATATTCTAAATACCCTTCTATAAATATGTTTTCAATGTATTTTAGAATATTTATGAAATCTAATAAATATAATACAGTATGTAATATGTTTCATTTAGTTTATTATTAATCACTAATTTCCAATATTGAATTTTCTGATTTTAATATTATTATATGATATTATTTCAATTTATTCTATAAACTAGAATAATTTTTTTTTTGAAAATTAAAAAACATGTTTTACTAATAATATTCAAGTAATATAAATCATCTAATAAAATTATATATTAATATAGAAATAAAACATTCTAGTAATTCATAGCTAATGCATGATCCACTACACCATCAATAGCTTTATTATATATGAATAATTATAAATATTCATCATTATTATATCTGAATATAATTATATGATAGAAACATTATATCTAAGACTAAAAATATTAAAACCAAAAAAAATAAATGCAAGGATGAATATAAATTTAACTGAATATCCATTTTAATTCCTATTTTCTTCAATGAAATTCATTATATAATTGAATTTCTCAAAACCAGAAATCAATTTAGTTTCTTTCTCAATGATTTTTCACAATAATAGTTTAATTATTTTGATGATATTGCATACGTGACTTTGGATTTTATACTATCAAACTCGTTTCCTGGAATTAATTACTTTACCAAATATGAACTGATGATATCTGGTTATAGAGGACTCTTTACCATCGGAAATCTTTAAATGGTTATATAATAATATTTTCCATATTATTAATGTCATTATAATGAATAAAACTATATAAATATAGTGATATGAAAGAATTAATGTAATGTTTTGATAGATATAAATCCACCATAAATCATAATTATCTCAAAAATTATATATACCTTTTCATTATTAGTACCTATGATATACTCTATATTTTCTCTTCCAACATACACTGAAATACTATGATAATGATTGCCTTTATCTCCATTCTTTTTTCATAGATAAGTTCCATAAACTAGGGAAATGATGGGGCATTTTTCCATGAAAAAATAAAATAGTGGTGGCCCAATAGAGGCTGATAGATACATATTATGATTAAAATTAATATGAATAATCCATGTTCCTTCTCTTATCTTTATTCTCACCCATATTGTATGCAATTAATTTCTTATCAGGAAGAGGACATACGAAAACATAACAAATCAACTCATATTATGGTTTTATGGATAATTTTCAATAGTACTCTAGAAAATGTAACATGATTTGAATATTAACTTTTTTCTTAATTTATTGTACCATAAATGACCATGTAAATATACATTAATTTTATAATATAAATTCAAAATAAAAATCAATAGTTTATTTTTTTGCATTTTAATAAATTTTTGATTGATTAATAATTTTTATCTAAAAATTGTTTTATTGAATACCCAAAACCCTTACTATTGGATTCATAATTCCAGACCCCATCTTGAACAATTTAGATCAATATGTGTTTACCACATTACCTCATGCACACATCCTCATATACATGTTCTTACCGGCTATGTGATAGGGCTTGTTGAATGACATGGTGGACTATGCAATTAGAACATGTTATCATCAAAGTATAGTAATGTAATTATTAACAAATAAGAAAAAATAAATAATATGTTTTTTAATAGATTTTAGAGGTTAAGCTAATAAAAGTAAATCGTAGATGGTGTAGTAACAATGTAACATACTAGGTAAAATAAACAACAAACCAAATCAAAAAGATCTAATGTATGGGAATTAAAAAAAAGAAAAGTTGTAAAAAACTTAACAAGACCATTAATAATCATTTTCAACCTCCTTTTATAATTCTCAACAATACCCCATTGGGACCTTACCCATCATTGGATCCCTAAGCATGAAATATATAAGTGAACCAAAATACCCGAATAGTGACTATGTACAATACATAGTAGGACACCACCAATTAATCTTATTATAAGTTCATAATATATATATTTATATTCTCTAAGATAAAAAATGTTAAAAATAAAATTAAAAATATACCTCTTAACTACAACATATGCAACGTCTGTAGAGGATACCTCCACTTGCTTCAGCACCATTCCAGAATGAGCACTGGTCGACTTTCTAACATATTCCCATCAATGTGATTGTATAAAAAAATGACTAACATATCCCACATGAATAGAAATACCAAATGACATCATCAATGAATCATAAACACACCCCTCATGGTAATAGTCCATGAGGTTCATATGTCACCCTAAATTGAATGATAAAATAAAAAAATAATATGATAAAAGATTCAACTAATAGATTATATGTCAAATTAAATTAAAAAGTATCATAAAAAATGGGAATTATGGAAACACATGAATAAGTTTCATAGGGATAAACATGCACACTTCATGTGATCAAGAAGAGATCATTGTTTTCTTGGGGATACACATAAAAGAAAAAAAATCATATGAACATTTAAATGATATTCACTAATTCAAGGTATTATAGCATATGATATAATAATGATGGCCATATAAATGTCTTCCATCCTAGACTATTTGTACAACTAGATCCAAAAACCATTTTATGTTTGATATTATTAGAACTATTTGATTTAGGGATAATGGAAAACATGTCCAAAACGTTAGGATATTATTAACTCACTAAATATTATATAAAACCATCAATGGTCTAATTCTACGGCTTGCACAAATTCAAATACATAAATCCAAAATGATGATTCCACAATTGATCTTCAAAAATTTAGTTAGATCATGATAAAACAATTACATCTGAAAAAATATTCAAATATATAGTTGTGTTAGATCATAGAGAATATAATATAATTGATTTAGATCAATGAAAAATTAACTAGATTGGATGTGCATGATATAATTACCATTTAGGAAAAAATGATTGGTTGTGTCAGGAGAATACAACATTAGAAAATTACAAGGAAGGGATCATAGGTCATAAAAAATAGGGGTAAAAGTTGGGAATTAGAAAAATAGAGTATAGGGTTAGATTAATAAAAAACACCACATAATGTTGATAACCATACTGGGCCTTAACCGAGCGAACCCCTAGACTATGGTCACCATTGGCTAGCCAGTGGATTTTGGAAAAAAAATTTATATCCCCAAGAGAACCACCAGTTATGCAGTCGATCCTAGGAAGAATTAATTCTACCTAAGAGCATCACTAGCTGGTTTGTGGGATAACATTATCTCAATAAGCTACAAAATGTCCCCCAACACTACCATATCTCATTTTTAAACACATTAACACCTTGATACGGCCTCAAAGAACATAAAAAATAGTGAAAAATATGTAAAATTTACAAAGAGGCATACCTATAATATATGTCTCACATGTAATATATAATAATTAAAATATTCTAAAATATAATGATTAAAAATTCCATTATTAAAACAAATATTTTGTCTTTTAAATACTACTAAAAGGTATATGGATGAAATTTTGATTTCATAATTACATTAAATTATATCTTCTTTATTACTATAGTTGATTCACAATCCATAAATCCTAAACATGGATTTACTCTACCCATGCATGCATATTACTTTATGTAGATTAATTAATTTAACATTAATATTATTTTGGTTAATTATAACCAGAAAATGTTTTTCAAAATTCATGATAAATAGAATATTGTATCGTCCTAGTCCAACCATGACCACTATATTTTATTCTTTATGAATTTTCAACTAATACATTTTTTTGACTTGGTTATCTTCTTAGAAATGTATTTTTATTAAAGTGGTATACATATCCTCATATAATAATGTTTTATTATCCTATAAAACCACTGTGGTATATTTTTTCAACCAACAATCTTCACCCAATATGTGATATTTCCCCTAACAACACAACAGTATATTTCTTATTTTGATTCCATTTAAAAAACCCAATACAACATACAATAATAATATTATCTTATTTTGGGCCCTTTTATTCCTTTAAAAATATTCTATATAATCCCTGTGAAATATCCTTGTGATGAGAGTGATACATATTCCTTCATTTATATCATGATTCGTTATATTTTCCAATGGATGTGGGGTTTGGTATTTCACTCAATAATATAATAATAACCACATATGATTTTCTTTTATTCTAATATTGTGTTTTCATACTTAATTTTAAAAATTAAGTTGTAGAGGGAATGAAATTAAAATAAAATATAATTATTCAATTAGGGAATGTTTTTTCCTGAATAACAATTATTAGTTTTTAAGTAATTATGATGGTAAAATAATTAATTACCAATAATTTATATATTGAGTAATTTTATGTGATTTGATGTAGTAAAAAATTACATAAAATTATGTACTTGGGAAATTAATTGGTTGGCATTACATTAAATAATAATTACATAATTTAATTAAAAAACAATTTGTAGGAATATTGGAAAATTATATTAAGGTACAAAAGTGTGGATTCTGATATTTTAATAGTTAAATAATTTTTTAGTATAACCAAATTCCATAAACTAGATAATTATTATAGGTTGAATAAATGTGTGATAAAATTTAATGTTCTAATAATGGCTTATAAAATTGACTTAGGATAAAGGTGGGGGAATGAATTTATGGGGATAATGGATTTATTGACTATATTATTATGAGAGGTTTATAGGGTGGATTAATTATGGAGATAGGGGAAATTAATTATAATAGGCGATAATATTTGACTATTTCACATACCACTCATTTATATTATTTGATATTTTTAAAGATCCCTTTCCCAAAAAATCATTATTCAAAAGGAATATTGGATGAATGAAAAATCAAAGGTCTAAATGAGTTTTCATAACATTAAGGTATGTAATATAATATATTTCATTATTTTATTAAGGATATATAATTTTATTGAAAGCATTTCAAAATCATAAAAAAATTATTTATAATCGTTTCTTATTTGAGATATTAGTATGTAATTTATGGCATTCAGAATAATAGATTCAAAGAATAGAACTTGGTATATTCAACAAACATTATAAATATCCTTCATATTATATTTCTTATATACCATGAAACTAGAGACGGAAACATGGGATTCCATGTTAGAAGGGGTCATTCAACATTATTGATTCTATGAAATGTAAATGATAAAGTCTTATACACACCATGTTAACCCATACACATCATTCCATAATGGCATGGTATTGTTCAAAATGTGAATGTTTCATTCTATATGACTTTACTACTATTTTTTTCTATTTAGTTCATAAATAATGATTTATGGAATCATTATAGGGGTACAGATTTATTTTCCATCACCAAATAATAATCAAATTTATGGTTCCTTGATATTATAGTGAAATAATATTTTGAATGGTTTCTCAAAACTATTTATTACATGGGTTTTACTTTATTTTAATTGATTATAAATATTTTAATATTATTATACTGACTAATTATTTATGAATCCTTATATGTGGACATTGAATATTGATTATTGTTAAATGATTAGTTCATGTTTTAATGAGGGGTTTTATATCAATCTCCTTAAACTATCATATGAGAGTGTATCTAAAAGTGAGGCACAAATTTATAACAATTTTTTTAAAGAATTCCATCATAGGCTCATTTCATGGAAGAAAAATAAAATTTGGTTTTATTAATTAATTAAATATATTGTTTTATTTTCTAATATGTACGTATTTAGAATAAATATTTAATGTGTTTTTTTTTAAATTTTAAAAAATATCATTATTATTCCACGATTTTTGGGTTGTTATTATAAAAAACCTAGGGGTCATGTTATTTTTATTGAGAAAAGGAAAATAATTTGTGCATTATGAATATGTTTTGTACCCATTCAAAATTATAAATTGGATATACCAGGTGTTTTTGTTCTAGTTATGGACTACTAAATATGGTTTCTGTAATCTAGAGATATTCAATCGTATTATAATTCAAATTTCCAAAAATTATATTTCCATGAGGATATTTGATTTCTTCACAAAAGAATAATTTATAAAAAAATTGATTTAATATATTTTTCTACAACAATTGATATTTTTTCATATGTGGAATTATTATTATGTCATAGGTGTTTAAAAATTTAATAATTATATAAATTATATATCATATGAATTTTTATTCTTATGACATAGAGTTTTTAATGTGGAATATTACTCTTTTTATGATTAATAAAATTGATATAATATTAAAATGAATGTTATTTTTTATAGAAATGGTTATTACCTTATTTATTATTGAATAATTTATAAGATATATTTCTATGGTTTTTGAAAAATTATTTATGCAAAAGTTTTATAAAACAACATATTTACCATTACTTTTTAATGTTATTTAGACATTGGGTTTATTTTTCACTCTTTGTGAAATATTACTAAGATTATACTCAACCCACTTATTTATTTCTGGGTTGTGTAATAGTTATTAAATTATATAGTCTACAAACTAGGACATCAATATTTTTTTCTGGTGAATTGTAGATCCATGATGGTAATAAAGTTAGAAGTGCTAGTTTACATGGATATTTAATCACATTACCTTATTTTTTATTTCATGTTGTCTATTTGCTATTGGTTTTAAAATCTCGATGATTTTCCCTTGATAAATATATATTATATCTTTTTATATTAAAAAAATAATTTAGTTTGTTTTATGATTTTTATTATTCAAGGGGAAAATTATTCCTCAATGGTTATATTTTATATAAAAACGAATTTATAACCCTTGGAAGTCATGGAGTATGGATGTCTCCTTATGAAAGATAGTTTCATGACCCATAATTGGGTACTATGTATAGATTATTAAAATATGGTTTTTAATCATGGTTAATTCATGGTAGTTCTACTATACGTGATGTTTAGAGAGGTATGAACTCATAATGTTTCAATAATATATTTATCGTAAATTTTCTGGTCAACATTGAGTTTCCAAGGAGTCTAGTTTGATAGTAGGTTAGTGAAAACATTATTTATAGTTAGGTAAAGGGTATTAAACATTATGGTTTAATAATTTTACTTCTCCATGGGTCACTCTAAATATAATATATTTACCTAATGTTATATTGGTTTTGAAAAAATTGTAAAAATGTATTCTGATTTTTTTGAGACAACTAAATAAGATATTGAGATTTTATAATAATAAAAACAATATGAAATCCTATGAGAAAAGGCCTTGGAGTGGTGTAAATAGATTTTATGAATCCTAAACATGTATAAAATATCATCAAAACAATCTGAGTGAGTAATAAACATGTATAAATTTTATGTTTATATAAATGATCTATGAATTTGTGTTTCTAAGGAAAAACCCAATATATTTTTTTAGCAATGTTTGGCCAGAACTGGTGGAAGAAACTATTTTGAAAATAAATCACTTATTCATGTTATTTTATATGCAGAGGCATCAATGGTATAGTCCTGCATTTAATTTATAGATGGACCAACTTGAAATAGATGAAGCAATATAAGGATTGATAAATATCCATGGAAAGTGATCATGATAAAAATTAATAAATTATGTTAAATAGTAGATGATTATTTTTCGAGTCACTATAAACTGAGAAACATATACCAATGATAGAAGACAATAGAGTGTTCAAAATAATTATGAATCATATAAAAATATAATCTCAAGCACCCAAGCTCTAGCTCGTTCATATACTATCAAGATCCTCCCAAAACAACAAGAAATCATGTGTTCAATGTTGTATGGTTCCCTTTATCAAAATATTCATTTATTAAATATTACCTAGGTAGCAAATTGTGCCTGGAGGGGGTCTGAGATAAATCTTAGTGGGTCACCACCCCCTATGTCTATAACATGAAGCTCATGTAATGGAAATTTTATAGATTGTAGCCATGAATTTATATTTTAATGTAGTGCATGAAATGAAATACCCATGTTCCTGATTCATCCCTCAACACGAATTTGAACATGTAACCAGTACATTATTTTTTAATACTAGTTTATAAATATGTCACATGTTAAAAATAGTGATGGTAAAAAGATGTAACATGGAAATATGTGATGATATTAAATAATTATGTTACAAGGTAACAAAAAATGAATTATTGAAGTCAAGGGACACCATATCAGAAATTACTATAGTGGGTATTACGGTAAAAGTGTAATCCTAGGGTCATTTTCAAAATCATTCCACAATATGATTCCTATTGAGTCTATAGAGTTCATCAAAGGTAATATTTGGCAATGAAATGACTTGTCTTGACAATATATTACCATAGAAACAACTTTTCAATAATGGATACTTTGATAGAATCCTTTGAATAATATTTTACTACATTAGGGATCCCACAGTGTCATACTGGGCTCCAAAAATAGAAAAATATTGGGTTCTAGGTGAGTCTCAACATATGGAAGTATTATCCTTGAGTTTATATTGGGGTTCTTGAGTGCTCAAGGAATTCAATCAGTAACCCATGGTGAGATTGTGTCGGGACACTTCAATATGGATAATTAAAACATTTATAGTTTATATGGATAATTACATTAACTTTTATTTGTGTGAATATGCTGATTGATAATCAAACACTTTAATCAAGTCATAATTTATCAATAAATCCATTTGGTTGATGAATTTCCATTCTCTAGCATTACAAGGCCAATTAGCATGGTACCATTAATTTAATCCATTTAAGGAATTTTAATAAAATCATTTTTCAAATTGATATTTTCCATTAACGAGGTATGGGGTACTAACCATATGAAACCTATTATTAATGTTAATTAAAAAGTGAAAGTTATATACTTAGTATATTTTCCAATTTCCATTTCGCTTTTAATTATAATATTGATGCGCAAACCATAGTTGGGTTAGGTTGTTATAATACGTGGTACTATCCATTATGAAATTATAAATATAATAAAATCAATTTAATATATAAAATCATACAATTAGAAAGGTCAAACCGAGGCACACCAGTACAACATCTGAAATATGTCAAAATACAAAGATGAAAATTTTGAAAAAAAATAATACATGTGATGAAAATACTAGTGGTAATAAAATTTGAATACTAATCACATATTTAGAAATAGAATAACCATATGGTTCAAATCGTTATAATAAAGGAATATAAATTCATCAAATGACACAAGAAGAAATCATTGGGACCCACAAATAATTTCAAAAATCAATTAACATGAGTGATGCGTTATTTTCCACCCATCGTTAGATTATACTAATCTCCATATATAGTATAATATTTTAATTCATCTTGGAATTTATTATATCTAACAATAGGTAAAAATTATTAATCCTTGATAACATAATTGAGGAAAAACAAATGAAGTATGACTAAAAAAGACACGAGTACATACCGTAGTGCATCCTATAAGACGAAATAGATATCAAACAAATACTATATGTTGGAAATAACATCATATATAGTTTATGCCAAAAATAACTTCCCAAATTATTGAAATCGAGTTTAGTCCGGATCAGGATCATATTAGGGAATAAGGATGGCTACATAAATCATTAAGTGAAAAAATTTACAATTTCAAAAACATTTGACGGTGTGTGGTTTATCTGCATGGTTTTACAACCCATGTGTAATAATTGCATGGCTAATCATATAAAGAGGCATAACATAAGGTTTAGTCACACACTTAGGGAAATCATGCTCTAACAATGTTGTATGGATATTTCTAAAAAATCATTCCACCGACACAGTTTTGTGTAACAATGTGAATACCCCACATGGTTTACATTAACTGTGTAATATGATCATTTTCCCCAAGTAGTTGGGTTCTGGGAAAAGAAAATCCTTAAACACCCTCATTACCTTCACTAAATCATTATTCATCCATAATATTTCAAAAATAAGGAATTATATTGAAATAAAAGGCATCTACAGCTGAGTGAAAACAGGTTTTTAAAAGTTTTCCCACACATAAAACAACTCATCCTTTAGTTTTCCTTCCAATGGTGGTGAAACACTATTTGAGAAAAACACTATCCACTAGGCAAGTATATCATCATCCCAGTCCCAACTATTGTTAGTTACATGTTTGGGAACCCATAACACTCATACAAGAGGAACAGAGAAGCCTTAGTTAGCCTTCGTTCTCGGATCAATGATGCATAATGGTTACTCATCAATTGTAGTATAATTGTATAACTAAACTTCCTAAGTATCAATTATATGATATGGGTCCGAAAGATATTGGTGATTCAATGGAACATAAAATATGCCTTTATTTGAATGGTACCTCTGAGGAAGAAGCAACATCTAGGCTATTGGTACGACTCTCTCTAGAATCTCAAACATCTTTATATAACTAGGTGAAATCTTACATTTATTCTATAACTATATATGAACTATTCTAGGAGAAAGAAGAATGAAAAATGGTCCCGGATGTAAAACTCTAGAGGCCACCGATGACAATCAACATAATTTGTATGTATAGATTGGGTTGTTGTCACACTCATCCTAATCAATAGAACATTCTCCAATGTCTCCTAAAAATGATGAGCACCTTGTAGGGATTATTCACCAACCTCTATCAAAGATATTGGTGCATAAAATTACCTACCATATAAGGCCTCAAAATGATCCATCTGAATAATTATATGAATGAAGTTGTTATAGAAAATTAGGAAGAGATGGATATGTTTGTTCCATGAATCATCAAAATGATCGACACATTATCATTGCATGTCTTCTAAAACATATATTGTTCTTTCCAATTTTAAATAGATCTAAGGGTTAAAATCTATGCTTTGAAGCACATGTGTACATATTGCTTTCTGCAAACCCTCCTAGAACTATGACATGTAACGAGGATCCCTGTCAAAATGATAGTATTAGGATCCTCGTGTAGTCATATGATCACAGAAGCATATAGTTTTCCCACATCATCAATTTAGAATGTCCATGGAATATTAATTAATTGGGATACTATTGTTAGTTGAAAAACAACTACCCATATATCATCACATCCGCTTAGTGACCTAGGTATACCAACTAAAAATCTGTAACAATATCTTCCCATTTCGATTCCAGGAATACAAGCAGTTGTAACAAGCATGTAGGTATCTACTATTCCACTTTCACCTATAGATAGGTGGTACACTTTCTTATAATACATTCTATAGGACATTCATTTCTTGTCCACCAATAATTTACAATCATATCTTGATACATTTTGGATGTGCCAGGATGAACATCCCATATAGAATCATGGTAATATTTCATCAACTCATCTCTCATATGTATAGGACCTATATATGCCCAGGAATATGTGCCATGTCATCTATTTCCACAGACCAATTTGGAGGCATGTTATCTCGTAACATATCTTTAATGAGAACCAAGCCATCAAGATCTATAAATTTTCTACACATCTCAATCTCAATGAGGAAAGAGGTAAATATAAAGGATGTCAGTGAATATTTCCCAGTACTACAATGAATTTTTAGAATCATCTTTGATATGAGGTCTATTAATTTATATTCATCACTGGATTCCTATACGACATGTTATTGTGATTTTGGGCTCATCGTATCATTGACTACATTTCCATTCACACACATTTAAGTATTTTCAAAATAGAATAAAAATATTTATTCATCTCATTATAAATATTTAAGGTTCATGTTATGCTATGTAATGATATATTTGAGGCCATTGTAGTCCTTGTACACCAAAAATCACTCACCTAATATATAACACCTCTACTAACATAAGAGATGGTTATCTAATGCTTTCTCAATGACATGGTCTAGTAATTTCTCTCACAATGCCCCAACTATCAAGATCTGTATGAAACGAAACTATCCTCCTACATCAGCAATGCTCATATTTTTATGCATGATTCATAATAGAATATTACATAACCTATTCTAGTATTTGGAAGGATAATAATAGTTGTTGATACAAAACTCCTTTTATTTTATATATATTACTTCATGAATGATTCAAACCATATGAAGATAACAACCATTATTTGTAAGGATAGTGAGAGGTGAAGAACGGTTTGAGAAGTATTGTATGACATTATTATTATACCCATCCATCGCCAAGATGTTTGTTATATCAATCATATTCATATGATTCCCATATTAATATATATCAATAACCTATTATGGGTCAAAAATTACTTGAAATTGCCATCTTATATGACAAACGAAGTGATTTATGTCGATCCATAAGATTCACTAAAAAATAATTGCATAAAGAGGATGCTCTCTCAGTGTACTCATAATGATCTCATGGTTCATGAAATGGCTTCTACAATTGTGAGAGTACACCAAGTTGTCATCCCCAGTGACTTTGAACAATGTAAAAAAATTTGGATGGAATACCATATTCCTTCATTCCATTAAAATGGTAATTGCAGTCATAAGACTGATGTACATAACATGGTACTCACACATACCATACCTACTACAAGAAGATTGTATGAGGTATTACTTATGGACATACTCACACATGATTATATCAAATAATTATATTTATCATAGAGAAGAAACAATCTAACAAGTCATGGTCATGGAGATCATCTATTTGAGGTAGAGGATACTAGTTCATGACCATAAGATTGTTTAAAATTATTTAATCCATTCATAGGTGTAAGGATCCGTCTGACGTAATGGAAAAAAACATGGGTGAACTCTATGTGAATGTACTGGGCTCTACAAAACCATTGGACCCTAAATTCAATTACTACCAATTAATATCCCACGGATTTATAAGTTACATAGTGTATGAAGGAAATAAAAATAGTTCTACTCATAGAACACTATTGATTGAAATGACTACCTCCCTCTTAGGAGGTAAGTAAGAAAGTTAATTTAAAAAAATAATAGAAATGATCTAAAAGAAGATGAAATTTATCCCAGTATTATCCATGATTCTCCATGAAGAGATATTCAATATGTGCAGTTATTCAACCTATCCCATGATGATATGATCCATATATTCCATCCTTTGCATCCCACTCACTCTTATGTAGTTAAATGTTTCCCTACGGTGATGTTATAGATTCCATATATAGATAACATTCTACAAATTGTTGATACTGAACCAAAACATCCCTCAAGAGAAAGAAATAAAATCCAATAATCTCTTGAATGGATAAGTTCCATAGGAAATGTTAACTACCTATCATAGGGTTACATTACTGACACAATCCTATTCCCACTAATCATAGCCCTAATTGTGTATCTAGAGTCATGATACTAGAATAATATAATACCTCCAGTCTGAGACATTCCAAGATAGATGCACAGATAAAAAAATTTAAGATCATACATATAATAAATATGATACAATATTAGATTACACTAGAATTGACCCTCATATTGTAGATGGTCCCATAGCCTGATCATCAGGTTTCAGTGTTAGTGCATGAAAATGGCTGGATCCATGACTCTATGAAATAGCAAGACTACCAAATCATAACATTCTAGTTGGTGGTTTTGGTGATCAGCAAACTATCGACAATGACTGTGGCATCTTCCATGGACAGTCCTTCCACTATTATTATGACTCCCTTTATGTCATTGCAAAAAAAGTATCTTAAAGGAGTAATTGGCAGTGATCCTCTTCATCAAAAAATATTGGAAGGGCTTTGAATATTCACTGATGATTCCCAATACGTCCACAAGACTGACAATGATAGAGTAAATATCCTGATTGAATATTTCATAGAATGTAGGAAAGATAAATAAATTCACCAACGAAATGATAGAGTAAACAATCCCATCATAGATGCTACTAGATTGTGAAACCTCATCACCGCCTATATGTGGTTCAAAGTGATATAAATCAATGAAACATGATCAATACTATATAACTGACATACACCCCTGCTCGAGATGAATAAACTCGCTGGATCTTCTAGATCATAGTGATTTAGGAAATAACTGATAATAAAAGGCAGTCTAGAAATAAACCAACATCACAGACTGATGGGGAACATCATGGTAAATAAAATCACACTGATACTTAGATAAATCCTAATGCATGAATTCAACATGTTCGATCCTCCACTTGCGAAGGATTTATAGTTGATAAAAATTTGATTGGGTGGCCTCCACCCAAAACTCAACCACTTGAGGACCACCATCCCCCAAAAAAGTAGGAGATTTATACTACCAGAACTCACGAGTTAGATAATTCATAATAGGTGAAGCTCATTGAACAACGTTCATAGAATGCATCTGATATAGAAAACTATCATGAACATATGAATTAGTTCATAGTTTAGGTTCAACATGTTGTGTCACAAATTCCAATCCTGGAGGTATTAATGGTTTCTCATGGCCAAACACATCTAGAATATGGTTTCTCCACCATCCTGGTGTACGATTTGAGGACATCATGGGGGAATTGGTTTAAAAATTACATAAATACTCCTCAGAACAAACATAATGAAAATTGATAGTGAAACATTCATAAAATAAATATTAAAAATATCACCACCGAAGGTTTGATTCACTAACTACCCAAATATATGACTAGATACAAGTACGTTCTCAATTAAAAGTGTTATTTCATTTTATATTTAATTACCAGGATCAATCCTTTACCTTGGTTAATCATGGAAATTTGTGATAAGGACATGAAACCATTACACTTCAATATTTTCATTTTCATTGAACTTTTATAAATATTTAAATAAAATGGAAAATAATTTCTGGGGAATTAGGGCCCGTACCACTAATCACAAAAAACCCCCATTTTAATTAATATTTAAAGGATTGATTTAGTAAATTACTCACTACAACCCATGTGGGCCCATAAAACCTCATGAATTGAAATCGGAAACCACTGAATCATAGACCATTGCAACATAAGAAATATATAAAAAAGGAATGACTCACTCATCATTCACGTGGAAAATTAGTGAAATGAGGTCATATAAACCTATGTGGTATGAACAGATTAATGAAATGATAATTATAGGTTCCTACTTGATGTTTGTAAAAATTCAACGTACTCTCAAATCATTAGAATAATGATAAAATAAAATTGCAATAAAAAAATCAACTAGACCACACAGTATGTGTTTCAACAGTTGTTGAAATAATGTAATCTATAATAGGAAAAATAGAACAATAATTATATTTTGTGTTAAATGAATTTTACCACGAACCAATGTTTGAAACTCCCATGCATGACTTATTACCATGTCCCATGAACTTCTAATTTTATACATATTGTATCTAAATAGTAAAACAAGAAGGAACAACCCTTTTATTACACATTGTGAAGTCCTGAAACTAGATACCACTTAATAGGTGCCCTGAGCCTGGTTGGTCACAGGGCCTGAAATGCATATACATAAATTCCAGTTTATGTGATGAATCGTGATGGTCTAGTGTCAGATACAAGGATGTTCAATGATAATAATGACATATGTTATCTATTTTTTTCAATCTACATATGGATGATGCGAGAGATTTCATGGAATGTGGCCATATTATTGAGGATGAATACAATGTTGAAAATGTTGTGGTCTCTCAGTGCTTACTAATTTTTTAGGCCACACAAATCGCATGTTTTATGTTTAATATTGATGAGTTTTTACGTATTAGTGAATGGTATGAGAAACAAATTAGAAAATCTGTAAAATAAGGGAACCACATACATAAAAACATAGACCATATACCATGTTCCAGGAATGTTTTGCAGTTGTATACCATGTAGTGGTAATGGAATGAGGAGCGGGACACATAACCGAAAATGGTTTGTGACATACAGATTGAGGTAGTGAAATGTGGTATGCAAATGGATACCACTTAAGGGAATGGTTTATAGTGATGTTTTATAGTATGTTGAATGTGAATGGTTCATAGTGAGGCTCATAGTTTGTGAGAGATGAACGGTACATAGTGGAGGTGGTTACACCTCATGGTTTTGGAAAATCATGGATTAAAAGATACCGTGTTTCTATTTCTGGCTATATAAGGAGAAATGATCATCATAATTATGTTTCGATATAGTGATTAAAATTTGGATAAAATCTGGTAAAGTACACATTTGATTGTAGAGGACAAGTCTATACAATTTGATAACCATACATAAATGAAAAACCATATGTGGAAGATATTATTGTTCATGGAGGAAGATCATTCCATATTCGTGGGAGAAAATGTTGTTTGCGAATCACATGATGTTTTCATAATGCAGTTTGTAGATACAGTTTATGATATTGGTACATATAACACACATAGTATCCATATAAGGGAAGTTCACAATATAGTGGGTAAGTACGTCGTGGGACTAGACAATATGCGGAAATAGTACTTGTATGTAGAGGAGGTGTCATGTGAACCATACCCTCTACACGGTATTTGGAGGAGGTGAAGAATATTGCTGAAGAACCATGAAAGATTGAAAATTGAGAAAATTAGTTTGTGAATTTAATTTCCATAACTTATCAGTGTGTTTGAAATTCATATACATATTTGGAGGAAAACATGACATCAAAAGAGTATCAATTAACAGTATAGGATGCATGATATAATACTAAACCATTAAAGGATCCTTGAAGTCAATAAACATCATTAAGAATCATCCACTATAGTGAGAAAGGGGGTTTCAATGGTTGGTATCTAAGGGATAAAGTGTGAAATCCCTAAAACATTGTGAAGTTTTTGGACATGGCACATAGTTTCTATTCCATACAAGTGTAATCAACAAATTTTCAAAATTATTGTTTTTTTGTATAACTATTATAGTTTCTACGTATGCTCCTACGATGTATCCCTTAGTGGTAAATCAAGTAAAATATTTTTGCCATTTCATTACATGTGATTGCATATTTTCCACTCTTCTTGTTCAAACATGTTTAACAGTTTCATACTAACATGGGAAGAGGATCCATCATTTTGAAATAAAATTTTGAAACCTCGATTCACCCCTACCCTCTCAGGGGGATTCAGAGTCCTTCACCAGGTGTGTGTTTATGAGGATACAATGAAATCAGTACTAGAGTGTATCAAAGAGAATAAATATAATTAGAGTTAAATATCTGAATCAATGTATGGAAATATAATGAAAATAGAAAATATGTACATATTCCAATAATTGTATTCATTGAAACAAATGATGATGATATGTCATGAAACTAGAAACAAAACAACAAGGATTATAGACAATATCCATAACATAATCAAAAATGTATAATGGAAATCAAAATACTTTCCTATGAATCACCTGATCAGGATCAACATTCCACTATCTTAATCCATTCAAAACATTAAGAAATCAAGTGTTTTATGAAATTTTATTGCCTTTATCAAAAACTATATTCATTTAATGTACCTTGGGTACCGAACAATTCTCAGAGAGGGTTTGATATAAATAATAGTGGGCAACCACCAATGGTTTCTATATCTTTGATCCCATTTAATGAAAATTTTAAATAGAAAAGAAATTTATATATTAAGTAATGAAGTAAAATGTAACTAAATAAACAATTACCTACTTCAACTATCCACTGGTATTTGAAAATGTGACATGTGCATTATTTGATTATTACCAGTTCATATATAAGTCACATGTTAACTATAGTGTAGGTTCAAATATTTTACCACGAAACCTATAATGATAACAAATAATTATGTTCCACAGCAAAAGCCAAGAAAATGTACACATCAAGGGTCTCCATCTCAGTAATGAAAATAACTAGCATATGTGTAATATTGTAATCCAAGGGGTAGAGTATGAGGAACTATACATTATGAAGCCTACTAATTTCAATGAGTTTATCGAAGTTAAAATAGGTCTAATTTGTAATTAATCCTGATGGGATTTAAACATGAAACCTAGATATCATTGCTTGATCCATGGTGTTTATCCATTGAATCATATATTACATTAAAAGGGATCATACTTTTTATACTAAGAATCCAATGTCAGAACAATATTTGGTTTAAGATGAGTATCATCCTATGAAATTTGAATCCTTGATTTCTGAATAGGGTCATTCAGTTCTCATGTTTTTCCATCAGGAATCCCAGGAATACTAGAGTCAGGCCACTCCTATTTTGATAATGAATTAATAAGTAATTAAATTGATTCCATCCATTAAATTTCATTAGTGTGACATAGAAAATTGAACATGAACCCATTTAAAAAAGTCATAATTTTTCAATAAATCGATTTCGTTCATGCCATTCCTTTAATTAGTCCGACAAGGTCAAGTAGAGTAAAACCATTCAATTTTTTCATTTATGGAATTTTCAAAAAATCATGGTTCACTCAAATAAATTTCCATTAACTAATAATGTTTTTCAATAAAATTTATCTTATTATTCAGTTATATTTAAAAAGGCCACGTCATATAATTAGTATACATTTAAATTTATATTTCACGTTTAATTGTCAAATTGAATCGTAGAACTTATGTGGATCTTGTGGTGAGCATACATTGTAAATCACATTATTCAATTCATAATATAATTCAATACATGTAATATAGAAATGATTACCCTCAAAATGGTCAAGCCAAGGAACACCCAAACGATGGATCTAACATGTCAAAAGACTAAAATGAACTTTATTACACACCATCCTACATGAGATGGAAAAAGATGTGGTAGTAAACATTAATAACTAATAACATATTTGTAAATTATAAAACAATATGATTATAATATTTATAAACATGGAATATAAATTCAATAAATGAAACCTGATGAAAATGGTAGGTCCCACATATAAATTCCAAAATCAATGAACTTGAGGGATGATTTATAGAGAATATACAAAAGAATTTTATGAAACACCATATACATTATTAGACTCTAATAAGTCTTCTAATAGTGTATATTTGAGAAAATGCTAATAAATATTTCTCCTTGATTTCTAGGATGAGAGAATGATAGATGAAGAGTAGCTAAGAATGAATCATGTACATACCATTTCACATCCAAAATGATGACCATTAGCTCAAAAAAATCATGAATGAAAGAGATATATTTATCCCTACATTAGGACTTAAATAAGAAAAAAATTGAGTTAAATGGATTTTAATACTGTTTGAGATTATATTAGATAAGAATGAGATAATAATTAGATCAATAAGGGAATGAATTCAAAATTACCCAAAATTTTTCCTCTCTATGGATTGTTTGTATTATTTTTGAAATAGTGAACCAAAAATGCATGAGTGAAAAGAGAAATGGGTATACCACATGGTAATGGATGTCATGGTCCATCCCTGCGATATGTATTTGAATACAATTTCATGCCAACAACAAGGTTTAGTCTAACCATATTTCCTCCCTACATAGTTTTATCTAACTATGAAACATGGACATTTGTTCTTAATAGGTGGGTTCTTGGATAATACCTAGAACCGAATAGACTTTATACTTTAACTAACTCATTAGGAAACCATAATAAGACTAATATAAATAAATACCCATAAATATAGAGGATCCAAATCTGAATAAAAACCTAGATATTATTGTGACATATGGTGATTTTCTAGATGCAACACAATAGTTCATGAAGATATATAGAGATTGAAAAATAGAACATTTCTAATGTATTCTACATTATATAAATCCAATATCACATGGGTGAGAAATGTTTATTTAGAAGGATACATAAAATTAATTTAATGGTTTAAAAATGATTTATATGTGTTGAAAAGGTATTTAAAGAAACATTCATCATATGTGGAGGATAATGGAAGTGGTTTGGAAGTAGGAACAATAAGGTTGTCAACTAATTTGAGAATGTGGAGATTTACAATTTTAAAATTATTATATGTTATATTGGAGCTTAGTTGGATACATTGAATTGATTATGGATGTTTGTGATGTTCAGATGGTAGAAAAACTAGTTAAACTGCATAATAACTATGAAAAACCTCTATAAATATATTGTATTGTCTCATTAGTAAAAAATCAAAATAATAAAATGAGAAATGATAAGAGGGAGAAATATAGTCTATTATTTAAATATAGTTATGGATATCACTATAGGGAACATGAGATGAGAAATATTCATAAAAATAATTAACAAATTTTTATTCCATTTATGGGAAGTGTTTTGAAACCTGGTCCATTATAACTTATTCTTGTACTATTTCAAAAATCGGTTCCCTTATAAATATTTTTTTCTCTCATGATTGTATTAAATATAGTGTTACCCCATAGAGTGGGACATTATATGAACTATTTCACGCATATTATTATGTTATTCATTTTTAATGTGTTTTTCAAGATAACTATAATGGTCATGCAAGATCCCTTTCTAATTAATGATTGAAAAAGTAATGAAAATAGAAATATGAATGAAGTCTTGAAAGAAATCATTCACTCATTCCAATTGGAAAAAAATATAATAATAAAAATATCATGTTTACTTTGATAGGATGAATCATAATCACCATAAATGATAGCATCCTAATCCAAGGGACAATGAGACTTGTTATCCATATTCAATATCAGATATGAATTCTTTTCCTATAACATACATTCCAAGGAGGAAAATGAAAAAATTATTCTTCTTCCACAACCAAAATTTTTTCCTCTGGATTGAACCAGACTATATAATGGTTTTTCAGAGATTCATCCTCTATATCATCACACCTTCCCTACGTGTCATGTATTTCCCATAATGTAATAATTTCCTCATGATTTAATGACTGATTCACACTATCGAGTGTAATTTTTTCCATTGAAAAAAGATAAATTTCTATCTAATTTTTTATAACCAATACTTCATGTATTTAATAATTCACATTAAAACATTTTTTAGTATCCATAGCCACTTGAGGCTCTGGGAAAATTTCCTGAGAAGAATCTGCCACCACCTGTGAGACATACTAATGTCTTCAATAAGTAGTGGTTTTCTTACCACCAATAGAAAATCCATCATTATATGTTGTTTTCCTCTTAATATTTATCCTAAATTATATCTCATGATGTCATTTTAATAATTAAATGTTCATAATACATTTATAAATCACATAGAATTGGCTTGGTCGATATCAAGATAGTCTAGATAAATTCCAACCAATTTCTCATATTCCAACTTCGGAGAGATATCATCAACCAAGAATTTCAAAAGTAAATTATGAATTAGGAATGAACATAAATAAACCTCCCCCATAATTGTAGAATAATGGAAAAAAATCGTAGCTTTAGTGGTCTTTTAGATTATAATTTGAATTCCCACAACATATATAATATCCAAATAGATATTAGGATGTCATATGATCCAATTAATGCCAATAATATTTATACATATATATACTCAGGTATTTTTTATAGAGAATTTATTGAAATGAAAATCATATTCATGATGGGAAGCCATTGGTAGATTTAGATAAATAGGTATTATCCCCCATGATCTTCGTTTGAAGTCCTATGATGGAAAAATAATTGGACAAAATCTACATCGCTTTTGTATGCAACTCTAGTCAGAGAACTCCCATATAGAGTAAAATTTGAAACTAAATCATCAATATTACAAATCTCCCTCTTAAAAAAAGTCTTCATGTAATTGAATGTTCTCAAATCATAAAATGGTTGAAAATTTATTCTCTATTAGAGAAATCATTCATAAAATTTCCCTTTTTAATAATAAACTTAGAGAAAACATCTCACACAAATGTCAAATGAGGTCTATTAGAGTCTAATTCACCACCTGAAATCCCTCTGTTCGAGTTATTGGATGTAGTCAATTTACAATATGAGGGTCTCATATTCTCCTAATCCAAAGGATAATATGTGGTTTCCCACCCCATAGTGGGTAAAGTAATCTAATTCCTTTCTTTATTCAATCCAATCGTACATACACCAGATTTTTCATTCACAACCACCAAATGTGGTCACTGAGTGAGAGTAGTAGGCACCAATGATGTTCGGTGATTCAATTCATCCAACCCCATATCAGAATCATGAACTCCCACATCAATCACACCATTCTCAAATGTCTTCTAATTCCGGACACCCACCATATCCTGGTGGTAATCCGCTGCACCAGCAACAACCTGAATCAAATTTGGTTCAGATCTCCAGTGTAAATATCTGATATATATCCCCATTATAGCCATTTGAACCCCCATGTTAGTCACAACATCCATCAACCATCACTGATAATTCTGTGTGACATCTAGAACCATCAATAAATAATACACTACTTCTGTAACATCTTGAGTTAGATCAGGTTCAGATCTATGTGGATCCATCAATGTATCCACATCCACTATAAAACTAGAAGAACTCGGGCCATTATTCTCCTCATAATTATATTCACTAGGAACCCATGTAGGTGTATAGCCTCCCCAAATAATAGTAGAGGTAACGAAATCATGGAAAACCATTTTGAGGAACCCTATATTCATAGACCATCGATGACACCACGAGAGGTAAAATACCAAGCCCTTTCCATCTTATCTCTTCTTTTCATGATTTATTTTTTTCTAGGAGATATTATTGATTACAATGATGATAAGGAGCATGAGTAATGTGTAATGGACCCGAGAGATGTGAGGATCATGGTAGTTGTTAGGGTTCCTGATCTTCATAGTAGTTGTCATTGAATTTACAGGGGGTGAGTTATTGAACATCAAACATATATATGGGACTTTTTTGTATGATTGAGGAACATAAGGCACCTTCCAATTATATGATGTTTTTTTCCTTTGAGATTGGATTCCATATATTTTTTCTACGATGTATTTTATTTATATAGATTTTGTCGGGTAAAATAATAATCAGTATCAATATAAAACCACAAGATTTTATTCGAATTTCATTATGTTCGACAATATAGACGACATGCAAATCCAGGGTTCAATGAATAAATAAATATTTTTATGTAAATATGACTATTATAAAATAATAATTTAATTGATTGGTATGTAAAAGATAAAAAAATTATGAACTATACATAATGATTCTAGTTCATTCAAATGTATTTAATAACATATAAGAAATAATAACCCAATTTTTAATAATGTTATTTTATGTTTCAAATATGGGTTTCCTTAAAAATTAGTTTTATTCAATTTTTATGAGAGTATAATAATTGTTTTTCCATTTTTGTAAATTAGTTATTATAAAAATTATATATCAAATTAAATCAACATTTCAAAAGTATATTAGTATGAATTTTGAGATTTTTTTGAAAATATTTATTGTCCTGTGAATATTTTAAATAAATGATTTTTATTAAAAAAATGTAATTTTGTTTTAGGTATTTATAATGTAAAATTTTAATAAAATGGATTAAAATTATAATTAGTTCTCAAAAATCAATAATAATAAAATTATTGTAATTTTAATATTTTTTTTGTTGAATTTGACATACAATAATTTTTATACCTAAAAATTAATTTTTTTGAAAATGAATTTCAGTTTTCTTTTTACTTGTAAATTTTAAATTATATTTCCAAATTTATATACATTTAATATTTATATTTTTATTAAATTTTTGGAATCAGGAGGTAAATTTTTTTATTTAGATCACGTTGATTTTATGTAATAGTTATTATTAATCGTATTAAATAGTTATTACCACAATAAGGGTTAATTTGATTATTACAATATTAAATAATGTGATAACGAAAAAAAGGAACCTATAACATTAATTTGTCATATTTTAGGTGTGTTACATGTCTATGTACATACATTTTTTTAAATTACTAAAATTGGGTTCCACATTTTATTGATTATGACTGTTATATTATTTAATTTCATGAAAAGTAAAAAATTATACTCCCTTTATCATTAAAAATCAATATATTTGACATGGGGATAAATTGTGGGTATGTTTTGTTCGTGTTATTTATATGAAAAATAAATTATTTCTTATCATTCAAATTTATTAATTTTTTTGTTCAATTAATTTACATAAACTCTTGTGAAATGATGACATAATGTTTATCATATTAATAGAAATCGAAAAAAAATATAAATTTTTTTATTATTGCTTAATTAGAATGATCTATTATGTTACATGATTGTTTTATATAAATATAATTTTTTTGGCATGTTTGAAATGTTTATATTAGATTTTTTATGTTGTAATGTTGTTTTTAAAGTCAGAGTAAATGAAGAGTGTCCAAATTGTCCTTAATGTTATTTTATAACAAATAATATTTTATTAAATTGTAGTAAATTCATAAAAAAATCAAGAAGAAAATTACTATGATATACGGTCTAAAATTTCATTAATTTTCCATTATTATCTATTTATAATATTTTAAGGTAAAATTGTAACCCTTTTAAATTGAAAGGTTCATTACCACAATTAAGGATAAAAGTTGTTAACAATGCTGTTGATAAAAAATATATGATTAAAATTATCATCATAACCAATGAACGTTTTATTTTATGATTAAATTAATATCTTATATTTCCTATATTAAAATACAGGTAATGTTTAAATAAATTTATAGGATTTATACACATATAATATTATAATATTCTATGTAAATCAAAAAATGTCAGAAATGAAATTTTAGAGAAAATAATCATCTATTATATGAAATATGATTATAAAATATCCAATATATGGAAATGTGATTGGGATATGGATTGAAATACCAAATATGATCTATTTATGGTAAAATATCTTTAATATTACCTATATTGAATTCTAAATATTATATAAAATTTTTATCGTGATAATCTCGAAAAACGTAAATATAGGGTGAAAACAAAAATATAAGCGTCAATAATTACCTAATCATGCCCAGTTATGGTTGTATGAGAAGAATTAAATTGATCATAATATTTTAAGAAAATTAATTATATTTGGAAACATTTTTCATTTATAATTAATTTAAATAAATAAAATAATTTTATGAGATTTTGTGAAATCCCAACCCATCTCTTATAAATGGGCACCTCTTCTCCAACTTCATCACAAATAAAAATCCTTTTGTTTCACCCAATACATACCCAAGTAACAACATCATATCCTTATAAACATTCAACAGTCCTTATTTTAATAAAAAAACACGTAAGGCTTTCTATATAAACATAAAGATGTTTTTAAATGAATTGGTATTATAAATGACAATGAATTATAGTTTTATTTCATCTTCTACATCCGTAAAATTTTATTAAAACATGAAGAAATAATAAAAATAGTAGATTACATTTATTGATATGGTTTTATTCTAATATCATTACATATATCAGTACCATATTTCTATTAAATTTTGAAACAATTCTATCGTTCATCTGTTCGGAGGACTACTGCCTCACGAATCGATGAAATATGTTTTCCATCACCACATATCATTGATGGTTATAATGATGGATTTAATATTTATATATATATATATGATATTAATTAAATATTTATATTTTATTTAAGATAATATATCATTTAAATTATTACCTTTCTATCCATTAAATAATTATAATGTAGATTGTGCATCCATGTGCATTACAACGTCCGCAAAGCGATGCAAATAATTTTTACAAGACCGAGAAAATATGATACATATAAGTGTATTAAAATAAATAATATTGTATTAATGATATATTAATCCATATTTAATGATGAAATAATACTTTTAACCATTTCATTATGATCGTGTAATGATAAAAATGATACATATGTATACATACGACCTACCATCTAAGTGATTATAATTTAGATAATTTTTCATAATAATCATTCATGGATGGTTATGATTGTTTAATTTATTTATAGAAACGAATATTATGACATGATTATTGTTATTGTGATGGTTTGATAATGATTTCTATGACCATTGTCAACCAAACGAATTCTTTTTAGACATATGAACTGAATATCATCTGAACATTTGACATGAAAGTAATTTATTATAAAATGGGAAAATTAATAATAACCATGAAAATGGTTCTAGAAAATTTAATAATTAAAATAATTTTATTATTCTAGATGAAAATGAACATACGTGATGAGTTAGCATGATGTCTAGTTCACATTAAATTAAAAAACTCATTTTAATATTTTTGATGATTTATTTTTAAAATATTTATCATCTGTGTCCATATTTACAATATTAATTTATGGATGGGTTTTAAATTTGATATAAATTAATTAAAAATATATTTTATGACTTATTTTTCTTTCTATTAATTTTATTAAAAAAATATTCTTTCATTTCTAATATGTAGCATTCTTACTTTCGTGAAAAATAAGACAAAATATTTTTATTTTAACTAATAAGTCAAAAAACAATTCTTCCCATTACCATAACAATTATTTGATTCTTTTTACAATATAAGATTATATTTGATATTCCTATTAAATATCTCCATCCCTTTATTCATGGAATTCAATTTTTGAAAATTGGATTTCAAAGGAATTAGATATTTTAATATCCAAAAAAGATTTATTATTGGTGCAAAGAATATTTTTATAATGAAAGATATCATTTATTTTGTTTATTTTATAGACCATGGAAATTATTTACAATGGGTGGTTACATTAAAACACAAGGATGAGTGATCCCATTATATCTCTCTAATACATTCCATAAAGGGTTATAGTTAACGAATTAGGTTTCTCATATGTTATTATTTAAATTTACCATACAGGTCATTCCATTATAAATGGTGAAGGTTATTTAATTTTTAATCATTAGTTCTATTCTATATAATAGTGATTTGAACAAAATTCATCATGTAACCAATTTTATATATAAATACATACTATGGGTTCTTATAGAAATCTAATTTTTACTAAATGGTAATAAAAACCATATTATTGAACGAATTTATATGCTACTTCTTCAGGGTAAAATGTATAATATTTTGGAAAAAAAATTATTTCAGTTCATGTATCCCATGAAATAAAATTATTTTCCCATTCATATTAATTATAAAAGGTTCTTTTAAAATAGTTTGGAAGAGATGTTTATTTCATTGGTATGAAAATGATTATATTCATTAGAATTATTATTTTTGACAGAGAATATTTTATTAATTATTCATGATATCACACATTTATTTATTTTTTCTATATCCCATTAAGATAATTTTTTGTCAATCTGATGTTTCTAAATATTTTTCAGAGGGTTTAATTATTAGTAGGAATAAAGAAAAATTCATGTGTAATTTCATTAATATTTTCAATAAAATGACAAAATGATTCTTTGTAAATGTATTATATAGTGGGAAATATGGAAATTAAATTTATATTTTTAATTTTTATATATTGATATTATATGTTATATTTATGAACTAAATCTATAAAACTGTAAACCATAAATATCATTTCAAATATAAGAGTGTGAATTCCTAACTAAAAAGTAATGATTTTTAAATGATTCAAGGTTGAGTCCATAATTGTTGTATCAAAGGAATGGTTTAGAATAAATTAGAGATTATGATATTTAAATTTAGGTTATGTTAAGAGTTCTTTATAATTTATTGGTTATAATTGTAATTTTTTTAGAATGTTAAATTAAAGAAAAACCAATTTATATTTTTCTGAAATTTTATTTTAAGGTAACTAATGATATTTTCAGAGATATTTTATTTGGTTGAGGTATATGTGTCCACATGGTTTAACATGAAATATTATTTTAAGAAGAATAGCTTTACAATTTTTGGACATAATTTTAAAGGTCGTGATAACCATTATGACTTATATAATCTTCTATATTTAGGTCATTATGGGTTATTTCTTTTTGGGAACACATATTTTATCATATATATAACCAAGGGAATGAAAAGTGATTCAAAAATTATGTGATTAATGCTATTTAAGAATAATTTCGGTACTTTTTAAAACAAATATGATTAAGGTAAATGGAAATATTTTGGATTACATTGGATTTTATTTCAAAAATCAAGGTTAAATTATATTATTCAATAATATATGATTGTAATGAAGAATTATGGTGATTTATTTTATTTATGGAATTGAATTTCAATTCATGGGGACAATATAACTACTTAATACACAATTTTGGTATTAGAATTTATGAGCGATGGATTTTATTTAGAGATAATTAATCAATTTATCTTTGAATAATATATGACCAAATATTAGTCTGGATATAATATTATTCAAGAATAATATGAAATATTTTAGGGAATTTTTTGGGAAATAATTTTATTGAACATTGGGTATTGGTCTTTAATTTTTTACAGTAGTGATTATTATTTCATATAAAGGTTTATTCATTTTGATAATTATCATTGATAAACAACTTTGGTTTTGGATAATATATAAATATATGTGGAATATATTTATATCCTTTTTTTGAATTATGTGGTATATTATAATTTTATTTTAGTGGATTGGGAATGAAAACCCCCTTCATGAATACTCAGTGTTCAGAGAATAAGATGTGATTATGGATGAAATTGATTAAAGGATGAAATAATACATACTATGAATGTATATTAAATAATGAACTTAGCCGATGTACTGAAATAATTCCTCAAAAACATGGAAATGTTTTTAAAAAATTATCCTACTAACATCATTTATGAATAATCGACATTATTTTTCACACCTATATGTTTTATTGTCTCTTCATCAATATCTTTCCCCAGATCATTATTGTGTAATATAGTCTCCATCCTTCGCTATTATTATAAAAACATTATTATTTCTTTCCATAAAGATATTTTAAATTCCTAATAATAATTTAATTTTTTTTAATCTAGTTTGTGTTATTCTAGATGACTATTGTACTTGAATTTTCTCTTTTTTCAAAAGGAATCATTATTAAACCTTTTTAAGATGAGTAATTTATAAAAAAATATATTCAAATGTTAAAACCTGGAATAATATTACATGTTAACATGTCAAGTAAAAAATTTATTAAGGGGGAGGATAATGTTACACCACATTATTTGAAATTAGGAGAAAATCTATAGAGTGTACAAAACACAACACTCAGCTTAAAACAATAATGAAATATTATTAGATTAATATAAACTTTATAACATAGCCATTTTATTATTATTTCAAAATATAATTTTCCATAATATGAAATATATATAAATTTCCTAATCATTAATTGTTTTGATTATTTATTGGTATATATTTTTAAAATTTACTGTAAATTATTTTTACAGATAAAATATAAGTTTCCTTCAAAAATGAATTTTTTTATAGATTGATAAAATTCATTTATTCCACATTCTAAATATTATTTTATAAATCTATATCATTTTTTAAATCATCATTTGAAAATTATCATTGAGTGATATATGTTTTATTTTCTAAAAGGATTCGTTTTCCTATAAATTCAAAAAAAAATATTTATTTTTATAAAAATATGTATTTTGGTTACAATAAATTTAAATGTTTAACATTTATATTATTAATTAAATAACATTAATTATATGATATTATTAAGAAATAAATAATTTTAATTTTATTCAATTGTTCTTAATTTGGTTTACAAACATTTTTATTTGTAAAATGAAATTGTTCAACAAACTATTTATATAGCCATTTGTCATTAGTCTTCAGTTATTTTTTTAACAAATATTGAAATTGAATTTTCAAAATGGATTAAATACTTGAAATTAGGATTTCCAAATTTGCTAAATATTCCCCTCTTATTTTTTCTTTTTTGAATAATTTTCACAATAGTAATGGTAAATGAGGTAAATAATTTTAAAAATAATATGTTACATAATATAAATAAATGTTACACATTCCTTATAACTATTATTTAGGTGGATTCTGTCTATTTCAATCAATTTTTTATAACCATAGCTACTTGGTTACATATCACATTCATTTTTCCATTACATTATTGTGTGTTAATAAATATAGAAAATTTCATTTTCTTGGTTTTATTATCCTTAAATTTATTAATCATGGATAAATAGAGGATGTTTTTCATTATAAATAACTATTTTAAAGTTAAATTAATTTTTTCATAGTACTTTATTAATTATTTTTAGTGATTGAAAAATTAATTTAAATGCATATGCAAGAACGAAATAATAAATAATGTATTAATAGAAAAATAAAATAAATTGTGCTACTATTTTTATGTTATTTAATTCGAGTAAATTATTAAAATCCATTACTAATTTTATAAATAATTTTGTTCATCTTTTTTAAGGGTACTATTTTAATTCATTTACTTTTATATTGTTTTCAAAAACAAATTAATTAAATAGATTTAAAAATTAAATTAATGATATTTTAGGTTAAGAAATATTTGGTTAAATTATTTAAGAATGATAAAAATAATAATTGTGTAAAATTATGATTATAATTTGACAAAAATGTAATCTATTTTTCATTTAGAAGGAAAATTTATCATATCAATTAATATTATAGACCATTAATATTGAAAGTTTCATTACCTCGGTTATGGGTATGATTGGTTGACGTAGATATAAATCGAAATCATAAGTATTAAAATGTTATCAAAACCTAAAAAATTATTTGATGATTATATTAATTCGATATATTCCTTATATTTAAATACATGTCATTTTAACCATTCTACATTATTTAAACATGTATTATGTTATAGTATTTGATGTAATTCACGAAATAAAATAAATGATATTTTAAAATAAATAATTTAATATTAAATGAATTTAAATTTTTTAAAAATACTATATTTTACCAATATATATTAATATGAATTAATATATAATACAAGGATTATTTATGGGCCAATTATTCATTTATAGTAACTATAATGACCCCAAAAATTTAAAAAAACAATGTTATTGAGGTAATAATAAAAAAGATTAACAAAGTCATAAACTAAATATTTAAGGGTGTAAAAATAAACTAATAAAGTATAATAATAATAATATAATAATTTTTATAATCATAATCTTATTTTAATTTAGTTATATCAAACTTGATCCATTATTATTACATAATTATTTTATATTATTTTAATATTTTATGATATTATAAGAATGATCCTCCACACTCTTTTAAAAGGTATATCATATCACCTTTTATTCATGCTAAAAATGATTTATAGTTATTCCAATGAATACTGAGATACCTTCTCTACATCACACTCCATGTATTGGAATACCCTTTTTAATTATAAAACCTACCTAAAAAGGAATTATGAATAAACATAAAGTTGTCCTTTGAAGTGGTATATTACATAATGATGAATTTTAAATTTATTTATTGTCTATATTTAAAATGATATTTCTTCTTATTGAAAATATAAAAAAAATATTCAATTTAATGCGTTTTTTATGTTATTTTCACAACCTTTATTTGTCTCCTTCATCTGTCAACTTTGAAATTAAATCACCATTCATGTGTACAATGGACAACCACCATGCGAACCAATGTACTTAATTATCCATCATCACCACACCATGATGGTTATAATGATGGACATTAACTATATATATAATATATTATATTCAAATCATATATTATATTTTTATAATGATAATATATTACTTAATTTCCGAACATTCCATCCATTGAGAAATGATAATGTTATTCGGGAATATGTTTGGATTACCACCTCTTTGATGAAATTTGAATTATTTTTCATATCCTTATCATATGGATGTTATATTTGAGTGTATTATATGATATAATATGTACTTTTATGAAATAATTTTCCTTCTTTAATGTTTAAATAACACAGTTCTTATTTCCATCATGAATGTTGAAAAATGAAAACCATATTAATGCCTGCATAAGACCTACTATCTGCATGATTGTTACACAGTTCATTTTTTAGCCATATATAATTGCTGGATTTAAAAGAATAATTTTTTTATAAAAATAAAAATTATTTAATTATTATTTTTATGTATAACGAGTAATAATAATCTCTTTGAAAATAGTCAACCTATAAATGTCATTTTTCTCAAATGCAACAAATACAGTAAAAAAAATATCACAAGAACGTAATTGATTAAGTAAATGATTATAAAATTTTAAAAAAATTATAAACCTGAAATAGGTTCTTAATAAATTAAATATTTACATTATTTTATAATTTATTATAATAAAAAATTAAAATGATGGTTTGGACTCAATTTCAATAAAAAATAACATAAAAATATCATTTTAATTTTTAAAAAATTTTAATTTCAACATCATTCAAATCCATGCCCATATTCATAAAATTATTTTATTGATTTATATATATGGAAATAAAATAATTATAAATTAAATTTTAATTCTATTTTTTATCTCATTAAAATGTTTAAAAAATGAATATTACCACATATTTTATAAAAAAAATTTAGATTTTTTATAAAAACAAATAAGTAAGTTGTAATTTAACGTATATGGTGTAAATGTATTTTAACCAATAATACTGTCATTATTTGATATTAGGATTCAACTATATGTGTGATTATTATATTAAAATAATATCCCACCTTTCATTTTATTGGGTTATTTTAGTATTCCAAATTGTGGTTTAATAGAAAGGGATATATCAATAAATGAAAATGATTTCCTATGGTTGAAAATAATTTCACCATGAAGAAATATTTTATTTATTATAATTATATTTTGGTTCATGAATTTTTTTTATTATGGTTGGTTCTATTATAACTCATGTTTATTTAAATCTATTTTATCCCCCAATGTGTTTTGTAAATGGAAGAAGATAAGTGATTACATTTCCGCTAAAAGATTACTATTATTTTCATTGAAAATTTTTTTGTCTTAACTATAAGGGTTATATCATTTGTAACCATAATGGTTATTCCATATTTAAGATTTATTATGAGAGATATATGAAAATGATTCCTCGAGTTACCCAAATGATTTATATATTCATATTATGTGTTTTTATCGAAATATAATGATTTCAAAAAGATAGCAATGTGATTATTGTTAAAGGAAATTATATGAAAAATCTTAATTGTGAAATATATATCATTTTTTTAAATTGTACCCTTAATTTATACGTTTTATAAAAAAATTATGACTTATATATTTCCTTTTATATTTATTATTTAGTGTTCTATGAAAATATTTCATCAGAGAAGTTGATTTCACAGATAAAAAAACGTTTAGTTTTAATACCAACATTGTTTTAATAATTTTTTATGTAGTCTTGTACTAGTAAGTTTATGCATTTATTTTTATATACATTTCTATGATTTTATTATCATATCATGATTATAAATGTAATTCATAGTTTTTATTAATGTATAGGAACTATGAAGATGTAATTTTTAATGTCATGAATATATTTCATAAAAATGAAACTTCTTTATTTTTAAAAAATTATATTGTTGGAATAATGGATAATGAATTGTAGTGTCAACTTTATTATATATTGTTTAGATATGTAATATTAATTTAATAATTATCTAAAACAATACCGCATAAATATCCTTAAAAATTTAGTCAATTGAAATCGTGTCTAATAACTCAATATTATTTAATGTTATAAATTTCGGTAATTATAATCAAATATCCTGTTGAATTCTAGTGTCTGATTGTAAAAACATGTGACTACCATGATTGCTATCAGAACACGATTATAGATAATATATACTAAAATTTTAGTGAAATATTTTTAAATATTTGAATGAACCAATGTTTTGGGTAATTGAGATTCGTAAAATGTAGATAGGCCCTACTGTGGAGTAGTTCACTATGTTTGAATAATTGTCACTATTATGATTGGGTGAGTACATATGATTTATGGGTGTATAAGAATTACACCAAAAATTTGATGTCAAATGAAGTGTTTAAACATGTATTTTGAATTTATATATTTTATGAAATAAAAATAAAATAATTTATTAATATATACCTTATCATTTATTATGATTGGATTCAGTGAGTGATTATTCTCATGGAAATAATTCATTATAATTATTAATGGTTGGGATTTATGGTTAATGTTTATGATTATGTAAACTATTTTATTATAATATTTTAAAATATGGAAGGTCAACTGATCAAGAGTTAGATATAAATTTTAATATAAAAAATATGACACCTTAATAAGAAAGTACACAATGAATGTTTTCCTAAGGTGAAAATTTGAATAATTTTGAAACCCTATGTGGAAATATTCATTGCAATGTCAATGTGAGCAATATAATATGATTAAAAAAATGGAATAATGAGTAAATTTTACCTGTCTAGTTTTTATTATCTATCTGGAATTACAGAACAGGGATTTGTAAGAAATATCTAGTAACATAAGGTCTATTTTGGAGAGTAATTTCTGATGGTTCTGAAAATAGTAAGCTTGATTAGGGGTGGATATTTTTTAAATAATATACTTACATCATACATCTTTCATGGTCCTATTATCTTAGATCCATCAATCATTATCCATTAAAGAGAGAATAAGAATATTTCTATATGATTCAATTAGGAGGCACTCATGGTCATATGAAATTATGGTAGTTCTTTTTTGTTATAAAATAGAAGATTTTTTAGGTGAAAAGCGCGAGCACTTGAAAAAATCATTCAATTTTTTTAATGATCGACTATAAACATAAGTGAATATTTTTAGTTAGAGGATAATTTTTGTGAAAAATTTTGATTTATATTGATTTTAGTAATGATAATTATTCAGTAAGTGAATTCATATTAAATAAATATATTTAGATATATATGATTCTACGGTAATAGAGCCTCATTATCATATAATTTTGAATGTTTGTGATTTATTTAGAAATTAGTGGCACCTTGAATTAGTGGTATGTAATTTGATGTTGTTCTCATAAGGATATAGTACTTTTTTCATTAATTTATGATATTTAATGAGAATGGTGGTGTTTTATCCTCAATACCAAGTGTATGGTTTTTCTATAACCCATGAAGAAGAAGAAAACTGGGTGAATTGTAGTATAATATACTAAAGAGTATTGGAAAATATATACTTGAGGGTATTATTATTTATGTAGTTTGTGTTTTAGAAGGTCTACTATTAGAAGGTATAATATTTTATGAAGATTATACATGAAATATAAGAAATTGGGTTCATGTTGAATAGGATCAGACATTAATAAGATATAATAAAGCATAAATATGATCTCTAATATTTTTTATCTGTAAATTCAGCATATCGAGATTTCATGTGGGTTGTACCAGAAATGGATGTACGTGATGATAGGGCTTTGTTAGACATATTTATATGCATCTAGATCTTGTTTGTTCCATTTTACATTGTGGATGGATATTATAGAAGAACAATAACATTGGATGAGTGGTTTTATTATTACCTCATTTTGAAAATCCATGTGAATTCAACTCTAAACATATTTATTTCGGAAGATGTATAATCCCATGTCTCTGGAATGATTCATTAAAAATGATATGTTATTAATAATTTTGGGTTTTTTCCTTGTGTATTTTGGATTACCGAAGGCCATTAATGTTTCTCAAAGTACAAATTAGTGTGGTCGAAACATTAATGTTTCTCAATTATTTTAAAATGTTATAAAGGCTTTTTTATAGATATTATATGGTTAAAATATTAATTGTTTTCTTTAATTTTTTGATATTGAGATCCAATTATTTGATATTGTGTGTTCCTTTTTTCAATGTATTTTAGATTAACCTAATAATGGTGGAAGGTGAGGGAGAACTAAAAAAGAGTTTAAATTAGACTATTTTTATATAATGTTTGTCGGTGGCCTCTAGTAAAAATAATTTCATTGCAAATTTAGTGGGATATATTTTATATTATCTATAAATATTTTCTTATGTGATATATTGGTAGTTCTTGGTGTGAGGCTATTTTATATTTATCTTTTTTTTTGTTTTTGAAACATAACCTTATAAAAATACCTTGGAAGAACTATGATAGTGTAGATCATGATTTAGCATGGGAAGTCGAGTTCTAGGTCAATGATATAAAAAAATTCATCTAAATTTTTATGTAATGATGCATGATGATGTTATAGATGTGACACAAGTGTTCATGAAGAATAAGTGGTATTCATCAGTCAAATAATTCAAGTGGTTTCTCGACATGATTAAACCAATATCACTTATGTTTGGACTTTGGATTTTATTTTCAATGTATGGTAAATAAAAATGATTTCAAATTACTAATTTTTTAATCAAATGATGTTATGAATACTTTCATTTGGTGTAGAATAATAATAAAATGTTTCATAAATATTCAGAGGATTGTAGAAAAGATGATGACAAATCAGGATCATGATTATTTACTAGAAATATTAGTTGAAGTGGAGGAGCTCAGTTTCATTATTTTACTTAACATTGGCATTCATATAAATATCATAAGGCAATATAATTGGAGGTGCCAAGTTGTATCAATGAAGCAGAAATATAATTATATATTTCTTTTTCACTTTTTTAAATGTGATAATATCATATGAGAGATAACATTAATTCTATAGTGGAGTGGAGTCTATACTGATGGGAGGGATTCACATGGATCATAAATGGATGGGATTTTCCATTTTGTGTGTTTATAAAGTTTTATTCCACATTATATTTGGTATTTAAAACATATCCCTTACAACTAAAATTATGTTATGTTAATGAACATTGTAAATTTTTAATCAATAATCATATATGTAGTGTATTATTTCATTGATCATGCCTTAATTTGAACCATATTATTCCATTTATTATTATTTTATCTATAAATTTTTTATTTATTAGTATGTGTTCATTGTTTAAAAATATATTTTCAAATACCATGAAGAAATTGGAAGCATATTAAAGTGTTTGGTATTTGAGAAAATTAATAATCAATATAGTGGATTGGGTTCCTGGTCGTACTAATTATTATCATTGTATTCGTTTGGGTGTTCAATTTGAATTTAGACCCGTTTGAGTCATTTATTACCAGAGTTTGAGGTCTATAACATATATTTTAAATGTACGAAGTGGTTTATTAGAAATAATGGTTCGTATTTCTAAGATGTGGTATGGTATGTATTGGATTCAGTTGTAGCAATATGCATAAACATTCCAAAAATGTGTGGCATGAGACTACTGGCGGTGATCTTATGGATACTAAAATGTAGATTTTATTTTATATGTGCTACAAAAAAATAATAAAAGGAAAATATCTTCCTCTAAAATTTATGTTAGGGAGTTATATTTAATTTTTAGAGTTTCACTAAAAATTTCTAATAGTAATATAATTTATAGTTATGTTCAAGGAATATGGTAATTTGTTTTCTTGAGATATTATCAAATTAAAATTTCATGGATCAAATATTTATAGAAACTACTGAGGCCATAAATTCTATAATGAATCTATTTTTAATTACCTAAATAGTTAATAGGGGTATGTATGGCTTCAATAGAGGGATCTACCTTGGAGAAAGTATATTGTATTATAACATTCATTATACATCCAAGAAAAGGTTAGGGTGGTTTTTTAGACTGTAATATGAGTTGAACGTTTTTCCACAACAGTCTTTAATGATTCCATATGGTGTCTCAATGATAGAATATACCAATATAATATCAGTGTAGAGATAATGGGCACATAATGGATCATTTAACTTATATATCATTACATTACAATCAATATGGAAACATGGATCAAATAATGAAATTATATACATTTTCTCGTAAGAATAAATTTGATGGGAATCAAAAATAGTCTAAGGATATCAAATGTAAATGTATAAGATGAATCATTATAGGTTTAGAACCAATATAAATGTAGAAAAAAATAAAAATTGTTAGATACAATTCTTTGTAGCTTATAATAAGGTTATGTAATCAGATACTAAAATTGGACATTATAATATTGGTGATATTTTTTGGATAACTTCTAGGAATATTTCATATTTATTGGATATTGATTAATGTCAAAATTTTATATCTTTAATAGTAGTAAACTATGTGGGATTTTATAATGAGATAACACTAAATTCTATGAATATTAATACCACATTGCGAAAAAATAATGTATGAGGATTTATGATTCTATCTAGTACCATTATGATATTTAATGTGGAATTATCATATAATTTAATATTCATAAGATGAATAAAAATAAACTTGTCTTTTGGAATTACTATATCATCAAACATAAATTCCACGTTTATTTATAATAATAGAGAGTGTCTTTCATTTCTTATAAGGATGTTGTTCATTCATTCCAAGGAGAGTGGGTACTTAATATTAGTAGGTGTGGTTTAATTTTTTGGGATGATATATCTATATATTATTAGTTAATATGTTTTATTTTTAAACATTAGATGTTTTAATCCCCACTACACTACCAGTCATGGTATATATGTAAATTGATTTATTTCTTAAGGATGTTTTGATGTCTTGCTAAAAAATATAAGCCTAATTATCAATATATATATTAGATGGAAAAAATCCCTTTTCTATACTCATATATTGTTGGAAAATTTGATCGTCCTTCAACCCAACGGTACATATACCCTAATCAAACATTGTTTTGAAGGTATGAAATTCGTAAGGGCATTAGAAAACCCCGCATCAAGCGGATGTAAAAATATCACAATACAAAAGGGATAATGTGTTCTCCTTGTATGGGGGCTTATAATGACTCATATCGGTTGATATTTTAACAATAACACTAATATACAAAATTCATAAAACCGTGTATGGGGGATGATTCCAACTCTGTTATTAAATTTTAATGAATTATGGGACCTGATTATATGGGATCTATCTACCAAATCCTTGATGAATAGTGGTTCATAATATAATTTTCCTAAATCAATTAAATTCCTTGTAATGCATGCTTTCTCTTAGATGAATTTTTTAAAGATATGAGAACATTCTTATAGACATGATTGGTTAGAACTTGTGATATTACATGTGTTAAGAACGCATTAAATAAATTGTATATAAATAGAATCTTTTAGCTAAGAGTTTCTCTATGAGAATCAATAGTGTTATCTCCAAAAATGGTGGATGATAGTTTATAATCAGGTTTTGACAACCATAAATATAACCATGTTATGATAAGTAATAAATATCACATCCATCATATTGAAGATTTTTTTGATCAATTGATGGTATATAGGTGGTTTTCTATGATTAATCGCCATTTCACAAATATCTAGTAGGTAGTAAAATAGAATTACAAACTAAAAATAGATTTTCTAAAATTTTATGACGATTATGTACATGGCCTTGTATTTTGTCATGATTGATCCACATTTAGTGCTTACATACATGATGAATTTAATCTCTTAAAATTATTCATATATCCTCATGATAGTATTAATAGAATATATCTTGATATATTGAAGACTGAAATACAATCATTTAAACATTATATATATCATTTTACTGATTTTTCATGGACATGCATTATATGAAAAGTATATACACATTCAAATTTTGATTTAGTATGTGAAATTTATAGGACATGTATATTAATAAAATGTAATCATCATTGTTCCGGATATGGTGGAGGATGAAATTTAGTATTTTCTAACTAATAATATCATCTTTTTAAAAATATTTCTTACATTAGATGTGAATTACATGATTTTATAAAAATAATTCACAAAATTATATATATAATTGACATAAATTTCCCAAATATTATATTATTTAAAATGGTATGATAGGTTACAGAAATTCATTAATGATATGAAGAGAATAATTACGTAAAGACCCATAAAATTCAAGGGAATTTTTTTCTTAATTTTCTTTGGAATTTTACAAGAGCGCGGTTTCTGACGGCACCTGATTCCGAGGCCCGGAGTGCCCGGAATCAATTTCCGAAGTTTGGCTCGGGTACGTTCAGTGAACGAACGAGCGGGAATTCCTAACTTTTGATCCGGTGCTCGGAATTGAAATCTGAGGGCACCGATGAACTCGCAGCGCCGTTATTCGCTTAAAGGGACCTTTTCGGAAGTTGCGTTTGTTGCGGGTTGAAAGTTAGTTTTTGGGTTTTTAGTTTAAGTTAAATAAAATTTGTGAGGAACAAATTTTATTTTAACTAGTTAAATCCTACCAAAGGGAGTTGGGAGTGGGACCCACATCCACTTAACCTCCCTTGGGAGGATTAAGTGAGGTGGGGTCCACACGAACCCCAACTCACTTAATCCTCCCAAGGGAGGTTAAGTGGATGTGGGTCCCACTCCCAACTCCCTTTGGTAGGATTTAACTAGTTAAAATAAAATTTGTTCCTCACAAATTTTATTTAACTTAAACTAAAAACCCAAAAACTAACTTTCAACCCGCAACAAACGCAACTTCCGAAAAGGTCCCTTTAAGCGAATAACGGCGTTGCGAGTTCATCGGTGCCCTCGGATTTCAATTCCGAGCACCGGATCAAAAGTTAGGAATTCCCGCTCGTTCGTTCACTGAACGTACCCGAGCCAAACTTCGGAAATTGATTCTGGGCACTCCGGGCCTCGGAATCAGGTTCCGTCAGAAACCGCGCTCTTGTAAAATTCCAAAGAAAATTAAGAAAAAATTTCCCTTGAATTTTACGGGTCTTTACATTACTCCGACCTCAGGGCTTTACGTCCCCGTAAAGATACATCAAAACTAGGGAAACAAAAGAGGGTACTGAGCACGCATCTGAGCCTCCCGCTCCCATGTGCTCTCCTGGAGATTCCCGTGCTGCCATCTGATGCGCACAAAAGGAATCGATCGCCCACGCAGGACCCGCTCCTGACGATCCTCTATCTCCACCCGGACCTCCGTAAAAGTCGCCCCATCGTCAACGTCAAGCTCCCCATGGTCAATGATGTGCGTCGGGTCGTGCACGTATCTCCTCAGCTGAGACACGTGGAAGACGTCGTGCACCCGGTGCAACTGAGGTGGTAGAGCCAGGCGATAAGCCACCTCACCAACCCTGCTGAGGACCTGGAAGGGTCCGATGAAGTGCGGAGATAACTTGCCGCCTTGGCCAAAACTCCGAATACCATGTCGAGTGAGACCCGTAAGAAGACGTGGTCGCCATCCTCGAACCCCAGTGGCCTCCGCCTCCTGTCAGTGTAAGACTTCTGCCGGCTCTGAGCTGTCCTCATCTGCTCCTGGATGACCTGGACCTTCTCTGTCGTGGCCTGGACCATCTCCGGTCCCATCAGAGCTGCAAGATTTCTTCTTTGCCGATAAGAGAAATCTGGTCCCATCCCCTGGATGAACCACATTCTTTGCCTAAAACAGTCAATCCTAACATGGATGATACTAATCCATACCAAGGATGACGTCGTAAGGCCTCGACGCTACTACTATGAGATTCAACCGTTACTCTCACCTTGGGTTGATTCACACTGTCGGCATCAGTGTGTGGTAACTGGGTCTCCTCCAGTTGATGTCTCACAAGTGAGGGTCAAGTCAACAGCCAAAACTGGAACCTCTTAGTAACATCACGAAAGAGGACAGGAACGAAAATATCACAAAGGTATGAATCTTTTATTATTGCATCTCATAATACAAGACGCTACACAAAAGCAACAAGGAACCAGAAGTACAAAGGATGTATCCACTAGTTCTGCTCCTGTCCGTCGGCTCCCAGAGCTCCATGATCAAAGGCCTCGGCTTCCTGAAGCTGAGATCTCCCATGTGGTCGGTGTGGACCTCCTGGTGGTGGTGGTGGCAGAGCCTCAAAGTGTCTCCCACCACCGTCTGTTCGTCCAGCTCCTCTACCTCGTCCGCCTCCTCCCTGCGGACCGCCACGGTCGAACCTCTGCCTCTGCCTGGGAGGTTCTTCACTTAACTGCTGATCATCAGCATGGCGGGTCGGACAGTCACGAGCCATGTGACCTATCCCGCCACAGGAGTAACATTGCCCACTCTCGGCACGCCTGGCTCTGACTCCACTCCGGCTTCCCCGCACAACTGAGCCTGAATCATGCACTCGGTCACTGGTAGGTCTGGTCTGCCTGGAACCTTGAGTCATCCGTCGGCTACCTGTTGCCGAAGACTCCGCTATCTGCCGCCCTGCGGTGGGTCGCTGTGCTGGTGTAGACTCAGCAAGGAAGCTCTCGATCAGAAGGGCCCGCTCCAGTACTCATGTCTGAGTCGGTATGCTGAGGGAGATCAGTGATGCCCTGATCTCGTGTCTCAAACCCTGCTCGAAGGTCCGGGCCCGGAATAATGGGTCTCGTACCATGTCGGTCGAGTAGCGCGAGAGATCGGTAAATCTCGCCGAGTACTGAGCGACCGTCATGCTGCCTTGCCGCAGCTGTAGAAGCTCCTGGATACGCACCGCACGTAGGGTGGCTGGGACGAACTCCGAGCGGAAGAGGCTCTCAAAGTCCGTCCAAAGTAGAGATGCCTCATCGTGCACCTGGAGCATCAGGCTCCACCATCCTCCTGCTGCTGCGTGTAGTAGGCTCGCAGCGAGGATCACCATGAGGTCTGCTGGTGTCCTCACTAGCCTAAACACTCGAACCACTGCCTCCAACCAGTCTTCTGCTGCCTGGGGATCCGTCTCCCCGCGAAACCTGGGCGGTCGCTGGTGCTGAAACTCATGCAGTGCGCTGAGGTGACGTGCATCGTCAGCGGCTGCTGCTGGAAGCATCGGGGGCTCGGCGGTTAGAGCTACCGCCAGTGCCACTGCTGACAAAGGGCCCTGCACCGAAGCCTCGTCGCTCAGTGGGCTGTCGTCACGCTCGACTCTTGGAACCCTAGCTGTCTGCCGTCGTGGGGCCATCCTGAAAAGGAAACAGGTGTGCCACGGTCAGAACAGTATACCTGGTGAGCTGATATAAGTAATCACAAAGAAAACTTTGAAACACACACGCAATCAATGTTTTCGTGCATTAAGTCGGAAATCAGAAGTCAGGGTCCTGGTGTACGGATACGTCGGCCGCCGCACCAACACTGGACTCCCTGGACTGATAACCACACTGAATACGCTAAACATTATTGCTTCACATAGAAAATATCAGAGTTCGCGGTAGAACCGAACTCCTTTGATACCAATTTGTCACGACCCGCCCTCGGGGTTCGTGCCGTGACTACCCCAAGCCCGCCTTCCATAGGCCAGGGGCTGGAGACTAGCACCAAGGCGTAAATCCCGGTAAAAAGGGAAGGCATTGCCTTTGTAAGGAAAAAAACACCACAGAGTAAGCAAGCGGAATGTAAACACTAAACAAAAGCAGAGTACAACTGAAAGTGCGGAAAAGTAAATGGGCCAGAATACAAACCCAAACTGAAAGTAAAGTACAACTCGAAAGGGAAAACAGAAACTGAAAAGTAAAAGCCGATACTCCGAGCTGTCCACTAGAAATCCCACCTGTAGGGTGGGTACAGATAGCTCCTCTGCTCCACAGGTCCCGCCGTCTGCTCCGAGCACGTCCCGCCCAGTGGTCCACCTCCGGGTACCGTCCCGCTCTGCAAGACTCAGCTACGGTCAACGCTGTCCGTCGTCTGCAACCAACACAATGTAGTGCGGGCAAAGCCCGTGCAGGGGTGAGTATAAGCTACTCAGTAGGGACCCCGAGACCCCTGAAGGTCTCTCAAATCCACAATGGATAAATCACGAAGAAAGGTACAATCACGAAGTAACAACCATCACTGCTTAGGTATATGCCCATACATATACCTAAGTCATCAAATTCAAATATGCTCCAACCTCCGAGCCCAAGTACAACTCAGTCCACACAGGAAAGTAAACGTATTCCACACAGGAAAGCAAAACGTAATCCACACAGGATAGCACAACACAATCCACACAGGAAAACAACAGGTTTCAGCTCAACAAGGATTTTCATTAACGAAACCGTAAATGTTGAAGAGTCCCATCTCTGAAGTGTACAGTGGTCCTGTCACGACTCCGAGGTACTACTGACTAACCGAAGACTGCTGAAGTACTCCTCCTGTCGAGTACCGCGGGTCTGCTGCCAACTACCGGGCGCTCCGTCCGCTGAGGGTCTGCTGCCAAATACCAGGCGCTCACCCAGATAGCCTACAGAGGTACTCCTCCAGTCGAGTACCGCGGGTCTGCTGCCAACTACCATGCGCTCCGTCCGCCGTGGGTCTGCCGCCGAATACCGGGCGCTCCATCCACTGGGCTAGTCGACTCACTCCATGTTGAGTCGGTCCAGCAGTCTTCAGGTCTCAGCCGGTTTCACGGTCTCTGTACTCTGTACGCTCGTCTCCAGTATCGCAGGTCTGCCGCTACAACCGAGCGCTCCACTGCCAAGGATATGCTGCTACAACCAAGCGCTCCACCGCCCAAGGTAAACAGAAGATTCAACTCACACAGGTTCGGAAGCACTGTTCCACGTAGGATCGGTGAGTGTTGTAGTCGTCGTCGTCGAATCCACACAGGATTTCTGTACTGTCGTCGTCGCAGTCACAGTAGCAGTAGTAGTAGCAGTAACAGTCGCAGCCAGCACTAGGGTTCCCGCACATAACAAGTTCGTTCGGAGGGTCCGCTCCACGAGCCGAGAGTCTGATATATCAACTGTCACAAAGACTAGAGTTGATGTATCCAAAAGTTCCGTATCGTCAACAGGAACTCAACGCAACAGACAGCGCGTCGATCGGACGCCCGGTCTGAGAGTTATTGGCATTTTCGTCTCCAGGGCCCGGTTGGTTTTTAAGGCAAAACCAACCCGACCATACTCCACCTGCGTCCAAACCTCGGGCGGAGTATGCCAAAAGATCCGTCTCACTAAGAGGAACACAACGCGACTGACGGCGCGTCAATCGGACGTTCGTAGCTCATGATATGAGCGTTTCCGCTCCGAAGGCCCGGTTGGTTTCGTGAACGAACCAACCCGTCCGAACTCTAAGTAATCCGAAACCTTGAGTGCGATATACCGAAACGACCGTCTCGATCCAAGGATCGTGTTTCCGCAGACGGTTCGTCGATTGGAGGTCTGAGGCTCACGTTATGGCCAAAAGACCGGAACAGGTTCGAAACGGGGGGGGGGTCCGGGTCCGGGCCAACCCGGCCCGACCCCCCCCCCCCTGGGGCGGTCCGGCCGGCGGAGGCGCGGCGGCGCGGGGGACCGCGGCGGCTTGGCGCCGCGAGGTGGTTGCACGCGGGGGGCTATGCCCCCGCTGATTGAAAGGCGGCGCGGCCTTTGTGTCGCGCCCATTTTTTTAAAACGCCCCCCCACGTGGGGGGCCTGATTGAGCGGAACCGGGGGGAAGGCCGGCTACCCCCCTCCCTTCAAAGAACCGCCCCCCTCATAAAGAAGGGGGTTTTGAGTGTTGGCCGGGGGATTAATTCCCCCGGTTTAATGCCTTCCGGCCGGCCAGCTGGCCGGCCGGTTTTCTCCAACGGGACCGGAAATTCCGGTCCCCCCTTCGGCTTACGACGCCGGCGGCCAGGCCGCCGGTCTTCTCTTCCCGCCGCGGCCCGGAACCGGCCGCGGTGTTCGTCGTCCGGCGCGGTGCGACGGCACCGCGCCCCCTTCGCAGTGCCTTGATTCCTTTCAACGCGGCGCGACGACGTCGCGTTCTTGAAGATTCTTCCTCGGTGTGGCGCGACGGCGCCGCGTAAATTAATTGTATGATTATCCGCGTGGTGCGACGGCACCACGCCACTTTCCTTCCACCCGCAAGAATAATCAACAAGAACGATGGAGGGGGGTTCGGCCGTGTTCATGCGGTCCGTCCCCCCTCACGTTAAGCAATAACGAATCTTTAAATAATCCAAAGCCACACGTTAGTCTTGCTAAAATTCATGATCAAAAATAGAATAAGTAAACAATAATCAACAACCCCTACCTCGGGTATAAGGTTCGAAGATTGTCAACGTTCCGCGGAAGACGACGTGTCGCATCGGACGCATCTCTTCGTCAACGGATTTGACGAACGACGACCGCGACGCCCGACCTCCGCGACGTCGTCTTCCGCGGAACGTTGACAATCTTCGAACCTTATACCCGAGGTAGGGGTTGTTGATTATTGTTTAGTTATTCTATTTTTGATCATGAATTTTAGCAAGACTAACGTGTGGCTTTGGATTATTTAAAGATGCGTTACTGCTTAACGTGAGGGGGGCCGGACCGCATGAACACAGTCGAACCCCCTCCATCGTTCTTGTTGTTTATTCTTGCGGGTGGAAGCAAAGTGGCGTGGTGCCGTCGCACCACGTGGATAATCATACAATTAATTTACGCGGCGCCGTCGCCCCACGCCGAGGAAGAATCTTCAAGAACGCGACGCCGTCGCGCCGCGTTGAAAGGAATCAAGGCACGACGAAGGGGGCGCGGTGCCGTCGCACCGCGCCGGACGACGAACACCGCGGCCGGTTCCGGGCCGCGGCGGGAAGAGAAGACCGGCGGCCGGGCCGCCGGCGTCGTAAGCCGAAGGGGGGACCGGAATTTCCGGTCCCGTTGGAGAAAACCGGCCGGCCAGATGGCCGGCCGGAAGGCATTAAATCGGGGGAATTAATCCCCCGGCCAACACTCAAAACCCCCCTCTTTATGAGGGGGGCGGTTATTTGAAGGGAGGGGGGCAGCCGGCCTTCCCCCCGGTTCCGCTCAATCAGGCCCCCCACGTGGGGGGGGGGGGGCGTTTTAAAAAAATGGGCGCGGCACAAAGGCTGCACCGCCTTTCAATCAGTGGGGGCTTAGCCCCCCGCGTGCAACCACATCGCGGCGCCAAGACGTCGTGGTCCCCCGCGCCTCCGTGCCGCCGCGGCCCCCCACGCCGCCGCGCCGCCGCGCCGCCGCCGGTCGGACCGCCCCAGGGGGGGGGGGGGGGTCGGGCCGGGTCGGCCCGGACCCGGACCCCCCCGTTTCGAACCTGTTCCGGTCATTTGGCCATAACTTGAGCCTCGGACCTCCAATCTACGAACCGTCTGCGGCAACACGATCCTTGGATCGAGAAGGTCGTTTTGGTATATCGCACTCAAGGTTTCGGATTACTTTGAGTTCGGCCGGGTTGGTTCGTTCACGAAACCAACCGGGCCTTCGGAGCGGAAACGCTCATATCATGAGCTACGAATGTCCGATTGACGCGCCGTCAGTCGCGTTGTGTTCCTCTTAGTGAGACGGATCTTTTGGCATACTCCGCCCGAGGTTTGGACGCAGGTGGAGTATGGTCAGGTTGGTTTTTCCTTAAAAACCAACCTGGCCCCGGAGACGAAAATGCCAATAACTCTCAGACCGGGCGTCCGATCGACGCGCCGTCTGTTGCGTTGAGTTCCTGTTGACGATACAGAACTTTTGGATACATCAACTCTGGTCTTTGTGACAGTTGATGTATCAGCCTCTCGGCTCGTGGAGCGGACCCTCCGAACGACCTTGTTGTGTGCGGGAACCCTAGTGCTGGCTGCGACTGTTACTGCTACTACTACTGCTACTGTGACTGCGACGACGACAGTACAAAAATCCTGTGTGGATTCGACGACGACGACTACAGCACTCAGCGATCCTACGTGGAACAGTGCTTCCGAACCTGTGTGAGCTGAATCTTCTTTTTACCTTGGTCGGTGGAGCGCTTGGTTGTAGCAGCATATCCTTGGCAGTGGAGCGCTCGGTTGTAGCGGCAGACCTGTGATACTGGAGACGAGCGTACAGAGTACGGAGACCGTGAAACCGGCTGAGACCTGAAGACTGCTGGACCGACTCAACTTGGAGTGAGTCGACTAGCCCAGTGGACGGAGAACCCGGTATTCGGCGGCAGACCCACGGCGGACGGAGCGCCTGGTAGTTGGCAGCAGACCCGCGGTACTCGACTGGAGGAGTACCTCTGTAGGCTATCTGGGTGAGCGCTCGGTATTTGGCAGCAGACCCTCAGCGGACGGAGCGCCCGGTAGTTGGTAGCAGACCCGCGGTACTCGATAGGAGGAGTACTTCAGCAGTCTTAGGTTAGTGAGCAGTACCTCGGAGTCGTGACAGGACCACTGTACACTTCAGAGATGGGACTCTTCAACAGTTACAGTTTCGTTAATGAAAATCCTGGTTGAGCTGAAACCTGTTGTTTTCCTGTGTGGATTGTGTTGTGCTATCCTGTGTGGATTACGTTTTGCTTTCCTGTGTGGAATACGTTTACTTTCCTGTGTGTACTGAGTTGTACTTGGGCTCGGAGGTTGGAGCATATTTGAATTTGATGACTTAGGTATATGTATGGGCATATACCTAAGCAGTGACGGTTGTTACTTCGTGATTGTACCTTTCTTTGTGATTTATCCATTGTGGATTTGAGAGACCTTCTGGGGTCTCGGGGTCCCTACTGAGTAGCTTATACTCACCCCTGCACGGGCTTTGCCCGCACTACGTTGCGTTGGTTGCAGACGACGGACATCGTTGACCTTAGCTGAGGCTTGCAGAGCGGGACGGTACCCGGAGGTGGACCACTGGGCGGGACGTGCTCGGAGCAGACGGCGAGACCTGTGGAGCAGAGGAGCTATCTGTACCCACCCTACAGGTGGGATTTATAGTGGACAGCTCGGAGTAGCGGCTTTTACTTTTCAGTTGTTGTTTTCCCTTTCGAGTTGTACTTTACTTTCAGTTTGGGTTTGTATTCTGGCCCATTTACTTTTCCGCACTTTCAGTTGTACTCTGCTTTTGTTTAGTGTTTACTTTCCGCTTGCTTACTCTGTGGTGTTTGTTTACCTTACAAAGGCAATGCCTTCCCTTTTTACCGGGATTTACGCCTTGGTGCTAGTCTCCAGCCCCTGGCCTATGGAAGGCGGGCTTGGGGTAGTCACGGCACGGACCCCGAGGGCGGGTCGTGACAAATTACTTCTATGAAAGTTATTAGTCATCGTGATCAAGGTGGTGGCTAGGAGGTCTACTATTAATGTTTTGGAGATAGTCTATGAGGAGATCTTTTAATTGGATACCTTATCATGGCATAAAAATGGATAACTAAAACAAAATGTATAATATTACCCTTAACATGATTTAGAATTGGGAAAAGTGGTCGACTCAAAAAATATAAGGATATTTTATCAATAATTATAATATATTTTAATATATAATGATACACATTTCTATGAATATATTCTAATAAAGTGATTTCAATTTGAGTTAATGATTTTCAGATGAATATAATCAAACATTTTATTTTCAGTATTAATCTTAATATGAAATTGTATTATTTTGGATAATTATTTGAGTTTACAAAATAAAGACATAATCTATTGTGAAGGATAATGAATAATTCATGAAAAATAGAATGTTGGATTATTTACACAAAGAGATAAATGAAATGAGATGTAGTGAGGTTATTTTTAACAAGGATATGACTTCTGTATTATTAATGGATGTAAGATATGTAATTTTTCTGGACCATAATGTAATTGGATTTGAGACCCATTTTATGGTTGGTATAATCTTAATAAATGAAGGATGGAATTTGATTTAATTATTTTTATACTAAGACTTAATTGTTGTACATGTATCGTTAATTGACAAAATGATAAGAATATTTCATCAATCTAAATGGATTGTGTATCTATGAATTTAAAATATGTAGTATAATTTTATTAAGATGTTATTATTTCTGAGAATTTGAAAATATATCATTAAATATGATTCACGGTGATTTGTTATCGGTCAACCTTGATCACCCAAAAAGAATAATTTTATATATTTTCTATTGAAAAATAGATAACATTCAATTATTTATTTCATTTTTTGAATAATAAACTATACTATGATCTAAGGAAATTTTATTATCAAAAAGATTTTTGCGATTCATGTAGTTCATATTTATAAAATTTCTAATACTAATACTTATTTTATTTCAATGTTTTGTAAGGTATATCATAATCCATTTTATATTTAAAATATATGTATTATTTGTTAACATACTCTAGATGATAGAATAATATAGTTGGTTTTTCAAATTTTAGAATATTTTCATTGAAAATGGATCATGATTATTGAAAATCATGGGATGGTCATGTTTCTTTTAGGTAATTATCATATAATAAGTGTTTTTAATCATAAATTAAACAAAAGAAATTAAAATATTTATTTTTTATAAATTTTATATTACCCATATATAAAGTAGAAACAAATTAAAAATCACTTATTATATTTATTTATTTTAAGGAAAAAATGATTAATATTAACGTTATTTGGAATAAATTCTTGATAGATGAAAGTCAAAAAAAAACATATGATTCCCATTTACTGTGACTGATGAAATTTGATATTGGTGATTATGTCTTCGTTCTATTGGATTATAATATTGGAATCTAATTTAATGGTAGGAAAGGGATGATAAATCCTATATTTATGTTTCATTTTAATGTGGTTTAATATATTAATGAATTTTCATGATGGTTATAAATGAAACCATAATGTGATGAATAAAAAATCATTAAAATATCTCAATAGAATTTTTTCTAATAAAATTATTATTCATGACTGTAAATATGATGATTCAGATCCTGGTGTGGAATTAAATTAATCTCATAATCAAAACTCATTCAATCTATAGAATACATAAATTGGTAATTATATCCTATTATTTCATCCAATGTGGTAGAATAAAAATTCTATAAAAGAAATGTGGTTGTATTATCTCACATCCTTATGAGATGAATAATACTGATGGAATTGTTTATTTTGGTTATTTGATGTTTCAAAATTTAATGTGAAACAAAGAATAATATTACGAGATATTAAATTCCATTAGGAGTTTTTTATAAATGGGTAATGAGGCTCCAAATCTATCTATTTTGTTTGGGTGATCCTCAAGGGCTTTGGGTTGAGTTTCAGGAGTTAAATAGTATTAGAGTTTGGGTGTATGGTTTTGAGTGCATTTTTTAGGAGAAACTACATTACATCTTGATACTCAAGGTTGTTTATGATATTTTATAATATATCATGATTAATACTAATGGATAATGAATGGTTTTGGGTAAATCATGACATACAAATAATAAGTCATTAAATGTGGTAACATCTTGGGACATTATCCATAGTCTACGCATAGTTTCAAAGAAATGATTCACCTTTGTACAGAGGGTATGAAATGTTGATTACTTGTTTCGACCAATTTTTTTTAAAAAATGAGAATAACTATTAGAGTAATTTTATAATGTTTAGTTAATGGGGAACAATTAAAACATTTATTGGAATACCATGTGACCAAACCATGAAACAATCCATAATTTCATTAAAATGGTTAATTGAACAAAATAATTGATCAGTTCTTATCAACTTCTAAATCATCCTCCCATATAAGGCATATGTGGTCAATGGGTTATCTAAAATATATCCTACTTCTCAAAAAAATTATTTGATGTTACTTAATGGATATATATATATAATTTTTAGTTTAGAATTACCCTATGAAAACCACTTGTCGCTTATTTTTTCCTTCTATCAAATTTTTTAGTTTATAGATTAAGGTTTTTTATGATTACATTAGATCATAGTTGAATCTTCTATTTATCATTGGTATTTAGGAATATTTTGATATATTGGGTCCCTAAATGTATTCTATAAATTATTTTATAGAGTTCTATTAATGAAATTTTTTCAGAATGGTTTTGAGATACCTTAGTGGGCCACCAATGGTAGACATGCAAAGTTGAAATGAGATTTGACATCAAAATATTTAGTAGTAAAGATGTGATCATTGGGCCTCTGATGAGTTCAAACAATTACTTGATGATCTATGTAAAGGAAGAGGTGTTTGGAAATTTTTAGAAAGCATCATTGATGTAGTTGGTTCTTTAATAACTTTACACACAGTCATATTAATTTATTTCCATTTGTATTTTTTATGTTGTTTAAACACCTTATTTGGTGTGTTTGATTCCATTATTTATTTGAATGGATTTTTATATTAATTTATACCTTATATCATACATGTATACTATAATATGTTATATTATTTCATGACTATTCTTTTATACCTCCCTTTGGGAGTGCCCTTTCTTAAAGATAATAATGTGATTTATTCAAGGGTGATGTTTTTGGGTAACATTATAGACCCAGTTAAGATCATTGGTTGGATTGGATTGAAGGTAATGTTGACGAGAACCATTTTTTCCTTATAATATTTTAATTATATTATGGAATATTTTTAGAGTTAGGCCCTGAGACAGAACCCAATTCTGAGGCATAGTGCCCTGAAATTTATTTTTATAATAACATTATATTTATTTAATATCACACAAAAATGAAAAATTTCAATGTAATTGTAGAATATATCTGAAATGGATTTTCTAATGATAAATCTATTACCACGGTTCAACATAGAGAATGGGGCTTACCCTAGGCATAACCCAAAGTTTGTTGGCACCTAACATTTTGATAAAAAGGTAGCTGGAAGATAAATTTTATAAATTGATTAATTAATTAAGTTAATTAATTAATTTAGGCAATAAAATTATTTTCACCTATAAATATACAATGATGGAGAATTTACTATGTTAGACACATAATCATGGGACATTTTAATAGATTATTGCACCTTCCGTCATTGGGGAATTGGGGTTGTGCGATCAAAAGACAACTGAATCAAGGAGAATCGAGGTGACCAAAACATAAAAAATCATCCCCATCATTGGAAGCTGCATTCATACCCATTTATTTATCCAAATCATGGAATTAATTATAATTTAATGTGTAGTTCGTGATTATAAAATTATTGAGAATGATCAAACCTATTATCCATTGATCTTAATTGAATTGGATCCTTTTCATGAGGCCCTGAATCGAAATAAATGGTTCATTCTATTTATCCTCGATTATACAATTTTTATCACACTGAATATCCTAAATTAATATTTCTTCCCAATAATTCTAGGGAAATTATTTTTTCATCCTTTTTATATGAAATCCCCCATCATTCATCGTGTTATTTTATATTTTACTATGGAGACATGGTTCGACATTGATGGGTTGGATTGAGCATGATCCAATCTCTAAAATCATGGAGTAATCATGTGATATGGATATTTTGATGATCTAAGGATTAATGGGGATTAATCATGGGATACTATTGATAGCATCAATGATTCAAGATTTGAAGCACAAATGGGATCAAACCATGATACGTGATGGAAGCGTGAATAATTTATAAGAGAAAGATAGATTTTGATTTAAAACTAAAAGAGGGGAAAAATTGATTACCATCACGGTTTTCAAATATTTTGGGAGGTCAAATAGAAGATATCATAACATCAGAAATGGATATGAGACGCATTGAATAGATAATGATATCTGTGAAAAACTCCATCTCGTGGTGTGTAGTATAATGAACACACACCATGTTGTGACCCAACTACGGTGCATATTTTGAAAAATTAGAATAATATAAAAATACATGTTGGAACCTCGCACATCTTATGAGTAGTTGTTAGTGGCTTTGTTTGTACATCAGGGGTTCAAGGACATCGAAATGTCATGGAACATGTATTGTATTTTAACATGTTCAGAGTACCTGAGAATGACCAATAGAATACTACCCGACCATGGTAGTTTGAGACACACCATGTAGTACCCTTTATTCTGTTTATTATTAAATGGAGATTGATACATGTAAATTCAACCACACAACCAAGTAATAGTGTGAGTCTACATATTGTATAGGCATCATATATGTCATATACCTCTTTTTAAAGAAACATATAACTCTTTAAACTCATTAGTTTGGTCTCATATTTTTTCATGTGAGTAGCCTCCCCAGTTAATTTTTCTACATATGATGTTTTGTTTTCATTTTTATTTTCTTTTGTGATAAAATTTAATATGTATTAAGGACGATGCATCATTAGGCAGTGATCAATGTTGGAAGTGTTCGAATAGGATCATTATAGAGTAGTATCATTCTACAGAGTCAAGGTATGGGTCCTCAATTTAAATATATGAACACATCTATGTAGTCATTGAGAAGGTCCTATATCAACTAAGTTACACCCTCATGTAGAGTAAGGGCATTGGTCCTCTATCTACTGAGTGTTTTCGACCTGTAGATTTAGGGCATGGGTCGTCTATATACAATGTGGCACCCTAATGAAATGGAATGGAATGGGTCCTCTATCTACTATGTGGAATACTCTTTTAGAGATACAGAATGGATCCTATATATTTTGAGTGGAACCCTCCTGTATTTTTAGGCCTTGAGTCCTCTATATATTGTGTGAAACACTCACGGAGAGTCAAAGAATGAGTCCTCTTTTTACCAAGATCTACTCTCCTATAGAGTTAGGTAAATTTCCCCCTTTCCTTTTTGGAGTAATCCTCCTAAGGATTTAGGGAATGGGTCCTCAGCCATCATGGATGAACCCTCATATTTTATTAGGGAATGAGTCCCATATACATGTAATGTAATTATCATATTGAACCAGGGTATGTGTCATCTATATAGATATTTTGTCAACACGCTTGTGAGGAATAATTTGTAGGTGTATCAACACATTGATCCTTCATAAGATAGACACATGAGATAATGGGTATCATTGGTGTACCTTTTCATAGCTGCTATCAGAATCATCATTCTAGGAATGGATTTCATATAGTGATCCATCTCTATCTTACTGGTTTTTTAGGAACATATCTTCTTATATATTTATTTTTATTTCTATCATTTAATGGGGTGATTTTTTTACTTCTATCATGAGTCATATTTATTGCCCCTAATCTTTGGGGGAATTCTATTAGGTGTGTATATTCTCACACCTTTATGGGATTTACCCACATATATAATGTCTTACGAGTATGAAAGATAGGGTGGTGGTGATTACAAAGGACTATATGCATACCCTAGTTCATTTAACCACGTACAATGGTTGGATATTTGATATATGAATTTGAAATATCATTGAATTCACGTTTCTGATTACTATAAAGTTGATACACTATTCTGGGTGAATGATTATTCCACCCCATTACATTCCAGATTATTATATCTCACTATTTTATTTCCCAGTGTTTTCCTCTTACATTTTTTATAGTCTAAATGTTACTATATTTTATATTTATTCACATCATTTCTTTATAAAACTGATTTGTTTTTTGTGTAAAAGTAAATTAGGAAGGGGCCTCCCATGTTATTTATTCCTTTTGGAAAATGATTCTATACATTTTCCTAGGGAGATGTGATTTGGATAGTTTCATCTCATCACTATTCCACCCAGAATGTATTTTTTGGGTTGGGAATGAGTGATTTATATATGAATTGGTTCAATATTAAGATGATATTAATTGTTCTCTACAGATGTAGATTGGATAAGAACATATAAAAATGTAGATAATATGTCTTGAGTGTTGTTTTCAAGGAAGGGATCCCAGTGCTCGTATGATGGTCGACGTATCCATTCATTGTGACTCTAACTACCTTCTTTTCAACATGAAATACCATGATACTATTTATAGGGAATAGTGGTACATCCACCATATTTTATTTAGTATTTTGATAGAATATTTTGATATATATATATATATATATATTCTCATCTAACCATGGTATGTATTGATTACTTTCATGATGCCATCACAAAGATTTCTCACGAGTTTACCGATTCATGACCCTAATGTATCGTTGATGAGAGATGGGTCCTCATTTTATTGACCATAATGTATGTTATTTATTCCAGGTGGGAAGGTAATGAAACCCTGACCATAAAGGAACATGTTTTAACAATATACAAGGTTTACGATGTGTGCAAGCTTAGTGAAATCGAGGATTTCAAGCACTATAGTCAACAAAGGTCTGACAATGATCCCAATCCCATGGTAGTAGTGTATTGGATTGAGTCTGTGACCAATGTTTCTTGTCAAATAATGACACCTATTGACCATGTGGTAGTGTTTTTAGATATCCTTTTCTTTGTAGAAACTATGTTCCATTGATGTCTAGTCGCATAGATGTGTTTTTAGTCAATACTCTCAAGGACAGACTTTCAGTATCTATTTCATGAAGAGTATTATCCCTCATGAATGTGATCATATTAGATTAATGATATTATGGGGAATCATCATAGAGGTAGGATAGTTTTTTAGTATACATTTGGGTCACTAACCTCACATGGAACTACCTAGACATGTTGTTTTATGGATACTTCTCAGTGAAAAAATTTGAGCATGGTATGCATTGAGACATCCATGATAGTATAGAACCAATTGAATTCCCTTGTATACTAATGTTATAGAGTGTGAACTATTTATAGAGAAAAACCTATCATTGGGAATACATGGTGCAAGAAATGGATTTGTTTGTTATATGGATGAGTTGACTGTAAAAGAAAGGAGGTACCAATTGGAAGGATCTACAACCAAGAGAACATTTGAAGAAAATACTATGGCACATAAACATATATAATTGGGGCAAAAATGGGTCCAAGGATTCTCAGATATGTAAATATCAATGAATATTATGGTTGATATAACATGTAATGTAATTTACAAACCCAACTTGCTCAGAATGGAAGATAAATAGCAGATGAACCACCAATGAGGAGGAATAATTGTTATCATGTTCCTCCATGGAATGACTATTATAGCCTCTTGGGAAGCAGAGCTAGTAGTGGAGCAAGTGGGCCTCTAGGAGGAGGATGTATAAGTGGTGAAATATGTTATGGGATACTTCTGACACCAGAATTAGTCTTCCCAAGTCAGGCTCCCGGAGTTCACGGTTGACGCCATGGCTAGTTTTAGGCTGTGTAGACATATGGACCGATAGTTCATTTGGTGATTTGATGTACAATAATTGTTTTTTATACTCTTCCCTATGTACAATTAGAGACATTTTTGGTCATTTAGAAATATATTTTATCCTTGTTTGAGGGTGGGGGTTCCCTATTAAAAATTTATCATAATATAGTTTCCTTAAGGTTTCTATGTTGAGTGATTCATGTATATTGTTCATCTACCGAAAGGGTGGGCTATATAAGGGTGGGGAAATTTTTATATAGGACATTTTTTTAATCATGATGAGGCCTTATTAAGTAAACATGGATATAGATTGTTTTTCCATGTTCTAGGTGAATTTTTTCTTTGAACAAATACAAGTGATATTGCAAAAAATATATGAGATGATATATTCCATTATGGGATTGAGATATCACATGGAAGGAGAGTGAGTTTTTTTGAGGATCCTCAAACCCATCACCATCTACTTGGTGTTTTTATCTCTTTGTGTAGTGGGATGTTTAAGAAAATAGATTCCATTATTCATGTATGATTTTATTGAGTCTAACAAAGTATATTTTTGGACTACCTATAATGTGGGAGATAGAGTATTGCCCCAAATTTCACAATAGTAGTATTTTTATATATTCTACATCATATCAGATAGCACCAACCATGCTCTGTGAGATGTATCTATAGTTGGAATATGATTTATATAAGTGTTTAATAATACCCATAGTGTCTTCCTGTGTAGCTCCTACTTTTTGTGAATAATGAGTATAGAACCTTGCATATTTGTGTAGATTTTCATCACACAAACTAGGACATTTTAATTGTATGATAACCTTACTGAGTATTGAAGAACAATTTGATCAGTTACAAGCGGCATGATATTTCTTGAAGACATATCTTAGGTATGGTAACCAACATTTTAATGTTCATGAAGATGATACTATAAATCTAGCATACTAATGCCACTAAGGACATAATGAGTTCTTGTGGATTCCAGGAACATTGAATATTGTCCCCTTAGTGTCTATTTATTTTATGTACTATAACTTCTATCCATATATGGAATGATTTTTATCTGCATCGAAAATATATTCATATACTCCACATTAGTAGAGTAACATTAATATCACATGAATATTGTCCTATAGGTGTATTAGGAGAACATTCTTAATGATCCAATTATTGTTCGACGAGGTTCACATTCAATTTAATTTTATTCCTAATCATGAATTAGTTATGGTCCTAGTGAAGATATATGGATTTATTTCTTGGGATCCACAAAAAATAATGTCATATGTGCAAAATATTCATGACATGGAGGGTTAATTTATAAATGTTTTTGTATAATTCTACATTATTTTATCCTCTTTCACTAAAATAATAAAAATTGGATATTGTTGATTAGGATTGAGTAATGTATTGGGTTATTGATGTTTAGAGGCCAAGGCTGAAAATTTCTCCTATTATGATACTACTGGAGGAGGGAGGGGAGTACGTAGAAATTGTGATGTATCTATTGATGGGTGTGGCAACGTGTTATTGTAGATTTAGGAAGTGATCTAATATGTTTCAAGGTATTCGATACCCTATGAGAAGAAATAGATGACTCATGACCTAGAGTTTTCACTAGTAGTCTTTATAATAAGGATGTAGAGGCATTATCATCTGGGTGAGAACTTTTTTTCTTTATTTCTTCCATTAGAGTATCTAATATTTCTTTACATAGATAGGTCAAAACATGAGATATATGCGCTTATTTGAGTCCTAATAGGACTATGAAATTATGATTATATATACTCAATGGATGGGTAAAATGGTGGTCGATTCCATTATCAAGAAGTAGTAGTCTTAGTTGGTGGAGGAGGTGTTTTAGTAGTAATATTTTCCATGACTGATTATGTTATTGGGGGGTATATCTTATCTTAAATTGTTGTTGTTGACCCCTCCATGTATCCAATGTGTGGGGGAGGTTCAATAAGAATACATCAATTATGACATCATGTATGAACACATATCGTTAAGAGATTCACCTGATTGATTTAATGAATGTAGGAATCATATCGTTAATTTATATAGATGTATGATGGTCTATGAAAAAATATGGGGGAAGGTGATGAGATATTTTCATTCATCTCATTTGGAGATACATATCAGTGTTTGGAATATTGACAGAGACCTATAATGGAATATCTAGTGGGATGACATGAGGATTTTGATTGCTGAGTTCAGATTTTAGTGACTCACATATCAGTTGGTCAAGGAAAAGAACTAGGATCCTATAGGATTTTTGTAGCATCTTGATATCATATAATGGAAATATGACGGAATATAGATTTTTTAGAGCTTACTCAGATATGTGGAGTTATCAATTCCATATTTGTGATAGTTAAGAGACTTTCAAGGTCTATGAACACCATTTATTTGAAGGATTAGATCATTATGGAGTGTTTGGGGGTACTTATACATATGGTATATCTTCTAATATAATGGGAGTTTTATGATGATTTTATCTGAATGTGTTTTCTGTTTCACATCAGTATTTTGGAGGGGCATGGAGTAGGCATTCACGACCCATATGAGGATGAGTAAACCTATCACCAAGAGAAAAATGTACATATCATGAACATTATCATCCTCTTGGAGGATGTGTTGAGGGGATGAATGTTGTACTTTGGTTGGTAATGAGAATATCACTTTCCCATAGTGGTGTTTTCTTATAACAACATATATCAATCAATTATCATTATAGAACCTTTAGAGGTACTATATGGGAGACTTGGTAGTTCAACCTTATGGTAGACTAGGATGAGTGACGAATCTCTTGTACGTCCAAATATATTGTAGGTGATGATAGATATGATCCATGTGATCCTTCAAAAAATGTGGATTTCTCATAGTATAAAAAATCATATAGAGATTCACATCACAGGCCATTAGATTTTGAGTAGGGAGACCATGTTTTTATATGATTTTCCCCCGGAAGAGGATTATAGAGATTTAGATTTTATGCAAATATAACCTTATGTTTCCTAGCACCATTCATGATCATGAAGTGGGCTAGTGAGGTCTCATTCCACCTCATCGTACCCCCAATGTTGTAGTGGGTTCATTTAATCATTACATTTCCACATTCGGGGAGATACATTTAGGGTCCCACACATGAAAGTATCTAGGGGGTCTAGATATCAAAGTAGGAGTCACCTTTATAGGGATCCTAGTGGTGATTGAAGATTATTAGTATACTATCCTCTGAGTATTAACAATTCACTATGTTTTTTTTTCTTTTGTAGTATAAGATATTATAGGAGAGTTCATGAGATAATGGTTACTAGATGCTTCTTCAATATCCCTCACGTTTTATTTCATTTTTTTCAAGGATATATATCATGGAAAAGATAATAATTTAAAGACCCTATATTTTCACTATATGTCTATTAAATATAATGTTGATTATTTTTATAGATAGGTACTGATAGTGTGCATGATTCTTATGAAAAATGTTTCCAGAATTATTTTTCTAAAAATAATAAAAATATTTTATATCAATAAGAAAATTATAAAATATGGGGTAATATCTCTCAGATTGATTCTCAAAGATTAAATCTATAACAATTCACAAATTGGTAGTGTGGAATTTACCCTAGGTGTGACCTTATGTTGCCAGTGTGGGATGATTGGATATAGATGGAATTGAGAGATAAATTATGAGAATTAACTTATTTATTAAATTATTGAATCAATTAAATAAATATAAAAAATTTAAAATTATAAATATTCTATTTTATAAAATCTATACATTATTATTCATATTTGTAGTACTATTGAGAGAAGTATTTCACCATTTATTATTATATGATTGATATCAAGTGATCCAATAACAACCAAATCAATTTTAATTGAGTCACAACGAACAAAAACAATCTTCCCCATGACCAGAAGCTATGTTCTTCAACAAAAATAGAAATATATCAATTCTTGAATCATCATTTCTGGATTCCACCCTTTTGATTAAAATAATGATAATGATTAAACTTTTTATACATTTATTTATGTTGAATTTTTTTCTTTTTCATTATCCTTTTAATTAAAATAAATTAGACATTAATTTTATATTTGACTATGAAATTGTTTTCAACGAATATATTAAAATTTTATATTTATTAAAATAGAACAGATTACCAAAAATTAGTACACATTTATATCTATTCCATTCCACCATTTTTTAATGCCATTCACTTTTGTCCTATGGGTCCATAGTTCAAAAATTTCTGGTGGGTTGATCAATATTGAGAACCTATATTCATGGTGGATTAATGGTTGATCGATGTTCAGATTCCCAATGGATTAATAGGTATGAATCATGGGGTGTCAGTGAGACTTCATAGATTTAGTGTTCAAAGTGGATATGGTAATAAAAATGAAGATGTCTTGATATCGTGTAGAGTCAATACGGATGAGTTATATCTATTTTTTCCCCAATAATGTACTGAAATTAATGGACAGTGGTGTTTTACATATGTTTTAATTGGTAAAATGGAAGATATTATGGAGGCATTCATAGATATGAGACCTGTGGATGATATGTATATTTCTGTGTGTAACATGACTACAATGAATGTCATCTAATGAAAACATGTTTTGTAGCATCACAATTTTGGTGTCTATGGATTCTAGGTGAGTTGATTATAACTCAATATTTTGGACCCCACGAGACATGTGCCTCCCTGATGAAAGCTTGGTGGGTACTCTGAGAGTACATAGATGTATACACAAAAATTCACACATTTTACAAGCATATTTCTAGAGTATATTTATGCAACGAGGAGAACATTACTAAGACTTATGAGGTAGATACAACATTCATAGTAACCCAAACATGACATATAGTACAACATGACATGATAATCATGTTATTCTAATGGAACATCTAGGAAATTGAGTGGGACCACATTTCTTGTGGTTCTCTTACATGGCTCGTAATTATTTTTTATTAAACACATACCTCTCATTACTCCTTCTTTTGGAATCATATTTTTTTCCAAGAGTATGAAATCCTGTGTTTTTATTTCATGTATAAAACAATTGAGAAATTTATATCATCTTATGAGAAACTATGGAGATTTTGCAAGAATGATGCTACTTTATGCAGTCTCGACAATGATACTAACTAGATATGTTCATCAGATTGTTGAACCCTAAAATAGATTCAATATATATGCCCATAATCTAGTATGTGGAACCCTCCTATAGAGATAGGTCATGGGTCGTCTGTCTACCATGTGGAACCCACATAAATATTTAGTGCATGGGTCCTCTATTGAATGAGTGGAACCCTCCTGTGGAGCTATCATATGTTTCCTCAATCCACTATGTGGAACCCTCATGTGGAGTAAGAACAAGGGTCGTATATCTATTGAGTGGAACCCACCTATAGATTCCTAGATAGTTCACATATATAATTAGTGGAACCCACCTGAGGAGTCAGTCCATGATTTAATTATCTACTGTATTGTATATTTTTATATAGAAATTGCTTTGGGTGTCTATCAATTAATTGGTTTATTCATTCAATTTTAGGGAACAGTTCCTCTATGTAATCTTTGGAATCCACCTATAGATTTAGGGGATGTGTCCCTAATTTACTGAGTAGAACCCTCCTGTGGAGTCCTAGAATGGGTCCTCTATCAACTTCTTATCTCCCTTTAAGGATGTGAGGTCATGGGTCATATTTATTTTTCTTAGTACCACCTTATGGAGTTAGGGAATTAGTCTTTTATCCATTAGAGTTGATCCCTCCTATGTTGTTAGGGCATGGTCTAACTACCATCTAAGTGTAACCCACTTATTGGAACAGGGAAAGACTCCTCTATCTATATAGTGGAACTATCCCGCTATACCTATGTATTGGTCCTCTACATAAATATTATGGCACCATAACTCTGTGACACAATGGTGATGTGTATCTCCACAAGGATACTACTTCAAATAATCATGTAATATGTTGTCCATCATTTCATTGAATTATAAGTTCACACTTTTTTTTGGGCTAGGATGTGAGATGGAGATCACCTTTCTATCTCATACTATGATACTTTTATTATTATATATCCCTATTGATCGATTTTATATTATCCCATAGTGTGAGATGGGCTATTTAATTCTATCTTGTCTCAAATTTCATCTGGTTTTGATTTTCACCAGTCCTTCATGGTATGAAAATACAATCCCCTACATGGGATTTTCCCACACATTTCATGTGTAATACATAAGAATGAGATATAAATATTGATTTCATAGGATCAAAGGAATACACTAGTACATTTGATCATCAACTGTGTTCCTGGAATGGAGATCTAGATCCAAACTCTCTTAGTATTTACATTTCTTCTTATGGTTATGTTTATAAATATTTCTGACTGTGCATATATTTTTCCCTCTTTACTATTAGTATTGCAATTTTTTACTATTGTATTACATAGAGTTTGTTACATTGAAAATTGTTACAATAGATGTTACTTTCATTATAATTATTCTCCTCATTTATTTATGGATTGAGTTGGGAGTGTGCATATATGTTCATTATGAAATGGATAAACATAATTTTTTTTTCATTCATCACTTTTCAGAAGCCAATGTCAAATTAGGTTGGTCATGTGGTTTTCATAACTCAGCACTTTGTTGGCCAGGTGGGATCATATGGGTCGTGTCATGACAGAAGGGACACATGGATAAGCTTGGGAATAATGTTTAAAATTGTGCGGAAAATATTTATTTGCATGTTTTAAATGATATGACATTTCAAAATACCACTGAGTAAGTTGACAATTTTATATACATGTGATTTGGATTTCTATATAGTTTTGGGATTAAATGGTGAATAATATATTTGATGATTATATTTTTATAATATGAGTCATTAATCTATATGTGGATTGGATATTGGTTTATTAATTTTAAATAGATTTAAATAATTATTTTAAATAATTTGTTGTGTTTCAATTTATCAAAACATTCTAAACGTCAATTTTTTTGTTTTTTGGAATGGAATAATGGGATCATGTTTTGGATGTCATAAAGGAATCCCTTTGTTTGGGGTAGGCCTAAAAATGATTGAAATGAATATTGAATCTATTTAAATATGGATTTTAATGTATATTCTGGGTTGGACATAGTGAATTGAAATATGATGGAATAATTTATGAAATTGGATATTGTGAATGTATTTGATGTTTTTGGATGTTGAACTTGGAGATATTCATCCATGGTTTAGGATGTTAGTCATAGTGATCATCATCCCTAATTTAGGATATTGGACATGGAAAAACACATCCCTGATTTAAGATGCTAGAAATGGAGATCATCATCCATGGTTTAATTTTGGACATGGAACTCCACATTGATGAGTTACTTTTGGACATAGAATTTGACATTAACGAGTTATGTTTGGAAATATTTTTCCATAATTATAGATATGTTTTTTTGTGATTGTATGGATCTATGGGAAATAAATTAGTACATGTTGGCCATCATCTAGGGTTTTTTATGATTGATAAAGAATTCATAATCAATTTGTTATAGATGGTCATGGAATTAAATTTTTATTTTTTAATGATGGACATGTATTTCCTCGTGGATGAGTTATGATTGTACATGGAATTAGACATTGTTGGTTATGTTTAGATGTGATTGTCAACATCAATGTGCTAATATTATAGACAAGGCACTCCATATCAGTATGAATTATTTTATGCATGTTTTAGGTGTTGGAAAAGGATCCATACTTGATTGATATTAAAAAATTGTAGAGATTTCAATTATATTCTATGTGAACTGATTTTATAGAAAATTAATTTGGTCAACATGGATTGGTGTTTTACCATTAATCTGTTATCTGAGAAATGAAAATCCCCCTTTTATTATGGAATATATCACACTATGTCTAATGATATAGATAATTGTATTTTGTTTATGTAGGTTTGTTTATCCCATGTTTAGTTTTAAAATATTGGGGAAAACATGTTACATACTATATGGTAGTTTTAATATGTATCACTGAAGAGGAGTTCACACAAATTTTTATTTAACTTTTAAATTATAGTTAAAATGATTTCTTTTTAGAATAAAATGATATGAATTTAATAGAAAGTAAATTTTAAATTCAAAATATTAAAAACATAGTTATTAAAATGAAAATTAGTTTGGAGTTAGATTCTCAATTTTAATAATATACTAGTTCAATTTAATTCAATCCACTTATTTTGAGATGATTAAAGTGAGTACCCATAATCATTTCAAATATCTTCCTTGGTGAAATTTTTATGGTGAGAGGAAACCATGCCAAGATCTCATTTTAGTAAATCGTCCTTCCATGTGGAAAAGAGTTGTATTGAATACCTCAATTGATTCAGTAAATACCCTATTGGGCCTTGTTAATCACAATCAACTAATAAAAATCAATTCAACATTTACATGTACTAATGATAAATGATTACTTAACCACTAATCCTTGGTCTATTCCATCATATACAAACCAGAAATCAGTGGAGGGAGATAATGGTAATTTTACCAAAGTAAAAAATAAATGACAGTATTAAATTTTAAGAATGATCGCACATGATAATAAAATCCACTATATGAAATTTATAACGAAATTAAAGATGTAATAAATTTAATTAAATTATTTCTAGGAACTCATGCATTAGAAAATAGAAAACTACCCTTCCTAGATCACTCAAAATGTGTACCCCACCATGGTAATGTTAATCAAGATGAATGTGGATGAATAAGGAATTAAAAATATATGGAAAATGATATTAATAAATGAATGAAATTCTAAAATTTATCATCATGGGATTCACTAAATGAATGGGATGGAATGTGATTACTTGATAGGTAGGATCTCCACTCCTTTTATAGGAATCATTTTTTCCATAAATGTCGATGATTTGTATCAACAATAAATGACCTCTTCAGGCATTCCACCCTTCATGAATGTTGTTCATAATTATCTTCAACATCCCTTCCCACTATATCATCATATTTGATCAACTATTACAAGAGATATGTGTGTTTTTATATTAAAATATATTATTTCTAGTCACACTCCCTAAATCATAATGCTTTGAATTATAATGCTTTAATTACTATCAAAACAAATAATTATTGTGTTCTTTCAATCAATAAACATCTTTCAAAAAGTATTTTGTGTCCAGAAACCAAATTTCACTATAATTGGGCCCACCATTAACGAGTTATAGACCCCAACCAATATTCTACAGATCTATAAATAGTTTTTTTCAACTATATTGTGGCCTTCCTCTGAGCTTTAATATGGTCGATTTAGATTTTGGTCATGAATTATCGAATGAATCCCTGGATGCATATAATCTGTAAATGATATAAATTTTTATTTTTTAGTAATTTCAAACACTGTATGGCACAAATACATAAATAATTTAAAATATGTAAAAATACTAATAGTTCCTTTTTTACTATTAACCTTAATAGACACCCAATATCATAAACTGCAGAAATATATCATAAATTAACACTTTTGTTGGATTTTAAAAAATAAATTTCAATGTAAATTAACTGAAAATATTTTCTCAAACAATTCCTCAACACATAGAACATTGACTCATTCTAAGTAAACATCAAAGTTAAATCAAATATCATCCAAAACAGCATCCAATGAGATCTACCAAATCCACACTAAAAATAAAAAATATATATCATGCCCCATCAAAAAAAATTATTTCATGTTCTCAATTTTTGATTTTTTAAAACATTTCCACTTCATTTCTAATCTCACACATATAAAACACCTACCTCACATTAATTTACTTTCATATCACAATTTTAAATATTTAACAAGGCTTTTCTCATCCATACTCACCCAAGAGTCACAATAATATTGATAAATTATTAAATCTCAACTCGATGTAAGTCAATAACTTTTGTTAATCATGAGGAATTTGCAATTTAGTTCTTTGTCTTCTGGTTGGTCATATGTATATGTAAAAATAGGTTTTGCCATAAAAAGGTTGGATTTTTTATTTTTTAAGGAAAATTATAGGATTATATTGTTCACTCATGTATAGTATCCTTCTCTTCTCCTTTGTAGAAAATTATATCGATAATCATAAAAACACAAGGATTTTTCATAGAATTTTTCATTTCACCAGAATAAATTTCCTCTAAAACATAGTTTTTCTTAAAATTCCTAGATATGCATATCTTTCATTCTACATTGGATTCTATAAAAAGGCACAAATTCTTTTAGAATGAAACTCCTTAATGGTAAATCATTTAGAAAAATAAACTCTTCATTAGAAACTTCATATCTTCAACATTTAATATCCCACCACAAGTAAACCCAAATGATGCATTACACCACATGAAATCCTCCCACACAATTATGTTCAACTAGATCATTCAATTTCAAAACATGAAAAGATCAAATATAAAAAATTGGATTGTAATGTACCAACCTTAACTAGTTGTTCGTGGAATCTATGGTCTATAAATATTAATTTACATGGTCTTACATAGTTAATAATATCATTTTTAATAGGGGGAATAAAAAATAATTACCTCAATCATTTAAAACAGATGTACCAGAAACCCTCATTTTATGAATGGAATAAATCAAATTCTAGTTAAAGAAATAATGGTATATTTCTCAAATTAAATTAGGTGAATGTAATGAATATGAAATAAATGGTAAATAATTCTCACATAATTGTGATTTGAAAAATAATGATAGTGATATGTAGCTTGGGTTTTAAAAATCAGGGTATATTTCATGAAATTACAAAATAATTGAATTTGTACCAATGTCATTTCAGAATTAATTTTTCCCTATTTCATGGAATATGGAGGTCCACTCAATGACATGGGTTTAAATAAATTGAAATTATAATAATTTTGGCTCAAAAACATTGACATCACACTAAATATTAAAAATAAACACACAAATATCTGAAAAACAAAAAAATATTTTATAAAAATTATAATCCAAATAACAAATGAAAATATAAAATAACAAAGGAACTCTCACCCATACCTAAATGATTATGGGTCCTCAATTCACTAAAATGTATTTAATAGTTATGTAGATTATAAAATGAATCATAGAATGAAAGAATTATTAAAGTATAGGTGTGACCTGACTTATTAACAATGCAACAATTGGTTAAGATCCTAAGTGTTTCTATTTTAAAACATATATAATCTAAAAAGAAATCTTAAGAAATTTATTAAATGAAATGAAAATCAAATTTTAATTAGAAAAGAAGCATAAATAGTTTTTTAACCCCCGATGTGGGCCCTGGGATTTGACTACCTCCAGATGGTTATATCTAATCGGTTATTTCCAATCTAATGGTGGGTTTAGTTTCTTTCCAGTGATACAACAAAAATTATTCTTTTCAGCATGCACCTCTTCCTTTTTTAGGACACTATGTATATAACCAAAAAAATCCACCCCCATGGGAAATACAAAATACTTGAAAGGTTGTATAGGATAATGAATGTGTCAGCATCACTATTTTCCACAATCCTAACTTTCTCTTCTTTTTCTAATGATTTATCATGTTATTCTACATTAATGGAATCATAAAAGGTAATTTTAGAGTGTAATTCTATTTGAGAAAAACTAAACAATGAAGAATCAATATCAAATTCTACCCCTTCAATGTAGAATTTTTTGTCTCATTTTTCTCCAGAAAATCCAACTTTATCTTCTCATGTACACACTCCAATAACACTTTAGAAATATTAGAGAGCTCTATATATTCATATTTAAGTATATATTCTTTTCTATAATAATCCTCTATGTAATGAAATGAGTTTGATGAATCTAAATATTTTAGACAAGGTGAGGTGATACACAATACATTTTTAATAAATGTAGATTAAAATGAGATCTCAAAATATCATATCCCTGATTTTTTTTCAGCTTCAATATCTTCTTCATTTGAACATAACACTTGTAGTTGATTAGTATAAGATAGAGGTAGGTAGTTACGCTTCTCGGTTTGATCTTCAAATTCAACTACATTAGTTTTTTCTCCTGTTAATGGTTCTAGGTATTCTTCTTTTGGGAGACCATGTAGTTCTTCACAGTTATTAAAAATTTCATTCAATTCTTGTTAGTCCCCAACATGTATCTCAGGCTCTAAATCCTCTTTGGTAGGAAAGAAATATATTGTTATCATTACTATTTGACCATTTTGTCCATCTATTACCTCTATGAGTTCCTTTACATGATATTTTTTATACTCTAGACAGATTTTTCATTACATCGATGAATTTATGAATATTCATTCCATGAAGTATAAAAGTAGTATTGATACATTATGAAATAAAAATTATTAATTTTTTTAATGAAATTTTTTAAATTTATAATTATATAGAGGCACATCCTCACTAGTAGCAGAGCAATTATTTGACGCATGCCTATCATAATGAATGGAAAAATATTTTTTTTAATTCCATATATGAAGTCTAGTCATTAGACCTAGGAAGCCTCTTGAAAAATAGTGCAAAAAAACACAATTTGTCACTTTTAATCATGGTTAAATGTTGTGTTTTTAGAATAAATCGATAAAAAATGATTGGAAGGAAATTAAATATTTTAAGTATTAAAAACTATGATACAAAAAGGGTGATTAAGTCAGGGTTATTTTCCACATTTTAATTACATCCGTTTGGAATTTAATAAAAACTAATTTTTTCTGAGTTGATTAATGTGACCTTCCAAAACCATTTCTTCTTAGATACTTAGTGAAATTTTAATGGTTATAGAAAACCTTACGGAGATCTCAATTTTGACAACTCTACTTCAATGTGGAAAAGAGTTGTATTTAATATACTCAACTGAATTGAGAAATAAATGATCATGTCTTGTGTATCCATAACAATCAATAACATTTACTACCTTGTTTAAACATATTGATGATTTTCAAGTACATCACCACTAATCCCTAGACTATTACATGTTATATAATCCAAGAATCACTATAGATAATAATTATTAATTTACAATCAAAAAAATAAGTAACAGAATTAGAATTCATGAATGATCACACTTGATAATAAAATACAATATATAAAAATTATAACAATATTTACGAAGAAAGATATTTCATTCATCTATGTTCGAGAACTCATGAATTCTTAAATAGAAACCAAAACATCCTGAATCACTGAAAATTTCACCCCATGAAGTTAAGGGAAATAGAAATAAATTGGGAATAAAAAGACATTAAAAATATATGGAATATAAAAAAAACAAAATAGATATATCTGAAATGTTCTCCACCTTATATTTCCAAAATTATTTGGATGGAATGAGATTCATTGAGATGGAGGAGCTCCCCTATTTTTATCTGTTGAAATTGTATCCCGAATTATGATGCATTTTATCCCTAATAAATGGAAATTTCATGAAATATACCCTTCTAGTATATGATTAATAATTATCATGGCCATATAATCTCAAAATTTCGTCTTATTTTGACATGTATTCTAAGAGTTATGCGTGTTTTACTATGAAAATTTATTATGTCCAGTCAGATTCTCCAAGTAAAAAAGCTCCAGATTATTATTCATTAATGACAATTGAAGAACCAATTCATACATTCCTTCCATAATGAATTATGTTCCAAAATTTATTTCACATACACCCATCTATTTTCACATAATTGGGGCCCTCCAAGAACGTGTTTTGGACCCCACACCAAAAAAATAAAATTATCTCTAAACATTTAGCATGGTCCAACTTGTTATATTTTTTTAACTACCATTGGCCTGATTCAAATTTTTTAAAACAATTATGAAATAAATCACTAGATATGTAGAGTATGGAAATAGAAAAAAATCAATTTTGATTAATTTATAAATTTTTATGGCTAATGTACTGAAATAATTTGAAACATTTAAAAATATGAAATCAGCCATTTTTTCTATTAATAATCAAATTTCACTAACATCCTAAAATAATTTTTTTTCTTAAATTAAAAATTTGGTTTGAGTTAGAACCATTCAATTCAATGAAATTTATTGGAATTATTTTCTCCATCAATCACCTAGATTATAGTATTTATTCTCTCCACTATTTATCTACAAACTCCATTTCATTGATTGTTATTAACATTTAACACTATTTTTGTTTTCCTACTGAGTGGTAATCACACCATTAGTTGGACACTAATATAGATTACTGTCTAAAAAAATATAAATTATTTATTAATTGCATAAGGTTGCGGTTGAGTATCAGGTTGTGTTTTTCATGATTAGAGATGATATCATGGATGGTATGAAGAGATTATATTAGGTTCAACACAGACATATTGTAGAGCCCTTTTTAATGGTTTTATTTTATTCATAAATATTATATAAAAACATAGTGGGTAGTTTGTTGTATATATGATATAGTTTCCTTGTACTTACTTAATTTCACTATTTTTATAGTCATTTCATTTTACCTTCGCATGTTCCTTGTTATTTTTGAGATGTTTATGTTTACCTATTCATTAAAAGTAATTTGATTTGAATGGTGACAAATTATTTATATTTTTATTTCATACATTGATATAGAGGTATTGTATCATCATTTTACCACTTTAGATATCCAATGATATTCCGTAGCCTCAATAGTCTGAGGAGGAATGCTCGAGGTCTTGCGGTGAACAATTGTAAGCCATCGGTTCAGTGGATTCCTTGATGGGATGTTATAAAGTGTTATTATAGCAGTAACATTCCAATTTTTATACTATTTTTGTTTTTTGGACTGTATATATTAGATTGTGTGGATGAATATGATTATTACTATACTACTGTGTCATTAACACTTGTTTTGAAATAATTCATAGGTTATTAAAAATTATATTTTTTTCTACTTGGTGATTTTTGTGATGTATTTTATTTTCACATTGATTGATTGTAATGTTATTTGTATTTAATGATTTAGGATACATTTCTATATATTTTCATATTGTAAATAGTCATGTGATTTGGTTTTGACTCTTGGATAATAGAGGCATGATGTGACCCATCCATTATATTAGTAACCGAGGATTCACATGACAGATAGTCTTGATATTTTTTGATTTAACATTAGAGGGATGTGCAATTGATGAAAATTTCATCAAATTTAAATATAGTGGGTTCATGTATTGGTACTTGGTAGAATTATACTCAGTTTGGAAAACCTTTATATGGATTATTTTCTTATGGTTTGTCTTGTGAATCTCCATTTACATTCTTGACAATAAGGATGCAAATGAGGTCCTCATTCATAGTGTGTGTATTATCTAGGGTGGGTCAACATGTATAGGTATATGATATTTAGACAATTATAGAGGGTTTTGTTATTTTTTGACAGTTAAATAATTCTATTAAACATTAAATTGCCTCTATATCGAAAAAGGGCACCGTCAAGGAAGGTGGTAGAGGTGTGATACATAGAAATCACCTGGTATTAAAATCGTACCCTCATAAGGAAGTTAACCCAAGTTATAATAAATAACAATCTTCTTTCAAATTTTTTCATTGTTGTTTGTGAGGCCTTATCCTTTATAATTATTCTAATTTAAATATTCAAAAAATAGGATGGGTCTCATATTTTTTGGTTGTTGTTTTGGTATATGAAATAATATATATATATATATATATATATATATATTGATTTTATTTTGATAGATTTATGTACTTGGACATTTGAATAAGAGATTATTTAAAACACCATGAGTTGTGTCTGTTTTTGAGTTTTAATTGACATAGGATGTTGGAAATAGTGAATTTTCATGAGTCCCAAATGGTTGGGATATGCGAGAGATCCTAATGGCCTTCTTCAGGTAACTCTAGTTTATGGATTAACTTCCACATGAATTTCTAGGGTGACTCGTGAGAGGGGTTGACAGAGATATGCATGGCTTTGGGTGAATGAGGTATAGTTAGATAATTTCCAATTTTTTATAATAGTTAATCAAGGGTACAACCTATTATGGGGTTTAAGAACATTTGATTAATATTTTTTGTGGTAGTTTTTTTATCTAGTGCATTATCATTGGTCTAAGTTTCTAGAGGGAATGATCAATTGGGATTCTATCCTGAGTAATGCCTTTCTAGTTGGGAAGTGTTTGTTGTTTAGGAGTTGTATCAAAAGTATAAGAGGTACTCTAGAAAATATGTTTTTATACATGTAGGTTTACATTGGTTGGTGATCGTATATGTATAGTATACATGGTATTTTCACAATGTGGGGAACAAGAATATTTCTAGATTCATTGAGATGAGAAACATTTAGAATATTAAAGCCTATGCAGAAGATGTGTTTTCTTTGTGTAGGATCAGTCAGTGGTATATCATAGTGATCTATATATGTTTTTTCAAGATTATTGACTATGTGTAAATTAATATAGGTGAAATATTGAATGCACTAAGGTATTGAGTGATCATACATGTTAATTTTTCTCAATCTATTTTCATTGGTTATTGACTTATCCAATGGTGCTCGATGATGGGTGATATAGGAATGAAAGGTAGGAATGGCCAAAGGATGTATATTATGAGCTATGTTTATTTTACATGAGACTCACTACATACAAAACAATGTTCTATGGTTGGGTTATATAATGCCATATAATTGATCTATGTTAATATGATTTTGGACACACAAATGTGTTGTGTCCAATGGTGTCATTTTTCTAGTGGATTTTATGTCACATGAGTGTATTCCAGGGGAGATTGTGTTAACGTGGAATCCCTGATTACTTGGAGAATCAATGTGGGTTTGAAGAGATTCTTGTGTACAGGGAGTCCTGGGGACATTTAATGGGTTTCAAATGTCCCTACAAGGATATGAGCCATAAAATAAAGAGGGTTCTGTAGTAGTATTCAACATCAAAATATTATTATAATCATAGTCTAGAGAGGATCATTCTCGACATCATAAAATATTCTTTGGTTAACTGAGAGGGAATCAACTATACACACATATATCAAAATGTGCTTTATTGTTTTATTTAGGTCCTCCTTAATGGTTTCATTCATGGAATAGTGGAAGAGAAATAGTATGGTGTGATGTTCACAACAATCAATATGTATATAAGGTCCACGTAAGGGACTAGATGTTAGAAGATTTCATGAGTACTATTAACAAAATCATTGAATGTGAGATAATTAATTTATCATTTTATCGCTTAGGTGAGACGTAGATGACCACATCAAACCCTTAGGATGATATTGTATGTAATGTGTGATATGGTAGATATAATTCCATAAAGTGAGTTGGTGAAAACGAAACTCCAATGATGGGGAGTGATTTTTTAATCAAATGTGTTCGACCGTCAAGATGCAATTGTTAGAGGTTCATAGAACTGGTTGTGGATCATTAATTGTGGAATAATGATTATAGTAATGAACCGATGAAGTCTGAATTTTTGGGATTCTTGTATGGTCTTGGGCTCAATGGGTAAAAACTATATTTGAAGTTGATATTTTCTTGTAATGATGTGTTGACTGCCAGCTGGGTTGTATAAGTGTTTTATTATTTTAAATGTATTCATATGTTTATTTTCAATGAGTGGGTGTCCGACCCATTTATAAAATTATATATATTTTTGTATTTAATGTTTTTATGGAAATGGATTCTTGGGAAATTTTTTGATGTTTTGTGGGAAGACCCGTGTATTTTATGTGGCCTTAAAATTTATGAAATGATTGATGTAATGGTTTACTTATAGACTGAGATTTTATATATTTTCTTTTTTGGATGGAATTATTGAATTGGAATATGTTGTAATGGTTTAGGATGTTGGATATGGATATCCTTAACCATGGTTTGATGTCCAGGACATGGAGATCCCAAACCATGTTTTAGGATGATAGAATTTTTTTCCTCATTTTTAATTTAGGATGTTAGACAAGATGATCCTTATCCATGATTTTGGATGTAGAAAATTATCATCCTTTTTCATTGTTAATGGTTTTGGATCTCATTCCATGTTATTGACTTACGTTAAGACCTTGTTTTCAATTTTGATGATATAAGGTTATAAATTAAATTCCACATTGATGGTTAATCATGGATGTGAAGGTCCACATTGGTGGGTTCGGATGATAGACAACATGATCCTCATCCATGAATTTAGATATTTTCCATGGTAATCCTCATTAATGGTGTAAGGTTGATCATGAAATTCCAAAATTATTAGTTAAGGATGAACATAGCGTTCCACATTGATGATTTATGGCTGGACAATGTGTTCCAAATTTAATGTTAAGGTTTGAATGGATTGATCAAATCAATGTTAGAACACATGACCCTCATCAAGGGTTATTTATTTTTTCCATGGTCATCATCATCCATTGTGTAAGGTTGAATATGAAATTCTAAAATTATGAGTTAAGGATGAATATAGTTTTCCACATTGATGAGTTATGGATGTAAAATGTCTTCCACATTGATTGTTATGGATTGATTGGATAGACCAAATTATTTGGATAATATGATTAAAATGATGCTATATTTGATTACCAATGGTGTTTTGATGGAATTAGGTGTTCAGATGAGGTTCCAGTCATGATAAATAGTGACACATGGTTTATATGTCATATTGATTCTATAGTAACTGGTAATATAGAAATAGGTTATGGGTTACAAGGATTGGTGTTTTTTGTCCATCATTTATTTGATAAACGGTAATACCCATTAAATTGATAAATGGATATAACAACCATTCCTCAATTAATTAGATTATTGTCTATGGTTGATGTATTTTTGGTTTTCCTATGTGTCACATAAACTCCTAAGGGCTAATATGCGAATAACTTGATGTTATTTTGAAATATATATCAATTACTATATAATATATTCATATTAAAATATCAATCTTTTTACAATATTAGTCTAAATTATAATTTCATTATTAACTGTCGGTGTCAGACTAATGAGTGGTACTAGAACCCTGCTCAAGCCACAAATACACATGGTTACATGAGAAACTCCCCCATGTTTATTATTGGAATGGGATTCGGGATGAGAGTATTGTAGTGATTTATTTGGATGGGATTGATAACATAGATTATATTAAGAGAATGGATGTGGTTTATCTCAGGGATGGAATAGATCCAATTTTATTGGTTTTTGTTTTATTTTGAAATTTTATGTAACCATATGTGTGGGTAGTTAGTTGGATTGATGTTTATGTTAATAAGGTATTAATAAATTTAATTCGATGTATACATATTCCATATTTATAGGCATATATTTAATGTTATATTTTTAGATGATGATGTTGAATTATTCTTTATTCATAATTTAATGTGTATTGTGATTGGTCAGTTATATTTCAATTGTACCATCTGATATAGGGGTATATTCACCTCATTATACCACTTTATACCCCTAATGTAAGTCACAATACTCTAGAATTTAACAAAGTGTTCCTAATATCATGGGAGTAACTGGATCTAGGAAGGTTTGCTGGCTCCTAATCATGGATATTATGGCATGAGTTGGGATGATACATGTGGAATTAATGATAGTTTTTTATAATAAAAATTATCATTAAAGGGGTGAAAATCCTTTAAGGGTGGTAAAATATGAACCCCAGAGTTGATTCAATTATATAATAATTTATATTGAGGAATTAACAAACTAAAATATGTATTGGTGTAATAGAGTTCTATTAAATTTTTTTTATTTAATTATGAGATAGATTTTTTTATCTCTTAAGTATTCAGCGTTATTATATTATTTGTGTTAAATAATATATTCATGATGATTGAGAAAAATAATTATTTTATGGTATTTTTTCAGGGAAAATTTACATAGATTTATGATAATGGAATATTAATTTATTATTATTTCATTTGTAAAGAATTTATTTATTATAAATATAGAATTTAAAATATATTTATGGATTCTGGGATTATCATAATTAAATATCCTAAATGTTTATTATTTACTTCAATTAAATGAACTAGTTGAGGATGAATAATGGGGCGATAACATGGAATATATTGTGGTAGATTGGTGGAATTAATAGAAAACTGAGGGTAATAATGACATTATTTTTATAGCTGATGGATAAAAATTATTTTAAATAGTGTTTTTCATGGATTTGTAATAATAGATATTTAGGGTATTTATAATTGAAGAAGATATTTTTTATCATTGATACACTTCTCATATATATTGTGTCATCTCCCTTGGACTATATTTGCCTATAACTCCTTGGTGATGACTCCATAGTGATGGAATGAAAATTTAGATGTCTATATGAGTGTCTATAACATTAAGGGACATGATATTTTTTTAATAAATCCTACTTATATTATTTAATGTTTTTTGCAAAATTATAAAATCATAAACCCCATAATATGAACATTATTATATTCATGGTGTTAAAATGCGATTTACTATGTTAGACATTGCACGTAACTAAATAGAATGAGGTTTATTACACATAATAGATTAATATCCTCTCACATTATACATTTTATAAACCCATATATTATATAGTGTCATGGTTTTATTCTATAGTGGCATGTCGTAAATTCAACTATCCAGATTCCATGAACATTCTAATAGAATGTTTTACGGGCCCTATGAAAATTCACATGGTCCACCCCATAATTCCATAGTGGTTGCTCCAAATGTGTATATGTCATCTCAAATATCATCAGCAGGGTACTTGATCACTTTTTTTATTAATTATTATTTTTGGATATTTATTGGTTATTTTTTTCATTCAATATATATCTTCAAATAGTAGGTTTATAGAAATGTAATGTTTTTAGAAATGGAATGTTATCGTCATTTGTAGTTTATAAATGAAATGCTTTTAGAAAAATACCGCAACATTACACTAAAAAAATTTATATATTCTGAATTCAAAATTGAATTATATTTTACCAAATTTGAATCATATAAGTTGAATTAATTATCTTAAAGTTAATTCGTTTTCTCAATACCAAAAAGAGGGTTTTTTAAAAATTAAAAACTGTCAAAATATTAACATATTTTTATGTCAAATTTAAATATGAAATTACTCATAATGAACTCAAGTGTATTAAAAATACAAGCATGAAATATAATTATACTTCCAAACCATTTAAATGAAAAATTTAAAACTATAAATTACTTCAATAAAAAATCTAGTTTTTAATTAAAATTTACTATTTTTCATTACTCATTAAAATATGTAAAATGTCAAAAATTTACCAAAAATCTATCCAAAATAAATTATTATTTCCAGATTATAATGAAGAATTTAATTTCGTTAAATTAAATATATCAAAGTGTCATATATTGGTTTTAATAAGAGTTTTCCATTATGTGGTCCAAAAATTTCATTTTTTTATAATTACATTATTTATCTAAAAATGAAGTTGTTCATATACAATGTATTAGAAACACATACTATGGATTATGAAATTATATAGAGTATATAAATTTAAAAATTCAATTAATATTATTCATACTTTCTTTTTAAACAGCTAGATTGTTATGTCGTGGTGCGATCAAACTCGGTGTTGTGTGTAGCACAATCTATTGAATTACTTTAAAGAAAATAACTCACTATAAAATCATGGGGTGTTGCATTATTCCACCATTTTGGGAACATTGATCTCGGAATTTCAAAATTTGGATTGGTAACATCATTTAATGTCCCACATTAGATTAAGATTCAATAAAACTATCACATTACATTAAGGAAATGGAAGTACCAAGGTATCCCGAGATAACCCATACTATGATTCCATGTAGGAAAAAAGGATATGGAAGATAAACTACATGTCATGTTCTGATCGAGAGTGATAGATATCATTATATGGATAAAATTAACTACATGAAAATCACAATCTTGTGATGGGATAACAATCATTAGTTTCCTAGTTGAAAACGAAAACAGACAACATTTTTAGGTTTAATTTCTATTTTATAATGTTGGTGAATTTATTTATGAGATTTACTATAATCTTAAATATATATACATACTTTTTAAGTTTAGTTTCATCCTTTAATAAATTTTTACCACTAACTCATCTTTTTTTCAAATGATGTGCATTCCATAAGAGATGGTCAATCCTAAAGTGCTAAAATCAACATCTTTAGAATGACATGATCCAAAAAGGATAAAATATATATTTATCAAGTCATTACATATTATCCAAAACAAAAATGGCTACTTAAAGTTCAGATGATCCCAAAAAGGAAAATATATTAGATAACGTAATAATAATCTAAAATTCAAATATTAAAACATTAATACAACAAATTTAAAAAATACCAATCAATAAACCATTGTCCTTAAATTACTTAAATATAATCCAAACAAATATTGAAACTCAAAACATAGAAGAATTTTATTACATATTCTACCCTATTAAATTGTATCTCCAAATAATGTCGACTACTCTTAATGTCACACACGTAAAATTAATTAACATAATCACATATTGTCTATGATAGGTAAATCATTTCTATAAATATCCAAAATTTCAATAAATCCACAATAAAAAAATAGATAAAATTCTTCCATTACTCCTCAAATGAAATCCCTTAGTATTCTATTTTCTATAGGCATATAGTGTTCCCAACAGATAAAACATCTTCCAAAATAACATTTATCACTTAATCTCCAAATAATTTTTTTATACTAAGGATATCCATATGATAAGACATAATATCCAAAATAATATTATTATTTATCAATAAAATCATTTAATGAAAAACAATTGGTCACATTAACCTCGGACAATATGTAGTTAAGAGGTATGAAAAAAGTCCCAATCTCACTCCGGTTGTGGGTTCGATTCCCATAGCATTGTCCGATGCGATGGGTATTCACACGGTCTATGTGTTGTCCTGTTTCAAAAAAAATTCATAACATTCCCACAATGTGATAAATTCCTAAAAATAACCATAACATAATTTCACCACAAATTTAATCTCATACCTCACATTTACCTCCCACTATTTAATAACATGTAGTATCCTCAAATTCAAGGAAAAAATAAACCCAATTTGTTATTAATAAGTATATCGATAATAAAAATGATAATTATTCCAAAAATAGAATTTTAACATAAAAAAATGTTGGGTTAAAAATACAAGAGAAACGTCTTGCAATGTAATCTCATCAACAATAAGAACTACTACTTTTAGAAATTTCACCGTCCATTTATTTACACATTTGTTATTCCTTGGAAAAGAAGTTATCCTATTAAATAGAGCCTTCACATGGGTAATTCCCAGGTCCCCAATATTTACAAAAAATGAATGGAAATGGATTATTGAGATCAATTTTATTTTCTTCCATAGTACTCTTCATTTGTCCTCAAAAATTAATTACATTAAGACCTTAATTCTCATAAATAATTCATTTCTTTTTTCTATTTAGATCTTTCCTAGGTGTATCCTTCCCCATTTACTTCATGATGAAAATTGAGCTTTATTTTCACCAAGGTCTCCACTGCTGATTCACTCCCATTATCTTCTCTATTGAGTCAGGGAGTTGGATACTATATATTTTGTTGATCATATTTTTGGAAAAAATATTCGGCATGAATATGATATATTTTTCACCTATCCACATTCCATTCCTTTTCTCATTTCCACCACAATTCCCAACTTGTACATCTTGTTCAATATTACTATGACTTAATGGGAATCCAACCATTTACTAACACAATAATGCATATTGTGAGTCATAAAATCATTTAGATAATATCATAAAACTTTATTGTCAATCTAAAACACCTTAGGATTTACCATGGTTATTTATTATCATCTTATATTGCAATCATTCAAACCATTTTGTAATAAAAATGTGAATTATCTTAAGAATATCACACGGGATTATCGTAACCAACAGTGAATCAATGACTATTGTCATTTATAAGGATACCACGAGTCAAGCTCGAAACTCCTTGTCAGAGTTTACAATCCTTGGTACATCTTTGCTAGAGCCCGCTCTACCTGCTTATATCTAGACATGGATATTTTGTTTGTAAAACTAATATAATATTGTTAATACCAAAATTTGGGGATGTTCAACTATACTATTCTTAAATGTATATCTCTGGGTAGTGCTTCCAAATAAAGGTTTTTTCTAAATCTTGCAACCATGGTTTGTACTTAAATTCCTCGAATATCAACTATTATGCCCCAAAACCAGTTATCCAAATTCGGTTCATTATAACATAGTATTGGCATGATACATGGAATCTATTATAGAAAGACTGATCAGTTTAGTATCATTGGAAGTACTAGATACATACATAAGTTTTACATTACATCATGAAACTAAAAAACAACAATGTGTCCCATTTCAACACACTTATATCACATATAATATTCCTATATGTTAATCGAAATATACATATTTATATCGTAGAAAAAATAAAACATAAGAAAGGGGTGAGCTCAAATAATCTGTAAGGATAAAAATATAGTGGAAACTTTTATAAATAAGAATAAACATTCAAGGGATTGTATAGGACTAGAACAAATGACTACTCAAATTAAACATCAGTATAATATGGAAAAGATAAACAAGATAATTCAATTTACTTATTAGAATTGATATTTTACTAGTCGGATAATAACTTTTAATATCAATATCCAATTTCATAATTATTGAATGCATAATTCCAAACATCATAACAACAATATAAAGGCCTTGTGCTAAAACTACAAATAATATTTTTTCAAGGCCTTGTGCCGAAACATTAGTTTTTTTTAGGAGACCTACAGATATAAATCAAGGAGATTCCACCCATCACATAAAAAGTACAATATTTCCACATATGAAAATGTTGAAACAAAATCTAATCATTTTTATTAGTATTAGCATACAAAATTTCAATATTTTAACCAGAAACGATGAATATCATAAAAATAGCACTTCCACAGTCAAGAATAACTCATTAAATACAATAGGGAATGTTTTATTATAATAAATAAACCCCAATAAGGAATAAAATACAATGATGGATATATAAATAGATTAAAACAATCATTAAAACTATTTAAGATAAATATCCCCTTTTTATTGAAAACACTTAAATGTTTCACTATTTATAAAAGAAGTCGTTTAAAATATATTTTTTAATCAACATTTCCCATAACACATTGAATCTTTTAAAATGAATTTTGATTTCCAAACATTTATTTCCTTATAAATAAAAACATAGATCCATTTTGATAACATGGACTTTAAGTAGAATGAATTTGAAGAATAAATATTAAATCATTTAAAAAAATATTTTAGTTAAAGGGTTCTAACCAAGTAAGAGACGCTTGAAAATATGTAATTGAGGAATAAAATTAATAAAAACATTTTAATATCTTGGGGATAAAAATATTCATGATATTATATGTTAATGGATAGTATAAACACCATATAAAAGTGAACTGGTGTATAACGACACAGAGGTTTCAAAGGAATTTATGTTTGGACGAAATACCTTATAATGATTGTATCCTTAGATTAAGGATAAATCAATGAAATAATATTGTGTAAACAATATAAATACACTCAATATAATAGTATATTATGTGTATAGAATCTGGTTACATTCACACATATTCATGTAAAAACCAAACCAATGACTTGGATGTTTAACTCAATGAATAGATATTGTGTTAAAATCAGTCTTAAAGAGTTAATATCATTATAATGGAAAACAATCAATTGATTGATTATTTGTATCAAATTTATATATGTATAAATAGGATTGTAGATTCCAACATAAATAATAAACAGTGATTCCAGAAAAAATCATAGAGTGAAATAATAAATGAAGTATGCGTAAATCCCATTGAGTGGAAATTGAAATTTGAAATTCCATTAGCGATTTGGTAACATACGAAATATAAACACAATTAAAGAAGTATCATGATATTAATATGAAAATAACCCTAAATTAAATTATATTACACTAAGATTACAATCATGGTCAGTACATACAATACACAAAATTAAATAGTTGCAATATAGAATGAATCTCACAGGAATAAGATGTGAGATGAAAACCCCTTACCTTGTACATTTCCTTTGTATAGGGTATGTTAACCTTCTAGTTTAATTGATAAACAATGGTTATTAAATTATAAAATAACCAAATACATAAATATTACATCATAGATTATCTTCTAATGCTTATTTGTTAATGATATTTCAGTAGTATCATTTTTTTGGTTCTTAATTGATTCATTTTCCTTAATATGTTTTGTTACAAAAGTCATGTTTGTTATGTATAGGATGTATTTAAATGATATCAAGAATGATATTTAGTTTATAAACACAATTTTTAATCATATAATGAAAATTATTCTTGAATGATTATGATGGAGTATGAAACCTATCGTGTTCGTGGAGACGGTTATGCATACGTACACACAGTCGACAATATAATTATATTAATGGTGAATTCATATGTAATTGTATGGAATATAAAAAAAAATTAACTTGTTATATTTATTATTTACATATGTTATTCACATTATTATACCCATCCAAATAATGATGTGTTTGAATAAAAAACAACACCACATCGTGGAGATTATAAGTTGTACGTACACATGTACGATGACTTTGTAATTTATTTGATGGATGGAATAATGAATATGGTTGTACCATACTTATAATTACATCATAGTTTGTAGAATTTAATGTGTTAATTATTTTGGTATGGAAAAAAAGTGGAAGTAGAAGAAGAAAATAACCTGAAAGAGGGTGGTGAAATTGTTACCTATTCTTCGGGTGTTTCCTTTTGAGTTGATCAAAAGGGATCCATAGGGTGTAATTATGATCAATTTAAGTCATCTATGTTCAATTGATGGATGTTTTTATGATATTTGGGTTGGGTTAGGCCGAACCAAATGTCTTTGGAGGTGTGAAATTAAGAGAAGGGGAAGTACCCTTTTATAATAGTAGTGGGGGTTACTTAAGAAAAAACACATCAAATTATTTTATAATTAAATCATTTTTGTTTTATAATGGCTAAAACAAGGCTTATATATAAGATAAGGTGGGTAGGGGTGTAAATACTATCAAAAAATAGGTTTTAGACTTCTTTATTGCACCATTTTGACATTATATTATAGTTTCAAATCGTAGTTATATAGTTTATCATTTACCGTGTCTTCTGGTATTGTTACACTATATGGTTATTAAAAATAATCTAAATATCCAAGTGAGAATAAAGTATATCATTAATGACAATTATAAAAGTATATATTAACTTGGTTGGATCCTTATAATTTTAGGATTATTTTTTCAACCAATAATATAGTATTTGTTTTAAAAAATAATTAATGTTAATTTTGAACTATTTGTTATTTGTTATTTTTGAATGTCATAACCACAATATCAATTAGAAAAAAATTTATCTAATCACCAATAACATTTCATATTAACCTAGAATATTATTATATTCCATTAAAACTTTTATATTATATTTATTTTAATATTTATAATCTAAACTATTTTAATATTTCATTAATAAGGTAATTACTGCATCATCATTGTTTCATAAATAAATTTTATTATATAATATCTAAAAATTATAAATAAAAAACCATTATGTAAGAAATTATTTTATCTCTCAAACGAATATTTATAGTCGAATTTATCTTATGTATATCCCAATATTAAAAAAATTAGTTAATAAACATTGAATTTAAGACATTTACCACTTCTTTAAATAAAATAATAATAAATGTCCAATTATAATCCATGTGGTCCTAAGGAATTATATTTTATTCCAATGAATTTTTTTGGTTGAATTAATCTTATCAAACAGATGTAGGACATGTGTTAGGGTAATTATAATATAATTTTTACCTTAAATTACTCTATTAACTTTTAATCGTCGTAAATATATGTCAACTGTTACTATTCACCGAAAAATATTTTCATCTTATTGAATCACATTTTACTTACTGTTATTAACCATGTCTCTTGTATTTTTAAATTTCAACTCACAAAAGCGGTAAAATTATATTTTAAGAAAATATGCAAATGCTCCTAGAAGATTGGTAAAAGACGGAAAAAGTTCATAAACTTTTATACATCTAATTTCATTATAAAATGACTCCAATGAAATAAATTGAACTTATATAGGTATTATATATCAATTATTAATTAAATAAGTTCATAAAAATTATTTAAATAAAAATATGGTTTTAAACAAAAACAGAGTGTTTTCACTACTCATTAAAAATTGAATGTTTTCAAACAAAATTCCCAAAAATTTACCCTAACCTCATTTGGAAATTAGGAATTCAAAAATAAATTAAATTTTACCAAATAAAAAACATATATGATTCATTAATAAATTGAAAATTAATTCCCATTGTCAAAACTGAAATGTGTGTTTTATGAAAATGAAAACTATCAAAAGTATTACACGTGTTCATGACAAATTTAAATCTGAAATTACTTATAATGGATTACATTGTATTAAATGATAAAAATAAAATCTAATTATACTTAAAAACCATTAATATTTAAATTTAACACATTAAATAATTTTTAGAAAAAAATTGTTTCCAATTAAAATTTAATATTTTTATTAACCATCGAAATATGAAAGTTATCAGAAAAGTACCAGAAAATCATCCAAGATAAATTTTTATGTGAAAATATTAAAGAAGTATTTAATATCATTAAATTTAATATATAAACGTGTCAAATATTGGTTTTAAAAAAGGTTTTTCATTAAAGGTGGTAAATTTTAATTTGTTTAAAAATTATACATTTATCTGGAAAAATGAATTTGTTCTTATATTATGTCTATGAAAAACATAATTTGGATTATGAAATCATATGGAGTATATAAAATTTAAAATTTTGTTAATACTATTTATACTACTTTTTGGACCACTAGATTGGAAAGTTGTGGTGTGCTCGAACTAGGTGTTGTGTGTAGCGTAAGCTATTGAATTACATTAACGAAAATAACATACTATGAAATAATGGGGTTCATAAAAAATCCTCAGTAAGGTACATAGAGAATAAAAAATTGTTAGTCCATTGTTAACATGAAAACCCTTTGAAAAACCATTTCTTCAAAACTAATAATCATGCATAGAAACATCATGTGTATTTCTTTTGGAATATTTACCATATCACTCTTACAGTCACCCTTACACATGGAATAACCATTGGGTCAACATCAATCTACAGAGTACCCAATGCATTGGATATTTATAAGGGTCTCAATCGTCTTATCATGAGCTATAATTGGGATAACCCTATATATCATGATATATAATGGGATCAACCAAACATATCTTGAGGAATAATTTGATCAACTAAAGATAATTATTTCCAAGGAACATATCATGACTAAATTACTTGATAACTCATTTGAACCATTGATCAAAACACATTAATGTTTTCGAAATTCCATTACTGTAAAAGAAATCAATTTTTAAATATAAATACCATGAATATAATAATTAAATCATATTCTTCAAAAAATACCATGTAAAAAATATTAGGATAATAATTTTAATAATTCATCAGGAAATATGTAAAACAACTCATATCTTAAGAAAAGTCTTTTTGAATTTAAGTAAAGTTACTTTTAAAAGGATTTTAATAGAATGTCCCTTACAAATAAAATTGGTGTTACAATTAATATTTTGGAATTGATATGTGTATACACATTAAATAAAAAAACAAAATAATAAAAAAATCACCACATAAACATTCTCAATATCACTCAATGAATAAAGGATAATTTTAACCCATAGAATAAAATTTGGGTTAGGAATTTCCTTACCTCCAGTTTTTATTACTTGAAACAAGTTAAATCCTTTAGTATATTGGTTAAAATGTTGTTATTAATATTTTTCCGAATAATATTTATGTTTATAACACATTTTATAGTCATTTTCTAACATCATTCCTCCAATTAATTAATAATATTTTGTTAATTCTTTCGTTTTCTGGTGCATTCTTCACATGTCTTCCATGATCTGTTCTTGTTAGATATTCATGTCTATTTTATGTGAAACTAAATAATTGGAAGGGAAATATATATATATATTTCCAAAATCATAAATTATTCCATTCATCATTTATAATAATGACATAAGGATGATTCATATGCTAAAACAATATTGATACTTCTTAAGGTCATTTTGGTGATTCTTCAATCATAAAGTACTAACTTTGTTTTACAAATTAATAACATGTATACAAAATGGTTAACAACATTATATAATATATAATAAATAAATTATAATTTTCTATAACAACAAAAATTGTATTAGTACAATCATTGAGTGATTTGAATTAAATTGAAATCCGATTTTCCACGATGTATGTAAATCAAAACATCACAGTCAATATTTTAATTTCAATAATATGTGAGATATGAAAATAAGTATATTGGTTAATATTCTATAAATATGATAATATCAAAAATATATTTATGATTATATATCATTCAATCCTCTTTGATAAGGGTAGTGACAAAATAAAAATAAATGGAATGAAAATGATGCAAAAATTAAGAAAAATAAAGAGGATGTTTTCCTCTAGATCGCTTATCCACGAGATCCTACTTAAGTCCTTTGGTTTTGTCCTTTTTGTGAGACTGTAAGCTATTTTATTTGGGGATTTGTTATGGGAGGATTATTTGGAATAAAATAGGCAAGGCAAATTGCTTGAGAGGTGTGGGAGGAAGAGGGGGGAGTGAGTGGTATTTATAGTGTAGGATATGAGGATTTTAACATTATTTTAATCATAATTTTACTATTTTGCCACTTGAAAATAAATAGTTATTATTTCAAGAACAAAAATAGTAATAAAACAATTTTAGGTCCAACTAAGCGTGATTACATCATCATTGCATCTATTATGATGTAGTAAATCATGTATTTATCATTTATCATATTTTTTTTGTATTTTCATATTCATAAAATATTCATGAATTATAGAATAATCCAACAATTCATCTTAACAACTTCTCATGGTGTAGAATCAAATAATGAACTCCATTTGTTGAATAATATTCAAAATTAGATTAATTTAATTTTCAAATAAAATTATATTTTATTTCAAAAAACAATAATTTTAAAACATTTATTTACTTATTCTATGATATGGGAATATCAAAATGTCAATTTAATATTATACGTATACTATCATAGGCATTTTACTATTCATAGTTGTATGTTATTATTCATATGGTACGATTACTAATCAAAAGGGGATGTTAATATTAAACCAAAAATATGTTTATTCTATCAGTCTTCAAAAAACATATTGATCATAACCATGTATGTCCGTTTTTCTTAATTAAAAACACATAAGTGGCAAATTATGTTGGATGGTTAGTTTATTAATATTAATGAATTTTTAGTGGTTCAATTATGAAATTTTATTTCCGTTTAAAAATCATAGGCTGTTACATTATCCCCCCCCCTTAAATGAATTGGGCGCCGAAAATTCGTTCATTGTAGATAAATTTTTGAATTTACATATCAATAATTTGGAAAAAAATATATTATTACCTGTACTTAATTAACGATAATTTTAAAAGTCAACACTATCCCTTAATATTTTCAAAAAAAAATTAAAATTTATATTCTATTAAGTGGTCTAGTCCATTCCTTTGATAATAAATACTAATCCATGAAAACTCACTTCCAGATTAAGTACTAAAACATGATGTGGATTCTTTTGAATAATATATAACTAAAAAACAAAAAATAAATTAAATAATTTAGGACAATATACAATCTATGTTGGGGAGATTTAGACAACAAATTAATTATATTTAATCATATATTAAAAAAATATAGAAAATATAACTAATTGGATTCATCTACATTAGACCATAAATATCCTTTTAACAGCTAAGGAATAATGTAGAAAAATTTAAAAACAAGGGATGAGAACAAATTTATTAGTAAGGAAAATAAATAATAAAAAGCCATTACTCGTTTGGAAACATGAAAACCCTTTAAAAATCATTATATGAAAAACTCATATGGATGCATAGAAAAATAATATAGTTTCCTTGGGATATATTTACCATATCACTCTTATAGCATCCCTTACAGATGGAATAACCAATTGGTCAACTTATATCTTTAGAGCACCCAATGCATTGAAGAGCTATATGGGGCTCACCTGTCATATCTAGAGCTATAATTGGTTCATCCAAACATATAATTAGATATAATGGGATCATCATCAAATATCATGATCTATAATTAGATCAAACCAACATTACTACTTCTAGGTAAAATATCATAAATAAACCACATAACAACTCATTTATACCATTTAGAAAAAGGAATTACTGTATTGAAAATCACCTTTTTTGTAATACTATTCACATATTAAATATAAAAAACGTTCATATAATAATGAAATAATATTAAAAAAATTACCATGTCATAATATAATGGAAACATCAATGTAATTATGAATCATGAAATTAGTATAACAACTCATCACATGTAAAGAATCTTTTTTTATTTCATTTAAAAGACTATTAAAATTATTTTAAAAGAATGTACATTTCAAATATAATTCGATTGTGAATAAATAGAGTGGAATTGGTATGTGTATAAAATGTAAGTAAACATAATTTAATATTATATAAACAAAACAATCATCACAAAAACAATATCAATAACTCATAATCAATCATGGATAAGGTTAAGCCAAACATAAGAAAGTGTGATATGATTTTTCTTACCTCGGAATTGTCATACTTAAAACATGTTCAATACTATCATATAAAAGTTAAAATTGTTTTATTAATATTTTTAATAATTATATTCCGGTTTTTAACACGTTTCATTATCATTTTACATCATTATTTATCCCATTCATTAATAATATTTTGGTTATTCCTTTGTTTTTTGACATGTTCTTCACATGGTTTCCTTGATCAGTTTATGATTGATATTCTGGTCGATTGGATATTAAACTATGGTATTGGAATGTTATGGTATTTATATATTTATAGAACCATAAATTATTACAATTATCATTTTGAATATTTTCACAATGATGATTTATAAGTTAAAACATTATTGCTATTTGTTTAGGCAATTTTGGAGATTCTTCGATAGTAATGAACTAATTTTGTTTTATAAATTAATAACATGTAAAAAAATTTATTCCCGAAGAATATATAAGATATAATTCAAAAATTTAAATTTTTTACAACCATAAATATGGTTTCATTTACATTATTTGATGATTTAGTGGAAATTGAAATCGCATCCTCGACGATGTCGGTAAATCGACATATCACAGACGGTGTTTTAATTCTAGAATACGAGGGAGAGGGGAAGAATTATAATGGGGAATCATCCATAAACATGATAACATACATAATATATATAATATTAAGGATAATTCATTAATCTTGGATAAAGGTTGGTAATTTTATAAGAAGAATAGGAATGAAAATAAAAGAAAGGAGATTCATGAGGATGTTTACCTCGTTATCTCTTCTCCTTGAGATTATCCTTAAGGAATTTGGTTTAGGAATTTTGGTGAGACCCGATGGTTTTTCACCTATATTTGCTTATTGGTATGATTAATGAGTTTAAATTATTAAAGGATGAATTCATAAGTGGTGTGGGGGAAGAGGGTGAGTGGGTTGTATTTATAGTGATAGAGAAGATGATTTTTACATTATATAAATCATTATTTTAATATTTTCAAACAAGAAACGAAATTTTTATGATTACATGACCAAAAACAGTAACACGTGAATTTTTTATCGATCCAAGTGTTCTTATATAATCCTTTCATCTCTTATGATGACGTAAATCAAATATTTTTTTATTTATCATAATTTATCATATTTTACTATTCATACGAAATTCATGAATTTTGGAAAAATCCTAAAACATCACCCAAAACATTTTATAGGTGTATAATTGAAAAAATAACTCCATTTAATGAAAATAATTTACTAAAAATGATAATTTTAATTTATAAATAAAATAATATTTTATTCCAAAAACAATAATTTTAAAACATTTATTTACTTATTCCAAGATATCGGTATATCATAACATCAATAAAATATTGTAGATATACTATAATTTGTGAGGGTAATACTAATTAGGTAATGTTTATATTCATATGGGTAACATTAATATTCATAATGATCAGTATCTATTCCACCAAAAATATGTTTTTTCTATCAGACTGCAAAATACATACTGATCGCAACTATTTTTGTCCATATTTTCAAATTAAAAAATCAAAAAAGAAAAAATTATTATTGATGGTTTGTTTATTAAGGTAAAATATTATTTATTAAACCTTTTTTGAACATTGTGTTTCAATTAAAAAAATTACAGGAAGTTACAATTATAAACTCCCTTTTAAAAATTACACCAATAATATTGTGGTATTTAATAAAAATTTATTTATATTCCATCTATGAGGGAATACACGAGTTCACTAATAACAGTTAGGATATTAATTATGAATCCCCATTATGAATTTATTCTATCTTCATTTATATTATATTTATTCATTTAAACTATTAATTATAAATAAATAATTATAATTAGAGTATGTAATTTATTTAATGGGTATAATGTAATTACCAGAAACATCCTTATGTATTCTAATTAAGTAAATATTCTGTAAATTTATTATTCATCATTAAATTTATTACTGAAATGAAATTTTAATATTATAATTTTATTTTCCATTATAATATAACAATTAAATTAAAATTTATAAAAATATAATAAACATATTATGAATTCTAAAAAAATAGTGAAATGAAATCATGTTGAAAAATTTTTCATTATTGTGATCTTTTATCCAATATTATCAATGTTGTAGATTAGATAATTATTTATAGACTATACGCAATCCAATAAAAAAAATAGTATTAGATAAATTATATATGAAAATATTCATATTCAAGGAAATTGACATGATATCAATGATTATCGAATCACCACCCTTGACTTCCACTGTATATTAATTTTTTGATAGATAATATAAGAATATATTGAGAGATCATTTTATTAGAAATTAATAGAACATAAAGTTGTATTTATTAATTTAATATATATTTTTTCACTTAAACTATTTACTTCTCACATTTTTACTTTTAATGTAAATTATGAAAGATTATTGTTTCTTTAGAAATAGTTGTTATTTATATTTAATATTTAAAATATAAATTTATAAATTTTAGAATAATTAGTATTAATTGAAATATTATTTTTTAGATTTATAATATAATAATTAATATTGATTAATTAGTGGGTATTTCTGGAAAACATTTTTTTAAATATAAAAAAATAATGATATTTTTGAAACCATTATTTTTATAAGATTTTTATAGTAAAATAAAAATATATATTTTTTCGAAACCATTTTCTATAACATATTTATATTGTAAATAAATAATTTAAAAATAAATTACTGTGTTTATAAAACCCACATGTATTATTTTTAACAGACTTGTAATATTTTACTTAAAAAAATGATTTTTCACCTATATTAAATAATTAGTATTAATCACATGTAAATATTTAAGAAATGGATTTAATGTTTTTGATAATAATTTTAATATTATATTACATGTTAAATTTCATTTTTAGTCATAAAAGTTTGATTTCTAAAATTAATGTCAATAATAATGATACTACTAAAACTATAATTTTCAATGAATTGTATTATTCATATTAGATAATTTAATCAAACAAAATAAATTAATAAATTCTTCAAATTTAATTTAAATAAAATTTTAATCTTATATTTAACTAAGTAACATCAAATTCAATTGGTAATCAATAATTAATAAATTATGAACACTTAATTGTGAAAATTATATTTTCTACAAATATAAATTTCAATATTTAATTTTTTTATGTGAAAAGATAGATTTATGTTAATTTAAAATTGGATGTTATTAAAAATATTTTAATATTATGTTCCACAAATCCTTATTTCATAATAGTAGATATTTTATAATTTTTTAATATATAAATGTCTTGAGTTAAAAAAAGTTACCATAGAAAAAAAAGTTAAAGTAAAAATATAAGAAAAAATAACATCCAACATGTTCAAAACATGTTTCAAAATATTTTTATGTTTTTATTGATCCAAAATAATCCCATAATTTATAATTTATATATTTTGGAAATATTTATCCTTTAATAATTCCATTTCATTATTAAAAAATAACATTCCTTTTCAAAAGTAACATTTTCATAACTTATAAAAGAAAGTACTTGAACCACGCCGTGAAACACTCATTAATTTTAATTTATTTATATAATTAAACAATTACCATATTCTTAAAAACGAATATCATTTTTATATTCCACTATTATCAATTATTTTTCATAATCCCATTATTTCAAAGGATACATTCAGGGGAATTCTCGAGGTCCAAAAGTTTGTATTACTCAATATTAATCTTTTTCATTATATCATTTAATATAAAAAATTATCATAATGATAGTTATATAATTTACTTGGTATCATTATTAAACATATGTATCATTATATTAATATAGAAAATATTATGTTATCCTTTCCATTCAATATGAAAAACCAATGATCATTGACCGTGTGTGGGGTGGACTATTGCCTCCAGAAAAATGAATCATGAGTTATTCATTGTTTATAAGGATTAAATTCATATATTTAAATTAGAATATATAACATAATAATTAATATGAAGATAAAAAATAAAACCCACATTCAATTCCACTCATTAATTGTAAAATTAAAATGTTAATTGTTCTTTGTGAGGACTATCACCTCGTGGAAGTAATATATTTCCATTTTGATTTCAAATCATTATCATAACGACTTGAATTATGTAAAAATGATGAAATAATCTAAATAATATAAATATATTTTTATTAAAATGACATAATTTCCAAATAAAAAATTTATTAAACATTATTACCCATAAAATTATGATATGGTCATGTTTGGGTCAGACTAACCACCTATATAAAAAATGATATAAAAGTATATTAGGGAAAAATATTGAAACAAAAATACTAATATTATTATGAATTAATAAAAAAATTAGGTATTTCATTTCAATTATTTTTCTTATTTATAATTTATCATCATTGGTCTCATCAGTCAGATCCTTTGTTAATAATTCTAAATGGTTAGATATTAATAATTCTCAACAGTAAGATCCAAAACCATATGATAGTGTTTTTGTATTCATTTCCCTCATTGAATATATTCTATTCTCCCCAATTCACTTCACACAAAAAACCCCTTATTTGAGAAAAAATTCAATTCAAACACATCATATACTCTTTGAAACACCATCCTATGGTTTTGGTTTTTTATAATGGAAATTCTGGAATGGTTTTTCTACTTTTCATTGGAGACAATTTTTTTAGTGAAGAATATACTACTAAAAAATATCATCTTCTATTTTACAAATTTATATTTATTCATTTTAAAAAAAATTAAACCCAAAAAAACTATTAAATAAATATATTTATTATAATATTATGTTTTTATAATTATGGTACAAACTATAACCACCCTTCCATTATTCCATAAGAATAATGAAAAATTCATTTTTGTGGGCCTAGACAACTGCTTCCAAAAAACGTCATGCCCCATTTTCAAAAACCTCCTCACATGATTTTTCCAAATGTTTAATTTAAAAATAGTATAATATTTATAGAAATATATAAATATGAAATTATAAAAAAATATTATTCACTGTATGTCGTTCTGTGTAATAAAAATTCCACCAAGTGTGCGTACGAACTACCCACTTTATAGGACGATTGATTACAATTTTTATTTTCATTACTAATTTACATGGATGGTTATCATAATGAGTTTAATATATAAATTTAATTGTTATCATATCATTATTTTTATTTTATGAAATTTTTTATATCATATTAATGATATGATCTACAAAAATATTATCATAATTTGAGTCATTAAAAATAATGGTACAACAATGAAAATATCCAATTAAAATTATATATTGTTTACATATCAAAAAAGGCATAATATTCATACATTATAATTATGATATAACACAATAATAAAAACTAAATAAATTCATAATGATACAGGTGTAATGATTTATATACTAAATCACACCATAATCATCAATTATCCTCATCTGTTCATGTATGGGGTAGTTGATTAACATATATATATATATGTAAAATGGTATAAAATTAAATCATGCATGATTATGAAAACCTAATTACTACTATAAGTTGATATAAATTTGTAAATAAATAATTTTTTGTATAATTAAATGATATAGAAATTTTTAACTATCTAATTATACAATGAAAATTCATTGGATTAAAATCATCAAAATATGATTATTGTAGATTAAATTTCCTCAAATAATGAATAAATTTCTAATGATTATAAAATTAAACAACATAAAAAATTATAATTAATACATATATTTTTTAAAATAACGTGTAATGATAAACTTTTGGAGACACATTAATAACAACAATTTTATTATGAAACTACTTCCAAATATTGATGATTTACCACAACCAAACTACAAAATGTGTAATAATTAACTAATATAAATGTAGATAATAATTATAAATGGTTTTTAAAAAGACTATATGTTTGAATTTTTTTAAGAAATATGTGATAATAATAGTAATGTTATTTATGAAGGATCTTGGTCTGCGTTTGATTAAGTTGATAAATCCGTTAAGGGGTTCATTGTCTCAAAGAGACTCTCATAGGGAATATTTCTTACTATCACCCATGATATATTTAATTTTGTTTGATCATATCCTAATGAATTTATTTTACCACATTATTTTTGTATTATGGTCCATATCATTTTATTTTTTTAAATAACTACTTATTTAAATGATACCCAACATGAATTTGTTTCTGAATAAAATGTTACTAAAACCTTAAGGGTTTTGCCAATATTATTATAAAATCATATATGTTTTTGTAATATAATTGATCTAGGTAATTTTTATTCATTATATAACCAATCATAAAAGCATTTTAATGTTCACATGTTTTTAAATTTCCACGATATTTCATTTCCACTTGACTCGTATTTTTATCAAATGATTTCATATATTCTAAATTCACCCTTGTGTCTCTATTAATTTATGAAGTTCTCTTGAAACATATCCTAATAAATTATATGTTTTTCTATTTTTTATTATATATAATTTAACAATTTACTGATTTATTTTTATACTACATTGTATTCATCAAATAAATTTAAAAAAAATTAGATTTTCTATGTGTTTCATTTTATTAAATGTGTAAAAATAATATATTTTAATTGTTTTTTTTGAAAACCAAACTCCACCATATTTTATATTTTAAATGATATTTTATTTATAATAGTTAATGTTATAATGAATGAGAATATTATTTTATGATATTTATAAAATACTTATATATAGTTTTTTTTCAAAAATATAATTGATGATTCTTATTTCTGAAGTGATTTTAATTATTGTTTCTACAAATTTTTTATTTAAATCCAAATCCATTGAATAATATTATTCTTGTTCAATGATATTCCACTAATGTAACCACATTTTCTCTTTATGTTGATAAACCATGAAAGTTAATTCTCTATAGGAGGAATGATCTTTCACTAACTTTCTATTCCCAAGACATCCAATATATTTGATCCTCCAATTTTACCTAATTTCCATCATTTTTGGATTCCATATATTTTATTCTGTTGATTTAAGGGTGTTAATATAGATTCAATTAATTGATTTATTTGCTGTAATTATTGACATAATAGTAAATCATTTATATTTATAGTGAAAATATCATAGGAATTAAAATATTGTTTGAACAGTATTTACCAAGACCATTATATGATGTCATTGGATACCCATTTATTATAAAAGATTAAATTTAATTATAAGTGATATGTTTTTTAATATTTTTTTTGAATCATCATGGATCCTATTTTAATTCCAGGTGTTCATTATGTTTTTTTTTGAATGAAACCCTTTTCTTCATATGGATTATTAATTCAATAATGGTGAATGAAATTTATTTTAAATGTTTTATCAAACCCATATTATTTCCATTGTATATTTTTTTATTTGATAAGTGATTGATTTAATCTGTAACAATTAATTATGTGTAATGGCATTTTGGGTCTTATATCCCCCTTCTATATTTTCATTTAATGTTTATATCTAATGAGATAAGTATTCACTATTACCTTTTAATTTCTTCGAACCATGTTCATTGATAGTATGGCTCATGAAATTTATTTTGCATATAATAATGTTTTTTATAATGTTAAAATATGTTTTCTAGTTTTATTCTTATTATAGTGAAATTATTATTTTCTCATGGATCTTGTTTGTTGGATTATTCTTACACATCCATGTGATTTAAGTTTTATTTATTGCTAAGTCATATTGCGGCATTCAAGATCATGGAAATATTGTCCTTAAATTTTTTTATCTTTAAAACATATATATATAGATATATTCATCTTATATTCACTTATGTTATTTTATTTATATTGATTATATTTACCCTTACTAAGAATCATACCACAACAGTTTCTTATGTTTTCATTTCCCCAGGTTATAAAAATATGTATAACATATAAGAAGTACAATAGGGAGTCTAATAGGGATTAAATATGTTTAAATTTTTATAATGGTTATAAAACATGTTTCTTATATAGTTACTCCTCGAAGATAATAAAACTTTTTTTACTTTGATTGTGATATTATTTATGAAATGTAATGTTTAACATATAGAACAATATTAAAATAATGGCATATATATCATTGGTCATTATAATAATCATAGTGATGAAATGAACTATATAACATTAATAAAATTAAGTGTTATTATATTAATTTAATAACCCATATTTATTCATTTACATCCACATATAAAAATAAAACAACATTGATCATTTGTTAGGAATACCACCACCCCATAAAGTGGTATCTTTTGTTTTTTCACAACTAACTCTTTTAATGGGACATGAGTATGAAATTGGAAAATAATAGTTCCATATATAATATAATTATAAACACGATGTAAATAATTATAATCCACCTTTATTTCCACTCATTCATTAGGAAATGAATATTTTAAACATGCATTGTGTGGACTATCACATCCATAATGTAATGTTTTTCATTTTTCATCTTGATTTTCAATCATCATATAAATAATTATATATATAATGAAAACATTAACAATATAAAAATAATCACAATTCTTGTATTTTAATTATATTATGTAAAAATAAGAAATTTTTTTAACCATAATCACATATTTAATAATGGTGTGTACTTGTTTGGGTCTGTCTAACCACATACTTATACAATGAAAATAAAAATAAATCACAGAATACTGTGCGAAGATAAATAATTGATTTATATTATGTTGATAAGTATATCATTATAAATTTAATGTTGTAGAAATACTATATTAAGTATTTCATTTGTTATTATATTATATTCTATGATCACTAAGATTATAAAAATAAGATGAACTTGATCCTTTTTCAGTAAAATAAAAAAATCACAAATGAAAAGAGATAAAAAAAATTAAATTAGTATTATTTGCTTATTATAGTAAATTAAATAATATATTATTTATGAAATTTTAGCTAATAATGAATAATATCAAAAAAATTATGAATCTAGTTTAAAATAATCAAGATATCTCACACTCAATATTGAAAATAATTAAAAACTACCTAATATACACAATAAAAATAATTATAAATTATGTTTATAAACGGTTATATATATGAAAAATGGTATTAAATTGTTTTTTTGATATAGTAATTTCTTTACAATAGATTCAATATCTTTAATATAATTCATGAACTTTTATGATGGACTGTGCTAACTCAATTTACATCCATTGAGTTAAAATAAATTTTATTAAACTATAACATTACATGTTATATTTATTTTATCTAATAAATAATTTCTTGTGAATTTCCTCATTATTTTAAATGGATATAAAATTATTCATTAATAATACATAATAAAAAAATGGTTACAAAAAATATTCTGTTTTATGAAAGGAGTTTCTTGAACTCAATTATTATAAATTAAGACATATTTATTGTAATGCATGAATTTACTTTTATTTTAATAATAAATTTTCAATGGTTTACTTTCTAAATACTCTCTTACAATTATCCACCTGGGATTTAACTTTCTGCATTTCATTACAATATCAATATTTATAAACCATACTATGTTATAGGTATGATTTTTCATCCAAGGCCTCACCTCTAATGATACTTCAATTTCCATTAAAATTTATAAAGTAAATTCACCTCGATCTCTGTATATAGATCTATTTTTGAAATTATTAAACCTCAAATATAATATTACTCATTATGGTAAATTTTTTTGGATTATTTCTTAGAATGATATTAAATTTATTGATTATGTAATTATTGATATTATATATATATATAATATATATATAAATATGTCTATGAATTAGAAATATTTGTTATTTATTATATATGACATTTTTTTGACAATATATATTCATTAGAATTAGTTGGTGATGGTTTGTTCCTAACAAATATATCCCCATGATGCATCGATTGGTCCAATGAGATAATATATCTTGGATATTTTAGAGAATGACTATAATAAATATCACCTTGAGTGTGGGGATTGATGGTAAGATCATGATATCTAAGATCAGGATGTCTTATACATTGCAATAGAATTATCCACCTGGTATTTCATATTTTATCACTTAGGAGTTTGTTATTTTTATCTGTGATTTTTTATTGATATGATAACCATTAAAAAGTTATTATCATTATTTATTTTAATTAATTATTATTGTTATTATCTATTCCTTCAATATTATTTATTCTTATCTTTTTAAAAAATATGATATTTTATAATCATAACTTATTATTACCATATTATATGTGTCACGACCCGTCCTTGGGGCCCGTGTCGTGACTACCCCAAACCCGCCTTCCATAGGCCAGGGGATGGCGACTTGAACAAAAAGCGTAAATCCCGATAAACTGGGAAGACATTGCCTTTATAAAGGTAAAAAAACACCATAGGGTACAATCGGACATAAAACGCTAAGTACAAAAAGGAATTGCAGATAAGTAAGTGGGCCAAAATACAAACCCATCTGAAAAGTGCAGCTACAACTAAAAAGAAAGTACAACAGAAAAGACAAACATCTTGAAGAAAAGAAGCATATCCTAGGTCGTCCACCTCGGATCCTACTTGAAGGGTTGGTATAGATAGAGAAGCTCCTAGATCGACCACCACGGATCCTACCTGAAGGGTAGGTACAGATAGCGCACCTCCTGGATCGTCCACCATGGATCCTACCTGAAGGGTAGGTACAGATAGCCTCCTCAATGCTCTCTCCAGTCAACCTCCTCCGAGTATCATCTCGTCATGAGGTCCACCTCCGGGTACCATCCAGTCCTCGAACACTCGGCCTCTGTCAATACTGCCCAATGTCTGCATCCAACACAACGAGGTGCGGGCATATCTCGTGCATAGGTGAGTAAACGTTACTCAGTAGGGACCCCGACACCCTCAAGGTCTCATTAAATCCAATAAGGATAACCACAATGAAGGATCTCAACAGATAACCCTTACATAGGTATAAGCCCATAATTTTACCTAAGTTATCAAGTAACCCATCTCAATCATGTGGAAAAACAGGGTTTTGAAATCAACTGATAACCACTACCTAGTTATATGCTCATACATACACCTAAGATATCAAGTGACCCATCTCAATCGTGAGGTAAACACAGAGGTTATAGTCTTAGCTCAAACCAGGATTTTCATTATCGATACTGTAACTGCTGAAGAGCTCCGTCTCTAGAGAGTCGAGTGATCCTGTCATGACTCTGAGGTACTGCTCACTAACATATGGCTGTTGAGGTACTCCTCCTGTCGAGTACCGCGGGTCTGCCACCTCACACAGCAGTGCTCCTCCCCCTTGGGTCTGCAACCTCACACAGTAATGCTCCCCCTCACAGCCTACAGAGGTGCTCCTCCTATCATGTACCATGGGTCTTCCACCTGAAAAAGTAGTGCTCCTCCGCCATGGGTCTACCACCTCAAAAAGTAGTGCTCCCCACTGGGCTAGGCTAGTCACACCGAATCAAATCGGACAAGCAGTCATCAGGTCTCAGCTAGAGACACGGTCTTCGTACTCTGTACGCTCATCTCCCGGACGGTCCTCTCCACGAGCTACAGGTCGATACTCTATGTATCACAATGTCCCATGATTAAGTATCTCAATGGACCGCCTCGTCATAGGGGTCTCAATGCAACATATGTCACGTCAATCGGACGCCCGGTCTGTGAGTTATTAGCATTTTTGTCCCAGGGGCCCGATTGGTTTCGTTTGTGAACCAAACCGGCTGTATCTCAACTTTATCCCGAAATCTCATAGGGTATACTCATAGGGATTGTTTCTCAATGTGATCACCAACGCCACTAACGGTTCGTCGAACGGACGTCCAGTTTGAAAGTTATCAACTTTTCTGTTCCAGGGGCACAGTTGGATTTTGGGAACAATCCAATGTGGGCATAAAACAACTGCATCCAAATCTCAGCCAAATTATTCCAACATTTCCATCTCATCTAGAGGAATCCAACAAAGTCGACGACACGTCAATCGGACGTCCAGAGCTCGAGATATAAGTGTTTCCGCTTTGAGGGCTCGGTTGGTTTCGTGAACGAACCAACCCGGCCATACCCAAATTTCTCTGAAAGCCTAAGTGTAATATACCGAAATGATCATCTCGATCCAGGGATCGCATTTCAACTGACGGTGCGGAGATAGGAGGTCCGTAGCCCAAGATATGGTTGTTTGAACAAAAACTGCCCAAGAAAAGGGGGTTCGGGCCCGGACCGACCCGGCCCGACAACCCATGGGTCGACCCAAACCGGGTCCGGGTCCGGCCCAAAAGGGCGAGGCATGGCCCTGCCTGGGCGGCCTGGCCGGCCTGCCGCTAGCGCATCACCTGCGTGGCCCGCGGGTGCGGGGGGGGGGGGGGGGAGGGGGGGTTACAACCCCCCGCGGTTGACGAACCGGCGCGACATAAGGCACACCGCCCCAATCTGAAATGGCCAATGATGTTCCGGTTTTCCCCCCACCGCCACGGCTAAGCCGCGGCAGTTTACTCCGATGGCGCGTCTCCGACCCTTCTGCGGACCACTAGACGTGCTCCAGTGGTCCGTTTCACCATCTGTCTTCGCCAACGATCCTCCCGGGACCCGGTCTTCACTGCGAAGGGATTCAAACACCCTTGAGGCCCTCTTCATTGTCGCTCATTGATCCGCACTTCAAATAAACAAACTATGGCCTATATATGGTTTTCCGGCATAGAGAAACGTTGCCGCGCTTCTCCGCCCATCCTTCATTATTTCTGTGCGGTGCAACGGCACCACGTTGCCTTGCTCGTGGTGCAACAAAATCAAGCATCAAGTGGGGTGGATAGTCGGACGTGTTCGTGGGGTCCGACCTCCTCCCGTTATTGCGATAACTGGAAGCCAAATTAGAGAACGATGGATGGCAACGAAAATATTCACAAACAAAAACAATTAATCCCCTCCCTCGATGTAGTAATCGATAGAGGTTTATCGCAGAAAAAGACATCGCGGAACGAGGTTCCGTAAGCATCGTCGGTGTTCGACAGATGAATAATTCGGTGTCTCGCTTCCTTCAATGTGGAGAGAAGATGCAAGATGATACAAAATTCTCCGTCGAAGCTGCAGTGTTCTTCGTGTTCTTCAACAAATGAGATGATGCTTTCTTCTTTGGAGGAAAAAGTTCTTCAAAACTCAAGAGCTCTCTTCCCTTTCTCTTAACACTACAATTCCAACCAATATAAAATATGGCTCAACCTTATTTTATTTACCCATTCCTTGCATTAAAATTTACAAAATTCAAATCCAATTCACTTAATTAATTAAATCATGAGTTGTTTAATTAATTAAGAGGTAGGTTGGCAAATTAAATAAGGAAGTTGAAGAGTTACTTAATTTAAGGGAGTTAACAAGTTTAAAGGGGGAGTTTATGAGAGTTATGGGAATGTGAAAGGTTGGGGCTCATGTGGGTCCCACCTATCATTTATCCTTAAATTTATCCTCACATGGGTATTTAGGTTCCACCCCAACTTCCCCATGTAGGATAAGACAACCTTAGACTTAAAAATAAAATTGTTTTACAATTTTATTCATTCCTCATTTAATCCACAAATTTATGTTCTCCACCCGCACAAACGCAACACCAGAATTGGTGTTCCTAAGCAATTATCAGCGCTGCAGTTTCATCGATGACCTCATATTTCGATTCCGAGCATTGGTTCAAAAGTTAGAAAAACCCGCTTGTTCGTTCACTCAATGTACCCGACCTAAACTTCAGAAATTGATTCCGGGCACACCGGGCCTCGCAATCAGGCGCCGTTAGAAACTGCATTCATGTAAAATTCCAATGAAATTAAGAAAAAAATTTCCTTGAAATTTCAGGGTCTTTATAATATGTTTATATATCTCCATTTTATTGATAAACGTATTACACCGTAGATGTATAATAAAATAGTTTGTGTACAAAATGTCAGGGAATATTTCAGATAACAAATAATGATTAAGTATTTTAATATATATTGTTTAAAATTAAATGTTTTATAACATATAGTTGGTCTTTTTTAGTTAAATTTTTACCAATGTACATAAACCTTGAAACGAAATTGTTCATTTAAATGGAAAAAAATATTGTTTAGTGATATTTTAATTATTTATTATTAAAAGTAGGTCAATCAAGTATATATAAAATAGTTTATTTATGTCACAATCTAATTCACTTCAAATTATGGGACCATTGGTTTATAGTATCATTTTTGGAGTCATGTTGTGAATTAGAGAATTTAAAGATTATGAATTGTTTTTGTATAATTTAAGGGGTAATATGTTACAGATTATCATTACTTCAAAGTTATAGATAATAATTTATGTTAGCTGAATCAATTTTCCATATTTTAGGGGTTGGGATAAAACAAATATAACGAAAACCCTAGGGATAAATCTAAGAGATTATAAAAAATAATAAAAAAAATTTGTAAATTATGTTATATAATGTTTGTTTTCATTAAAATAATATCCGTCTTTGAATACTAAATATTGATGAGAGTTCTCACCCAAGGTTCATATGGGTAATAAACCTTTTAATGTGTATTGGGAACATACTCATTTATCACTGTGTGCTTGACTATGAGATTTAATTAAATAATTTTTTAGGAAAATCCTATCGTATGTATTTTAGTTAAACACATTGTGTAAACATTACATTATTAAAGATTTTTTGATATGTAATTAGTATAAAAATTGTGAGAGAACCTGATCTAAAGACACATTCATTTATCAGAGAACTCTTTATGTTGAAGGATAAAAAATTTAAATTTTTAAAATTGTTATTAATTTTGAAGATGATTTTTTTGAAATTATAATATAGGGATCTGGTGATATATTTAATTTATCATAACTAATAATTAAATCATTTTTATTTTAGTAATGGTTATGAACCGAAGGTAACATTTTTATAATTTATGTTATAGAAAATACAAAGATTGTAACAAATGTAAACCTAATGGTATATGAGTTAGAGTTAGACGACAGTGGATTATACAAAACATACAATCATGAATTCTGATTAATGATACGAACTTACATGATTTTTAAAACAAACATATTTGATGATTATAAGTCACAAGAAATTTTTGGATATGTAAATGTTGAAGGAAATAAGATTCAATTTCTTCTTTTAAAAAATTTGGGAAGATAGAAGTTATAAAATTTCTCAATGTAAAATGAATATGTATTATATATAGTAATATTGGAAATAGAGAAACTATCTTCTGAGGAACAGAGAATTTTTCAGATGAAACCATGATTGAAAAATATTCTATCATATAGTATCACAAACAATTCACTTTTATAAATTTGGGGAACATGGAAATTGTCCATGTTAATTCCCTAATCTAATTGGTAATTATGATTATACACACCAATAACTTCCGAAATATGGGATTGACTATATAACCACAACTATTAAAATGTGTTGTAAAAATAATTTGTAGGGAAGAACAATTATAATATAATAATGAACTATGATTGTTTTATTAAAATCATGTTCAAAGTACTTCTATATTCCAATAATGTTTTCTATTAAAATATAATATCAACCGCAATAACAAAATTTTTAATTATAAATAATAATATAATTATTATTCCATCATGCCCCAAATATATAACACATAATTAATAGTTGATTGTATAAATATTATTCTTATGAAGTCATATTATCCTTTAGTAAAATATAATGTGATATTAGGAATGTATTGAGGATCATAACATAATTCCATGAAATTTTCCCAGAATGTAAATTAACATATATGAATAAGGAAATTATAACCTATTAAAAGAGGAATGACAATTATAAATCCTTGAAACTGCACATCCTGAAACAATACTAATACATGATGTTCATTTTTTTCAATAATATATCACTAAAAAAGACATAAAACATTAAAAAAATGATAACATTTTCCATCAATGGTTTTGGGGAACTAGACAAAAACTTACATATATTGAATCAGTGTTTTGAAAAATAATTTCAATATAATTAATTGTATTGATCTATAGTATACATAAACTGGCATTTGAAAATCAAATGAATCCCCTATAAAACATTTAATAAACATTAGTTGAGAAAAAATTGCAATTCCATGAACCCAGTAACTAAAAAATGGAGCATTATTTCATACCATTAGAATGATACAAGGAATCCTGTCATGAATGAATGATCGGTTTAGTATCCTTGGATGTACTAGATACATACATAAGTTTTACTTTACATCATGAAATTAAAAAATAACATCGTGTCCCCATTGAACACTCCCATATCCCATAGCCTATTCCTAAAGTTTAATCGTAATATACATATTTGAATCATACAAAACATAATAAATATGAAAGGGGTGAGCTCAACTACTCAGAAAGGATAAAAATATAGTGAAACTGACAAAAATAAGAATAAACATTTAAGGCATTGTATAAGATTAGAACACAAGACTTTTTATCATAATATTCACCATAACATGGAAAGATAAATCAGATAATTCAATATACTTATTAACATGTTTATTTTAGTAGTGGAATAATAACATTTAATATCAATATCCCGTTTCATAATGATTGAATCAATAAATCCAATTTCAAAACCACATATTCATGGCCTTCTGCCGAGATTACAAATAAGATTATATCAAGGCCATGTTCCAAGACAATAGAGTGTCTCATGAGATATATAGATACATCGAGGAGCTATAGTGGGATACACCCATCACATACAAATTCCAATGCATTCCTCGTATGAAAATGTTGAAACATAATATATACATTCATATTAAAATTATCATGCGAACTGTCAATATTGTAACCACAAACCATGAATGGCATAAAATTAGCACTTCCACAGTCAAACATAACTCATTAAATACAACATGGATGAGTGAATTATAATTAATCACTCTAAAAAAGAAAAAAATACACTGAAGGATATTTACATAGATGAAAAAATCCATTAATAATATTTGAGTGAATTATACCCTTTTTCTTGAAGACATTTAAATGTTTCACTATTTATTAATGAACTAGGTTAAAAGTGAATTTTTAATCAAAGTGTCCCATAACACATTGAAAAATTTTAAAGGATTTTTGAATTCATAACAGTAATTTCCATCTAAATAAATACTTAAAACCATTTTTAATTAATGAACATTAATGATAAATATTTATAAGAATAAATATTTAAAACTGTTAAAAAAATATTTTAGTTAAAGAGTTTCATACAAATTAAGGGATGCTTGAATACAAGAAATGGAGGAATAAAATTAATAAAAACATTATAATATCATTATAACAAATTTAATCATGATATAATATGTCAAAGGATAGTATATACACCTTAAAAAAGTGAATTGGTGCATAACGAGAGAGTTCACAAAAAAAATGAAAATTGAGATGAAATACCTTATAGCGACCTTATCATTACATTAAGGATAAATCAATGAAATAATTATGTGTGAAAAATATAAATACACACAATATAATTAGATATTCATTGTAAATCAATTAGGTTATATTCACATATATTCTTGTAAATAAACCAATGTCTCGGATTTTGTACTCAATGAATATAAATTAATTAATGATTTCCCTTAAAGAGATTATATCAATGGATTGTGAATTTATCAATGGAGTGATTATGTGTATAAAATATATATCCATATTAATGGTAGTGGATATTAAAATAAAAATAATAAATATTTATTCCCCAAATTATATTGGATTAAAATGATCAATGAAGTATGCGCACAGACAAATGTGTGGAAATTAAAATTTGAAATACCTTACTAATTTGTTATCTCACAAAACATACACCCCCTGATAGAAGTATCATAAAATTAATATGTTAATACCCATAAATAAATGTATATTACAAGATGAATAATATCATGGTTAGTACATACATCACACAAACGGAAATAGTGGCAATATAGCGTGAATCTCACAAGAATTAGATGTGAGATGAAAACCCCTTACCTTGTACTTTTCCTTAGTATAGGTAGTTTAACCTCCTGTATAATGGTTAAATATTTGTTGTTAATTTATAAAATAACCAAGTACATAAATATGATATCATATATGATATTCAAATATTCCTTTGTTAATGATAATTTAGTAGTTTCGTTGTTTTGGTAGTTAAGTGATTCATTTTACATTATATGGTTTGTTAGATAAGACTTGTTTGTTATGTATAGGATGTATTTTAATAATATCAATAATTATATAATGTTATTGAAAACAAATTTTAATCGTTAAATTAAAATTATTTTTGAATGATTACGTAACAGAATGAATCACATTGTGTTCGTGGAGATGGTAAGTCGTTCGTACACACGAGCGGCAATATCATTATATTGATGGTGAAAAATAGAATGTAATTGGATTTTATATCAGATATAAATAATAATTAACATGTTTTATTTATTATTTACATCATTTATACTAATTATTATACCCATCCAAATAATTATGTGTTCGAATAACAAACTACACTACGACGTGGATACGGTAAGCCGTTCCTACACATGTATGGTGACTTTGTCATTTATAGGATGGATAAAATAACGAATATTTTTGTATCATATTTATAATAATATAACACTATATATACGTTACATGATTTATTATTTTTGGTATAGAAGAAAAAACTAATAATGATGTGGAAGAATAAAAGAACATGAAAGAAGCTGGTGAAACTATTACCTCTTCTTTAGGTGTTTCATTTTGAGTTGATCAAAAGGGCTCTTTAAGATGGATATAATATCAAAGTACAACATATAGGTTGAAGTTAAGGATTATGTGAGGATATTTGTAAAGGGTTTTTCTAAGCCAAATTTCTTTGGAGGTGTGAAATTATTAGAAGGGGAAGCACCATTTTATAAAAGAGGTGAGGGTCACTTTGGGAAATGCTTGAAGTATTATTTTATAATAAAGTAATTTTCATTTTATATTGTATCCAAACTGTTTTTTTAACAATGATGGGCTGAGTCGATAGACTCTCAAAAAATAGATTTTAGATTCATTTAAGTTACCATTTTAGCATTATCTTTTGGTTTTAACTCTTAGTTAAATAGATTATGATTTCACGTATCTTTTTGTATTCTTACACTATATGGTTAATATACTTTCTATAAACATCCAACAGAACCTCAAGTGTTTCATTAATGAAATATATAATATTATTTACTCCCTTTTTTTGCAACCTAATATTTTTATAAATATTATATCAACCAATAAAAATGTATTTGATATAAAATCTAATTTATGTCAAGTTTGACACTATTTGGTATTTTGTATTTGTGAAAGTTATAACAACCATATCACATTGAAAAAATTTATCCAATCAACCCTAAAAAGTCATAATATCCTTGAATGTTATTTGTTGGCATAAAAAAATTTATATTATATTTATTTTAATATTTTTAATATAAAATATTTTTATATTTAATTAAGAATGTAATTACTACATCATCATTTTGTCAAAATTAAATTAAATTATTTAATAACAAAAAATCATAAATAAAATACCATTATTTAGGAAATATTTTTATCATTCTATTGAATATATATTTTTCGAATTTATCTTATATATAACCCTATATTAAAAATGGTTTAGTTAATAAACAATAGATTTAACAATTTTAACTCTTTTTCAAATAAATTAATAATAAATGTCCTATTATAATCCAAGTTGACCTAAAGGATCATATTTTATTCCGAAGGTTGTTTTTGGTCAAATTAATATTTTTTAATAGAATTAAGACAATTGATAAGGTAATTATAATATCATTTTACCATTAATTACAATATTTACTTTTAACTGTTGTAAATAAATGTCAAAAGTCACCATTCACCAAAATTTATTTTCATCTTATTAAACCGAATTTTAATTAGTGATATTAATCATGTTTCCCAGATTTTTGAAATTCAATTCACATTAGTGGAAAAATTATGTTTTATAAAAATTTCCCAATGCTCCCAAAAGATGGGTAAAAAACTGTAAAAAGTTCAAATTAAATTTTATACATTTTTTTTATTTTAAAATGACTATAATGAATTACATGGAAATTATAGAGGTAATATATATATATATATATATATATATTTACATAAAATAAATTTAAATAAAATAGAAAATTATTTAAATAAAAAGACAGTTTTAAACAATAATGCAGTGTTTTTAACTATTAATGAAAAATGGAATGTTTTTAGAAAAATAACAAAACATTACACTATGAAAATATAGATATTATGAATTCAAAAATGAATTCTATTTTACCAAATTAGAAACTTATAATTTTCCGTAATTAATTTTATATTAATTCCCATTGCCCAAACCAAAAAGAAGGTTTTTAAAAAAAAAACGATCATAAGATTGACCAGCGTTTATGTCAAATTTAAATGTTAAATTACTTATAATGACCTAAATTGTATTATAGGATAAAAATAGAATCAAATTATACTTCCAAACCATTAAAATGCATAATTTAACTCTATAAATTATTTCAATCAAAAAATAAGTTTTTAATTAAAATTTTGTATTTTTCGTTATTCATCAAAATATGAAAGTTATCCAAAAATAGCCAATAATTAATCAAAAAGAAATTTTAATTTCCACATTCTAAAGAATAATTTATTTTCATTAAATTTAATATATTAAAGTGTCAAATAATTTTTTTAAAAAGGTTGTTCTATTAAAAGCTGGTAAAAATGTTTTTTTTATGCTAATTTATTCTACAAAACTAAAGTTGTTCTTATAATATGAATAAGAAATATAATATGGATTCTGAACATATATGGGGTATATAAATTACCACATCGAAAAAATATTCAATTGAATTATCATATTAAATGAATGAATGAGAAGTACCAAGGTCACTTGAGATAACCCATAATAGGATTCCATATTGGAAAAAATCGATATGGAAGTTAAACTATGAGTCATGTTATGATCGGGAGAGATAGAAAACATGATTAAGAGAAAGTTAACTACATGAAAACTGTAATCTTGTGATGGGATAAATGGTCATTAATTTCCCAGTAGAAATACTAAACGAAAACATTATTTTATTTAAGTTCTATTTCACAAAGTTAATGAATTTATTTATGATATTTACTAAGAACATAAAGAGGTATACATAATTTTTAAGTATATTTTCCTACTTTAATAAATATTTACCACTAACTCATAATTTTTTTCAAATGATGTGTATTCAAGATGACATGGTCAATCCTGAAGTGCTAAAATCAACATCTAGAAAATCACATGATACATAGAGGATAAAATATATATTTACCATGTCATAAGAGATTAACCAAAACAAAAAATGGTTAGTACAAGATCAGATGATCCCAAAAAAGAAAATATATTATAGAAAGAAACCCTAATCTAAATATAAAATATTAAAAGATCAATACCCAAAGTTCTATAAATACTATTCAATAATCAAATGACCTTAAATTCATTAATTATAATCCAAACTAATATTCAATCATAAAACATAGTAGAATTTTATTTCATAGTATTTCACGTTAAATTGTATCTCCCAATAACGTCAATTACTCTTAAAGTCACATAAAGAAATGTAATTAACCTAATCACATATTTTTATGATATGTTAATAATTTCCATAAATAACCCAAATCTCTCTAAATCCACAATAAAATCATAGATGAAAATCCACCATTACTTCCTAAATGAAATCCCTTAGTATTCTATTTTTTTAATGCCTATAGAATTCCCAACAAAGGAAACATCTTCCAAAATAGCATTTATCACTTAATCACCAAATCATTTTCATATATAAAGGATATCCATTTTATAATTCCTCGGATCCAAAATAAACTGATTATTGGTCAATTAAATAATTTAACTAAATACAATTAGTCACATTAACCAGGGGCTTCACATAGTTCAGTGGTATGGGATAAATCCAAATCTCACACTAGTTGTGTGTTCAATTCCCATAGATTTTTCTGACGCGATGGGTTGTCACACGGTCTTCATGTTGTTATTTTTCAAAAAATATATTTTATAACATTCACAAAATCTAATAAATTCCACAAAATAACCATAACATAATTTCACCAGAAATATTTTCTCATACCTTGCAGTTTCATCCCATAATTTAATAACATGTAGTTTCCAAAAATTCAAGGATCACGTAAACCCAAATGGTTATTTGTAACTATATCAATAATATAAAATATAATTCTTCCAAAAATAGAATTTTCACAAAACAAACTGTAGGCTTACACATACAAGAGAAACGTCTTCCAATGTGATCTCATCAACAAAGAGCACTAATACTTTTAATCATTTCACCATCCGTTTATTTCCACATAGGATCTTCCATGAACAAGAGGTTATCCTATAAAATAAACCATTCACTCGGGTAATTCCTAGGTCCCATAAATTTATGGATAATGACTATAAATGGATTCTTGAGATCATTTTTTTATTCCATAGTACACTTCATTTTTCCACAGCATTTCGTTACATTAAGTCCTTATTTACCATACATAAATCATTTCTTTGTTCCTTTGAGACACATTCCAAGGGTTCTCCATCCCCATTTCCTTTATGATGGAAATTGGGATTTCATTTCTCCATGGTCTCCACTGCTGATTTACCACATTTCTCTTCTTTGTTGTGTTCGGAATTTTTGTTAATATATATGTTGTTTGTTAAGATTTTTTAAATAAAACATGTCATGAACATGATATTTTTAAACCAATAAAAATTCCATTTCGTTCCTCATTTCCACCATTATGCTCACCATGTACATCATGCTCACTATTACTATGAATTCCTGGGAATCTGGCCATTGACTAACACAATAATGAATAGTGTGAGTCCTAAAGTCATTATGAGAATATCACGATACCTTATTTTCAATATTTAACACCATAGGATTAACCAAGGATATTTATTCACATCTTATATTAAAATCATTAAATTAATTTTTTATATAAAATGTGAATTATACTATGAATAACCCATGGGATTTTCATAACCAAGAGTGCAGTAAGGACCATTGTCATGTACCAGAATACACGGGGTAATGCCTGAAACTTCTTTTCGGTGTTTTCACTCCTTGGTACATCTATGCCAGAGCCGCCTCAACCTACTACTATCCTGACAGGGATATATTGTTTGAAAAATCATATAATACATAAATGGAAAAATATTTGGGATGTTCATCTATACAAAACCTCAATGTATTTCTTAGGGTAGTGTTCGAAAATTAGATTTTTATCTAAATCATGGAAACCAGGTTTGTACTAAATTTCTTCTGATATCAACTATAACGCCCCATCCCTAGTTACCTAGAATTAGTTCATTCATTCATAGCATTGGCATGATACATGAAATCAATTCTAGATAGACCGATTAGATTATTATCCTTTGAAGTACTAGATACATACATAAAATTTACAATACATCATTAAATTTAAAAACAACATTGTGTCCCCTTTTAACAATCTTATATCCCTTAGCCTATTCCTGTAGGTTAATCATAACATACTAATATGCATCATATAAAAAATAAAACATAAAGGGTGATCTCAGATGCTCAGTAGAGAAAAAAATATTGTGGAATCTGTCGAAAATAAGAATAAACTCCTAAGGCATTGTATAAGAATAGAACACACGACTTGTAAACTTAATCATCATCATAATATTGAAAGATAAATCCGATAATGTCATTAACTTATTAACATGGATATTTTACTATTATAATTATAACAATTAATAGCAATGAACAATTTAATAATTATTTAATGCATAATTCCAAACTTCATAACCACATCGTCAAGGCCTTGTGCCTAGACTACAAAGAGGATTTTGTCAAGGCCCTGTGCTAAGACAATAGTTTGTCTATTGAGATCTGCAGGTACATCAAGGAGCTATAGTGGGCTCCACCCATCACATACAAAGTCCAATTCATTACTCATATGAATATATGGAAACATAATTTAAACATTGGTATTAAAACTAGTATATGAAATTACAATATTTTAACCACAAACCATGAATGGAATAGAATTAACACTTCCTCTGTCAAACATAACTCATTCAATACAATATGGATGTTTTTATTATAATAAATAAACCTCAATAAAGAATAAAATACAATGAAGGATATTGACATTGATAAAAATAGTCATTAAACCCATTTGAGTGAATTATCCCCTTTTTCTTGAAAACATTTAAATGTTGTACTATTTATAAAAGAAGTCATTTTAAAGATATTTTAGAATAAAAGTGTCCCATACCACTCTGAGAAATTTAAAAGTAATTTGGATTTCAAATAATTAATGTCCTTATAAATAAATACATAGAACCATTTTTGAAACATGGATATTAATGAGAATGAATTTTAAGAATAAATATTTAAATCATTTTAAAAATATTTTAGTTAAACTGTTCCTAACCAAATTAGAGACACCTGAATATATGTAATTGAGGAACAAAATTAATCAAAATATTTTAATATCATGAGAATAAAGGGATTCATGATATAATATGTCAATTAACATTATAAACACAACATAAATGTGAATTGGTGTATTATGACAAAGAGGTCTCAAAGAAATGTAAATTGAGACGAATTAACTTATAAAGAGCATATCTATAGAATAAGGATAAATAAATGAAATAATTATGTGTTAAAAATATAAATAAACTCAATATAATTGGATATTATATTTAAATAAAGCAGGTTACATTCACACATATTCTTTTAAAAACAAAACCAAAGACAAGGATGTTTAACTAAATGAATTGAAATTGAGTTATGATTACTCTAAAAAACATCATATCAATAGATTTTAAACTTATCAATGGATTGATTATTTTTATTAAATTTTTATCCATAGAAAGGGGAGTGGATATTTCTACATAAATAATAAATAGTGATTCCACACATAATCTTGGAGTAAAATAATCAATGACATATTTTTAAAGCATAATGAGTGGAAATTAAAATTCCCTTACCTATTTGGTAATTTACGAAATATACACCCAATGAATAAAGTATCATAAAATAAATATGTAAATACCCATAAGTTAAATTATATTACATAAATATTACAATAATAGCCAGTACATACACTACAAAAATGGAAATATTTTCAATATTGCATGAATATCATAGGAATATGAAATTAGATGAAAACCCCTTACCTTCAACATTTCCTTATAATATGGTATTTTAAACTCATGTATAATGGTGAAATAATTTTTATTAAATTATAAAATAATAATATACTGAAATATGATATCATATATAATCTTATAATATTTCCTTGTTAATGATATTTGAGTAGTATCATTGTTTTGGTTGTTAACTGATTCATTTTGCATAAATTTTTTTATTACTTAAGTCATGTTTGTTATGAATGGGTTGTATTTGAATCAAATCCAGAATAATATTAAGTTCACAATAAATTATTTATAATCAAAAAATTAAAAAAATTTCTTGAATGATTACGATGGGGAATAAATCTCATCATGTTTGTGGAGATAGTAAGTTGTACATATACACGAGCTACAATATCATTATATTAATGGTGAAGTCGTATGTAAATGGATGGAATATAATATATACAGAATAATTTTCAAGATATATTTATTATTTAAATTAGTTATACTCCGTATTATACCCATCCAAATATGGAGGTGATTGAATAACAAAATACACCACGTCGTGGAGACGGGGAGCCGTACAAACACATGTATTATGGATTTGTCATTTATAGGATGGTTGGAATAATGAATATGGTTTTACCATAAATATAATAACATCCCAGTATGTATAAGGTACTGGATTTATTATTTTTTTTATGAGAAAAAAGATGATGTGGAAGAAGAAAAGAACCAGAAAGAGGGTGGTGAAATTATTACATCCACTTTGGGTGTTTCTTTTTGAGTGGATGAAAAGGGCTCCATAGGGTGGAATTATGACCAATATATGGCCTCTAGGTTGAATTGAGATATGTTTGGAAGATATTTGGTCTCGTTTTGGCCAATCCAAATAGCTTTAGCGGTGTGAAATTAAGAGAAGGGGATGTACCATTTTATAAGAGAGGTGAGTGTCACATTAGAAAAATCATGAAATATTAATTTTAAATAAAATAGTTTTCGGATTATAATGTCCCCAAAAGATTTATTTCTAAGATAATGTGGGGAGGGGACAAAATTTTCTCATAAAATAGGTTTCATCCATGTTTAGGTCACCATTTTAACCTTATATCATAGTTTTAAATCTTATTTAAATAGTTTATCTTTTACCATACCTTCTTGAATTCTACACTATATGGTTAATAAAAATACTCTATACATCCAAGTGAAAATCCAGTGGATCATTAATGAAATATAAAATATTATTTAATCCCTTGTTATGAAAGTTATAATTTTATGAATATTATATCAACCAATAATATAGTATTTGTTTTAAAAACTAATTTATGTCAACATTGCACTATTTGTTATTTTGTTTCTTGGAAGTCATAACCAAAATATCAATTTGAAAAAATTTAACTAATCACCCCTAACATGTCATATTATCCATGAAAATTATCATATGGAACTAAAAAAAATTATTCAATTTATTTTTATGTTTATAATATAAACTATTTTAATATTTAATTTAGAAGGTAATTACTACAACATCATTGTATCATAAATAATTTTAATTATTTAATCTCTAAAAATTATAAATAAAAAACAATTCTATTGTAAATATTTTTATTTTTATAATGAATATTTACAGTGGAATTTATCTAATGTATATACCAATATTAATATTGGTTTTGTTAATAAACATTTAATTTAACACTTTTAACTATTCTTATATAAAATAATAATAAATGTCCGAATCTAATCCAAATTTTCCTAAGGGTTCATTTTTTATTCTTACATTTGTTTTATGTCAAATTACACTATTCCAATAGAAGTAGGGCATGTGTTACATTAATTATTATACCATATTTACCTCTAATTACCCTATTAACTTTTAACAGTGGAAAATAAAAGTCACCTATTACTATGCTCAAAAAATTATTTTCATTTAATTGAACCACATTTAACTTAATTTTATTTACTGTGTCTCTTGTATTTTTGAAATTAAATTCTCATAAGCGGTAAAATTATGTTTTATAAAAAATTTTAAATGCTCCTAGAAGATGGGTGAAATATGTTAAAAAGTTAAATAAGATTTTTTACATCAAATTTTATTATAAAATTACTCCAATGAATTAAATGGAAATTATATAGTTATTGTATATATATTTTTATTCAAATAATTTTTTTAAAAAAAAATTAAATAAAAAGTCAGTTTTAAACAATAACGCTCTATTTTTCACTATTCATTTAAAGTTATATGTTTTCAGAAAAATACCAAAAATTTACCAAAAGCACATTTTGATATTCTGAATTAAAAAATGATTTTTATATTAACAAATTCATAACACAAATGTTTCATTAAGTAATTGAAAATTTATTCTCATTGTCAAAACTGAAAACATGTTTTTAAAATGTAAAAACTATCAAAAGATTGACATGTGTTTATGACAAATTTAAATTTGAAATTTATAATAATGACCTGCATTGTATTAAAATATAAAAATATAATCTAATTATAATTCCAAACAATTCAAATTCATAATTTACCACTATGAATTATTTTGAAAAAAATGTTATTTTCAATTTAATTTTAGTATTTTTCATTATTCATCCAAAAAATAATGTCATCAGAAATGTTCGAAAAATTTAACCAAAATAAATATTTTAATTCTGATTCAAAAATGGAATTTAATTACTTTAAATTGAATATATAAATATGTTATATATTGGTTATAAAAATATTTTTTCATTAAATGGTGGTAATTTTATATTTTTTTTAAAAATATTTCTAATATTTAAAAAAAACAATTTGTTCTTATATTATGTCTAAGAAACACATAATTTGGATTATGAAATTATATGGAATATATAAAATTCAAAATTCCGTTAATACTTTTCATAACCACTTATTGAATGTCTATATTGGAAATTTGTGGTAAGCTCGAACTCGGTGTTTCGTGTAGTGCAAGATATTGACATATATTAAAGGAAAAAACATACTATGAAATCTTGGGGTGTTTCAAAAAACCTCATTAAGGTAAATAGAGAATAAAAAAATGTTATTCTAGTGTAAACATAGAAACCCTTTGAAAATCCTTTTCATTAAAACTCATAAGAATCCATAGATACATCATGTGGTTTACTTGGAACATATTTACTATTTTACTCTTAAAATCTCCCTTACACATGGAATAACTGTTCAGTCAACATCAATCATGAGAGTACCCAATACATTGGATAACTATTTTTGGGCTCACCCGTCATGTCATGAGCTGTAATGGGGTTAACAAAACATAACATGCTCTATAATGGGCCCAACCAAACATATCTCTAGGAATAATTGGATCCAATCAACATAACTGTTTCCAAGGAACATATCATGAAAAAATCACTTGATAACTAATTTGAACCATTTAAAAAAACATGTTAATGTTTTCAAAATTACATTTGTTGTAAAACAAATCGATTTTTAAATATAAATACCGTACACATAATAATGAAATAATATTCGTCAAAAAATACATTTTCAATATATAATAGAAAATTAATTTTAAAAATTCATCAATAAATGAGTATAACTACTCATTCAATAACAATAGACTTTTTGAATTTAATTAAATATGCTCTTAAATTGATTTTAAAAGAATGTACCTTACAGATATAGTTGGTGTTAGAATTAATATTATGTAATGTATATTAATATACACATTAAATTAAAAAATATTACATAATATAAAAAAACATGACTCATACAATCTCAACACCAGACAATGAATAAAGGATAATGTTAACCCAAATAATGGAATTTGGGTTAATAATTCACTTACCTGCTATTTTTCTTACTTAAAACATGTTCAATTATCCATTATAATGGTTAAAATATTGTTATAATTATTTTTCATAATTATATTTATGTATATATCAATTTTTATAGTCATTTTAAAAAATCATTCCTCCCATTCATTAACAATATTTGGTTAATTCCTTAGTTTTCTGGTGCATTCTTCACATAGTTTCCATGATCTGTTCATGATGGATATTCCTTTCAATTGGAAGTAAAACTACATAATTGGGATGGAATGATATTTATATATTTTCTGAATAATAAATTATTCCATTTATCATTTATAATTATGATATAATTATGATACATATGATAAAACCTTATTGATATTTCATAAGGCCATTTTAGTGATTCTTTAATCATAATGGTCTCATTTTGTTTTATTAATTAATTTCATGTTTAAAAAATTATTAAATATCATTATATAATTTATAATACTTAAATTATAATTTTCTTCAACAATAAAAATGGTTTTAGTACCATCTGTGAATGATGTGATGTAAATTGAAATCACATAGTGCACGATGTCATCAAATCAACACATCGCAGAAAATATTTTAATTTATTGTATACGTGGGAGTGGAGAAGAAGTATTATTTTGAATATTCCTTAAATATGATAACATCCAAAATATATATAATATTATAGATAATTCAATCCTCTTTGATAAGGGGTGGTGAGAAAATAAAAATAATTAGAATGAAAATGAAGAATAAAAAAGAAAATTAAAGAGGATGTTTTCCTAATGATCTATTCTACATGGGATCCTACATAAGACCTTTGATTTTGTCCTTTTGGTGTGACCTGTAGCAATTGTATGTGGTTAGGGTTTATGGGAGGAGTATTGGGCATAGCATAGGCAAGGTTCATTTCTTTAGATGTGTGGGAGGAAGAGGGGGGAGTGATTGTTATTTATAGTGCATGAGAGGAGGTGTTTTACATTATTTTAGTCATTATTTTACTATTTATCAACATGACAATAAATAGTTATTATTTCAAGAACAAAAATAGTAATAAGCCCATTTGAGTTCAAACTAAGTGTGCATTCATCATCATTGCTTCAACTATGATGCAGTAAATCATGTATGTATCATTTATCTAAATTTATAGTATTTTATTATTTATAAAAAAATCAAAAATTATAGAAAAACCCAAAATTTCATCACAACCATTTATCATAGTGTAAAATTAAATAATGAACTCAATTTGTTGGAAAAATATATTCAAAAAGTGTTTAATTTAATTTTTAATGAAAATAATATTTTATTCGACAAACAACAATTTTAAAACATTTATTTAAATATTCTATGATATGGTTATATCATATCTTCAATTAAATATACAATGTATACTATCTTAGGTGTTGTTATTATTCATAATGATATGTAACTATTCATATGGTAACAGTACTATTCCAAAGGGTATGTAACCATTAATCCAAAAATATGTTTTTTCTATCGGACTAAAATAACATACTAATCGTAACCTTTTATGTCCGTTTTTGGAAATTGAAAATACATAAGTGGAAAAATTATGTTTAATTGTTAGTTTATTAATTTCATATTGTTTTTAGTAGTTCATTTATGAAATATTATTTCCTTTTAAAAATTGTTGGATGTTACATTCTCCCCGCTTAAGTGAATTGTGCCCTCACAATTTGTTTATTGTACATAAATTTTTTGAATTAATTTTCAATAATAAAGAAAAACTATCCTTTTAAAATATACGAAATATAGTGAAATACATTTAAAATCATGGAATTAGAACAAAAAGATCGGTAAGATAAATAAATAACAAAAAATCATTAGTCTAGTTGAAACATGAAAACACATTAAAAACCATTTTCTGGAATACTCATATGGAAGCATAGAAACATAATGTTGATTCATTAGGATATATTTACCATACAACTCATAAAATAACCCTTACACATGGAATAATCAATCGGTCGACTTCCATCTTCGATGTACCCAATGCTTTGGGGAGCTAAAATGCAGCTCACCTGTCATATCTTGATCTATAATTGGATCAACCCAAAATATCATGAGATATAATGGGATCATCCCAAAATATCATGATCTATAATTGGATCAACCCAATATAACTATTTATATGTAACATATAATGAATAAAACAGATAACAAATCAGTTATACCCTTGAGCAAAACAAAGTAATGTTTTCAAAATTCCCTTTTCTGTAAAACTCATCCCATTTCAAATATAAAAAACAAGCATATAATAATGGAATAATATTCATAAAAATCAAAAAGTAAAAATATAATGGAAATATCAATGTATCAATGAATCATGAAATGAGTATAAAAAATCATTCCATATAATCAATCTTTTTGAATTTTATTAAAGAGACTATTAAAATTATTTTAATAGGAAGTACCTTTTAAATATAATTAGTGTGAGAATTAATAGAATTGAATTTATATGTGTATAAAATGTAAATAAACATAATAAAACATAATAAAAATAACAAAAATAATCACACAAACATTCTCAATATGACATGATGAATAAACAATATTGTTAACCCAAATATAGGAAATTGGGATACGAATTCCCTTACCTAAGTTATTTATTACTAGAAACATGTTCAAACCTGCAGTATGAACATTAAAATTAATTTATTAATATTTTTAATATTCATATTCATGTTTCTAAAAACATTCATGATAATTTTATAACATTATTCCTCCCGTTCATTAATTATATTTCGGTAATTTCATTGTTTTTCGATGTGTTCCTCACATGGTTTCAATGATCAGTTTAGGATGGAAATTCTTGTTTATTAGAAGTAAAACTCTAGACTTGGAATGTTATGTTATTTATATAATTTAATATACTTTAATTGTTCTATTTTGAATTTTTAATACTAATATGATGATGATTCATAAGTTAAAACAATAATGATATTTTTTACGCCATTTTGGTGATTCTTCGATAGTATTGAACTCATTTAGTTTTATTAACTAATATAATTTGTAAAATTTTATTCTAGAACCTTATATAATATATAATTCATAAATTATAATTTTTTTAAGAAAAAATATGGTATTTTTCCAGTATAGACCGATGTAATGGAAATTGAAATCACATTGTCCATGATGTTTGTAAATCGATACATCAGAGATGATGTTTTTATTTATATAATAAGTGGGAGAGGAAAAGAATTATAATGTAGTATCTTAAAAAAATTATACCATCCATAATATATATAATATTCTGGATCATTCAATCCTCTTAGATAAGGGTTGGTGATGATAGAAGACGAATACGAAATGAAATGAAAATAGAAGAAATGAAATTCAAGAGTATGTTTACCTATTTATCTCTTCTCTTTGAGATCCTGAATAAAGACATTGGTTTTGGCCTTTTTGTGAGATCAGAAGGTATTTCATATTGGTAAGGGTCTTGGGAGGATTAACGATTGTAAATTAGTAATGGATAAATTCTTGAGAGGTGTGAGAGGAAGAGGGGGAGTGGTTGGTATTTATAGTGAAGTAGAGGATGAGATTAACATTATATTAATCATTATTTTAGTATTTTCCAACATGACATGAAATAGTTATGACTAAAAGTCCCAATATAGAATCAAGTGAATTTTATTTTGATCCATGTGTTCTTACATTACCCTTGCATCACCAATGATGATGTAAATCATGTATTTTTCATTTATCAAATTTCACAATGCATAAGAAATTCATGAATTTCGGGAAAAAATAAAAACATTTCCCTATTCATTTTCATAGGTGTATAATGGAAAAATGAACTCCATTTAATGAAAATAATTTACTAAATATGATAACTTTATGATATAAATAAAATAATATTTTATTCCAAAAACAATAATTTTAAAAAATTTATTTACTTATTGAAAAATATGGCTATATCGTAACATTAATTAAATATTATAGGTATACTATAAAAGGCGGGGATAGTATTTATAAGGTCATGTTTCTATTCATAATGGTAACATTAATATTCATAATTATATGTTTCTATTCACCCAATAATATGATTGTTTCATCAGACTACAAAATACATACTGATCGCCACTATGTATGTCCCATTCTTCATATTCAAAACATAGAAGTGAAACAATTATGATTGATGGTTTGTTTATAATGGTCACATAGTATTTGTTAATTCTATTATGAAAATATTTTTTCAACTAAAAAATCACCGGATGTTTCAATTATAAACCCCCTATTGAAAATTACATGAATTATATTGTTGTATTTAACACAATTTTATTTATATTCCATCTATGAGGGAATACATGAGTTCATTTGTGACATTTGGGATAGTAATAATGAAACCTCATTATAAACTTATTCTGGAGTCATTTATATCATATTTATACATTTAAATTATTCTGTATAAATGATTAATTAAAATAACGAGATGTAATTTATTGAAGGGGGGAATGTAATAACCAGAAACATCATTATGTATTCTAATTAAGTAAATAATCTCTAAATTTAATATTCACATGAATGAACAAACTGAAATGAAGTTTTTATATATGAATTTTTTTTTTCCATTATAATATACCCATTAAATTATTATTTTTTAAATATAAAATAAATATATTATGAATTCTAAAAAAATAGTGAAATGAAATCATGTAGAAAAATTATTCCTCATTATTTTATATTATCCAATATTATTAAATTGGTAGCATAGATATTGTTTTTTATAGACTATACCCAATCTAATATATAAAATAAATATTATTAGAGAAATTATATATGAAAAAATTCAAGTTCATGGAAATTGACATGATATTAATGATTGTCAAATCACCACCCTTGACAGCCACAATAGTATAATTTTTGTATAGATAATATAAGGATATATTGAGGGATTATTTGTATATAAATTAATAGAATATGAAATAGTATTTACTAATTTAAAATTTTTTTACTTATATTTTTTACATTTCACATTTTTACTTTTAATGTAAATTAAGAAAGATTATTTTTCTATAAAAATATTGTTATTAATATTTTTTATTTAAAATATAAATTTATAAATTTTATAATAATAATTATTAATTGAAAATTTATTTTTTTATTTATAATATGAAAATTAGTATGGTATGAATATTTGGTATTTCATGAAAAAAAAAATTTCTGTGAAAATATTAAAAAATAATTATATTTCTGAAACCATCATTTTTATAAAATTTTTATAATAGAATTATTATATTCTTTCAAAAAAAAAATTATAACATATTTATATTGTAAATTAATAATTTAAAATGATCTTTTTGTGTTTATAAAACCCGTGTGTATCATATTGGAAACACATGTATTATTTTACTCAAAAAACAGATTTATTCACCTATAATGAATAATTAGTTTTAATCACATGTACATATTATCAAATTGGATTTAATTTTTATGATAAAAATTATAATATTATATTACATGTTAAATTTTAATTTAATTTCTAAAAGTATGATTTCAAAAATTTAATTTAATAACAATGATACTACTAAAACTATAATTTTCAATGACTTTTTTTACTCATATTATATACTTTTTATAAAATAAATTAAATTAATAAAATCTAAAAATATAATTTAATTAAAAGTTTAATCATATATTTTACACTTTTAAACTTCATTCAATTGGTAATCAATAATAAATAAATTAATAACACTTAATGGTGAAAATAATATTTTCTACAAATCAAATTTTCTATATTAAAATTTTCTAACTGAAAAGATAGATTTATGTTAAATTGAAATTTAATGTTATTAAATATATTTTAATATTAGGATCCATAAAAAAATTTTATAAGAGTTGTTTCTTATATTTTTTATAATATATAATTATATTGAGTAAAAACATGATACCATAAAAACAAAGGATAAATTTAAAATATATGAACAAATATCATCCAAAATGTTTAAAACATTTTTAGAAAACCATGAGTCATCCGTCGGCTACCCGCTGCCGAAGACTCTGCTACCTGCCGCCCTGCGGTAGGTCTCACTGTGGACTTAGCCAGAAATCTCTCGATCAGAAGGGCACGCTCTAGCACTCCTGCCTGGGTCGGGATGCTGAGGGAGATCATCGATGCCCTGATCTCGTGTCTCAAACCCTGCTCAAAGGTCTGCGCCCGGAAGAAGGGGTCCTGTACCATGTCTGTCGAGTAGCGAGAAAGATCGGTGAACCTCGCCGCGTACTAGGCGACCGTCAAGCTTCCCTGCCGCAGCTGAAGAAGCTCCTGAATGCGCACCGCACAGAGGGTGGCCGAGACAAATTCTGTGCGGAAGAGGCTCTCGAAGTGTGTCCAGATGAGGGAGGCCTCATCGTGTACCTGGAGCATCAAGCCCCACCATCGTCCTGCTGCTGCGTGCAGTAGGCTCGCCTCGAGGATCACCATAAGGTCTGCTGGTGTACTCACTAGCCTGAAAAATCGTACGACCGCCTCCAGCCAGTCCTCGTCTGCCTGGGGGTCCGTCTCACCACGAAACCTGGGTGGTCGCTGGCGCTGGAACTCGTGCAGAGCTCCGAGGCGACGTGCATCGTCAGTGGTCGGTGCTGGTAGCATCTGGGGCTCGGCGGGTAAAGGTACCGCTGATGCCTCTGCTGTCAACGGGCCATGTACCGAGGCCTCATCGCTCGACGGGCTGTCGTCGCGCTCTACTCTCGGAACCCTAGCTGGCTGTCGTCGTGGGGCCATCCTGAAAAGGAAACAAGTGCACCACAGTCAGAACAGTATACCTGGTGAGCTGACACAAGTAATTACAAAGAAAACATGAAACACAAATGCAATCAAGGTTTTCGTGCATTAAGTTGGAAATCAGAAGTCAGGGTCCTGGTGTACGGATACGTCAGCCAACGCACCAACACTGGACTCCCTGGACTGATAACCACACCCAATACGCTAAACATTTTGCTTCACAGAGAAGAATGATCAGAGTCTGCGGTAGAACCGACCCCTTTGATACCAATTTGTCACGACCCGTCTTCGGGGCCCGTGTCGTGACTACCCCAAGCCCACCTTCCATAGGCAAGGGGATCGCGACTAGCACTAAGGCGTAAATCCCGAAAAATAGGGGAAGGCATTGCCTTTGAAAAGTAAACAAGCACCACAGAGTAAGGAAGCGGAAAAGTAAACACTGAGTAAAAACTGTACAAGCTGTGCTGAAAGTAAAAGGGGCCGGAAATAAAAGCCCAACTGTATAGTACAACTCAAAGGAAAAACAAAAACTGAAAGGAAAAGCCATAACGTCAAGCCGTCCTCTGGAAGTCCCACCTGAAAGGTGGGTACATATAGCCTCCACAACTCCTCGGGGCCACCTGACCGCTCCGAGTACGTCCCGCCCAGTGGTCCACCCCCAGGTATCGTCCTGCTCCGCAAGCCTCCACCACGATCAGCGATGTCCGTCCTCAGCAACCAACACAACGTAGTGCGGGCATATCCCATGCAGGGGTGAGTATAAGCTACTCAGTAGGGACCCCGAGACTGTAAAGACCCGTAAAATTCAAGGGAAATTTTTTCTTAATTTTCTTTAGAATTTACAAGAGCGCGGTTTCAGACGGCACCTGATTTCGAGGCCCGGTGTGCCCGGAATCAATTCCCGAAGTTTGGCTCGGGTATGTTCAGTGAACGAACGAGCGGGATTTTCTAACTTTTGAACCGGTGCTCGGAATCGAATTCTGAGGGCACCGATGGAACCGTAGCGCCGGTATACGCTTAGGAACTCCTGTTCTGGAGTTGCGTTCATGCGAATGTTGATAATAAAAATTTTGGGTGTTTACTTTGTAATTACACTACAATTTTTATTATTTTACTCTAAGTGATATCTCTTGTTGGAAGTTGGGTAACCACCCAACCTCCCATGGGAGGTTATGAGGGTGGTGGGGCCCACACGAACCCCACCCCTTCATATCCTCTAAAACCCCCTCAACTCCCACTTAATTTATGTTAACTTAAGTTATAAACCTATGACTTAAATGTAATGAGTTAATGAGGTGAGTTGTGTGTGTTTATTGAATTTCAAACCTTTGAAATTCAAAGAGGTTGGGTTGTATGAATAAAATAAGAAAGAGTCTTATTTTATTTTGTTAGAATTTTATCTCCTTGAGAGAGTTGGGAAGTCTTTTCATCTTCTTCAACCTCGACGAAGAACACGAAGAACGCCGTTCTTCAACGAAGAACTTCTTCGCCAAAAGAACACGGTTCTTCCGCAACGCCATATCCGCGACGTGACGTTCTTCTTCCGCATCATCTCTTCCGCGACGGTTTTCCGCGACGAACGCCATCGACAACGACTCTTCCTCCGACGTCAAAGGAATCGACACCGATATTCCATGACTACGTCAACGTGCGACTATCGAGGTAGGGGTTCTTGAGTTCGTTGTTTACATTTTATTTGACATCCCTCAAGTATTTCTAAGCCAATTGATAACAAACTAACGGGAGGAGGCCGGTCCGCACAAACACGGCCGATCCTCCTCCCATCGTGGTTTAGTTTTATTGTGATTTGAAGCGGGGTAACGCGGTACCATTGTACCGCGCGAAAAGGATTATTTAAGGCCGGTTGGGGTCATGACGAAGAACCGCGATGCTTTAATACCGCGCCTTTGAGATCGGATGAGACCGCGGCCGGAGTCGGGCCGCGTCGGTGGGGCACGACGTCGTTACGCTGCGCAAATCTTACAAGGTGTCGTGGTGCTGTCGCACCACGCGGTTAATCGTGCGTTTATTTTACGCGACGCCGTCGCGCGCACACCATGGAAGAAACATCTTGAACGCGACGCCGTCACGCTGCGTTGAAAGAAATCAAGGCACGGCGTAGGGGCGCGGTGCCGTCGCACCGCGCCGGACGACAAACACCGCGGCCGGTTCCGGGCCGCGGCGGAACGAGGAGACCGGCGGCCGGGCCGCCGACGTCGGAAGCTGAAGAGGGGACCGGAATTTCCGGTCCCGTTGGAGAAAACCGGCCGGCCAGCTGGGCGGCCGGATGGTAATAAACCGGGGGAAATTAATCCCCCGGCCAGCACACAAAAACCCCCCTCTTTATGAGGGGGGAGGTTCCTTGAAGGGGGGTAAGAGGCCCCCCGGTTTGTCTTCAAGCTGGCCCCCACGTGGGGGCCGTTTTTTTACAAAGGGTGCGGCTATGCCGCGCCGTGCCTCTCATTCAAGCGGGGGGCTTTTCCCCCCCGTTTCCTGCCAACCAAGCCCCCCACGTTGGGGGGGGGGGGTTTGCAAACAGGCGCGGCTAAAAAAGCCGCGCCGCCTTCAATCAAGCGGGGGAATTGATTCCCCCCGCGTGCCGCCTCCGTGCGGCGCCAGGACGCCGCGGCCACCGCGCCGCCACGCCGCCGGCCGGCCGGCCGGCCGGGCCGGGTCGGGTCGACCCGGTTCGGGCCGACCCAGGGGGGGTCGGGCCGGGTCGGCCCGAACCCGGACCCCCCCGTTTCGAATCTATTTCGGTCTTTTGGCCATAAAATGAGCCACGTACTTCCGATTGACGAACCGTCTGCGGAAACGCGATCCTTGGATCGAGACGGTCGTTTCGGTATATCTCACTCAAGGTTTAGGATTACTTTGAGTACGTCCGGGTTGATTCGTTCACGAAACCAACCGGGCCTTCGGAGCGGAAACGATCATATCATGAGCTACGGACGTCCGATTGATGTGTCGTCAGCTGTGTTGTGTTCCTCTTTGTGAGACGGATCTTTTGGAATACTCCGCCCGAGGTTTGGACGCAGGTAGAGTACGGTCGGGTTGGTTTTGCCTTAAAAATCAACCGTGCCCCGGGGACGAAAATGTCAATAACTCTCAGACCGGGCGTCCGATCGACGCGCCGTCTGTTGCGTTGAGTTCCTGTTGACGATACGGAACTTTTGGATAGATCAACTCTGGACTTTGTGACAGTTGATGTATCAGCCTCTCGGCTTGTGGAGCGGACCCTCCGAACGAGCTTGCTGTGTGAGGGAACCCTAGTGCTGGCTGCGACTGTTACTGTGACTACTACTACTACTACTGATACTGTGACTGCGACGACGACAGTACAGAGATCCTGTGTGGATTCGACGACGTCGACTACAGCACTCAGCGATCCTACGTGGGTCAGTGCTACAGGTCCTGTGTGGGCCTGATCCTGTGTGGGTCCGATCCTGTGTGGGTCCTTGCGCTCAGCGGTCCTGTGTGAACCAGCGCCTACAGGTCCTGTGTGGGCCCGATCCTGTGTGGGTCTTTGCGGGGGTTAGTTACCTATCGATCCTTCGTGGGTCCGACAACATAGATGGATTAGAGATCATCTTTATCATCCTTTGAAGAAGTATACCTGTGTGAGATGATTCTGTTGCTTTCCTGTGTGGATTGTGTTGTGCAATCCTGTGTGGATTACGTTTTGCTTTGCTGTGTTGAATACGTTCACATTCTTGTGTGGACTGAGTGGTACTTGGGCTCGGAGGTTGGAGCGTATTTGAATTTTACGACTTAGGTATATGTATGGGCATATACCTAAGCAGTGTTGGTTGTTACTTCGTGTTTGTACCTTTCTTCATGGTTTATCCTTTATGGATTTGAGAGACCTTCAGGGGTCTCGGGGTCCCTACTGAGTAGCTTATACTCACCCCTGCACGGGCTTTGCCTGCACTACGTTGTGTTGGTTGCAGACGACGGACATCGTTGACCTTAGCTGAGGCTTGCAGAGCAGGACGGTACCTGGAGGTGGACCACTGGGTGGGACGTGCTCGGAGCGGACGGCGGGACCCGTAGAGCAGTGGATCTATCTGTACCCACCCTTCAGGTGGGATTTCTAGTGGACAGCTCGGTGTAGTGTCTTTTAACTTTCAGTTGTTGTTTTCCCTTTCGAGTTGTACTTTACTTTCAGTTTGGGTTTGTATACTGGCCCATTTACTTTTCCGTACTTTCAGTTGTACCCTGCTTTTGTTTAGTGTTTACTTTCTGCTTTCTTACTCTGTGGTGTTTGTTTACTTTACAAGGCAATGCCTTCCCTTTTTACCGGGATTTACGCCTTGGTGTTAGTCGCCAGCCCCTGGCCTATGGAAGGCGGGCTTGGGGTAGTCACGGCACAGACCCCGAGGGCGGGTCGTGACGAATTGGTATCAGAGGAGTTCGGTTCTACCGCGAACTCTGATCTTTTCTCTATGAAGAAATAATGTTTAGCGTATTGAGTGTGGTTATCAGTCCAGGGAGTCCAGTGTTGGTGCGGCAGCTGACGTATCCGTACACTAGGACCCTGACTTCTGATTTCCGACTTAATGCACGAAAACATTGATTGCGTGAGTGTTTAAAATTTTTCTTTGTGATTACTTATATCAGCTCACCAGGTATACTGTTCTGACCGTGGCGCACCTGATTCCTTTTCAGGATGGCCCCACGACGGCAGCCAACTAGGGTTCCGAGAGTCGAGCGTGATGACAGCCCACCGAGCGACGAGGCCTCGGTGCAGGGCCCTTTGTCAGCAGTGGCACCGGCGGTAGCACTACCCGCCGAGCCCCCGATGTTTCCAGAACTAGCCGCTGACGATGCACGTCGCCTCAGTGCACTGCATGAGTTTCAGCGCCAGCGACCGCCCAGGTTTCGCGGGGAGACGGATCCCCAGGCAGCAGAGGACTGGCTGGAGGAAGTGGATCGAGTGTTTAGGCTAGTGAGAACACCAGCAGACCTCATGGTGATCATCGCTGCGAGCCTACTACACGCAGCAGCAGGACGATGGTGGAGCTTGATGCTCCAGGTTCACGATGAGGCATCTCTTCTTTGGACGGACTTTGAGAGACTCTTCCGCTCGGAGTTCGTCCCAGCCACCCTTCGTGCGGTGCGTATCCAGGAGCTTCTACAGCTGCGGCAGGGCAGCATGACGATCGCTCAGTACTCGGCGAGATTTACCGATCTCTCGCGCTACTCGACCGACATGGTACGGGACCCATTCTTCCGGGCCCGGACCTTCAAGCAGGGTTTGAGACACGAGATCAAGGCATCTCTGATCTCCCTCAGCATACCGACTCAAACAGGAGTACTGGAGCGGGCCCTTCTGATCGAGAGCTTCCTTGCTGAGTCTACTCCAGCACAGCGACCCACCGCAGGGCGGCACGTGGCAGAGTCATCTGCAGCAGGCAGTCAACGGATGACTCAGGGGTCCAGACAGACCAGACCTTCGGGCAGACGACCTCAGGACACTAGCTCAGCAGTGCGGGGCACACAGCGCGGAGCCAGTCTTTCAAGTGGATGACAGTGCTACGCATGCGGCAGGCAAGGCCACATGGCTCGTGACTGCCCGACCCGCCATGCAGAGGAGCAACAGACGGTTGAGGAACCACCTAGGCAGAGGTAGAGGTTCGACCGTGGCGGTCCGCAGGGAGGAGGCCGACGAGGCAGAGGAGCTAGACGAGCAGCCGGTGGTGGGCGACGCTTTGAGGCTCTTCCACCACCACCACCAGGAGGTCCACCCCGACCACAGGGAGTATGTGAACATGCGAGACCTCAACATCAGGCAACCGAGGCCTTCAGTCATGGAGCTCTGGGAGACGATGGACAGGAGCAGAACTAGTGGATACATCCTTTGTACTTCTGGTTCCTTGTTGCATTTGTGTAGCGTCTTGTATTATGAGCTGCAATAATAAAATACGCATACCCTTGTGATATTTTCGTTCCTGTCCTCTTTCGTGATGTTATTAAGAGGTTCCAGTTTGACTGTTGACTTGACCCTCACTTGTGAGACATCTACTGGAGAAGACCCAGTTACCACACACTGATGCCGGCAGTGTGACTCAACCCTTGGAGGCGAGTGTAATGGTTGAATCTCTTAGTAGTAGCGTCGAGGACTTACGACGTCATCCTTGCCATGAATTAACTAATCATGACGGGATTGACTGTTTTAGGCAAGGAACGTGGTTCATCCTGGGGATGAGACCGGATTTCTCTTATCGGCAAAGAAGAAATCTTGCAGCTCTTGTGGGACCTGAGATGGTCCAGGTTATCCAGGGGTGGATGAGTACAGCTCAGAGCCGGTAGAAGCCTTATGATGACAGGAGGCGGAGGCCACTGGAGTTCGAGGATGGCGACCACGTCTTCTTGTGGGTCTCACCTCGACGTGGTATTCGTAGATTTGGCCGAGGTGGCAAGTTATCTCCGCGCTTCATCGGACCCTTCCAGATTCTCAGTAGGATTGGTAAGGTGGCTTATCGCCTGGCTCTACCACCTCAGTTGCACCGGGTACACGACGTCTTCCACGTGTCTCAGCTGAGGAGATACATGAACGACCCGACGCACATCTTTGACCATGGGGAGCTTGACGTTGACGATGGGGCGACTTTTACGGAGGTCCCGGTGGAGATCGAGGATCGACAGGAGCGGGTCCTACGTGGACGGTCGATTCCTCTAGTGCGCATCAGATGGCAGTACAGGTATCTCCAGGAGAGCACTTGGGAGCGGGAGGCTCAGATGCGTGCTCAGTACCCTCATTGGTTTCCCTAGTTTTGATGTATCTTTACGAGGACGTAAAGCCCTGAGGTGGGAGTAATGTAATGACCCGTAAAATTCAAGGGAAGTTTTTTCTTAATTTTCTTTAGAATTTTACAACAGCGCGGTTTCAGACGGCACCTGATTCCGAGGCCCGGTGTGCCCGGAATCAATTCCCGAAGTTTGGCTCGGGTACGTTCACTGAACGAATGAGCGGGATTTTCTAACTTTTGAACCGGTGCCCGGAATCGAATTCTGAGGGCACCGATGGAACCGTAGCGCCGATATACGCTTAGGAACTCCTGTTCTGGAGTTGCGTTCATGCGAGTGTTGATAATAAAAATTGTGGGTGTTTACTTTGTAATTACACTACAATTTTTATTATTTTACTCTAAGTGATATCTCTTGTTGGAAGTTGGGTAACCACCCAACCTCCCATGGGAGGTTATGAGGGTGGTGGGGCCCACACGAACCCCACCCCTTCATATCCTCTAAAACCCCCTCAACTCCCACTTAATTTATGTTAACTTAAGTTATAAACCTATGACTTAAATGTAATGAGTTAATGAGGTGAGTTGTGTGTGGTTATTGAATTTCAAACCTTTGAAATTCAAAGAGGTTGGGTTGTATGAATAAAATAAGAAAGTGTCTTATTTTATTTTGTTAGAATTTTATCTCCGTGAGAGAGTTGGGAAGTCTTCTTCATCTTCTTCAACCTCGACGAAGAACACGAAGAACGCCGTTCTTCAACGAAGAAATTCTTCGCTGAAGAACACGGTTCTTCCGCGATGCCATATCCACGACGTCACGTTCTTCTTCTGCATCATCTCTTCCGCGACGGTTTTCCGCGACGAACGCCATCGACAACGACTCTTCCTCCGACGTCAAAGGAATCGACACCGATATTCCACGACTATGTCAACGTGCGACTATCGAGGTAGGGGTTCTTGAGTTCGTTGTTTACATTTTATTTGACATCCCTCAAGTATTTCTAAGCCAATTGATAACAATCTAACGGGAGGAGGCCGGTCCGCACAAACACGGCCGATCCTCCTCCCATCGTGGTTTAGTTTTATTGTGATTTGAAGCGGGGTTACGCGGTACCATTGTACCGCGCGAAAAGGATTACTTAAGGCCGGTTGGGGTCATGACAAAGAACCGCGACGCTTTAATACCGTGCCTTTGAGATCGGATGAGACCGCGGCCGGAGTCAGGCCGCGGCGGTGGGGCACGACGTCGTTACGTTGTGCAAATCTTACAAGGTGGCGTGGTGCCGTCGCACCACGCGGTTAATCGTGCGTTTATTTTACGCGACGCCGTCGCGCGCGCACCATGGAAGAAACATCTTGGACGCGGCGTCGTCGCGCCGCGTTGAAAGAAATCAAGGCACGGAGGAGGGGCGTGGTGCCATCGCACCACGCCGGACGACGAACACTGCGGCCGGTTCCGGGCCGCGGCGGAACGAGGAGACCGGCGGCCGGGCCGCCGGCGTCGGAAGCCGAAGAGGGGACCGAATTTTCCGGTCCCGTTGGAGAAAACTGGCCGGCCAGCTGGCCGGCCGGATGGTAATAAACCGGGGGAAATTAATCCCCCGGCCAGCACACAAAAACCCCCCTCTTTATGAGGGGGCGGTTCCTTGAAGGGGGGCAGGAGGCCCCCCGGTTTGTCTTCAAGCCGGCCCCCACGTGGGGGCCGTTTTTTTTACAAAGGGTGCGGCTATGCCGCGCCGCCCCTCTCATTCAAGCGGGGGGCTTTGCCCCACGTTTCCTGCCAATCAAGCCCCCCACGTTGGGGGGGGCGGTTTGCAAACAGACGCGGCTAAAAAAGCCGTGCCGCCTTCAATCAAGCGGGGGAATTGATTCCCCCCGCGTGCCGCCTCCGTGCGGCGCTAGGCCACCGCGGCCACCGCGCCGCCGCACCGCCGCACCGGCCGGGCCGGGTCGGACCTGGGTCGTGTCGGCCCGGTTCGGGCCGACCCAGGGGGGGTCGGTCCGGGTCGGCCCGAACCCGGACCCCCCGTTTCGAATCTATTTTGGTCTTTTGGCCATAACATGAGACACGGACCTATGATTGACGAAACGTCTGCGGCAACGCGATCCTTGGATCGAGACGGTCGTTTTGGTATATCGCACTCAAGGTTTCGGATTACATTGAGTACGGCCGGGTTGGTTCGTTCACGAAACCAACCGGGCCTTCGGAGCTGAAACGATCATATCTTGAGCTACGGACGTCCGATTGACGTTCCGTCAGCTGTGTTGTGTTCCTATTAGTGAGACGGATCTTTTGGAATACTCCGCCTGAGGTTTGGATTCAGGTGGAGTACGGTCGGGTTGGTTTTTCCTTAAAAACCAATCGGGCCCCGGGGACGAAAATGCCAATAACTCTCAGACCGGGCGTCCGATCGACGCGCCGTCTGTTGCGTTGATTTCCTGTTGACGATACGGAACTTTTGGATACATCAACTCTGGACTTTGTGACAGTTGATGTATCAGCCTCTCGGCTCGTGGAGCGGACCCTCCGAACGAGCTTGCTGTGTGCGGGAACCCTAGTGCTGGCTGCGACTGTTACTGTGACTACTACTGCTACTACTGATATTGTGACTGCGACGACGACAGTATAGAGATCCTGTGTAGATTCGACGACGACGACTATAGCACTCATCGATCCTACGTGGGTCAGTGCTACAGGTCCTTTGTGGGCCCGATCCTGTGTGGGTCCGATCCTGTGTGGGTCCTTGCGCTCAGCGGTCCTGTGTGAAACAGCGCCTACAGGTCCTGTGTGGGCCCGATCCTGTGTGGGTCTTTGCGGGGGTTAGTTACCTATCGATCCTTTGTGGGTCCGATGACTTAGATGGATCAGAGATCATCTTTATCGTCCTTTGAAGAAGTATACCTGTGTGAGCTGATTCTGTTGCTTTCCTGTGTGGATTGTGTTGTGCAATCCTGTGTGGATTACGTTTTGCTTTCCTGTGTGGAATACGTTTACTTTCCTGTGTGGACTGAGTTGTACTTGGGCACAGAGGTTGGAGCGTATTTGAATTTGACGACTTAGGTATATGTATGGGAATATACCTAAGCAGTGTTGGTTGTTACTTCGTGTTTTTACCTTTCTTCGTGGTTTATCCTTTGTGGATTTGAGAGACCTTCAGGGGTCTCGGGGTCCCTACTGAGTAGCTTATACTCACCCCTACACGGGCTTTGCCCGCACTACGTTGTGTTGGTTGCAGACGATGGACAGCGTTGACCTTAGCTGAGGCTTGTAGAGCAGGACGGTACCTGGAGGTGGACCACTTGGTGGGACGTGCTAGGAGCGGACGACGGGACCTGTGGAGCAGTGGAGCTATCTGTACCCACCTTTCAGGTGGGATTTCCAATGGACAGCTCGGTGTAGTGGCTTTTACCTTTCAGTTGCGGTTTTCCCTTTCGAGTTGTACTTTACTTTCAGTTTGGGTTTTTATACTGGCCCATTTACTTTTCCGCACTTTCAGTTGTACCCTGCTTTTGTTTAGTGTTTACTTTCCGCTTGCTTACTCTGTGGTGTTTGTTTACTTTACAAGGCAATGCCTTCCCTTTTTACCGGGATTTACGCCTTGGTGCTAGTCGCCAGCCCCTGGCCTATAGAAGGCGGGCTTGGGGTAGTCACGGCACGGACCCCGAGGGCGGGTCGTGACAGAGACCCCCGATGGTCTCCCGAAATCCACAAAGGAAAGATACAATCACGAAGTAACATCCGACACGGCTTAGTTATATTTCCATACATATACCTAAGTCATCAATCCCCGTTCGGCTCCAACATTCGAGCCCAAGCACAACCCAGTCCACACAGGAAAGAAAATGTAAACCCACACAGGATAGCACAACGCAATCCACAAATAAGAGTAAACAATAATTCCACATAGGATAGCTCAACACAATCCACAAAGGAGAGTAAACAGTAAATCCACACAGGATAGCTCAACACAATCCACAATGGAGAGTAACACAGGATTCATTTCACATAGGTATACCTCTACGAATGACGATAAAGATGATCACTGATCCATCTAAGTCGTCGGACCCACAAAGGATCGATAGGTAATGAACCCCCGCAACGACCCACACAGGATCGGGCCCACACAGGACCTGTAGGCGCTGGCTCACACAGAACCGCTGAGCGCTGACCCACACAGGATCAGACCCACACAGGATCGTGCCCACACAGGACCTGTAGCACTGATCCACGTAGGATCGCTGAGTGCAGTAGTCATCGCAGTCCACTGAGGATCTCCGCACGGTCATCGCCGCAGTCCACTGAGGATCTTTGCACGGTCGTCGCCACAGTCCACTGAGGATCTCTGCACGGTCGTCGCTGTCAAAGTAGCAGTCGCAGCCAGCACTAGGGTTCCTGCACACATCAAGCTCGTTCGGGATGGTCCACTTCACGAGCCGAGAGGCTGATACATCAACTGTCACAAAGTTTGAAGTTGATATATCCAAAAGTTCTGTATCGTCAACAGGAACTCAACGTCGCAGACGGCGCGTCAATCGGACGCCCGGTCTGAGAGTTATTGGCTTTTTCGTCCCAGAGGCCCGGTTGGTTTTTAAGGAAAAAACAACCCAACCGTACTCCACCTACGTCCAAACCTCGGGCGGAGTATGCCAATAGATCTGCCTCACCTAGAGGAATTCAACAAAGATGACAACACGTCAATCAGACGTCCGTAGCTCATGATATGAGTGTTTCCGCTCCGAGGGCCCGGTTGGTTTCGTTTGCGAAACAACCCAGCCGAACTCAAAGTATTCTGAAACCTTGAGTGCAATATACCGAAACGACTGTCTCGATCCAAGGATCGAGTTGCTGCTGACGTCGAGTCGTTTTGAGACTCGTAGCTCAAGTTACTGGCATTTGACCGAAAACGGTCTGAAGACGGGGGTCCGGGCCCGGGCCGACCCGGCCCGACCCCCCCTGGGTCGGCCGAACAGGGTCGACCCGGTCCCACCCAGCCAGGGCGCGGCCCGGCCGGTCAGACCGGCCTGGCTCGGCCTGCACTGCCCAGCTTGGCCGCGCGGCGGGGCGACGTGGGGGGGAACCGCCGCCCCCGCGGGACACCCCCGCGGCACCCGTAGGGTTTTCGCCCTTGACAACCCGAGCAACGCGGAGGGAAGCCGCCGCCCCCGCGTGACAACCCCGCAGCACCTGTGGGGTGTCGCCCCGGACAACCGGACGCGGCTTCAGCCATGTCCCGCGCGCGCCGGCGAGCAGCGCCGCCGGCGGCTTCCGCGGGCCGCTGGAGTCGCTCCGGTGGTACGATTTTGTTCCCGTCTGCGCCGCTGCTCCTCCCGGGGCTCGTTCTTCACTACGGAATCCTCAAAATTCAGTTGTGGCACGTTCCATCATTGCACATCAAATCCGCACAACAACGAAGAACGACAGAGGGTTGTCGGGCCGTGTTCGTTTGGCCTGCACCCTCCGCGTTAGAGATAAACTACGGGAGAAATACATTCAACACATGAATACATATCTGAAAAAAAAATTAATGAAATAAAATTGTTTTATGAATCGGGTTCTTCATTCTTGCACGGAAACAACACGGAATAAAAGGGAATTTCCAAAAATAAAATCCCTACCTCGTAGTCGTCGTCGAACGCACGTTCTTCGTGGATTTGTTCGTCACAGAATGGGGGGATCATCGTGTCGTCGCGGAAGGGTTTCACGTCGTCGCGGAATCCGGCGTTGAGTCGGCGAACTCAACGAACCAAGAAACAACAGATTTAATTTAATTATATAAAATTAAATCCGTGTTTTATTAAACAAACACATGGGATATTTAAGAGAAATCCTGAAGTCTCTACCTCTACAGTTGATCGAAGATTCGTTGCGGAGGGAGAGACGTCACAGAAGAACGTTGCAGGAAGGGAACGTCAGCATCGCAGAACACGATGTCACGTCGTCGACTTCCACGGGTTCGACGCTCTTCGCCGGAGGCCGGCGTTCTTCGCATTCTTCGCGTTTTTCACGTTCTTCGCGAAGGAGGTTGAAGGCTCATGTATTCTATCAAGCCTCTCAACGTGTAATCCTCCAATAAGATATGTTGGTCTTTTTTTATTACTACGCAAACAAACGAAAAAGGTAAGTAATGACCCATCAATTCGTTGAATTAATTCAACGAAAGAAACCACCCTTTTAATTCATGAAATTAACAACCCAATTAAATGCTGCGTTAAGAATTTATGAAAACGCATCAGTTGACTTTCATAATGACAGGTTTTCGCGGGTGCGTTACTTAGCGGAAAGAAACAGTGGGGCTCGTGCGGGCCCCACCTCACAAATATCGTACCAAGAGGGTATGATATTTCTGGATAGTACCCTATCCGTCTCAAATCAGTTTAAGACACTTTTTAGTGGCTTCAAGTGGCTTCCATGTGGCTTAAGTGAAATAAAATAAAGTTGTCGTAAAATGATTCTGTTTCTTAACTTTAAGCCCAAAAATTAAAAACCACACCCGAGCAAACGCAACTCCAGAAGAGGCATTTCTAAGCGAATACCGGCGCTATGATTTCATCGGTGCCCTCAGAATTCGATTCCGGGCACTGGTTCAAAAGATAGAAAAACCCGCTCATCCGTTCACTGAACGTACCTGAGCCAATCTTCGGAAAATAATTCTGGGCACACCGGGCCTGGGAATCTGGTAACGTCAGAAACTGCGCTCTTGTAAAATTCAAAAGAAAATTAAGAAAAAAAAAATTACCTTGAATTTTACGGTTCTTTACATACCAATTGGGTATTAGATAATGCTTGTGGGGCTCACATATGTATCCAATTACATCAACCATGTTGATTTAGATTGATTTTTTATGGTGAGGTGGATCTGTGAGGAGTCAACAGAGCTAGACTTCCTGTTGCAGTCATAGGAGATTACCACATCACATTTCATACTGGAATGGTCTTAGTATTGAATGTTTGTTATTATGTACCCTATATAACCAAAAAAAATATTTCAGTATTGAAATTAGATTCTGAATGATTCTTCATCATGTTGAAAATGAATTTTTCTACTTTTATGGAGATAAAAAAATTTTGTAGGGCACATTTATCCAATGGCCCTTATTTGTTATATTGTACAAACCATGTAATGAAAATCAATGATAATGTTAATTCACATGACTCATACCACACCCAACATTGGTATCACCAACTTGGTCATGTCATTGAGAAACATTTGACAAAATTACATCAAAAGTGTTATTTATATTCTTTCGAACTAAAACCACTTGATGTATGTCATGTGTGTCTATAAGGAAAAATGACCAAATCCCCATTTAGTGGGAAAGGTGAAAGGGCTAAACAACTTCTATATTTAGGCCACATAGATATGTGTAGACCATTTTTATTTTATGTAATGGGTGGGTTCTTGTACTTTATAACATTTACTAATGATTTTACTATAAATGGATATATTTAATTAATGAGGAATAAGTCATATTATTATGACCAATAGGGGCCTAGATACCCTAAGAGGGGGGAGAATTAGGGTATGTATATTCAATTTCATAATTCTTCATACCAAACTAGATCTTTTCTGCTTTATTATTAGGGTCACTTTGTTTGCTCTTATGAGTTTATGTTGATCACTTATTTTAGCTTTATCTAATGGTGATGCTTTAGATACAATGCATGAAAGAAACCAGGCAGACACAGTGATTTTTACATGGTTTAGCCTGACTAGGCTACGTCCAAGGAGTATACAATGGTGATGTTCCACATAACCAAATCCAATATAGCTCCAAGCCAATAATGTTTAAATGAGATCATTCTATGCCCAGGCTCAATAACATTACAATGTTTAGGTTCAGCTCACTGCTTTTGCATGGGTCACTCCCTATTTCTCTCTCTCTGGCTCACTATTGGTAGAAAGGATAACCATCTTCCTCTTCCTTCGCTCACGTCACTTGCAAAGGATCCACTCATAGTTTATAGACCTGTAGGTCTTTTCATTAACACTAATGAATGCATACTCCACTATATGTAGATTATCTACGGAAGTTCAAATTTCATCCCCTGATGAAAACCCTTTTTCCGTAAACATATGGAAATTACTTTGGAAAAACCATCGCAAAGAACCCTACTTTGAGAGGATCCTAATTTTTCAAAGCTCAAAAAAGCCTTCACAAAGCTCCTTCCTTTTCACGAGGAACTCTCACAAAGTACTCTCATGAAGCTCATGTCGATGAAGAGTGACTTCCCTCATGAATCTCACTGAGACAATGCAGAGCTCTCAACATTCGCGCAGCTAGAATAGCCTCCACGAAGCTCCTCTTTCGTGAAGTACACTACCTTCGCGAAAACCATTGTAAACTGAGAAATAAATATTTTCACGTAAAATTCTCTCTTCACTTCTACTTCTATCGAGGGGGTCGAGGCCTATTTATAGTCAATTCCACTGACCCTAGAACATTTTGTGGGATGTCAATGCCACATTAACTCAAATAACGAAGCTCCAAATATCCTGCTGAAATTATCTCAATATCGCGAAGCCCCATTGGAATTTTCCTATTGCAGAGCATGTCATATTGGTGGAGCATCACTGCCAGTCCCTTCATGCCTTTTCCATGAATCTCCCTCGAAAATCCCTTCACCACCATGATTTTCTTCAACTCCTCCATTCACAAATCTTTACATAATCATGAAGAATCACCGCCATCATTTTTTAGGTATTCATGAAATCCAATAAATGATGCCTAGAACTCGACAATGGATTGTCAACAACTTCTCTAGAACTTGACAATTTTCCATGCAAACCTTCTTTGTCAACAAACACAATCAACCCAAAAATGATGCCATGTTACCTTGATGGATTTATTCCCAACTCATATTCTTTTGATCGGTTCCATGAATACATGAAGGATGTTAAGAAACAACTTGGTAAGAAGATTAAAATTTTTTTCTCAAATAGAGGAGGAGAATATCTTAACCAGGACTTCATTGTTTTTATAGGATTTTGGGATTCTATATCAACTCACTGCTCCTTACACACCTCATTTGAATGGTGTAAGTGAATAGAGGTACCACAACCTGTTGGACATGGTGAGATCAATGAATATTCATGCGAGTCATCCATTATACATTTGGGGAAATTCATTACGAACAGCAGCGCACTTACTATACCAAGATCCTTTTAAATTGATAAATGGTATTCCATACATTATATGGAGTGGATAAAAATCCATGTTATCAAATTTACATGTGTGGGATAGTGAAGCATTTGTTAAGGCCTCTTCAGGTTACAAACATGCACCCTGATGCACAAAGTGTACCATTAATGGATATCCCAAGGAGGCAATGTGATATTAAATATACAAAACTTTAGAGAAAATGGTTACAGTGGAAATACATTCCATATTCCTTGATAGGGAACACATATCCAAAAGAGATAGTGGGAGTGAAATTTACTTTGATGAAGTCGGGCCTCATGATACATAGGAGTAGGTACAAGAACAGATTTCACAAAGCCTCGTGGAAGAACAATAGATTTTAGAGACACCAGAACATCGTAGGATCATATGAGAGGTGTGAGAACTAGAAAATTTTGGATTTCTTGTCACCATAGATGGTTACTCATCATTGGTTGAAAATGATGACCCTTTCACCAGAAAGGATACAATTGAAGGAACATATATTTCCATGTGGAATGAAGACATGAATTGTGAATTGGATTCCGTGTGCCAAAACCAATTCTGTATTTTGGTAGATCCTCTAGATGATGTAAAGCCTATTGGTAATAAATGTTCATTGATGAAGAAACTAGACTTGGAAGGACATGTTAGAACCCACATAGCATGATTGGTTTCAAAAACAATTAAACAACATCATGAAATATAATATGATAAAACATTTTCACTCGTTGCGATGTTGAAATCCATCAAAATCCTATTGGACATTGTCTCTTACCCTGACTATGAAATTTTGTAAATGGATGTCAAAAAAACATTCTTTAACTATAACTCTATGATGATGTCTGTATTACACAACCTGAAGGTTTTGTGACTCTAAAGGATGCCAAAGTGTTATGAATGTTGCATAAATCCATTCATGGATTAAAGCAAGCATCAAAGTCATTGAACATTCATTTTGATGTAGCCGTAACGTAATTTGGCTTTATTAAGAACAAATGTGAGCCAAGATTCTAAAAAAATTTTATTGGAAGTGCAGTCGTTTTCCAAATAATTTATGTTGATGAAATAAATCAAATTAGAAATGATGTACCTACCTTCCAATCAGTTAAGTAATGGTTGGATAAATGATTCTCTATGAAATGCATGGGTGAGGAATCATATATTCATGGGATCAATATCCATTATGATAGATCCAAAAGAATTTTGGGCCTGAGAAATAGTACATACATTGACAAGATACTAAAGAGATTCAGTATTGAATAGTCAAATAGTGGATTGTTGATAGTGTTACGTGGCATTCATATTCGCACGAAAATGTGTCCTCAGGCACATGAGGAAATAAATAAAATGGAAAGGATCCCTTACGCATCTGCGATTGGTCCAGTCATGAATTCAATGATTTGTTCAAGGCTAGAGGCTGCTTACACATTGAATGTGGAAGTAAGATATAAAGATGATCCAGGAGACCGCCTTTGGATGGTAGCTGAGACTATCCTTCTGTATTTGAGGTGTACTAAGGATATGTTTGTGGTTTATGGGAGAGATGAGGAAATTGTCATCAGATGACATGTATATGCTAGTTCTAGACTGATCAAGATGACATGAATTTTCAGAATGGATACATCTTCAGTTTGAATAGAGATGAAATGAGCTGGAAAAGCTTAAAGCAAGGTTTGGTCACAGATTCCACAGTATAGTCCGAGTATATTGCATCTTCTGGGGAATCTAATGATGTAGTATGAATTTGATGATTTGTCTATGATATAGATGTCGTAACTAGCAATAACGATCCTATCACACTCTATTGTGATAATACTGCTGCAGCATCACATGTAAAAGATCCAAGGTCACCTCAGCGGACAAAGCACATACATAGAAAGTATCATCTCTTGGGGGATTTTTCTTAGAGATGTGAAGTTGTAGTGTGTAGTATTTCCATTGATTAAAATGTGGTAGACCTCATGAATAAAGACATGACTCAGAAAAAACAAGATCATCATGTGAGGTATAGAGGACTAAAAGTCATAGTCAGATTGCTCTAGTCCAAGTGGGAGTTTGATAGAGTTGGTGTCTTGAGAACAAACTAGTTATTCTTTGATTAAATGAATGTAAACTTATTATATATTGTCCATTTTTCTGCATGACTATACTATAATAATGTCCTAGAATATTTTTTGCATTAATAAGGTCATGTAAAATCCCCACCTTGATGGGAATCTTGAAATGATATAACAATATTCATAAATAAAGATCTAAGGTTGGATGAGATACTCTGATAGGACACATAGTATAATTACCTTCAAGTGTCACTACTCAAAATAAGATGAAACTATCTCTAATGGATTTTGCACTTGGTAAAATCCACGATGGGAGATTATGAGAATAGACACGCCAGTTGTAATTCTGTATGTCTTGGTGTCATCGGGCATTGCTATCTGTGATTGTGTGTAATTTTCTGTAGACTAAATGATTATCATTAACTCATGTCATGACTCGTGGACTTAGATTTGGTGATGAAAACTGTCTTGAAGATGGATGGAGGGAATTTGGGTACGTTGGGTGCATCACAAAGGACATGTTGTTAATAGATTATTCAAGGGATAATTTTTTCATTCCATATTTATGGAAGTAGATATCATGGTCTCGTTGATTGAAATAGAATGGTCGCCTAAATTATATGGACATGGTGTCACGATGAGTTTATTTCTGGAATTCAATGAATGACGGTTCAATCAAATAGGTTTATGACACTACCATGAAACCTGCTTGATGATATATTGAGATAAACAAATTAAATTACATGGTAAGAATTATTATGAGGTGACATGTCAATGTGTCATCAAATTCATTCTACTGGGTGCCTTGAAACTTTTCTAGACAGTAATATTGGACTTTTGGAAGGCCTACCTAATGTCAATGACAAGGAGTCATAGAGGTTCACACACAAGGTTCATCCATTTATCTCATGTATTATAAATATTATTCACGTATGTGGTTTAGTAATTATTAAAGGAATCCTAAAACATTTTAATGTTAGAGGAATAATAATGATAACAAGATATAAACTCCTTGTACATTGATTGTGCATGCCGTGTAGTTTTCATTTTTGAAATCAAATGAATAATGAGTACACGTAGTATCTTAATGATTACCTACCTTGTAGTTTTTTCAGTTTGGATTTTGAGGAAATAATATCTTTTTATTAAATGATACTTTATATAATCACGTGGTCACATTTTAAAGAAATAATTATTTGACATGGGGGTGTTCAATAATAGTTAATGAAATAAATAAAACATGTAGCACATTTATTTATTATCATAACTTTATAACCTCAAAACCAATTATAAATATCCTCCCAACACAACACTTGTCCCTAATCGTTGTGCGCAACAATTCTGGAGGATTATTTCAAGGTCGAAATAAATTCTTCTTCCAATAACTCTCTCAAGATTGATGGAGATCCTCATCCATCAGATCAAGGAGATCCAAGGTGGAAAATGCAGGAAAAGGCTTCTCCATGCTATCACCTGGAGATTCCTTTGGCGATGTCTAGAGATATGTGGGCCACATGTGCATCACCACTAAATAAATTCTATACATTCCTTATATGACGCAATGAAGAATCACATCAGAATGTGATGAAAAATATCAATGACAAAAGAATGCCTTAAAAGGTACTTCTTGTAAATTAATTAGTATATTTATAATCAAAATCTCATGATCTTCCTTGGTGGTTACAAGACTATTTTTCTTCTTTTTCTATTTTTGTGATTTGATCTGTGGAGTCTGGTGTTTATCATCATATTGATCCCGGATTGATCATTGTTAATGAAACAATGCCAAGTGGGAACATACAACCATGATCTTTCACAGGGCCCAGAACCATCACATGTTAGGTTTATAATTTTAATTTTTTATTGGTATCATGGCATTGATCGGATCTACCAAATAGTTTGATATTTTCCAATTTGTGTAATCCACTATAATATACATCGGGTTACAAATGATGCCCCCAATACAAACACCAAATGGTTCCCTCATCTCTAACTAGGTACATAGAACATTCCCAGAGGAAGGCAGTTAGTCGGGGTTTCATGCCCAATGACTTTTGGGGACTCACTAGGGCCGAGATGATAGGTGGTCAATCTCATTACAACCTTCTATGGGGAATTAAATATACTCAAGAACTTTCATATACATTTAATATATGTCGGGGAATTTCTACCTTATCCCGATATGGGATCATCTACCCTAATAAAAGAACCAGGTGGTAATTATTTTTTATGTGAAAAATACTAGTGGTTAATTAGTGAATCCATTGATATGTATATGAGGTTCTCCATCATTATCCTGTTATCATTGGTATCATCAATGTTAAAGCCTTAAATACACGAGATTTAGAATGTTCTTCCAATCATGGAGGTGGATAATATTTCATGGAGGGGATTGAGCAAATATAAGGTTTATTATGTATCCTGGTTGTTTATTAAGTCAACTCCAATATCGATTTTTGGACCCAGGATGTTTATCATGATTCCTAGAGGACATACATATGTGAATTGGGACACTAGGTGTTCACTCCCGAGTAATGGATGATGTCATACAAATCATGAATAGGGATAGGGTTAATGTTGTCATTGTTCAATCTTTTTGGCCATACACAATGAGTTTTACATTTTCATTACAGGATGGTATGATGTAGATGACATGATTATTGCAGTTCCATAATCCCACAATATTTATACTTGGTGAGAAAATACAGGATAGAAAATTATCATTTTTACATTGTTATTGGAAGGGGAAATAGGTTTTGTGACCACCCTAAGATGACTTATTATAGGGAATTTTCATGGGAGTGACATTTTATGTATCCTGATTATGGATGGAATCAGAGTCATCATAGTTTAGATTATTTCATTGTTCGTTGATGGATGATGCAAGGTTATCATCACATGGGAATGATTTGATCTTGATGGTTTAAATGACATAGATATTAGGATTACATCAAAATGAATTTTTATTTGATCTCTATAATTTGTATGGGTTAATATATAAATATTTATTTGAAGGAATCAATTTTCTCATAGTTCAATCATGCCCTTGGGATTTCCCTAAGGTGGATTCCTTAATGTTGAGGGAAAAATATACTACCACTTGAAGGGGATTTACATACACATGTTTCCATAGTGGGTGTAGTTTTGTGACATTGATGGCATGATTAAAAAAACATCCTATGATCATGTGATATAAACATATTGTGAAAAAAGGGATGTAAAATGATCATTATCATCACTTGGAGTGTGATGAACTAATATAATGGAACAACCCTGTGGAGCATAAACCTAGAAGAGTAGGTATAATTGTCCTAAATATGGTTTCAATCTATGTTGTCATAGTTCCATTGTTTGGGACGTAAAATAAAAGGATTCCATTATTATTAATATATATAATGATATTTTTCTGGTCGAGGAATACACACTGATGTTTCCCATGTCACATGCTTTCTTTATGGACATGAATTGTTCGTCTACTTTCCTTAATTTGTAGGAGGGTATCATCAAGGAATATCCGAAGACAACTAAATGTTCTATTTTGTCTTTTTAAGTGACAACACGTATCTAGGGTGGCATATCTGATATTTCTACCTCGATTGGTGTTGAATTTTATAGATGGTGTTTCAGGATCCAGTTGAATTCCGGTATTGTAATTCATAACAGTTGGATGGAAACATATGGAAGGTGTATCTAGAGATAGTAACACCTGTCTCAGAGGGTGTCACATGTCTTGGATAGCATCTCGGGAGGGAATTGAGTGAACTAGATGACATATCGTGATAGTTTCATGAGTCTAATATGAAATTACAAGAGGTTATTGTGATATCATAGAATTTATGTGAAGATACATCTATGAGACTTATCCAACAAGAGCTGGTGTTGTTATGTGAGTCAATCGATGTATCTGACAGATGTCATGAGTCTTGGTCAATTGTACCAAGGGATTCACAAGACTATAGTTGTATGACCTTGTGGATCATGTAACATGCTATGGTATATCTATATGACTTATCATTACCCAAATATCATTCAATATGATGTTTTTGTGATATGGGAAACATGTCTGGGTGGATTCATGTATATTGGATGGATCACTAGTAGCACATGAGGGATAGTGATAATTTTTTTTCTCATATATTCCACCTTTAATCTTTTTTCATTCACTTGTATTGAAAATTCCATAAAATTATTTAGAATCAATTTATTTTTGGCCTCACATGATCTAAAATATGTGCGATATATTCTTCACACATCATTCAAGAATTATTCTTCATGTTCTATGAATTATAACATGAAGAGAAATATGCATGGTCCATGATCACTATAGATATTCACTAACATTTTACCAAAAAAATTACTTACCAATAATTAGATCAGTGGATTCAAGAACTATTCTTTGGTTCTAGGAGTCATAATTCACCTGGATGTGAAAGATTCAACCTTCTCTTTGAGAACCACGGTCTTATGGTAATTGTTATTTATTTCTCATCTAATATTGGGACATTTAACATGCTCAGGTGATGAATTTATACAAATATAAAAGGTTGTTATTCACATGTTTGCATGGCGCATCTTGCATAGATATAGGTTGGGGTATGTGAATTGGTATGTATTCACGCATCATCGTGATCCTTTACCGTGGATCACTCCGAGGGTGTCAGTAGAAGTTCAGTGATTGTGATTCTCTATTTTCAATGCCCAAATTATTTGAATTTTTAAAATTAGTGGTAAAATCATTACCCTTGTAGATATGCTGATGGTTATTCATGTTTTTATTTGGACATGTTTGATGGCCTTTTTTGAAAAATTTCATGTTGAATGGTATTTTTGATATTCGTAATTCCTTTAATATAATATTTCACAAGGGAGCGATGGATTATTTAGGGGTCTATGTGAAACAAGGATGGATTGTCTTGGAGTCCCATGAGACTGTGCTTGACAATTACTTAGCACATATCAAGTGTTTTATGACCACTAGTGGATTTTTCCATCTCTACCTTTTATTTAATTTGGTTTGTATTAAATTCCTAGAGGTTCATTCTAAAATACAAGATTAATGTCAAAGGAAATTACTCTATTTTTTATGATGTGTAACCTGACCAATAATGGTACTACATGGATGCGTGAGTATTTTTTGGAATGATCCATCCATTAATCCATATGGAGCAGAAGTGGATGTGCATGGGTCCTTGGATATTCCAAGGCTTATTTGACCATTGGGGATTGTAGGCCAAGGTGAGTTTTTAAAATGAGGTAGAAAAGTCACTAGAGTCATGAAGTTTCTAACATGCTGCTAGGTGAATGTCACATTTCTTTTATGACTACAGGTATCTCCTACCTCCCCACTTCATGTTTTGGTTGTTTTATTTTACAATGGATTAGGGTTCTTGAGTTTTCTTTTGGATATTTTCAATGAAAATTACCCATCACATTAGTGAAGAGTAGGATGATCGTTACAACCCCGAATGATATATATAATTTGGATATTTCCATGTTATTTTCAATGGATTTTTATATGGTTTTGTTAGGTGTTCAGTGATGGAAAACCACTTGGATATGGGGAGTTTATCACACTACTGCCACATGACCGATACTTGTCTAGAGTTACTTAGCATTATCATGTGTACTTGTTGAAATGGGATCCATAGAATCGTTATTAGGTTATGTGCTACATTTGGAGTCTTTTTATGAAATTATTGTGGTTATGAAATCATGAGTCATTTGAAGGAACACACAATCCAAATGTCATGGACATATAACACATACATTTTCTTATTTGCGAAAATAATAACCATGATAAAGTATATTGACCTTTGTTTGTATTTCAATCCTCATTTGGAGGGTTTCACCAAAATCCACCACTTCTTAAAAAATCTATTTCCTTTATTCAAGAAGTTATATAATTTTACTTATTCATTATCTAAAAATTAACTTACATTAACGCAATTATCTTAATTAAATTTCATTATTCAAATCCATATTTATCATATATGTCAACATATATAATACAATATATTATTATTTATTTCAAAATCATTAAGAAATACTGATCGTATATTAATATGAATTATTTTAGTGTTAATTATTATTTTTTCATTGTTTATATTAACTTATAACAACCACATAACTAACAGTACAACCTAGTGATCACTACTTAAGGTAAATATAACTTTTTATTATAATAAATAAACCCAATCCTTTATAATATTGAATTATATTTTAAATATTACCAAATAATAATAATAAAAAAACGAGGAATCATATATTATTAACATGCTAGTCTATAACATAAGTTCCATTTATTTTTTTTCAACTCATTGATATTTTTTAGGGTGATTTGAATGGTTAATTCATGTTAATACATATTTTGAATGATAAAATATTATAATTATGGTATAAAAAAATTAAACCAGTTTTATAAAAAATAATATTTCATCCTAAAAAAGGATTCAAAATTATACATACTTGGTCTCATTAAATTCAGGATGTACCAAGGAAACCAATTTCATTTTTTATGAAATAATCTATCTACCTACATTCTACCATAGGCCATAAAAAATTATCAAATTACGCTGAACCATGAGGAAACCATAAATATAGGAAACACACAACCACATGTCCCTATGATTGATTTTAATTATAATCTATGGATCATCATGTATATTTGAATAGGTATTAATTATTGATTTATGTATCCCCCTCATCGTGATTTTTCTATAGACATTCAATTATCTAGACTAAATTGTTGATGATTAACTACATCGTGTTTCAGTGTCATGGAATAGATCCACACCCATAGTTATATGATAAAATGATTTTATGACAACCACATCTCTTTAGAAAGTTCACTGCATCACCCCCAATATGGATGATGTTACACACTCCATACAGATTTAAAAAATGAATAAATTGTGAGGTGAGATTTGATGAACACCATATTTTATAATGAATGCTTTCCAATCTTAAAGCCACGTAGATCCCCCTATGTCATCTAATTGAAAATTAGATTACTATGAATATATGTATGATACCACCACTACTCCTTACAACACCCAACATTCTTGGTGGTGTGGATAAGTTGACCAACCAATAAAATCATAAAATTCCATATCCAATTAATCATGATCCTCATTGTTCCGGATCAAAGATCTATTTCATGAAATTTAATCATTTTATTAGTCCAATATGAAATATAATATATATTTTATTGAAAACCCAATATAAATTAAATTTACACTACAACTCTTATTAAATTGATTCTGATGTCTTGTGATTCTTATCATTAAATCATTTCTAATGGTGTAAGGGACGTTTAATGAATGAATCATTTATACAGGTTGTTAATATATTAACAAAATCTACAATAAAAAATATCTCTAATTTATTTAAAATTCATTGAATTAGATTTTTATGATTCTTAGGCCATTTTATTTCACCTTCCATTTTTATAATGAATATAATAGGGTTCATATATATTCAATAAATATGGCCCTTGAAATTTAGAGAGTGGTTTTATATTTTCAATATTTTTTCTATGATTCCTACTAATCAATAAATAGAAATTATATGATTCTTATTCCAAAAGAAATTGGAATAGGTTGTGATAAAATATATACTGTTTAGAATCCATATTCAATGTATAATTCAAAAAAAATATAGAAACCACATGAAAAAAAGGGAATCAAACACAATGAAGGACTCTCCAATGGCCCGAAGGCCTTCATTTTTTTTATTGATTTTTGGTAATCCACCTTTCAAGGGGTGAGGTGGAACCCTTTCAAGTCTCATAGGTGTGCTTATTACATTTCCAATAATCCTTTAGAAGAATTTTTTTCCTGTAGGTTTCAAAAATTACATACATCTCAGACTAACTACATGGAACTGCCTCTCCCCTGCATCTTAATAGTGAAATTGTCTCTCCACCTTCGCATGGCTATTTGGCTAGGCTTTTCCATTCATGCATTGGCTTCTCCCAATTGCAGGTGATATACCCTATGATTATGAAATTCTGTTTAGCTTCTGATATGGTTAAAGCTTCTTGATCCTATTCATTCCAATGTTTGTTCCTTATAGATTATCTGGTTTGCATCTGCACTTATGGTGACTAGAAGGCATTGAGGTGGCCCTAAGGACTTACTGAAATGAAGGCATACATGGCTCAAAGGACTTAAAGGACTCTGAGATCAAATCAGTGTTCTGAAGGCCCAAACGGGGAATATTAATGGGTTCTATAGTGCCAAAAATTGACTACTGCAGCTCATGCTATAGTGCCTGTAACATTTATGCCGAGTTCCTGCTACAGTTCTGCTACTGTACCTAGTACAGTACCTGTTACAGTACTGGAAATTATCCTCCTCTTGGATTTGATCTCGGGGCTCCTGTACTCACTTAAGAAGTCATGACCATCTAGGTTGAGGATCATGTTTAACTCAATGAATGACACTCATTTTCAATGTTTTAGTGTTCATTCAAGAATGATATTAGATATCTAGTGATCAAACACCCATTATATTGATGGAATCCCACCATAAACCATACTAATATACTAATTAACTCTAATATATTCTTATAAATGCGGAATCTATGTTATGATTTTTTATTAATGCTATTATGAAATAATCCATTAAAAACGAATGTGGCACTGCTACACACAATAAGGACCTAACCTAAAAATTACACATATATTAGCTTAAAATAAATTCACCATTATGGACTCAATGAAATTTTCTACTTTACAATATGAATCCCTAATCAATGGGGAAATTTAATTTTTTACTATGTAATAAAAAATTAATATTTTAATAAAATATTTATCATGATGATCAATAAGTCCTTAATATAAACTCATTTAAATTCAAATGAATGAAAATAAATACTTCAAAACCTCTAATATCACGACTTATAGAAATAGAATAAGCTATTTTTGGTGAATACTCAAACTATTACTTTTTACCCCGCAAAATTAATTTTTTCATTTAAATGAAAACAACTAAAAAGAATTACTCTTCACATCATAGATTCAAAAATATTGAACCCCCCAAAAATAAATTAATAATAAATAGATGCATCAATCTAAAAGTTAGTAATCTAGAACCACCAATATAATTTTCAAAATATTATGGAATGATATAAAAAACCTCACTCCTTACATGTATAGTTATCCCATGGGTTCCTTTCAAGACATATCATGTAGTCTAGATAGAAATGACATAATGTTCAGATTCTAAGAAACAAAGACAATCATATAGACTCTTCATCTATAAGATAATAAATGAAAATTCTACTAAAAAAATATCGAATAACCAATTATGCAACCACTAAATCATAAATATTTATGAAATTAAATAAATAATTTCACTATAGCATGAGACTTTATAAATATATCCCATCCCCTTTTTTCAGGATTCACCATCCAAGGGGAACATCATGCTACCCACCATTAAAATGATATTAAATATTCTGCATTATATATTTGATCATGATTGAACCCTCATTAGATCCCTATTATAGGTGTATGTAAATAATAATCTATTTTACTATATCATATAAAAAATAATATAATAATGCAACTGCATGCCTTATAAGGGAGCTACTAATTAAAGGAAAAAATTAATAATAGAAATTCCTCTCCAGTTGTTGAAATTTTATGATATAATAAAAAATAGTCACATCATCTACATTATTTGTAGCCACTTTATACCAAGTAATGAATTCCCTACCATAAGGATCATCACTTCATAAAAAGAGAACATCTGCTCATGAATCACTCGAATCTACGAGACATCATCAAATGATTCATAATAATACCATATGTATAGAATATGTTCTAATCCCAAGTAGTTACCTTAATCTAATAATAAATTGATATATTCATAATCTATATGAATCACTTCGGGTGGGAATAGTTTTCTTTTCCTATATTGATATCTATAGTTACATTATTTACAGGGATCACACACATATTTGTATTTTCATCAAGAAGGAAACATTAAAAACATCTATTTTTTTCATTATCCCACTATGCTCGACATCAATGATATAATGACCATTTCATTTAATCCAATTTTTATAAAAATTAATCCATTATTAATTTTATACACTTAGGACTGAATATTTAGAATATATTACTTGATAATCATAGGAAGGTCTGGCTAGCTTACTGTCACTCTTCTATAAATGATATTTTCAGGGATAAAGACACATATGAACAAATCTTTTCCAACCATCATGAAACAATATATTATGTTGGGGGACTTTTAATGAATAAATGTCCTCAACTAGTCCAATATGGATGCCAGCATAACACCTAACTAGTGTATGGTGACATTGATGTTGTCTTCGAAACAATAAAAACCAGTCTATCAATATTCCATACACTAATATCCATAGTAAATTTCTATATATTACACTGCTAAATAATCCAAAAAATATTCTCACCCAAAATGGGATTCTTCATAGAACATTCTTATATGTAGTCCCACATCTATAACTAATAATAAATACACTGGTTACTTTCCATTGAGGAATTACACATAGATTTCATCTATGAAATTTCCTATTATGTAATTAATTCCAAGGAAGATCATTCATTGCCACTAGATATCTTAGATCCCACTAAGCCTATTTTATTCCTATTTGATCCATAATATATAACAACATAAAAACATAGTTTTAATCCATTGTTAGAGCTCTCAAATTATTGAGGCGATATATGAGTATTAGAATATCGTGATAGAATAATATATTATTATAATCAAATACTGAAAAAAAGATACAAATACCAATGACATTGATGTAATTATATATCATTTTTCAGTGTAATGTAACCTTGATGCAACATGATAATTATTTTCATTATTTTCAGGAACATTAAAAATTTCCATTTGGATCTATGATACTACTCAACATTAATTTTCACTACTTCATTGCATTTTACAAACCATTAATATTAAATTAAACAACTCAATCTCAAAAATACATAACCATTATCTCCATGATGGTATCTCGAAATCATAATAATATTATGTTTTGAGAATGAATGTAGATCTCATGCCATTCTATACCAAGTATACTATTCATGAATTCAATAAAACAAATCATGAAATCAGGTATTGAACTATATGATTAATTATTCATATTTTTTTCATAGATAAAATACCAATGATTGTGTCATGTTTCATTAATTAGAGTCAGTATTAAGAATACAAAAGTCCTTAAATCCAATGAAAATATCCTTATTATGACTACATGTACAATAGATCCATGGAAATACTCATTCTATACTATCCTATGAAATCCACTGATAATCCAAACCCTTTTTTCACTTTATTTCTAGAATATAATTATATATGGTCTCAAAAATATAATAATGGAACTCATAGATCTGTAATTCACTAGGTTAGAGGTTTATGACAAGCATTAAATCGTTCTAATGTAATGGGAGGCATCAATTCTAAATAACCACTTTTCTACTATATTAGATCCAACATCCACCAGACATGCATGAAATATGAAATAAAACCATATAAGACAATTATAATATATAAATAAAATTAGATATAACGTGAAATGGTACAAATAAATCTATTGATAAAGTCATTGATCTAGTATGAATTCATTAGTTTGGGGATAATTACTGTTTTTACAAACCAAAAAAACATACATTACTAAAATTAGTGAATATCATAAGATACATGTTTTAGATAAAATTATAATTATAATGAAATATAAATTTAATAGAATTTAATTTACTAAAACGGTACAATTCAATTGATGATATACTTCTAATAAAACAAAAAAATTAAATAACAACATAGAATCTAGATTGATGTGATGGAGTTCCAAATTGGAATTTCATAATCTCTTAAACAATTTTTCGTAAAGAATAATAATAATAATATTTTCTATAAATCTCTTCACATTAATCCAAAGTGGAAGGATGTTTAATCCCCAAATAAAAAGGTACCATTTTATAAAAAACATTGATTAGAATGAAAAAAAGACAAAACATTTATCCCCAAGTTTCATTAATAATTTATTTTCAGCATTACCTTCATATCCCAATAATTTATTCCATTAATTTATATATATTGAAAAATCGAACACCTTTAATTCATCATTGGTTTAGTCTAAAAACTCATCCTTTATATTCGACGTCATTGACCAATTGGTGTTGAAAAAAAAATTTCATTCCCAAAATCTTATTTATTACAAATAAATAAAGTTAAAAATTATAAATATACAAAATTGTTCATTTTCAATGAATCCTCTCATAGAGGAAGAACATAGATCAAACAATAAAACTAAAAGTCTCATAATCATTCAATCAATGAGACAGTAAAAAGTAGATGAAATATATCACTATATAATTTTTAATGTTTTTTAACTTTTGTCCATAGAGTCCTTCTTCTTCTATATATCGGTTATGAGTGTAAAAAACATATGAATTTTTTTTAGGAATTTCATAATGAATCTTTTATATTTAATTATTCTCAACATTTTACATTATCCATTCATTAAAATTAAATGTTTAGGTGAAAATTTAACTTGTTTCATAGATAATAGTTCACAATATGATAGTCTAGAAAATGGTTAATTGAATGAAAAAAACCATATACACATAAAAAAATTTCAATTATATATTAGAAAATATTTAATGTTTTTTAATTCATCAAAAAAATATATCTAAATGCTGTAATTTTAGAAAATAAATTTTTAAATGTACTAAATACATAATTAATGTATGAATCATAAGAATTTCCTTGATCTAATTCACCTTTTTCACGACTGAACTAGGTATCCATATTATTCGTGTAAACCTTATCATTTGTAGGGGTTATTTATTAGTGTTGATATTAGATGTAATAAATATTGTGAAACTATTGATTTCTCAAGATATAAACATAATCACAATAAAATAATTTAAAAAATTTGTTACCATAATTATATATATATATATGAGAAAATTATCATAGATAAATTATTTCCAATTTTAAATATCAACATCATGTTATATCAATATGAGGAAATACAAATTCCATGCATGTGAGAAAAAATAATAAGATCTCATATGGATAGATCATAAACATTACAGTATAAAATTGAACAATATTAAATGTGGAATTAAAAATAAAAATTAGCCTTAGCATGATTTTATTAACTATCACAAACATTTTATCCCAGCTCAAATATCAATCATATCTTTACAATCACCTTATTGAGGTCTCAAAAAATAATTCATGGTCAGGTACCATGGTTCCAAAGCAGGGTTTTTGGTACAAATCTAAAATCCACTATAAACAATTTCCCTAATGAAATCTAGTAAATTAAAGAGTATGATCACCATGAAATTATAATAAATCAAAAAATATTAAATAACATATCACTTTTGGAATTATAAACATCCAAACTATGTGTGACCATGTCTTCATGAGTGAGTTTCATAATGGGGTGTTTTACCCATAGCCAAATTACACATCAAGGATGAATGATATATCATTCCTCAAATAATAATCAAGGTGAATGAATTATATCCATTGATAATAAAATTATAAATTATGTATCACTATCATAATCCAAAGAGGTAAATGAACCATCACTTGTCCAATGTCAATAGGGAATATAAAATCACTCAGTGAATGACTCATTAATCCCATTTGAATGATCTACAACTATTACCATTCATCGGGTGGAAGATATAACATTGTTACATCACACATGTGGTTGAAACAACACTGATATACCACACCATGGAAAGATGAATAAACAATTCTATAAACTCCTTATGTGGATTATGTGACACCATCATTAATTTCATACTAGTTGATGTTCCTTTATTTCATGAATCTAGGTGGATGAGGTACAATATTAAAAAATATTTGAGTCGATAATATATAACATTTAATAGTCCCAAAGTAGATGATACACTACAAGGGAAGCAACTATATGGGGGTGGTATACAATCAATACAATACAAGAGGTCAGTGATTCAATATAATTATCAACTATAACTGATTGATTCAACTAAATCATCCAATATGGTGAATGAGATACTGTTAACATACAATATCTACTTGGAATATGTTTTTCCTAACCGACTAACATGGTGAATTAGTCTCCATTAACAAATCAAGGGTCTATGATGAACCCAAAAAAAAATCATTTTAGAATGTTATTCAACACTTATAAGAAATTATATAATGTTTATAATTAATTACTATATAAAGGATTAAGCCGAAAATCCACTGACCTACACAATGTCTTTTTCTTGAATAGTACATAGATATCCTAATGAGTTTTAGGCTATTCATAAAAAATTAATGGTCTAGAACACAAAACAATATCCTAGAATTATGTCTCCTGATTACGAATATTTATTTGTTTCAAAGTCATGGTGTCACATCTGAACTGACACGGTAAATTAGTTGTAGTAGACCCATGGAATTTAAAAAAACCTTTCATGAATACTTAGAGACTATAAATTTTCCACACACTCTATTTTAAATGTAGGAAAATAATTTAAATTAGTTTTTGGAAATATATATCAATTTGGAATTTCATGAATGCCATACAATTCTTGTCATGTTTCTAAATTCCAAAATAAAATCTTTTCATTATAATCCTTTTACTAATTTGGATGTGGTCATTAGAAACCCATTCATTAATATGACTCAATCAACAGAAAACATATATCATGAAAAAGATTAATAATTAATGAATAATAGTCATGGTAATGTGAAATAATAATAAAACCCATGAATAAAATGATGAGGTGAAGAGGTTTTAACAATGGATACCCAAAAATATGATCAACTCAACGATACATACTCAAAAGGGAGGGAACCAGCCTTAGGAATGAGTAGAATAATGGTAATATATGGGAGTGGAGAAATGAAAATAATAGACAAAATGAGTTGAAAACAAACAATTTATTAAATTTTTATTTTATTTAATAAATTAAAATATTTTTTAAAAATATATTATGGCACATCTGAACTCTGACTGGTACACATCAGAACTCTAGGGGCCTACTAATGTTTCATTACATTCCCAACGATGTCCCAATGGTAGTGTAAATCATCACTAACTACTCCACTAAAACTCCAGTGGACACCAACTAGACATCTATTCAAATATATTATATATAACGATCTCACCTTTTTAAATGATAATTATTTCTTGAAAATATGGGTTATAGTATGTTGTGGTCAGCAGAACTATATCAATTTAATAATCATGTAAGAATAAATTGAAATTTGACCATCATGTTCCAAATTTTATATAACCGGTGGTAAATATGACTATGGGATAATATAACCATTCAAAACAATCATATAAAAAATAATAAAAATGGTATAATTACTGTAATATGTAAAAATTATAGTGGAAAATTAATGTAGAAAGGAGTAATGATGTCCTCAACTAGTAGAGTCATATTATTTGAATCCCATTTTTAAGATCTTGGGATGGTGGTAACATCTATGGGATTTGTTCTTGACAAATCCCATGCCATGCTTCAATCTTTTAGGAAAAAATGAAATCACCCATGGGAGAACATCATGTTAGTGCAAATTACCACTCATGCAATGCTAACATAGCTGGACCATGATTTTATCATCATCACACATCATAACCGCACATAATATGCTGGTTTTATATGGTTTCAAGTTTTAGGAACATATATAAATAATTTTTATGCCATTTATTATGAAAAATATTTTCCATCAATTCTGTGTTGTGTTTTGGTTTTCAAAAATATATCGAATAATGATAAATTGAATATTTCAGATAGAAATTATACTTTTCCGAAAATATTTAATTAATATAATAGTAAAATTATTATTATAATTTTATATTTTAAGGATATATTTAGATTAAAAGGCTCTAATTCAAATTTAAATTTTAAAATAATTTTTTTTAAGTGTCAAAAATTCAACTATGCATTTTCTTTCCATTATTCTTTTTAATAAATAAGGTTTTATATATTGAAAAGTTAAATTTTTCATAATTATACAATTATGATGACAACATGAAAATAATTTTTTAAAACATCGAAATAATGTTAGTTTAGGGTGGATTTATGAAATATTTCTAAAAAACATTATTTTACCGTGAATAGTAAAAATACAGTTTCTGTTCTCTAGTTTGTTTAATGACATCATAATGATTTAATAAGTAATTTAAAATGTTTGTTTGAATAATATGGATAAAAATATCATAATAGGATCCCCATTTGTCTAATACCCTATGAAATCCCAGGGTTTTTAATTTACCACTATAATTGTCTCTGAGGAAATAATTAAAAAATCATCCACTATTCCTTTAAATACCCACCCATTTATCCATTATATTTATTTCCAAATTAGACCATTAAAATGATGTGATATTTTTACCTTCCATGAAGTCATCCCAAATGTGTCTGGATAACCCCATGGACCGATTCAATGATAATTAAGAGTAAATAATCAAGGTAAAGGAAATATCAACTTCTCTTTTCCTCTCATGCTATCTTTTTTATGAGGTATTTCTTTCAACTATCCAAATTATGTAATTATATAAATTTTATTAAATACCTTTACTGTATAATTATAAATTTAGGAATTATAGACCCTTTACCTCTCACTTTTTAATATTTTCCAAACACATGTTTCATACTCATTATCCGGCTTGATTTTTGTCTAAAAGTTTCTATGTTATTTAAAGAAGAATATCATATTTTATTTTTTGAATAATCTAACATCCTTATTTTTGGGGAATATTCACCTATATTTCTTAATGAACTAGTTTATTATTTTAATGATATACATTAATATTTTCTTCCTTTTTCAGGGAATAATAACCTCATAAATTTCTTGTCTTTATGAATTTTTTAAACTCCTTCATTTTTGAGCGAAACCAATTTATTTTAATATCTATTTATTATTTTTTAATTTTTTATTATAATATATTTGGATAACATTAATTAATACATATTTAGTGTGTGACTTATATCACTCTAATTCATTTGGTAAATAATTTAATCTCTAGATATTACTTGTTTTACAATACCTTGGTGTATAATATGTGTAATTATTATGACCAATGGGTGATAAAAATTGGTGATATTCAAATGAATGACTAAATGAAATGTTGATGAAAAATTTCCATGATTTGATAAATTTTATTTTTATTATCATATATATATTTTTCATTTTAACATTTTTTAGGATATTCCTCATGTTCATTTCAATACATCACATGATCCCTAATAAATTATTTCTCCTATTTTCCCTTACGAGGCCTTATCCTCACCCTTTCATTTGATATATGTCCCCATGACATTATATGCTATAAATATAATTATGATTATACTATGTTAAAACATGAAATGTTGATTAGAATAATATTTTATGATTTCGGGTATTATATAACATATTTCTAAGAAAATAACCTTTAAAAGGTAATTTGTTTGTACAATATAATGAATCATTTATGTAATAAAATGGTGGAATACTATAGTTGGTATCCAGGGGAGGATTATATAATTTTTAAAATAACTATTTTAAAAAATTAAAAAGAACCATATTGAAAAGATTAAATACAGGACATCATCCTGGTATTACGGTTTAGTATTAAGAAAATGGTTGTTGATAAAATAAATTAACATATGGATAGAAACAAGTGGATGTGGATTTGGAATAGATGTACCAATTGGAAAGGAATCTAAAAAGGTGAATCAGACAAAAATTGGAGTATCATGGTTCATGAGAATGAGACTTATTTTGCACGTGGTTTGACAATCATAGTGGTTATGTTTAGTTTATCAAAATATTTTTATGAACCACGATGAATTATTTGTATAAAATGTATTTTATTCAATTTTAATATATATTTTCATGGTCATCTTATAAATATAAATCCTTTATAATTATTATTTTCATAAATGTGACATGTTTCTCTGTAAGGTTTTAATATTTTAGAAATTTTTGGGAAATAAGGGAAAGTTTATAAATGTTGAGTGTAATGGACCAGCTGATTATTGACTTCTGATGGATGTAAGAATTTAAAACGTCTTGAGAATGATGAATATAATGACTCAAGTTATGAAAATTATCTAAAATCAATCCAAGATATTTGTTTCACCTAAAAGTTATAAAAAATTAATTGAGTATATTTTGATTCAATTTCCACCATTATCCTATGGATCTTCTGACCAAGTGATTGCTAAAAAGTTGATATTGCCTATATCAAATAACTTTTCTTTTCTCCATTGTTTGGAATAACTGAAAATAACCATGACTATATACAACTTAGGGGGAGAATCATATTAGTTTTGGGAATTTTTTAAATACATGATCCCCATAGGGGAGATTGAATAAATTGATTTCAAAGAGTTTAGGAGAACATATTTCAAAAAATATATCCCCAATTCCATATGAATTCAAAGGGATATGAAATTACTATTGATTTATTTGAAGAAAAATTAATTTGTGGGATGCTCTCAGATGAACTTAATAAGAATTTCTTGTTAAAACCCTATATTTTTCAATGATTTATAATGGGAATTTTGATAGACTCTTGGGTGGACTAAGACCTCTTGTTTGAGATAATAATTCAGATATTTAATATGGAATCTATGAGGAGATAATGATTAGTGCTTTGAAAATTGAACTAGAGTTCAGAAAGATAAATAGTCCTATTGATCGAATTAAAATAAGAGATAATTGGATCCAAAATGTGTATGAGAATTGATCATGAAAGAGAGGGACACATAGTGAAACATTCCTCATGAAACAAAAGTGGGGAGAAACATTCGGGGAATTACATTCCTAGAAGTGATAAATGATACATGTATGGAAGAGATTTCCATATTTATCAGAACTATCATAGTGAGGTGAATCCAAAATATATCAATACTAACTGTAAAAAGCATGACGATTCATTCCCAAATTGAATTCCAATTCTTCATGTGTGGATAGCTTCGGTACATTCCCAATCAATGTTTAAATATGAAATTAATATAAGGGAATCACTATCATCCTCAATATATGAAAAGTGATAATGTTCCTGTTTTTTATAACATGACCGTTAAATTTGAAGTTCTATATGATTTAGTGGAAGATACTATTATTGTACTCCAAATGATAGAAATTACATTGTTTCAATATAGTTCCACACATTTCATTATATCATCAATGATTTCAAAAAAATTATAATCAATCCATAAAATGATAGAATTATAACAGTCATTAAATTATCTTGGAGGGATTATCCAAGCATCAATAGTGTATATAAACTCATGTATTTAATTTTGTGAGAATAATATCATCCCAAATATATAGTTACCCCTATGATGGAATTCATCATTTTAAGAGGGATGGAATTCCTCTAATTGACTAATGATATAATAAACTTCACAACAAAGGAAATATTGTTACAATTGAAGAGAAAATATATATTATATTGAATGTAGGGTTAACATGTACTGATCTTTGACTAGAAGCACCACCGATTGAATTATTTTATAGAGATGATCAATGAAGATAATGAATGAAAAAATAGTACATGATTAATGATTCTTCCTAGGGTCATGGAATAAAGTGATATATTTCTTATGGAGTTAACACAACCTCCCACGTAATAAGATGTTGTGAAATCCATTGAACTCATACCTGGACCCATGATGATATCAATTTCCCTAAATGAAATTGAAAATGTGGAGTTTTAGGAAACAAAAAGAAACTCCATGATATTTTGGAGAAGTGGTTCATCAAACCAAGTGTGTCTCTATAGAGAGAACCTATTCTCTTTATCAAAAAGAAGGATGGATCAATGTGGTTTTTCATTTATTATACATAGGATAATGGAATAATAGTGTAGATAACGTACCTTATTCAATTAATTTATGATTTTTATGACCATCTTCATGGGGATCAATTCATCCCAATGGTTGATAATCATTGTTGTTTTCATCATTTGAGGCTAATGATATAATATATTCTAATAACATCCTTTTGGGAATCAAATGAGAAATATGAGTTTGTTGTTATTCTATTAAAAATGACTAATTCTCATTCTATTTTAAAGGATTTTATAAATAGAGTCTTTAAATACTACCTTAATAACATTTTTGTAGTTTTTAATGATGATATTCTTATACATTCAAAAATATTTGAGGAGGAAAAGTATCATCTAATGGTTATACTTCCATATCTGAGGAAGTATAGGGTCTTTAAAATGTTTAAAAATGTAAATTTGTCACAATAATTTACTTTCATTGGGGATATTATTACCTATAAATGTATCATAGTTGATCATATCTAGAAAAATGTTTTACAGGACTGACCAAATACTACAAAAGTAACTAATAGTCATAGTTTCCTTAGTATAATGGGATATTATAAGATGCTTGAGAAGACAATTAACAAAATTCTAATAATCTAAAGAAGTGGACTTAAAAGGTGAGAAGCTCATTTGCAAATGGAGTATGGAGAATGATTCTATAAGAAAAAGAATATATTGGTTACTGCTCCAATGTTATATCTACCCTTTATATGATAAGGATTCATTATTTTTTGCAGCACATCTCTGAATTAACATGGGTGAGTCCTTAGGAAAAAACACACGGTTATTTCTTATTCATCTTGATAACTGAAGCCTCATGACCAAAACTATCATATAAATGATTTGGAGCTGGATGTGGTTTTATAATCTTTGATGATATGTAGGAACTATATTTATTGAGGATATGAGTAATACACATAGAAAATCAATGAATGATGTATATTTTCTTGCAAAATAATTTTAACATCACACATTGGATATGGTTGTAAATTCATAATTAATTGTATTGTCAAAATAATTATCACCCATGAAGAGAAAACCATGTTACTGATCCTTAAGTAGGAATTACCGTATTGTACTGGAAAATATTAAGATTCAAAGAGATCCTTTGATCAATGAAATTGTAAAACTGGACAGGGGAATCATAACGTAAGGGACGTAATCAACCCACTCCCGAATGATTTCTAATAAATACTTGAAATATAAGATAAATAATTATCAAAGGAAAGATCATTAACCAAATATGTAGTTTCAAGATGTGATGAATGATATGTTTCTTGATTTCAATATTGATGAAGAAGTTATAATGAAATTTTATATTGGTTTATGTGTTCCATCAATTACACAAATAATGAATGAGCGGATGGATGAATCTCATATCTCATCATTCTTTATACTTCGTGGAAGCAAAAAACTAATAAGTGAAAATGATTATAATTATTGGGGGGATAACATATAAATGATGATTTATGACTACACAAAAATGATCATGGTGTTCCAACAAGTATTGGAAAAAAAATATTTCCTAAAGCGATATGACAACCACTACCTTTACTATAATGGTAGAAGGAAATCATAACTATTAACATTTCCACTGGTCTCATAAGAACATCCAACATAAATAATGAAACATTGGTTTTAGTGGACCATCTAACCAAGGCATCTCATTTTATCACTTTTTACGAATAATAATGTTTTCAACAACCTACCATGATTTACCTAAAAATATGTTGTAAGGATTCATGGAGTGCCACATTATATCATTTATAATCATGATCTAAGGTTCACATTAATGTTATAGATAAGTATTCAACATTCTCTGAGTGCCAAATTGAATTATAGTACAACCATTCTCACCAAAACTAATGTCCAATCTGGAAGGACTATTCAAAATTTAGAAGACATGTTGTGAACATTATAAAAGGAATTTGATGGTGTATGAGATCAACATCTCCAATTAGTTGAATTCTCATTCAAAACAACTTCCTTTATGTATTCAAATTGAACACTATGAAGCTATATATGTGAAGCAGTGTATAACACCTACTTGTTGGGATGAATCAAGAGAGAGAATGCTTATTGAAAATGATATTGTAAATGATATGACAAAAAAGATTCATTCCATTAAACAAAACATAAAGGTTTATCATATATTGAGAAAGAGATATGCTAAAAACCTTTGAAGGGACATTGAGTTTGAAATTTTTGACTACGTATTCCATCAAATTTCACCTTGGAAAATATTCATGTGGTTTGGGAAGAAAGGGAAGCTCATACCAAGGTATATTGGACCATATAAAATCTATGATCAAATAGGTGTATTTTCCTTTCTACATTCACTTCCATGAAACGTAGCACATGTTAATGATTTTTTCTATGTATTTATCTTGAGGAAATACTTACATAACCCTTCACCTCTACTGGATTTTGAGGTGGAATACCTGGAACATGTCCAATCTTATGAGGAGAATATAGTGAAGATATTGGGCCATATATACAAGGTTCTGTGCACCAAGACTACCCACATCATCAATTTGTTGTTCAAGAATAAAAAATATTTGAAGCCACATGGGACCAACCATAAAGAGTCGGGTAGATGTACCCATAAATTTTGATAACTGATGGAACGAGGTGAAATTTTGGGGAAACTTTTTTTTATGGGGGGAATAATGTAAAAAACTAAACTCTATTAATGGAAATGGTTTCCTATAAATTTATGTTATTTTAATATTTTAATAAAAAAACTATATCTCTTTAATAATAATTTAAGTAATAATATAAATTCAACCATCGAGTTTCTATCATTATATGACCACTTGTAAATATCACTATTCAAAAATAATCTCTAAATAATAATTTCAAAATTATAGATAATTTTATGTATAGAAATGATAATGGTTAAAAAAATTTAATCAATGATAACTTTTATATATCAAGACAATTTTATGGAAATAGTGATAAACCGCAATGTACACCGAGGTAAAATAGTAAAAGAAATTGTATATCTATTAAAATATAACTTAAGAATATTATAACAACTATCTCTAACTAATTTCCAGGAAATAGTTCTGAATTGATAATTTTAATCAAATTTTATATGGTCATTAATGTGATAAGCCATTTTTTCCAAAGATATCATACACTCTTCTTAATTAATCTTCTTACCATTTATTCCTCTTATCTATATAATGTCTTGGGTGTCAATCAATGCTCTCTGATAATTATATGTTTCCACAAAAACTAGTCCTCACATAATTTCTTCCACCTCCTTATGTGTATCATTAATTTCTAGAACCTATTATACTATAATATATTCTAAATTTATGATCAGCTGTAATGATTTTTTTCATACTTCATCCTTCTCCCAATTCTTACTATTAATATAAATATATGGGGAACTTCCCCTTATTTTCAACACCATTCATATATGTTTTTCAAAAAAACATGGATCTACTTATATCACCATAGCTTTTAACCTTTTGGTAGATGTAGTCTCTATATATATAGGTATATAGGAAGAGTACATTCAATTTTTCATATTTCCTCTCTCACCCTTACTCCTTCTAGGGCTTGGAATCTGACTACACTGAAATAATGATTCACTTTACCCGAAGTACTCACTATATGACTCCCCACTAGACATATCTTTGGCGACTCCATGATCACTACAACACTCTACAAGAGAAAATACTTCATGTTCTATCCCTTCTAAGGCCATCACATCAAATCAAATAACATGATTAATATCTATAAAATGCATCATCCTGATTATCTATATTAGGGACCCCATCTTGTATCAATCCAGATACAACCTAATGAATAATCCTCCCATTTCACATTGGAAACATCAAGTACCCATGGTGATTTGTGATCTTTATATCCCCTCATCCAATATTTCAACCTAATAGTATTAAGTCAACATAGGATACCGCCTTCTGAACCCTTCCACCTTTCGTGAAATCCACTTGAGTCTCTACATCATGACATATATGGTTACTATCATTCCTTTACCCACCATGGGAGACCATAAAAAATATACTATATGATTTATGAAATAACCTAAAAAATGTATCACCTCACTATCCGCTAGTTTTGATTGGTCATGTATAGAAGTCAGAAGATCACTATGGACCATACTCAGCTGAAAAAATATCATCCTCAAAGATATTTCTTTGTTGTGTTCCGCCTTGCACCACCATCATGTTACTATGGTAGTAAGAAACACTGAATTGAAACATCCCCATAGAACATTGAAAAATACCAGCCTCCAATCCCTTGACACTACCTCAATCGTCTCTAATTTCCTATTGATCAATGTCCATATTCCCACACATATAGGTTTCTAATGAATGACCTATTTTTGTAGAGGCTGAGCATAAGTCTGCACATGAATCAAAAACTCCAATCATCATCCATAAAAATAATTTTCCATTTAAATCCAAAAAATTACCCACTAGAAATCATCATACATTTAGTTACACATATATTTGGGGGGAGACTGGTTAGAAAACAACTAAATTTATACTATTAGAGAATAAGTATTTACCTAGAAATTTCACAAATATTCTAATAATCACAGGATTTAAAAAGGGGTAATGATGGCCTCAAATAGTAGTGTCATACCATATGAAGCCCACATTTTAGTGCATGGGAAAAAAGTTATCATCACCAGGATTTTCTCACTAAAATTCCCATGTTGAGCTTCAACATTTTAATAATGTACTAACTCCCCTACAAGAGAAGTTCTATTTTGTGGAAATTACAACTCGGGTGAAGTTTACCAAGCCACCACAAGAATTTAACACCATCACACACATTACAAGTTTGTAATATAAAGGTTTTAAGGGGTTATCTATCAAGGATTTACTGACATTATTTATAATCCATTATTATATATATCATTTTTTTTACATAATTTTTTTTGAGTCATCAAATCATAAAATTAAAATAAATTTTAACATATTATTTTTTATGACCGAAATAGTAGTTTTCCTAAAAGATATAATTACAATAATAAACTAGTTTTTTTATTAATAAAATTTTAAAATTAAATACTATGATTAAAACACTCATATATAAATTTATATGATAAAATAATTTTTTTATTCAAGTGTAAAAAATTTTACTAAGAATTTAACTCTACATTTTCTATGATCAAATATTATAAATAAATAAGTATTTTTTTCAAAATTTATATTTATCATTTTTATATAATTATTATAATAAAATAAAAAAACATTCTTTAAATCATCACTTTTTTATTAGGTTATTGTGATTTTTTGATAATTCTAAAAAATAATATATTTTTCATGATTACTAAAAATACAGTTTTATTTTTTTAGTATATTTAATGAAATTATAATGAAGTAATAAGTGATGAAAATTTCAAGTAGTATCTTGTGTGTTACTATATTATAACTTCTGTCCCAAGTGGAGAATAACATTCTCAATCCCATGGTTATGAATTTACCACTACCTAGGTGAGCATGGAAATTAATAAACAAATCCTAAAATATGGATATAAATACTCACCCCATTCCCCATCTGCATTCATTATATTTTCATCCAATATGATGCTCTAAAATTTTTATCTCCCATGGAGTCCTCAATACACCATGTTGAAAATATTTATATTTTTGGAGTTAGTCTTCAGGGTAATATAAATCGCATATTCATATGTTTCCGTTTAGGTTCAATTTTTATGTGGTATGTCTATCAAACCTCTATACTAAATTTGTCTATACATTTAATTACAACTACTTAATAAATTAATTTTATTTTGTTAATGGGATACCTCGTTCCCCCTTTTTTTCTAAAACCATATTTCATTCTTGTTATGCTACAACATTTTCTTCTAAAAATTTCTATATTTTTTCTCATGAAATTATACAATTATATATTTTCAATGCCCAAAATTATTTATTTTCAAGTGTTATTATACTATATTTCAAAATTTACAATTTTATTTTATGTTTTATAATACATTAAACCCCCATTCAATTTTCTTGGGTTACTAATGTTATTAACATCTTGTCATTATGTTTTTTTTAAAAACCATGATTTTGAAATAAAACCCATTTATTTTCTATTATATTTCTAATTAATGAAATATTTTAATATGATATATGTGGATGAAATTAATTAATAAATATGAAGGGTACACCGTAAAATAACTCACACTCATTTGGAAAAGAATTTAATCTCTAGATATGACATGTTTTAAGAAACACTATGAAATAACCTTGGTAATTATTTTGACAACATAGTGATATACCATGGTGGAATTATTATGAATGAATAAATTAAATATTTAATCCAAATTTCCAAGATACGATTCATTTTATTTTTACTATGATATTTTATTTTTTCCTTTTCATTTTCCTTTAATGTATTCATCATGTAATTCTGAATATTTCTCAATATCACATGAATATTGATTCCCGTTTTTCCATAACTAGGAAAAATTTTCACCATTTTGTTTGATGTATATATGTAGGTTATGATATTTATTAAAAATAATTATGATGAATATATTACTATTCCTTTCATGTGAATTTTAATTAGATATTATGTTTTAATTTATTATGTATCTTGTCCATATGAAGATAAAATATTAATTGCACTCTATTTTTAACAATGAAACCAGGTATTTTTGTAATAAAAATGTCGTCTCACATATTAACAATATAAGAGTTTTCATCACCAGTCTGTTTTCTAGAGACATGATAATATGCTGGAACCGACAACTCAATTTTCCAAAAAATATACTTGATTTTTTACCTAGTTTATAACAAATTTATAACACATATCAAAATGAGGTCTCAAAAAGTCATACCATAAAGAATATTTTCACAAAGTTCCCTAAAATGTATCCTCAATACTCATTAATGATAATAAATAGACATATAATACTCCCATAATTTTTTATTCTCTTAAACATTAATGTTCTACCACAATAACCATACTAGAGAGATTATCATTCACCATCGACTTTTTTAAACAGATCAACATTCCAAAATTGTTACACCTTGAAAAATGATTTCATATAAAACTGAACTATGATGATATCAAATGATATGTTTTTTTATTTTTTATATGGAGAAATTATATATAAAATTCATCATTCATAATTTAATATATTTTTATATGAACCAACTTATAATCCATGGTATTGATAATTCCAATAACCTCCAACTGTACATTGATACTTTCCCAACATTATATATGTTATATAAATGGAATTATGCTATCTTGAAACCTGAAAATGATCTCAAGATTCTTATCATCCATTGTAATGAATTAGTTTCTTCAATGTATTAATTTTTAATAATTCAACTAATATATATGGATTTGTGCTTTTAGTTGGAACCGAATTTCAATGCATAAAAAGACCAATTGTGGTAATATTAAAATTATTGAATATGTTATATCACACTCATGATGTTTTTTGTAAATAATTTAATAATTACCAAATAGATTCTCAAATATAAAATTTAATAGCACCATTAAATATAGAATGTTGGGTTTACCCGAGGAATAACTTAAGATTGTATAAATTTGAAGTAATAAAGATTGATACCATTGGAGGGTGTAATAATTAATTAAATAAATTAATTTATTTAATTCATAATATAGGGATATGATATAGCCATCCCGTTTAATTGGATTTTTACACAGAATAGTAATAATGTGTTTCATCACTGTGATTGTGGTAAACCAAATTATAAATGAGGTAGTGCGGGTCTTTATCCTTATTGGATATAGAGACTGGATCATGATTTAGCCACTTCAATGTGTCGATAATGACCCAAGTATTTGGAATTTCATTGTTCTATTGGTGTATTTATGAGTTTTAGGTGTTGTTTAAGTGTTTTAGGACAATGTTTTGATTGTTAAGGATCCCCCAGGGGTAATCTATGAGTAATTAATGATGTAATGGTGGTTTTAGGAGTTTCTAAATGATTTACCATTTGAAAATCTAAACCTTATGGTGTATAGTACATGATAACATGTCTTAAGCTCATCCAATGTGCAGAAGAATGAATTTTTCTAAATACAGAATGTGGACATTTAGTACATTTCATGTATTTGAACTAGGACTTGATTCCATATATATGTGTAGAAACACTCTGTAAAGAGGACATTGTCATGTTGTTCTAAATGACAACACATATGGTGTAATCAGCCATAAATGTGTACTAATACATATTCAAGGTACCATAACATGTTCAAATACATAGTCATGGGATGATATAAATTTCTATCAGTTGGAGGACACATTCATTACTTGGCATGATAGGAAAATCTATGATATTAATGTACACACTTTATTTTTTAGCATGGCCTTCTAGGGCATATTCCCTAAGAGGAAAAACCTAGGTGACTAATATTGTTTACACACTATTTAACTAATGTTAATGACATGTAATTTCATTTTAAACATTTAATACTATAAGGATACACGACCATAGTTCATCCTTTTGAGACTTGCCAGGTACCCTGGGAGGACACATTGTATACTACCCTTATTTTATTTTTCCACTAGTATATCCTTCTAGATGACTCCAATTGGGGATCATGTTTTTCTTATCCTTAATTGTTATATTTGATTTATAAAATTTTTTCCACGATTATAAAATCATAGATGAAACTTTGGGTGATGACATCATAATGATTCTTTCAGAGGCACATAGACCTAGTTCTGTTTTTGTGATCCCTTTGTCAATATACATGATGGTAAAATGTGGAATTGCATCCTATGAAAAAGGATTATTCGCCCCTATATTGTATTTTTCAAGTTATATATTTTATGAATCCCATTATGTGTTTGGGTGTGGTATCCCCTATAATACCATCTTCCATAGTTTTGGATTTAGGAATAGATGTGACAAAATTACATGGTTGTAAGATCCCATACTCACTATTTTATTTTTTATTATGTTTGAGGTGTCCACTTTTTGTCTTGTGTGTGATCATATATCGATGTATGGAAATATTTGGAGTTTCATAAAGGTTTCTAGGTGTCTCCAATTGGTCTAGTGTGTGATCAAATATATATGTATAATTATTATTATATTTTAGGATTATACTTACTCAGGTGGAGGGTGGAAGAAATGAATCATCTAATGACTAAGATTATTTATAACATTGCTTAGGGAAGGAGATGTCCCCGATATTAAATACCTTGATGGCTTATGAAAAATTATATATATGGACATCTAGTTGAGAACAGTTTGAGACTTGGTGTCTTGTAATGTTATATATAGGTTTTCAAGTTGTTATGTAGAATATCTGTATTTCAATTAATTGGTGGTGATGAGATGACTCATATTTCTTATATGGGATGCTTAGATATAGATTACCTTTTCACTCAATATTTTTTTTGAGAACGCTTTTTATTATGGGTTTAGGTAACTCTTAATTTTTCCTCTTTTTGGGTTCAAGGGGATACTACTGGGTGTGTATATTCTAACACCTACATGGGATATATCGGCACATGTCATGTATGATGAATACGATAGGTCTTTTTATACAGTTTTAAGAGGACCATGGGAAGGTGGATCATGGTTGGGCTATATATAACATTGTCTATATGATATGTTGTATTTGATATCATGTCCCTTTTTCATATAATGTTTTATTTTATAACATCATTGGTTGAATTTTATTTTTCCATCTATTACTTCAAACAATTTTTAGTACTCTATTTTGTGGGATTTAGATGAATTTATGGATTTTATATCATCTGTTCATTGTTTTTCATCTTTTTATGAGTATTTGTGGATGTGTTAATGTGTATATGTACATTAGTATAAGGGCTCTGATATAATTGATATATAAACTCAAGGATGGTCATCAACCCATGCCTTTTAGATATTGTCTTTTGTTGTCACACTGATTTCATAACCAACTCGGCAGTCCACGACAAGTTAGTTTATAACAGACAAATTCATTATAGTAACATAGATTATAGATTTTTTTTGGCAATGGGGTATGTTTTGGGAACTATGGATGCAATGTTTAGGTTTATTAGGTTTATATTTTATTCCATCGATGTAAGTATTGGTGTTGCAGTTTGAATAGACACTCACCAAGAAATTGAAATCCATCACATTGATTTGTTACATATATGAACTAGTTCTAGGGAAAATGGTATTTCCATCATATCAGAATTGGTTATGGTTTCACAGGAAAATTTTAAGATAGATAAAAAACATTAAACATTACACATGGTATATCACGATAATTTTTGGATAATTCCTATATAATAAAATCATTCTAGGATTCCATTGTATGATTTTGATGATGATCTACCATGTGACGAACTGTCAGTGCAATGGCATGCACATCAGTTTGTACCTCGAGTTGGTTTTCCAGTCATTCCACCATCCATTGAGTTGTAGTTCATGACAGTAGTATCATCAAATGATGTTTTTAGGGTAAAAATACATTATGATCTTCATGAGAATTGGCCTCGTAGTTTTCATTGTATTGTAGAACCTCATGTTATAGAGTATATGAAAGCGGCAGTTACATGATAGTATACCATGGGAGGAAACCTCCAAATCAGATGGTGATCCAATTAATGAATCATAATATGGGCTGTATATGTTTATGGAATAACCGAGTGACTCAGAAAAATAATGGGAAAACTCTCTTTTTGAAAATATATTGATAATTTCATTAGGAATAAGATTGATCCCACCACATTGGGAGCGGTGCACATCCAAAAAAATTTGATGATTCAGAAGGGAAGCACGATCACCAAATAATCCTCATTTAGGGTCACTATCCACTCATGATACATTTTGTATATGATTAATGATTCTTAATTCAATGTAAATAACATTTAAAAATTGTTTAAACTGTGATATCGATGATGGAGTGATATCTCATTTCAATCCCACTTATTTTTTAGATCATGATATGGATTTTATAGTACATAGATTCATGGCTAAGAAAACAATCACCATTTGTGCTTGTGGTAGGAAAACGTGAGTTGAGACCTTGGTAACAAGTACCTATTGGGATGATTAGTGATTTGATAATGAAATATTTTTCAAGATATGGTCATAGGATAGATGGTCTATATTACAGAACTCATAAGAAAAATATAGTCAACCAAGAGAGAAGAAATTTTTCTCTATCAATGGTCATAAACACATCATAAAGGATTGTATACGCTACCATATAGATGAAAGGGATAACGTCAATGGACTACCAATACAAATATAACTGGAAGAGGTGGTAGTTTCATTAGGAATCATATTTAGAGGTGGAGTGGGGGGAGTAGCCAGAGGTGGTAACTAGTTTGACCAATTACCACCACCACCATTGGTTTGTCCAAGCTAGGCTTAGAGAGTTGGGTGAAATGGGAAAGAACATTAATTGGAAATGCAGGATCATGACCAAATTTATCTAGGTATTATTATATTTATTATACATTTGAAATATATTTTAGTTGATATATATATTGGAATGGGTTAGATCCAATCTTCTATTTTAAAAATACTTCGATCGGGACATAGAGATTTTAGTCGAGCCCTTAGTTGGACCCTTGTACTTTGAGACTATTATCATAGGGGATTCTGTGAGAACATATTGAATGAGTGTAATAAATTATATTGTAGGCACTTTCATATATTTTATCATTATAGTAGGGATGAAGATATATTAAATCATCTTTGATATATATTGGATATCCACTAATCAAGTACATACTGACAATTCTTGGAAGAGGCTATGTTGTTCCTATGGTTATGAGATGAATTTTTCAATTATTAGTGAACTGAAATCCCAGGTTGAGTATTATGGGATCAATGGTATGTGGTTATATATAATTAATCATTATTTAGATATTAGCACCCTTGGAGTAGTGTATGATATGATCTCTCAATTTTCAATAGTGGTTAAAGATTATGTCATTTATTTTCTGAGGATTTTTATAATCTACCTCCCCCCCAAGTGACAGAATAATATATTTATGTGCACTTATGGACTAGAAAAATATATGTAACATCATATCAGAAGGGTCCCATATTTCCTTATGAGTATAGTTTGTGGTTGTCGGTTACAATGAGATGGATTTTTTAGACACATTGGGTTCAAATTGGTGGCCCTATGTATGAGTTCATAGGGTAGTCATGGATTGACATTTCTTAAACCAGATGAATTTAAAAGAGGTTTATACACACTAAAGAATAAATGAATTCTTAAAATAGTGGGTAGGAATGATGTTGGTCTCATTGATTTTGTCCTGGGGAAGGTTATCACCTACACTAGTATTGTGAGTAGGATGTACTGATGGTGGATTTCTAAACGTTGTATGGATGTTTTGAATTCAGGGTGAGACCAATTGGTGTACTGGACACCCATTTGTTCTTTCCAAATTATGAAATGTTAGTATAAAACCATCGTTTACTAATTTATAGATGTATTACACAATTGAAGACTCATATCCTCAGTTTTAGAGTTACCTGAGAAGCTTGAGGAAAATTCAAGAAATGATCTAAGAGATCCATAATTATGGGATGTTATTAAATAATATTTTCTCAATTTCAGAGTTCCACTCAGCATGAAATGTCTTCCAAAAAATGATAGTGATAATGGATACTAAAACTTATATGTCAGTGTTATTTTGCGAGACCCAAATGGGCATGAAAGATTCAAAAGGTGTCATTGATTATATCTGACTTATCGTTGACTGAACGACAATGTCAGACCACAACCTAACCATCTAATATAATATCATGGTGGACTTTATGGTATTTCTATGAATACATTAGTTAGATTATCTTGATGTAATTCCTAATAAAATCATTTTTACTAATACTGCTTTTATCACATCATTATTTTGTAGTAGATAGAGAAAAAATTGAATAAGAATATGAAGAAATGGAAAGCCTCAAGGGGTTTCCTCGTGAAGACCATTCGCAGAGACCCAATTGCACTGCACCCTCTATGAACCATGGAAGTAGTCAAACTATACGAACATATTTTACATTCGTGAGGGTGCTATAGATAAAGGAGGTAGTGACACTCCGCGAACGGATTATCATTCATGAGGCCACCATGAAGCACAGAGGTGGTTACGCTCCATGTACAGATTTAATGGTTTCTAGGGAACTTCAATTTATGAAGGAAGTGGTGCTCCATGAATGAATTTGATGTTCGAGAGATGCCACAGAGCAAGGAGGAAGTGATTCTCCGTGAATGCATTTGATGTTCGTGACCCCACCACAGACCAAAAATATCCCTCTACGTTTCCACCGAGCGCTGCTTCGCGGCACCTCTCCACTATAAATACTGGACTCCAACCATGTCCCAGGGCAGATCATCCAACCCTTAAGCATACTAACTCTTGAATCAGGAAGCTCCTTCATCTCTATGAACCATGAGCTGTGTGAGGTACTTATGCTCTGCGATGAGCCACACATTTTCCATGTTTTAACCACTTCTTTTTAGAGGGATTCCATTCACGGAGCCATATGGCATCTATGAAGGAAGGGGATCCCCAAGGGTACCCAGGATGTCACGGGGACTTTATGCTTCGCGAAGGACCCTTCATGTACACATGATCCACATGCTAAGGTCGGTCACTATACATCACGATGAAAATTGCTTCACAATACCTTTCTTCACGAGGCACCTTCACTCCACAAGGTAGTGCTCCGTGATTTCCTTTCCACTCCGCGAACCACCTCCGATATGCACATATTCCCTATGCATAGGCTGAGGTGCACCACATTGAAAATCACACCCCATCACAGTTAAGTCATAGACACCCCTTCGAAGCACACCCCCATCCTGCAAGATATTAAACTATATTCAACTACTCATTCCCAATTCAGCGGAAATCCATTGTCCCTCTATTCACCGGATAGCCGTTGTGATCCTATTCGGCAGTATTTCATTTTGATCCTATTTAGTGGTAAGCAATTGTGATTTTATTCAGCAATATGTTATTGAAATGCTTATCCAGCAATAATCCATTGCGACCCCATCCCGCGACAAGTTTTTGAAAGCCCAAATCCATGTTAAGTCATCGTCAGATATACTACATGGACTATGATTCCCTGACACATGGATAAGTAGGAAGCATCTTCAAGGATCAAGACCAATATAATCATCATCCTCACAAAGATTCCATCCCATTCACCATCCACATCATTTGCCCACTCCATCATCCATCATGATTCTTACTCTGTCTGCCACATCCTGGTGGGATCTTGCCACCTCATACCCCATTCCCTTCAAAAGTGACCGGGAAGCCAACCACGTGTGGGACCCACCATCAGTGTTCCCTCAGGGATTCTCACCTAACTGATACACTCTATTCAGTGTTCCAATCAGTACGATCTATCTCCATTGGACGATAAACATGGGGAATACCCTTTGTTAATCATGGGAATCTGAGGAAAACCTCTGATACATGCCCATGGAATATAATTCCCCGCATTTGAGGTGGGATGCCCTTGGCTTCCATGCCCTAAAAAAGAACTATAATAAGTGAAAAAAGTCAAATGTGCCAGTGTCCCAGCGACCAGACATGCCAATGATGACCAAGGTGACTGCTCCCCTGACTGAATGTTTCTTCCATGACCAAACCCCTTGGAATGTCCCAACTGAAGAGTTGTAATTAACTGGTGTCCATGATGATATGGATCTATAAAGAGTTTCATGAACAATGTATTAAATCAATAAGGGTATCTCGGACTATGTGATGAGTTCTAAGAAGGAATCCACAGAATTTAGAACCAAACTCCCATCATCCCGTTTCGATCAAGGAGTAGACTTCCCTGGGTAAGGAGCAGATGCTGTCCGCATCTGGAATGTAGGAATGTAGGGAAATAGATTGAATCGTAGTCCCCCCAAAAGTGACGCACACTTGTGCCCTATCGAAAGAATTGGAAATATAAATGGTGAAATAGACATGAAGATATTATCCTCCTTATAGATATTAGTAGCCCTCCGGGAATCAATGGATTGACGTGTCAACGTATCCAGTTATCTGATGTCGAGTCCTGCCATACAAATAGCGGGCCTGGTGTGAAACTCACCAGATTTTTGGGTAGTGGAACTTTGTACATCCCATTCTGCGATGTTTTCACCATGGATCCACCATACTAGTCATGGATTACTGGGAAGTACTAGGGAACTGGTCCTCAACTCCATTTTATTTCAGCACTAATGAGTTAATCAACATGGTTCTCAAAAATCAAGATGTTGTACTAGGGATGTGATCACCGCCTGCCCATCGGCGTAGGGGTAGGGGTATCGCAAACACGTCCATCCCACATGGATTCACCTCTTCCATGATTGCCTCTACATCTATGACAATGGGGTGCCACACCCCCTCTCTTTATCCGAGGTCATCCAACGATGGGTGATCAAATAACTCATGCATCATTAAAAGGAGGAGGGCATAATACTGACCTGGGATATGGACCTCCAGGACATGGAGGCGTCAGCGCCTCACTACCAACATTACCCCTGAGGGACACACAGGGATCCATTACTACCCAACCCAACATACAATCATTTCTGGATCCTCTCCCCAGATCTCTTTGAAGACTCCTTGTCTTCCGCTAATGAGCTAGGTGACATGTGGCCCAACCTGGTTAGAGTCCCATTCGAGGGGCTCCCAGCGGGAACTCCCAACCGGCTACGTCTACGCTGCTGCCCGGTCTTTCTTGTATAGGAGCAGGTAAGCAGCATAACGGCACCACTGTCCCTAGTTCGTCAGACCTGACCCTAGCATCAATTGAAAGCTGAGGTTGATGGCCACCAAGGGGCATCAACGTCAGTAGATATTGTGTCCTGAGCCACTACCAGCACGTATCTTTATTTCCCTACATACACTGAGCTGGGGAAAATATACGCCCATCCTGGATTGTGGCCCCAATTGCTCTATGGGTAGGCTGGGTTGAATCTCTTGGTCATCGGCACAAGAAATAGTCGCCACGAGCTAACCTGCAGTGATGACACCAAGTACGGAGGTCCTCACCATACCACTACCAAGGAGAGCACTGTACTTCCCCGCTTTGAGGCTCAGAATGGAGGTCCTCCCCATTCCACCATCAATATGAATGATGGTCTTCCCAATGGTGGTGGTACTCGTCCTGGAAGCCCCTTATGTGCCCATTACACTGGGTAGGGAGTAATTCCTCCTGCCCCTGACCGCTGGTGCAATGAAATTGCACATCTGCTCTCTCTTCAAAGTGGGGATCCTCCCCATGACCTCTCAACTGTCAGTGAAGGTCCTCCTCACCTCAGAAAACAGTGGTATGAGGGATAGCCTTGCTCCACCCTCACCCATATTGGAGGTCCTTCCCATGTTCACCTAGACCGGTACAAGTCGCCTCCTCATACTGAGGTAGACTTGGAAAATAAGATCGGAGGTCCTCCCAATGATTCTAACTATTTCATTGGAGGCCTTTCCCACTCTAGAAATACCTATGGGGGTTCTCCACAAGTCAACTTCGACATTTGTCCTGGTTCTCCTATCACCCATGCTTTCTCAGGTGGAATCCCCCTCCACCCTAGCACTAGTGCAGCTGAAGGACTCTATGTCAGAAATCAGCCATGTCACAAGGAGCCACCCAGAGGATGGAAGGTTGGTCTTCACCCCCATAAGAAGGATTCTGGGAAGTTATAGATAGAGTTCAAACCATTCCTCTTCATAGACTCTGAAGTGGAGTACGACTAAGCACTGGAACCCTCCCCTCGCTCATCCAGGTCAAGGGTCATGGTAGGAACAAGGTGCATCAGCCTAGTACTCTAGGAATGTGAGGCCCATAGGATTAATTCCTCCTGGAACAGGTATATACAGGAGGATGAAAATCTGGCAAACCCATAGGTTACAGTCGTGCAATGACCACCATCGTCACCGGATGTCCCCTCTACCTCTACAATAGATCACATAGAGTTATTTTGGGGAAAAATGGAAGGAGAGCATCATCGTGGCCTATTAGCAGTAGCCCTATAACCTGATCCAGTAACATCGACCGTTATCTTATCTTATTGAGAATTGGAGGTAATTTTACTACACTCTTCGGAGTATAACACGAGATTCAATGACAAGTCTTCCTGTTCGCCATATTCTCCACCAGATAGCCTATTATCCCAAAAAACTGCATCAGTACCACTATCGGTTCCTAAACCACCCCCAGTTGATGAATGGGGAAACCAAGGTCCAGACCCTGAATCTGAGCCGAGGAGCATGTGGAACATCCTCGTAGAGGGCCACTTCACTAATAAGTTTTGGACTGTGGCAGCGCAAAATTTTGGCTCGTTTAAATCCCTCACACCAATGGAGGATGAATTTTTATTCCAATAATTGTGGGTGAGGCACGTTCACGTTCATCATCGACGTGTGTATTATCCCAGGAACCAGTCACACCTTGACGAAATTGGCGAACAATGTCATCCGGATGATCTTGCTGCACTCCATGTGGCCTAGCTCCCCAAGTCACTAGGCCGCCGTACGACATTCCAACTACAATGCGTTCAGAGTTTCATGATTCTCCAAAAAATTATCATGGATGCTACCCCACCATGAAAATATGTAGTTGGGGGCAATATGCTTCCCTTCTCTTCAGTCGTATCCTGCAGCAGCTTGACTCGCTTGGTGATAACAATGATATACCCCTTAGAAGTGTCACAGTCATCATGGATGACATATTAGAAGAGGAGCACGACCTGGAACTTCTCGATGGATACATACCCCCCGAGGGCAGGCCACCACAATTGGACCTATCAGGATGGATTACTCATTAGTAGAAGAACCTACATGGTCTTACTGCCCCCACCAAGGCATTGTTACTCAACTGGAATTCTGGTAAGTGACAATATCACATCAGTGCTGCCACGATCTCCGACCCATACTCCTTAATACAGAAGATGGAGGAGGACCCTGAGAAGGAAATGATGCAGTAACAACTTACTGAGCAGAAGAAGATGGTCGACGAACTCCTGACTAAAGGCACTGAAGAGCGGAGACATGACTATGACAATCCAATTCTAGTACAACAAGGGCAGGAACAACTTCCCATCGACAAGCACCCCCCCAGGAAACTTGATCATGCTCCTCCCACAGACAAGGCTAAAGTCTGAGCTCATGGAAAGAGGGTGTGGTATGTCTCACCAAACCATCCGGAACGGCACCGAAATCCAAGGAATCCAGTTCGAGTTCCCCCAGCTTCCCCCACAATGTGGTCCACCATCTACTCCATGTGCCGCTGTGCCTATTTACCATGTTGATGAATCGTAAAACGTGCTAGTATTTTGGGATCCCCAACAATACAGGGACCCCCACCTAGATGATCCAATGGCGGCCATAAATGCCTTCCTTGAGGCATTGGAAACATTATAAGTGGCAATACCACCTGACAGAAAGCCATATCCGACAAGGGTGGATGATACGCCAGCGTCTCCAGGTATCGGTAATCCCACCATCATCCCCTTTAACGGGATGGGGGACCTGCCACATAAACTGGCCCACTTCAACTCATGGAGTGGGGCAATGTTAGGGAATGCAACACAGAAGTAGGCTGCCATGCTCTGCAATTTTGTTCATACATTGGAGGGGACAACATTCGGCTAGTACATCCGGCTCCCCGTCCGATCCGTAACCAGCTGGGAGGGCCTTCATAGAGAATTTCTCTAACATTTCCGCTCTACCACCTAGAAAATCAACATCATAAACCTCTTCATGATAATTGAATGTTCTGATGAGCGAGTTGCAGACATTATCACCTAGTTGAAGGGGCTTACATACTCCCATGACATGGCACTAACTTTGTAGCAATTAGTGATGATGTGTGTAGAGAAATTCAAGATGGAATGGGCTCCTTCTCTGATCACCCAGAACTACCCTTGAGGATTGCTAGACTTCTCCGATAATGCCCAGTGCCTGGAGGAAGCCCTGCAACAGGCCTCCCAGGAATGTCCATTGCCCTTGTAATTCTAGAAAGGAGGGCTTTTAGAGATGAGTCTGCTATGGTGTCCCATATAGAGGCCCCTAGTCAACTTGAATTGATACTAGTGGCACTGACCACGTATCCTCATTGTATCCCTCCACCTTCGGTGAGACATCCGTCTATGCATCCTCCTCCTCAGAATTTGCATGTTCCCCCGTGGAAGGCGCCGCCACCACCCATTCGGGATAATCATGGTCTACCTCTTCGACAGGAACCTACAGCTCCTCGTTAGGGCCATCCTCCAAGGCCCCCATTCCAAGATAGCATAACCTGGAACTAATAGTTCAATGAGAATCTGGTCCCCAACTATTTCAGAAGTGCCTGGGAAGAAGGGATTGTGTGTCTGCTTGAGTGTATAAGGCTAGAAGAGGAAAACCTCACTGATTACCCCAATTACTTCCCCTATCATCATATATTTGGGAATCCCTTCAAGGAGTCCTATGTATTCATAGAATGGATTCAAGGGCAGGTTGATTACAACATAGTCAGGCTAGGCCCTGCCCCGACAAAAGTGTTGAGTCTCTTTGTAAGGCCATACCTCAACAACGATAGCATAGCTAAGTGGCAGTAGGTTTCTATGCATGGGTCCCAGATGTATGATGATTAGATGACCCGCAAATGGTCGCTCGTTCCCATGGAATCATCCGGGAATGCATGAATCAGATAGAACCATCATAATCCATATCCACCACTTCTGCATCATCATCTCAGCTGACCTCTTCCCAGAAGAACAAGCATTGGTGGCACAATAGAAACCAACACGCCCTGCTGATGCTATCATCGTCACGCACTCTCAGCAACTTCATACCCCCTGATATGGGTATTACACTCAGAATCCTTACAATATTGGATGACTCTTCATGTGATAGTCAATGGTACGATTCAGTTAATATAGTGGAGGTGGTAAATCCCTATATGACTCATGACAACGAGGATCCCTAGGCAAACCTACCTAATGTCCCCAGCCGATGCCAACATCAGTTGAGTCGTGACCATATGTGTCACTGAGGCACATCATTGGTTTTCTCTAGTCAGGCCATGCATGCCACTTAGAATAGATAGCAGGACCAGCGTAGAACTCAGCATGCGCTGCCTTTTCATCTGGTGTCATCGGGCCCGCCTCTACCACCATTTGTGCTACTGGATTAGGCAGAGCTACCTATACCATGTTGTGAGCAGCCTCAGCCTTCTAATGGATGATCTTAGTTATCTAGTCCTCATCAAGCAACTACTTTGTGGTCTTCTACTAGTGAGCAGAAGGATATGCATAGCACCAGTCATTGGTCGGCGCAGCTGGTAGGGCCCGCCATGCCTCCTGTCCAAGAGAGACACCATGTGTGTATAAGTACATTACTAGAATTGAAATATGATGTTCTCAATCACCTTCCCAACATCCCCGCAAGGCTTTCCATCCTATTCTCCCTTCAACTATCGTCATAGATGCGTGAGGCCCTCCCAGAGGCTTTAAGAATCCCCCTCATGTTTGAGACGGAGGTAGTAGCTACATAATCTTTTCTTGTGGAAGCATTTGAGAATTCTGAATGCAAGGCCATAATTTTTTTCTCTAGAGAGGATGAATGCACTCCCATACAGGGGGCACATCTTCCCACTATACATCACTTCCCAATTTAAGAACATTGATGTTCAGCACTATCTTGTTGACACTGGCACTTGGATTAACCTTATCCAGACACGGACATTGCGGATGTTGAGATTATCCAAAGATGACCTGACTCCCTCCAAATCAAGGATCTAGGGATAAAACAGGATAGAGAAGACCCTAGTCAGTAAGATCCACTTGAAGACCCAGTTAGGCGCCCTAGCTTCCAACACCGAGTTTATGGTTGTCTCCCAGGACACCACGTAGAATGCATTGATGGGAAGACCATGGATCCACCTATATGGGGAAGGCCCCTCCTTGTATCACCAATACCTCAAGTACTCTCTTAATGGTATAGGAGGCATACTCCAAGGGGATTTACCTCATTTTTCCTCTTGGGAATTCCACTACCTGGATGCTGACTATTATAAGAGCAAGGATAAGAAGATCAAGACCATAGAGGTCGAACCCGTCAAGGTTGCAACTGAACCCTGGGCAGGTCTGGATGATGCCTACGACTTCCCGATCTATTGATTGGAGGCCACAACCACCGAAATGGGGCAATTTTTTTCATCCATACAATAGGAAAGAATATTCCAATGTCCAAAAGATGGCGGATGATCTACTTGTACTCCTAGAAAAACTAGGCTCGGGTGATCCTGTAGCCTCCAAACCCCATACTGTATCGGGATGTATGCCCCATGGAATCATATATATGACCTACATGTATATTTATCTATGATGGAATTAACCAGATCAGGCCAACATGCCACTATTTATTTGATATCATCAAGCAAGGTCTCTTGGGTCGAGGGCCAGACAGGATCAGATAGAATGCCTTCATTTATATGGTTTCAACATCACATGAATCTCTTGATTTGCAGTCCATTACTGCCAAGGCTGGTAACAGCCTCCCGTCGGGATCTTCTGACCCAGAGCAAGCTTCCCCTACTGGGGATCCCTCATCTGCAAGTGGAAGAGAGTATTTGGAGGACACTCTCCCTGCATTCAAAGAAGGCGTTTCCACCATGGTCAATGAACTTGTACACGTGAACCTTTGTATAGAGGCAGATATGAGACCCACATTGATCAGTGCCACCATGCCTCTCAAGGTGTAGTAGCTGTACATATATTTCCTTAAACAGTACTGTGATGTGTTCTATAGGAGATACGAAGAGATTCCATGACTATGCCCCCAGGTAGCCGCCAACCACCTCGGTCTCCCGAAAAATCATTCCAGGTTAGAGAAACCACCCAAAAAGATGCACCCATATCATGGTACCATGGTTGAGGCCAAATTTTACATGCTCATCAGTGCCAAATTCATAAACGAAGTACAGTACCTGATGTGGCTAGCCTACATTTTTTCAATTAGGAGAAATAACAGATAGATCAGAGTCGGCATCGACTTCCGAGATCTCAACTGTCATTGTAAGAATGATGATTATCACATCCCAATGACAGAATTGATGATCTATGCTACAACTATGTTCCAATCCCTCTCCATCATTGATTGTTACTCCGGATACAGCCAAATCCAAATGCCCCCCCTGCGATGAGAAGTTCATCGCATTCATGGCACCCTAAGGTACTTTATATTACCAGGATATTCCCTTCGGCCTAATGATTGAAGGTACTACCTATTTCCTGGTCATGAAACACATATTCAAGCCTATCCTTATTACATTGGTGTAATGTTCTATGGATGATTTGGTGGTCAAATCTTGCCTACACTAGGACCCTCTCAACAATGATGGGAAAGTGTTTGGTTCCTCCTTTCCTGCCACCATAATATGACCCCACTGAAATGTGCATATGGGGTCACCTCTGGGATGTTTCTTATCCTTGTTGTCATGTACATGGGCATTGAGATTGACCTAGATAAGATAAAGTCCATCTATCAGATTCCTCCGCTAAGCAATATTCGGGAACATCGAGGTTTCTAAGGCCACAAATCCTACATACTCTGATTCATTGTGAATCTAGATGGAAAGAGTAAGCCCTTTTCTCAGCTCATGAAGAAAGGCTCGTCCTACAAGTGGGACAAAGAGTACCATACCACGTTAGATGCAATAAAGAAGTATCTTCTTCATCCTCCGGTGTTGATGCCACCCATATCTAGAAAGCTGCTCGTCCTCTTTGTGACTTCCCTATAATGGTTTCTTGGAACCCTCCTCTCCCAAAAGAACAATGAGGGGATGGAAAAAAAATCTCTACTACCTCAGCTGTATGCTCATCGATACGGCGACCAAATACTACCCAATCGAAAAGAGCTTCCTTGTGCTCATATTTTCTATGCAGAAGTTGTGACACTACCTTCATCTCCACGAGGTATAGCTGGTGTCTCGTATAAATATGATGAAGTACATTCTAAACCACCGCATTTTGATCGGATGTCTATCACAGTGGGTAGTAATCCTCCAGTTGTTTGACATCAGGTTCATCCCTCAGAAATCTATTAATTGACAAGCATTGGTGTATTTTCTGGCTACCCATCCAGGCCCAACGGACCAGTCCCTGGACCTGAATTTTCCTGATGAGGAGGTCCTTTAGATCGATCATGGCCTCCCATGTAGGCAGATGCACTTTGATGGTGCTTCCCAGAGCCACACCGGTAGGTGGCTTAATGATCCTAGGCTCAACATGGTAGGACTAGTTATTTTTGTTTATTATCCTAGTGCAATCCATCATTCTATACCCATTCCAATTATCAGAAGGTTACACCAATAATGAGGTAGAGTATCAAACTCTTATCACATGCCTCAAGCTAGCCATCAAGATCGATTTGACCAATTTTCATGCCAAAGGGAAATCTAAACTATCCATCAAGCAGATTAACAGTGTCTATGTCATCAGAAAACCAGAGCTCGTAACATTGTTGGAGCATAGCCACCGGCTAATGCACCGGTTTCTATCTTGGCTAGATGTTACTCGTGTCCATCAATATCAGAACGGTCGAGCTGATGCCCTAGCTAGTCTGGCTGCATCACATGCAGAACCTGGGCAGGAAGATCTATTTATACACATAGCTCATCAGAGAGCCATTGCACTCATCAACACAGATGATGACGACGACCAGTGGGTAAGCAATCTTACCGCTAGAGCCTCTATATTAGGACCTCCAGGTCCCTTATATTTAGTGGTTGAAGTGACCTACCGACATGAGGTCCCCCATTTTTGAGTATCTTCAAATTGGTTACCTCCTGGAAGATCTGGCCGAGCATGAATGAATGTGCCACCATGCACAGTATTTAACCCTCTAGAGTGGTCCAAGTCATAATCACACCCTGTAAAAGCATGGGTTCGATGATGTTCCAATCCATTCCATCCACGTAGTTGAGGATTCTTAGGTCATGTAGGAGTTTCACGCAGGATCATGTGGGTCTCACCAGACTAGGCTGAAGCAATCTCACCAGATCTGGAGATTGGGGTACGTCTGGCCCTCCATGATCCATGATTGCATCGAGTTCACCAAGAGTTTTTACATTTTCCAATTTCATGAAAACATCATGCATGGGCCGACAGAACCTCTCCACTCCACCACATACTCTTGGCCATTTGTGGTATGTGGACTCAATGTCATGGGACCCCATCCAAAGGTGACCGCTCGCCAGTTTATGTTCATCCTGACTAAAACGTATTTATTTTCAAACTCGGTAGAAGCTTTTTGATTAATGAGGTCAATGAAAATTCAATCGATGACTTTATGAGATCCAATGTCATCTACCGGATTGGATTCCCTCACATTGTCCTCACTGATAATGACACCATCATCCAAGAAGCCTCGCTGAAGAAATTGAATGCCATGTACAACATGTGTTCGAACCAAACCTCCCGCTATCACGTGCATGAAAAATGGGCAGATCAAGGCGTTCAAAAAAACCATCTCTAAAATTTTCAAAAAATGGTTGGTTAGAATAAGAAAATTTGTCCGGAAAAGATCACCATGGCCCTCTGGGATTATCAGGCGATGACTAATAATTCCACCCTGGTGACCCCATATTCCCTAGTGTACGGATCTGAGGCCATCCTGCCGATCAGGATCTAGCTGCCTTCGTTACGCACAGTGTTCTATGACCAGCAGGCACCAGATAAGGTATCCGAAATTCATATGGCTGAATTGTAATCACTTGAAAAGAATATGGTTCGTTCCTTGAACAATCCTGAAAGGCATCGGAATATGACAGCTAGAGACTTAAACAATAAGGGTCACCTAAATTGTTTCCTATAAGGTAGTATGGTATTGACCCCACAGACACCAATTATCCATGGAAGGAAGCCACTGAATTCAAAGCCCAAATTTTATGGATCATATATAATTCACAACATTTACCCCCAATAGAGAATAATCCCTAGCGACCATGGATGGTGATCATATAAATCCACCCCCAATTCCATGTATCTCATGAAATACTTTTCTTTATCCAGCTAGTCCCACATGACACTAAACTATCTGGTCCGAGATGTCCCTAAATGTTTTGTTCTAGCATGACCTTAAACTTTCCAATCATACATCACCATAAATTGTGCATCATCCAACTTGACGTTAAACTGCATCTTCGGGAAGTACGTGTGGATTTATTCCCATCCACATGGGATACATAGGAATTCATAAGAATTTAATATTCATCCCAGCCTCCAAACTCTTTTCTATGAATATCCCCCTGGGTATAGTTCTCTCGGAGGATCCTTGCTTAATATGGTGTAGGATTCTTTATCCCCACTCATGCATGGATTATAATGGTAACACCGTGTTCCCGCTCCCAATTGTTATATCCTCCCACGACTTCACCGCATGATGTTAAACTACATGGCCTTCAATAACTATGTATGACGTGATTCCTATCCTTATGGGATATGTAGAAACACCCGGAAATTTTGTCTGTTGGCCTGTCCAAATGCTTGAATCTCCCCTTGGGTCAAGACATATGGTGTGGTCAGGTTTGTTCCTCAATACACGTTGAGCTCGTCTCGATTCCAACGTACGTCCCACTCCCCATAGGTGATTTCCACGTTCACCTACATGTTTAACTTTGAAATGTATTGATACAACTATGAATCAACCACTACATTGATTGAGACTCCATCATCCTTCCCATTATGAATGGCCCCCGGACGACAGGGATGCTAGGCCGAAGGGCTCTCCTACCACTTTGGGCCAACGCCCTCGAGTTTGTTCAGTATCAAATTGATACAATACCCTTGTTTCGAATATGGTAAGTGCTCAATGTTCATTTTTTGATCCCATTCCAATTCACTATATAGATGTTGTGTTTTTAACAAGGTCAATAGCTATCCTTTGTTGTCAGGCCCCCCCATGATGTCCCAAGCATCGTGTGTAGTGGTTCATTCTTTCCAATTTTATATCAAAGTGACAAACTCCCCTCTAGTTGTGCAATCTAATAGACACCTATGTAGTAGGGAGATCCGAATAAAGCTCAATGTTTCCCATGCCGAGCACTTCTCACGTGAGCTTAAGAGTTGTGATGAGGTATTAATCACACAAGAAGACATATGGCTACCATTAGTCAAGATTCCCTACCTTAGGCACTTATCCCTTTATGGCCCTTGGCCCATGTTCTCATTTTATGTTTTATAGTGGGGAGTGGACATGTGTCCTCATTCAAGTTGGGCTATTTTTCCAGGACACAAATATCCCCTGGAGACATCATTCCCTTCATTCAACATCCATACTGTGAGCACATGCCCTGTCATGCTTCCTATGCCCAGTTTCGGGCCCCTCGTCCAAGTATCTCTCTTATGGGATAGTACGGTGTGGTAAGAGATTATGTCCTCATTCACGATGGGATACTAGTCATTCCGTACACCTCCCATGTATGGGGTATCGTACCACATTCGTCTTCCTAATTGAAATATGTTAAACTAAAAACTGGTCGGGTCTTTCTGACCAAGGCCCTGCCTCATGCCCTCGGCCTTTTCTAGCCCCTTTTCCTTTTAGGGGCGCCACCTATTTTCTTATTGGATTTTACATCGTGATATAGCATTATGTCCACATTCACGTCGGGTAACTCTCCATGCTGTACACATCCCCGAATGAGATACTTTATCAATCATTGTTATAACATCAAGACTTTAAACTGAAAACTAGTAGGGCCTCTCCGACCGAGGCCCAACCTTAGGCCCTCTACCATTTCCGGCCCCTTGGCCATCTAAGTCCCTATCCCACATTCTTATGGGATTGTACGGTGTGGTATGGAATTATGTTCTCATTCCTGTCAGGTTACTCATTGTGTCGTACACCTCATCTATTTGGGGTATCGTACGCCTATTTTCCTCCTCACTACAAGACATTAAACTTAAAACTGGTCGACCCTTTGTGACCGAGGCCAAGACTCAGGCCCTCAGTCGTTACTAGCCCCTCAGCCTTCTCGGGCCCTGCGACATGTTCTTGTGGGATTGTACGGTGTGGTATGGGATTATATCCTCATTCATGTCAGGTTACTGGTTGTGCCATATACATCCCCTTATGAGATTCTTTATCCATACTCAACCTCACTAAAATATGTTTAATTGCGAATCGACCAGGTCTTCCCATCCAAGTGCCAGACTCAATCCCCTTGGCCTTTTTGGGCCCCAAGAACAAGATCATATTTAGGGTTGTGCTGTGTGGTATGGTATTATGTGCTCATTCACATCGGGTGTTCTAATAAGCATGCCATTTACATCCTCCTCCAAAGAGTTTTCCATACTCTTGTGTTATCCTCATTCTTTCAATTTTTCAGCATTCATGATGTGCCCCTCAGTCCTCTCCAGCAATTCACCAATGTGGTTGATTGTACTCTGGTTCAGCACATAGACATTCATATTCTTCTCACACATGCTTTCACCCATTTTTCAGGCTTCATGTTCCCCCTCATTAGGGCTTCCATCACTTTTCACATCCCGAAGGGACCCCTAATGTGTATGGATGCTAGGCTTAAGGTACCTCCAATCATTATGGGCCAATGTCCCTAAGGGATTCAGAAAATAAATTGATACATGTCTCGTGTTTCGAATATGGTCAGCAGTCGATGCTCATTTGTTTGTCCCTGTTTCAAGCTAACACGATATGGTTGTTGTGTTTCGAACATGGTAAACCTTTATCATCCCTCATCCAATCAACCCCATTAAGAACAAATTTTCGGCTACCTAATTCACATCCTTGTCCACTCTGTCTTGTCTAGGTAGAATTCCGAACCTCTTGGTATTATTCGTTACTAGGCATCTGCACGTTAGGATGAGAATGCCACGATAAGGTAATCATTTAGGTATTCACACCAATTTCACCTTTCCATGTATTCCATGAATTACAAATACATTTTCCAACCTTGTTTCCTTAGACGAGTTTTGCTCATATAGGCTCAGGAATCGAGGTATGATATGTGCTTACTTGGAATAGTCATACTTCTCAATGGACCATGTTCTATGACCTTAAACTATGATCTTTTCATATTTACACATTGCGTGAGAACTATGTATATCTTGATTCCCATCCTTATGGGATACGTAGGAATGCCAATGAATCTTGTCTTCGAGTCCCACTTAACTAAGATCTAGCATCTCCTACATCCTACAATCTTATCACTTTTTGGCCCCTTTGACCGAGGTTTCATTCTAGGAATTTTTCACACTATGGTATGTGATTATGTACTCATTCATGCCACGTATGTTTTTTTCCCCATGCATTCCCCCTTTAGCCTCGTCTCTACTACATTTGTGCTACATGAAATTTAAATGCATTCGTGGTCCCATCACAAGTCCCAAAACTGTGACATTATCATCCTAGCGACACGATGAAAAACCGCACTGCATTGTGATGTCATAACTAAAGGGGACACCGTGTTTTGTATTGGTCACACACCATACCATTTTAAATGATTTCATACAGCTGTATTCTTCTGGCGATGTCATGACATGCTATTATAGTCCTGTATCTTCACTAAAAAACCAATTCCCCTTAAAAGAAAAACATGTTACATCATATACCACTTCTTTTTGTGTGAGGGCCACACCAGCACACCCCTTTTATCCTTTGCACATGTAACATATCATTCCAACCCTTAGAACTATGTATGGATTGATTCACATACACATGAGATACATAGGAACACCCTCACATTTCCACAAGGGCCCAGCCTAACCTTCATGTTCAATCCCTTGACCTAAGAACTTCCCCAAGTATCACATGGTAATATGGACTTCTAGTCCTCATTCATATCGGGTTTCATAATCACCTTATCTTGGGTCCCCTGCACTCCTTAACGATCCTTGGTCTGAGCTCTAATTCCATAATCTAAGACATATCTTAGAACTACGTATGGCTTGATTCCCATCATTATGGGATACATAGAGACAACCAAGCATTTTGCCTCAGGTCCATCCTCATGAATCATCAATCTTGTTCCTCCTCATCTCTGGCCCCCTAGGATGAACCCTTGTGGGAAACCATGTAACAACATCTTTTCCTAGAAGATGTTCCAGATGCCCCATGATGACATTGGGAAGCGACGGCTCCCTCGTAAGAGAGGACTCGTAAAAAAAAATAAATGATAAATCATCAGACTGATTCTCCCACCCAATATGTTTCCAACATTGTGGCATAATTTCAAGAGTGTGGGACCCCATTCGAATAACCCATCACTCCACCATGCACGTATTGTGTTCCCCTTATTTGGAATCTCCCATTTTCATGTCTGAAGGAACCCCCAAACAATATCGACGCTCAGCCTATGGCTCGCCTACTATCCTAGGTTAACGTTCTGTAAGACTAATGTATTACATTTCAAGTAAGGTACCAAGATTAGAACATGGTTAGTGGTCGAACCTGATCTGTTATCCCCATTCTAGGATAACACGATAAGGATGTTGTGTATCAAATGTGGTAAATAGTAATCCTTCATGGTGATGCCACCCCCATAGAGTTCTGAATCCTGGGTATTGTGATTCACACCTTCCATTCCAATCTGTTCAGATTGATTCCAGTGCCCTTGGAGTTACCCCATTCGTACACAAGAGCACACTGGGAAAATTATAATCCAGTGGCTACGAGAGTTTCATTCTCCAGTCATGTCTAACCCATTTCCTCCTAGAAACCAAGACTGTTTTTTTGAACCCCAGATGCCCAATTCTTGGTTTGCGCTCCTACATTTGGATGGGATGATTAGTTTTTTATCCATTGTTACTCACACTGGGCCCGACCGATGTGATCTTAGGGAATGATCACTAGATGTTCCGTGAATATTACAAGAATGCAATAAACCAATGTAATTAATGAAACTCTAGCATTTTATGGCATAAAAAAATTAAAAAATGCAACTAATTCTGAGGGATTGTAATCGTTACAGTACCAAAGGGTCGATTTCCCCCATGGATGGGTTGACCTCATCAAATGTGAGTAGCAGATCTGCCACCCTTTAGCTGGTGGAGTCCAGGAGTTGTTGTTGTCTGTTCAGTACCCGCCCATCCTTAGGAGAAATGTGACCCAATTCATCGGCCACAATCTAGGCCCGATGTACATCAGTCTGAATGATGGTCATATCCTCAGAGTCTCACTTCTTTCCCTCTTCAACCTCCACCAGCCAGGATCTCAGCCGCGATACGAACTTTGATTGCTGGTCAAGGGACGCAGAATGCTCATCCACCAGGGCCTACAGCTGGTGAACCTCATCTTCGGCCTCTTAGAGCCTATATATGTTCACTACTTTTCTCCACAAATAGACCACACCAAGGCCACAGTCATACTCCCAAATCCTTTCCGCCTTAAGATTTCAGACGAGCATATGAGGATGGTGGCCATCCACTCCCCCAGCACATAGTTTGCGTAGTTGCGAGCAGAGTATGTCCATCTCATCAAACCATAGTTCTTGGGTGGTTTCATTGATGAAGCACATGATCTGCTACCACGATAGGTGAACGAATATTTTTCTATCCTCTTCGCCTGAGGCCATCTCATCCCAGTGGGCACAAATGGCAGGATCATACGTGGGAAAATCCCTCAGGAACAATTTAGAAGGGTCCACTTATTGTATTTGATTTCGAATGGCATGACATGTGTTGTCCAACCGGTCCCCATCATCGGACCCCACCATGATAATCTCTGGTGCATCCTACATGAAAGTCTCACTAATGATCAGGAGCACCGTAGTTAGGTCGTTTTGGACCTCCACCTTAATGACCACCGACATTTCCCTAGGAAGGAGGCTGCTAGAAGCCCTAACCATTCTCGCCAAGCCTACCCATGCCATTTGATAAATTTTACACATATAAAAAACAGTAGGGACATGAGTGTTAGTTGGAATGGTCAGGTTATGGATGTGATGAAATTGGTAGAAGGGACTTACGTAGATCAAAATCTTGACTTCAATCTTGGTTTGAGGATGTCGGTACCCCGAAGTGTGACCCCCCATATATGGGCGGGAGGTCTGAATGCTCTGAGTGATCCACCTCGGGTGTCATGGCCCTGCTGGATGCAACAATAGATGTAGTGGCAGGCGTAGATCCTGAAGGTCCAACCTCTGCATCTATTGAGAGAAAAGAATGAGTTCTATATATAAGACTCTCTTGCATGGTTCAGTGGTTAGCACGATGTCCAGAATGACCTCAAATCATGTCTTGATGAAAGGGTTCTCAGTTTTTTTTACCATAAGGGACACTACGAACACTTCAAGATATGATCCTTCTCTAAAATTTTTCCCTCCTCCAATAGGCTCTCTCTACCGGCCTCATCTTCCTAGGAGGACTCATCTTATTATTCTAGTAGAGGGAATCACTCTCTTACATCAGCGGCCGACAACTGCGGGGGAATAGTGCTTTCAAGCAGCACCTTGACACAGTCTATCATTAGATGAGGGGAAACCTGGGAATGCATGATGTCTCCAGCTCTACCAGGTATAGCTCCACCTCTTCTTGGGGAAATGAAAATCTGGCCTGGATAGGGCCTATATGCGATAAATCTATTATGAGATGTTTCGTGTGCTGCCACATCACAGTTGGGATAAAGAATTGCCTGTTAATTTCCTAGATGTACCAAGCCTCTGGGAGGACATCATTCTCCTGCATGTAAATATGGCACAACCGCTTCCCTAGAGCCTATGGGGTATCCTACAGAATCCTCTCGGCAACCTCCCCTCTGGATGGATCTGTTCTTCTAGACCCACCGAGTCCGCTACCACTACTGGAACTATGGTTGTCACCTCACACTCAACTGGTGATGGCCTCACTGCCACGATATCCCAGCCACTATAGGATGTACATTCTTCCTTCCGGCCCTGACCCTGAGGTTGGGGAGGTTCACCATTTCCAACATGAATGGGTGGTTTCTTCATCATATTCCCTGCATAAGACTTCTCCCAGCTTATGGCATATTCCTTTATGAGACCAATGACAACAGTTGGCGGAGGATGTTCATTCTGCATCTTCTTGTCTTCCCTTGGGATTATGAGCCACATATGTCTCATCACACAAAGTTTTTCCTCATGGTGCACCTCCAAATAGACCTTCATGGACTATTGTGTCATGCACTATAATTTCCTTCCAAACCGGTGTGGGGTGTATGGCTCGCAGAGGGGCTCACGGTCCAACCTTGCCACCAAGACACTACCTCGAAAGGTCATGAGATATGCCTAGTGATCCTCGGTTCCCTGGCCAAGATCAGTGAATTCCCCCATCGATAAAGGAAACGAGAGAAAATTGAACTCTTCTGCCTTCCACACACGTTTCTATATAGACAATGTGGTCAACATGGCATGAAAGCATTCCATGGTGTTCAAAATCAATGGGAGAATGTTCGAGCCTAGATGAGAGATAGGGTTAGGGTATTTGTAAACTCCCCTAATATGTGTCGCTATCGACCCATAAAAAAGGTGGAATAGCCCACATAACATTTATATCATCTTCCCCTCACTGAAATTCCACACCATCTTATACAGCTTGGTGAGCATCGAGAATCCTAGGTTGACCCACCCTCCTGTCACAAACATGGACACCATGATAATTGTTCTTGGTCGTACTCCCATGATGTTATCCGTCACTGGCAGGATCCGACCACTGATAAGAGTAGTGATGAATGCCTCCAGCTTGACTATTGGATACTTTTCATTGCTTACTCTAATCCCCCAGGTCTTCCACTGGCTATCCTCAATGTGATGGCAGTACGATTTCTTCTTGCCCCATTGATCCCACTTCGGGAACGTCTGAGGACTCACTAGAAACTGTCTATCTACCGGGAAATTCAGGAACTACTTGATCCACCACAAAAAGTGGACATCTCTCACTTCTTCTTTTTACACTCCTAGATGGAGCTCCATCAATACCATTTCCAACCGTAGAATCTTCTCTGGATCCTCTCATGCGCTCATGACAGGGAGGAATTCATCGTACATAGCCCCCAGTATCGGGACCCACGAAATCTAGTGGACATACCAAAAGCTAATACCAACCTACCCCTAGTGTAAGTGGGAGGTATTGGTCCTCAAAGATCACCTGCTCAACAACACCATCATTAGTAGTTTCATTTTATAGATGTGGATGTGGGAAGCCCATGCCGCATCATACAATCACACTCTCCTCAGCTCGGCCCCAAATTCCTCACACATGGCACCAACATAGTAGGCCCAGGCCCAATCATCTATGATGTTGTCAGCCTAGCGCAGGTCCCATTCCTCGGACCACCCCATCCTTGGGTTCCTTAATGTTGCATTAAATATTTTGTGGTATAGAGTATGACACTTCTCCCGCTACAATGACTTCATGTTGACGTTATTTAGGCTGTTATATAGGCAGTCCACAACGATGGGTGTGACTTCATCCCTGGCATGGCCTTCAGCTGCCCTGAACCATTGGTTCTGGCATGACATACTCCTGGACTAGTAATCCGGTTCATTCCTACATGATTCAGGGATAAAGATGTCATCCCTCATCCCAAATCCATACAAAGGAAACCCCTTTCAAGGTGGTTAATTCTTCTAGATCTCCAAATGCATCGCCATCAATGAATCATCGTCAGAGTGGCTCCAGATTAACTCCCCTAGACCCAGAGTTTTCACCATCTCATCCCTCTAGGTGGAATTTTTTAGAACCCCCTCGGTAGCTTCTCGAGGAGCCATTATGTTTTAGAACATGGATGAATTTTGGGGTGCATCGCGAAGCTCATTTTTAGAGAGTGTTCGTGATTCCTATTTATGAAGCCTGTTCTTGGAGTCCTTCATACGCCTTCAAGCACAAGATCATTAAGTGTTGTTGCGGAGTCAAAAACTCGATGTTCCCCAGGATGAAAATACCTGACTCATGGAGACAAATCACAGAGTATGTGGAGCTTCGTGAATCAATAGAGAGAAAAATCAATTTCATGGAGACATGAAAGGACCAAATATATGTCAGATCGACTATTTATAGGCGACGAACTTCAGAGCATTGTGACACCTCCATTTCCCCCGGATCTTCATGTCACGCTTGGACTACGCGTCACCTATCCAACTTGCGAGCCCTCATCAAGATACAATTTCGTGAACGATTGAGGATTTTTTTGATTTTCCCTCAGACATAGAACATAGATTTCTTTGTCACTCCAAGTCAGAGGGGGAATTTTTTTTCCACAAAATGGGAGAATAATACAAAGAAATAGAAACCCTAAAAGGGTTACCTTGCGAACATCATTCGTGGATCCCCAATCACACTACACCTACATTGAAGAAAGAAGGCGGTGACGCTCCGTGAACAGATTTGATGTTGCACCGTGATGTAAGGAGGCTGTGACGTTGTGCGAATGGATTTCCATTTGCGAGGCCGTCGCGAAGCACGGAGGTAGTAATGCTCTGTGAATGGATTTCAAGTTCGTGAGGGCACTATGAAGCACATAGGCAGTGAAGCTCTGCGAATGGATTTTACCTTCATAAGGCTGGAATGGTGCATCGAGGTTGTGATGCTTCATGAACACATTTGATGTTCGCAAGTCCACTGAAGATCGAACAAATCCCTCTTTGTGCCAAGAGAGCGCAACATTGAGGCACCTCTCCCCTATAAATACGGGACTCCCCCCAAGTCCCATTGTGGATCATCTGACCTTTCAACTTCCTAGATCTCGAATCACTAAGTGCCTTATGATATTCAAACCAAGAGTTGTTTGAGGTATTTCAGCTCTATGAATTTCCCTCCCTTTGCCTTGTTTTGACACCCTATTTGAAGAGGGATGCCTTTTGCAGAGCCTGAGGACTTCCATGAAAGAATGGGTTCCGCAACGGGCCTAGGTTGTTTCATAGCATTTATGCTTTGTGTAACACCCTTCATGTACATGTGAACAACATGCTAAGGTGGGGTCACTATACTTCACGAAGCACATTATTCATGATACCTTTATTTGTGAGCCACCCAACATTGGAAAGAACACCCCTTCCCAAGTACCCTCTGCTACGTAGAGCCGTAGAGCTTCACAAGGCTCCTACTTATGAACCCCTCATCTTTGAAATTCCTTTTCCCTTGAGACCCTCCTGGTATGCATGATATAATTTCAAGGTACTCTAGATGATATTACATGTGGCAATGCTTACCTCATGCTTCTTCTCATAGTCATCATAATGGCCAATGCTGCTTCGCATAGCCACGCTAACATAGACCCGACAAGGGTTCGCTCCATAACACCCCCTAGACATGGAGTTCCATGCCCCTGTATTCACTAAGGTTCATAGGGTACCGGTTATGTATGTCCTAGGGGAGTAGAGAATTGTAACCTCGTACGAGCTGACAGACGATAAACTACCTAGCACAATCATCCTCGGCACGTTGCATTAAATTGTGACCTCAACCGATGCCTCGCATGCAGGGTGCCCCCACCTTGGACATTCTGTACACCCACATGCCTCCACGCCGATGAGATATTCCCTCACAGGGGGGTGATATCCTCCTTATAAGAGTGGAGTTTTTCCAGAAGGAAAGTCCTACCATCCTGTTGTAATCCACAAGATTTTCCTTCCATAGGCAACATCAATGCTCCTCCTTTATTCTTTGATCCCAAGGGCAAGGGGTAGGGGAAAATGGACATTAGATCCCTCCTTTCATTTGTACGAAGTCCCTCTGCCACTAGGCCCTGTCTCCATCAGGAATCCATCCTGGAGTAAGTCCCAACCACATTGGGATGCTAACCACACATGAGCCCCACTTCACTTCCCACAGATGCAACATTTGCGACATGATTGTAAGGACTCTGCAGCCTCTTGTTTCTCATATAGAGCATAAATAACGTGGGCTATGACTAAGAATCGACCATGAAATCCAACACCTCAGGTTGCCTAAGATCATAATCCTTAGATGCCCCTTCTTATTCTGAACTATGAGGACGTTGATCACTGCTATGGAAAGGTACATAAGAATCCTTGATGAGGTTCAATCCCCCCACTCATCGGTCGCTCCGACCCCCGTCACATCGTTTAACCTACACCTTGGGTAGCCTAGAGCATATTCCTCACAACCAACATGAAATATGAGGTCTTTGATCGTTGGAATGGCATGTAATGTGGGAAGCCTCCATGAGGTTCAAGCCCACCTTCAATTGGTTGTCCCATCCCCTTTCACATTAGGTCACCAATATCATTGTCCGCCTCAGTGATTAATCCCCAAATGACCCAATGAACTACGAGGTCTTTGATACATTTCAAGGATAGGAACTTAGGATGCCTATCATGGGTTCAAGTCCAACGTTTGGTCACTCAGACCATCCTTCAGGTCGGTTCGCCCCCGTCCCACCTAACATTAATCTGAGGACCCCTAATCGAGATAAGATGTTGTTTCCCCAGTCAGCGGTAAGTCGTTGCACACAAATCCTTCCCTGAACTATGTGGTCTTTGATCTTTGCTGACACAAGGTACGTAAGAAACCTCCATGAGGTTCAAAACCACCATCCACCTGGAACCCATGTCCTTATTCCCATTGGTTCACCAACCCTTCTGAACTACATGGACATTGATCCTTTCCAATGTAGCGTACGTTGGTAGCCTCCCTAAGGCTGAAGCCCAAAAACCAATGGTACCAGCCACTTTAATACAGTCCTCCCCCACCCTGCATGTCGTTAAACTGTATAAATCATTTGATTCCCTATTTTGCAGCAAGCCATTGACACTCTATTCAGTGGAATGTCGATGTGATCCTATTCAACGGTTAGCTTTTGTGTTCCTATTTAGTGGTAGGTCATTGTGATCCTATTTTGTGGTTAGCAATAGACATGCATATCTTGCGGTAAGAATTTATGACCACATCTAGCGAAAAGTAGTTGAAATCCCCTATTTGTTGTAAGCCGTCATCAGATGAACTACATGTAAATTGATTCCCTTACATGATAATACATATGAATCCTCTTCAAGAATCATGCACAAAATCATCATCATCCTCAGGTCGATTCCCTCCCATTTTCTATCCACTTCATTTGCCCGCGATATCATCTATCCAGATTCTTACCCTGGCTACCACAACCCGGTGGGATCATGCCACCCCATACAACATTCCCCTAAATAGTTTTCAGGATTTCGACCACGTGTTGTCCCTAAAATCAGTGTTCCCTTCAGGGGTTGCACCCAACTGATCCAATATTGGTAGTGTTTTGATCTATCAGATCCATCTCTATGGATTGTTAAACATCTGATATACCCTATTATAAACATGGGAAGATGAGGAAAACATCATATATATTCCAATGGAATATAATCCCCCTCATTCTGCGTGGGATGCCTTTGCCATCCGCGCCCTTGAGAAGCCCTATAATAAGGGATAGAAGACAGACATGCCAGTGTCCCAATGACCAGACACGATGGTGATGCCCTACCTGAATACTACCCAGACCAAAGGTTGCTACCCTAACCGGACCCCTTGGAATGTTCTGACAGATGCAGTGCAATTAACTGGTGTCCATGAATATATGGCGCTAGTATGAGTTTCACGAATTATGTATTAAATCAATAAGGAAGACCCAAACTTGGTGACGAGTTCCAAGGAGGAATCCATGGAAGGAAGAACAGACATCCCATCATCATGTTTTGATCAAGGATCATGCTTTCCCTAATAAGGAATAGATGTCACCCCCTTTGGAATGTGGGAATTTAAGGCCACAAATTGCGTTGCCATCCACCCAAAAGAGATGGACGTGCATGACTTGGTGAAATCATGGAAAACAGTAGTGAATTACAGATGCTTTGGGGCTCATTTTTGGATGACACTGGATTTTCTACCTCAATAAATAGAAAGGTATGCAGACCATTCATGTTTGAGAGAACATTATTTTGGATTGTGTGTTTTTTGGGCTATATCTTGTAGGATCACCAACCCTAAGTGGAGTTTCAGAATCTCAATTGTCACCACTCTGCTAGTAGTGTGGCACCATTTGTGTCCATGTTTGGTAAACCATGTAGTTTAACCTTTTATGAGTTAGAGGAAATGGGATAAAACACTTGTGGTCAATGATTTGAGGATATAAATGGTTTCAGAGGGTGTAGATAACTCATATGAAGATGAGGACAGCCACAAAACATCATGATTCCCTTGTAGACTGATAATATTTTCCTTTTGAGTGTGATTAGTAGAATATAATTTCCAATTGATATCACATCATTGATGATTATAAGGATTTTTCTAGGATGTTAGGATATCATTGGTGTTTGATGGTACTTTTTTACATTGATTTTTTTTGTTATCAAGATGATTTTCCTCATGACCCTATGACTATAGTAAGACTAGGTTCTGTGTGTTTTGAATTCATAACTGTTGATGAGACCTATATATAACTTGTTTCATGATATCATTATGTATGTGAATTGTGTTTAGTGTGGAGATAAATTTTCATGGTGCGTAGTGGAATTTTATAACTAACAACAGGGCACCCTTCATGGAAATTTTTTCACCTCAATATTGTTTTCACAGTATGGGAATATTCATGATATCTCATGGTAGTGGGAAACCTAGTTGAGAGATCAATATACTAATATATAATTTTTTTATTTTTTTAGGACAAAAATCATTGAATTTTTTGAGATATTAAGAGAAATATTTTTTACTTGAAATACCTATATATATTTCTTTGAATATTTCCTTAGTCAGGTGTAGAATAATTATGTGTGGTATACTAGGGACCATATATATTTTGTGATGTGGTATTAAAATTACCGAATATGTTATATCACAGATGAAAAATATTTCATAAATAATTGAATAACTCCCAAATAGAGTAAGTGATATAATATCTATTTCCACTATTAAATCTATAATGTGTGGAATGTAAATTTTTTAACAAAATGTTGTTCAGTTTCTCCCATTTGATGCATGGTGATCATTAGGAGACATGATAACAAATTAAATAAACCATTTCAATTAATTATTTATAGATGGATAACATATCCATCCCCTTAAATTGGATTCCAATTAATATAAGGATGAAGGGTGTTTCTCCAATGGATGGAAGTCGAAATGAGGGAGAGAGAAGGCACCTATGGGCCTTTTCCATGATGGGGATTGAGATTAGATCATGGTGTAGTGGCTTCTACACGTGGATCAGGACCCGAAGCTATAGTAATTCACTAAGAGGTATTAGAATTTATGATTTATGTTTTATTATTCCCATATATGAATTTTCTAAGTGTTTTAATCCCCATTTATGCCTGTTAAATATCCCTTGATGGTTGATATATGTGTAATTGTGGAAAAATGGGGTTCTAAGTGGTCATATGGATTTCCTATTCGAAAATCCAAATCACACAACATGTAATATGGAATCACACACCGTGCCATCCTACCATTGGGGAAATAATATGTTTTGGGAACTAAAAATTGTTTTATGGTAATATAAACTATTATGTAGGACCTGTCCATGTGGATGAGTACACGTTCAAGCATGCCATGTTAATGGGGCTTGACCATGTAACAGTACACTTCTAGACCACAGGTTCACACATGCATAACCATGTACTCAAAAATTTTCAAGACACCAAGACATGAATATACAGATAGGCACAAGATGATGTATAGATCCATAGGATAGGAAACATTGATAGATGACTTGATATAGAGGGAAAGTTTTTATCTCCGTGTACACAATGATTTTTTGACATAGAAACCATTCCTTTACACTCGGAGGACATTCCCATTGGTCTAGGTGAGGTCACATTCTATTTTACCTCTTATACATTACATGTACAATCCTTTTTCACATTAAGTAAAATGATGTGACACAACTAGTGTTCAGAATCATGATACATGATGTGTACCCTACGTGTACATATCGTTAACTACCATCAGAGCAATCATATTTACATAACTCCTTCACTAGGAATCTGAATGGGGACCACGAGTAGGCAATCATGAGTCTGATTACATGTGGAACATGAATTCCCTCTTCATTGGTCCTAAAAAATATTATGTGAGGTTATTTTTTCATGAATTGTCTTTTATCAATGTTTAGACCAATTTCAGTTATTTTTTATCCGTTAGTAAAACCTAATAAGGGTACAAAATGCCATTACATATTAGGAAAAGGATTATGATCCCAAAGAGGGAATTGTTTAGGTAGAGTATTTTCATATCAATCCAAGAGTCCTATTGTGGTCTCCTTTATCATATCATCATTCATAGGTAGGGTATGAGGAATATTAATTTAAAAATTATAAAAATATGTGATCACATACTAAGAAGTTTAATATAGATTTGGTTTTTGGTTTCCCATATAGATCCTAGAAATTGACCCCTATCGGTTTCCCTAGATCTTCAGAGTTAAATTTTGGATTCCTGGTGTCCCCTAGTGGTCTTGCTTGTGGTACCCTATAAGTGTACCATAATATATCATGTTCTAGAATGTAATTCTTTATGGATATCCTGACGAGACTGTCTCTTTTTTTAGAACCATCATTGATTTCATGTCTCTTGTAGTCAGTTCTCCCATAAGAGAATTACCTTAAAGCCTCTTAAATAATATTATGGGTGGTAGTGTCATTGAGACCACATTGATACATTGAGTATAATATGATTATATATGGTTTATTTTGTTGTTATGAATCTTATATTGATATATATACCTTGTTGATGATGATTTGAATCATTATTTTTATTTGGGATTATGATATAGATATTTCTTTTTCTCTATCAATGAATTTTATGTACCCAATTTATCATGGTGTGATATGATTATTTCTATTTGTACTATTTTTTTTACTAAGGTTTCCAAATGGATATATAAGTACTCTCCTATACATGAGATCATCCCATAAAGGTCTTTTATTATGTCTTGGATAGGTCTTTTGAAGGAGTCCTAGGAGGACATGGAAAAGATAGAGCATATAGGGATTAAATAGACCACAGTTCAATCGAGGTCTTCTATTTGATAAAAAATCACCCATACATAACTTTTTGGAAACTTTTATCTATTTTTGTGGGATTTTATTTGTCTGATTATGCCTTTAATTACTTTTTCTATACTCTTTTTATGGGATTTGAATGTATGCATGCATTTGGTATTAGTTAAAAATTACCCTTTATCCAGGATTTGTTGTTTGATTATGTATAATGTGAAAAGGTCACTTTTTCTAAGGAACTTGTGTAATATTCCATCTTGGGACTAGAATCCAACCAATGTACTATTATAGGAAGGATTGGGGCCTCATTCTTAACTAATCACAAGCCCGGTGGGCCCTGGTGGGTCAGGTCATTACGGGCATAAGGGACACAACCCTTCAATATTTGTTTCCGCAAAAAATATTAACAAAAACATAATTAATGTCCCAAATATATAGAAAATACTAAACTAATTTTTTTGTTTCAATCATATACCTTCTCCTAAAACCAATAGTTTGAATAGATTTTCACCCACTTTATAAACATGGTGTTATTCAATAATAACAACAAATATTACATAATTTACCATAAAACAATAACTCTATAAACAATGTATAATAATTTGGAAGACTTTTTGTCAAATCCATGACTTATATAATATGTATATTTTAATTTAATTTCAATTATTTCATTATTGTGGGGGGTTTCCAATACATTTTTTTGGGAACGTGTGAGATTTCATGATTTGGGAAAACCTTGAGCCCATTTCATGATTTAATAACCAATATATTTTCTTTTATTAATATTTAATTTATCATAATTTTTCCCCTATTACACATCCAACATGGCCTACCCTAACTTATTTACACCACCATATCAATTTGGACCCTCTAGAAATCAACAATCATTGTGGATTTTGGATTTTATTTAATTAATTTGGACATCCAATAAGGTCATTTCCATATTAATATAAAATTTGTCTATTTAATATCATATTCCATTTTTTCTCTTGTTCTATGAATCATCATCCTATCAAACCAACATTCCTAGGAGCGACCCCATAAACATGTCTCCCCCTTTAGTGTATATTACAATCATATATTTGGGAAAAACATCACAAGTGTTCTCTAATCATCTAGATTTGAAGAGGAAATTTGTTTCCACCATAAACCCTTCATTTTTTATCTTCTTCCCCCATTACAGTTCCTTCATGACCTCCTCATCCTTATTCTATCCTCATTTTCACTTTTTTTTTATTTTTAAATTCTTCTACCAGTGAATATGGGGTGTTTTATTCAAGAAATCCTACAGAAGTGGGTTTCCTCTATTGTTCCTCCCATTTTTTATGTTTTATTCCACTTTTAATTAGATTATGACATATCTAGAGCCTAGGGATGATACCTATGAATTTTTGTGTAATTTTTTGTATTTTCTCTTTATTAGGGGTTTATTTCACTTCTATGTGGTACGAAAGTGATGCCATTGGAGTTTCACATAATGGTTTGGAGTTTCTTGAACAAATAAAAGGTGATTCCATGTCTATTCAATAATAGATGAGTATGTTTTTCATGATTTATATTTTTATCATGATTATCACCCATTTTTTTGGTGCAAAATTTTTATTTGGTCATATTTGTTATGCAGTTGGTTTTTTAGTGGTGTTTTTGTGCATGAATGAACATTTTTTTATTTTATTTCATGTTGGGTTCATTGGAGTCATATTTGGATTTTTATAATAGTTTAAATAAATGTTTTTATGACTGTGAATTTTGGTTTAATGTGATATTGGTGTTCTTTTTGTGTTCAAATATGTTTTTATAAATATTTTTGGTGCAAAACATGCTTACAATCCTTGGAATTTTTTGTGATGTTTTTAAATTGTTACTTTATTTTTGTAAGATATGAAACTATGTTGTGAAACTATTTTTCTAGGAGTGTACATTCTAAATGGTATATTTTAATGTGAAATATCTGTTATGTGATGTGTACTATCTTTAAATGGTTTTGTAAATTTACTTAAAAGGTTTTTTGAACTATGAAAGAGAGGGGAAACTAGTTGGGGGATGTTTTAGTGTGATTATGATATCCAGAATGACATTGAATAAAAAATGGTATCATTTGACATGTGTGTGGAATTTTTTTTTTGTGTGTGACTTAGGAGTGGTTTTTTCTTCTGAAAATTGTATTTCATGTCTTGTGGAAATTGTTTGATCACAAGAGTGATAACTCAGGTATCATGGTGGGTGGATTTTAACTAGTATGCTTGTGATCCCATGAGGGTTGGACCTTATTTCACATTGAATGTATGAAGATGAAGAAAGTAAGAATATATGACAATTATTTCATTAGGGGACCACTCAGATATGGGTATAATCCCTACTAGTGGATCTTGTGTACGAGACTGGATATTTTTATGGTTACTTTAACAATGTACGAGTTACCTGGGACCCATAACGGGCTAGTTCATATGGTTGTATTCCCATTTCTTGTGTTCATTAAATATTTTATAAGAACTATTATAATACGGTATGTTTGGTTGGAGAAATTCTGTAGCATTTTCATTGTTTTTAAAAGGGATTATTTCTTTTAATGTGGCCCACTTGAAAACTGTTTTTGTTTAATGTTTCTTATTATAATGATTTTTACTATCATTTCTTGTTGAAAAAACATTCAATATTTTTGACATATAATGATTATTACATTGGATATTTTGTGGGGGATTCCAACTAGGCTTCTATACAAACCCTAAATACAAAATTTTTTGTATGTATACTTGGTTATCATTATCGAAGGATGTGTAATTCTTTTAGTGCTGGTGGTCTTAGTTTAGAGCATCCTTAGTGTTATAGTCTTTGGGAGATTGCTTGTGGAGGATTATCCTCGTCATGAGGTGGTTCATGGGAAATCATTTTGGTTATTTTCATTTGTAATGGACCTTAATCGTTATTTTAAATTATGTAACTCAATTCTGAAATTTAGAAAAAGATAAATTTTTATGAAAAATATAGATTTGTTTTATTGGATTGTATTGTTGTTTTATGATTATAAACTCATGTAAATAATTCAAAAATTTCATTTTATGATACCTAAGCACTTGTTCCAAACCACAGGAATCCAGAACACCCCTCAGGTTATTCCACGGACTGCAGCGGGTTTCATATTTCAAGGCGACCTGATCTGGTTTATGATAAAATGTTATTAGAGGGTCATGTTCACTCTCATGGGTCATGTTATTTGGGGAAGAGTTGGGATAGTCTTTATAAAGGGTTTTCAAGACATGAAATTCTTATTACGAGTAAAGTGACTAGACTACACACCTTGTAATGGGATTCAAGTCACCGGTGGGCATCAGGTTTAATCTACGTCCATTTGATTTCATGGGTCATCGATGATTGGGAAAATAGAATGAGAGTTGGGTCAATGGTCTCAATGAGCTCGCAACCCATGGAAATCCAATTGGAGCCGAGGATATTGTCCTAGAATAGTCCCTATGATGGTAATTTTATTGGTTTATGGTAGACAACCATATGTCCCAATCACCCTATATAACTAGTTTCCTTTCCTATTGTCTTGTCTCCTTTTGTTTTGGAACCATGGATTCTTGGTCTTAAAATTATAATTAAGACTTGATTTAAAAATAGTGAACATTTATGAACTTGTTTATCCATAAAATCCAAAGTGGTTGAGTTATATAAAGAAATAAATGAATTTCCTGAACTATATTGAATTTGTAAATTGTGTGTTTACAACACTTTTAAATGAAAGAATTTGGTAGGGTGGGTTTTGATAATCTATTCAAAAAAAAATTTCTTAATTAATAGAAAGATTTTTGAGATGAATAAATTATTTTGGGTATTTATGTTTGGGGTTTTAAGATAAATTTTAATTTGGTAATTATTAAGCATTTGAAATGTTTTATGAATCATTGTAATATTGTTTAAATAAAAATATAAGGCTATTTAAATGGATGATTTATGATGAAAGGGAGTTTTTATCATAAAACTAGTAGTATTTTGAAATTTGATAAAATTTTTTGTAATTAATGTATGTATTCAATTGTGATTTTTTATTTGAATTATTTGGGATTTCTGAAATGTTTTGTGACATGTAAATTGGGTTTTTATTCTATGGATAACGGGTTTGAGAAAATGGGATGTGATGGTTGAATGTTTTTGTTTCGAAAAGTGGATGGAAATTTTTTATTCCATTGGTATTTCTATGAGGGACCACATGCATGGGGTTATTTGGGATGACGAATTGTTTATTTCACTAATGGATGAGTGACAGTATGGATATTAAGAGGGTGACATGTGTGTAATGGGATCATTCATGTGTGAGGCTCATAAGATACCATTGGTGGGCATGCTATCCACTAACCCATTTATTTTCAATGAATTGACTTATTTTAATGGAAATATTTGTGTCTTGATGACAAATTTGGGTGGAATATCTTAAGTGTTTTTTTGAAATGTTTTTGTTTTGGTATATTTTGATTTCAATTAACCCTCTATTTTTAATGTTGTTTTTGGTTTTTGGTTGGTCAGTATTTTGGGATGAAGGGCTAGTTAGCGGTCAGATATGAGAAATGTTTGGGAGTCACTTCTGGTGGCTCACCTCATGTGTTCGGTTCTGACTAGTGATATTTTATTTCCCAATTAACCTACATGGTTACGTCCTTCAGTTCCTTTGTTGGATTGGGTATGCCTCCATAATTATTTAATGCATGGATAAAGAGCATCCCATATGATTTTCCATTAGAAAGTCCTCCATTTGAACAAACAAGGAGTTCTTTTCTCGATCTTTGGAGGTTGAGTCCACACCAATTGCTTTCTTGGTTTTGTGGATCTTAATATAGTAGTAGAGTGTTTGTGGAAGGATGAAAGAAACATAGTTCCTTATGTTACCTGAGTCACCAATGGTGGAAGGGGTCTAGGGTTTTTATTGTATATTGTTTCCAAAGAGGAACTCTAGGCTTTTCATTAGTTTCTTTGAAATGAGGGTTCATGTTAAACCATCAGTGTGGTGAATATGGAAAAGAGAGGATGATATGACCATTTTAATGAAATATTGTGTTTTTTAGAAGTCATCATAAGGTACAAATCCATATAATTTTTCAATCTATTACTAGAGACATGTTTCGTGACACCATTCGATGACATGTGTTCATTTTACTGCAAAAGTGAAGGTTGTGCAGTCTTCTGAGAGTCACTATTTTATTAAAAGTGATCCTCCCATCATAAAATCTTTAAATCCTATTTTTAGTGGAAGGTGTTTGCATATGTCCTTTACTCTTTCTATGATTCTTCCGATGAAACAAGGGCTGACGTGTGTGAATATTATAATCTCTTGTTTCAAAATTTTTTAGGTTATGGTAAAATTAGTTTGGAGTGTGTTGTGTCACAATGAACCCATCTGGGATCACAGTCTATTTGTTTGTGGCATAAAAAAAATAATTTATATTCTGGGGTTTCCTATGTCCTGACTATAGGGATGAAGATGATTCGATAATATTATCTCTAGCCATAGGTCTATATGTGTCCCTATAATTTAGTAATTAATATCCCAGGGTCATTAAATTTTTTTTGTCTAATTACCGCCCATGGAATGAATGATGGGAACCATATAATCCTCTATTATTTTCATCTTTCTCTAGTTTTTCTCATTTGGTGGAAAGAGGAATGAGAATATCCTTCCCACGTCATCTTATAAGTTTATGATTTCCCCATTTTGATTCCATTTCCTTATATTAAAATGCTTGAAAATTGGGCTAAGAAGATGGTAGTTCTTGGTTTTCACACAAAAAGTAGTAATCATGTGCCAACCTAGGAAATAGTATGACAATAGATTGTAGTTATCACACCGTCTCTATATCTCTAATATCTTTGGCCTATGTAAACATGAAATGTTTCCCCTTTGGATATAATTCACTGCATGGTTAGCCCACAGTTTCCCAAATTGTGCAGACTAATCATGCGGTCATGCCAACTAATTAAATTTTTTGGACTTTTTGTGTCATCCCATGGAATTCTATTATGAGTATTGCTTCGTATGTTGTGGATACCCAATATGAGCTTTCTGTATGATATTCTTGGAAACGTCACATTATTGTATATCCCCTAGGTCTTGGAGTCCTGTTCGGGCCTCCCCCATTAGTGTCCTGATTATATCTCATGAAAATTTGAGTTTCCCCTTTTGGTGGGGAGTCTATTGGTGTGTCCCTATATCAGTATGTTTTTTTGGTCTGTATTATTGTTTTGAATATAGGTAGTCTAATTTGTAATAATATAAAAACCAACTACCTCCTTGATTGAACATTGGGATTGGATTTTTTCCAACCATTTTTTATTTATGACTGTGGTGACCTCATTGGTTTTCATTATTCATTCTATGAATTTTTCTTGAGTATTTTTTGGAAATTTTATGAAGTTTTATGTTTTGGTATGCAGTTTAAATATACATGATAGTTTAAGGAAGAAGTGTATGTTTTTTTCGGAGGTTGTTTTTTCATTGATTGTTCAATTGGATGTGTTTTGGCCTTTTGAGGGTGGTCAAAACTTGGCAATGAAGTCAATTTGGGCCTTTAGGTTTCGTGTGATTTTTTATTTTGTCCATGTTGTCACATTCCGAGAGAGGATTTTTCTATAGTGTGGACAATTTTCACATCCATTAAATACATTAATGTAAATTTTTCATTTAACTTCCATTCATTCATTGTTGACAGAGTATCCGATATATTTTTGGAGGAAATGGTGTGTTTTCATGATTTGGGAAAAAATGTGTGCCAATTTCCTAATTTAAAAAACAATATTCTATCTTTTATAACTAATAAATTGTTCAAAAAATATCACCCATTACACTACCAATATGTTCTCATGTTACCTATTAAAACCACCATATCAATCTGGAACCTCTTAGAATCCATAATAATGAAGGATTTGGGTTTTTATTTAAGAAATTTGGCTAGCTAGTTTGATCATTTCCATTTTGAAAAAAAATATATAATATATTATTCAATTTTTACTATTATTATTTATTCCACATTAAAATTGAATCCAACATCACTAGGCGAGCCTCGATCAATGTGTATCCATCTTTGGAGGTCATTTACATCGTGAATTAAGAAAAAAACATCTCAAGTATTCTCAAATCATCTAAATTTAAAGTGGTTATGTTTTCATAATAAATACTTCAATTTTCAATATTTTCCCCCATTATAGTTCTTTTATTACCGCTTACGCCTTATTTGAACTTCACATTCATTTTTTATTTGCAAATTCAGATACTGGTGTATTTGGGGCGTTTTATTCATGATATCTCAAGTAAGTGTGTTTCCTCTCTTGTCACTCCCATTTTCATAGTGTTTTTACCACTTCTAGTGAGTTTATATAATGTACAAAGTCTATGGTTCATTCCTAGGTTTTGATTTTGTGTCATTTTTGTGAAATCTTGTGGACTAGTGCTTTATTTCACTTCATTGTGGTGCATAGTGGTGTGAATGCAGTTTCGCACAATAGTTTCGTGTTTTTGGAAAAAATGATAGGTGATTCCATCTTTCAACATTATTGTATGAGATAGTTTTTATTTATTTATATTTTTATCATGATTCCATTCCAATTTGTTTGGTGATGAAAATATATTTGGTATCATTTTTTATGAGGATGGTTTTTAAGCATAATTTTTTTGAAAAAATAAAAACTTTCTGAGTGTATTCAATGTTTTGTTCATTGGGGCTATTTTAAGATTTATGGAATAATTTTATTAAATTATGTAATGGAATCAAATTCATCATTAATGTGATATTGGTATTAATTTGATCTTTAGTTTGGTTTTTAGTATGATTTCATGTTCAAATCAAGGATACAGTCCCTGACATTGTTTTTTGGAGGGTTTAAATATTTTATTCATTTATATAAGAGGTTCAAATATGTTGTCAACTATTTTTTGTAGGAGTGTAATATTGAAGTGGCATATTTTAATGTGAAATGGATATTATGTTATGTGTACTAACATGGAATGTTTTTGGAAATTGATTAAAGTATTTTTTGAAGATTGAAAGAGAGGCGAAACTTGTTGTCGACTGTTTTAGTGTGAGTACAATTTGATAATCAATTTGGATTAAAATGGGGATCATGTGACATTTGTGTTGTAAGTTTGGTATTTTTTGACTTTGAAGTGGTATTTTCTTGTGTAAATTTTATTTCATGGGTTGTGTAACTTTTATGAACACATTAGTGAAAAGTCTTGTATCTAGGTGGGTGGATGTGTACTTGAATTCTAGTGACCCTGTGGGGTTTGGCACCTATTTCATTTAGCACATTTGATGATGAAAACACTAACTAAAATATGATTATTATGATGATTATGGGGGACCACTACGTGTTTGGTATGATACCTACTAGTGTATTGTGTCCACAAGAACATAAAATGGTATGGTTACAATCACTGTGTAAGAGGTACCTGGGACCCGCATCGATCTAGTTCATATGGTTGTTTTCCCATTAATCATGATCATTAGATATTTTATACATACCCTCATCATACGGTATGTTTGGATGGATAATTTCACTAGAATACTTATTCAATTTAATATTTTTTATTTCATTTAAAATATCCCTCTTGAAAACCAATTTTAATTAACGCTTCATCATCAAAATATTTTTACTAGTATTTCTTGTTTGAAAAACATACAACATTGTTGTATTGTAATTATTATCACATGGAAGCTATTTTGGTGTCATATTTCTAGTCTTTTCCTCACACCCTACATAGATATTTTGTTGTATGTAGACTCGGTTATCTTTTTCACAGGTTGGATAAATCCTTTAGTGCCAGTAGTAAGGGTTTCTAGCATCCTTTAGGATATGGTGTTTTGGAGATGGCCTGTGGGAATTTCCCCTTATCGTAAGGTGGTTCTTAGGAAACCATTTTTTGATTTTCCTTTTTAATAGTCTTTAAATTTTTTAAAAAATTGTGTTACTCGATTATTAATTATTATAGAAGATATTTTTTTTGAAAAATAATGTTTTTAATTGGATTATCTTGTTTTTTTTTGTATATAAAATACAGTAAATCAATCCAAAATTTAATTATTTGATACATGGGTACTTGTTCCAGCACATGGGTAATTGGAACGCCCATTGTGTCTTTCCATGGACACGATCGTGTGCCTATTATCAAGGTTACTAGATGTGTTTTGTTTCAATTTTACCTTAATAATCCCATTATTATCACTCCATAATGTCTCAAACACAAATAGAATTTAATGAATTCATACCATAATTTCCAATATTTTTGTATTCAAGAGGGCCTCCCCATCATTCTTTTTCAACAACCCATTAATGTCACCCAACATCAATAAAAGGTGTATTTTACCCATTTGTTCTATAGAAAATGTATTTCTACTCCTTAATAAAAGACTAATTTAATATCACAAAAAAGGATTTCATATAAAAAATATTCACCTTTTACCAAATATGTTTCCCCATGTGGTTCTCAATATTCCAAAACATATAAGTACCATCACCCACCATAAAAAATGAAAGTCACAATGGAGAAGTAAATATAATTGAATAATCTATTACTGATATGATCCCCTATAATGGATACATAAACTACATAGATCTGTCAGCCCTTAGAGATTGTAAAAAAGAATTGTATTATAAATTATGATTGAGAAAACATTCCTAACCACACCACATGTTAGTCTTCCTAGAACAAAATATCCCACCAATACATGACTATTCCTCATAGAATATAATATAAAATCTTAAACCAACTCTTATGGTGTGTTATAATATGATAATACACGGTCCATATAGATTCAATCCGGTACTCAATAACTTAGGGTAAACCCTAAATCATAATGAGTGGTGGATGACATGGTCGGAACTGAGAACTATTTTCTTACATGATTAGTATAGTTCATGGTGCCCAATATCCAAAATACTATAACACATAATGTATGATCTATGTAATATGATGATCACATGTGTCATTAGTGAAACTAGATATTTTAGCTCAAATTTGGTCGGGCATGACTCCCAAATCTATAAGATACATAAAAATGGATGCAGTAGTTCTATATCTCAATAACGCAAATAACCCAAATTAGATCACAATTTCAACAATTGTCTAGATCTAATAGAATATGATAATTAATCATAGTAACATTAAACTCTACACTAAACAAACACCCTTTGATTCATGGGCCTCATCAATATATACCAAAATCTATCAAAACCTATCCACTCTTGACCCATGTGAAAATCCCATACTAGATAACATAACTATCATTGTATATCAATAATAGTATTCATAAATCAATTATTTGTTTGATTTATTTACTATATCATTTTATTTATGAAGCAAAAATATAATTTTTTGAAAAATTAAATTAGAAAAACCTAGGATCAAATTAAAATATCTGCTTATAATATTAACGAAAATATTAATAGGAATGTCTTGTGAATCATACAAGCCAAGATTGGTTCATGAAAACACTCACACTCATCCCCTTGAGTGATGATTAAAAATAATAAATCATAAATACATATAATAATGATTTTTATAACATTAAATAATTATATTATAAACTCATGAAAATAAGACCAATATACTTATTGTTTGAAAAATGGACATCCCTTAAACATGGATTCTCTACCGTGAGAAACAATATCTAAACCCCATTCCAAAAATTACATATGTCATATCTACCACATAAAAAATATAATGACAAAAAAATAATATGTCTTTCATTTTACTTTTATATTTTTAGTTATGGTTCACCTATATTATGGCCTAACATGGTCACCATACACCTCAATCGTTATTCCATATATGGAATATTTTTATTACTATAATTGAGGTTTGACATACAAAATGTTGGGGAAACTAAATCCTAAGAAATAAAGAATTAAAAAAATAGAAAAAAAAATATCATGAAGTCACCAAAATATAATAATTATCTTAATATTGATATAACATCTTTATTTTTGAAAATAGTAAATATAAACACCATGATTATGACTCCACATTTACTATTTTGTTATTTTGGTTGATATTATTCAAATATCAATGCAGACTCAGGAAATAAAATTATGAAGAAGTATAATAATGTGGAATAATTTCTTGGATGTTATAATGAGAATCAAGTATTATTGATTTGAAGAATCATTTATAAGATTTGTATTTCCCAATATAAAATAAATTTGTATTTAAGTCACATTTAAGAAGATTATTGTGGAATATTCTTTTCATTTTTGAAATAAAAAATAAATATATTTCCATTGTAAATATTGGAAATTCATTTATCATTTGAGTTCCAAGAAATAATATTTACTGCTAAAATATATCTCTCCATAAAGAAGTTTTTAGAGAAAGTTCATCATTGTATTTTATGATAACAATAATAAAATCCATGATGAAATTGAGGAAAGGGAAAACAATTGGGGTATGGTTGGATGTTGTTTCTTGAGGCTTTAACATTATATATTTTAAAAGATAGGGAAATATTAACTTGTTACTTATAAAAAATTTAAATAACTTAATGATTATTAAACACATTAGAAATAAACCCATCTCATAGAGAAATCAATCCATGATTAATGATGATATATACAAGAATATCAAGTTGGTGGAATATAACGTTATCATTTTTCATCACTACGCTAAAGAGGAATAAATCAACCATGCAGGGAAGTACCAAAGAACATCTAAGAATATAGTACTAAAGCTATTTTGTTTTAAATTTATTGAGTATTCATGATTATGATATGGTTTTATCACTTGTAATTATTCCCTGAGCAACCCTCTGAACACAAGTCTTAATCACCCCTTAAAAGACACATGATTTCAAACTTATACAGCGCCATTTAAATATTCTTCCTCACATGATATACTTTTTCATTGCAAATTTCCTAGATGAATTACTCTCATATGTAACACTACGTATAATTAAATTGAAAATACACGATGTCATTGAAATTTCATGAATATGAACTGATGATTTTGAATAACAATGATGGGGTACTTGAGATGTTTTCGCATAAAAATAACTATCTAAATATGTTAAAAAATTTAATAGATAAAAAATTGATGAGTATTATCAAATGAAATATACATTATTTTTTTTGAAGGAGTCCATGGAACATCGTATGAACTAATTTGAATGAATATATGAAACAATCATATTTTATAAGGTACAAAAGATGTTTATAGGGTTTCGTACTGATAATTTATGGTATGAAAAGGTCATATAGATTATGTGGGAGTTTATAAGGAACATTTTTTATTGTTCTATTTTTTACACAAAAATATTTATTGCAAACATCAAATATCATTATAGGGGTTCTAAATAATACATCACAAGGATGAAACTTTGAATATTCTTAGTTTTGTTTTAGATATCTTAATAAGGTAAATAAATGTTTTTGGGGATCAAAAAACAGAATGTAAATAAATATTATAAACAATTTGTGAAATTTTTTAGGATAAAACTATTTATGGATTGAAAAAACTATTAGAATGCTTTATAGGTTTTTAGTTTATTTGAGTTCCCAGAAAGTGGTGGAAGGGAGAAGAAGTCTTTGTTATTTTTCAATTATTGAAAGGAATAATCATTTATTTTATAATATTTATTCACATGTAATAATGATTTTTTTTAAACAATGTTTATTTTATGGGTTTTTAGGAACTGTTTCCTTAAAAAATTCTAAATGGGAAGATTAATGATCTCAAGGTTGAGTAGTGAGGATGATCTAAATAGAAGGATGTGTAAATTGAAGGTATAAAGATAAATGAATTTTATATACTAAAAAATATGGAGAATCAATTTTCATATTCAAATGCTATTATAAATACAGAGGATGAATAAGATTAATAACATTATAACCGATATCACACAGAAAATCACACATACACACACACAGACACATATATAATTCTTTTTGATGAAATTAATTATCGTAGATACTATCATTCTACAAAAACAAATACATATTTTGAGAGTTTACATAATTCATAATGCATTGGAATTCAATATTTCCTGTAATGTAATAAGGATAAATATGAATACATGCTTTTATTCTTTAGTACAAATGAAAAAGAGAATGATGGAGAAAACTCGTGAAATTTTGACACATTAAAAACAAGAAAAATCATATTGGAAATAAATGGACATAATGTTGTTTCAAATATAGTTTTCATTGAATGAAAATGAGCCTTTTATTTTCAATATATAATAAGAATAATTATAACAATATGGATGTAATGTTATTTTAGTGAAATAAAAGAATAATTACAAAATGAAAGTAGAGTATAAATTCATTGCTTCTAGACTCTATTTGAAAGGAAGGATGCATTTTGTGATTTTGTAAATTTGATGTGAATACTGAGGGAAGAGGTGTATTTTCAGTTTGAAATAATTATTATAAGACAAAATATGTCATTCGTATTATTTTAAATGTAATATAAGAAGAATCACCACACTAGCAACATGATTGCAGGCTAGAGTGGTGATGTTTTCTTTAGTAGTAACATAACATTATATTATATTGTAATGAGGGATTAGATAATGTTCCTGATACAACATACACCATAATGATATTTTTTATCGGATTTTAGGATACCTTCATCTCATTTTCATCATTATTTTATCACAAGTGGGTTATATTATAATTGTTTTCCAAGATCTCACTAAGGATTAGAATTTCATATTAAAATGTGAACCTTGTTAATATGAAAACCTATTTATATGTTTTCTTGTGTTTGGATGTTATATAGAATTATTATAAGGTGTGATAATGAGATATAAATTCATATAATACTTTAGAGGTAATATAAATTCATAAAATGTTAGTTTTACCAAAACTTCACTAAAGATAATTCACCCATATCCCTTCATTGTGTTTATAATATCTTGTAGTGATCAAATAACATGTATCATTGAAAGGACTAACTATTATTATATTATATTATTAGAGGTTGATTTATTTTAATAATTGAGTTAAACTCTTGATTTATATTAATGTATATTTTTATATAATATTCCTTTAATTTTTATCATAATTCAGTTTCTACAAATATGATAATGAATAAAAAAATTTAAAAAAAGAAAATATGAAGAATAAATAAACCGCATGGAAAGAGGAACACATTTTGATTTCTACATTCTATAAAAATGATGAATACATAATTTTATTGCATGGATAATTTGTGGTAGTTTAATAGACTACAAAGGTGATAGATTAGCTTTCAACCTCATAATAATAAAATAATTCAATATAACATGAGATATGTGAAATATATATTTAGATTAATCCTTTATAAGAACCAATCAATGGTAAGGATGATTACTTATAAATGATGTGCTATGAAATATATTTTTATGATATAAAATATGTATTATAAATTTCAAAAGTAATTTCCTAGTATTTTGTATTTTTTAATTCCAATATGAAGAGGAATTAATGCTTTATGAATAATAATATATCTTTGATAAACCATTCAAGGAAAATTTATTTAATTTTATAAATTTCTCAAAAAAAATTTGAGGCCATAAAAAAATATTATGATTTAGGTGTTGTGCATTAAATATGTGATAAAATGTATAAAATAAGGTTGAAATAAATAACTTTTGTGAAGATTATCACCATAAATTATAACCAAAACAAAAAATTATCATTGATATCAAGGTTATAAATTGTGGGTTAAATATAAAAAAATTAAGAAACATGATAGGTTTTTACAAGAATATTTCAACATGAATGAAGACGATGTTAGATGAATCAATTAGTGTGAATAAAAATTATACCTAGTGGGGAATTATAAAAATATAATCAATATGATGTTCCATGGTATTGAAATCTAATAAAAAAATAAAAAAAATACTTAGTCCATGATTATATAATAAGATAAAGGCAAGATTGTTACTACCAAACAACCATCTAAGGACGGTTCAAATTATAATTTATTTATAATTGGTGGGAAAAAGTCATTGAGATAATATTATGATAAATCCATTAAAGGATCAATGATAAATGTATCATCCATAACAATTTATAATGAGTTTCCTAAATCAATTTTTAGGGATAATGATTATGTAGAAAAAATATCATTACAAAATTTGTATAATTATAATTTCTGAGTACCCTATAACCATTTCAAGGGTGGATATAATAGTTTATTTAGTTTTTGGTTCTATAAATAATCCCAACTATAAGATAAGAATTAAAAAAAGATAGATTCCATAAAATTATGGAAAATATATACAATATATAGTTCATAAAATGAGATCATGATTTTTGGTTCTATTGTTTTAAAAAATTCAAGAATAAAGAATTATATTTTTGTCATATTCTATAACATGTTTAATTTTAAAGGAATACAATTTCATGGGGTGATTTTATTATTAATATGAAACATCCAAAAATAAAAATGGAAAAATATATATAATATAAATAATTTTGAAATGATATTAAATATACGTGGAAATTATAATGGTGGTGGTCAATGAGATAGTAGATACAGAACTAAAAATGCATCACAAAAAATGGAGATGTGAGTCAATAAAATATGATAAAATAATATATTATATGATTGATAAATAATATGAATAACATCACAAAATATAATACTGAAGGACCCTGGAACTCCAGGTGAGGGGAACGGTGAATCAGGGTTTGAACAATTTCTTATAAACTTTTTGATCTTGTTCTCACTTATGTAGGAACATGAAAACCCATTTTGAAGACTAATTTCATAAAAAAAACAATCACATGAAAATAAATGACACATCAAATTTATTTGTTTCACCACTATAATCTTTGTCTAAGGAGCATACGCCGAGAGTGTGTTAGTTGTACAAAAACCACCAATCATCACAAGTTTTGGATTACTAGAGTATTACATAGTCATTATTTTCTAGGCGCACTACCATTATAGGGTTTTGGGAATTGAAAACTTTATCCCTCAGATCTCATCTAGGAACTATATATTTATCTCTGCTTTAGAAGAATCATTACTCAGTTTATCAACTTGTAGGTAACTTCAGTGGTTTATCTATAAATCGTACATCCTCAACTGTAAATGGATTCTATGATAATGTTATGTTATCACCCAAAAATGTAATTTAATTTTCTGTATATTGGGAGGATATGGTAATTAATAACACAAATTGATTTGGTCAATTTCCAGGCTTCCAATGGTGTTCTTTTTACCTCATTACCTATATAATGTACTGTGTAGCGGGTATGGTTTGTGGATCACCTCCTCCGCATTACACTGTGGTTTTTGAGTACCACCCGACAAATTCATTTACTACGAATCTCCCCCACATGTCGTCCTACTCTGTGTATTGCCTTGATTTTTTGCATAATGCGATAGCTTCCTCCATGAACATCAATCTATTCCACCAAAATATTTACCTTATGTAGATGGTTCTCACTATGTTTCATCTTATCCTCTACAAAACACTTCTAAATTCACCATATTTTTCCAAAAATATTAATCGACAGTCCATATTCTTATCTAAGGGGATACTTCTCCTTATATAGGCACCAATGGATCCAAAAAAAATAGACTAAACCAAGTTTTACATAGGAATTTTTTTTATTACAAACTCCACCATATACCACACATTCCCCATGAACTACAGCTATTTCACAAATCTACAAGACTTCGCTTATAACACGCCTCTTTCCGCATACATTCTATGTGAAACTATTTCATTTCCTCAAACCGCTCTGTGTACTATTACATATCTTCCATACACTGTCTTTGATATATTCCCTATCATGGAACTCGATCGATGTCTCATGCCACACTATTATCTCCCATTACTGAATTCATTGTCCACTCTTCATTTCATACAATCTTATGAACATATTCCCGATTTTCTGGAACTAGTGAATTTTTCAAACATTGGGAAACTATGCCCCATTCAATTGTACATTCAATATAAAATGTATAAACACATTCTATACAAACTCCCTAGTCATTAACATGCATGTTGACACCAAAAAACATCATACCCCATTATTATGAACGAATAGCGACGGTTCAAAAAAATAATCCAAAAAATAATCAAAATAATTGTGAGATATCATAGGGCAGTTAGAATGAAAATAATTTTTTTATTAATATGTTCAAGACTCTAATAAATAAATTTAATGGAACATCCTTAGGTAAACACACATAATTTTTTAAAGGATTACATCATTATAGAGGGCGAGATAGTTTTATTGTTGGAAAAAAGAAAACATTGTTGATACATGTATAAAAATGATTGATTATTGTTTTAATGGAAACAACAAAGAGAACAAGTGTTGCTATGCAGCATAAATAGGAAAAAAAATATTTATATTATATAAGAGACTCATATGAATCCACATGGAAATTCTAAATATTCTAAATCAGTTTCTATGTAGTGTTTAATTATTTTGATAGATTATTCGGAATAGGAAAATAATATGGAAAACAAATTGGTTGAGGAATGTTCAAAATGGAAGTAACATGTTACAAATTATGATATTGAATTTCAAAATAGGTTATCATGAATAAAATCCTAAGAGTATTATAATGGATGTGTGGAAGGCGGAATTTGTATGGTAATATTTTAAATGATTTTGTAACAATTAATCTAATGTAATATGAAGAAATAACGGGGAATTATTTTAAAAAGTGATTCATTTAGTTTATGAGATAAATAAAATATAATTATAACCTAAAAACAAAGAGAATATTTCATTAATTTTATAATACACATAGAAAAATTTCATCCTACAAACAGATGTGCATGTATAAAGAATAGAGTAACGTGTTTAATAAAATCCCTATAACATTGTTATTCACATTGAGTAATAATAAGTTTCAACTTCTTCCCTCATTATCTATATTGAAATTTTGTATTTATAGAATATATAATTTAATTTGAAGTTGATTCCTAAGGGCAGAAGTAGAGTTTGTGTGTAGAATTTAAAAAAACTACAGAAACAAATAAATATTCCTTATCATAGAAAATTATATCCATTATTATTTAAATATTTTTTTTTGAATAATTTCATCCGTGATGATGTTGTGATGAAGTTAAATCAATAAATCTACATGATGTGATCCATTATTGGTAAAATCTTGCCATTTTTTATTATAAAATATATTAATGGATGAGATCCACCTTATGGAATACACAATATGCTGTCATTTTGATGAGTATAATAGTAGGGGGATAGTTTGAAAATATTATCGAACTATTCACTTCATTCTAATCTAAGTTTATATAATTTCCTTAAAAAGGATTCATTGAAATTGAATTAATGTTGTAATTACAATGAATAATAGATCAACTTGTTAATATTAATAAGTTTTATACAAAAAATAGTTGGAAATATTTTTATTGATATATGGTAATGATATTTTTCTTATAATATACGTTTTATAATGGGAATCATTGATATATAAATAAAACCCTATTTTATTACACATAGAAGTCTAAATAGACATATAGTTAAATAGTGGATACCAAATTTTATAATTAGGAATTTATAACATCCTATATCATGAAATTTAAATTTATTATCTTTATTTTGAATAAAATAAATTTGATAAATGAATGATGATTGTGAAATAGGGAGAGAAATAAAGGTGATTAAGAAATGAAAAAAATATATTGACAAATTATTTTAGTGGGTATTGATAACAAATACAGAACTGAAAATTGACGATCCTACATTCCACGCATTGTATTTTTTAACAATAATATTGTGTTATCAATGGATCATCATGATAATATATTAATTAATATGGATCTTAATGAATATGAATTGTAAAAAAATAGATAGAGAACACACGATTTATGTCCTGAAGAATAATTTCAATGTGGTTTGTCACATTATATTTAGAAAATTTGGAATAAATAAAACATTTGGATATTAACTATTGAATATTTTCTTCACCTGTTATATGAAAAATAATATCGTTATGTTGTATATTTTAGATATTCATTTGAGGCATTTGAGTTGTATGAAAATTTTATAATAGTGAATTCCATATATCAATAATGATAATATGTGAGAAGTTCTATCCTTTTGATTTTTGTGTTGAAAACCTTGAAAAATTTAAGAAATGAATAATATATTTGATAATGTTTGGATATAGTTTCCTAATGTTGTAACTATTAATATATTATTATCAAATGATATATAAACACATTAAGTTAATTAAAATGGGGTCAACTGAAGGCTAGCCGAAAACCTGAGTAGTAAGGCATTCACAAGGAGAATGTCAGATGTTATCAAAGTTTAGATAACCATGATTTTCATGGAGCTAGAGTATAAATAAAATCATTGCTAAAATTATCTTTATATTGATTAAATATACTACGTACGGTGGCATGTTAGACCTTTTTGGAAATGATGTACCTATATGATTTTCCAGAGACACTAAGAAAAATCCAAGATTATAATATAGTATAATTCCAATAAATTCATCAATGATAGATTTTATAAATATGAAAAATAATCAACAACTATAATAAAATATATCTCATGTTGATATGAAACCATGTTAATCATATTCTTCGTGTAATTTTCCTTATATCATAACTATCCCAAATCAATTTTTCACTTATATGAAAAACTATATCATCAATGATAAATTACAATGTACATGATAACTCATACAAACCTCCACTAAGGATTTGGAAAATAATGGTAATTGTGAATACGGTTTTTATATCAAAATAATACTATGAATATATATTTATATGGTAAATATAGTGAAATAGTGGTTAGGAATACCTAAGAAAGCATACATTAGAGTTTATGTGACAATATGTGTATGTTTGTATGAATGGATAAGAAAATAAATATGAAATTACTGGAATTATTAAGGTATAGGAAATTTTCATATTGTTTTATCAAGACATCATATGTTAGGAAAAATTTATAGATTATATACAAAATATCATAATTTAAATTCTAAAACTACTTAGTTTATATCTAAAATATTCACATGTTATTTGTGAGAGATTCATAAAGTTCAAGAGGTTAATTTTTTAAGGAATACAAAAAATTACGATTGTTGAGTTGTTATAGAAATTTTTTATGGTTAAATTAACTTAATAGGGCATCACCAACTCTACAAAATTGTGTAGTATAATCACATTATTGATTTTTTTTTTGAATATTAATATCTAAAGGCACATTAAAATATTATAATTGTTTTTCAAGATATAAAATTTTAATATCATGAATATATTAACAATGATCGATGAATGATATGGATTTTGGAACATGGTTCTGTTATTATTGGAAGATTCAACTGAAGAATGAATAAGATTCCTTTGTATTTTTACAATTATAAATGATTTTTCAAATATATTGATAAAATTTTTAGAGTTCCAGAACCCGATTCATTAGGCTTTTTAAATTAGATGACTATTGATTTGATGTTATATATTTCCATATTTTTAAATGCGACACATATTAATTAAATACATAAAAATCAATATGTTTATAATATTTAGAATAATATAGATTCAAAGGATATATTATTGTAATGTAGTAAATAAATAATAATTATATGATAACCAACATTGTTGTATGTATAATATATGATTCCATTTAGAGAAATTATTTTTTTTTCATTACCATTGTCATAAATTATAAGACCCTTCTTTTGAGAGTATGAAGAACCAATAATATAACTCAATTAATAGTATGTGTATTAATGAAAATAGAAAAAATTGACCCATTGCATCTCTTAAGTGATGAAGAAGGAGAGAAAGAGGGAAAACCAATGTAGTTATCTTACACTTATGAATAGAGAATAATAATAATAATGAAAAGTAAAAAAATAGAACTTATTATACAATCAAATTATACATGGAAGAATAAGGGTATTTAATCATTGTAATATAAGAGAAAAAGAAGTGCATAAGTGCTTAAATAATGAATAAGTATAAGAAAATAATGAAACAATTGGAATAAATCAAATCTTTTGTACTCTATATTAAAGGAAGTATAATGTGTTGGAACTTGTGAATTTGTTGTTTATGAAGAGTGAATATGTTACATAATCCATTAAATATATTAGAAAATTAATAATAATAAAGGAAAATTTCATAATGATGTATATGTAGGATATTATGTAGATGAAGAATAATTAGAACATCAAAAATATTGTTATTGTCTAATGTGTGGATTAGAAATTATATTCTATTCCCATTCTATTCATTATTATATTACAATATCAAATAATGTTTTTAATTCTATATAACCTGTACGTAAATTTTTCAAATGAGTTCAGGAATATCCTTTCTCATTTACAAGAAATATTTTTCACTTTTTGGATATTGGATTTTGTTTTTCACATAACCTGCCAGGAATTAGCATTGCTTTTAAAATTTTAAACCTTGAAAATATATTTTACTATTTCTGTCTGTGTCTGTACTTGTGTGTATAGATGTACTAATAAAAAATGGATATTTGATATAATGACCAATCCCCTCAATTAAGATTTTAGTGGTTAAATGAATTAATATAATGATAATTTTTTCCTGAAAACACCAATAATTATTTACAACCTCTTCAAGTGTTTATAATATCCCAAAGTTATACTACACAACTATATCAATTTGTGTCGCTACACATTTCATACATGTTATAAATCATAACAATATCTCTATGAAACATCAGAAACAATATATTATAAATTAAAAAAAGTAAATTTGGTATTTACAAAACTATTATTATGTCTAGAATCTCCCAACATAAAATCTACATCCAAGCATAACCTTCTAGTGTATTAAAGAGATTTATATTAATTGAGTTATTAAATATAAACTTTTTCACATACCATAGAAGTCGAGAATGATGTGTAAAACACAATTGGATTTAAATAATGGTGACTGTATGAATATTATATTAGTACATGTGATTAATTAACATTATATAATAATAATGAAAATAAATAAATTTTCCACCACATCATGGAATTATTAACAAATGGACTATGGTTTATCATACCTACTTCAACATGTACTAATATAATATGATATAACCATAGATTAAACTGACCCTCATGATTTATGATATATCACACAACTTAATATAATCAATATGAATGATATATAAACATGAATAATTAACAATTTCATTATATATTAGCATTATTATACATATCTGTGGACTATATAACACTAGTCCAATGTCAACGGGGAACTAGTCCTCACATGTATAATAAGGCATCAAATATTATATGTGGATGTTATAACTCCACAACCAAACCTCATGTGGATGACATAACACTAATATATAACTCATGTGAGTGATACACCAAAAATATAACACTCAATAGGTAGAGGATTCATCGTCGAAGAAAACTCCTCTGGTTGAAGATGAACCATAGTCATCAATTTCTAGGTGTTTGGTGTACCAAAAATACTAGTCTCAAGGTGGAAAAGGTAGAATGGATGAAAAAATCTAAATTCGGATGGTATGCCACTAATATAAGTTCACATAGAGACAATACTCTAGTAATACTATTTATAAATGTGCATTCTAAACTACTAACATGAAACTTCTAGTAGAGAATTCACTACCATCAGTAATCTCATAGAGGATGATAACCACCAAGAATCTATTTTGGTGGATTATATACCACTATATTCACATAAAATATTTGAAAAGGTATATCCTTACAAACATACCATCTCTTTGTAGATTAAGTACCATCAAACCAACTCATATGGTGTGTATTTTAGCACTAGCACCTGACGGTAAACTGATACATAAAAATTATTATAAAGATTAATATATTATTTAAAAGTTATAAATTATAATTTAACACTACTTAATGTATAAAATGTTACGCTTGAAAAAAAATTCTGACATACTCATTGAATTTTATCTAGTCCATCCTACCACGAACATAACATGTTCTCGAGTTATTACATACCATGGAATGCCACAAAATTAGGCTCCAAAAACAATATATCATACTATGTAATTAATCCATGTTATAAATCCATGTTATTATAACCCAATCACATTGTAAAGTTGTTATCAATGTCTAATGGTGTTTAAAATAATAATCTTGTGGCCACTAAATGCCTTTCTGGGTTTACCTCCACTATGATCCAACTGATTCCCCCAATAGCTCTATTGTGATATCCAATATACTAGAGGACATAGGATAGTTTTGATGGTTGAAATAAAACAACTGGGGGAGAATATATCTTCAGATATATAACCATAAAAAGGAATAAATATCAATAATCCTTTACCATAAAACATTTGTAGCATAAGATACCAATCCATGGTAAATTCCAATAAATAATAAATATCAACAATATTCTCCACAAACATTGAGCCGTATGTCATGTCATATATGTCATAACATATATATGTATGTATTATGGAAATATCATAAAAAACATGGTAAATAAATTAAACAAAATTAATGTTGAAAACCACCCAATTTGTACTAACTCATTTAATATTGCCATCATTCAACAATGACTTCGCTTCCTCGATCCTCCATTCGAAGTGGTAAGTCCATGTCCCATAATTGACTCGTAAAATATGAATTCTTATCTGGTTACATAAAAAATGAGCATCATGTGAGAACAACATTGTAGGACACAATCATCAGTTAAACTATTAATGTATAATAAATACATGTGTATTCTCGATATGGTTATCTAATATTTCAAATAAATAAATATATTATCTAATTATTGAATTCTAAAAATTGTGACAATGTTTCACCATATTAAATTCATCCAATACTCGATAGGATGATAATCCTTCGGACTAAAAACTCTTCAAATATGATTAAAATATCACTCCTAATATCATAACTAAGGTGAATGAGTTATCACCAGTAAGGACTGAAAATTGATCATTGTATCACCCTCAAAATACATAAAGGTGTTCAATCCATCAAGAGTATAATTTCAATGGTAAATTAGACATCACCCAAAGATAAAGGAATCACTATTTATATGTTCATGATATACCGCCACCACATCCCGAGGTTTATGGAAATCCACTAGTACACAAACCATATGGAATATACATAGATTATATGTCACAACACCGGTGAAAAATAAACCACTATATTCAAATCCAGTTATAGTTGATTCATCGCTATGGTAAAATTTACAATGGATTATGTTGCCTAATTACCAATCTCATGGTTGATGAGGAACTAATCAGATAGAGATTCATTGTTCATTTCCACCATTACATGACAATTTTAATCTAGTTTTAGATTGAAAATTAAAATTAAAATAATTAATTGAATAACAATTTTTCATAAATAATTTTAATTTTAACTATTAAGAAGATAAATTTCACTATATTTTATTATTTCATTAAAGGTGGAATTGATTCGGAGAGACAACAATGAAGTAGATGAACAATTTTCCAAATGGCATGGAAGCCCATGAATATAATTCCACAATTTTACGTGTTCCAGGAAATACATGCATCCAAATGGGCTTCAATTTTGTGATCTAATCCAAAACTCATTGTGATTAAAATTTCTTCATGGAAGCCAAACCCAATCCATCTATTAATAATTCATACCGAACTAATTTTTCTAATAAAATGAATCCACACTAACTCTAATATTTTCCTCTGTATAATCTCAGTATCCCCAATTATACACATTTTGTGGAAATCCATTTTGAAAAGGATATATACATGAATTTGACTGAATCATTTTTTTGTTTTATGAAAATAATTTTAGGATTTTCTTGTGGATGAATACATTGGGCCATGTATTTTCTAGAAACCAAGGTTCCCAAAACTACCTCCCATTTTTTATATAACAGAACACATTGGGTACAACATTTAAGAGTTAGGAGAGGAGAAAATGTGATGCAATTTTTGAAACACAAAGGAATCCATTACACATTCCTTGATGATTTTGTGGATATGGGATGTTCTAATTCATCATCATTGTGTTCCATTACTCCCATGGAGTTTTTTACTTCTTTTGATGACATGGGGGGAATGTGATGTAAATTACAAGATTAGTTTTTGTAATATTTGAATGGTATTTTTAATTATATGTTTGTTTATATTTTTTCCTAAATCTATCTATTTTTTTATTTATATACATCTATGTAATTATAAAACTCATATGATTGTGTTTGGTTGTACCCTGTCACATGATGTTTCACACGCCATTCACTATTTCTCCTTCCACATATTAATTGGGGAGTTTGTGTGGATAATAATAGTCAGTTGAACTATAATAATAAATTTTATGTCCATTTAAAATTTAATTCATGGTATGAAAAATAAATATCATACAATCCAGAATAACAATATATAGAACATCATATGATTCAATAGTGAGTTTTAGTTATGAACTCAAAAACAAATCAACCCAATCATCAGTGGTAATCGCTAATTATGTGGTTGTTTCTGACTAAACATTGGGAGGTAACATATAATGAATTCATTATAATACACATTATATGTGTTAAAATCCATGTATTATGATTTAAAACCCCTATATATTGAGTAGATGAAGGATGTACATCACTATACTCAACCAGGTTTTTCACTCTTAATATATTCTATTAATTTACACATTGTTTTATTAATTTACTTTTACTATTGTATTATTAAATCATAGAACCCAATATTTTCCCTAAAATATTTCCCTTTTTCATTATAGAATCAAAATATTATTTTTTTGGTAACGATCTAGGGTTCTATTGAGAGATGACATATGGTTCTTGATTACTCAAGTAAATCTAGTAAAAACTGAACACTAAATTTGAAGCACTCGAAAACGTGATCAAATTTCAGTTCCATTTTAAGGGAGAAGGATTAATTTTTTCACTTTATTTATTTTTATTTATTTATTTTACTATTTAATTAGTACTCCTACCTATATCCCCCTTCCATTTTTTTGTTTTGTTTTTTCCATTGGTTATTTATGTGTTACTTTTTCTCTCTCTCTCTTCCACTATCTCCCTCAATTTAAATACTAAATAACTATATTTTCATTTATCCAATAATCCATATTTAGTGAATGTATATTCCCATCATCTATCATACAAATAAAAAAAACCAACATCATAATATATTTTCATGACCTAATAAAAAAAGAGAAAAACCTTGACGTTGACATAGAGATTGAATTGAGACCTCGCTCAAAAATTATGTATTCTAGAGTAATAAGAATAGTTTAACAATTAAGAACCCCTTTTGGAACCTCATTTTCTCCAAAAAAATCATAAATTTAACAACATCCAACCATGAGAATCATGGATACATATAATCGAACATTAAAAGAACTAACAAACAGATATGTGATGAACCAACCTAGGTACATCCAATATCTTATGTCATCGTCCAACAATTACCTTAGGAGAGTACTTGTCCAGAAAAATCCTAAAATAAATTTCCTACTTGATTAGGACACTCAAATTCATCTTAAGTAGTTTCACATAGTACTCTCCAGCATGAAATCCCAATATGCCTCTGATGACCTCCTAACATTTAAGTAATTCCCTTTATCTGATGATAGTGTGACCAAATTCAAGATATACTATAATCCAACCAAAATTGGTGTCTATAATGAAAATAAATTTCTATTTATATATAATGTTTCCTTACCTCCCAAACTACATCAATTAGAAAAAAATTCTATGGAATTAGGCAATCATAAAGAGACACCCTTGATGAATATTTCGATATATTCAAAAGGCTTTAATCAATTTTCCCCAACAAAAATGATATTGAACAATATATAATTCAACTCTTATATGATGGATTTATCTCCATGGATCGTTGAATTATATATGTTGTATATGGTGGTTCACCGGTTGATAAAACTCCATCCATAGATCGATACGTAACAGCTTGTGTGGATTAAAATGCCAAACTATTTGGTTCATAATTAATTTCACCAACCCAAGGATTTCATGAGGTAAGTCATTCATCCGATGAAAAAATGTAGACATTAAACATGATGACATGAAAACCCTTATAATCCAATTATCTCAATTACATCGTAACATACACTCTCCTTCGACTCAATAACAATATGGTAATTGTTCTGATATCACACATTTTTCTACCCCTTACTCACAACATTAATATTCAATTGAGTCTTATAATGTAGTATTCATAGGTCACACTTTTTAGAAATTATCACCCTTAAATAAAGAACAATTTTGGCCAAAGCCAAATCCTTGGTGGAATGTTCAACTAACATACCAAATAGGAGGAATCTAATGCTAAACTAAACATAAAAGGAATAAAAAAGAATATGGTATGAAATGATATTACCCTTTAAAATCATGAAACATTCCTCCTCCTCTAAAATTTTAATAGACCTCTTTAAATTGGTGAATAAAATGGAATCCCATAACCTCCAGTTATATATTTCCACAAAATCATCTATTCAGGACAATCAAACTCAAGTGGGTCTAATAGTAAACACCGTCGGTGAGATAATGTTGAATGTTTCATGAAAACATCCATCCCATCCTATTTCTAATACAAAAGACAAAGGTAATGTTTGTTTAATAACACTTTAATGTGGAATATAAGTTTCTTATTCTAATGATTCTACCTAAATGGTATGTCCTCCTCTTAGAGACTTTATTTCTCTACCCAAAAAAGTTTCTACTAAAGGAAAACAAGAAAAAAAATGAAAAATGGTATCATTTAGGATTCCTATAAACAATCCATTCCTCTACCATTCCCCATGATACATTCTATATTAAATAAAATGTTTGATAATGAGATTGATAATGAATTAATGGACATATATGAATAGGTATAACATAATATTCAACTATTGGCTATAGTTAAATTGATTTCTTGTTATGAAAATTTTCATAAAGAGAATTTCACCCATAATGATGAATAAAGGGTAATGAGAGAGTTAAACTGAGGAGGAATGACATATCCATAATAAAACCAGAAAGCATAACCAAAGGAATTGATCCATAACTTTTATGATTGTATGTACCATAAGGATATCCTTTTTTGATGAAATTTAGGATTTTATTTCCTTGATTTATGTGATTACAAACTATATGTACATTTTTATGTGGGTTGGAGGTATTCAATAAATGGTCATTATAACGTAACAATCCAACTATAGCACAACTCACACATCCAAATTGATCTAGTACACTCATTCTTTATTTGATATATTTCATTACTATACTAGATTTTCCTATGCATGTGAACCAATAATCAGACTATTGCGATCCTTAAAAACTATAACTAATGTATATATTAATGAAATTTAAGACACAAAAAATATAAGTTGTGCCTCGGTAACATTAGAAACCACTATACCAAAAAATAGTATATTGTTATAACTCGTACATATAGTGTTGTGAGGAGATCAATTATGGGTTGTGTGAGGAGTTTGAGATTTGATCCATGTTCATGTTTTGAAAAAAAAAATTTTAATAAATGAAGAGATTGAGAAATTGTACAATATATGGAGAGGCCTATTTTTGGATTTTAATGTTTTACATATGGGAATTAGTATGTGAGTGCGTCATTAAATTTGATTGCAATGGATATAGGGAAAGTTCGGTGGTAAAATCATTTAAGTATAAAAATGTTTAAAAACAAAATATTAAATACATAGAAAGTGGAAAGAATAACATTGAAATGTAATCATACACATTTGTAGAAAATTTTTGGTGTGATTTACATTTCAAATCATTTATCATATCAGTATTTGGAATCTCATTGAATATTATTATGATAAAATTTATGTGATATATTTTTCTATTATCACTGAAAATAAATCCTTTATGTGATTTTTCATTGGATATCATTTCTATCATGGATTAAGTATTCATTAAATGTTATGTCACTATGAATTTGAGAATATGTTCATGAATAGTTTTAGAAATTTTTTTATTACCCAGGATTACTAATGTTTAGGTGTTAGGGTGTGATCACATTGTGATTCACATTTAATTTCCACCCTTACACCGGTAGTTTAAACTTGTTTTTTATTGAAAATTAATAATATAATAAAAATTTCTAATTCATGTTTGACTAAAAAAATTATTTTATCACTATTAAAAATTTAAATTTCACTTTTTAATGATTTCCCTACCTTCATGAAATCCTCAGAAGTTTACACAAAATTAGAAAAAATCTTCTCTTGTATCTCAAGACATTGATGACCAAAATGATGTGAAACATTCAAGAACACATGGTCACCACTATATATCTCTATTGGTCTATGATGATGATAAATATAAGATTTTTACTGTAAAGACCCGTAAAATTCAAGGGAAATTTTTTCTTAATTTTCTTTGGAATTTTACAAGAGCGCGGTTTCAGACGGCACGTGATTCCGAGGCCCGGAGTGCCCGGAATCAATTTCCGAAGTTTGGCTCGGGTACGTTTAGTGAATGAACGAGCGGGATTTCCTAACTTTTGATCTGGTGCTCGGAATTGAAATCTGAGGGCACCGATGAACTCGCAGTGCCGATATTCGCTTAAGGAGACCGTTCCCGAAGATGCGTTTACATGAGGGGAGTTGTAAAAAAATAAAATTGTGAATGTTAAAATAAAAATTTAACTTCAATTTTTATTTTTATCTTCCTTAAGTGTTTTTATCCTTTGGGTGGAAGTTGGGTTACAACCCAACATCCCTTGGGAGGTTAAGAGGGTGGTGGGGCCCACACGAACCCCACCCCTTCATATTCTCTAACCCTCCCCAACTCACAATTAATGATGTAAACTTAGGTTATAACTTATGTCATTAATATGTGATTTTAATTAAAGTTTTGAAATTCAAACTCTTGAATTTCAAAGGTTGGTGTTGTGTTAATAAATTAAGTATGAGCTTAATTTATTATTTTTGGTTAGTTCCCTTGTTTCTTGAGAGAATTTGAGAGCTTTCCCTTCTTCTTCAAACTTTGACGAAGAACACGAAGAACGTCATTCTTCAACGAAGAACTTCTTCGCCGAAGAACACGGTTCTTCCGCGACGCCGAATCCGCGACGCGACGTACTTCTTCCGCGTCATCTCTTCCGCGACAGTTTTCCGCGACGAACGCCATTGACAACGACTCTTCCTCCGAGGTCAAAGGAATCAGCACCGATATTCCACGACTGCGTCAACGTGCGACTATCGAGGTAGGGGTTCTTGAGTTCGTTGTTTACATTTTATTTGACATCCCTCAAGTATTTCTAAGCCACTTGATATCAAACTAACAGGAGGAGGCCGGTCCGCACAAACACGGCCGATCCTCCTCCATCGTGGTTTAGTTTTATTATGGTTTGAAGCGGGGTAACGCGGTACCATTGCACCGCGCGAAAAGAATTATTTAAGGCCAGTTTGGGTCACGACGAAGAAACGCGACGCTATTATGCCGCGCCTTTGAGAACGGATGAGACCGCGGCCGGAGTCGGGCCGTGGCGGTGGGGCGCGACGTCGTTACGCTACGAAAATCTTGCAAGGACCGAACAAGAAGGGCGGCCAGAAAAACCGGCCACCGGCGGAAAAAGAAGAACCGCGACTGGACGGCCACGGCGAAACACCAAGAGGCGGCCGGCCACGCCGGCCGCCGGTTATCAGAACAGACGCGGCCCTATGGCCACGGCAGAGGAGCTAGGGGCGGCCGGCCTTGCCGGCCGCTGGGAATCAGGAAGGGCCGCGGCCCTATGGCCGCGGCGGAGCAGCCAGGGGCGCCGGCCTTGTCGGCGCCAGAGATCGGGTGGGCCGCGGCTCTACGGCCGCGGCGGAATAACCAGGGGCGGCCGGCCACGCCGGCCGCTGGAAACCGAGGAGGAGCCGCGGCTACGGCCGCGGCGGAGAAGAGAAGGCGGCCGGCCGCGCCGGCCGCCGGTTTGCTCGGAGGCGGGACCCGCAGGTCCCGCGGGTGGACAAACGGTCGGCTTCAATGCCGGCCGTGCATTAATTTCCGGGGGTTTGAAACCCCTGGTAGCCGAGGAACGGGCCCCCCTCACGTGGGGGGGGGGGGGCGTTGATTGAAGTCACGGGGGGGCGGCGCCCCCCGTTTCGCGCGAAACCACGCGCTCGGCCAAGCTGGCCGAGCGGTTCTGAGCGGTCGGGCCGCGCGACCGGCCGGGCCGGGTCGCGCAGGCCGGGCCGGATGGTGCCGGCTGGGCCGGACCGCCCAGCTGGGCCGGACCGCCCAGCCGGGCCGGGCCGAGCCAACCGGGCCAGGCCACGCGGAACCGGGCCGGACCCGGACCCGGTTCGGGCCGACCCGGATCGGACCGGTTCAGGGGGTACTGGGCCGGGCCGGGCCGGGCCCAGACCCACGTTTTCGGACCTTTTCAGTCAAAAGCTCATAACTTGAGCTGTAGACCTCCAAACGATGAACCGTCTGCGGCAACGCGATCCTTGGATCGAGACGGTCGTTTCGGTATATCGCACTCAAGGTTTCGGATTACTTTGAGTTCGGCCGGGTTGGTTCGTTCACGAAACCAACCGGGCCTTCGGAGCGGAAACGCTCATATCTTGAGCTACGAACGTCCGATTGACGCACCGTCAGTCGCGTTGTGTTCCTTTTAGTGAGACGGATCTTTTGGCATACTCCGCCCGAGGTTTGGACGCAGGTGGAGTACGGTCGGGTTGGTTTTGCCATAAAAACCAACCGGGCCCCGGAGACGAAAATACCAATAACTCTCAGACCGGGCGTCCGATCGACGCACCGTCTGTTGCGTTGAGTTCCTGTTTACGATACAGAACTTTTGGTATCCTTCGCCCGAGTTTTGGATACAGTTAGTAGAGGCCGGGTTGGATCGCTCCCGAAATCCAACCGGGCCCCTGGAACGGGAAAGCTAATATCTTTCAGACAGGACGTCCGCTTGACGGACCGTCAGCGGCGTTGGTGGTTACGTTGAGTAACGGTCCCTTTGAGTTTACCCTATGGGAGTTCGGGGTACAGTTGAGATACGGCCGGGATTGGTTTCTCTCTCGAAGCCAACCGGGCCCCTGGGACGAAAAGGCTCATAACTCACAGACCGGGCGTCCGATCGACGCGCCGTCTGTTGCGTTGAGACCCCTGTGACGAGACGGTCTTTTGAGACACTTCTTCGCGGGACCTTGTGATACTTGGAGTATCGACCAGTAGCTCGTGGAGCGGACCCTCCCGGAGACGAGCGTGCAGAGTACGGAGACCGTGTAGCCGGCTGAGACCTGACGACTGCTTGACCGACTCGACTTGGAGTGAGTCGACTAGCCCAGTGGACGGAGCGCCCGGTATTTGGCGGCAGACCCACGGCGGACGGAGCGCCTGGTAGTTGGCAGCAGACCCGCGGTACTCGACAGGAGGAGTACCTCAGTAGGCTATCTGGGTAGCGCCCGGTATTTGGCAGCAGACCCTCAGCGGACGGAGCGCCTGGTAGTTGGCATCAGACCCGCAATACTCGACATGAGGAGTACTTCAGCAGTCTTAGGTTAGTGAGCGGCGGCCTCGGAGTCGTGACAGGACCACTGTACACTCTAGAGACGGAGCTCTTCAGCAGTTACGGTTTCGATAATGAAAATCCTGGTTTGAGCTGAGACTTTTGACCTTTGTGTTTCCTCATGATTGAGATGGGTTACTTGATAACTTAGGTATATGTATGGGCATATACCTGGGTAGTGGTTATCCGTTGATCTCATGATCCTTGTGTTTCCTCATGACTGAGATGGGTTACTTGATAACTTAGGTATATGTATGGGCATATACCTAAGTAGAGTTTATCTATTGTGATCTTCTTGTGGTTATCCTTGTTGGTTTTAGTGAGACCTTGAGGGTCTCGGGGTCCCTACTGAGTATCGTTATACTCACCCCTGCACGGGCTATGCCCGCACCTCGTTGTGTTGGTTGCAGACGACGGCCAGTACTGACAGAGGCCGAGTGTTCGAGGACTGGACGGTACCTGGAGGTGGACTATACGACGAGGCAGTACCCAGAGGCATACCACTGGGCGGGACATACTCAGAGCAGACGGCGAGACCCGAGGAGCAGAGGAGTTATCTGTACCCACCCTTCAGGTGGGATTTCCAGTGGTCAGCTCGGCGTAGCAGCTTTTCTTTTCAGTTGCTGTTTTCCCTTTCGAGTTGTACTTTACAGTTGGGCTTGTATTTCCGGCCCCTTTTTACTTTCCGCACTTTTAGTTGTACTCTGTTTTTGCTTAGTGTTACTTTCCGCTTGCTTACTCTGTGGTGTTTGTTTACTTTACAAAGGCAATTCCTTCCCTTTTTACCGGGATTTATGCCTTGGTGCTAGTCGCCAGCCCCTGGCCTATGGAAGGCGGGCTTGGGGTAGTCACGGCCCGGACCCCGAGGGCGGGTCGTGAAAAATTGGTATCAGAGGAGTTCGGTTCTACCGCAGAACTTATAACTCTGATCTTTCTTTCTGTGAAGCAATAGTGTTAAGGGTACCGAGTGTGGTTTTCAGATCAGGGAGTCCAGTGTTGGTGCGGGCGGCCGACGTATCCATACACCAGGACCCTGACAACTGATTTCCGACTTTGTGCACGAAAACACTGATTGCGTGTGTGTTTTCAAAAGTTTTTCCCCTTAAAACATATCAAACCAGGTCAGCTCACCAGGTATAATCGTTTGATCGTGTTACGTTGTTTCTTTCAGGATGGCCCCATGACGGCAGCCAGCTAGGGTTCCGAGAATCGAACGTGACGACAGCCCACCGAGCGACGAGGCCTCGGTGCAGGGCCCTTTGTCAGCAGTGGCACCGGCGGTAGCTCTACCCGCCGAGCCCCCGATGTTCCCAGGCAGCAGTGGACTGGATGGAGGCGGTTGCTAGAGTTCTACACCTAGCTTGGATACTAGTAGAGCGGATGATGATCTGAGCTCCTGTTGTTTCCAGTGAGTGACCATGAGGTTGGTCCTTATAGTAATGAGGCTTCGTTACGCGAACCGATACCTGGGATAGTACCTACGGGTAGTGCGCCAACTATGTCACTACCTGTTGGTCAGCATACACTACCGGCGGTACCGGTAGCAGAGACTCACAGGCTTAGTGCCTTACTTATGTTTTAGCACCAGATATCCCTCAAGTTTCGAGGTGAGCCTGACTCGTAGGCAGCTGAGGACTGGCTTGAGGAGGTGGTTGTGAGTTTTCTGGAGCTAATACAGCTTCGACAGTACGACATGTCGGAAGCAGAGCACTCAACGTGGCTTACCAATCAATCTTGGTACTCGTTGGTTACGTTGTGATCAGATCTTTAGACTCGAACTTCTGAGCGAAGTGTGTCTAAAGGACATCCGAACCATTACTTTTCCTCTATGCATTCCTACCTATGCTAGGATGCTAGAGAGAACCTTTGTGGTTGTGAACGTTAGCAGTGAAAGGCAGGAAACTAGCGCCAGTCTCAGAGACTCGGGCGTGTAAAATGTTTTAGGAGGAGGAAGTGCTAAGGACAGATGAATCTGCAGGGTAGCAGACGTGGAATCGGAGCTTGGAGAGCAGCATGTGGTGGTGTACATTTCGACATGTTACGACCACCCGACTTAGTAGTCCCCGCCAGGCTCAGGGAGCAGGAGGGCTGGGGAGGAGAGTAGCTGCATTGCGGTCAAGGAGTGTGACCCAGGAGCTCTAAGAATGATTCGGGGTACGAATTATGTCTACTAAGAGCTGCCATATCTATAGACATATGAACCAATCATTCCACCCTTCCACGAATCATGTCCCAGACCTAGAGGTTCCGGGTAAGCCGTAGACTTGACCCTCACGTCTGGAGATACCTTTGGGAGGAGACTCGATAATCACGCTTACGCCGACGGTGTGATTTGACCTAGAGGCGAGAGTTTCGGTTGGAATCTCTTGGTGGCAGCGTAGAGGCCTTACGACGTTGATCTGGGTATGGTTTTGATTCACAAATCATACCCCGGTTGACTGTTTTAGGCAAACGTCGGAATGGGTTTTCCTTGGTCGGTGAAAAGGAAACCCTGGACAACACATGTTAAACTCAGGCATAAGAGGGTGTGGCCGATCACTCTTGAGTTGGTCAACCCTACCCTTGTGGCAGCAGGAGTTTTGAGTTTCAGTTCTAACCTAAAAAGGGAAACCTCTTGAATTCGAGGGTGACGAACACGTTCTTATACGGTCTCAACCCGATGAGGTTTCAGAGATGTGGCCGAGGCGGCATGTTATCTCCGAAGTTCGATGGACCCTTTTGATCTTCAGCAGGGTAGGCGAAGAGGTTTACCGCTTGACCCTACCACCTCAGTCGCACCGGGTGTATAATGTCCACCACGTGTCTCAGCTGTGGAGATACGTGTATGTTTCTTCACACGTCATCGACCCCGGGGAGTTGGACGTCGATGACAGGGCGACAAGCACAGAGGTTCTAGTAGAGATCGAGGATCGACAGGAGCAGGATCTACGTAAACGGTTGCTTCCTCTGGGGTGCTTCTCGGGTAGCATGAGATCTTCAGGTGAGCATATGGGAGTGTAAAGCTCAGTTGCGTGCTCAGTACTACCTTGTTTTCCCTTAAGTGTGAGTTGAAGCTTTACGGGGACGTAAAGCCCTGAGGTGGGAGTAATGTAAAGACCCGTAAAATTCAAGGGAAATTTTTTCTTAATTTTCTTTGGAATTTTACAAGAGCGCGGTTTCAGACGGCACCTGATTCTGAGGCCCGGAGTGCCCGGAATCAATTTCCGAAGTTTGGCTCGGGTACGTTCAGTGAATGAACGATCGGGATCTCCTATCTTTTGATCCGGTGCTCGGAATTGAAATCCGAGGGCACCGATGAACTCGCAGTGCCGATATTCGCTTAAGGAGACCGTTCCCGAAGTTGCGTTTACATGAGGGGAGTTGTAAAAAAATAAAATTTTGAATGTTAAAATAAAAATTTAACTTCAATTTTTATTTTTATCTTCCTTAAGTGTTTTTATCCTTTGGGTGGAAGTTGGGTGACAACCCAACTTCCCTTGGGAGGTTAAGAGGGTGGTGGGGCCCACACGAACCCCACCCCTTCATATTCTCTAACCCTCCCCAACTCACAATTAATGATGTAAACTTAGGTTATAACTTATGTCATTAATAAGTGAGTTTAATTAAAGTTTTGAAATTCAAACTCTTGAATTTCAAAGGTTGGTGTTGTGTTAATAAATTAAGTATGAGCTTAATTTATTATTTTTAGTTAGTTCCCTTGTTTCTTGAGAGAATTTGAGAGCTTTCCCTTCTTCTTCAAACTTTGACGAAGAACAAGAAGAACGTCGTTCTTCAACGAAGAACTTCTTCGCCGAAGAACACGGTTCTTCCGCGACGCCGAATCCGCGACGCGACGTACTTCTTCCGCGTCATCTCTTCCGCGACAGTTTTCCGCGACGAACGCCATCGACAACGACTCTTCCTCCGACGTCAAAGGAATCGGCACCGATATTCCACGACTGCGTCAACGTGCGACTATCGAGGTAGGGGTTCTTGAGTTCGTTGTTTACATTTTATTTGACATCCCTCAAGTATTTCTAAGCCACTTGATATCAAACTAACGGGAGGAGGCCGGTCCGCACAAACACGGCCGATCCTCCTCCATCGTGGTTTAGTTTTATTATGGTTTGAAGCGGGGTAACGCGGTACCATTGCACCGCGCGAAAAGAATTATTTAAGGCCAGTTTGGGTCACGACGAAGAACCGCGACGCTATTATGCCGCGCCTTTGAGAACGGATGAGACCGCGGCCGGAGTCGGGCCGTGGCGGTGGGGCGCGACGTCGTTACGCTACGAAAATCTTGCAAGGACCGAACAAGAAGGGCGGCCGGAAAAACCGGCCGCCGGTGGAAAAAGAAGAACCGCGGCTGGACGGCCACGGCGAAACACCAAGAGGCGGCCGGCCACGCCGACCGCCGGTTATCAGAACAGCCGCGGCCCTATGGCCGCGGCGGAGGAGCTCGGGGCGGCCGGCCTTGCCGGCCGCCGGGAATCAGGAAGGGCCGCGGCCCTATGGCCGCGGCGGAGCAGCCAGGGGCGCCGGCCTTGCCGGCGCCGGAGATCGGGTGGGCCGCGGCTCTACGGCCGCGGCGGAATAACCAGGGGCGGCCGGCCACGCCGGCCGCCGGAAACCGAGGAGGAGCCGCGGCTACGGCCGCAGCGGAGAAGAGAAGGCGGCCGGCCGCTCCGGCCGCCGGTTTGCTCGGAGGCGGGACCCGCAGGTCCCGCGGGTGGACAAACGGCCGGCTTCAATGCCGGCCGTGCATTAATTTCCGGGGGTTTGAAACCCCCGGTAGCCGAGGAACGGGCCCCCCTCACGTGGGGGGGGCGTTGATTGAAGTCACGGGGGGGCGGCGCCCCCCGTTTCGCGCGAAACCACGCGCTCGGCCAAGCTGGCCGAGCGGTTCTGAGCGGTCGGGCCGCGCGACCGGCCGGGCCGGGTCGCGCAGGCCGGGCCGGATTGTGCCGGCTGGGCCGGACCGCCCAGCCGGGCCGGGCCGAGCCAACCGGGCCGGGCCACGCGGAACCGGGCCGGACCCGGACCCGGTTCGGGCCGACCCGGATCGGACCGGTTCAGGGGGTACTGGGCGGGGCCGGGCCGGGCCCAGACCCCCGTTTTCGGACCTTTTCAGTCAAAAGCTCATAACTTGAGCTGTAGACTACTGAACGAAGAACCGTCTACGACAACGCGATCCTTGGATCGAGACGGTCGTTTCGGTATATCGCACTCAAGGTTTCGGATTACTTTGAGTTCAGCCGGGTTGGTTCGTTCACGAAACCAACCGGGCCTTCGGAGCGGAAACACTCATATCTTGAGCTACGAACGTCCGATTGACGCACCGTCAGTCGCGTTGTGTTCCTTTTAGTGAGACGGATCTTTTGGCATACTCCGCCCGAGGTTTGGACGCAGGTGGAGTACGGTCGGGTTGGTTTTTCCATAAAAACCAACCGGGCCCCGGAGACGAAAATACCAATAACTCTCAGACCGGGCGTCCGATCGACGCACCGTCTGTTGCGTTGAGTTCCTGTTTACGATACGGAACTTTTGGTATCCTTCGCCCGAGTTTTGGATACAGTTAGTAGTGGCCGGGTTGGATCGCTCCCGAAATCCAACCGGGCCCCTGGAACGGGAAAGCTAATATCTTTCAGACAGGACGTCCGCTTGACGGACCGTCAGCGGCGTTGGTGGTTACGTTGAGTAACGGTCCCTTTGAGTTTACCCTATGGGAGTTCGGGGTACAGTTGAGATACGGCCGGGATTGATTTCGCTCTCGAAGCCAACCGGGCCCCTGGGACGAAAAGGCTCATAACTCACAGACCGGGCGTCCGATCGACGCGCCGTCTGTTGCGTTGAGACCCCTATGACGAGACGGTCTTTTGAGACACTTCTTCGCGGGACCTTGTGATACTTGGAGTATCGACCAGTAGCTCGTGGAGCGGACCCTCCCGGAGACGAGCGTGCAGAGTACGGAGACCGTGTAGCCGGCTGAGACCTGGCGACTGCTTGACCGACACGACTTGGAGTGAGTCGACTAGCCCAGTGGACGGAGCGCCCGGTATTTGGCGGCAGACCCACGGCGGACGGAGCGCCTGGTAGTTGGCAGCAGACCCGCGGTACTCGACAGGAGGAGTACCTCAGTAGGCTATCTGGGTAGCGCCCGGTATTTGGCAGCAGACCCTTAGCGGACGGAGCGCCTGGTAGTTGGCAGCAGACCCGCAGTACTCGACAGGAGGAGTACTTCAGAAGTCTTAGGTTAGTGAGCGGCTGCCTCGGAGTCGTGACAGGACCACTGTACACTCTAGAGACGGAGCTCTTCAGCAGTTACGGTTTCGATAATGAAAATCCTGGTTTGAGCTGAGACTTTTGACCTTTGTGTTTCCTCATGATTGAGATGGGTTACTTGATAACTTAGGTATATGTATGGGCATATACCTGGGTAGTGGTTATCCGTTGATCTCATGATCCTTGTGTTTCCTCATGACTGAGATGGGTTACTTGATAACTTAGGTATATGTATGGGCATATACCTAAGTAGATTTTATCTATTGTGATCTTCTTGTGGTTATCCTTGTTGGTTTTAGTGAGACCTTGAGGGTCTCGGGGTCCCTACTGAGTATCGTTATACTCACCCCTGCACGGGCTATGCCCGCACCTCGTTGTGTTGGTTGCAGACGACGGCCAGTACTGACAGAGGCCGAGTGTTCGAGGACTGGACGGTACCTGGAGGTGGACTATACGACGAGGCGGTACCCAGAGGCATACCACTGGGCGGGACATACTCAGAGCAGACGGCGAGACCCGAGGAGCAGAGGAGTTATCTGTACCCACCCTTCAGGTGGGATTTCCAGTGGTCAGCTCGGCGTAGCAGCTTTTCTTTTCAGTTGCTGTTTTCCCTTTCGAGTTGTACTTTACAGTTGGGCTTGTATTTCCGACCCCTTTTTACTTTCCGAACTTTTAGTTGTACTCTGTTTTTGCTTAGTGTTACTTTCCGCTTTCTTACTCTGTGGTGTTTGTTTACTTTACAAAGGCAATGCCTTCCCTTTTTACCGGGATTTACGCCTTGGTGCTAGTCGCCAGCCCCTGGCCTATGGAAGGCGGGCTTGGGGTAGTCACGGCACGTACCCCGAGGGCGGGTCGTGACGATTACCAACACGGTTTCTTCACAATTATATTCTTAATCAACTAGATCTTTGTTTTTTTATATTGGAACAGACTCCGTCAAAATTAATCAATTTAACTGATCTCTGACCAACACAATGGATATTGATAAGGATGACCATGAATGGCCTAAAATTGACCCATTTTGATTACAGAATGGTAAATAATGTTATAATGTATTTCAAAAATTTGTAATTGTTCATCCAAGGAACCTCCAAAATCAAGGGTACATATATGAATCATATCCTCAAAATCAGTGTATCTTTATCTATTTATCAATTCATATGTCGATGGAATACCATTAGGAAATGAACATGAGTCCCCAGGACCTCCTGGATGTCTCTCCAAATGATAGTAGTAAAATGGAGATCTATATCAGAGATTGTACTAGTTGGATATCAATATATGAAAACACTGTATTTCACATATATAATTCCCATCTCCCTACATTTGGTTGTATCATAAATGGGAATAAAGGGATCTTATTTGGATATCTAATTGATCAAAAACTGTATCACATTATTCTTTCCCATGGTACATTGAAACCCAACCTCAATGTAATTTAAAATCTCTTTTCACTTCCACATTGTTATTTAATGTGGAAAAATTCAACCTAAAGGGGTATGTTGCTCGACCATAACTTCATGGATGATATAACAGTGAGAAAAATGTTACCTATGCATCATCACATTCCTGTCCACTAGAATTATCACCAATTTTCATTGAAAATTATTTAGTTTCTTTTTCTCATAACCCATTATGAATTAACAAAATCTCTCATAATAATTTTCCACATAGATGACAGTACACCAAATCGATTAGGAAAAAATAGAACACCCTATATAGATAATCACCACACAAAAATTGTCTCTCAAACATAAAGTTAGTTCATAATGATTCAGAATTATGAATTAATTTGTTCTTCATAATGAATCATCTTGAGAAGATCATAGGTTAACTATTTTTTTAAGACAACATCATCACTTTTTTCTGGGAATTATACATATATCATTGTAATAATATCTATAAAATTCCTCATTTTTTATATTCATTCATGGAATGTCACATAAGATTCCTATTGAATGAATCTATAATGATATTACTATTCCTTGGGGTAATGATGATGTTGAATTTAAAATATTTCAGGTTCTCTACCAAATGCCAGTTATAGAGATTCAAATATTTCTTTAGAGATTATATATCTAATTTTATTATGGTCATAGTACATGTAAAACCTTTCTTCAAAAGGTTATTCCACTAAATCATAAGAACATGAATCCTGATTGTGATTTCAAAGTCATCTATTGGTTAATTCGTCTCAAGTGGCATTGGCTATCGAGAGACACATGAAACGATGAGATCACTCTATGTATGAACATATCCATATTACAAACATAATGTATTATTGAAGACCACATATAAAAACATGGATTTTTATATATTAATCATTTGTGTAGAAGTAAAAAAATGATTTAAATAAAAAAAAACATTGAAATTTGTCCTCTCAAAAGAAATTCACCCCCTTCCAAAATTTAGTGTTAATAAAAAAGGGAAAAAGACATAATTCCATTACAAATTATATATAATACCCCACTGGATATAATAATTAATGAATATAATTTTTTATCATTGTTCCCAGATCATAACATCCTTATTCTTCTTAGGATAAATTATTATTCCATGATTTGAGACCATGTGTCAAAATAACATAACATCCTAAATTGATAGAACACAAATAGATATCTAGGTATAATGACATTTATTTTGAAAGAAATGTATAACTACTCTCAGATGACACACATGATCCTCCTATGACATTGAGTAATACATGATGGTTTCTACAAAGACCAAAACTAATGTATCAAGATAATCATATAATATCTTATAAATTGAATCCATAAAGTCAGTAACAAAATTAATTATTCCAAATATAATAAAAAGATACTAATAATGGTCATACACATTCTTGATGGTGTTTTTCTTAATGTCAGATTATTTTACTCTTAACTGGTGATAAATATATTAGAAATAAATATACGACGACCACTTCACCACATTCAGTGGGTCAATCATATTATAAATATGTGGAAACAGATTCGTTCTTTTACCATTACTATATTGAGTTTTGGTAATCAAAAAATTGGTGAATAGATCGATCATTATTATAATAAATCCTAACATGTATCACCTAATGTGGAGCACATGGGCATATAAAGCATTTCTCTAATAGAACACTCAACTGAGTATTAAACTATTTCATTGTTTTTAGTTCGTTGTTATATAATTTAAAATATATGGTATAAGTACAAAGAACGTAATCAATAGAGAAATATACCTATCTTAATGGTGGAAAACTAGGGAAATAATAAAGAATCATATTAGTAGACTCTATGAAAACTGCAGGAACCTAATCCCTCAAAGTCTCACTCTCTAGATATATATTGAACAACGATACAATAATCCCTAAAAATTGTAAAACAAGGTCCTTCTCGACAATACCTTGAATTAATTTCTCCCTGAATGACATAGATAAGTCCGCCAGGCATAATAAAGGAGAACTATTAAAGATACTAGTATATTCAGGACTTAGTAATAATCCAATCCATCCAAAAAATTAAATAATGTTTTGTCATGTTGATTACTAGATAATCCCTTGTCAAATTAATATCTAATAATGAGAAGAAATAATCATGATAATAGATAACGTTCTCAATATTTATTTTGTGTGGTTTATTAATAACAATCACATTTGACAAAAAACTCCAATGGATGACTTATCATGTTCACAATATGATTTAATATAAATTAAAGAGACGAACTAGTATCTAATAATGTATTAAATAATGGTTAATATATAATGATGGTACCTCTCATAATCAGCAGACAAATAACAGCTTCATCTGGAGACTATTACACTATATAAAGAATCATTATTCTAGATTCAAGTGTCTGGATCCACATTCATTAAAAATAATTTGTTTTGACCATAATAATTTTTAGTGTTGATGATCTCGTACCACTACATGGGCTAGAAGATATATAAAAACTTATTCTATTTTCATATGTTTCCAAAACATGGTTAGATATTTATTACCTCAGTGGAAACACATTTCAAATGCCATATCATACCACGCATGAAGAAAATAAATGTGCATATTCATGGAATTATATTATATTTATAAGAACTCATCTATCTAGATCATCTATGAGGATCATCACACATCCTCTTCCACTTATGGTAACTCACACAACTACCACAAGGAGAAAAAATAATTCACTTATAAATTAAATTATTAGTTTGTTCAAGATGAACAATTAATTACCTATGTATCACATAAATATAAGAAGTTATGTTCATCAAGAAAAATTTATAATCAATATCATATTGAATGAACATCTTGAAGAATCGAGTATTAATATTCTTAGATGATACAATCCAAAGTGTGATTTAAAAAATTTCAATAAAAAAGATTTCGTGCTCCATAATTGTCATTTCTAACTATATGAGTTTGAATAAATCTATATCCTTAGACTGCACCATAGAATCCTATTAAGACATGTTAATGAAAAGTAATATTAATTTCATCCACTCTAAACATTCCTGGTTCTTCACCATAACCATCAATTCTTTCATTGTCCATCTAGGTCCCTCTAGAAAAAAGGTATGTCATTTCACATTAATAAGATTTGGAATTTCCAAGAAAAAAAGAAATATATATCTAACACAACAATTCATTTTCTTCATTAGGATCCTTTGTGACATTCATCCCCTAGGGATTATAGTATATGAACACTTGATTACAATTTTGGGACTCAATCCTTTTAGGTTTAATTTGTGGTTCCCAAACATGAATTGGTTTATGTGCCTATCACAGAGCATATACAACATGTGTAATAATTGCATCATGGTTTTGGTCCATGGGAGGATTTTTTCACATTGGTTCACCAGTAGCTTCCCGTATGAGAATATTCATATGTATTTTTAATGTCATGATGAAATAAAACATGAAAAACAACATTAAAGGTTTCATTGTATTACTTATATCAACAAATCAAACAAGTGATAAAATAATATCAATATCATTAGATAAGATATATATACTTCTATTTCAATCCATCCAAATAAATACTAGGGAAAATACTGGAATTTTATCAATTTATTCCTCCAAAAAAATTTCCCAAACTAACCCATCATTACTAAACGCACATTACACTGTGATATTAATAGAAAATTGATCAAAACATACATCCTATGTCCAAAAAATCTACTATATGATATATAATGACATAAATGAATGATTCATATCCTTCTCAGTCGATAAAATATTTTCATTAACCAACCTAGATACCTTATCACCAAAATAACTAATCCATCACTAACATGTCCCAAATTGCATCCCTGATCACAATGGTCAGGAATCTGTAACATAGCATCATAATATATAAAAGAGGGAATGTATGTTCCAAAAACCAATATATGTTAGAAGATATAAGTTAGTATCTTAATAAAAACTTTGGTGATGTACCAAAAAAAAGTTAAGTATAAAAACCCAAAACAAAACAACATCAATGTGATTTATAACTATAAATATTAAATCATAAATCGAAAAATGTGTCATCACTCCCTACTTTATGGATAAAGAACATCCACCTCATATAGAAGGTTCTTTCCATTTTTTTTGATATTGCATAATGAAATATAAAAATTCCTAACAGAAAAGATAGGCTGTGAACTATAAATTGAAGGACTAACCAATTGCTCCATAATATATTCCATAATAATAAACCAAATATTTGTTTCAATTTTAATAAAATAGGGAATGTAAATAAATTTCCATACATAAAAAATATTCTTTCCTTTAAAAATTGGTTTACATTTCAAACACAACATAAATACACATTTAATATAAAGTTTATTATATAAGTCCACTAGAATGGGGGAAAGTAGTTAATAATGTAATAAATATATAAAAAATAACACTATCTCTATATTCCATGTTTTATGATATTGTCTATTTATTTGATCCTCAATCATAAAAAATCTGTGATATTAGAAATATGTGTACACACATCCTTTGTGATCAAGATGAATATGACTCATCAACATCCCACCGGGGATAAGATCTTCCTAATTAGGTTTCTATTATATTTTCACATTCATTATATTTATAGAGAATTCTCTCATAGAATACATAACCCAAATAACCCACTAACTAAACATGTTTTCTTAGGCTAAATAAATCAATAAAAAAATGGCCAATCATCTCATTATAAATAAATCACCATTCAAAATGAAACTACCTATTTTTCATGTTTAATATTCCAATTCAATTTCTGATAAAATTTATTTTTCATCAATTAATTCCTTATTTAACACATTAACAATAATAGGTTTTTATGAATCCTATTTAAGATCTTTTATAAAATAAATCCACACATCATCACATAAAATATATCAATTTAAAAACACACCTCAAATTCAATTTTAAATTGAATTGGTGGTTTCCCCAAATCCATACTATATAAAAAGCCAATTCGATTTTAAATCAAACCGGGTTTTCAATAATAATTTGAAGGATAATTGAAATTAATTATGAAAATCATGGATTAATTATGTTGAAAATATCAAATAGAACCACCTAACTTTTATCATAGAATCATAACACACAATAATGTCAATTAGATCCTCCAAATATGAAAAATGGTTTTGGAGATCAATACACATAACCAAGAACTAAGATTCAATTATGTTATGTAGAGATACATCAAAAACATGATGATATAATACTCACTAATGAGGATATAATTATATAGGTTGAGAAGACACAAAAGTGTATATTTACATACCAATATGAGACTGTATGAGATATTATATGTTTTTTCCTAACAATAATTGGGTTTAGTGGAAGAAATTCACACGTAGAGTGACATATAATCCAAATAAATATCATAATAATTAATTAGGATTGATAAAGAACTTATATAGTCATTTTTTAAATTATTAATACTTATTTTAAATTATAATAGCCCAAAAACATAGAAATCTTCTTTGGTATATATAGTTAGGAAAATCGTGATCCCTAATAGTGTGACCCTATATTTTGTTCTATGGTTTCTTCTAAATGGGTGTAGAGTTTTTCAAACTATTTGAGGACTGTGAAAACCCACATAGATCAGGGATTCAGAGTTTTCAATGGATGGAAACCGAATCGTTGAAAACCACACACCAACCATAAGAAACACGAAAAAACTCTAATAGAATATCCATTTCTCACATGGATCAACCCAAGACAAAACACATATAAAGCATGATCAAAATATTGGTTGAGGAGAACCTAATAAAATTAGGAATATTTTATAGTAACCAGGATTTGATATTTATTATCATATAATGTCGTTGAAAATACATGTATGTACTTTTAAATATATCTAATATACATTCATCTCTGACAAGATTATATTTTCCAATATTGATAATGGAATGGGTGTAGATAAAAAAATTATTACATTGATTTTAAAATGTATAAACCATCTGGTGTACATATTATACATTTTTTCACTTATGAAATTAAATGCCTAAATCTATAACAAAATGAAATATCTACATCTTATTACAGTTAATTGGATATTGTATTATGTAAAATTTACACATCATTATGTATATGATTTGGATGAATATAAATTAATTTAGAGTTATTATTTTATGGATACCAATTTAAAATGAGATTTCAGGTATTTAAAATTATCTTCTAGAGGAGTATTCATTACCATGGAAAATTTTGTTTATTTCAAGTCGTTAATGGAAAATTTAGAAACACATAGTTCCAAAAAATTGGTTATGCTATAAAAAAATAAAATATTACTCATGTACTGTAGATGAAGTCACCAAATAAGAATATGATACTGAAATTTTGATATCCATTTGTTATTTGATGTGTTACCAATGAGATAAAAAATTTCAAGGAGTGAAGTACAAAATTATAGATTAACACTTATTAATTCCAAATACCATTTCATCCAATTGATCTATGAATGTGGATAAATCAATAAATATTATGTTTTAAGAAATAAAAAATTCACAAATATTTTGAATAATTCCTCTGTAATGAATATATTTCAATACTTAAGAGAATTCATGGGAGTTCATTATATCCCAAAAATCCCTATGATTATATTATTCATAATTTCCCTATTATGTTTCTCTATTTTTTACAAATGTTGAGAAAAATATGAAAATCAATATATGAAATAGGGGAGTTTACAAATAAGTCAATGTAAAATTATCTAGGGCAGTTATTATGAATTATTACATTAAAGAAAGATATGTGAGTTCTTAAATTAGTGTGGTTATGAGAATGACATTTTAGAATTTAGAGGGTGGATTATATAATGTATTGTTAAAGATGAAGTACTAAATTTTTTTCATGTAGAATCTGTTAACTATAGATATAAATGATGATATTGAATGTCCAAAAAAATATGAAAGGAACCTTTGGAGGTAACAAGACATGGTAATTTTCATATGATTATTTATAATTAGATACATAGTTCTTTCAAAATAATTACATTATTTAGTAATGTGATTTTTGGATAAAAATTATATTTTGAGTATAAAGAGGATTGGTTTCTTGGGATGACGAATAATGAGTTACAAAAACATTTACATGTTGTATATTATTTAAATAATTATTATTTTTGTGTTTTATTGGTGTTTAATATTTTATAATGAAATATATTATTCATGAAAAATAAGAAATAATATTTTTCTGGAATTTTTTCATGTTATTATAATTTATTTATGAATGTGGTTCATATTTTATTATATCAATAATAATGAATATTTATACAATATTCAAACATGGATATTAAAATATTTCATAAGGGTGAGTTCTTGTGAGTTGGAAAATATATGGACATTAAAAAATAGAGGTGCAGTTGTTGATAACTAACATGGCGGAAAATATAGACTAATTTCTCATAATAAAGTGACTTTTAAGGATAAATAGACTTTATACACAGTTCATGAATCTTTTTCCCTAAAAATATCAATATGTATTAGTTCTATACAAAATCTATTTTTAGAAGCTCAACTAAAATATTTATTCTTATCATAGTCCATGTTGGCTGCATATGCTCATATCACACTTCAGGTTATTCATTGATTCCAATTATTTTGCATATAATTCTTCTTCTTTTATATCTTTGGAATCATAGATTCTACTATCATCATCTCAAAATTGAAATAACACATAATTTTTATTTATGGATGCAAATGATCATTTTTATTTGTCTCTTCATGTTTTATAGTACCTGCAAGAACATGATGAAATTTAAATGAATTTTTTATTCAAAATACAATGAATTTAAAGTGGAATAGATAAAATATCATCCATTAAAAAAATCCTCTATATAATATATGTTTATCCATTCCATACATTCTTATGCACCTTTTCCAATATTTGGAGTATTCCTAGAATACCCTCTCAAATACACCTCAGTTTTTGAAATAAGGAAAAAATATATTCTTATATTCCTCCCTTGGTGTGTCTGATTATTGTAAAATTATATCCATCGAAATCAGTATGTGCTTATTCACTATTATATAAAAAATACATGACACTCATGTTTTCTATTTAGAACTCATTCTTGGGAAATATCCCATACACTCATCTCAGTTTCACTAGAATACTCAAACTACCATGAATGATGATAATTAAATCACAAGTATATGATTTTAGTTTTGACGGTCCTTATATATATCATTATAAATCATAATTAATCTACATGCCCTTTAATGAATGTGTATCGTTTAATTAAAAACCATATTCATTATTCTTTAAATCCACTTAATTTCAATTTCAATTTCATGAAATATAAAATTCGGAAGTCCTCCCATAATAATTTCAAAAAAAATCTCATATTAGGGATTCAATTAGAATCATTATTTTAGAACAGGAAATCAAATCCTTGATATCTTTATCATTGTGTTTCATCATAATTAATGAATGATTAAGAAATTTTTTTATAATATTCATTGATCTTCCTACTTATAGAGTAATGATATACAAATATTTATTTAAATTATTTTATCAAACACTATTTGTGGTACTTATAGTGTTTATGTCATTATCAAATTTCTCTAGAATCATTCCGTATTAGATATATTAATGGATGAAAATTCTGGTAAATATCTCATTTCACTCAACAGAATGAATATATTCACCCAATTAAAAAAGTTACACATTTAAAAAAACATATATTTTACATAGCTTTATGTTTTCATTCAATTATATTTAAAACAGTCCACAATGTAAAAAAATATATATGTTCATGCGAAAATCCATTCCATATGTACTTAAAACGTCTTATTCTTTTTAAATTTTGAATGAATAAGCACTTATCATTATTTTGAAGAATTTTATTGTGGGTGAGTCTTTAAGATAATTACTTTTTCAATATTAGTATACTCCAATGTTATACAATATACATGGATGACATGTGATGAATTAGTTCATTTATAAAAAGAAATTTGTTCAACCCATGATGACCTAAATTCATAGGTATTTCATTCAATCAATCATGAAATGTCCCATGTTCTGGACTTAGTATTTTATTAGTGAACTCGAAATTTCCATATTTCTATAAATGACATCAAACAAAAATCGTATTGATCAAGGGATTCTCAAACACATCAAATAATTTAGAAACATCATGAAAAAATTATTTTAATATGTAGAGTAGTATAAAACTCATTTAAATACATTATTCAAGTGAATTTCAATATAACTTACTGTTAGATAATAATTTCATTGAAATCATTTTTTTCTCATTTGTAACCGTATTAAATCAGTACTAATCAATTTATATTAAACTCTTTTTTTCATATAGCTTCACATAGATTGTTCAATCGATCTGGTAAATGTTAATTGGTCTGTTAATTTTGATATCAACATTGAATGTGATTATTTTATATCTCATTTATTCATATTCAATGTTGTTTTTTTGTTTATCGGATAATTTATATAACCAAAATTCATATATAATGACCATTAGTCTACCCTTTTCATATTTATTAATTTTGGAATAATATTTTTTTCTATGGGTGAATACACACATCAATCCCCTGAGACTTTCAAATTACCTACATTTATATCATAAAATTTATCATTTATCAGAAATACCAAAAAAACATAACCATATACAACCTTTTTCCACAATAATATCTCACATTGAGATTACTTTAAAAATACATATCATTTTTAATTCAATCATATTATCTCCATATTAATGATATTAAATGTATAGGGTGTGATTATCTCACAATTTCATTACACTATATGGTTCATGTTTCAATTACTTCTCTCCCATACATATTTTATACCACTAGGATGCCATATTAAGTACATAGGAATAATAATTTCAATGTCCCACTACCACTAATTAGTTATATCCAAGAGGATTTTGAAAAAAATCACATTTTAATAACTCATATTCTCTATTTTTTATTTCAGATACTAACTGTTAACTCTGTTTTTTATTAAGAATGCTTTGATATCATGAGAGAAGTAATTCAAAAAAAATAGTATTCACCAATTTCAATTGATAATGGGAAAAATAAAAAAAATAAAGTATCAATTGATTTATTAACATTGTATTACATTTATTTTAGAAATGATCAATTAATGAATTATCTCGATATCTATTTGGACAACCCAATTATAGAAAAAAATCTTGGGATTTCTAGAAAAGAAGGATATCAATATTTTTAAAACATGTGATATGTGTGTCTTATAATATCATTTGGTGTAATCTAAAATTTATGGAAAAGAACTTTTTGAAAATAATATCACTTGAATAAAAAAATAACATCATTGAAGGTTTTAGTTATTCCTAATATGTTTATATATGAAAAAAACAATAATGAAAAAATGTATATAATTTTTAAAGATATGGGATAGTGAAATCAAATGATGTACTCTATTTCTTGAAGGGGATATCCATATTTGTAGATTAAAATGAAAATGAAAATATATTGTAATTTTAAAAACATCTAGATATATCACATAAAAGATAATATCTATACATTGTCACCATTATGTTCCAAAATATATTCATAATAAATATAATTTATAAATAATTTTTATATTCCAGTAACTTCTAAGTTTGAGCATAATGGTTGAGACTAATTTATCAAAATAAAAATCCATTTTTTGTATAGTTCTGAAATATCTAGCACTCTAAAATTTTCAAAAACCTTTATCTTTAAAAAAATTCTTTTGTTTGTGGTATCATGTAATTGTTACCAAATTAAGTTATATTATTGGTTGATATAGGCTTCTAATAAATAAAAAAATTGAAATAGTTCATTTTAAACATACTTTATCTTTTTGGAAAACAAAAATAAATATATCTATATAGTTATAAATACCTTGGGAATATTATATTCCTATTTAATGGATGTAGAATTATTATTTATATTGATATATTTTGACATAGATCTCACATATTATTTCTATTTAGAGTTGATCATCAATTCTAGTTGAGGTTGCCAGGTAATATGTTTAACAATATTATAATCTGTCTTCTAATACCTAATAAAAAACTGAATAGAAGCCTTAACTTTTACAATCTATTGTAGATAATCTACTTCCTCACATGTTGTAAGAAACACTATTAGAATACTAAAATAACACTTTTGTATAGATTCCATTATTAAATTTATATTTATACCAGTTAAATAAATAATTATTTCAATATTTTAATGGTCATTGATGTAACCTCTCTTACAATAATAGTATAACATCTTTTTACTAGGTTTAACATCATTATTGGTTTTAATTATTTCTTTCTTATGTGAATTTTTCTTCATTAATTAAAAACCAAAAGGCTAAAAGTTATCCATTAATTAACAAAATCAAATTCCATAGAGGTCCTTTCATTTCATCAATGAGTGGATGAGACCTGGAATTATTTTAACAGTACTAATCATAAAATATTTTATATATGTCTCATATCTCATAGAAATTATTAAATCATTTGAATCTATTCATTAATAATATATTACTAATTTCAAGTAGGGTATGATTATTTCTAGTTGGGATATTTTTCACATAGCTTTCATTTTACATGATTTAGAAATCATTTGATATCTACAAACTAACATATTATGAAATTAGTAGATAGAAATATTTAAAAAAAATACATTAGTACCTACTTCAAAAAAATTCTTGTTCATTTAACCTAATATTAAATATTTAAATTATTTATAAAATTAATTCCTTTCTTTTTTAAGGAATAAATACCAAATTTTGATCACATTTAGTGAAAATTTATTCATAGAAAATGATCACCTTTATCATTGACATATTTATTGATATACCATCATTACTTTCCATTAAAAATTTTATACTTTTCATTATAAAATTCAATGAACTCCAAATCTACTGTAATCATATTTTACTATGGTGTTTGATTAATTTTCCCATATTCATGAGTTGGATACTTATAAATTTTATGTCAAGAAATATTATACACAAATATGAGAGTTGTTTGATATTTTTATGACTTATAATTTTTGTGTGTAAATAGTAAACTTCTTAATTCATTGTAAATTTTCATATTTATAAAATATTATATTACTTAGTTTGATTTCCATCGTTAAATATTTTGGGTTTAGAGTCCTCTTTTAATTTTCATTAAATTTAACCTATATTCTTAATCATTTTTAATCATAGTTGGAATTTTATCTTCATAATATTTTCTTTTCACAATTGTTTAATTATAATTATTCTTTTTTCCCATTAATTTAAAACATATCTTGGAAAACATGACATCTAGATAGACTTTTTTATGTTTAATCACTGTATGAAACACCTTCTTGAAAAACATTTAAAATAAGTCCATCTCATGTAATACTCTTTATTATTATTCAGTATATTGATAGATCATTTCAGTAAAAAGTGAAAAATATTCTTCCTTATCTCTTAATAGAATGTTTTTTGAGTATTTTAATAACATACTTTCTTATCCAATGCATCATTATTTTCATAAAACACTTCACGTAACTGTGATTTTTCATCAATAATTCCCATGATATGTGGGAACAAAAATTAAATAACTTATTCCTGGAACTTTTTCATGTAATTAATTACATAAAAATATATTTCACCAAGTGAATCATCAAAATCCTATTCATCCTATATTGAACTTTCTTCTTGGGGAAATGAAAATCAATATTTATTTACTATTAAATGATCAATATTATGATTTCCTATAAAAAATGGGGTTTCCCTTGGATTATTTATTATCTTTCATTGATTCATGTTCTCTGTCTTCATCCAAATTTCAAATATCATTGTAAAAACATCAAATTCATTACTAATAAAAATAAATATAGATTATTATATCTATTTATCTCCTGAAACCATTTTCTATATGAACATTTTATGTTACCTAATATAAACAACTTATAAATTTCTTTATACCATTAAAATATACCCAATACATTAAAAAATATAATAGGAATTTAGAAGATCTAATTATAGGTAATCCTGGAACTGATAACACATATAGTTTCCTAGTGAACAGTGTAAGATATCATGAGAGGGAAGGTCAATATTTTGCAAAATAATTATTCTTTTTATTAATAAACATATTCTTACAATAAATATTATATAATTATGTATTTCCACCTCTATTGTTATTTTAATAATATAATGATCCTAATTTTTTCTATAATAAGTAGTCCATGAACACATTAAAAAATATATTAAATTACTATCAAGGAATAATTATTTTTTCAATGTTCATACATGATGGGTTAAATATACTCAATTTCATATAAACTCTTATTGAGTAATTTATTATCCACTATAATCAAATTTAACATTCCCTAGGGTAGAAATTTAACATCTTAATCATATACAACCGCAATAAAATGAATAGTTAATAACATATATATATAATTATCGTATAAAACATAATATAGGAAAAGGTATATTTATACTACATTCCATGATATTCTTCTCCAAATATTTATCATTTTTTCTTCCTCCTTTTAAAGTAGATCAAAATATTTCCATGTAAGTATTTAAAACAAAAAAAGATGACCTATTTCATTAAATAAAAGTGACCATGATTTTAAAAGTGTTTTCAGATATATCTCACTTAATATAAATTATGAAACAATCCATGGATTTCAGTTCTGCATAGTTTCGGTCCAAAGATGTTGAACTATAAAAATCATCTTATTTAATACAAAGAAGGTTTTTATAAGATCATGTCACTCCTCCTCACCTTCTTCATGGTTTTATTATTTTATATTGATTAAAAAGACTCCTAATTATTCTTCTTTATGTTATTTTTTAATATATTATTAACCAATAATTGTCTAAATATTATAGAAAATCATACCTTTATGGTGTGAATTCATACGCAAGATATCTCCATTATCAATGAGATCCACACTAATAACATAAATATTTTCTCATATAATGAATTTATTAATTTTGTAATATAACAAATTAAATTTTAAATATAAAAAATATATTATAGTAAAAACACACTATTATAGAATACCCATTTTAAATTTTAATATACTATCTTCAAATAGTTTTTCATCTCATTAAGAATTCTAGTACCACCATCGTTAAATGCTCCTCATTTCTTCAAACAATTGGTGAAATAATTTTTTTTAATCTATAGGTGAATATTATTCTTATGATAATATATCTATTGATATTATGATTTAATTCCTCACTATTAAAAAAAGATCACTACAATCGTTTCATTAGTGTAGATCTCATTCATGGAAAAATTACTGCACATCAATCGTAGTTCTTCTCGAGTGATTAAACATCCTCAAATTAGCATAATTTATACATTGGTGTAAAAAGTGAGTTTTTTTTGTTATTATATATTTATTTATAAATTATCATTCTACAACATGTGATTTTATGATCATGTATGCATTGTGGGAAACTAATCTACATTATTATTAGTGATAACCAGATAAATATGTTTCACTTTTAGAAAATTCATGAAGTGGTAATAATCCTCTAATATTACTCAATATAATTGAATATGATTTCATGATAACTCATCATAAAGTACAAATATAAATTGAATAGATTTAGTTTCTTCATATTTTTGATTCTTTATAATTGATAAAATATATTAAATCCATTTTCTACTTTTCTGTATCATCCTATTAACCACTAAACGATCCAAAATTCTTCCTAAAATACATGGATCATAAAACATTCAAGGTGTGTGAGATGGTGATACCTTGTTAAAAAACACTAACAACATCCCATATTTGATTCATATATATCATATTAATTTTGTAAATTTTATAATTTCCCCAATTGAATCACCTAATTCACCTAAGTGAAAAAGATATACATTTTTAAAAAACATCTATGTTCTTCTTAGCGTACTTCATTTTCATCAAAAGGATTTCATAAACTTTATCCAAGTAATAAAGACTTGAATTCATTAGAAATAGTTTGACTTCAATACATCAAAAGTATTACACTCTTTTCATTGTGAAAGACTCCCAATTTCTAAATTGTATTACTAATTACGTTGTTTGTGATCTTTTACAATATTGATGTTTTTAATATTTAATTGAATATAGATTCATGTGATATATAAAGAAAATAATACATAATGTAATATAATTGAAAAAATAATTATATTTAGAACATAAATATGTATATTAATAATGAATTCATTTGATCGGGTACGAAAAGTCTTAAATTCACAACATGTAAATTTATTAGTAAACACTAATGTTACCTAATTCTATTTATGTCATTAAATAGAAAACAAATTGATTAAGTTATTCTAACACCACTTCCAATCTTCTCGAAGCCTCATCTAATATATACTATAAATTTGAAAATAATTACAAACACCTTTAAATAAATTAATGAGTTATTGTATTACTTATATTACTCGATTTAGTGTTTTCACTGGAACTCATATATCAGCTCATTTATATCCTTATCCAATCAATCATGATCCATCTCAATTCCACAAGGCATTAAAAATTCCTTTATATAGTAACATCAATCTATCTAGTAAGGGTTTACTGGTGACTTACTTCCCAATTCCACTTTATATATTGCTATTGATGATCTCAATAATTCAAATTCAAATGAGACAAGTAATGAGGTATAATCCCTATATAATTATTGTAGACAACTTTTTCCCTTGATCTTTAGTAATTAAATTTTCATTTGAATCCGTATGATGATATCTTATTTTATTTGGGTGGATACATAGATTTATCAACCATGAATATCACCTTAAGACCATTTATATCAATTACTGATCATTTAAAATAAACAAAATAAACAAAACCATATGTGATCATCAGAAAAAAATAAGAGGCATATTTTTAAGGGCTCATGTACATTAATGTACCCTTAAAAAATTTGTTTATATGATTAAAATTATCATGGGATGTGGGATATCACCCACTGATTGTAATGGAATATCCACTTTTAATGTGATGGTGAAACATAGTAAAAATATTGTATTAATGTATTCATTCACATTTCGTGTCACCTATGACTATTCAAATGCTCTAGTGGATGATCATATTCACTAACTAGGAATGAAAGAAAAGTTTTTATGAGGGAAACATTATCAGGAGAAAAAAATCGCCACAATAACCTTAAATAGTGATTTTAATGTTCACCTCTCAAAATCAGAGTTTGGAAACTATTCCAATAAAACAATTTATCGAATATTGACTCTCATAATAAAAAAATCTACAATTTTATTACATTAATTAATTTTATTAATCAATTCTATGTCAAATTATTAACATTCAGTGATGGTATAATTGTTATTAATGAACGGTGATGGAAAATTATTATCATACAAGAAATATTATATAGAAGGTGATTTTGATTGCTTCTCATTATTTATTTTTGAATTAATCATTGGTATTCATTGATAATTATTTAAACCTAGTTGTGGAAAAGAAGCAACTTTTACATGATCAATATATATGTTTTCATCATTTTATTCATTTTTAAGGATATTAAAATATTATTGGTTAATGTTGAATTATGTTAATAAATATAGTACATACATTATTTTATATTGACGATAAATGATTTTTATATTCAAATTTTAAAACAATATTGTAAAATATTTTGATTATAATATGTTTACCCTCTGATAATATCATTTCTATAAGTGAATTTATATGTGATCTATGTTTTTTGAGGGTATAATTTGGAATAATATGATCATTACAATTTCATGGAAACCCTTTTATAGAATAATGTTTATTATTTCATCAATGATTTTTTAGAATTTCAAAATGAGGTAAGGAACCATTATATCTGACAGATGGTATGCAGTCATTATAAATTAAAATGGGTGTGATTCCACTAAAATATTTTGTTAATATTTCACCCAATGATTTACATGTAGGTTTTTCCAATTTATAATAGTATTGTAATAATTTTTCATAGTTTTCTTTCTACATTTTTTTCCACTAAACATATTTTAAATTATTAACACTATGGAACTATAGGTATTAATGTAATTGTTTCACATTCATCTATCAATAGTAATCCCTATAACCATAAAATTATTCTTTTATATATGATTGGGTATTCTATATTTAGGGATGAGTAATCATGTGTAGATTTTGATAGAGAATATTTTTGGAATCATTGATTATGTTGGTTTTGATGGGGTACCATTTTGTTGGTTGATATTTTACTATTATATTTATATAGTGAGGCATGAGGTTGGATTATTATAAATATTCAATGACTAATACAAGGATATGCGTTAAATGGAATTTATTATCCCCTAGATCATATGTGATATGTTTTAGATGCAGGGTGGAATGTTTTCATTATTGAGATATCCTAAGATCTATATGATTGCATTGTCATTACGAACCCTAAAAACATATTATTAATGATTATTTTATTTCAATAATATATCATTAAGGTTTTAAAGTGTGGTTTTTTATTTGTGTGTGAAACCATTTTTTTTTCATTGGATTACAATAAACATATTAAGACTACTAGTGATGGAAGGTAGATTTATAAATTGGATTTTTATTCTTTACCAAAAACTATATTTGTGTTTGTATTGAGTGAGATGACTAGAATTCCTCATTTAAACAATGTTTTTTGGGAAGATTTCTTAGGTTTAACCCAATATCAAGATAGTTAGAACTCTACAGGATAAAAATATTTTAAATTCAATACCCAGCCTACTTAGAGATATTATTTTGAATTGGGTTATGGATGATTATAGGCATGTTAATGATGATGATCATGGTTATGATATAAATACATTGATAAATAATAAGTTGTTAGATGGTATAAAATATGACTTTTGGTATGGTAATATATATGATTTTGGTTCATGATTTCACTAAAATAAAAATTTTACTTAAATTTGATGAATTTTACATTGGTGGATTTTAGATTCCTATACAATGCCCCCACACAATGTTTAGGGATTCTAAATAATTAATTAAAACAACATGTGAGGTTTTAAAACGACACTATGAATATTGGATTTGAGAACTACTAAATAATATATGTTGTAATTTGAAAACATTTTTTGAGGCTTGATATTAAAATTGATTTCCCATCTGAATCATAAATGTTGTGTTTTTATTTAATTTATAAATTAAAATTTTTATAAATCCATAATAATTTTTACACCACCATGATAATTTTCTATAACAATAGTTGTGTTAGAGTAATTTTTATTATTATTATCTCATAATATTAATGATCTCTTATACTTATATAATTATATTTTAGAGATTTCCATCATATGGGAAAACCCTAGTATCATTTTACATTAGATTGTGGTAGACGGGAATGAATTGATTTCCACTGGATTTTGAGAAATTAATGAAACACATGCAATAGTTCTTCCATGGAATTTCAATTTGAGATAACTAAATATTATATTACTTAGTTCATATTTTTCCACTATGTGATGAAAAATTAAAATAAATTCACGTATGATTGAGACCAAAAAAAAATAATTTTAATTAAATTTTAATGACATCAATCTATGTTGTATTTTGAAATGAAAATTATAATTAATATTTATAATTTCAATCATCTATATATAATTTTAAACCTTAAAATCATAATTCTATATGATGGATATATATATATTATAATTTAATTTCAAGAAATTATTTTAATGATATAATGTTATGAATTTTATGAGTTATCAATTTTGTGATATTATAGGGATATGATTTTTGATCCTTTATTATAAAACATAAAATAAATTTCTACTACGATGAATAACATAGAAAGTGATATCCCATTTTTTATATTATGATAAAATAAATATAACAAGAAATTGTGTTATTTTTTTATTTATATATTGAAAAATATTATTTATAGATTTAATATAATTATTACAAACCGCTATAATTTACTATGCCAAATGGTTTGAGATAAAATTAAATTTTCATAATTCTCATCCTGACAGAACCATCTGGGGTAATTTTTGAAGAATGTTTTAGCTTTATCTTATAATGAAAAAACTTTTTTTTCGTTTGTACAATAGTGATCATTTGGGACTTAATGATGATCAATGAAGGTGTGATAAACATATAATCAATGATTAGACTACCGAAGAAGTCTTATGTATCTCTTAACATATTATGAGTGGTGTGTCTTGGGATATTAAATATGGCATCACATTCCCATCCAATCTATATATTGGATGGTTACCAAATGGATATATATCCACTCAAATTTGTGTATTAATGTTTATATTATATTAAAACATGACGACATGACTATTAGATCAAATACTGACATGTGAGAGACAATGTTTTGTCCAGAGTGGAATAAAAATCGATGATAATGAACATCCTTTAAAAAACTATATAAAAAAGGAAGTATGACTAAATGTTATGGGATATAGAATATAAGGTTCGTGGGGGAGCCACCCAGATCCCATAATCATCCAAACACTCATGGGGTGTATATAGGGACATGATATGTTATAATTGAACAAAAAAATCATTACACAATTTTAAATTTCCATTAACTAATTGAACATTTTTACGATCATGTGATGGTTTATTAGAAGGATAGAATGAAATTTTTTCCTCAAATAGTACTCTTGAGCTCATGCTGAATTTCTATATTGTATACCATTTTGAAAGAATTATATTGGTACGATGGATTCATTATAGTTTTAAAAAAGGAATCCTAAAATTTTCTACCAATAAAATTTAAGATAGTTGTAAGTTATTGATTTAGATTTAGAAGAATTTTCATTAAATTTGTAATGATATTACTTGAGGAAATTCATTTTACTTAGTTAAATATTGACATTTTGAATTATTAATTATTTGAATAACAATCATTAGTTTAAATGGACTTATAATGAATAATTTTAATTTATTATGAATATTATTATAGTAATTGAATAATATATATTGATTAATGTATGCAATTAAATAAAAAATAACATAACACAAAGTAGATTTCACTGGAGTTCTAAGAGTATATTTATTGAATTAGAAATGAATAAATTAAATTATATTACTACAAGTTTATAATGATTTATAATCCTTAGATATGAAACAATACGAATATAGATAATATGAATAATATTTGTTCTCAAAATAATAGTGTTAATCACCAATGATGTTGTAAACTCCTTAGCCTTCTTATAAATGAAGAAAAATTCATAAGAAATTTATAAGGAATGATGGAATCAACCTTATCATTTTTTGGATTTATTTATAATAATGACAATATATATAAAATATTATAATGATATAGGATCCTCGTGAAATATTTTTATTTAAAATTTATGATATGGATATTAATATTATTAAAATTATAATTGGGTGAAATAAAATAATTTTGAATAAAACAATAAAATTTTTATTTATTCTAATGGGATAAGGATTTGGGAGTCATATATAATGTTAGGAAGACATTAATCTTTTAATAATGTTATTATCTATTGATGATATATTAAATATATAAATATTATGAGTTTTTATACTCATATAAATAAAGCTGATATAGCCTAGTTCTTGGTGGATTTTTTTAGAAAGATAAGAAAAGAATTCCAATTCATATTATATCCCATATCCCTAGATTAGTGACCACTAATGATACACTTTATTATTCGATATTATTATCATCCATAATTCTATAGTATTTCCTATCTTTTATAAACTCATGTTATATAAATTCACTCTCAAGACTTTAGAAATTATATTAGTAGTTATAGACCAATTATAAATAATTTTCTTACACATACCCTTACATTATATTTAAATGATCCATCGAGGAATTCATCTAGAAGAGAGAGAAGTGTATACTAATTTATTTAATTTTATTTGGAATTCATAATGGAATTTTAGATATTTTGTGGGTTTGGGTGAGTGCATATTAATGATAAAATTAGGATGTTACCCTATCTACTGATGATTATTTTTCATTGGTAGATGTTTGGATTCCATTTTATGGATTGACACGACTTTTCCATAACCACAAAATATACAGGTGGGTAATATCCTTTCAATCATCCTCTCTCTATTATAATTTATCATTATCTCTCTTTAAGAATTGGGAGGGTTAACAATTCAATTTTCTCAAATAACACAGAAATCTCATATCCAGATATTATTAATAATATTTTGTTTAGTAAAAGGGAATATCAATGAGATTTCATGATACCAAAGATCTGACTCATTGAGAAAGAATTCATTGATGGTGTATTGTTCCTCTAGCAGATTCTCATTGGCCTATTTGGAATATTCCAATCAAGAACCCATTTTATAAGAACATTAACATATAATTTTGTATGAAGAATCATACAATAGATATAATTATTAATCCATATCAAATATACCAAATTATTTGTAATATTGAGTAATTAACTTTAGATTCATCCAGAAAAAAATAGTTGATTTATAGTTTAATTAACATGTTTATTAGATAAATATATATTTTTATGTGATGAAGGATTCAGTAGTTGTTCCTCAAAAAATTACGAATATTGGGTTTTAAAATTCTATATAAAATATTGAGATACTATGGATTTTTTGTAACACATTATGGGTATGTTTTATAGCTATAAGACGACTATTAGAATGAACCATCCTTTTCTTCTGAGAAACCATGTGGAGAATAATTATTTGAACCATTACCATTCTTTTTTGTTTTTTTGGGATTTTTTTATCTGAGACAAAAAATAATATATTAATTATGGATTCATAATTACTTGAATTAAAATTCATATTTCATATGAAATTGAATTTCAATAACTATGGGTTGGGAAATTAAATTTTACATGCAGTATTTTTGAGTGAATTGAAAAGGTGAATGTAAATTTTTGAGTGAATAATGTTATTTTTCTGCAACTAATGTTTCTTAAAATCATGCATACATAAAAGATGAAATTATGATAAGTGAATTAGGAAAATCCTATCTATAGGATCATGATTGTGAAATTGAAAAATATCCCATATTGATAAATATTAAGTTCATGATGGATTTTATTCAATTAATATTTTTTATAATGAAAAACTATTGTGGAATATGGATATAGTTTCAATGATATAGTTCATCTCTACTGTGATTAATGAAGGTTCTAAAATCGTAAGCATTTCTACATATATGCAAAAGGATATCAGTTATTAATGATATTGGGAACAACTTATTCGAGATACTATACTCTTATGAATATATTTCATTGAATATATGGTACAAGAAATGTTATTATAATATTAATCAAAATTAAATTACATTAATAAATAAATATCATAGAATATTTCACCTCAAAAAAAAATATAAATATATAATCATATAAAAATAATACATTTTACAGGGAATAAAAATAAAAAATGTGTAATTAGGATCCCCAATGGATGAATCATATACCATTGTGTGCAAAATAAATAAATTTGTATTCAAAATCTATATCTAATTCGGATAAATGGATCTGACTTATCACCTGATTATTTCATGGATCCACCAGATTATCCATCCAAATAGGTAGGTATAATTCCATAATCGTGGTTGCAATACATTCGATCTACCAAATTACTATGATTCCCAATCATAGAATGAGTATAAATCCTTTTCCCACAACCAATGGAATACCAAAAAATTCTAGTAACTAAAATGGAATTCAGAATATAAAAATAATTTAAGGTAAATAGTTGTAGAAAAATAACATACCACCCATGTGGTTCCCTTTCCAAACCACTTGTGGACAAACAGTCTTTGGACATTTCTATAATGGCATGATACACCCATGGTTTATCATGTAACATAAATATTAATGTTGTATAATTCCTCAAATAAAAATTAGTATTATGTATATAACACTATTATGTATGATTTGGGTACATTATATCACAATCATATTAGATATAGGTGATTGATTCATCACCAATATATCATCAATGGTTTTTTCAGTCACCATCGATGAATTAGGAATCACAAATCTCAACAAATGATATGCTACAAATTCCATTATTTTGTTCACAATATAACCCATCTCATAAATCAACTGGATGAAACAGTACAATAATATATCATCTAGGTGGAGGATATGACACCATATCCCCCTTGAGGTGGATAAAATACCACACTCATGTCCTCATGTGGATAACACGCAACTAGGACAACCCTCATAGGAGAATTATTCTCTACAGATACCATCCAATGGGTGAGATATATACTACCATTATCTCTTCTCAAGTTTCTAATTATGTATGATGAGAAAATATTCGGTTGATGGTATAATAGTGAACCAGGTCTCTAAGTGGAATTTTCACCACTGCTGTAACTCACAATTGTTTTCAATGATTTAACTTCAATAAAACTATGTGTATTAAATAACACTACTATCACATCATAGGTGGATGAGACTACACTATTTTATTTTCTCGGTAGTTAATGATGAATCATTAACCATGTTCTGGTGAATAAGGTACCTCTAATGCACATATAATGTCCAATATACCACTATTTCACTAACGATTAATGACTCAGAATTCTATACCAAGTATCCAAAAAATGAATAATTTTTCATTAATAAATAGTTTAAATAATATATAATTATCAACCACATCAAAACAATTATCTTACATTATCAACCCAGTTGAAGGACTCATTACTCATCCAAGTATAAGAAACGAAGAGTATAAAATTATTTCTCGACCATGGAAATAGAATTGGTATCTAAACATGGACTATATGGCCATTTATCAATCATAACAACCAATTTTTGGACTAAATTCATGTTTTCCTAACATTACTCCTATGTTAATAGTTCATATATTCTCAATGATTTCAACAAATACCATTCACATGCCATTCACGATCTATTATGGCACATTCTCACTATAAAAATTTAATAATAAAAATATAGTTTTTAAGGTCATATTTTAAAAATAAAATATCATGTATATGATTAATTGCATGATAAATTTGAAAATACCATAAGGAAATCAATGAACCACCTACCCATGACTAGTAGTGTCTTGACCACCCACTACATCCCATTTATTGACTTTAAAATAGGAAAATGTGAATCTAGAAGGAAAATTATATAATTAGGAAAAAATAGAGTTATATAATAAAACCAATTGTATCTGATATCAATTTTATAGAATTTTAATTTAATTAGTTTTAAAAACTAAGAATGAAACCATCAGGTGCTCATTGGGGGGAGTAACCACATGGTGACACAACAAGATGAACTAACTACACATTCTCACATAGATAGTACTTCAAACCAGTACACTAGGTAGATGTCCAAACACATATACGATTTCCACAAAACAGGATCATAATCAACCAATACTACTAAAACACCCATAATAACCCATATTACAATATTTTTGGAATAAATTTATTTCGAAAAAATACCTCATAATAATATGGGATGTTAATAACTCTCCACAATATAACATATCATCCCTGAGTAGCACCATTGAGCATTGTCGATCCTTTTCCGAAAAATGATTCAACTATTGTACCAACATATTAGATTCTCATACCCAATTCTCCTCATGGAAAATATGAAGCTACCAGTTAATATTCTACAAATGGAAAAAATTTATATATTTATTCATCCATCAATAAGCGACTCTATTTATCAACCATTACACAAATGGCACATTTAGCTCCATAATATATTCATCGATGTTGATAAGGTGTGATGGATTGTGATGGTATTAATTAATGTAATATAAATTGATAACATAGTACATATATATATATATTTGGGGGAGAGATATTTGATACCCCACGATACTAATCCTGTCAGAAACCATAAACAAACCCATGAGCCTTGTTGTTAGATCCCCTTGACTCCATGTACACTTGTGTCTCAATAAATGTGAAAAAAATTTAAATACATAGTCACCCACCTCAAATAATATGGGAAAACATCATTAATATTAATAATAACTCATCATTCTGTATGTTTTATTGAATAATTTTTTAAATACTTGGATATTCCCAGATGTATCATGCATGATAAATGTAGAATATCATCACTCTATCCAACATTGAGTTTCTATAAAATGACTAACATTTCAATCCTTAAAAGGATCAATCTAAAAAAGAGGCTAATATGTTTTTCTAAGAAAATTATATAATTACTATATGGTTATCTCATCAACTAAAAAAATTAATGATGCTTGATTACAACATTTTATCCAATATCATGGTTCTATGATTAGATTACTCATAGGTCTGAGTATACTTGGAACTGACCTAATAAAAATATTAATCAAATTAATTTGATAGACCCAAAAAATCCATTATTTGAAATAATTATCTAAATAAAAATAATAATCCCCTAGGAATCCTATACAAACACACAAAATCCATAGCATATATGATACCCATCTCATCAGTGAAATAAGCCACCCAAAGTTGCCAGAAATCCACTAACATTGTCATCCAGTAAAAGAAAACCCACACTATATTACATTCTTGAGTGATCATTGAAAATCCCATTAAAAATTTTATAGTAAAAATGAACCACTGCCACAACAGAATGGGTATTTAATAAACAAGGACTAAGTGTCACTTATTCTCATTTTTCTTCTTCTGAAAAGTGAAAAACCATGAAGAAATCATTGTTACGACAAAAATAAATCATAGTCCACCAATAATATCACAAAATATCGTCATATACATTGGAAAGTATAAAATGAAAAACAAATATATTGGAGTTTGAATCCTATATTATCTCCACATGCAAGCTCTTAGGGACTACCACATGATCCAATATATAAATGATCTAATTAGAATTTAGAAAAAAATTATTTCATCTCACCTGTATACATAACATTCATCTCCAATAATCTTTCAGAGTTTGATAAATAAATCTACATCATCCTACAAAGTAATTACGGTTAAATAGTAATGGATTTGTTTGTTAATCTCCCCAAAAACATCAATATATCATGGCACATCTCAAAAAATGGCTCATAATCTAAAAATATCTACACGGGACATGCATCAATTTTCTTGAATCTTCCAACTCGGTGCTTCAAAAAAATGTTCCCCTAACCAATGGTATACACCATCTCAAAATAAAAATATTACATATACTTGACCCATAATCTCTACTAAAGGTTATGGTCCCTCTATAAATGTTTTTACTAATATATATTTTGGTCATTATCCACAAGTAGCGACTCGTCCATAATTGTAGGGATACCCCAACCATGATGTTTTCACCACCAATTCTAGCTATAAATAATTCATATTCTTGTTTTGATCATGTTGTCTCAAAATAATGGACCCATAAGTGACCACTCATCCATTAATTATCAGAAAAACCCTAATAGGATCTCCCAAATCATCAAAAAATAATATACATTTTTATGAATACCATGTATGGTACATATCTTAACTAACATCGAGTTATCTTTCATCACCAGAATATATTTCTTGCAGTCTTATGACTAGTGGAATTATGTATTATTGATGGTTAATTATTCCATGGGTTCTACAATCGTGCATAATTTTTGTATAAACCATATATAGAATCCCTTCAAAAAAATATAACAATGATTCAAGATGACATTATTAGGCCACTACTGAGAAATCAAAGTATATACATTATCCACGTGTACTTATTTTCCTTATTCAAGTATTATATTCCCCTAAAATCACAACTCTCTATTCTATAAAGTTCACTTTGAGAGCTTGGAATATTGTTATTTCTTCCTTAGAGTAATCAGAATGATATATTGATGGAACACATACTCCTCACATTACTTGAAGGACACAATAATTCCATTGAAGTGTATGACTGTGAAGAAATCGAAATAAGGATAAAAGGAACTGCTTTTCAATTTCATGAAAACTATTTAAATATTCCTCAATATTGAATACATTAAAAGATATTCATATTGAAAATGTATACTAATAAAATAATTTTAAATAATATTATATCATCTCACCCAAAAGATGTTTGTATAAAAACAAATTATGAATCTAAGATTAGAACCATTCCCTACTCTATAAATGGAAAATTTAATCTATATGTGGTAGGGGATGTCATTTTTTAAGGATAACCATGATTAGGAACTAGTAATCCATTCATTATTGTAATGATCCATCTATATTCTTGGAAAACAATATTGGATCACCCTACGAGGAAGTGCTCAGGATAATAATTGCAATCATCTATAAATCCTAAAGATGATACTTTAGATCTTGAATCGGGGTATGATACATCTTCTAAGGTCGATTAGATATGAGATCTATAATAGATATAATATTAATAAATAAATTCAATCTCATAAATAGGTGTAAATCCTCTGAAAGACTCAAGAAACAAATACTATAAATGTTTAATATGAGAGGAAATCCTATTTGGAATGTTAAACCGTTTTTCAAAGTAATACTATCCAATTATATCAAGATATACCTAAGATGAAGATGCATGGGTTCAAATAAACATGCATTAAGAACCCACTAACTATCATAGGTACATCAATTAGACTGAAAATAATTATACAATAATTATCACCAACAGAAGTTAATTTTTATTTTATTTGATTCAAATCAATCCATCAAGGGGATCACATCAAAACAGAACATCTATAGAATGTGAAATTACATCAAAACCCAATATCTAATAACTACATTATTACATTATGTACATAACTAAATACCACATGGTCTCCCCTTTAATTTCATATCAATATACAACAGACCATAACATAACTCGACATAAAGTCCAGGAACACGAAGTATTTTAAAATATATGAATCCATGTGATTCACTCATATAGAATAATGTAGATGCTAGAATATATTACATATGAATATTACATAATAATATATATGGATCCCCGAAAAATATTATCAGAGTATAATTGATGGAATGCTAATTCCCTGATCCATAAAATAATTCTCTCATTTCAAACCCCCCCATGAAGTGTCCAATGGTAGGTTAACTACCACTGAGATAGGGGGTGGTGAATCAATGGTAGACTTAATTTTAAAAATAATTCTTCTCAATCCATCATCAATAACTAATTATGGACTGGATCCCTTTTATTTATTTTAATGCATCTCTTTATAATAAACAATTAAAATAGTGAACAATAAATATTGAAATTTAATTGGTTTTATATAATTAAAAACTCATTGTCATAGTCGTTTAAATCCCCCTATTATAGATTCTTCAATATATAATGGTGGTTACATTTAAGAAATGTCATTTCACATAAATAGTTATTCCCAAAATATTCCACATTAGAGTTCCACTGGGTATTACATGTTCCGACCTAAATTGTAATTTATTATGTCCTAGAGGAGGATATATATACTATATGCCATAGCTTTACCAGTAACATATCATAGAGTCCCACTAGAGAAATAATCTTTGATGTACTAATTAATAATTTCACAAATCCTGAGTAATAGAAGATATGATCCATTGATAAAAATATCTCAATCAGATTTATTGTTTTGAGACACTTCCTTGATTTTATGGATTCCCAAAAAAAATTAGGATCTCACGATATTATCATGTACAATATTTTAGAACATTGTGAATTTATAAAAAACAATCAGATATTTAAAACTGTAAACTAATCATCAAATGATCTAACTTATTATATATCAATGATTTATCTAGAATATTACATCTAAATTACACTCAACTTTAGTTTCATTTCACTATAAACAATTGATGCATTGAATATTTCATGTTCACTTAAAAACAATCATGCATGTATAAAAATCCAAGTGAGTTCTTCTCAAAATCATTTATTATAAAAGTATTATTGGTTGTTCATGTTAATTTATATAAAATGAACTCACACAAATACTACAACAATTTCATCTCAATTCATGTTAAAATTTTACATGACCTCTTATACTCACAGATGGATGCACAAGAAAACACGACTTTTTCTTCATACAAAACTAGATGTTTACTATTATACTCTTAACAATGTATGTTTGATACACCAGAAAACCCTCCAAATAAATATAACCTCCCATGAATTTATACCCAATATTATAATTGAAAAGTATTTCATACGATTTCCACTATTTCTGCATGCAACTCAAACATACAGTTGAGATTCTCTCTGCCTCAAGAATGAATTACATTTCATGCATGAAGGCCTTCATTCAATGTCTCTATAATGGATTTGTTATTACATCAAAAATTCTTTCACGAAACTACAATAACATCAAAATTATTAGATTTGGATAAAACTCATTACTGTATATTCAAATAACACAATGATATAAATATACACTGGTACACATAATCCAAACAAGCATCACTGATAAGTATTGATTCTGTTATGTATTTTAGTCGAAAAAATAATCTCATATATTTTTATTTATCATAATTACAGATGATTTATTTGGGGGAATTTATAAGAGAACATACCATTAGATCAACTCATGTAGATCAAATTTATCATTAATATAATTCCTCCTCTTATGCTTCATGATTATGAAGAATCACTATAAAAGTAACTGTTACAACCATGGTAAACCAAAATATTAAAATTTCATATTTATTAATATTTGAGAATTAAATATTATTTTTACCATAAGTGTGATTCTATTTTTTAATGCGTACCTGATGCGCAACAATGAGTTTCTCTGACATCTCATGTTGCATACAAGGCTGAGTCATACTGAAAAATAATAATATAATATTATTTTAATTTGTAGTTAACACCGAGAAATTTTATTTACTGGAATGAGGAGAACTATCCATATTATGATTAAAAAATTTATTAAAGGTTTTTACATTTATCCAATAAGATGTAGAGTCTTAAAATGAAAATCAATCCATTTTTTAGCATAAATACTGAAATATTTTTAAAAGGTCATCTGACCAGAATTTAATTGAGATCCTTTTTTAAATCTATTTTTTTCACTTTTATATGTTCTATTTGAACAAGCAATCATCTTATTTATTATCAGAAAATAAAAAATTTACTTTGGGTAAATTTTTAGTATTTTAATGTCGAAATTCAGTTTTTTAATGAGTAGTGAAAAATAACACATTTTAATTCAAAACTGTCTTTTTATCTAATTAATTTATATAGATAGATTGTTATTTTAATTGGTTTAATGTGTATTTGAATTATATTTTTTTCCATATTATCAAATTTTTGTCTTTGTATGTAATTTCACAATTAAATTTCACTTAACCAAAGGTCAATATTTTGATAGTTTTTACATCAAAAAAACACGCATTATATTTTTGACAACGAGATTTAATTTTATAATAATGAATGAAAAATATATGTTAATTATTAATAAAAATATAAATCATTTTTTAATTTGGATATCAAATTTATCTTAGTCTGAATATTTGTTATTTTTTTGAACAACTTCATATTTGGATGAATAATAAAAAATTCTACATAGTAGTTAAAAAAGGATTTTTCATTTATATGAAATTTTTCTACTTCTGTGAACTGAATTTCAAAAATATTAAATACATTTTTTTCATCAGTTTGTAAAATGTGTTTTAATAACATGAAAATACTTTTTTCGAATAATATATTTGATTTTTATTTACCGTGGTTATAAGTCAAAAGGGTAATTGAATATAAAAATAATATTATAATAACATCAAATTACCAAAACACTTGTCCCAACCTTATTGAATGAGTCATGGAAGTCCAATAAAATCATTTTGGGAGAATTTTGGATATTGGACGACATTTGGGTATGATAATGACATTAGTAACTTTTTATTTAATGTAAAAATAAAAATATCATTAACATGTATTGTTTTGATAAAACAATTTTAATGTGGGTTATATAATTTATATCATCGAATATATATAGTCATTAGAAAGTTAAAAATACTTCCTACATCTTGGTATTTTATTTATAATTTTTATAAATTATATATATAAATTTATTTTTGACACAATTATGATGTAATGATTACCCCATTAATTATTGTTTTATATAAATGAGATTATAAATATTAAAATAAATTTGTATGATATTTTTTATGCCATCCACTAATTTTATTAATGGGGAATACTTTTTATATTTAAAATGATTATGTTTTTTATAAATAATAAATCAGGTTATTAATTATTAAAATCACATGATATGAATAGTATATAAATTGAAAAAATGGGTGTTTATACCAATTAACATTTTATAAAATAATAAAATATTCCTAAAAATGACATGTATGATGTTAAAAATGCTATTAATGATCAATTTTGGGTAACTAGGATTTTTATTGTAAATTTATTAACCATATAGTAGGAATATACACGAAGATTTTATAAATGTTAAATAAGTAAACAAATGGTTAAATAAAAAAGGTAAGGAGTAAAAAAAATACCAAACCTATTCAGTTCATATTGGATGATTTTATATCGACTTATATTCATATAATATTAGAAATTAATGAGTTTTGGACCATTGGATAACTGAAAATCTTTTTATAATAAAATTAAACTTTCAAACATTCATAAAAATCCCCTCCTCCCTCTTATAAAAGGAAACCACATCTAACCCATGATTAAAACCTCTCAAGACCATTGGATCATTTATACTATTTAACAATAATCCCCCAACATCCCCCATTTCCTCCTATAAGCCATAATTTACGAATAAGGCACATCAAGAAATCATTTTGGTCAATCCAAAGGGAGTTACCAGATTAAAATGTAATGTCTTCCCTCTAGTTCTCTTATTTTTTATATGTTCTCACTCCCTATGATTTTAATATTCAGTGTTTACCAAAAAACCAAGTTTCATAAATATAATTGGTTTTTTTATGAAATTTATTCATACAATACTTACACACACCTCCATCTAGTGGATACAGATACACTGTTTTTGTGTACATAGAACTACTACCTCATGAAACGATGATTGTTCAATTATCTCCTACAACTTTTAATGGTGTCCATTATGATTGTAACATATTTATATGTGGTGTATATTATATTTATATAGTTTCTAGGTTTCATTATTTTTCATTTATAGCAATCCATTATGGTTTCCATATTAAGTAAATATGATAATTTCATTTGAGGCAGTGCAGACTACCACCCCCTCAATGTGATATTACTCATTCATACCATACATGGAACATATAAAGTATGGTGTTAATGATGTTATGTAAATTATTAAAAATATGATATTATACTAGAATAAGTATATACTTTTGTACCATTTAGTTTAAATTCCTTTAAAAATGATAAAAATGAAATAAAGGTAGCATTCATGCGTATGTATTACATATCATCTTCAAGAATGGTTCATTTCATTTTCATATAACATTATCATAATGACTATTATAAATAAAAATATACATGATATATATGATATATAAATAATTAATATCATTCTAGAGATAATGGAATTTTGACTACATGGACAATTTGTAATTATATCAAATTCATTTTTGACTCAAGTTCTGATTATCTACAAATTGTCTGTATGAAAAAAAAAGTGTTTTACTAATTGACATAGGAACATAATTAGTGATATAAAAGGAATAATAATAATGAAAAAGTTTCTTAAGAAAGTAGTTATTAATTTATGTTTATTATTCATGATGAAAAAGAAACATACAAGAAAAGTCATACATGAGGTATGGGGTGTTCATCTAACATTTTATTCTAGTGGTATTCATGATATATTGCAACTATTTTCATGTGTGTGCTGTATTTATGGCCCATGAATATATTATTTTTGTAACATACTAGAATTTATGGATATTCAAATCTTGATTATATGATCCTTCTTTAATGGGTCATGTTTTGTATGTTTCCAAATCGATAAGGGAACCATTCACTATCCTCTCCTAATCAACGACTTGTTTTATGTTATGTCATTAAATTAAAATTCTCAAATGGCGGGTTATGTTATTCTATAACCATATTGCTGTAAATTTCATTTCCATGTTATGAGAGACCCTTTTCCCTCTCATTATTTGGGTTAAACATTACTTATTGATTATGTATTAATGTGAATATGTGTGTATTAAATCTAATTTATTTACACATAATATCCTCTTATATTGTCTGTATTTATCAATTCCACACATAATTATTTCATTTATTTATCCTTAATCTAATGGTACAATCATTGTAAGGGTTTTCGTCTCATTTTACATTCCATTGAGACTTATTTATTTTCATGAACCAGTTCAAATTTATGTGTTTTATATACTACCCCTATAAATATTTTATTATTAATATCATTATTTTCATGATATTATAAGTTTTTTTAATTTAATTAATTAATTATTTTTATTCAAGTATTTCCTCAAGTGGTAAAGGATTCTTTAACAAAAACACCGGTTTAAATTAAAATTCTCAACTGGCGGGTTATGTTATTCTATAACCATATTGCTGTAAATTTCATTTCAATGTTACGAGAGACCCTTTTCCCTCTCATTATTTGGGTTAAACATTACTTATTGATTATGTATTAATGTGAATATGTGTGTATTAAATCTAATTTATTTACACATAATATCCTCTTATATTGTCTGTATTTATCATTTCCACACATAATTATGTCATTTATTTATCCTTAATCTAATGGTACAATCATTGTAAGGGTTTTAGTATCATTTTACATTCCATTGTGACTTAATTATTTTCATGAACCAATTCAAATTTATGTGGTTTATATACTACCACTATAAATATTTTATTATTAATATCATTATTTTCATGATATTATAATTATTTTTAATTTTATTCATTACTTATTTTTATTCAACTATTTCCTCAAGTGGTAAAGGATTCTTTAACAAAAACACCGGTTTAAATGTTTTAAATATTTACTCTTCCAAATCCATAACATTGATTTACATGTTTTAGAAATCATTTTATGTATTTATTTATAATCAAATTTGTGTTTTAATGTGTAAATTCATTTTCATAGTATTTAAGGGGTATGTGACACTTTGATTCAAAAATCTCTTTATTAAATGTTTTAAATGCGTTTTAAAATGGTTTTTAGAATGAATTGATTATGTCAATATGTTTAATTGAAATATTGTTATTGTAATGTGGAAATGATATATTTACATTATTCTGTTTCATGTGTTATGATTAAGATATGGTTCTCGGAAATTAGTTATGTATAAGTGTAGTTCCATGATACACTCAGGGTCGGTGAGCCAGAGATAGAACTCCATTAAACTGTGTAACATGACGGAGGTAAACGTTAATGATTCTTTGAAGAGATTTTGGGAATATACTATGTTGGGTATTCAAAACGTAAATCTCTATGAATATATGAAATCTACAATGTGTTTCTGATATGGATGTTTCATGTTACTATTATGATTTATGATTTATATATGTTATTCAGAAGTATTATGATTTCATGAGGTATGTTAATGAGATTATGTTTTGTATGTATTGTTGGACTAGTGATTTAATTAATTATTTTAGAACCAATACTGAGATTTTTTATGCTCATACTAAGTTATGAAATGTTTTTCACATGATATGTGTAAGGGTAAGTTAAAGGAATAATTCATGAATATTTATATCATGAAAAGAACTCTTGTTTAATTTGAAGATTTTTATTATTTTTGAAAAAATTTGGATAGAGTATATGTTTCTACATTTTAATTATTTGATATTTAATATAATTTTTATGGCCTAATTATCTGAAAAACTAAACTGGAAAAGATCCTCAATGTGAATTAATAACTTAATTTGAGATTTTGAAGCGATTAAGTATGGGTCCTTATTGATAGTATCAGAGGTCGGATTAAAAAAATTAGAGATTATGAATTGTTATTAGACACATTGTTTTTCTATTTATGTACCATTTATGTTAAATCCTAATTTTGTAAAAATTTTAGATCAAGAAAATTATATTACAAATGGAATGAGGAGAATCTCAAATGAAATTCCAATCACTTCTTAATGACATTAATGCAATAATAATTACAATTTCGTGTCCAAACGATTTTAAATCATTTCTTTAACATAAAACTCACATGCTAGAAATTTTTTGTGATATCAAACACCTCTGCTATCCATCAATACAATTGTGGATCACAGTTTGTATTTAATCAAATCCCAATTTCTAAATATTCTTATATTTGCCTGAAATGAAAATATTATCATAAATTTGCCAAATATTTTACTTTATCCCATGATTTTGAGGCATATTAGGATTTTTGAAAAGTTTCTCATGAAGGAGACCCCTGAAGAACCTATATAAATTTGATTTTTATTTATAGTATTTCAGCACATATATAGGGAATTTTTAAAGGTCCATTGATTAAAGGTTTCAATTCAAACTCGGTCTGACTATTTTATAAAATTAATTTTTTATCAGATTTTTTGGAATTATATGTCATACATGATTATATTCCAAAACTATTTTGCTGTGAACACCCACATGAAAAACGTTGTACTATGTGTATTTTTATAAAGTGAGTAGATGATTTTGAAGGATCTCTAAATCATTTTTGCAATTCGTGGACCATCTAATTACTTGAAAAAGATGATGATTAAACTAGGTGGACACCCTGTTCATTGTATGATGTTATTTTTTTGGAATAGTGTTATTTTATGGAGGTTAGAAAATATCAATATATATATATATATATATGAAATTATGATTTAAGATATTGAGGTAATAATTAAATAGAATGAAAATGATAGGTACAATATATCCATTATGGTTAAATCATGTTCGGGTTATTTTTGAGATTTATGAAAATGACAACATGCAGCCCGTGTGACAATTAGTCACACCGGAAAAATCTGCAGAAATCAAACACAAAACCAATGTGTGTCTAGGATTTATCACCTACAACTGGACTACATGATCACCCTTGTTAGTATTACTTATTTTTTTAGGTAAATAATTTTATGGATCAACAATATATTGATTTTGGGATGACATGTTTTATCAAATAGATATTCATATTATAAGTTAATGATTTGGTGATTATGTGATAATGGTTATTTTGGAATAAAATAGTTCTTATCGTAATACTATATGTATAAGGAAAATAGAATACTATGGGATATCATTTGTTGAGTAATGGTTGAAATTTTATTTTGGACGAATTTATGTTTTTATTGTGGACTTATATTGATTTGTGTTATTTATGGAATGATTAACCTATTATAGAGATTATGTTATTATGTTAATTACCCTTAATTTTTGAGACTTTAAGACTAGTTGATGATATTTGGAGATAATTGTTATGATTTACATTGGAAGACTATGTGACTAAATTCATCTGGGTTTTGTGTTTCAATAATCGATTGGATTATATTAAAGGATTTGATGGAAATTTTTTTTGAAGGGTCATTGTTGAACTTTGGGTACTGTTAGTAGAATTTTGGATATTATGTGTAATATTTATTTTTATAAGGGATTATTCTCTTTGGATATTTTATGATTTTGTACTAACAATTATTTTTTTGTTTAATGTATAATGACATTGAAAATATATAGTTCATCTTTTGTAGATTATGTGATATTATAGAATTTGATTCATGTTCTTTAAGTGTGATGAAGTCATCATGAATACTCATTATTTGGAGAAAAAATGATTTTTTGGTAGGAAATTATCAACGGATGAAACTCTACATGAATAGTTATTGTTTATCCTTATGTTTTTATTTTTTTACTAAAATAATTCGCAATATTTTTGAAAAGGATATTAGAAAAATATGAATGTTTACATTTCCTATTGTGGAATCAAAGGTCGTTTAACTTTTTAGAAGTTTATTATTTTATGGGATTTAACTTTCTCATGATCATGTTTTCTATCTCCTTCTATTATAACCTGAAAATTTGTTTCTCCTCAATATCAACGTTTTCCTATATGAAATCCTAGTATATGTTATCTCTGGAGACCATTGTAGTTATCTTTGTTTCTTTTAAAGTGATAGTTTTAATTTCACTTTTTTCAATTTGGGACATTCAATGATGTTACCAATCCCAATTATAATATTGTGAGGAAGTAATTTCCAAAATGGGGGATGGTTGTACATCCATGGTAAATAAAAATATTAAATTTTCATATTTAATAATATTATTTAACTATGAATTAATTATACATTTATGGATATGAAATGTTATATGGAATATCCAACATGAAACATTGGGATTCTCGGAAATCTCAGGTTGCACACATGGATGAGTCATGCAGAAAAATAATAATATAATATTATTTTAAATGGTATTTAACGTAAATAAATTTTATTGGTGGGAATGAACAGAAATACCCCTTATACGACTAAAAATTTTTTTAAATGTTTTTACATTTATCCAATAAAATGTAGAGGCTTAAAATAAAAATGAATCCAATTTTAGGCATATGAACTCTAATATTTTTAAATGGTCAATTTACTAAATTTTGATGGAGAACCCTTTTTAAAGCTAGATTTTGCCACATTTATATGTATCACTTGACAAAATAAACATCTTATTTAGATGTTGGACAACAAAATTTACTTTGGGGTAATTTTTTGTATTTTTCTGATTAAATTGATTTTTTTAACGAATAGGAAAATACACAGCATTTTAATTCAACACATACTTTTCATATAATTTATTTATACAGTTAGATTGTTATTTTAATTGGGTTTAACGCGTAATTGGTTTATATTTTTACAATTTAATTCAATGTTGTCCATTGGAAGTAATTTTACATTTAAATTGGACTAAAAAAATTAATATTTTGATAGTTTTTACATCTTAAAAACAGGCTTTCTAGTTTGGACAACGAGATATAATTTTAAATTAATTAATTAAACATAAATTTTTAAAAGTTGGTAAAATATAAATTAATTTTTAATTTTTAATATCAAATTTTCTTTAGATTGAATTTTTGGTATTTTTTATGAAAACATTCCATTATTTTGAATAATGATGAAAACGTCACAGTAGTTAAAAAATGACAACTTATTTTAAATGAAATTTAACCATGTAAGAGAATTGAATTGAAAAAATATATTTTAAATTATTTTCATCATGAATTAAAATGTTATTAAATAGGATTAAAATAATTTTTTATGAATAGTAACTTTTGATTTTTATTTACAGTTGTTAATGGTAAATAGTGTAATTCAAGTTAAAAATAATATTATAATAATATAAAATTATCATAACCCTTGTCCTAACCTTATTGGTTGGGTCATGTAGGAACAATAAAATCTTTTGGTGATTATTTTTTCCTTTTAATTCCACTTGGGTCAGATAATGTCATTAGTAACTTTATTTTTAAAGTATAAATAAAAATATCAAAAACATGTATTGTTTTTCTAAAATAATTTTAATTTTGGGTAATTTAGTTTATATCATAGGCTATAAATATTCAATATAAAGCTAAATATACTTCCTACATCTTGGTACTGTATTGATAAATTTTACAAATCATATAAATATATTTATTTATGACATTATGAAGATGTAATGATTAACTCATTAATGAATGTTTTAAATAAATGTGATTATAAATATGAAAATAATTTTATTTAAAATAATTTTATTTCATCATAGAATTTTTATATTATTATGACTCTATATCATTTAATTAATGAAGGTTTTTATAAATAATCATGATTTTATGGATTTTTAAAAAATTATTTATTTGATTAGTATAAAAATTTACGTAAATGAATTTTTAAATCAGTTATATTTTATTGATTGATATCATATTCCAAAAAATATAATATTAATAAAAATGAAATGTATGGTGTAACAAATATCATTAAATATCAATTTTGGGAAGATTTTTTTTTAAATATATAAACCATATAGTATGAATATAAAATAGGACATTGTAAAAATTAAAAAATGTAATAAAGGGTTAAATAAAAAAGAAAAGGATTAAAAAATATCCAAAGCCAGTCCAATTAATTTTGGATGATTTATTTCGCCTTATATTCATCTTATATTGTAATATAATTAGTTTTGGACTTTTGTAAAAATAAAATAAATTTATAATAAAATAATACTTTCAAACACTCATAAAGTGCACCACCTCCCACTTTATAAAAGGACAGCACGTCTAAACCATTAAACACACCAATCAAGGCCCTTTGATCATCCAACCTGTTACCAAATAATCACCCAATATCCCTCTATTCCTATTGGATTCCTTAACTAAGGAGTAAAGCACTTCAATAAATCATTTTGGTAGAAACCAAATGGAGTTACCCAATTTATAGGTAATGTCTTCCGTCTAATTCTTTCTTTTATTTTACTTCTTCACTAACAATGATATTATTATTAATTTATTGAATAAAAACACCATTCTATTCAATATAATATGTTTTTTTGTGAGGCTGGTTAAATGTACAGTTACACACACCTCCATCTAATTGATATGAACATATTGTTTCTGTGTACGGAAAACTGTTGCCTCACGAAATGATGATTGTTTGATTATCTCCTACTGGATTTCATGGTCACCATTATAATGGAAATATATATTATATGTGATATATATTATATTTATATTTTTTAATGTTTATTATTTTTCAATTATATCATTCCATTATGCTTTCCATAATGGGTAAAAATGAAAATTTCATTTGAGAATGTGCAGACAATCACCCCATTGATGTGACATGACTCATTCATAACATACATAGAACATATAAAGGATGGTGAAAATGATATTATGTAATGTATATAAGATAAAATATTATAATGAAATAATAACATACCTATGTATCAATAGGTTTTTAATCCTTTATGAATGAAAAAAAATTAAAAGAAATTAGCGTTCATGTGTACGTACGACTTATCGTCTCCATGAAGGGTGCTTTTCATTTTAATATATACAAATGACCTAGAATGTTGTAAATAGATATATAATTGAAATATGTGATATATATGTTACTTAAATATTGAATATCATTCTGCAGATAATGGAATTTTTACCAAATGACCAATTTGTATTATAACAAGTTCATTTTTGACTCAACTTCCAAACATCGACAAAATGTCCGATATGAAATCAAATGATTCACTAATTGTTAAAGACAGATAAAAAGATATATAAAATTATTTATAAACATGAAATAGTTGATTAATCAGATATAAATTTATTTAATTTTATTATTTAGGAATAACTAGGGACATACAAGGCAAGTAGGACTTGAGATAAGGGGTTTTCATATCACTTATTATTCTCGTGAGTTTCATGCTATATTTTCCACTATTTTCTTGTAGTGTGTTGTATGTACATAAAATTATTATATTATTAATTTTAAAATAAATTAATTTATTGGTATTTAAATTTTCATTGTATGATCCTTCCTTTTTTGGGTATGTTTTGTATGTTTCCAAATCTATAAGGGATCATTATACCCTCCTCTTCTAGTCAAATACTTATTTTATGTTATGTCTTTATATTTAAGTTATCAATTATTGCAATATGATATGATATTTTATTATTTCTGAAAATATTATTTCCATGTGAGGATAGACCATTTTCACTCTAATCATCTGTTTTTTTGAATTTTTATGTGACATTGTTAAGCTGCCGAATTTTTTTAAGGGAACTTCTTAACAAAATTTCAATTCATTGGGATGAACTTATACTTAGTCACTATGTAGTTATGTGAATATGTGTGGATGAAAACTAATTCATTTACAAATAATACCAACTTATTTTGGGTGTATTTATATTTTCCAGACATATTATGTCCTTGATTTATCCTTAATCAAATTGTACAATCATTGTCAGGGATTTCCTCTAAATTTATATTCTATTGAGACTTATTTGTTTTTATACACCAATTCACCTATATATGGTTTATATAATACCCTAAGAAATATAATATCATGAATATTATTATTCTAATCATATTACATGTTTTTTATGTTATTCATTAATAATTTTTATACAAGTAATTCTTCATGTGTTAAAGGATTCTTTAACAAAAACATGATTTTAAATGATTTAAATATTTAATCTTCTATATCACTATCTTTCATGTCCATTTATTAGAAATTATTTTAATGATATATTTATATATAAATTAGATTATTAAAGGGTAAATTCAATTAAAATGTTTTGAAGTAGTATTGGACAATTTGATTAAAAAATCACTTTATTTAATGATTTAAATGGTATTGATAATGGATTGGAAAAAGAATTGATTTTGTCAAATGAAATGTTGTGATTGTAATGTGGAAATGTTATATTTACTTTATTCTTGTTCATGTGTTATATTTATAATATGGTTTATCTGAATTGTTTACATATATGGGTGGTTCTATGATATACCTATGGTGGGTGAGCCCAAGATATCTCTCCATTGTATTCAGTATTGTGATGGAGGTCATGGTTAATTTTTCTCATAAGAGATTTATGTAATATAAAATAATGGGTATTCCAAAATAACTCCATACATAGTTGTGAAATTTACAATGTATGTTTGATATAGATTCCACAAGATACCTTTACGATTTAGGATTTCTATGTGTTATTCATAAGTCATAAGATTTCATGATGTATGTTAATGAGCTTATGTTTTGTATGTAAATATTGACTAATTAATTTTTAACTTAATATAAGGTAACATAATGATTACAGATGGTGATTTATAGTTACAATGATATTTTCGTCACACATTGTATCCATGATTTGATGAGAATTTTTTCACGAGAAAAATATTTCATTGAGATTAAATCATATTATAAAAATAAGAACATTTATATACAGATCAGAATCCTCAACTCATTTCATTAGATGTTGATGAATGGTGATTCATCTAGACATTAGTATGTCAATGAGGCATTATTATAATGAAATTGCCAAAGAAGTTATTGAATGGTTTAGTGCAAGTAAATCTGAAAAAAAAACTTCTCTATATATAGTTAACAATATATGAATAATGAATGAGAACCGTGAGTCCCAAATTGACTTCTCATTCTGTTCAGCACTCCGGTCTATGATAAAGTGCTTCCTACACCTGCAAGAATCATGTAACAGAGTCTGATCCCAAATACCATGGGTGCCACCTATTTATGGTACCCTCTACCACCATCACAACACCTTTTTAGGGTGTCTCACCACCTCTACCTTACAATTGTTTGTATTTCACCTATGCACATTATCACCCTTAACCACCCTTGATGGACATCTTTGGAGTCGACTACTAACCAAACCAGAGGATAGAGTCCTCCATGGAGTTCTAGTATGTATAGTCTCAATTTTTTATTAATAACCATAAAAAACTCCTCTTATAAATATAAAATCCAATTTTCAATCTCTTCTTCACAAATATTATTCATGTTATTTCATTATTGTTTATTTAAATGTGTTATTCTCTTCAATATTTGATACATATCGATTAGCATATGTCCAATTTTAAAATATTCACAATTAATGTATGATGATATTTTAAAAACTATCCCAATCAATAATTCATTATTTTCATATTGACATAATCTCCGAATCATATTGAAACTCATTATTAGTAATAAATAGAGTAAAACTCAAAGTGAACCTCAATATCCCCTTTGAATTTGGTTTCAATACCACTATACAACCCCAATCCCAACAATTCTTCATTACCATTTCCCACTTATTGTAAATTAATAAAAATTTCATTTTGAGGATAAAATTTTTCCTCAGAAAAAATATTCTCCCATTAAGTTGATACAACATTTTTTCTATTGAAAATATAACTTTTCCAAAAAAAATAATTCTAAATGGGACGACCCAGTGTGGAAAATTATAGTGTATAACCAAGTTGATCAATTTTTTCTATGAAAAAAAAATCATGTTATATAATTAATCGAAAAGAATCACTTTATACCATATATATTATTAAAAAATAAATTCACGAGACCAAATTTATCTTTCATGAATATGAAATTTCTCATTATAAATATAATGTGCAAGAACATATAACTCACCATTTTAATTTAATATAAAATCTCTCTTGGAAACTATTTTTCATAATATTTTACACAATAAATTTGAGGGTTATTATCAAATTTCCATTAAGTGTGAATATGTAATAGTTCCACATCATTTATCCTCCCTCAATGGATCCATAATTCTATTGAAACACCCTTCATGAATGTAAAAATGCATTTATATAATGTCATAATAGGGAAACAAATATATTTTTATAAATAGAACCCAGGCTGAGAGTATCCTCTATAAAATTTCTTTTAGTTCATACTTGTTATCTCTAATTTGGGAGATTCCCACTTCCCATAAACTATTTCATCATTTGGTTCTATTTTGTACCCCTTTTTATTGATGAATGATTTAATTATCTAGATTTCCTAGATTTCATCATGTCATATACAACATGTTCTTAGTTTTTATTTTTGTTGTCTATTCCATATAAAGTGGATGAATTCTTCTAATATTAAATATCTTCCTATGAAATAATATTCTTAGTCTCAATTTTAGCTTAAATTTTAATTTTAATCATTTTTTAGAGATAATTATTTGATTTGGCTATATAATAAAAATTCATTCTTTAATGTTAGTAAGATATAAGATTAGATTATTCACTTCAATGGATGGAATCAATACTCATGGTCTTCATTGGAATTAATTAATATTTCCAAAATCCTCCTACAAATTTTTTCCCATTAATAAGTGATTACCAATATCCTAATCTTGATAAAGGTATTATAAAATTATTTATTAAGTGTTTAATGTTATAAAGGGACCCCTTAAATCCCATTAAACACTTTGATATTCCAAGGATAAAGAATATTGATGATATATTTAGTATTCAACTGGTCAACATTAATGACACAGTTGTATTACCATAATCCATTAAATTTAATCAAAATAACCCCCAAATCACATTTCATGGGGTTCATCTCTTGAATATGTTTCCATATATTGTTTTGAACTTCAATAAGGATGGTGAGATGATAACAACATTGTTGATATTTTACCACTAAATCATCAATGTACCATTCCTTGGCCATTCTTAAAACATGTATTGATATATGGTTTATGGAACACAGATATGAGAATCCAACATTCTTCTATACTAACGGGAATCACTCAGTAGTAATACTCCCCTTAGGGCGCCTAGAAATTAATCACATACTAAAATTTATGGGTTTTAAAAATTGTGTTGTAATCATTATAAATGTCTATAAATGAGATTTTATAGAACATATAAGATACAGAATGCAAATTGTATTTTTATGGAACTTATATTGATTCAATTTTAAATGATAATTATGATCCATAAAATCGATGTAAAACCCGATTTTCTTATTCATCATCCAGATATGGAATATATTTTAAATCAGCTACAGGATTATAAAAATCATTATGAACTACGACATGAAGTTTTTTTCAGCTCTCTCATTAACCATTGATGTAGGACCCATATTCATTCTATTGGCATCTTAAATCTAACCATGGTGATACATAGGCATGTCCAAATGATGGGTGGCCATATTTAGAACAGGCCTGATAATTCCTATGTAGTTACATTTGAATACATATCAATGACAATTAATGAAATAAATATATGTCTCTTTATCTAAAGAGGAAATGTTGATACTGATTAAATTTGAAATCTAATCTCCCTATATACCCAGATTCAATTATCGTTGTTAATTAGTATTGATAGAGACAAAATCATAAAATGTTGGAGGGAAAACACTATGATATTCATCATCATAGTATTTTAATAAATCATTGAGGAATTGGGTGATTATGGAATGATTTATGGACTGAGATATAATATGGGGTCATTTAACCCTCTTTGAATAGAGAATTTGTGTCTCCATGTTGTGATAGTACTGATGTATGGGCATTACGTTCAAAGGTACATTTTTCATGCTCTCATTCCACTCTATATACATTAAATGTGGTACAAGTGGGTGATAAAGGGAAATTTATAAGTATATAATATTTTATGAGAGAATTTAAATAATATGTATATGATGATGATATTATTCAAGATATGAACTCCTTAATGTATGGTAATTATAATCGATATCATTGGAGATATTTTTTTTCATATTTAATATCACTATAGGTAGATAATGTATCATTATTCATAGGATTGGGTGATTTTTTAGGGATATTTATATTTTATTCTTGTGAAGTGGGGGAATTTCATAATAGACATATCAATTCATGTGTCTTTATTTATTTTGATGGAATTGTCAGAGTAAATTCCTCTAGGGAATCATTATAATTAGTTCGATTATAGTATTCTCTTATATGGATGGATTTATTGTACATTACTAATATCATGAGGAAAAAAAATTAAATTTTCATAATCTATATATATGTCTCCTACATCATGTGTTTAGGATTACCTAATCACTGTGGATTTTTATATTGTTATAGTATTAGTCATTATTACCATTGGGTATATTCATTTATGAATGAGGGTGATTTAAATGGGTTTTGTGTTTATTCCATTCACAATTAGTGTTACCTACTCTATGAGGGTAGATACTTGTCCATCATACTATATGAAGCTGATCAAAATCACTACTATTTCATATGGGATTTTCAGAACATGTTTATTTATTAAATCTAGGGATATTTATTTCTTCGATTCACTTTATGTATATATTATTATTTGATATCATAGAATTGGTTAATTGGGTGCAGTGGTGTGGGAAACATCAAATGTAGATGTTTGTTTCCATCTATCTGACAGAGTCAAACCTATATGTTTTATGATTCATGGGAATAAAAAGGGGTAATATCCTCATGAATCCATATGAGTTGAATATTGATTAAATATTTCTATCATTGGTTTTTTAATAAGGTAGATTGGTATGCTTGAAATGTAACAATATTACAATAAAAACATAAAATGTTTATCCTGATGAAAAAATTGAATTCAAAACCAGATACAGGGTCTCCAAACATGGCCCAATCAGGATTTGGGAAAGATATTTCTGTTAAATGAATAATCCCCAATTAATTTCAATGATGATGTACATAAATCATTTTCCATGTTTCCCAAGTGTTGAGGTGAAAAATCAGAATGAGATTATACCTGATATCATATTTTACGTGATCATGATGAACATCTACATCACTCAACATTGGAAAATGTATAGGGTCTTGATATTCCATAGTATTGATATATTCCAATCATAATATATTATGTAAATTATTATGTTTCCCATAACAAGGTTAGTTGTCCCAGAATATTATTAAGTATTTTATACCTAGGATTCAAATTCTTATGAGATATTGAGAGCCTCGTCATGTTCTTATCAATTATTTTTGGACAAATGAAGGGAATCAATGATTGATAACATTGTTGGAATGATATTAAGACACATAATTATTAAATACTTCTATGATAGGTGTCCACAAATCCTTACACTAGGGTACTCTTTTGAATACCATGTAATAATTTGTGTTACATATGTTGGTTATTGTATTCCTTAATAGGATGTTTATTGTATCCTGGTTTCCTAGGGAATGTGCTGAGATGATATTCCAATATTTTCATGAAGACCACGTAATTATTGATTTTCCTAGTGATATTCTGGTATGATGGGATTTGAATGATCTTTAAGTGACTCTATAGTATATTGATGATCCTACTATGCCTATATATCTTCTAATCTTCGGGACTCTATATAATTTATAGACATTAGAGGGGTGTGACCGGAATTTTTGAGATATATATTAGAATAATCTTCCATAATCGCACTTCCTTGCATTCCTCAATGTATATCTCTATCTAATTATAATAGTGGATCTTAGGATCATATATGTCTTCTACATTGGAGAATGGATCTATTGAGTTACATTAATTGATAGATATTAATAGAATTTTTGTTATCTGATGAAGATTCAATTTGAGTGGTCATGTCCCATTAAACTAGTTGACTATATGGTAACAATTAACCCATATTGAGAGTTGTTATTGTCCTATTTGTTTTTTTGATATTCATTTTTAGAAGGATTGAACCCGCATAGACCTTTCCATAGTTTACCCAACATTATAATCAATCATGTTTTGTTGACAGTGTTCATTCTTAGATGTCTTGTTCCTAGATGGTTATTTTGTTTATGGAGTCTACTATATTGACCCATAGGGAGTTTTGATACCAACTAGATGATTCCTATGTCTATAGATAATGAAAAATTCTTATTGGAACACATTTAGGGAAATCTAATCATTATATTTTTAAACTCCCTTAGGTGAGAGATCCTGTCATTCTTCTTATTCTTCCAGTGGGATGATAGAGATATAATCTATTTAGGATCATTTAATTCCAATCATTAATTTTCTATATGATATGATATTTTTAAGTGTTTATTTAAAGACAATGCAGTCTGAGATTGTATTCCCCAACATTTTTTGGTAGAGATAATATTTTTTTATTTTTTAGGCCAAATACATTTGGATAATAGTTTTTTGACAACTTTGGAAAATTATATCTCCCCAATGTCAGGAAATATCTAGAAACATAATAATTTAGAAAAATAAACATTCTTCTCATATTCTAATATAGAACACACATATACTCTTTTATACATTCATAGTGAAGGATTTATTGTTGTTTTTTACTTACATATGGATGAAACATATGATATTATTTTATATTAGGTTTTGGAATGACTTTTGAATATATTTTAAGAAAAAAATTGTTTCTTTTTCGGTTCTAATCCTCATTACTACAATTTTTGGTGTTTGTTTAAATTATATATTAGTTTACCGAAGGGAATTTCACAACCATTTGGAAAATTTATAATGATCATGAAACCAATCCAGGAACTATACGGGCATATGTTTCATTTCAATATCATCACATATATATCAAATATAGATTCCATACAACTCATCATGGGAATGTTATCTGTTCATGGAATTGTTTATGAACGTCCACATAGTAATTAAGTCAAAGACAATATCATTATTTTACTTTCATAAATTGATCTATTTGAGGATTTTTTTTCATTATTAGTGTTATTTTGAACTGATAAAATAATTTCTAATAGCTATACTCCCAACTGGTTACTGATCAAACCATAACATGTGAGTATAAGAAAAATGTTTTTCAAATTAATTCCTACGAAATGGACCAATATATAGATACATATTGATGATTGGTGGTTTCTATCCTAGGAAATCAATAGAATAAAATGTTATGGGGATTTCTTTTTGGATCCCTAGTTTCAATAATGGTTGGGAACATTTGATTCAAAAAGATGAGGGGAGGAAGTGTCACATCGAACTATTCAAAACATGGGATTCTTTCTCATTTTAGTGGGACATGGAACCATAATTTATAATACATTAGAGATATCAATGTAACAATGGAATATATACAATTTAATGGGATTGTTATTTATCTAGAAATCTATGCAGTGGTAGTTGGTATCTCAAAATATGGTTTTCATGGTTTTGTATCCCATTTATGACCAATATTGGTTAACCATGGGTAGGACATTTGACATGGTTTTGGATGTAATTGGAGTGGATGATACAATATATAATCTCAATCACAAGGTTCTATGATGACTTCTGGTTCGAACACCTATTTATTTGGATGACTTTCTCCTTTCATTATTAGTGGAACAAACTAATCATTTTGGGGGACTAATTTTTAAGGAGATTCATAAGTTTCATATTATGGTATATGCTAAGTGAGAATGATTTCTTTTATTAGTTCACTATTATGTTTCCTTAAATTCAAATTTTATAACACATTTTTCGTGAACCATTCCTTGGAGTAAGATGAATAAAATATTTTGTGGTGGATGGAATGTGGTAAAATAAGGTCATTTTTCATTGGTTGAGGATCACATAGGAGGTAGAAGTTATCCATTCAATAGGGGCCCCAAATTATAGTATTGAAACATTTTTAATGTACATACACTTTATGTGAATGTTTTAGTGTTGAAAAAATTATAAATGTAAATTTCATCAACATGTTCTTTTGTAATAGTTTCAGGTTTCATATCATTGGTGGTAATTATGTTGAGAAAATTTACTAATGTATAATATGATGTTAGGATAATTTCCACATTAATAGGGAAAAGATATTTTTTCGTTATAAATTTATTTCTAGAGATTAATTATAAGTCACATTTTCCAACTTTTTAAGAAAACTATTTCAGATTATGGACACTACAAGGCCTCACATTCCTCATTAATTATTTTTATGGTTATAGTTTGTAGAGAGTGATCTTAATAGTGTATCTAGAAACATTTTCTTAGTGTTTCCCCAAATATAATAATGGGTTATACATTAAAAGAAAATGTGGATGTTCCTCTTTTGACATGTTCTATAGATTGGAGAAGATATTTTTTCCTGGTGAAAGATGGGGTTGGGAAAAAAATTCCCAGAACCCTACGGGGTAGGGTTAACATATCCATTTCACAAAAAATTGATAGTAATTTATAAACATTATGGTCCGTAGGGTATTAATTTTGGTAAAAATGTCTCCATCCCCATAGTATTGGGTTGCGTATATATGTTTTACATTATATCCAATACTATATATCTTTGTATTTTTTAGTACTTTAAGTGGGATTGTTAAGGATGATATTAATTTCATGAATGTGAAAAAATCATTATTGAGGGAATCTCATTAGATAAGATTGTGGGATTTCACAATTTAGGGTCCAACTCAACCTTAAAAGAGGATTTATGTATGAATATTTTAATGGATATTTATCACTATTATTTGTATTTTAGTGATTTATACATGTTCTAGTAATAATTAATAAACCATTTGGATTATGTAGATCCTATGTATATGAATTGTCTTGATGAAATTATAATTCATGATTTCCCTAGCTTTAGACTCTACTGAAAATGGATAAGAGTTAATTGAAACACTCCTTGTTCACCCCATCCTTTAATTTGTATATAAAATGATGAATTATGTATAAATTTACATTGATCCCTCAAATAATTAATTTGGGAGCATATTTATTTGAAAACTATATCCAAAAAAATTCACATCAGGTAATGGAAATGGAATTCGAATCATTATGATAGATAAGTTCCCTTATTGAATTGTTGTGGTTTTAATATTCCATTTAAATTTGAGATTTATCTTTTAGATGATGATGATTCATCCAAAAATTCAAATGATGACTATGTATGAATTACTCTACCAAGGAATAAAAATATTAATATTAAGAGGGTTTATTAATATATAAAACTACTATTATACTATTTTACAATTTCTTTTCCACGCCAGCACTTAATTATCTTCATTAATAAGATGATATTCCACTCCCTGATATAATTATAGTTGTTGATTCCCAAATACCCTACTTGGATGAGTGATAATGGATGAAACAGTCTCTATTATATCAAATTTAAGAGTTACGAAGGCTATATAAAAAATAAAAACTGACTTGGCTTGTATTCAAATTTAGAAAAAAGTAGAATAATCATATATGGGGCTCTGGGAGTTGTTGGCCTGAATCACATGAATGCCTCGTGATTTGAGAGTCTTAATAATGCTTGTTCATAATGATTTGGATATTCGTATTGATGGGAAATTTTATTTTTTTAGTGGACCATGATATTGAATTCAATGGTGGGTAGGAGTTCCATTATGAATTAATATATGAAAAAATAGAGTATTCCAATTACAAATTATATGGGGATGATCTTAAGGATGTAAAATTGAAATGGATGAACCATGTTTCCAATTTTTTTATTATTATGAGGACGAATTTCAAGAATTTCATCATTAGTGGAGTTCCCATGATTGATATTAATATTTCCATGGGGATCAAATTCATGGAATATAAAATTGGGAGGACCTCTAGAGATGATTATAGTAAGGTTGTGGGGATGAACATACCAATTGCAGTAACATCCTCTATCAAATTATGAGAAAATAGAATTTTATATATAAATTATAATGTGTTTTATGGGCCCAAGAAAAAAATATAAAAGAGGATAGAGTATGGGGTTTCATGTGAGCCTTATTTATCCCTTAATGTCATTTCTTTTTAGGTTCAATAATTTAGATAATGAGAGACATGTGTCATGCACATAAAATTCTTACATGGAAGCCTCTTTTTGATACCCCCTTGATTAAATTAAAATGGGGGGATAGTATGAATTAAAAAAAAGCATGATTTTATTATTCATGGAATGTATTATGATATACTAATATAATTTCACCCAAGCAGTTGCAGAAGAAATATATGTATGTAAACATGTATTCATCTGAATAATCCAAAAAGTCCTTGATGATTTATGACGAATATTTGTATGGAATTAAGTTTAAATTGATTAGTGTATTTAATAACCAAATTGAATGGGAATGTATTAATAATAATGTTCATCATAATTATTTTATATGCTTTAAAAATAATGATATATTTGAGTGAAGATGTATTCTTCCTCTTGAGAATCACATTTTTTATACTAATGAGATACTCTGATAGTAGGTTTGGGAAGGAGTGTATGCCCCTATTAGATATCAAAATATTCTATACACCATTTGATTCTACCACTTCCCAAATATTCTAATAGTTTATTATGATGTGTGATGAAAAATATGTATTATCTTCAATTTCTAAAAAAACGATTTAATGGAATTCAACTATAAGAATGGTAATATATATGAATTCTTTGATAAGAGTATGGTTATGGACTCAATATTTTTATACCGTCACAGATTGTAAATATTAATTGGTAAATTTATAAAATAGTTAATATTTACCTACAACATAGAAAAAATTGGGGTATACTAGCACGATTCCTATGATGCAACCAAAACCTATTGGCATTCTTGGTGTATGGGAACACGACTGTGTGACTGCTCATCTATTTCTGCCAAGATATGTTGTTGAGATAATTATTTGGAAGCAATAAAATGTGAAAAATCAATATGGTTTGATTCTAAATGAATATATTGTAACACCCATTAATTTATTATATATTTCTCTTCAATAAATGTTATGTTCTTAATAGCTTGATTTTCACAAAGCACCGAGTTTAAACAGACCAAGATTTATTATTGAATAATTTTTTTCAATTATATATAAATATCAAATAATATAGATTTGTGGGTATAAATTGGAATAATAAAATGTTGATAATTTATTTTTTACATTTTTAGAAAATAAATTTATCAGTTTCTAATTTGAATGAAACTAAAATGAAATCATTTAACGGTAAAAATTGATTTTTTTCTAAAAACATTTTTTATGAGTATAATATATTATATAAATTATGAATTTAAATTATAGTCTCAAAATTAATTATTTTAATTAAAATATTGGAAAATAAATTCATAAATTTTTTTGAAAATTCATCTAATTATTTTTATATATCACAAAATAATGGTATACATTATTTTATGCTAAAAATGAATTTTCTAAAAATACCTTTACTACATATTGTAAAAATATTTAAAAATATTTTCATACACTCATAGAATTATAATGATATAAAATGATTCCCAAATTTATTTTTGGAATAATAAATATTTTTTAAAAATTGTAGCTAAATATTTATTCATTATGAATAGTAACTCTCGTTAAAACTCCACACTATGGTAAATGTTTTAATGTGATAAAAAAATTTATTAACATTAAAATGACCAAAAACATGAATAAATCATATTTTATGTTAATTTTTTATCCATTATCTTCTAATATTAATACATGTTACATTTTGGATGCATTTTATTTTGAGAAAGTTAATAATATATATTAATCGTTTGAAAAATTCAAAGAGTGTCATCTCTCTCCCTTTCAAATGGATACCACCTCTCTTCTCAAACACTCAATAGTAGAGCCACTAATCCATTAAAATACATAGCCATGTAACATATTAAAATCCTTCCCCACTATTAATATATCTTTTTTGTTAGAAGTATTATCTTTAGAAGGATTATTCTATAAGAAAAAAGTGATTTTACAATGAAGTGGTATAGCCCTTAATCAAATGTTTTCATTTTATTTATTCCTATAAATACTTTTTAATTGATAAACATGATTATATATATAAATTATTATATTTTATATAATTATATGATATTATTTAAATAGTGAAACTATTATTAATCTCACCCCCCATCAAATAGTTAATAAAAGCATCATGTGTTTATACATGTATACTACATCCTCGCAGATCGATGTATTTCATTTTTACTGACCACCATTCAAGGATGATTATTATGATTTATAAAATGTTATCATATGATATTTATGAAAAAATTAATGTTTTTTAATTATAGTATGTTATCAAAATAATTACCTTTACATCCTCATTAAAATAATAATGTCACCTTTGTATACGTGTGGACTGCCACGACCACAAGGTGATTTTATTCATTTATCATATATATATATATATGATATTTATTATATAATAATTATTCTATATAATGAAAATATTATATACCATTCATTCATTATTATAATAACCCTTCTCTTTATTTCATACATAACAAGATTTATTACATAAACTTCACTATTTTTTAAGGTTAGGGCCGATGTAATTACATAAACATCACTTGATACAACATATAATATCGATAATTCCAGTGTATTAGGGGATTAGGATCATTACATAACAACTTAAAACATGTGATACAACATCTTTATTGAAAAATTCCTTTTCATGTCCACTACAAACCCTCATACATTGGATTAAATGGGATAACCTGAGAACATGGATATAAAAAGGGTGAGGTATAAATCACAGTTAGTGAATAAACATGTAATAACATGAGGAATACAATAAATTCTAACCAATATGAATATCCATGGAGCACCAGAGAAACATGAACTTAAAATCATGATAAAACATGATAATCATTACATGGAAATGTAACAACAACACTTAACATGGATTTTTTCTTGAGCAAAGGCTCATTGCACACGGAGCAAGTGTAAATGGTCATTTCACATGAAGCATGAGAAAAACCTCATGGAAATTAAATTATCATGAGTCAAAACTCATTTCACATGAAATATAATTATACTATACATTACCCAATAAATTGGAGATCTATCAGGGCACAACTATCATAAACATTTCCTTTGTTGTATAAGTGTTCCCCTTAGATCATAAAAAATAGAATCAATCATCACCATTTATTAAACGGTAAAGATATTTGGAATATATACATGAATCATTATAATCAATAAGTAAATGTGAGTAATGGTTTATTCCCTTTATAGATAAATGGGCGTGGTATTCACTACACAGTGACATTTTCTTGGAAAATCTCAGTGTATTTTCGGAAGCATAATGACATGAAATAAGAACTCATAAAAATGGTTTATGAGAGTGAAAGGGGTGTGACATAATATTTACCTTAAATTTACAGTATTATGGTCAAATAGATACATGTCACAACAATACTAATGGAATTTAGATGTATGATACAAGTGAATTACATTGATATAAAAGATGAGAGTTATATTCCTCAACGAATTTCGGCATTGTAACAGTTGTACATGGGAGCCATTAAGGATATAGAAATGGTTATCCTATCATAAAAAATAAATATGGTAGTATTTGGGTGGTGATAAATCATTCCCCAACATTTTTAATTGAAAACAAGTTCAGAACTACGTAATGAAAATTGGGCGAATTAAGAAAAGAAGAATTCTCTTACATGGAAGGATGATACCAAAAAATATGGGAGAGGCTTGAGAGAAGCTTCATGGAAGAATTGGTGACTTTTTTAGGATTCTATATAGTTGAGGGAAGAGGTTTTATTAACACAAAATGGTTTTAGTGAAGAGGATGTGGGAGCTTGGGTGGGTTTATATAGGAAATGATAGAGAATACCTTATTATTTAGGTTTGGGACACCTCACAATAAACTAATCAAATCCAAAAACCAGCCCATAGTTTTTTCCCTTTTTTTCCAAAGGGGAGTGGAAAAAAATATTTTATGAATCCAATGTTAGAACTTCTTAATATAATAGTGTTGCATTCGTGGTGGTGAATCACACTTTCTATGAAAATAATATAAAAAGACAAAATGTTCTATAAGTCTTGGAGGGTCCACTAAATCATTGTAAAATAATTCAAAAAAATATAAAATAACATTATTTTAATGATAAAACAGATATTTTCCTAATAAAATGTTTATTTTATTTTATTACATCACTATTGTGTCATTATGATTTCATAAATCACATTCAATATTTAAACGGTATTTAATTTTTACCCAAAAATTCGATTGTCTGAAAAATTTATGAAAAATTCACCATTGGATAATTTCAACATCCTGATTACCAAAATAATTTTCTTTTTCTATAAATTATTTCCTATATATGTGAATTTTTAATTTTAAAATACAAATCAACATTTATAAAAATTTCATGGGTTTTGAAAAAACACCTTTCAAATATTAATAGATATTACAATTGTATTCAAAAAAAGGTAAGATCATTTATATTTTATAAAAATTAATTTGTTAATATAATATTAATAAAATATTATTTTATTCAAAAATACATTAATTCATCAAAATATTTTTCATAGTATAATATTAAATAAATATATTATTTATGCTTTAAAAACTATTTACAAAGTAACAATAATAAAATGAATGCACATTATTTATATAAAAAAATATGTAAATAGTCTTAGTGATAGAGGGTTTTGTAACGTAACCCTTTATAATACCTGCATTAGACCAAAGTGTAATGTGGGCGATGGTGGCCAACTCTTTGGGGGGCTCAGATAATATCTCTCAGTAGGTAATCTCTATTAAATTCCACTTTTCCAGAAGTCGGTCACACTCATGATTAACATGTTAAATATTAGCTTGGGCTTGTGCAATAGTGAATCCCAAATACCCCACCTCCTTTCCGGGCTCTAAAAAATGGGATTCAGAAGAGGCAATTATTTTGGATGAGGCCATCACATCCTTTGTTTGAGTAAATTGGATATGTTAATGCCCTATATTTATATTAATAATGTGATCCCTATTCAACACCTGTATTAGAAACTATCAAAATTCTTTTTGGTATTCTAAAATCAAGAAAATAAAACAAAATAAGTGAATACTTATTATATAACCATAAGAATACCATTAAAATATACCAAGAGTAATTTTCACTAATGAATTTTTGGGTCGTTACAATATTCTACCCCTAAGAAATTTATCACTCTAAATTTCCATTTCACACACTGAAACGGATGTGGGTAACATTACTTTATCACTTTCTATGATTCACACATCCCTTCATTAAAATTTTGGTTTCTCCACAACACTTTGATGAGGGGAATTTTCTTATTTCATACAACCTTTTCTCTACGATCTCAGATCTTCAATAGTTGCTCCTATTTAGAAATATCACCCTCAAATAATACAACATCTGAAGAGAGTACATGTAAATTGTTTTTTATGTATATCCTTAAGAGGGATACATCGAAGAAATCATGTACATTGGCTATAGTTGGTGGAAGTTCTACTCGATAGTCCACAACCCCAAACCAATCATGAATCTCAAAGGGGTCGATGTACCTATGATTAACTTCTCTTTCATTACAAACCTCATTACCGACATCCATAGAGATATGCATTGAAATACCATGTATCAAACATTATGCTCAAGGTCTCATCAATAGTGACTTGAATAACAGTTATGTCGACTCTGGGATTCCTTGATATATTTCTGAATGGTTTTCAACTTCCCCACCATTTCATTGACCATTTCTAGTCCTAGAAACTTATGAAAATTGACATCATCCCAATATTCTAGTGTTTTACACCTATACCCATACATGGCTTCATATGGTTCCATTCAGACGCTCTAGTGGAAACTGTTATTGTAGGAGAATTCAACCAGTTGTAGATGTTGGTCTGACCCTCCTTTGAAGTCCATAGAACATGATCATTAGCTGTCCCCACATGTCTGAATAATTTCCTCTGATTGGTCATCATTTTGAGGATGACAGGACATAATGTGTTCAGTTCATTATCCATTGCATGTTGATTACTCTACCAAAACATAGAGGTGAATCATGGGTCTCTATCAGATACAATTGATTGCGGTACTCCATACGACATTACCACTTCTCAGATTTATATATGTGCCATTTGATCCAATAAGAATTTCTCCCGAATTGTAATGAAGTGTGCAGAACATGTGAGACGATCTACAATAGCCCATATTTCATGGTTTCCTTTGTATGTCTTTGGATGTCCGGTGACATGGTCGATGGTGATGTTCTCCCATTTCAATGTTGGTTTTGGGAATTTTTTCATCATCCCCTTATACTTTTTCCGCTCTGACATCACTTACTAACACACCATGCTCTTTGATAAATACTATGTGATCCCCTTCTTCATATTATCCAACCAATAAAGATCCCAGAGATCATGATACATCATTGTGTTTCTGGGGAAAATAGAGAAATTTGAACTATGTGCATCATCCAAAAGATCCATCTTCAGCTCCAAAATTGAAGGAACAAATCATCTTTTCCCAAATCTAAGATTTACTTCTTTATATACATTTAACTATGAGGATTTACATTGTGTGATAGCTTCCAGTTTTTCTGAATTCCCACATCATCCATTTGAGCATCCTTTAACCGTTCCAAAAGGAACTGTTGAGAAATCATTTGAGAAAGGATTGATGATGTTCCCTTATTTATGATTCTAATATCCTTCTTCATCAAATATAAGAATATTGGATCCTTTTAAATTACCATCAATGATAGAATCACTAGGTATGTTTTACTTATAGAATCCGCCACCATGTTCATTTTCATAGGGCGGTAATGGATTGAGAAATCATAGACTTTGAATAGCTTAATCCATCTTCGTTGGCACATGTTCAACTCTTTCTATGTGAATATATACATGTGGATTTTGTGGTATGTTTATATTTTGAACTTCTCCCCATATAGATAATTACACAAAATTTTTAAAGTGAAGATCACCGCTGCCAACTCCATATCATGTGATGGATAATTCTACCCAGGAACATTTAATTTCCTAGAATCATATCAAACGACTTTGACATTTCTCTTCAACACACAGCCAAGTCCATTCCTCTAAGAATCGCCGAATACCAAAAATGGTTCTCCACTTGTGGGTAAAGTGATCACGAGCGCAATGATAATCCTCATTTACAACTCCTTGATTCCTTCTTCACATTCATGACTCCATGAAAAGTGTACTACCTTATGATTTAGTGTTTTAAAAGTGTTTGAAAATCATGAGATATTTCTCAAAACGCATTAATAATATCCATGTAACCCCAAGAATGAAAGGATAACCTTTTCCTATATTGGCCTTGGCTATCCCTCTATTGTAGTTTTCTTAGAGGGATCCACAGATTTCGAATTGCTTGGGATGATATGGCCCAAGAATCAGACCTCCTTTAACTAGAACCAACCCTTGTTGTAATATGCATAGTTATTCTTCATTTTCAAGGTCTCCAGTATAGTTCATAGATACTCCTCAGGATCCTCATTAGTTTTTTATTATATTATAATATAATCTATAAAGACTACAACAAATTTGACATTGTAATCTCTAAAGACTATATTCATCAATACCATGATGATTTCTAGGGAATTATTGAGTCCAAAAGGCATTACAATAAATTCATAGTGCTCTTATATTGTATGAAAAGTAGTCTTGGGGATATCATCTTTCTTCACCCTTACTTGATAATATCCAGACCGCAATTTCCCCTTGGAAGAGAATTGTGTTCCATGCGTCTGATCAAACTAGTCATCAATTCGTGTGAGATGATACTTATCTTGGATATTGGCAATGCCTTAGGTATTGGAAATTACTTGGGTATAATTGCTTCTTTAGCTCCTCAAGATCTAAAATAGCTATTCAATACGTAGTCATAGATATTGGCAATGCCACGAGTATAATAAAAATTCATAATTAAACATCTCTTCTATGAGTAAGACCTGAAAATTCCATGGGAAACACATTACTAAATTCCATCAAAATTATCATGTGTTCAAGGATGGTTTCCTCCTTAGACTTAATCATCTGATCCATAAATGCATGCTCATAGGGTAGTAATATCCACACATGAGATGTTGGTGATAAAGAATTTTAATCTTCCTCTATTCACTTTTACCAAATCGGGGGGCCGATTCTCCGCATAGAAACTGATTTACCTCTCAAGGAAATTTATGTTATCTCTATATCGGGAAATCCAATCCTTGAAACGAATTGCATCAAATTCCACCAGTGGGTGTATGATGATGTTTTCTAGTAATTTAAATAAACAAATTAAGACAGGGGAGGAGTTTTATTCGTGGGATAAAATGATTTCCTCATTTTTTGTACTCACTAAAATCATTAATTTCATGATTTGTGGTGGTGTTGGGATTGTTCTAATAATCATTATATCTATAAATTAATGTAAAAACCTGAATCAAAAAGTACATTATCTATTCACAAATGAATAACTAGAGTACATGTCTCCACTTCTCTTTTAGGGATCACTTTGGCAGTAGTGATGCAAAAAGCCCTCCCTTTCTGGCTTGGAGGTTGTTGGTTTCCTCCGAATACCATTTTCTAAGGGAACTAATTTTCACGATGACCTGGTTCTTCGAAGTTTATGAAATGAACAACGCGTTGAGAGTCGAATGGATAATTCCTCTCCTCTGTATTATCCGCAGGTTCTTCTAGACAATATTTAATTGTTAGGTTCCCTTCTATTCCACACCTAATGCATTTCCTCATCCCCTATAGGCAATTTTCAGGGCACTTCGTTATGAACCTATGGCATGTGTTGTATTGGATGTTCATAGCACTGTTGGATTTATCTGTCGGACCACCATAACTTATTTCCACCATACGATTCTTATCCCCAGGATACCCCTAAGGTTCAACAATATCCATTTCAACCATGAGGGAACATTTGACAATATACTCATAGTCGTCTATGTCCTGGTTCACCCAGGCTTTCTATAAGAGAGGTTTTATCCCACCAAAGATGGAGTCAACCATGAATTCTAGGTAACAACACTGCCAGAAGCATATCGTGCCAGTATTGCGATGATTTCCCTATATGTTCCAACAAATTCATCCACATTTTTCATTATGGAAAGGAATTCCATTTACATATTAAGCTAAACGGTGAGTGGAAAATATTTATCAATAAAAATCTTCTTGAAATCCTTCCATACCAACACCTCAATCCCCTCCTCGGGCTTCAAATTTTTGATCAATATCCACCATTGACAGGCTTCACCCTCCATATGATAATAATCCATAAGAACCATATCTTGTTGAAAACATTGAAGGATGGAAATGATCTTTTCAATGGATTTGAATCATTGGTCAGCGATTGAGTGATCAAATGATCCATTAAAAGTAGGAGACCATTATCTCATGATGCTATCGACTATGAATTTTTCTTTCGAGGGGGGGGGGGGGGGGTTGAACGTTCCTCATGAACCAAGTTTATATTAAATTCCTGGGTTAACTGGAAGATAATAATGACAATGTTTATGATTCCTACTACAATTGGATTAGGTATCTCATTTTCACAGTCATCACATTGATCTTCACATCAGTTGCATGCCCGAGTCCTCAAATTACTGTCCATTGGTTGGAATAAAATGATTTTTTGGAGTAACACATAAAGGGTATTCCAAAAATATATGATTATAAATAGATTATATTTTCATTACTTATGAATCTATAGGCTTTGATCTATTTTATCCAATATATATGAATAAGGGGTTTTTTAATTACCTTAGTAATAGTTCGCAATAAGCTTGGGAATTTACCGAAGCATATCTCTAGGATGTTTCATAAGCTAGAGTGCATCATGGACCGTTTTCATGTACTATGATACCCATGTCCAATCCCGAAACTCCATGTTTGGGCTTTCACCCGTAGGTACATCTGTGCTAGAGCCTCCTCTACCAGCTCGTATCTAGATAGGGATGTATTGGCTTGATAAAGAAGTTACTCAATACTCACAAAAACATAGGGATGTTTTTATTGTACAAATAATTATAACGAAGGCTTTCACTTGGGTTTTATAATCTTAATCTTAAAAAATTACTAAATATATCCTATGATACCAACTATTACAACCCTGCTCTTTAATTAATACTTAATATTATCTATTACATAAACTTAACTTGATTCAACATATAAGATAAAGATTTATAGTGTCTATGGGGATTATGACCATCACATAACTACTTAAAACATGATATACATCATCTTTATTGAAAACCTCCTTTACATGACAACTATATTCCTATGTACATAGCATTTCATGAGATAACATGAGGAAATTCATGAAAAAAGGGTGAGTTATAAATCCTAGTATTGTAATAAACATGGAGTTACATTTGGAATACAATACATGTTGGAAAATAGGAATATCAATGGAGAAAAAGAGAAACATGAACCTAAATTCATGATAAATCATGATAATCATAACGTAGAAACGTGGCAACCACACTTAACATGAAATTTAGCATGATCCAAGGCTCATTGAACATGGAGCATGAGTAAACCCTAAATGCACATGAATCATGAGCAAAAACTCATTACACTTGAATTAGAAATATTAAACACACAATACACATGACCTATGATGATAGTATAAATTATCCTATTCATTGGGGGGCTATCAGGTGACACCCTTCTTAAACATTTCATTTCATTCAAAAGTGTGACACACATATCAAACCACAAAGAATCAATCGTATAAATTTAATCCATAGTAACGGGATGTGGAATACATGAATTATGATTTATAATAAAAAATTAAATGTGCATAATGTTGAATAACCTTAATACAGAATCAAGAACGGTATTTACTACATAATCACCATGGCGTGAATATCGTAATGCAATTTCAGATGCATAACGTCGTGAAATAAGAAATCAAAAAAAATGATTGATGAGAGAGAAAGTGGTGTATTATCATATATACCTGAAATGGATACTAAGGGGTCATATAGATACATTTCCCAAAAAACGTAAAAGAATTTATATGCATAATATAAAAGAATTACTTAGATGTAATATAGGATATAAAAATCCCTCAAGGAATTTTGGCATGGTAACGGGAGTAAATTGGATGCATTAATGAGAAATAATGGGGTCTCCCATAATCCAAAAATAAATAAGGATGTATGAGGGAGGCTATATATCTTATCACAACATTGTTATTTGATAAAAATGAACAAAAAATTCAAGAAAATTGGACAATAATGAGAATGAAATAAATCCCTTACATGAAAGTGTGATCCCAAAAACAAGTGAGAATTTTGGGAGAGGCCTCATGGGAGATTCGAGAAACATGGGAGGATTCATGAGAGTGGGGGGAAGAGGATTTTCAAACTAAAATGTCTTTTAGTGATGTGGAAGTGGGATATTGGTTGGGTTTATATAGTAAAGGGGAATAAATTCTTTATTATTTAGGATTAGGACACCTCACATTAAACTAATCGAAACCAAAAACAATCCCCTGTTATTTTCCCATGGATTTTCAAAAAGGGGAGTGTAAAAAAATATTTTATGAGGAAAATTTCCGAACTTCTTAAAATAATAGGGTTTCTAATGTGGATGTGGGTCACACTCTCTAGTAAAACAATTTGAAAAGATAAAATGTTTTATTAGTCTTGGTGGGTCCACTATCGCTTTGTAAAATAAATCAAAAAAATCTAAATTATAATTATATTAATTTAAAAACATATATTTCCAGAGAATAATGTTTATAGTGTTTGATTACATCACTATTTGGTCATTATGATGTCATAAAAGACAATATATATTTAATTAGTTTTTAATTTTTACCCACAAATTTGATTGTCTCGTAAAATTATGAAAAAATCACCATTGGATAATTTTGACATCCCAATTAAAAAATTAATATTCATATTATCTAAATAATTTTTTTATTATTTTGATTTTTAATTTTAGAATAAAACCAACATTTAAAAAAAATCAACAGTTTTGACAAAAAATGAATTCAAACCTTAAAAAAATTACATTTTGAATTATATAAATTTTATGATCATTTATATTCATTGAAAATTAATTGAATAAAAATAATTTATTAAAGTATTATTAAATTCTAAAATACACTAATTCATCAAAATTGATAACCTAGTTGAGTATTAAATAAAAATCCTATTTGAGCTTTATAAACTATTTACAAAGTAACAATAAGAAATTGAATGCACATTATTTATATGAAATTAATGTAAAGAGTCATGGCGCTTGGGTGTTTTTACATAACCCCTAATAATACCCACATTATACTTATGGGTAAAGTGTGTGATGGTGATAGACTCTTGGGGTAGCTCAGATAAAATCGCTCAGGTGGTAATCTCTATTAAATTCTACTTCTCCAGTAGTCGGTTCCGCTCAATCTTAATGTGTTTAAGCTCGTCTTGGGAGTGCCTACGAGTGATGACCAATGATGCCCTCTACATTACGAGACTTGAAAAATGGTCTTTTTACAGGACAAGTCTAGTAGATGAGGCCATCACTTTCTATTTATGTGTAAATTAGATTGGTTAAAACAAAATATTAATACTAATCATGTGTTCAATTTTCAACGCCTATACTTACAATGATCAAAATTCTTAATGGTATTCTAAAATACAAAACATAAAACCAAATAAGTTCAGACATATTTTATAACCATAAGAAGTCATTTTAAATATACCTAGTGGAATTTTCATTAATAAAATTTTTGATCGTTACAATTATATCTATAAAAAAGTGGAAACACAAGTCATGCATACATAAAAACTACCTTCCCCATGATGTTTGGTAATTTATTTTTCATCACTTCTTTATGATTGGTTGTAAAAGTATATATGATGAATAAATACGAGACTTATTTCCTTCCCAATATTCTATAGATTATAAATCTGTGACTTAGGTGAATATATCAGAACCATGGAATCAAAACATGTTTGGAAAACATAACACTTTTCACTTGAAAGTAAATTTTAATGAAGAAATTTTTTATAAAAGGATTATTGGAAATTATAATGGAATGATACAATGTTTGTTATGTATTAATGTAGTTTTGGAATATATTTATAAAAGTCAATATTTAGTATATAGGATATTTTAATGTGTGAAAATTAAGACAATTCTTAATGTAAGGTTTAATGTTATAATCTCATTTACATTTAGAATTGTCAATTATAAATTTATAATTAGAAAAATTATATGCATCATGTCCCTTAAAACCCATAAATTTTATTCAAATATACTTTTTCAAATAATATTAATTTATTAAGAAAATTTTACAATCTCTGGTACAGATAATGATTTTGAAACTCTTTTCAAATAAAAACTGAACATATTTCACCTTTTGTCACTGATCATTTTCTTACATGACCATGACCTTAATAATTGTTTAGTTTAATATTTTACCTTTACATTATATGATTTAAAAAATTTATTTATATAAAAAAATATTCCAATGTTTTAAATTAAATATTTATAAATAATTTTTCTCTCAAATAGACATTTTTTTACAAATGTGCGATTAAAATGTTCTCATTTAATGAAATAGGGATGAAAATATTTATCAACTATCATGAATGATCATTTATATGAAAATTAATTTAATATACTGTGTTAATATTTCTGACTAATTATTTTCTCAATATTGTATGATTTTTAGTATATTTGTTTCAAATGAATAATATATTTTATCATGTTATCAATGAATGGATTGAACATTATTTTATATATATATATATATATATTTATCTATGGATGTGTTCATTAATGATTTTTTGATTAATTGCAGAAAATATCATATGATACCATTTCCTTTCAATCGCATGATTGATTATGGTATTGATGATTTATGTATGATTGAATGAAACACAATTATGTCCAATTGGTTAATTATGTATTGGTGAAATCATTATGAAACATATTTATTTTCTAGGGGTTATTATATTTTGAAATTAAATAATGGTCATTATACGTAGATCATTCCCTTGGTAATGATATGATCATGTGTGGGCATAGAATTATATAGCCATACATTGCATTGTGTAATGATAAATGTATCTGGAGATAAAATGGACTGGAATGGGGAGTAGTCCATGTTTAGAAAGGTAATCTATCCAATAATATAGTCTTGAATGTGAACCATAACTAAGGATATTGTGGAATGGGAACTGAAGCAAATCCACTATGATAGTTTAGGCTGATATCCATGAATAATAATTTGTTTTCTATACATATGTGATTTCCGAACAAATATTATGTTTTCTTATTATATTCACTTATGAATCATTAGTGATTAATTATGACTCCCATATTTACAACTACTGTAATTTTTATGAGAATGTTGTATTCCATGATATATGATAATGATCATTGACTAATTGGGTATGATTATATTAATTTATTATCATATTACTATTCCACTATTGTTAATTTATGTTCACTGATGATCATTGATTGATATCTATTTTTTACATTTTATGAGAATCTAATCTCACCATTTATAATTATTCCATTACCTAGGGTATGTGAAAAAAAATTTATGTAGGGTATGTAAATTGTGTTTTCTATGGGGGAAGAACATTTTGGGTGATTTTAAAAATATTTATGATATAATATGATTATGTATCTTGTATACAAAGACACTAAACCATTATCATTTTGAGGAATATATTGATATTTGATGTATTGAATATTAATCCAAAATTATGTAATAATTCTGTATGATATGAATAGGATGTCTCGACCCATCCCAATGGGGCTCATGCCATAACTCCCCAATCCTACATCCAAAAGTCCATGGGATGATGACCTGCACCGAGTAGGCATGTCACTAACTTGGGAGGAATTACTTATAAACCTATACACACACACATGCATCTCTAAGCCCACAAGGTGAAAATTATGAAGGACTGAAAAGGAGATGCATACATATAATAAAAATCCCAACCAACATAGTATGTTAGGAAAGTAAAGTACAGTAATGTAAAACCCTAGGCCAAAAGTATAAGCCCACCAAAAGAAAGTATGAAAAGATGTCCAACCTATAAATAAAGGAATTGGGACTGCAATCTGTAGCCGTAGGAACACACCTTAGCCTAATTGAACTCACTGATCATCGTCCGGTCTTGGTACACCTAGAATCATATAAAATGCTTGCTCATCGACACAAGACATGACACATGCAGGTAAAGCCTATGCTGGGGTGAGTATAACCATACATAGTAGAACACCCTGAAAACCTCAAAAGAATACAACAAAGGAAATACAACAATGGAATGATACAGTCATCTCTTCACAGAATATGTTTACATAAAATATAACAGGTATATCTAGATATACTCGATAATTGACAATCACGAAACCAACACTAAGATCCAGCTCCAAGATTCCACTAAGCACGTATCTGGGGGAACCTACACTTAATTATGATGTATGATATGATGCACTCGTACCGAGAGAACTCACTCCACGTGTCCTGATGAATGATACTTGATGTGTCAGATGAGGATCACAACTAGTAGCTACATGGTGATTCCAACAAGTCAGTCTGAGCTAACCTGCTATGTAGAGGATCAACACTAAGGTAAAGTAAGTCATTTCAATACCATGAAACTCTAACAAGGGTACATTGAAGGAATAGGGGATCCAGCTCGAAGTATCCTAGAGGGGATTCCAACAACTCTATTCGGGAATTCCTACTGAATGAATCATACTTCTGTAAGAAAGAAATTATACTGTAAGTAATCTGGGGAAAGACCAAGGTGACGAACTCTAAAGAAACTAGTCCAAGTCACAGAAGAAAAAAAGCTCAAGATGTTTAAAATAGGATATATGGTGTGTAGTCGGGTCACACGCTGTGTTCCATGACTCCGGGTACTTCATGTGTAAAACAGACTGTGTCTTATGTCTTGTCATATGAAAAGTAACTACACGGCATGTAGAAAAATTACACTCCATGTCAAAGTGTCCGGAGTTTTCTCCATGTATGATGGCAATGTTCCCTTTACATGGCCTCAACCCGTGTAACCATACCCTTGTACTAGAATATGGGGTATCCCATGTATCTGGCTCGGTCTGGTCGGGGAAGGTTATATATGCTATGTCCTTGGCTGTGTTCCCCACCCATGTTCGTGTACTCCCTAAGTACACGCCAAGTGGTCCACCGGCAAATGCATGCAGTGTAGCCCATACTACACGTCATGTAGTCGGGAATTTTTTGAATAGTAACCCTCCACCTCGTGCCTAGGCCGGATCTCCAGATTCACATTCTATCATCCATTTGCCTCAGAACTCGATATCTCAGGTCACCTCGTCGTCGTGATGTCGAATCCATTGAATTTGTGCCTTCGATCGACACTGAAATCTGATTCTGTTCACCCGTGTGAAAATTGTTTGAATAACTATATTTTCCGATTCATTTCAATCCGTCAATCGCCAACATAGTCGCACCTCTGGGTTTTTCCTGATGCCAGATCATTCAATTGGGCTCGATTCATCACACAGTGGATGCACAACTATCTATCATTCATATCTCAAAAAAGAACGCGTAAGACGCACACGAAGAACATGAGAAATCAGGGAACAGAGGGAAAAAATCGAGAGGAATAATCCTTGATCGATGTTCATATCTATCAAGGATCATCACCATTAAAAGGCTAATCAAAACCAAAATAACAGTCATGAATTAATCCCAAAAAAATATCCCACAGATAACCCATCCCGCATAACGATAATCTGCGGGCCAATCTATTCGTTGGTTGGTCTGTGTCTATCATTGAAATCATGAACGAGAATAAAATTCAAAATCAAATGTTCTACCTTCATCTGTGGCATTCTATGGTGAATATGTGTTCGTCGTGACATCGTCGACAGCGAAACTCATCAAGAACGTCATCGTCATGTTGGGGGATTCCTCCAGTGCTTTTCCAGAGCCTCAAGGGGAAATTCAAGGTTATAGGATCTGTAAAATTGATCCCCTGTGAAATAATTACTTAATGATTAAAAATATTTCAATGCATAATTATTTAATAAAATATTTTCATTAAATATTTTATTATGGTTACATCCAGAAACTAGATTTCACAACTGACCAGCGCCAACCGATGCTAGGTCTCACCTAAGTGAAACTCGCTGCTCTGAACGAAATGGTGACCCTAAATTTCTCATCCGGCCCCACCGTGCCTTATAACTTCACGCCATCTCAAAGCCTGGTATCGAAATAAATCCCATATTATACTGAAAAAAGTATTGGGAAAAAATTTGAGACATTACATCCTCTCCACAGTAGGGCTATACATCCCCAAAAATACAAAACAAAGTCTACTAAAAACGATACAGGTATTGCACATTGATTTGAGCCTCCTGCTCCCACGTGCTCTCCTGTAGATTATAGTACTGCCACTGGACATGGACCAATGGAATATCTCACCCATGAAGGATCTTCTCCTGCCGAACCTCAATCTCCACTGGGTACTCATCAAAGGTATCTCCATCATCGATGTCCAGCTCGCCCCAGTCGATAACGTGTGATGGATCATGAACGTACCTTCGTAGCTATGACACATGGAAGTTGTTGTTTACTCATTCCATCTGTGGAGGTAGAGCCAAGCGGTACGCCACCTCACCAACTTTACTCAAAATTTGAAAAGGTCTGATGAACCTCAGAGATAGCTTACCACCTCAACCAAATCTTCACAATCCCCATCATGGTAAGACTCGAAGGAACACATGGTGCCCCTCCTCAAACTATAAGGGCCACCATCTCTAGGCAGATGGGTAGTGACACCCCTGGGTCTATCCAAAAAAGTGGTGACCTACAAGGTCTCCCGTACAAATCCTCGAATGGTGGCACATAAATAGTGGAATGATAAATCTGGTTATAAGAAAATTCAACGAGTGGTAGGGGGTCCTCCCAGCTATGACCGAAGTCATTTATGAAATCTCCTAGAATATACACCAAAATGTATATGGTCCGCTCTATCTTAACATTAGTCTGAGGATGAAATTTTGTGCTCAAGCGTAATCGAGTCCCTAAAGATTCATATAAACCCATCAAAAAATATGATGTGAAATGATCATCATAATCTGAGACCATCATTGATGTCACTCCATGATGTCGAATTATATCCTCCATGAATAGGAGTCCCATGCTCTCTACTGAACTCTACTCCTGTATGGATAGGAAGTGGGATGACTTGGTCAATTGGTCATCCTTCACCCAGATCACATCATGTCCCCTAGACTTACATGATAAACCCGTCACGAATTCCATGGATATCCCATCCCACTTCCACTCTAGCACCTCAAGGGGATGAGTCAAATCAGCTTGAACATGGTGCTCAGCCTTTACTTGCCGAAAACTAAGGCACATAGAAACAAAATATGGCACACTCTTCATCATTCATGGACACTAGAACTGATTTCGGAGGTCGTGGTACATCTTCGCCATGCCTAGAAGCACCGCCAAAGGAGATGTATGGAACTCCCTCCGAACCTCCTCATGTAATGTCACTGGTACTATTTTAATCCCTCTGAAAGGGACATTGTTCTACCCACCTTTTGAATATCCATCCGCAACATCACCTGTGAATATCTGAGCGCATAGATTCTCACAACTAGCATCCTCAAGCATTACTTCCCTAACTCGATGTAAGAGTGGAATGGTAAAAACCATCGACTAAAGGTAAGCTTACTCATCATTATCCATGAAGTATAACTGTAAAGAGGCCAAGTGCCTTGTCGCCTCACAAATCAACTATGAAATGGTTTTCCTGATGAGAGCATCTGCCACAACTTTCCCCTTTCCAGGAGTTTAAACAATATCAAAGTCAAAATCCTGGAGGAACTCAAGCCAATGTCGCTATCTCAAATTCCGATCCTTATGAGAAAAGATATATATGAGACTATTGTGATCATATTAGATGATAAACCACTCTACCTTCAGGTATTTCTGCCACATATTCATTGCGAAGACTACCACTGCCAACTCATGATCATGGGTCACGTAGATCTACTCGTGTGGCCTCAATTGATGTGATCCATAGGACACAACCAACACCAGTTCCCGATGCATCGAAGAACACTACTAACTCAACACCCTCTTTTTGATGTCTCATGTTCGGGGAGCTTGTCAGACTCTGTATAAACTGCTGAAAATACCGCTTGCATCTCTCGGTCCACACGAAAGGCTACCCCTTTCAGGTCAATGCTATCTTGGGTGCTGAAATCCTAGAGAAATCAAGGATGAATCTCTGATTGTAACCTACCAACATAAGGAAACTCCACACATCTGTGACACTCCGGGGTTGGTCCCATTCTAACACTGCAACTACCTCAGCTAGGTCCACTACTATTCCATCTGCTAAGATAACGTGTCACAAAAAATGGACCTCCTATATCTATAATTGACACTTTGAGAGATTCTCGTAAAACTGGTGCTCTCTGATTATGTCCAGAACCTTCCATAGGTGCCTCGTGTGCTCCACATCGGACGCGGAATACACAAGGATATCATCAATGAAGACCACCATGAACCGATCTAGATAGGGATGAAAGATCCAGTTCAAGAGTCTCATAAACACTGTTGGGGAATTCATCATGTTTAATGGCATCGCCTAGTACTCATAGTTACCATAGCAACATATGAATGTCGTCTTCGTTATATCTTCATCCCGTACTCACAACTAGTGATAGCCTGATTGTAGATCATCATTCGAGAACCATCATGACCCTCTTAACTAGTCAAAGAGGTCATCAATCCTTGGTAGTGGATACTTGTTCTTCATGGTAACCTGATTCATGCGTCAGTAATCCACACATAGCCTCAATATCTTGTTTGATTTCTTGGAAAACAACACTCGGGCCGCCCAGGGTGAAACCCTGGGTCTCACGAAGCCCTTCCTCTACAATTCTTCCAACTGCACTCTCATATCATAAAGTACTGCATGTGCCATCCGATATACTGATGCTGATATCAGTGTCTTCCATTGTTGTAATTAAATGTAGAAATACATCTCTTGACTGGGAGGTAGTACGACGACATCCATTGGAATGACGTCCTTATACACTGCTAATGATGCTCGAAACTAGAAACTTGTAACATCAGCTACGAAAAGGGATAGTAAAGCCAACTGATGTGAAATCAGTTGTACCTTCTTATGCACGAGTCAATCCTGTGCCGCCAGGGTCTCCTTTTCACCAAAGAAGGATAACCTCTTTCCAACACTACGGACACACCACACTCTTCGCCTAAAACATTGAATATGGGCATGAACTGTGGAAAGCCAATCCATAACGAGATTGAAATCATGAGGCCTTGACACTACCACCAAGAGGTTCCTACCAAAAATCTCCCCTCTAAGGGTCAGGTCACACTATCCGTAATGGTGTGTGATCTCTGAATCATCTCGATTCAGTGTTTCTAATCGTAATGGTCAAGTCAGCATCTCAACTGGAATCTCAAGGTATTTAACAAGATAAGAACCACACAAATAATGACTAGCACTTATGTCTATCCGTATGGAAGCCAAATAAAAAAAGACACAGATTGTACCTCAAATAATTCTAGGAGTAACTAGTTCATAAGCCTCTGCTGCATGCATCTGTCCCAGCCTCTGTCCACCAAATCCATATGCCTTGGGTGGACCTCCTGGGGGTGGTGGTGGTAAAGGGTCAAAATGCCGACAACCTCCAGTTGCTCTCCCAGATCCTCTACCACATCCATATCCCTACAGATCTATCTTCTCTACATGTTTCTTGTACCTTGGTGTACCATTCACTTATCCCCTCTCAGTAGTATGGTGAGTTAGACAATCTCGATCGAGTTGTCCGCTGCCATCACATGACCAGCATTGCCTCTCTCGAGGATGGATAGATATACCCTTTGAACCATATATTTCAGTTCCTCTGTCCTAGGATCTCCTCTAAAAATTTCTCCCATCCCTGTGTCCCTGACGTCGGCTCCCGGCTGTCGAGGTCTCTATTCCTGCACACTCACTACTGACAAATCCTGGTTGTCTCTACTCTTCCAAGAAGCTCTCAACCACCAAATCCCACTCAAGCACCCTAGAATAAGTTGGAATTCTCATAGGGATGATGCTATATTTGATATCTCTGCTCAAGACTCTCTCAAAAGTCCGAGCTCTGAAGTAATGACCCTGGACCATATCCATCGAGTATCGTGAGAAGTCGGTAAACCACGATAAATAGTCAGACACCATCAGGGTCCCCTTCTGAAGCTAAAGAATCTCATATATACGTATTGATCTCAGGGTAATCGGTGAAAACTCATATCTGAAGAGATGCTCAAACTCTTAAACTGCAAGAGTCACCTCGTCGTGAGTCTGGATAACCAAACACCAACATTGCCCAGCCGAGCCCTGTTGAAGGCTCACTGCCAGGATCACCATCTGGTCTGCTGATGTCCTCACCAAACAAAGGTCTATGGAAACTGCCTCCAGCCAGTCCTCTGCTACCTGAGGGTCAGGCTCTCTTTAAAACCTATGGTCTCTCTGTCTCCGAAATATGTGGAGTGCGCTCAGCATGATCTCTTCCTCTACTAGTATAACATGCACTAAACACCTCTCCACAGGTGGTGGAATAACTGGCAAACCACTTGAAGATAAAACTGGGGGATCTGGTCCTTGTATCGAAGCATCATCACTAAGGGGGTCATCCTCATGATCGAGCTACTGGATCTTAGTGGGTTCGCATCGGAGATTCATACTCTATAGAAACAAAATGTATCACTGTCAGTGAATATATATGGAGAGCTGACACAATAAAGACATGTAAACCACAACACATTCCTATATGATGCATGTACCATTATTTTCCCGGAAACAAGTGTTCTCATGTTCCAAGTCAAAATATAATTTATCACTGTCTTGATGTATGGATATGTCGGCCACCAGTACCAACACTAGGGTCCCTGGCCTTATAGCCCAACTCTAAATGCATAACATTGTTTCCCCAAACCAAATCACATAATATCGGTCATATGGTTGAACCAAAAACCTCGGATAAAACTATGTCACGACCCATCCCAGGGGGGAAGGGGCATGCCACAACTCCCTAATCCCACCTCCATTAGGCCTTGGTCTGGTGACTAGAACTGAGTAGGCATGTCACTAACATGGGAGGCATTGAATATAAACATGTACACACACACACACATACATCTCCAAGGCCACAAGATGAAATTTAAGAACTATTGAAAAAGGAAATGCATAAATACACTAAAAATCCCAACCATCAAAGTACAATTAGAATTTAAAGTACAGTAATGTAAACCCATGGGACAAAAGTACAAGACCACCAATAGAAAGTCTGCATCGATGTCCAACCTGTAAAGAATGGTACTTGGACTGCAATCTGTAGCTGTAGGAAAAATCCTCGGCCTTCCTGATCTCACTGAGCATCGTCCGGTCCTGGTCCACCTATAATCCTGTCAAAGGAATGCTCCTCTACCCAAGACAAGACACGCGCAGGCAAATCCCGTTCATGGGTGAGTATAACAATACCCAATAGGACACCCTGAAAACAACGAAGGAATATGACAAAAGAAAATTCCACAAAGGAATGATACTTCAGCTTCACATAGTATATGTATATAGAACATATAACAAGAACATCCTGATATACTCATACACAACCCATTATCGCGAAACCACTACTAAGAACCATCTCGACGACTCCACTAAGCACATAACTGAGAGAACATACTCCTATGTCTGAAGAAAGATACGATGCACTCGTTCTAGTGGAACTCACTCCACGAGTACTAAAGAAAGATACATGAATCATCAGATGAGGATCACAACCATTAGCTCTGGGGTGATTCAAAAAACTCAGTCTGAACTAACCTGCTATATAGAGGATCGACACCTTGGTAAAGTAGGTCACGTCGGTAATAAGAAACTCTACCTTGGGTACCACGATGGAATAGAGGATCTATCTCTTTGTCTCACAGAAGGGATTCCATAAACACTATTCAAGAAGTCATGATGAAGGGATCATACTCCTATACATAAGAAATGATACATGAAACATTCAGGGGAAATGCCAAGGAGAGGATCCCTAAGGAAACTAGTTCAAGTCACAGAATAAAAAAGTCTCAAGCCATATAAAACAGGTTACACAGGGTGTTGTAGGGTCACACATTGTTTTCTTTGACTTCGGGTACTGTCCGTGTAAAATGGAATGTGTCTTAAGGCTTTTCATATAAAAAGTTACTACATGTCATGTAGAAGGAGTACACGTCATGTCCGAGTGTCTAGGGATTTCTATGTATACACTGGCCAGGAGCCCGTACATGGCCTTTACCCGTGTCACCCTGCCCGTGTACCAGTACACGCGGTATCCCGTGTATCATGCCGGTTCTGTCTAGGGATGTGTATACATGTTGTGTGTTTGGAAATGTACCCAAACCGTGTCTGTGTACTCCCTACGTACATTCCAGGTGGTCTTCCAACGAACAGACTTCGTGTAGACCATAATACACACCGTGTAGTCGAGAATTTCCCAGAACCATCGTCTTCCTCCTCACACCTCATCTGGATCTTCGGATTCATGATTTGTCTTCTGTTTCCCACGAAACTCAAGATCTCATTTTGCCTTATCGTTATGATGCCGAATCCGAGGGTTTCGGGCCTTCGATCCGCTCCAAAATCCAATTTTGGTAACCGATGCAGATTTATTTCAATGAATGATATCTTCTGATCTACTTTAATCTGTACATTTCCAACGCAATCACACCATTGTGGGGTTATCCCGATTCCGGATCATTATTTTTGGATCGTTGTGTTGCACAACGACTGCAAAAAAATCCATCATTCATATCTCTATGAAGAACACGTAGAAAATACATGAAGAATGAGAGAAATCGGGGAAGAAAGGAACAAAAAATCGAGAGGAACGAGCCTCGATCAATTTTCTTGTTCATCTTGGTTTATCACGTTTATAAGGATAAAAAACCAAAATATCATTGATGAATCAATTCCAAAATTAGATCCCGCAGATAACCCATCCCACATAACTATCAATCCGCTGGACAATCTATTTTTTGATTGGTCTGCGTCCATTGTGGAACCAATAATGGGAACGAAAATCAAAATCAAATGTCCTACCTAGATCTGTGGTGTTCGTTGGTGAAGATCTGGTCACCTTGTTGTCATCACTGGCGAAACTCGTCAAGAACATTGTCGCCGTGTTGGGGGTGTCCTCCAGAGCCTCCAGGGGAAATTTAGGGTTATGAGATATGTTACCCTTATCCCCTACGAAATCATTACATAACGATTATTATGATTTCCCTGTAGAATGATTTAATAAAATATTTTCATAAAATAATTTATTACTATTATGTCCAAAAACTAGATTTCACCACCGACTTGCACCAGCCAATTTTAGGTCTCGCCTAAGGGACACTCGCTACTCTGAACTAAACGGTGCCCTTGGATTTGTGATTCTAGCACCTGTTCAGATGTTATTCCACATTTTCCGGAAAACCATACGTGCACTTTATTTAATTATTTAATTAAATTGAAAATTTTGTTTTGGGATCACTGGGCCTCAGAACTGCACACTCTATTAGATCTATGTCTCGAAATAATTCACATATAATACTGGAATAATATGGGTAAAAAAATGAGACATTAGATAGGTTACCCCATTTGGTATTCGATACATGTCTAGTTATTTGTTGATATTATGAATAAATATATTTTTTAAAAAAATATTGTGATATATTTATTTAATAGATAAAATATTAATGATTTGGTAATGTAGAAAAACATTGGATTTCATATAAAATAAATCTCTATATTAATTATAGTATTTAGATGTTGTTTATGAATTTTTTCACCCAGTGTTAACAAATTTGAAATGGGAATATATGATATTAACAAAATTATCATCAGTAAATGATGAATTTTCATATGACTACAAACCTGGATATACACTCCTTAGGGATATTCATATGTCAATTATAATTTTTTATAAAAAATTATGATGTACTTTTTTACATTATATCAAGAATGAATTAGATAAATCCAAAAGTTTCATATATAGAAAATAAGGTCTCATGAATTTGAACTCATATATATAAATTTTCATGATAACATGATTACTCCCTATGATTATTTTCTATCACATTGTGATTTTATACTTTTCCTAAGGCTAAAACTATAAGGAAATATTATTATAGTGATGGTGGAGGGAAATGAAACAATTTTTCTTCTGATTAAAAATTTAAAATGCGATTTAAAATATGAAATATTATATCCATTCTCACAAAACACTACATATATATGAATTGTATCAGGAATCATGTTGATCATATAGACAACCAAATGATGGAACAAATCACTATTGAATCTTATACACCTAAACATCTTCCTTTTATAAGTGTTTGAACTTATCCATTTTTTTAGAATTGTATCAATGTTTTAGAAAATATATTTTCTTGTATCCATTTTTCGAACCATTAGATGGTTATTTTGGCCGAGAATACTTTGAAATGTGATGAAAAATGGTGTAATATAATAAATAATGGGATATAATAGGAAGAAATTAATTTCATTAAATCAAAATAGTTTAATAATACGTTGTTTGAAAATCCATTTTCTATGTATTTTTTTAAAAAAATAGAAGCATAATATATGGAACTCAAACCGAAGGGAAATGAATCCATTAGAACTTATGTGGAAAATCTCACATGTATGACAGGATATGTTTTGGGATTTATCACCAACCATGAATTAAAAATTTATAATTTATTTAGTGTATTAAGATAAGAATAATATCACTATATCTTTAAAAGGAAATACTCTCCATAATAACATAAAGGATATGCAACACCAAGCATAAATTAATAACTAAATCTCCTAATTTCAATATGAATTTTATACCCTATCCATTAAACTGGTGTTTAAAAATATAAATATATATTTAATGAAATAAATATAAGGTTTCACCTCAATATCAATGTATTGGAATGTTTAATTAAAATAACCACACAATTTTTAATATTGTCATTATATTCTTGAAAAATGAGTTTATATTGGAAATGTGTTTCTCTTGTATTTTTACTGAATATTAGAGTATTAAAAAGTTATATAAATTTTACATTATGAAAATAATTTAATTAATGAATTAAATAATGGATCATATTTTTAAAATTATTTTATCAATTTTTTGGGAAATGTTGATTTTTAATGAAATTGTGAAAAATAATTATCTTTATTTTATTAATTATTTTATTTTAATTTATTTACAATGTGATCTAAATTTTAGGATTATTTTCATTTTTCTATTAGTTAATTTTTATTTAAATAATAAAATATTATTTTTAATAGTAATTTAGACTTCAATTTATAAAAAAATAATTGCATATTTAAACGAGAATGAAAAACAGTTTTTATTAGTGATTTTTCAGATTAAAATGAAATTAAATTCTATAAAACAAATGTTTTTAATATAAAAAAATCCATATATGGATTTAAGAGTTCCATATTAAATATATATGACCCTTTTATTTTTTTTGGTCAATTTGAATAGTAATATTAGCAATTTTGGTTCACACAATAAAGGGTAAATCCAATAATTGATGTTTCATATAAAATGATATGACCAATAAAATAAACTAAATAATTTAATAAATATTAATGATTCATTATATTATAACCAAAAATATAAATCTATTATATTTTAGAACATTTGGGGCCACATTGATGAGACTATGTCCTTTATAATATTTTATTTTATGAAATTTCAAAAAAATAACACAATGTTGTTTCTAATTAGTGTGATATTATTAATTCAATGTTATCCAAATGATATTTCAGAATATATTTATAATATAAAATATAAAGTATATATATTAATTTTGGATATTTTTTTTCAAATTTTTTTGACGAAATTATTTCCATAAATTCTTGTAGTAAACGAAAGGAGTAATTATTAAATTATAAGAAAAATCAAATAAACTATATTTAAAAAAATAAAAGAAATATAATTTTTGTTAATTAATTTGTAAAATTAATTTTCTAGAGGAACAAAAAATACAATGGATAAAATTATTTTTCAAATTATATGTCTTTTATTGATATTATTAAAGTCAATGTAATGAATTGATATTTCAATTGACATTCATGATATTTTATAATAATTAATATCATTTTAAATAAAAAAAAATTGAAAAAAATATTAAATTCATACATTTTACTTTTATAAGATTTAAAATATCAACCATGTTCCTTTTATTAGACTTTTTTTAATTTTTATTAATTTTGGAAGCCATGAATGTGTAAAAATACACGTTTTCACATTAAAATTAAAAGGGGTAAAATATGGGTGAAAACCATATGATGTGGGTATAAATATATTAAAAACATTTATTATATTTAGTGTCTTATGTTATTTCCATCCAAAATTATTATATATTTTATTTTATAATTTTTTCCCATTTTCTATAAAATATTATTTTATATTAATTAGTGTTTATGTGAGGTTCTAGGAGTACCCCTATCCTCTCATATAAAATGGTACCACTTAATCTCATTTCATGATAGTAAAAACAATTTTTCCGAAAAATATCTTCCAATATATATTCATATAATCCCTACACTCATTTTAGATGTATTAATTTAGTTACAATAGTAATTATAGTCGTCTTATTCGTGTAATGAAAATGGTAATTTCTAGAGAAGATGTATTGTTGTTAATCGATCATTTCGATTTTCATTATTATTCCACATCCATAATAAATTTTTTAACAATGATAAACTAATAACTAAATTATCCTCAAAATATGAATATTTTGTTATGATATTTTCGATTCATATGTATATCTTTACTTCAATCAAATGGGAAATTAATTCATGGTTCATGTGTATGGTTGACTACCACCTCGTGAACTGATGTAATTATTTTTCCATCACAATATCTAAAAACTAGATATATTAATGGAATTAATTTTTATATATTATATTAAGTACATATTTTTAATTATTAAAAGTGTATACATAATTTAAATTAATTTCTTTCATTCAATGAAAAATGATAATGTTGTTCCTGTGTATGTGTGGACTAGCACCTACACGATGTTATGTGATTTATTTTCATCAGCACATCACTATTATGATATGTATAAGTATATTTAAATATTTAATATAATATTTTTTTATATTGTGATAATTATTTAAATATAACATTATAATTAAATTATTTTAAAAATTTTCATTTAAAAATGGAAACGTTACTCATCAGTATGTACAACCTACCATATCCATGATTGTAATATAGTTAATTTTTCCTAAGAATATTTAATGGATGAATTTTAAATTATAATTTATATTTAGAAATTTATAATTATTTCATGATTATTTTAATTTATATTATGGAACACTAAAATCATTGACCATAATCGACATACCAATGACATTTTCCACTTAAGTACCGAATAACATCAAAACGTTAGACATGAATTAAAATGTTTAAGTAATTTCATAAATACTGGTAATAAGTAATATAAAGGGAATAATAAAAATATTTATTATTAGGAAGTATAAAATTAACATATGTTAAATATTCAGGATGATCATGTACATACATGATGAATCATCCTCAATGTATGGGTATTTATTTTCAAAATAAACATTTAATGTTTCCATTAAGAAACTATTTTTCATCCATATCAATATTTTTTAAATAGCATTGAAAAATAGTATTTATCGTTCTTATATATTTGTTTAAATAAATTTCGTTAACATTTTTAAATAATTATTAAATTGTATGAAAAATGAAATTATCATTTTCCCAAAGGGGTAGATTGTGACATCACTACTTTTCTTTAAAAGAATATTTTTTTATTTTAAAGTGAATGTGAAAAATTTCTCTCTATCTAGAAATGTTAATTAATTTATGTTTACATATCATGATAAAATGAAATTTTAATTTTAATTTAATTCAATTGTATGTACACATTATTTCTAAAAATATTTTATTTTAGAGGAAAAATGTAATGTCTTATTAATTGTGTGTAATGAAATATTATATGATTTATGTTTATGATTTGAATAATTGAAATTATTTGTTATTATGGGTGGTTATGTTTTTCCAAAATAACTATTATAGTTAATCCTATGTATCTATTATTGTTAATTTAAGTTAATCAATGGTATTTAACGGTCATCCATGAGTACATGTGGAGATTACTCTAATGATTCCCCAAGATTCAATAATTTTTATTCTATGTTTTCTAGAGGTTTTAAATTTTTTCTGTGAGGATGATTATTATTTTTTATGATAGACTTCCGTAAATAAATAATATAAAACAATTATGTGATAATTTTACTCTTATTAAGTATTTTTATGTTTTTCACTACAATAATTGTTTTTTTCACTTTAGGTCCCTTTCTGAGCTTTTTCATTCTCATTCATGGTTTTTTTTAAAACAACACTGGCCTTATCTATGATTATGGAATACATGTGTTCATGATGAGAATTATAATGATTAATAATTAATATTAACTATGCTTTTAAATGTTTTATTTTTTGGAAAAAAATGAATTATATTATAAGTATATTATCGTAATATATGGTTTTACATTATTGTGCTTGTTTGAATTATCTAAAAAAATAAAAGAAAAATATCCTTAGTATTTTCAAAAATATAATTATAGACTTGAGTCACATGAATAAAAAATAATTAATGTGGGTTCGTTAGAGTTAGTATCAGAGGATGGTATAGAAAATTTTTTAATTGAGAATGATTTATTCTAAGTAACTACTATGTGTTTGTTATATAATAATTGGTTTATATGATCATATGTTAAAATTATTAGGCACCCCACTATTAATTTTTAATGTAAAGGAAATTATTTGGGAAACATTGATCATGTTTTGATAATAGATTGAGGTAAATATAACCCATATGTTTATCTTTTAGAAGATTTTATTTGACCAAAAATTCCTCTAATTTTTTGGACGTAATAATTAATATATTATTAGTCCATATGCTGGTTATGATCTATTATTTATAGGTAATTATTAGTTCATACTTTTTTTGGGACACAAAATGAAATGTATAATATAACAATGTGGTTAAAAATTTTCAACAAGGATGAATATATTAATGTTTATTTCAGAGATATTTATCACATTTATAGAAATATATAAGGATTATATTAATATACATTTACAAAAAGAACAACATGTGGAAAGGGTGACATCCCAATGCATTCAAATAGGCCATTAGGATTGAACCCATACCCAAATGCTAACGAGGGTGGATTTCCAAGAACCGGCCTACATATTATCATATTTTGCATGATTTTGATAATTATATAAACTATATGAAAGATAATTGATAATTTCATTATAGAAGAATATGTTTTAACAAAAAAATTACAACATTATTGGAAAATAATTAGCTGATTAAGTTATTAATATAATTTATGAAGACAATCACAATTTTGTTGACACTATAAGAAATTATTTTGAATTTATGGTGATTATAATTATTTATAGAAATTATTATTATACCATTTAGATTATTTGAATAGGGAAATTAAAATTCTGTATGAGAAATTAAAAGATAATGATGTGATTTAGAGTTGAATATTAAATTTACCTTGGATGACTATGTGATCAAATCCTTTTTATTTTTAGGCTTCAATCTCAGTCCAAAATTTATATGAGGAATTTTAATGTTACATAATTGTTTAATGATCAATAATGAAATATGACTATTAGTATTACATTTAAAAGATTAAATTCATTTTTCTTAGTATTAGGGATTAATAATGTTTGATATTTATATTACCATATCCTAATTATTTTCTTTTTGGTTAATTCTAAATACATTGTGAATATATTTTTATTCTTATGAGTTTATTCTAGTTCATCCAAAACAAAAAATTCAAACTAATTTTTTGGAGAAAGATATATGGTCGGGTAGAAATTGATTAAATGATTAAATTTTTCTGATATAGTTCGATTATTTCCCTCTTTTCTAAATATATATTTTAAATGTACTTCTGAAAATCAAGTTAAAGAATCTTGAATAAAAAATGAAATTTGTTTACATTTCTTTCCAGTGAGAAATTACCAATTAACCTATCATATATTTATTATTTGGTGTTATATGTGCAATGTTACAGGGTTGTGGTTTGTTCAGGATACTAGGGGTACTGTGATCCTCACATATTTATAAGATTATGGTCATATAAATTCCCTCTATGCCGATGTTAGTGAAATAATAATAGGTTTGGAATTATGTAACTGACCTAAAAATGTTTTTGTTGCGGTGGAGATGGACTCCAAATCAACCAGTACCATCTACTATGTCATTGATCTTTCCCTTATAAATATTTATAATATATCCATATGTGTTTGAGTCTCATTAGTCATAAGATTTATTTCTCGCATATTTGGCATAACTATAACAATGTAAATGATTTTATCATCTCTAGGTCATTTCTAGGTTGGTCGGTAACATGTTTTTCTTATTTGGGGCATTTCCTTTCTAGGAAGATAGATTTAGTCCCATGGTATACCCTCATTCTTCACTGTTTCATACATATTAATCAATACTTTTCCTATGTGTATGACATTTCCTCCAATTATCTATTTTCATAAAATAAAAAAATTATATTAAAAACAATAAAAAATATCATATAACTGATATTTAAAATGTTAAAATAAATATAATTTCAGATAATTAATTTGAAAGTTCGGTCATATATATTAAGATGAAATATTATAGAAATAATACAATATTATTTAGAATTAAAATTATTTTATTTACATTATTAATGTTAATGTATTGAATTGTTATAAAAACTGATAGTATTGATATTTTATAATGACAAATATTTATAAAATGATATAAATATTTTTAAAAGAATAAATAATATCATGTGATTAGGATATGGTTTGAAATATAAAACATGTTCCATTTATCAGTCTTATTTCATTATATAATATGTACACAAACCATGAAATTGTAAAAATTCAGTTTGTCATGGTATGATCTAATGAATTTAAAATTGAGATAAAAACAAAATTTAGGGTAAAAAATACATTCAAAACCTATATTGTATTTATTTTATTATACTATTTTGAACATAAAAATAATATATTATATGTCAATAAATTGGGTTTTATATTTTGTTAAATTTTTATTTATATTAATTTATTTTTTTGAGAAGTTTGAATTGTGCCCCTCTCATAACATATATAAGTATGTATCGTATTTTCATTTATTCACACTGAAAAACCATTTAGGATTGGAATAAACCTACCCAAATACCGTCCTATTATCCCAAAACTAATTATAGATGTCTTATTTGAGTCATAACACCATGCCTATTTTTAATAAGGTTTTTAAACGGTTGTTTTCTGAAAAAGATATATCTTTTTAATCAGAAATTTCAGTTTTAATATTCTATCACATACACAAAAACCACTTAATCTATAATAAATTAATAACTATAGTAAAATATATATAAATTGAATATTTTATCTTCTTTAGTGACATATATTTATATAAAATTCCATTAAATGGGAAATGAATTCACCATTTCTGTTTATTGTAGATTATCTTATCATAAACTAATGTAATTCACTTCATATCAGTGTCTCTCAAGACATAGTATAATGATGAAATTAATTTTTTTATATTATATTAAAGATGTTTTTTTCATTATAAAGTGTATATATATTTTTATGTTCTTATATTTCCATGGAATGAAAAATTATAACTGCATTCGTGCCAAAGCACAGACTTCCACATCCATGAAGCGACGTGGTTGGTTTTTCATTACCATATCATATGATCGATTTGTATAAGTGTATTTATATAATAAATATGATTTTAAAATATTATTATATTTATGTAATGATAAAGAAATAATTATCTTTTTTTAGTAATGGTCATTGAAATTGGAAATGTTCCTCATGAGTACGTATATACAATAATCTCTATAATGGTAACATAGGTCATTTTTTAAAAACAATATTTATTAGATGAATTTGAAAATATAGTTTTTAATGAAAATTTATTATTATTTATTTTATTAGTATATATATATGATTTAAAAATGATCACTTGGATCATAGTCAACCTACCAAAGTCATTTTTGGATTAACTACTGAATTACAACAAAATATCAGACAACAACTTAATTGATTCATAAATTGTATATAACATTGTAATACATGATATATACAGAATAGTAAATAAATTAAAAGGTTATTAAGTATTTATACTATTATAATAACATAATTATTAATGAATATGTTCTACATAAATGTTGAATTGTACTAAAGGTATGGGACTTGGGTTTAAAAATATTGTTTTTTTCATTTTAAGCTTGCTTTTTCTACAATATCATTTATTTCTAAAAAATAATTTATAAATGGTTTTTAATATTAATATATGATTGTTTATATTCACATTTAATCATGTTTTTATAATTAAATAATATTTTGAACATAGTCTTTTTGTTGATTTTCAAAGGAGTTTAATAGTGAATTTTCTGACAAAAAAAAAATGAAAATATTGTTTCTAACTTATATTGAATGAGAATATTTTAACACCTTCTTGATGCCTTATTTATTTAAAGAATAATTTACAATTATACACTGTCACATTCACAAAATAATTTTCTTTTATTGTTATCAATATTTTAGAAAATAAGTGAGTTCAAAATTAAAAGGTTATTATCCTTAAGAATATTTTTATGATGTGATTTCTCATAATTTATGTATTTATATAGTTTTTAGAAATTTTTTATGATTAAATTTTGTTAGGTTATAAATTATTGTGGATGTATCAAATATAAACCCCAGATTTATGGTTTCATTTTAACCTCGCATTCATTGGGTACATTCATGATAGATGTCAACTGTAAGGTTATTCCATATATGTGGTGGAGTTAACTAATAATGATTCTCTAATGAGAAAATGGGGATATAATATGACAATAAGTCCCAAGTTAATTTAAATTGTTAATAATAAATAACTATGATGGATAATCAAAGATTAGGATCAGATATTGACGGTATTATATTATTATTTTTGGTGGATAGTGCAATTCTTCGCCGTGTATCAAATATATTTTTCCTCTATTTCCCATTGGATTTAGTTGTTTTCAATTGTAAAAATGTATATTTTTTAGAATATCTAAATAATTAATTCCATATCTTGATTAATAATATGATAAAGATACATACATTATGTTTTTTTGTGTTTTTCACAATAATATTGGTATTATTTATTTTTATGCCTCTTAATATGATTTTTTTCACATGTTATGTTTTAAAAACAATTCATAGGGTTTATTCATGAGGTCTAGATGAAAATTCAAATGATTTATCTTAAAAAACTATGAATTTTTAAATATGTTTTGTGGAATAATGGATAATTAGAATAAGTATACACATGTAATTTATGGGTTTACATGTAATATTTTGTCCTAATTAATTAAAATTTAAAACCAAATAGTTTATTATTAATATAAGAAAAGTAAATATATACTAAAGACATTATAATATGTAAGGATTAATAATGGTTCCTTACACATTGTCTTTATTATTCTTTGAATGTAATAGACTATGATAACTGTGATGAAATTATATAATTTTATCTCATATTGAATAATGAAATAGGAGAGTCAATGAGTTCATAGGATTTTGGTGATAGAATGATATAATTTCATGGAAATTATAATAATAATGTTCATTAAGTGAAGAAAAATAATATTACTTCATGATATATGTGTTGAATGAATAACATGAACAACTAACTAATGTGGTTTAGTAAATTTTTTATTTTTCATATAATAAGTCCATAATGGAACGAATTGTAAATGTGATGTGTGCAGGCATATAAAGGAATGCAATGGTGAGAAATAACAACTAGATGTTCCACCCACAGAAAAATTATATAATTTCTTGGATTATTTACATTACATAAAGATGTTTATAAATATGCAGGTTAATGATGAAAATTATCATTAAAATCTTCAAAATACCATGGAATAATTAAATTTTATTGTTATAAAATAGCTGAAGTGGGTCACATCAATGAACTATTGAAAATCACACTTTCCATTCACATTATATATTTAAATATTTTATTTTATTCTAGATCTACCCGCATGTTTATATTTTATGAATTTTATACTGGAATAAAATCACAACATCAATGATTATATGATTAGATTTTTTGAAAACATCTTTATAGTATGATGATCTCATATCAAGTATATAGATCCTCTGTGATAAGAGGCTTGTTGGACTGATCTTTTTGATGATCTTTTAATCTTCAACTAGTTGAATTTGATGTGATATTCAGCATAGATGATCCTTATCTATTTATATCCAAACATAATTTAGTAGTAAAGGATGTACCATTTGATATTTCAAATCCACCTATAAAGGTAATTCTGTATGAGGAATAATATGGAATTAAAATCAATGTTTATTCATTTTTTTAGCCTTACTTCCAAATCACAAGGGATATTTAACACAATTTTTTTTGGAGAAACTAAAATTAAAATGTATTCATATTATTAGTGATTATACTAAAATATTTCCTAAAAATGTGCTTAGTCTTCCCCCGAATCATTAATTTTAGTTTTCAATAGAACTCATACGTTGTGATTAAAACCACCCATGCATTTCATACATAAATAGTAAATTAATTAGTTTAATATTAAATACATATCACCTATATATTCTCAATGATCATAATGTTATAGAATATTAAGATAGTATGAAAACAATATTATTATTTCATGAAAAATCATAAAAATATTACATAATTATATTCTAATTTATGAATATCAATACAAATAATCTAGTTAAAATTATAATTACATCTAGGGAAATTAAACATAATGCCGGGTGGGTTTAGATTAATAGAATGTGTAATGTTGTATCTTATCAATTTTTGATCATTTGAATTTATAAGATAAGCATAAGTGTATGAGATGATAAATACAACGTAAAAATTTAGTACCCGAAATATCATGGATCAAAAGTAAGTTCCATGAAATAAAACATTATCATCTTAAAAGACATGAACCATAAGAGTGATAAATCTTCCAAAATCAACAATGAACAATATGTTCATGTCTTATAAGTTCTTAACCACTATAAAAATAGAATCCATTTCATATTTCAATAATAAAATCTATGACCACTAAATCATAACATATTGGGATTCAACACATATTTATCATTTTATAATTGATATCGCAACATCCATTTTTCAATTATGGATCAAGAACCTTGTCATGTTTCCCGAAGTGGATCAAGGACACAAAAAATATTTTCATGATTCTCTCCTGATATATAAAATATTACCCAATGAATTGAATGGATATATGACTCCCCATATCACAAATGTAAAACCATAAATTTATGTTATATAATATCATATATAATTAATCATATCATAAACAATGAAAAAGAGTGTTTCATAAACATTATATATTAGTATAACCCATAGAAATGAAATGGGTCTCACAATAATAATAGTAATTTATCATAGAATAACCCATTGAAAGGTCATATGACTTATACAAATTTCATTATTAATATCATAATCCACCCATAGAAATAATAGGGATGGTATAATTAGATAACATCCCTAATAAAACATATTTAAAATCCAAGTATTTCATTAAAAATGTAAATGGATTTTGAAGGATCACCTGAAACCAATCTTATAGAAATTTAGAAATTCATAATGAAATTTTTATTTTAAATCCGATAACATCGCAATTTTTTAGTAATATATTTTATTTTTACCAAACCATGGAAACTTGTAATATTTAAATCATTTAGGGATCATTAATGAGGAAATAATGGTCATTTCTTACATGTTAAAATTAATATTCATTCACGTTTTTGTGAATAGTAAAAATATCCTTGTTCATTATATGAATAAAATATTCCATGTAAACCATATTTTAAAAAGAAATACATGGATAATAATTTCCTTAAAATTATTTAATTATTGTGAATAAATTCATTAAAATATTTATATAAAACTTTTATATGGAATAAAATTGTTTTTGGACCGAACGGAGAAATAAAAACAGTTTATAGTTAAAAAAATTATTCCGTAATATTCAGTACATAATGAGAGTAAAATTAATGGATTACATGTTATATATATAAATAAATATTTTATAATAAATTAAATTAGTTTCTTTATAGTTATATTGTAATATCAAATCATTGAAAAATGTCAAAATCATTTTAAATAAACAATGAGATTATGACATTAAATCTTCTCCCATTTCGAATCATTGGAATCGTATGATCCTCTTAATAATTAAAATTATAAGGATATTTATATCAAATATTTATGTTGATTATTATCATTAAATAAATTCATTGCAATTAGACACATAATAAAAATTAAATGATTTGTGTTTATTGTATGTGTTCAAAAAAAATTGTGAGAAGAAAGCCCTTGAACAAAACGTTCAACGTTATTAATAAAAATTAAGATCTATTGTATATTATATATAAGTTTAGTAAAAATATATCATGTGATAATAAATATTTTTTTCATATGATATATTATTTACTTATAGAAATTTATTACCAGTTTATTAATGATTGGTTTTTGAAAACATGTTTTAGGAAATAACTGCATTACATAACTAGTTTTTTATTTTGTATTTTTAGAATTTTTCTTTTTGATCATGGATTAATTATATATATAATGTTAAAAATTATACAAATATAAAATTTATTCATTATTCTTATTCTTATTTAAATTCATTTATTTTATAGATTGGATATGAATAAAAATGTTTATAAAGAAGGTTGGTCGTACGTACAAATGATCACTGTTTCAACATTCTAGGTTACATAAATGACATAAATATAAATAATGTAATTAATATACATAATATTTCTTATTTAATATACATATCCCATATTTTCATTAATCATAACCCTATCACCTTCCATTTAAAGCATATATGAATAATGATTGCCATCACTTCATGAGGTAATATCCTTTCTTACGAATGAGAAACATTATTGTTTTCCAATATAATGGAATTTAATAAGGTATATATGATATTCTAAAGAAAAAATTATCATTATTACATAAATATCACTTACATAATTTAAATCCATCATTATATCCATCCATGATAATTGGTGATGGAATGTTAAATACATCAGTTCGTGAGGACGTAGTATGCAATACACAGTAGGGATTTTTTCATTTCCCATTTGATGGAATATGACATAGATAAACCCATGAAATTAACATAATAACATCACATTATATGGAATTTACATTTGTTTTTATAACCATTTTATAAATATATTTTATGTATTTATATGATAAATTAAAATTAAATTGGTAATGTTATGGGTTATACCTATTCTACGAAGAACCACCTTAGGATTACTCATAATGCATTATTTTGATGGTTTCATAATATAATAAGGTCTCTAGAATGTATGAAGGTAATTAATAAAATTATTTGTTTGGGAATTGGATGATCCAAAGGGGATTGGATGTTTTAATTGGAGAGGATAAGGGGTGGTCATTTATAAGTTGTGGAGGAGACTCAATTGAAATTTTTGAAATTAAAAATTTATACCCATTTTATAAAAATGGCATCATGGTAAAAATGTTGAATTTCCAAATATTATATTTTTTATTTTGAAATATAGCTAAAAATGGTATTTGGAAATGTTTATCAGCCAATTTACCGAATTTTTTAGTTCATCCCCTAGTAAAACGATTTAAATATTAAATTTACTAATTAATTATTAGAATTAATACTATTAATTTTGAACTAAAATTAAGTGACCATATTATATAATATTTATAATAATGACTAAAATTATTTAATCCAATTTTTGAAAAAATTCACAAAATTGAAAATTTTTTATTTAAAATTATACACAAAAAAATTATGGAAAAATTACTTTCCAAAGTGATTATTTTATCTCTTATATATTGTTTTTATATAAAATTAAATATTTTTATTTTTATAAGTTATAAATTATAATATTTATAATATAAATGAACTAATTTTACTTTTAAAATAATATTAAAATAAAATTTTACAACAATATTCATTAAATGAAAAGGTTGTAAGGAAAAAATGGAATATTTTTAATATTCATCAAAAAAATAATCTATTTAGAAAATATTAAAAAATTATAATCACGATAATAATTACATTAGTATTTAAAAAATGAATTATATTATGTGAAATAAATTTTATAAAAGTCCAAAAATTTACGATTATTATTTTTCCACAAAAAGAAATAAATTTATTTCCATGGAAAATAGTATTTATGAAACATATAATTAATTTTGTAAATATTAAGCACTTATTTATTAAATTTTATATCTTAAAATATTTAGCCTAATATTAAAATGTTTTTGTTCTTATTAGTACCTCCAAATTTAATTGTTAGGTTATAATTGTCATGTTTAAAAAATAATATTAATAATATATCATTGTTATTTAAAATTCTATAAGAACCCAGTTCTTATTTTTAGGGACGACCTTCTTCTTTTCTCTTTTCCTTAAGTGTTTTTGATAAAATATGGACAAATGGGGAAAATTCAAATTTCGGAAAGTACATGTCGTGTACTTTTTCCACATTCCTTGTACTTTTGGCAGTGTGGGATGGGTACACAGGGCGTGTGGCCATGCCGGGGATGAAGGGTGTTGGAAGTGACTACATGTCACGTAGTGGTCCTTTACATGTCGTGTAGTCAGTCGCAGGCCAGAACAGTAAGGCGGTGGAGAAACCACTAGTTGGGCGACAGTACACGCCGTGTAGTCAGGAGTACATGACATGTACTCATGTCGGCAAGTGAACAGTTCCATGCTGGCGGAAAGACGCCATAGGAACAGTTTAAAATTTGGGATATACTCACCATGTACTTTGTTTTTTCACATAAAATGGGCAGTAGCCTCCCCTGTTCATAGGGAAGGAATATATAGCTGGAGTAAGAAGAGGGAGGGGATGGCTGAACATTTGAAGATTCGCTGAGTGTTCGTCTGGAATATGTTTCTTCCTCGGACGATCTCATTGGTACCGCGCGGGTAAGACCTCCGCTCTCCATTATTTGTTCTTACCAAGTCTTTCCCAATGGAATGTTATTTGATTTTAAATGTGTTTCTTCTTCGTCATATCTATGCCATTCTTGGGCATTTCTGGAATCGGCATTCACGTATAACGTTCGCTGAAGTATAAGGTAGGTCGCTTTGTGTTAATTTTCCAACTGTCGTGTGTTTTGTGCATTTTTGAGCCACGAACCCATGTTGGGGTGTCATGTGGATGATTACATTGCTATTATAACCACCTAGAATTGAATAGTTGATTAATTTTGATATTAAAATGCTTGTTGGGATATTTGATTGTATCTAGGACCATCCCAAGGGGTGCATTCCTCTATTTAGCCATTTGGCCAGGATACCCGATGGTATGCCATGTTTAATTTTGCATTACTTTTTCATTGAGAGGAATTATATGTAAATTGTATTTTATATGTTGGGCATGGCCCGATTACTTATGCCTGATGGTGATGCTTTATTATAGTATGTGGGCGTGACTGTGTTAGCCTGAGGGAAACATACTATTTTTTCGAAGGGCAACCATTCGTGCCTGAGGGATTGACTTTTATACCTGAGGGCGAAACTTCCTACGCCTGAGGGAAATTTCTGTTACGCCTGAGGGCAATTCCTGAGGGATGATTCTTGTGTTGGATAATCCTTACATGAGGGTAGGTTTTTACTTGTCTAAGGATGTGGATTGTTTACCTAGAAATTCACTGTGGTGATTTCTAATGTTTAATGGATTAAATTAATAATAAAATGGAAATTTAACTGTTATGTTGTTTACTTTTCAGTACTGCTTACTTTATTTCATTTTACTACTGCACACCTGTTGTATGTTTTACACACAGTTGAGCACATGCCTTTGGTGGGTGCCTACTGAGATATATTTCTCACACCCTATTTGGGTCAGGCTTTTTGCCCCAAACAAATTACGTTTCTGCAGGTGTGAATAGGGGTAAGCGTCCCTATATAGGTACATGACTGTTGTTCAGGAGTAAGAAGGCATGGGACCGAGCCTAGGCTCGCGATGCCACTGCCATATGTTTTGATTTGTTTTGCTTTAATCTTCTTTTGTTTTTCTATGTTGATGTATCACATGTTTTGGATTCTTTATTAGACTTGATACATGTAGCATCATTACTTATATATTGTTGGATGTATCCACTGTAGTTGTTTATTTCAGTTGTTTATGGTTTATTGCTTCTGGAGTTTGTTGTATTTTTTTTGTATTCCGCTGCACTACACTTTGAAAATGAGGGAATAGTTTCCACACAATCATACATGGGCCCCCACTGCTAGTCAGTAGCCTCTGGAGTTTGGGGAAATGCGCTTGAGATCACGTGGTAAACCGGGTTCAGGGAACCCATTGTGTGGCACACGGAATCGGGACGTTACAAAGTGGTATTAGAAGATTCTTTTCATTGACATATAATTTGGATTCGCAGTCCGGGATAGGACGAATGGTAGTTGGTAATAAGTTGTGTCCGGACGTAGCTAACCTGTGTACAGGGAAAAGCCAATTTACCTTGTATTTTGGAATTTATTAGTTTTTTCAATTTTACAGTTGATATGTTTTCACTGTTGTGTGACACACATGAGATTGTCTATTATAATTTATCTGAGGGTTCTATTTATTTGAAACCCGATTAGAAGAGGGTATGCCATCTCATGCATCATTTATGCACATGCTAGAAACTTACATGCCATGAATAGTTCCATGCCATATCCGTTCATTATAAATTTCATGATGTTTTGATAGTTGATGTGCTAGAAAAGCATGCTGTTGTGAAAGCTGCTTGATAATTACCTGCTATGTTATAGGGTAGTTTTGTGTGAGCCTGTTTCTAGAATAGATGCCAAACTATTGTTTTTGGGGAGTATGGGCCCTCATTTAACAGAATTTGGTGGATCATTGTATGTTTATTATGTTGTAACACAGATAATATGTCAAACATTGATTCGTGGGGATTATGGGCCCTCACGGGTCGGAAATTGACACTTAGGTGTTGTTTTTAGGTATTTTTTGTGTTCCGGGAAAGTTTCTGAGGAATATTGTCCGTAAACCCAGTATATACGCCATGTAGTATTTTTAAACACTTTGTGTATGGCCTTCTGTTCGGTAATAAAAATGAACTTTTTGAGTACACACCCTGTACCCAGAGTACACGCCGTGTAGTCTCTTCCCGCGTCACAAACTATATGGGCAGCGACACGGGGACGGGAAATGATTGGGCCGAACACGCCATGTACCGAATATACACTCCGTGTAGTGTTGACCCAGAGTCCGGCCATGTAACTATCAACACGTCTCAGTGAACTCCTTTATAGAACACATAGTGTCGATGATGAACACACCGTGTAGTGTGACCTGGGGACTCGCCCATGTAACTAACAACACGGGTCGGTGTCACCTCTCCTTGAACATTTCGTGTACGTATGGGACACGCCGTGTATAATTTTATGAGGACAGACCATGTAGACATAACCGTGTGGCTAGGAAACGGGGTTGTTGACACGCCGTGTGCGGGTGTAACATGCCGTGTAGTTTCAAGACGAGTAGTCATCCATGTCACAAATGACATGGGCTGTTGGGAAATAGCACCATACACGCTGTGTAGATATTATACATGATGTGTAGTTTTGTTCAATGGGAATCATGTGGCTTAGCCATTTCTAAGGACCTGGGCAGGGGAATGGAATCCAAGTACAAGACATGTAGTTAGAATACACACCGTGTAGTCTTGTTTTGAATGTTTTTAAATGTCATCTTCCTATTACTCCCTTGTGGTTCCTTCATTTTCGGTCTTTGATAATCTTGAATCTAAGGCGTGCTTTTGACCTTGTAGTTTCATGTGGCCTAGATGACCGTGCGTTGTTCGCCAGAAGAGTGGAAACGAGAATACTCCAGAGATGGTGGTCCATGGGCTACTAGTTGATCCTCCAGTAGAACCAGATATGGCACCAGCTGCTATACCAGACACTGGCGAGGAGGCGCAATTCCGTGAAGTCTTATTGCGGTTCATGTAGACATTTCTGGGTGCACCACCTGTTGCCACATCTATGTCTGATATGACACGTAAATTACAGCAGCCGCATCCTCTGATGTTTTCAGGGGATGGTGGACCACAGGCTGCAGAGTCTTGGATGGGGTCGATGTATACTATTTTCGAGCATCTTGAGATGCCTCCAGGTAGGAGGGTCAAGATCGCGGCATACATGCTGCGTGTTTCTGCCAATTGGTGGTGGGATGTTACCACCCAGTCAGAGAATCACAGAGACATGAGGTGGGAGGATTTTCAGGCTGTCATCTATGACTTATTCTTCCCAGAGACGCTGAGGGAAGATAGAGATTGAGAGTTCATGAATCTGCAGCAGGGTGCTATGTCAGTGATGGACTATTCTACTTGCTTCACTAAGTTTCAACGCTTTGCATCTGTGCTAGTGGGTGATGAGACACTGAGAGCCAGGCGTTTTGAGGATGGTCTTCGTTATGTCATCTGGGCACTGGTGAATGTTTTCAGGTTTCCTATTGTACATGCTATTTTGAATCAAGAACTGATTACCGAGAGGAGCTTGTGGGAATCTAGTGGTGTGGGATAGGGTGGTTTAGCACAAGTTACTGGTACTATTTCGACTGGCAAGAGAAGAGACAGATGGACTTCTCTCAGGGAAGCAGTACCATCCAGGCAGTTCCTTCAAGTGGGCCGATAAGGTGCTACCAGTGTGGTATGGAGGGGCACAAGAGAACATAGTGTCCATGTGACCTAGTGGAGTGTCGAGCTTGTGGCATGATGAGTCATATAAAGCATTTTTGCATGTCGTTTCCACCAATGGCTAGTGAGATGGGATCTGTGCAGACACCACGAGTGAGATCAGGACCAGTGGCTTCTTACTAGTTAGGGAACTGGAATACATTGGGGCATGTGGTCAGAGATGGTGGTATTGGTAGCCAGACACCAGGATCTCAGAGGCAGCAGGGCGTGACAACTCAGGGTAGCCAGGCTGTATCTCAGGGGCGCGACACTGGGCAGGCTTCTGCAGTACAACAGACCCATAAGGAGCAGGATCTCGGGCCTTCTATAGTCAGAGGTACTATCCTAGTAGCTTCTATTTTATCTTTAGTACTTTTTGATACGGGTGCGACACATAGTTTTATATATGTGCCCATTTTAGAGAGCCTCGGGATCTTTGTTTCTAATTCTTCTATTATCATGAGGCTAGACACTCTGTTGGGGACTAGAACGACTGGTGTGTGTCAGTGCAAGGAGTAGCCCCTTGAGGTTGGTGGGTGTCACGTCCTTTGGGTCCTCTGTGTCTTGGAGATGATGAACTATGACGTAATTTTCGGGATGCACTTGTTGGTTCCCATTCATGCCTTTGTAGAATGCAATCTTAGTAGGATTATTTTCACTTCACCAATGGGAGGAGAGTTTCTATAAATGGGTTAATGGGATTTTCAGGCGAGTCGAGCTAGGCCAGAGCATCATGGACATGGTGGAGTCACAACCCAGATTGTGAGCTTATATCTGGATGACCAGGGGACTTGTCAGACAGATTTCTCTCCAGTTGTTGATCGTTTCAGGGATGTATTCCTGGATGAATTTTTAGGTCTTCCTCGGGAGTGAGAGGTGGATTTCTCTATTGATCTAGTGACAGGAGCAGCACCGGTCTCCATTCCTCCATATAGGATGGCCACACCTGAGTTTCAGGAGCTCTAGAGGCAGTTCGAAGAGTTACATGCAACACGGTTTATCCGACCCAGTACATCTCCATGGGGTTCTCCAGTCCTTTTGCGAAAAAGGCACATGGTACCCACAGGATCATTGTGGATTATCGGAAGCTGAACCAGGTGACGGTTAAGAACCTATATCCCTTTCCAAGGATTGATGATATTTTTGATCAACGTCGTGGAGTAAGAGTGTTCTCGAAGATTGAATTGAGATCAGGATATCATCAACTGCGTGTTAGACCATCTGATATACCTCTCACAGCATTCAGGAGCAGGTATGGTCTATACGAGTATACGGTTATGCCGTTCAGACTCACGAATGTTCTAGTGGTTTTCATGGATCTGACAAATTGTGTGTTACATCATTATCTGGATACTTTTTTGGTAATATTCATGGACGTCATCTTGGTGTACTATGGAACTCGACACGCCCATGCCACCCATCTTGAGATTGTATTGAGAACACTGATAGAGCATCGGTTGTATTCTAAGCTCTCAAAGTGCCACTTTTGGATAGACCAGATACACATACTGGGTCATATTATCTCGGAGGCAGGCGTTGCAGTAGACCCTGAGAATGTGATATCAGTAGTTTCTTGGGAGCAGCCTAAGAACGTGTTTGAGATACAGTGTTTCTTAGGGCTGGCTGGTTTCTACAGACGCATCATACATGACTTCTCCCGCTTAGTAGCGTCGTTGACGGGTTTGACTAAGAAGGGTGTGAAGTTTTTTTTTTCAGAATCTTGCAAGGCAGCCTTTTAGGACATGAAAGGAAGGCTGACATCAGCAGCGATCCTGATACTCCTAGAGTTGGGGATGAGCTATACAGTTTACTATGATGCATCTGGTTTCAGGCTGGGATCAGTGTTGATGTAGGGAGATCGAGTAGTTTCATACAAGTCTCAGTATTTGAGGCCACATGAGAAGAATTACCCGACGCATGATATCGAGTTAGATGTATTTGTACATGCGTTGTGCTGTTCGAGATATTATCTGTTGGGAGAACGTTTTGTGGTCTTCAACGAACAAAAATGTCTCAAGTAAATCATTACTCAGCATGACTGGTATCTGAGGTAGCGAAGGTGGGACGCATACCTACAGTCCTTCGATTTTGATCTTTCCTATACACCTTTTAAAGGTAATGTAGTAGCTGATGAACTAAGCAGGAAGACTCGGATACAGGAAGAGCAGGAGGCCATTGGCGAGTGACAGCTCATGGCTTTGTTCTCTAAGGTGCATCTGGAGGTACACGACAGTCAGGGGAAGTCTTATCTTTCCTCTTTAGCTGTGTCTTATACCCTCCTAGATAGAGTGAGGATGAGTCAGCTATTTGATTCTGAAGGCCTAGTTCTACGGGAGTCGGTGGCAAGTGAGGACCCTCCTCTTGGGTGGACGATAGGCGATGATGTGGTTCTACATTTCCATGGATGGGAGTGGGTTCCAAGGGATATACACGAGGAGCTGATGAAAGAGTTTCATGCTTCAGCTTGTTCAGTTCATCCAGGAGTTACCAAGATGTACCGTGACTTGAGACGTCAGTACCGGTGGCCAGGTATGAAGAGATAAGTAGCTGGTTTTGTTACGAGGTGTTCCACCTGTTAGAAGGTGAAGGTGGAGCATTAGAGTCCAGCTAGAGTGTTATAACAGTTACCCATTTCGGAGTGGAAATTGGATGATGTCGTGATAGATTTCTTGACAGGGTTGCCGAGGTCACCTAGAGTAAATGATGTCGTGTGGTTTGTTGTGGACAAAATCAAAAAGGTAGCTCATTTTTTGCTGATAATGGAGACCTTCAGTGTTTACGAGCTTGGAAGGATGAATATCCGAGAGATCGTACGTCTTCGTGGGGTCCCTTTTTCTATCGTTTCAGATAGGGACGCCTGTTTTACATCTCATTTCTGGCATAGTTTTTAGAGGGCATTGGGTAAACAAGTGCTTCTGAGCACAGCATACCACCCTTTGACTGATAGCCAGTCAGAGCGTACTATACATGTGCTTGAGGACATGCTGCGTGCATGCGTCCAAGACTTTGGGGGCTCTTGCGATAAGTATATACCCCTAGTCGAGTTTTCCTATAACAATGATTTCTAGGTGACTATTGATATGGTACCCTATGAGGATTTATATGGTAGGCCGTTCCGATCACCTTTGTACATGTTATAGGTAGGTGAGGAACCTTTCTTGGGACCACGTCCCATGCAGGAGACTTCTGAGCAGGTCTAGTTGATTCAGAAGTGGATGGCTACCACACAGTCTCGTCAAAAATATTATGTTGATCATCGCAGACGACCATTGGAGATCATGGTTGGGGATCAGGTTTTCTTGCGTGTTTCAACAAGGCTGGGACACAAGTTGATCAGGAGACAAGGTAAACATTCACCAATATATGTGGGGCCATTTGAGGTCCTGGAGAGAGTCAGGCCGGTTGCTTATCGGTTGCAGTTAACTCATAAGTATCGGGCCATGCAAGACGACTACCACGTATCTCAGTTGTTCCGCTATCATTCAGACCTGTCTCACGTCTTTCAGCCCGAGGAGGTTGAGATCGAATTAGATGCGTCGTATGGGTTCTATGGAAGAATGGTCGAGTATAGGAAGAAACCTGGGAGTGGGAGACCGATGTACATGCTCAGTGGCCAGAGTGGTTCATGGCTATATCTTCTCCACCCTTGGAAGGGAAATTCAGGGATGATTTGCTATAAGGGGGGATGTTTGTAAGAACCTGGTTCTTATTTTGAGGTACGAGCTTATTCTTTTCTCATTTCCATAAGTGCTCTTGAGAAAATATGGAAAAATGAGTAAAATCCCAAATTTGGAAAGTACACGCCATGTACTTTTTCCACACACCGTGTACTTTTAGCCGTTTGGGATGGGTACACAGGACTTGTGGAAATGCTGGTGATAAAGGGGGTAGGAACCGACTACACTCCATGTAGTGGTCCTTTACACGTCATGTAGTCAGTCGGCAGGCCAGAACAGTATGATGGTGGAGCAGCCACCGGCAGGGCGACAGTACTCGCCGTGTAGTCAGGATTACATGTCGTGTACTCATTTCGGCAATTGAACAATACCACGCCGGCAGAAAGCCGCGAGAGGAACAGTTTAAAAATTGGAAAGTACCAGCCGTGTACTTGGAAGTACACACAGTGTACTTTGTTTTTTCTCTTAAAACGGCCAGTAGCCTACCCTGTTCACATGGAAGGCTTGGATCCGGAGGAAGAAGCGGGGGGGGGGGGGGGGGGGGGGGATGGTCGAACCTTTGAAGATCCTCCGATTATTCATGTGGAATTCCTTTCTTCCATGTAAGATCTCATTGAAACTGTGCGGGTAATCCCTTTTCTCTACTTATGTTGTTCTTACCAATTCATTCCCGAGGGAATGTTATTTGTGTATAAATGGTATTTCTTCTCCATCAGATCTACGTCGTTCATGGGTGTTTCTGGAATTGGCATTCACGTATAAAGTTTGTTGGCGTATAAGGTAGGTGGCTTGGTGTTAATTTTCCAACTGTCATGTGTTTTGTGCGTTTTTTGTTCCATGAAACCATGTTGGGGTGTCGTGTGGCTGAGGCAATTGATATAATAACCACCTTGAATTTAATAGGTGATTAATTGTGATATTAAAATTCTGGTTGGGATCGTTTCTTGGATCCAAGACCATCCTGATGGGTGCATTCCTCTGTTTATCCATTTGGCCAGGATACCCGAGGGTATGCCATGTTTAATTTTGCATTACTTTTTCCTTGAGAGGAATTGTATGTAAATTGTATGATTATATGTTGGGCATGGCCCAGTTACTTATTCTTGAGGGTGGTTCTTTATAATAGTCTGTGGGCATTATTGTGTTAGCCTGAGGGCAACGTACTATTTCGCTGGAGGGAAACCATTCGTTCTTGAGGGCATGACTTATGTGTCTAAGGGAGACAATTCCTATGCCAGAGGGAAATTTCTCTTCTGCCTGAGGGCAATGCCTGAGGGTAGATTCTTGAGTTGGATACTCCTTACCTGAGGGTAGGGGTTTACTTGTCTAAGGACGTAGATTGTTTACATAGAAATTCACTATGGTGATTTCTAATATTTAATGTATTAAATGAATAATAAAATGGAAATTTAACTGTTAAGTTAGTTACTTTTCAGTACTTCATACTTTATTGCATTTTACTATTGCACACCTGTTGCATGTTTTAGACACAGTTGATCACGGGCCTTTGGTGGGTGCCTACTGAGATATATTTCTCACACACTATTTGGGTCATGCTTTTTGGCCCAAACAGATTACATTTCTACATGTGTGAATAGGGTAATGAGTCACTATACAGGTACAATACTATTGCTAAGGAGTAGGAAGGCATGGGACTGAGCCTAGGCTCGCGATGCCACTGCCAGCTGTTTTGATTTGTTTTTTTATACTCTGCTTTTGTTGTACTATATTCGGGTATAACATGTTCTGGATACTTTCATAGAATTCAGACTTGTAGAATAATTACTTATATATTGTTGGTTGTATCCATTGCAGTTGTTTATTTCAGTTGTGTATGGTTTAGTGCTTCTACTGTTCGTTGAATGTTTTCTTTTGTATTCCGCTGCACTACACTTTGACAAATGATGGAATAGATTCCCCACTATCATACATGGGCCCTCGCTGCTAGTCGTCCACCTCTAGAGTTTGGGGAAATGCGTTTGAGGGCACATGGTGAACCGGGTTCGGGGCTCCCATTGTGTGGCACCCGAAATCGGGACATTACAAATTCGGTGTAGCTTTTAATGCATGATGTTTAAGAAATTAAATATATTTAGGAACAACTTCTTAAAATATCATGGTGTTATATAATACCACCAATAAAATGAATTATTTACCTAAAAATACATCATAATGATATTAAAAAAATAGGACACTTCTACCTCATCATATCCTCATGATCCCAAATAGTTACATCAAATTGGTTGTTTTGAAACCAAACATTTACCACAAGAGTGATCTTATTTAATAGTAAATCATATGTAAAATATATAATATCAATAATTTTTTCCTTATAATAAAATTTATGATCTAGTGGAATGAAGTATTATTTTACTTAATGTGGAAGACTTAGTATGGACTCTCTTATGAGAGATACATGGAACAAATAGTGGACTTGAGGTTGGATCAGTGGAAGAAAAAATTTATAAGCTACATCAAGAATTTCAAAAGGGATGATATACCTTGAGATTATTTTTCCCATATTTTTAAATCTCATCAATTTATTCAAATTATAAATCAATAGAACAACATTGTTACAATCCTCAAGTTCCAGATCACATTGGTTATATTATAAAAACCTATTAATCTCAAATTGTGTTATGCTTATGCGTTGTTGAATGTATAATCAACCTCTTTCATTTATTATAAAAATCATGTTCCAATACGTTAATTTCTATAAATTCATCTCAGGACATTGAATTTCTACACATCATTCACTTTACATATTAATAACGATTCGTCGTTATGATCTAGTTCAGTATATAGTTGTAGGAAAATTCCAATTGAAGAAGGTGTTGATCCCAATAGCCTTTGAAATATATTGAACAAGATATAAACCTATAATATTGGGTTTTAATTTTAATCATAATATTAAAATTTATATGGTGATGATATGATGTAATGAGGCACAACAAATTATTTAGATCTAGTTAGAAACATCGTTAGAACATCGAGGTTATCCTCAGTTCCAGATCAGATACAATTGAGTGTGGTACTCCATTAGAACATTACAAATTCATAATTTATATCATATAATGTTTATCTGAAAACAAATATTTAATAATAGTTTATATGTTTTCTATGTTTTTGGAGGAAAACTGCATCTAATATAGTATTACTCCATTTAGATGTTTTGGGGTGTTTGATGAAAAAAATACGTGGTTGTGTTTTCCCATTTCTGTTATAGTCAGGGTACATCTTATAAAATCCCCATTTATATTTTTTTCTCCTAACTGTAACTTGGTATTATATCATGAACTAATATATAAACACATTGATATCTATCATAATTCCATCCATCCATAAATACACTTCCAAGTATCTATATATCATTATAATTTAAGAACACATATATGTTCAATCACATATTTTAGAAATATAATTTGTATCACCGTTCATCATGATAACAAGTTCCATCCTTTGAAAATCCAGAAATATTGGACATATTGTATTCATAATCATGTTGATTCATGCAAGATCCTTATGCCTCTATGTATCCACAACCATGTTCTATTTTTCCAAGTAGTAGATTATTGAGAATAAATAATATGTAATCATATCCAACAATATTATATGGTTAATATTAAACCCATTTTTCATGAATGTATATATTCATCATTTCTATTATGTATATATCTATGAATTTTCAAGAGAAATATAATACCTTTGTATATTTAATTTAAAATTTTACATTTCTATATTGAATGCATGAGTTAGTTGAATTTTCTATCAAAAAATCAATTTTCAAGTTCCATAAGATATCACCTTGTCATTATAATAGAGGACATGTCTCATTCCCATCTCTGATTGATAAATATATATCAAAAACCTGACCACATTTTGGGGAATTTATCCATAATTTTGAAAATTAATATTTTCTTATGTTCCACCAAATTTTGTTAATAATCATTTATCAAGTGGAACATGGATCCCTTTTTTGTTAAATTGGAGTATAGATTATATAGTTATGAAATATTATCTATAAACCATTAATAATATATAGTTTAAATTAGTAAACTATAGATCTGGTTCACTAAGGATGGTTGTGCCTAATGTTCAATAACTATTGTCTTTAATGGATCCACCAATACACTCTCACGTGATATTTAATTACACAAAAATGAAATTTTTTTATCCTAAAATTCATAGATATTAAATTTTTAATATTTTTTATCCTTCATTATGTTCCTAATAAAAATTCTATTTTGATATTCATATTCGTACATTATCATTAAATTGATAATAATATTTCCCATATAGATTTCCACAAGCTGAACTAGGTAATATGTAATGTATTTATACATTATAATCCATCAATATAGAAGGTAAATTTTATGTTCAAATGGAATCACTATGTACTCATAGTGTCCATACCCTCTCAATTAATATACATTTGGGATATTCTCCTTCATAACTATCAATTGATTATGTAAAGAATAATGGTTATTCTTGTGAAAGAATCGATCTACCTGAAGTTGATCAAACAAGTCATAAATATGTGGTAGATGATAACTTTTCATTATTGTAATATTGTTCAATTCCTGATATTCAATAAATACTCACATCAAATTAGACTAGATAGACAATAATAATATTATCAAGAATAACATTCCAACAAACTAATACTATATAGGAATTATAGGCATGATATGTGATCATCGTTCAATTAGGTCTTTTCACATATAATTCATCATATAATAAATGTGAATATAATGTAAAATAAAAAATATTAATGATTAATTGGAATTTACAAAAATATGATCAAATATGATGCATCAATATTTTTTTATATTGGTCACCAACCCATCATAGTTGTTCTATATTCAATCCCTTTGTAAACAAAAATATAAGAAAAAATATCACGTATAATTTATCAATGTGATTAATCATTCAAAAGTTGCTAAATTATAACAGAATATGTTTTTACTTTGTAATTATTGATCATTTTATATTCAAATAATTCATGATGATAAATAATGTGTTTTACAATTTCCAAATTTTATTTCCCATGAGTGTTAAAATTGGTATTTCGCAAGGAATGTTTTCTTGAACCGTGTGACAATTAATTCCATATCAATACACCGTTTTCAGATATATCACCCCAACATAAAATTTTTCTAGAGCCACATAAAATAGTATATAATGATAAATATTTTATTTTTGGGAAAACATATTCTTTATCCTTCACAAAACGTCCATGAAAATTTTTGGTAATTAGACTCATCCATAGATATATCCGTATAGTTATCACTATTCTGTTTCACTAAATATTTTTAAAAGGATTAATAAAATATTTTTCTAATACCAACTATAATGAAAAAGTAATTAATACATAATTATAACATATTTTTAGATTAATGTTCATTACATTTGTCAAATACATTTTCAATGATTAAAATGGTTTATAATCATCAGAGGCTACTAACATAATATTCTTATTTCATGAATTATATACAATGTCTCCAATAAATATTTTCTCATTAGTAATATTCATTAAAATTATCTACATTAACCATTAATTATAACATCTAGAATGGAATCATAATAAATGATGTGACTATATTCTCTTTAAGGGTAAGTATGTATGTTATCAATCGATGATCATGTGAAAGAATAAGATAATCATAAGTGTATGATATGATAAATATGACTTATGATTTTTATACACAATATATCATATATAAAAATTTAGAATAATGGTAAAATGTAAAGACCAAGATTATCCATATATATTTATTATAAATATGGAATTGTTATTAGTTGGGAAAAATTGACGACACGTGATTCTGAGGCCTGGTGTTCCTCGAATGAATTTCTGAATTTTTTTAAATTACATTCAGTAAACGCGTGAGCGGGATTTTCTATCATTTGAACTATTTATCTTATTACTAAATTGAGGGAATATTTGAGTCTATAACATCGATATTTTCTTAAGGGAGGATTCACATAGACCGCAGAAGGTTGGGTGAAAAATATAGTATTTGGAGATTTAATACAATAATGTAATAACAATTTTCATTTAATTTTCTTTTTTACTTTCCACCACTGGACATGCAGCGTTGGCGGGACCAATGACATATCTAGACATTAATTTTATTGACCACTAAATATTAGTATATTTACAATTAGAATTTGGATGGTTCATTATTAAATAAACCTCATAAATTCCAAATGGTGTTACCGACCTTTTCCCCCTCAAATTAATAAGGATGTTGGGAAAGGGTATTGGATTGACATCACAATGCGATGAAGATCTGGTAAAATACTGCGACACCAACCACTTAGAAGATGGGACCAATTCCATCGAACATAGATGAGTTCCACTGAAGCATGCATCATCGAACACAAACTCTTCCTCAAACAAGGATTTTATTCAAATATAATGAGGTATGGTTTATTTCATTTTCTAATTTCATGGGTTTTTGAATCATTATTCTAACCTCTTTCTATTAAGAAAATGTGGAGGGCACGTGCCAGACAAACATGGCCCAAACCCTCCATCATTGGATGGAATTTTATGTTTCCATCATGTTAAATTTGTTAGGGATTGACATAACATAGAAAAGTGGGTTTATAAATTAAGATGGTGTCCCATCGAGTCCCATGGCACCTTTAGAGAGAAAATCAGGCCACAGAAGCTCGCCCAGTGGCCCGCGGATGACCGCCAAAGCGGTACTGGAAGGGAAACATAGGCGACTGATGCCAGTAGGTGTCATGGAAAGTTGAAAAAGACCAACCCTAGGGGAGATGGTGGGGGCCATCATGCAGAACCTACAACAAAGGTCATAGCTAAAGACGCGGTAGGTGCAGACGGTGGCCGGCTCAGGCCGGTCGCGGAGGAAGAGGTGGTGAAAGTGTGCCTTTGGAGAAGGTTGTCGCGACGCTTCATCCATGACAGACGAATGGAGTGGCTGGCACTGACTGATCGCAGTTTGCTGACTAGAACCCAATGGCAAGCCGACGGAGAGGCGGGTCGTTGACCAGACACCGCTGCAGCAGGTACCCACTCCCTTTGGGTCCCAAAAAAAATTGGGCAGTGCCATGCGGGGCCGCTGAACAAACCGGAGGACTTATGCTATTTGGGAAAACTGGGGGGCCACTCCCCCACCCCCTGTGCCAGCTAGGGCATGCCCCGATTCAATGGGCCATTCATGCCCAGAAGTCCAGTTAGCACAAGCTCAGTGGGCCGCACCCTCTGTGGGACTAGTTGTGCCCCCATGCATGTCGGGTCGCACCCTCCACGGTCTGGGCTGTTCCCACAATAGTTCAAGTAGTTCCCCATACGGGTCGGGCCATGCCCCCTATAGGCTATCCCAAACTGCAGCCTAGAGGGCCGATCCCATCTAGGTCAGACCCAGACCAGGTCGGGTCAACCCGGCTAGGCCGGTCCAGGTCGGACCGGACCAAGACCCTTCTATGCCCATCTTTTCTAAAAGAGCCATAACTTGTGATCGTCACATACATTCGATGAACATTCTATGGTTCTAGGATCATTGGAGAGAGTTGGTACATTTTTTATAATAAACATGTGCTTTGGATAATGTTGGAGTATGGTATGGTTGGATCGAACACAAATCCAACCGGGACCCTAGTACTAAAACATTTATAAATCACAGACTAGGAGTCTAATTGACGCGTCGTCTGTCGCATTAGTACACATACGACAAGGAATTACATTGGGATACATCTTGTTAGAAATTTCTGGTGGTAGAGTTAAGACTAACAACATGAGGAGTTTATCCTCCCAGAATCATGCATTCACAAAATGGGAATCTCGTGGCATGTTGTAACGTGATGAAAAAGCATTGATCCTATGTGGGTCAGTGTCTATCGATCCTATGCGGTTCTAAGATTAGATATCTTATGTGGTTCAATATCTATCGATCTTTTTGGGCCAAAACCTATCAATCCTTTCTAGGTTAGAATCTATCAATCCTGCGGGGTCTGCCGTAGAGCCTCTAGACAATATAAGATGCTCTAGATATACAACTAATCATTTTTCCTAATGTACTATAGTTTTATAGTGGGTGTGTGATTAGTATTTTACTTTTTGGTAAATTTAACATCATGGTTATACCATTGTGCTATTACATTTATGATACTTGTTTCCTTCGTGATGTTACCATTGTGATACTTTTAACATTGTGGTGTTAACTTCGTGATGTTACCATTGTGCAACATTTTCCTTCATGGTGTTACCTTCGTGTTGTTACCTTTTTGGTATTCATCCATCATGGATCATTTGTGATAAAGGCATTAAAGTTGGAGCCTTATGTTTCCTAATGTATTATATGAGTACATATTGTTATCTCAGGTATATGTATTGGAATATACCAAAGTATAGTTGATGAATTCTTCATGCATTATGATTTCGGTATTGATTTTTTGTTTATCACTTGAGGAATCTGTGGGGTCATTGGGTGTCTCGGGGTCCCTACTATGTGTTGTTATACTCACCCATGTATGGTCTATGCATGCACCTTGTTATAACTTGTGCAGATGACAGATAGTGTTGATTGAGGCATAGGGCGCCAGGACTAGATGGTGCTCAGAGGTGAACCATTTGACGTGGTGTGACACAGTGACTATATATCGTGAGTTTTGCCTACCCTTCTGGTAGGATCCTCTGTGGACATTCTAGGATATGTTTTCTCTTTCATTAGTACTTGTATATTCCAATTGGGCATGTATTCTAACACCCTTTACATTCATTAAAAATTATACTACAGAAGTATACTTCATGGTTATATATTTTTGTGTTTATGGATTTTATGTTCACACAAGTGTAAAGGAAATTCCTTCCCATAATAGTGATATGGAATTCTAATAGTAGTCTACAACCACGGGCCTATGGAAGGCGGTCATGGGGTTTTCACAACATGGGCCCTGGGGGACGGGTCATGAAAAAGTTGAATCTTAGGAGTCTGTTCTAATGAAGAACTAGAACTCTGATCTTTCTAATGGCGCAATACTGTTATGTGTTTTTATTGTGTCATCCAGTTCTGGGATTCCAGTGTTGGTGTGGTGTCCGAGTTACCTATACTCCTTGACTGTAAATTCTGATTTCAGAATCGGTGAACAAAACCATAGATTGTGTGTGATTTGGATGTTTTTTTTAATTTTGATCTCTTAATGATAGTTCATGAGTTATAACATAGTGACCATGGCACAACTATTTTTTTAGGATACTACCTCGTAGATAGCCAGTAAGGATTCCTATGATAGTACACAATGACGGCCCACTAAGTGATGAGGATTTGGTGCATGGAACTCTAATGGTGATAGTACTATTGGGTGGCGCACTAGTAACACTACAAGTCATTGGGCAGCAGATGCCTCCATCCCCACAAGCAGAGGGTGCATGCCGACTGAGTGCATTGAATGAGTTTCATAATCCGAGCCCTTCGAGGATTTTTTCTAAGATAGATCCACTGGTGGTTAAAGATTGGATGGATGTTATGTCCATAGTATTTCACGTAGTTGGGACACCGGTTGATCTATTGGTGATACTAGATTCCAGTCTCTTCATGGGAGTAACTTGTAGATGGTGGAGTCTGACACACTAGTTACACGACGAAGCACCTCTCACCTGTGCAGATATTGGTGGACTTTTCAGGGAATAGTTATTCCTAGTTACCCTAGGGTCAGTGAGTATAAAGGAGATTCTTCACATACAACAGTGAAACATGATTGTGTCCTAGTACTCCACAAGTTTTGCTAATTTCTCATGTTACTCCACCTACATTGTATAGGACTCTTTCATTAGGGCCCCAAAATTTGATTACTGTATCTGATGGGAGATCAGATCATCGATGATATCACTCAGAATTCTGATGCAGGATGGGGTGCTTGACTGATCACTTTAGGTGGAGAGCTTCCTATCTGAGTATGCATCGAGAGAGAGAGCCACCACCGGACTACATGTAGGAGAGTAATCTGCAATAGGTAGGAGATAGATGACACAGGGGCCGAAGCATGCAATAACTTCTATTGGGAGACCTCGGGATATAGGGTTTGTGGTATGGGGATCTCAGGATAGAGGAGGACAAATGAGAGGTGATAGTGCTACTCATGCGATGGGTAGGGTCACATGGCATACGAATTCCTGCTCATCCTAAAAACAACCACCAGACAGTCGAGGAACCACTGAGGCAGTGAAAGTGGTTTGATCAAGGAGGTCTTTTAGGAAACACGATGACGTTGAAGAAGAGATGGTCATGCAGCAGGTTGTGGGAGGCGATTTGACGTTCTACTGCCACCTCTTCTTAGTGGTCTGCCACGACCACAAGGAGAAGGTGGATAGAGATGAGCTCATCTCCAATATTTTAAGGCCGGTGACCATGGTTCTCCAAATATTATTATAGGCATGATATATGTCTACACCACCTTAGCAACAATACTTACAAACACAGGTGTTAGTCACTAACTTATTTCCATGACCAGGGTTCGAAGCTCAGAGATTCAGATTGATCCATTGGCTTTATCCTTACTGGTAGAGACTCCTACGAAAGATTATTAGACAATTAAAAACATGTGATAGAAGTTTTAGTATACTCTAGGAGGTCGGAGATTCAGTTGGGATCATCAACTTGTGGTGTTGATGCCTTAAGTGAGGATGATTAGTCGCAAAGCTAGATGGTCTTATTCTTTCATGAGACACTACTTCGGACAATACAGAGTCTGACCCACACAAGATCGAGAGGTACTAACCCACGAAATGTTCTACACAATATCCAAACCACCCAGAGTCATAGGTAACTATCCCCCCAATTACCAACAAAGGATCTGATCCACACACGATCGGTATACGCTGACACCCATAGGATTGCTGAGCGCTGACCCACACATGATCTGACCCACAAAAGATCAGTATTCATTGACCAACAAAGGATCTCTGACCACTGATACACATATGATCTAACCCACATAGAATCAGTACGTGTTCACCCACAGAGGATCGTTGAGAACAGACCTCCGTAGGATCATTCTTCAACCTCCGCATCACTTCCAGCCACTGGATTCCTCACAATTGGTTCACATGAGAACCGTAGAATCTTCCCTCGAGATATCAGTCATACATTGAAATCCACAATTCTCAAAAATGGAGTAACCCAATGGACAACCATGTCATCTGTTTTCCAATGTGATAGACAGTGTTTTAATCGGATGCTCAGTCGTTGAGTTATAAGTGTTTTAGTTCCTGGGGCCTGGTTGAATTACGGTTCAATTCAATCTAGTCATACTCCAACTGTATCAAAAACTAAAGAGAAGTAAAAAAAAGGAACATCTCGATCCAAGGATCCAAGCTCCAAAGGCTGTTTTTCAAAATGACGTCTGGTTCTCACGATATGACCCTTTTAGTTTTTTGGGGCCCGGTTGGGCTGGGTTCTAGTTTGAACCAGTCAGACCGACCCAGCCTGACTCAGTCTGGGCTGCACTACATTTGACTCAGCCTTCTGGTCTGAGGTCCGGCCCGACATGCACGTGGATCGGCCCACGAAGGGCATCCCATAGGTGGTGGCCCTCAAAGGTCATCCCGCAAGTGGGGACCTACAACGGGAAGCCCATAAGGGGCGTCCCGCAAAGGGTGTCATGCAAGGGGCAGCCCGTAAAGGGAGGCCCAGAAGGGGTGGCCTGGCCTATATAGGGTTTCCCAAAAAGGGCGACCCACTAAGGTGGAATGACTAGTATAGGGAAGTGACATGGTCACTAGGGAGGATGACCCTCGGAGTGGTCCACCCTAGCTGGCACGAGGTGTGTGACCCCCACCCCTCTAGCCTCCCGAACTATGGAACAACCCAGTTACCTTTCGGTTTTATTATCGGTGGCGCTTCCTGGTCATCGCAGAACTCGCTGGTGGAGCGGGTTCAGCCACAGCCGTGTCTTAGACCATGACTTCTTGTTTCCAAGAGCACACTTGTCATTCAACCTTATGCTCCAAAGTGACACGTTGGCCGCACTTCCTCTCCTTCTGTGGCTAGACGATGTGTCAGTCGACTCCTCTATCTTCCAAGTCTAACACGTCACAACCCTATTCCCACCGGCATCACGCGACGGCATGCCACACTCCCTTCATGGTCATCCAGTGCCATCTGTTCTAATGACTGTCATAGCATTGTGTTCTGACCTCATCTTATGGCGTGCATCGAAGCACTCCTTCCTCAAAGCTGGTCAGTGTCACCACATTGGTGGTCATCCCAAGAGGTTCTAGGATAGTAAGATATCTGAGGTTCCAAGACATGTTCTATAATTCCATTCCCTCCGTGTTGGCTTGTAATCACAAGGGAGATTAAAGTGGTTCAAGAATTCATTTTAAATAAACACAAATTTAAAACCATTAAAAAGATACCCTACAAAAACCTCCCAAAAAAATGAATGAAGCTCCTATCAAATCATTATTTTGTTGGTCCACGTTCTTCTTAAACATGGAAGAGGAAATCATTTAAAACATGTAAACAAAAAAACCCCTACATCGTAAAATCATTCAAGAGTGACCCCGCTTGTTGGTGGATTGTGTTCTTCATTCGCACAACCGGTTCCCAACGATGCTACTCGTACATCGTGATTCGATTAATGGTTATGTGTCACTCGTCCCCTCGCACTGATATTAGCATCGTCCTCTAAAGGCATGGCATCTTATAACTCCTTCATCACTTCATTTCTTGGTGAAGTTGTGTTGATACCCCTCCCCAAACTATATATATATATGAGAGGGGATGGTAAGTAACGACATAAGGAATTAATGGGGGATCATTAATTAGAAACCTTCATTATTTCCCAAAATATGTCATTACATACGATTGATAGGTCAATCCATTTATTGTATAAACACATTGATGTCCCCACACTCTACTTGACTATTGGTAGAGAAAGAAAAATATAAAAAAAATAAAATTATTTTATCTCTTTAATTTTCATATCTTTTTCTCACAACCTATTGTGGTCAAAGTAAAATTTCCCTTAAGAAAATCACGGAACTATAGATTCAGTGGTGCCCTCATAATTTTAATCATAGAACATGTTCAAATGTTATAAAACACCGCTCACACGTTTACTGAATGTACACAAAAAAAGTTCAATAAATTTATAATCTTCACCCTTAACCCGCACTGGTCGGGGTTAGGCTCCGCCTATGGAGAACATGCCCTAAAGAACTCAAAAAAACTCTCATATTTTCATTCAATGTTTCCATTTAGATGTTATGGATTTTACAATAAAATAATTTTTACTTAATTATTTTATTTACGGCCATAAACTAACTTTCCCTAGTGGCATGTGCCGGTAAATGTTAGTATCATCCTTGAAAAAGGATACCGTCACGATTTTAGTCATGGTCTCATATTTTAAATCCAAGTTACATTACGTGTGTTATAATCATTTAAATAATAAAATAATTTTATTTAATAATTTTATTAAAGGTTATGCCATTTTGGTTGTTTTTTCCACTAGAGGCATGCGCCGACTAAACTTATGTCGTGCCTAAGGTAAAATCGCCTTCCTAAATGCAATTGTGCCCTCATAATTTTGATCTGATCATCCTTTTATTAGTTATTCCACCATTTCATGAAAACAACTTATGTGCGATAATTAATCTTTAACAGAACTGCGACAGATCATTCCGGGCACTCCGGGCCTTGGAAACAAGCCCCGTAAGATTTCATGGTCTCAAAAAATATCCATATAATTATAAAAAATATATGGAAACTATGGGACATTAAATTATACCCACCTTCGGGATTTTTGTCAATGAAAATCAAAACTATGAAAAATCAAACAAATGAGTGTACTCAACATGAATCTCAGTCTCCCGCTCCCATGTGCTCTCATGTATGTCTATGTGCTTCCACCAAACTCACACCAAAGGGTTAAATAGTCCTCAAAATACCTGATCCTATCAATCCTCTACCTCTAGAGGGAACTCCATAGAAGTCACCCCATAGTCAATGTTCAACATTCCCTAGTCTAAATGTGAAATTGGTCATGCACGCATCTCCTCAGCTACGACACATGGAAAAAATAATACACCAGATGCATCAATCTAGAAAGAGATAGGCAGTATGCCACCTCACTAAAAATGCTGGATATCTGGAAAGGTCTAATGTTATTTGAAGAATGTTTTTCGCCCTAGGAAAACCATTTTAACCATAATCGGGGTGAGACCATTATGAATACATGGTCTCCCTCCTCGAACTCCATGGGTCTATGTCTCCTGCTGGCATAAGACATCTACTGTCTCGGTGAAGACTTCATTTGATAACAAGTGAGGCATCAAGATTCAAAATCTACCAATGCATCCATCGTCCTAGGCCACCAGTACTAACGTCGAAAGTTCTTGTACATTTCACCACTAAATAATGATCCATTAATGGGGATCTATGGATCTCCATCAACACCTCCTCTCGAATCGTCGTTGGTACCATAGTGCTCCCTCAGAATAGAACAACATGCTACCCACCTTCATAAAATCAATTAGGAGAATTTCTTGGGGATATTTGAGCACATCATGCCTCACCGTCCACATCTCAAGCTTTGACCCCTCGAATTTGCAGAATGAATTGGGGGAGTGATAGTAAAATACTAGACATAAGCTACTCTATATTTTCCCATGAAGGATTTCCTTAGTATTATTGGCTTCACTAATTCCTAACGTAGCAGTTGTAGACTAGAGATACTTCTATGTGTGTTTGCTACGACATTCCCCTTCATAAGAGTGTAGAATATCACAAAGTCAGAGTCCTAGAGGAACTCTATCCATTGTCACTGTCTCAACTTCTAAAAGGTTGTCTGAAACATCTCCAATCACATGAATGGATCCCCATTCATCGCCAATGTTGACAAGGTCGGTGCTACCCTTGAGATGTCTGGTTCAAAATTATGGTAGTACCTATCCAATGATGATTTCCTAATACATTCAAGGTGGTAATCCCATAAAATTATTTTGAAATGATTTACCCACACACTACAACTCTTGTAGGGAACAGTAAATCAAAAACTCTTGAATGCACAAGGGTAAGGCTGGCTGACTGAAGATTTATCAATTTCACCCTCATATTCCTACATTTATCATGTGCTTCCTATGATTCCTTTTTCACTGACAAAGAAAAACACAATTAAAATATTTTACATAAACAAAGACATTTTTTCCTAACATTCTCATTCTGAGTATGAATTGTGGTTGTTCATTCCATAACGAATCTAACATCATAAGGCCTCGACATTACCAAAAATAGGTTCCAACCGAAACTCTCATTTTAATGGTCAGATCACACCATCAGTGTAAGTGTGATTATCAGGTCTAATCCCAATGGTGTCTCCAGATGTAAGGGTAAAGTCTATGGTTTAACCGGAAACATGAGGTCATCAAAAATATTCAAGGTAAGAAGGATTGATTGGTACATATTTCAATTACTATGAAAGTCAGTATTAGACACAGACTGTACCTCGAATCAATCATCTAGCCCTATTGTCACACTCTTTGACTGCATACAACTACACTTTTCCCATATCCTCCTACTCATTGAGTCTGGTGGGGAACACATAGGGTTGGTGGTTGTAACATGACCAAACAAATACCACCTCATTCCACTCTTCAAGATCCAATTCCACGTCTTCTACCCTTCAAACTCATCTGTCCATATCACATCCTATTCATTATACATTTTACACATCCTGGTCTCTAAGACTAGCAATAGTTTCCTACTTTCCCACTCTAATCATTCACACTCTGCATCCACTCATCCAAAAAACATTCAACCAAAAAATATCACTCTAGCACCCTATCATAGGTTGGAATTCATAGAGGAATACAATTGGATTGAAAGTCCCTAAACAAACGACACTCGGATTTCCAAGCCTTCAAACACTGACCGTACTATATTGATCATGTACCTGGGATGGTCGGTACGCCTCAATGAATACTCATCTACCGACATGTCTTCCTACCGAAGTTGTAGAATCTCTAGAAAACACGCATCCATTATCTATTTATGGACAGATAATGCTTTATTTGATTAATGTTATCAAGCATGGCCACAAAATAGTCACCTCTTCACAAGATCAGGGAAATCTAAACCTTGTCATCATCCTCCTGAGCCATGTAGAAGGCTCTCTACCTGGACTGAAATCTAATAAAATGGTTCCATGGCAAGATGGAAACATGGAAACCTCCACAAGCCTGTCATTAGCCGCCTGTGAGTTAGGGTCACCTCAGATTCTGATGGGTATATAATTCCAAAACACATATAAGTCACAAAGCCTACATGTTTCCTCTACTGTTACTGCCAGTTTTAACTGCTAACCAATGGGTAGTGACATAGCTGGAACACTACCTGAAGGTACCATCATGGGCAACAATACCTATAACGAATCCTCATCCCCATGAGAACAATCATCTTTTCCACACAATGATATATACTAGTAGCTAGGATCACCATATGATCTACTGGTGTCCAAAATAGGTGGAAGAATCTGGCCATAGCCTCCAGCTAGTACTTTGCTGCCTGGGGATCTGTCTTGCCTCCAATCCTCAAAGGACTCTGCCACTGGAACTCAAGAAATGTGCATAGTAGGTGTGCACCATCTGTTAGTGCGGCTGGTGGTAATGACTTCCTAACATGTGGTGGTGCTGCTGGTACACCACCCAATGATGAAAACATAGTATGAGGGCCCTGATCTCGAGCCTTTTCCATCATTGGGCTATCATCAAGGTCTCTCTTAGAAATACATGATGGTTGTCTATGTGGAGGAATTTTAATATGGAACAGGTGTTCCACGATCAAGGTGTTATGCTTAGTGAGCTGACTCAATGAAATCAAGAAAATTCCTTTCAAAAACACACTCAATCATTGACTTTTTGTGATGAGTTCAAAATTAGAATTCAGAGTCCATGTGTATGTATACATTCGCTACCGCACCAACACTGGATTACGCAAAATGAAAACCAATCTCATAATAGTTAACACTACTTCCACATAGAAAAAATTGGAGTCATAGTTATTCGGTAGAACTGAACTCCTCTGATACCACTTTTTTATGACTCGTCCCTCGTGCCCGTACCATGGCTACCCAAATTCCTACTTCCATAGGCCAGGGGCAAGCAACTAGAATAGAAATGGCATATCAATAAAATGGGAAGAAATTTCATTTAAACCTATAAAAACACACAGAGTAGAACACAAAAATATGCAACCACAAAGTAAACTGTTGTAGAAAAAAAGAGTTCTAAAAGTAAAGGGGCTGAAATAAAAGACCATCTGAAAGTAAGAGTACCAATAAAAAGAAAATATAGAACTAAAAATATAAAATATTCCCTTTGACCATCCACCACAGATCCTACATATAGGTTAGTTACATATCACTATATGTAGTCCCTACATCAAATCACACTATATGGTCTGCCTCTGAGTACTATCCAGTCCTACCTCCCTCAGTCTCGATCAATGTTGTACATCATCTGCACAAGACACAACTCGGTGCAGGTGAAGCCCGTGCAGGGGTGAGTATAATGATACTCATTTGGGACCCAGAGATGTTGTAGTTCTCCTAATGTTCCCCAATGGAATACCAAAAACCCATGACATCAAATTTACTTAGGTATTTTCCCATATATGAAACTATGTTATCAAGATATAGACATCTCATACATGATGGAAAAATATCAGAAGGTTAATACAATAAAGGTAACACCAAGAAGGTAAAACTACCAGACATGTAATAGTACAAAGGTTACAACACAAAGGTTAAAGTACCACAAATGTATCAGCATGAAGATTATACCACAAAGGTAAAAGTACCATGCAATTATAAACACAAAGATAATACCACAAAGGTAAAATCCATAGCTCAAAAAGAGTCTCAGATCAAACTAGGTTTTCAGTGATGTATATAATTTCATATGATTAGTCGCGAAGCTAGATCATATTTTTCTATCAAGAGGCACAGGTTCTGACCATTAAGAGGTTGACCTACACTGGATCGATAGCTACTGACCCCTGAAATGATCCACAAAAGATCTGACCTACCTATAGTCGATAGATACTAACCCATGCAACGAACCACACATGATCTGGCCCACAAAGTATCGGTAAGAGATGACCGACAGAAGTTTGTTTAGTGTTGACCCACATAGGAATGGTAGGCACTGACCCACACAGGATCACTTAGAACTGACCCACAAAGTATCTGACACACATAGGATTGGTATGTGCTGACCCACGCCGGATAACTAAGCGCTGACCTCTGAATGATATGTCTCCAACCTCCACCTCACTACCTGCCACTAGATTCCTCACACCCTGTGCGCTCGAGCTCCGTAGAACCAACCCCCTAGTTATTGGTCATACTTAGAACTTCACAAAGAACCACAAGGGAGTAACCCAAAGGACCTGAATATCTTATGGGTTCCAACCCGATAGACGATGCATCAATCAGACGCCCGGTCAACGAGTTCTAAGCAGTTTAGTTCTGGGGGCCTGCATGGATTTTGGTTCGATCCAACCCATCCATATATCAACAGCCTCAAAAACTCAAGAGAAATATACCAAAAGGTCTTTCTCGATACAGATAAAATTCTGCATATGGTTCGTCAAACAGATGTGTGGTTCTCACTATATGGCCCTTTCAGTGTTTCTGGGCCCAATGGGGCCCTCGTCCAGGCCGACCCGATAGGACTGACCTGACCCAACCTAGTCTGGCTAAGGCCGAGGTCCAAAACAGCCTTAATGTGGATCAACCCAAAAAGGGTGGATCAACCCATATAGGGTATACCGTAAAAGGGCGGCCTAGCACGTATATTGCAGCGGCCCATTAGGGCGGAGACCTAACCACGGTGGAGTGCGGTCTGTTGTGGGGTCCACACTAGCCAGTGTGTGGGGGTGCAACCCCTAGCCTCTTTAACATCTTAATTTCTCAGAAATCCTTTGGATTGAATAGAGGTGGCCCCACGTGGCTGCCTCCAAGTCGCCACGGTACCCGCTAGAGGCATGGGGCCTGCCTATTCCACGGTACCCGCTAGAGGCGCTGGTCATGATGCCTTCCGCTCACCCGTAGGGAACTGGTTTCTCAGACTTCCTATTATTGACGATGCAATGGGCACGATTCCTCTCCTTCCACGACTGGACGATGTTCTGGCCACCTCCTATGTCAATCGCGGCTGACGAGCCATGACCCTTTGCACACACGGGGCGCGCGACGGCGCACTACACTCCATTCACTTCAGGCTAGTGTTGTTCGTTCTAATAACCATTGTGGATTTTTACTTTTGCCTCCTTTTGAATCGTGAATCGGGGTACATCTTCCTCATTTCCAGTCGGTGTATTCGGGCCAACGGACTTCCATGGAGGCGTATGGAAAGAAAGATAGTGGAGTGTCCGGGCCATGTTCATTAAGCTCATTCCCTCCATATTAGATCTTAATCACAAGGTAGGATGAGGATGTTCATGAATTCATGTGAATGATAATAGTATTTCAAATTAGTACAAAGATACCATGCATCATGATCCCATTAATACTATTGAATCGCGGATCAACCTAGTATTCAATTGGTCTACATTTTTATTATTATTTAAGAATGGGGAAGAGGAAATCATTTAAAATTCATAAATCAATAAACCCACATCCTCTTAAACCTCTTGGAGAGCGCCCATGCTTGATGGTGGATCATGTTCTTCATTCCCGCAACTGGTTTCCAACGACGCCAATCATTTGTCTTCCTTCGTTTCATGGTTTGGGGTCACCCATCAATTCCCAATGGGATTGGCTCATTCTTCTAATGGTTCAACATCTTAGCAATCCTTTTGCAACTCATTGCTTAGAAAATATATACCGATAACCCTCCACAAACTCCATATATATAAAAGAGAGGGAGGGAAGGTAACAACATGGGAAGTTAATGAGGAAACATTAATTAGGAACCTTACTAATTCCCCAATGATGTTTTTACATAAAATGGACAGGTCATTCCATTTATTGGCTTGGAAAATCGTTTGACCCACAATCATCTTGTCTGTTGTTGGTGAAATAAATAAATAAATTTATTTCATTTAATTCCCTTTTAAAAAGTCAAAAAAATATCTTTTTATCCAAGCCTACTATGGTCAAATGAATGACTCCCTATAGAAAATCTCGGCATGGCATATTCAATGGTGACCATATATTTTTAATCAGAGTACTAGTTCAAATGATAGAAAATAACATCCAATCATTTACTGATCGTAACCAAAAAAAATTCATAAATTAATAATATTCACCCTTGAAACGCGTCAGTTGAGGTAATGCTCCACCTAAAGATATCAATCCCTAAAGAACTCAATGACACACTCATATTTTCAATCCGAGTTACCGTTTATATGTTAAAGACTTTACAATAAAATAATTTTCACATAATTATTTTATTTACGACCAAAAACTAACTATCAAAGGTGGAACATGCTGGACAATGTTACTATCAACCTATGGAAATCATACCCTGATAAGTTCAGTGGTGTTCATGAATTATCACTTTGTGTTACCATTCGTGAGTGTTAGGCATTTAGAAAATAAAATAATTTTATATAATAATTTTATTTATGGTTATGCAATTTTCTGGTTTTTTCTACTGGAGGCAGATTAGTCACTGAAAGAGGCTAATATTATTTGTTAATATATTAATATTAATGTGTTTAAAAGTTCATAAACATCAATTTTAGTCCAATTCAGAAATTGAACTTCATTTCCCATCATTGTGCAATTCATGCTTAAGTGTCAATTTGGGCCCACTCAATAATTTTCTTTGGGAAATTACAATATTCATCATTTTAATTTCATATTTTGGTATATGAATCATATATTTATTTAAAACATTTTTTCTTTTAGGTATTATGGATGAATAACAAGTGATGATGGAGATTTTTGCACCTGAAGGTAGAAACTTGCTGAAAAATCATAATGGGCTGAAGGCCCATCAAACAAATGTGGGGCCCACAAACCAAGGCCAATTAAGCTCATATATATACATTAGAAAGAAAAAATATGAGTATCATTTAATTCAACTATGGCCGGAGCTAATTATAATGTTTTCATGATGATAACAGGATCTGAAGTTAAGATTTAAATGGTGGACCCGATATTAATGCACAGACATTCATCCCACCATTTCGACCATAAAGTCCAAACGGATGAGGCAAATTTCCTGAAATTTTTACAGATCATATAGGATAGATGGAAGAAGTTATTTCTCTTCTACAACCCCTCCGGATTCGGCATTTTTCAATTAAAAATGCACACATCAATATGGTGGACGAATCTGGGTAGTTTTCTGGGTCAAATTCGAAACATCAATTTCCTTTTGATTATTCACCCTCCTTTTGACTCTATTAATTGTTGTGGGGTGAATTAATTGTTGGGGGATGAACCTAAAGATCCTAATATTCCTATATAAGGAGCTAGTGGTGAATGGAATAGTGGTGGATATTTTACTTATCATCTTTTTTTGCTTGTTTCATTGTAAGGTTATGCTTCTAAATGTCCTTTATAATGTTTTCCATTTCCATGTAAGTTTTTTTTGTATCTTTATGTTCTCAATCAACATATTTCTCTTATATATTTTTCATTTTCTTTAGTAAAACTTTATTATCACAAATCATAGTGATATCTCTTTGTTTTTGTGAATTAGTTCACACATATGTGTGAATTTCATTCACACACACAGAGGAGTTCTCGTTATTTCAACGGTTTTAATTTGTTCAATCCAATTCTTGTTAGTTATATTCTGACCACCATTGAGAGTATACCATCAATGGAGGGCTAAACCTTTAATGGTTTGATCTTAGGAGGATGCAAAGGCTGGATTGAATGTTATTTTATGAATGAATTGTTGTTAATTGGATAATTAATTTAAGACATCCATTCTTCAGTTATTTCTACTCTTCATCTTTACTGTGTTTGAGCAAACTAAATTCAATTAATAAATGACCATATACCTCAGAGAGATCATGAATTTGGTTCTCTATGTGTATAGGGTATTAGTAATTGTGTTTAGTAAGCACCAAACTAGAAAATGATAAAGGTAGAGTTATTTTTGAAGAATGGATTCATCATGAATTAATAAAACCAAAATTGTTTAAAGAAGTAAAATTCATTCAATCCACCCCGAGCATAATCCTAGATCAACCCATTTTCATTGAATTGACATCACGTAGTTTTCTTTGTGTTATTTAAACCATCCAAAATCAATCCCATATTTGGCTACTTCAAAGCCCATCCTTCAGTAAATCATAGCGTCTCAAGGTTACTTCTTTGGTCCTTGTGGTTTCGACTCCTACATGTACGACATCGACCACTTTTACCAGTTGGGTAAATTTGGGTGCAACCAAATTTTGGCGCCGTTGCTAGGGACCAAGTAAGTTCCTTAGACCAAAAACCTTCTTTTCTTAACCCATTTCTTCTATTCTCATCCCGATTCTCTTATCTATTGCCTTTCTCGCTTTTTTTTGGCGCATGTCCGCCTACACCTGCGATAAATCAAACAGATTAGTTAGGGTGGATACTCTTAGGGATGTGGAGTCAATAACTATAGGAGGTCTATTTCATTTAGATCCAAATCTTCTTAATACTCCAAATACACACGTTGAGTTCGATACAATGGAGAATCTCCTAGAAAACCAAATCATAATCCGGGGAGGGAACCAAAATAACGGGCAAGACCCTAACTTGGGAGTTGTTGTAGACCCGACCAAGAATGACTACCTCACATCAACCTGGACCAATGCACCCTCATGCATTAGGCATGATAACATAGGATATTCCCAATATTTTTTCAAAACCCATGTCCTGAACCACCTTCCATCCTTTTATGGGATGGAGTCTGAGATGCCTTACATTCATGTTAATGAATTTAATGACATTGTTGAAACTATGTGCCCACCAAATCTAATTGAATCTGCTAAAATGATACCTTTTCCTTTTTCTCTTATGGACCGAGAAAGGAATTGGTTAAACAATTTGAGACCAGCATCCATTCACTCTTGGGACCTAATTCAATGATAATTTTATAAATAATACTTCCCCATCACAAAAAAATTTCACTTAAAAAGAGCATACAAAACTATTTTGAAAGAGAGGGAGAAACATTCTATGAAACATGGGAAATGTTCAAGGACACATTAAACATGGTACCGAACCATGGTTTCTTAATCCTAGAAAAAGGGAGAATTTTCTATGAAGGGTAGGGTCCCGGAAACAAAAAATTAATTGATATGATGTGTAATGGAACCTTCAAAAACAAAGCCCCAAATGATTCTTATGAGTATCTAGAAAATCTTTCTGAACAAAACCAAACATGGGGAACATCACCATACTATGAGAAGCCACCCAAATCTTGTGGAATGTACAATATTGGAGAAGAATAAATCCTTAGAGCAAAACATGCTGCACTCATAGGGGTAGTTGAGGAGATTGATCTTAGGAAGGTCCACAAAACCAAAACTGTTGAGCTTGTTTGTACAATTTGTGACAAGAATGACCACAAGACTGATAATTTCTCAACCATTCCTTCCATCAAGGATGTTATTTTTGGAGTAACACCAGAAGAAGTTAATGCAATGAACTTTCAAAAGCCACAATTCCCGAACACCTTCAATCCATGGTATAATGACCATCCAGGCTTTCATTGGAAGGACAATCAACAACCAACACGACAACAATGTATCAACCCACACCCCCAACAAAACATTCAACCTCATAATCAGTTCCAACCACAACCAGTCAAATTCCAACATCCTCATGTACAATATCAACAACCCATCCATCAACCAAACTATCCTCCTGGGATAACCCACAAGCTCAAGCACCAACCTAAATTGTTCCACAAATCCTACTAGAACAGCTGTGCAAACAAATGGAAAAAAATAACTACGAATTCTCATCCATTAAACAAGAACATCAAACCATCAAAACTCGAAAGGCACTCATTCCCACACAAGACATTCCACAACAAACATCAAGGGGAGAGTCTAGTTTCACTCAAACAACTCAGGAACAACTAAAGGATGTGACAGTTTTAAGAAGTGGGAAATAAATTGAAAAACCTAAACAAATAAGTCAAAAACCATGTGAATCTTCAAACTCAAATGAAAATTCAAACGAACCACAAGGTCAAACTGAGGAAACTGATAACAATGTGAAAGAAACAACACTCCTATATACAACTCAACAACCTATACGATTTCCTCAACGCATGAGGGGGAAAAATAAGCCTGAATTGAGTGACACATTGAGAGAAATCTTCTCACAAGTCAAGTTGAACATTCCCCTTCTCGATGTCATCCAAACCATACCTTCCTACTCAAAGTACCATAATGACTTGTGTACTTTTAAAAGAAAATTTTCACATAAAAACCAAGTCATTTTGGCTGCTAATGTGAGTACCACCATTCAAGGGTCCATTCCTCCTAAGATAAAAGACCCAGGATTCCCTTACATAAATGTTTAACTAGGAGAGAACAAAGTTGTCAAAGCCTTGTGTGATCTAGGTTCCTTTGTGAACCACATTCCTTATTCCATGTATTGTCAGTTAGGGCTCAAAGAACTCCAACCCACATCTGTCACTATTCAACTTGTCGATCGTAGTGTTCGTGTTCTAAAGGGGATCCTAAAAGATGTTTTGGTGAAAGTGGAAAATTTCATTTACCCAGCTGACATCATTGTTTTGGAAAATCACCCAAGCTTAAGTCCTAGGGAGCAAACCCCAATCATACTTGGTTGTCCCTTCCTTACAGCAATCAACTCTATTATCCGAGTCCGATATGGGAACATGACCATCACTATTGAGAACATGAGTCTAGACTTGAATATCTACAATGAAAACTCTCAAATTGGGGATGATGAAGAGATCCATGAGGTTAATTGGATTGGTAGTGTTGATAATGAACTCAATGAACATCAAGGAATTACTGAAGGATGGTAAAGTTAAGAGGATATTGATTTTCTTTATTCACATGATGGAAATTTGTCTCCTTGGATTGAATCTCTTTCAGATAGCTCTATTGATGAATTTATAGAATCACCGATCAATGATACCATGGTTGACATAAATATCATTGAGTCCATAGCTATTCATGACACTACTCTGGAAAATTTAGTGGATGAAAATTATGTTCACAAGGAACCAATTTTGTCAAGAAATCTGAACAAAAAAAACGAGTTCAATACAAAGTCTCATCCTTTATTGGGAAGTCATGACCAATCTGATCTTGAATTTAAAGTCTTACATTCATCACAGATGTATGCGTTCATAGGGGACAATCAATCCTTTCCTATTGTCATTTATTACTCTCTTGAATCCAATCATTAGAGGATGCTTCTAGATGTTCTTAGGAGACACAAGAATGCCATTGGATGGACACTATATGATATTCCTAGGAGTAGCCCACTTATCGGGACTCATAGAACTATTCTTGAATCTGAGCCAAAGCCATGTCGTCAACCTCAGAGGCAACTCAATCCTATTCTCATTGAAGTAGCAAGGAAAAACATTTTAAATTGTTAAAAGCCGGTATCATCTATCCTATAGGTGAGAGTGAGTGGGTTAGCCCTACCCATGTGGTTCCAAAGAAGGATGGAATCATAGAAATAACCAACAAGGATGGAGAGATGCTTCCAACAAGGGTCAGTAGTGGATGGAGAGTTTGTATTGACTATAAGAAGCTCAAATTTTATACCAAGAATGACCATTTCCCCTTACCCTTTATTGATCAAGTCCTCAAGCGAGTGGCAGGTCATCAATTCTATTGCTTCATAGATGGATTATTAGGGTATAATCAAATCGAAGTTTCCTTATAGGATCAAGGAAAAACAACCTTCACTTGTCTATTCAGCACTTTTGCCTTCAAGCGCATGCCCTTTGTGTTATGTAATGCCCCTGGTACCTTCCAGCGGTGCATGATGGGAATATTCTCGGATATGGTGGCGGATTTTTTTTGAGGTATTCATGGATGAATTCTCCATCTTTGGGGATACTTTTGAGGGATTCCTTATAAATTTTGAAAAGGTTTTGTAAAGGTGAGAGGATAAGAATCTCATACTAAATTGGGAAAAATGTAATTTCATGGTAAGGGAAGGACTTGTTCTAGTCCATATGGTATCTGGTAGAGGGATTGATGATGATAAAGATAAGGTTGAAATCATTCGTCACCTTCCCTCTCCTAAAACTGTTATGGAAGTGAGGTCCTTCTTAGGACCTGCTGGTTTTTATAGAAGGTTCATTAGGAATTTCAGCTCTATTTCTCAACAACTTTGTGCTCTATTGGTAAAATATGCTCCATTTTTATAGACATAAAGTTGTGAGGAATCATTCCTTACACTCAAGTCATCTCTTATATCTCCACCTATCATGCATCCTCCAAATTGGAAACTTCCTTTAGAGCTCATGTGTGATGCAAGTGATTTGGTTGTAGGAGCAGTCTTAGGACAACGATGTGAGAAAACTCCACATGTCATTGCTTATGCAAGAAAATATTTAAATGAGGCACAAATAAACTACACCACCACTGAGAAAGAGTTTCTTGATGTTTTCTTTGCCTTAGAGAAATTCTGTTCTTATCTCTTAGGATCACCCATCATTATCTTCACTGGCCATTCAGACCTAAAATACCTTTTCCAAAAACAAGATGCCAAGGATAGATTGATTAGGTGGGTCCTTCTTCATCAAAAGTTCGATTTAACCATTACGTATAAAAAAGGTGTTTAAAATATTGTAGCTGATCACCTCTCTAGGATGGAATTCAAATAAAACTCACACCACCTCTCTGTGTCTGATTCATTTCCCGATGAGCACCTCTATTCAGTGAATGATTGTCCTTGGTATGCTGACATAGGAAACCATTTGGTGATAGGTGACATTCGAAAATTCCTGGGGACCCATGATAAGAGGAAATTCCTTTTTGATGTCAAAACCTATGTGTTTGATGATCCTTACCTCTTCATGTTCTGTCCGGATCAAATCATCAGGAGATGTTTTCCCGAGTCTGAGCAAGAGTCCATTCTAAAATTATGTCATGGAGAGGCATGTGGAGGCCACTTTTCAACAAATAAAACCACTACAAAGGTCCACCAAAGTGGTTTCTACTGGTCTAACATCACTAAAGATTCCTTCCAATTCTGCAAAAGTTGTCCTCAGTGTCAGCAATTAGGATCCATTACCAAAAGGAATAAAATTCCCCTCACTCCCATTCTGGTCATTGAAATATTTGATTATTGGGGAATTGATTTCATGGGACCCTTTCCAAACTCTAAGGGATACCTCTACATCCTCTTATCTATTGATTATGTATCAAAATGGGTTGAATCCATTCCCACCAAGTCGAATGACCACCATGTTGTGATCCGATTTCTGAAAGATCATATATTTTCTCGATTTGTAATTCCTAGGGCTATAATCAGTGATTGTGGAACCCATTTCTGCAACCGCCCATTCTCATCACCCATGGCTAAGTATGGTATTACTCATAATTTTTCCACTGCATACCATACTCAAACCAACTATCAAGATGAGTTGGAAAATAGAGAAATTAAGAAAATTCTTGAAAAAACTGTCAATCCCTCTAGGAAAGATTGGTCCGAGAAACTCTTAGATTCCCTTTGGGAATATCGAACTGCTTTCAAAACTATCATAGGCATGTCACCGTATAGATTGGTTTGTGGAAAATCATGTCATTTACCTGATGAAATTGAGCATAGTTCCTTTTTTGGAAATTAAAAAATGAACTTTGACATTTCATTGGCTGAAACAAAAAGGAAATTAGATCTTAAAGAACATTAGGAACTTAGGATAGAGGCTTATGAAAATTCAATGATCAATAAATCTAAATTTCAAGCCTACCAATCTAAGAATCTCAAAGTCAATCTCTTTGAGCTGGAAAAAATTGTGCTCTTGTATTGTTCAAAACTTCATCTACACCTAGGAAAGATAAGGTCCAGATGGTCTGGTCCATACCTAGTGCATCATGTGTACCCTCATGGGGAAATAGAGATTCTGGATCCCACAAGTGGTCATGTATTCAAAGTCAATGGTCATAGGTTAAAACCATTCATTGAATCATTCAATAAACAAGAATCCAATGAGGAGTTAACTGAGCCAACATATGAACCAGAGAAAAATTGATAGATTTAGGGTACATGTCGGGCTAACGACATTAAACAAAAGCGATGCACGAGAGGCAACCCGTGGTTTTCATGTTTCCAATCACTATGAATAATATTATGTTTCCTTCAGGTTAATTTTGTTATTTTTTATATAGAATATTGAATTTTTCTTCTTTTACGGGTAAGAATTGGTATAAAAAGGGAGAACTGTATTCATCCGTGTCACGTGGTGTGATCCATGAGTAATACCATACCTAGAAAATATAAAGAAGATAATGTATCATAAGTTTATTTTATTTTATTTATGTTTATGTAGGTTAAAAAAATAGACTGTTGACTTGTTCTTCTTTTATAAGTTTGGATGGGTATGAAAGGGGAGCACTGTATTAATCGGTGTCACACGGTGTGATCCCTGAGTAATACCTTACCCAGAAATTTAATAGAAGACAATGTATCATTAGTTTGATTTCAAAAAAACATGAAAATGATGGTACATGGAATTAAATAAATCATTGTGTTGTTTGTTTTGTCTTCATTTTCCTTCTTATTATGGTTCAAGAACTATTTTGGGTGATACATGTTCAATCAAGGAGGTTCCTACATCCCCCAAGAGATCAAATGAGTAATTTGGAGCATCATGAACTTCAACTTTAAAAACCAGTTGAATTTGTTCCATGTTTATCATTCTCAATTTCATCTTTGAACTCCTCTCCTACCCCCTTCTAACTTTTCTTTTCTTTATACACTGGGGACAATGTCATTCTAATTTGGGGGTAGATAAAAAATGATTTTTTTTATTTTTTGAATAAAAACATCCATGAAAAGAAAAATTCCATTAACCATAAACCTGATAACACACATTGCAAACTCTAAATTTGGATATCGAATAAATTTTTCATGCCTTGATTCTGATTTTAATGCAATTTTATGTTCATGAGAATAATTTTTGGAAAGTGTGGTTGTCCGATGTGATTTTTCAATGTTTCCATTTTCATCCTCTTAATAAAAATGGCACAATGCATGTCTACTGGATCGCAGTTGTAAATTTGAGTTCCTGGGTCCCTTTCATTATTGCATAGGGTTCTGAGGTCACTTTTAATTTAATTTGAGTATCCATAAAAAAAACAAAAATTGACCACAAAGAGCAATTTTTTTTCCAAATGTGTGGCGTCCAGCACTTGGGGATCATGACTCCATAGTTGTCTTTCCCAGATTTAGGCTTTATATCTCTATTGTAGAGAATGAAATTGAAAATATGTGTGGCGTCCGGCACTTGGGGATCGTGACTCCATAGTTTTCTTTCCCAGATTTAGTCTTTTCATATCTATTTTGGATAAAAAAAATCAAAAAAATAGGATACTCATATTAAGGTTTAATGTGATTCCCACCTATCGCTGCCAATTTTCCCCTTGAACAATAAAATGGGCCCCATATCTTTTGTGATGGACAACAATTTATCATGCTTAATTGAAATTGGATGAAATGTGGTGATGAATTTGAACAAAGGAATGGGATTGGTCTTGGGATATTCTTATTGACCTAGCTTGTTTTAAATTATTTGGATGGGTTCCATAATTTTTTTGGTATGAGGTCTTTGGGTGAGCAGTGTGTATTTAAATGTTTTTGGAAAAGGGGATTTGAATTTCATATTTGTAATATATTTTTCTCGGGACTAGAAAAACTCAGTTTGGGGGGTGTGATTAGTCACTGAAAGTGCCTAATATTCATTGTTATGATCTTTATATTAATGTGTTTAAAAGTTCATAAACATCAATTTTATTCCAATTCAGAAATTGAACTTCATTTCCCATCATTGTGCAATTCATGCTTAATGTGTCAATTTGGGCCCACACAATAATTTTCTTGTGTAAATTACAATATTCATTATTTTAATTTGATATATTGGAATATGATTCATCACTTTATTTGGAACATTTTTTCTTTTAGGTCTTATTGATGAATCACAAGTTAAGATGGAGATTTGTTCATCTGAAGGCAGAAACATGCAGGAAAAAGCATAATGGGCCCAAGGCCCATCAAACAAATGTGGGGCCCACAAACCAAGCCCAATAAAGCTCAAATTTATACAGTACAAAGATAAAAATATGAGGATCATTTTATTAAATTGTTTCCAGATCTAATTCTAATTTTTTAATGATGATAAAGGGATCTTAAGTTAAGATTTAAATGGTGGAGCTGACATTAATGCACAGACATCCGTCCCACCATTTCGACCATAACGTCCAAACGGCTGAGCCAAATTGCATGAAATATTTACAGCTCATAGAGGACAGATTTAAGAAGTTATTTTTCTTCTACAACCCCTCTGGATTCGGCCTTCTTCAATTACAAATTCACACGTCAATATGGTGGGCGAATCTGAACAGTTTTCCCGGTCAAATTCGAAACATCAATTTCGTTTTGATTATTCACCCTCCTTATGACTCTATTAATTGTTGGGGGGTGAATTAATTGTTAGGGGATGGAAATAAGGCTCCTAATATGCCTATGGTGAAGGGAATAGGGGTGGATATTTTTCTTATCATCTTTTGTTGCTTGTTTCACTGTAAGGTTATGCTTCCAAATTTCCATTGTAATGTTTTCCGTTTTCATGTAAGTTTCTTTTTTTTGTATATTTATGTTCTTAATAATCATCTTTCTCTTATATGTTTTTCATTTGATTTATTAATAATTTATTATCACAAATCATAGTGATATCTCTGTGTTGTTGTGAATTAGTTCACACATAGGTGTGAATTTCATTCACACACACGGAGGAGTGCTCGCTATTTCCGTGGTTTTAATTTCTTCAATCCAATTCTTGTTAGTCATCTTCCACCCACCATTGAGAGTATACCATCAATGTAGGGATAACCCTTTAATTTTTTGACCATATGAGGATTCAAAGGATGGATTGAATGTTATTTTATTAACGAATTGTAGTTAATTGGATAATTAATTTAATACATCCATTCTTTAGTTATTTCTACTCTTCATCTTTACTGTGTTTGAGCAAACTAAATTCAATACTAAATGACCATATACCTCGGAGAGATCATGAATTTGGTTTTATAAGTGTAAAGGGGATTAGTAAATGTTTTTAGTAAGCACCAAACCAGAAAATGATGAAGGTAGTGTTATTTTTGTAGAATGGATTCATCAGGAATTATTAAAACTGAAATTGTCTAAAGAAGTAAAATTCCTTCAATCCACCCCGAGCATTATTCTAGATCAACCCATTTTAATTGAATTAAAATCACGTAGGTTTCTTAGTGTTATTTAAACCATCCAAAATCAAACCCAAAGTTGGCTACTTCAAATACCATCCTTTACCAAATCATAGCATCTCAAGGTTACTTCTTTGGTCCCTATGGATTCGACTCCTACATATACTACATCGACCACTTTTACTAGTAGGGTAAATTTGGGAGCAACCAGAGGCCCACACCGATTAAACTTATGTAATTCCTAGGGTAAACCCACAATCCTAAACACAATGGTTACCTCATATTTCTGATCTAAGAAACCATTTAATAGTTTTTCCAGTTTTTAGGATCATAGTATACATGCCCTAATTAAAGATTGAAAAAACTTCGACAGATCATTCTGAGCACTCCGGGCCTTGGAATCATGAACTATAAAATTTCTTGTTCATGAAATTATTTCATATAATTAAAAAATTATATGTAAATTCTTGGACATTAGATAATGTTTTCTGTTTTAATTTTTTTTCTTAAAATGGAATGAATATTTTAACCATGAAAACTTTCCAATGACAAATATAATTTTTTCAATGATTACAAGAATTAATGTTACTGATTCCTTATTGGGAATACACTCCAACCACACAATTCATTTTAATTCACTTAATTTTTTATGTATTGATATTATGTTGTTCAAAAATCCCATTTATCTTATATAAGATATACCGTGAAATTTTTTTTATGAAATAAAATATTTATCATGAGTTAATATATGATAAAATGTATATAGAACCTCTCTATTTTCATGATGTTTTGAAATTATGAAATATTTATGATACCCATTTCATATCATGGGTTATAATATGAAAAATTTTATTGATCTTGGGGAATACATATGTCTGATTTCATTATGTGGTGGGTGGGAAAAATATGCCTCTCCAACTAAATGGGTAACGATTTATATTTCATGAGATAGATCAGACTTGATTGATGTGAACATATATAAATAATACATGGCTTAAATGAGAGAGGAACCTAGTTTATTATTACTGGGTTATTATGGTATGTGAAACCAGTTCCATAATACCTAGCTAGATTGAAGAGTGATCCCAGTTTAGAAAAGTAAATTTTTTCTTAGATGGTATACATAGTGAGCCTTGAAAAATATAATAATATATTTATTTGATTTCTCGTATTCTACAAATTTGTTGTCTTATTTTCTCATTGCTCATGTTCATTGATTCCATTATAATTCATGTCTTTTGAACTGAAAATCATTATTCCATGACTCATGATCATGATATATTCTATGGATTGTATTTCATTAAAATACATTATTCAAGTCATAATAACATTTTGTTCATGTTATACTTATGTATAACCATTATTTAACCTTACTGAGAATCTGATCTCACACGTTCTTTTGATTCCATTCCCTAGTATATGAAGAAAAATATTTTTGTATAATTACTAAAAGGGGATGATCATTTCTGGTAACATTGAAAATATTTTACTATATTGAATGATTTTTCCTTGTTTCTCAGAGAACAAAACATTTATGATCCTCGGGAGAGTGTTTGTGTAATGTATAGAATATTAATATAAAAATATGTAATACCCATTTACTAAATTCCTTGTAATGATAGTTGGCATCAAAGGAATATGTTATTTAATAATTCTAATCTATGAGGAGAAAATGTTACTGGGGTCGCTAGGGAAATTTCTATGGATGTTTACATGGATAAATATACGGATATATCTAAGGATGATTCAATGAATAAGAAAATGTTTGAGAACATTATTTAATGGTATAGTGAGTTTTTTCCATGAAATTACATCCCATTATAGATAATACATGTTGATGTGGATATTCTACATATATTTCTAGTGGTGATAACATAGGATACAATGTGTTCTGATAGAATAAATTGGGAATTAGTGTATGATAATCGGCATTTTTGAACAATTCGTTTGATACCCTCGGGTATTTGAATTAGAAATTCATAAACTCATTATGAACCATCATGAAGGATTTTAATAGATTATGTCTACAAATGAAATAGGATAAAAATAAGGAGTCATAGAATAAAGAAGAAGGTGTCATTATTTATACAGTATATAAGTAATTTTCATGAATATTTGGTCTCCCATTATGTTCAATGATGGTCACACTATTCTATTAAATTTTAGTCAATGTTGGGAAGTATATGTAACTGGTTAAATATTAAATGTGGCTGAATATTTACTGATGTTGAACAAAATTGTATGATTGATGGGGAAAATGATTTCTTTATTATTCCTAATCAGTTTACATGAAAAATGATTTACATTGTATACCTTACCCATATGATAGAATAATAAATGAGTACAATGAAAATTTTCATATAGAATTTGGGAAGTAGACCCCATGGATGAATGATGATTCAGTTTCGTAATTGCCATGATTGTGGGATAAAACAACCAAATTGGCGTTTTAGTGGAACAAAAAGATGTTTTGTATGTGGAAGATAAGACACAAATATATTTACTCAAAAGGGAAAAATGAATATTTATATCAATGTGAAAAATTGGAATATTGGCCTCAATAACATATTTGTGGTGATTGAATGTTAAATGTGTTGAAATTTTTGGTCTTATTAATGTTCATGTCATAAGTTGGAATATAATGAAGATAATTTTTAAGGGGGTATGAGTATTGGTTATACAAATGATTACGAAGATAGTATGAATGAATTATGAATGAAAAGTGGTATTAAGTGACAATATTATGAATCATTGTTAATGCCTTAATGATGAGGTGGAATGATAAAAGTACTAATTTATTTGAATTCAAGGATTATTTTATTTGAATTATGTAATATATATGTATAGTGCGGAGAATTTATTCATTTAGGATTTTCAAGAATATGTTAATTGGTATTGGTGGATCAAATAATATTATTTATTTAAATGTATAATATTAATGTAAAATATATTAAGGGAATAAAACCCTAAATATGTTCTTAATGTGGAGGAAATGGTGTATTGTTAGGATAATGTGATGTTGGATGAGAAACAAGTAAATTGTAAAGTATTTATTACAATAGAATATATTAATTGTCTATAGAAAATGTGTTTTATATGATAATTGTTCATGTTTACATCAACTTTTATTTATACCATACTATGGAAAATTTGTGTTCTATGAATAGAATAATCACGTATTTACGTTTTAAATTACTATTCATGGTAATTCAAGTTACTTCCATGTTTCCGGAGAATAAATGATGAACATAATCACTTATTTTTTATGTGATAATTAAGAAATAAATAAAGATATATTGGGGATTAATTTGATGTTTATTTAGAAAAATTTAGTGACCTTATTTCTATTTTTGTTGAATATTATCTTTTAGATGTGTCAAAATATTAACAATTTAAGGACCGACTAATGATAGAAATCTATTTGGGTTTTAGGTAGTAATTTATTACTGCACCAAATTAATATTTACCAATATTGTTTTACCTATGAAAAACATTTTATTGTTATTATAAATAATCTGAGAAAGAATTAATTATCATTTTACATATGAATCTTACTATACATTAGAAATTCATGCATCATAACGTAACCATAATTTAATTGAGAAAGTGATGTAGTGTAAATCGATCAAGGAATAACAAAACAGTGACATTGTTCATATGAAATGGAATGAAATAAATTATTTATTTTTTCTTGGGAATATACATAATGATTTGGAAAAGAATCTTGAAATAAAATGTGGTCATGTTATCATGGTTTTTGATGATATCAATATCCTTTTAATTCCTATATGGTTAATTTCATATGGACACTAATCTTATCTGGATCACCAACTTACTTATGATAGGTGATCTTTATCAATCTATATAATTATTTAATATTTTATTCTATATATAAATATTCACTTCCCACCAATGTTCTACTATGTAAAATCACACCAATGAGTAGAATTGGACATATTTTATGATTCCAAAATTCCCTTAATATTTTTTTTACATTTTTACGATGCCGCTTTCGATGAATAAATTTTCATATGTTAAGCATTTTATAACTTAGAAGATTATTTGTAATGAAATTTATTTTAGGGGGGGGGGAGAATGCCACATCTGTAGATTTAGTGAAATATTTATTCCATATATATTTATTATTTTTGATATTTTATATTTCATGGTTCAATTATTTTATTTTTTTTACAAAGAATATTTACTTTGGCTTTTGGTACACACAAATATGAGATTAGATTGCGGTACATTAAGCAACAAATATCAACTCACGATAACTTACTATTTAAATATTCTTATTTAAAATGATAATTATCAACTACCCATTAGAATAATGGGTATGAATATGATTTTATAATTTTTTTAAATCTTATTGAAATTTTTTATATGATTCCTTTGTGCCAAATAAATTTAAATTGAAATTTACTATCTTTTTAAAAATAAAGAAAATTTAATTTCAAAAAAAATTATATACACAACTCTCATTTATATCAATAAATTAACCAAATAACTATTAATAATGATTTTGATGAAATGAAAAAATCATATATTTAGTGAAATATTTTTCATTAATCATATATGCTTTCTAAATAAAATATAAGAATAAATCCATTTTTATAATTTAAAATATTATTTTTCTAAAATATTGTTTTTCAGTAACTTTGGCCAACTTATTTTAAAAATAAGATTACTCAATTTTATAAAATTAAATTTATAAAGTAAAATTAAAATTTTAAATTATACTATCAATAGAAGATTTAGGTGATTTTATGGGTTTTTCTAAAAAGATACATTTTTTAAAAAGTTGGGAAAATACTAAATTTTAATTGAAAACTCTTATTTAGATTATATTATTAATCACTATAAGTTATATTATTAATAATTTATAATGTAAAACTAGTTCAATAATATAAATATTTATCCAATTTATTTCATTATAATTTATTTCATATTTATTTTAGTTATAAAAATCATTTTAATATTTTGAACATTTTCACATTAAAACAAAGCTTCCTTATCATATATGCTGGATTAAATTTAAATTAATTTTTTCCACTTATGTGAACTAAAATTGGTATGTTAGATCATGGATTTGAAATCATAATAATTTTTTATTATTCAAGTGGAAAACATGATTTTTAAAAATAATTAATATCACGTTTAATATGAAAAATGATTTACTTGGGGTTAAACTGAAATGATATGAGTGAAAATGACCTAAATTATTCTATATTTTTCAGATGATTTTATTTAAGAAAATTAAAAAACATTATATAGTTTACGAAAATTACATTAATCTTTCCAATGAATATATCACATATAAGAATTTAAGTATTGAAAATTTCAGAAAGCATATATTTCATCCTTTGAATATATATAATATTTTGGGAAGAAAAACAAAATTTGTTTGGATATACATATATTTTTTGAAATATAATAAAATACTAATATATATTCATATTGAATGTCGTTACAAAAAATAGTTAGTATAAGATTAATTAAATTAAATAAAAAAAATTTAAAGTGAAATAAATTTAATGATTCATTGCCTTGTATTATATTTCTAGATGAATATATAATTTCAAACAATTTCCTTTAAAGAAAATTCCAATTAAATAATTTTATAAATATATTTAAATTGAAATTTAATTAATAATGACCAAATTGACCAAAAAGTTATTTTATAATAAATATTATTTTATTAACTGAATTAAAATTAAAGAAACTATTATATAAAAAAATTCTTGAATATTTTTTTTAATATTATCCATTTTAATAAATATTTATCTTATAATGTCTATATTTATCACTAAAATGTATCAAATCTATCAATATAGCTATGGTTAACGATGTGCCTTTTCTTGTTACATTTGCTTGTGTAAAAGATAATTTCCATCACTAATGGGATTTATGTTTTATAAATTTTATATAACATTTATAAATAGTGAGTCTATATTATCTAGTATATATCACTAGTATTTATCCAAAATTGATAAATTCTTATGTTTAAAAATCTAGTTACTGTAATGAAAAACCAAAATATTAAAAATATTCATATATTGATGTTAACGAATTAAAATTTTAAAATGTTTGTTTCACAATGTGGAAGAGGTGAGTCTAAAAAAAAATTTCCCTCGACATATTTAATTATATGATTTTTATCAACATGAGGTACCATTTATCTCAAAATATTGAATATTTTTTCAGTATTCACAAAAATATCCCTCCTTTGCAACTTCAAAAGGGCACTAACTCATTCGACTTTTTCATACCACTAATTCCACTTTCATCAACCATGATCTAATACAATAACTTATAAATTTTTATTATATCATACTTAGATGAATTATTTTGAATAAAAATCAATCCAAGTGAGGATTTAGTGCAATCCTGAGGATGATATCCAAAGAAGATGCAACATCTCTCAACAAATGACTTCATTAAATTTCTTCATATGCACACTTTAATTATTATTATACTCTGAATATATAATTAAAAAAGTATCAAAATAAAAATATATTTGGTAATGTTTATATCATTACCAAAAAAATAAAGTTATTCCAACAAATGGGTTATTATATTATGTTTGTGTGTTCGACAGACAACAGACTCAACAACCGATGTAGTTCATTTTTATTCTTCATACATTCAAGCTTGGTAATAATGATTTATTTATATTATATATATGATATATATGAGATATATGTTTTTAGTATGATAATTGAATTTTTACATCACACACAACATCGTTCTTTCATTTTTTTGTAATACGACCATGTTGTTCTTTGGTATAGAGAACTATTACCTCACGAAGAGATATGAATTGTTCACACTATACAAGGTATGTATTAAGAAGGATTTCAATAAAATTGGTGGAATTTATATTAATCAACTATTATTTGATAATTAAATTACATATCATGATAATTTATTTTTTAAACCCAATATTAAAAATAAAAAAACAACATTCATTGGTATGAACGACCTACCATCTCTATGAATAATATAGTTCATTTCATATAAATAAATTCTATGGATTAATCTAAATTCCCACACAATTATTATATATTATAATTTTATCTTATTTATCATAATGGTGATGATTTAACTATGATCAATGTAATATGACAAAAAATATAAGAAATAAAAACATATATGAAGAAAATAGATGTTATTACCCGAAAGGGAACAGTAATGAGGAATTGTTAATAAAATATTAATAAAATGTATTAATAAAATATTATATTGTATCATATATAACAATAATATTATATAATATATTTATATTACTTATTTATTTATTATAATGTTTTTTTTACTTAGTGTGATGGAAGTCAAGACTTAAGTTAAAGGAATTCTGCCTCACTATTATTTTCTATGAGACACAAGCCTTATTCACCAAGTGTTTCTTTGATTATGTGAATTGAATTAACATGAATGATTGTAATAATGATTATAATTACAAATATTCGGTTAAATATCCACATTAGGATCAATTTTCAGGGGTTTTATTGTTCAAAATTTAACAAATTTGTATGGTAGTTGGGTCTCGTATTTCTTTAAATGAGATGAATGATATTTTATGCAACTATATTCCTATGTGAGTAGTATATAAAACCCCTCATATATTTTGTATCATAATTCATTCATCATAATTTTATTTTATATTTAATTTTTTATTCCTTTAAGTAGAAGATGAATAAACATTATCCATGTGGTTATGATTTCAGGTTACAATCTCATCAATTATCGAGATTGTTTACGATTATGTTTCCCATGATAATATATTAGAGTCCACCTCCAAATAATAACCATGAATTTTTATATCCTATAGTTATTCAATATATATTAATTTAATAGTTCTATTTTCACACTTTTTTCTACCTATAACTACTAAAAGAATATTTGTAAGAAAAAATAATTTAATTTATATATTCAGTAATAATTCAGTTTTTATCCAAATCTATGTTTTAAAAAGTTTTTTGACACGAAATTTTAAAATAATATTAAACTAAATGTATTTTTAAAGTGTTTTATGTTTTATAATTATTTTAAAAATGTTTCCAATAGTTCTTTATATGTTTTGAAAGTTATATTAAATGAAAAATTATTTCAAATACATTTAAATTTTTAAAAGATGTTTCCAAAGCATAAATCTTATTTTCCTGATGAAAATTTTTAAATGATAAAAATAATTTCCTATAAAATATTACATTTTTGTTTTTCTTATGAATTTTAGGGGATATAATACAAGGATACCATTCAATTTCATTCTCATTGTTATTTTATTTTTAACAAGATGTTTATAAAATTTGTTTCCATTACATGAGTTATGACATTCAAAAAATCATATGAAAAAAATATTTTAAATTTTAATTCATTGATGAAGTTAGTATGAATATATTATCTATTAAATTATTTATAATTTGAATAAATTTTTATGACACCGATTTCATTTCATGGGCTATTATATGATTGGTATTTATGATATATTGGAACATAAATGTATGATTTTATATTCTAAATAGTGGGACTTATTTCTACCTCCAATGTATAGGGTATTTATTTATATCTCATGAGATATATATTACTAGAATGGGATTTTAACCTATTCCACAAATTCATGTCTCAAATAATATGTAGTAATGGGTTAGTAAGGCATGACTGTAATGGGATGTGAACCGGGTTCCGTATTACAAATCTAGAATGAGAGTGACTCTAGTTATGTATATGATTTTCCACTATTGTGGTATTAATAGTGATCCTTGAATAATATGGAAAATATTAATAATGCTTACATGTATTCCAATAAATCCATGCCTTATTCTCTCATAGACCTTGTTCTATGATTCACTTAGGGTTCATTTCTGATAATATAAAAATACTTATTCCAAGACTCAATATTATGATCTTTCAAATTGTGGGTATATGTTTAAAATTTATTATCATTCTCTCACACACCTATGGGAGACATTTATGATCATTAACCATATTAAAAGATTATATTCCATGTTTCCAAGGGAACTAAACTATACTTTTCCCAATGAGTGCGTTTGTGAAATGTGTTGAATATTCATATAATAAGATGTATTATCCATGTATGAAACCCAAAGTCACTGCAGATAATATCAAATTAATGGTTTAGTTAATAATAATAAATAAAAACAATAAAAAATGGGTGATATAATGTGTATATTTATAAAGATATGTCTAGGGATGTATCTATGGATAATTGTAAGGATACTTGAATGTATAAGAAAATGTCTATGAATTTTGGTTACTGATAGACTGGGTGTTTTGAAAACAATTGCATCTATATCATTATACTATATATTGATTTGGCTCTAGAAAATATGTACCTAGGTGTAATAACACTAAAACAATATCGAGCTAGACTAGATCTGGAACTATTGCATGCAAACATAACATGTTATACACATATTTTGGAAATCTCATGGGATATTATATGAAAATTAAGAAACTATTTATGAAACATTATGATGTATTTAAATTAATGATAAGTATGAATTACCAGGGATAAACCTTATTTATCCTAGATTTAATAATAAGATGACATGGTCTTGAAAACTTGTAAGTAGTTTTCACGATTATTTAGTTTCCTATTATGATTATTATTTCTCACACTATGAATTTAAATTTTATTCAATAGTGTGAACTAGAAATAAATAAGATAACATTTAATATGACAAAAAATTTAAAAATAAGAATCCACATGGAATGATGACTTGAGTAATGGAAATATGGATTATTCCACATCATTATTCATGGTATATGATAAAAAACATGCATAATATTCCTCTCTCAGACTCAGAAATGTAGATAAGGAAAGTATTTCCTGATTTGTTGTGTATTAGACACCATGGATGAATGATTATTAATGTTACTATATGTCTGGAATGCCGGAAGAGACACCCATGTTGATGTTAATGTGGAACATGATTTTTTTTTAAAATGGAAAATAATAAAGCATAGAAGGAAACTTAAATTAAAAATGAAGAGTTCAGTTAAACAAATGGATGGGAAGATAATCATTAATATGTTTTCATAAAAAATTGTGATTTTGAAAAGTGTTATTTTTTTCATTATGAAAATTTGTGTCTTAAGGGGAAAGAGAAATAAGAGAGTCCACATGGTTTCATGAGTAATAGCGGTATTGGTAATGATGTAGTGACAAAAAATGAATTATAATGTAAATAATATATCTTGGAATAATATGTTGAATACAAGTAAATAGATTAAGTTTATGGTGGAATGGTCAATGTACATATATATTCCAATTTAAGGATTATATTATTTGAGTCAAAAAATATATAATTATTGTTTGAATATTTTCCACCATAATGAAATTTGAGAATATGATAAATGGTAGGGATGGAGCAAAAGGAAATTTCATCAAAATGTATTATTTAATGGAAACAAAAATTATTATGCGAAGGTAACGCTAAAAATGTTTTTGATGTTGAGTAAAAGGTGTTTAGTTTGGATAAGGATATTTTGGATTATAATAAGATAAATTGGATAGTAATGATTTCCTATAAACTTATTAATGGTTTTTGGGAAATGTGGTTTATGTGACCATTAATGGAGTATTAATATAGTATTGGAAATGTAATATGTCCAATAATATGCCTTTTAAATACGAAATGAAGAATAATTTATTCTTTAAATAATGATTTATTCTAATTAATGAAACTAACACGTTTCAAAAAATACACAATAACAATATTCACATGTTTTGAATGTGATAATGAAGTGAAATGTTATATTAAATCTTGCATAAATGTGATTATAATTTTGGGAAATTTAGTGACATTATTCCTAATGTTTTGGTTGTTTATCTTTGGAAAGAAAGAATGGTTTACCATTTAGGTAATTATTTAAGATAAAAATTAGATTTTTTTTATATTAATATATTACTTAACCATAATTTTATTTATCCATATTGGATAACCTATTCAAACCACAATGTTTTGATGATAACTAATGATATACAGAATAAATTATCATCATATTTATGAATATTTTTCTCAATATTTGTTTGATGCATAAAAATTTCACTTTTACTTTTTGGTGTAAGATATTAAATGAAAATGGATCAAGATAGAACGAAATATATGGATTGTTATATGAAATTGAATGATATAATTTAAGTATATCTTCTTATGAAAATTCATCAACTTTAGGAAAAGGATTATGAAATTAGATGCTTTCATGTTATCATCACATAAAACGATATCAATGAAATTTTTATTTCTCTTTGGGATAGGGTTTACAGTCCACTAATCTTCTCTATAAGACACACATTCTTGTGATCAAGGATCTTTACAACTATATTCCATTATTTAATCTTTGCTTCCATGTCCAAATCATTAAATCAAAACTGTTTTCTCTCATGTGGAAACCATGTTATGAGTTAATTTGGATAACCATTATATTTACAAAAGTATATTTTTAAAATATTTTTTATCATAAATTTATATGATATTTGATTCTATGAAATAATTTTCATATTTTATTCCTTAGATGAATGAGATGAATTTCTCAGGCGAAATTAATTTTAAGGGGGTATAATATAACACCCATTGATTTTCATGAATATTTTTAAAATTAGTTTAGAAATTTTAATATATTAAATTACATGAAACAATATTATTATATTATGTTACTTAGAAACAATTCATTTTGTGTCATAATGAATTCTTATTTTTTAATATCTTACACGCACTTAAAATTTTAAACAAAATATTACATACTATTTAAAATTTCATAATTATTATGGTAATAATCAAATATCCATTGGCATGGTGGAAATTTATTGTATTAAAAAAAATTGAATTTAATTTTCATATTTTTATATATAAATATTTTTGACTAATTAATTTGAAATTAATATAAACAACATTTATAAATAATAAGAAAATTTTCCAAATCACTATTTTATGCATATATATGTATTTTAATTCAATAATTTACCCAAATAGATTTTTAATATTTATTTAACTAAATTTTTATGTAATATATTCAATAAAAATATTTACATTCATCTTATATGTTTTCTAGATAATCGATAAGAAAATAAAATTATGCTGAAAAACTATATTCTCATAAAAATTAATTCTGTATCCTTTTAATGGAAATGTTATTTTAAAATTAATTTTTACTACATATATAAAATGAATTTTATAAAGCAATCATATTTTTATATATCTAAATATCAAAATTATCTTATGTTGAGTTTTTTTTGGATTTTTCTGGAATGATTTTTTATTATTACCAAAGAATATTAAATATTCATTATAAAATGAATTTTCAATTTAATTATTCATAATTTTGATATATATTTTTCATTATAATATATATATATATATATATATATATGTTAAATTTTGTATCCAATTTTTCTATTTACTCCATATTAGTTAATATCATATTGTATTTTGATATAAAAAATATTTTTACAATTTTAAATATTTTAATATTAAATTTTTTCTTTCTCATTTTGTCTACATAATGAATTTTAAACTAATTATTGACAAATTATTTGAAATTAAATTGTGAAAATGGGCCCCTTATTTCTAATATTAATAATTATTAATTTATATTATGTTTAACTTATATTTTTCAAAAATGAATTGTTAATGTAGTAAAGAATAATTTTCGTAGTTTACATAAAAATAGAAATGTAGGGGGTAAACTACAATGACTTATTGATTTTATTTTTAATATAAATGTATCTAAAATATGAAAATTATTATTCAGATTATTTTGAATATGTCCCCTAAAATTTTTGTGTAATGAAAAAATGATTCATTTCTACCGTTTAATATCTATACTTTTTTTCACTGAAAAAATAACAGTATTTTTGAAATAAATATTATTTTAAAATATAAATTAGTACTTTTATCATAAAAATATACCTTTATAGTGTATTAATTAAATAAATACATTGAATAATTAATTAACACCAACACTATAATTATTTTCATAATAAATAATTAAAATAAATAATTCTAATAAAATAAAAGTGATGTAAATTGAAATAATTAATGAATTATAATGTTTCTATAGATTAATTTATCAAGTTACATAGGTGTGGTTTTAATATATAAAAATTCAATCAATTTCATGATATTTTTAAAATTCATTAAAATGAATAATGTAAAAATATAAATTAATGTCACAATTACAATAAATGATATTTTATTAAATGATTAAAAATTAATAACAAAAATTATGATGAAAAATGATTTATAAATTCTAATAAATATTTTCCATTTTACATTCATGTTCCAATCTATCATTTATAATGACCATATTAATCCTTAAATATTAAAATCATTTTTATCACAATTACGATTATAAGTGTGTCTTTAAAAGTTACTTGTACTTGTGTTGTAGATAATTTTAAAAAAATATAGGAATAATATTTTTTAAATTATATAAAATATTTAAAAATATTTAATAATATTTTATTGTAATTATTACTATAATTTAGTATGGTAGTATAAATTAGTAATGTTAGAAAAATAGTTAACATATTGAAAAACATAATAATAAAAATAATGATCCTTTTATGTTAAGGAATGAAACGTTTAATATATGAATTTTATTATGTATTTGAGATTTATCTCAGCCATAAAATTCATATATTTCATAATTTTCCAATTTTTTCCACTAGAGATATTATTGACCACACAATAGTGAATAATTATTATTATTTACAAGAATTCCACTCCTCATAAACAACAAAAGGCTGCTGCCTCTCCCAATTTATTCACACCACAAAATAAACATTTCTCAAAAAATCTATACCCAAATAACATCCCCAATTAATTATAATCATAATATATGACTTTTTTTTATATTTATCCAACCAATCATCTAATTTATGCAAACCTAATGAGGATACCTAAAGAAGAGGTAATATCCATCAATGAGTGTTTCCATTTAATTTCTTCCCCATGTACATTATTTTAATATTACACCATGATTAAATAAAAACCTAATTATCTTAAATATAAACAGATGTTTCTATTTTATGTGTATTGATTGAACTATAGATACCTATATCAAATGGGAAACAAATTCATTAATCTTATTTATGGTGGATTACGACCTCTTGAATCAATGACATTTGTTATTCTATTACCATATTTCAATTTTTTGATTAATAATGTATTTATACTATATATGTGATATTAATGATGTTATTTGACACGACCCGGCCTTTCCCGGGATCGAGCCGCAACTACCCCAAGCCCACCTCCATAGGCTAGGTGTTGGCAACTAGCGCCGAATGCACAATAACTCGGGGAGACCTTTGCCTAAGTACCTGTACACACACATACAACACAATCAATGAGAAAGTGCAGAGTAAAAGAAAATACAAGAAGGGTAAAGTTCAAATGCTATATATAAACCACTAAAAGTGCATCAACCTCTAATCAGTACAAAGAAAGTGCCGAAAGTAAACTGAAAAGAAAAGGGGCAAAACCCGCACCCAACCAGAAAAGTGCCACAACCCGGCAATAGTTAAACAAAAGAAACTAGCTGGAAGTGTCCCCACCTAGAACCTGACTATGACCACCGCACGCGGTCCATTCTCCTGAACTCCTATGATCCACTGAAGTTATAACCAACATTTCCATCTTCTACAAGGTCACACCAAGTGTGGGCAAATCCCAAACATGGGTGAGTATGAAAAATACCCATTAGGATACCCCGAAGGCTTGAGGGAACAACAAAGGAGGTGCCGAAGGGTGAGCATTTGATCGAACATGGAATGTATCGGAGTACAACTGAGAGTGGAGTAAGTGTAACAATATAGAGTCCATCTGAACCCATAAAGAGAAAGGAGATAGACTTTTTTAGACACAAGGTGCTGGAAATGGTGAGAAGATAAACTTCTCATTGAGTCTTCACTACATATAGCAGTAGAGTAGACTCATCCAACCTTGAGACGCTAGACATGGCAAGTACATGGAATACCCCACGCATCTTCACCTATCCTGGAGGGAGAGTAACAAAGACCAAGAAGTGGGTACTGGAACAAGGTATATACATAACCATAAGCTCAATCAAGAATCCCAAACAAGATCGTAAGAAGATATCCATCCCGTAGCTCAGCCCAATAAAGTGAGTCACCAACAGTCCTAGAAGTAAACACCATTGATACCCAGCATGTCACACGTCTGCCCCGAACTGAAAAAAAAGGGACTCAATTCACCCCACCATGATATTATCTTATTTGGGTGGCACTGACTCACCCTCACGGTTTTAGGTCGAGTCACAAGGATGCATCTCGGTGGGGAAAGCACCCCTCTTACAGGAGAGTTTTGTGGAATGTAAAACCACACCTTGTCACTTCCCCGTAGTCGAGAGGTCTCCTCAATGTTGATAGGCGACCCCCAGCCCAGCCCCGTTGGAGGGAAATCCGTGGAAGTCGACAGGTTCCCACTGGAGGGATACCCAAAGAGTGTCAATGAGTGTCACACTGCCTATTCCCATAAAAGGGTAATCCATTAGAGGGAGACTAGGAAAAATTAGTCGACGAGTCCCAATACCCAGTCCCCTAAAATGGTACTCCACTGGAGGGAGGCTTGGAAACATCATCAAGGACCTCTTCCCATCCCAGCTAAAGGTAAACCCACCATCAAGGACCACTTCCCAGCCTAGCTGGAGGTAAAATCAGCATCAGGGACCACTTCACAGCCCCACTAGAGGTCAACCCAGAACCACTATGTCCATCCTAGCTGAATGGTACTACTCGGTGAACACTGTTGTACGGGCCATCCGTACTGGATGGTAACCCACTGGCCATCCCTATTGGATGGTACGACTCTGGCCATCCCTGCTGGATGGTACCCCACTGTTCATCCCAGATGGATGGTACAACCTCCTGGCCAGCCCTGCTGGAAATAACCTCCTGGGTAGAGGATTGGTTCCCGCATAAAGTGTTTGTCACACCGATTCCACAAGAACTCTACCAGGGAACACAAAGAAATGGGAGAAACTCCTCAGGCCTCTCAAGGCGATCATGCTCCAATCCGATGAGTCACTGTCGAAACAGACTGAGACAACTCATCCTAGAAAGTGGGAAAACACCCACGATGTACGAGCACACGTAGACATAAACGATGCTACAGTCCGGTGAATGGGGAATGGTATTGAAACCCCTTACATCTGATGAAATATAGGAACCAAACCATCTCTATCGGCCAAACGTGAATAAAACCCGGGGAAAAATCAACCCAGTTGTTCAAAAAATGAGAACACGACCAGGGGAAAACTCAAACCTACTGGTCAAAAAACGAGAACAGGACCATGGGAAAAACTCAACCCCACATGTGAAACAAACGATAACCAAGGAACCCTCTACGTCGCGAGTGGTCAAATGTACGCAAAGAAGAACACGACATGCAAATGGGTCCCACACGACGTGTGGCCCCAAGTCAACCCCAACTAATCACTCAAACATTCTCAAGTATAACCAACCACATGTACCTCCAAACATTCTCGTATAATCCCAGAGTACCCATCGTTTCCAGCCCAGAGGCTAACTTGCACACGACACCCATCATCAACGTTAATGCGTAAACATAACAACTCAAACTTGCCACCTCAACGGCTGAGACATGGCCAACCACATCTCTTTAAACACCAACATCACTCTCCCAGGAGTGAACGTGATCACATGCCAAGGTTTCCCCGTAAACTCTGCGTGAAGAACCACCACAGTTACCCCTTTTATATTTCCACGTTTAATAAGATCGCGCGAGAGGCTCCGCACGCCTGAACAGATTAACCCGATGTAAATCCTCGTGAAAAAACACATGAGATAGACTACCTACTCGCCTTAACCGAATATCTGACGGTAAAGTCACCATCACCGCCTTAAGCCCGAAAGACGTCCCGTGATCCCAGGCCTCGGCCACCAAAATAGTCAAGCGCATCGCACCATTGGGATCCCCTTGGGAAAACACGTCAAAAGTACTGATCAATTTAGTGCAACAGATATTCGGTGAAAAAGATGAATTTCGACATACCGAACATGAGCGGTGCTGCGTGAGTCCTGCATCCCGGTCCCAAAGTGCAGCCAATGGATCACACCATTGTGATCCTCTCGAAAAAGTACACAAGATGGACTATTCACTTTTCCAAGACAGACACCCGGTGATCAATTTAGAAATCACCATTAACTCCTGAAACAGCCCTCACAGGGCCCACACTAGCTTGCGGAATTAGAGCGGGCATATTGCACCATTGCAATGCCATCGGAAAAAACCCAAAAACGAATGCTTGCACGCCCTGAATGGATGGCTGCCGAAAAGTTACAAAATGCTTCTCGTAGCTCAAAATACGGGCCATGGGGCCCACGTCTCAACTCCGGTTTCAACGCCCAGAACCACCCTGGAATGCTCCGCCTCAATTCCAGGGTTGTAACACCGCTGACGGTGCTCAAAATGGACTCTATATGTGTCCATTACGCCCAAAACGAGAACACCCAGAGAAAACGCTATTCCACTTAAAGGCTTGTCGTGTGACCGAACTCCGGTCCTGAGAATTAAAAATTCTTGAAACCATCTTAATGTGTTCCCTCGATCCATGGAACGCGTTGCCGTAGACAGCACGCAAAACGGACGCCCATAGCAGAAAATATTGGCGTCCGAAAACTGAGGGGGCAAAGCCCCTTGGGCTTGACCGGCCTGGGCCGGCCGGTCTGCTAGGTCTGGCAATGTAATGGCCCGTACCTCTCCGGCCCATTCCATTGTCCAAAATAAGGTCGTGAAGTGTTCTGTAGGGTAAAATGGACTTTTCCCACACATTCCAGAATTTTGTAAGTACATGTCGTGTAGTGTGAGTACACACCGTGTACCCCCTCGCCGGTCATACCCCATGTTGAAGGTTGTGTCCATGCTGTGTGGGATAAATGAGTACATGGTGTGTATCCCATACTACACGTCGTGTAGTTCCTCCCCGCATATGCATTACCCTCAAACCATGTGTTGACTAGTCAATGGTTGTGAGCCGTGTTGAAGCTGTGTCCTAGCCATGACAAATATATGGGTACACGACATGTACCCCATACTACATGTCGTGTAGTCCCTCCCCACGTACGTTTTACCCTCAAAACGTGTGTTGACTAGTCAATGGTCGCATGCCACATTGAAGGCAGTGTTGGAAGCTACGTGGTGACCGTGTGAAATGGCCTAGTACAGGCCCTGTACTAGAAAGTACATGCCGTGTACTTTTTTTTCTCTCTTATAAATGTAGGGGTCCTCTCCTCCCCTATCCTTTGAGCACAGCTCTCCCAAGAGACTTGAAGGCTCTTTTCTTCCATAACTTTTTCATCTGAGCTCCGATTTATCATCTGTCAGTGGCCACGAGATCATAACGACGAGGCGGAACATCTGAGCTTCGATCGGTTGTCTTCCCATCAGCCTTTCCTTCCCAGCTTCCACCCGAGGAGGTTTTTCCAGGATTTGACAGAATTTACGGACGCCGACGAATGCCTTCTAAACTTGATCTAGGGGAGCATTGTCATCAGATCCTGTGGAGGTAGGGATCTTACCTCCGTCTCTATAAATTGAGCATAATGCGGGGTGGGTGTCCTATTGTTTACATGAAACACGTTTGAACCTGTTTAATAAAGATAATTACTGGATTATATAACAGGGATGGGAAGTTTTTGAATTCAGTTACATTATTTATATCCTATGATATTATGTGGTGAATTTAATGAGCTTATCCCTACTGAAAATCAGGGTCATTGTGGGCCTTTTCATATAAAATTCAATGTTGCCCTCTCATTCGGGAATTTCTTTTGTATGAAAATTTTATTGAATGTGGAAATTGATTAATCACGTAAAGTTGGATGATTAAATACATGGAACCCTTGTGTGGTCACCCCGGTTGAACAAACTGAAATAATAAACATGTGGGTGATGTTTGGTGTTTATTAATGTGAAGGGGATGTTTTGTGGGCTGTTGTGGATGAGGTGACCAGCGGGGCTGCGGCTGGCTTGGTTGTGGGTAAGTGTGAATGCTATGTTGGTGATGGGCAGTGGGGCTACAATAAATGGTATCAAGGGATTATGATGTAAGGGTATTGGTGTGTTTGTGGTTATGGTGGCTGGCAGTGGGGCTGCAGTGATGTGTTTTAATGTGAACGAACTATGGGTTGTGAATAATAAATAAAAGTGGAAGAGTTAATGAATGGTGGGGAATGGTAATGGAACTAGAATAATAATCAATGGGGCTAGTTGGTTAATAAGAAGGGACTTGTTTTTGTTTCTTGGGTTTTCCTAACTTGATTTGTGGATGGCAGGAATATGTTTTACTAATGATTGATATGGTTGGTTGTTGATAAATGGCCAGTAGTTAAGGAACTAATAAAAAGATTTTTCTGGAACATGAAAACTTAAATGGGGTTGGGGTTGTTTGTTGTATGCATGCTTCAATATAGCAGTGTCGAGGCACGTGCTCAGTTTCTCTATTTAGAATCCATAGGATGGTCTTTGTGTTTGGTATACATATATATATCTAAATCTTTGTGTTTAGTCACACCTCATCCATGTTGAGAACGTAGTGTTTAACACTCCCATTTCATGGGAGAGGTTGTTTTTCCCTTAGTTACCAGCTCCTTTCTTCTCCTTCTTCCATAGGATGTGATGTCTTGAGTTGACCTTACACCTAAGAATCATCAGGTAGGTTTCTATTGGGGTGGTATTAGCCCGAGACTCTTCGGGAATGTTTACATTTTCCAGAGAATCTTTGGGATGAGGCCCAGGTGTGTGCGGGCAGGGTATGTGGTTGTGAGTCCTAGTGTGTGCGGGCGAGGTATGAGGTTGTGAGGCCCAGGTGTGTGCAGGAGGGATAAGTGGTTGTGAGCTCGAGGTGTGTGTGGGCGGGATATGTTGTTATGAGGCCTAGGTGTGTGCGGGCGGGTAGAGTGTGGTAGAGTCAGGACGTTCACTATTAGGAAGAGTATCTAACTTGTGGTAAATGTTGTAGGGTACTAAATACTATTGTTCTTATATACTATTACTACATATTTCTATGTGTTTTGGTGAGCGTGGCTGGTGAGGATGGGTGGATTGAATTCCTTTCTCGGTTTTGGTTTCTTCTGTTGTTTTCACGGGATATTAGGATATCTCACCACTTGTGCACGAGATCTTTAGGTTTCCCTATTGAGTATAATTGTATGCTCACTCTACATTTACTTTCAGGTTTGCACGAGGACTAGCATCGTCGTGCGAGACCCTAGAAGTCAGGACAGTTGGAGTTGTTGTAGTTGTTTTATTCTTGTTTCTTTTGGTATTATACTTTTGAGCTTTATTGTACTTATACCTGGATTCACAACTATTTAAACATGCATGTGGGATTGGTTTGGGTTTATTTACTTTTCTTTCCATTCATTTCTTTTTGTGTATGACTCATCCTATTTCCCGATCACAAATAAATAAAAAGGGTAATGCATTTCATATTGTGAAAAACTCATACCATTGGCGCTAGTCACCACCCCGGGTCCAACTAGAGGCGGGACTCAGGGTCATTATCTCCATTTCACCATTTCCAGATCAGGAGGGGCATCTTTGGTGGTAGGGGTTGTGATAGGGCTGGGCCGCGCTGGTCAGCCCAACTCACAACGCCTGGCCCGCGGCATGGCCGCGCAGGCCGGCGGTGGACCCGGTCCCCCGCTTGTCCCCCTTGCTGAGGCCGGTCAACCACATGACAACCCACGCGATGCGGTTCTTGTTCCTCTGTGGGGTCGCGCGATGTGACCCTGGTCCACCGCGGAGCGTCGTGGAGCGCCGCTCGTCATCGCCCCATCTTGCACTGCCGAGGAGCCCGCCTGCGCCGACCACCACTACTGAGGAGCCAGCCGCCCAAATCTCTCGCTGACCACCCTCTGCATGAAGAAACTGATGCATCAGGATGACGCCATCTCCTGGAGACGCCGTGTAACCGCCAGTACCTCTCCAGAATGCCAAAAAAGTCAACCCCCAAGAACCCACGACTTTTTCCGGACGATCTCAGACACCAGAGTGCTCAGATATCGAGTCTGAAACAAGCATCTGAAAGGTCATAATATGTACTATTCAAATAGTTACTCACTCGACAATTAGGAAGTAATTTGACATGTAAATTTGCATTTGAATTTAAGTACAGAAATGAATATACAAAACACAACGTCCTACATGTTGGGGCATTGCTCGACGCTTCACGTAGGGTCCACCACCACGCCGCTTCCTTTCTGGAGAGGAGGAGTAGAGGAGGAGGTTCCTACTTCATCATTGGGAGCTATTGGCGCTAGGGAAAACGAGGGATGGGAAAGGGGTGAGTTATGTTTTTAAATAGAAAAAACTTAACCACCCGCCCGTCGGCCCGAACCCGAACATCCGGCTGGGTCATGATTAACCCTCCCATGGGGTAAACGCCACATTCTGAGCAAAATGGGAGTCTCAAAATTTTAATCCGAGTCCCTATTCAAAAGTTATAAAATTTAACCACCAAGGCCACTAAATTACGAAGATGCCCCTGGGGCCATTTTCTACAAAAGTCCCGCTCCCGCGAAACATACACCCCAACTAGGGTAAACGGAACATTACGGACTCAACGGTTCTATTTGTTTTCTAATCCGAGCAACCATTTAATAGATACTTGAGTTTAACCATTAAAAAATAAATTAATTAATTATTTTATCTGTTTAACGTCCCAGTAACGGGCGAGGGGTCCCAACGTCCCACGCCGATGTGTTTAATGTGGTTCCAAGGGTAAAAACCCCATTACAGACCCCTCCATACCCTCATACTTCCGATATGGATTACCATTTAGGAGTTATCCCATTTATTTGTAATTCCTAGTGTGAACACACTAAATATTTAATTCCGGCCACACTAGGGCTCGGAATCGCACCCTGTCTGAAGGTGCTGTTCTGGAATAATATAAAGAATATTTTAATGTCCTTTATAGACAAGAACCAGGTCTTAAATCATTACGACCTTCAAGATTTTCGTCCTCGAAAAGAAAAACCAGGGAACAACTCATGGTACTAATCCAACACCTGGCTCTCTCGTACCCAGAAAAAATCTTGCACAATCCTGTTTCACCACACGCAGACCAAAGGATTTGATCTGTTCACCCGAGGAATGCCCTATCCGTTGACGTGCACAGGAGCACACGCACATCTTCTCATGTGAGTCACACGAGAGATGTCGTGCACCCACTCTAGACATTGTGGTTAGGGTAAGGCGGTAGGGAACCTCGCCATCCCTTTCACGGTCTCAAGCTGCCTGAAGGCTCTCAGGGGTTGCTCGCCTCCCTGACCGAACCCTAACATCACAAGCCACGACCGGAATCACCGCCCACACCTAGGACAAGCCCGGTGATTCCCTGCATCAGAATATCCATATGGTGAAACACCCAAGGATATCTGGTTATGCAAGATTTCAAAGTCTATGTAGCACATCCAATACCCTGTTACATGATCGGATGTGAAGGAGTAAACACCATCAACTAAAGGAAAATATTCTACGCCTTCTACCATTCCCTTACAAGGTTACACCGACACCCCGCATCACGCTGGTAACAACTCAATTAAGGAGCATGGAGAAATAAATATAATATAGAGTCTAACAATTCTACTACAAGAAGTATAAGAACTATAGATTGTACCCGTTATTACCTCATACTATGTAGGATCATAGACATCAAAAGCTCGCGGTTGTCTTCGGCCCCAACTGTCAGCTCCTGAAGCCTGACGTGGACCGCCTAGTGGTGATGGGAAGACCTCATAAGGTCTTCCTCCACTTACAGATCCTCCCTCTCCTCTGGTAGCACCACCTCTCTGGATACATCTCCGATCATGGTGTTGCCTTCATCTTGGTGGTGCACTTGCTGCCTTCCTGAAGCTCTATGCATGCCTGGTTGGGCAGTCCTGTGCCAGGTGACATCGCACATCAAAAGCATAACACTGACTCTCTTCGGGCTACACTGGTGACCCCAGAGCCAATGTGGTGTTTGACCACGCCCCTGAGTCCAGTTTTCAGAAATCCACCTGTGTAGAGATTCTGTATGTTGATGCCCGCAAGTTGTGGCAGTCGTCTTAGCTCTGTCGAGCCTGCTGCCACCACAGACTGTAGAATGCGACAGGGATCCTTATGTCACCAACGCCTGCCATAGAACCCCAGCATAATTGGAAATTCCCAAGGGTACTATTACAGCACGAATCTCTCGGCAGAGAACCTGCTCATACTTCCGTGCTCAGATATTGTCGTCTCGGACCAAGTCCGGGTAAAAGCGTGCATAGTCTTTGAAACTATCCGCGTACTCGGCCACCGTCATCCCTCCCAACTGAAACTACAGGATCTCTGGAATCCGAAAGGAGCATAAGAGGGAGGGGAAAATCTCCTCATGAAATAACAACTGAAAGTCTCCCCTAAAAAGAGACGACTCGTCAAGAAACTGAGTCACCAGACTACATCAACGCCAAACTACTCCGCCGAAAAGGTTGGCAGCCAAAGCCACCATAAGATCTGCTAACATACACACAAGTCTCAAAAGGCAAACCACTACCCCAAGCCAAACCTCTGCTTCCTGAGGGTTTGGTTCTCCACTGATCCTCAGTGGTCTCTGATGCTGGAACTCACGGAGCGCGCCCAACCTACACTCAATCTCGGTTTTCTCTACTGGAGCTATCTACTGCTCAACAGTTTGGTGTGCTACTACCAACCCAACTGGAGAAAGGGGCTCGCATGATGGGTCCTAGACTGTGGCCTCGTAGTTCACAATCAAAGCTGGTATCTTGGATGGCTATTTTCGCGGAGACATCCTGAATATTATCAAGGATTATCGCGGTCAGATGAGCATATAATTATATTATCGTAACAACAATGGGTAGCTGACTCAAGAGGGTAGTCAAAGACACAATCATATGTGATTCATAAAAAATCCCCTTCAACGATTGTCACAGCATGCCGAGCCAACAAGCGGGTTATCAAGGTCCTGGTGAATGGACTCCCTAGCCTGAGATCCCCTCATGAGACACGTTAACACTATTTCCCTAACTTCCAACCAATTCCTTTTATTTTAGGGATGTACGAATAGCGTCCCATGGAACGAACCACCTATGATACCACTTTTTCACATCCCGACCCTTCCCGGGATTGAGCCGAAACTACCCCAAGCTCACATCCATAGGCCAGGGGCTGGTGACCAGCACTGAAGGCACAACAACTCGGGGTGGCCTTTGCCTAAGTACCTGTACACACACACACAGCACACTAAATGCGAAAATGCATAGTAAAAGAATAGACAAGAAGAGTAAAGTGAAACTAATTTATATAATACACCAAAAGTGAAGAGACTGATAATCGTTACAAAGAAAGTGTTGAAAGTAAACAGAAAAGAAAAGGGGAAAAACACGCGCCAAACAGAAAAGTGCAACAACCCGGAAATAGGTAATCAAAAGAAAAAATCTAGAAGGGTCCCCCACCTCGAACTTGACTATGACCACCACATGCTGTCTAAGCTCATGAACTCTTAAGCTACACTGAAGTCACGACCAACATGTTTGTCTTCTACAAGGTCACACCAAGTCCGGGCAAAGCCCAAGTATGGTTGAGTATAAAATATACTCATAAGGATACCCTGATGTCTCGAGGGAGAAACATAGGAGGTATCGAAGGGTGAGCGGTAGATCTAATAGGGAATGTAGAGGAGTAAAACTGAGAGTGTAGTAAGAGTAACCGTAAAGAGTCCATCTCAACCCAAAAAGAGAAAGGATATTGAGTCGTCCAGACACAAGGAGCTGGAAACGGTGAGAAGATAAACTTCTTGTTGAGTCTTTTCTACCTATAGTAGGAGATTAGACTCATCCATCCTCCAGAATCTAGACATAGAATGTATGTGGCATACCCTGGGTTTCTTCGCCTCTCCTAGAGGGAGAGTAACAAAGCCCAAGAAGTGGGTACTGGAAAAAGGTATATACATAAACATATGCTCAATAAAGAAGCCCGAACAAGATCGAAAAGGGATCTCTGTCCCATAGCTCATCCCAAGAAGGTGAGTCACCAACAGTCCTAGAAGTAAACACCATCGATTCCCATCATCCCACACGTCTTCCCCCAACAGAAAGTCAAGGGACTCAATTAACCACACCATGATGCTATCCGCTTTGGGCGGCACTGACTCGTCGTCACAGTTTTAGGTCGTGTCACAAGGACACGTATCAGGGGGGAACACACCCCCTCGAACTTGATAGTTCTGGGGAATGTCAAACCACACCTCGTCACTACCCCGCAGTCAAGATGACTCCTCAAAGTCAATAGACGACCACTTAATAGCCCCGCTGGAGGGTAATACCTGGAAGTCGACGGGTTCCCACTAGAGGGAGACCCAGAAAGGGTCGACGAGTGCCACACTTCCCAGTCCCTTAAAAGGGTAATCCACTGGAGAGCGACCTGTAAAAATTTGTCGACGAGTCCCAATACCCAGTCTTGTAAAAAGGTACTCCACTAGAGGGAGGTTCAGAACCATCAACTGGGTCCACATCCCAGCCCAGCTGGAGGTAAACTCGGCATCGGGGACCACTTCCTAGCCCAGCTTGAGGTAAACCGACATCGGGGACCACTTCCCAGCCCTGCTGGAGGTCAACCTAGAACCACTCTGGCCATCCTGGCTGGATGGTAATGCTCGGTGAACACCACTGTACTGGACATCCCTACTAGATGGTAACCCACTGGCCATCCCTGCTTGATTGTACTGCTCTGGTCATCCAAGCTGGATGGTACCTCAGTGGCCATCCCTGTTGGATGGTAGAACCTCCTGGCCATCACTGCTCGAAACAACATCTTGGGTAGAGGATCGATGCCCACGTAAAGTGTTGGTCTCAACGATTCCACATGAACACTACCAGGGAACACGAAGGAACGTGAGAAACTCCTCGGGCCTCTTAGGGAGATCATGCTACAATCCGCTGGGTCACTATCGAAGCTGACTGAGATAACTCATCCCAGAAAGTGGGAGAAACCCATGTTGTACGATCACACGTAGTCATAAATGGTGTCAGATTCCTATGAAAAGGGCACGGTAATGAAACCCCTCATAGCTGATGAAACATAGGAACCAAACCATCTCTGTCGGCCAAACGAGAAAAAAACCATGGGAAAACTCAACCCTTCTGGTCAACAAACGATAATAGGTCTTGGGGGAAAACTCAACCCCGCTAGTCAACAAACGAGTATAGGACCAGGAAAAAAACTCAACCTCACTGGTCAAACAAACGAGAACAGAGGAACCCTCTACGTCGAGAGGGGTCAAAAGTACGCAAAGCAGAACACGACACGCACATGGGGTCCACATGACGTGTGGCCCCATGTCAGCCACAACCAAGTGCTCAAACGTTCTTAGGTACAACCAACAACATGTACCCCCATGAGTTCTTGTATACTCCAAGAGTATTCCACGTTTCCATCCAAAAGGCTAACATGCACACGGAACCCATCGTCAATGCGAAGGCGTAAATGTAACAACTCCACCTTGCTACCTCAACAGTTGAGGCACGACCAACCACATCTCTTTAAACACAAACATCACTCTCCCAGGAGTGAAAGCGATAACACGTCAAGGGTTCCCTACAAACACCGCAAGAAGAACCACAACTGTTACAATATTCATTTTTGCACATTTAAAAAGATTGTGCAAGAGGCTCAACATGGCAGAACATATTACACCATTGTAATCTTGATGGATAAACACGTGAAATGGATAACCTACTCACCTAAACCGGATATCTGATGGAAAAGTCACCAACACCGCCTTATGCCTGAACGAAATCCCATGATCCCGATCCTCGGCCCCGAAAATAGTCGGGCGCATCGCACCATTGTGATACCCTTAGGAAAAAATGTCAAAAGGACTGCTCACATGAGTGCAATAGATATCCAGAGAAAAAGATGCATTCCGACATACCGAACGTGATCAGTGTTGTGGGGGACCCACATCCCAGTCCCGAAGCGCTACCAACAGATCACACCATTTTGATCCTCTCAGTAAAGTACAGAAGATGGACTATTCACTTGTCCAAAACGGACACTCGTTGATAAAGCTATAAATCACCATCAACTCTAGAAACGGCTCTCGTGGGGCCCATAGTAGTATGCAGAATTAGGGCATGTGGATTTAGCCATTGCAATAACCTTGGAAAACACCCAAAAACAACATCATGCATGCCCTGAACGGACATCCGATGAAAAAGTTACAAAACGCTGCTCACAGCTCAACATACGGGCAATGAGCCCCACGTCTCAACTCCAGTTTCTACGCCCAAAACCACCTTGGAAAGCTCCGACTCAATACCAGGGTTGCAACGCCACTGAAGGTTCTCAAAAAGGTCTCTGGATGTGTCTGCGCCACCCAAAAAAAGAACCCCTGGTGAAAATGCCATTCCACTTAATGGCGTGTCGTTCCACCAAACTCTCGTCCCATGAATTAAAAATGCTTGAAACCATCTCAATGTGTTCCCCTTGATCGAAGGAACGTGTCACTGGAGACGGTACGCAAAACGGACGCCAGTAGAGGTAAATACAGGTGTCCAAAAACTGAGGGGGCAAAGCCCCTAGGGCTGGACCATCCGGGGCCGGCCGGTCCGCCCGGTCTGGGCCGGCCGGCCCACCCGGTCTAGGCCGGCCGGTCCTCCCGGTCTCGGCCTGGCCACGCTAGCCATCCCAGATCGCAAAGCATGGCCCACGGCATGGCCGTGCGGGCCAGAGTTGGACCCGGTCTTTCGCTTGCCCCACCGGCTGAGGCCGGTGGACCGCGTGAGGACCCGCGCGACGCGGGTCGTGTTCCCCCGCAGGGTCGCGCGACGTGACCCTGGTCCCCCACGACGCGACCCCAGTCCCCCGCGGAACGCCGGGAGCACCGCTCGCCGTCGACCCCGATAGCGCCGCCGATGACCACGCCTGCCCCGAACTCAACTGCAGACGATCCCGTCGCGCATCTCTCACACCGACTACGCCTCTTCCTGAAGACACCACCTCATGGGGATGCCACCGACGCCTGGAGACGCCGCACCTCCTCTTGGACCTCGCTGAACCTCCGAAAAAAAAACTACCCCCAAGAACCCGTAACTTTCGTCGGACGATTGCGGAAACCAAAAAGCTCAGATTTTGGGTCCGAAACATGCGTCAGAAATCTCAGAATATGTACTATGCAAATAGGGGCCTCGATCGACAATTCAGAAGTAATTCGGCATGTAAATTTTTGTTCGATATTAAGTACGGAAATGAAAATACCAAACACAACCTCCTACTAGTTGGTGCATTTCCCGACGCATCACGTAGGGTCCTCCGCTGTGCCGCTGGCTTTCTAAAGGGGAGGAGGAGAGGAGGAATTTCCTCATACCTCATTGGGAGCTGTTGGCACCAGGGAAAAGGGGTAGAGGAGAGGGGTGGGTTAAGTGTTTAAATAGAAAACACTTAAACACCCGCCTGTCGGCCCGAACTCAAACTTCCGGCAGGGTCGAGATTAAGCCTCCCCGGGGGTAAATGCCACGTTATAAGTGCAATTGTGTTATCGAAATTTTAATTTGATGCCCCATTCAAAAGTTATAAAATTTAACGACCGAGGCCGCTAAATTACGAAAACACCCCTGGGGAAATTTTCCATAAAAGGCCCGCGCATGTGAAACATACAACCCTGTTAGAGTAAACGCCACATTCTAGACTCAACAGTGCCCTCAGTTTTCCAATCTGAGCCACCGTTTAATATATACATGTGTTTAACCATTAAACGAATTAATTAATTATTTAATTTATCCGTTTAACATTCTGGTTACGGGCGAGGTGTCCCAACTTCCCGCGCCTACGTGTATTATGTTGTTCCTAGGGTAAAACCCCATTATGGACCCATCCGTACTCTCAGACATCTAATCTTGATTACCGTTTAGGATTTTTCCCATTTATTTGGCATTACCAGTGTGAATGGGCTGAAAATTTAATTTCGGCCACACCGGGGCTCAGAATCGCAGGCGTCTGAAGGCGCTGCTCGGGAATAATATCAAAAATATTCCAAAGTCGTTTATAGAAAAAAACAAGATTATTAGATTTTTATTGTTATTTAATTTTTATATATCGTATAAAGTCATTCATTCAATTTTTTGGAAATATAATAACGTCATGTGTGTGTATAGTGGAATACTGCCTCAGAAAATGATTTGATTTCATCACGCTATACATGGAATTTAATAAGGATGGGCTTAATAAAAAATTCAAAAAATATATATATTTATGATTTTATAATGAGAATATATAAATTTTAATTTTAGTTATTTGAACTAAATTTTTAAATTATAAATAATAGCATCCAGGCATACCTACGACCTATGATCTAAAAAACAGTGTTCTACAATTCATATCACTCAATTTTTTAGATTACTATCAATGAATATATAATGACTATATATGATTTTTATATAATGAATATATTTAATGATATTATTTTACCCAGATAATATTAATATTATGAAAAGATATCAAATGAAAACATATACAATAAACAAAGAGGTTATTACCCCAAACTTGACATTAACATGGAATATTTAATAGACGAGTAAATAAATAACATATGAAAATACTATATGGTATGAAATATAGGAAAATGGTTATTTAATTTATTTATAATATGAGTATGATTATAATTTATAATATGTTTTTTATTTAATATCAATTTTAATACCTATCCTTATTGGTGTTTATAGTTCAAAATTTGACAAATCTGTATGAAATATGTTTCTCAATTCACCTTTTTTGAGACATATGTTATGATATAAACCTATATTATACTATAAGATGTAAACATATCCAATTTAAATTATAATGTCATTAATTTATTAGTAACCCTAAAATTATATTTTCCATTTTATTTTATTCATTCATGGGACTTATGAATCTATTTTACTATGTTTTAATGATTTCTTATTATAATCTCTCTATATTATCCATATTGTTCATGGTTATGTTTCCAGTAATAAAATGTTATGATCCATATCTAAAAAAATTATACTAATAATTTTATTCAAGATATTTGATTTTATGATACCATTTACCATATCATTAGAACATAAAATTGTTATTAAAATGTTTTTATGAAAAAATATACTACTTTTTTATTCAGTCGGAAATCTGTTTTCTCCCAAAACCATGCTTAAGAAAAATAAAAAATTATTAAATGGTAATATATTATCATTTTTGAGGAAAATTATATTGAATGTTTTTTATGTTTTAAATATTTTTTAAAATTATGTTCAAACCATTCCTTATATGATTTAAAGGGAACTCTCAATGAAAATGCATTCAAAATATTATATGTTTTGAAAAAGAATTTTTCAATGTAGAATGTTTATTTTACTCATGAAATTATATAAATGATCAAAATAAATTCTCATATATTATTAATTAATTTTATTTATACTATGAATTATTTTGGATATAATACATGGATACTAGTTATATTATTTTTCTAAATGGATTATGTTTGGATAGGATGACGATTATGGAACCTTTTTTCATATAAGAGTTATACCATGATAAATTGATTATGAAACCCACTTATTTTCATGGTATACTATATTATAAATGATAAAGAAAAATACCTATTTTCCAAGGATTATTCTATGATGAAATTCTTGTGATACCCATTTCACGTCATGGGTTTTAATATGAAAAATATTTATGATCTTGAGGAAAAATTTGTGTGATTTTATTATTTAATGTGTGGGAATGAAATATAAATATAGGTAATTGTTTAAATATTTTAAAATCATGGTATATATAATAATATAATTAGAATTCACCATTGTTTAGTAATACATGGTTGAATTTGGAAGTGACCGTTGTTCAGTAATAGAATTTTTAAATGGAATGTTGACATGGTTCAGACTATTCAAGGCTAAAATGGGGAGTTATCCTAGTTCAGTGAAACAATTTTTCCTCTATGATGGTGTTATAAGTGATCCTTTAATAATATGGAAATGATTATCTAGTCTTGTGTCTCTACCACAAATTCCATTTTGTATGCTCTCATGGATCATGTTTTTTTATTCCCTTACAATTCATGTCTTATGAATTTCTTATATTTATGCAATGAATCATGATAATGATCTTTGATACATAGGTTATGATTTCTAAATATTATAATCGTGGTCTCGTATAATTATTTTCATGTTATTTTTATATATATCCCTTGAATATTGTTAATTAGAATATGAGCTCTCCCTTTCTTATGACGCCTTTACAAAATTTATATTGAATTGTTTTAATATTTGTGTACTAATGGGGATGATAATTATAGGAAAAAATGAATATATTTCACCTGATTAGATGATTCTATTATATGTTTCAAAAGGTACAAAACAACTATTGTACTTGGGGTTTTTTAATATATTGAATATTCATCTAAATTGAAATAATATCCATGTATGGGAATCCTTGGATGCAATAAAATGAATAATAATATATTATATTGTTATATGATAACTATTATCTTGACCGAGAATATAATAATAACCACATTTTAACAATATTTATTATTGTTTTAGTAAATGAAAATTTATATTTTTGTAATTTTATTATATTTTCTGGAAGTTATTTTTCTTTAAAACGGGTAATCTAGATTTTTTAGAATATAATGTTATAAATTAAATTCCTTTTTTTCAATTTATTTGAAAAATGAAATTAATTTTAGAAATGATATAGTTATAATTATATTAGTGTAACATTTTGATAGTTTTATGAATAGACTAATTTTTCAATGAATAGTTAAAAATAAAATTTTTTTAAAAATATTTTTTTAAAACCACATAAAAAGTTAAATGTTGTTTTAAAATTGTTTTATTAATAAATTTAGTTCAGATATATTATTATTAATCAAATAAGGTCATTGTAATCAATTTTATAAAGATTTATGACATAATAACTAATATGTTTTAAAAAAATTAACTTTGGAAAAATGTTTTCTATCAAGTTTATGTGTTTAATATCAAATTAAATTTTGATAATTATGTGAATTTAATTAGATAAAATGTATTAAAAATAGATGATAAAATTTATTAATATTAATAAAATATTTTCCATATAATATTTTTTTCACAATTAATTGTAATCATTGTAAAAATGTATTAACATGTTTAACAATAAAACATTTATTTAGAGGTGGTTAAACTAAAGACAAAAGGGTTGATATAATATAAATAATTTTATAAATTCTTTTTTTTTATGAATAAATTGAAAATATATGATATTATATTTCGGCGTTTTCCATATTTTATCCATTTGGTGTCAATAATGAAACAATGAATATTAATCATTTCATAAAATCCATGTGGGTCATCTCCCCCCACATATAAATGTACACCCACAATCCACTATTATAAAAAAGAATCATTTTATTAATCCAATACATAGAAAAATCCATTCCTTACTACCATAATAAATACCAGGATTCATTTTTTTCATAAATATATCCTTTGATGTATTTAGTTAAAAACATAATGTGTTTTTCCAAATAAGAGTTATTGTTCTTATATTAATTTTATTTTATTTCTTATTCTAGCTTAATAAAGTCATTATAAACCATGGTGCAATAATAAATCACGTGTATTACATATAATTACATAATATTATATTTATTTTATAACCTATATCCAACTCATCTTCAATCAAATTTCAATCAAAATTATCGATGAAGCATATGGTAGACAACTTCCTCGTGAATTGATGTATTTCATATTCAATCATCACCTCTAAAAACTGTATATAATGATTTATTTATTATATATATATTCATATAATTTATTAAATAAATGTACATATTTAATTACAATATCACATATATCTTCTTACCTTCGAATCTGTTTGTAACAGATAACTTTTCCCAAGCATACCTGTAGACAACCACCTACGGAGAGTAATGTTATTCATTTTTTTATTTTTTTTTTAAACTATTGATAAAAAAGAAATATTTTATTAATACATAAGATATATATAATATAAATATTAATCTAAAATTTTGTAATATATTTTACCATTATATTATTTCATTTATCAAAAAACGATAACACTATTCAAGCGGATGAACAACATTCCATATCCAAGAATAGTGTAATTTATTTTTCAATATATTATTTTTATTAATGAATATAATAATATATATAATTAATATATATGATATTATCACCATTATCACCATTTATATTATGTTTTATCCATGATAAAAGTTGAATGGAAAAACTACCAAACCAAATCAAACTTGAGAAATGATACAGTTATCACCCAAAACTATAATATTAATAATGAATTGATTATATACTAACAATAATGGGAAATGATTTTTTAATTTATGGTATGATATATATGATTATATTTATTTAACGGTATTTTATTAAAAAAAATTTTTATATATGTTTCTTGATCATGAACAATGGTTGTCTGATATGAGTTATTGGTTTTATAATATATTCCCATTATTTATGTATATTATTTATGCTAATGATTATGATTAAGAAGATGCATCATAGTCATATCATGAAAGGAACTAATTTTATCAACATGGTTATCACTAGAGATTAAATATTTTCTTTAAATTTTACTTTATTTGATAACTTATGATACCAAAATAATGTGTTTAAGGTAAAATTACTTAATATCTATCTTTAGTCAAAAGTACCTATTCTTATTTATTGTTATTTTCCAAACAAAATTATAAGAAAATTTTAATATTATACATTATAATATTAAATATTATTTTAACCATTATTTAATTTTTATAAAAAAATTTAAAAGTAACTCCATTAAATTTTTGGAATAATGATTTTTTTTGATTTTTGTTAAAAAAGTATAAAAGAACTGTTATATTTTAGATTTTATGGTATGAACAGAATTTCTAACCATCATGGCCACTTAATTAATGGTAAATTACAATATATTTTTTCATGTTTTTTTAAAAATTATTTTTCTGCTAAATTTTGATAAATTTTTAGATCGTAAATATGTGATTTGAAATAGAAGAGTATATTTTCTATATGAATTGTACCATGTGATGTTTTAAAGTAATTTTTCATTTATTGTGACATGAGTGGACATTAATTATATTTTTAATGGGGATATTATCCTATGATACCTTCATTATTCCTTATATATATCATTAATGTTTATGATGATTATATTTTTTGAAATCATTTCATTTTCCACAAGTTATAATATAATTATGTTTTTTTAAAACATGATTCCTATTAATGGGTTATCATATAATGAATGTTGTATGACCTTGTGTCACATATATTTCTTATTTTCATTATATAATTAGTGTAACTAGAATAATATATCACTGAATTTATTCTGTAAATAATGGATATTTTTAATGATAATTAGAAATGGAATTGGTATTGTGCCTAGTGGAATATTAGAATTTTTCCACTAGGATAGTCTTGGGATTGAACCTTGACTACTATTATGGTTTAGGGTGTGAACCCAATCCACTAAGATAGTCTTGGAAATGTGCATTTACTACCAAATTAATTTTTTTTTCTATTCTTACTCATATGACACAAGCCAATTTATTCTTTCAATGTTATTGTTTCATGTCTTATATTCTATGTTTCAGGTTTGGTTAATTTATTATGAATTGTGATGATATATGCCATGGATAATGATTATTATATATGGTATGCATGGTATGTTTTTTAATTGTTAATTTCTTGTTCTCATACCATTATTCTCTTGTAATGTTTATGTAACTTTTTATATCTACCTTGTGTACCCTTATTGTGATCTTATGTAACACTTTTTTATTCTTCCATTACCTATGAAGGATGGTAAAATTTTTTTATGGAAAATAAGGTTTCAATTTATGATGTCATAAGTGGGAGATTACGTGGTTCACATAGGAACAATTTTTTATGTATCCAAGATTCTAAAGTTATTGTAACTATATGATTCTATCATAGGTCATGATGTTTTGTAATAAATATTCAACTATAAAGATGTGATATCTATGTATATAAGGCATGAAAAACTATATATATTATTAGATAATGTTTTACTAAATATTTAAACAGTAGTATTAGAGAAATTTAGTATGAAACTATTTGATAATCCTATGTATAGGAAAAAATCATATGTGATATTAAATAAATAAGTGTGGATTTCAATAATAAACATCAATGATTGGAAACTACATGTGGTTGTGGGATTGAAATATATTCATGAAGAGGTAATAAACACTATATTACTAGTTGAGTATATCATGTAAATGATTCTGTTGTATTGTGAGTGTACCATTACTAAACACATTGATTTAAAATCCAATAATATTTTTGAGGTTAATCAAAATTTATTTATGAACCATCATGAAGGATTTGAATAGATAATTTTCAGTTATAAAATAGGTAATGAAAAAGGAATTGTAAATTGAAAAGAAAGTGTCTTTATTTGGTAATCATATAAATGATTTTTTATTATTTTATTGGTTTACACTATGATTATTGTTTCTAAAAATGTATTTTAAATTTTTATTCAATTTATGGAACATTATAGAACATGGATAATGTTTATTTTAATGGAAAATTCCATGTTTTTCCTCCCGAGAAAGCAAATATTATGGGACTTAGTGAAAAAAATCTTATTTATGTTCTTACATACCAATCCAATTTAACTAATAATTTTGAACATAAATATGTACAAAAAAGGTAACATCATTATGTTGATTCGTTTATGAGTAAATTCCCACCATTTTAGTGGGACTCTTGATCCAATATTTTATGACAGATATATTATAACCATTAAAATGTAATATTTGATTCTTGGGTGTTCAGATCATGAAAAAATATTTATTTATGTTTATCATATGGTGGTAGAAATGGAAAAATGTTGGAATCATATCTATAATTTTAGACAACTTGAATTAATTGAATCAATGAAATTTGTCGAGTTTAAGACATTATTTTCCAATAATTACATTCATCTCATTCTTCATTTAAAATTGGAAAATAATACCTTATTCTAAATAATAATAGTGATAAATATATTCTTTGCTATGTGTAAAATTGATAAATTCATTAGTGTAACTCTTTTGTACTATCAGATAACATGAAAATACAGTTTTTTGATTCTTCAGTAGCTTAAAACCATGTATCCCAATGACATTAGACATGAAGGAATAAATTATAAAAGAAAAAAAGTTCATTGTTATATCAATTTTTAAATTGATAATGGAATAAAAAGTTATCCTCAAGTAATAATAAGAAAAAAATTATGTTTTATGAAGAAGTTATAAAAGAATATTAGATTAAGAAGATATTTATTTTTGCTCATAGTGTGGAATTAAACATTGAAGAACATATCTTAAGAGTACTGGTGAATGTTTTATGTGAGAAAAGAAGCTCATTACGATATAAAATACTGATTTAATGGAAATAAGTAAGATAATTATGTTAGTAGTGATAATTATACATAGAATAAAAAACACACACTTTTGATTCAAATGTAAGAATTATGGACATTATGCTAACCTATGATCCAATATAAAGGTTAATTTTTAGGACATTTATCATAATCCTTTGAATACTAGAGATAGAGGTAAATACATTGTGATAACTCATTATAATTAATGATACAATTATAATGTGTTTAAATATACACTTACCACCCACTCTATAAATGATAATGACTTATTTTACTCTCGATCTATCAAATCTATTATAACTAAACAATTCTAGTGGGTATGAAAATGTCACCCCAATGATTATATATTTAATTAGTAGTCAAACATTGATGATTTCATATCATGAATATAATTATTCAATGATTTATGATTTTGGTAATATTATTTATATAAATATTTTATACTCCCACTGGTTGAATTTTATGTTATCTTAGGCATAGATTTGATATATCTACATAAATATCACAAATATTTTCAGCAGTGGGATGAAAATTTTTATATTAAAAACCATATAATGATCTTATATCCATGTGATAATAAATTTGGACATCTAACGGAAATCTCATCCATTGTATCGGTTTATATTTCTCTTAGAAGGGGGTGTTGACCAGATATGGTTGGGGAGAACCTCAAAATCAATGATATGTCTATTTCATGAAATTTGATGATGTATTTTAGGAATATTTTTCTATATTTATACTGAATAATTAAGTGGAGTTCTAAATAGATATTATACATGATTCTAAAACTACTTCAATTTGTCTATATTGATTGAACCTGGTTGAGTTTAAGGAATAGAAGTAGAAATTCCAGGATAATTCTAAAAAGGTATTTATCTGGACATGTATGTTAGCTTCGGTATAAAATTTTATTTTTTAAGAAGAAATATATATCATGTAAATTTTTATGTATATCAATAACATAAGAAGAAAAAAAATCTAGAATAAGTATTATCTAACTCATATCATATACTTTTTTGATCAACAACATAGAGTTACATAAAATTAAAATATTGATATTTATTATGCATAACATCAATTGAAGGTATATAAGGATTATGTTAAAATTAAAACATTCATTACAAAGTATAGAATCTTTAAATATATAGTGATTCCATGGGGACTTAATAGTACCATTGTTATCTTCATGTATTTAATGAGTGTTTTGAATAGTGGTTAGCTCGATAGTTTTTTGTTGGTATTTATATTTGATTCTATTATATATTCAAATAGTAAAGAGGAAAAATAATATCACTGGAGGGTTGTATATACGACCCCAAAGAAAGATAAGTCATATGAAAATTTTATTATGTGTGAATATTGTTTTTATGAAGACTCATTTTTTTGGGTCATATATGTGATACCTGAGATTTTATGATATATATTTTTATTTATTTATTTTTTTGTGTTTTTCAAATTTAATATATGTCTTGTGTTGTATGAAACTACAATATAATTTAGTTTTACATGAAACACCTACGTAGCTTATGATATACACAACACTAAGCATGGCTTGTGCCATACACCATTTCCAATTTGTTTGATAGATATCATTTCACGCAAGAACGATTATAAGTGAACAACTAAATATTAGTATGATACATTATATACAAATCATTATAATGGACAATATGAATATTTTTAATTGAATTATTAAAATATTAATTACATATGTATGTATAATTAAATCTTCGGTGATCAATTAATTATAAATATAAAATAAGACCCTTTTTAAATAAAATGTATTATCTTTTTGAAAAACTATTTAAATGAAAATAAGAGAGATTGTTAAATAATAAAAATTTTCTTGATTGGTTTTATTAAGGAAATATAAATTTAATATATATAATATAATGTTTAAAATTTATTTTATATTGTTTATAAACATGATATAATAAAAAATTATATTTTTCAGATTAAAGAATATTTTTTTTCAAGAAATGTTGTTTTCCACCTTTTTATGGGTAACCCGGTTTAAATCTATGTTTTAACACATAAAATATATTCCAATTAAAATATAAACATATTATTTGGAAGTGGGATATATAAATTTTCATTGTATTAAATTTGGATATTTTTTTGATATGTTTTATGTTTTGATGAATAATTAAAATATAATAATTTTTAATTTAAAACAACTTTTTTCATTGAAATAATATATCTTGATAAATTATTTTAGGTAATTTTTTAAGTAAAAACATTCTCCATTTTAATCAATTAATATAATATTGGTCACTAGAATTAATATTACATATAAGGTTGAAGTAAAATCGTTATGGACCTGGAAATAAACATTAAATAATCTTGAAATAAATGAATAATTCATATTAATAATCTTTTCAGGTTTACTGTTTTAGAGAATATGCCCATAACTATTAAATTACATATCAAAAACTAAATGGAAGACACATCTACTTAATTTCCATTTTTTCATAAAATATAAACTTATGAAAAAAAATTATCTTCTCTTGTCCCATGTTTTAAACAACATGACTTTTCCTTGATCAAATCCTTGACCCATGTGAAACAAATTTCAAAAAATTGGATTAGAATAAAAATATCAGTCTGCTTTATAAGACAAAATACACAACATTTGTTCAACATTACATACATATCATAATCTCTATAACACACCTCATGAAATTATAATATGTATGAATCACACATAGAAATCTTAAATCATAAAGGTATCATGATGTTCCTTTTCCCTAAGTTAAGGCATCTAGGTGTAAGGAAGGGATCTTGATCGCATACATGGGAAGGGTATGGTTGAGCCGAGGGGCATGAGATGGGTGTTGAATTGGTTAGGTGTGAGGGATTTTTACAAGGGGGAGGATGGACTCTTTAGGAAAGTGTAATGATGATATTTTATTATATAATGATTTTTAGTTTCAAAACGTACAAAAAATATTAATGTAGAAGAAAAAATAACTCATGGTACAAATAAAATCATCCAATTATAATTGGACAGCTTTTGGATATTTTTTATCCTTATAATATTATTTATTTAAATAATTTTTTAATGAGGTAAACACTGCATCATTATATTTTCATCAATAATTTTATTTATTTCAGGTATAAATATTATAAAAAATTCTATGATGTAGGAAATGTTTTTGGCTTTTAGATAAATATTTATGGTCTAAATTATAACTAATATTACTCTATGAAAAAATAAATTTACTAAAAGATATTTGTTTATTCCATTTTTCCTTCCATTATGGTACTTAAAATAATGTGTAATTATCACTCTTATGTGGCTCAATGAGGATCCAAAATAGACCCCAGGATTCCCATCGTCATCCATGACTCATAAAATAAGGTTAGGACTAGTGTTAATGAATCATTGTATTATTATGATATTCATTTTACCTTGAATTACGCTATTTATATTTTATCGTGCTAAATAAAAGTAAAATGTTATTATTCACTAGAAATTATTTTTATCTTACTGAACCAAATTTTACATAATTAAACAACAACATATGTCTGATTTTCATAATTGAATTCACAGATGAGGTAACATCTCATTTAAACATAAATTTTTGTTTTTAACAACAACTTAGATGTTTAACTATTCATCAAAAATTGATGTTTTTCCGAAAAATTTTAAAAATTATGCCTAAGATATATTTGATATTCCAAATTAAAAAATCACAAATTTTTTATAAAATTAATAAAAACGTTTTATTTATTAATTTTAAATTATTTCCTATTTTCAAAACAAAAAGAGTGTCTATAAGAAACATTAAGTATCAAAATATTGATAGTTGTTCATGTCTAATTTAAAAATGAAATTAATTACAATGAACAACATTCTATTAAATAGTAAAAATATATTATAATTAATCTTTTAAATAGTTTAAAAGATACTATAAAAATATAAATAAATTATATTAAAAGGTAGTTTTGAATTAAAATACAGTATTATCAACTATTCATCAAAAATTGGATTTTATCAAAAAAAACTAAAATATTACACAATGTAAAATTTGATGTCCCAATTATAAATAAGAATTTTTTTTTTCAAACAGAACATATAAAAGCTACAAGGAAATGAGACATTATGCCATACTAATGTAATACTATGGGGGTTATCGATGATGATTGATGCCAACAACCTCTTAAGGATCGAGACTAAGAAACATTACGTGCAATCACTATTAGCGATATCGATTACAAGAATGATGTGGTGGAATGATTGAGTGTGTGTGTAATAGTATTATAGAATAATGTCACAAAATAAAATTTTTGGTAATATATAATAATTAATTATATATTTGTCTACTATGGTTTTTTACATTTAAGAGTCTATACTAAGTTGTACTGATAACCACTAAAAGTTATTCAATCATTTTTGGAAAAAAAACACTATCTGTAGGATGACCCATAATATGTGCATAATGTGGGGATACAACAATAATTATCTGTTTGATGGTTTTAATGTCCTCAAATAAATTATGACGAAAATTTGATTTATGATATCATGGATGGATAATATAAAACCATCAGGTTATATTGTTCATGGAAAGAGTTAATTTTTGAAATATTGTATGTTTTCACTATGATTTATGTTAAACTAGGTTATTAACAAGACATAAGAGATTACATCATAATGTTTTTAACTTTTATGTAATGTGACCAACAAGATGTAACATATGATATATTAGGAACAAATGTTAAGGTATGTTAGATAAAATATTTTTAATTTTTTGTATTTTTCATTATTCATAAAGATAATAGGGTTACAAATCTATAGAATTGTTTTTCTAAACATTAGATGAAGTTTGTTAGAATGAAGTAATATATCCCCATTGGTGGACTTATCCATATTTTCGATCTTATTATAAATTTTTTTTGAAATATGCAATTACCTATCATCTAATTTATAGATCTCATGAACTTCAAACACTTCGATAATAAAAAACCACTTCAATCCCTAGAATAATATATGATGTGGAAAATGATCAAGAAATAAACAGAGGATGCGATTATACTTAATCAAGTAAATATTTATTCTCATACATCAACAATCTGTAAAGGATCTTAAAATAAAAAATGTTTTCATATTGCATACATTTCCAATGAATCAAATGGATAATTAAATCATCACAAATTTATGCCTTTTGATTTTTAACATTCTTTTAACTTTTTTCTCTATCATCCTCCATCAAAACATGAGGGTTATATTTCAATTCTATATCGATGTTTTCACTTTCCACTTATGATATCCTATGTGGAAACACATTTATTGGTGAATTTGGGTCACTATTATGTTTCTGACCTGTCGTTTCTAAAAGTATTTTTATTTTTTTATTTATGATGTGTGTTTCTATAAATAAATGCATTGAATTATTCATTTTGTAACCCAGATTATTTCAATTTAAAAAACAATATGAGGGTGTTAGAACGTAACACCATGAGTTTTTTATGAATAATAATTATTTTATTTCCATTTCATTATTTCTTTATGTTTCTTTAATTTCATTGATATCTTGTGTTGTAGGAAACATAGAGATAATATTGGTCTATTGGCGACACTGGCTTAGCCTACTAAATAAAAACAACTTTCTTTCCTTTTTTTTCAAACAATTTCATGTTATTATAATAAAATTCATTTCACACAAGAATTAGTTTAAGAGAACAAGTAAATATTATTTTGATAACTTATAACCTAGTAAATATATTTGATCTATGAAAAATATTAACTGAATTAGGAAAATATTCTTTATAGTTTATATAAAATTAATTAAAATTTTATCAATTAATTAACAATGGAAATGAACCCCTTTTAAATTTAATGGAAGGGTTTTATGAAAAACCTATTTAAATGGAAACATGTGATATTATAAATTAATAAAAATTATATTTATGTAATTTAATGAAAGAATATGTATTTAATGTATTGCATATATATTTTACAAATAATATGATATTATTTCTGTACAGTTTATAAGAATACCTTATTTTTTTCGGATAAAATAATTATGTTATTAAAAAAATGATGCACTATCGTCTTTTGATAGAAAATAATTATAAATATCGTTTTGGAAAAATTTATATATATTATTTAATGAAATTACCTTCTTCATTGAAATTTGTATATAAAAATATAATTTGGATTAATTTTTTATTTTATTCTTGTTTGCTACATGATTTGATGATGTGAAAAAATATACTAAATTTTAATAAATGAAATTCATCAAAATAATTTATATTTTTATGTTATATTATATATTTAAATAAATTTATATGTAAACTAAATTTTTTTCAATTTATATAATATAGTTAATTTTTATTAATTATACATTTTTTTGATGTAAAATCATTTAAATCTTTTGAAATGGATTAAATTTTAAAAATTTGATTTCCCTTTCAGAGGATGACATTAATTTCATAATAATTACTACAACATCTATGATTCCAATTTTTAAAAATGGATTTATTATTTGGAATCAGTGGGCCGAAATTATGTAAATACAATTATTTTATTTTAGGGCATTATAAATATCCACTTCAGTTATTTTTTTAATACGGTAAGAGGGTATAAAAAGGTAATTAAGGGTCTGCATAATATAATCAAAAAAACCTAAAACTTATCACAATACCATTGGATTAGTGTTTTCTGGAATATATCATGCTTTGGTCTAAATGGTATCCTTTGGAAGCCACTTTTATGAGAATATGACATTTAATATATGTTATTTAATGAAAAGTTATTTATATCTAACAAAGCGTCTAATATCTAAATCAGTTTAATATAATGTAATAAAATATATAAATTAAATTATAAATAGTAATGTGATAATTAATTTCTTTCATTTTTTTGGTAATTTATTTTTAAATTATACAAAATAAATATTTACCACAAATCTTTATATATTTATGATGCAGAAATAATCTAATTTATGAAAAATAAATAAACAATGATGCAATTAAATGATAAAAATAATCAAAAGAAACATACACTTGATCAAATTTTATGGCTCAAGTATATATCAACCATAATCATCCAAGGGTCGAGTTATAGTCCATTTGGAGCCTTATTAACAAGATTCAGACAATTATATTATTTTATTTAATGTGATGTTAAACTTTTGATATTCATGTTTTAAAAAGTATAACATTTTTATGATGGATTTGATAGATGGTATATTAGAATAAAATCATTCTTATGAAGGATTGATGATTTATATTCCTTATAGTATTTGAATTTTTAAATTTTTCCCCAAAATGTGTATATTAATTAATTATATAAATACTGTGTAGTATTTATTTTAAATATGAAAATATCAAAATAATGTTGAAAAAAATATTAATATAAATATAATTTTCGATATTTATAATATCCAATGAGTTTTCCAGATTAATTTTTCATATTTTTAATATAATAAAATATTTTTTTTATTATAACATCTTATCTTTAATTTTTAAAAATCAATACATTTCATTGTTTCGAAATTGATACTATAGATTGTTTATAAAAATAATTTCTTATTAACATTTATTAAAATAATAAAACTATTTTATAAAATATTGTATCAATATTAAAAGAGTGAAAATGTTCTAATGTATTCTATTTTGAAAAAATTGACATAAAATAATTAAAATGTATAATATATTAAAATTGAATAATTTAATACGTTAGTTAAGATTAATATAGGATAACTAAATGTTAATTTAAATGATAATGTTTAAATGGATATATAAAAATTTTATAATTTATTTTATATTATTAAAATCTGAATCTTATCTCATTTTTGAAACTATGTATTTTTTGAGTTTTTTTGATCGGGTATATTTTATTATAACATAATATTTTTTATGATTCCAATGGTGCCCTCGCCTTATTTGTAAAAAAGGATCCTCATACCTCGTTACATCACAACACAATGAGCCTTCATGATCTGATATCCCCTAGAAGCTTCAATTATTAACATATCTCGTAATATTCTAGAGGTTATGTTATTCTCCAAATACTAACTCTAGTGCTTTATGAGGATATTTAGAGGGAACACATCGATGAATAGTTAATATCCTACATTAATTCTTTCAAACTTTTATATTCTTCAACATCTTTATAATATTTTGTTTCATATTAATGTAATAACACCTGTATCACATATATAATGGGATGTTATTATGATTTTGATACAACCATATTCCACCATTTATACATCCTCAAAAAATGAAATCATTATGCATTTGTAAAAACAGTTTACTATCACTACATAGTGTGATATGTTTTTCACCATCACATTACATGGAATTGTATAATTATGTAAATAATAAATAAATATGACTGTTATTGCATGATAATTATTCAGAAAAATTATACATCGTCCACATCAATAAAAATCAAGAATTATGGGAATGATATCATCACTCGTGTGTATGTACAACCTATCATCTCCATGGTGAGATGCTATTTATTCTACATGATCTTAATTATAGTATAATTATATAAATGAATTTAACGAATAAATGTGATATATATTATTCAAAAATCATTCTGAAAATTATGTAACTATATCCTATGAAGAGAAACATGAACATATCTAACAATACAAGCATAAGAAAATGACGTAGTTAAAAACTGTATAACTAGTACTAAGGAAATGTTATTAGCCAATAGATGAAAATATGATAATATATAATATCATAAATATTACTATGATTCAAGAATAATATAATAAAATAATTTAAATCATTATACAAGAGGTTCAAATACATAAAAAAGATGTCAGACCTATATTAAGGGAGAATGTTGTAATCTCATTATTATCTGAGATTGTTTATATATAAGTATTTATTGGGATATAGTTCTAATACACATTCATGTGTAATAAATATGTGTTCACAAATATTATTTATATCCTTATATAATATCCAAATTACAATTATACCCATCAGTGGATTTTTTTAATGGTATTAAAGGAATATATTGTTTTTTCGTAAGAGGTACTTTTTGACATTCTGAAAATCATACAAGTTGAATGATTTATTTTAACATATACATCATGAATAGATTTTTATACATTAATAAGGTTTTAATTTATTGAATATTATATTAAAAGATTTCATTTTTATTTTCAAATTAATTTTTTTCTTTTAATAATTTGAGGGATATTGTGAGAAGAATATGTTTTTGAAGATAAAAATTTATTTTATCAAGAATTATTTTCACGTATTATTTCAAAATTATTTTATATATATGAAGTCATCCATTAATATGTTTATGTTTCAATTATAATATACCTATAATTCTTATGGTTTGGTTGTGTTTATTATGGAATTTTATTTATTAAATCTATATATTTTACATGGATTTTGTTGTGGTGGAATGATGTTTACAGAAACAAATTCTATTCCATGGGTTATGATTAATGGTTTATGTTAATTTGGAGCACATAAAAATTCATTACATATGTGATGGTAGAAACCTATAACTGCCCAAAATTCATTGGGTAATGATTTATAACTCATTAGATTGACATGTATGGTATAAGAAATTATCTCATTTCAATAATGCATCATTGGAATGAGGACTGAACTCAGTTAGGTAATGAACATTATCTACTATGATGGTCGTGGATATGAGCATTGAATAAAATTGAAATTATTTTATATTCTTGTTTATATTCCAAAAATTCCATGAAATATGTTATTAATTTGACATTAATTATTTTTTATTATCCAATGACCGGATATCATGATCTTTTATATACATGATACAATTTTCAAATGTTTTGTTCTAGTGTCTTTTGACTATGATATGTTTGATATCTCCCTTATTAACCCTTACCATAATCTACACTCAACCCTTATTATGACTCATTTCCCCATGATGTGAATAATATTATTATGTATGTTATGTAAAATTGGGGTATAGTTTTAATGGAATAAGCAGGAGAGAATGTAGTTTTCTTATGAACTAGTTTCTTTTGTTTCTATGGTTTCTAAAGACATCACAACAATAGAAAATTGTTATGGATTCGTTATATTTTATAATTGTTGTTCAAAAATTATGATATCATATATATTTATGTAATGTATTGGTCTTTATAATATAATATCATGTGTTGGCCTATACTAGCCACAATGTCTAAGAAATATCACTTCAAGACTTATATAGATTATATCCACACTTTTTTAGAAAAAAATAATGACCATAGAATCCACTGGAAATTTTAGATTAGAATGGATAAAATATTCTTTTGGAATGGTTAATTAGTATATTTTTGCAATGAATTTTCGATTTGTTTTGTCAGCACACATGTGATTACATTTTCCCACTATGGATAAAGGTTTATAATCTATAGCGATTCATCAAATAAGGGCGTAGAAATAATTATAATGTATAATGATATTGATGTAGCTTATGATTCAAGATAATTTAACGTTAATGTAAAAAATTACCCAATACATTATTTGGAGTTATTTTTTGAATTTTTTTCATTATTCATATGAAGGAATTAACTGTATGCTAAAAGGTGTGATATACGTGGTTATCATTAATGATTAAATTATATATTCACTATGAAATAGTTGATTATGTTCTAAAAAATATAGGTATAGCAAATAAGGATTATAAATTCTCAATAAATTATCCCTTATGGAAGGTTTATAAGGTGGAAGATTCTTTGACTTAAAATGATTATTCTAGGTTATTTTTGATGAGGATGAAAAAAGACCTTTTATTTTTGGGATTGAAAAGAACATATCATAATGTGTGGGGATATATCTTAAATTATTATATTTTTTTAACATAAATATACCTGATTATTAAAGAATCATGTAATGATGATATTGTAAAATTATATAATACATGAAATATTATTATGTTGAACATTGATTGTGGGGGCTTGGTATGTTTTCGAAACTAAGATAACATTCTGTCTGTACAAAATTTTACAAATAAATTTTATAATAAGATTCATAGATCATCATTATATAGTAATAATAGTCTTATGAATAATCATAGAGATTTGATAAAGTATTTATTGTCTAAAAGTTCCTCAGTTCAATTAGAAAATACTAGAAAAGTGAATCCAAGGGACTTGATATCATATATAGGTGCAGACATATTTTATGGTTACTGTTGATGTTTTGTAGTAGGTACATTAATAGTTATTTTGGAAGGTAATATTTTTTACTATGACATTGATAAATATTCATCTGTTTTGGAATTCAGGCCACTAGTTTGGTTATCTTTTCCTTCAAGGCCTTTAGGCCTCCCAAGTCATTTTGGCCAGAAAGGCTTTCAAGATTCCTCAAGTCCTTTAGGGCCACCTCATGGCCTTTAGGACACAAAATATTTGTGCTAAAATACACCAGGTATACTGTACAACTAATTGGATCCATAAGAGGATTCAGATCAAGAGCATTACTCAGAGAAAATCTAATGTATTTGGAAGAATGTGAATATATGAAAATTGCCATTAGGACCGGCATGTACATGAATGAGAACCCTAGTGGAACGACCATGTAATGGTCGATTGATAAAATATTAATATAGATATTGGGGAGGGGATATTTCAAGTAGTTATAGTTTTATGAAATCATCAAAGACCATTAGTCCATGAAATGTCACAATTCCTAGGGTCAATGTATGGGTTCCACTTTAACGATTAAAAGGTTTATTATCGAAAAATGAATAAAAAGAAGTTCGTTTGGCCATTTGGGTAAATTCTTTTTGGTGGGATTGAATGGAGAGAGTTATTTTTGAGTATATATCACATTAAATGATGTGTTATCATGTTATTGATGAGATATATTGTATAAATTATTTTTAAAACCAGTTATTATACTACAATAGAAATGGGAAAACATCACCAAGGATTGTGTGGATATATTACAATGAACCTCCACTGAAGATAATAATATTTTGGTTGTAGTTCATCACTATAAGTTGTCATCACAATTTATTTATTTCATATAATTTTTATCTATTGATAATTTTACAATAATAAAAATTTAATAAGTGTTAATGTTTCATTTATAATAGCATTTTATTTTATTTCTTCCAGATCAAAGATTTACCTAGATGTTTTTGAAATGTTTTCTCGTTGCTGTAGAAATAGACTTCTATTTCAATAAATCTTATCATCCTCATATATATGTTAATTATAATAGAAAATATTTAACATTGGATGATATGAATATAACTTTTTATATATAATTTAAATATTTTTTAGGATTAACACCTTTATTTTTTTCATTTTCACTTTCAATAATATATTTAGTTCAATAATTTAGATAGTAGTTATTAGGATCTCTATGGAAGGAAATAAATAACTTCTATATGATGTGGTGAATTTTGATAAAGAATTATATTGGGTCAAATGATTTCTGAATAAATGTAAATGATATTCATAACCATTCAACCACACATTAAAGCAGCTAATAGTCAACAGAAATGTTATGCTGATATTCATCGATGAGATATAGAATTCAATTTCTGTGAGAAAGATGTTTTACATATTAATCCATATAATATGTATATGATATTTGGGATGAAGTTCAAGTTCATAATTATATATATTGTCCCTTATGTATTCTTGGTCGAGTATGAAAGATATATTTTTTCATGGCGCTCCCACAAAACCTATGGAATGGTCATGATGTGATTCATGTTTCTCTCAAGTAGAAGTGCATTACTAATCCAAATAATGTTCTAAAATATGAGATTGTACTATTAGATATTGAATACTCTATTGAATAAAAACCACTAAAAATCATTGAAAATTGAATTAATGTTTTATAGAACAAGGCAACTACCCCAGAAAAATTTCTATTCTTGAATAAAAAAAGAAGAAGAAGAATCATCTGAGCCCGATAATGATATGAAACAAGGACATCCTCAATTTTTAGTATCATAGTGACATAATTTTAGGGGGAAATTAAATTTATAAGTATTTTAATGTTACAACTAGATTTTTTATGATATATTTCTTTTTTAAATAAATTTAATATATTTGATAAATTGAGATACATATAACAGTGTGTCCAAATAAACAGTAATGTAGTATACTATTATAACCTATCTGTTAAATCAATTATATGAATAAAAATAGAAATATTTTTCAATTATTTATAATGATTTTCTATAAATTAAATATAATTCTGCAATTATGTCTTCATATTTTTCAAAATAATAATTTTTTTTATTAAAATGGTTTTATTTATTTTTATTTAAAATCATATAATTAAATGGTTTCCCAAATTTATGAATATTTATGTAAAAAAATTATCATAATTTTTTAACTCATTTTAAAAAATTATCATAGAGTTAATGTTGATAATTTTCTAAAACGATTTATGTTTCGATTAATAGTTTAAATGGTGTGTTTTTTTAAAAAAAATTCAATTTCATTACAGAATTATTAATTTTTTTACATTATATTAAAAGGTATAATTATTTAATTTATATATATATATTAGTCGAATTTAGGTCATTAATATTAATTTCATGTTACTTTTTAATTTGAAGACATTTTTGAATGTAATAAAAAAAAGTTATTGGGAAACTGATAATCTTCATGTTATTAGGATTAATTTCAAAATAATATTTCCAACACCTTTGAATTGAATTTGAAAAATATATTTCCATATTTGGAATTATAATAATTAATATTTTGTAATTTTTTAAAATTAATTTGTTGCCATTATGAATAGAAAAATTAGTAAAAATATATTATCATAGTAATGTCTAGAACATGTTTATCAAGGGATAAACTATAGAGATATGGATTGAAATAACCAAAAAAACAAATAAATTCCAATTAATTGTAATATATTAACCATATATCAAATATTATTTTTTAATGGTTCATTTTAGATAAATGTTTTGGGAATGATATATTAATATATTTTTTATATTCAAAAAACAATGTCGGTATTCTAGGCCCAAAAAAATACCCCACTTATCACTTATCTGATCTCCATGATCAAATTATTTGTGTAATTCTATAACCAAATAGTATAAATAAATCCTTTTTCAATTTCTGGAGTCCATTACTCGATCATAATATCATCCACGGATGGATTTTGGTATAAACCTTATTGTAATGTCTTAATAAGTTGTATGTTTCTTAACCATGACTTTTCGTTTTATTTATTCTTCTCCCTCCCTCAAATATTCTCTAATCATGATGAAATAATAATAAAAAAATAATTCATGTATTTATATATTGTTATTTTAATGTTATAACTGATATCAATGTTTTCTACCATTAAATGGGAAATTAATCCCTCGATCGTGTTTTTAGAGGACTGGAACTTAATGAACTAATTTTTTTCCCATAGTCACCTATCACTATTGGATATAATTATGGACATAATGTATATATATGAAATTTTTTATGGAAATTGTCTTTTTTAGTAAAAATATCAAATATAAATTTCTAACACCCAATTGATTATAAAATGACAACATCGACCATCTGTAAGTGTGGACTACCACCTCTATAAGGAGATATGATTTTTAATCATTTTATTTTGAGATGTATTTTGACAATGATTGATTAAATTCTTTTATATATTTACATTATATATTATTTAATATGATTATATTAATGTGAATTGTTATTTACCAATGTTTGGTTCCATATTCCTAAAAATGAAGACACTATCCAGGCGTACGTGCAACCTACCATCCTCATGAACAATACAATATAGTTTTCAATATATAAAATATATGGATTATGGAAAATTGTTTTATAATGAATATATAAAATATCTATTATATCTACTATTCCTGACTTTCTTCCAAACCATGTGTCAGTTTCTTATCTCTCCACATCATAAAAAACCTACGTGTCGACTAACCGGGCCTCCACACCGTTGAAGCCCGCCTTAGAATTTCTTTTCTCTCCCTCTCCAAGCATCTCGCACTCGGGTTTCGTCTCCTCCCATTTTCCGAAACCAGTGAACCCTCCCATTTCTAAGAACCGTGACCTCCACTCCTCGCTCGTCTTTCTCCTCGTCGCTTCATTTACTCCCCGAAAACCCCAAGCTCCGAGTCTCCACGCTGCTGAAGACTGACTCTTAATTAATTTTTTCTCCCTCTCAAAGCATCTCCCGCTCGGGTTTCATCTCCTCCCATTCTCTGAAACCAGAAAACCCTCCCTGCCGCCATGCTGAGCCTCCCCTCCTCGCTCAAATCAGTCGACCTTTTTCTCAAACAAGTACCTTCTCCTATATTGTACTACGGTTCCTAGCTTCATCGGTTCTGATTACATTTCGCATAACAACTATTCACTATCTAGGTTTACCGATAAACCTCCGCCGATGGCCAAAACCATTTACTGGTGTCTCTACATCCCTGTGTACTCCTACTATGACATACTCGTGCTCGATGCAACTATTGGCAAACCCACAACCTTCGTCATCCTGGAATTCACCTCCGTGAGGGTTTAACCGGCTCGCGAATTGGCGAACATCCACTTCGTCGCTGGGTTGAGGTATCCTTCCGCTTTGTGTCCACTTCATCGAACCCCCCAACGTAGACGAGTAAATTTTACTAATCCAGGGATTTTTGGTTTTCAATTAGTTGTTCCCAGTGCGCTTGGTCGTCCTGGTGCATCTTCATCCCTGCTGCTCTTATGCCAACTAGCATGTCGTGGCTGTGGGAAGTTGCGTCTAACAAAACCTCATCATCCATGTCTTCATATCTGCGAATTTTCATCCTGCTCTCAAATTGGGTCACCGACATTCTTTCATGGTAGGAGTATCCTACCTTTGCATCAGGTATGTAAACTGTTATCCAGTTTTGATCAAATTATTTTGGTGTTCGCATATTATATATTTCTATTTGATTTTTGGTTCCCTTTCTTTATAACTGAATTGCAGTGGGATTCAAATTATTGTTCTTCGACTTCTGTTAGCTGAATGTATCATTTGTTTTCATCACTGATGATGTTTTAATTGTTCAATTATGGATATAATTCTTCCAGTCAAGTATCCAAATATTTATAACCTAACAGGCTTCTGATTTAGTGCTTTTGCTGGCCACTCCCAATCTATCCAGATTTGATTCAAATTCTTTTGGTGTTAGCATATACTATCTCTACTAATCCTAGACTTCTCCAAATCCACATGTCATTCTCACAATTTGATCCTACAAACAAGGGGAAAATGTGAAGTAACGTTGGATTTGGAGGAATAAACCATCGTGGAAGGTATAATGTGAATATCATTTAAAAAAATACAGTTTCTGTTACCTCTAACACCCTTTGTTTGAAAATTAAATGCTTGTGTGATAAAATTTTGTAATATTTTGTTGGTTTTAAGAATATATCCAATATCATTGATGTTGTTATCTTTGAAAATATTAGTGGTGTGTGTGACTGAATCATGTCTGGAGGCGGCCTCCACAATTCATGTCATATAAAAATGGTATTTGGGTAAGATCTCATTTACCATCAAATGATGTATGGTAGATCTTCCCATTGACTTGGATTTCATATCCCATAAAAAATGTACAGATTTTAGGATCACTAAATCGTGAAAACCCATTAATTAATTTTATCATTTAAATTCTCCTATGATGAAATACCAATAGCCTCCTAAACTATAATGACTTTAGGCTCAATGTTGTTTCGTTATTTAATGATTCTACCAAATTATATGTTATTCACGATTTGTAGATTTTTTTACATTGATTAATCATTGTAATGGTTCATAATGAGCTTACATGTCTTCTTTTATTTAGTTTTATTTATCATCATCTCTAGTTTTTGAATAAAATGCTAACCCATATTCAAGTTAATTATCCTGATATGTTTTTATATTAATTAAAATTTAAAATTTTGTCACTTATTCTATTTACTCTGGTATGTCACATGAAATCATTATTTTTTAAAGGAGATGTGACATTGACAATGATTAAATATTTTGACTAAAGGATTCAATGTCTTCTTGAAGGTATGGTTGAATCCTGCTATAAGTATTGACTACCAGTCATTCATTATATTTTTCATTTCCTTGGTTGATTGCTTCAAGAAGGATATGGAAGCTCAATGTTTTTAAACGTTATTTTTGTTTATGAAACCTATTTAGATAATGTTGTGAGCATGTTTTGAATCATTTTCTAAATGTACTTTGAAATTTCTCCCCACCACCGTGCTGAGCCGTCCTTCCTCGCTCAAATCAGTCGACCTTTTTCTCAAACAGGTACCTTCTCCTATATTGTACTGACGGTTCCTACCTTCATCGGTTTTGATTCCATTTTGAATAACAATTATTCACTATCTAGGGTTACCAGTAAACCTCCACCAGTGGCTGAAACCTTTTACCGGTGTCTCTGCATCCCTGTGTACTCCTACTATGACATGCTCGTGCTCGATGCAACTAATGGAAATCCCACAGCCTTCGTCGTCCTGGACTTCACCTCCGAGAGGGTTTAACCAGCTCGTGGATTGGCGAACATCCACTTCGTCGCTGGGTTGAGGTATCCTTTCACTTTGTGTCCACTGCTTCGAACCCCCCAATGTAGACGAGTAAATTTGACTAATCCAGGGATTTTTTGTTTTCAATTAGTTATTCCCAGTGCGATTGGTTGTCCCGGTGCATCATCATACCTACTGCTCCTACGCCAACTAGCATGTCGTGGCTGTGGGAAGTTGCGTCTAACGAAACCTCATCATCCCGGTCTTCATATCTGCAACTTTTCATCTTGCTCTCAAATTGGGTCACAACCATTCATTCATGGTAGAAGTATCCTACCTTTGCATCAGGTATGTAAACTGCTATACAGTTTTGATCAAATTATTATTCTTCGACTTCTTTTAGCTGAATGTTTTATTTGTTTTCATCAGTGATGATGTTTGAATTGTGCAGTTATGGATATAATTCTTCGAGTCAAGTATCCAAATATTTATAACTCAACAGGCTTCTGATTTAGTGCTTTTTCAGGCCACTCCCAATCTATCCAGTTTTGATTCAAATTCATTTGGTGTTCTCATATACTATCTCTACTAATCCTGGTTTTCTCCATATCCACATGTCACTTTCACAATTTGATCCTACAAACAAGGGGAAAATGTGATGTAACGCTGGATTTGGAGGAATAAACCATCGTGGAAGGTATAATGTGAATATCATTTAAAAAAATACAGTTTCTGTTACCTCTAACACCCTATGTTTGAATATTAAATTCTTGTTTGATAACATTTTGTAATATTTTGTTGGTTTTATGAATATATCCAATATCATTGATGTTGTTATCTTTGAAAATATTAGTGGTGTGTGTGACTGAATCATGTCTGGAGGCGGCCTCCACAATTCATGTCATATAGAAATTGTATTTGGGTAAGATCTCATTTACCATTAGATGATGTATGGTAGATCTTCCCATTGACTTGGATTTCATATCCCATAAAAAATGTACATATTTTAGGATCACTGAATCGTGAAAAACCATTAATTAATATTATCATTTAAATTCTCCTATGATGAAATACCAATAGCCTCCTACACTATAATGACTTTAGGCTCAGTGTTGTTTCGTTATTTAATGATTCTACCAAATTATATGTTATTCACGATTTGTAGATTGTTTTTACATTGATTAATCATTGTAATGTTTCATAATGGGCTTACATGTCTTCTTTGATTTAGTTTTCTTTATCATCATCTCTAGTTTTTGAATAAAATGCTAACCTAGATTCAAGGAAAATTATCCTGATATGTTTTTCTATTAATTAAAATTTAAAATTTTGACACTTATTCTATTTACTCAGGTATGCCACATGAAATCATTATGTTTTAAAGGATATGTGACATTGAAAATGATTAAATATTGTGACTAAAGGATTCAATATCTTTTGAAGGTATAGCTGAATCCTGCTAGAAGGATTGACTGCCAATCATTCATTATATTTTTCATTTCCTTGATTGATTTCTTTAAGAAGGATATGGATGCTCAAAGTTTTTAAACATTCTTTTTGTTTATGAAACCTGTTTAGATAGGGTTGTGAGCATGTTTTGAATCATTTTATAAATGTACTTTGAACTTCATCTCTTTTCATCTGCCCTTGTATGATGAAATTTATCCATATCTAATGTAATTTTTTACATGATATTGTCTATTATTGATTTTTTCAGAACCAGTTCAATAGTTTTATCTTTGTTTTCAAATAAGAAAATTGATTGTGTTCTTTGAGTTGTAAAATAATAAATGATGATATGTGATTCTTAATTTTTCATCTCATTGACCTATTATTTATATTTTTGAATACTGGAAGCATGAGAGAGATACATGAAAGTTGGTATTTTAGATCCGGGAACCTGGATTAACCGGAACAACCCACTCATGAGTTGCATGTAAGAAGGTCGGTGTACTCATCCATTTCATTTAGAGTCTTATCACTATACCGGACTAACCATTAATTCAATATGTATGATGGAAATCATATCTATCAAGCATCATTACATCTCTAAATCTAACTACGATCTAACTAGATTTTCCCATGCTGATTCCCAGGAAGCAGATACACTAGAAGAATAACGGGGAGGATCTTTTGGACTTGATCGTTGCCATTTGAAGTAGCTAGAGAAGTGTCTCGATAGAAAACTGAGTGAAGTGGTTGGTAACAAACACCATTTTATTATTTTAATATTTTCATGTTGTTGTAGTGCACTTTGTCTTTAGGTGTTTCATAATTGTCATTATTTTAACAAATTTTCTTCTCTTTTAGAAAGGGTGGATCTTCAGGGTATTGTGGGGTTTCCAACAATAATGTACTAGAAAATATGGAACTTCTCCTAGAAAAGTCTATTGTCGAGGAATGTATTTTAGGGGAGCCTACTCTCTCAGATACGTTTCCAACCCCACTTACCTATCTATATTGTTCTATAAACATGTCTGTGAAGTTCTTGGATGTTTTGTTCCATGTAGAGTTTTTGACTTTATCTCCTCTCGATACAGGTTTTCAATGTATACATGGATGTTCCAATCTTGAAATGATATCCTTAAAGAATGAGGTCTACATGTATCACTTTATGTACAGATATTATTGAATGTGTTGGACGATCTAGAATATGAAGATTCAGTAAAACGGTACAATGTGATTATCCATTCTACTTTCTACTATTTTAACGGTCTCTATATTTAATCTACTTTTACTGTAATATTCTATACCACTTGTTTATGCATTCAATAAATTCAATATAATGAATTTTAATTCCAGGTTTTGATCCTGAAAACAAGGGGAAAAGGTGAAGTAACACTGGATTTGGAGGAATAAACCATTGTGGAAGGTATAAAGTGAATATCATTTTAAAAAATACAGTTTTTTACCTCTAACACCCTTTGTTTGAAAATTAAATGCTTGTGTGAAAACATTTTGTAATCATTTGTTGGTTTCAATAATATATCCAATATGTTCAAATTCTCATGTACATTGTTCCTGTTTCAATGTTCATTAATATTAATTCTTCTTTGAATTGTCTGTTACTTCATATCTATTATTTCTGAATGGTACAAATAAATTTGTATTTTGTTTCATATAAAATTGATGTTTACTACTGTTGTGATAATGTCTTAGAAACTTATTCAACTATTAGTTATAATTTTAATAGTGTGTTAATTCTTTTATAGGTTATTTTTTTGATGCAAATTTTGAATGCACACATATTATATGATCATTATAACTATTGTATAATGTGATTGGGTGATAAATCATCAGTAAACATTACCAGGGTAGGGATAGTCTTGGTCCAACATACCAGGTCACATGGTGGAGTTAGACTTCAATTTGGAGAAATATCCATCATGGAATAGGAAGTAGGGACACATTTTGGAGCTGTGGATCATTATAAATTAGTTGCAGCACTAATATTGGCTTAGTTTTTATTATTTGATAATTTTACATGAATTGGATGTCAAATATGACCTTCATGAAATAAATCATACCAATGCACATATCTAGAACGATCAGTTTACCTATATGGGTGTGTTTGTTATCATTATACATCATATATGAAGATTTTCCAACACCATTACACTTAATTTTGTTTTATTGTGTAGATGTACTTATGTAAATACATGGTACACTAAACCAAACTGATCCTTATGTTAACAGACACAGCCCAATAATTATATCATTTATTATATATATTTACTTCTATTAAAACATGATTCAAGATTTCTTAGGTTTAATTATTTCCCTATTAGTCATACATATATATTTCTTGAATGCTTATTGCAGTGTTTCTCAATTTCTCATACATAGTTTTTTATCAGATTTATTATAAATATTTATGAAGTTCTTATTGAAGTGTATCCCTATTAGTCATGTGGAGAATTTATTCTTATTTTTATAATATTTTTTATTCTGTAGGTAATCATATTTCATGAGTGCGTACGTGCTCATCTCATGGTTTAATACCTCTTATTCCACCATTATAACTCCTTATCATCACTAAAAATCTTGGTACATCAATGCCTTTAATTTCATGAAATGTTTTTATATTCGTCATTAATAATTTAACTTCAAAATGTTATTAGTTAATGAAATGTTTTCATATTGTGGTTTTAGGTTTGTAGAAGGTTAAACGTGGAAAGGACCTCTATCCAGAAATCATATGGGTCTATGTAAAACCTCAGTGGTTAACTTATATTTTTATAAAACTCCAAATATTTATCAATCAAGATATCCTCATCAAACACACTGAGAGGGAAGTTGTATTTGTTGTAGATGCATAGCCTCACAAGGTACTCTCTCCAATAATTATATCATTTATAATGATATATGGTTATTGCAGGTTGACTATGTTTTTTTCAAAGGGAGATGTCAAGGTTCCCTACATGAACTAGCCTCCTTGATTTCGAGGTCGGTATTGTTCAATTTTAATAAAAATACATTGTTCAGGTCCTCATGTGTCCCCTATAAATTTTTCCCAGTCATTGTTCAGAGTTTTTTTTGATAGTGTTAATATATATGCATTTCTCATTATACAGCAGATCCTGTTATCGAATAACACAACCATATTTTCATAATATAATTCCTTTTAAATAAACAATCTCTTATCTTACATTTCATCCAAACTATCTCTTCCATATTTCTTATACAACTATTTTATAATTTCTTATACATCTGTTTTTAATGATTTCTTATTCCTAACTGTTTGTTTGTAGTGTGTCAAGAATAAAATATATGAAACATAATTTAGATTTTTTTGAGCTGTTTGGACAGGATAAGTTGTTCTAGAGAAAATTTATTTTAAAGGAGTGAAGCCAAGGGTAGAATCATATTGAAGAATGGCTGAGTCCTGTAGATAGAAATCTGGAGAAAAAAACTGGGGATATTCAACATGAAATATTCTTCATAGATTTCACTTAGATGATGCTATTTTTATCTTTAGCGTGTTTCTATTTATGTGATCATTTTCTCATTGTCTGCATAATATCTGAATGCATCAGATTTAATACATAATGATTCAATTTCATACATATTTCTTCATTGTGGACTTCAGTAATCCCTAAAACATGTATTCTTTTCTCTCATTGCTGTATTTGTGTATTTTACATTATTGACCGCAACAACTGTTTTCACCATTGTGTTAGGATGTACATGTTATTAATCCAATTGTTAAGGAGTAGCTCTCCAGGATCAATGTTGATCCCCATGTATCCTGTCACTTCATATATAATGTTTTTCAATGGAACAAATAAATTTGTATTCCTTTTTATATAAAATTTCTCTTTATTACTATTGTGATGATGTTTTAATAAACTTATACAACTATTCCAATATTCCTTCTTGGGTTCATGCTTGTGATCCCCTTCATCTCCTCCAATGTTTCCTGCGCCTCCAATTTTCACTTCATCCCGGTACTCCTATTTCTACCACCACTCTCTATATATCCAATTCCTCCCCCTCCACCTCTTGAGTTCCAATACTTTCTCTTTCGAATTTGGGTTACTATCTTATTTCATTCATTATGTATGTCAATTTTTTATAAATCAATATTAATATAATGTATTATGTTTGATAAATAATATTCTATAGTTAATAATAAGAATTAATTTATAGTGTCGTGCATCGCACGGGCAAAGTACTAGTTTATATCATTATTAACAATATATATTATATAAACATGATCAATGTACAATTTCTAAAACTACCAAACCAAAACGTACATGAAAAATGATGTACTTACAACCCTTACTAATGATTTAAATAAAAAATTATTAATAAAAAGATGATAAAAAGGTATAAATATGTTATATATCGAAATATATTTATGATTATTATTTCTTAATATTTTTATAATAAATTTATATTCCATATATGGGATTTCTGAACAAGTATGATAGAATTAAGACATAAGTTAAGAGATTTATATTACAATAAAAAGTTTTATTTGGACAGTTTATGATTATTGTTTTTATGATGATATTTAACGATACTACTTTGAATACATTCATAAATTTTATTACCCTTGGTATATTTCCATAAATTATACATTTTCATTTCATTTTTTTCTTTATGAACTCAAGAGACTGAAATAATACTATAAGTAAAATCTACATTATATATCTCTTAGATCAAAAATACCTTTTCACCCAAATGAATTTTTCAAAAAAAAGTTTTAAAAAAAAGTTTTAATCTAATACTATGATTTTTTATTATCAATTTTACCCATGATTTAATTATTAAAAAATAATTTAAAAGGAATCTTCAGGTCATATTTCTAATGAGGTTATTTTAATTTTTTATAGTAGTGTATAAGGATTGTTAACTTTTAAGTTATACAACATGAAAATAATTTCTATCAAACATAAAAACTAAATGATTTCATGATTAATTTATTGGGTTTCTTTTTTTTAAAGAAAAAATATTTTCATGATATTTGGTAAATTTTAAGTTCTTAAATAACTAATTCCAATTTGAATAGGGTGTGTTCATCCAGAAATGATCCATTTAATCTTTTAATGTAAATTTTCATTCATGATGACATACATTTATTTTGATTAAATTTATACTGGGTATATGATCCAATTATTCCATCATTATAACTTATAAGCATGGTTTATGATTATGATGAAAAGTTTTATTTTTAAATTAATTCCTTTTAAATGGGGTACAATATGATAAATATTTTTTGAATATCATTTTTTATAAGGGTTATAAATATTTTTTGATCTTGTGGTACTCATAATTATCATTTTCATTATGTTTTGGGTGGAATGAGTATTATATTTACCAATGATTGATAGAGTAATATTGGATATATCGTGAGATAGACTGAACTGGAATTTGGATTGAACATAGTTTATTAATGTATTATATCCAATATGATAGTATTGGGTGTGGACCATAAATACTATGATGGTTTACCAAGTTAACTCAATACACTCTGATAGTCTTGGAAATGATCCATAACTATTGGAGAATATATATTATATTTTTATGTGTGTGATAAAAATCCTTTTCTTATTCCAATGTTCGTGTCTCTGGTATTCTTTTCATTAATTTCCTTATGATTCATGTCTTATTAACATCCAATATTTATTCTATAGATCTATATTTTTTTCTATGACAAGATATGTATTGATTTCAAATGTTATTCTCACATATTAATACCCTTATTCTATTATTATGTTTTATTGATCATTGAGCTCTCCCTTACATACCCTTAATGAGTATTTGATCACAATATTTCTTATGATTCCTTTACCAAGTATATAATGAAAGGTATTAATCAACATTTATCAAAGTAGGGTGATTGTTATGAAGAACATAGTGGGATATGATATGGTTCACTTATGAAAACATTGGTAATGTATCCTTTTTCCAATGGTATTAGACATGTAATATTCTAGCATGGAATATTTTGTTACATAATAAATAATAGTATAATAATATTTGATATCTATATATATAATTTATTGGAATATATACCCACCCTCTAAATACTCAATGTCACTCCATCAAGTTCACAATGATATCTGTTAATGGAATATGATTCTGGAGACCCAACTTATTTTGCTAAAAGATCATTCGAGATGGATCTGACTCCTTGGAGACTTATATTTACATAAAATATTAACGGTTCTGTGAAATTTTTAATTAAATCATGGCTCATATATATGAGGGGTGTTAAAATGAATCCCTTGATTGTTTAAGAGACATAATTAAGTTTTGAAAGTTAAAAAATGAGATGATATTGAAAATACCCTTCTTGAGTACATGTCTATTATGTAGTGAAACCCAAATAATATACTAAACTCCTCTGGTTTGAATTATATTTCTTTCCAGGAATAAACAATAATTTTTCATTGTTTATGAAAAAATTATTTGATATGTTATATATAATTAAATACTAAATACATTTTTCAATTTATCAACAAAAACCATTATACATCACTATCAGCTAATATAAAGGATTAGATAGTTAATCCAATTCTAAGATCCCTAAGTGAGACCTCTATCCTGACTAAAAATTATATGGATCAGTTGCATAGAGAGATAAGTTCTTATCAAAAAAGTCTTATTAGTGAATTGATTACTACTATTATAAAATCGTGAAATTAAAAAATTATAGTTGTCAACCTAACTTCCTCTCAAACAAACATTGATAACATCATTGACTATGTTTGCATTATTTTATACTCTTAATCTACTACTATCATATGAAATTTTGATTCAATATAATATTTTAATGATAATTATTATATCTTAATGAAATCATATTTCGTATTCTAATTTATTATTTTTTTTAAATGACGATACTCTCCTCAAATCAACTATAACTCCATTAAAATTGAATATGGTTGATACTAATGGTTTCAAGATCAACCATGGTAATATGAAACATCATTGAAATTAATATGAATTCACGTTGAAGACTATGTTTAGTACTCTATAATGTGAAATAAATATTATTTAATTTAATAATGATAACTGAATAAATTGGTTATTTTGGAAAAAATTTGATATATGAATTCTTATAGACCTCTTATACAGTGGATTAATTTTTAGATGGAGATAAAAAATATTATTTGAATATCATCAGTTATAGTGGAATAAATAATAAAAATGACAACAAAAATGGATTCAACATCAAATAATATAATCTATTGCTTATTTATATTAATAAAACTATATCTTGATGAATATATTTTTAATATGTTGATCATTTTAAAAATATTTAATTCTATTATTGATGTTGAATAAAAATCATTTATAAATTATATATTAAATAAAAATTTAATATATTAATTTATTCCCATCAACTAATTGTAACATAAAATGATTAATTTCTATTGAATGTACATGCTTTGATCATAAACAAATATAATGTTAATTGTTCAAATTAATTTAATTAAACGTCAATTTAATATTTCAATCATATATTTAAAATTAATTATCTAAATATTGTAATTAATTTTTTTAGGTTTCCCATTTCATTTTTCCTAATATTATTCATTAATATCTGTGACTACATCATAAATTTAAAGTGTCATCTAGACCACAAATAAATTCCCATAGAATCTGTAAAAATAAAATCATCCAGACATCCTGATTGAATTTATGGCCATTGTTTGAGGGTGAAAATTGAACAAATATATATATATATATGTGTCTGGGTGTGTGACATCAATTATTAATATTTCTCCATATTATACTATATAATTCCTCAAATTTTTTCCAATTTTGATGGGCCAATTTAGAATGAATGATATCCACCACCTTGGGAAATAAATACACTCCCCACTTCTCCATGAAAGGGGATGAAATATCCACTCATAAAATATTACATTGGAATGGACAAATCACTAAAAAAATATTATATAGACCTTCAAAACACATGTTTTCACTTGAGATATCATTCCTCTATACTTTAAATTCATGTACATTCTTATTTTCCATTGTGATCATGTAAGTTGTTTTAAATTTAATTTAATATATAATGTATTAACAATTCTAGTATTCTCTTACTGTCATAATACATTTGATTCCTAATATTAATTGTCTTAATTATTTTATATATGGGTGAAAACCATTCACTTTTCTCATATTCTTATTCAATCAAACATGCATATTTAAATATCTTCACATTTCATGGGTGTGATCAGAACATCACTCTTTTCATATGCCATTGTTTTTCATAAAATTATTTTGCATCAAAATAAGAATCTTCAACAAAATTACTAAACATCTCAATGGATGAGAAATTTTTTCATTCAAGGGATTCATAATTTGAGGAGGATAATTGAATTAGATCACTTTGTCATTTAACAATTTTTGAAATAATATTATGAATGTTAGACATGTAATTGTACTAATTAGTATCACGCTATTTTGACTTTTGGATTCAATGGAATATATTAAAAAATACACATGATTTCATGAAATATTGATCCTTCCATCAATAAGAATTTATGAAAATTGGGACCATCATTAAGGTTTTATTTAAAAATAAAACATGGAATTTTGATTGAATTCATCTTCTGATGTGGTTGTTATTAATTAAATTTTCATGTAAATAAAAAGGATATCATAATCAATCTCCACCAATATTTAAATCACCCGAATATTTATTAAATTTTTATATCAAAATTAATCAATCAATCATTTCACCTATGCTCTTCAATCAAACCCCCCATAAAAATGATTCATCCGATGAAATCGACTCGAAATTGTATACATTCATCAAGGATTTGACATGATTTACACTATTCACGTTATAGAAATGAACCATACTTTTGAGTGGTTTATAGTAGATAATCTTCTGTGATTCAAATGGAATTGGGTTTCAGGATGGAAGAACTTGTAGATAATAGTTTTTTTGTAAAAATATTTTAAAACAAAAAATATGAAAAAGAATATAGAGAAAACCCTACCTTCCACATAATTTCCAAATTTCATTATATTCTCTTGATCCTAAAAAACAATAAATATTCTTTTCTAGACCATAAAATTGCAAAAAATCAATGACAACTTTGGGGGATATTTAGGGATACTCAAATCACTCATGAACTATTCATTTTACAACTAATTGAATAAAATTTGGCAAATCCTAGGTAAAACCCCTTAATAACCTCGCTAACCATGATATGAATTACTAGACCCCTTGTATAAAAAAAAATATATAGGATGATTTTGATCTCAAATCATTCATGATTCATCGTATATCACATTTCTATGAAAAACCTTATTATTTTCCACATCCTTATCTTAAAGAGTTCCATATTGTGTGATCTTCTACAAAACAATAAAGTGTTTATGAAGAATAAATAAAACATAGATAATTAACTTTATCCCAATAGAACTCTTCCAAATAATGGCTCTATTTTTTACCTCCTAGACCAATAACCACTTGGATTAATTTATAATTACTATTCATAGAGAAATTTGCACCTTTACCTCAAGAAACATTTATTTATTAAGAATAATTTCATATCATTAAATTCCAAATTTAATCATTACATGCGTATATAGGGTGGTTAAAAAAAAGTAGACTCCTTCCTACATCACCAAATCACTGACCAAATCTCGATCAAATAATAATATGATGGGTTATTGTTATGGAGTAATATCTATTAAATGTTGCAGGTGGGGGAGGTCTTGCTGGAAAACTCTTGTGTATACATGATATATCATAAGAATCATTTATGAAAACACATACTAGTTCCATACTCAATAATATTCAAATGATAAAAAATTCCAAGAGAATAAATGCATATAAACCAACCATATGACCAAATGGATTAGTGAATTTGATGTTCATGTTAAAAAAATAGTAGTTGATTCCAAATACCCAACCTCATCTACTTAAAAATTTATATTCACAAGAAATATTAATTTTTTTGGGATCTATTTCTCACCAGATTATCCCACCATCAAATTTCTACAATATGAAGTTGATCCATCTAATTCATTGAATCTAATCGATCTCATTTAAATATATGATCAGCAGAACACCATTCATCTGAAATCCTTTAATATTATTAAAAACTACACCCAACCCCACTATAATCCCTCATCTTTTACCCATAACCCTTGATTGGGATATGGTAATGACATTTACCTCCCTATCAGTTCCCACGTCAAAACCAAATCAAATTCATATGTAGATAAGGAGGTTCTAATTTCAAAAAACCATTCCCTTTTGAACCAATAAATCAAAGGAGAAATCACCCTCATGATTCTCCTAGAATCCACTATCGAGTTGAGTAGTATCAATGGAAAAACCCAATACATAACCTTCTGAAGATCCAATATATTAGAAATCCCCATCTGGGACATGACCCTTCTTCAATGAAATAATGGGAATGTCTTATATATGATCTTTCCTCCACCACCCATTCTATCATTGAAATCATTGAAATCAAAATTTTTCTATAATCATCCAATAGTGGTCAGCTACCATAATCAAATTCCTCCTAACTCCACGATCAACCAAATTCCATTACCAAGGGCAATTTTAGTCTAAATGGACTTTTTGGAAATTTTTCTTCTATGCCTCATGGTTAATCAAAAAAATTCCTCTCAAAAGATGATCTAAAAAAAGGAGAAAATAGAAATATAACATGAATCCACTCCCTCACCTCCTTCAATTCCATTATGGATCCCAATTACAATTCCTCAAGTTGTATCAAAGCCAATGAATCCATTTGTGCATTATTTTGAAATGCATGATAAGTTAAGAGGTGAAGAGGTGAAACATCCCCTCATAGACGTCATTATACAAATATATAGGTATGAAATTTTTATTAAGGAATTTTGAACCCATATGATACAACTTCAGAGCATTGAAAATGTTTCAACCCAATAGTACATACCCATGATGTAAAAAAGATCCATCAGCCATTTTTGTTCCATGCTAAATATGTAGTCCTAACATTGATGATTTGCTCATAATCCTTGGTGCCTCTATAAATGGAATGACAAAATCCATCTTCTACAAACTTTATAGTTCCCTATCCACAACTAGCATTAGATTTTTTTCTAATGGTCTATTTTCTATGAAATCCCATCGCAAATAGGGTTTAGTGACGGGGTCCCGTTGCAAATACCCCGTTTTAGAAAACAGTGTCGCAAAAATTATATGTTATATCGAGCCCTTCTCAAAAGTTTGTATTTTCGATAGGAAAATTCCCTGTTGCAAATAATCCTCTGATTAAATTCATTATATATAAATAATCCTTTTGCGACAGGCCCATCTCAAATACAATATTTGATGGGGAACTGCCTGTCACAAAAAAGCCTCCGATTATATAAATTATTTATTAAAAAACCTTTTGCGACATGACCTTCACCAATAATATTAATAAAAAATTATATTTCAATTATTTGCGATGGGAGCCCATCACAAAAGGTCCCATCGCAAATAGATAACATAAAAAATATTTATTAAAATTATGATTAATGAAAAATTTATATTAATATTATTAAAATAATAAAAAAATTGTTATTTCTAAAATAAAGAAAACTAATAAATGAAATAAAAAAAATTAATAAAATAATTATTAATTAAAAATTAATATTATTTTTATTAAAATAATTAAAAAATTAAATATTATCACAATTCTCAATATTTACTAAAAATTTATAAAAAAAATCATAAAATGTTCTTATTATGAGTAAAATAATCAAATATTAAAAAATAGAATACTAATAGTAAATAATAAAATATGAAAAATTTATAAAATTAAACTATGCAATATTTCCACCAATATAAAAGATAGAAACTGTATATATTACATATTAAAATAAAACTTCAATTAAAATATTTTTAACATAAAATCCATATTCACATGATGATGATGATGTTGTCGCTTCTGCCATTGACACATCTCCCCCTCCTCAAACTACTGCTGGTGCTAACACATCTCTTCATTTTGTGTCTACAAACTCTGTAAATCCTCTGACTAAGTTCGCAAATCCTCTTTACTCTAAGAGGCAGAAAATGATGCCTCTCTAAGAGATCTTCTCAAGAAGGATGCCGACATCATAACCATACCATAATAAGTACCAGGAGTCAAATGAGATTTGATTCTACCTACTTGGCCCTTCTCAATGCCAAACCAAGTCACCTACATCCGTCCTTCCTCATCGAAATGGTGGGCACTGGTCTGCTCAGTCATCAGGTCCTGACTCTCATCCCTTTTCTGAGAGGTCACAACCTCATATAACTCCTTAAATACCAATTTTAAATTAAAATGGTGAATATTATATGCATTTAATTTTCAAACTGAAAAATAATACTAACCACAATCCGATAGTGGCGATCACCTCTAATATCACTTGTGGCTACATCACTATACATCCTACGATAATCATCGATCTCTATAATTTCAGGAAGGCCTAATTCCTAAAATAATATGAAATAAATAGTTTTTTGTTAATTTATATAAAATATTTAAAAAATATACTTTCCAGATTCTCTCTATGAATACTGAATGTATGACTAGCACCTCGATATGTCTCCTCCTATCTCCCTCGGTTCTGCCATCCCACTAAAGATCACATTTTAAATCCACCACCCAACTACTGTAAACATAATCATCCAAAACGTGAGATAAAATGTACTCTAGTGTGTGGGTTATAAAAGACTAATCAAATTTTGTCACTCCTACTTTCTTAATGATTTTGTTCTCAAATTATGAATAATCTAGTAGAAACGGCCATGCATAGACAACTTCCATGCGACGTGGAAAGCGTTATTCACGTTATCATCGATTGGATTCCATAAACCCAATATATAATTTTAAATATCAATTTATTAATTAAATAAATTCCAAAATAAATATTTCTTTACTTGTGTACCAGAAAATGATCAAACATGATGCATCACACATCAACGAGAATCTTTTCCAATTAGTATATATATAAATAAATAAATGAATGCTAACTAAAATATACTATTTATCTTACCTCATTGTGTGTGGATCGAAACCAAGTGGTGGATGTTGCTCAGGGATAGTTTCAGGAATCATTAGTCACATGGGACCACAACCCATATGCGTACTCCTTGAACCATCAGTTTGCCGAGGGTCATATGGTCCACAATCCACCTCATCCATAGGTAGATCAGCCTCTTACATCTCACGAAATATACCAAGAACCATTTGAAAATCAAAAATATTTTTGTTAGCATATAGTTGACAATTACTATTATATATATATATATATTAGTTATGATTATAAACAGTATTTAATTGTGTGAATTTACATCTTCATCCACATCTACATAACTGTCAATTTTAATGTCTTCATCATCCTCATCAGCATCATCAAAATCCCTATGAGTTTCAGTTTCATCATCACTTGTCATTTAAAATTCATTTGTAAGATCATTAACATCTCTATTATGATCGATCCTTAATTGAGGAGTTTAATCATCAATATTCAAATCTCATTGTGAAAATGATGGATTTTGAGCTGCCTCTAAAAAAATTTCAATTCCTTCCACTTGAGAGGAACCACATTCAGTTTGAGTAAACTAGTTTTCTTGAGATTTAATTTTCTTTATTCTCAACGAATCAATCATGCCACTTGAATTAGAACTTTAATTTGCGTAATAAATATGATGGGTGTTTTGATCCAGTAAAAATTGTTCATTTACTACAAGAAAAAATGTATATTTTATGTCAATGATTCCATGAGTCAGATGAACACACAAGCCTCTCTCAGTATCCAACCACTGACATTTAAACATCATTATGTAATTCTGTCATAGAAAACACAGCTTAATAATTTCATCCATAATTCCATAAATATCAACATTAGTTTCTTTTTTATTTGTTCCTCTCAATAAAACTCCAATATACATTGTTTTTTATTCCCCATATTCATGTCTATGAAAACAAAAAACATTTACTGTATATAAATTATAATATTTTACCATTTTGGATAGTGTGTTACTCAATATACAAATTATCATATCAGTTTTTTCTACATTTTGAGACACATAAAAATTTGTAAAAAATATTAATATGATAGATAATAAATGGAATTGATATTACACAATAAATAATTTATTTTACAAGTTTTTTAAAACATTGAGAATTTATTTTGTCAGATTTCTTCAAGAGTAGATTTTGTAATTGGTGGAATTTGTTTCCTAATTTGATTATCATTTATCCCACAAATAATATATGTTTTCATACTATAACATAAATTATAAAATAATTTATACAAGAACTCACCGTATAAATGATGTGATTTTTTGATTGTTGAGAAGAAAATATGTATATCATTCATGAACTCCACTAAAACCATGATTTAGCTCGTTAAAAACTGATAATTGATTGTCCTTTTCATCATTAACATTTCCAAAAGTTCATCCCATGTGGTTGTGGTTAGGGGATATTGAAATTCAATATAACGAGAGCAGAAAAAAGAAATTACCTCTTTCAAATTAGTTTCAGCAATGGAGGTTTCAAATGATTCTTTGTTATGTACATTTTTCATCGATTTATGCATTCATCTATCGAATGGGTACATCCATAGAAACTATATAGGAATTACACATTTAGCATCATTTGGAAAATGTAACATTATCTTTTTTATTGAGTCAATGAAAGCTGGCAGAATGATTTATTCTAGTTTACATATAATTACTGCAATATCTTCTTCCATTTTTTTAGAGCATCGAATTAGGTTGTCGCTGCACAAATGCATCAAAAAATATGATATGTATGTTATTCAATCCAAAATCATAGAATTCAACAAACTCGGAATTCAATCCGTATAGGTCTTTCAATTATAACATAACAGTCATGAATTTTAATCCATTATTATACGCATTATTGACACATCTACCCAAATTGGAATCATAGACACCTGGAAGTCTCAAATCATCAATCCACTAAGAAAACAGTATGCGACTATTTATGGAATGTGTATAAGATACTTTTGGATTCATTAACCTCTTTGATCTAACATTTTCAAATAGTTCATGTTCTGGTCCCATGCAAATCTGGGTATGTTATTATCATGCCATTGCAATATCTTGGGTCTTACCTTGTGTATTCAAAACTACATCAAATAAATTATCAAAATAATGTTTATCAATATGCATGACATCCAACATGTGGCAGACCAACAAACAAGAACAATATTGAAGATCCCAAAAAATATTTCGTTTTTTCCATTTATATTCTTTCCCAAAACCATGAATATTCTGTTGGTTTTATATTGGCCCAAATGTGATGGGATGTAATTAAAATTCAACTGATTTTAACTTCATACCAGATATCATTTTTGGTGGTTCATCCCTTTCAATTGTACTTTTTCTAAATTGATATATTTTTTCTCTGAAAAGGTTGATCTGTTGGAAAAAATATGCATTGACAGTCAAAATATAATTTTTTTTCCATTGATGAGCATGAAGGAATTGTTTTATTTCATAAAGGAAGGACTTGATTTTGGTCCATGTGTACTCTAGCTAGATAACATGCCATATACCATAATTTCACTAACCAACCACATCAATGAATCTTTAAATATGAATTTTTTCGCAATAAAATCATATGTTGTAACTCTATCACTCCAAATTTCATTTATCTCATCAATCAATGGTTTCATATAAACATCAATATTCTTTTTATGTTGTCCTAGGATTAATAAGGTCAAAAAGATATAGGGATAATTCATCAACATCTATTGAGGTAAATTTTATAGAGTAATAAACACTGGAAAACATGAATAATGACTACCATAAGAACAAAACGGACATAAAACACAAGAATAAAGACCCAATAACACGTTTTGGGATTCTGAAGAAAAATACTGATGCAGACGGTCAAAATGATTCCATGAATCACTATCAGATGTATGATTCAAAAATTTATCAATTGAAATCTTGGTTTTGTGCCATGACATCATTACAATATGTTCTGAGACCAATATAAATGTTGCAACCTAGGTGTATGGGGGGAATATCTCAACTGTTTTACTGGAATCGATCGAGACATACCTAGATGAGCTAAATTATTCCTTGATTTTCCAAATGAGGGATTACTATCCAACAAATCACTTTCACTATAATATAAGATGAAATCAATTGGACATGCATGAATCTTCTTTAACTAAGGCCCGGATTATGATCCAGCCTCGTGCTCTCATTGTAATTTTCATGTAACACATTTTCTTTAGGTAATAATGTTTTAACCAAATAAAATATATGATCAAAATAGTTTTATGACATTGCATTATCCGATTTAATATCTATAAATTTTGTAACTAGTTCTAATTTTCTTATCTTGCAACTAGGATATAATTCAACCTTAGCAGACCTCAACAACTAATAAAATACAGATCGTACCATCTCGGGAGTTAAATTAATATAATCTTGAATTTAAGTTTTCTGAACATATATACGTGAAACATCATGTACTAAAATTTGAAATAATTCTAGATCATGAATCATGTTATTAGAATATTTTTTGGAACTTCATTCACCGTGTTGATGCCAAAAAATATAAAAACATTGATAAAAACCCATAAGAGATGTCCCCAAAGATTGTCAAATGTGTCAAACATTCCATAAAACATTTTTTACAAGGACACATTATTGAGCCTTCAGAAACATAATATGGTTTTGATGATTCAAATGAAAATAAATATTCCACACCCTCAATATATACAAGATTTAAACTAGAACAATTTGTATTTCTTTGAAAATTTATCCTAGCACTATCATCTAAAAAGGATTGTTTTTGACATCTTTGTTCCATATTTTTCTACAAAATATAAAATGGTTAATATTTTTGAATAATTAGAAATTATAAAAAAACTATCTAAAAAATATATACAATTACAACTACCTATTTATAACTACTATTACTTACGTGCGACATAATTTCTAGTTGAATGACAACTACTCTTTTATCTGACGGCTCATTTAGTTGAAACTTTATCACAATGAAATCAAAAAGAAGAATCTTCTTGGAGGTAAACATATTCATTTTTATGCTTATGAGAATGAATATGCATACCTCCAAGGAGAAACGTCATTGTTATTTCACTGTGAGGATGTTGAAAGTAAATGAGTCGTCAGGCAAAAGAGCCCCCTTTTCTTCAATGAATCATCCTCATGCAACTATCACCACCTGAACACATTATGAAAAATGTTTCCCTACTACGGCATATTCAAACTCGTGCATACGATATTGTATATTCATTCATAGAATAATACTTTTAAAAATATTTTGAGTATGTGAAAGTAGAAAGGGGAAGAGTTATCGAGAAAAACGAGTGTCCTCAATCCACTAAAAATTGTGCCAAGTTATTAGAAGTTATTTCAATTTATTAAAATTATTTTTTTTCCTAATTGTTCTTATTTGTTACTAATTGTTACCAATTGTTACTAATTGTTCTTAATTGTGACTAATTGTTACTAATTGTAAATAATATTTACAATTTGTTACTACTTTTTACAGATTGATTATATTTTTTATTAATTGTTACTAATTGTTAATAATTGTTAATAATTATTACTAATTGATAGTAATTGTTAATAATTGTTATAAATTGTTAGTAATTATTACTAATTGTTACTAATTGTCACTAATTGTTACTAATTGTTCCTAATTGTTCATAATTGTTCCTCATTGTTCATAATTGTTCCAAAATGTTCCAAAATGTTCATAATTGTTACTAATTGTTTCTAATTGGTTATAATTGTTCATAATTGTATATAATTGTTCCTTATTGTTGCTAATTCTTCATAATTGTTACTAATTATTCTTTTTTATTCCTAATTATTCTTAATTATTCTAAATTATACATATTTATTTCCAATTATTCCAAATTATAACTAATTTTTCTTAATTATTCTTAATTATTCTTAATTATTCCTATATATTCTTATTTATTCCTAATTATACCTATCTATTCCTATTTATTCAAATTTATTCTAATTTATTCAAATTTCTTCTTATTTATTTCTATTTAATCATATTTATTCAAATTTATTCATGTTTATTTCTATTTATTATTATTTTTTCCTATTTTTTTATTCTTTATGATTACTATTTATTCAAATTTATTACTAACTCTTCCTAGATATTCTTAAATATTACTAAATATTACTAAATATTCATAATTATTCTTAATTATTCCTATGTTTTCCTAATTATTTCTAGTTTTACCTATTTATTCATAATTATTCATAATTATTCCTAATTTTTCCTAATTATTCTTAATTAATCATATTTATTACTATTTATTACTATTTATTAATATTTATTACTATTTATTATAATTTATTACTAATTATTACTAAATATTACTATTTATTCTTATTTATTTCTAATTATTACTATCTATTACTAATTATTCATATTTTACTAATTATTCCTATATTACTAATTATCACTAATTATTACAAATAATTATTTATTATTAATAATTATTACTATTTATTGCCTATTTTTACTAATTTTTACAAATTATTGCTATTTATTACTAATTATTCCTAATTATTCTTATTTCATCAAATTTCTTCATAATTATTACTAATTATTACTAATTATTACTAATTATTACTAATTATTACTAATTATTACTAAATATTAATAATAATTACTAATTATTACTAATTATTAATAAATATTAATAATTATTTCTAATTATTATTAATTATTACTATTTACTACAAATTATTTCTAATTATTATTAGTTATTACTAATTATAACTATTTATTACTATTTATTTCTCATTATTCCTAATTATTCCAAATTATTCGTATTTATTTCTAATTATTCATTTTTACTCGTAATTATTACTATGAATTCATATTTATTCATATTTATTAATATTTATTCATAATTTTTCTTACTTATTGCTATAAATTGCTAAAAATTTCAAATAACTGCTAATTATTGCTAATTATTGCTAAATATTCTTATTTACTCTGATTTATTCCTATTTATTCTTATTTATTCTTATTTATTCCTATTTATTTCTATTTATCCCTATTTAGTAATAATTATTCTTATTTATTCCTATTTATTCCGATTTTTTCCAATTTATTACTTTTTATTACTATTTATTACAAATTATTACTAATTGTTACTAATTTTTAATAATTATTACTAATTATTTCTAATTATTACAAATTAATACTCATTATTATTATTTATTACTATTTATTACTCTTTATTAATAATTATTAAGAATTATTAATAATTATTACTAATTATTTCTAATTATTACTAAATATTACTAAATATTACTAATTATTTCTAATTATTACTCAATATTAAATTTTTTTACTAATTATTACAAATGATTACTTTTTATTACTATTTATTACTAATTATTTCTAATTATTATTAATTATTATTTCTATTTTTTACTATTTATTACTATTTATTACCTATTATTAGTAATTATTACTATTTATTACTATTTATTACTATTTATTATTATTTATTTATATTTATAACTATTTATAACTATTTATTAATATTTATTAACAATTATTAATAATTATTACTAATTATTACAATTTATTCCTATTTATTCCTATTTATTACTAATTATTCTTCTTTATTACTAATTATCCATAATTATTACTAATTAAACTTATCTAATATAATTTAAACATAACTATTACTAATTGGCGTTAACTGATATTAATTAGTATATTTTACAGCTACTAATTACTAATTACATGTAATTATTTATAAACAATAGTACTTTTCATTATTAATTAATAATTATTACTAATTATTAAGAATTAATATTTACAATTTAAATTGATTAATACAAATAAATACCGATAACAAAACAATTTAAATGTAATTTAATTACAACTAATCAAAAATAATTAAAATTATCATAAGAAAATTGAAATAAATACTAAATTAAAGAAAACATAAATACCTAGACATGATCTCCTATTAATGTAAGAGACTTCACAACTTCTCCGTAAAATAACTAACTCATAATAATTTTAACTCTAAAAATATAGTTTAGAGTTGGAGAGGAAGTGTGAAATGAGAGGAAGAGAAAGCAAAACTGAGGGGGGTATATATATGTTAGATTAGTTCCGACGAGACTAGTCACGAAGGGATTACCATCGCAATAGGTACTTTTTGCGATGGGCCCCGTCGCAAATACCTTTTCCCACATTAATTTTTGTCGGTGGTTAAAAGGGTATTTGCGATGGGCCCCATCATAAAAAGTGACCTGCCGACACCACATTTGCAACAGGACAACATCCCGTCGCAAAAACCCATTTACCGCCAAAGGAATTTAAGATGGGACCCATCACAAATACCCTCCGACCGACACACTATTTATGACAGGAGGATCCCCCATCGCAAATAACCACCCCGCAACAAACCGCGCATTACATTTTTTCAACGGGACCCCAAAACCTGTCTCAAATAACTCGTTATTTGGGATGGGATGAACCCCCCTGTCGCAAATAACCTCTAGGATGGACTATTTGTAACGGGAATTAATCCTGTCGAAATAACCCGTCGCAAAAGACTGTTTTCCCTATAGTGTTCATCCAATGAGTGTTTTTATCTAGTTATATAATCAATTAACATCATATGCTATGTGAATTATTGAGGACATCCTTGTCTGATTCAGTGGTCTTATCTTCCAACCATACATATATATCATCGAAATTTAAGGAGAGACCAATTTTTATTGATATTCCCTAATTGTTTGAATTCAAATCCTATAGGAATATATAAATAATAATTTTTTGGAATGAAATAATATTATCTATGGAATTTTCTTACTAAATTATCATGCTCAACAATTTTTTATCCATGTAATACTCATCATAGAATCACTATGAATTCTATATCCATGATTACAAAGACACATCTGAGTATGGAATCACCCATATTTGATCATGTTTATAATTGTATACTGAGATATATGTTTGTGAAATATTTTCCATTATTTACCATGACATAAAAGGGGAATTCGATGTTGACCATTCATTCATTGACTCCATCAATCTAAATGATCATTAATACTCTCTTGAATCCCTTATAAATACTAATATATAATGTTCCACCATAAAATTTATTGATGAAAAATAATCAAAACCAAATAAAAACAGTTATTTTATTCACAATTTTTTTTCAAAAAAATGTAAGATGGAATTGATCTGAAACAACATCCTTTTCCTAGTAAATATACATATCATTTCCTCAATCACTCATATCCAATTATTATCTCTATCATACTTACTAAAACTGGGGATTCTAAACATGTTCAGGTGTTAGAATAAAATAAAAATACCACAAGTTAGAACCTAGAGACATATCGGGAATAAAGAATAACCTTTTCATGTGTCACGTTCATTTTTAAGAATCATCGAAACCAATCAGAAAACCAAAAAAAAAGATCAATCCACCTTTAATAGAGGGAGTACTTGAAGGGATTTCAATGATTCTTCAAGATGGTTTTAGGTGCATTTTACTTTATATTGAATGGGTTATTTTAGTTCATGTGGTAACTAAGATGTTCAGTATTTCTATTTCCACAAATGACCATGGAGATTTTAGAACAAATCATGAAATTATGAAATAATATTTACACGCTGATTATCAGAAATTTAATATTGAAACATGAGAAAATAACTACCCACATCCATTCTATTATCGAATTCTATAATTATTAATTTGAATGATGAATTATTTCTTTTGTTAAAGATTCATTGGATACTCTCACATACCAATTTCACATTTGGATGATAAAAATACTATATTCAATTTCCCATTGGAACATATTCAAAGAAGATAATTCATTTTAGGCATTCCAATGTTCTTACAACATTGTAGAGGTGTATAATGAATATCTTTTTCTGATTTCATTAATAATTTAATAATGTTATTCATGGAAAAAAATTTCATTTACATTGATTCATCTAAATAATTTTTGAATTCACTGTCTATAGACCAACAGATTTTTTTCAAATCTATTATTTTTCTGAAATTTTAAAAATGGCCCTTCAAGATTACTAATTGGATGGTTAGATGGGGTAAATTTTACAAGGGGTTGTTAATATTGATCCTGCTAAAATTGACGTTATGTAATAAATTTTTGAATGTGTAAAAATTTGACAAATTCATTCATTCGATGGTCATGTTGATTTATATTTTAAATTCCACCATAAATTTTGTATGATTTCCATCCCACTAAATCAGCTACTCAAATATGATGTTTTATTCCATTTTTTATATTGCTTGAAAGAGATCCTTAATGGAACTCAATGTTTTTCACACATCTATTCCTTTTAATTTAACCACTATCTTGGTATTTACCCTTTGAATTGATGTGTGATACATATAATTGCGCCTTAGGGACTTTATTTTTATATGACGTGGAAAAAATCTCCTTGTCATATATTTTTCCTCTAAAACACTAGATGACAATTATTCTCATCACATGGTACTTGAAAATTGACTTATAGATATAGGATGTTCCTTTCATAAATTTATTCCCTAGATATCTGGATATAAAAAAATTATATTAATAGTCCATTAAACAATTATTTTCTTAAACAATATTATAGATTCCAAACTGAGGACAATAATATGGATCCTAATTCTCCAATAGTATTACCATGAGTTCAATGATAGACCTCGAAAAAAACCATGTGGATTGTCACTAGATTAAAATTTCTATGTCTTCTCATTCAAAAATTGTTGATCCTAAATTTCCCACTAAACAACTATCATCTCTCACTCAAAAGGTACAATGTTATTCCCCAAATGTATAGTACATGTATAGTTAATTTTTTCTATAATTATTTTGAAATGATTATAAAAGGATGATGATAATTGATTTAAATTTTTTTTTTAAGATAATAAAATTTAGAAAACATTAGAAGATATGGAATTTATGTGATGTGTTGATGAAGATGATAATTCTTCTCTAATAAAATTCTTCCACATAATGCATATATCTTTAATCTTTTACCCCAAGGTACCTCTATAATGGTCTATTACTCAGTATTATCTGGTGCTTCACTCTATGTGGACTCAGAGGGGTTTGATAAAGAATTTAAAACATTTCAATTCATTGAAAAAAATTCAAAATAAAATGAAATTCTCCAAAATCATTAATATTTCATGATGTGTTTGATGATTGGGGAATCAATATAAAGGTACCATTCCCCATTCCAATGGATTGTAATTAATTATTCATACAGTTATGTATGCTTCAAGTTTGGTTAAGTCCAAACCCACTAGAATTTGTGATTCATATACAACTAGTTAGTTCTTTAAATCCTACATCATATAATGATTTGGAACTCCACGTGCATTAGGAATTGAGTGAGAAATCCATTTGAATAATTGGACCACGAAATCAATTTTCAAAAAGAATGGGTTTGTTTATAAAAAACAAATAAATTTCACCTAAAGAAAAAGAATGTATGGAATTTACAATAGATAAGTTAAAATAGTTCATGAGGGAATTATTAATCCAACAAGAAAAACTAGATTGAAATACTTGTGGAAGAACATTATGTTTATCAAATTTATTATAAAACATCCATTCTGATACTTCCATTTAAGAGTTTTTGTCGGTAAATCATGTGATAAAGATGAAATATATCATAAGTAATTTTGGTCATTAAAAACATGTAATATTTATTTTTAATGATATGGTGAAGCAGGATATTGGAATTTAAATTAAATAAAGGATCAGAAAAATTGTTTCTTATGAGAATTTCAATCAATACAATGAAAATGATAAGGTTCTCCGTGAAAAAAAATATCGTGAATGGTATTCCTTGATGAATAAAAGTTAATTCCCTTAAATTCTTTATTTGTACTTAACCTAATTAAAATTAATTGTTATTGATATGATCCTTTTTTTTAATATTAATGATTAACTATTTAGTGTTGTGAACCATTCAACATCCACCAGAGCCCCATATATTGTTATAGACCCACCAATGGATTGAGATGGTGGACATAAAATCCATCCCCTAGGAACCACATTCCCTTAAACTCCCTTCGTCTGTAATCCTCATCCTCCTCCTCTCTCCCTCTCACTCTCTGTTTATTCTAATTCTTCCCTCGTTATATTTTTTTTCAAATTTCGTTTTAAATTTTTTTTCATCTTTGTCTTCTGTGTTTGTGTGTATTTAAAAAAACAAAAATAAATAATGTTCATGAATTTCTCCCATTTATATTTTGAAAAAAAAATCTATTATTTTTGAAATTCTAATTACATCATTACATCTCACTTATTATTATTTTCACCATAAATTTAGATGATTTATTTTGTGTAAATAAAAAATATTCAATGGTGATTTTTTTAATTTGGAAACTAATTTTTAATGGATTTTATGGAACAACGTCAACTTTCATTCCATAGTCACATTTGGTTAGCTTTTAATATTTTATATTTTTCAACATTAATTGCGAGTCAAGAATTTTTTGAACCTTGTATAAAAATTATTTACATTGTAGTGCATTAATATGATTGGTTAATTTTTAGTCTATGGGGAATTTATTTCATTTTTGGCAACAATTTATTTATTTTTAACATCATATCATATTCTTGAGAGAAACAATCCATTATTGTGTGGGGGAGAGGTTATAATATAGTGAGGTTAGGGAAGCTATAATATTTTATGACATCTTTTAAAAATGATATTATAAAGGTTTTAATTAAAATTTAAAAAATTAAAAATTTGGATTTTGTCATGGGAGGGTTAAATATCACTCTTCATTAACCATTGATCTTAATATAACTATTTCAATTATAATGACAATGAGGTCATACATGGGTTGGAAGATGAGTTTGACATTTTTTTCATGTTAAAAAAATATGTGTTAAATAGATTGAAACAAAATAATGAAAATAAATAATAGTAGTATAATCATTTCTTATGTTATCGGGATTACTTTTATATTTGTTAAATATTTCATCTTTTAATCATCTTCCACTATTTGTTTGTAATTTTTGTCTTACATTAAACATTACTACCCATATAATGATTAGTTTCCATAACCTTTTGTGCATTATTTCTAGGAAATGTGCATTTCATTTTCCATGTATGTGTTTACACCAAATTTCCTATATTTTAGATGTTATATTTATACCACACCATAGCCATTGAAAAACCCATAAAAATTTTCCCTCTATTCTTGTGCACATTATAATGTGGAATATAATCATATATATATATGAAAAAAAATATTATAACACTTTTGATTGGTGAATGAGTGATCATATTTAAATAAATTTACATCATCTTGTGATGAGTGAGTTTAGAGTTCCAAAATTTTCCTATTATAATTTTGATGATGGAAAATTAATTTTTTGGTCATATTATTATTTTAAAAAAATTTGTGGCTTTATTTATTGATGAGTGACATAGTTTATTTCCACCTGATTATGTTTTTTTTAATATTTTTTGGTAAGTGAATTTTTTTTTCATATTTCTTCATTTCTATACCTTTGGAAATAAACAATATTCTATTTGGTGGAGTTGACACAACATACTAATTGAATATATTTAATTTCTACCATCATTAAAATTCCACTTAAAAATTATTAATTTCCATTCAATGGTCATCTTTTGATAATAAAAATATATAAACAGCTTTGTTTGAATTCAATTAATCAAACTAATGTTTAATATTTTGATCATAGATTTAAAATTAATTTTCCAAATTTATTAATTATTGTTTTGAAGGTTTCATTATTAACATTAATATAATTAATTATACTGGTTCTATGGCTAATTATTCCATGTAAAGGGTTATATTTAGAACAAATGAAAATTCAATTAATATGTCAAATAAACTAGACCAGTCATAGAAATTGAATTTTTGGTCACCAAAAAAATCCAAAATATTTATTAAAACCACAACATTAACTACTATATCAATTCAAATTTTCGAAACAAAACATGATATTTGAAATCAACCATAATGGTTCCCAGTTTGTGTATAAAATACCAACCAACAGTTCTATAAAGGATTTGAAAATATCACTACATTAATAACATTCCTCCAAATCTAATTAACCAATTAAGATTAAATTTTGTGAGGATATATTAATTATGTGTTATTGATAATTTTTAAAATATTTTATTTTTGATTTTGAGGCATGTTCTTAGACCTAAATTCATTCAAATTTAGACCATGTAATAATTCAACACCACAATGGCCATGATCACATGGTTTATAAAAAATACACAACATTAAATCAAAAATTAAAATGAACAAAAATTTTGAGTGTGGAAATCAAACATCCATATCAATAAATATTAGGAATAATATTTATCCGTTTTCATCTATCTAAATTTTAAAAATGGTTACCCATGTTGAGATGAAGTATTGGAATGAATGTGGTCCACCCCCATAGGCTATAAAGACACTCCCCTCTTCGTCGGGAATTGGGTTTTCACATAACCACATATAAGTTTACATTGAAGCTAAAAAATCCATGAAAAAGGATTTCTAAGACGTTCTAGACTCATATATCTTCATCATATAACATTCCCCCTGATTTATTTAAATATACTTCAATTGTTTTTAATTTTAATCTCATATTTTTCTCAATTTCATTTGATATTTATGGAATAAATCATAATCATTATATTTTATTATATTTAAAAGTATGTTTTGTTATATTAATTATATTTATGTCATTTAAATAATTTTGACAAAAATTTCCATCTATCACATTCTTATTCTACGGAATGCACACATTTACATCCCATCACGTTTTTGGTGTGTGTTTGATTCACCAATAATATTTATCCCATTATTTTAAATATCATTATATTTTATAACCAAAAAATTATTCAATTATATTAATAACAATATTATAAAACAATAAAATATAACATTGTGTTCATTAATAATATTGAGATGTTAATAAACTGAGAGAGTCTATGCATTTAAAAATTTTTAATTTAATTTTTATTTGAAAAAAATACATTTTACTAATTAAGAACATGTTTTTTTGACATGTGTATTCCATAGACTATTGGAACCAATGATAAAATAGAGTTACATAAATATTTATCATTTAGTAAATATTTATTGATTATAATTATAATCCCTATTATGTCATATAATAAAGATAAAACGATGAATTTTGATTGAAATCAAAATGTAATGTGGCTGAAAATTAAATGAAATGTTTTTCAAGGATTATGGATATATTAAGATTACATCCCCAATAATTAATAGCCCAAATGTTTATTCAATTATAAAATAAAAAAACACTATTAGTCATTTCACCCATGCTTTTCAAACAAACCACCCATTAAAAAGAAAAATTAGAAAAAATTGAATCCAAAATTTGTACCATCGATGAGGATTCATCCATATTTCCACTAAAATCATTATATAAGAGAGCCAACCATCTAAATATTCAATTTTAAGATATCATTTATTCTTTAAATGAACTCAAATAGAATTTGTTGCATTGGGTTTTATTTTTTTCCCTTTTGGTTGTTTTTGTTTTTGGAATATCATAGTCCTTTATTATCAATGAAAAAATGTTGGGATCCTTAACAAATAATTCATCTAAATTACATAATTTTGTTTTATTTCTATTCAGTGACTAGATTTATTGTGATATAACTTTAGATTTATAATTAATGAATCATGAATGTTATAGATTATGGATGATTTGTGATCAAATATTTTGGGGTTTCTACTCCTTAAATATATATTATGCTCATATATAAAATCATTAATTGAATTATATAACAATTTAGAATGAATATAATGAGTTTTATTTCCCTCATATATATATCCACTGGATTATTTTCCACTATTTTTTTATTTAGATCAGTATGTGAGGTAGTAGATAATTGTGAATATCGGTGATTAATGGGAGATATGTTCAGTGATGACCTAGAGTCTTCATTATGATGGCCACATTGGTAATATTCTATAGTTAAATTGATACTTTGTTACATATATTTTTTATATAGTAGGTTTATATAGAGACTTGTGGTATCATTTTTATTTTATTAGAGTGATTTAAATTATTTTTACAAATTTTAATCTCATTGTTGAAAATACCTTTTTTCCAAGATTCATGATAGTTATATATAGAAAGTGGTTGATTATATTAATCAATAAAGATTCATACAATTTTCATTGGATACCTCATTTCAAATCACCGCCCCTTTTTCCAATAGAGGTAGGTTTGTGGAGTTCACTTCATTTTGGGTAAGATGTTCTTAGGTTAGTGGGATTTATTTTTCATGAAACCATATTATTATTTATATCTATGGTGAACTATACATATATATTACCATATTTTATTATAAAATACTAATTATGGTGGGTACAATGTATATATAATGATTATTTCATTACATCAGGATCTAATTTTTGTTAACATTTTGGTTACAACACATTGAATGCTTAATAAAACTTATTTACTTTGCATATAAATTGTTCACTTTGATTGATATGGTCCTTGATAATCTTTTTAATTTTTTCTTTTATTGGATTTAATTTTTATATCATGTATATTTAATTTCCATCAATAATAAATCCAAAAAATAAATCTCATCTTTATTATATCATGGGTATATCTATGACTATATCCCTGTGGTTCATTGGGTTGACCATATCTATAATCATATTTATTAGAAAAATTTATTTATATCATTTTTATTTCCTTAAAAAACTTATCCCATAAGGATTGTATATATTAATTAATAATATCTCACATAAATCCAAATAAAAATGTTATAAGATCCCAAATATGGAATCAATGGTGGACTTATTTTTGGAGTGGGTTATTACTTCTAACGTATGGATTCTCTTTAACAGTCTTGTAAATATGTTCATAGATATTTATTCATTAAAAAATATATTTTATTCAATTATTTCATTCGTCAATAGGTAATAACTAAGGGGGTTCATTGGTCTCATCATTTTCATTTCAATATGCTTGCAAATATGGCTTGAATGAAATGAGAATTTTTTGGCTCCTCATTATCTCATTCAGATCCACCTATGTTGTATGTAACTAATAAATACTAGGAGGTATTGAATCATCATAATGCCAAAAGAAATATGACTTCTAATTAATTGGATAGTTGGATATAAATATAGATCACCATGCTAGGAAGGTAAATACCTAGGGGGATGTTGATTAAATTTCCACCCATACTAATGGATTAAAACTAAAAGGTGATAGATCCTCCTAAAACATTTATATGGTATATTGTAGAATATTTTTTAAATGGTTATTATCCAATATTTTTATAAATAGAGTTTACAGGATACATTGATTATATTGATGAAATAAAATACTCAATTTCCCTCTCTCTATTTTTCATGGATGTCTTAATGTATTCCTTTATTGAACATTGTTTGAGTACAATGGTTTGATGAATTAATGTTCGGTTATTTTTTCCATGTAATGACTCTTAAATTATATTAATTTAACTTAGAATATTTTTCACAGTAGTCTATATTCCCTTACTTTTTATGGAAGGTAACCAATGTGCATATGGATTGGAATCCCTCTGAGGAAATTTGGTGGAGGTGAAAATATTTTCAGGTAGAGGTTCTCTTTTAGTTATTTTTATTAACTATGTAATGGATTATTACCTTGATATTAATTTTTATAATCATTCCATAAGTTTCATAGAACATTTCTTTTTCATTAATTTAAAAATTCATCAAATACTATGAATTTGAATTACTTAATATTCCATGTTTGGTGGTTTTCACATTAGTTTATATTCTTCTAATGATATTTCTAGAGGTTAATTCCTATGGTTTATGTTATTTAAATACTTATTGTTCTTCATAATACTAGGTCAAATTTAATGTAATATTTGGAATTCATAATTGGTCATATTACTAATCTACATTGGGGACTTAGTGACATTATTCGATGATAAAAACCATATTTCCTTTCTGATGAACATAATAAAATATCCCCCTAAAAATTCTCATTATATTTGGGAGATAATAAATTCAATACTTATTTGTAAAAAAAATATTCAAGAAATAAGTCCATATATGGTATGCACTAGGATAGGATGATTAAATTTTACACATAATAGGGGACGTAAATAACAAAAAAATGACTAATAATTCATTTGAATAAAATAAACTATTTAATAATAGAGGAAGAACATTCCTTATAATAGAAAAAATAATTATTAAGTTCTATAATTCCATCAATAACACTATAATATTAAAAAGTTATTATTTAAAACTCAAATTCATACACCAAGTCCATTATGGGTTTTTTATATTTAACAAATAATAACTCATAATCTAAGATATCCTTTATTTATAGTCCCACACTTAGATAAGTGAAATATAAAATAATAGGAAGTTATCTTAGAGTTTTAGAAACAATAAAAGTCCCATAAAAAACCATAGACCATTATAAATATAATTCATCCCAAATAGATAGATGTATCTTCAAAAATCCCACTAGTGGAAGTAAAATGAATATTTTTTCCTAATGAAGATTGAGTAATGGAATTATGACCAACAACAAATTCCCCAAACAAATTGATCATAATGTTCCATTAAATGGAAATAAAATAAAATAATTAAATAGTTTTTGATAATCACATGTTTTATATACAAACATTAAATTGATATCATTAGGGATTTAAGAAACATAGTCTATATAATGATAGGTTGGAGGAATTTTTTGTGATATTGTTTTTAGTATGATGGTTCCAATTAAAAAACAAAATATTGGATTCAAAAAGGCCCCTATAATGGAATAATTTTATTATGAATTTTATATATAAAAATATTAATCAATTAACATAAAAATGAAATTATTCATCATAGAGAATTTATTACACCATCGAAGAAGTTTGAACTGTATATTTTAAAATATTTTTCCCTCCAAATACAATTATAATAAATAGTATTTCTCTAATTATAGAATAATTATTAAATTATTCGGATTCAAAAAAACTACCATGTTAAGTATAGAGAAACCCCAAGTAAAATATACAGTTCAAACTATATGGGAGGGATATAGAATAGATAATAATATTATAGAAAGGTGTGACCATGGAAATTTGCAGTTTGATAATTTTCATTAGGAGAAAAGAAAAAATTTCTATCACTAGTGTTGGGAGGTTTCCATCCAAAATATATGGGTGGGATATAGGATAGATAATAATGATTAATAAAAGGATATGATGTGTGAATAAGTCCCAATGAATCCCAAAATAATGGTAAGGATTCATCAAGATCTACAAACATCATCATCCACTCATAGACTATTGGGTTTCCATAGAGGTTATTCATTATCTATAAGGGTAAATATCCCTATTAAATAAGAATTTCATATCATATTTTGGTAATACATGTTATAATATTTCATTTTTATTACGATTAGATTAATTTAATTGTAAAAAATAATTAAATGTAAATTCAAATAAATAAAAATTTTATAATACGCTATATTATTTTAGAATCCAATATAAAAATACATTGATACTACAGGGTGTGGGTAAAAAAAAAGAGTTCCATAAACACTCTTCATAATGATTAGGTTTATATCACATATAATTTTCAGAGTTTACTTCACGATACGAAGTATTGGGAAAATATTGATATGATATGTGTATATAGTGTTTAAGTATTATTCAATATCCCCTAATTAATACACCATTAGGTATATAAGTACATGATATAAAACTAAATCATATTACATAGTGATTTACAATTCATATAGAAATATGGGGATTATCATAAGAAACAATATGTAATTGTTTTTATTAACAACCATAAATATCCTAATTGAACTGATTCCACAATGTCTATAAGAATAATTTACATTATTTTAGTTCATATGTAATATATTTTTCAACTTCACCTAATAATAAAATGGATATAATTCTAAAATACATTCTGAAAAATTATCATATAAAATATATTAACATTACGCAATCATTTTTCAAAACATAAATCCTCATTTTGAAAACCTTATTATGTAACCATGGGATTTATTGATGAATTAATAATTAATATGAATTATAAATTCATAACCACATAAAAAATAGTGTCAATAAATTAATATATTCAAAACAATCAATTAGGAGATCTTATATGAACATCCTCAAACACATGTATATCAATATAATAATATAGAAAATATATTTTCATACATCCTGTATAAATATATAATAACCAAGCCTCCTTTAAAAACCACTACCAAAATAGACATAATATTTAACTATTATATTGAAAAAATCTTCCACTACTGATTATATATAAAAATATTATCTATTATTTGTTAATTCATCAAATATCCTTCACCTATATTAACACATAACATGTTAATCCATTAGAAATGTTAGCTTGATACATATAACTCAACGCGCTCTAATCATAAATTTTATCAATAATTTTATAAAGTAAAAAATATCATATCTGGTATTCTTTATGAATATTCATATATGGTTTAATAAAAAACAGACCAAAAGATTAATAACATACCCTACCGCCAATAATTATCGTAGTCTGGGGACTATAATAATAAAACTATAAAATTATGAATGCTCAAATACATAGAACTTTGTTAATATAAGGTCGTAATAACCCAACATGGATCAAAATGAACAATAAAAAATTTATATTTCCACATTCCCTCCAAAAACCCTTATATATTATAGAGTCTTATAACTTGAAGTTGGAGTCTATTGAGGTATTTTTTGGGAAACTATAACCCCATTTTTAGATTGAAACAACATAAATAAAATAACTAGATTTATAATATTTAAAAACATGATTAAATGATACCATTCTATAAGAATATGAAGTGAAACATAGAAACATAAATGATGATTCATTCATAAAAATAAATAATCTAGGGCCTCAAAAATAAGTTATCCCAGTCCGCCAAAATATCTGAGCCATCCACCTCAATCAAGTAATATTGTTATTCTACAGAACCTAAAAAAACAACATAGTGAATGATTCCTAGGTATCCTAATAACAATATGTCTCATGAATGGTTTGGGTACATAAAATAGTTTTAAACATCAAATAATGACCAATATGATACCAAAAATACAATGGTATGTGCATCAATATTTCTCAATTATATAAATAAATAACCCACTAAGCATAATAATTAAAACAAAACCAATACATAATTCATATTATAATCTATAATTTCACTAAGAATATCATGTGGAACACTCCAACCCATATATCACAACAGCTCCAATGGTGTATACATAGAATTGGGTCCATTCTTGAAAAACATCATCATTCCCCATTTCCATGACCCAGATCAACCATACGTTTCTTACCCATTTTTGGATTGTCTTTTTGCATTTAAATCACCTAAGGGAACCTATATACATGACTTAGGAATTCCATAGTCATTCTCCCATTTTGATGAGTATCATTCCTGGAGGTGGGATCATAGATCCATTATCCTCAATTCCACAGGATAAACTTTGTGGTTATACATAGGCATTCTCCTTGTTTTGTGGATGTAAAATTCCATGGTGGGATAAAACCATTGGAATCCCTATACATTTAATGATGATTGATTAATGGGATACCAATAAATTCAAATGAAATACCCTCTCTATATCTGATGGTCATTCTCTTGGGTATCCAATATCTAATGGATTCTTTGAAATACCATCACTATTGTGTTCTCTCAATCCATAACCTTTATCTGAGGAATCAGTCAACAGGATTAGACAATTACACTAGGGATTCCAAATATTCATGCATGTGGATATACTTGAATCTATAAATATAAATCAACATCAAAATAATGAGAATCATGGCCACCCATAATGGTCTACTAGTATCTCCATCAATACCTCAACACCCATGAATTCCAATGGTATCATAATTTCAGAGGAATACATGTCATCCTGGGAATTCATCTATGCATGATAACACATGATCTAATTATGGATCCATGCTACCACCTTTTGTAATATTCTCTCAAAATATGACATACTAGATATTGGTCTATCAAAGAATCTATCTACAATACAATCTGAGACAAGATTTAAATCGTTTCATGTATGTTAATGCCTCATCTTTCTCATAAATTGATTCACATGTGTCCTAAATAACAATAGTTCTTCCATTCAAAATGAATGATTCCAATGATTGCAATATAATAATATATTATATTCATAAATAAAATAAAAACATAACAATGGTTGGACATGCACACAAATCCATTACACTTTCCATATCCCATCAATATCACAAGGGTGGTATTGGTAGTAGGTGGCACCTTCTACAATCCCTACCCATAGTCAATACCCCTTCTTGTGGTTATCTAGGATGGGAACAGATAGGGTTCCCCTTGTCCATCATTATAGTGATGGAATCAAACTCAATATCCCAAAACACTATGTACTCTTTTGGAATTGATAAATGCTCTATGGGAATTACATCCCATGTCATTATCAACATAATCTCACATCATCAAAACATTAGTTGTATTTAATTATGGAAACTATAATATGAGATGGATATAGGAACCTCTCTATGTATTGAGTCACTCTAAACTGGTCAACACCATTAACTAGTGGTTATTATTCCTATGGTATGTCTACCAAGGCTATAAAAAACTCACAAACCATCACCTAGACATATAGGGATATTCATCACCAGTATCAACACAAATACCACATAGTTTTTCAATTTCAGTGTTTCAACATTTTTTGGGAATGGCCAATAGCGATAGAGGCTTAATGCTTATTCACTAGGTCCATGCTAGACAATGAAACATGCCTTTTTATTTGTAGACTCTATACTATTTAATTAAAATTAAATTTGACAACATAGTGAAAATATTTACTCTAATTTACGAGTTATTAAAAACAAAAACACACACACATGAATATAAAAACACTCATAAGTCGCATGGAATGTACCGAGATCACTTTTCTTTTAAGTAGTTCATTTCTATTATTTACCAATGGTTGTTACTAACTACCATGTTTTTTCTAGCCTTATCATTGGTTTTACAAACATCATGAGCCCCTCAAACACACCTAACACCAATTATTAATTACCTATAACACTTATAATTTATAAATATAACAAATTTAAGGAGACATAATATGTATTTAATCACTAGACATCCAACGATCATTAAGACATTGAACAATGGGCCTCTAACCTCCTTTAGAACACCGCCAAACCAAAAAATAAGAGATAATTCGATCATATATAATCATTTAAATCATTAAAGGAAATAAATTTTAAAATATATTTGAAAATAATTTAATGTTTGACATATCTTTGTGAGTCAACCTATTATGGAAGGTGGAAATAATTTTAAGACAACCTCAAGATAAGTTGAGAAAAAGGACCATTGTCTCCAGATTATTCCACTATTCTCAAAATGAAATGACCCAAAAAACTATCATTGTAGAATATATATTCATAATAAGTGCAGGGGTCATGGAAAGAAGCCGCCTTAAGGAGACACAGACCAATGATCAGTGGAGAAAGCAAAAAAACACAAATTCGAAGGGGTTTTGAGGTGGGAATTGGAGGATTCGACATTAGTTTGTGGGATAGAGAAGAAGGGGGGTACCCCCATAAATAAGATTAGGGGAGGGTAATTTCCATTAACATAACTCCATCAATATTATACTGGGTTAGAGTGATTACGTGATCCAAATAAATATTCCTCCCCACTTTCTAGTACACTGGCTACCTGGAGGATCCAAGATACGACCACCCTAAATCCACCCACCCTGAACTTATACAATTTTTTAGATAACATGGATATCTTTTAATACCCTTTCTGTCTCTAATTACACACTTTTGATGTGTTCTATATACAAAAATTCTACTTTGAAACTAGGATCAAGTTCTAATTCATCCACTTATTTTTTTAAAAAAATTACTCAAAATTATAAAACTCATATATTCACAATGGTTTCTATAATATACCCACCATAAAATTTATCATCATTGAGTGGTGTAGTTATTAATTATACCTTTGTTCCTGACCTAATATAGACATCAACTTCTATTGATATTACCATGATATATTTTCGAACAGAAATATCATTTCTAAGTCACATGTTCAACAATAAATCATAAAATACAATAAGTTAAAGTAAATGTTAACATTCTCCATTTAACCACTAGGATGGATATTACTAGATAATTTCCATCATGATACCATAATGTCTTATTTTCTGATCGATAATCTATCTTATGGTTCCCCCCACAATTTTATATAGTTATGAGCAATTATTTTCAAGCCATAAAACCTCCAACCACTAAACCGACCAATAAAAAACTATTAATTGGCTCTTCATGATGAAATTAATGTACCTCATTATGTACTATAGTCAATTGCATATAGAGACACTTATTAGTGTCAATTTTAATTCTATATTCTCATTTCTATTTAAAAATGGATGTCTCTACTTCATTCAAATTAAAAGGAGAACCCTGAGGTTTCAAAAAAAACCCTTAACAAAAACCCAAATTACACTTGTAGTTTCCAATTTGCATAGAAAAGGATGTTTCCAGATCCTCACATCCTATATCATGATAAAAGAGAGTTATCCCTCATCTTGATGGATATTCTAAAAAACACTCAGTCTCTTATACTAACTTACTATCTATTCAGCCAATTATGTTTCTGTTAATCCTAAAGAGAGCTTATAATCATTTGAATTTATCATCTAAATTCCTTACGCAAATTCATGGGTGATTCTATGGATCTGTCCTTAATTGACCAATTCAACCACCATTCTCGGAACATGGGCACCAACATTTTCCCCATCTGATATTGATTGGATCACCCCAACTCATCCCAACCTTCAGAATGATTCTTAAGAACCATGTTTTATATAATATTAAATCCTTATAATTATTCACTATGGTGTATATACGTATTGTGCTCAATAAAACATATAATATCAAATTTCCATCACAACTTTCAAATGAGAATTCTCAAAAACCTAATCACATTGGTGGGACGTTAATATCAAAAATTTTGATATCCAGATTCATGCAATAGGATTTTTTTTCCTCATGCCCAATGATCTAAAACCAAACTCCACGGACCACACCCTACCTATATGAAAATAGTATAAGTGGACAAAGCTAGGTCCCCTAATCCTTGAGAACCAACTTTATTAGTAATTCATCATTTCTTCTTAGACATCAAGAGCATCATCCATGGATTATTACATGTTTCAATTCATAAAAAGGTTCATCAATCTATAATATCAAATGGTTCAGTCCTAACCACATTGATTGCCTTATATTTATCTAATAATGTAAAATTACTAGGTTCATCCATATAAGTACACATACTGCTCATATTGATACATGGTCCTCATGTTCTTAATATATTTTTCCCATGAGAAACTTTTAAGAACCCATCAGTATTTTCCCCACCCAAAACCGTCACTGATTCAGAAAACAGTAATTTCTACAACAGAACAACATCAGTTATATCTATACCATTTAAAAAATAATGTGTTTATGCTCTAGTTTCTCCTAAAAACTTAAACATGTATTATACTCCAATGAGCCACACACCATCAATATATGTCCCATCCCCCTAAATAGTAAACTATTTATATGATATTTCTATTTAACCCAAACATAGATCCATTAGAAATATTTAAAATTAATCTATTAGCCTTGCCATTGTAAACTAAATTATTTGATTCTATCAAACACCATCAAAATTGAAATTCATCTACCAAACCTTATTGTACTTCTATAAATATTATATAGAGTCGACGGTCAAATGAACCCTACCCTCCATATTTTGATTCCAAAAGAATCTTATTTGATTTAAAAACCAAATATATTAATATATTTTCATTTTTCCAAAATTCCATATCAAGGCTATTATAACATGTTGATAATACTTTTTCCAAATCTAACACACATCATCCTGGCCTATCTGTTCTATATGATCATCTTCAATTCATTTTTACTCCTACAACACATATTATTGCCCATCACATTCATAACACCAAACATGAATATGTTACCCATGTATCTTAAATAAAATGAATTAAAATATTTAGATAACCCATCCCAAATGTTTCCCATACACATAAATTGGAACATACCCCCTTAGAATACTGGGTTTCATCTAAAGGCTAATTAGGTCTCCCAAATAGCCAAAAGTATTGCCTCACAAATGGTCACAAGTCCTTAGAAAACCTATGAACATTCATCTCAAGTAATTCATAGTATCTAATGATTCAAATGCCCCATAGAGGGTCCCTAATAAATAATAAAATATTATTCTAACACTATAATCCCTCACAAGATCTAATTATCGCTATGAAAAACTAATTGGACTACACACTTATGACTACAACCATAAAATCATCCCCTGTGGAATTTTTCAAAAAAATTCCACAGAAAGAACCACAATCATGGGGTTAAGTTAGATAGAATTTCATTACAATATATATTGAAAACAACATACATGTAATTATAGACACATTAAATAAAAAATCTTATAATGATCATTCAACTGACACCTTTTTAGTAAAATTTGTCTCTAGAAAACCTTTTTAACATGGTTTGGTGAAGTATTGTTACCTTACAATTCATAGAGTAAAACTATTTATAGCTTGTTATTTGTATGTTAAGTAACCAAAACTATGTAATATAAACACACTATGGGAGTCCCCCTAACTAACCATATTCCTCATTGACCAACAAGGGTAAAATCAGGCCACATCCATCAAATAATATTCCCTCATTTTCAATATGTGTCTCATCATATATTCATATGTGGTGTCAACAGAAGAAATTACGTATACATATTGGTTAATGTAAGAATAATGTCACCATACACAAATATAGTGAACTTGTTTATAATTATTTTTTAACAAATTAAATAGTTTAACCATCCATCACTAAGAAAATTACATTACTACGTCCCAAAATGTCATATGGATAGTACTGTATAATAAATGATGTATGAGATTCCTCATACCTCTATCGGATAAGATCCAAAATCCACAATAAATCATAAATTCATGTTCATGTTCATCACATGAGTTGAGGAAAATTTCAAAAATAAAATAAAAAACCGTAACATTAATCTGATAACTTGTAATCCTAGACATTTTAATTGTAGAGGTGTTCATAACACACCAACCAGGTATCTATCAAAAAATATAACACATCCCTAAAAAATCTATAAACCAAATCACATATAAAATGAAAAAAAATAAATTGAATTCTCTGATACGACGTCATATTTCCACACCTTGTTTCCCTATGAATAATAACTAAACTAGTCCTCCATGGGACACTAGGTTTAGATCCATAAATTCCATAGGTTTTGAAAAGTACTGCGGGTATATCTAGATATTTTGATGAGACGATAATTATAATGAACCTGACCCCTATAGCCCAGATTCAGTGCCTTTAATTAATACATTATAAAATATAATATAAATTATTACAACTGGAAAAATCGATTTAGTAGTTTTTTAAAGCTAGATTGCATATATGAACATAACATTACAACCTAAAAACAAAAACAACACATTAAATGCATTAGAAACCCCCAAAATAATATATTATTCCACCAACTCATTTTTAAAATACATGTTTCCATCCTTGGGAAAAATAAACATAATAATGTAATGAGATAATATGCTCAGTTAGGGATTGAAATTTAACAAAATCATAAATAAAAAGTCATGGTGAAGAACTAAATGTACACATTCCATTAAATAATATTATTAAGCATTATATGACAAGAATAGAGAATAAATAAATAATTCCATAAAAAACATAACTATCGATATTATACTAGTTGGATAAATACATGGACTATAATTTACTAGTTTCATAATGTGGAAATTCACAATTCTATACATCATAGACATACTATCACAGCCTCATCCTAGAAACCATACATAATGGTTAAAAACCACAGTCTTGTTCGTCTCATGACACCTATAAATGCATAGAGGAGCTAGAGAGGTACAAAACCATATAATTATATGTCAAATACCTTCCTCATATAAAAATGGTGAATCAAAAACTACATAAACATATTTATTGAAAAACATGCATATAAAATGAGAATAATTTTACCATAAACCATGATAGATATCAAATAGCATAGACATAATCATACTGATCTAAACCCCTTTAAAAAAAGATAGATTCTATAATAATATTCAATAAAAAATGTAGTACGTGATTCAACAATGTATGTTTACAAAATTAATGATACCATTGAAATTATTTTTCAAGAATATAATGTTTAACCATTCCAATGTGTGCCATGCCACATCGAATAATTTAAATCATCATCCCCATGATGGAATAATGAGATGAAAAATTGAAATTAATTATAAAAAGAAGAATCATAATGTGATATATCATTGTATAGTAAAAACTCCACACACATAAGATTAAGTGGTGAAGAGGCATATATCTCCCTGAAGAAAATGTGAGATGAGAAAACCGCTTTATACAATGTAACAGAGTGTTATTTTGGAATAAAATTTCATTTTGTAATCATATTATATTTTAAACATGTAGATACCTAAATATATATAACTTTATTGAAATTATTTTATATTAATAAATTATGTCCCACTGAAGTGAAATCATATAAAAATAGTTTTCCAAATACATTACAAAAAACATTTTGGTGATATTCGAGGAAAATATTAGAGATTTAAAAGTTGAAAAGAATGTCTGATTTCACAAACCAGAAATGAACCAAGGATGTTTTTCATGATAAAATGAGTTATTTTTTAAAAATATTGGGGGATTAAAATCAATTTTTTTGTGCACTTGAAAATAGGTTAGAAATTTGGATGTTCCCCGTAATGAGGCTTGTATATCAGGATGAATTAATAAAAGAAAACATTTTAAAACACGGATATCTGTATCAAAGAAGGATGATTTCATATAGATATAAAGTTATAGAATATATAAATAGATTTTTTTTGGAAAATAGAAAAATAATTAATTATTAAATTTTTGTAAATATATTAAAAGAGTAACTTGAAGGAAAAACATAGGTTTATTTAGAACCCCTGACCACATTATAATCACCTGAATCATATTAACCAATTTTAATAATCATTAACACGTAAACATAAAAACATTAAAATAAATATAATTATGATATGAAAAATTAGTGGGTGGTTTATATACACCATACCCGAGAAGTATTGGTGAATATGTAATGTCTCACAAAAATGGGTGTGAGATGAGAAAACCCTTACCTTGTTACGAATTTGTTTTGCACTTCATCATTATGTCATGTATACTCAAATTAATTAATTAATTAGTTAATTAATTAGTAAACTTTTTTATTGGTATTTGATTAATTATTTTTTTATTATGATTATTTAAGGCCTCATTAATGGGTTACAATGATTAAGTATATAGTTCTGGTGCATTTGTTTTCCTAGTTTACTTGATGGATTTACTTGTATTTGAGTACAAAATTTACGTGGAATTGGTATAATTATATAGAAATGAATTTATATATTATTAATGAACATAAATAAAATTAAATGGTTATATAATTCATTTTGTTATATGTTATGATGATGAGTCATTAGATAAGACATTTGTGATAATAATATGGAATATTTTGGATATTTTTTGATCATCACAAACTAGTTTTATTTCATTAATTAATATTATGTATATAAAATGGTTATAGAAATTACATATGTTTTAATAAATATATAATATCTGTTTAAACCATTAAAATGGTTTCCTAGACCTCCATAAATGATATATTGAATAGTGAAAATATATCATTCTTTCGGGATGTAAATTGGCACTTCATAGATGATGATTTAAATTTTAAAATAAATGATATAGGGAAAAAGAGTTTTATAAAAGATATTTCGTTAACATTATATCATTAATGTATATAAGTGATTTTGTAGTAATAATTCTCATATGGAAATAGGAATAGAGTTTTTTATAATAAAAGAAATAACATGAATGAAATTTAAATGAAATGGAAAGAGGTTTTTACCTCTTGATTTCTCCTCCTTGAGAATCTCCTTAAGGCCCATGGTTTTGGTTTTTAGGTTACAAAAAAAGGTCTCAGACGTGAGGAAGAGTAATTGGAAGAGTAATGGGTAGAATTTGGAAATTGATAAAATCCTAAAATGTGTGGGGAGATTTGTTGGTGATGGGTGGTATTTATATTGGAGGAGAGTGTTATTTATTGAATATTTTATCCATTTTTTTTAATTTGATCTTGTGACTATGAATTATTTGTGAATTATCAAAAAAATTAATATAATTATATTTATTTCATTATTAGGGTCTTTAATCATCCATACCTCACATATGAATCAATAATTCATGTATTTTACATTTAGTGTAAACAATCACAATTTACTATTCAGAAAAACATTATGTATTTTAGAAATAATCTATAAAACTATATCTAAATTTTTTTGACAGATAGAAGATGAAATTAAATAAATTTAATTAAAATATTTTTCTAAATATTACAACATTAATTTTTAATTAAAATCATCATATAAAAAAATATATATTTTAAAATAATACCTGATTATATAACACTTTGAAAAGTTAACTATGGTCTCAATAAATTATCCTAAAGTCAAAAGATAAAAAAATATAAATTTATGAATACATTTCATGGGAATATTTTTTCTTCTATAAATTTTTATTATTAAAAAATGAAATTAAATATTAATGAATTTGAAAAAAATAACGACACTCAATTATTAAATTTTAAAATATTCATTAACATTTAATTTGATAAAATTATATCAAAACTTTATATGATTACAAAATTTTAATTATAAATTCATCGGTAAGTTAATTATTAATTTTTTTGATTTACTACTCATAAGGGTTAATTAATATTCATGAAGGTAACATTACAATTCCTAATAGTCAACTCACAATAAAACCAAAAATAAATTTAATCCCATAAGACTATAAAAATCTTACTAATCACAACCATGATTTTCCATTTCACAAATTTCAATTTTGTGATGTGGTAAAAGTACATTTAATACTTACCTTACAATTATGTTGATAAGGTAAGTAAATAGAATGTTCAAATTTTCAATAATTCATTATATATAATTTTAATAAAAATGACCCCAACGATCTAAGTTATATTTATATTGGTATAATTGATCTATTTCGACTTAAAAAATAAATTTAATTTATATTAATTATTGAAACTAAAAATAGTTTTTCAAATAAAATGTTTTATTTCTCACTATTAATCCACTAAATGAGACATCTCAAAAAAATATATATTAAAATATTACACTAAGATAATTTTTAAAAATAAAAAATTTTACCGAAAATTATATATTTCCATATAAATATGTTTTTTTATCTAAATCCCTTAAAAATAACATTTATTAATATTTATTAATATTAATATTACTATGTTTAACTACTATGTTATAACAATATTATTTAAATAATTATTTTATAAAAGTGTTGATTCTTAGTGACTCAGTGTTGGATTTGTTAAATTCCATATTTCGATTTTTTGTAAATACGTGGTGTGTTATATTCATGCCCTTGGTCAATAAATTGTGTCCCTGTAATTTGAAATTTCACTTAGAATGTAAAAGGTTGAAAATTGAAAATTCCCTTAAGGGAAACCCACATTGTTAATAGGTTTAATAATATATCCCCTTAAAATATGGAATGTAGAAATTATGGGTCACCATAATATTAGGCATTATAATTGGATTATATAAGTGGGAAGTGATAACATGCACTCAAAATAGATATAGAACAACTATGTTCTGATGGAACATGTTTGAAGAAATGGTTATTATAATGTTAATCATCACAAAACTAGGAAGGTTCTGATCAGTTAAAATTCCAGTAATCCATTCATAATAAATGTTAATAGGTAACAAATTTTTGACAAAATACATTTCCTAGAGTTGAGGGGTTCCATGACTATCTAGATAAAAACATTATAAATTAAACATAACAGAATACTTTCATTTTTATATGTTTAATATCATCAATTCCTTGTTCATTGATCTAATTTCACTTCATTTACTATCCTTGGAAAATAACGTAAAAGATGATTTTTTTCAAGCCGGATGAATTCAAATAGTCTCTTATAAATAAAAAATCCCACAAAAGTATAATTATATATTATTCTTGTCATTAAATCATAACAAAATCCTAAATGGTTTGGATGATGTAATATAATTCCACAAAAAAATAATCCATTATATGATAAACAAACATGAATATTAAATATTTTAATGTAAATATCAATTTTTGACATATATCATTCTTAAAATTTACATAATTCTTCAAAACAGTTCTAGACTATAACCCCAAAATCAGAATGATTGGTATATATAGTCTTCCAAATCTCATCGATAACCCTTAATTCATTATTATAAATATTTAATTTACCCAATCACATATTCTCAAATACATTATATTCATTTCAATAAATAACATTGATTAGCATTAGTTTATAGTAAAATCATATTTAAATCCAAATTAAAATTCAAAATTTATTACACAAAATATTCTATTTACAAAAAACATATTGTAATCTGAAAAATTATATCATATTACAAAATATGATTAATGAATTAATAATAAAATAGTACTCCTTTTACAATGTTATCTACTAGTAAATCATAGCCATAGAAAATATCTCTGACCATTTAGTATAATAAAAGAAAAGTACAACATGAAAGAAACACAAGCCAGAAAAGCAACTATATATCCTAGAAATCATCCCCATCCAAATAACCATGATGAATTTCTTTATCTATAGTAGTTGAATTTTACTCTGAGCTTTCATATTATACAAATGTTATCTATTGGATAAAAAAATCCATTAAATAAAAATAAAAATTATCTATTATATATTTTAAAATAAAAGAGTCGCTATAAAACATGACATAACATAGTTCAGGGGAAGGGGTTTCACCATTTCACCCATTGGTAGTGTCTTCAAACCCCACACCCATTATATATTTGATGATTTTTCAATGTTCTTAAATAATATAACATTCAAAATAAATACTATATATGTATTTAAAATAATTTCTATCACTCAAACATAAATTAAATAGGATTTTGAACAAAACATCAATACATAAATACATCATAAATTTATTTCCACACAGGTCCTTCCATGGTCTAGAGTTTATACTATACAATAGAGCATAGACTATAGTAATTCCCAAGTCCCATTAATTTTAATCAAATACCTAAAAATTTATTCTTAAGATCGTTTCTATTTTCATCTACTTTACTCTTACTTTTTTTCATGGAAACTCATTGCATTATGTACACGTTTCCAACACATAAATAATTTCTCCATTCCATTTAGACGTATTCTAGGATTACTCCTTCCACATTTTTTTATGTTGAAAATTAATCATTCTTTTTTCAATGGTCACCACAACTTTTTCTCTCATAAATATCCATTCATCCATTTTTTGGTGGTTTCAGGAGTTGGTTATGTTATACATTATTGATTATAATACTCTAAAGGACACTATGTATGAACACAATATCATTCACTCTGATAATAATGACATTTATTATCATCATTAACAGATTGTACATCATGTTAATTTTTATCATGAATCCTTTGGGTTTCTTATGTCGACTAAAATGAGAGCACATATTGTGAGTAACAACAACCATAGTGGGAAAAAAGTCTAATAACTTATATAATATCATAAAAACATATTTATATAATAAAAACTGTATTATTAAACCCAGTTATACATTCAAATCCACGATAATTTAATGTGAATTATCCTAATCATATCCCCATGGAGTGTCAATCCAGAAGCATAATAAGGCTCATTGTCCTATACCCGGTTACCCTGAGTATGGCCTGTTATAATATGTTGTAGTAGATACACCTAGGAATATCTCTGTGAAAACCAAACCCTCCTATAGTATCAATATATAGATATATTTATAGTAATATCTACATAATCTCTACCTCATGAAAATTATATGATTTTATACTTATACTCAATGTCTGTTTGAGGTTAATGTTCCATATTCTATTATTTCTAAATATATTTTCCCTGTTTAAGACTAAACATATCCGATACTAATTGTAAACACCCCATCCCATGTATCCTAGAGTTGATGACTTATATAAATAAATTTTCATAGTTAAAATACATGAATCCTAAAGGATAGATCAGTTATTAAATTATGAAAAACATATTACATAAATGAACATTATTTAACAACTTGAAAACAAAAAATAAATCACTTCAAATCTATTAGAAACACCCATTTACTTATATATTATTTTCCAAAAAGGAATTATTAAGTTATATCTTTTAATCCTTGGGAAGACTAAATTGATGAAATGGGTGATCTCATATGCTTCATAAGGGTATTAATGACAGTGGAACATAAATAATAAGACTTGATGAATAACTAAAACAACACATTCCATTACAAACAAGTCATTACTACAATATGGAAGGATTAATATATGTTTAAATAATTCCATAATAAATAATAAATAGTTACGGTATACTTGTCAAATAATCCCATGTATTATCAAATATTAGTATCATAATGAGGTAATTCATAATTCTATTCATTATAAACAAAACATTATGAAAATAGTGAAGAATCCATGTATAATGGGAAAACAAACCACTCTAGTTTGTCTCATGAAACCTAGTGGTGCATTAAGAAGCTATAGAGGTCCCCTCATATTACATAATAAGTCAAATACATTGCTCATATGAAAATAGTGAAACATAAATAACAGAGTCAGTAATATTGAAAAAATAGAAAATGTAATTGGAATACTTTAACAGTAAACCATAATGGTATCAAATAGAAAATCCATTGTGAAAATGATAATAAATTCAAAAAATAAATTTGGTAAATGGTATCATAAAAAAAGATCGATTCAGTAAAATATTAAACAACTAAATTTAACATATATGTAGATACCATGGAAAAAATCTTGTGGAAAATAAACTTTAAACATTTGAATGGGTCATATACCACTAAGAAACATAAAAATTATAATATTAATATAAGAATCATTAGATCAATCATATAATATCATGAGTATAATAATACTAAATATATAATATATAAATTTGTAGTAAAAAATCCCCACCTATGTTTAATAAGTTGTAAACAAGGAATATATGTCATATGAGTAAACGTGATAGGCGAAAAAACCCATTTATAACTTCGGAAGGAAGAGTTATGTTTGAAAATCCTTTTTATTTGACATAAAATCATATTTTAGAGATTAATTTATCATAAAATAAAAATTAAAGACATTGATATTATTTTTTAGGAAAATATGATGTCCCGTTGAAGTGAAATAAATAAAAAATAGTTTTTATGAAGCGTTTGATACAAAACATTTTAGTGTAGCTAAAAAATTTTGATGTGGTTTTAAAGAGGAATGTAATGATTGATTAAATAATAACAGAAATTAACAAAATACGTTTCCCTAATAAAATGAGTCATTTTAGAAAAATAAAGGTTGTTTAATGATATTATTGGGCTGCAATTCAAAATGGTTAGAAATGGAGAAGTTCCCTCGAATCAGGCTTCTTTATTGGGATGAATTGGCATGAGAATATTTTAAAAAAATATTTATAAACATATAATAATGAAAATTTGATTTGTATATATAAGGACCTGACCTTATAATGTTACTTAATATTGAATTACATTGAATAATTCTCATTGAGGATCTTTTTAGGTTTACGGTTTTATAGAATTAGGACATAACTATAACATCACATAGATTACAAGGTAGATACATCTACTCAGCTTCCATTTTTTTCACAAAATATAAACTCTTGACCAAAAGAGTCATGTCTAGTTCCAGGTTTCAGACATCAGGACATTTCCTTGATCCCATCCTTGACCGTATTCCATTTTTAGTCTCGTGGAAAACATTTCAAAAAAAACATGTGATGAGCATAAAAAGCTCAGTAAGGGTTATCACAAAATGGAAAGAAAACATCAGTCGATGTATACATAAAAATCAATGAAATCGTACTTTTCTCATAAAACATAATCACTTTAACATACCCCTTGAAATCATAATATTTACAAATAACTCACAAAAATCATAAGACATAAAGGTAACTTTAGGAATTCAAAACATTATTACATAGGGAGTAACCCTCATTGTTACATTTGGAATACCCATCATACTATATTCCCTAAATCTCTTCAGATAAACCTTATCTTTTAACCCCTTCGCGTTACCCAATGCATTGTAGAGCTATATTGGTCTCACCTGCCATTAGTTTATCACGGAACCGACCGTCTTCATAAACAATTCCCATGAACCATAACATAATCATAACACATAACATAAGCATAAATTAAATATAACATTCCCCTATTGAAATAACAATATAACATTTTAATATATTGAAATAATGAATCCATTCTAAAACACATTTTCCAAACCATTTAAAACATTTAATAAAGGGATTTTGGAATCAAAGTGTCCCATACCACTTTGAAGATTTTAAAAATTTAAACCATAAATATCCATATAAATAAATCCTTAAAACCATTTTTAAAACATGGATATTAATTATAAATATTTCTAAGAATAAATCATTAAAAAAATTAAAAAGATATTTTAGTTAAAAGGATTTTAACAAAATGAGAGACACATGAATACAATAATTGTGGAATAACATTAAATCAGAACATTATAATATAATTAGAATAAAGGTATTCATGATATAATATTCCAAAGGACAGTATATATACCATATAAGAGTTAATTGGTGAATAACAACAATGAAGTCTCAATATAAATGTAAAATGAGATGAAATCCCTTATAATGAAGGTATCCTTAAATTAATGATAAATCAATCTCATAATTCTATGCGAAAAAAATAAATAAACCCTATATAAGTGGATATTAAGAGTAAAACAATCAATGGTCATTCAAACATATTCAATGGATGACATATTCAATAACTACATGGTGAACCAAAAGAAATCAAAATTGGGTTAAGAAGTTCCCTTGGTAAAATTCGACAGCCTAACAACGTTACATAAAAATTCATAAAATTAGTTGATTAGAGAGAAAATGGTATCTCATCAATTGGAAATAAAATTTAAATCAATAAGGATATATTAGAACATATAAAAACATAAAAAGATGTAAATTAAAATAAATTACAAAATAAGTCTTTTAAAAAGAGGAGTGTGAAAGGTTCCCTTACCGATTTGGGAAACTTTCGAAATGTACACCCCATGAAAGAAGGGTCATACAATGAAGATGTAAATACCCATAAATGAGAGTATATTATAAAAATAGTAAAATATTGGGCAGTACATACACCACAAAAAAGGAAATAGTGGAAAATGTAGCATGAATCTCACAGAAATAAAAAGTGAGATGAAAATCCCCTTATGAAAATTCAGCAGCCAAACGACACCACATAAAACATCAAAAAATGGATTGATGAGATCAAATAGGGTCCCTCATCATATTAACATAAAATACACAGAAAGAGGAATATAAAATATCATCCCCCAACATATGAAATAGGAGGTTAATGTAAGTTACATTAAAAAGAGTACATAAAAAGAAAGAGAGAGGTGGGATATCTTACCTCAAGTTCGACTTGTCTTGTTCGTTCCTTTATATTCTGGAATAATAAACTTTTGTCTATTTATAATTTCTTAAGGACCTCCTTTAATGTTTATTATTCAATTCATATCACATATTATAATTTTATAATAATTAGTTAATTATGTGAGTTCATATCAGATGTTTTTGTCGATGTTTGGTTCACGAGTCAAAAATAAACTTGTTTGAAAAGAATTTTCCCTGTAGCTATAAGTACATCATCTAAAGAATAGTATTAATGAATTAAATATCATATATATCCAGTACATATTCATTTTATACTATTACATAATATTTGGAGATAAAAATAAATGAAATGCATCGTTCATGTATTGCAGTACAGTATATTATATATGTTTTATAGGTCACATGAGGTCATTAATTTCACACTTTATACATTCCATGTATTGCATGAACATGTCATATCATTTGAGGGGGTGGTAGTCCACACTTCCTCATATGAAATTATTGCATTTTCACAACATGAAAAGAATAAAGGTATGTTTTAAATATAAAATACAAAAGCATATAGAAAACTTAAATACCATATATATCATATATATATAATACAGTGACATCATAATGGAAACCTTTAAATGTGTTAAAAGAATATTGAACAATCATTGTATCATGAGGCAGTAATTCCCCATCCACTGAAACAATATGTTCTTTAACCATTAGACGGATGTGTGTGTAAGTGTAGCTCGACTACTTCTTAGAAAAACATCCTAGAAAATTCAATATATTTGTTTTGTTACAAAATAATGTAATAAAAAGAGTTTATGGGGATTTATAAGCAAAATAAAACAAAAGAACACTAGGGAAGACATTACCTTTAAATCGGGTAACTCGCCATGGTTTGAACTAAAAGGGATTATTGAAGAGCTTTCTACCTAAGGCGAGGCTTCAATGATGACGAGAAGTATGTGTAGAGATGAAATGGGAAGGTTTTGGCCTTTACAACAGAATACGAGGTGTAGGTAAGGTGGTAGAGGTGGGGGACTTTTATAAGAGAAGATGAGGGGCACTCTTGGAAAGTAATAAAATATTACTTTATTATAAAATGATTTTCGGATATTAAATGTCCCAAAAGGATATATATCTAGGATAAGGTGATAAGGTTTCTAAATCCTCCCATAAAATAAGTTTGTGACATGTTTAAGACTTAGATTTTAACTTATCTTCACATTTAATTTAAATCATTCATTTATGAGGTAATCACTTCATCATCAAGGTGTCATAAATAAATTAATTTATTTAATGTCTAAAAACTATTAAAAAAATATAATGATTTAGTAGATAATTTTACCTTTATAATGAATATTTATATTAAAAAATACGACTTGTATAACCCCATGTAATAATTGTTTTACTAGAACAATACATGTTTGTCACATTTTAATTTTAACTTTAAATAAAAAGTTATTAATGACATTTTCAAACCAATGTGACTCCATGGGGTCCCCAAGCTGACCCATTGATTTTTTAGCTGGTCATGACTCATCCAATATGGTTAGGACTTGTTTCATGGTCATTTCATATTATTATAACATTATCATTACCCTAAATTACACTAATTATCATAAATCGCGATTAATAAAACTTAAAAGTTACTATTCACCAAAAAAATATTTTAATCCCATTGAACCAAATGTTAAATGGTAATGAAAACCATGTATGTCGGATTTTTGAAATTCAAATCACATATGTGGTAATGTTCCATTTAAACGAAAAATCAGTTTTTTAACTACCACTTAGTGGTTTCACTATTCATCAAAATTGAAGTTTTTCCGAAAAATACAAAAAATTCACCATAAGCAATATTTGATATTCCGAATTCAAAAATGATGGATATTTTAAAACATTAAAAAAATATAAGTTTAATTAATTAATTTAATAATTAATTCCCGATGTTAGAACAAATAGTGTGCTTTTAAGAAACAATATATATCAAATTATTGACACTAGTTTAAACCCAATTTCAAAATGAAATTAATTCCAATAACCACTATTGGATTAAATGGTAAAAATATATTATAATTGGAATTTAAAACCAATTCAAATGATAATATAATAATATAAATAAATTATATTAAAAAGATGTTTTATATAAAAATACAATAGTTTTCACTATTCATGAAAAAATTATCATTATCGGAAAAATAACAAAAATTTACATAAAGTAAATTTTGATGTCCCGATTCTATAGAAGGATTTTATTTGGAAAAATAGAATGTATAAGAGTGACCAAAACTATTTTAAAGATGGTTCACCATCAATAGGCAATAAATCGACCTTTTAGTGCATTTTAGAGTATTTATGCAAAAAATTGAATTCATTCTTATTTTAAGTCTTTATCTTTTATTGGATAAATGTAAAAACATTTAACGAACATATATAATAATATTTTAGTTATTTATATTTATTCCAGACAATATATAAACTAGGCATTAACTACCATTTAAAATAATATTATTTTAATATTAGAGTGCAACGTAAGATTTCATAGAAACTCGTTGTGGCGTATTGGGTACACCATAGAGCATAGTGTTTACTTTAAAGTAATATTAATATTTTATTTAAAAAATATTAATAAATATGAAAGACTAATATTATTTATATACTTTGGATGTTACAGTGTATATGAACATATATGATATTAAATTAATTTAGACGAAATATAAAATTATAAACTTTCATTAAAATAGAGTAAGTATATAGAAATATTAACTCAATGGAAAAATTGGTTTTGTGTAGAATTCCATTCTTCTTTGAAATCAATCAATTAATATGCCCCAAAATTAATAATCACAAATTTTCCATTTAATACCATTAAATAAAAGATAATAATGATATGATACATGAATGGGATGTATACATACACCATAAAAAATAAATAGTGGTGAATAAAGAATATCTCACAAAATGGAAGTGAGATGAAAAAGACCTTACATTACGTATGAATGTGTTCCTCATATGATCTTAATATCTGAGATAATCCAAATAAATTCATTAATTATTTAAATCATATCCATTATATATTTATTTTTTTATTTTTCGTTCTATTGTGTTCAATAATGGCCTTTTAAATTGATTTGTAGTGTTTATGTTCACCATTCAGGAGAACTCATTTTATACGCTTTCATGATTATTCTACTTGTATATGAGTATGGTAGTTCATTTGGAATGGGAATAATTCTAAAAAACAGAATATATATTATATTAGTGATCATAAATAATATTAAATGGTAATATAATTCATTCGATTAAATGATTTTAGTATGAGTCATTCGATAAAATATTAGTGAAAATCAATTGGATTATTTGGTGGGTTTTCGATCATCTTGAAATATTTTTTTTGTATGAATTATTATTATGTATATAAAATGATTATAGAATGTAAAATTTGTTTTAATAAATATATTATATTAATTTTAACCATAAAAATGGTTCCATGACCATCGATGAAGGTTAAACTGAATAATGAAAATATTTCGTCCATGAAGGTTGTAAATCAAAACCTTTCATATGCTGATATTTTTTTAAATTAAGAGATATTGATAGGGAAATGGTTTTGATGAATAATAATTTATTAAAATTATATATTTCCAATTTATAGATTTTTTTATCAATCGTTCTCATTTTGATAGAGTATTTAAGGAGGGGATACAAAAATAAACGAACGTGAAAAAAAATATATGAAAAGGAAAGTTATTTTTAGCTATTGGTTTCTACTCCATTATAAATCCTTAATGAGATTGTTTTTAGAGTTTTAGAGATTCCATAAGTTCATAGAAGTGGGAAGGATTCTTGGAAAGTGTGTTGGGAATAATTGTGGAAAAGATCAAAGATTATATGTTCTGAGGAGAAGAAGTGTTAAGGGGTCATATTTAAAGGTTAGAAGATTATTATTTTTGAAAATAAAATTCATTTATTATTATTTTTTCCAATAACTTGATAATTTAATGAATTATAATTACATTTACTAATATAATTATTGATATATATATTTTATGGGTTTACACCAACTATACATTACATATAACAGAATAATTTGTGTATTTTTTTTCATTATTATAAATTATAATACTTAATTATTCACCCAAAATTCACGTAAATTATTAAAAGACCAAAAAGATCCCCCAGAACATTTTCTAACTTGTAGAATTAAAAAATAACATCCATTTTCTATAAATAATTTTCAAATCATGATAATTTAATTTGAAATTAAAATCAACATTTACTAAAAATATATATCTATATTAATATTATAAATAATTTTTAAACACATTGAAAATTTAAATATGTTCAAAAAAATTTTCCTCAAATAACCTGAGAAAAATAAAAAATTATGAATAAATTTTATAAAAAATACATTTTCATTCAAATGATTTTATTAATTAGAAACATGAGATTTAATATTAATGACTTTCAGAAATACAAACACTTAATGAGTAATTTTTATAATAATCATCATCTTATACTAGGATATAATTTGATCATACCATAATTTATGTGATGCATAATATTTATTTACACATTTATAGTCATTGAAGGTATTCATTTGACCAATTTCCAATTCATAAGGATCAATTAATTTTCATAATTTTAATCTTACTATTCAAAAGGCTCATGTTACTATTCAACATTAAATTATGTTTATGCTATCAGAATATTAATATATTACTAATTAATATTTGGAGTGTCAATTATATTACATTAAATATACAGAAGTGGCTAAATTACATGTAATACTAATATCAATGGTGTGGTTGGAAGGCATGTAAAAATAACATTGAAATGTTTAATTACTCATCATGTCTTATTTAAATGAAAAATGAATCCAATGATCTACATTGTATTAATATATTTATAATTTATCTATGGTGACATTAATAATAAATTTAATTTATAATAATAATTTTATATAAAAACAAATATTTTAATTAAAATTCTGCCATTTTCACTATTAATAAAAATTCAATCTTCAAAATAAACAAAAAAATCACCATAATAGTTTATTATAATTTTTAAAATTTAAAAAAAAAATTATAAATTTAATTGTTAATATGTTTTATTTATGTGAAACCATTATGAAAAAAATTTAATATTATTTATTACTATTATTAATAATATATTTAACTACTAGGTTTTAATAATCATGTTTCAATAACTCTATAAATAATGTGTTTTTTCATAGAAGATAGGTGAATAATGCATTAATTCTTATATAGAGATCCTTGAACTAATATGATAATATATCAAAGTTAAGGATACTCAGGTACACCAATGAAATAGTGTCTCAAGAGGGTGTGAGTATATAACTCAGTAGGTCACCATCAATGTAGACTCATGAAATTAATTAAATATAGTGGAATGTGCATGTGACATTCTCAGAATATATTAATAAAATGATAAAATATATATACCATCATCAAAACCTACTATAGAATAAGGGTATAATTTCACATATCATATCTGGGTGACCATGCCATATAGAATATGAAGCCAAACTCAAGGGTTTATAAACTTATCTAGGGCCAAACCTAATAACCATTGTTGATACCTAGGATCAAGACCACAATCGAATATATATTCCTTAACAAGTGTTGGTGTCTCTTTATGTAGGGGCACTTCTTTTGGGAACCACCATCCATGCCCAAAGGATCAAACACTCATGCCTCCACGATGATAAATAGTGTGCCTTGGGGTGTCACCATAAATTCCATATCCCTATGAACTATTAGTTAATCCCATAGTAGATCCAAGGTGTTATATTTTTCTGGAAGATTTATATTTTCTCAGATTTAAAAGGCCTAATGAAATCATATACATTCATTTGTGACTGGTTCCTAACAGACCCAAGAAATAAAATCCAATAACCTACCTATATCACATTTATAGTCTCTTTGGAATCAAATATCCTATATATCCTCATACAAATCATAACTTTTTTGGATAAAAATTACTTTATAGGAATTATGGGAATCCATCATGGGGATCAGAATGTCACCTTCAGGATTTCCAAAATTAATGCTCAAGGGAATGCAGTAACATAACACCACGTTATACCATTAACATCCTAGGAATCATAGTACTTATCAATGGACTAATGGTAACTCTATATGAAACCTAAAAACACCAATTTCACAATGTCATTATAATGTCCATGGAATCATTTCCATCTAATGAAATTCAATCTACATTGCAATAGGAACTCTGATGATGGATCACAGGTACAACATCTATGAATGTACTCCCACATCATATGAATCACTGTAGGAAATATGTGAGAGGAATAAAAACTCAATATACCATGAAAAAATATTTATATAGTCATCGTCATACCATAAAAAGATATTATATCAATTTTTTAAATATTCATTACATCATTGAAACATTATCCTAAGGACCATAATAGTTTACATTCTTTGGAAACCTGGAAATAGATTCAACGAGTCCATATGTAAACTACATCATCTCCTACAATGATATTCATAACTAGATCACTACTTTGAAATATCATATGTAATACATTTCTTCATAACCTAGTTAAATAAATAATAATAAAGGGCGTGATAAAATACATAGTATGGGTAAAAAGGTATATACCTAATCATAACATGAACATAAGGTTATGTGAACATGATAATAACACATTAAAACTATAATATGCATATGATAGATCAAAATCACGAGACATAAAAGAAATATTACTATATCATAAAACACGAATCATAATAAAATCATAAAAAACAAGTCATGAGTGCAACAAAATTTAATAAGATATATTTTTGGCATACACATAATCAAAGATAATTATTTTTATATTACTAGTGGTTCATTGAGAATTCGGTCATAGTAGAAAGGATTCACTCCACAATCCATTATAATAGTCATGGTCCACTCCCAATAACCTAATATTATAAAATCTCCCATGTTGAACTAGGTTCACTCCACATTCTAGTTCAATATACCTCATTAGATATAAATCATTATCCAATTCATGGGAGGGAGATATCGGTCCCACTTATCTAACAATGAAAACTATATTAATTTGTGCATAATAACATAAAAACATAATCATAGCATAACACCTGATATGAAATGTACTTTATAAATATTTCTTCATATCATAAAATAGATAAAATAGATAGTTTCCTTTACAATTTCATCATTTCATCATATAATAACACATGAAAAAATATGTGGGTTTCATTATAATTTTTTCATTGTATTATATGTTAAAGTGAAACATGTTTCATAAACATTAGTGCATCATAATCATTAAACAATAATTTAAATAATATAGATAATATCCTTGGGTAATATACCTAAAAAATTATCAGCATCATTAAAATATTTCACTATGAATAGAAATAATATTATTGATAAATTAAAATATTTGTTTATGAAAACATCCTTTAAACTTTTGAGAAATCATTTTTTTAAACATAATAAATTTTGAAAACAATTTTCATTTAATATAACCCTAAAAATATATAAATTTATCATTAAATAAATATATTGTTATTAAAATGGTATGTTTCATTCATGCTTTTCATGTCATGAAAATTTTCATTTAACATTTTTTTGAAAAGAAAAAGGACAAAATTTTGAAAATCACATGAAGGTTAGTTATAATTATTTTCATAAAATTATAACATGTGTAAAAAATATGATTAAAAAAATATTGGCGAATAAAAATCACGTTAGAGTACGTTTAAAAAAATGGTTTTGAATGAAATCATATTTCAAAAGGAAGAGAGAAATAATGTTTTATTTTCTTCAAAATATTTTCATCAAAATATGTTTTTATTTACTTTAATTACCAACGAGTGTAAAAATTATACTATTCTTTGAAAATAACATGAATAATGATATGGTAAAAAAAGATTCATTTTATTGAATGATGGATCATAATATTTTTTCATACAAATCATAATGATAAATAACCAAGATAAATAATAATATTGAAACATAAAATCATTACCAATTTGTTAAATTTGAATCATAAGACCCATTAATGAATGATATTATGTGTAAAATATAATATCACTAGTATAAAAAAAATACATTATATTATATTTCATATGTGATGTATATACACCAAATGAAACGATATAGGTGCATAACATAGTCTATTTCTCAATGATGGAAAATTAAGAAAAAAACATTTTGTTTATCTCTTCAACTTCATCATAGACAATAAAAACTATTATATAAAAATGTATTTTTATAAAACATTTATTAAAAATATTTATATATATTTTATTATAGATTATTTTATAAGTTGATTTTATTTCCAATTTATTATCAAATACATGCCAAAGTTATATTTCTCGAAATAACCTCTTTTTCAAATGTGTTTTGATTTTTTATATTTTGAAATATTATTTAAATCATGACTTAATCTTATTCAGAAGGTTAAAATTGGATTAAATAATGTATATATATATATATCATATATTTATTTAGTGAAATCCAAATATATTGTGATAGAAAATTAAATACACTATTAATGGAGGATATAGGCCGTACATATGCTTGAATAATGATTTATTTTCATTGATGTTATAATAAAAATAAATGTAAATGATATATTATCATTATATAATCAAATTTATTTCATATATTTAACATATTTTAATTAAAACTATTCTTATTACCTTCTTTGTAAATTGAATGAAAAAAATGGCTTCGCAAGGCGATAATCCACTTTACACGAGAGCGATGCTACTGTATTCCCACAATATGATGTTCATGAAGATAATGGTGATATAATAATTACATAAGAATGAAAAATTCATTAATATCATATATAAATAATTAATCAAACTATATTTCCTTCTTTGAGAGTTTTTAATTCAAATATGAATGACGTTGATTAGTTATGTTGTAGTATGTTGTAAAAACGAATAATGATTTTGTTACTATTTTGATTATCATGGTGATGGTTGTTGGTTATGAACATAACATAAAAACATATATTTATATATGGAAGAAAAAAATGTATTTGTATCATAATGGTATAATATTAATTGAATTAGGTGGTTGAATAAATATAATTAAAATCCTCCTTCATGAATGTTACCTATTCATCAGATTACCTCCTTAGCACTGCACCAAAATCATTGCATGGTTGTATTTATGTGTAATATAAGTCTTATATATGAGATTAAGGAAGTTGGGAGGTCATACATGTGGGTTGTGGATATTTAAAAAGGATTTTACATTGAGAATAGGATAGGATAATAGGTGCCCCATTAGATGTGTTGTTAGTAGCACACTTATAAATTTTAGAAAGAAATAATTACACTACCAATTATATCATGTCAAAGGGATCAAATATTGTACCATTATCGATCTAACATTATTTAATGTTTAAATATGTCTATACAATGGGGATTTTATGTGTTTCAATTCATTTTAAAACCTTTTCATTTTTTTGACCCATTATAACAATTTTTACCATAATCGTGGTAAATATTTTTTTAATATATTCACTATTAATTTATTTAAAGAATTGGGATTCTATTTTTAGATATATATATTATTTTGACTCAAAAATGAAATTTTAATTTTACAATGTCCTTTATTTTTTTGGAAAATTTTAATATAAAATTTATCTCATATATACGATGAGAAACTAGGTTATTAAATAGAAATAGTTAAAATGCATATTATGATTTTATATAAAAAATAAATATAAAATTAATTCTAATGACTTATTTTGGAATAATCGATTTATAATTAAACTAAATTTACATTATAAAATTTTATAATATATTTTATATTTGTAAAAAAAATTAATTTTTACAATTATGATTAATTATTTTTTACTATTAATCAAAGAATGAATATATTCTGAAAAATGAAAAATATAAAAAATAAGATAATTTTGTAATTATTATTTAAAACATAATTTTATATAATCAAATATAATATCGAATAAATTTAAAAATTATTTTTATTAAATATTAAAAAATAAATAAAACTATTTTTTACGGAAAATGGAACATTAAAAATAAATAATGAAAATGAAAAAAATTCAATACTTATTTACCAATATATTTCCTTTTTTTAAAAACATTATAATAAATATTAAAAAAATATTTATTAATAATTATATCTATATTTTAAAATGATAGGTTATATGAGTTGACTTTAAATGACTCTATTAATAATATATCATTGGTTTATTTAAAGCACAGTTTCATGTGAAAGACAAGCTATCACAATGTTTTGTATTATATATATAATTAATTGGGTGTTGTGTATAAGACATGTGATTAGTGAAAATAATTTGTTTCAACAAATAATATTCCATAAAACATAGGATGTTTCATTATACAACCATTAAATTTATTTTATCCAATGAAATTCGTTACTCAAAAACAAATAAAGTGGATGCCTTTCCATCGTTATATCATGATGTTACCATGTATCATTTCAAACTACTGGTTTCCACACAAATAATTGACAATTTGAGTGTTCATGTTTCTCATAACATTTTCTATATGATCAAAAAACCCACCAATTATTTCTCAAAAGTATGATAAAGATCATGTCGTACGACCTCTAGGATTAGTACATGTGATGGGTCAAGTATGTGTTTCCTTATAGAAGATACATGGGATAGATCATGGACTTGGAAGAGGTTTGGTGTAAGTCTTAGATGATAGGATACTATCTCGATATGGTCAAGAATTTCAAGAGTGCAGATATACATATGGAATATTATCCCATTTATTTGGAATGTCATAAACATTTATCATGTAGAAATTATTTAGAATACCTTTTCACCATCTACAAATTCTAGATCACAGCAGTTATCATAAGAAAATGTTTTCTTCCAACCGTGATAAGAATTATTGTTTTGGTGAATGTATTTAATCATATATTATGATTCTTAATCTATATCTGGTGAACAAATATTTATTTCTCTAACATAATTTCAACACATTAGATCTCATTTATAATTTCCATGGAGTGCTTCATAAGGATATAAATATTTTCATGAGTGAATGTAAATATTTTAGGAAGACTGAACTTGAGATTTTTTTATAAAAATCACATTTTAAATATAAATAATTATATCTCAAACTATACTATAGGGTTTGAATTGTTCTCTTATATTTACCATCTATATAATAACGATTCACAATGTTGATCCTCAACTCTATAATAAGTGCTTGCTGAAGACATCACAAGAACATTGAGGAAAAACTCTGACTGTGATCCGACATAATGAAATATGGTACTCCTTTCAACCATAACCCATCTTTAATGTATATCCTAGTGATTTCATCAAGATATAATTCATCACTAATATATATTCAGTGTATTTAATTAGTATGGTGATCAACTATAATCCATATAAAATTAAATGAATTAGATATTTTGGGTAGACGAATGAAAAAAATTCTATGGGATGTTTTCCCCATTCTATTCTGGTATTGGAAATGGTTGTGACATAAAATGAGACATTTTTCATTTATCCTAAAATTTATAACATAAATATAACCATGATAAAATAAAAATGATAACTCCATTCATTTCATCACACATGAAATAATAATTCAGATATCTATATATATTAATACATCACAAATATATAGAGATTGGAGAAATAATATATTCCTAAAATTAGTCATTATTCAAATCATGTATGGATAGAATAAATATATTTTTCTTTAACATTATATTTCCATTATGATTATGGTTAATCTCAGGATAAATTTTATCCATCTTTTTTAGCTCTACATCCTTCCATGGTTCCACTATAGTCATTATGTGGATAGATTATTTAACATTTAATTGAGTAGGAAACTATTTTCCCATTCATACTGGATTTCTAGATCCATCCATTGAAAATCCAAAAAGATTTTATCTTATTTAATCCTCATCATAAATAATCTTTCATTATCACTAATATTCAAAAAAATATCCACCATGTTTTCATTCCTGAGTTGGTCATATATTGACCATCCATAATCCTTAATTAGAAATAATTATCATCATTGTTACATATTAAGTTCCACCAATGAAAATATAAACACTAAAATTTTATGATCAATATATATATATATATATCAAACATTCCTCTATAAATATAATTCCTCTTTTTCATTGATGAAAAAATTACCACACTTTAATCCAAATCATTATTTGGGTAATTACACTCTTGATCCCTCAATAATTATGATTCATAAGATATAACAATGAAAATCCACATATTAAAACATCCAAATTACTTCATGGATGCATCACTATTTATTAAAAACCCTTCTCCACTATAAGTTAATGTACGAACATGTGAGTTATCAAATGTTTACATTACATCCATGAAATATTCTTCTGATTCTTATTTTCCAGTGGAATATGGATCCCTTCAAATTTGACTTGGTTAGTGTATTATATAGTAGTGAAAAATTATCCCCAATCAATAATTAATTTCTATAAAAATCAATATACCTATGGAACCTGGTCACTATGGTGGTCTAGTCTAGCATCCAATAGCTTTTGTCTTTTATTGATTTACTCATATTTTATCTTTTGAGATTAAATTACCAAAAAATGAAAATATTCAAAAAAACAAACATTATAAATATTTCATATATATTCTCCTTCATTAGGGAATTCCATACAATAATCATATGTTCTTCTTGCTCCTTCTTTCCATTTAAATAATGAATTTTATCATCAATAATGATCAACACAAACTGATAAGGTCAATCTCTGTATAATTTATTCTATAAATCAATGAAAATAGTGGGGGTATTATTAAGATAGAATTTATTCACAATATATTGACATTTTCCAACAATTTTAATGAATTTAATCATTTTTATAACATCCTTATTAACCCTAAGTTTATGTTATCTAGAATGATGGTCAATATTGAAGAGGTATTGAACTGTATACAGTTGATCAACCAAGTCATCCATACAAGGACTGAGAAAATATTTATGATTTCAATATTTTCTATATCCCACTTGTCAATTTAGAGTCTCATGGATCCATATTTGTTTATAAAAAAATAACAACCACACCCCAAGGTTAGACACCTATCTAATTTAATCCCCTCCCAATGTTTTGTTTTCGTTTCCACATTGATTCATGTAACTCACTTTTTTCTATTCTATATAGAGTCTTCAAAAATGATGTGGCGCTAGATGTAATTTCTATAAATATCTCAACATAATATTTTTTGGTGAATGGGTAGGAAAATCATTTGAAAATTAATTAACAAATTCATGTACAAGGGGAATATCATTGATTCATATATCGCCCCAAAAATTTTAGATAACAACAATAATAAAAGGGAATTAAATCGCATAGAATGGATGTGATCAATATCATAAGTTTGTTCTTATCATAATAATGAAATAAAATCATAGTCTACTTTGTAATATCAAACATGAAATCCCTTCCATAAAAAATGATGTGGGAATTCTATAAGAGAGCTTGTAAATTACAAAGATAACATCAACATCAACCACTTTAGAAAAGGCATGAATTTTGTGAAACACATTCCCCCCAACATCAATATGAGAGTAATAATAGACTTGAGATTTGATCACCATACTATAAGGGGGTTTCCCTAGTGATTAACCATATAATAATTTGGTTGAAGTCTTTATTCACATAGAAAATTTCTTATTTATGAATGAATGTGTATATATAGTGAAAAATAATACATTATCAGTTCTTGAGTTGACGATATGCGTACTATTAACCAAATTGTTATCACACCCATCATAAAAAATGGGATTTCATGATATTTTTCATCACCTCTAGGATTAAGAGGATATTGATGTCGATCATATTTATTAACCATATGATTTTAGAATTAGTTAACAAAATTATCATACTCCATTAATTTAAAACACTAGAGATTGGGTGGTGCATTTTGTGATGACTTTTCTATATTCTGATAAATTTCTAATCACATTTCATCATATTAGAAATCAATTGAATTATAAACATACCTTGTACCAAAAAAAATTTATTTTTCCAATTAAGATATTTCCATCCATTAATTTTCCCAAAATTGGTGTTTAAATGAATATGCATCATCTTATATCCTTGTTTTATAGAATTTCCATTAGACTCCATTTTTCATTTCTTATCAATACCATGATATTGATACATAACTATAACATCTATTTCTACCTCGATAGAGAACCAAGGAAATCTCTTCATAACTATTGAAGTATATTATGTCTAACTGCAGTAAGTATAATGGTATTAAAAATCTATAGAATTGGTCAACCATACATTTAATGTGGATAATAATACCAAAATCATACCTCGAATGTACAATAAAAGTTTCCTCACATATACATAGGGATTCATCATTTTTTTATTTATCTCAATGAAATAATTCTCTATATTGATATAAATAATAATCATACTGTACTTATTAAAAAATAATTTCATGAACTCTTCTCAATCTATGGAATAAATTTCATCTTTTTACCTTGAATTCAGGATAATATTGAACCGTTGATCCACTTGGACTTCAAAATTCTATATAACCATAATGTCTTATTTATGTTACAAAAATTATAAAATGGAAAGAAAATTTCTACTGCACTTCGTCCATTGGTTAAGAAAATTTGTATTATAAGACCAACTGAATGAAGTGGATTATTCATTATAAATGGATCAATGGAAAGTTGTTCCCTCCATTCATAATTTATAATTACATCACGATTCATATAATAAAAATTTGTGTATGAATATAAATGTGAATTTTAATTCAAGATACCATGTCATATGGATTCTCATATAGAAAAAATTCATTATCCTTCCTACAAACTATTATAACTATTCCTTTGGGTTATAATAATTTATTAAAACCCCAAATTATAGTTTAAAAAACAATAATCATGAAGTGGAACCACATAATCATGTAAAACTACATATATGGTGTCTAAATACTAAAATAATATTTTAATTATGGCACCTTTGGTTTGTCCTATGTAATTAATAATGATCATATATTTAAATAATTTATGATGGTTTGTAAAGAGAGTGTAAATTTCAAAATAGTATCACCCATGTGTGTTAAACAAGTTGTGCAGTAATACATGTTTTTGTGGACCATGTGATTATTGAGTCTAGATCAATGAAACCTATTTAGAATTATGACCCCTAGGTACCTTTATTCTATAGAAAATACACATTTAGTAACATGATAAGGTTTTAATTTCATGGAAACCAGTAACTCTATCCTTCCTCAAAATTCATTAACATTATCCTATATGTCAAATCACCTTTAGACATTTCCTTATTCATTTCCTTAGTGATATTAGCAGGGTTATTTCATCATTGATTCTAAAGGATAGCTAATCCTATTCTATTATACAAACAATCGAAAATCCCTATTATCATATGTCGATATTACTTCATTTTTTAGGAATATTCATTACATTATTCAAAAACACACAAGGGGACTGTTATAGTTTATTGTCATTGAATCATGGAAAACCAAAAAATAGTCCATAGGTAAAATACATCACCTACTATTATGGTATTCATAACTAAAAAAATTATTACCAGTATTATAAATTATAAATTTCATCCTATCCTAGGTAAAGGGAACAAAAGAAATGGTTTTTATAGATTCTTAGTAAGGGTAAAAAGTATAGATAAAAAATAATAACATGAAAATAATTGTATGAGAAAATGATAATAAAAATTGAAAATAATACACCAAAAATCAAAGATCATAATCATAATTCAAAGAATAAGTATTGGTAGTAAATAATACACTAGTCATAGGATAATAAAAAACATGATTTATAAGAGCTTAAATAGGCACAAGACACATATTTGTGGCATACACATAAGAATAAAAAATAATTTTCATATAGGCCATGTATTATTCCCCTGGATATCACAGTGTTATGGGTACACTCCATAAACGATCAATATTTTTAAGGATCACTCCCAATGCCATCATTGAGGAAAACATCTCTTAAAAAACTATGTTCACTCCTCATTCATTTCATTTATTTATCATGAGGTATAAATCTTCACCTAGTGTATTTGAGTGATATAGGGGTCTCACATGTCTCATAATAAAATCCATGTTTATGTGAGATACAATATTACAAATAAATAATCATATAATAACCAATGAAATGAATTTATTTATAATCATTGCATCAAATCATCATATATAGAAATGAGATGGGTTTTTTATTAATTTTATAATTTCATCATATCATAACCCATGTCAATAATAAGTGGCTTTCGATTATATGTTATTATGGTATAACTCATAAATGATAAACTTGTTTCATAAAAATTATTATATAATAAAAATAAACCACTCAAAGAAATAACATGATGTTTATACTTGGCTCATTTCACCCTTAATTAATAGGTAAATTCAATTTATGTCATCATATACAAAATGAATTTTCATTGATGAATTAAAACATATATTGAAGGAAATATTGTTTCAACCTTGAAATATAAATTTTAATGCCTAAACCTCCATTAAAATAAATTTCCTCGAAATAAACTTGAAAACGTATAATAAAATATTCAAATAAAATAGTTTTCATTAGGATGAGATTATTCATTCATGTAATACAAATTAAAAATATATTGCTTTCACATTATTGTAAAAATCCAAATAAACATTGTTTGTAAAAATAGAAAAAAAATTACATTAAAAATTATTTTGTTAAAAGTATAACATAATTGAAAAATGATGTTTTTAAATCATAGAAGAATAATAAATCATTTAAAAACTTATTTAGAAAAATTAATTGGGAAAAAAATATTTTCAGCCGATGAGAGAAATAAATTCAGATGTTCTTAAAAAAATTATCAAATATTGTAAATACCATAAAGTGGAAAATTAATACTATTACATGAAAATATATTGAATAAATAAAGGAGAATAAAATTAATGATTATATTTAGAAGTGAATCAATTTATTTTATCATCTGATACATTATCAATAACAATCCAAATAAATTATAATATTGTAACAAAAAATCATTTCCACATTGGTAACATTGAATCATATCCCCATGAAATAATAACATAAAATTGAACCTAAAATATAATGAAGATTAAAATTTTCTTGATATTACATGTTTAAGGGTATCTATATACATCATGCAAAAAAATAGGGGGATTACATAATATACATCTCAAAAAAGGAAATCATATACAAAAAATATCTTATCATAATTATTAAATATCATCATTCAGATCCAAATATCATGAATACTAATTATATTTTTATCAAAAAACTATTATCAAAAAATATTATATATATAACACAATATAGTACTTTCTTACGACCTTTTCATACCCATTTACAAACAATTCCATGATAATATTTCGTTTTAGGTAAAAACAACTTTGTTTCCATATAGGAGAATATTTTATTATTTTTTCTCATATTGTATGGATAATTTTTTCATCATACTGTAATTTTATGCATTATGTAAATATTTTATTTCATTAGTATTCCATAATATTTAGAGATATAAAATGAAATACACTTTTAATGGAGATGGTATACCATAGATACACATTAAAAATGATTTCATTATCTTTTGTGATTGAATAAAATAAATGTTAATTATAAATTCAAATAATAGAATAATTTTTATTATATATATATATATAATATTTTCATTAAACACAACATTGTTACCTTTCATGTTAATAATGAATTAATCACATCGCTTATATAGACTGTAGTCTACTTAACAGATGACCAATGATATCATATTAACACAATAGGAAGAGCATGAATGTATAAGTGATATCATAATTATCGAAGAATAAAAATATCATATATATCATATATAAAAATAAATATATCATCATTTCCATCATTTAGAGGTGGTAGTGGAAAAAAGAATGTCATCAGTTCGTAAGATGATAGTATTTCTTAAACAAGATCTATAATGTTGGAACACATACCGTTTATTTCTGGTATACTTTCCCTTTCTGGTTGTCTTTGATAAAAAGAGAAAATTTGAGATATATTAGATGTACACATTGCGTACATTATGAGTACACGTTGTGTACTCGTTTACCTCAGGCAGCCGTGTGCTGGCCTTGTAGCGGCCATGCACATGGGAATGTGGGGATAACCCTTAGGCCGCCTAAATGGGAGTACAAAAACATCACATACACACCGTGTACATCAAAATTAAATGTCATGTACTTTATTTTCATTAAATGCACCAAGATCACATCTGACTAACATAATATCCTTCATAAAGATTTTTTTCATCTGAGGGAACCCGTACAGCTGTGACCATCCTATGAGCCCCCACACCTCTATCAAATCTTCTATTCAATCAACGTCAATTGCATTAGGATCGCCTCTCTATTCTCTTCCGTGTAAAGTCCCATAAAAATCAAGGGAAATTTTTTATTAATTTTCTTTGAGATTTTACAAAAACGCAGTTTCTGACGGCGCCTGATTCTGAGGCTCGGTGTGCCCGAAATCAATTTCCGAAGTTAGGCTTAGGTACGTTTAGTGAACGAACAAGCGAGTTTTTCTAACATTTGAACCGATGCTTAGAATTGAAATCTGAGGTCACTGATGAACTCTCAATGTCGTTAATTCATTAATAATACCCTTCATGGAGTTGCGTTTACTCTAGAGGAGTTGTTAAAAAAAGGTGAGGAATAAAAATATAATTGTTTTACAATTTTATTTTTATTTCTTTCTAAGTGGTTAAGTGTTGATTCACAACACCCTTCCCCTCTCTTATGTGATTATATCCTAAGTAAGGGAGTTGGGGGTGGGAACCACTTGTAGTTAACTACCTTTGAGAGGATTATGGTGGGGTGGGGCCCAACAAGCCCAACCCCTCACCTTCCCCTAACATTCATAACTTTTCCCCTCTTAATTTTGTAACTCTCAAAAAGAAAACCCCCTCTCTTAACTGTTGCCAACTTACACTATTTGATTAATTAAACCTACTCAATTAATTAATTCTTGGATTCATTTTGAATTTCAAATGAATTATTGGATTGTGTGTTGATTAAATAAGGCCATGTCTTATATCGTGATAGGTTAGTATGTTGTGCAAGATGATTTGGAGAGGAAAGCTCTAAATTTCAATAATCACCGACCTCCAACAAAGGATGACGGTGAGAGATGCCTTCCTTAGAGATCGATGACGCGACGCCGTGTACCATGATTCCAACGACCCTCATCTTTCACGACGTCTGATCATCACGACACTTGCCTCTTTTAGTGGCTCGACGACGTGCGACGTCTTTACAAGGTAGGGAATAAATTTGAGAATGATATCTTTTCCCATGGATGTTTCCTTTTAAAACAAGCAACACGGATCAACACAATAATAAGTTGATCTGAAAAAGAATATGTTTTGCAGGTTGGGAATATTTGATTGCGGGGAAAAATGTATGGGTTATTTGTTTTTGCCCGTGGTTTTTCCTTTTATGTTCATCGTCTTCTTACTGGGCCGCCTGTTATGGTATTAACGGGAGGAGGTCGGACCGCACGAACATGGCCGACCCTCCTCCCCCTTTTTTGGTTGTACTTGTTGCGGAACAAGAAAATGAGGCACGGTGAAACGGTACCGCACAGAAGAGATGAATAATGGGCGAAGAAGCGCAGCGTCATAGCACCGCGTCGTTGCGGCGTTTCGTAGGCTCTGCATTTTGATTAATTGGCGGTGGATCGACGAGTATTGACGGAATGAGCCGCAGAGGCAGTTGGATGATTCCACAATAAAGTGTGAGACCCTAGCTGAACACCGGCGTAGACAGAATAAAAAACGTACCACCAGAGAAACTTCGGTGGCCCGTGGAATTCACCGGCAGTGCGGGTCGCCGGTAGCAAGGCGGTCGGCCGCATGGAGACGGCGGCGTCAGGCGCGCCGCCAGGAGGGACCGCCGCGGCTGAAGCCGCGGCGGCAGGCATCTGGTCCCGCAGCCATGTGGGACCGATGAGGGGAAGCAACGCTGGCCCGCGTCCGCTGGCAAGGAACGACCCCCACGCAAGGGCTGCTGCGACAATCAAGGGGGAAGCCGCCCCCTTTGCGCGGCCGCTCGGCCAGCGCCCAGCCGACCGCGCTCGGCCGCCCCGAACCGGACCAGCCGCACCTGGCCGTGCCGCCCAGGCTGGGCCGGGCCCCATCGGCCGGGCTTGGCCGCTCCCAAATTTGCCGGACCCAGACCCGGTTCGGGACAACCCTCTTCGGGCCGACCCGGGATCGGTTGGGCCGGGTCGGACCGGGCCTAGACCCCCCATCTTCACACCACTTCCGGTCGATTCCCGTATCTTGGGCTACAGACATCTGAGCGACACACCGTCAGTTGCATAGAGATCCTTGGATCAGGACGGTCGTTTTGGTATATTGCACTCAAGGTTTCGTAGAACTTTGGGTAAGGCCAGGTTGGTTCGAACCTGAAACCAACCGGGCCCTCAGAGCAGAAACACTTATAATTTGAGCTCCAGACGTACAATTGATGTGCCGTCAACTTTGATGGATTCCTATTGATGAGAAGGAAATTTTGAAATACTTCAATTGAGGGTTGGACGCAGATGGAGTAAGGCCGGGTTGGATTGAACCCGAAATCCAACCGGGCCCCTAGAACGGAAAAGCTGATAACTTCCAGACCGGACGTCCGTTTGACGAACTTTCAATGGAATTGGGGATCACTTTCTGAAACGGTCCCTATGAGTATACCCTTTATGAGTTTGGGGTATAGTTGAGATGTGGTCGGGTTGGTTCGTACATGAAACCAACAAGGCCCCTGGAACAAAAAGGCTAATAACTCACAAACCGGGTGTCCGATTGATGTGTCGTTTATCGCTCTGAGACCCCTATGACGAGGCAGTCCTTTGAGATACTTCTTCGTGAGACTATTTGATACTTGGATTGTCGACCAGTAGCTCATGGAGCGGACTCTCCTGGTGTCAAGCTAGAAGAGTGCAGAGACCTATTAGCTGGCTGAGACTTGATGACTACTGATCGATCATCTCAGAGTGATTCGGATAGCCCAGTGGGGTTCACTTGGTTGTAGCAACAGACCCATAGAAAAGGTGCGCTTGTTTGTAGTGGTAGACCCGCAGTACTCGATAGAAGGATAACCTATGTAGGCTATGAGGTGGTGCGCTTGGTTGTAGCGGTAGACCCCTGGTGGGATGCGCTTGGTTGCAGTGGCAGGCCCACAGTACTCGATAGGTGGAGTACTTCAACATTCCAAGATTAGTGGGGCACGCTTGGTTGTAGCGGCATGCCCACTATACTTGACAGAGGAGGAGTTCTCCAGCAGCCGTGGTCTCAACATCATGAATAAAATCATTGTATAGACTAAATCTATGACCTTGGTGTTACCTCATGATTGAGATGGGTAATTGATAACTTAGGTATATGTATGGGAATATACCTAGGTAGTGGTTATATGTTGATTTAATAACCTTGTGTTTCCTCATGATTGAGATGGGTCACTTGATAACTTAGGTATATGTATGGGCATATACCTGGGTAGTGGTTATCCATTGATTTCATAACCTTGTGTTTCCTCATGATTGAGATGGGTTACTTGATAACAAAGCTATAAGAATGGGCTTATACCTAAGTAAGGGTTATCTGTTGAGATTCTGCTTTGTGTCCATCCTTGTTGGATTTAGAGAGACCTCGAGGGTCGTGGGGTACCTATTGAGTATTGTACACTCACCCCTTCACGGGCTATTCCCGCACCTCGTTGTGTTGCTTGCAGATGACGGGCAATGCTGATAGAGGCTGAGTGTTCGAGGACTGGACGATACCTGGAGGTGGACCTCACGACGAGTCAGTACCCGGAGGTGGACCTCACAACTAGTCATTATCCGGAGGTGGACTTCACGAAGAGATGGTACTCGGAGGATGTTTACGGGTGAGAGCGTTGTGGAGGATATATGTTCCTACCCTTCAGGTAGGATCCATGGTGGATGATCCAGGAGCTGCGCTATCTGTACCAATCCTTCAGGTAGGATTCGAGGTGGGTGACCTAGGAGCTGCTTCTATTCTTTCAGCTGTTTTTCTTTTCTATTGTACTTTCTTTCAGTTGTATCTTTACATTCAGTTGGGTTTGTATTCTGGCACACTTACATTTCAGCACTTTATTTTGTAAATAGTGTATTACTTCCGCTTGTACTCTATGGTGTTTTGTTTACTTTTATAAATTCAATGCCTTCCCAGTTATCGAGATTTATGACTTTGGTGTTAGTCAGCAGCCCCAGGCCTATGGAAGGCGGGCATGGGGTAGTCACGACACGGGTCCTGAGGACGGGTCGTGACAAATTGGTATCAGAGGAGTCGGTTCAACCGCAGAACTTATAACTCAGATATTTTCATTCTTTGAAGCGATGGTGTTAAGAGTATCTACTGTGTTTTTCAGTTCAGGGAGTCCAGTTTTGGTGCGATCGGCCGAGGTATCCATACACCAGGACCCTGACATCTGATTTCTGACATTGTGCACGAAAACACTGATTGCGTTTGTGTTTCCAAAATTTTTTTTAAAAAAAGGAAGCTAAAACCAAGTCATCTCACCATGTATAATTGTTTGACCATTTCACATTGTTTTTTTCAGGATGACATTCCACAGACGATCATCTAAAGCCCTAAGAGATGTACGTACTGACAGCATGCCGAGCGACGAGGCTTCGGTAGAGGTCCCTCCTGTAGTTTAGGCACTAGTGGAGCAACCAACATTACTACCATATGTTGGGCCACCGATGCCACCAACCCTAGCACTAGTCGATGCACACCGCTTGAGCATGATACATGTGTTCTAGCCCCATAGGCCACCCAGGTTCCGGGGAGAGACGGACCCGTATGCGGTTTAGGATTGGCTAGAGGTTGTGGTGTGTGTCATTAGGCTAGTGGGGACACCAGCAGACTTCATGGTTATCTTTGCTGCCATCCTCCTTCAGGCAGTAGCTGAGAGATGGTGGAGCCACATGTTCCAGTTTTGGAATGAGATGACCTTCACATGGGGAGACTTCAATACCTTTTTCAGGGTGGAGTTTGTACCAATAGCTCTGCACCCCAAGGTGTTCAGGAGTTTCTTCCTTTGCCGTAGGATTTACCATCAGTATTCGAGTCATCTGTGGGTATTAGACAGATGATACAGATGTCCAAGAAGACCAGAGCCAGTCATACAAGGATCAGGAAGTGTTATGAATGTGGTAGGAAGGGTCACCTGGCAAGTGATTGTCCGACTCCCCGCACAGTTGATCTATAGGTGTTGGAGGAGCCACCGAGACAGAAGCAGTGGTGGGTGCTTGAGAAACAACTGAGCAGTGGACAAGGTAGTAGAGCTCCGGTAGAAGGTGGACATGAGCGGTACTAGCTCCATACGTGGATAACGTTTTTCATGTTGCTTCTAGAATTGTGGATATTTTGTTTGTAGATGCTTTCTGTCTTTGTACTTTGAGCTGCAGTAATAAAAGACACCATTCTTTGTTTAATTTACTTTCATGTCCTCTCTTTTTGTTGTTACTAAGAGGTTCCGGTTTAAAAACCGTTGACATGACACTCACTTCTGAGATACCTGCTGGAGGAGACCCAGTGACCATGTACTGATGCCGACAGCGTGACTCAACCCTTGGAGGCGAGAGTAACAGTTGGATCTCTTAGTAGTATTGTTAAGGCCATACAAAGTCATCCATGGCATGGATTTGTATCATTCGTTTCGGGATTTACTGAATTAGGAGAAGAACGTGGTTCATCCTAGGGATGAGACCAGATTTATATTATCGACAAAGATGAAATCTTTGCAGCTTTTGTAGGACTAGAGAATGTCCAGGTCATCCAAGAGCGGGTTCGGACAGCTCAGAGCCGTCAAAATTCTTATACTGATAGGAGGCGAAGACCACTAGAGTTCAAGGATGGAAACCACGTTTTCCTACGGGTCTCTTTTCGACATGGTTTACAGAGATTTGGTCGGGGCGGCAAGTTGTCTCCGCTCTTAATCGGACCATTCCAGTTTCTCAGCAGGATAGGCAAGGTGGCTTATCACCTAGCTCTACCACCTCAGTTTCACCAGATGCACGACGTCTTCCACGTATCTCAGTTGAGGAGATACGTGCACGACCCAGAATATGTCAGCGATGTGGGGGTTTGGGCTTTGGCGATGGGGTGAATTTTGTGGGGTTCCAGTAGAGGTTGAGTATTGACAGGATCAGGTCCTCCGAGTATGGTCGATTCCTCTTGTGCGCTTTCGTTGGCAGCACGAGAACCTCTATGTGAGCACATGGGAGCGGAAGACTTAGATGCATGCTTAGTACCACTTTTGTATACCTAGTTTGTGTCAATGCTTTACGATGACGTAAATCCTTGAGGTGGGAGTAATGTAAAGACCCGTAAAATACAGTGGAAATTTTTTATTCATTCTCTTTGGGATTTTACAAGAACGCAGTTTCTGACGGCAGCTGATTCTGAGTCCTAGTGTGCCCGGAATCAATTTCCGAAGTTAGGCTTGGGTACGTTCAATGAGCGAAAGAACGGGTTTTTCTAACTTTTGAACCGTTGCTCTGAATTGAAATATGAGGTCACCAATGAACTCGTAGCAATGGTAATTTCTTAAGAAGGCCCTTCCTGGAGTTGCCTTTACTCGAGAGGAGTTGTTAAAAAAATAGTGAGGAATAAAAATATAATTGTTTTACAATTTTATTTTTATTTCTGGCTAAGTGGTTAAGTATTGAGTCACAACACCCATTCCCACTCTTATATGGTTATATCCTAAGTAAGGGAGTTGGGGGTGGGACCCACATTTAATTAACTACCTTTGAGAGGATTATGGTGGGGTTGGTCCCACCAGAGCCCAACCCCTCACCTTCCCCTAACGTTCATAACTTTTCCCCTCTTAATTTTGTAACTCTCAAAAAGAAAACACCCTCTCTTAACTCTTGCCAACATACACTAATTGATTAATTGAACATACTCAATTAATTAATTCTTGGATTCATTTTTAATTTCAAATGAATTATTTTCTTGTGTGTTGATTAAATAAGACTAAGTCTTATTTTGTGAGAGGTTAGTTCATTGTGTGAGAGGATTTGGAGAGGAAAGATCTAAATTTCGAAGAATTCCAACCTCCAATGAAGGATGATGGTGAGAGACGCCTTCCTCATAGATCGACGACGCTACGCGTTGTACCGCGACACCAACGACCCTCATCTTCCCCAACGTTCGATCATCGGGACGCTTGCCTCTTTCCATGGCTTGATGACGTGCGAAGTCTTTGAAAGGTAGGGAATAAATTAGAGCATGATATCTTTTCCCATGGATGTTTCATTTTAAAACAAGGAAGGCAGATCAACTCAACAATAAGTTGATTCGCGAAAGAATATGATTGCGGGTTGGGAATATTTGATTGCGGGGAAAATGTAGGGGTTATTTGTTTTTGCCTTTGGGTTTTCCTTTTCCGTTCATCATCTTCTTATTGGGCTTCCTGTTATGGTAATAACGGGAGGAGGTCGGACCACACGAACATGATCGACCCTCCTCCCCCATTTTTGGTTGTACTTGTTGCGGCATGAGCAAAGGCAGCGTGGTGCAATGGTACCGCACAGAAAAGATGAAGAATGGGAGAAGAAGCGTGGCGCCGTAGCGCCGCGCTATTTCGGCATTTCAAAGGCTCCGCAGATTGATTAATTGACGGAGGATCGACGGGCATTGACGAAACGGGCCGAAGAGGTGGTTTAATGATTCCGAAGTAAAGTGCGAGACCCGAGGTGAATGTCTCCGTAGACGAAATCGAAAACGGACCACCGGAGCAGCTCCGGTGGCCCGCGACGGCAGGCATCTGGTCCCACAGTCGTGCGAGACTGAAAAGGGGACACGACGCTGGGCCGCGTCTGCTAGCAAGGAATGTCCCCCATGCGGGGGTCGCGTCAACAATCAAGGTAGAAACCGCCCCTTTGCATGGCCGCTCGGCCGGTGCCAAGCTGACCCTGTTCGGCCTGCCCCGGCCGGGCCGGACTTGGACCCGGTTCGGGCCGACCCAGGGGGGGTTGGGTCAGGTCGGACCAGGCCCAGACCCCCCATTTTCAGACCACTTCCAGACTTTTGCCCATATCAAGGGCTACAAACCTCCGATCAATGCACCACTATTTTCGTAGTGCTCCTTGGATCGAGACAGCCGTTTCGGTATATTAAACTCAAGGTTTCGGAGAACTTTGTGTACGGTCGGGTTGGTTCGAAGCCGAAACCAAATGGGCCCTCGGATGGGACATAGTTATAACATGACCTCCAGTCATCCGCTTGATGTGATGTCGACTTTGTGTGATTTGTCTTGATAAGATGGAACTTTTTACATACTTCACCTGAGGTTTGGATGTAGATGGAGTAAGTCCGGGTTGGATTGAACCCTAAATCCAATTGGGCCCTTTGAACGGAAAAGCTGACAACTTGCAGACCGTACGTCCGTTTGACGAACCGTCTGCGGCGTTGGTGGTCACGTTAAGAAATGGTCCCTATGAGTATACCCTTTGAGATTTAGGGGTAATGTTGAGATGTGGTTGGGTTGGTTCGTACACGAATCCAACTAGGCCCCTAGGACAGAAATGCTAATAACTCACAGACCAGGTGCCTGATTGACGCGCCGTATGTTTCTTTGAGACCCCTATGATGAGGTAGCCCATTTAGATACTTCTTCATGTGACTTTTTTATACATGGTGTATCGACCAGTACCTTGTGGAGCGAACCCTCCCGGTGAAGAGATAGCAGAGTGCAGAGACCTAGTAGCTGGATGTGACTTGACGACTGTTGATCGACCTTTTCAGAGTGATTTAGATAGACCAGTGGGGTGCGCTTGGTTGTAGAAGTAGACCCCCGGTGGTGGTGTTCTTGGTTGTATCGGCAGACCCCCAGTATTCGACAGAACGAGGACCTCTATAGGCTATAAGGGGGTGCGCTTGGTTGTAGCGGCAGACCCCTTGTGGGATGCGCTTGGTTGCAGCGGCAGGCCTACAGTACTCAACAGGTGGAGTAATTCAGTAGTCCAAGGTTAGTGGGGCGCACTTGGTTGTAGCGGCATGACCATTTTTCTCGAAAGGGGAGGAGTTCTCCAGCAGCCGTGGTTTCGACATCATGAATAAATTCCTGGTTTGAGTTGAGTTGATGACCTTTGTGTTATCTCATGATTGAGATGGGTCACTTGATAACATAGGTATATGTATGGGAATATACCTGGATAGTGGTTATCCATTGATTTCATAACCTTGTGTTTCCTCGTGATTGAGATGGGTCACCTGATAACTTCGGTATATGTATTGGAATATACCTAGGTAGTGGTTATCATTTGATTTCATAACCTCGTGTTTCCTCATGATTGAGATGGGTTACTTGATAACTTAGGTATAAGTATGGTCTTATACCGAAGTAATGGTTATCTATTGAGATTGTTCTTTATGGTTATCCTTGTTTGATTTAGAGAGACCATGAGGGTCTCGGGGTCCCTACTGAGTATTGTATACTCAACCCTGCACGGGCTATGCCTGCACCTCGTTGTATTGGTTGCAGACGACGGGAAGATCCAACAGAGGCCGAGTGTTTGAGGACTGGACGGTACCCGGAGGTGGACCTCATGACGAGTCCGTACCCGGAGGTGGACCTCACGACCAGTAAGTATCCATAGGTGGAAATCACGATGAAAAGGTACTCGGAGGAGTTTGACGGGCGAGAGTGTTGTGGAGGCTATCTGTACATACCCTTCATGTATGATCTGTGGTGGACGATCCAAGAGCTGCGCTATTTGTACCTACCCTTCATGTAGGATCTGAGTTGGACGACCGAGGAGCATCTTCTATTCTTCTAGTTGTTGCCTTTTCTGTTGTACTTTCGTTCAGTTGTAGTTGTACTTTCAGTTGGGTTTGTATTCTGGCTCACTTACTTTTCATCACATTCTTTTGTACTTAGTGTATTACTTCTGCTTGTACTCTGTGGTGTTTTGTTTACTTTTATAATGGCAATGCCTTCCTAGTTATCGGGATTTCCGCCTTTGGTTCTAGTCGCTCGCCCCTGGCCTATGGAAGAAAGGCATGGGGTAGTCGCGGCACGAGCCCTGAGGACGGGTCGTGACATTCCATATTTTATTACGTATTTTCATGATTCCTCTTCTTTTCCAAGTTATCATCTATAAGGCCACATCCTTAAACATTACTTAATCTTGAGTTATTACAAGATTACACATTGAGGATATTTTAAGGTTTAGAGTTTTAGAGAATTAGATCATAAATCATGCATTGCATTCCACATTTAAACAAGATGGTAACATTAAAGACTTTATTCACTTTTCCTATCAAAGGAAACATATTTAAAACAAAAGATGGATTCTTTCATGAACCTTCCTTGACACTATCATCACGTCATGTACCTTTCCCTTGACCTATGAAAAAACTTTTCAAAAACATGGGATGAGCATAAAAATCTTAGTAAGGGATATGAAAGTACGAAATGAAAACATTAGTCCATGTATACATAAGAATTAATGAAATCTTAATTTACTCATAAAACATAAGCACATTAACATACCTCATCAAATCATGAATGAATCTTAGTAATCATAAGACATTAAGGTAACTTGAGGCATTCATAACATTCTTACATTGGGAGTAACCCTCATGGTTACGTTTGGAATACCCATCACAGTATATTCCCTAAATCTTTTCAGAGAAACCTTAAACTTTAACACCTTCACGTTACCCAATGCGTTGGAGAGCTATATCGGGCTCACCCAGCCTTAGTTTATCACAGAACCACCCCTCTTCATAAACAATTCCCATGAACAATAACATAGTCATATCACATAAAACATGCATAGTGGAAACATAACATTTCCACTTTCAAACACACGATATCAATACAACACATTGATATAATGAAAAAATTATGAAAAACATTCTCACTACAAAAATAAAAGAAATGAAAAACATTGTATTTATTTTTTCAATTTTTAAAAAAGTTATAGCTTGTAGAGGAAGCAGAAACTCAAATAATGGTCACAACGGCGGAGAAGTCGTTGTCGCCGGATACGTATGACAAAAAAACATTCCTTTTGTCATTTATTAAAACTATTCATATAAAAAATATTCCTTTTGAATAGACATAAATGTAAAAGGGGTTTATACAGCGTATAAAATAATGTTGTTTATAAAACAAAATATGCCTCAATGAATGGAGATTGAGATGAAGTCCCATACCTCGGGTCCGACTTGACTTGATCATTATTTATCCTCCTGAATAATAAACTTGAGTTAATTTATAATTTCATAGGAACATTTTTCATATTCATTGTTCATTTTATATCACTATTTACCATGTTATGAACACTATGTAATTATTTAAGTTAATAATGGTAGTTTTTTCGATAATTGGTACCTGAGTCAAAAATAAACTCTTTATAATTACATGTTGTTCATGTGGTAAAATATCTATTATATCAAGAATTATATTCATGATTTATATATCATATATATCATATATAACCATTATATACATGGATTGATAATTTTACATAACATTTAGTGGTAAGAAATGAAATTCACCGTTCATGGAGACGGTAAGCCTTACGTACGCGTGAACACTACTTTCATTTCTATTTCGTATTTTATGGAATGGAATCATAATTATATAAAGGTATATTATAATTCAAGTATTATTTAATATATAATATCATTATCTCCAACCATTATACATCCCACATATGGAAATAACGAAACAAATCACTTTGAGGGGGCAGTAGTCTGCACTTCGTAAAATGAAGATATCACGTTCACCCCTAATGGAAACCATAAAGGGATTCCATAAATGTATAAATACAGAATATTAAGGAAAAAATAAACATATTATATATAATATATAAATATAGTGACATCTTAATGTCCACCTTTGAAGTTGTTAGAAGAATATTGAACAATCATCGTTTCATGAGGGAGAAATTCACCATCCACGGAAAGAGTATGGTCTTTAACAATTATATGTAAGTGTGTGTAAGTGTAGAAAAAATACTTCTTATAACAACATCCTAGTATATTTAAGATACTGATTTTGTTAATAAATAAATTAATAATAATAGTTTAGGATTTTGGAGAAGAAAAATAAAACAAAAGAACGTTAGAGAAGTCTTTACCTTTAAATCGGGTAACTCCTCTTGGTTTGTACCAAAAAAGTTTATTCAATAGCTTTCTGCCTAAGGTAAGGATTCTAGGATGAAGAGAGGGATGTGTAGAGATAAAATGAGTAGATATTGGCTGAGACAATGTCTTGAGAGGTGTTTGTGAAGAGGTAGAGGTGGGGGCCTTTTATAAGAGGAGAGGAGGGGCACTCTTGGAATGTCAATAAATGTTACTTTATTTTAAAATTATTTTCATATTTTAAAGGTCCAATATTGATATATTTCTAGGATAAGGTGATAAGGGTTCGAAATATATCAATAAAATAGCTCTTTGATATGTGTAAGTCTTAAATTTTACATTATATACTCATTTTATTTAAACCGTTCATTAATGAGACTATCGCTTCATCATCACGATGTCATAAATAATTTAATTTATATAAAGTCTAAAAATTATAAAAAAAATACTTTTATGTGGGAAATACATTTAGCTCTCCAATTAATATTTATAGTCCAATAGATCATTTATGTAGACAAAATAAAAAATGTTTTACTTTGGTTATACATTCTTTTCTGATATTCTCTGTTCTTTAAAAATAAAATGATAAAGTGTTACTTTCACCCAAAAGAGATACTATGGGGTTCGTATGTTTGGAACAAGGCATCCCATGGTCGTCCATGACACATCCAGTAGCATTAAGACAAAATTTGGTGTCATTTTTTTATTATTATGATATTATTTTATTATCCTTAACTACCCAATTACTAATTAATCAAGATAATTAAAGATACTTACCGTCGTTACTATTCATAAAGTCAAAAAAATGATTCTTAATTACATAATTTGGACCTTCTGATTCCAAATATGGAATCCATTTTACCAAATTCCATACATAGAAATTTCAATAATGAATTTAAAAATAATTCCCGTTGTCAAAACACATAACATATTTTTTTAAACAATATCTATGAAACGTTTGGCACTTGTTTATTCCCAATTTCAAAGTGAAATTAATTATAATTAACACCATTGGATTTAATGGTAAAAATATATTACAATCACACTTTATAACCATTTAAAAATATAATATAAAGATATATTTAAATTAAATGAAAAAAAGGTTTGATGTAAAATGCAGTACTTTTCACTATTCATTAAAAAGTGAACATTGTCAGAAAAATACAAAAAAATATCCAATGTAAATTTCAATGTCCCAATAATAAATAATAAGTTCATTTTAAAAAATATATCTTATATAATTGTCAAAAGTTTGAATTAGAAATGGTTTTCCATCAAAAGGCAGTAAAACTATCTTTTAAAAATATTAGTGTATTACATGCTTAAGATTTGATTTATTCTCATTTTAAGCCTCTAAAACACTATCTAATTCATAAATAGACATAGATAAGAATATATATAATTCATTACATACTTGGTATGTTACATCCCTCCCCCCTTTAGAAAATTGCATCCCTGCAATTTATTTACTAATCGAATACGTGAGGGTATTTATCCCTTATTTCATTTTTAGATTCCCATGTTGCCTCTTCACTCAGGTGGTTTTTCCCCAAAACCATTACACGATGAATCAACTTATTCTGTAACACTTTCTCCCTGTGGACAATAATCTTGACTGGTTGTTTCTTCATACGATAGTTTCTCTTCCTACTGAACTACCTCTAGACTCAAAACATGAGATGGATCAGGAATTCACTTCATTAACATAGAAACATGAAAAAAATTGTGTACCTGAGATAAAATAGGAGGTAAAGCCAATCGATATGAAACTGATCCAACTCTCTCCAGAATTTCATATGGTCCAATGAACCATGGACTCAACTTTCCTTTCTTACCAAATCGCATCACTCTTTTCCATGATGATACTTTGAGAAAAACATGATCAACTACCTCAAAAGAGAGATCCTTCCTCATGTTGTCTGCATAACTCTTCTGCCTCCTCTGAGCTGTTATCATGTGTCTCTGTATCAGCTGAATTTTTCCTGCCTACTCTTCTACCAATTCTGGTCCCATAAACTTCCTTTCACCCACTTCATCCAAGAAAGCTGGAGTTTGACATCTCATCCCATATAATGCCTCAAATGGTGCCATCTGTATACTGGAATAAAAATTGTTATTATAAGAAAACTCAACCAAAGAAAGATGTTGGTCCCAACTTCCCTAATAATCCATCGAACAATCATGTATCATATCCTCCAAAGTTTGAATCGTTCGTTCTGAATTCCCATCTGATTGAGGATTAAAAGCTGTACAAAAATTTAATCAGTACCCAATGACTTCTGAAGGCCTTTCCAAAATATAGAAGTAAATCTGAGATCACAATCAGATAGAATGGAGAGAGGAACTCCATGTAACCTGAATATCTATTTAAGATACAAACATTAAATTTGATCTAGGGAAAACTTATCCCGTATAGCAAGGAAATGAGATGATTTAGTCACGCGATCAACAATAACCCATGTAGCATTATTACCTCGAGGTGTCTTCTGCAATCCCAAAACGAAGTCCCTGGATATAATCTCCCATTTCCACTCTGGCACTAGTAAAGGAGGAACCATCCTTTTCGTTAACTGCCAATGTACTTTAACCTGTTGACAAGTCAAACACATCATAGTAAAATCAACAATTTCACTTTTTATTCTATCCCACTAGTAATACTTTCGAAGATCTATATACATCTTAGTACTGCCTGGATGAACTGAAAACAGAGAACTATGAGCTTCACATAACAACTCTCTCTTCAACTGTGAATCACACGACAAACAGAATATCCTCCCAAATATCAAAACACAACCACTATCAAACTTGGATTCAACCAACTTACACTTCTAAACCAGCTCTACCTTTTCCTGCAACTCATTGTCTTGCTTCTGGGATTGCGTAATTGTGTCTAATAGAGAAGATTTCATTGATGCCTAAAACAAAACAGAATGAAATCCTACACCAACAACTTCTAGGCTAATGTTCATCAAATCCTTAACCAAAGGATCATGTTTCAAACACAACATTTTTAATGAAGCATTACTTTTTTGACTCAAAGCATCAGCCACTTTATTGCCTTTTCCAGGATGGAATGAATTGTACAATCACTATCCTTGATTAATTCTAGTCATCTCCTCTGTCTCATGTTCAATTCATTCTATGTGAATATATTCTTTAAAATTTTTTGATCAGTATATATTTCACACTTTACACCAAACAAATGATGCCTCCAAATTTTTAAATCGAAAACAACATCATCTAATTCAAAATCATGTGTAGGGTAATTTACCTCATGAGTTTTCAGTTGATGTGAAGCATAATAATTTACCTAATCCTTCTACATAAGGACTCAACCAAGTCCTTTTAATAAAGCATCACTGTAGATAACAAACTCACTATTCTTGGATGTTTGTGCCAAAATTGGAGCATTCACGAATCTTATTTTCATCTCTGGAAAACAATCATCACATTCGTTTGTCTAGATAATCTTAACACCCTTCCGGGTTAGCTTAGTCATTGGACAAGATAACCCGGAAATATTTCTAACAAACCTTCAGTAATATCCTGCCAAACCAAGGAAGTTGTGAATCTCAGTTACATTTGTGGGTCTTGGCCATTCTTCAACAACTATTGCTTTTGAAGAATCAACAGTTATCCGATCAATAGAAACAATGTGACCAAGGAATGAAATTTTTTGCAACGAAAACTCACACTGGATAAATTTCCCATACAATTTATTTTCATTTATGGTTTGTAAAATAACCCTTAAATGTCTTTCATGCTTGTCTTTACATTTATAAAACACCTCAATATAATCAATGAAAAAAACCACATACATATCCAAGAACTCGTGGAAAATTCTATTCATAAGGTCCATGAATACAGCAGGTGCATTGCATATCCCAAAAGGCATAATTAAAATATCATAATGGCCATATCTTGTACAAAACATGGTCTTCATAATATCTTCTTCCATTACCTACAATTGATGGTACCCCGATCTCAGGTAAATCTTTGAAAAAAATTGAGCTCCCTAGAGCTGATCAAACAAATCATCAATATGAGGAAAATGATATTTGTTCTTAACAGTGATGTTATTCAAGGATCTATAATCAATGAAAAGTCTCATAGAACCATATTCATTTTTAACAAATAAGACAGGAGCACCCCATGGTGTTGTGCTAGGTCGAATAAAACCTTTCTCTAATAAATCTTTCAATTTCTCCTTCAACTCTAAAAGTTCAATTTGAGCCACTCGATAAGGGGGTTTTGAAATTGGCATAGCATCAAGAACAATTTCAAAAGTAAACTCAACTTCCCGATCTGATATTATTCTAGAAAACTCATCAGGAAAAACATCAGGATACTCATTTACCACTGGAACATAATTAATCTGAACAGCTCCATTGTTTTCAATAATATGTGCAAGGTAACATTCATTTCCATCTATTACATGTTTCTCAACCTCTTGATATGTTATCAATAGTAATGGTTCATTATTGTATACAAACTGATAGTCTTTCTGCAATGAAACTTCTTTAACTCTACAGTCAATCATAGCATGGTAAATAGAGAGCCAATCCATAACAAGGATAACATCAAAATCTACTAGAGGTAAAACACTAAGGTTTGCAAGTAGGTTTTCTCCACAGATAAGGATAGGTAGATACTTATAAATTAATTTTGTCTCAATATTTCCCCCAAGTGTTTTTACGACATGTTCATGAGTCATTTCTTGAGATGGTTTTCCCATTTTACTAGAAATGTTTTTATAAATAAAGGAATTTGTAGACCCTGAATCAAAAAACACACTTGAATAATCTGAAAAAACAAACATTGTACCTGATACCACTTCATTTGATGGCCCAACATCTGCTGAATTAGTTTCAAAGGATTTCACCACCCCTTTCTTCTTGTAGTCTAACTGCTTCACAACACTCAAGCTCTTTTTCGGACACTCATTTGTATAGAGACCCATCTCATTGCACTTAAAACATTTCACTAACTGTAAATAAAATTTGGTCTTACCATCACCCTGATATTTCTCAATGCAATCATGATCCTTATGTCACATCTTAACACAACGGTACAACTTTCCAGAATTCATAAGTCATTCCCCATCATGCCTTTTACCACATTTATCATGAATTGGAAACTTATTTTTCTTACCATCAAACCTTTTTGAATAATTATTCCCTTTCTCCTACCACCTCGTTCTCTTCTTCTTTTGGTTGTTATAGAACATTTGATCATCGGAAAACTCCATTTCCACCTTCTCAGCACATAAAACAATATTTTCATAACATTTAAACTCATGAGAATCCAATGCCCTTCGTTATTCTGGCTTTAATCCAGAGTAAAAATGGTTTATTTTACTATCAAGGTCTAAGATAAAATTTGGATCATACCTTTCTAATCGAGTGAACCTTTCTTCATAAGTAGCCACTAAGTCTTCCTATTTCATAAATTCCAAGAATTTTTTTCCATCCAAAGTCGAACAGCCTTAGGAAAATACTTCTCAAGAAACAAACCTTTGAATTCATCCGAGTCGAGAGAATTAATATCATCAACGTCCCTTTAATTTTTAACCATCAACCACCACTAATCTTATTCACCCTCCAAATGGTAAATTTCAAGACTAACAATTTTATTGTTTGAACACCCCATGACATCAAAAATCATCTCTAGTTCTTTAATCCACCCTTCAGCTACCACATGGTCAGATGATCCTCTAAATTATGGGGGATGTTGCCTCATGAAATGTTCCACCACTAACGTGTTCCTCTGTGGTTGATCTGGATGATCTCTTGCATGGATACCGCCACCATTTATCGCTTGAGTTAACTGTGCCATTACTGCAACAAACTATTCAGTTCCAATTCTAACCATCTCAGGATGCTGATTTGGAAGGTCATTTCCTTATGTATGCCTTCCTATCACTGCTTCCTTGTTTTCTCTGCAAAAAACCATTATGAACAAATAGGTCTTAGATGAAGCAACATGGTAATCTTCAAATGCTACATCATTTCAATTTGACCATAAAAAAATATTTTTGGATAATAATTTAATAGATTTATAACTCGTAAATTTATCTAAACCAACCTCTGATACCATCAATAAGGCCCCAGCCATAAACAATACTTAATCATGAGATATTACAAGATTACAGATTGAGGATCTTTTCCGGTTTAGAGTTTTAGAGAATTAGATCATAAATCATTCATTACATTCCACATTTAAACAAGGTGATTACATTAAATATAATATTCACTTTACCCATCAAATGAATCATATTTAAAACAAAACATGGATTCTTTCATGACACTTCCTTCACACTATCATTAAATTATGTACCTTTCCCTTGACCTGTGAAAAACATTTCTAAAACATGGGATGAGAAAAAAAATCATATTAAGGGATATGAATGTACGAAAAGAAAACATTATTCCATGTATACATAAGAATTAATGAAATCATTATTTACCCATAAAACATAAGCACTTTAACATACCTCATCAAATCATGAATAAATCAAATAAATCATAAGACATAAAGGTAACATGAGGCATTCATAACTTTCTTATGTAGGGAGTAACCCTCATGGTTATGTTTGGAATACCCATTAGAGTATATTCCCTAAATCTCTTCGGAGAATCCTTAATGATTAACCCCTTCACGTTACCCAATGCATTGGAGTGCTATATCGGTCTCACACGCCCATAGTTTATCACGGAACCACCCATCTTCATAAATAATGCCCAATAAACATAATATAATCGTATCACATAAAACAGGCTTGATGGAAACATAACATTTCCACATTTCAAACACAATAAATCAATACAACACATTGATATAATAAAAATATTATGAAAACCATTCTCACTTCCAAAATAAAAGAAAAGTTAAACATGGAATTTGTTTTATCATTTAAAAAAAAGTTATGTCTTGTAGAGGAAGCCAAAACTCAAATAATGGTCATGACGACAGAGAAGTCATTGTCGCCTTATACGTACGACAAAAAAACATTCATTTTGTCTTTTAGTAAAATTATTTGTATAAAAAAGACTCATTTTGAATATAGGTAAAATTCAAATGGGTTTATACACCGTATAAAAGAAAGTTGTGTATAAAACAAAATATGCCTCAATGAAAGGACATTGAGACGAAGTCCCATACCTTGGGTCCGACATGACATGATCGTTCTTTAAACTCCTGAATAATAAACATGAGTTAATATCTACTTGATTAGGAATCTTTTTCAATTTCATTGTTCCTTTTATATCACTTATTACCATGTTAGGAACACTATGTAATTATTTAAGTTAATAATGGTCGTTTTTTCGATCATTGGTACTTGAGTCATAATAAACTCTTTATAATTACAAGTTGTTCATGAGGTAAAAAATCCATTATATCCAGGATTATATTCATGATGTAGATATCATATATAATATATATATATATATCTAGTATATACATTCATTTATAATATTACATAACATTTATAGGTAAGAAATGAAATGCACCGTTCGTGGAGACGGTAAGCCGTACGAACGCATAAATGCTACTTTCATTTCTATTTCATATTTTATGGAATGGAATCATAATTATAAAAAGGTATATTATAATTCTAGTATAATATCATATATAATATCATTAACTCAATCCTTTATAAGTCCCACATATGGCATTAATGAATCAAATCACTTTGAGGGGGCGGTAGTCCGCACTACCTAAAATGATGATATCACATTTACCCATAATGGAAACCATAAAGGTATGCCATAAATGTAAATATACAGAAGATTAAGGAAAACATAAACATATAATATATCATATATAAATATAGTGACATCATAATGGCCACCTTTGAATGTGTTAGAAGAATATTGAACAATCATCGTTTCGTGAGGCAGAAATTTTCCATCCACAGAAACAATATGCTCTTTAACCATTAGATGTAGGTGTGTGTAAGTGTATCTCGAATATTTATTATAAAAAATTCCCAGTATATTTAATATACTGGTTTTGTTACAAAATAAATGAATAAAATTATTTTATGGGGTTGGAGAAGAAAAATAAAACAAAAGAACATTAGAGAAGTATTTACCTTTAAATCGGGTAACTCCTCTTGGTTTGTTCCAAAAGGGTTTCTTGAAGTGCTTTATGCCTAAGGTAAGGCTTCTAGGATTAAGAGAGGGATGTGGAGAGATAAAATGAGAAGAGCTTGGCCGAGCCAATGGCTTGAGAGGTGTGTGTAAAGTGGTAGAGGTGGGGGCCTTTTATAAGAAGAGAGGAGGGGCACTCATGGAATGTCAAGAAATGTTACTATATTTTAAAATGATTTTAGGATTTTAAAGGCCCAACATTTATATATTTATTGGATAAGGTGGTATGGGTACTAAATATACTCATCCAATAGGTCTTATAAAAGTTTATTTCTTATATTTTACATTATATTTTTATTTTATTTAAATTGTTCATTAATGAGATAATCGCTCCATCATCATGATGTCATAAATAATTTAATTTTAATAATGTCTAAAAATTATAAAAAAATACTATGATGTAGTAATTTTTTTATCTTTTCAATGAATATTTATAGTCCAATTGATCATTTATTTAGACAAAATTAAATTTTTTTTACTCGGGTGATACATTCTTTAGTGATATTCTCCTTTCTTTAAAAATTAAATGATAAAGTGTAACTTTCACTAAAAAGTGATTCCATGTGGTCCTTAAGTTTAGGAAAAGGAATCTCATGGTCAACCATGACACAACCTGTAGCATTAGGTCACATGTTGAGATCATTTTTTATTATTATGATATTATTTTATTATCCTTAACTACACGATTACTAATTAATCAAGATAATTAAAGATAATTATCGTTGTTGCTATTCATAATTTACAAAAACGAAAGAGTAATAATTAAATAATTTGGACCTTATGATTACAAATATGGAATTCATTTTACCAAATTACAAACATAGAAATTTCAATAATGAATTTAATAATATTTCCTGTTGTCAAAACTAATAGATGGTTTTTTTGAAACAATATCTAGGATAAGTTTGGCACTTGTTTATGCCCAATTCCAAAGTTAAAATAATTCTAATGAACACCATTGGATATAATGGTAAAAATATATTCTAATTACTATTCAAACCCAATTAAAAATATAATCTCACCATATAATTAAATTAGATGAAAAAGCAGTATTGATTTAAAATACAGTATTTTTCATTATTCATTAAAAATTGAACATTGCCAGAAAAATAAAAAAAAATTATCCAATATAAATTTCAATGTACCAATCATAAAGAATAGGTTTTTTGAAAAATATAGCTTATAAAATTGTCAAAATTTTTATTTAAAAATGGTTTTCCATCAAAAGGCAGTAAAACAATCTTTTAAAAATATTAGTGTATTCTATGCTTATGATTGGATTCATTCTCATTTTAAGCCCCTAAAACACTATCTAATTAATAAATAGACATATATAAGAATATATATTATTCATTAATTAATTGGGATGTTAAATCTTCAGTTAAATTTTTTGAGTGTTTTCGTAGATCTGTGATGTTCTAAGACAATTCTAGCCTCTAGGTTCAATTATATTGAGCTCCCAACACCGAGTTATATGGTTTGTGCCTTTCCATTAAAATTCATTGAGTTATATGTGAAATTTTTCCAAATTCCCATGAATAGGGGATTGCTTGTTTACCATTTTAGACCTATTGTTTTTCTCTTATGATTTTATTCTACTGTAGTGATTAATTGACTACGAATTTGGTTAATTGATGTGATTAGGAAGTGTTTTCCCTTGAATTTTTTTCTTGTTCTGACCGTTAGATCTAGTTTTGCTATTAGACTGCTATTTACATTCCAATTCCTAGATGTACGATGGTGTGACTATTGTTTTGTTATGCTGTTATGCATTATACTTCTAGCCAAGTAGTTATTGAGGTTTATCTTAGCCAATAAGATCTTCTATACTTGGTAGACTTACACATGGTCATGAGAACCTAGTGTAGTAGACCATAGGAAGAATATACGTAAGGGCTTCTCCAATGTGTCTTATAATTTTTTACAATGTGAGAAGACATGGGGGAATTGACATTGACTGCTTCCTCAGAGAGTTTTTAGTTCCTCAACATGGGCCACAAAGGGAATTTGATGTATCTGCTTCCCTAGAGAACCATTAGTACTGATAGAAGACTATATGAGGAATTAATGGGTAATTCTTCCTTATATAGTCTATACTTTAACATAACTAGAGGGGTGAGACTATGTGTTCTTCCCATAGGGTTGCATTTACTAGTTAGGAAGGACCATAGGGGATAGGTTGTGAGTAATTTCAACAGGGTTATGTGTCTGTGTTTATATTATTTGATCAGTTGTAGCTTGATATTTGAAAATATAGATTTTTTACTGAGGAGTATTTCCATGATTACAACATCCTGTACTTTTACCATCCATATATTCACTGACTATTAGGCACAAATCTTTTGGTGGTTTCCTACTTGGATTTAGTCTCACACCCTGTTTGGGTCATGGATATGGGCCCAAACAGATTATATTGTTACAGGTATTGATATGGGAAATCACCCTTCAAATTTAGTTAATTTATTTTCTATGGACAAGGAGATCATGAGATCAAGATATGTCTTGCAATACTGAGGTGTTTAATTGATTTATTTTCTACATTGCGTTAGTTTTTTTCATATTCCCGCATTTTATCTTTTTTTGTTTTTTTAATAGATATATGTATCATGCATCATTTTATATATGCTCTCCAGTTTATACTTTCAATTTTCTATTATTACTGATGTATGAATTTATTACTGCTTTCTCTATTGTATATCAATTAAATTCCCTTGTGTACTCTGTAAATGAAGGTATAGTTTCCCCAATATAACACCCAAGGCCCTCACTTCTAGTCGGAAGCCTCTAGAATTTTGGGAAAAACTCATGAGGCGATGTGACCAACCGGGTACGGGGTGCCTCTAGGTGGCTTTTCGGAACAGGGATGATAAAAAATGGTATCCGAGGGATTCTATTATTCTTAACAAACTTTTTTGGAGCCTTTATCTATGTATATGAATGAATTGGTTCTTGGTAATAAGTTGTGCCCGGGAGTAGCTAACCTGTGAATAGGGAAAATCTAATCTACCTCTTTATATCAGTTTTTATGGTTTTTCAAATTTAAGATAGATTTTATTTTCACCGTTGGGTGACTCACATGATTTTTGTTGATACCAATGATGTCATTGAGGATCTATTTCTGTTGCATCCTGATGAAATTGGGGTTTGTCATCTCATACATTGTATAGGAAAAAGTTAGAAATCACATGTCATGCATTTTTTCCATGCCATCTAGGGTGAATTAGAAACTTCATGTTGATTTGATAGATGTTGTGGAGAATATGAATTTTTTTGTGTTAGATGCCTTGACAAAATACTTATTGTTTGATATCATATTGTTTTTATAATAATTTTTCTGAATGAACACCAATCATTTGTTCATGAGGTTTCATGGGCCCACAAGGACCGAAACATGGTGGATCATTAACTTGTTCACCATGTTATCACATGTATAAGATGCTAGGCATTGATTCGCGTGGAGTATGGGCCCTCACAGATCAATATTTGGCACCATCATTTTTTTTAGTGTTCATCTGGATTACAGAGATGTTTCTGAGGATTACTATCGGGAAAAACCTAGAATACACACCGTGTAGTTTTTACTATACGATATGTGTTATTTTGTTCTGGAAGAAAAAATTTTTCTTAAGTACACATTGTGTAATTTATGTACACACTGTGTAGTCTCTAACAGTCTCATAGGCCGTGTGGGAAGAAACATGGGAAAGGGTGATTCTTTTGAAAATACACCACGTACCAGTTGTGGAAGCTGTGTTTTGTTTACCATATATCCACCAGTTTGACTAATGACACAGACAGATAAAACATCTTCTATACATTTTGTGTCAAGCTTCAAAACGCCGGGTAGTGTAATCCAAGGATCACAGTCATGTAGCAAACAACACAAGTCAGTGGAGTCTCTTCATATACACACCATGTCCCTTCATAACACGCCATGTAGTCTAACCCAAGTACCCTACCGTGTCACAAACAACACAGGTCAATGTTATCCATTCTCGTACACATCAAGTCATCCTTAAACACGCCATGTAAATTGAGCCATGTGGCAGGCCGTGTAACTAACAACACAGGCCAGGTGAATCTTGTATAGTAATGATTGTGTCTATATTGAACACTCCATGTAGTCTTTCCTTATAAAATCTATGTGGATTAGATTTTTAGAAGGGCTCGAGAAGGGGAAGATCATTCAAGCACACACTGTGTTTGAGGAACACACATAATGTGATTGGGGTGTTACAAAACCTGGGTTGGAAGACGTACACGCCAATATGAATTGCTTAAGGAATCACTCCGTGTAGGGTTTATACACACCATGTAGTCATGTTTCATAAAACATGAATTCTTTATTTCTATTGTTCTCTTAAAACACTTATATATTTAGGTGTCTCTTAATCTTGATCAAAGGTTCGAATTTGACATTGTAGAGTCATGCCGCCGAGTCATCCTCCGGTTGTCTGCCAGTTACAGGGCAGTGATCAGATGCCAGATTCATCTAATCAGGGACTTCTTGAAGATCCTCCTATCATTCCAGTCACAGAACCAACAGTTATACCTGATACTGGTGTTGTTTCATAGTTCATGGAAGGCGTAATATGGATGATGTTGAATTTTTATGGAGCACGGACTCCTTCCCTATCGATGGAAGATTTGACGCGGATTTTCCAACAGCAACACCATCCCAATTTCTCATGGGAAGGAGTACCATAGGATGCAGAGTCATGGATAGAATCCATGTTGATGACCTTTGAGAATCATGAGACGCATCTAGAAACGACGGTCAAACACGCAACTTACATGCCATGGGATTCCACAAGAGATGGTGGGATGTGATCTCACAGGCGGGTCATTAGCACGCAATGGCTTGGGATGAGTTCCAGCGCATCATAGATGACTAATTCTATCTAGAGACCATATGGTTCGATTGAGGCAGGGGTTATATGAGTCTATATCATAGTACTCTTTTTATTATGGAGTATTTCTCTCGCTACACTGAGCTTCAGTGCTTTACACCCATCCTTGGGGGAGATGATTTTTTTCTTGCGAGTAAGTTTTAAGATGGTCTCAGGCAAGACATCCATTCCATGGTGAACATCTCTTGGTTCACTTCCATCACTTCCATCATCAACCAGGCACTGATTAAGAAGCACAATCTATGGGATTCTGGAGTTGTGAGACTGGGAGGATCGACATCTAGAGCTAGTGTCCCTCTTTATGACAACAGAGAGTGTCATAGGGAGTCAACACACGACAATCCACGAAGGAGAGAGACATCTTCTAATAGCCAGGTGGTATGCTACCAGTGTGGGAAGAATGAGAATATGAGGCCATAGTGCCAGAGAGACCTGGTGGAGTGCTGATCATGCGGCAATATAGGTTATCTTCAGTGCTTCTGTCAGATCATCTCACTAGCAGCAGGTGACTGGGGATCATTTATGACCCCTAGTACTGGAGAGGCTCCACAATTTTCTCACAGTATAGGTACTGGAGTTCTTCATACCGTTCAAGCCGAGATGGAGGTCGCAGCCATGGTGGTCAATAACCATGCTACCAACAATAGTATGGTTGATCATCTGATAGTGGTCGGGTAGGGTAACATGGCTGCAGAGCCGCCAGACTTTAGCAGTGGAGTAGACCGAGTAGGAGTAGGATCCCAACCTTTCTATAGTTTGAGGTATGATCCATGTTTCCTGAGTTTTATCTTCAGCTCATTTCTATACAGGGGATTCCCATATCTTTATATCTATTTCTATTATGGATATCCTTGGTCTCTGCATCTTTTCTTCTGTTGATATCCTGACACTAGACACTCTATTGGGGACAAAAACATCTAGTGTAAGTCAGTGCAAGGAGTACTCTTTTGAGGTTGGTGGGGGTCACATCCTTTGGCATCACTTCTGTCCAATAGATGACATTCTATGATGTCATTATCATAATGGACTTGTTAGTTACCTTCTAAGATGTTATCGATTTTTATCACAATAGGGTGAGTTTCATATCACCAATAGGTGGATCGTGTCTTCATAAGGGTGTGTGGGATGTCCATGAAAGTAGAGCGGGTCCATAGCATCATGTTTTTGGATGCGTTATATCCCAGAGTGATATTATATATCTGTATGACTAGGGGACTACACAGTTTTACTTTTCTCAATTGGTGGATCGATTCAAGGATTTCATTCTAGAAAACTTTTCAGGATTACCTCCGAGTAAGGGGTGTAATTTTTGATTGAGCTTGTTCTTGGAGAGCCACCGGTGTCCATTCCTCCTTATAGGATGGCTACAACTGAGTTGTAGGACCTCAAGAAATAGTTAGATGAGTTATAGGAAAAGGGTTTCGTCTGACCAAGTACTTATCCTTTTGGTTCGCCTATCCTATTTGTGAATAATGTAGACGATACCCTCGGGATTTGTTTGGATTATCAAAAGATTGAATAGCTGACGGTCATGAACCAATATCCATTACTGAGGGTTGATGATCTCTTTGATCAGCTACGAGGAACCCTGGAGTTCTCGAAGATTTATTTGAGATTCGATTACCATTAGTTGCACGTTAGACCATCTGATATACGTTTTACATCATTCCTAAGTAGGTATGGTCTATACGAGTATATGGTTATGTTGTTCGGACTCATGAATTCCCCTACAGATTTCATGGAACTGATGAACTGAGTTTTCCATCATTACTATGATTCATTCGTGGTTGTCTTCGTAGACAATATCATGGTGTACTCTCACAATCGACACAACCATGACACACCTATTGAGTTCATTTTGAGTACACTGAGAGAGCATCAGTTATATTCTATGCTCTCAAAATGCCACTTTTGGATGGATCATATTCACTTAATGGGACATGTTATCTCAGAGACAACATTATCATTTGAACCAGAGAAAATGAGAGTAGTAGTTTACTATGAGTATCCAAAGAAAATCTTAGTGGTGAGATGTTTTCTTGGTATGGATAGATACTAAAATAGCTTCATACAATGAGCATCACGCTTAGCAGCACCACTGATGGGTCTGACTAAGAAGGGGGAATAGTTATTGTGGTCATATTCTTGTGATTCCTCCATTCAACAAATGAAAGGGTGGTTGACCTCTGCACTAATTCTAGTGTTTCTAGAGATGGTAAAGAGTTTTATTGTCTATTATGATGATTCTTGTATCGGTCTAGGAGATCTTATTGTGTAGGGAGAAGTAGTTGTTGTGTATGGGTCTTGGAATTTGAGGCCACGTTAGAGGAACTACATGACACATTATGTCGAGTTATCACCAGTTGTTCATTCCTTATTCTGTTGGAGATACTAACTTCTAGGATATCGTTGTGTGTTTTTCACTGACCACAAATTTCTCAATTATATCTTCACTCAGCGTGATCTAAATTAGAGGCAACAAAGGTCGGTTTAGTACCTCATGTACTTTGACTTTGAGCTTGCCTACACCCCTATGAAAGGTAAAGCAGTGGCTAATGGGTTGGGTAGGAGAACTCATATATAGGCAGTTCAGGAGGCCAGTAGTGAGTAGCACCTTATGGATTTGGTCTCTGAGATGTATTTGTAGGCGCGCGATAGATAGGTTAAGAGTGTCCTTTCATGTGTAGTTTTTTCCTCAACCCATCTTGATTGATTAATAATGAAAAAGAAAACAGATTTAGAAGTCCTAGTCCTACGGGAGATCATGTCAGGATAAGACCCTATTCAAGGATGGACCATAGGAAACGATGAGATGTTGCATTTCTAGGGGTGTGTATGGGTGCCAACCAAAATATGCGGGGAGATGTGGAGGGACATTCATTCCTCGGTTTGGGAAGTTAATCCTGCTGTCACCAAGAAGTATCATGATCTAAACCATCAGTATTTGTGTACAGGTTTGAAGAGGGATGTTGCAGGTTTCTTCATGAGGTGTTCCACATGTCAGCAGGTGAAGGTGGAGCATCAGTGACCAGTAGGTCTTTTGCAGCAGTTACTAATTCCCGAGTGAATGTGTACTAATGTAGTGATGGATTTCATGACAGGGTTTCTGAGGTCGCCCAAAGGGAATGATGCTGTATGGATTTTCATTTACATACTTATGAAATTCACTCACATCTTTCCAAACAGGGAGGCCTTGAGTGATGATGAGCTGTGATTTTTGTACATCTGTGAGATTGTACATATGGATGGAGTTTCACACTCCATCGTTTCATATAGGGATGCATATTTTACTTCTCGGGTCTGGAATGGGCTATAGAAAGCATTGGGTACATAGTTGATTTTGAGTACAGCCTCCCACCATCAGACAGATGGACAATCCAAGCATACGGTTCAGGTGCTTGTGGACATGGTATGAGCATGAATCATGGATTTTGGTGGCTCTTGGGGTAATCATATACCTCTTGTGTAATTTTTCTACAAAAATATTTTTCATGAAACCATTCAGTTGGAACATTCTAAGGCATTGTCTGATAGGCCATTCCCATCACCCTTGTGTTGGCTGGAGGCAGGAGAGTTAGCTTTGTTGGTGCCTCACCTTGTTCAAGAATCCATAGAGCAGATAGAGTTGATTTGGAAGAGGATGGCTATTACACAGTCTCGTTAGAAGTCTTATGATGATCATTGAAGATGACCTCTAATGTCTGAGGTTGGGGATCATGTTTTCCGACGTGTCACACCGAGGTTGGGGCTCAGAAGGAATAGGAGACATGGTAAGCTTTCATAGGAGCATGTCAGTCTTTTTGAGGTGTTGTAGAGAGTTGTTCCGGTTGCCTACTGGTTGCAGTTATCGTATAGGTACTAGGCTATGAATGATTTCTTCCACGTTTCTCGTCTTCTCGATTCCTTTTCAGACCTGTATCATGTTTTCCAATGAGAGGAGGTTGAGTTGGAGGTGGAAACATCATTCAAGGAGCATCATATCTGGATTTTTGATGACCGTACAATGGTTCTCTATGGCCGGTCGGTTCCTCTGGTATGAGTTTTGTGGAAGCCTATGCGAGTTCAGGATGAGACATGGGAGAGGGAGACTGATGTACAAGAACAATGGCTAGAGCTGTTTGGGGGTTATTCTTCTAGGCCGCACTGGGGAATTCGGGGATGAATTTATTTATTGGGGAAGTTTGTAAGACCCCAAACCTTCTTTTTGGGGTTTTTTCCCTTTAGAGTCATTTTTATGAAAATTGGGAAATTCTATAAATTTTAGAAGTACACTCCATGTAATTTATGAGTACCCATCATGTACATTATGAGTACATGTCATGTACTCAGTTACCACAGGTAGAGGTGTGCTAGCCATGAAGCGGCCCTGCACATTACAATGTGGGGGTGACCTAGATCCCACCTAAAGTGGATTACAAAAATGGTGAGTACACACCCTGTACTTCAAAAGTACATGTCGTTTACTTTTTTTCATTTAACACACCACGAATGTATATGATGGACAGAACACCCTTCTTGTAGGTTCTGTTCATCTGAGAGAACATATATGACTGTGAGCATCTTTCCAGAACCTGATCCCCCATCATATCTCTGATTTGACACCACCAAATGCTTTGGGATCGCCTTGGGATGATCTTCCTTCTTCTAGAGCATCATTTCTTGATTCCTCTTCTTTTCCATGTTATCTTCAGTTCAATGTTTTGAGTGTTTTCATAGTAATAGGGTGTTATAAGATGATTCAAGCCTCGAGGATCAAGTATATTTATCTTCTACCCCTGAGGTAAGAGGTTTGTGCCCTTCTGTTAAATGTCTTTGAGTTATATGTGCAATTTTGACAAATGCCTATGAACGGTGTATTGAGTGTTTACCATTTAGCCCCATTTATTTTCTAGGATTTTATGCATTATTAGAGATTAATTGACTATGAATAGGGTTAATTACTTTGCTTTGGATGTGGTTTCCCATGTATGTTTCCCTGTTTTGACAGTTGGGTCTAGTTTTCCTATTAGGATGCTGTTTATATTCCCATAATTAGTTGTAGGATGGTGCGACTATTGTTCTGTTATGATGGTATGATGTAGATAGCTGGACTAGTAGTTCTGGAGGCTTACCTTGGCCTATACACACTTATATACTATATTTACTTACACAGGGTCATGAGAACCTGGTGTAGTAGACCATAGGAAGAATGGACGTAAGGGCTTCTCCAGAGTGTCTTTGAATTTTTTTCGATGTGAGACAATAGGGGGAATTGATGTTTGTGTTTCCATGACGTGGGCCACATAGGTAATGTGACATAATTTCTTACCTAGAGCACCTTTAGTGCTGATATGAAACTATACGAGGAATTGACAGTGTGTGCTTCCACATAGAGTCTATACTTTTACTGTACCAGAGGGGTGAGACTGTGTGTGCTTCCTAGAGGGTTTCCTTTACGTTTTAGGTTACACTAGTGGGGTTAGGTTGTGAGAACATCCCTAGGTTTATCTATTTTTGTATATCTTTTTTGATTAGCTGTTGCTTGATATTTGAAACATTAGATTGTTTAATCCTGAATACTTCCTTGTTTAAAGCTTCTTGTACTTTTACCATCTATATATTCAATGACTGTTAGGCACAAATCTTGTGGTGGCTTCCTACTAGGATTTAGTGTCACACACTGTTTGGGTCATGATTTTTTGTCCAAATAGATTATATCGTTGAAATTATATATATGGTCAAGCACCCTTCTAATTCTTTTAGTTGATTTGCTGTAGAGCTAGAGTGTGTGGGATCATGCTATGGATTACGATACTAAGGAGATTATCTTCTTTATTTTTCACATTGGTTTAGCATGGTCGTATTCTAGCATTGTGAATTTTGGCTATATTCTTAGACATTTTTATTATGCATCATATTATATATGTTATCTAGTTTATAATTTCAGTTTTCTGCTATTACTAATGTATGTCACTGTAATTTCTTCTGCTATTGTATATCTATTTACATCCTCTATATAACCTTCTAGTGAGGGCATATTTTTCCCAATATTGCACTTAAAGCTATCGATGCTATTCAGCGACATCTGTCATTTTTGGAAATGCACTTGTGTCCATGTGAACAACCGGGAACGGGGTGGCTCTAGGTGGCTTCCTGAACCGGGACATTACCAATGATTTCATATCCTATTGGATGTAAGTTGATATAGTTTTAGATATTGAACATAACCAAAAAAATTTATCATTATATGTTATATACTTATATTATATCAAAATCATGGTATAATAATAATCAAAGGGGGTGGTGGAAGAAATAAAATAATCTAACATTGATGAACATTACAACTTCTTTGAGTATCCTTTTAATGATTGCAAAAAAGCCATTATTGTCTGGATTTATATCCCCAATAAAGATTCTATAATGAGAGGAGTGAATATGGGGAATTATATTGGTAGATATTTTTTGATAAAAAAGGTTTGTATGTTTGATGTGGATAGGGGAAGGGTTTGGTTTTATTTTTTAAGTGATTAGAACACTTGTAAATTTTTTAAATAATGAATTCAATATATATTTTTTCTTATAAAAATACCCATATAATGGACAAACATACAGAAATGAATAGACAATGTCAAAATAATTCAATAAAATACCTTTTATAAATGTGTTTTCATTATTTTTAACACATATTTTTAGTTTACACCCATGATTAACCAATTTTACATTAATCATTATAAATAATTTTTTTAGACTATAGTATTCGTCTTTTTGAAAAATTTGATGACCTTATTAGATTAGAAAAATTATATTAATTAGAAATATGGAATTCGTTTCCTAAAATTCCATTCAGTAAATTTTATAAATTTATTTTAATATTATTGTTTTCTATAACAAAATTAATTAGGGTTTTGAAGTGAAAAAATTCAATAGTTTACACCGTTTGTATTTTAAATACCAAAATGAAATTGATTCCAATGATAAAATTTGGGTTAATGGATGTATAAATGAACTAATTTTACATAAATACTAATTTTAATTTAGAATTTTTTATAAATATATTTTAATCAAAAAGGATGTTTAAATTAATGATTAGAATTTATCAATATTAATCCAAAATTGAAACTCATCATAAACATCCGAAAAAATCACCATAATATATTTATAAAATATTATTTGAAAATTGAATATAATTTTATTAAATTTATTTAATAAAATTAATAAATTTTTTAATTAATGTTCAAAAATTGATGAAAACCAAATTTTATAAGAAAATCGTAATTTCTAAACTTATAATGACTTTATGGAAAATTATGTAATGTTTTATCAATATAATTTCATTACATGAAACCATTATAAAAATATTTAGAAATTATATATAAATATTCATTTTTTTATGTCTAATGGCTGGGTTATACTGGTCATGTTTAAATAAATACATTAAAAATATATCAAGATTTTTTAAAACATGGTTTTATCTATAATGTATGCTAAACATGTTTTATGTTTATAACATGTTTATCTTGGTTATATGTGTTGAAAAAATCTTAACATGGTGTTCCATAAAATTTTCAATATCAGATAAATTAAATTTATTTTGAAAAAAAGAATTTATAAATACTCCTGGTGTTATAAGATGCCAAACATTCTGAGCATCATATGGACTCATATATCTCCTCATGTGATTCATTGTTTTCTCATGAAGTAAATTTTATTCTATAATTAATATAAATTTCTCATAATTCATTGTCAATAACACATCATATCAATAAATAAACTAAACACATATAAATGTTAGTTAATGTTCCCACATCGATCATATTGTTCTTACCCTATAGGGTTCACATTTACATTATGTGACCTAGGTGACACCCAGTACCGTATCTACTCCTAGAAAAAAAATAAAGGATATCACATTAAGGGAAAAAATATTTCCCATAGTTTATCATTAAAGTAGAACCATCCAATGTGTGATCCTTGATCACACAAGTCTCTTGCGAAAACACTCAATTCTAGAAACAAATCCCATCCATAAACATCATCAACACCATCTCATGGACTTAAAAACAACAACGACATTACACATATGTGATAATCTGGAGTGATTGATCAAGGGACACTTATATTTCTCAGTTCAATTCAGAATAATCAGCTCAACCCAACTCTATATCATTTTTAAATAGTTCTATCGACCTAAGAAAAGAACAACTCTCATTCCATCACTCAGTCTACTAGGTTCATCAATTAATAGTCTCATAAACCCCCTCTTGACGGATTATATTTATAAGTGTCATTTATTTTAGAGCCTTGTCCAACAATGCATGAGTTTTCATTCCTGTTTAATTGGTTTTTAATTGAATGTAACATTGCTTCCTTATCCTCATTTGCACATATGATTTTTTATAATTAATTAAAATAAAAATATATAAATAATATTAAATAATTCAGCGATAATAGGTCACAAATTATGACAAATAAAAAACACATAAATTCAAATAATCATTACTGATAATATATAGGTATATTACTGGATCCACCTACATCATTCATAGATTTTTCTCATTTATTTTCCTAAGTCTCGCTATTAATAGTATGGATAGCCTAGCCTCATCAATGACTACTCACCCATAATGATGCCAAAACTAAATACATGTAAAATTGAATAATAATCTATAACACTTATAATTAGTTAATGAAACCATATTTTACATATATATTTATATTTTATCATGGTTTATTCAACTGTCATCGAAACCTTGAGCAACGAGATGTCAACCAACTTCTATATACCATAGAAATAAAACTAAGAAAAATATAAAAGGTAAAACATCATTTCCACTATTTAAAAAATAAATTTCAATGAAAACCATATCATTTTTCATTAATTATGTACCATTCAATAATTAATTTGTGGAAACGATCTGACATAATCATAAGATATCCTCAATCATGAATGACAAAAAACCCTATCATCTTGATATTCCTTCACAATCATTGAATTGAATCATCCATAAAACCAAGGTTAATGAAAATCTATTCTGAAAAATAGAAGGGGGAGAAATAGATATGACCACATAAGTAGATTACCCCCATAGGTCTTCAGATAAAACAACAAAACATCCTCATTGAAGGGGGTGTTTTATGGGGAATAATGGGGTGTCAACCATGGTCAGGGTGAGAAATAATAAAGGGGGGTAACCTCATATAAAAACATGATGGGGAAACATTGTATTTTCCCCCCACATTAATGGCCACTTTCTTAATGGGACATGGGCATCGATAAGTATGTGAGACAAGATAGCAAGCATGTCCACTAGAAAACCTACCCAATTGTCTATGGCTACTAGATGTAGCCACGATATAACCCATCCACCCTATCCGTCTATCAATAATTCCAAAACCGCTATCCTAGATTATAATTTATATTCAATTTCAAATCACCTGGTTTTGATGTTTTATAACTCTAGAAATACCTCAATAAAACAAAGTTGAAAATATGGTCCCTCCACAGAATCAATACTCAAAATTCAAAAAAAAAATTAACACACATCCATAGACATTGGGGGTTTCATAACTAATAAATAATACATTGAATCACATAACAAATCCATATTATACAGAATATTTATATAATTACATGTGTTATACTGAAATGATGAAATTGTAACAACATACCACACATAGGTCTCAATAGTGAACTAGTTGTCTATATTCAATACTATAATCTTGTTTGAATTTATAAATCATCATAGTCAATATATTTCATGGATAATATTTTACCAATGATAATATAGATATTTATATTTAAATGTATTTTTTTATCATTTTACACATATTTTATAAATTTAACACATGTGAAGGAATGATAATGTATGAATTCCATTTCCAATAGGAAATGTTTTTTATAATATAAAAATCATTGATAATATATGAAATGATATATATACATAATTTCAATCACACAGAATTGTAAAATGTAATAACCATAATGGAAATAATATTTGTCACACTTTTTCCTTTTTTCATATTTTTTTACATTGAATCATTTTCTATATCACAATATAGTCTCACGCAACATCAATATGAATCTAAATAAAAAATAAACCATCCCAAAATAATGTATATTGAAGAAATATACTTATATAATGAATATATAGAAATTTACATTATTAAAATTCATAATCCTTATTATTAATAGTATATATTTATATCAAAATAATTTTATCCAACAATATTTAATATTTTAAGGTATTATTTAAAACAAATTTAGAATAACATAGAAATGATCTTTGAATATAACTAAATACATGTCTATGTTGATATAATTAGAAATAGTTATCATTATATCTCTTATATTATGTTTAAATTTAAAAAAAATAATACCATATTTATCACAAGTACTTTGAATACAAATATTTACTTCCACATTTGATTAAACAAGATTATGATAAATCATCATTTCGATAATATTAATTTATTTTTATTAATTTTAAATTATAAAATAATTATAATTATTCCCACAAGTCTATTGAATATAAATTTTCTCAAAATATTGTCTTCCAAGAAAAAAAATCAAATGTTCTAAAGTAAAATTTATCTTTTATTTTATGAAATATCCCAAAAATTCAATATAATTGAATATCATATATAACAATATTTCATTAAATTTTTTTTTCTTTAAATAATATATAAAATGAATTTTTAAAATAAAGAGCATTTTATATGATGATAAAGTATTTTTATATTCCTTTTATGAAAAAATAATTTATACCTAAATCTTTTTATTTCTACAGTACATTATTTATTTTATTATCAAAACCTGAACCATTATGACATTAATAAATGATCCATAACCTATCAAACACACCAAAGTCATGATGGAATCATACATTGATTTAGTTGTGTGATAATTGTCAAGAACGGGTTATAATAAATTCTATGTTAAATTAAAACATAAATGAGGTATGGTTTTCACTCACATAACCCCAACTCCTCATTTCACATTCAATAAAAATTATATCTGAGGTGTATGGTTGTCATAGAAATTCATCACATGTACTGTAATAACCCATGTTAAATAAATATATTGATATACAAAAATTTCATATTTTAGTATCTGAATAAAATTTATTATAAATTTTTATTCGATTATTTAATAAATTATGGGAATCTATTGATCTATATTTCTGCATGAGAAATTTGAAATTATCTAATATCATTGTTCTCACATGAGAGTTGTTATTTTTAATTAATAACTTAATAATTTAAATAAATAATATTTTACACATTATTTGAGGTATATTCACATTATATTGGATTCATTGGGACACATATTTATTAAAATTGTCTCCTAGATATTTTTGTTGAGTTTCATTTGATGTGAAAAAAAATTATTTCTAATAGTTAGACACTAGTCACAGTAATGAAAAAAATATGCATACTTGTTTGTGTATCATATTAGAAAAAAAAATTATAACCATTTTGGATGTATGTTTTATTTTAATTTTTTTTATTTTTCTATGATTTTCATATTTTTTGGTTTTTTATAATTTTTAATTAAATAATGAATTTTTTTATATATGTTTGTGTAACATGATGTGATGATTTAATAAATTTTATCTCCATGTCCATCTCCTATCTCCCAATTGAATTCTACTTTCTTAGTTCTGAGGTGTATTGGAATTGTAGATATTGTTTCAGGAAACACATCATCAAATATGGATCCTTAATTCTAATCCTACATCACCTAATATATAAAAAATGCATATATTTGTTTTATGGTTTATGTGTAATTTTATATCATTTTATTATGATGAATATATATATATATATTAAAATAATTTTATCATTAGGATAAATCAATATCCCTAATTATAATATTGAACCATTTTATAGGTTTAGAGAACAATTACAAAGTCATTTTGGTGAATTTTAACATTACTAAAACTTTTAGAAAACCTAAAATACCTTATATAAAAAAATGTGCCAATTTTTTAAATCCTCAAGATAAGAAAACAACCATATAAAAATTGGATACTATTGATGTTTTCTATCATCAGTCAACAAAAATTAATAGTTGTGTTTGTAAACACCAATGAATGAATGATTATAGAAACATTAATCTAGTAGTATGAGATCAGTGGTTGACTAATAGTGAATACGTGGATGTATATCATTAAATTAATGAGTATCTCATTATAAGGAAGTCTTGTAGAAATAATTCTGTAAGCAGACGTAAACGCCCATTAACATGTTTCCTAGATCTAAATGGTTATTTCTTATTTGATAGTCAGATTATAAGAGATCAAATATAAAGGATCTAATTTTTAATAATCATTATGATACTAGAGACATATATTAACCTTATCTTACATTATGAAGAAATAAAATAAAATATAATTGAAATAATTACATAAATGGATCATTATTCACTAATAAACGTTAATCCTAGTTTTCTAGATATAACACTCCTCTTAATTACCTAGAAAAATGGGGGATCATAGTAAAATGGTGATCTAAGAACCTTAGAAAGGGATAATGTATTGAATAAGATAATATTGCATAATAATGGAATGATTAATATAACAGAATATAAAAACAAATTATTCCATATAATGGATTTCATGAGAATAGATATAAGTATCATAAAAATTAAAATAAATGATCTCTTAATGATATAATTCATAATATCAATCCACATAATCATACAACATTGGCTTGATGTAAATACATTTAATCATTCCTTAAAGTCCTTGTGTCATGGTATTATACATACAAGATTAATAATATTAAAAATCTCCTTGTAATTATATCTCATTAAAGCTATTGTAGAATTTTGGGTTGATATAGTTTCAATCCAAAAAATTCACATAATAATTCATTGGAATTAATACTATAAAATGAAACAATATACAGTGAAATACATATTTTTATGTGGAAAAACACTTTCACAATCATTTATGAATAATGAAAAATGTAACTATATAAAAATATCGGATATGTGAATTTTTTATGTTTTTTCTGGTAAAATAAATGGTATTTCTAACTTGGTGAGTTCCTTTCAATCATTATATATATGTATAGGTTATTTAAAACAAACATGATCAATGGAAATATGATGAATTCAATATATTATATTTCTTAATTATATAGATATCTAGTTGAATTCCCATTACTTGGAGTAATTATGTATATGCGGCTAAAACTATATAATACTCATGGATAAAAAATCATGATAGTATTATCTCTTTATTGAATGAATTATTTATATATATAAGTGAATATAATTTATTTATAATAATAATTTAAATCTCACATACACTCTATAGATGAAATGGTACATAGTCAAGATGATAGCTTCTCTTAGTTAATTGTACTATTTGGTTATATATGTGAATAACATTTAATTAAATATATTATGTACAAGGTAACCACACCTCATGGGATAAATGGATATATGGTCAAGAAAATAGATTCTCAAAGTTAATTTCTTTTTTGATTATCTTATTGAATACCCTTTATTTTAAATAATAATGTATAAGGTATTCACACCACGTACAATAAAATTGTAAACATTCTTGTCAAAATATTTATTAAATAAATGAACTTTTATGAGATACATGGTGAACTCAATTGAATATTATTAATAATAATTAATGATCCACAATGTTTAAAAAAGTACACTTATTTATTGATGAATATAAAAATTTATTAGTTATTAAAATAAACATATAATGATATACAATTTATATAGTCAATTTTATAGATGAATTGGTGATTTTTTGATATTAAATATATTGAAAACCTAGCCCTTTTCAGAAATTAGTACATGCTTTTTAACATAAAAATATATTAATTTCAACAAGATGATCTTGATAACCTCAATATTTAGGAAAAATTGATTCATAAAACTTCCATGTGATGATAAAATAAAAAATCCTTATATTCTTCTCAGTAATGAACCCCATAATTATTCTGATATCATAAAACTACATGGTTTATCCTAGAGAATACATAAGAAAAATTGGTGAGACAAATATCCCTATATGTGAAAAAACGTGACAAGGAAATATAAACTGTGTGTCAAAGGTACAACATGATACAATAACATATATAGAATAATTCTAATCACATGGTTTGATAATATATGTAACGTAGTATCATAATATCATATCACTATAGGAAATTTGGATGCAACATATAACCTTATATAAAATTGAATCATGGAAAACCATCATGAAAATCTATTATGGTCGAAAAACTCCCTCAATGTATTATCATTACTCTCTAATATCACTAATTATTTATCATGAGATTACAAAAATTACCCAATGAATTGAATAAATATGGGGAGACCCATCATATAAGTACTATCTGGATAATCTAACATGATATGGGTGCACACTGAATAAAATCATCATGATTTTTAATTGAAAAAAATTGAAATAAATCATATAGCATAATATATGAATTAACAATGGAATGAAAATGGCTTTTATATACTTTTATCAAATCATAAAAAAATAAAATTTCATAATGAAGGAATTTGACAGATGAACATATGTCAGGTATTACCACATAAAATAAAGGGATAATAAGATAGATAAATATGCGAGGGAAGTACATATAAATAATTAAGAATAATTCATAGGAAACAATGGTTTCTGTGGTTGATGAAAATTTCATTCAGAGATAATATTAAATACTAACTGAAAAAAATACAGTTTTCAATTTGAAGTCAATTCCTCAAAATAAAAAATTTACAAAATAATATAAGGAAAAAATATAAAAAAACCATGAAAATATATAAAGCAATATTTAAAGACGTTATTATACATGATGGTTAGTAATTATATACATGTATTATCATTCAATTGAAATATTCCATTCTCATTGTTGTCAAAAGGTTAGAAGTGATTCATTTTGAAAATCAAAATAATATTAATTTTCAACCATTTTTTAAAATGAATAAAAGGTGTCAAAATTAATATAATTAATATTTTGGGTAATTTAAAAAATATTCATGATACTACTTTTAGACGAAATTAATAGGGATGAAATAGTGATTTTTTAAATAAGAGAGAAATGAAGGAATAATTTCATGAAAATAAGTTTTCATTGATTTTATGTACCAAATAGAGAAAATAGAATAATTACTTGAAACATTGTTGAATTACAATATGATTATATTATTAAAATATTTTATACGGATATGATTTAATAATATCCTATTACCAAAATTCAATAATAAAAAATCCCAATTGAAATGAGATGGAAACATAAACAGTCACAAGATAAGAAAATTTTGAAATATAAATCCGAAGATTATATTGATGAATTTTTACGTAAAGTATCATGATGGTGGAATTATTTGTTATATAATAAGTAATGGTTTCTTATATAATGAAATTAATATAAATTTGGTATATAAAAAATGTATCAAAAAAATGTTTCTGAAATGAAACCCTTACCATGTGTCCATACATATCGTATATATCCTCTATCTCATGTATAATTCAATAAAACAATGTATTAATTCTATTAATTTTTTTATCATATTCAAAAAAATTTACATATAATATTTTCTTAGTGAATTTTTTAATTTAAAATATATTTATATAATCCATTATATTCCTAAATATTTTTTAAGACACCAAATTCCTAATATCTAAATGGAATTTTTGTGTTAACCATTTTCAAAGGTATCATTGTTCAATCCCATAATATAATCATATTAATTAAATAATTATCATTCTTATTCATAAATTATAATTTTATTAATAATAGTCAATAAGTGTTGTGAAAAATTAATTGCATTACAATCATAGAGATGATAGGTTTTACAGAGGCATTTGTGTCATTTCCATTTTGTAATTATAATGATGTAAATAAGGAATATGTAATTTTATATTTCATGAATGATAATAATATGATAAATTTCATACTAACTATTTAAATAAACATATATATACCATACATGTGATGCTGTAATAAAGAAAAAATCAATCTCATCGCACCGTGAGGCGATAGTCATTCAATAACATGAATGATATTATCATTTTGAAAATGATGATAATGTAATAAGGTTTATGATATATTAATTTTCAATAATTATATATATATATGATTGATACCACATATAAACAATTACATCCTCAATATGAATATTTATGTGTGGTGATGTTGGAAAATGAGTTACATCTGTTCATTAGGAGGCATCCCACCACACACATGAATAATTGTTTCATTTATCATTTTATTAAAGAGGATATGGAAAAATAATATTCCATAAGAGAAAAGACATCAGTAAATAAGAGATAAAATCGTTGTTATATAATAATTGTAAAGACAAAACTGATGCTGTAAAAATAAGCAAAAAAATGTAGGAGTTCTGTGAAGATGAATATATCTAATTAGAAGAACCAACATTATACAACTTAATAAAGACCATAATGATTGAATTTTGGTATGAATAAATTATATAAAATGTAGATTATAATTTTTGTGATATATTTATTTAGGGTTATGTTGAGTCATAATTACGGCCATTTGTGTATTGTAAAATAGAGGGTGTTCTATTTGATATGGGGGAGTGAACTTTTCTAAACCCAAAAAAACATTCAACTATTTGAAGTCAATATTAAGAGTTCTTCTATAAAAATGAAAAAAACTAGGTGATCGGTAAGGCTTAGAAATACCTAAACCAATAACATGATACATTTCTAAAAACATGTTAGTTCATTTAAATCTTCAGTTTAGCCCCCTCAGTAAACTGAGCTTAACATTAACGACTGTAGCATTTTGTTAGTGTTCTACTATTCATTGTGGAAAAAATTATGTTGAAATTATTATATAATATTGTTTATTTTATTTCAAAATATGGAAAAAAATTATGAAATAGTATTCATATATGTGTTGAATCTAATTTAATATTTATCCCACATACATGTTAATAAATCTATTTTTTTGATAATGAATTTTCAGGTATTGGATGATATTATAATAACAATAAGAAAAGTTATTCATAATTAAATAAATTTAAAAATATTTATAAATATATATTATAAATTTTAATTAAAATAATTCTTCAATTATGACTATTTTTATTAGATAAAATAGATAAGCAGTATGCACTTTAAAACAGTTTTCAAAAAATAAATATCAAACCTTAAATGAAACATATATTAAAATCCATTATAAATTTTATTTAAATGTAATTAATTTGTTTTATTAAAATTAAAAAAGTCTTATATTAATTTTAAATCGTATTAGACGAATAATTATACTTTTAAATTTATTAATTTATTAAAAATCAATGACAGTTTTACAAAAAATCCCAAATTTTCAATATTGAATGAAAAAACATTATTTTCTGATAAAACCAAAATTTATCTATAGGTTAATATCAATATGATTTTTTTGAAAAAATTATAAAAAACATTTTCCAAATATTTCATGTTATTAAAATTTTGTGCATTTTTATTAAGATTTATAAATTATTTTATTTAGATTATTTCAATAATATATGTAACATATTTTAGTTATCCCTATTTAATATTTCATGTTTAATTTATAGGTAGTAATGACTATATTTAAATAATAATATATTAAAAAATATATTGAAGGTCATTTAAACATAGTGTTTCATGTTGAATGTGGTATCAAGCATATTGTTCGTTTAAAATATTCAGTTTTTACATTATACACTGTTAAACAAATTTCATCATTATAATTTGATATTTTTTCCATTTCACTAGGGGATGACATTGGAAATCCCCATTGTGTCAACCCCACATTGTAATTTTTTTAAAAACATCCTCCTAAATAGAGATAAATAGAAATGGATTGGTTGTCCCCTAACTAGGTTTTAAAAATGAGAACATTACTATTAAAGGAAATCATGAATTTATAAGAATAAAAAATAATAAATAAAGAGATTGATAGAATCAATAAGAATAATAAATTAAATAATAAAGAAATAGTTTAGAACCATAAAACAATAAATTAGATGAATCAGAAGACCATTTATTTATCAGATATTGATTTAAAATGATATTTTAAAAAAAACATTTTTATTGAGTATTTTGATATATTTACAATCATGATATAAACACCATAAAATGTAAATGATATATTTTTTTTTCAAAAAAAAAATTCTTTTGTTGTGTTCCATTCAATTTGCACTTCACTTATTAATATATTGAATGAATATTCTATATTAAAGTTTTATTATCTGACAGAACTAAAATTATCTCTCAAAATATCATTATATAAAATAAAATTTCAGAAAAAATTCATTTAATCATAATTAAAATAAATAAATTAGAAAAATATATTATAATTACCAAAATGAATAAGAATCATTTAATCTAGAAAATTCAAAAATAATACCCAAGGATTAACATAGATCATCACATAAATAAATTTCTAATATCAATAATATCGTAAATAAAAACATTAAGAATAATGTATTTAACTGTAAATGATATCTTCTAAATCTAATATTTGATCATCAACAATAATATAGAATCCATTCCAAATAATCCTTTACATTAATCATAATAGTTATATAAATATCTATAGAATAAAAAATTATATAAAATATCATTTATCCGAATTAAATCCCATAACACAGAACCTAAAAAAGGTGTGTCTAAGACATTGAACTTATGATTAAACTTAAACTAAAAATCCCTTGATTATATCCCTAATTATCATATAAATAATACATGATGTCATATATGATTTCAAAATTATCATATTCCATAGGAGTTTTTTGACTCATATAACCATAATTTCATTGGTAAAAATATATATACAAAATATTTCATGAATCCAAATAAATAATTACATAAATTTATTTACTTTATTGATTTTTTATAACTTTGTTACATCATATTTCTAGGGAATTATACTTTGTTTAGGTTATTTAATCAGATAATGACCAAGTTCCCCACATATATGACATCAAATTCCTTATAAATTTATTACTTTATAACATCAATTTTCATATAGAAATCATCTTCCAATCAATTGTAGATATTTTTTATGATATTACTTCACCCTTCTTGAAATAAAGGAAGTTGAATCTTTTTCCCATATGTTTATTAAGACACTAACATTCATAAAATTCCATCATCCCCATGTTTACATTGTATTGATCTAAATTATTATCACATTGTTAATCATATATCGATATAGATGATTTATAATAATCAAAATATGCTTCTATATAATCATTATCTATCTTGGATGCTCATAATAAAAGATATTTCATTCAAATTCATTTATAATTGGATTATTTGTGGTTCTTGTCACTGACTAAAACTTCAAATAAAATTGTGATAAATAATTAAAATATTTGGGAACCAATTAATCAGGAAAAATCATTTCGATAATGTCTATATAATTACAACTTCATTTAAATATATGAAACCATAGATTTGTAGTAGTTTATTTAGGGTAATCATATTGTTAAATCATTCATGATGGTTCACATGGTGTTTGTGAATTTACAAATGATATCCCTTGGGAGTGTCAAACCCGGTGTGAAACAAGGACCATATGTTTCCTGAAGTGATAATCGAGTTGAGATTAATACACCATTTTGGGAGTTATTACCCACTATAAAACTATTATAGATCTCTATCCGCTTGAATTATCTATACACGGATTCAATTTTGTAAAATACACACACTCATTCCTTGATAAAAATTATAAGATATTTCTATATTCTAAAATATTTCCTTAGTAATATCTCTAGGAATATCACATTAATTATCTCATCATAAATTCCAAAATATATACATTCCTTTTATCGGATACCAATTATAGTGACCCCTGATTATTATATATTTTATTACAATATATTTAACCAAATAATATATTAATTACTGCCCAAATAGCATGAGTGAAATTGTCTTTGGATTAAAAATTTAAATTTTACAAATATTAGGATCTAATAATATAAATTAATTTTATTCAATATAATATGATCCCTAATACATTAATTTCATAAAACAATATTGGAAAACCGAGTTAAAACATAGTCAAAATGAATGAGATAAAAATCATTGTAAGAGAATAAAGATGATAGGGAAACATAATTTTTGAGTCAAATGTATTATAAGATAAAATTAAAAATTAGGATCAATAGTAATTGTACTAGATATTCACATATATAACATCGAATCATATAGTTATTGAATAGTAGGAAATGTGGAACGCATCATATAATGTGATATAAACACGAGTCAAAGATTAATACCTCTACAATATCACATCATTGAAAATGTCCAATAGTTGATATGATATACTCTCAAATCCTACACATTAAATCTCATGAGAAAAAAACATTACCCAATGGATTGGTCCACCATTTGGGCACACCGATTATATTAAATATATCGGGCTCATCTGACACTATATTAGAACACACATCAAATATGATATATCAGGATTTAATGACTATATTTAGTCACACCCATCATAAAATTTAATTGATTTTTGTTATACAAAAAAGGAAATCATTTATAAGTCATATCATAGGAATTATCCATAGAATGAATATTGGTTGTGTATTCTTGTATAATGTTTTAATTAAAATATATTTCATAATGAATTTATTTGTAATATTAACATATATAGTGTGTTTCCCAATGAAAATAAAATTAAATAATAAATTTGTATATATGAGAGACATATATAAATAATTTAGAAGAAATTTGTAACATCTATAATTTTAATCGTTGATTAAAATGTCATTAAAATATTACAGGGATGGCCTTTTAAGGAAAACAGCATTTTCAATTTTAAATCACTTATTAAATATATAAAATCTTTTAAATATTATGAAAAAAATCAATAAAAATATAAAAATGATAAATACAATGTATGGTAAAAGGATTTTAGGGGTGATGAATGCGATTAATTACATATATTCTTCATAATTTAAAAGAAACATTCATTCAACACTTTTGTAAAAGTTTAAAAATATCCTCATTCAAAAAAAATAACAATATTTCATTCCAAAATTTTTTTAATTAAATAATGGGTAATGTTTTATATATTAAATATTTTGGGGGAATTTTAAAAATATTCATGAATTTATTTTTATAAAACAAGGATATAGAATAAAGATATATTTTTTTACAAAGATAAAACGATGCATTTTTTCATAAAAAAGATGTAACAAAATTAACTATAAAATAGTTAAATATTGTAATATTAGAAGAAAAAATCATGAATAAACTATGGAGGGGAAAAATAATAGCCCTTATTAGACAATTAACACTAAAAAACTACAATAGACACTAGTGCATAAAACGTTATTTACGTCGGTTATTTTTTATTTTTTACGTCGGTTTTTAGCCAATGTTAATACGGAAGACGTTATAAATATAGTTTTTTATGTCGGTTATTTAAAAAATTATGTAACATACATAACATCACGGTGTTTATCATGTCAGTTATTTAATAACCAACGTGAAAAAACCCGGGGGGGAGGGGTTTATAATGTCAGTTATTATATAACACTCGTGATAAACCTGGGGGGGGGCTTTATCACGTCAGTTATACAATAACCGATGTCATAAACATGTGCGGCTAACTTTATCACATCTGTTATTTAATAAACGATGTCATAAAATCATGGGTTATGGTTTATCACATCAGTTATTAAATAACCGACGTTCTAAACTAGTCCCGGGAGGGTTTTATCAAGTCGGTTAATCAATAACCGACGTGATTAAAATCATGGGAAATGGTTTATCACGTCGGTTAATCAATAATGACGTGATAAAAGTCCTGGGAAATGGTTTATCAGGTCGGTTATTAAATAACCTATGAGATAAACCCTTTCCCAGGCCGTTTATCACGTCAGTTATTGATTAACCGACGTGATAACACATTTCCAATGTCATTTATCAGGTCGGTTATTACATAGCCGACGTGATAAACCATGACACAGAAGTTTATCACATCGGTTATGAAAAAAACATACTTGATAAATGCTTCTCGATTTATTTATCACATCGGTTATAAAATTACCGACGTGAAAGACAATGTTTTTAAAAAAACTCCACTGTAGTCCTCTACTCTTCCCTAAAATCAACCAGAAACCAAATCAATAATTCGTACCACAAAAATATAAGATAAAAACATTAACTAAAGAAAAATTAAGCATTTACATTGATAATAGATAAAAATTACCCACTTGATAGCCCCACCCTCATGTATACCCCATGTACAACCCTCCCCCACCCCACTGGAGCTCCCACCACACCCCTGGACTACCCCCCCGACCCCCTGGACATCCCCAAACACCCCTCAACAATTCGCCCACCTTTCTGAACAGCACCCCTCAACCCCTCACCCCACTTGACAGCCCCCACCACACCCCTGGACTTCCCCCCAACCCCCTGGAAAGCCCTAAACACCCCTCAACAACCCCCCCCCCCCACCCTCTTAAACAACACCCCCTCACCCAACTTGACAGCCCCTACCGCACCCCTAGACTGCTCCCTGACCTCCTAGCCAGCTCCAAACACCCCGGGACAACCCACCCACCCTCATGTATACCCCCCATACCCTAGAAAGCCCTCCCCCACGCCACTGGATCCCCCCCACACCCTTGGACTGCCCCCTCCTAAATAGAACCCCATCACCCCCTCACCCCACTTGACAACCCCCACCCCATTGTAGCCCCCACCACACCATTGGAGTGCCCCTGACCCCTTGGACAGCACCAAACACCCCTCTACAAACCCCCACCCTCCTGAACAACACCCCCTCACCCCACTTGACAGCCCCCACCACACCCCTGGACTGCCCCCCGACCCCCTGGACAGCTCCAGACACCCCGGGACAACCCCCCACCCTCATGTATACCCCCTACACCTGGACAACCCTCCCCCACCCCATTAGAGACCGCACCACACCCCTGGAATGCCCCCAACCCCCAGGATAGCCCCAAAAACCCCTCGAACCCCCCCCCCCCCCCCACCCACCCCACAGGGCAGCCGTCCCAGACCCCTGGACACCCCCAACCCCACTGAACACCCCCCGACACCCTCGAAACCCCTCCCCCCCAGACCAGAATTGATACCAGAAAAACCATCATTAGTAGACCAAAACAATAAGTAGAGAAAAATTAAACATTCACCTATATAACATTCAAAACATACACATTCAAATTCAAAAAAACTAAATCCAACCTAAACGAATACCAAATACACAATTACAACGACAATATTCAAAATTGCATTTTACATTACAAACAACTAAAATTTAATCAATCCTGTAAAATAATTTGACCACTCCACTTGTAGTTGTTTGATGTATTCATCATTATAGGGTTGAGGGTCATCAAAAAGATACAAATGAAAAGGATAGTAGTTAACGTGTATAATGAGTAAATCAAATTGAAATATTATGGCATAGTTTAAGAGGAAATATTACCAGGTCTAATTTCACAACTGTCCCAGTTGTTATTATTTCATACATAAATCCTAACATGTAATATCCGCATTCGATGGCGCCTTGTTGTTTATGACAATTCTTTTTGAATTAGTGTAAATTAAATATATTATTTTAATATAATAAATCATAAAGTACAAATTATAAATGGATATTTAACTTCGCATTTACATATTTGATCTTTGCATTCCTTTTCATTGGGTTTTTTTTGAAAGTAGACCCATGCCCTGTTAGAAAATAATACTAATGGTGTAAATTTAAAATTTATTATAATATATAAAACTATTGAGAAATTGAAACTTACTTTTCCAATATATTCTTAAAACTTTCCCGCCCATCATCATGGTCAGAGCATATCCAATAAAGTGATTTCTCCATTGGGAAAAAACCCCTATCATCCAATGATCACTGATAAAAGGAAATTTAACGTTAGTGGTTTTTTATGTTAAATGATAATTAACTCTTTGATAGAGATGTGTTTCATACCTCTCACAAAAAGGCATCGTCCAACATTGTGTGACTATATTCTATTCAAATCTTTCAGCAATATAAAGCATTATTTGTTGCTCATCCAATGAACATGCTTCCGGGGAAATCAATTGTGGGTCCATGAATACATATACATCTGTCATCTCATTCCTATCACAAATTTTATAAAGACACCTAATACAAAACAGACATAAGTATAAATTTTTAATAAATATAATGCAGGGAAAATGTGTTAAGGCTTACATGGAAAAACATTTCACCACGTTGATGCCCATCTTATCTCCATTAACAAGCTCCATGATATTAGTTTTCATAATCCCCACATTTATTTCATGTCCACAAACACGAGCTTCCATTGGAAACTCATAATGATCCGCCAAAAAATATGAATATCCTAAAAATCTGTCAAGACTACTGAATTCTGTATCTGATGTCATAGCTATTTGTTTTTGTTGTTGTCTATTCAGTATTTCTTTACCTTTGAAGTATTCCTGTAAAAATAAATTGAAAAATATATTAGTTTTCAAATGATAAAACAACTTTAATAAAAAGAAAAGAAAAGATATAACATTCATAACTCTATGGTAATGAGTCAAGGAAGTCTGGATGGATATATTAAAAAATGAATGATACTATGTCCAACTGTCACCACCTCATCTGTAGGTAATGGTACCCGAGCTGATCTATCTATAATATCCTGTACAGTGACCCTCTGAATTTCTACCTATAATTGTTGATGATGAACTATATCTCTTATACAATATACCAACCCATATTGTACTATATGCTATTGAAAATCATCAACACACAACTCACAATAAGTAGGAAGTTCCAGCAAAGGATTAAGATAAAAAATGGGGTCAACAGGTTGAGGTTGGGGAGTGGGAGCTACTGGAAGAGGTGGAGGATAAATAATGGGGTCTGCAGGGGGAGGTGGAGGAGTGGGAGCTGCAGTCTGAAATTCTCTATGAATGTCTGCAAACATAGACTGCACTGATGCTCTAATATTTTCCTCCATCTTCGCATTAATATTATGAATTTCAGACTCTATGGAATCAATTTTTTTCTATAAACCCCCTCAATGTATGAAGTTGAAGAATGTGCAACGCTTTTCTTACCGATACACCTGCCGGATATCCTCTTACACGACTATGATGGTTGGGCCTTCCCAATACTACAGATAAAATATCTTCCCTCCCAGTAGCTGTAAATGTTCCCTGTGAACTCTTCTCCTCAAGAGAGTCATGTAATAATTAATTGAACATTTATTTAATGATTGAAATTATATGAAGAAAATGGTTAACTTAAATAAATAAAATATATATCTTACAATTCTCTCAGCTAGGATTCTTGATTCATCCGAAAGATATTGCCCTTTTTTCTCTTCCGAGATCTCTTACATTTTTCATGTCTAGATGGAGGGGATGGAGGGGCCACCTCTCTAGAGCTTGAAGACTCAGCTCTTAGTTGTTGAAATTTTTCTGCCGTCATTTGTTCTTCCGATAATGCATACCCTCCTTGAAATAAACTATGAGGGTATACATTTTTAGATTGGATCTCCTGATGAGCTTTCCTTGTTTGCTGTAAATTTAGAATAAGAAATCATTAACAAAACATTAATAAGATCATTTATATAAGAAATCTTATAAAAGTTTACACTTCCCTTACCAAAAATGACTCTTTTATTCTACTTTCATAAAACTGTATCCATGTGTCTTCATCTATAAAGTGATATATACTACATAGATTGTCATGAATCCTATGACCATAAATGAAATCAGATTAGAGGGTTGATTTGAAATCCCTCCATCTCTTGGAAGCTAACGATAAGAATTTCTTCCCAACTCCTCCAGTGTCAGGAATATCAAATGTCATCTGATAAAGAAGATGTTAAACATAATATATATACTAGAAACATTTAAATAAAATTCAAATAATAGAAAAAGATCTTACCAAAATCGTCTCCCATAACTTATAGATTATCACATTATCCACACTTCTCCAGTCATCATAACGAATGCTTTCTTTTCTCTTAGCATGAGTTGCTACAAAACTCTTAAAATATTTTGCATTTGGACCTCTAGGAATATCATCATCATGAAACTAAACAACTATCCTCTGATCCTGCATACGGGCAACTGATAATTTTGGTAAACGTGTGCACCCACCTTTACCAACCTTTGAACTCTTTTTTATAATAGGAGCATGTGAATTTTCCTCCCTAGAGGTATGACCAAAATTCTCATCTCCAGAATCATGTGGTTGATCTACTGAATGATCTTTCATTATCCATCAAATCAAAAAAAAAGATGTTAGTTCAAAAATATACAAATTCAAATATTTTAATACTACTGTAATCAGAAAATAGGAAAGTGTACTACGTTATATAATAGTAAACATTGGTAATATGGTAAGCATGTTAAACAACGGTAAAGATGGTAAATATGGCAAAGATGATCAATATGGTAAACATGGTAATCCTGGTAAAACCGGTAAACAATGTAAAGTAATTGTCACTAAAAAAATAATAGATATATAATTTATGTAATGGTAAACATGATAAAGTAAACTAAAAAAACTTAAAACAAACAAAAACTTATACTTTTTTTGTTTTAAAACATGTATTAATAAATAAAAAACATACAACATCTAAAATTTATGAAAAAAATAAATGTAAACAAGAAATAAACATATGTTACCTGTAATTTTAGAAATGTACAAATGGATTGTTTTCTCAAATTCCTTCGTCATGAAAATTCCTTATGGCACAAACCATGTCTTCAACATTCTCATCATTATGTTCTGTTAATCATTCCATGGAAGTAGGGATCTAAAAAAAATTGGCATCTTCATCAACTTCATCCTCACCAACATATTGTTTTTTCCCTTGTAAAACAACAGCCCACTGCATATCAGATTGAATTACTTCACTGAAAATTTTTTTGGAATGTGTTGCCATTATAAATGAATAAGTTGTGTCTTCCATTCTATTCATATTAACAAGTGTCATTCCACATTCATCGTGCATGGAACTGTTGTTACCGATAAACCATTTACAGTTAAAAATAAGAAATTTAATTTTAAATTAATCAACCTCCTGTATGTCTTCAATTGCTCCATAATATGAACTTGATGCAGAAATTGGGTTTTTTCTTTAGTACTCCAAAAATTCATTGCTTCTGCAAACACCAATACACCACAATTCTAAACGGCACTTCTGTTGTCCTGAGCTTTCATGCGAAATGTATAGCCATTAATGTCATAATTGGACCATGTTATCACATTTAAAAATGGACCACCCCACTATCCATTTTAATGTCTCTGATAAATCTGATCTACCAAGAAAAGTCTTTTTAGTCCATGACAAAAAAGTTTTGTTGTGCTCATTCAAAATCCAGATTTCTTTTTCATTGGATCACATTGTTTCAACTCATTAATATGCAATGTGATATATGGTTGAGCATCAGCTATGTTATTAAAGATGTATGATTCTAACTTCGTCATCTGTTCACCTGACATGGATTTGACATTCAAGCCACGAATACCCTTTCCCTCATTTTTAACTCATTCATGGCGAGATGGAGGCAAACCTATGAGTTGCGTCGCAGCCAAGTAACTCGTACAAAACTCTGCTACCTCCTTAGAAATATACATTTCAATAATGGAGGCTTCAAGTCGATATGGATTTTTAACATACCCCTTTAATATTTTCATATACCTTTCAAAAGGATACATCCAACTAAGATATACAGGTCCACTAAGCTTTATTTCTTGAAATAGATGAATCATTAAATGAACCAATATATCAAAAAAAATTGGAGGAAAATACATTTCCAATTGACAAAGTATAAAAATTGAATCCTTTTCCAAAATGTTCAAAGCATTCACATCAATCTCCTTGTTACAAATTGAATAGAAGAAATAATAGAACTTCATCATTGACTTTCTGACACGAATAGGAAATATTCCACGAAATGCAATTGGTAGAATTTGTTGCATCATGACGTGAAAATCATGTGATTTCATACCTATCAACTTCAAGTCCTTCAATGAGACAAAATTTTTTACATTTGAAGAATAACCTTAAGGCACATTGATATCATGAAGACACTGAAAAAAGCTAATTTTCTCCCGCTTCGATAATGTATGAAAAGTCGGGGGAAGAAATGTTCATCTTCCTTTTTGAGTGGGAGCCAACTCCAAACGTATTCCCATTAATAGTAAGTCTAACATTGCATTCAACACATCTTTAGTCTTTCCTTTAATATACAACAATGTTCCAATCAAAGAATCACATATATTCTTCTCCACATGCATGACATCAATATTATGTATAACTTCATGATACCTCCAATATGGTAGCTCAAAAAATATTGACCTTTTCTTCCAAATATGTCTATCATTACCATATTTTTTTGTCTTTCCCAATGTCACATCAAGATTTTTCACCCTCTCAAAATACAGATCTAGTGATAAAGGTTTTGGAGCAGTATCAAATTCTTGTTAGCCATTGAATGCCTTTTTTAGTCTTTTAAAAGGGTGATCCATAGGCAAAAACATTCGATGACCTATGTACACTGTTTTCATCCCATGATGCATTAAACAATATGACGTCTATTGTTCGAAAATTGGACATGATTTATGCCCTTTAACACTGTATCCAGAAAAATTTCCATATGCTGGGAAGTCATATATAGTGAACAGAAGCACTGCATACAGTTGAAAATATGCGATTTTTTAAGAATCATACACCCTAATACCATCAACCAATAACAGTTTCAAACCATCAATAAACAGTGAAAAGTAAAAATAAATATCATTGTTGGGTTGCATTGGACCAGATATCATTATACTCAACATGAAATATTTCCACTTCATACAAACATCAGGAGAGAGGTTGTAAATTACCAATAAAACAGGTTGTGAACTATGTGTGCTACTGAGGGTTCGGTATGGAATCATTCCATCTTTGCACAACCCTAATCTGAGATTTCTTATTTCATTTACAAATGTAGAATATTGCACATAAATTTTCTTCCATTGTGGACAATCAGCTGGATGACATATTTTTCCATCACATACCCGCTCATCAGTATGCCATCTTAACCTTTTTTCATCATGTGATTTAGAAAATAAACCTTTGAAACGATGAATTATAGGAAGATACCAAAATACCTTTTAAGGGAGCTTTGTAATCTCTATATCAGCCGGTGATTTATCTTTCACGTTATACCGTGATGTCCCACATTTAGGACACTCTGAAATAAATTCATATTCCTTCCTATATATAATGCAGTCATTCGAACATGCATGTATTTTCTTGTATCCCAATCCCATCGGGCATAATATTTTCTTGGCCTTTTAATGTGAATCTAGAAAATCGTTATCTTTTGGAAGAATGTCCTTCATCAATTATAGAAGCACTATAAAACTTCTATCACTCCATCCATGTTTCACATTCAGGTTAATCAATCTTAACACAACTGAAAAAACTGTAAAATCTGTACAACCAGGATATAATGGTTTTTCATCACCAACATATAGACGCGCAACTATCGGTTCTATCTAAATTTGTTCTTCTACAATATCGTGAATCATTTCTTCAATTACATCAGAGTTAGCATATTGTGAATCATCATCATTAGTGACATTTAGTCCCGTTTCACCATGCCAAATCCAGGGGTTGTAACTCGGATTAAAACCATTACATATCAGATGATATTTTATCTCTCAACTTTTACACTTCTTCATATTCAAACATTTCATACATGGAGAGAAAAAAATGTCACTACTTGGAACATTTCATTTAGAAAATTCCACAAAGGCATCAACACCTTCCTGATATTCATTGCTAATTCGATGTGCCGCAATCCAACTTTGACTCATTATTACCTACAACAAATATAAAAAATATATATTTTTATGATAAGAAAAATATAAGTTTATATGAAACAATCATAATTTGAATGTAAAATAATTTTGAAATATAAAACAAATCTATGCGTATTTAAAAAAATATGATTGAATATTATAATTAAAAAATATATAGTTATATATAATAGTTTTAAATTCCACTGAATAAAAGAAAACCATGGAGCCTACATGGTTGATAGAAAATTGGAGAGAATGGAGTAAACCTGAGAATAAAATCATTTTTAAAATAAAAACTAATATAGATAAAATCACCCATCCTGGACACCACCACCCCACCCCCACCCCCTTGGACACCCCCCCTCGACACCCCCAACACTCTGGACAGCCACCACCCCCCGGACAACCCCCAAAAACTTCTGGACAGGCCCCCACCCCCTTGGACATTGCCCCCCCCCCACACCCACCCCTTGGACACCCCCCTAGACACCCATCAACCCTCTGGACAACCCCCACCCCCGGCTAACCCCCAAAACCCTCTGGACATGCCCCCACCCCCTTGGACCGCCCCCCACACCCACCCACCCCCTTGGAAACCCCCCTGGACACCCCCAACCCTTTGGATAACCCCCCAACAGCCTAGACAGCCCGCCACCCCTCCTGGACACCACCCCCACCCCTAACCAACTTGGCCACCCCGCTGGACACCCCCCAACCCTTTGGACAACCCTCCCCCCTGGACAGCACCCCACCCCTCCAGACAGCACCCCCACCCCTCCTAGACACCACCCCCACCCCGACCCCCTTGGACACCCCCCTGGACACCCCCAACCTCTAGACTGCCCCGCACCCCACGAAAAACCCCCAAAACACTCTGGACCGGCCTCCACCCCCTTGGACAACCCCCCACACCCACCCACCCCCATAGACACCCCCCTGGACACCCCCCATCCCTCTGGACAGCCCCCACCCCCCGGAAAACCCCACAAACAATGTATTACAAATAAAAACTAGGCATGAAGAACAACTAAAAACACATGAATTTAATATATACTTTAGCATTAAGTAGATGGAATTAAATATTATTAAATATGGCTACTTAAATGATCATATGATAATTAAAAATAACCATTGATATTCAATTATTCAAATTATCACATTTTTTTCTGATAACTAATATCATAATGAGATAATGGATAATTCTAGAAATCTTAAACATATTGTCAAGGCCTTGGCCAAGTCCTCAAAAAATACTAGGGTAAGCCCTCAGCAGAACCCATTCTTATTTGGAACCCTGAGACATAGTGATTCATCAAAGGGCCATAGAGGTCAACAACCATTACATTATATGTCTAATAAATTCTCATATAAAAGAGGATAAACATAAGCAGCACCAACACATAAAATATCATTTCCAAATTTCTAAATTTAATCAATAACCATTCTATGCAGTAATATACGTGACTGAGATCATTAGCTGTCAATGAAAACAAAAATTACCATCAATGTCGGGCATTCATGAAACAAAAACAAACTTAATAAAAGTAGTTGAGGATTACATGAATATTACGAAGATCTAATCGATCTAGTGATGATAAATAAGATGATGATGGAAAAAAGAGGTAAGAGGGTTCAAAATCGAAGAATCTTACCTATTTTAAACACAAAAATCGCAAAACATAAATATAGACTATCCGGGAAAAAAATGAACAAAATAAATTCGTGGAAGGCTTACTTGAGTGATGAGAGATGAGATGATAGATCCAAGGAGGGTAAATATGATAAATGATGAAGGCAAAACGAGTTTAATGCAGCGAGATCTACAAGTTGATTAGGGTTTACTGCGCGAGAGAGACGAGCTACCAGACTGTCGATCAAAAAAACGTAAATGACAATCCACGGGGCGTGGTAATATTTTAAATGTTTTATAACGTCGGTTATTTAACAACCGACATTATAAACTATTTTTTACATTTATAACATCAGTTATTCTAATAACCAACGTTATAAATGCATCAGGTACAACTTTTTTGATGTCAGTTATTTTATAACCGATGTAAATAAATCCGCATCTTGGTTTTTTATGTCGGTTATTCTATAACCGACATAAAAAAGACATAAAAAATCACAGTTTTTTTAGTTGGTTATTGTATAACCGGCGGAAAAAAACATTCGGTGGGTTGTTTTGTTAGGTCGGTTATAAAATAACCGACGTCAAAAAGTCCTCAAAAGCAGCGTTTTTTACGTAGGTTATTTTATAACCGACGTAAAAAACTCGTAGATAACTCGTTTTTTACATCTTTTATAAAATAACCGACCTAAAAAACCTACGCGCTTTTGGTTTGTTATGTTGGTTATTTTATAACTGACCTAAAAAACGAGTTATCAATGAGTTTTTGATGTCAATTATCAAATAACTGATGTAAAAAACCCGCGCACTTTTGTTTTTTTACATAGGTTAAATTATAACCGACGTAAAAAAAGAAAACGCGCGATTTGTAACGTCGGTTATTCAAATAACTGACGTTAAAATCTACTCAATGCATTTGTTATATCGGTTATAAAATAACCGACGTAAAAAACCACATTTCACAGATTCTCACATCGGTTATATATAACCGACGTAAAAAATGTTGTCGTAAATAACGTTTTCTGCACTAGTGAAATATTCAAGCATAAACAATTCTGAATGAAAAGATATTGAAATAGAATCCCATTAAACATTGGAATATATAGAATCATAACATAAATCAATGATGTAGATTAAATATAAATTAAAATACAATTATTTATGATTAATTCACAATATATTATCTAAGGGGGAAACTCTGCACCATTTAAATGAAATTAGCTTCATAAAAGAACATGTGACTCAAAGAAAGACGTTTTGATGTGAAACAATTACCTCTAGTCCAAAATTATCATATATATTCCAGTGTAATATTTTTTTAAATGATCCTGATTGAATGAACGAAGGAGTTATTTTAGCATTATATAATGATCATATATCATAAACATCATATTTCTTCTCTAAATACTCTTAAATATATCATTCGTTTAGATCGATAATAAGAAAATGAATATCATCTCTTCATGAGGTGGTAGTCCAAAATACCCAGAAATAACGTTAATATTTTTTAATGGATGGTAGGGTAATAAGGATTATATAATATAAATAATACATAATTATTAACAAAACATAAATGTAATATATAATAATTAAATACATCTTCCTGAACAAGAGTGATTGGAAATTATTGAAAACATATATCATTTTTATGGGTGGCAGTAGTCCATCATTCACATGAATGATGGATTTGTTTCCCAATTGAGGGAATATGAGATAGATAAATATTAAGAAATAAATATTATAAAATATAATTATATATGATATAATTTTTAATTTTATTATATGTTTTTATATATAATTTAATGATGAAAGAAAAGAATGAAAGAAGATGGATATTAGTAATGATGGTTACCATTTCCTAGTATAATCTCCTTTTGATATGTTCTAATGAACCTTAAGGATGGTATTTAGTGAATTTAAGAAGTTATAAGATGGTGATAAAGTTATAGAATATGTATTTTTTAAGTTTTTAGTTTAAAAATTTACATTTTACTTTTTCATATGAGAGGATATGTGTACACATTTATATTGGAGGGGGAGTGAATTTTATTTAAAACCCAATACTTTTCAATAATGGGATGTACCATTTAATCCATGAGTGTCCAAAATTTATAAATAAAATATTGGAATAGAAATATGGATGATTAAAACCACAAACGATCAAAATAAAAGATTACCAAACATGTTATTTTGTTTACATCATTAGTTTATCCTCCCTGATAGTTGGTTTAAAGAGTAATCATGTTTAATTTTTTTTAATGATTTTACAATTCATTAAGATCAATTATTATATCAAAATGGTTATATATTATTATTTTCATTACTCCATATATGGAATGAATTTTATAAAAATAAATTTACAAATGTGGTATAATTTCATATAATATAAAAAATGTAATCATGTTGAAAAATGGGTTTTAACGAAATTATTTTTCCATGATAATATCATTTTATTAGAATTATATGAGAATTAGTCATAAATAAATAAATTTATATTAATATTATTATATAAAATATAAAAATCTCATTTAAAATATTCTAACATTAGGTGATATATTTATTAGTTAAATGGATAAACATTTTTCACATTAAAAATGAATTCAGAAAAATGAATATTCTTTTTTAAAAAATGAAAATCCATTATAAATATGACTTAAAATTAATTAATTCTTGAAAATTTTTATAATTTTTTTATTTCATGTCATATAAAAATAAAAAATTCAAATTTGAATTACATATTTAATTAAAAATAATTTACCATTTAAAAAAATATTAATATTTTTCTATTAACAGAGAAGTAAATATTTTCCATAAATTCTCTAAATTTTAGTAAAATTAATATCAATACAAATATTTAAATAAATAATTTAATTATATAAAATAAAATTTCTAAAGGAAAAAAAATTATTCATATATTTTCTAATTGATAGCAATAAAAATCATTTTTGAAATAAATATTTTTATTAATCCTTGAGTTTCCATTTCCAATGAATTTATAAATACATTTATATTAATTTAGAAATTTATATATATATTTTTTATAAAATTATCCTATACATAAAAAAATTTATATCTAAGAGGTAATTATCTTATTTAAATATTAATATTTTAACAATAGGAGTTTCTTCGTATAGACTCAGTGTCGCGTGAAGAATACATTATCGAACATAGAGTTTAATTAAAATTTCTACGTGTCCCAAAAAAAATATATTCAAAACCCCTATAAAACTATATGTATTTAATCAGACATAACTAATATGACCTAGGGATATAAAAGTGACTTATAGTGAATCTTTCTTGTCAAAATATTATGATTGAAAAATAGAACATTTAATAAAATTTATATTAGTACACTCGAGATCCAATAGAGGGTCCACCAAAAAACAGCGTAATTATACATCAATCAATGATTCTCCCCATTTATAAATAATACATCCATATTACCAAAAATACATGAAATATTGAGAGAAAATTTTGATGATAAAATATGACTCTTAGGTTAATGTAGACATAACAAAAACATTTTAACATTATAAAATTTGATAGAAATGGTGTCTCTAATAAAACGTTGATCTCAAGTTAAAGACATTTAATTATATTAAACCAATATATTTCCTGGAAATAATAAATTGAAAAGGATACCAGATAGGAAATTGAAATATAATTGATGAAGAGGAAAAATGGAGACTTATCTTTGGTATGGTAATTACATAAGAGAATAATTTTAATGAGATATAATTAGTAGTATCTCAGGTAATATAAATTAAGAATATTTTATTATATTATGAATTGAATAATTTTACCATATCAAGTTAAATTTAAAATTTTATTACTATTTTATAATAACAATTCAAAATGAAGAGTAAAATAGGAACCTTTGTATAACATAATATCATTAGTGTAGAGGAGATTATTTGAATAACCAAAACTCTAAATAGAGTATGAGATGGATATTGGAGAGGCTCCATTAGTGGGATAATAAGATACAATTATAATTTATGAGGTTATAATATATATGATGGGGTAGGTGTTTATATGTGTGCTAATAAGAATCCCATTGAATAATTTAATCAATATTATATTACACCATTACCTTAGGTGATCTTATACTATCATAGGGACCCATTACATTCCATTTTAATGAAATAAAATATCTAATTCATATATTAGTCTATTATTACTAAATTAGTCATCTTTTGTTATTCATGCATATATATGATTCCATCGTTATCGTATGTCACTATATTTCACCATTTTCAATATATATTTTATATTTTAACGTAAAAAACAATATTTCAACATTTAACTAAATTTTACTTCCTAATTCCTTATATATAATAATTTATATAATAATGATATTATAAATATGGTAAATTATGTTTTAAACATAATGGCTTTAATTTATTAAAAAACAAACATTACTCAAAATAATGACATTATTATTTTGATACACACATTATTTTAAAACGGATTACCTCATTCAAATTTATATCAAATTTAGGATACATAGAGTAAAATTTTTATTTATAAATTATTTATTAATAAAAATAATATATTTTTTATAATATATTATTTAATCAAGATATATTTCTATTTACTATTTAAAATTAATTTATATAATATCAAAACAAAACCATATAACATTATATTAGTCTATTAATTTATAAAAATTTACTTTAAAACTACATTTTATATAAATTATTCATTAAATAATCATTTCTATCAAATTATTTTAATTTATCATTTTTATGAAATATAATATTTTATTATTAGATACACATGAAATAAAATATGGAATTAGAATATATATAACATTATATTAAAATATTTTAATGTGTAAAATTGTTTAATTGATATTAAAATAATTTAAATACCATGCAAAAAAAATTATTGCGAAGAAATATGTGTTAGAATGGCCAAGATTAAATAAAATTGTAAACATCGCTATCATAATTATCCTTGAATCTTTAATTAAGTAAAATTTATATTTAAAAATACATCTTAATAAATTTTTATAATTTTAGAAACAATTTATTAAATTTAATTATGATTCAATTGATAATACACAATATTTATGAAGATCAATTTAAAATATAAATATAAAAATAATAAAATAAGAAATTATATTTCATTATACAATCATGATTTCTGGATTATTAAAATACCATTAAAATAAAATTCCATGATCATGTATTTATTATTAACTAATATATCATGTAAAATTGTGTATAAATATATATATACAAAAAAATTCACATGATTTTTAAATAATGAATATATATATATTTTTGTGGACATCTAAAAAATAACATACAAATATATTTTCATATTAAAATTATAAAATAATGTTTTTCATATAACATATCATTCTTATGCCTTGCTCCATTTTTCTTATGAACCACTCTTCTGGTCGAATGTTGTTTGTTAGAGACTATGAGTTATGATATATTATTTATTTAAACATATTTATATTAATTATATAATTATATTTCTTTATTGACTTTCAAATTAAAATAATTTTTTTATTAAATAAAAAATAAATATTTTCTAATGAATAGTATGATACATTTATCGTGTTGTGTTGACACATACTTTTACTAATTACTTAGATTACTCCAAATTAGAAATGGTTGCGTATATTATTTTTTCAATTTTAATTTAATACTATAATAAAAATATGTTTTCCATATCATATTTTTTTAGCAAGGAATACAATCTATAATATTACATCACTAAAATATATATAAATAATAAATAAAATTAAAATATAATGGAGAAAATATATGAATGTGGGGGTGTTAGATCCACCTGTCTAATTAACATTTCCCTCATGATTGCCACATAAAATAATTACTTTTATGAGTTATTATGTGTTTAAATCGTTTTAATATTCTTTGTTATGATTTCTAGCTATGATATTTAATCAAAATAATATCATTATACAAATCATAATTTCTTTATAATGTGAATAATTTTAAATATATGATAAATTTTATCCCTATAGGATTATAATAAAATTATTTTAAATGTATTTCTCAAACTAATGGTATTTTTATGAATTTTTTTTCACAATTAAAAAATTTACATCCAAAATCACAAAAATAACTAAGCTCTATTTTGATTCAATTGTAATCATAATGAATTTGTTTACTATGATAATCTCAATAATTTTACACATTGAATCACAATCTCTATTTCTTTTAGCATAATTCAATGTCTAATAAATTGAATATCTTAATTAGTTACAAAAACAATACTAGGTATGAATAAGGTGAAATTTATATAAAATATGATATATATATATATATATTATGTATGTCACATAAGAAACATATTAACTGTTAAAACTATAATAATAATTTTATATAAATTTCAATTGTTTGAATCTAAAGTCAATGTTTTCAAGCAATATTTTTATATGTATTATTCCAATGATTTCATTGAAGTTTCTCTCATAACCACTACAATTTATCTATCTATAATCACCTTTAGGTGTTGGGTTTTACATAAAAAATATAATCTAAAAGAGATGATATACTAAATATCAAAATATTAATCATATTTATGATACTACCTATATATATGTGAAAATTATATTACAATATTATAGAATAAAATTAAAGGTATTTGAATAATATAATTATTGTGTCATTATTCCTTCACAAATTGTTTCCATCAAATTTTAAACATTGTATTTGTATACATTACCTAGAGAAATTTGAAATTATAATAAATTGGTGATATCAATGGTTATATAAGTGATAATGCAATATAAATCCTAACATGGAATAATAGGTGAATAAGTAATATTATATGAATAAATAATCGAATTATTCTATAAAAGTTGTTCATAGTATAATCCTAGGATATCAGAATATTGGAAATAAATAATCACTTAGATAATGATAATTGATCTCATGATGTTGTAATTTATAATTATAAACATCACAATCACAAATCAAATGACTCATTCCCATACATCATATCATACCAGAATGGACCCATTAAATGGAATGATAAAAAATGATAGGCACACACAAAATCCCCTAGTTATTTTTCTCACAAGTACTACTAATGAATCAATTTGGTATATATTTTTCTTCACCACTCCTTAATTAGTAAGTCCATTTCATTAATAATATTAAATTTAATGTTACACAATATAACACATAATATTCCCAGAGTGTCCTATTTAATACAAATTTCTGGATATTAAATAATTATTAATACTGAATTATTTTTTAAATTTATTGGAAATATAGTCATAATTAAAAGAAATTATGGTTATCTAGGTGAATACTATAAAATTTTTATAATTATATATAGTGTACTGATATCATTTCAAAGAAATAGAGATATGTTCAAGATAAAAAATTATAAATTTAAATAGATTTTAGTCCTATTTTGGTAAATTCAATTTAATCAAAATAATTAATTATATGTAACTAACACTATATAGGATAAATTGATATATAGTCAATAAAATGGGTTTACATAGTCAATTGAATAATTTTCCATCTAGTTTGATAACCATTAATAAAAATAAATAAATATAGGGTACTCACATTGCATATTAGAAATGGTTATATGATCATAAAAATTAATCATATTAATGAATTGAATTATTATTCTATTTTTATGAATTACTCTAAATCTAAATAATTATGTATAGTTTTCTATCACCGTATAAAATACAATAATATTTGGTCATGTAAATATAATTTCATTATATGTTAATTACTAATAATTTCATAGTGAATTACCTGTAATATTATTAGTAAAAATTTGGGATTCCCCATGCTAAAATGTATACCCATATTAAGTGATGAGAATGGAATTATAGTTATTTGGTTCATACAATGATATTGATAGTTAAAATGATTAGTTAATTATACAGTTTAATTTTAAATGGTTTGATATTAATCAAATTTTAAAAATATTACCCAAAAAATACGAGTGTATAATAAAAAATACATGATTTGAATTAGGGATATACATGTAGCATAATTATAATCATATAGATTGATGTGTATTAACATAAAAGGTGAACATGTTCCAAAATAAATCTCAATCCCACTATGATTGAATTTAGACCCCAACTGCTATCAAAAGATCATTCCATCTTGCTCAATGTTTCTATATTAGAAATAATACATCCATAATACCATTAATACATGGAGTAATTTGAATTTATTTCATTGTATAATATATATTTTGTTGAATGTTATCATAATTTTTTCAAAACAATTACTTATTAATGACATATATTGTTATTAAAATTGGGTCTAATATTAATAGATTATCATAAATAATTTAATTAAAATAATAAAAATAAAATATTGTAATAGGAAATATGAATTTATAATGGTTAATATAAATTACAGCAATGAATAAATTTTTACATATCAAAATGGTTTCACTATGAGTTTTCATATTGATAACATATATATACTCAAATGTCATGTATCAAATTTGGAAACTATATATATTCATATTATAATTATAAAAAAAATTCAATTTATATATAAATTTAATGACTTGTTACATTTTTCTTATGAAGTACTATTTATATAGGTATAATTTTCTCAGATACAATGATATTGGATTTATTTTTATTCTACTTTTACATCTAATATTTTTGAAATAATTTTTATTTCACGATTTTAAGATTATAATGAAATTTTGTTCCATGAATTATATCGTTAATTTTTTTTGTAAAAGGATATTTAAAACTCTTAGTCAGTAAATTTAAATTCATTAATCTCATATTCTACTAAATATTAAATATCATTAGATTCTATTATTTATTTATATTTTAATATGACTATATAATGAAAATATGATTATCATAACTTATTTATTTCCTTATTAGTGCAACTGTTATACATTTTTTCATTAATAAATTAAAACTGAGATATTAATATTTAAAATATAAGAGAAAAATATATATGAAATTGTAGGTGTTATAATTAACCTAGTAATGAAATAGAATTAGGGATATGATATTATATGTTTTTTATAGAAACTAATTGTTAATCAAATATATGGTTTATTGAAAGTGAGGAGGGTTCAATAATGATCTAATCTCTAACATCATGTACATCCACTAATCCAATACTCTTGGATTTAGGCTAATTATACATAATGAGGGTTCATTGATAGTAGACTTGTGTTTCCTATTCTTTATTTACATTTCAGAAGGTGTTGATGTTAAATTTATAGTGTTACATATTATTAAAATGATTCCACTATTGTTAACCATTACCTATATCTCTTCTTAGTATGTCTCTAAAACTACAATAAAATATTTTGTGTCCTTCCACCATGATTAGAAGGATTTGAAGATTAGGTATTCATTGAGGTATTTTTAATTGTTACACTATATGAACCTCTATATAATATTTAGTGGTGTCTTTTATTTAATCATTTGGAACACCCCTGGTTATATATTATCCTATACTAACGCACAGATAGAATTGGGTCTTCGTTTTTACCAATTTAGGCTCTACATAATGTGATAATCTATGATGTAGTTTGGTATTCAATTTCTTATATTAAGGATTTTCACAATGTGAACCTCCATGATTAGTTTTGGTTATTTCTTTGTCACATCATATATTACATTGCATGGTATCCCCGATACATGAATATGTTTCTCCCAAGGCTATTTGTGCGGTGTTTTTGTGAAGTTATTTGGTATGTGTATCATTAGTATAATTTTTATTTGTCGAAAGATTGTATATGAACAAAAATATGAAGCATTTTGTGATTTTGAATGTCAATTAGGGTAACACTGTTATTTTTCCAAGGATTTTCAAAACAAATTGAATTATTAATCAACAATTTTACACATTACATTGGGAGAATTCATATTTGTTATGAAATATCATTGGGATCATCTCATTTAATAGGATTCCTGTAAAGAGTATTATTGATCACCCATTCATTCACAATGTGTATTTTTATCATGTGTTTAATCTATTAATTAGATGAATGTGTGGGATTTTGTTTACATTAGTTGTAGGAGTGGATATACAGTGTCATTATATCATATATTTTATTATGAAAACTTATTAGTATCTCTATTGTTGAGTTTTTATATTAATTTAAATTTTTTTCATGGTGTTTTATATCGGAATTTTATTATCCTTTTTATTATAGATATATATGATATTCAGTCACGATTATTATTTCACACCACATGATTATTTTGTGGACACATATTTTCGATGTTATGGTGAGGTTTCATGGTGTTGGTTTTTATTATTATTAATTCCTAATATAATGTTTATGGATACCGCAGTGCATGTATCAAGCCTCTAGCCTAGTATTTGTGTATTTTAGAGTTCCCTTATTATCATTTTTATCATATAAGTGGCGCCCAACTATGTCCACTATTGAATAATTGGTATCAATGTGAGTATAGTATAGTATTAATAGATAGAAGCATGTGAGGTGTTTTTTCAATTATTATTTCGGGAATGATGAGATGATTATTTATGCTTAGTCTATCAAACCAAGCTATCCAATTTTACTTTTTGGTATATAAAACAATTATATAGAAGCACATTAATCATTTTTGGTTGACTCGTGTCCTTTATTATTTGATATTGGAGTGCAATATTATAGGGATAATCTTCTAATAGATTTATGATATAAGGGGTTGTGCATATTAGATCCACTAAATATTTTTTACTGGGAAAACTATTGATTTACAATTATTGATTTAGTATACTATGGGATAATATTATATTTTATATTATATTCCAGATTTTCAATGGTGCATATTTTTATATGCATGAAGAAATACAGTGTTTAAGTATGTGATATCAGTGTTCACACATTATTTGATGATTATAACCATTGTTTTTTGTTATCATAGTGACAAGACGTGGTTCATTAGTGTGATGGATTTGACAGAGTAGGGTCTTTGATATGGGAGTACATTTTTGGTGATTTTTTTTTTGAATATAAGTTTTTAAGCTCATCATTCAATTTATGTTTTTGATTTTCTATCTTAGAGATTGATAAGACATTCCTAGGACAATTTTATAGTTTAGTGATATCATCATTTCCATTCCACAGAAAATGTACTATTATGGGTTATGTGATTATGGTTAGTGTTGGTTTCTCATAATATATTATGATCAGTATGTTGAAGGATCATGTTTAATCAACTATTAGTATCCTAAAAATATATGCAGATATATGAAATTTTACTAAAGTAGTGAGGATCATGGTGAATACAAGATCATTTATGGAATGCTAGATATGGTTTTTTATTTTAAGGATGTAATGAGAAAAATCAAGTTTATTGTGGTTTATATGGTAGTTCCACACTTCCTATTATGTATTTCAATAAAAGGTTTTATTTCATTCATTATATTATATTAAAGAGGATATTATAACATCCATGAATTGTTCTTTTGGGAATAGAAAATTAAATTGGAACAATACATGAGTCCAAATCCTAAGTAAGTATATTTACATTAGTGAATGAAAATTATTTTAAGGTTTTTTTTTTCATTGGGATGGAATATGGAAATAAAATATATTTAATAATAAACATAATTATAAAAATCATTAATTAGAGGTAAAACATTGATGGGTCCAGGGATGACCTACATCAGTTGTGGGAAATAATGCAATATCATAAATTAGGGAACATAAAATTGAAATTCACATTAAACCTATCTGGTAAAGATAGTAGATGATGTACATTGTGAGTTTATTCAATTGATTCTTAATAGTGACAAGTATTATATGATTATTTTAACTTATGTAATTCCTCTAATTCTAGATGAATGATGTAATATATAACATCCCAATCCTGATGCCACTAAACCAATGCCCTATTCTAGTTTGCGATAAGACGTCAAGAATGCCTCTTAATATTCCAGAAGATGTAAACTAGTAGAGAAGGCCTAGAGTGTGGAAATGGTGAGATAATAAACTCATAGAAGAGTAAAAAATATCTTTAATTACCAAATGTAATAGAAAAAATAAAATCATAAGAGTCAAGAAGGAGTAAATACAAACAAGGATATAATAAAATTGAATGCATTACAAGATAAAATGTCTATGTAATTCACAATTCATTGATATCCCACTTGTCCGATCATATATACATTTGAAATTAATTAAATATAACTAAATTTTAATGTATCTAATGGAAACATTGAAAATAAAAAAAAGTCGTTTCACCATGACATTATAGAAATGTTCAATCCAGACCATAAATAATCTACATGAGTGTATATACTCGATCATGAAACCCTGGGCCATAGCCATATACATCAAAAATATATTCTCAAAATAAAAAAAAATATTATTTATATTATCATAGAGGTTGTCATATTGAGGGTGGTTAATAAATCATATTATTCCACCAAAAAATAAAAAGAATAATTTTTATTCATTAGTGTATGCTTATGAAAAATGACAAGTCTAACCCATAAATAACTGAATTAAAAAAAATTATTTGAAACCATAATCATTAATTTTTTGTATTTTCCTTATATACTAGACATCAAATGAATAAAAAATGGTCTTAATTTTGTGTCACTCATGTAACATATATTTATGTTTCTGCTTTAGTATATAATCCTGACTGATAGTACCTTCTTTCGTTATCTTTGTAAATATCTCTGAACTTGTTATATCATCATAGGGGGACAAATTTCCAAGCCATATGATCTCCCATAATCATATTCATTTATTATAATGATTTATTCAATGTAATATTTAGACTTCCTATAAATACGGATTTGAGTTGTTTGTTATACCACCCATTCCATGTAAATCATTACTGAATTTGAACCTTTCAGTCATGTTTCATATGAGTTCATGAATATAGGACACAGATAATACCTAAGTGATTCTACAATTAAAAAATATATTTATTGAATATTGGATATATCAAGAGTACAAAATTTTTATCTATTCATTAACAAGATCAACAAAATCATCCCCAGACTAGTCAGTTCAATGCAGTAATGGTTTGTGCATGAAATTCTAGGGATTATAATAGGAATCTAATGAGGATATCGTAGTCATCCACTTGACTATCTCAATGAGGCATTCTGATACATACTATAAATCAGTGTTGTAAATACCATATTAAGGAGGAATCTCTGTTTAAAATGGGTCCTCCTTAATCATTAGCAATCAACCAATGAATATATAGTCCCAATAGTCAGATCCCATGAAGTACCTATAGGCTTCCGAAAAATATAACACTCATTTAAAAAGCATAAAATCTTGATCCAATGAAGAATAACTCTACATCTTGATAATTTAATGGTAAATAATATCCAATTTTTTGGATCCCATAACGTAATTGGAGTCATCACAATTATATGAAACCTCATTTTTGTCCAATTTTTTATGTATTATGAAGAACCTATGGAAATCATAACTACATTGAGAGTAACCAATAGAGTGTATAAATTAAAAGTGGGGGTGTTGGAATGCCAAAATCCATCAATACTATAAAACATCCTCTAACTCAGTAAATTTTATGGGTTCTATAGTGACACCAAACCCCATGTCTACTAAAACCCATGACACACTAGCACAAGTTCAGTCACAAAATAATGTAGCTACTCAGTCCACAAAGACAATGAATGGGACATGAATCCTTCTCAAGATCCACTGGCATTATATGTATAGAGGTGTCCTACTTGGTATCTTATTAGACATATTTTAATAAGGGACATACCACTTAAGATCCCTAGAAAGTATAAAATAAGTAGATACATCTTATATGGGATCCTCTAGGTCTAATCATAAGTGCATGAATCCCTCAAGGGATCATTAGTTACCCACAAATATCAATGGGTAAACACCAAAATATCTTAATTTCCATAAGAGAGGGTACACAACAGAAAAATTATAGATATATGTAAAAACAACCCAACTATGATCAAAATCTCACTCTATTTTATTATAAACACCCCACTTATAGATCTCCTCCTGATGTGAACTATTCCCACTTTCCATGAACCTTCCAAAGTAGACACCAAGGTGTAAATTGGTGATCCCATTATATGTCCACTAACCATTATCCCAATCATTAGGTGGACATTACAATGTGACTTAGATAATAGCTAAGGGCGATTGCACCTAGATGATATATATATTGAATACACTCTAGATCCAAATTAATAAATCATGACATTTTCAAAAACATTCTCAACATCCTTATTCATATACATGTATAGGTCATGAATAAATGGTATGTCCACATTACCCTAAGTATTATCGTAGGCATTTCTTATGGAGAGCATAATCATCCTTGGGAATTTCCAAAAGAGGCATTTTGATAGAACATCTAGAACCTCCTCTATAATCCCTTAGTAGGGATGAATCCTTGTGACCAGTTTGGATTCGTGTAATATTAGTGATCAACCGTATGTGTCTCATAAGATGTATCACGTGAAGTATATTTGTGAATCACTAATAATGTAACAATCAATACATAGTCTCAATAGCTTGATCCTAGATTGTACATTTGGGAATCCCAATAAACAAGTCATATCAACTACTAAAATTCATAAGGAAGCTCTAGGAATCCAAATAATATACTAATTTATAAAAGAACTCAGAATACATATCATAGGGAGTATGTTGGGGCATCAAAATAAAATAAAAATAAATAAAAAAGATAAAAATTCCGATATGAGGAAGCCCATACAGGCCACTATGTAGTGGGCACATAATGATAGCCCATTATTTAAGTACAAGGAATCGCCTATTGAAATAATAAATTCACCTGGAGTAAGAAAGTGAATATATAAATAAATATTAATATATGATTAATGTCAAAACCCAACACAAATAAAACTACCTCTCAGGTTCAAATTTTCATATTAGATTCTCATGTGACCCTCACTACAATATCTAAAAATTAATGTAATGCACTATATTTTGGTCAGTCATGAAATTTTTCAAGCACTACATCACCAAAGTCATAACCCTAGAGAACCATCCCTCTCGGTATCTTCAAGAACCATATGTATAGAGGAATCCATCTTGGGATTAAATAAGTTGTAATGTATGAATTGGTTTCCATCATTGGGTCCATAGAATGTGTAAAATAATTATAATTATCTGACAAGGGTTCATATAGATTATATCGTAAGTGTGTTCATCTCATTGGGGATCATGGGTTTCCACTATTATCAGGGGGTAAAACCAATGAGGATACATTTAATAAATGGAATGAAAAATTTATCATCATACTAGAGGTATCGTTCATTTCCCATCCCAGATTGAAGTATCACTCTAGGCTAGTATAAACAACAAAAATATATGTATCTTCATGATGAAAAATAACCTCTATATCAATTTATTTATATATAAAAAACATTGTGGTGTGTTTGTGATCCCTTTACAAGTAGAATTATTATAGATAAACCCCTCAGAAGTATCTCATCCTATGGATCACTCACCAGAGACATTTGGATTCAATTATTATAGAAAGAATATAACTATTTTAATTCACTCTATTGAGATAACCAAATTGGATTTTGGAAATCACCCCAACTATTATACCATTTGATATATATATATATATATAATTCTAAGAATAGAATCCAAGTTTTCCAATTTCTATACATTGGTCATAAAAAACTGAAATATCTATAATGGGTTAGACTAGGGTAGTATATATTATGTAATCAATGTACATGATGTGTAATCCAAAAGGTCATAACATAGAATATACTTCTATATATCCTAGTTCACATGGGGACCTAGTCATGTAATATTACATAACTGATAAACACCCATGATCTGGCAGTGTACCTACCACATAGCCATTCCCACTATTCACAAAGGTCACTTCCCATTTAATATAGCTATATTGTTATGTACTACTACAAGGGTTTTTCTCAATGTACACAATGTGCACTTTCTAAAATAATATCTAAGAATGTTCTCATCTAATTCCCTAGAACATTTCTATGTACCACTAAAAGGTGTGTAATCCATGTATATGATGTTTACTCTAAAAATATCATCATACAAAAAATTTATCAACACATGGATCATTTCCATGGAATGAGTCATTGATTGATTGGTATTTATCAAATGTGAACCCATTCAATTGTACTAAAATGCCAGTTTGTTCCTATTTTAGAATAGGCCAACCCACTATGGATCCCAAAAATTCATAATATAGACACAAAACTAAAACTTTTCAAAAATATATTATTATATTGAATAAATATAAAAACAACAAACCTTTATTAAGAATCCACCATATCATTTCTCATTTTAGACACCTTTAACTATAGTACAATGTTCTTTCACCTCTTGAGATCTATGATGACACCTCTCTTCTTATTCTACACTCCCCCCTTGATCCATAGTTCATGTAAATATATTATTGTAAGGTGGTTTATGAGAGCTTCCAAATGGGATTATGAAATAATAGTGTGAAATATTATTTAAAAAAAATAAAATGTGGTACTCAACCCAAATCCCAACACTTGATATGCATTCATAACAGTCATAAGATTGAACCCCTATTTCAAACTAAACAGTGATGATATAATCTGAATATGATGATTAGTTTGAATGATATCCCTGAATAAAAATTTTTAAATATACTACTATTAATTAATTAAATGTTAAATATTAATTAATCCTTTAAAATTTGAACGAATCAAAATTCCACAAATCCCATTTCCCAGGGTTAGCACCCTATACTGATAAAAGACGAGTTATAAGAAAAATTATCTGAGATCAACTCCTAGGATAAAAATATCATTTTAACAGTCATGATAATTATGAGGAAATAATTCAAATTTCTACTCAATTTCATATTCTTGAAATTCAAAATTAGTTAAATTTTTTAAAAATTATTATATTTAATTAAATTAATAATTTTTTCATATTATTTTTTTGATAAAATCATATATATTGTGTGGAAGGGCGATTAATGGAGAAAAAAAAGTAGAACTTCACTTATTTTGGAGAGTGTTTTATGTGTTCATAGGTTGACAAAACATATTATTTATGTTGGGTAGCGCGTTAATGTAGTATATATCACAACTTTCACTAGTGGTTCATAGAAGATTAAAAAGTGATATATGGTCATAAATCATTTTTGGTAGAATATATCCTTATAAACTATTATTGAAAATTTCATGGTCATGTATGAAAGAATATATTCAATCGGGGATTAAAAGATATTTAATTGTAAAATTGGCCCCATTGTTAAAAGGGGATAAATTTATTAAGAAAAACCAGAATGTTATTATATATGAAGTTACTAAATGATGTTATATGAGAATTACATATATTTTACCTAATAAAAAATTAGTACTTCGAACAAAATAATTTGAATCCCGAAGACATGAAATATAAACCTAGGGCACAGTAATGTTTTAGGACATGCACTAGTATATTCTCTTTGAGGATCAAAATAATTTTTAAATTTTAAAAATTAATCAACATAAAAGGTATGAGTTACATTATAAATGATATTATTATTTGTTATATATATTTCAAAAATTGATGAATTTTATGGAGAATGATTCAAAATCATATAATGAATTGTTGATGTCTAAAAATATTTGAGTGTGTGATTGTAAAGTTATTATGGAATTTTATTCTAATATTTGATTTCATTTGGAAAATTAATATATATATATACACCATAACATAATGGTCTTTTGGAGTCGATAAATAAAACATTGAATGAAAATTTTTTGAGTGTGATGCTTTATTCAGTGTAATCTAAAATTTTTTAGGTAGAGGTTGTGAATATAAACAAATATCTTATAAATATAAGTCTTTAAGTTTCAATTTTATAATGATTTTGTAATGGGATGTGGAAAATGGATTTTAATCACGAGATTAATATATTTTGGAACATGATCATATTAATTTTTAGGTAAATGACATATTGGATTCCAAATCATAAACATAAATCACTATTTGATATAGTTCTATATACTTTTGATATCTCTTTTGAGATTGTGAAAAAAGACAATTTTTCAATTTAAAAAAACTATATTAGTAATTTTCCATGAAATAATACATCGTTTAATTCAAACTAATATTCAGAAAACTAAATTAGGGTTCTAGGAGCAAGTGGATCCCAGAAATGTACTCGTCAATGTGACACATAAACAAAAATTTCATACTCCTTAAATAGAATTTATACGACTAATTTGGGTTAGAAGTCCCATGTTTAGGTATTTATTATCATTATATGATTTTTTATTTTAAATTGGATGAGAGACTAAATTATTTTAAGAGATAATGTCGTTGAATTAGTTTAGAAATTAAGAATTGGTAATGAAGTATAACATTTTATATTTCTAATGTTTACAATAAATAGTACATGAATCACTTACCATAAGGATAGATGAAATTAAAAAAATTAAATAGTTTGTTTGGTCATGTATAAGAATGATGTTAAGATGAGATTCATTGAAATATATATGGTAAAATGATTTTATCTAGATGATTTACTGAAATTTTTCGATTTTTTATCACAAATATAGAATTTATCCATCATTTATATGGGTGTTCATATTTTTACATTTAGAAATTGTTATGGTTATATTATATTTATTCTATTTTTGGATGATATACTCATTGAAAAATTTTGTATTTTAATGATTCATGAATAAAAGTTCATCATGAAATGTTTTAAAAAAATATTATTAAATAAAATAAGATTATAGTATAATGTGAAAGAGAGACCATGAAGTTAACCATGATATTTTCATTGGATTAATACATTGTATTGGATTTCGAAATATATAATTTATTTTAATAAATCTATATTTATATACTAAAAAATTTAATTTAATGTTATCTATGGAGGAAACCCAAAATAAAAATGATGTAGGTGCATTGAAAAGTATTCTTGTGCATAATCTATTTGAATCTTAATATATAGATTAGTTTGAACCCATCATTCTATTACACATGAATACTGAACTGTGATAATTCATTTGCATAATATTTGATAAAAACATTGGGTAAATGATAATTTGATTATAAGGTATTATAATGGAATAAAATAAGTGTTGTAATTCTTTGGGATAGGAAATTAAGAAAAAGGGTATATGAATATTGACCTTAGTGATGATGTTGAGAGTGGGAGGAGTACCAAAACTATTTTTATTATTTGTGATGAACCTTAATGAAGTTTGATATCATTTTCTCAAAATATGAAATCACTATCATATATAAATTCATTTTGTATTGTTATAATAAATGTTGGGAAGTATATATTTTAACTAAAAAATTTCTATAATAAGATGGATATAAAGTGGGACGAAACATTATTTTTATTTTACATTTACAGTGTTATGAATCAAGTAAATAACCCAATGATTCATTCCACGATGAATCATTTTTTGTTTAAGTTCGAAATTATAAATGGATTATTATAATATGGGATGTGACTTTTTTGACCATTTATGGAACAAATAATGCAATATAAATTTCAATGAAGTTGATGATTTTTAAGAATATAAAGAGCAATAGTTCATTTTTTAGTCTTCATAGATTATATAAGGTGGATATGAAAATATGGAATAATGTTTTTGGATCATGGGTGGCACTATATCTATTCATTCATGAAACATCATATAAAAATTAAATCATTCCTAGGAATGTACTAATTAGTGAGTGATGATGGGGTTTCTCATAGTGGTAATCACCCCGTAAGCCAGTATAAAATATGCAATGTCCAATTTGAGTGGGGGTGACTCACTGGGTTATAGTCGTATTACTATGGTGATTGAATTATTCACCTGAAAATGGATTCTCCCCAAATAATATAGAATATGAGTCATTGAAACTATTATACATTAATGGACCATTGGGAAATGCGGAATATATGCAAAGAATATTCAAACCACTAGTCCACAGTTCCTTCTATCATTTAGGAGATTGAGGCTTGACATACTAGATAATCGACAACCATATTGTTTAGTGTAGAAGTAGTCACCGAGTGGAGGAAATTGTACCCATGATTAAAGGATGGGTATGGTTCTAGTCAATATCATATAAAATTCTACAACATAAATCTTTAATAGATTAGGAACATCATGTGGTATGATAAATGTAGTCTTGAATAAATTTTATAGAGGGTTTTTTCTAGCTTAGTTAAGTTATTAAAAATATATAGGGAATATACCAATGGGACACCATGTCATGTAATTCATGCATCTCACCTATTGAACTCTGGGACATGTAATTATACACTCTCAACTGATTTAAGTAAATGGATTATTATAACAATAAAAAAATTAATTGAAACACAGTAGTGAGGGAAGAAGTCAAGGATATCAGAACTATTATATTTCCCAATATCAAACAAATAAAAAACAATGATTGAAAGATCATATACCAAGTGGTTTAATATTAGACTAGTTGAATCTAATATTTCGTATTATGTTGAGAAAAATGTAGATAGCATATAAACAATATTTGTAATGGAATTGTTGTAGTTTTATAATATTAGTGAGGTTTCTACGTGTTTATGGTGTAGTGTCCCAAGCTGGGGTTTTAGGGGATGATGTCCCCTGACATAATTTAGTTTAGTATGAAATAATACCTTACAAACAATAGAATAGATTACATGTTTCTACGAAAAATATACCATAACCATATAGAATTTACAGGCTCACGTAATGTATTAATTGATACTTTATAAACTCATGAACATTAGAAGCGTGGAATAATTTGTTGATGTGTAAATTTGGTAATGTTTTTTTACTATTTATCAACATTTCATTATGATCATATCCTTATGCATAGGTATATATACATTGTGTTCTGTGTTCCCTGTAAATGAAGCCTAAAAATTAGTACAATTGTTCTTACTCTCCTTTGACATATGGATTTATCCTGATCTATTTAATTATTATTTGTTTTAATATTATTTTAATTAATATTCTTTATTTCCCTCTAGTATTTTCAATTAATAGAATATTTTTTCATTAATTCTATTTGAAATTATATAAATCATTGGTGATGATCGTTCCATTATATAAAAGTATAAATGGATTCCAAAAAATAATGCATCGATGTGGTATGCCCATGGAAATTTAAAATACCATGACTTATTATATTCTGATTGGCGTGTGGTTAAAAATTTCTATGTTTATGTTCTATATATGGATGATGGATGTGATAAGGAAAATTAAAATAAAATGTGAATTTTATATGTACTTCATAACAGAAAATTTATAGTTGAGGATTCAAAAAATAAGTTTCGATTAATGCTGACCAATTATTTTGATGAGTTTTGTCAACAAATTTGTTTTTCCAATATAGAGTTTCAATTTATATTGATGATTCACATTATTCATAGATAATTATTTAGATTGGTTATTGAAAATGTGTTTTATGTAAATGAATGTATAATATTTATTGAATAACAATTATTTGTTATTGGGATATTCAAATTGTGATGGTATTTTTTGAAATTAAATATTGATAGAGATTTAAATTCTGATTAAGGGGTATAATGAAGACAAATTAGGGTCAACATATAATGCTAAATATAATTTTATTTATTTATGGTGGTGTGGGACATCGATGGATATATATTAGTTTGCCATGGTAATAAGAGGAGGTAAATCTATATTATGAATATGGGAATTTTTGATAGTCAAAATGAGAAATACAAGAACAAAAAATGTATGATTACTCGGAGAACATTTTAGTGGAGTTCCATGGGGAGGATGATTGGGGTAAATGAACTCACTAATTATAAATATTTAAATTTTTATTCTAGTGGATTAATGGAAATTTAAATTATTATATGGCTATTAGTGTGTTCATATTGATTAATTTGGGTTAGTGTAATAAAGGATTTTGTATATACACTAATCTATTATGGTGATTATAATATGATTATCTCATCAGTTATAGGGAAACTATATATATTTTTTGGATATTGATATTAAATAATGTGCCTTATTCATTTTTTTGAATATCATTCACTAAGTGATGAACATTAAAAAAATTATTACTTCCATTCTTGTAAAGGATGAAGAAATGGATGATAGTATGTGTATGTGATGATGAAAAATTATCTTGATTGATTAAATGAATCAAGTGATAATGGTTTAAAATATTATTTATTGTATTTAAATAGAATTACAATAAGGTTGAAAAACGATATTTTATTTTTATTACCTGGGGTTGTGGATGCCACAATATATTGTGAATGTTTTATGTGATGTGAACAATATTTTTATTATGGATATATATAATATATTTAAAACGTTGTGATCTTAAAATAAATTCCTCCATAATTTAACTATTTTAACATATAATGTTTTAACATATCATGTATGTTTATTTTTAATGAAAATTGAAAATAAGAATCATTCTTTAGTTTTAATGGATGAACAATATAAATTATATAAACGGCTTTTAATGATTTTAATGACAGTATTAGGATGTGATACCTATTTAATGATCTATTTCGGGGGAGGTTTAAAAGGAAAAAATAAAATGTTTTTATTTTTTAATTTGTTTAGATTTTATATTGAACATAAAATCAGTATTTTTTTAACGATCCAAATAATGTGCAATGACCTCTATGGGTATCTTTATTGATATTTTACTCATTTTATATGAGTTACATAATAAAATATCCATTTTTTGTATTGATTTAAAAAAATTTCTCAACAATTATTTTTTCAAGGGAAAGAAAATTTATATGTGTGGTGGTTGAATTAACCCATGTATTCTAATTTCAGTGTCTTAAATATCATTTATATATACTATTAAAATCAACTTTATCATATTTCTTTATACACATGTTGGGTATATTATTTTTCTCATTATTCTTTTTGACAACTTTAGATTTATTGATATTGATAATGATATTATAATCCTAGGAATAAAATATAAAATAATGTATCAAATATATAATTTATAATTTCATGTATTTAATTCATTATTTTGTATCTATGACAATTTTACTATATTCATTTATTCTCATATTTATAAAAATTCAGCCCTCAATAATTTTAAAATGTGTCCTTTGATATTAGAAAAATATTCACGAGGTTGTGCCTCATGCTCACTAATGGTTAAAAATAAAAATATCTCAATAATAGGTCATTACATTTGAAATTTAAATCACTATTGACTCAAGGTGAGGTTATTTCTTTTTATTTTTATTTTTTTATGTTTATACATAATTTATTTGTGATTTTAATTACATTAAAATATTTAATAGCGATTGATCCTAGAAACACAGGGGATTGTTTCATAAAAATAACTAGGAAATGAATTCAATTATGAGAGCAATGTGAGTTATCATAAGGAATTCAATACCCAAACCTACATAGCTTAAAAAGATATAAATTTTATTCCATTACTTGCTTTATTTCATAGAATTATCCTTCCCTTACTGGAAAACATATATATAGGGGAGAATAAAAAATTATTGATAATTATTGACAGATAGATTATATTCTACCTATAAAAGAAAAAATGAATTTTTATATCATTATAATTGGTTTATATTGTAGAATGGAATTGAGAAGAACACACTGGTGCATGTGTCATGAGGTATAGTTATTTATTTCAGATCCTTCCCCCACCCCTCGTGAATATAAATTTAATCTATTTTTTTGAGGTTTCATTCACAAAAATAATGATATAATCTTATTTAAAAGATGAATATGTAGATGTCCAGACAATGATTATCAAATTTATAGATTATGAGAAATCATAGAGATAAGATTATATGAAATTAAAAATAACTCTATATTTGATAGTAGATAATGTATGAGTTTTGATGATTTAATCCCATTTTTTTAATCCTTTAGTCAATAATATCAGACAATTTAAATTTTTATTTGATCAGTGCTAGTTAATGTTTTTCTAGGATGATGAATAATTGGTTTGGTTATCTATAGTGACTAGAAATGGATGTGAAATTGGAAGGAGATGATTCCATCCTTAATTATATTATTAATTATAAAATATTTAAATATAATATAATATTATGTTATATATATAAGTTTAAAATTAATATAATATTATAAATAATATCACATATGGACCCCAACTAAATCATTTGTAACAAAAAAAATCAAAAAATCAATATTTTTTATTTGGTATATGTTTAATGTAAATGGATTGTAAATTATTATTATTATTTACATTAATATCACAATATGGACATGATTAATAAGAATATAATTAATTAAAAAGGAATATATTAATTTTAAATTTTTTAACATAGGATATGATTATGTCTACCTACATAACAATGTTCCTAATATCATTATGATCATGTCTGTCAGATAAATTTAATTATGTATTATTCTATGTCATTTAGAGTTTCTTAAATGAACAATTTATTAAACTATAATTTTCAGTGTTAATATTTTGACAAAGTATTTTGAAATATGTATTGATGACAATTTCCATGAATCTTTTGGTGGGAATAAAATATTAGTTAAGGCCATGATTACTTTGTTGATATATTATTCAATTTAAAATGAATTTTTATATATATTATTTTTAGTGATTATTAGGGACGAATAAATTGTGGTTTCATTGAGTAACATACCATTAGTGACTGATTTGAGTTAACAATCATTATGTTCTATATATAGATAGGGATATTTTTGATAGATGTTATTAATAATATTAAATTATATGTCAACCTTAATATAATGTTTGGGTCCCAGAATTTTCATTTTGTAGTTCATGATAATTTGTTAATATATGGTGATGATGTGAAATTATCTAAATTAATTGTTCAGTTTCAAATTATGATGTATAATTTTAATGAAGATAATGAAAATTTTGAACCATGATAAGGTAGATATCATGTCTAAATACTATATGATTGATTAAAAAATGAATTATTATCTAATCAACGTATTTATTTAGTGTGATATGTCATTTTAAATGTAGAGCAATATAGATGAAAATATACATTCTCATCATCAAAAATATTATTTCTATTGATTATTAATAAAAATGTTTCATTTACAAGAGAATTGTCTTTTATCATATAGATGAATTTTGGTGATGGAATTTTTATTTAATTTATAATGATTTATTTTTACAATGATGTCAATATACATTTCCACTTAATCGATTTATTGATGTGAATGAAATAAAAATGGGATTATTTATCCAATGTCCAGTCATAGAAATTAAATCAGATTATCATCATCACTATTCAACCCCTTTTGAAGGATTTATGTATTCAATTCAATGCATTGAGGTTATATATTATGTGATCATCTATGATGTGATTTTATATTCCATCATAAAAAAATATATGAAATAGCATAATCCTACATCTATTTGAATATTTTTTATCTTATGTAAGGATTTAGTATATAATGATCTATATCTATTTAAATATATTATTATACTATTTTTAACATAGACCTCTAATAAACACAATAGAAAGATCATGAGGCTAAGTGTATTTAAGACTCAATTCACAATACATAAAATTTAAAGTAAAAAAAACATATTTATATTATTCCAAATTTTTATCTCATTAAACACATTGATATCCTAAAACTACATATAATAACCTAGGAAATATATAAAATAAAGGGATGAGAATCAAAGCCCATCAATGGAATAGACATGTAAATAAATAAGAATATATGAGTTAGGGGGTATACCATGAAATCATGGTAGGGAAATATCATGAATCATCACATAAGAGTATAAAATAAATAAATTTGTATTATATTATCATGAGAATAAAATAATTTTGTAACAACATATAACATGACATAAGAAAAAGTCAATGATAGATTCCAAGATAACATCACATGAAAGATACAACCACATAATTGATTTTGTTCACTCCATGATCCTATGAAAGAATTATATTAATGGAATAAATGATTAAATTAAACAGATATATATCTGTTATAAGCCATCATAACATGTAAAAGATTATATTTTTAACAAAATGGAATCAATCAAGAGGCATAAATATAAGGAAATTGATAAGTAGTCATAACTCATGTATAAACTCATTAAAGAAAGGTAGAACATGAAAGTAATATATATAAAAGAAATATAATAATAATTTAGAACAAATTACTGATATAAAATAGTGTTTTAATGTGAGCTATAGATAGATAGGTAATAAAAAATGAAAAAATGTATTTTTGATATATCAAATAACATATGTTCTAGAATCATTCTAAACATGTACTTAATGTCCATGATAATAAAATAAAATTAATTATTAACTTCATTCAGTACCGTTTCCATCTATTTGTGATATGTTATAATATTATTATGTTTTTTATAATAATTTAAATGAGGTATAATATTTAATTTTTTGTTTTGATAGTATGCATTTCACGATTCAATGGTCAGGTCAGTTGTGGATAATAATTGATTATCTTGTGAAATAGTACTACAACTCCAAAAATGAAGTGAAATAGAAATAATTCTCTAATAAAAAGTTTAATATAACAAAATATATTTTTTTGTTCTGACAAAGGGATGATTAATTTTAAAAAAACATTATTGTTATATAGTTAATTCATTTGTGTTATTTTACCAACCATCGGAACCTGTTATAGCTTTATATAAATATATATATATATATGATAATCCCAAAACATGAATTATTTAGTAATACATTTTTTATATTCATTATTAATTCATAATGATAATTTTATGACCATCCTGGAAGGAAATTGATAAAAATAATGTTGGTTGTTCATGGAAGAGTTGAACCATCAATTTTGTAACAAACATTTTCTTTTTAGTAATAACTTATTAAATGTTATTAGATTGATAATACACCATAATAAAAACATATAGATATATTTAGGATAAATATGTTACTATGTTTCTCTGTATTGTAATTAAATGAATCTATATTATATGATAATATTTGAATGATATTAGTATGGAATTATACCTCTACCTTTGAATGTCTCCACATAGGTCACCAATTAAGTCTACTTGAAATGTACTCTTTGGTGGGACCATTATAACTACGATGTGAGGAATATTATTGGGAATATATTATTCATTTTATAATATTTTGTATCTATGATAAGAAGATGGGGTGGTGATTGGTATTTATAAGGGAGAGACATATTTTTGAAAATTATAATCCTTGTTTTGATATTTTTTCTTAAAAGTATCAATACTTTTGATCTTTTGATGATATATATTGTAATTATTCCATTTGATTTCCAATATTTTTTAGAATATATCATCCATGTCTCAAAATATCATGTATATACCTTATAATTATTAATACAGATTTTTTTGTATTTCAGTATTAACTAAATAATCAAAAATAATTGAAAAAAACAAAAAAGTAAACCTTTACTGATTTTAAACAAGTAGATTTAAAATATAATCCATTTTGGCATATAATTTTATCAATATAATAAATTTAATTTTAAATGAAATCCCCTTTAATTTAATTTTTTTAATATAATGATCAATTTTCAAGCCGATTAAAAAAATATGTCAGATCTCATAAATTACAATATCATTATAATATAAAATATATTAATTTATGAACCCATATTTTGAAAAAAAATGTTTATTTTATATTATTTTTTAATAAAATGAAAATAAAACATATATGATTTCAAAAAAATTAACATTTTTTTATATTTTTAATACATTTATTTACATGTATAATTATATAAATATTACAGATTTATTAATAATATGACTAAATATTATTTTACATTTTGGAAGGTGATGATACTATTTTAACGTTCATGTAAGTATTTCATACAGTAAGATTACTATTCCAGTCTTCATGTTACTAATCTAATAGTTATATTAAAATTTTAACTGTTAGAATTGTAATATAGAAATGAAATTCGTACATTCTATAAATACCGCAAATTTCATTCACACCAAATTAAATTCATGTTTATATCATAGTTAATAAATTTCATTTTCAAAATTCACAGTATATAACTAATATTTTTTTCATTTCCATAATATTTTTCTTTTCTGTGGTTATTTTGGTGGTTCGAGATGATCTAATGTTCTATTAATTCATATAATATGCTTTATTTTTTCATTATAATATATTCAATTATTATGCCCAATTTCATTATCTAAATTTAATTATGAAATTATTATTATTATTATTATTATTATTATTTATGTAATACAACGATGAAAAATTAAATATTAAGATAGGAAATTCCATTAATAAAATACAGGGTCATTACAATGGTGGTTTGGGACCATATTTGTTGTGAGGATTAATAAATTGTATTATATTTTTAAAAAAAGTATAAAATGTATTATAAAACATTTTGTGATTTTATTAGTTTGTGTTTTATGAATTTTTTTTGTTTTGAGAATTTTTATACTATTGAAATTAAATATTGACTTGTTTACTATATCAATTTACATAATATGGATAGAGACCAAGATAATATTGGGGTTGTATCATTTAATTGGATTATTTATTGAGTTTTTTTCTCACACCCTCAATGAAAACTTTTCATTTTATTATTTTGATCATATTGATATGTTTGTAAAAGAAAGGGATGTGGATGGAAAATGGTGGTTGGGGAGGACAGTTGGTGGTGTTTACATTGACTCTTAATTAAGTCATCATATTAATATCCCTCAATTTATATTTTTATTATAATTTATATATTTCATGTTGGGATGTTTAATATTTTATATACCTATAGGTTATGAATGTTATTTTTTATTATAATGCCATAGGTTATTTATTTATGCTTTGTATTTCAAACTAGATGGTTATTTAATTGATACATATTATGGATTATTATTTTTGAATAGTAAGTTATATGTTCATACTATATTTAATGAAGCCCAATATGTTTGTGGATTACCATGTTTTAATTGTTATCCCCTAGCATAGTAGAGGTAGGTAAAATAACTTCGTCGATCCACTAATTAGGCCCAAGGGGGTCCGGATGTGACATTTTTGAAAAAAAAAAGTTGGAAAAGAATAATATTTAGATAATAATTCATAATAATTAGAATAATATTTAAAACATGGAAATTTTTAAAAAAATATATTCATCAAAAATGTATTATTAAAGGAATAGGGTTAATGATGACACAAAGAAACATACCCCAAAAAAAATATTAGGCATCAAAGAAACACCTTTGATTCCACAAAAAACAACAAAATCCATCCAATCATGAGAAATTATATAATCTTATTTTTATACAAAAATATATCTATGTTCTATCACATATAAATAGAAATGTATTTCATTTATATACATCACATCACACAGTCTATATAGAGACCCTATAATTTTTATCATATTATTTCATAATTAAACAATAATTACATGCTATAGATCACAAGTCATAGTTTTTTTTTGATTTTTAGGTAAATTATTAAAATTCATGAAAATGTAAAAAAAATGGTCCCCATAACGATCTTCTATCTTACACAGATATCATACGTATGCATAGTGTAACATGGGGAATAGAATAACAAATGGGATGAACTAAAAACACTAGAAAAGAAAATAAGCACAAGAAGAAAACATAAAATATGTGTTATAAGTCCTAGCATGATTAAATAATGATAATAGAACATGAATAACCATACTGAATAACACAATGTATTGCATGGGATCATATATTAAGGTGATCATAAGAATGTGAGAACAAAATATCACATGATATACACATGTGTCAATGATAATTATAAAGACAATATAAGATGGTGGACAAACACCCATAAAGGAATTATGTTCACTAACAATCACAAAAATTCATCCCATGAGGATAAAAATTAACAAATTCATTGGAGTGCTATATCGAAGCACCCATCATAACACATCTATGAATACATGGGTCACATGATGAATAAACAAAATGGTTATCCATGAAATGAAATGTGTATCATGATCCTATCACATGAAATAATAAATGAGAATATCATAAATGTTTCAGTGGAGGGATGGATTCAAAACATATATTTAATTGAATAAGGTAAAATAGACATTTATCATGATAATTTATGTCTAATTGATGTAGAAACATGTAAAAATAGTGCATTAGAATCCTTAGAAATGAATGATTTTAGTTCTATTAAAGTAAAATATTAAAGAAAACTTATAGATGTAATGGAATATTTGTTTTAATAAAACTATAAATAAGACCTGATATTTTTCATGATAATATTAGATATATTATAAAAATAATATTTAAATAAAATATATTATGATGTTCACTTGAAAGTGGGTAAAAAATTGAGAAGTTAAATTGAATTAAGCATTTTTATTGGGAGGAATGGATAATTGATCCATTCTAAAACATGTACTACCCCATAAATGAAGGATTATATGATATAGATACATTTAATTAGATAATAAAAACCAAACATTACAATTTATAAATAATTAAGCATTACATTGGGGAAAATAGGGAAAAATATAGACATGATGGATAGAAGGGTTGTTCTGGCAGAATCCCTTACCGTATATTAGAAAAAATTCTATACTTGATATTATTTTCCTTAATAATTAAATTAAATTACATAATTAATAATTCCAAAAACATTTTTCTATAAATTTTTTTTATTATATTCTTATTAAAAACATTTATAGTCTTTTATATGAGTTATTGTTTACAATTTCAGTGTTCGGGAGTGCTCATTTTCATAGTTTTCATGCACGGTCTAATTGTATATGATTATTGATATCCGTGTAAAATGGTAATTGAAATCCAGAATAGATATTACAAGTTATTAATGAACTATTATAATTTTAAATTATCATATAATTCATTTCATTATTTTCGTTGAGGTTAAATTAATATATAAGATGTTACTTATAATTGTTGGGATTATTTTTGGAGGTTCTATATAACACAAAAAAAAATTTTATTATCTAACATCATGTGTATATAATGATTTAATAACAATATATTTGATGTAATACATTGATTATAATTTTTTAAATCATAAAAATGGTTTCATGACCATCCTTAATGTCATTAATGTAAAAATAAAAAAATTTATTCCTAAAGGTGATAAATTAACACCACAGAGAAGACATTTTAATTATTAGAATAAAATTGAAGTAGAGGGGTTTAATGAAGGATTATTACATTTTCACAAGATAATTCCAACATATGCGATGTACTTGAGCTATAATACAAATTGGATGAGGGGATACATGGAGATAATAAGAAAATAGAATGAAATGGAATTTAAAGAAAAGGAATGTGGAATATACCTATTAAATTTCTTATACTTGATAAAAAAATTAGGGAAATTTTTTTTCCATTTTATGAGAAAAATATCTCATAGAAATGGAGGAGGGTCTTTAGAAAAATACTAAAAAGAAATATAATAAATATCAAATCGTGGATGGTGTGAGGGGAAGTGGTGGTGAGGGTTGGTACTTATAGTGGATGATTGTGTTATTTTATCATTATTTTAATCATTAGTTTATTTTTTTCTCTCAATAAATCACATAGTGCTGATTCTTGTGACTATATATAGTAAATTGTTCTTTTTAGTTAGATAAAATGGTGCTTATCTCAATCTAATAACAATTATGACTCAATAATTCATTTATTTTTCATTTATAATAAATTACCTTATTTTAATATTCACAAAAAACATGTATTTTAGTAATTTCCAAAATATTCAACCTAACCAAATTTAAATTTTTAGAATTTCTAAATTAACTCCATTCTATGAAAATAGTTTTGTAAATTTGAAATTTTTAATTATTAATTAAAATAATTATGTACTAAAAAAACATATATTTTAAAAGTATAAATGATTTAATAATACTTTCAATAATTAAATAAGATCGTATAAAATTATTATAAATAATAAGAAAATAATATTTATTTATGAATATATTATTTTAATTTACATTTTATTTTAAATTATTAAATTATTCATAAAAGTGTAGTTAAATATTTATAACTTATAAAAATACCAGGACTTGATTAATAATTTTTAAATAAAATAATTACATATAATATGATGTAACTATATCATACTTCCATTTATTGGATAGATAAATTTTATTTATACTTTAATGGGTGTGGTTATTTTCCATTTGGATACATTACTCTTCAAAATGGTTATATTGATATTCCTAAGTTCATGTTAATATTTCATTGGAACTGGTTCAATAAATTCTATAAATATATCTTATTTAATTAATTAATAATTTTAAATGTTTTTATATTGTTACATATGCAATTTTAGGTAATATTACATCATTATGTAATTATAATAAGGTAATTTTCTTTGAAAAAAATTTCTGACATTACATTTCCCCCCTTATGAAATTTCTTCCTAATAAAATTGTTTTACAAAATAAAATTTTGTTGGTACTTCTCCATTTTTTCTTCTTCTGGTTCCCATGTTGAATATTTATTCTTATGGTTCTACAATAGTTCTTTGACCATGTGAGTAGATTAATTGTGTACAACATTCTATTTATTGTAAGAGATCATCAATGTTATCTACTTTTTAGAGATATCAATCTCCAATTGTACCACCTCTGTATTTTAGATGTAAAGGATCAAGTATGTACTTCCTCAAAAATGATACATTGAAGATATGATGTAATTGATATATGGTAGGTGGTAGTGCTATGTTATATACCATGACTTCAAATCGATGAAGGATTTTGAAGGGTCTAATATCATAGGGATTTAAATTCATTTCTTCCAAAATATCAAGATTCTCATCCAAGGAAATATGTAGAGGAATTAAATGAGTTCATCCTTAAACACAAGGTCACATCTTAAAATATCTACATAGAGTTTTTTTGAATTTTGGGTAGCCTAGTTGTGTTGATTAATGGTTTTAACATTTTCCACCATTTCTATTAACATTTATCGTCTTACCAGACTATACTCAACAATATCATCCAACATTCTAGTTTTCTTCATCTTATACAATAAAATGATTCATATTGTGCCATTTGGATGCTTGAGTGTATGCTTTTATGGTGATATGACTCTACCAAAATTATATATTTGTCCAATCATCCCAAGTAGTCTATAGAATATTACTTCATCATGTTTTCCTTTTTTTGAGTAGTCAAATCAGATTTTCCATCAGTTTGATGATTATAGGCTATACTGAAGTTCATCTCAGAACAGAGATCATGTTGGAGAGATTTTTATAATTTACAAATAATATAATATCATGATCAAAAAATAGAATGTGTTACCCCATGAGTCCTTAACACAAAATAAATATATATCTATGCATGTTTTCCCGGGGATAATTCATCTTTATTTATGATACATTAAGCTATATTATGAAGACGATTCACAATATCCTTGCACTGTTTCCTATTGATGTCCATGGAATTCTGGTGATAGAATACATCATATTATTCTCCCACATCCATGTTGATGTGGGTTTTGGATTCCACATCCCTTTATAATTTTCTCCCTCTACCTATACCTGTAGACAAATCAGGAACAATGAGATTTAATCAGTGATCACCATTTTAATATTGTCTATGCAATAGTTCATTGGGAGATAACAATATATATTTATGATCCCTAGGTGAATAGAGATGGATAATGTGTGTGAATAATTTAGATCCACCTTCATTATAATTGTAATTGAATGTACATATAGTCATGACCCAAAAAATTATGACTACATCCTCGACATTCTTGAAATCATATGATTTCACATTCAACTGTATTCCTCCATTTTGTTAATTTCCACAACATTCCTATGATAATCATTTATTTTCCACATAATTAATGGTTGAGAAATCATTTGATAATGAATTGATTATGTTACATCAATATAAATTCCCATTTCCATCTATTTTAGGTCCATGAATATTCAACCCTTCTTAATTCTCATCATTCATAAAGATGTAGGAACCTTTCAACTAAGAGCATCTAATACCATATTTTCCATGCTAGGATGGTATTTTATTGGTATGTCATAACCCATGATGAGATCTAACCATTTTTAATAGTGAAAATTAATCTTATTCTATTTGAATATATATTTGAGGCTCTTATGATTGGTTTATGTATCACACTTGTCCCCAAAGAGTGAGTGTTTCATGAATTTAAACCCAAAGATCACAACTACCAACTCTAGATCATTAGTGCGATTTTATTTCACATGAATTTTCTACTTCATTGATACATATTTTCTCACATTACTGTTTTTTATTAATACATAGACTAAGAACATCATTGTATAATTGATTTACTCCATAATGAGTACCACTATTTTTGTTATTGTGGGCACTGGTGTTGTGATAAACGTCTTCTTCAACTCATTAAAGCAATTTTGACATTCACTGGTTCAAATAGAATTTACCCCATTCATAGTAAAATTGGATTTTGAATTCCAAAATCCCATGAATTTCACAAAAATCATTAGTAGTACCCAGAGATATCATGAATGTTTTAGATATCCATTATATATGTTGGCCCGAACAAGTCTTCAATTTCATTTGTCTAGGAATGGTAAAAAAAAACATTCTGTACCAGTGATCACATTCCCTAATAATGATATATCGATCATTCAAAACTCACATATTCTCTGCTTTTAATATAGATTCTCCCTTCATCATGTTTTTACCATTCTATTAAAATGCTCTATGTGTTCCTCCGTGTAATTGAGTATATCATAATATCATTGATAAATACTACCACAACATTTTTGAGATAATTTCTAGTGATAATATTCCTTAAATAGATGAAAATTAAGGGATTATTATTGAGTCTGAAAGGAATGACTATGAACTCATATTGTCGATATCACACTAAAAATTAAATCATGGGAATAACATTCTTACTCACCTTTAATAGGTGATATCTTAACTTATGGTCCACTTAAAGAAATAATTATCCCCATGTATCTAATCGAAAAAGGAATCTATCACTGGCATTGGATAATTTTCCATTATCCTGATTTTTTGAGATCAGGATATTCAAGGAAGAATATCACAAATCTATCCTTATTTTTGACAATGTGGAATACTGAACCCAAAGGTGATGTAATCAGTCATATAAAAACATTTTCCATATTCTATTGAAACATCTTATTATGTTACTCTAAATCATTGGTGGCCATTCTATATGGTGTATCTGATATAATCATAGATTGTGGAATAATATCAATTAAAGACACTACCTCTCAATCAGGAGGATGACAAAAAATATCTTTAGGGAATACACTAGTGTAATCCCTTATGAGGGATATGTAAGAATGAATTATTATCTCCATTATATCTATTAGATTAGATATATGTTCTTTATCATAATGTGGAAATATCAACACAAGATAATGGATTCTGAATGTGATTCATCCTTCTCCTTAAAAATTTACAGAATTTTTGGATTCTTTTTGGATGTGAAGAGTGATATACATTTACAAATATATGATATTTTCTTTATATAATGATATACATTCCATTCCAAAAACAACATCATACTCTATAAAATGGTGAATGACAATATTTTTGCGGAGTTTTAGTAAAAAATCATTAAAATATGAGTGGTTATATAAATTGTATACAATAATTTCCACATTTACTATTCTCATAGATAACTCATCCTCCATATTTTTAGGTGGTGTTTAAATAGTTCAACCCATTATTCTTGACATGAAATAATTCATAGAACAATGTTCAACTAATCATTCACTTTTCTAGAATTAATGAATAACCAACGTACATACCAACACATCACTATCAGACCCTGCCTTATTATTATCCTTGTTTCTATTGAGTTTTTTTTGAGATCCTCAAACACTTGTCTTAGCGTAATGACGTGAAAAATTCCAATGATCCTAGTAGTTGAAACACAACACGACAGGTTGAGTGTTCATTCAAACCATCTGTTATTATTATGAATTAATGGGATTCATCATAAAACATTTACATTTATTTGACATATTCCCTTCTCTTCGATTATTTATGAATCTTTTGGTTCTCTTTATGTAGTTTAAAATATGATTCTTCCCACAATTCTGACATGTGGGATGTAGGGTCATCATTTCATAATGGAATTTCACACCCTTATTAAACATCATTTTCTATTTTATGTCCCTTGTCCAATGAGACCACTTAGAGTTTCTGATATCCATTTCAACCATAATGAAATTAAAATACATTCTAATAGCTATCAAAGTCATGAATCTATCATATTTTTCATAAAGTCAACATTAATCTAGTAATGATGTTATCAAACATCATTTCGGTGTTCATGAAACTGTCGTAAGCGTATCATTCATGTCCTGTGATGTTTGATTTATACACCTTGATAGACTCATCATTAATTTTCTTATAATAGAAGAACTACAATTCTGAATGAAGATAGAGGGTATGAGGAAATTTTTTTATTGATAAATGTTTTGTTGAAATCATATCATTCCATGGAATTATTTTAAATCATGGTCATTTTTTGATCAATTTCCACTTATAATCAACTTACCCTTCAAAACAATAAAAATCTAGCATAATATTCTCTTCTTCTGGGCACTGGAGGATAGATAATATATTACCAATGGAGTAAATACATTGTCATGTGATGAGGAGATCGGGAAATAATCAAAACATGGGAGTCCTTTGCTGCATAAAGGATTTGATAGTAACTCTCTCTTTCATAATAGAAAGAGGGAGTTCCATGCGATTCATGTTATTATTCATAACATGATCCTATGAATGAAGAGATATTCTATTGTTTTGATCTATTGTTCTATTCATATATTTAATTCCATTAATGTGGTAGAAAAAATTAATATTACATTCATTTTTGTAAAGTTATATTCTATTTCATACAATTACACTAGAAAAAGAAAGATCAGTTAGGTACTTGAATATATAGATAATATGCATAATAAATGGAAAAAATTAATACAAAAGGTTAATATTGTATTTTTCATGAATATCCATACTTGTGATTTCCTCGATTTCAAATGATGTTACCCATGATATGTTTCCAAACATAGATTCTTATGGGAATTTTCCTTTTTTACTTTAATTATTCTTCACAATGAGTTTATTAATTTACCAAAGAATATCTTCTAGTAATGTTGAACCAGATATGCAGTAAAGAACATTTTCATATACTCGGTTACCCCGAGTTAGGTGTAGAATGCATTGTCTGATTTCTTACTCCAATGTATATTTGTGAGACAACCACGTCCACTTATACTATCCAAGAAATGATTTATTTTATTGATAAACATCTTCATTAATACAATGGGAAATTTATGGATATTTTATCATACAATTTTTTACTCCTATGGATTTCTATATAGATTTCTTGTCCATGTCCCAAAATGTAATAGATGAAGATATGGTTGTAAATATAGTGACCCTAACATTTTTTCAATAATTATAATATAAATAACCAACAATTATATGACATGGATCGTAATGTCTCTTGTATTTGGAAGATGAAAATATTAACATTGGAATATTAGATACATAATTAAACATCAAGAAACTGAAAATAAAAATAACTTTTATTTAGTCTCCATAAAGAGATCCTAACATCCATTATGATCAAACATATGTATATGATATCCCCCTTAATACATGAACAAAATGGACGAGCCAAAAAACCCTGTAAAAAAATAAGCATAGAAATAAAACATAGAATATGGGTTTGAATGAATAACAAGTTGGAATAAATTTAATATAATATGATTAATAATAATGGAGAATAACATTTATAACAAGGGATCGTATAATTATTTAATCATAGGAATGAGATAACAATATGTATTATGACATACCCATGAGTCTTAGATAACTTGAAAAACATTATAACATTGAGGGAAAAGTACCATAACTGTATTAGGTTTATTCGATGTACTATCATGATAGCCCATGAAACAAAAAATAATCCAATGTATTAGAGTTATATCTTTTATAATCCGTTATATCATGTTCATGAATATGTGTTCAATAAGAAGAATAAATATATTGGTTACCCATTACAAGAAATTGGTATCATAATCATGTCATATGGAATAAAAAATGATCATATTTTAGATGATTCCAAGAAAAATAGATTCAAAATATTCATGGACATTAATATGTTTACATAAATAAGTATCATGATAATTTTTTAAAAAATTGAAGTGGAATCATTTAATAGTAATGTCTAAGAAACATTAGACATGAAGCATTTGAGTGATGTTTAAGGAGAGTATTAATAAGAATTTAACGAGGAATATGATAATTAATAATAATAAAATAAAAAATGAATGAAGGGAGTTTTTCATGATAATATGAGAATATTAGGAAAATAATTCTGTCTAAATATAGATTTTTTTTCACATGGATGTGGATTTGAAATCTCGTTGTTCCCTTAAATCGTGTTTGCTTATCAGGATGGATTGAAAAGGGAATGATTCCAAAAAATGTACTAGAAAATATAAGAGGGATTTTATGCCATATATATATGATTTTGGAACATATACATAAAAGATAGTATTATTATATAAAATTAATTAAGAATTTGATTTTGTTAAATAGAGAAAAAGAGAAACCTGAAGGAAAAAGGAGGTCTGGGTAGAATCCCCTACCTTATGTCACAATTGGTTCTCAACAGACCATAATATGTAATATTATTAAATTTAATTCATTAATTATAAATATAATAACCATATATTGAGGTAATTTGTTTGTTATAATGTTATTATTTTAATTTAGGGAATTTTTTATGATTTATAGTGTCCAATTTCATCTTTCTGGAGTGCCAGTTTTCATTGTTTTCATGATCTGTTCACTAGTATAAGAGTATATAAGTTCACGTAAAATTGTAATTCAAATATCAAACTCATTTTATAAGTTATTAATAAAAGTAATTTTTTTTATTAATCAATTATTCCTTTGGTAATTTTTTTTAGGTTGAATCTTTAGATAATATGTTAGTGATAATTGTATGGATTATTTTGGGCGGTTTTATCATGCAATGTAGTTAATTTTTTACTATTTAACATATCTGATATATAATAATTCAATAAAATTAAATATTATTTAATAAATATATTATATTTTTTAATATTAAAAATGATTTTATGACCATTCATTATGTAGTAAATGTAAAATGAAAATTTATTATCCTTGAATGTGATAAATAAACACCTCACGAATGGATTTTTAATTTGCAGAATAAAATGGGTAGGGGAGGGGTTTAAAGATTTATGATTCCATTAGAATAATTAAATTCATTTATATTAGAGTTTATACTTTTATCATAAAACTTGGAAGAATGGAGGTTATGAGAGAATTAAAAGGAACATGGAAAAAAATTAAATGAAATGGAGAACATAATTTGACTCTTAGATTTGTCTTCATTGAAACCCTCCTTAGGGAACACTTTTTGTCTATTTAGAGTAAACAAGCTCCATGAAATATTAGAGTGGGTTTCTAATATTATTAGTAATAATTTGGATAAGACTATATTCATGGAAGGAGTGAGGGGAAAATGTGGTGAGGGGTGTAATATATAGTAGAGAAGAGGGGTGGTTTCCCAATAATTTAATAATTTGTTTATTATTTTTGGTTTAGAAAATAAATAGTATATATCCTTGAGACTAAATACACTAACTAGTTAATTTGAGTTATAAATAATGGGTTACACCTCATCCTTAAATTAATAATTACACAAAAAATTAATGTATTTAGCCTTGATAAAAAATAATTGTATTGTTCAATTCACAAAAAAAAATTATTTTAAAAAAATCCAAAAATTTCACCATGGCCATTTTTTAAACTGTAGAATTCATAAATGAAATCCATTATAAGAAAATAATTTTATAAATATGATAAATATTATTATTAATTAATATCATCATTTACTCAATAAATAAAAATTTTAATATTAGAAATGATTTTATAACAAATTCGAAAAATAAATAAGGTCTCATAAATGTATCATAAAATAATAATATAACAAAATACTAATTTATGAATAAATATTATGAAAATAAATTTTAATTTATGTTATTGAATAAATCCAATAATTGTAATGAAATATTTATTACATTTAAAAATTCCAACACATATTTAATTATTTTTTAAACATTTATTTACTAATACTATGATATAATTATTTCATACATTATTTTATATGATGAAAAAAAATATTTTAAATTTCATTCATGATGTTATTATTCATTTTTCTAGTTTACTATTCATGAGGTCCATTTTACTATTCAAAAGGTGGACATACTATTTCATTTTAAAATTTCCTTAACATATTGAAATACCAATTATTTAATTAATTATTCATCAATAAAATATGACTTCGGTTTAGTAAGTTATTTTATATGATTATACTATATGAAATAAGTATAATATTTGAAATTTAATTGATTATATTTTGGGCCATTAAAATCTACACATCAACCGAAGCCGGTGGTGGGGGATGAGTTCATGACCTAGTAAAATAAGCCCAATAAATTCCAAGGAATTCAAAAATGTAAAAGTACTATATAAATTAAATTCATTTCATAAAATATTATCATTTCAAAATAAATCATTAAAAATAAAATAAAATCACATTATATTTGAAAAAATAAAAATTCATTGAAAAAAAAACATAAAAAAATTTATTTTCAATAAATTTCAAATATTCATTAGATTTACATAAACCATAACTCCCCAAAAATGATGTATAAGTTATAGGACTAGTATTAAAAATGGTTACAACCAACACATGAGTGGTACAACTACCTCCGTCCCACATTCTCTAACTAACGACACCCACCCACTAAAATTTGTATTCCAACCCTCTTCATCAAACCCAATATATTGCCCCAACATTAGAATGGAAATACAATTAGATGTATAATATCTTTAAAAAACCATCCAATAATATCCTACACAATAATAATATCATTCATATAATTATAAAATATTTCAATTGATATAAAATTATAAAATTTCACATTGTAATTCCCAAATATTCATTAAAATTAAATATACTTAGTACCCCACTAGTTCCACAATTAACAAATATTCTCAAAAAAATCTAATTTTCTATAACCATTTCAATAAATTCAAAAAAACATTAATCCAAACACAATATTCAATATCATTTGTTTTGAAAAAGCAATCATGTATGAGGACCCACATACATAAACCCAAGAATATAATCATATATCCAAAATATTAAACCACAGTTTATTTATACTTTTTAAACACCTTGAATTGGATGTCCCAAATTTTTTAAAATCAAATTAATAATTTTTCAAAACATTTATTCAGATAGGGTTCCACCAATAGAGAAATCGAATTACATAAACCGAATGTGATGTAGTCTAATTTATATTTTACCCACCTACCAAACATCTAAATATTATAAGGGAGGGTTAATAATAATGGGTGATTAAAAAACTAATAATTGATTAATTTTTTTGATTTTATTATATAATATATGGAGATTGAAATATATAATTGGTGAAAAATAAATAAATACTATTAATTTGAAATTTCCAGAACACATTTTATAAAGAATCATAGTCTTGATGATATGTTTTGAATTCCATGTATCTTTCTGTTCATTTCATTTTGTCTCATCAACCATTGGGTAGATGGTTAATGGGAATGGATTGGTGTGTAGGGGTGTATGATCATACATTTCACATTTTATTCCCATATATTCATTCCAAATACCATACAACAACCTCAAAACTTTTAAAAATAAACATACAAGAAAAAAAATTATATGACCCTTGGATGGGTTCTTACAAGTATTCTATTAAAATAGGCTATTATTTAATTTATATAAATATTTTAATCAAATAATATGTTTTTATAATATTATAAAATAGATAATCAAATAAAATAGCACATAATAAATATTATCTAGTAATTACAACAAGGCGAGGTATGTAAATAATTTATTCAGCTAAAGATGAAACATTTCAGTTCTTATTTAATAATAAGATAACTTTCCATACTTATCAATTCCAAATAACATCAAAATATTATTTCCACATACAAAATTATATTATATATTGTATTTACTTTATACCTTTATGTATTAGAAGAAGTTAACTATATAAAATTGTTCCTCGTATACCCCCTTAAAAAAAACACTTTTTTCATTAGGTATATTGTAAAGGTATATTTAAAATATAATATATTTTCAGAATATAAATATAAAACCACATTTAGTAGACCTGTTTTAAATTTTAAATAAACAGGTTTGTTTCTAGAAAATCTATAAAAAGTCTACTATTACATATACCTAAAACGTTTAATCTTATTTTGGTTAAACAATTATAATATTTCTTGAACAAATGGTTCATATTGTCTTAGTCAAACAATTCCTTATTTTAATAATCACAAATCAATTTTTTTATTTAGGATAAATTTTATTGTTTATAAGTGATTATACATATTTTGTAAAATAACTAAAATTTCACTATGTCTTGAATTGATATCCAGATGCATGAGGCCAACTCCACGATTTTTTGGATCAAATGCACAACCTCCTGATCAACTATATAGAGTATATGAAAATGGAATGAAGATACCATAAGATAGACTCATGTAACCAAGAAAAAGACTAACCAACCATTTATTATAATTAAGTCAACGATTTTTGGATTTATTGAAATGGAAAAGGTCACCCCCACAACTAAAAAATGACCTCAAAGTTACATGATTCCACTCATAAACTATCTGGCGGCTGCAAGACCAAATAAAATAATTTTTTTATATGTTGTTGAATTTCATTAATAAGAATCATTCAACATATGTTCATGTTAACTGAATTTGAATAGTAGTATCAAAAGTGACCTATAATTATATTTACCTCATGTATATGGTGATGGAATGCAAAAATAAAATGATCGATCATAAGACAAAATGATCTACCATACATACATGTCACCTATATTTCATTATATTAGATTATTAACGGTGTATGAAAGTGGTTGTACATGAATACATAGAAATGGTAAATCAACTATGTCTAATGTTATGTATTATATTACAATATTATTAAATCTATTAATATATATAATTTTATGTACTAAATTAAATACTCTTAAAATAAATTAATGAAATCGAATTTCATTCCACTAATAAAGAAACATAATTATGATTTTTGAATACATATATCTCATGAGAGACATGTTTTCAAGATATATATCAAAGTCAAATAATCATCTTCATTGCACTAAATACATAAATATGATCATGTGACATAGAGACACCATATTTTTTTATAATGAATAAATGAACATATACACTATATTGAATTTTTATTACATATAGTTGTACAAATATAATTTATTAATACAAATTGATCATATTATCCTATTCATGAACCTAAAAAATAATCCTATATGTTTTATAAGGGAACAAATACCTAAAAAACTGAACATCATACTCAGGTTCACCAAATTAATCACCTTCTATAACTCTATTTTTATTGACATTTGATCTTTGTTTGTGTTCTATGCTAGTTATATTTTGTGAAAAGTTTCATCAATGAACTAGATAGTGAGAGACACAATCTCCCTCATTTAATCATTTTATTATCCCACATATAATTATAGAAGATGTTTTTAATAAGGAAATTCCATCATTGTTTAAGTATTATATATTTATCCCATGTATAATTTTTTAAGATGATTAATGAGGCCTAAATATCCCTATTTACTACTATGTAAAACTTTATCTATGTTGTTGATTAATTTATTCATAATAAAATTCCTATACATAGGATATTTAATAGGGGAGGTGATTTGGTCTTAGCTTGAGACTATACCCGTTGTTTATTTATGTGGTGTTTTTATCTTTTTTATACTCTATATTAAAAAAAATATTTTTTTTCTTTAATATAATATATAATAGAAAATTTACATAGATTGATGAACTTAGATTGTTTTATTTATATAGTGTTTGACTTTAATAAAAATAATTAAAATTTTATATTAAAATTCAAACCTACTTTATCTATTTTAAAATCAAACATCAAAGAATCAATTTGAAATGTTCAAATTATATAACTCTATTAAATTAGTTATATGATAGTATATTCAAACCTCATGATATAATAATTCAATGTTTTTAAAAGGAAATTTAAATTAGAATTTCAATTCCCCCCCCCCCCAATTTTTGTGTGTAAATCAGACGAAGAATTTTTATCGAAGGATAATCAAAATATCTTTTTCATTTGATAATTTTTTATTAAAAGAACATAATTTTTGATAATTCTAAATACTTCCTCTCACTGATAATAATAGACATTAATTGATTCTTTCTAGTTAACATATTTATTTTTAATGAAATAACTGTTTTTATTGGATGATCATGATGAAAATCCATATATATATAATGGGATTTTATATTGGGACCATTATTGAGGATGATTCAGTAAAACCCAATGTAGATAGATCTTATTGGAGTTTGATCACTAAGAAATCATACTACTATAACAATAAAGTAAAATAATAATATACTATGAATTAGGAGAAGGAAATATGATGTTAATATCTGTATGTTCTAATTCTTTTTATATTTGGGGTGCTCTTCTTATATCTCTTTAGGGAAGATGAAATATTATAGGGAAGCTCATCGATACGTATAATATTAAATATGATATAGTAAAAATTATTCATGATGATTATAATTATAATAATATTCATGGGTTTAGTGAGATCATAAACACAATGAATTTTTATTGGATGAAAATTTGAAAATAAGGATCATGTGATGAGAATTCTAATATTTCCATCAGATAAGAGGATAATAACCACTATTTCTCTAATATAATACTATAATATAAATATGTTACCAAATAAAGAGATTATTTGATGGATTAGGTTGTATAATAGATAATTTCATGTAAACAAAGAGGATTAAAATGAACTAAAGATAATGTTATTTTCCTTATGACATTTGACATATCAATTATAGAAAAGATGAAACATGATTATTTGAGAGGTGATGACTGAACATCATAAAATGAGGAGGAAATGACTCACCTAACCCAGTCATTAATGAAATTATATAGGAAGAATAATTTTTTCAAAAATCACAATATAGTGGTAAGTATAAAAATATATGAAATTGGAGGAAGAAGGGGAAAAAGGTTGATTCCACTAATGAGACAACATATTATGAGTGAAAAAAAAGATATTTGTAAAATTATAATGAAGTGAAATAAAGTAAAACAAATTTTTTTATTAAAAATGTAAAATATATAATAAGGCTATGATGTCTACAAAGTGAACTGAAAAATAATATTTAAGTGATTATGACATAAAAAAAGTTAAAAATGACATAGTTGACATGTGTTTCACAAAAACAATCTGTGGTACGAAATATTATTTCCACATCTCCTATAGTCATTTCAAGTATATCTATGATTAGAAAAAATAATTCAACCATGGGTATTGGGGATCTATAAGTGTATTGTAACATACTATTGGAAACATTCAATTACATAAACTATAAATAAAAAATTCCACAAGAGAATCACATCAAAATTGCTCATTTTAAATATTATTTTAATATATATAAATGGGAAAAGTACTAAATTATAAACAAAAAACCATTAACAAAATATATATAATATACAACTAAAAATGGATCTTGAAAGATTCGTGAATGGTAGAGAAACTGTTACGATGATGATTGGAAAACCATCCCCAACAATGTATACAACTAAGAATAGTTACCATCAATTATAAAGTAAAATTTATAAGAACAAATTTTTTTCAAGTTCATGCTATATAAAATCTTCAAATTATTATTCTTCTTCTATATATAATTTTTTTTATTTAATTAATTTTAATATCTATTTAAGGGAAACTAGAAAATCAACATTTGATACCAAAATATTTGAACACTAAAATGTATGCATCCATGATCATATAGGTTCCATAATCATTTTTTATTTTAATATAATATTGGAATCCATATTGAATAGTAATATTAAAAATCTATGGTATATGTAGAGTGGATGTTCTAAAAATAGGACTAGGAAAATCTCAAGCTTCATGAACCATGTGAAATTAGAAGGTGGACATGTAACATATTGGGAAAATTCTAAACGAAAAAATTAGGCTTCATTATATAATAAATTACAGTATAATTTTGAATGACGATGAATTATTTATAGATGGATTGATGTTTAATATACATATATTATTATTGACATGATATGATTGGAAGCAGGGTTAATTTTGAAAATAATGATTTTGAAAATATTTATTCTAATCACACATTCGTTTTTTTCCTAAAATAATGATAATGCTTGTAATTCATATTAAAAATAATTATTTTGTCAGAAATATTTATTCACTAGTTTCTTATAATTATTCCTAGATAAGGATTAGGTTTATAGGAAACTACAACCTTCGCCCACTTAGAAAGATTTCAAATAAATGATTAGTAAATTATTAACATAATAAAATATGAAAACATATATTCAGAAACCTATATCAATAGGGGAAGAGGTTAGAGATCCCCATCAAACTAAAGAAAAAACATTCACTATCTCATCCACTAGATATAGTTAACATGGACATGTTTGGACTCTATAATGTTTCTATATTAAATTTTATGCACAATTATTATATTCTGGTTTATGATTTTTTAGATACCCATGGTTATTCTTTCTATCTCACAAAAGTGAAGCATATTCTTATTTATTCCAGTATGAAAAATCCTTAAAAAATGTTCTAGAAATCTTTTGTAACAATAATAAGTTAACATGGTATTGTTCTTAAAAATACAGAATTTAATATATATTAATAAAACATTCATACAATCCCACCTTTTATACTCCTAGGATCTGACATCCTTATACTATAGTAGAAAACATAACACATCGAGAGATTTATCAAACCATCCTAATTGAACAGGATTTAGTAGTCTACTTGTAAGAAAATGTTTTTAATATAGCTTGGTGTATTATTAATAAATTTATTATTAGGAAACATTTATGGAAAATCCATTATGATTTATATAATGGAATAAAACAAAATATAATTTATTTTTAGTTATTGGATTCATGGATTTTGAACTCAATACACAATATAATCAATACAACTACTATACAGATAGTGATGAAATAATATTCCTTTGTTATTCAACATCAATATAATCATTATTGAAAGTAATAAGATGAATAAAACTACATTTTAATCTATATATGTAAAAGGTGATTAAATACATATATATGATCTTAATACCTTTTATGAGAACCTTTGGGATTGTATTTCCAATTTAAATATCAATTCCAAATCCAAGGATAATTGTAGGAATTCATCTGCTAATAAATAAAAATTTTACGAGGAAATTTTTGAACTCTAATGTATAAAAGAAAATTAATTATCAATTACTTCTTTTCCATGATCTATTTCAACATCAAATGATCATCCCTTAGATGCAGTAATTCAATCTCTACAAAAATAATCACAAACTAGATATTATATAAGAAATCTGGTTATACATCCACCATTTATGTCAAAACATTAATCTAATCACATAAATAAATTAATAAATAATTATTTATCGGTAATTGGTATATAATAAAAAGTGAATCCATTTGAGTGGAACAATGTCTGTGAAATATCATAAAGACCTAAAGACTCCCAAATAATTGGAAACATGTGTGTTTATAGAAATAATGTGGTTGAATGTTGGGCTATAATAAGACAAATTTTTTATTGTTATTATAAGGTTATAGTCAAGAAAAAGTTATTGACTATTATAAATCCTTTCATGTTGTATCTAGAAATGATGCTATTAGAATGTTTCCAACATATAATGAAAATATTAATTTCCAACAAAGTCAATAAATATGTATGGTCCATTTATAAATAGCTAAATAATTGAGGATGTATTTTAAAAAAAATCATCTTATATATTATAACCCTCAATTTCCAAATAAATTATTATAATTAATAAAACATTTATATCATTTAAAACATGATCATATATCTTGGAATTATAGGATCAAAAAAATTATTACTTATAATAGTCATACAGATGGTATAACTGACAATAATTTTTTTGTTAAAATAATTTCAATATATGTTTTATCCGCAATGATATATGTTTATCACATTATATTTAGATCATAAAAAACTCTATGTGTATTGAGTTTTACGAAATGAAAAAAATTGAATCTGAAATGATTTTGATAGGTGAGTCAAAATATATTCTTGGATTTAATATTTCTTCTAAACATAAGGAATTATTTTAAATCATTGTAAATATTATATGGATATTTAAAAGAAATAATGGATAACACTAAACATAATTATAAACCCATGATTATATGGTGTAAATGTATCATGATGAAATTGGGAAACTATATGATCAAACTACTTATAGAAGTAAGATTAGAAGATTACTATACTTAATTGTTAGTTGAAAAAATATTATGTTTACTATGTCAATTTCATCATATTTTCTATTAAACACTATATAATCAAATTTAAATACTATTAAAAGAATTTTTAAATACCTAAATACTAAAAAAATGATTTTTACCATAAAGTACAAGTATTTTGAAATTATTAGTTATTTTAATACTGATTTTAGTTGATGTAATTTAGATAAAAATATATCCCTTAGAACATGAATCTTATTTTAAATGTCAGTAGTTTATTTGTGGCAGTAATAAATGGAATTCCATTTTGTTATTTAACTATAATGTTGTAATATAAATTTTTTTAAGAGTTTAATAAATTTTGTTTTAAACTACAGTTATTTATATATATTTGATTAAATTTTTTGGGGTTATTACATGGGGTGTGTTTGGGTGTAATTTTGAAAAAAAATTAATTAAAATATATGTTTAAGGTTGGGGAACACTTAAGGAAAATTATGTGCCCCATCCAAACAATCCATTCATCCCCTAATAGTGGAAGAATTTCATGGGGGTTCATTGTTGGTTATGTCTGTCACCCTTGAATAGTACTGAATTGCCTAAAAAATAATAGGTTCATGGTTTGCAAATGGTTAGTGAAAACTTTTCACCACTACAAAGGAAACATTGCATCAGAATTAATTAATATAAAAAATTATTTTTAAAATACCCTAATCCATCGAAACAAAAAAAAATTTACACCCATTTTACCATAGGATATCTTTTTGGATTTTAGTTCTCTCTATTGAATTCCAATCCTTATCAACCACTATTTATCATGATTCAAATCCCAGATTGAATATCTTATCTACTCCAGGTATATGGATCCTAACTCTTTACTTTCCTGTTCATCCACCCTCCTTTAATTATTTTGATTGAAAATAATATTATATTTTACAAGATATAGATCTAGGTTTGGAGAATATAGATCTATGATGTTGTATCAGTATTTATAATTAAGAGATATTATTTTCATTATTATCGAATTAGGGAATTAATATTCTGATATTTATCTACAACATTGTGTCTCTCAATTTTGTGGATTTCGGTTGTGTGACCGTTTATCAACGAATCAATGTTGGTGGTCTATAATTCAAATTTCACAGTCTTGATACATAATATGTGCATGTGATTATTTAATTTATATGGTTCATTTATCAATTAAAATTTATAAATCATAATAATTACTTTTTTCAATTAATTAATTGAGGAAATTGGGATTTGAATGAATAATTGGATTATGGAATTGGGATAATTAATTGATGAAATAATTATAATGGTATATTGATTAATTTTTAAATTTATGAATTTTTGATTTGGGAATTAATAATACAAAATTGGTAAATAAATTATTAGATGTTAAGAATGTTACATAATTATTTATTTTATAAATTAGTTTAAAAAATTAAATTAATTAATTGATGAATTAAAAACTGAATGTTTGTGGTAGTTAATTGTGAAAAGAGGATTAATGTTTTATTGATTGTAATTAGGTTTTTATACATGACGTTCAATTCCAATGATATATATACATGATTGAAAAATGGGGTTCTAGAAATGAAGATTTACAACAATGAAATATATTCATGATTGAGAAATGGCGGTTTGGACATGACATTATATTACCATGATATACCTTCATGGTTGAAAAATAGTATGCTGTAAAGGTTGTTCTAAGTACAAAACATTAGCATTTTATTACTGTTCCATGTGGTCATAATAATGAAATATGAATTGAATACTTTATTTGGTTCAGAACAAGAATGGTATGCCATTTATATTGTGGTGTGGGTGTACTCAAGAACCCAATGTTAACTGTAGTTTAACAAATATCAATTGATAGTGTGATAACAATTTTCTTATACATTAGAATTTTGTTTTTATGTTGAATAATACACTCTCACACCCTACATGGCCTTCCAGGTCAGTACACATATAGATTTAATGGCTTCCAGATAGGTTAAGGAAAATGACCCTATTTTAGATAAATGATTTATGAATGGATCTTCAAGGAGGGAACCAGGTGTTGTTTGGGACCCCATTGGAGTCGATAGTGTCTTTATTTTATTGTTCCATTATAGATACATGACATGTAAAATTACTTGGAATATTTTCTATGATAGTTCAGATATTGTATTTCTTTCTTTGATGTCATTGTGTTATGCCTATTTTTTATTGTTATATATACTTCCACTATTTTCTATTATTTTCTTTTAATCATTTGTCTAATATATAATGGTATGGTTTCTCCATGACTGACATACAATACCGTTGATTATAGTCGGCAGCCTCCGGCCTATAGTGTGGCACACATGAGGCCATGTGGTGGTCTTTAGGGGGGAACTATGTCATGGAACCCCAGAAGGGACTTTACAATGTTATTTTAGAGGAGTTTTATTTCATTTATAATTTTTTATACTATTATTGAATGGTAGACAAGAGACAAGGAATGGTTACACCTATGTAATGAGCTCAGGTAGGGGTGTTGAAAATACATGTATTAAGAAGCCCACTTACCAATTTGGGATTGTTGTTATTGATGTTTTCTAGTATAATTGAATATTATTTCATGTGGGGAGACTCAATTGTTGTGTGATGTGAAACTTATTTGGGAAATTGTTTTTTGAATTGATAGGTGGTCCAAAATGGTACGAGTGTTGAGTCTCATTTCATTATTTTATGAAATCAGGATTATTTTGTGACACGAATCTTGTTGGGATCATTATGTAATACATGTTATGGGAATATTTTTTAACATGAAATATTTTATTGTCTTGTTAAATTGAATTGGATATTTACCAAATATGAAATTCAAAGCATTAAGAATGATGAAATAATGTGATTGGTAATTTAACTAAATTTGTAACGTGAAAATTGATATGTTTCTATAATTTTTAGTTATGCCCTATTTGCATTATGGTATTGGGTAGAAATAAAACATTATTTTTCACAATGTGGTGAGGTATGAGGAAAATACTTGTTGATATTTGTTGTTATTTTCCCATTATGTAAATGTGATAATGATTTGTTTTTTATATTATAGAGTTAATACTCCACAAAATTTGCATGATGAAAGGAAACAAGAGGATATTTGTAGTAATTATTTAATAGTAGTTTAATATAACTCACCGACAATTCCATGTGAGGAATTTGGGGAGCATGTATGAATGAAATTTTCTTGATTCATAAAATTCATGTAAAAAGGCCCATGGTATGTTAATAAGAGAATTTTTCCATGATGGGGGAGTTTCAGTCATAGCCCCTTTTCAGTTTTATTATAGAGGGTTGTCATTAAGTAGATATATTTTGGGTTGAGTCCCTTGAGAGTATACATTTTTTGGGGACTCCTACTGAGAGGTGGGTCAAGTTGGCTTCATATAATCTATTAGAATCCATGAAACACTGGAGGTACACCAAGTCTTTAGCTGAACATGTTGATTGAATTCTATGGATGTTCGTATTGGATAGATTCATGGTGAATGTCTACCAAGAGATGTTGAGAGACGAATGACCAACTATGTTCATAATGATTACTCAGGGGAGTCTGTTTGTGATGGATTGTGTGGGACAATTTACAAATTTAAATCACATTGTTCTAGTGTTGGTATGAGATGAGGCTACTTGTGAATAATGAATTCAGGATATAAATAAGTATTAAATCATGTAACATGTGAATATAATCAGGAAGAATAAATATTATGTTGGGGTAAATCAGGTACTCACTACTAAGGGAACATGAAGGAGTATTCCAAGGGCACATAGGCTGTTTCTTATGGGTAATTTGAAGTTATATATTTTGATCATAGCAAGAATCCTTATGAGAACTTTATTCAATGTCATCCGATGAAGAGTGTCCATCTAGGGGTATTAGTTACTCGTGATGTTTCCCAAGTGACATTCCCCCATTGTGGTGAGTCATTACTTTTTCATAAAAAATTATCCCAATCCACAAGTAGTGTTCTAATCTAATGGTACTATGGAATATATACAGAGGTTCAATAGGAACCCGCGATAGAATGATAATGATTGAGGATCTAGACGGAAAAATGGTTTTAGAGTAGGATCTGTTGTATCATATCAATCTTGAAGCTTATGTTATTCTAATTGAAGAGGAGGAGGTAGTGGATGAAGTGCTTGTGGTAATGTTCTCCCACATCAGCAGAGTGGTGAAACTCATGAGAGTCAAATATCAACACAAGGAAGAGGGGTATTATTGTTGATTGTATTGTAGACTATACATGTGGGTATCATGGTTGGTCCATAGTTAGTGAGATATATAATTCATGAATCTTTTTTATTATCTTGTCTTATATTTTATAGTGGTTCCTCACATTCCATTACATATACAAAAAATGTTAATGGAATGATCCTGGTGGTGGAGGTTGTAAGTGGGTTAATGACTATGGATACATTATTGGGAGTATGGTGTAGAGACATTTGTTTATTGAAGACATTTTCTGTTGTTATATGTGGGCACTATTTTCTCTTAGATATCAATCTTCATATCATGTCAAGCATTGACATAATTATGGGTATGGACAAGATAGTGGCATAACGATCCAAAATTTATTGTTTCATGAGTAGAAAGAACATTATAAATTCTAAGGGTGACAACTATATAAACTATGTTTAGTGGGATATAGTGGTAGGATGAGTGTGGCCAATCAATCATAAAATGTGAGAGATCCCAACCAATGTTTTTAGTATTTTTCTAGATGAAAGATGTGTGAATCAAAATTTCATTCCAAATGTTGTGGAATAGTTTCAAGACATCATTCTTGCAGACATTTCAGGGCTTCCACCATAGATAGATGTGGGTTTGACAATTGATATCATGTCAGGATCTGATCTAGTATTTATTAAACTTTACATAATGGAAATTACAATGATTCAAGAGTTCAATGATCATTTGAAGTAATTGTATGATAATTGATTTATCCATGAGAGTAGGTCACCATGGGGACCACCTATGTTTTTTTCAATGAAGGTTGAAATGATTTTTCACTTGACTATCGATTATAGGATTTTGAAAAGGATGAATGTAAAGAACCAGTATCCTCTTCTATGTATCGATGATCTATTTGAATAGTTTCAAAGAATTTTTTATTATATAATAATGACATAAGATCATAGTATCATCAACTAAGATTTTGGATATATGAAATATTGATGACTATATTTAGAAGTTGGTATGTCCTTTCTCATGTTCGTTTAAATGTCATTTTTACTGATGAACACAACCATATTGTTTATATAAATGAATAACAAAATCATCCAGCCATAACTAGATCATTTTTCTATAGTCTTCATGGATGAATTGATGGTTCAATCCTTGAAACATGAAGATCACAACCAATATCATGAAGTCATCTTATGGAAATTGATGGATTATCAAAAATATCTCATGCTATCATAGTGTAAATTTTCGATTGATCGAGTACACATCACGTGACAAATAATATCAACGGAATATATGGTATTTGTCCTAGAGGAGGTTCCATAAGTGATTTCCTAGAAGAATATCAAAAAAAATTTGATATTAGTAGAAATTTTGGGTTATCTCTTTAGTATATGAGGTTTATACCAATCTTTTCCAATTTGTATGTGCCACTATTAGGATTCACCAAGAAGAGGGTAATACATGAATGGTCGAACACACATGATAATGTGTTCGTAGAGTCAATGAATCATTTTTAGATTGGAACTTTGTCCTGATCCTACCCAAAGTAGGTGAGGAGTACACAATAAACTCTATCATTTTTTATTGGGGATTAGATATTTTATTATTAATGGGGATCGAGTGGTGGAATATTGGTCTCAGTTGCTACAACCAAGTGAAAATAAATACCCTCCTCATGAACATGAGAATGTATCAGTGGACTTTGATTTGAAAATATGGTGAAATTATATGTTGGGATAGATGTTTACTGTGTTTCTAGAATATAAGAGATAAAGGTATATCTTCTATCATTTTGATTTCAATCCTTGAAATCATATTTGTGTTGATTATATGTTGTCTTTTAATTTTGAGCTATAATATATTTCTAATAATGGAATGAGTGTGGATGCCACATTTTGTAGGAATTATCTAAATCAAATGGTTTATGAGTCTATTGATAAGTGGATTATGATGACCCTACTGGATGAGATACGTGTAGTGGTCTATTATAATCAATAATAGATGACTATAGTATTAGTTTTCGTGGAATCAAATTTTTTTAGCCAGATTAGATATAGATAGTATGAGGATCTGACATTTTTTACCTTGAGGGAGATCCTTGTTGGTGGGGAGTAACGTTCCTATTGGATCATAGATGAGGATGAGTTAATCTACGTAAAATATATATTTTTTTTGCCTATGATAATGAGAGAGGATATATGGAGGTGATTTTATGTACCGAAGTGGGTTTTACATCCATGTGTCATGAGAACATACTATGTCCTATGATGTCTGGTTTGATGGCCAGGCATGAATATGGAGATAATTGGGTTTAGGGCACAATACCACACCTGTAAGAATGTTAAAAATGATCATAAAATAAATGTTGGCTTTCTATAGTAAATACAAATTATAGATTGGATGTGGGATTATGTGAAAATGTAATTTTTTATGGGTCTCCCAAAGTCTCCTTGGAAGAATGTTTCTATCTGGGTTATTGTGGATGGACTGATGAACATAGATCATTTATTACCTATAAGGGAGACTTTTTCATTGGATCAGTTGGGAGACATGTATGTTCGAGATATATTATATCCTCATGTGGTTACATGTAGTATACTATCTTATTTTTACTCTGTTTTATCTCTATACGTCAAGAAGGGATTACATAATGTTGTTGGTATGAAAATTTTAGTCATTACATATTTCCACCTAAAGACACAAGGGATGTCACAGTATACTATACAAGTTCCTGATGATTAAATTTGGAATCTATTCGTGACAACATTAGGACTTTGGAAAAGCACGTGGATTTAGTGTGGTTTACCAATGATTAAATTCATATAGAATCTATATATATTTCACCATATGAGGCTTCTTTTGGTCAGTCAGACAGATCACTACTATATAGGATAGAGGGTGGTGAGTCATAGTTATCAAGACTAAGTCTTGTATGGGATATGTTATAGTATGATTTGATGATTCGATAGCACATGGCTAGGGCTAAGAGTACATATAATACTTATACTTATAGATGACAATAACCTCTAGAGATTACAGTGGGTGATCATGTATTCCTTCAGTTGTCACCAACGTTCGATTACCATATTATATAGAGACAAGACATGATGGTTCCCATGTTCGTTGGTCTCTTAGAGGACGTGGAGAGACCCATTCCATTGTCATACCAATTGTTTGTTCCATTAAAATATATTTATATATGAGTTTTTGACACATAGATTTTGTGAATTATTGTTTTTTGAATTTATTTATCCTTTGGAATATTTTTCATTTCATATAACACAGAAAATAGTGTATTTTAGAATTAAACACAATGCTTTTCATGTGTTGTCACACAACTAATTAAATCATGTGTAATGAAAAAAATAAAGTTTATCTTCCTATACCTAGAACACAATGTTTATCCTAAGTTACATACTATAATGATTTTCTTAGATGTCTTGTTTAACATGTTTGACAGAGTTTTACCAAACAGTAATATATTATAAATATATTATTACTTAATATAAAAAGACATAATCTAGAAGTTAAATTAGTAGTAAAGAAAAATTTTATAAAATTATTGAAAATATATGGTTTACACAAATGTAATATGAACTCATAGGTTGTTAATTAATTATAAATGAATATGAAAACTACTTGAATATGAAAGAAAATATTAATATTTATATGGTTACAATGCTATATTACACAAATAAAATAATATAAATATAATTATTTAGTGTTATTAAATTAATATATATGTTATATAATCAACCATGTTTTTTGGAATTAATGAATTAAATTTGGTAGACATCATTAAAAAAAATCAAAATTTTATTCTTAAAAATATAAATTTTTATGAATGTAATTTTAAAACCTTTTAATGGAGAATGCATTATAAATCTAATTTAGGGAATTTCATTAGATTTAATAAATCAAAATAAACTATATATTTTTAATCTAAATAGATAAATTAGGTTAGGATATTTTTTTGTTTTTTTCTATAATTTGTTTATGATAGATAAAATAAATCATACATGATTTTAATTCAAAACTGCTTTTTCATTTAATTTTTTTATATGTTAAAATAAATTTTTACAATTCTTTCAAAGTAATTTAAGAGAATACTATTAATAATTAATTAAATTTATTAATTTGATCCATTTTCACATTGATATTTGACATAATAAACGAAATAGTTTGATCAATTATTACTTTAAAATCCCAAAATATTGTCTCGTCAGCGAGATTATTTTAAAATTTATTTTTTCATCTAAAATTATTATAATTTTCGATAATTTATTCCATATTTATTATTAGAATATTTTAAAAATTATAATAAGGTTAAAATATTATTTTTGACATAATGTATTAGTGAATTTAATTAAAATTAGTTAAATCAGTTATGGTATGATTAATCATATCTAAGTATAAAACTCAAATTTAATACCCAAAAGTCTAAATTTTTTTCCAAATCCCATTTTCAGGACATTATTTTTCCACTAATCTTCCATTTTCATGTTCTGAAGGTTTGGTATAATATTTTTAGTTAATGACTCGTGTACACCTATTTTATCATCAAAAATACAATGTTTGTCCTTTCCCTTCCCTATATGTGGCCATATCCTCCCCCTAATTTTTAAAATAGTCATACCACATATGTTCAACCAAAACCATACCAATACACTCCCAACCATACCTACCACCCTGATTTCCCCACAATTTTATTAATGTATTATAAATAAGCCTTTAGGCATTAAACCTAAAGGAGTTACTCAATTAAGAGTTACCACCTTCTCTGAAACTAATTTCATTTATTTTCCTTCTCCATAAAATAAATTATCATTATTAAATGATTGTATAAAAAATAAATTACACTAAATATAATAGGATATTTTTAAACTATGATTTGACCTAAAAATACACACACCCTCATCTGATGGGTAAAGAACATACTATTAATGTGTAGGATGATACTCTGCCTCCCAAAACGATGATTGTTCAATTTTCTATACATTTTCTCATGGTGGAAATTATGATAGAAAATAAATATATATATATTATGTATTATATTAATTATTTTATTAATATTATTTATTTTTTAAAAAAAATATTTATTACATTCCATTTGTTGTAAAAATGATAATTTTGATTGATGAAAAGTGGACTGATGCTGCCTCAAAAAGATATTTTTTTTCACATAATACATGGAATGTATTAAGGATAAGTGTAGTTAAATTATATTATATATATAACATTATAATTCTATTTATTTGATATTATAAGCATATATACATATATGTTATTTAATTTTTGTCTCTGAAAAAGACAATAAAAACCAAAACAACAGTCATGATTACTTATGGCTTACCATCTCCATGAATATAGTATTCCATTTCCTATATCTATATTATATAAATTTTTTTTATAAAAATATTCAGGATATACATGTTATTTATTAAAGAAATTACGTTATTTCATCATGATATAAAAAAATTTCCATTAATATAATAAAATAGGTCACATGGTAAGAATAAAGATAATACTAACTGAAGTGAAAACATTACATAAGATAGTTAACGATCAGGAAATATATGTTCACAATAAAACCCTATATAGTATTAGATATTATAGTATGGTTCCGTAAAATATGTATCATAAATTTATATTTCTTATAGAGGTAGTTTTAATGAGTACAAAGGAATTAAAAACACAAAGTAATAGTATTTAATAAGTCCTTATTATTTTTGTGAGATATATGCGTTATTCAGCACCCATTCCTTCAGTGTGGTATCAATAATTACATTGGATTTATTAAATAAAACATATAATTAAATTTATGGGTATAAAAATATCAATTTTATGAAATTCCTTTCATTGTCTTCATTTTTCAAAAGATACCATATCAGAAAAATAATTTTATCTCAATTTTCCTTCTTTGAGACTCATGTTTTTCTGTGCACCTAAATTATTTTTAGAGAAGAATATACAACCATTTTACGTGTTATATCACTAATTTACTTATTTTTATGATATTTTATGTTTTATATACATATTTTTCATACATGGAATTTATAATCCCATGTTACTAAATTATATGTTTTTATTAAGACAATCCCATTACTTCTTCATATGGTTTATGTTTATGCTTCCTTTTTTAAAATATTATGATCCATCTATAAAGAACATTCATGAATTTTCATCTCATATATTTATCAATGATTTATTCATTTATTCGTACCATTTCTTCCACTCTTCTATATATAAAATAGTAAATAGTATTTGTTTTTAATAATCCCCAATTTTCCTCCCTTTGATTGGATAACATTTGTTACCTTAAAAACATGTTTTCATAATAGTGTTAAAAATTATATCTTACCATTATACTTTAAAATTTTAATGAAATGTTTCCCATTTTTTATCATATTCATCCAATGGAATCTTATTTTCACTTTTTGAACAAGGAATTCTTCTATCCTTTTTACTATGAAAATGGAATGTTCATTTTACCTCATACGACATGTATGGATTTACCCAACAAACATTCTTTGAATCTTCATTTTCATGTTTAGAATAATTTTTTTATTATTTTTTAGGAAGTTAATTTGTAGAAAAAATTTTTCCAAATTTTTTTTAAGACATATTTATATATCTTTAAAGATATTTCAATGAAATTGTTTTTAAAAAATATCCATGATCCTTTCAAATGATTTCTAGTAATATGGTTTTCAAATCATTTTCAATATTACATTATATAAATTTTCATGTTTTTTATATAAATGTTTTTTAAAATACATTGAATATTAATTTATATGTTTTTAAGAAAAAACCTTTTCATAATAATTTAATGTCTTAATTATATGTTCGGAATTTATTTTCTTATGAATTTTTTTTCAATTGTTATTATGTATTAAAAATCATTTTTATTATAAGAAAGGAAATATTGCTCATGAATTTCTTTTGAAATATATTTAATAATTATTTTCAATTTATGACGAAACCTATTGATGTAACTCATTCCCTTCTAGAAAATTATCTGAATTTCCCATTCATATTCTTTTTATGAATTGGTTATGTTTAATGTCATGGACATTCTGAAACCCATCAATATTTAACGGGTTATATGTTTATGAAATATTTTCCCCCTCTATGGTAATATTTTCATCAAATATGTTCTTCTTTCAAGTGATATATGTTTATGAAATCCCTTTATCTTTCACCAGTTATTATTTTGAAGAAATTATTATGTAAATTTTAACATTATACATTGGTTATGAAACGTTTAATTTTTTATAATACCCATTTAATTTCAAGGGTTATGATATGATTGAATATCATTTTCTAGAACAGGTATGTATGATTCTGTTATGAGATTTTGGGGACCTATAACTCCATGAAATGAACTGGGTAATGATTTATAACTCATGAGATAAAATAATATATAGTTTTGAATGATACATGACAACTAATATTGCCATTTGAGGGAACCATAACTACCATGATGGTATGAAAAATGATCTCATGCGACTAAGATGGCCATTTGAGTGAATCTTGACTACCAATATAGTATGAGGAGTGAACCCATGATAATATGATGGCAATATGAGTGAAAAATGAAAACTAATATAGAACGATTAGTTAATCCATATGCCTAATATGGTATCAGTAGAAATGACATTCATATTATGGGAATCATATTATATGCTTCTGCGTCCTCCAGAATTCCATGTTTTATTCTTATATTGTTCTTTCATAACTTATGATAATATTGTATTATGATCCATATTTGTTAAATTTTCAATATTTATTATGATCTATAATATTCTGAGGATTATCTTCATAGGTTATGCTTATGATTCATATCCTTGGTTCTGGATATGCTTACACATTTCCTTTATTTACACTTGATGAACAACTAATGGCAACCCTTCTTATGTTTCCATCCCCATGTTATGGAAAAAGGTTTTATGTAAATGTAATGATGGTGGAGATAATTATTGTATATGTTGAAGATCTTTCACCAGGATAAATGATATTTTGTAATGATTCCAAAGGCACTAAACTATTACTATCATCTTGCCTGAATTATCATAATGTACAGTATATTCATAAAAAATTGTGTAATATCCAACTATTGTAAATCCTAGACACTATAGTTTGTATCAACACAAATTTTTATCCAACCATTGAAAATAATGATGAGAAATAACTAGTCAGATCCCTAGGTATATTTCTAAGGATATATCTAGGGATGAATCTATGGGTATGTATATGGATGATTAAACATTTATGATAATTTCCCAGGATTTTAATAATGTATAGAGTTAACATTTTCATGGAAATATATCACTGACTATATATTATAAGTGTATGTGGGTCTATAATATATGTACCCAGGGGTAACAACCTTTTATAGAAGTTTCTATCCTTACTTAAGGTAATCTAGTAAATTAAAATGGGTCTACGAAACACATGGATTGACACTCCCATGGAACATTCATTGGGAATTCCCAAACTCTTCATGATACATTATTATGGTTTTAAATATAATTTATATTTGAAAACCCTAGGATGAACCTAGGGTGTCATTGATTATGGAAAGATACATAATTTAGACATTTTTTGAGTAATTATTTTCATGAAAGTGTTGTTTTCAACTATGATAACTAATGATCACACAATTCTTTGGTTTTATTAAATATAGGGAAGCAGAAGGATCTGGGTTAATGTTGGATGTGATGATTGCTTTGTTGATGAGATTTCAAGAGGGATGTTCACTGGAGTGAGATATGTTTTGACCATTCGTAATCAATTTTCACTGAACATAATTAACAAAATATATAATAAATAACTTTTTGACTCACCAATGAAGATAATGAAGACATTCACTAATATTTAGAGTATTGTAGACTATAGTGGAATGAATATTTGGTAATATTTATGTAAAAATGATGAAGTAATCACCAAAGTGAATGTCTTAGAGGAACTAGAAGATGCTTTGACTGTGGAAGAGGTAAAACAAATAATGTTACTGCATGGGAAAATGAAAAGATTGGTTAATAGAATTGATGAGAATATTGGCCTCTATAAGGATTCATAGACGGTTTAGTGGATTATGTATGGAAGAAATGGTCATTATGAAACATAATGTCCCAAGAGGAAATCTCCTAAAAAGGGTCAGTAGTGGATTATGAGTAATATTTATAATGAGGATGATGGATAGACTACAGATGAAATGTTAATCGAAATAGGTATTGTATAAAAGGATGATATAGCCTTATTAATGGAATAATGATGAAGTGTAATAATAAAATATTTTATACATTTGGATTCATGAGGTATGTTATATGGAAGATGAAATATATAAAGACTATTCAGTTTATGTTTTTCACTACAGATTTATATGAATACATTGAATGGTTCAGATGGAATATAAAAGTTATACATTGGAAAGGTTATTCCCTAGGAAAATACATGATTAAGGGATAGATAACCCTAAATATGTTACTTATATTATTAACACGTTATTTAGATAATGATATGTCAGTTATAAATAATTAAATTGGATAGTACTTATGAACTTGGAACTAGTTAAAGACATTGGTAAATGTTTTTTATAATATCATGGATGAAGATTTCAACATCTTGGATTTATAAAATATATCCACTAATCAATCGAATAATTAGGAATGAATGTTTTCCAGAATTATATTTGGTAATAAAGGATGTCACCATGTTTTAGTAAAATTTACCATGAGGTTTTTAAAATGTTTGGAATGTGAAAACCAAATGCTACTTTGTGATATATGGGGGAATCAATGATAAGATGATTTCGAAAATCTATTTTTAAAACATTTGAATTTTCTTCTTTTAGAAGGGTAATAAAGATAAAATTTCATGAAATGTTTCACTTAAACAGTGGAGGATGTACTTCTGTAGTATGTTTGTATTGAAAACCTTTGTAAAAAGGAAATTTATAGATTAATAATAATTAAAGGATGAAAATGTATTTTATTTATATAAATTTTATTATTTTGGATATAGAAAATGAAATCATTTATGTCGTGTTACAAAAAATCTAGTCCGAAAAGGCTGCCATTCATAGACATGTGTCTTAAGGACGATAAGGGTTTCAATCCTACTACTGGCCTGTGAGATGTCTGTGTTAATGTATAATTAGTTTAGATGAATGAGTGATTATAATGAATGAATTGATTTTATTTCATGTTTAGAGATTAACTTATTATCTGTATTTATTTTTTATGAATATTTATTGATAAATTGTTATAATTTTCATTCTTTTATCGGTTGTATGATCAACTAATAGTTTATTTTATCACTTCATGTATCAATGTCAATTTCCGGACATCCATTACAAGATATAATGGAAGAATTATAAATGTATTAGAGCACAACTAAAAAAGATATTATATTTTTAGAAATATATCACGTATATTTATTTCTTTATATTATCGGTCAATAATAGAATTACTCAATATTGGGATAATGATCTAATGAAATTTTATTCATAAAAACATAATTTTTTTTGAAATCTCGACCTTTTAAATCATCACAGACTTATGACATTAAGGCCCTCTATTTTTCTTTAATCATTCACATGTTTCTGATTAATGTCCTAAATTAATCAAAATAATTATTTACACATTTCCTCAATCTCTAATCATCACTCCCAACATAGGTTTTACTATGTGGAAACCCAGTAATATGTTAATTTTGGCAACCATCATCGTTCCATCATTCCCTATTCAATGGATGTTATGGTAACCATTTTTATAATGTGGGTTTATATGAATGAAACTTTTAACTATAAAACTATTGATATCCTAGATTTATTTATAGGGAAAAATTCAATTTAATAGGTGTAAAAATAACACCCAGATATTTTTTGAATTATTATATCTATATTTATTTAACATTTCTGATATTTTTCTTTTATCATCACTTTCAAAATTGTTTATTTTATATAAATTGATGTTGTTTGTAATGTCTTATAAACAACACCATGTTAATCAGTCATTACACATAATACAAATTTTATCATCAACTATAATGAAAAACAAGGTTATCTTAAATTACCTGTAACAATGACTATCTGTGATGGCTTGTATAACCTGCTTGACTGAGTTTTACAAAAAATATTTTCTTATTAAAATATTATATCATAATATAACAAGATATAACATATATGTAAATTTAGTGTTTATGAATATTACTAAATAATTTCTGAAAATTTATGTTTTATAATAATATAAAATGAATTCATATGTTATCAATTAAATAGAAATTAATATGAATACCGATTGAATATAATGGAATATATTAATATTTTTATGGTCAAAAAAATATTTAACCAAATAAATTAAATTAATTATAGTAAATAATATTTTTAATGTAATATATATGATATATTAAATAAAATATTTTCTTTAATTATTAACAATATTGTATAAATATATGATTAGATGAGTCGTAATTTTATGTATAAAAGTTATAATTTTATAAAGATTTTTAATGATGTTTAATTGAAAACCTGTATTAAATCCAATTTTTGAAAAAATTTTATATTTAATATTTAATAATAAAATTTATATTTTGAATAAAAAACGTACAAATAATTTTAGGTTGTTTTTTTGGTATTTTAATGAAATTTTTTATTTTCATAAATGAATAAATAATATACTGGAATTTATGTCACAGCTAATTTTTCATCTAATTTTTTAAATTGATAAAGTATATTTTAAATTAGTTTCAATGTTTAATTTGATAATATTTTTATATATTTATCATATTTATCTCATTGGAACAAATTTTACATTGAAATTGGATATAGAAACAAAGTGGTCTTTTTATCATTTAGTATTTCAAAAACCATTAGTAACGTCTCGTCAATGAGAATAATTTTAAATTAAATTCTACAACTAATGGGATTGGAATTTGAAAAAATAGATTTAATATTTGGATTCATATTTATTGATAATTTTTAATAATGTCAGAAATTTTTTGACAAATATTATTTGTGAATGTAATTAAAATTAATTAAATTGGTTAAGGTATAATTATGCATGACAATGGAATAAAACCTAAGTTAATGAAAAAACAACCTATAAACATGTCAACCACAAATTTTATTGACATTATTCATCCATGAATCATTTATTATTGAGTCTTATTGGTTTGGTATGAATTGTATTGGTAAAAAATGTAGGTACCCCTAACTTGTTTTAAAAAAATCTGTGTGTGTCATTTCCCATCCCAAAAAAGGAAACCACCATTACCACTTCTTAACACATTTCAAACCAAATTGAATCAGAAAATATTAACCCAATAATCTCCCAAATATCCCACCATTCATCATTTAATCCTCCATTTGTGAATAATGTTTTCAATGAAATCTATTTGGCACAAACCAAATGGAGTTACCTAATTTAGAGATAATGGTGTTTCTCATGGTCCTTTCTTTTATTTTTAATTATCCATATCTTATATTCAATTTATTCATTGTTTTTATAAACAACCATGATCTTCAATAGATATGTATTTATTTCTAATAATTTTTATACCCATACATAGACACACATCCATATAATGGGTAATGAACATACTCTTTATGTTTTAGATAAACTGCCACCTCACAAAATGATGATTGTTCAATTTTCCTTACCACCACTTATTGTGGAAATTATAATGAAAAATAAATTTATATATTTTATATATATATATATAATCTTACATATTACTTTTACAACACATAAATTTTTTTATTTTCATTTGTTGTTAATGTGATAAATTTATTTGAGGAAGTTCAGACTACTACCACTCATAGCGGTGTAATTTGTTCACAAACTACATGGAATGTCTTAAGGATGTTTTTAAGGAGATTATATTATATATATATATATATATATATATTATAACTGTAATTTAATTTTAATTTATACATATATTTCATTTTATTTCATTCTCTCAGTACAACAGAAAAAATGAAGACAACATCCATGCGTATGTATGTCTAAACATATCCATTAATGGTGTTTCAATTTCTTATTTATATATTATATATATTTTTATAATAAAATTATAATATAAATATAAATTATGTTAATATAATTGTATAAATTAGGTAATCATGAAATATGTATCAGGACCAATAACATAACAAACTAAGACAGACGTTGTGAAGAAAGATAATATGATCTGAAGTCAAACCTTAACATAGGATGGTTTAAAATAGGTTCATATAATGTCATAATAATACCATATATTTTATGATATATATTAATATGGTTATGTAAAATATTTATAATAAAAATATATTTATTATAAATCAGTTTTGAATGAGTATAATGAGAGTGAAAACACATGGAAAGGGGATTTGTGCTCACTTTTTTATTTCCATTTGATACATGATTTATTCACAACACATTCCATTTCGGTGGTATGTATAATTCCCATATATTTATTAAATTAATCTATTCTTAATGTTATGTGTATTAAAATTTCCATATTATGATTTTCATTTCATGGGACTCATGTTTCAAATTTACAAAATTAGGAAAATAGTTTGGTCACAATTTGTATTCGGTGAGAGTCGTGTTTTTTATGCACCTAAATTCATCCCTGAGGTACATATACATACATTTAAAATGTTTTATTATGAATTTAATTATTTTAATAGCATTTTATTCTTAATTTAGTTAAATTTAATTACATTTGGATTATTATCCCATGTTACTAAGTAATAAGAGTTTATTGAGACAATCTAATCAATTTTCAACATTGATTATATTTATGCTCCTTTAATGAAATCAAGTGATCCATCACTTGTGGATATTATTATATTTTATTATTCTTTGGTTATTAATAATATATTCATATATTGGTACCATTTACTCCACACATTGGTTAATAATATAGTTAATAGATTTTTTCTATGAAATCACATATTTACTGTCTCTTTGATCCTAAATGTATATTCCTTCAAAAAAAAGTTTTTTAAAATTTGATTACAATAATGTATTACCATTAACCTTTAATATTTAATGAAATTATAAACCTTTTTATATTTACTAACCACATTAATGTAATTATGTTTTTTGTTTCTAAAAACTGAAATTGTCTATCCATTTTACAATAAAAATGGAATTTTCTTTTTTACCTCATAAAACATGTATTGATTTACCCAACATAATTTCATTGATGATTCCATTTCAATTTTTAAAGGAAAATTTGTAATAAATTTTTTGACAAATTGATTTTAAAGGAAAATCGTTTTCAAACATTTTTCAACTTAGTTTTATAAAATTTCGTGGAAAAATTATATTCAAAATGTTTTTGAGCCTTATTTGTAAATTTGAGATGTATTTTAAATGAAATAGTTTTCAAAACATTATAAAATTTTCATTATATTTTTTCGATGTATTTATTTAAAATATCGTGAAGCTTATTTGATAAGTCATCAAAGAATCAAATTTTAAAATCATTTGATTTCATAATTATATTTTTTTCAATGAATTTTTAATCAAGATTGATTATAATATTGTTTTATATATTAATAAATCATTTTAAAATAAGAAAGGATATTTTCTTGAAGAAATTTATTTGATTGATATTTAAAAATTATTTTCCATATAAGATAAAATAAATTAATTTTACTCAATCCCTTCTTGGATATGACCTAATGGGTCCATATTTATTCTTTCTATGAATGGATTATGTATAAAAAATAATCTTATTTAACCTCATTTATCTTTCACGAGATATATATTTATGAATTCTATTTCTATTTAATGGGTTAAATTTTTATAAAATCAATTGATCATTAATAGATTATATGGTAATGAAATCTGGTTCCCATTTATTTATTATACATTTGATGAAATTAATATTAAACAACTATATTTTCTGATAGGTTATGATACAATTACATTTTTATGATACCCATTTTACTGAATGGGTTATGATAAGACAGTTTATGATTTTGTGGAACATGTATTTATAATTTCATAATTAGGTGGGTCGGAACAATATATCCCTCCAATGCACTGGGAAAAATTAATATCTAATGAGATAAAATAATATGAAATTTGGAACAGACCTTTACTACAAATATGTCCCTAGGAGTGGACCATTATTAACAATATTCTATGTGGAGTGAACTCAGGCTACTAAAATAGATAATGGGAGTGAACCGTGAAAACCAGGATGGTATGGAGAGTGAACTGATGATAATATGATATTCATGGTAGTGAGCCATGAAAACAATGATGGTAAAGGGATTTAACCCATAATACCAATATGGTATTGGATGAGATGCCTTCGATACTACAGAAATTATATTATATGCTTATGCATCTTCCACAATTCCATTTTTTTATATTTTATTTAATGACATTTTCACATAATTCAATAAATATCCATATATTATGAGTTTCCAATAATTATTATGATCTTTAAAATGAGGTTTATGATCATAAAATGATATTTTCATGTTCTATTCTCATTTTTATTGTCAGGATTACACATTACCATTATCTGCCCTTAATGATCATTTTTGATCCCTACATATTATGATTCCATTCTAGAGGTTATAAATAATGTTTTTAGGTAGAAGTAATAAATTTGTTTATATTTATGGGTGATTTTGAAGATCATAATTATTATAGAAGAGTTTGTTTTGTTTTTTCTATTGAAAATAAACAATTACGGTCCTCAAGCTTGTAATTCTATTATATATTGAATATTCATCCAAAATGATGTAATTTAAATGTATGTTATTCCAAGGGTTCAATAGAATGAAATTTTATATATATCAAATCTATAGTGCTATCATATTATCCATTATCTTGTGATCTATGATGATGACATTGAGAAAGAGGTATATGCGTACATTGGAATGGATCTGTTATTTGTGTTAGATCACAGTGAGAAAGTGTTGTAGGAAAAGACCATGTTGATATTTCATGCAATGTGGAAATATGGCTGTATATATGAGGAATCATTGGAAATGGAAGCATATGTGTGGTATTAGTGTGCCAATATTTTTGTCTTAGAATCATAAAAATCCTTCAGAGTACAGCTTGAACAAGAAATTTTATAAGGAATGGAATAATATAATATTATGACCTCTCATAAAGTAGACTTGGTCATGTTTTTATGTAATAATTTGGCCATTATTTGAGTATTTTTTTGATTTCTTATAACTTGGGTTGTGTTTGGGATGAATTTTGTGAATAAATAATGGAAATTGTGCTCTTCATGGTTTGTGCATTATTATGAAAAACTGTGTACCCAAGGGTAGCAAACCATACACCCATGGACATTGGGGAATTACATGGTTGGCATAGAGAATGTATTTTGGTGAAATCTATTCAGAGTAACCATTAACCCGTGAACTGTAATTCTCATGGATGGAACATGGTTATAGATTACTATGTGCCCCTTCCTAGAAAACAATTTCTAGAAATTAAATAATACTTAAAATAATTTATAAAATTTCTCGAAGCCAAAATACCACCTATATTGACCCACATTCGAATATAAATGGTTTTACTTGATTTTAGATCTATTTTGAATAATTCTAAGCCTTCCTAAAATCCATTTTTTTATGCGAATCCCCAATCATGTATCTTATCCTTTCCCAGTATGTGGATTATATATAACAAATTTATAATTCATCCACCTTCTTCCTGTTAATCTTTTGGTGTGAATTAAACATCTATTTTTGTAGATCTAGATATATATATTTTTGTAATATTGATCTTGATTTTTGGATATATATTTATAATTAATGGATCAATTATTCTTTAATTTTTATTTAGGGATTTGAGATTTGGATTTATATCTATATCAAGATTATGGTCAATTTAGTGGATTTTCATTGGGAAACAGTTAATCAATGAAAATATGTTAATGTTCTATAATTAAAATATAATAGTATTGACATCAAATATATATATATATATCTTTGTGTGTGTGTGTGTGTGATTTTATAATTTTTTCGATTCATTTTGATATTTTTGTTCCAAAATTTGAATAATTAATGTGCTCAATTAATGAATTGAGAAATTGTGGATTTGACGGAATAAATGGATTGTGGAATTCGTATAATTAATTGGTGAATTAAATATCATTGTATGATTTGGAAAATTGCGGAAATATAATTTTATATTTATTTATTATGTTCATTGATTGATAAATATTCAATTTAAATTGATAAATTTTTAAATCAATTATTGGATGTTATGAATGTTAGAGGTTTATATAATTATCCAATTAATTAATGGACAAGGATTAATTAATTAATTAACTAACTAACTAATTAATTAATTAATTGCTGGTTAATTGTGAAAATAAGGTTAATTTTGTGTAATAACAGTTGATAAATGTGATGTTGGGAATGGAAATATATGCCAGTGATAATGATATAAATTTAGTGTTAATATAGGGTGGTTACACATGACGATATATACCAATGATATATATGCAAGGATGATAATCAGGTTGTTATACATGATGCAGTGTTCCAATAATATTTTGGAGTTGTTGATAAATGGGGTTCTAGACATGATGATCTATTCCAATGAAATATATGTATGATTGAGAATTAGTGTACTATAAATGATTTTCTTTTTCCTTTATATGCATGAATGGTTGAGATATGGTGTTCTATATTGGTTGATATATTCCAAAAACATGGGAATTGGATATGGATCGAAGTATTCATTAAAATGATATATTTATTGAATAAGTGAAATGGTTCAGAACGGACATGGGTTGATGCATGTGGGTCCTCAACAATTCGTTGGTCTATGTGGTCTAATAATGATTAATTGATAATTTTATAACTGTTTATGTATGAATTTTAATTATTTCATTATTCAAATATATACACGTTTTATTGAGTATATTTGTTTTGGAAACTATTGGTAATATGATATTGAGTTGTACTGTCACCATACTCAGGATGTATGATCATTACCGAAATTGAATAAATTATTGTATGATTAGTTAAGGGAAATGTAATTAGGATACATGATTGATAATGGTTGAAACATGGATGTATAAAACATAAGTTGTTGAAGAACAAATAACCAGTCATCGTTGATTTTATTTTATAGTTTCATTTTAGACATTGGACATGTAAATTTTTATGGGTTTGTTTCTACTTTTGTTCAAATATTTATTTTCTTTCTTTGATAGCCATGAGTTATTGAGTTGTTTATCTTAATATAAGATTAAAATATTGTTTATTATATCATAAAGATTATTGATATGAAAAATAGGAAACATTATACCCATTACTAATTTATCAATACCAAACTCATAGTTTGATGCCTCCATCGTACTAGGAGGTGCACATGAGGCCATGTAGTAGTCCGTATCGAGCCACTAAAACATAAAACCTAGGATGATACATTTCAAAAGATTATTATACTGTTACATGTAGTTGATATGAAATTATTCCATGTATGTGTAATGATTTATTAGAAGGCATATATTAACATAGAGATATAACAATAAATTATGAAAATATAATTCTAATAAACATTTATATTAATCATATGTTACTTCTACAAAAAAACATTTTGATATACAATATTACATTTTAAGTAATTTTTTTCAAAAAGCTGGAATCAATATTGAATTTCAAGATAGAGAGCATCATAATACCAATAATTTTACAAATCCATTATATTATGAGATAATTAATTATATAAAACATTAATTAGATATGATAATGTTTTAAAATAATTTTTAGAAATATACTAACATAATTTTTAAAATTCAATTCATTATTTGCATAGATATTAATAATATTTTCTATTGTCATGAATTATTTTCAATTATGTTATTTAATATTAAAATATTTATTATAGGGTAGGAGTATTTTAAATTAATATTTGTATTTTCAATGTGTTACTATAAAGATAAATCCTTAATTGATTAAAATGTAAAACTGAAATCAGAATCATCACTTAAATTTCTTACTAGAGTCAAAGGTTCTTTCCAAATTCACATTCATAATACATTCTTTAAATCTATAATCATGATTCATAGTCTACTCAGTAGAAATTAAGATATCATTTGATGATGATGTTCCAAAATAATCATATAATGAAATGTCTATCTCATGATAATCTAGGAAGCTATTGAACAACATATATAAAGACTATAGTTATTTTATAAAATATAATTGGATGGATAATGGATTATAACTAGTCATACCATACAATGGGGATCCTGATTTAATAAATATTAGTCAAAGTGAATTTCATTATCATAATAAACCCATGAAACATTGTTTGGTAAAATAGTTTTATTTGAATGTTGTTTTTTATTTTTAAGAGTGGGGGTTGTGATTCAAATTGTTATCAAAATTTAATAATATGATATTACTTTTTCTTTTTTGGGTTGTTTGTCAATAATTTTCACATGTGAGAGAATTTGGGGACTACCATATATCATACCCTACAAAAAATCAACATTTAGAAATGGGAAATGTGATAGAACAGATGAATGATGGTAGAACCTATCAAAAATAGTCACCAATGAAGTAAGTCTATATTGAACATGTTGGTTAAGTTTATTCATCGTTCTATCTACCTAAATGTGGGATTTTTCAGTTATGTATGAAATCGTGAGTTATTTTTAAATACCTTATGGAATATAGAAATTAGATAATATTTCATCATATCTTAATAAGAAAAATATAAGAATTGACTAAACCATCTTCATGATTTGACGTTCCTTTTTATCCATTAATATCGTGATTTATTAATAAATACCATATGGAAAATGCAATTAAGATTTTATTTCATCATCTCATAATGTGAAAAATATAAGAATTGACTAAACTATCTTCATGATTTGACATTCCTCCATATCCAATGTTTATTCCATCCATGATTGAAAAGAGAAATATAATACCCTTAATAATTCAAATGAATAGTATTTTAATAAATTTCTATATGATTTAGTCATCCTGTAATATAATGAAGATATGCTAAAATCCATGTTAAAGGATATGCATTTCTAATAAAGAGAAGTTGTATATAAAATTTAAGGATTTTTCTCACACTTCTAGGGAAAGAGGTTTAATTTACAATATTTTATATGTAGAAAAAAAATTAGATTATTATTATTCCTCTCATGTGGATAAATAACAAGTTGTGGATTTGGTTGAGGAAGCTATAAAATCATGTGAAGAAATAGTAGAAAGGAATAATATCCATGAAATTATTTTTCAGTGAATACATTTTAAATATGTTATATCATCATCTTTTGATGTATAAAGGAATAATTATAATTTTTTTAATTTGTTAGGGAACTAGAATTACCTTTTATGTATGAATAAATATTAGAAGATACACATCCTAAATGTGGGAGAGTTTAAAACTATATATATTTTAGGGCCATTTATTATATTTTAAAAATGAAATAAGGATTTTGATCTTTATATATTGAATAGACCATCAATATTTGATATAGGGGAGATCTCATTTTTTTCCACACCATCAAAGGAAGAAACACATCTATGTAACCCATTCCTTGATATGAGTTGGTCTTATCTCGATTATATCAACAGAATGAAGGTTAAAATTTTTGTTAATGAATATAAAAAGGATTATAATTATGATGTTGGTTAAAATGAAATAAAATATGATGATGATGATTATTATACCAGAAAATATTAACTTGGGCTTTCTATTTTTTTAAGGGAAGAATGATTAGTATATCAATGTAATTCTTCAAATATTTCAAAAAAACTACAAAGGAATGAATCTTTAAATAACCTATTAATGGTATAGGCTATTACACCTTCTATTGGTTAGATTTCTAGGAATATTCATTAGGAAGACCATATCTATAAGGATTATCCTAGAATATAGGTTTTCACATTAGATGATTTTTATAATGAATTTGAAACCTCTATAAAACTTACTAATTGACCAGTAAGGATATTCACACTTATATATGATTCTATGAGAAAGAATATTGTTTTTTCTATTCCATAAGATGTTTTATTTTTGGAATTTGATCATGATAAAGATTTATCTGATTGATATCGAGAATCTCAACAAACTACTTCACAACCATATATAATAACATATAGACACATAATTTGATTCGAAAATGATCTTATTGATGTCTTAAAGGAGAAATTTTTTAGTATTTTCAAGGTTAATAATCCTAAAATTGAAGTGGATATTGAATATAAAATTCAAAATCTTATTGCAAAAATATATATCATGATGTCTCCAAAAAAATTTCATATGCACTAAGATATTTGAGCATTTAGATTATAAATGTATATATTATTAATAGAATTCAATCCATTCAATCTCATCATTGAGACATGATAGAATCCATGAAGGCTATGTTTCATTCAATAATGAAATGTTCGTCCATATCTACGGCATATACTCAATAACCACCTTCTTGTTTTATATCCATTGAAGATACATCAATTGGAATGGTAGTTTAATAATATATTTATATTGGTTTATAATTTAAAACTGAAGTGAGAAATGAGTATCAAATGAACAATAATGGTTATAGATAAGTGAAATTTTATTTAATTATTTTTGAATCTGTTAAATGTGAAAATTAAAACTGTGTAATTATGTTTTTGATAAAGTATTATCTGAGAAAGATTTACAATAATGTAGACAATATGAATTAGTTTCTATCGTTATATTGATATATGAAAATTCCACATCTGATAATAATTTTTAAATCTAAATAATATAATTTTTTTTGTAATGAATCATCAACTTGGTCAATTGATGTATGAAAAATAAGTGTTAAATCATGTTATAGAGCATGGAACATGTGTTTTTGATAATATTATTAGTATATTAGATCCCTACATATATGATGTAAATGCCCCAATGATATCACCTCTAACAATTAATTTATCAAAAAAAATTACTTATCATGCTCAAGACTCAATTTAAACATTATTTGTTCCAACCCCTACCTAACTTATTCTTTTAACATGAATTTTTTGTATCATTTTGTCTTAATCTCTTGGTCATGTAAATGTTGTTTCAAATGGAATATCCATTATAAGATTTTCTAAAACTCCTTGACCTATTTCTTCTTCTGTTGAGTAATTTATTGAAATGATAAAAGATTAATTTATCAATTATACTGATTTAGAGCATGAGGAATCTGGTTTTTATTAGTCTATGAATGATCACCTAGATATATTTTAAAAAATTTAATGAAATATTAGTTTCTTATTATCTATTTTTCTATTAAATTTATGATATATTAATTATTTACTATTTGTTAATTCTTTAATATTCTATCATGTTTGATTTATTTATGATAATTACAAATGGAGAGTAAAATTTATTGAATAAAAAATCGTAAATCAATAATTGTAAAATAGATTACTTAAAAATAATCATTTATTATTTATTATTTATAAATACAATAAAGAGTTATAATATATAATTCATAATAATTAATTTATTGAAAAAGTTATGTGAAATGATTTTAGATCATCGAAGGGGTATATAATTATCATAGGGGTAAAATTACATATATAAATAATCACAAAACATGTTTATATTATTATTAAATCATTTTATGTATACTGAAGTATGTTATTTTTCTAGAAAAGAATAAAACTTTTCCTATGTCTGTAGTCAACCTCATAGTACACATAATGTAACACACATGGTATATGTGATTAAATGAATGAGCACCTGATCAAGCGTGTAGAGTATAAAAAAAGTAACCAAGTGTCTATAAGATTGACTTGAGTGAATTATATTGAAAATTGAGAAATATTATGATTTATTTTAGGGGATCATTTTAATTTTTTATTAACGGAATGAATGAAAATGTACCTAATAGTGGTACATAAAATCTAGTTGGTTGAATGTTCAAACAGTCATGCATCAAAAATACAAAATAATATAAATTTTATTCATTATGAGAATTTTCAACCAAGTAAATCATCGAATATAAGATCAAGGGAAGAAACTATCAATAGTATTCTCACATGTGGAAAATTATTTGATTGACCACAAATTCAAGGTTATTAATTAAAAATGAAAAACGATTAACTATAACTCAAAATGACCAACCATACATAAAATTTTCCAAACCATACCATATGTCATATAATTAATAATGTATAGTTGCGACTATAGTTATTGACTGGAATATTTTTTATTAGAAGTTTCTAAAGGTAAGTATTATAAATTATCATTTATTTAATAATCTAACTAATATTCTTTTCGGAATAAAATCTAGACCAATACAATTTAATGATCATATATTTCAATCCACTATATGATAATAATTATGATTATTTATCAATTTCTATTTATGGACATATAATTATATATAATATTAATAATAAATATAAAAATACATGAACATTTCAATAGACATAAAAATACACATGTGTTACCCCTAGACGTCGTAGTTTTACACTAAAATAAAAATGAACATTACATTTTCTACTTTTAATGTATTTGATAAAATGCTCTCACATGATCATAGGTAAAATATAAAAAGAACGTCTAAAAGTATTCATTCACCTATTACAAATCAAAATATGACGTTGGGAAGAATACAACTGCCTTTATAACAAATAAAACATCATAATCATCTATTCTATAATATTCAACTTAACTTACTCTGTATTTATTTATATTATAACTGAGATTGTGTTGTTTGTTAGTTATATTATAGGATAAGGTCTTGTGCTAAAATTAATACATTTAGACAACTTATCTCCCAATTTTTTATTTAATTCTCCCATATATTACAATGGATGTGGTTTTTTAGGTTTACCAATGTGATGATGTCATTATTTATTTCTATATATATTATTATCGAAGGGGATATATGAATCCTATATAGTGTTGTTTGTTTATGTGAAAAAACTAATCAATGTTCCAGACCAATTTATATTATATTAAATTTTTTGACAGTTTCAGATTTCTATATGGATTGGATTAGTTCTCAGCAAGGGGATGCACCCCTTTATTCCCCACATATATTTCTATCCATCTTACACAATTTTCTAAACAAATATTCATCTTTTTTGTAATCTATTCATAAAAAATAAATTTTTTTCTTTTATTTTTAATTCATTTATTTTGTTTTATTTTAGAATAACTATTTAAAAAGATAAATTATCTTTTAATAAATTTTTATGAATGTTGTCATTGAAATTCCATGAATATTTTTTGAAATAAAAATTTTAAAACTCTTCAATTATAGATAACTGGGGAGTGTTTTAAAATTGTGGAAAATAAATTTAATACATTTGTATAAGAAATATTTTATTCAAAACTCAATTCATGCCCTCCCTTAAGTGTCTCACTCTGAACAACTAATCAAATGTCCTAATCAACAACCCTTTCCATATTATAATTATTAGATATGTTTTCATTAAATTTATTCATATTATAATTAATAAATTTTTAATGGAAGATCTATAGAAAATATTGTATGAAATTTATTATAACATGATGTATAATAATAAATAACCTAAATATTTCGATATAATCAATATTCCATGTAATATTTACCTCATTATTAGAAAATGATGTTTTATCTATCTTATTACACCATCAAAATCTTTTGAGAATCATATCTCCCATTATATAGATGTATTTGAAAACTTCCCTTGATATTATCAAAAATTCTCATGCCTATATATTTTTATAAAGATTTGGAATCATTAGCTACAGATAAATAAAAAATGGTTTATAAATATAATGATAGAACAACTTATTCTTACTACAATTTTTTCTCTTTCACATGACCTCATCATCATGTGACATTTATTGAAAATATTCTTATATTGTATAGAAATTTTATTCATTCTTGAGAGAAATTTAAATTTTAAAAACCAGTGATGAAAATTAATTTCATTCACTTTTTTTCATTATTAAATGAATTTAATAGAATTACATGGTATTTATTTCTATTTTAGTGATGGTAATGTGTTATCATTTAGGTATTGTTTTATTAATTATTCATTAATGACTTTTATGTTGTATAATCTCCCTAATCTAATGGCAGCATAGTAACATTATATTTATTAGTGACCCATGATCCATATATTGTAATTTTTTGTATGATATTTATATATTCCCTCATTATTAATATATTTGGACAAACAATAATATATATTATATAATCTATAACTCTATGAAACTTCAATGAACAACAGCATGAAAAAATTCATTAAAAATTCCCTAAAAATATATTCCTCAAATCACATAATCCTATTAGTGTTTCCTAGATAACAATATTACAAATTTTATAATAAGATATTTCAAAATATTTTTCATCTAATATAATAGATAATTTACCCTATAATCCTCACACAATATAATTCATGAGAACCCATATTTCATATAATTGACACATAAATGATAATTGAGGTCATAGGATCGTTTCACATTAGACATAATATAACATTTATTATTCAAAACTATTTTGTATTTTCTCACTATATATATCTATATACAACCCATTTATGGTTTATCCAATGATTACCAATATTTAAGCATACATCAATTTAAATTAATTTAACATCATTTTTATATAATATAAATTAACATGTTATAATAATTTTAATGTGTCACTCATTATATAATAAATGATTGGGATAATGAAATCATAATAAAATTAAATCAAAATGTAAATTACTATTAAATATAAATTAATTTAATTTTCTTCATAGATATCACTCATTTGAATGATTAATATCATGATAAATATAAAATAATACATAGTATCACGTAGGGAGTTAGAGGTATCCAACCCCCACCTTTCAAGATAGTGTCACAACACTCATTCTAGTGAAATGTTTTTCCCCATGACCGCATTTATGTTGATCATTATAGAAATTTTATTTAAATATTCGACATTATTTTAACTATAGATATGAACAAATAACACTTAAAAAATACATTAAAAATAACAAAAAACTACTTACCGTGGGTGAACTAAATCAAATCATTTGTTATAAATATAATTTTACATCATTATTCAATTGTATGAATTATTACCAAAGTACATTGAATTTTTTAATAAATAATTTGGACATTCATAAAAATCATAAAATTCAGCAATAAATGAATATTATTAAATATTAAAATAATAAATAAAAATCATGTGGAATAATGTAAATATAAAAAAAAATGAATATATAATTTTTATAAAATAGAAATATATACACATTACATTGATATATAAAATATTAACACTTAATATTTCACATTAATATATATATATATATATAATTACATTTTCATATATAGAAAATAAATTTTACAAAAACATAAACTATTTACAATTTTTCATCCATAAAATCATTTCATAATAATTATTCATTCAATTTAAATTATTTAAATATTTTATATTTTATATTATAAAAACCTCAATTTCACCAGCCAAAACAATTTTTTTCATAAACAATAATCAATGTAAAACACCATTAGACATTGATATTACCTTCAAAAACAATTTTACGCACTATATTTTTTTTAAAAAATATATTCAATATAAAAAGATTATATTAATTGAAATTTTATATATCAATTTAATAATACAATTATGATAATTTCATTAAAATATATAATATTTTTATTATAAAAATCTATAAAAATATGTTGTTATCAAAATTTTATAATTTTAATAATTATTATAATAATTACACAATATTATACTTTACAAACGTTTTATAAATTATAATTTCATTTTATACATGAAATATTTAAATATTAATAATAATATTATTATTATTAAAAAAATTGTATCACAGATACAAATTTAATTTATATCACTACCTTTTATGTTGGAAAAATCATATCGATGTATGATTATGACAGACCACATAGTGATCTCTTATATCATGGTGAGCATATCAGTGGAAAAAGATAAAATTATATCTTTTCTAGTGTTATGAATATATAATATTTTTCAAATTTATTATTATAGAATATATCCGCCCGTGGGGCACGGGTGAGTTGGTTAATGGAATTGGCGTCCTGACCCTGAGGTTCTAGGATCGAGTTCTCACTAGGCAATGTGCACTATATGCTTGAAACCCACTCGCGGGCCCCTCTACCCCATTTGGAACTATCCTAAGCCCAAGGGTTGGCCACCTCGGGCCTCGCTGGGGACCTGTGGCACGTAGGTGGGCAGACCAACCCAATACCTCGTTACCCAAGAACACATTCAATTAGAGGATGGCAAGCACTCAGGATGCTAAGGTTCGGGAATGGCCACCATAGGTGGTGATGGCCTCTGAACTAATCCCACCCCCCTTGGTGAAGGAGGGATTTCTACAGTCCTCTAGTGATCGATGATTACTCCCCTTATCAAAACCAGATCTCTTTCCTTCATTCCCAGAAATTTTTCTCTCCCAAAAAGTTCCGGAGTTACAAGATGGTATTCCCCAGCTCTCAGTCATGGATAATGAGTTCAACGATGCATTGTCCCTACTGAGTCTGATGTTGATAACTCGCTTCAACCAACGACATCCTCCTTTGGACTGCATTGATCGATTTATCTTCGGTTTGTGGAATCTATAGAAGTGTGCCACTGTGGGACTTCTTTATACAAAACAAATAATGGTTCACATTGAGTAGGAGGAAGATTTGATCCTGTCCAGGACCTCTTCCCCACGTATCTATGATGGTTTCCATTTCCTTCTCTTCTGATGGTCCTATGAAAATTATATGAATTCTGATTCCTCGACTACTGCAATCTGGGTAAGATTTCCAGAACTAGTTCTTCCATTTCTGAATCCTTCCATCATCTACAGGCTGGGAAATCCTGTTGGTAATAATTTATGATCAGACAGTAGAACTATGGATGTTTTCCACCAGATTTCACCGAGAATTTGTGTTGAAGTAAATCTATTGAAACTGTAGGTTAAGTTGATCATCATTGCCGTGAGTGTGGAATTTGGATGTAAGAAGTCTATTATTTTTGATTCTTGGTTTGACTACAGCTCTCAGTATCTTAATGTTGGGCATATGAAGGAGGATTGCAGAGGTAGGAGGGTGCTTCCGCGGGTGGATTTGTCTCGAATGGTTGTAGAGGAGGTGGCCATTAAAACTCAGCAAGGGCAGCAGGACGTGGGTAAGGGAATTTAGACAGAACCGTGTCTTGTGAGAACCAGTACACTGGTTGGAAGGCGAATGGGGGAAGTGAATGAGTTTCTGAACACGATGGTTGATGAGGTGTTTGGAAGACTCCAAAATGATCTTGGGGTGTATCATGAAGGAGTTTTGAAGAATTCTGTGAAATAGACAGTACAATTTGTTGGGGAAACCATTGGAAAAGAACTAGTGCTAGTAGTGGGTAGGAAGGCTGTGGATGGATCTGTTATGACCCTACAGGTAGGGGATTATAAGGAGGAAGCGGGTGGTTGGGTGAGGGCCTCTCTTGGTCTGAAGACACATCATTTGCAGCTGGTGGAGTGTATTAAAATCAGTAATTACTTCTCTGGTCAGGTGAATGAAGAACTAGAAGCGGGTCAGGATTAGATTTCTCTTGATTGGTCTGCAAACCAGATGACTGTTCAGGCTATTGAGTTTCAGGACAGTGGGATGGTGGTTCTAGGACTGGATTGTGATAAAATTGACAACAAGATTTCATAGTTGAAGGAGTAGGGATCTGGCCAAAGTGCTAAGGAATCGGATCATGGAAAATTCTCTCATGCTGGCTGGGACTCTCCAAGGATTGGTGGCAGAAATTTTCAATGTTGGGTTTAATTATCAAGATGCCATTTCTGGAGAAGGTTTTTTTGCAGAAATAGGAGCTTGTTGATCATGATCATGTGATGAAATCATAGTGTTTAGCACTAATTATCATTAACACCCACGTTCAGTAGGAGTAGGGTGTGAATAGAGACAACCAGATGGTGGTCATCCATGGGAAATGGGGGGACATATACGAGAGTGAGAAGGAGAATGATGGATGAGGCTGGAATTATTTTAGTGATGTTGTGCAGTATTGAAATAAGTTTTTGGCAGGGAATGAGGGTGTTATGACCCCCCCCCCCCAGAAGAAGGAAGTGGAAAGATTACTCTTCCATGCCAAAGCTGATCTCTACCAGATATTCTATTAGAAAATGAAAATGGGAAGAATTATTCTGAGGAGTTTGTGTATTTGGGAAAATTAAATCTTAGAAGAAAGTATGCAATGATTCTAAAGCAGAATGAAAGTTTGGAATGTGAGTCAGCTACCGGAGATGAGGCAACTTATCATGGAAATGGCGACAGGTGTGGAGACAGGTATGGAATCTAACATGTAATTGTATTCTCTTGTTTGTAATTCTTGTCTGCTAAAATTTATATTTATTTTAATAAACAGTTAGAGAATTTGTATCTTGCTGAGATTTTATGGAATTATAGTATATATCATCATTTTTTCGGATCACATATGGATACATCACAATATCACATCTAGTGATACTCCAAAACACGGTCTTTAAAATATATCATTGTTTGTTTTATATTTTTATGATTGCTCTGATATATTGATCTATTTTATATCTCACAACCAATATATACCATGGATAGTGATATATAATACAATTATCTGTGATATTATGATAAATATATTGCTTTAGGCCATATCATATCTTAGATATTAGTATATCATTGCATGAAATATTGTTATTATTCATATTTTATAAATTTTCGTAAAATAAATATAATAACTCCAATATCATAGATTTGTATCTAATATCATTTTTGGGTTTCTTGAACATCAAACATGTACAACTATGGAGAAATAATTAAATTAATCCCATAACACAAAATATTACTCTATGATAATTATAAACCATAAATAAAGAACATACCTATATTAGTTGACCATTTTCATAAACATAGTCTTGATAATTCTACTTATGAAATAATATAATATATATTACCTAAATACATATCCACATGATGTGAAAATCATTTGACACTTCAGAATGATATCACATTAAAATATGGTATTAATTTTTAGAATCCTTTATGTTTAAACTCATTGATACTCAAAGGTTTATTTAATATGTTTTTTTCAAAAACATTCTTCATAAAGTGCACTCTACATCACATACAGTCTTTATAGTATAATCCAACACAATCATAAATTAAATTCATAACATTTATAAACACATGGTTAAAATTTGAAACTTCTTTATAGTTTATCCATAAAATGGTGTGACAGTTGAATGTTGATACCATAAATAGATATAACGTTTTATTGGTATATAATAACCTAGGTTAGATGTTTTTTCAGGTATACAAATTAAATTGATATACATATATTATATAGAACAATTATCTTTATTATATATATTTATATAAATAATAATCACTTTTATGATATGGTTTTTCAAGAATACATATGTTTTATGTTTTAGGAACAATTTAAGTTGTGTATTTTCAGAGGCATAATAACATATGTCTTCAAAAAAAATTTATTGGGTAATAATTTTGAAATTATTAATATTTGAGTGATGTATCATGGTAGAAATGTATGTGGTTTACCATTGTTCATTATATTATTGAAGAAATATCCTTCACTATCTAGTTGGATGGAGGCCAATGGGATATATTTTATATATTCTTCCTATTGTAATAATATCCAAATATTTATTGGTGTAGTCTTGGGCTTCTAGAGATATTTTCTTTTGTCTCTATTTGAGTACTTTTTTGGGTTTTAACATGAAGAGTATCTTGTTCAATTTTTGAAAAAAAAATGATTGAAATATGGTATTTAATGATTGGGGAATAATTTTCCCAAACCATGCACCCCATCCCAGAAAACCATGAAACCATGGATAGAAGATAAGTATATGCTTGGTGCATGGTTTTTAAAATCGTTTACCCTATTTGGTGTAACTATTAACCCCTAAAAAGTGTCACATTGTTTAGGAACAGAGTTAATGAAAATTAAGCACCCTTGACTTGTATACCATGTACCGGAAATAAAGTCATTATAAAATTATATTTAAAATCATTTGTACCCCAACAAAAACACATTACTGGACCTCCATTAAATCCCATCTTCTATAATTATAGAAATAATAATGTTTTTTATGATATGGTTTTTAGGGAAGACATATTTTTTAATTTTTAGTCATAACTTCAGTAGTGTATTATCATATCAATAATAACCTATGTCTTCCAAAATGGTTATTGGGTAATAATTCTGAAATTATTAATATTTGAGTGATGCATCATGGTAGAAATTTAAGTTGTTTTCCATTGATCATTGGATTATTGAAGAAAAAATCCTTCTCTATATAGTTGGATGGAGGAAAATGGGATATATTTTATACATTCTTCCTAATGTAGGAATATCCCAATATTTATTGGAGTATTCTTGGGATTATACACATATTTTCTTTTGTCTATATTTGAGTACTTTTTTGGGTTTTAACATGAAGAGTAACTTGTAAATTTTTTGATAAAAATGATGGAAATATGGTATTTAATGATTGGGGAATCATTTTCCAAAACCATACACCCCATCATAGAAAACCATTAAACCATGGATAGAAGATAATTATATGGCTGGTGCATTTTTTTTCAATTCATTCACCCTAATTGTTGTAACTATGAACCCCTAAAAAGAGGCACATTGTTTAGGCACATAGTTAATGAAAATTAGGCACCCTGGACTTATATTCCAAGTACCTCAAATAAAGTCACAATAAAATTATATTTAAAATCATTAAAACCCCAAAAAACACACCATTGGACCTCCATTAAACCCCATGTCATATAATATAATTTTAGATCACTCTGTATTAATTCGAAGCCATCAAAATCTTAATTATTCACTATTTTATGCACAGATCAATGATTTTCACCAATCTACATCAGTGAATCATTTAATGGTTATTTTCTCATTATTCTCTCATTCTAATAGTTTTCACTATATGAAGTATTACTCTACATGGATTGATATATATAAATTTGTTGAGATCTAGATCTATAAATCTGGACATAGATATATATTTAAGAGACCTTTAGTTGTTTACTCTTGATTTAGGGTTATTGTTTCAGATCTCATTCCACATCATTAAACCTATAAATTGTGGGGATATAGATTTGGTAGAAATATTCATAAAAAATGTTGATTGTGATTTTTTAATAATATCCCCTTTACATGATATTATTTATGTGTATATGATTATAATATTTATAATTATTTAGCTAATTGAATTCCAAAAATTGAAATAAATAATATATTAAATTTATTTATTGGAAAATTGTGGAGATTATTGAATAATTATATAATGGAATTGGGACAATTTATTAATAATTTAATTATCAATTTATTGTGTTTTTAAATTATGATAATAAATTTGATGAGTTAATTTTCAAAGTGCATAATTATGTAATTTTGATAATTGATTCATTTTTTATTTATCAAATTGTTAAATTATGATTTTAGAATAATTAATTTCTGAACAAAATATTGGTTGATGAGGTAGTGAAAAGATTAATTAATTGATGGATTATTTAATATATGTCATATGGTTAATTAATTTTTATATTAATTAATTAGTATTATGTGACTAATTAATAGTATAAATTAATAAATGATCTTTGTTTGATTAATTAATTAAATAATTAATTAATATAATGATTCAGGGAATCTAATTTGTTTTTACATCACATGTTTGTGATTATGATGTAATGGACTTGACCATATGTTAACCGAGGCGTGAGAGTTGGATTTCCTAGGATGAGCATCAAAGATTCTCTTTTGATTTTTTAAGGACCATGAAATTCATTGAGGAGGAAGACCATGTAAGTATTTATTTTGATTCTCAATGGATTTGGAGAACACATAGAGATGAGATAGGGGAAAGGCCATGAATTCTCCACCCTTTTAATAGAATGTGATTATTATTCATTAAGCCTCAATCATATAAATCACTTAAGGTGAGATCCCTACATTCACAATACCCATACGAGATTGAATTACACTAGTTATGCATTTTATCAGATATGAATTGTGATATGGGATGGTAAAAATGAAATTAAGACACATGGTATCCCTTAGGAATAGATTAGGCTTCGAAATATGCCAAACATGGTATAGAGGATCTGGTGTCCCCAAGAACCTAGGGTTTTATGTGTTTAAATAATGAGTAACTAAATATATAAAATTTGATTACTTTATTGTTTTTTTTATTCTTCAAAAAAATTCATTCACCATTAGAATTTATAATTCTTTAGACTGTTTTAGTGTTAGACACAAATAATAGAATGTAAGGTTTAATATGTTATTTTTATATATTCTTATACATTTTTTTCATTTTTGATACATGAAATTTTCATTTTATGACTATATTCTATTATTCTATGGTTTACTAATTTCATCAGGTGTGTTACTTTGATAACGAAGGGTATAGTTTCCCCATTATGGTTAATTCTGTCCCTCATGAATATTTATCAGGATTTTTCATATAGGGAGGTACGATTGAGGTCATTTGGTGGTCCTGCTCGGGGAACTGGAGTATGACACATGGGTCAGGGCTTTAGAAGCTGGTATCATAGGCCACTTTTTTACAATTTTTTATTTTTTATTTTTCAGAATGGTATATAGAATACTTGTAAGGGAGAGGCCTTGGATGAGATCTCATGAATGGGAGTTGAAAATTGTTTTATGGGGAAACCCAAATACCCATTATGTGATTCTTTTAATCAGATTTTTTGTTACAGTTTAATATTATTTAATCTTGGGCGAGAAACTTATTGTGTGGTGTGATTATTTTTTCTGAAAACTATTGAGAACTCACTATTGTAACTATATGGTTTGATATTTGAGTTAAATACATTTTTTAAATGATTTAGATTATTATGAAATGCATCATTTTAAGAATTAGGGAGGAAATGAGTTGTAAGTAAGTTGTTGAACATGAACTATTTTTTCTTTCCTGTGTAATTAAAAACAGTAAAATGATGAAAAATTTGGATAAATGGGTGTCTAATGGATTTTGAATAATTAGAAGATATTTAACCAAGATAGTTATGACCTAGGTGTAGGATTATCAAGAGTAGGAATAGTGCCTCAGTTTTGACCACATTGAAATGATTTGTGGGAAATATTTGTTAAAATTATTATTATTATCCTCTTACATAAATTTATTAATGTTATGTTAAGAATCCAAAGATGTTTTTTGAATGGATGATATTTCCTCCCATGATGATTCTTATTGAGAGGTTAACTTGATGATATTTTTGGTGTTTTTCTACTTGAATTGAAACTTGAGTCACTAATAGTGTCGGGTGCAGATGTATGGGAGCAGTTTCGAGAGAATTTTTCTTACGTTTTAAAATTCATTCAAAATGACCTAGTGTGGGTTTTGAAGGGTATAACAGAACTGAAAAGGGGAGTTTCAATTGAATCACCTTCTAACAAAAACTATAGAGGTAGGATCCATGGGAGTTGATTTGAGGGTTTAGAAAATTGTTAATATTGTATACCACTTGTAGACTCCTACTGATTTAAGAGTCTAGCTAGATAGATACGTGTTAAATGGTCAAGAAAATTGATGATGGAACATCCAGACACTGAGTATAGATATTGATGCAATGAAATGTAAGGACATTCAAAGGAATTTAATAGAAAACTTTTATCATAACTCACTGATATATGAGATATCTTCCGAGTTCATGCGAATGACTTAGTAGAGTATGTCCCAAAGGATCAATTCTTGAAACATCACATTTTTGCAGTTATTTTCAATATTATTGACCATAGATGAGGCTATTTGGAAAAATAGGTAACTTGATGTACATAAATGTAAAATTATTTCCATGTTTAATATATTTAGTATGTATTTGTTCAAAAAAGTGGTGAATTAGGTTATTAACATAGAGAGGAACTAGAAGGAGGATTTTAGTGGAGAACATGTGGTTTCTTCAAAAAGTTCTAGAGGTAAAAATTCGATGAAAATGAAGCATAGTTATGGGATAATTTACAATAGGTGTTGTAATCGATGTGGAAATTCCGGGGGATTCGTTACATAGGGTCATACGCGGGTTGTTTTTCACTAGAGTGGTAGGTTAGGAAACATCCATAAACATTATCTATAAACCCTAGTTGATTGATGATATCATGTCAATATATGAAATCTATTGATGTTATGTAGGAACATGATCTATATTGTTAGTGATGAATGATCTTTAAATAACCAATGATTGGGATGTGGTTCTTCCACACAATATTAGTCTGGTATATAGGGTTCTATTGGATGAGGAGGTAGGGATAGAGGACACAATGCATCTAGAAAAGTGTAAAGTATCAGTAGAGTGTCCTAACTCTGGGGTGTCACACTACATCCTAGGAAAAATATATATGATAGTTACTTACCATTATACTTACATTTATGTATAGAGAGTACGGGCTGTTGAATGTGATTGGTACTATTTGAGTACCATCTACATGATAAATGTAATTATTTTATAATGGTTCCTCTTGTTCATCCATTTCTATAGATCATGTAAATGTTTTTTTCCTACCTATGGTGTTTTGGAGTGGGAAGTTGATGATAGACACACTTTTGGGTGTATGATCGAGATAAAGTTTCTTTTGCATGGGGTGTCATCTTGAGATAAGGGAGTTTTGTTTTCTTTTGGGATCTTCATATCCTTGAAATTTCATGCGTTAACATGTTTCTAGAAATGGGCTAGATAGTCAAATACGTATCCCACATAGATTTGTAACCTATGACGGTGAATTTTATGCCCTTTAAGGAATAAAAACATATTCACCTTGAGGTGGATATACAAGAAGTTACTTCATGGATAATTACTCATCAAATGAGACATCCCACATAGATGTATCTAGTATTTTGTTTTTTTATAGAGATGTACATGAGGATGTATTTCAATCTGTATTGGAAATGTTTGATGATGTGGTTCTTAAATACTTCTCATGGATTCAACAAAATTTATATTTGTAATTCCTTATTTATATAATGTCGGTGGGCTGAGCCAATTTCAATTCCAACATAAAAATATCACTGATATAGATTCAAGATCTCATGAATCAACTAGAGAGGTTTGAGGATAATGTATTTATCCATACAATTATGTCTCTTTATAGTTCCCCAGTTTGTTTTAAAAAAATGATGATTGGGAACTGATATTTTCTGTTAGTTATAATAATTTCAAACAGATGAATATGATGAACTAATATCCTCATCTATATACAGAATACATTTTTGACCAGTTATGGGGAGACAATGTATTCTCAACAATTGATTTAAGATCAGGGTATCATCAATTGGTAGCTTAGTCTAGGGAGCTACAATGTAATTCATTCAAATGAATGTATTAATTTTAAAATTTTGTTATACTTTTATTTGGGTTGATGAAAACACAAGTATATTTTGTTTCCTTGATGAATATAATCCTCCAATTGTTCTGAGATCAATTTGTACTATTTTTTATATATAATAATTTGGTGTACTCCAAGAATCATGATGACCATTCACAACATCTTGACACCATCATAATCACACCTATATAGAATTGGCTGTAATCCATGTTATATATAATTAAATTTTTTATTTTCTACGTACAATTCTTATGAAAAATAATCTTATTGAAGGCTGTGTCAATGGATCTATAGAAATAATGGGAATTGTTTTCTATTGAGGATCCCAAGAATATCTTTGATATCTATATTTTACTATTATTAGTTAGTTGTTACAGTAGGTTCATCCATGTATTTTCCCTTTTTTCAACACCACATTCAGTATTGAACACGAATGGGATAATATTTCAATGGTCTAAATCATGAGGGAATTCCTTCTAGGAGATAAATAAGTTCTTAACATCAACACCAATTTTGATCCTACCAAATCTATGAAGTGTGTATAGAATATATTGCGATGCTTTTGAGACTAGACATGGAGTTTTCTTGAGGTATGTAGAATGAATTTTAGAATATGGATCTCAAAACTTTATGAAACATGAATGGAACTATCCCATGAATTACCATGAGAAAGATACAATAGTTTACGATTTAAGGAGTTAGAAAAATTATCTATTGGGAGAAAATTATACTATTTATGTAGACCACATGATCATGGATTATAGATTTTCAATTTTACATTTGAATCTTTGGTGGAGGTGATAACTGGAGTATATGAAGTAGTTAGACATTGAGTGGTCTTATATGTATTGGAATGGAAATAGTGAGGCTAATGCTTTGACTAGTAAAACTCATAATCACGTAGTTCAGGAGTATAATTCTGGTCGGATGATGATGAATGACCTAGAAGTGATGCATGTTGTGGTTTAAGAGATTCATGAGAAGATAAACTTCATATCAATTTCTGGGCAGTATAATCATTTAATCTGGGAAGAAGACATATATTATGTTTATATGGAGTCTATTACAATTAGCGAATTCCAAGGAGTTTGGTTGTCACCTTATGATTGGTTCCTAAATGAGGTTGATTTAATCAATGTCAAGAATTAAATTTTCGTTCTTATGAGCAAGCATTAAGACCTGACGAGTTAATATAATACCTAAAAATGGGTGGTTCATTAAAGAATGTCCAAAATGTACCAAGACCTATGATGACCTTTTTCTCGGACATAACTAAAAAGGATATAGTAGGGTTCATGAAAAGATGCTACACCAGTTAATATGTGAATAAAGAGCATCAATGACCTTTTACAATTTTCTCTAGCCATTTCCTATTCGAGAATTGAAATCAGATGAGTTGATAATGATATTTCTGGGGGTCTCTCAAGGATTACTTATAAAAATGGTGTTATTTGGGTGATTGAGGTTCAACTGAAGAAAATGGAATATTTTATGCGAATCAGGGAGAATTTCTTTATAGAGTATCTGAATGAATTGTATGTTCATGATAGAGAAAATCATTATGGTGTGTCAAAAACTATCGTTTTAGATAGTGAATCACACTATACATCTCTCTTGTGGAAGCTCATATAGAAGTTTCTTGGAACGTATGTGTTTCTGATTAAAACATTTCACCCATAGATAGATAGACAATCAGAATTTACTCTATATGTTATTGAGGATATGTTGTGGTCATGTGTCCTAGACATTGGATGATATTAGGAGAAGAACCTAGATTTTTTTGTATATTATCTATAAAAAATTTTCAAAAAATAATACATGTGGAACCACTAGAGGTCATTTATGAAAGGACATGAATATCCCCTCTATAATGAATGAAGGTAGTGGAGTAATAATTTTTTTACCAAGTCTCATGATGGAAGTGTCTGAATAGGTTTCGTTCATAATGAACTGAATATCTAAAGCTCAAAGTAGATATAAATCATATCTAGGTAGAATTAGAATCCCCCTACAGGTAAAATATGGTGACCATATATATTTTTAGGTGTCACCAATGTTGGTAAAATGCTTCATAAGGAGACATGGAAATATTTTTCCAATTGATTTTTGAAAATTGTTGTTAATGAGAGAATTGGGTTGGTGTCATACTTATATTCTCTTCCACTGATAAATGGTTCTACGTATGATGTTTTCCATGCCTCCAAATATGGATATATCACCCAAAACCCTATAATGTAATAGACGTATATGATGTTGAGATAAGGAGGCATGCATCCATTGATGAGAATATGATACGTCTACAGGATCATATTGATAATGTCTTATGAGGAAAGACAATGCTAATAGATTGGTTATTATTCAAAAATGGGAAAGTGAATTTGGAATCATGGAAAAGGGATGATGATATGAGATATAAATGGTATTATCTTTTAGGATAAAAAAACATAGAGATGAATAGGAGTGAAGCTTGAAGAAAATTTCTCACATAGTGGGGATATAGTAAAATACAAACAATTCATGAGTTTTTTCAGGATATTTTATAGGTAATCTTTTGTATCATTTTGTGTACTTATTATTGGTTTTAACATGTGCAATTTCTTGGTGAATTGTTGATAAAAAATAAAGAAATTAGTTAGTGCATAGTTCTTTCATGGTTCTCCATACCAGTATGCCCTTTCCCGACCAACTTTGGATCCTTGTACATAGGGGAATTGCACGGTGAGCTTATGGTTTGTAAAACCATGTTTTGTATTACGAGTAATCATTCACCCCAATAAAAAAGAAACATAGTTTAGGTGGATAGTTATGGTAAACTATTAACACTTTCCCTCAAAACAATGTTTTTTAATTAATGTCAAATGAAAATTAGATTTTAAATCACTATAACCCTTGAAACACACCCCATTCAACCCCAATTTGAATATGGTTCCAATATTATAAATTTGGATCTCTCTAGATGAATTACAAGCCATCATAATCTCTAATATTAATGATTCCAAATCCAAGTCAATGATCTACACCTCTCTCGATATGTGAATCATATCCCAGTTCTTTTCTCGTTCTTCTCACGTTGATCACTCAATCTAAGGTTGTGTGATATACTATTTGGGTATATATAAATTTATTTGGAAAGATATAGATATATGATTGTAGATATATATATTTATTTATTTAATATATCTTTATTTTTAAAATCTTGAATTAGGTTTTTATACCAGGATCTCGTTCTATGTTGTCACTCTGCTGAATTTTGGGTACTTCATTTGGTGAGTATTTTTCATCAAAATTGATGTCGGTGGTCTATTAATAAAATCCAATAGTCTATAAATAAATAACATGTATTTAATCATATAATTTCTAAGGTTCTTTTATCAATTAAAATTTAAAAATTAAATTACATAATGTGGTCAATTAATTAATTAGTGAATTGGGGAGTTGAATGAATAATAGAATTTTGGGATTTCTATAATTCATTTATATGTTCATTATCTAAGAATTGAGTTATGGAATTGTGATAATTTACTGATGAGTAAATTATATATGTGTTTAATTGGTGAATTATGGAAATTTATTAATATGTGAATTTATCAGAATGTAATACTACTAGTTGATAATAATTAGTTGGTGGCATAATTATTGGATGTTCATATTATGAAATGAAAAATTAATTATTGAATTAATTAATGAACTTTATATGGTAGATTAATTGTTGAATTAATTTAAATAAATTATGTGAATAATTAATGTTGAAAATTTATTATTTAAAAGCGTTTGATATATTAATTTTTTAAGTAATTATTACAATGAATTTTGAATTGGCCTTTTGTTGTACATCACTTTTTTTTACTATATTCTCATGTGGTGAAACATGGTTTAACCAAGGATTATGTGATACATTTCCTAGAAAGTATGTTATAGATTTTATGTTTATTTCTGAAGGACCATGGGAGCTATGGGGGTGGATGATTGTTCGAGATTCTATTTTCATTCCCTTGGGACCATAAGAACTCATGGAGTTGGGATAGCCAAAAATGTAGCTGGGATTACCCCATTTCCTAGAAATTGATTATGGTTCATTTATTCTTAGTAACATTAGACCCTTATGGTCATATCCCTATATAGAAATTAGTCTTGACATACTAATTTACATACTTTATTCTTGTTATTATATATGAATTTTGACAATTAATGGTAATAATTAAATTTAGATAAATGGTACCCCTTTGGTATTTTTCATACTAATGAATGAGCTGATGTAGTTATTGAGGTTCTAATATCCATGGGATCCCAAGTATTTTTTGAATTTAGACAATGTGTTAATAAATAACTGTAAAATATTTATGTTATTATTTTAATTGTATTCCCTATACAATTTCATACACTGTTATATTGGATTCTATTTTTACATCGTTGGTTATAGACTACTATTTTTTACCGACACCATACTCGGGATGACATATTGATACCTAAATAGATTTCATTTTTGTAGTATATGATATGGTAATTGTCTATATGTTTGATGGATGAGATGAGAGAGATAACTTATGATGGAACCAAATGTGTTTCAAGGGCTGCTTGGTAGTAGTTAGTGTCTTTATTTTGATTTTTATTTTTCTATTGAACATGTATGATAGAATGAAAAGCTTAATGCATTAGTTTTATATTTTATTTTCGGATTTTGCTCATATTTTTAAGCTGGGAGTATTATTTATATGTTTATATTTTATATGATTATTTTTTATTTATTTCCACTTATATATTACTCTGATAAAAGAGGGAACAATCTCAGGATGACTGATAAAGCAGACCATCGATAGTGCTCAACAAACTCTATTGTATGGGGATTCCCAATTGAGTTCATGTTGCAGTCTGGTCTGGGGCACCAGTTTATTCCACTCATTTTATTTCATTTCATAACATAAGACAAATAAAAGAAAATTAAAGGAATATTTAATCTGATTGTGTCACTCATATGAGTTTAATTGATATTATGAATGACAGTCAATCAATATATTTTATTATGGTACCTAATTTGGATATTGATTAATGGTAGTTGTATCCATTGGTTTCTTTTATTATTAATCTATGGTAAATGTTACTTTAATTATTCATTTATTTTTGGATTCATATAAATTGGTTTGATAGAGGTTTATTTAGTTTCAACCACCTGATTTAGTCTGGTTGCGTGGTATCATTTTCACTATGTATTTGATGTTATAAGAGTATTATATTAGTTAGTATTCCATGATTATAGGATATGAAGCATGTAACACAAATATATTTTATAATAATAGTATATTTGATAGTGCATTCAATACCCATCCCTATGTTTAATGGAACTCTGATATAATATAAAAAAAATTGTATTTGAACATGAATTATATTACCTAGTAATTAAATTTGTGGGTATAAATTGTATTAAATGATTTATAAAGTAACTATAAAATTACTACACAATATATATATATATCGGTTATTAAGAAATAATAACTCATCTTTAACAAATATATTTTATTTTTAAAAAAACTGCTTCCATAAAAAATGTTATTTATTTTACATTGAAAATATTTTAATTTTTTAGATATTATAGAAATTTCATTTTATAAAATTATTTTTATTAAATAATAATATTAACATAGAATACATTTTATTGTTTTTTATTTTTGAAAAATAATTTATTTTTGTTGTTGAATAATAGAAATTACCATTTTTTAAAAAATTCATATCTTTTAATATGTTACGTAATTTAAAAGTACCCTTGTTAATTAAATTTAAATTAAATGTAGAATAAGTAGATCATAGTTATATATAATCCCATTAATATCTAAAAAATAACTATTATTATTAATTTTTTGTATAGGATTATTTTTAGGATTAAAATCAAATTTTCAAGAAACCATTTTGAGAGTGACCAATATTCCTCCAATTTAATAATTCAAATAACTCATAATGATTAATGATTGAAATGGAATGTATTTATTAATTATATATTATTTTGAATTAAAATTCACAGAATATATATTTATATTCTACATTTAACATAATATAATCTATTACTTATAAAATACAATTTTCAGAAAGCCACTTTTCATTACACCTCCTGTTTTTTTTAAATTAAATTTTTTCATATACATAAATTTAATGTTAAAAAATAAAATCTATATTTATAGTTCTGTATAATTTATATTATATAATAATTACAATATAATATTTTCATAATTAATAGTTAAAATGGTAAAATTGTGGAAAAATAATTAAAAGGAGCAAATTGAATAACTATAGTGGTAAAGAGCATAACAAGTTTAAATATGGTTTTTTTTGTAATAGAGGTGATTCTAGAAATTATATATCCCCGCATCGTTTTATTCAATTTTTGAGGCACCTATAATGAGAGTGACATTCCATTTTTTAATAGTTATGGCTATAAAGATGAATGGTTATCATCCTCTATTATAAATGTCCACCCTCCCCTAATTTATTCACACATCCTATAAGGCCCCAGCCTTAAAACTTACTTAATATTGAGTTATTACAAGATTACACATTAAGGATCTTTTCAGGTTTATAGTTTTAGAGAATTAGATTGTGAAACTTGCATTACATTCCACATTTAAACAAATTGGTTACATAAAAGACAATTTTCATTCTTCACATAAACAGAAACATATTTAAAATAAAACATGGATTCTTTCTTGACACATCCTTGACACTATCATCACATAATGTACCCTTCCCTTGACATGTAATAACATTTTAAAAACATGGGATGAGTATAAAAATCTCAGTAAGGGATATAAAAATATGGAAAGGAAACATGAGTACATTTATACATAAGAATGAAATCATACTTTAACCATAAAACATAATCACATTAACATACCTCATAAAACAATGAATAAATAATAGAAATAATATAACATAAAGGTAACTTAAGGCATTCATAACATTCTTACGTAGGGAGTAACCCTCTTGGTTACGTTTTGGAATACCCATCACATTATATTCCCTAAATGTCTTCGGAGAAACCTTAACGTTTCACTCCTTCGCGTTACCCAATGAATTGGAGACCTATATCGGGCTCACCCGCCGTTATTTTATCAAGGAACCACCTATCTTCATAACAATTCCCAATAACCATAACATAATCTTATCACATAAAACATGCATAAAGGAAACATAACATTTCCACCTTTCAATAACAAGATATCAATACAACACATTGATATAATATACATTATGAAAACGATTTTCAATATCAAAATAAAATAAAAGTAAAACATGGTATTTATTTTTCTTTTAAAAAGATGGTATGGCTTGTAGAGGAATCCGAAACTCAAATAATGGTCACGGCAGCAGAAAAGTCGTTGTCGCCGCATATGTACGACAAAAACATTCCCTTTTGTCGTTTAATAAACACTTCGTATAAAAAATATTCCTTTTGAATAAATGTAAAGGTCAAAGGGGTTTATAAATTGTATAAAAGAAGGTTGTGTATAAAACCGAATATGCCACAATGAAAGGAGATTGATACGAAGTCCCTCACAAAGACAATATCCTTGGTTTAAGGATAAATCTATTACATAATTATCTGTGACAAACGAATACACCAAATATAATTGGATATTAAGTTTAAAATAATCAAATGTCATTCACACATATTCAAAGGGTGACATATTCAATAACTACATGTTGAACCCAAAGAAATCGAAATTTTGATACGAAGTTCCCTTGACAGCCTAACGACGTCATATCAAAAAAAGGGTATCTCATCACTTGGACATATAATTTAAATCAATAAGGATATATGAGAACATATCCCAACATAACAATATGTAAATTAAAAGACCCAACAAAATAAGTCTTTTAAAAAGAGGAGGGTGAATGGTTCCCTTACCGACATGGGTATCTTTCGAAACATACGCCCCGTGAAAGAAAGACAATACAACATTGATGTAAATACTCATAAATGAATGAATATTACACAATGAGTAAAATAATGGTCAGTACATACACCTCTCAAAGGAAATTGTGGCAAATGTATCATAAATCTCACAGAAATAAAAGTGAGATGAAAAATCCCTTACAAAAACTCGGCAGCCTAACGGCACCACTTAAAACTTCCAAAAATGGATTGATGAGATAAAATATGGTATATCATCACATTACAATAAAATGTACAGAAAGAGGAATATTAAATAACATCACCCTTCATGAAAAAAAGCTTCTTAAAAGAATTTACATAAAGGAGAGTACTTAAAGAGAAAGAGAGAGGTTAGATCTCTTACGAAAATTCAGCAGCCTAACGGCGCTGCTCAAAACTTCCAAAATGGATTGATGAGAGGAAATAGGGTCTCTCATCATATGAACATAATATGTAAAATAGGATTAATATAAAATAAAATCCCAATCACATGAAAGATGAGCTTAAAAGGAATGACATAAAAGATTGTACTTAAAAAGAAAGAGAGGTGTAGGATCCCTTACCTCCAGTCCAACTTGTCTTGTTCGTTTCTTTATATTCCTGAATAATAAACATTGGTAAATTAATAATTTCCTAAGTACCTCATTTAGAGATTATTATTCAGTTGATATCACATATTATAATGTTATAATAATTTTTTAATAATGTCTGTTCATATCAGACGTTTTTGCCGATGTTTGGTACATGAGTCAAAAATGAACTTGTTTGAAAAAAGATTGCCCATGAAGTTATAAGTAAATAATTTCTAGAATAGTATTAATGATTAAAATATCATATATATCCAGTAAATATTCATTTTATACTATTCCATATCATTTGGAGATAAAAAAACGAAAAGCACCGTTCATGGAGACGGTAGGTCGTACGTACGCATGAACGCTACTTTCATTTTTTTGTCATATTAATGGAATTAAAAAAAATGACAGTGATATATATATGTTATAATTCTAGAATTATATACATAATTTATATGTAATATATTACATATATATCCATTATATATATGTACTTATAATATTACATAACATTTTGAGATAAGAAATGAAATGTACTGTTCATGGAGACGGTAAGCCGTACGTACGCATGAACGCTACATCCATTTCTATTTCATATTTAATTTAATTAAAAAAGAATGATAGGTAATATTATTTTAACTAAAGTTTGGTATCATATATAATATCCTTAAATATATCCTTTATACGTACCACATATGGTATTAACGAATCAAATCACTTTGAGGGGGCGGTAGTTCGCACATCCTTAAATGAAGATACCACGTTTACCCATAATGGAAACCATAAAGGTACTCCATAAATGAAAAATAAAGAAGCTTAAGTAAAACATAAACATATTAAATATCATATATAAATATAGTGTCATCTTAATGTCCACCTTTGAACGTGTTAGAAGAATGTTGAACAATCATCGTTTCAGGAGGCAGAAATTCGCCATCCAAGGAAACAGTATGTTCTTTAACCGTTAGATGTAGGTGTGTGTATGTTTATCTCGAATACTTCTTATAAAAACATCCTAGTATATTTAATATACTATATTTGTTACAAAATAAATGAATAAAAAGAGTTTAGGGGGTTGGAGAAGCAAAATAAAACAAAAGGACAAAAGTGAAGACATTACCTTAAAATCGGGTAACTCCCTTTGGTTTGAGCTCAAAGGCTTCCTTGGGAAGACTTCTGCCCAATGTGAGGCTTCACGGAGTAATAGAGGGAAGTTTAGAGACAAAATGGGAAGGGTTTGGCCTAGCCAAAGGCTTTGGGAGTGTGGGTAAGGAGGTATAGGTGGGGGCCTTTTATAAGAGGAGAGGAGAGGCACTCTGGTAATGTTACGAAATGTTACTTTATTTTCAAAAGAGTTTCGTATTTTAAAGGTCCCACATTGATGTATTTCGAGGATAAGGTGATAAGGGTTCTAAATCCACTCATCCAATAGGTTTTGGAAATGTGTAGGTCTTAGATATTATATTATCTTTCCATATTATTTAAATCGTTAAATAACGAGGTCATCGTTTCATCATCACGATGTCATAAATAATTTAATTTATTTAATGTCTAAAAATTACAAAAATAATAATATGATATTGTAAATCATTTTATCTTTCCAATTACTATTTATAGTCAATAATATGACCTGTATAACACCATGTAAAAATTGTTTTAGTAAAACATTTCATGTTTGTGTCATTTTTACTTTAACATTAAATAAAAAGATATTTATGTCATTTTCCAACCATAGTGGCTCAATGGGGTCCCCAAGTTGACTCATGGATTTTCATGGTCGGCAATGACACATCCAATGAGGGTAGGACATGTTTCTAGGTCATTTCATTTTATTAAAACATTATTCTTACGATAAACTACACTAATTACCTCTAATCGCGATTAAAAACTTAATAAGTTATTATTCACCAAAAAATTATTTTTATCCCATTTAACCACATTTTACTTCTTAATAAAAACCATGTATGTCGGATTTTTGAAATTCAAAACACAAAGATGGAAAAATTTCATTTAAACAATAAAATCAGTTTTTATAAGTACCACTTAGTGGTTTCACTATTCATCAAAAATTGATGTTTTTCATAAAAAATCTCAAAAATTCTCCCTAAGCTATATTTGATATTCCAAATTAAAAAATGAAGTATATTTTACAAAATTCAAAACATATAAGTCACATTAATTAATTTAATAATTAATTTCTGCAGTCAGACCAAATAGCGTGTTTTTATAAAACAATAAGTATCAAAAGATTGACACTAGTTTAAGTCTGATTTCAAAGCGAAATTAATTCCATTAACCACTGTTGGATTAAATGGTAAAAATATATCATAATTTCACTTTAAAACCAATTCAAAAGATAATATAATAATATAAATAAATTAGATTAAAAAGAGGATTTGAATTAAAATACAACATTTTACACTATTAATTAAAAAATGAACTTTATCAGAAAGATACCAAAAATTTACACAAATTAAATTTTCATGTCCCAATTCATAAGAAGTGTTTTATTTGGTCCAATAGAATGTATAAGAGTGAAAAAAACTATATTTAGTGATGGTTCGCCATCAAAAGTTGATAAGTGAACCTTTAGTAAAAACTAGGGCATATACGCCTAAAATTGAAATCTTTCCGTATTTTAAGCCTTTATCTTTTATTGGAGAAGTGTAAAAACATTAAAAAACATATATAATCATATTTCAGTTATTTCTATCCATTCCCACCAATACAACGACTACATTTTAACTACCATTTAAAATAATATTATTTTATTATTAGAGTGCAACGTAAGACTCCCAAGAAACTCGTTGTTGCGTGTTGGGTACGCCATCGCGCATAACGTCCCCATTAAAGTCATATTAATATTTTATTCACAAATATGGATAAATATGAAAATTTCATATTCACTACATACCTGGGGTGTTACATCCTTCCCCCCTTTTGGGAATTGCGTCCTCGTAATTTTTAAAATTGATCTTGGAAACATCCTTGAAAGTCCCACATCGGAACAAGAGTTGGTAAAACAATCACTTTAAAATAAAGGAAGATAAGTACAGAGGTCACCCGAGTTAACCCATACTAGTATTCCATGTAGAAAAACATGGACATGGATGGAAAAGAAAAGGGTCTTGTTTTTGAGGGAGAGTGAGAGTAAACATGTCTAGGTGAAAGTTAACCATAAGAAAATCACAAACTGGTGATGGGTTAAACGGTATTCGATTACCCAGTAGGAAAAGTTAATAGAGAACATTTTTGTTTTAAGTTACTTTTTATTGTGGAATTTATTCATAAGGAAAAATAATCACTTATCATGTTGACTTTCAACTTTTACTAGATTCCTTAATCAAACTCATATTTTTTTCCAAAAGACAAGTATTTAGGGAGGCTTGTTCGCATTAAGAGTACTATAATCAACTTCTAGATAGTCACCTAGTCCAAAAAATATAACTATATACTTCCCATGTCTTTAGATATTAACCAAAAACAAAACCAATATGGTTAGTACAAGATCAGATAATCCAGAAAATGATAACCCTTTATAAAAATAAAATATACTCTTAACCTCAAGAATTTGTCCAACAAAACCCAAAGTTCAATGAGGACCATTTGATAATCAATTTTCCATAAAATTATTCAATGTAAACCAAACTAAGATTGAAACCCAAATATTTGAAAGATTTAATCACATAGTCCTCCATGTTAAATCGTAACATTTATCTCCAAACAACAACAGTTTCTCCTAAAGTCTCGTATTGAAAAATAATTAACCTAATCACATATCCTCCATGATAGGTTAATAATTTTCATAAATAACCCAAAATCAACTTACTCTTAATTCATAAAATCATATAACTAAAATGAATCAGTAAATCTAACCAGGTACTTCACGTAGTCCAGTGGTAGGCGATAAATACTAGTCGCACTTTGGTTGTGGGTTCGATTCCCGCATCTTTGTCTGACGCGACGGGTTGTCACACGGTCTGCGTGTTGTCCTTTTTCAAAAACTATATAATTCTTAAAACATCTCCCAAAACGAGGTAAAATCTTCAAAAAAGATCATAACGTATTTTAACCTCAATTTTATCTCATTCCTTTCATTTTCCATCATATCATAGAGTAACCCATAATTATCTAAAAAGTAAGGATCATATAAACCCTAATGGTTACATTAATAATTATTACCTGAATTTCCACATCGAGTTGGCCATCTCGTACATGATGCATTACAGAACTCACCGAGGTTGAAGTGTTTGATCATTACTCATTGATAGTTGGTTTAGAATAACCATGAGAATCCTCATTGAATCCCCCATCTCATCTAGTCTTTTAATCATAGAACCACCATAGTTTCCTTCATACCCATTGTCACTTTGATGCCTGCTAGATCCAGCCATTTACTAAAACCAAAAAGGTCAGTGTGAGTATATCAACATAACCATCATGTACTAATGAGGAAGATAAACACTAAGATATACATACTCATTCACTTTATCTAAAACTAGGACTCTTTCTGAAATCCTAAGCATTATGGTAATGTCACTTGTGCTTAGAGAATACTCTAACCTCTAAAGGTATCTAAACTGACCTTTGATACCAACTATAAGGCCCAAGCCTTAAACCTTACTTAATCTTGAGTTATTACAAGATTACACATTGAGGATATTTTCAAGATTATAGTTTTAGAGAATTGGATCATGAAACTTGCATTACATTCCACATTTAAATAAAGTGGTTACATAAAAGACGGTATTCATTCTTCCCATCAGCAGAAACATATTTAAAATAAAACATGGATTATTTCTTGACACATCCTTGAAACTATCATCACATCATGTACCCTTCCCTTGACCTGTGAAAAAAATTTCAAAAACATGGGATGAGCATAAAAATCTCAGTAAGGGATATAAAAATATAGAAAGGAAACATGAGTACATGTATACATAAGAATGAAATCATACTTTAAACATAAAACATAATCACTTTAACATACCTCATAAAATCATGAATAAATCATAGAAATCATATGACATAAAGGTAACTTGAGGCATTCATAGCATTCTTACGTAGGGAGTAACCCTCTTGGTTACGTTTTGGAATACCCATCACAGTATATTCCCTAAATCTCTTCGGAGAAACCTTAACATTTCACTCATTCGCGTTACCCAATGCATTGAAGAGCTATATCGGGATCACCTGCCCTTAGTTTATCACAGAACCACCCTTCTTCATAACAATGCCCAAGAACCATAAAATAATCTTATCACATAAAACATGCATAAAAGAAACATAACATTTCCACCTTTCAATAAAAACTTATCAATACAACACATTGATATAAATACATTATGAAAACAATTTTCAATACCAAAATAAATGAAAAGTAAAACATGGTATTTATTATTCTTTTAAAAAATGGCATGTCTTGTAGAGGAAGCTGATACTCAAATAATGGTCATGGCGGCGGAGAAAGTCGTTGTCACCGCATACGTACGACAAAAACATTCCCTTTTTTCATTTAATAAACACTTCGGATAAAAAAGATTCCTTTTGAATAAATGTAAAAGTAAAAGGGGTTTATACACTGTATAAAAGAAGGTTGTGTATAAAACAGAATATGCCTCAATGAAAGGAGATTGAGACGAAGTCCCTTACAAAGATGGTATCATTGGTTTTAGGATAAATCAATTACATAATTATGTGTGACAAAATAATACACCAAATATAAGTGGATATTAACTGTAAAATAATCAAAGTTCATTCACACATATTCAAAGGATGACATATTCAATAACTACATGTTGAACCCAAAGAAATCGAAATTTGGTTAAGAAGTTCCCTTGACATCCTAATGGAATCACATCAAAAAAAGGGTATCTCATCACTTGGACATAAAATTTAAATCAATAAGGATATATGAGAACATATCCCAACATAACAATATGTAAATTAAAATGCCCAACAAAAGATGTCTTTTAAAAAGAGGGGGGTGAATGGTTCCCTTACTGACATGGGTATTTTTCGAAACATACGCCCAGTGAAAGAAGGACAATACAACATTGATGTAAATACTCATAAATGAAATAATATTAATCAATGAGTAAAATAATAGTCAGTACATACACCACTCAATGGAAATAGTGGCAAATGTAGAATAAATATCACAGGAATAAAAGTGAGATGAAAAATCCCTTACGAAAACTCGGCAGCCTAACGGCGCCACTTAAAACATCCAAAAATGGATTGATGAGATTAAATAGGTTATCTCATCACATTACAATAAAATGTACATAAATAAGAATATAAAATAACATCCCCCATCATAAAAAAGTGTAATTTAAAAGAAGTGACATAAAGGAGAGTACTAAAAGAGAAAGAGAGAGGTTCGATCTCTTACGAAAATTCGGCAGCCTAACGGCGCCACTCAAAAATTCCAAAATGGATTGATGAGAGGAAATAGGGTCTCTCATCATATGAAAATAATAATTAATTTAGGAGTAATATAAAAGAACATCCCAATAATAAGAAATATGAGCTTAAAAGAAATGATATAAAAGAGTGTACTTAAAAAGAAAGAGAGGTGTAGGATCCCTTACCTCAAGTCCAACTTGTCTTGTTCGATTCTTTATATTCATGAATAATAAACATTATTCAATTAATAATTTACTAAGTACCTCATTTAGAGATTATTATTCAGTTCATATCACATATTATAATGTTATAATAATTGTTTAATAATGTCAGTTCATATCAGACGTTTTTGCCGATGTTTGGTACATGAGTCAAAAATGAACTTGTTTGAAAAAAGATTGCCCATGTAGTTATAAGTAAATAATTTCCAGAATAGTATTAATGATTAAAATATCATATCTATCCATTAAATATTCATTTTATACTATTACATATCATTTTGAGATAAAAAAACGAAATGCACCGTTCATGGAGACGGTAGGCCGTACGTATGCATGAACGCTACTTTCATTTTTTTGTCATATTAATGGAATTAAAACAAAATGAGAGATATATATATATGTTATATTTCAAGAATGATATCAATAATTTAGATTTAATATATTACATATATATCCATTATATATATGTACTTATAATATTACATAACATTTTGAGATAAGAAATGAAATGTATCGTTCATAGAGACGGTAAGCCGTACGTACGCATGAACGCTACTTCCTTTTCTATTTCATATTTAATGGAATTAAAAAATAATTATAGATAATAGTATTTTAATTTCAGTATGGTATCATATATAATATCATTAAATATATCCTTTATACGTACCACATATGGTATTAACGAATCAAATCACTTTGAGGGGGCGGTAGTCCGCACTTCCTTAAATGAAGATATCATGTTTACCCATAATGGAAACCATAAAGGTACACCATAAATGAAAAATACATATGCTTAAGTAAAAAATAAACATATTAAATATCATATATAAATATAGTTTCATCTTAATGGCCACCTTTTAAGGTGATAGAAGAATGTTGAACAATCATCGTTTCGGGAGGCAGAAATTCGCTATCCACGGAAACAGTATGTTCTTTAACCATTAGATGTAGGTGTGTGTAAGTGTAGCTCGAATAATTCTTATAAAAACATCCTAGTATATTTAAGATACTGGATTTGTTACAAAATAAATGAATACAAAGAGTTTAGGGGTTTGGAGAAGCAAAATAAAACAAAAGGACACATGTGAAGACATTACCTTAAAATCGGGTATCTCCCTTTGGTTTGAGCTCAAAGTCTTCCTTGGGAAGACTTATTACCAAAGTGAGGCTTCGAGGAGTAAGAGAGGGAAGTTTAGAGACAAAAGGGTAAAGGGTTTGGCCGAGCCAAAGGATTTGGGAGTGTTGGTAAGGAGGTAGAGGTGGGGGCCTTTTATAAGAGGAGAGGAGGGGCACTCTTGTAAAGGTACAAAATGTTACATTATTTTCAAAAGAGTTTCGGATTTTAAAGGTCCCACATTGATTTATTTCGAGGATAATGTGACAGGGGTTCTAAATCAACTCATCCAATTGGTTTTGGACATGTTTAGGTTTTAGATATTACATTATCTTTCCATTTTATTTAAATCGTTAAATAATGAGGCCATCGCTGCATCACCATGATGTCATAAATAATTTAATTTATTTAATGTCTAAAAATTATTAAAAAAATACTATGATGTAGGAAATCTTTTTATATTTCCAATGACTATATATAGTCAAAAATATGACTTATATAACCCCATGTAAAAAATGTTTTAGTAAAACATCTCATGTTTGTGTCATTTTTACTTTAACATTAAATAAAAAGATATTTATGTCATTTCCCAACCAAAGTGGCTCCATGGTGTCCCCAAGTTGACCCATGGATTTTCTTGGTCGGCCATGACACATCAAATGAGGGTAGGACATGTTTCTAGGTCATTTCATTTTATTAAAACATTATTCTTACCATAAACTACACTAATTACCTCTAATCACGATTAAAAACTTAATAAGTTACTATTCATCAAAAATTTATTTTTATCCCATTGAACCACATTTTACTTCTTAATGAAAACCATGTATGTCGGATTTTTGAAATTCAAAACAAAAATATCTCAAAATTTCATTTAAACGGAAAAATCAGTTTTTATAAGTACCACTTAGTGGTTTCACTATTCATCAAAAATTGATGTTTTTCAGAAAAATACCAAAAAATCACCCTAAGCTATATTTGATATTCCAAAATAAAAAATGAATTATATTTTACAAAATTCAAAACATATATGTCACATTAATTAATTTAATAATTAATTCCTGCTGTCAGAGCAAATAGCGTGTTTTTAAGAAATAATAAGTATCAAAAGATTGACACTAGTTTAAGTCTGATTTCAAAGTGAAATTAATTCCATCGACCACTATTGGTTTAAATGGTAAAAATATATTATAATTTCACCTTAAAACCAATTCAAAATATAATTTAATCATATAAATAAATTATATTAAAAATAGGTTTTGAATTAAAATACAACATTTTACACTGTTCATTAAAAAATGAACTTTATCGGAAAGATACCAAAAATTTACACAAAGGAAATTTTGATGTCCCAATTCTTAAGAAGAGTTTTATTTTGTCCAATAGAATGTATAACAGTGAACAAATCTATATTTAATGATGGTTTTCCATCAAAAGGTGATAAGTGAACCTTTAGTGAAAACTAGGGCATATACGCCTAAAATTGAAATCTTTCTATATTTTAACCCTTTATCTTTTATTGGATAAATGTAAAAACATTTAAAAACATATATAATAATATATTAGTTGTTTCTATCCATTCTCGCCAATACAACGGCTACATGTTCACTACCATTTAAAATAATAATATTTTATTATTAGAGTGCAACATAAGATTCCCAAGAAACTCGTTGTTGCGTGTTGGGTACGCCATCGAGCATAGCATCCCCTTTAAAGTCATATTAATATTTTATTCACAAATATGGATAAATATGAAAATTTCATATTCTTTATTTACCTTGGGTGTTACACATCCAAAGCCAATTGGTTCAAACAACACCAACAAAAGTATTTATACAACATAATTATCCACATTAGATAGTATAATTTCCTATCAAAATATGAATTATGGGGTCCTTACTAAGGGATCCAATGAATTTTCTTCAATGTGAATGTAATCATATTCATCAATAGCCTTCTTTTTTACTTTTTAAATTTATACATTAATTTATTAATTAATATATACTATATAATAACACTATTATCTACTATATATGGTGAGGTTATGATTTTGGTTGTATAATATTCATCGATCTCATATTCCAACATATGGGATATGAATCTATCATTTGTTTGTAAGGTGAACTAACACCTCTCAAACTAACATATATCATTTTCCATCGTCACCTCTCACACCAATGAATATTGGTTGATTTAATATTTATATTTCATATTCATTAAATATTAATTATTATATAAGACTAATATACCATATACTTTTTACCTTATCCACTACTATAAATGATAATTTAATTCATGTGTAAAGTGGACGATATCATCACAAATTAACGTAATTCAGATTTAATTACTTCTTCTCAATGATGGTATATGTAACTGGATTTAAAAATAAAATTTTGTATGTATGATATAATTATAATAATGAGAAAATATAATAATACCTACATTATTTCTATCATGATTGTGAAAATATATTAATGTTATTCGTGAAAAGGTACAAAATACAAGGTCCATGATTGTATCATAGTTATATTATCATAAATATATTTATTTATTGGTTTTAAAGGTATAAATGATGTATAAATGTAATAATTATTTCATGGTTTTTATTATATATATGATGAATTTATAATATCACTAAATATTTTCAAGATATCAATTTTATTTTCGACATTTAAATCGAACTTCATCAAAATATATGACAAAAACCTAAATGATTCTATAATTAATTAGGAAAATTTAATGAATAAAATAAATCAAATAATAAAAATGTATATGTTTTTTATGAAATTTATTAATTAACATAATTTTATTATTCATGATAATAAAGAACACATGTGACTAGTCTGGATCAAGGTACGGGATTTCCCTAAGACACACTCTTCATCGCGTTATGTCCAATCCCTCTTTATCTAACTTTATGCACCTCTTTAGTGATACATAATGATAATAAATTTCATATATATAAATATATATATGTGTGTGTGTGTGTCTCTAATATATATTCTTATCTCAATATACCTTCATTTAATTGTGTAATACATGCCTTATGACTATTTCATGAATTACTTCTTTATGAAATTTCCTTTGATTATGTTATGAAACTAGATCATGTAACCCATTTATTTATAGGGGTAATTATTATTATTTTGTCATATAATTTATATACATAAATGGAAAAAATATTAATGTACATAATTGGAATTTTATGGGTGGCCTTAGAATTATATAACCAAGAAACACAATTGGTAAAATTTTAGTCTCATGATATTTCAAGTATTTGATTCTGGATTGAACATAATCCATCACAAAACTCTATAAACCAAATTATGATATGAAAACGATTCTCCATGAATTATGTTTGTACTATTTTTATGTTACTGAAACATTTGTTACACTTTTATGATCTTACAATACATCTTACATTATATCATTCTTTAATTGGATTACAAATATACCTCATCTTTTATGATATAATGTTATCCCTCTGAATCTCATGTTATGTTTCCTTTTAATTTTTATTCCAATAATATGTTTTCAATATAAAATTTTTATATGAATTTCCCTAGTTATTTAATTTTTTAGGATATTAAATGCTTTTAGGATATAATTTTGGATAATAATGTAAATAATTTTTATTTTATTCTCACATTGATGTGTTATAAATCGTGTCTTCTAAATACACTATTCCTTTTCAATCCTTATTTTTTATTAATGGATATCTATTTTTATAAATAAATAATTAATATATGGAATAGAATTGAGTTTTTATAGTTATTATAATATAAATGGTTTAGTTATTCATTGGAAACTGTGACAAGTAATAATTAGTGATAACACCATGGATGAGTATGAATGGAGGACTAAGCATATGAAAATATCATGGAATATTGGTGAAGGATAGAGATAGTGGAATCTACACAATTACACCCCTTTCTGTATACTACAAGATGTTGAGTCTGTAGAAAAATTGTACCTAGTGGTAATAACTCCAAAAGAGTACATTGATAGAGACTCAATCATCCCTAGATGTATAATAATGAGAATTTTTCTACAATTGGTTTGAAACACATGGGGGTAGGATTTGGAAATACACCAACTCTTTATAAAACATTATAATAGAAATTGAATGAAATTTATGTTAGAAAACCTAATAGAATAACCTACCATGGATGACCTTCAGGGAAACCTATAGAGTCGTAAGATATTATATAATTTGAATTTATATGTTATTCAGCATAATTTCATAAATTTCCAATTTTTTTCTGATATATTATTTTATGTTTTATTTTATATATTTTAGTTAATGATACGAAATAGGATAAACCATGCCAACAAATAATGTGATATTTAATATAATGAATTTTCTTTATGATATTACCAACATAACGGTAATGGAATCTATATATCTTCTTAACATTTGAAATGACTTATCTTGAATAATGACTAACAAATTGAAAATTTTTTATTTCAAAGAACATAAAAGAAGATAAGGATAGAAAATAATATAATATCAAATGGATAATATGTTAAATAATATTCGATTCAATTTTATACATGTTAAAAATGATGGACGAATCCCATGAAAAATGGCATAATGGAACTTGAATATTTTTTTTGGGGGAAATGTGGGGACATGGTAGAAAGTTAAAAATGAAAATTGATGAGTCTTATTGACAATACATAGGGAAATAAATATCATCCAATGACACAACACATACTTCAATGTTTTTGGTGTTATGAACTTTCTGATTATCATATTCTATTCCCTAATCAAATGATTAATTATCTAGGGCCTATGATATGACAAACCATGATGAGGAAATATTGATTTTTTTGTGCTGGAACTCAAGACTTGTGGTTTTGAATTATTTTAATTAATTATATTCTAGTAGTGAGAATCATGAAACATCTATGGATAATTTTTGTAGTTTTATTTATAGATATAGAATAATATGCGGAATGGCACTAAAAAATAGAATTTTCTATTTACTAAATGGTTATATGTTATGTAAATATATAATTTCGGTAAATAAAATATTTTATATGTTCTTGTTGTTAAGATGGAATAGAATGAGTTGGATAGAAAACCATACATGTTAAAAAAGGTTATTTTATTACTAATTTTATTTTTGATGATGTCAATCAATTAAATCATAATGTTATGGGATAATAGATATATATAAATTTCATTATCTCTTTTTTTTCCTATAATTTTAGAAAAAAATTATCCTGCCAGAAAGACGACAACACATCACATCTAGCTAGGCTATGGGCCACGATCCCACAACCGAATGTTAAAATGATTATAATTCCTACCCCTGGCCTACATGATTTCATGGTTAGTAAAATATTCATAAAATAATTAGTTTTAGGTACAATTTTATATTGATTTTTCAAAATATAATAGAGATTATTAAATTTTTTAATTTTTAAGAATTTTATGTCATTAATGATATTTTTGGAAATTTTTTATTGGTTTTGGATATATATATATATATATATACATATATATTTTTTTGTATAAATGATTATTTTGTAATAGCTATATTATTTTATGGAAAATTAAGTTGAAGGGTGACAAGAAATTATTTAGGTTACACCATTATTTCATCTTGAGGATATTCTGCTTATTTAGGATATATGGTTTTTTATTTAATGAATGATTCATTTTAAACAATTTTTCTTATTATTTAATTATGGAGAGTAATATATGTATGTTAGTTTTGAGTATTATATTAAATTTTATGATCCATTTTGTATTTTAATAAAGATTGGAATATTATATTTTTACAATTGGTTAGATATTTTGATCTGTTAAAGGATAATTTTTATTCTTCTGGAATAAAAATTCAAAATGGATATGCATTCCATAGAGTAATTGGAGATGTGGATATTGATGAAAGCATAACCCAAGGATGAAATTGTGTTTATGAGATAAATAGATATCATGTTATTATATTTTTTGGTGTTATATATCATTATAGAAAATGAATATCCCAACTATTTTAAAAGTATATTGGTATTATTTTTTCAAATTATCATTATATTTGATTAATTAATAGTATTTTAATTCATCAATAATATAGTTTTTTTCACCATTATGTTGATAATTTAATTTATTATAATTAATAACCACTATCACTCTATAAATATTTTCAAATTTATTCCAATTATTTTTTTCACATCCCAACAATGATCTCTTATATGGAATCCTAATCATGATTTATTCCAAATAACAATGATGTTTTTTCACTATTTTAATAAGATTTTTTTATTAATCATATTTCACGATCTTTTATTCCCAAAAATGAAATTTTCACAATAAAAACCCTTTAATTACTAACAACCAAATAATATTATAATGTCACAATTTTTTGATGGGGTTCTAATGTGATGCCCCATGATATTTATGGAATTCTATGTTAAATAATGTATTCAACAAACATGACTATGATTAAATTAAATTTCATATAATATTAAAATATTATTTATTAAATGTGACCCATATAACATATGTTTTTAATTAGAATGTATAAATAATATTAAATAATTTTTTAAATATAGAAAAAGCTTTAATAAATATAATTGTACGTAAATGTTCTGAATAATTTAGAACTCTTATTTAAAAATGATATTTTATTCCCTAAAATAATAATACATACAAAAATGTTTTTAGACCTTTTGTAAGAAACATTATCATTAATTTTTTTTATATTTTATAAATGAAAATTTTTGGAAATGAAAATATATTTTGAAATTATCATATTTATATTAGCATATGATTAAATTTTCATATTTTTTTGAAATTATCGATTATTAGTGTCTGTAGGAAAAATAAATATTTCTGTAAAAAAATATTTTATTTTAATAAATCTAGTAATTAGAAAATACCATTGTTATTTTACAATGATTTTAAATTAAAATAGGTATTTTATATATATATTTAATCCAATTAATTAAATTTAAATATCCATAATACTGGATTTTAGTATAACAACATTTTTAGGTTTACAAAAACATTTTTTCTGGAAACTATTTTAATGTGAACAATGTTCCTCTATTTTCATTAATAAAAATAACCACTAATACAGAATGGTTTAAATTAAATATTATATATATATCACAATTTAAATTCATAATATTATCATTTCTCTTAAAATATTATTATATTATCATATTTTCCCGGAAAAATTCATTTTTTTAAAAACCTCTTTTCGTTGCTCATGTGGGATTAATATTAAACAAAACTATTCCAATTTTGTGAATTTTTTGTGATGAAATTTATTGAATATTTCATATTAGAAAAAAAATTATCATATAATTTGGATAACCTAATTTTTTTCATAATTAATAGTAAAAACATTAAAAAACTGTTACCATGGTAAACAATTTAATATGGTAAAAGTGGATAACCAGAAAGGTACAACGGATAACATGTTTAAATGACTTTTTTTACTAGTGTGTGTGTTTATTAGGGTTTTCTCTAATAAAATCTTTTTTTTTAAATTTTAATTCAAATGGAATGATATTGGCTACCCAATATCAAATAGTTTATAGTATTTAAAATAATTCCACACCTCAATTATATAAGGGCACAATGTCCTCACATATTCAAACCTATAAGTACATTTTGTTCAACCAACCCTATTAAAATATATCTTAATCATCCTAATCCACATTATAGAGATTTATTTCATCCAAATATACTAACATTAGGTTACATATTAAGGGATACAATAGAGGTTCTTCCAACAGAATGTATTCATCCTCACTGAGATCCTTATTTTGATATCTTATTTTAACACCATTAGATATGAATTATAATAACTAATATAATTACATTACCATATAATATATAATTATTTTTTATTATTATGGTGTAATAATATTCAACCATATCCACATACATAAAATTGAAAACAAAACCATAGTTCATGTGTATGTAAGATTACAAACTCAAAAAACAATGTAATGTTTTCCCATTATCATCTCCCATAACAGATTTAATATTTATAAATGTCATTAATGAAATATAAATCATTATGGAAATATAATATAATCAATGTTTCCATACCTTACAATACATTGATAATGATAGTTTCATTCAATGGTCTGGAGGACTACCACCCCATGAAGTGATGTGACTAATTATTTATTAACATATCACAAGGATGGTATATAAAACGACCCATCCTTAAAACATTACATAATATTGAATTTCAGTCAATTGGTAACATAAAAAACAATAAATACCATTTAAAAAAAACTTATTAGCATGTATTGAAACATCATTAAATTTCATTGGGACATACATACTATATTACTTTTACATCCACCCATACACATTGAATACCCATTGGGTCAAATTCAACATCTGGAGTAACCAATGCAACAATATGTATAATGGGGATCACCCATCATATCTTGAGATATAATGGAATTAAACAAACATATCATTAGATAAAATGGGGATCAAATCATCATATCATGGGATATAATGGGTTTAAAAAAACATAAACAATGTACAAGGAACATATCCTGATCAAAAATCTATATAACTCATTTAAACCAAAGAGAAAACACATTCACATATCAAAAAAAACATATTTTTATAAAAAAACATTTAAAAATATATATTTATAAATCGTGCACATGATAAAATATACTTGAACATTAATTATGAAAAGGTATAAAAGAACCATTAAATTAATTATGATTCCGGAAAATGGGAGAAACCACACTTACACTATAAAAAACATTTTTTTTAATTTTGTGAAAGATACATTTAAAAGGATCTTGAATGGAAAGTGCCTTACCATACATTCAAAATCATTAAAATGTATTCAAAAATCATATATAATGGGTGAAATAGTGTTTTTAATATATTACATCAATAATGTCATGTATATAATTCCTTACATTATCTTCTAATAACATTTCCACCCATTTAATGAAAATTGTTTTTTTAATTTTCATTGTTTTTATGCTTTTTTCATGGTTTTTGAGTTCGGTTTATTTATTGTATTCCATTAAAAATTATATAATTTAAAATAAGATATAACATATATATAGGTTATTTTAATCAATTAGAAATAAATTTGAACTTTCCATAATTTTTTAACAAGGGAAACACAAAATCATTATTCCGGAAGGCGGTAAATTGATGCACCACATATAAAGATTTCTTATGTAACAATTAATTGAGAATATGAATCATTTTTTGATTCATATACAATATAAAACTCCATTCATGTATATATGTGATTGTTTATTTGTTATGAAACAATGGATAAGTGGTGGGGATAAGGTATAAGTGAGAATTGGATTAAATGATAAAAAATGAATTTACCTCTTGAAAAATATTCCTGAGAACCATTATAATGAACATAAAAGTGGCCTCTTCCAGAGACCAGTACCTCAATAATGTTTTAAAGGATGAGGTGGATGAGATTTTGAATACTTTTTTGGAATAATAAGGCTTACAGTTATGAAATTTTTTAAGAAATGATCCCCCTTTTAATAATTGAGGAGAGGGTTATCATAGAAATTAATCAAATTAATTGAATAATAATAAATCTATTATTGTGTTAAATACTTCAAAAAGTTCTTAATATTACATTATATACTATTTTATAAATTATCTTATCATTTTTACCTTATTCATAAATTAAATTTTTTTAATTAATTTAATAAAATACTTTATTGATGGAAAAATTATTTTTATCAAATTAAAAACTACCCACAATAATGAATTTAAAATAATCAAAACAGTAATTGATGTTCAAATTAATTTTCCTATTATATATTATGAATATTATAATTACCTATTGTAATCATTATTTTTCGTAAATATATAAATTCATTTTATTTTAATAATTGTTAAATCATTAATTTGATTGATAAATTAACTAAATATTTTCTACATTATAATTGACCTTGAAATTTTGGTAATAATTTATTAACTAAAAATTGAAACTAATATTTAATAAAGTATACAATATTATTTGATATCTAATGACTATAATTTTTCTAAAATCACATATGGTGAATCTAATATTAAAATATTATACTTATTAAACATTATACTGTGAACAATTAGTCATTATTTTTAATAAAATAATATAAAGTGGCTAATATGATCAATGTGGGTCCAGGAAATCAAAAATTTGAATCTAAAAATTATATTGGATGAAAATCGATTATATAAATTTTTTTATCTTCAATATATAATAATTAATATTTTTCATAATTCTTATAAAAAAATTATTTTTCTTATTCTTGTATAACAACTAAATTAGAATTTCATAATAATTAATGTTAAGTTATATATATATATATAAATTAAAAATAAATTACTTCCATAAAAATAAATTATAAAATTTATAATTAAAATTATATATTTGTTCACTATGTATTGTCACTCATATAAATGACATGGTAGAATTGTAATGTTTTTAATTGTTCTTTTATCACCATGTACAATAATTACATTGACATATGGATAAAAATAATGTTGTATAACTATATTATTTGAAATTAGAAAAACATCAATAATACATATTAATTAACTAGTTAGTATAGAAAATAATTTTATCATTTAATTTTTTTTTAAATGAATGAAATTTGTTATTTTTAATACAGTATATTCACTATGTCAGAATTGATAAATTTTTTATAATTATCATGAATAAAATATAATACCCATAAAATATTTTATTTATGTTAAATATTAATTAAATAATAAAATTATTTAATTATTCAGTAATTTTATAAAAATTATATCAAATTTGGGTCATCGTGATGTTATAAAAAAATAGTACTTCTAAAAAAACAGTATTCTTTACAATTCATAAAAAATTAACCATTTTCAGTAAAATTTATAAATTTAATATTAAGATAATTTCAACATTATGAATTCAAAAATGAAATTATTTTTATAAAATAAATAATCTATAATTGAAAAAATTATTCTCTCAAATAAATAACCATATGATGAATTATTTATTTTCAAAATTATTTTATAAATAAAGAATACAAATAATCATATTATTTAATAAATATATGTGTTGATAGAGTATATTTATGTGAAATCAAATAAATAACAATATAATAGTGATATTATTTTAATTATGAAATCTTAAAATAACACCTACCTTATTTCCATAATGATCATTGAAAATTGAAAAATCTATATATATACTAATGTATGCTTCTTTCCGACACGTGTCAGCCTATCAGTGATTCTCTAAAAGCTACTGTATCCAGCCATTTACACTCCATCCATATCTTTCCTCTCCAGCTCGTGATTTCACTCCCCCTATCAAGGGTTTTCGCCTCGTCTCCATGCCCACTTCTGGAAGTCGATCTACAGACAATACTCATAATCTCCACATATCCGGCACTCCTAGATCCTCGTGTCGATCTCCTCATGCTCCCCGTCTCTGACCTCGTCTCCTCATCTCTTCGTCTCTTCGTCTCCTCTTCTCCTATTCTCCATTTTCCTTCTCAATCCAATTTCAATCCCTCGATATTCATCCTCTCCAACTCATGATTTCCATCTCCATGTTTTAGGTTTTATCTATCATCTCCACCCCCACAATTGGTCCTCCGTCAATGGACACCAGTATTCGGCTACCCATCTCTTACACTAATGGATCCTCATCTCCGTCTCCTCCTGCTCCCCATCTTGGGAAGTCTATTCTCTATCTCTGTTCACACCAATCTGACACCCCATCTCCGGATCATTTTTCCATCACATTGGCTCTCCTTTCACTACTACCACATTGGTCACTCATACGTCCATGCCTCCCTGCCTTCGTTCACCGAACTATGTCTCCCTGCCTGCGCCCACATATCTTCTCGATGTTTGTTGTTCCTTCGCATAAGGTCTGTTCATCGTCCAAAATTCTGTAGTTTTTTACATCTTATATTTAATTTTTTGTACTTCCATTTTCTTATAAATTATTATTATGTCATAATAGTAAAAAGTTTCTTCCAATTTATCAATTACAATAACTATTTCAGTTCCTGATAATATTTATTCACATATATTTTTAGGTTTCACAATTTTCGTTCAAACATATCAAACTATTCACCACACTTCAGCTCCTTACCTGTGCCCACATTTCTGCTTGTCGTTCACAGTTCCTCTACATAATTTATGTCCGTCTTCGAAAATTATATAGTTGTTTATATCTTATATTTAATTTTTTGTACTTCCATTTTCAAATAAATTATTATTATGTCATAATAGTAAAAATATTCTTCCAATTCATCATTTACAACAACTATTTCAGTCCCTGAGAATAATTATTCACATATTTTTTATCAGGTTTCACAATATTTTTTCAAGCATATCAAACCGTTCACCGCACTTCAGTTCCCTTCCTGCGTCCACATTTCTGCTCTCCATTCGCTGTTCCTCCACATTAGGTCTTTTCGTCTTCCAAAATTCTGTAGTTTTTTATATCTTATATTGAATTTTTTGCACTTTAATTTTCTTAAGAATTATTATTCTGTCATAATAGTAAGAATATTCTTTAATTCATCAATTACAACAACTATTTCAGTTTCTGAGAATATTTATTTACATATTTTTTTTCAGGTTTCACAATTTTTGTTCAAGAATATCAAAATGTGTTGCACATAAGGTATGCCTGGATTTATTTATTGATTAGACTATCTATACAAAAATATTTATGTCCCTATCCTTTATGTTGTCTATACATTCTTGAGAACTTATATTTATAATAGTGTTTCATTACATGTATAATGTAATTTATGTTTTATGTTCCAAATAATCTATGTTATCAACTCATCTGTTAGCACTTCCATCACTGCTTCCAAATAAATGATTACTTCCTTCCTGTATTCTATCATCATATTTCATTTATTATCATTAGTTTGTGTGATTTCAAGTGACATGAGACATCAGTTTATTAGTATATTAATGTTTCCATGATGGTATTTCCTTGTCTATTATTTTCATTATAATATTGTAGTAGAGAATATTGACTTTTATAATTTCATTACCAATTTTTGTATGATTATAAAACACTACATTCATTCTTTTCAATTTGAAATTGTTAAACATATTCCAGGGATGTGGTCCAATGAAATGTTATAGTGTATAAGGACACTACATAAAAAACAATCAATTCAAATTAAGAACATTCCTATATATTTATAGTATTTTCTTCTGAGTTATGAATTTAATGGGTTGTTTGATTCTTATACAAGATGTTTTGAATCTCCAGGTAGATGATATTGCATCCTGATTACCAAAGAGAGTATAACTGACAGGATAGATAAGTTTCCTATTAATTTTCAACACTTGAACATTATTATTAAACATCATGCAACTTCTTGAGATCTAATCATACCAAGGTTATAAAGGTACCATCCTTTCTTCTAAATGTATTTCAAGACTCCTAAATTCTTTTGCGATAAGAAAAAAAGTGTCATATATGAAATGATATAGTTAGATAAGATAGAAAATAATTTTATAATTTCTCTCCCTCCACAACATTCCTCTCCAGCTCGTGATTTCACTCCCCCTATCTTGGGTTTTCGCCTCGTCTCCGCGCCTGCTTCTGGAAGTCGATCTACAGACAATACCTGTAATCTCCCCATAGCCAAAACTCCTAGATCCTCGTCTCGATGTCCACATGCTCCCCATATCTAAACTCATCTTCTCATCTCTTCGTCTCCTTGTCTCCTCATCTCCTAGTCTCTATTTTCCTTCTCAATCTAATTTCAATCCCTCGATATTTATCCTCTCCAACTCGTGATTTCCATCTCCATGTCTTTGGTTTTCTCCCTCATCTCTGCTCCCACCTTTGGACCGCCGTCATTGGACACCAGTATTCGGCTACCCATCTCCGACACTCATGGATCCTCATCTTCTTCTCCTCCTGCTCCCAATCTTGGGCAGTCTCATCTCTGTCTCCATTCACACCAATATGAATCCCAGTCTCCAGGACTTTTTTCCATCAATTTGGCTCTCATTTCTATGCTATCGCATCTGTCACTCCTACTTCCCTGCCTCCTTGCCTCCGTTCACCGCACTTTGGCTCCCTGCCTACACCCACATTTCTTCTCATTGTTCACTATTCCTTCGCATAAGGTCTATTCGTCTTCTAAAATTTTGTATTTTTTTATATCTTATATTTATTTTTTGTAAATCCCTTTTCTTATGAATTATTATTATGTCATAATAGTAAAACTATTCATCCAATTCATCAATTACAAAAACTATTTCAGTCCCTGAGAATATTTATTCACATTTTTTTAGGTATCACAATTTTTGTTCAATCATATCAAACTATTCACCGCACTTCGGCTCCCTACCTGTGCCAAGATTTCGGCTCTCCATTCAAAGTTCCTCTGCATAAGGTCTGTTTTTTTTTCAAAATTATGTAGTTGTTTATATTTTATATTGAATTTTTTGTACATCCATTTGCATATAAATTATTATTATGTCGTAATAGTAAAACCATTCATCCAATTCATCAATTAGAACAACTATTTCAGTCCCTGAGAATATTTATTCACATATTTTTTTTTCATATTTCACAATTTTTGTTCAGGCATATCAAACTGTTCACCGCACTTCGGCTCCATGCATGCGCCCACATTTCTGCTCTCCATTCATTGTTCCTCCACATAAGGTCTGTTCATCTTCCAAAATTCTATAGTTTTTTATCTTGTATTGAATTTTTTGTAATTCAATTTTCTTATGAATTATTATTATATCATTATAGTAAAAATATTCTTCCAAGTCATCAATTATGACAACTATTTCAGTTCCTTAGAATATTTATTCACATTATTTTTTCATGTTTCACAATTTTTGTTCAAGAATATCAAAACATGTTGCACTTAAGGTATGCCAGGATTTTGTTATTGATTAGACTATATATAAAAAAATACTTGTGTCCCTCTCCTGTATTCTGTATATACATTCTTGAGAAATGATTTTTATAATAGTTTTTAATTACATTTCTAATGTAATTTATGTTTTCTATTCCAAATAATCTATGTTATATACTCATCAGTTCAGCACTTCCATCAGTGCTTCCAAATAAATGATTACATCATTATTGTATTCTATCATCTTATTTCATTTATTCTCATTAGTTTGTGTGATTTCGGGTGACATGAGACATCAGTTTATTAATATTTTCATGTTTCCATGATGGTATTTCATTTTCTATTATTTTCATTATAGTATTGTAGTAGAGAATATTGACTTTTATAATTTCATTACAAATTTTTGTATGATTATAACACACTAAAATTGATCTTTTCTATTTGAAATTGTTAAACATATTATAGTGATGTGGTCCAATTAAATTTCATAGTGTATGTGGACACTACAGAAAACAAAATCACTTCCAATTAATAACATTACTATATATTCATATTATTATCTTATGATTTAAGAATTTAATGGGTGGTTTTCTTCTTATGGAAGTTTTTTTGAATCTCCAGGTAGATGATATTGCATCCTAATTACCAAAGAAAGTATAACTGACCTGATAGATAAGTTTCCTATTAATTTTCAACACTTGTACATTATTATTAAACTTCATGCAAGTTTTTGAGATCTAATCATACCAAGGTTATAAAGGTACCATCCTTTCTTCTAAATGCATTTCAAGACTCCTAAATTCTTTTTCGATAGAAAAAAAATGAGGCATATATGAAATGATATAGTTATATAAGATAAAAAATAATTTTATAATTTCCATTTAATTAATTTTTTTGATATTCTTCTTTTAATTTATTTATATTCAACTTATTCTCATTATGCACTACTGTTTTTTCTATTGTCAGTGAGGAATGATGTTGATCATATCAGTGGAATTGATGGACAATCTAAATTCAACCACCCTTATGTATTACCCTCTATCATTGGTAGAGGATGAACTATATTTACTATTCCTAAAGGAAAGTGACTGAGGTATTTAATTTTACTATCAATTAGACTATTATCCTTGATAAAAATACCATAATTCTCCAAAATTAGGTTATTTTCATTCAATGAATTGTTTTCCATATTTATAAAATAAAATAAAGATTAAAATCCTCATAACTAATAAGGATGTGGATTATTTAATTGACATGGTAGTTGTTGATTTTATATTATAATTAATTCCTTATGATTATGAAATTGTTGAACTCTTTTCTTTTAATGATACAGGTTTTGAATATCAAGTGAGAAGATATTGCAGCCTGATTACCTGAGAAATTTTAAATTATGTGTAAATTCATACTATAATTTTTGATTCATTTGTTTTATGATGTAGATTTATTGGATATTTTAAATATTTTGGGTTTTTGATGTGTTAATTCTATTAATTTTAGGAAATTATTTTGCATCTAAGAACTAGTTTTTGGATGGGAAAGTGGTGGTTCAGTTTAAGTTAATACTTGGAAACCCTACACTACTTCAAATGTAAACATATCCAATTTTACATACTGATTTTCTGTTAGATCTTTTCATCTCTCAATGATATGGATTTAATAATCTTCATGTTTAGGAAACTGGGATTGATCTCTACATTCCTATTTGAATTCATGACTAGGACTCTTATCTTTAAATGTCTTATATTCATTATTGTTTGAGGATAACATCCTATTACACTTTCTTTATCCAAATGGATCCATTATAGTCTTATATTCTATTAGCATCACCTTCATGTCCCATTATGGATTTTAATGGATTGATGCCACATTTTTTTTAACAAAACTGTGATGTCTCTAGAACTGTAGGTTGAATTATTTTCTATATTATGTGAAATTAGAATGTCATTATCTGAATACACTATTTTTATCCTCTACTTCCCCTCCATACACTCTATACTTATATAAGTACAAATTAATGTATGAATGCATGCACATATTTATTCAAACCTTCCATGCCAATATATTTTAATTTTTATTGCATATGGAGAAGCATGGAAAATAATTTTAGAACTCAAAATTTGTTGATTTGACAAACAACAACATTGAAGCAGGTTCAATATGTAACAGCATCCAATTTTTTGATCGACACTTTGATTGATGAATATTCCTCAAATTATAATGCACACATATTGTTTGGTTTTCTAGATATTATGTCTTTTATCTCCGGAAACTCTTTATATCACTTTGTCCCATCTACTAATAGCAATCTAGATACTTCAGTTTCGGTGGATTATGATGTGAAATCATCACTTATATCTGAAAAAATAACCTTCCATGTCTTCAATGAAAATATAAATTTTTTTGGAATGAATTCATGGTTTACGCTTAACCCTATTACCTAATATACTGTAGAAGTTAAAGGAATTCATCAGTTTGAGTGGTTAACTAGATAGAATGTTCTTGTGGATGAAGTTGTAGAGAGTCATAACAGCATCAATAATTATTTCCTTAGTAACCAAATTCTTGGGGCCAACCTAAGCCAGACTTATAAATGAGTCATTGTGTTGAGATTTCAAGATTACAGTCTCATGTAAATTTCATTTAACAACAATCTCCACATATATTTTCTATAGGTAATTATATGTAATGCCATGAATTTTCTTCCCATGAAATCATAATGGGTAATGGAATGATAAGTGGAAAAATAGTTCCATATATTTGGTTTGAATCCTTTTCAACTTTCCCTCTCTATTTCCATTCCTAATTTAATATAAAACAAACTCTAATTTTTAGGTGGTTTTGTGCTGTAAAATCTGTGGCAACAATATTAATTTACCTTTCTTATTGAATGATATTCTTGAAATTTTACATGACATTAGTAGTAATGTGAATATATTACTCTCATTATTGTTAAATTAAATGAAATTTAACATGTTATTTTCATTCCAAACACTGAAAAGTTACTTTACATACAATCACTTTCCCTCAGATTATTTCATAATACTGTAATCACTTTACCTGAAATGTGCCTAATAGCCCTTAAATGTTTTGTAGGGTTAGTGAATTTGATAAGCAGTAAAAGGGTATTTTTTATTCATTTTATCTTTCAACAAAATTTTAGTACACATATTTTTACTATGGTTTGAGTAGTTTTGGTGGTTGACTTCATTTTCAAGCATTTTTTATAACATACTTTCTTCCACGTCAATGGTTTTATGTGAAATTATGTTCCTTTTCTTTCCTTATTGATAACATAATGATAAATTATTTTCTAAATAATTCCCTATTCATTTTTTTTATTTCATTATTTTATGATTAGTTGTGGTCTGCAGGCTTTTATACTTTCCATTTCCATTTCTCATTCTGATTTAATATCAAACAAGCTCTAATTTGTGAGTGCTTATGTGCTCTAAAATCTATAGAAAAAACATTAATTTACCTTTCTCATTGAATGATATTCTTTAAATTTGACTTTACATTATTAGTATTGTGAATATATACATATCAGTAGTGTTAATTTCAATGAAATTCAACCATTTCTTTACATTCCAAACACTACCAGGTTACATTAAATACAATAACATTCCCTATGATTATTTCATAATACTGCAATCCCATTACATTAAATGTGCCTAACAACCCTCAAATTTTTGTAGGTTAAGAGAATATGACTAGCAGGAAATGGGTAAAAATCTATTTATTCATTTGACTTTTAAACCATGTCAGTGCTTATATTTTTTACTATGTGCAGTTTGGGAGGGTATCTTCATTATCAACTAGTTTTGATAACTTAGTTTGCTCCCCTTCAATAGTTTTATGGGCTGTTATGTTCCAAGACATTCCTCATTGATAATTTTATTATCAATTGTGTTATGAAACATGCTCTATACATTTGTTTCTTCCATTATTAAGAGTATCATCTTTCAAGTGAGTTTGTGTTTTTTAAATATGTTCTGCTTGTTGATGTGACTTTAATTTTAGATTTTTAGTGTAAAATTTTACCGACTAAAATATTTTGAACAAATTTTTGAAACCATTATAAGGTAGTATTATCATATGATTATTTTTTTATTCAGTGATATTTTTCTCCGTTATGGGATATTCATTTCAGGGGAAAAGTAAATAGATCTGTATAAAAAGGCACAGGTGTAGATCAGTGGTTCTTATCAAATAGATTCCAAACATACTTCAATTTTTCTCATCGCTGCATAGATGAGAACATAAATATTGACGATTTTGCAAGGTCGGATGGAATGAATGCCTTAAATTTACAAGCACAAGAGTGAAATATATGATACGCATCTCATTTATGGATCAAGGAGGTTTGATCTGGGTATTATTTACGATCAAATTCTTCAGAAAGATAAGATGTATGGTTAATGAATCACTATGTATTATATACAATTCAAGGGCTAAATGATAGTGATAATTATGTGCTTGAGATAGAAAAAAGTATATATATTTCACTTTATATTTGTTAACATGCACCTTATATCAAGATATTAAGCTATACAAATGTTTTAATTCAACTATATTGAGTATATTGTCCTCTTCATTAACTATTTAACGATAATAATAAACAAATTGATATTTTAATATATAAATTTTTGATAAATTATATTTATTATTTTAAAATATTTATAAATTTCTCTTTATATGTTTTTTTTAATTTCATATACTTTAGTAAAGTTTAAATGTGTACGGTGGATATTTTTCATTTTAAAAAACAAATCAAATTTGAGGTATGAAACCCAATATCTGACTAAGTTTAAATTGTGTATTGAGTTTGATATAAATATCAGGCTAGAGTCCTAAAATCTATCACTCTAGTCAATAAAAATACATTCCCGATCTATAGTATGATTTTATTTTGTTTTTTCCATTGTGTATATGCTTAATTTCAAGTATATATTTTCAGCGTGAAAGGTTTAAAAATATAATGCTTTCATTTCCTTATGATTTTTTATAATCACCCATATGTTTTCAATAATCCCTTATGTATTCTATTATGTTATGTTCTTTTTATTATTTTTCTATGTTTTCAATTCCCTATATTTTGTCCAATTATAGTTCAATATTAAGTATCATTATCTTCTTTTTTCAATATATTTAATATTTATGTTCTTTATTAACTTTGAATTATAGTTTTTTCTTCTTGAAAATAAGTATTGAACGTATTGTCGTGCGAAAGCACGGTTAAGTACTAGTTACTTATATATTAATCTGACATACCTTCTCAAAGATTCATATACTGTTCATTTTTAACTATATAAAATTAATGATTTTAATGGTATTAATGATTTAAAGAAACATAATTATATCTGGATTATTGTTATTGTGATGATGAGTTAATAATCACTTTGTCCTAAGTAAACATACCAACGTGAATTTGGGCATTTGAGCCTGACATATGCGGGACGTCTGATATTAGCATAAATGATTCTGTAATTTAATATGACAAGGTCGTGAATAAAATCAGAGGAATAAATTTTGTGGTTTTTTTTAATATAAGTAAAATATTATTCTTAAATTGGTTGATAATGAAATAACATAACCCATCAGACCTGAGGTAAAGGATCTCTCTAAACCACCATTTCATCATTTTTTGAACACACTCTCTCAATATAACGTTATATATATCTTTAACAATGTGAAGTTATTATAAATTCTTTATATATTTCATATTAAATATATCTAAATAATTATCACATCCTTTGATGAGGAAATTCATGCCTTATAACCATTTTTCAAATTACTTATTTATGAAATCTCTTTTCATAATGTTATAACACATGATTATAAAACCCACTTCGTTCAATGTGTAATTATTTGTATATTAATTACGATTCAATTACATATATTAAAAAAATGTGAATATACATAATATGGATGTGATTGGTGGGAACAAAATTATATAACCATCGAATGGATTGGGTAATGTTTTAGTTTCATGAAACATAATATATTGTTTTAGTGAGATAATATAATATATAATTGGATTTTGTCCACTATATAATGTTTCCATGGAGGTTAAACATGATATATGTTTATGCCCTGATTTATTTTTCAACCACATATTGTATTATTCTATGATCATATGATATTATTTCCTTTAAACCATAATTCTTTTTAATTACTCATGTACATCCTCTTTTATGATATAATTTTATACCTTCGACTCACAAATTATGTTTCATTATCATTTTTGTTAACTTACTAATAATTTTTCTCAAACATTTATCATTGTATTATCTACGTTATTAATTATGTTTTAGCATATTAAAAGGATTTAGTAGGTTATTATTGAGAATAATATAAAAAAATCTTCATTTAAGTCTCATTTTGTTGTATTATAATCATATTATACCAAAAAACCAGGCATTTACGTTCTTTTTTAAAATATTATTTTTTAAAAAAATATCATGTAATACTATGTTTAAAAGGCTTATGTTTATATATGATGGTATATTTATAGTGATGTGATTATACATTAACATCCATGTTACTGATGTGGGGTATAATGGATCATGATGGAGTAATGGTTCAATAAAAAATAAAATAAGTGGTTATTCATGATTTTATATTGGTACATTAAAAATACTCATGTATTATAACATTTTGTATCACAATTATTAGGGAAATTAAAACTCTCTATTTGGGTTCATTTTTTTAATTCTGTATGTGTTTTCAATAATTAGCATGAGTTCATATATGGAAACATATAGTTTTAATTTTAGATTACACACATTAGGTGTAAAATAATCACTATCAAGAATTGAGGGGGAAATTCCAAGATACTCAAGTAATAAAACCAGAAAAATAACCACAGGAACACCAGATCTAAATGACCTAACATGAAGTCCATTATCTCCATGAGTTTTTTCATTAATAATTCATTCCAATAAACCATCATGAATCTGTCATACCTGGAGGGAACCATAATATATATACATTGAGATAAATATCGTAGTACAAATATCTTCACTATAATCTGGAAGAAACAATCTGTTTTGTGGCATTCAAATTCCTCAACTACAGTAGATGATATAAGTGTATCCCCAACCATAATATTTATTTTGATAAATAAATGAACACTTTCCCTATCATGATATACCCTTCGGTATTTTGAGCCTTCTTAAACGACATTACTTTTCTAACATCATGAGTTATGTCTTTCCCAATAATAATAATTTGTTATTGTATGCTGAATGTTGGTGTTGTATCATGAGAAATACTTGGAACACTAAATCCATCATTTTGAAATGAAAACCAATGAATTTTTTAACAATAATTTTTCACCTAAAAAGACCATAATTTCCTTCAGTATTTTAGGATCCATAATCATTATAGCATAAAATGTATGTGTATTATCTCCTAGGAGGCAAATGATCAAACCTAGATTCCTCCTTTGTTGATTCCACCTAGGGATGATGTCTTTCAGCCTCTGTTGAACCGATCTACAATGATCACAATAAGATTTATCAGATAAATCGGTCAATTGGGGATGCATAATCAGGCCAAACCATCCATCCATAAACAGTAAAAATCATTGGGAGAAATAGGGACAAATGCAAGAATCATATTCGAAATCAACAGATTGAAGGAATCTAATGATGATATTTCAATGAAAATTGACATGGACAAACCATCTCCTCATAGAAAGAACACCAGTACACGATTTCAACTAGACTCAAATGTAAGATCCCAACAAAATAATTTTTAATGTTGAAACATGACCAAAAATTAAGATTCCACAAAAGTAAATTGTATAAATCCAAAATCTCCACAAGATATAGAGACCTATGAAAATAAAAAAACCCTACACACATATATCCAATAGTATAATGCATGCCCGATCGGTTCATGGCTAAAATAGACAATAAACAACACAATAATTATTTATATATTAAATTCCAATTTATATAAAAACATCTAGGTCAACATATTGTTAATTATATAAATACATAACAGGTTAAAACATAGATCATTGATATGTTCAAAAATTTAATTTTCTTTTTCTAATAATACCATAAATGGAGTTATTTATCTATTTCTTCATCCCTCTATTTATTTCTACCCACATTTCTTCTTCAAATAACCACCTAAAAAATAAAATGTCTATTATTTATATATCACAAACATAATATAAATATAGACCTCCAAAAATATATTTATTATAATTCCAAATTGATATAAAGTCACATTAAATTCACTAAATATTTTACTTCTAATTTTTTATTGAAATTTCCTAATCTTGGTATTTTATAAAATTTTATATTTTTACATCATTACATTGAAATAAATTTATTTTATGTCTGTATATATTGTGGTGTTTTTAGAAATCAATTTCATATTAAATAAATTGAAATAAATTTTCATTTAAAGTCTTTTTCACATCCCAACATTATCATCTTATATTCTTATTGAATTTATACATTATGGAATATTGTACATCACTCTGGGGTGGATCATTATTTAATTCTTAACTGATGATGATCAAAATTTAAATATCCTTGTATCATGGTGTCGCCAATCCCTATAATAGACAATTCATCGTCATTTTTATCTTATACAATGAGCATTATTTAATGACCCAAGAATACTACAACAAGGTGTATTTGAGTAGCACTAAAATTGTTGAAAAAAATATTCATGGGGTACAACTTATAGTGTATGATCTTATTCTAAAATTTGAATCAATCCATTATTTCATAAATTAATATCTAAATTTTTTAAATTAATATAACATAGCTTATTTTTATGTCATGATCAACTCTTTTTATTTATTTTAAATTCTTCTTTTACCATAACACTTCAAAGTCATCTAAAATTAACAAATAAAATTTTCAAATATTTATAAACAATTTAAAACCTATAATTAATCCCATTGAAAAAACCACAACACTCCAACCAGATGTTAGAATTTTAATCCAATGTTTTAAACATTCAATCATTGTTCAATTAATAACCAATGTCAACAAACATGATTCTAAAATTCTATAAATTTAGTTTATTTTCAATACAAGATATCTCTAATGAAATATATGTCTTCGGGATTATAAAAAATATTATCAAATTTAATTATTCGTTCTTAAATTTAAAATCATATGAGTAATTCTTGGTCTATATATTAAGATATAAAGAATGATAAATTCTTATATTACCAATAAATTCATTCCTATTCACTTATACTCTAAGAACAATTTTTTTAAAAAACTAAAAAATATACATTAAAATTCAGTGCATTTGTTAAAAAACTAACATAAATCCTCAACACGTATCATGTTTCCACTAAACTATTAAGACCCCCACAAAGACCTAAATTCACATCCTTCTATGTGAGAAAAAAATTTCATAATCATTGATTCATGAAGAAAAAAATTACATATAACCCATCAAATTATTTAAAAACTGCATATCTCTGCTGTAATAAAATAATTGGAAATTTCCTTATAGACATGAATGGAAAAAATAAATGTTAAATTTATATGAAGATAGGGTATTACCATACCTCCTTATTACAATAGAGTAAAATAAAAAATAACATTCAATAAATTCTTTTTTAATAACAGTGTGTCCAACTGTATTGTGTAAATGTATAAGAAATTTACATTTATGAAAATAAGATCTATAATAATAAATCCTCGATCAAGATTCTCTTTAGTAGAATGATACCTAATTTAAATATTCTTTATGACTGAATTTGGTATTAGGATCCTATTTATTTAAATTACTCTATTATTATCACTATGAATCATCAAGGTTATCTCCAATGTTTCGTGTTGAACATATAATTATTACATTGTTCTCACTACATAGGTACAGAAATTGTCTTGATTAAAAATCACCATTCATCCAAACTAATAAATTTAATATCTTTCTTCATACTAATTCATCATATATTTTTCGTATTTATAAATAATTCTCCAACATTTGTGGATTTTCTATGTAAAACATCTCTGTCTAAATACCTAACCAGTTATATGTATGATTCTTGATATTTACCAATATAAAACAATAAACTATATTTTAGTGTTCTGTATTTGTAAATAATAATTATTTTAACCATAGATAGTTTTTGTACTTTAAGGGTACTCTAAATTTTAGATTTCATGCATTTAGCATTAATGTATCTTGCCTGATTACGGTCAAATATAAACATTAACAAATAATTCATCATTATAATGTTGAATGAAGATAACTTACATCATCATGATTTTTGAGTTTTTTCTATGTATAAATTATGTTGAGACGTTTTTTATGTCCTTCAATTTTAACATTTTTTATAACTCCATTAAATGAATTATTTTATAAATTAAAGGGTATGATTCTATTTGAATCAACAAAAACATAGAAAATATATATTGAATCTAATTAAAAAAATGCATAATTTATATATCTTCATAATATAAAATTACTATATTGAATTCCACTTGATTATTTTTAATATGACATTATTGATAGAGGAAAATTCCATAAACAATTCATAAATTGTTTAGTTAACATATAGAATATGGACAATATCACAAATTTAGAACTCTAATTTCCTCTTGTATTTTTCAAACAATCTATTTCACACTCTTGGAGATTAATTTAAGGCATATAAATCCTTTTTAATAATGAATTTTTTTATTCATTATCTCCACTAAAAAATAATTACTTGTTAAATTTATACTTCTTCATTGAGAAATTAATTCGTGAATGTTTTATTCAAATCCATTTCATACAACATTACGAATCATTGAATTGATGTAGCTAGTAAATGTTGAATCAACTTTAGTATCCCGAAAAATTTAATTTTTTCATCTATATCAGTGACTTAGACATGAATATATCCTTTCCAAACTAATCTCCCTATATTATAAATAAAATTTCTATAATCATCATTTTCATTGATTACACATTTACTTCTAATGATGTTTTGATCCACTAACCTCTTTTTGGTGTTTCTACTCATTCATATTCTTGATCCATGATTCATAATTTTGTAAATATTAAATTATCGTATATAAATAATATAAAATAGTGAAATGTTCTATACATTCTCCATCATCTAGGATTTTTGAGAGAATATAGTTTTATTGATTTTTTTAATCCATGAACGTAAGGTAGTACATACCTTCCTTATGTCAATTGTCATCATTCATGAGTAGATTATATATATTAATACCCAACAATAGAATACGCATATTATATTAGGTAATGAAAATACTGTTACATTTAGTGAACATCAAAGTATTTATCAAAATGTTATTTTAACCCTAAATTTATAAAATAATTTCCAGTCCCAGGGTTAATTACTTGCACTTCAAGACTTCTTATAAGTTTTTTAATCCTTACATGAATACTCTTTCATCTATAATATCAACATAATTTTTTTTATTCTTATATTTTTATTTGAATAATTGTAGACTAGAAACAATCTACTATTGTTATGAATTACACTCCTTCAAAACCACATCTCATATGATGGTTTATTAAGTTAAGGAAAGAGAAAGTCATTATTTTTTTTTTACAAACACACATTTTTTACTATTTTTGTCCAATAAAACATCGATATACTACTCTGGATTAGTATTTTATTTTTTATATAATTCACTATCTAATTTCTATTTCTAATGATTTTTTTTCTTATTATCCTTTCATATAAATCTTAATTCATTTATCCATGTATCACTAAATAAATTTATACCTCAATTGCGGTGTAAATTATGTCATTACGATGTCTAATAATTTTGGTGAAACCAAAAATTTTATTTTTGTCTCAACTCTAGAATATCTTGATGATCATCATGTATTGATTCTTAGTAAATATTAATTATATGTATACCATTCGACTATAATATTTATTGAATAAATTGTTTACTTATAAAATTTAATTATATGTAATTTTTTACTAAAGATGTTTTTATAAATTTGTTTTAGTAAATATGATTTCTTTTTATTCATTTCTGAATTATGATTTATAACAATATTCTTTCACATAAAATCATCATATGTTTTATATAAATCCTTTTAAAATAAGGTATATCTACCAAAAATACTATCTTTGATTAATTTATTAATAATTGTTGATGTGTATGTATTATTTCGAGATTAAAAAAATTATTTTCCTCTTCTAATATAAAGAGAAAATTTACTTTATCATTATCCACCTGTTAAATATTTTCAATTTTCATCCAGTAATTCATTGGTGAGTGTCCAACATTTAATTTTAGTAGTAATGTCTTTTAGATAAATATGTAATGAAATGTTGAGTCATGTAGTTAGGTCACAATGTGGAGGTATTGTGGAATCCATTAAAAACATGATTCTAGGGTGCTCCTAATTTTAATTTTTTTAAAACATACTAATGAGTATATCAGTTCTAGTAGGGTTGATCCACATATTGAATGTGTGTACACAAAAAAATGTAATATTTAAGGATTCAGTAGGTATATGTGGTTATAATATTATTAAAAACTAAAAACTATGAAAAAATAATTGTTATATGAATGAACTAACACTAATTTAATGACTGATAGTGTGTATTGAAGTGTGAGATTTCAGTATTTTTCAGAGAAACGAGATTTGATAATTTTAAAATTTCCATTTCCACTTAATAATTCAATATATAATCAATTTTCTAAATTTAATTCAAAATAGTATCTAGTCTCAGTATCTTATGTTACATAATTCTCTAATTACTCTAACAAATTATTCAATTTACCAATATCTAGTTCAATGAAAAATGGGAATACATTTTAGTATCAAATCACATGGTAAAATATAACTACATACTTCTCTAAATGTCTTAGAATCTATTACTTCTGTGATCACTATCATGGGGATAATGTTTATATACCACTCACATAAGTTTGAATATAAAAAAATATATATTAAATTATCATTTAAAGTGTGTAATTATTCTGAATTTGATCATATGAGACTTATGATTCTCTCATGGACATGAGAGAACAGTAAATAATTAAATTCAATGATTCCCTCCCCTCCATGATTAAATATTAATTATTAATATAATAAGAACAACTGTATTTTTGAAAATATCATATGATAATGAGTTAAACATAAATATAATTAAAATGAATAATGATCCAATTATAATGAATTCAACCAATATTATGAAGAGGAAATATATATAATATGAATATATATTCTGTGACAAAATAAAAATATTACACTATCATAGTTAGCTAGATATCCCACAAACACATTTAGAAAATAAATATTTTAATTGAAATTGTATATTTCGATGAAAATATAACTACCACATACCACTTATGACATATAAATGAAAACCATAATGCTGTAAATAACTAAAATTCAAATATGAACCACCACCACCATTTTTGATTCACTGAAAACACCCTCAATTGATAATTTCCCAAAACAAATATGTTAGAGTCATGATAACCCTCCCCGCACACCTAAAAAACAACAAAAAACATGATAATTTCCCAAAAAATTATTTATTTATAATAAATATTTATCACGTATTCTATTATCATCATAATAGATAATATGTATGGGTGACTCAGTTGGTCTAGAGGATACATAAATAAACAAATACATTATTCATTTCGGTGATACATTGAAAACACAAGTCTTTTTAATCGGAGAACATGAAAATTTATAGAAGATAGAACATGTTCAAGATTACCTCATGAAAATTGAAATAGAAATTTATTTTCAAATGATCATGTGTCATTACCGTTCAATAATATAATATTGGACATCATAAATTATTAATTGTGTAGTTAAATGTGCACAAATAAACATGTTTCATAAGAAACATTTTCAAATAATAGAATCTTATTTATAATCACATAAATTATTGTATCAATAATAAAATAATTTCAACCAAAAATTTTATGTGATAACAAAATAGTTATAAAATTATAATTTTATAGACTAATTTAAAACTGAAATTAATTAGTTTTCAAGTATGTTCAATAGCAATTAAATTTTTGTTTTTTCCAATTTTACATGTTTTATTTCCTAGTTTAATATTTTACATATTGTTTTTTATGTCCTAAAAATTTAAATCAAAAACATAATACTTCCCTGAGTAAATAAAAATAGACATTTATGTACTAAAAATATCATATGAATCCCCTTAAATTATATAAATGTAATATATATACATATAAAACACAAACCTACATCATATCTATGAAATAAAACCTTATTTAAACTGATATTTGAATGATAAATATATATATATATATATAGTGAATTAAAATTCACTGTTATGTTAGGGGAAAAAATATTTTATATAAAATATTTCAATTTTATTGTATAAATATTAAAATATTAAAATATAAATAAAAATAAATAAAAACTAACTAATTATGGTTCACCACCCTTTGTATTCTAGGAATACAATGCCTTCAATAAGATACCACTGAAAATATACTAGGTTCAAAAAAATATTATACCTTTTTTCTGATTCAATATTATTATGAGTATAACATGAATATGTTCAGATTATACTAATGTTATAGTTAACATGATTTCTTAATGGACACATTTTGAAAGAATCAATTTGTACAATGATAGAATAAATAAATAAAATTTATTAACAGGTGAGTTAGAATGTTGTGAAGAAATACTAATCGAATATTAAGAATTTAGGTAGAGGATATCCATAATAAATTCAGATTCGTATCTTCTTTTAGTATGGTCAAGATGTAATTCCATTTCCAAACACATTTAGTCTTCATGGTATGACCATAACATCCTTCAAATTAGTTTATTGGTTTAAAATGAATCAGAGTACATTTTTATCATTGATAACTAAAAAATTGCAATACATTTTATTCATACTCAATTCATCCACATGTGTTTCCCTAATTAAACATTAGTTTTGATTATTTCTATCAACAATATAAATTTCATGTTAGGTGGAATTAACATTTAATGAACATGGAAGCTGGGAAAAACTTAGGTGGATTAGGATAATGTAATTTAACAATAATAATATTTTCATAAAAAGTTTCTTTTAAATTTAACTTATCATGTTACCCCATAAACACATGTGTAACCATGAGTTCTATATCCTCTTTTCAATTCCATTCATCCATAGTATATATATAATTTTTAGTTTCCTATATAAATAATAATGACATGTTTTTGAAATCGTGATTTGTTTATGTTTTTTCTATTTGGAAACATGTTTATAACTCACAATTATTCAAATGATGTTTTTATTTAAGGAAAATAGAATTCAAGTCCTCTATATTATGGTAATCATTGTTTTCTTGTATCAATTTTCACATTATTATATTGAGTAAGTGTCCCACTAAGACGTCCACTATATCATCAAATAAATTTTCATGCTAATATGGTGGATGTTTATAGGAATCAGATCCATATAGTCTCACATTCTTCCAGATATGTAATAAATACATAAGATATGGACATGAAATTCATCTATTTGATGGATTATTATATTCAACATATTGTAAAATGGTATTCCATATTTTGATAAGTGATTGGAATATTGAAATAAATATTTATTGAAATTATTAATCAATCATGTGATAAGAAGAAGTGTAAATCATTTCTGCCACATCATTAGAATTAGGAAATAAATATTGTTCAAATTAAAAGCCTACTACAATTTTCAAATGAGAATACTTTTGAGCTTAAACATCAATTTAAAGTTAATAAATTGACTAGACTAAATGAAAATATTGATTCAATATATCATTCATTATGGAAACCATATTATTAGTAAGATCCTTTCGATGTTGTAATATTTTATTTACCTCATTTAAAAAAGTAAACAATTAACCCTCTAATTTCAATTGTTTGGCTCACATAATGATTGATAAAATTGAATATTGTAAAATATCAAACTAAAACACACGGTTCGATCTTGAATTCCACAAAACTAAATAATTTCTACCCATATTTTATAGATTTATGACAACTAGTGTGGGACTTGAGTGGAATCATGATAATATTAGTCCTTTCATCAGAATGGTGTAAAAGAAATAATTACTATATAATAAATACATAATTAGAGTGAAACATGCAGAAACTATATATGGAACATTTGTATTACAAGAAATAATTAAACTATGGATCCATGGTGTGAGGTGAATCAAGTAAATAAATTCATTAGATAACATCCTACTTGTACTACATTTGTAAATATCCACATCTTCAATCTATAAATACTCATCCTCCTACCATATATCCATTTCCCTTATCTACTTCTCTATTCATTAAGCCAACAAGCGTATTGAAATTCCTGAGTAGGGGTTGATTTCCAATCTTAGTAATACAACACCAACATCTCCTAAAATTAGTGCATAAAATATATATTTTTATCTCATGAAAATGAAAATGGTGGATATATTACAAAAGGATTTCACACAATGAGATCATACATTCTTGTTCATCTAGGAAAAACTCTTCCAGCTTTGACATAATGCCGGATGAAGCATCAGATATTATCCTGACTCATCCTACCCTAGTAGATAGACTTATGTTAGTGACACATTCCATAGATCATGATATTACATCTATATTTAGAAAAATATGGTCTTGTCTCGTTTGTGTCAAGTGGAAATCCAATATCATTTGTCAAATCCCACATTCAGACAAATTTCATAACATGTCCTTCTAGTACAGATAAAAAAATCATGTGACACGTCCCATTGATGTGAATAATACAAATACATGATGACCACAATGGTCTTATCACGATTTTCTCGATTATATAACCAAAATAATGCTACAAATATCACATGTTGTTCAAATATATCAAATATAAAAGTTCAACTAACTTAGAAAAAAACTAAATATAAAAAACACATAATGAAAATGGTAGGTCAATAAGGATATCCATTAGTTGATATTGACTATATGATTAAATATTTAATGTTAATTGTTCTTGGGATGATGTAGTGATAATTATTGTTGAGCATATGGGATGTTTCACATGGTGTATACGAGTGGGGATGAAGAAAACAACAAATAAATTATGGTTTTATGTTAGTATATTAAAAATTATGATGATCCTTTTTGTACATGGGTAGTCCTTAGGTAGGTCATTAGATGTATACCTAGAAATTGGTGGTGCCTCAAGGGTTAATACCTAATGACCATGATAAGGTGGGGTGGTATTAGTGTCAATATTTCCTAGTTGTTAAAATTATCCTCCTCCACTGTGAAACAGAATTCATGTTCTATAACATTGTGAAATTGTAAAAATGTGTTTCAAACTTTTTCTATATTGAATTGAAACCAAGTTAGTTTACATAAATTACTTGGTTCAATACTTTTTTGAATACCTTGACTTTTAGAATGATCATATTATGGATATGAATTAAATTCATAATTTTGTTATTCTTGTATAGATTATTAAATTGACTTGATTAACAATTGTTATAAAGAATTAATTACCTCGATATATCACATGTGATGTAAAATATTAACTCATACATTTCATTTTGTATGGATAGGTATGGTGTTGATATTATACATATAGTGATGACCACTCCATTTTAAACACGTTTACCTCTCTATGTTTCATGTTACGATAAGTCTCCATAAGTATTAATCTATTTTTTTTTTTTTTCAATTTAACAAAAATCACTCCATGTTAAATGATTCATAATTATACAAGTCCTTCCAATCATAGTGTCAAAATTTTAGTTAATAAAAATATGGCGAGCCAAATTTTTAATTTTTAATTCTTACTATCAAATTTAGTTGAGACAGTATAGTCTATCTTGTTGGATGAATGCATTTAGTCCTCTGTGAAATTATTTTTGATGAATTTTTGGGGAGTTAAATTTTTTATGAGGTTAAAATCTAAAAAATATTTATTATACTCAACTATATAAATGAACAATGACTAATATATTAGAAGATAGTGGGGGTAAAATATTAATAATTGAGATATATTCAAAGGTAGATGTGATGTAAATTATTCAATTTTCATATACATTTCTCTATACATATGATTACCAATGATGAGATTGATGAATGTGTCATTCAGTATTTTCATTTGATCTCATATTGAAATCATCAAATATATAGTGACAAACAAAAAAATATACCTCTTTCACTATGTTTTCAAGATAATAAACGTTATTGGGTTTTCAAAATTTTCTTTTTCCCGTAAATATATTCATCATTTTAAAAAATATATTATCTGAAAAATATTTTGGTAAATATATTTTTATTAGTTCCATTCGCATAGAATAATTTTTTTTCTACTTTATTTATTTAATAACAAATAACATTAATCACACATATTCTATTTAGAATGTTTTTGTACACATTGATACCTAGTGATCAAAAATAGTTTTTGACAACCCTGCTTTTACTAAAACATAAACATGATTTATTACATAAACTAATCACATGATACAACATTGAAGATCGAGTGGTATAGTGTCTTTGGGGCTTAGGATCATTATATAAAAACATAAACAATGAAATACAAATTCATTATTGAAAACATCTTTTACCTGACCACAACATTCCCTCGTACTTACCATTGCATGGGATAACCTGAGGACATACATAAGAAAATGGTGAGATATAAAGACGAGTAAGGGAATAAACATGGAATACATGAGGAGTACAATAAATGTTATAAAATAGTCATATCAATAGATCACAAGAGAAACATGGACATAAAGGCATGATAAAGCATGATAATCAAAACATGGAAATGTGGCAACAACACTTCACATGGAATTAGCATGAGGAAGGGACCATTTTACATGAAGAATGAGTAAATAATCATTGCACTGAATCATGAGTAAACCCACATTTCACATGAATTAGAATGATTTGAAACTCATTTCACATGACGTATCATGATACTATACTTTACCCAATGCATTGGAGCGCTATAAGGGCACACACTTCTTAAACATTTCATTCATGCATAAGTGTGCCACATGGATCATAAAACATGGATTCAATGAACATAACCATTTATTCCACGATAAAGGAATGTGGAATTAATACATGAAACTTTATAATCAATAATTTAATGTGAATAAAGGTGAATACCCGTGATAGAGAAATGGGCATGGTATTCACTACACAAAGTCATTGGCATAGAAAATCGGTGCAATTTTGGCAGCCTAACGACATGACATAAGAATTCATAATAATGGTTGATGAGAGAGAATGGTGTGTCTCATCATATTTACATAAAATTTACTTTAATTGGGTCATATAGATACATTTCCAAACAATTGTAATGGATGTTAGATTCATGATACAAAAGTATTGATTGAATGTAAACGAAGAGAGAGATGTTCCTTTCAGAATTTCAGCAAAGTAATGGGTGTACATGGGAGGCATTTAATGAGAGAAAAAGGGTCTCCCATTTTTAAAACTATAAGAGGGAAGTATGGGGGAGTTGTGAAACCATGCCCCAGAATTTATAATATAAATTAAAAGGGCATAACAATATTATTAAAATTGGACAAAAAAGTGAAACGAAGAAAAACCCTTATTTGGATGTGTGCTTCCAATGGATTGAGAGAGGCATGAAATCAGATTCATGGGTGCTTGGGGTACCTTGGGTGGATTATAGAAAGATTATGGAAGAGGTTGGACGAAATAAAAAGGATTTAAGTGAGGATTAAGTGGGATCTTGGGTGGGTTTATATAGGGAAGGTGAGTGAATTCTTTATTATTTTGGTTTGGGACACCTTACATTAAACTAATCCAAACCTTAAATCAGCTAATGATTTTTGGAAAAGGGATATGAAAAGAATATTTTATAATTCCAAAGTCTGATCTTCTAAAAAAATTGGGTTTCATATGTGGAGGTGAGTCACACACCAATGGAAAATAATTTAAAAAGACAAGATGTTTAAAAAGTATTGATGGGTCCATTAATTCTTTTAAAAGTAAGTCAAAAAAACCCAAAATCATATTATATTAATGGAAAAACATATATTGGCTGCACATAAATTTATTGTATTTTATTACATCACTATTGGGTCATTATGATGTCATAAAACACTATATATTTAAATGGTATTCAATTTTTACCCAAAAATTTGACTGACTCAGAAAATTATGAAAAATTCAGCATTGGATAATTTAGACATCCTGATTCCAGAAATATCAATTATTTTATTTATATAATTTTCTAAATGTATTAAATTTTATTTTTAAAATAAAAACCGACATTTATCGAAAATTCATGGGTTTTGACAGAAATGGATTTCAAAACGTAATAAAACTTATAATTGAATTTATAAAATTATAAGATCATTTATATTTAATAAAAATATATTTAATAATAATAATAATATTTTATTAAAATATTAATTATTTCAAAAATACCTTATGTTAATAAAATATAATTATTAATTAAATAATAACTAAAAACACTATTTGTACTTTAAAAACTATTTACAATGTATCAATAATGGCAATAAAGTATATTCATTGTTATATACAAAAATAATGTACATGGACATAGTACTATAGATTTGTTACATAACCCCTTAAAACAGCCACATAGTACCGGAGGGTAAGGTGCACGATGGTGAAGACTCTTGGGGTGGCTCAGATAACATCGCTCGAGTGGTAATATCTATCAACATCCACTTTTCATGTAGACAGTCCCATTCGAGCATAACATAATGAATCTCATCTTGGGCTTGGTCAAGAGAAAAGCCCAAAGACGCCACCTCTTTTCCAAGCTCCATCGAATGGTCTTTTTATGGAGAAATTCTACTGGATGAGGCCATCACATCCTTTGTCTCAGTAAGTTGGATTTGTTAAAACCCTATATTTATACTAATCATGTGATCAATGTTCAACGACTATAAAAGCACCGGTCTCAATTATTAACAAACAAACAAATAAGTTGAAATATTATATAAACATTTTACATAACAAGACATTTAATTAGATCATGTGGGATTTCCTTTAAGGAAAAATTGGTTCATTACAATATTCCCCCCTTATGAAATTTCTCCATCAAAATTTAGTTTTCCCACAATAAAACAGATGTGGGTAACTCAGCTTTATCATTTCCTTCGATTACCAAGTCACTTCTTCAAACCAGTGGTTTCGCCACAACACCTTGACTAGGGGTGTTTTCATACATTGTAGAACTTTTCCTCTACGATCTAATATCTTCACTAGTTACTCATCATAAGAAAGATCATCCTCTAACTGTACCACATCAAAATTACGTACATGTGATGGTTTCGGTATGTACATCTTTAAGAGGGATACATAAAATACATCATGTGCTTTGGACATGGTAGGGGGAAGTTCTAGTCGATAGACCACAGCCCCGACACGATCAAGAATCTCAAAGGGGCTAATGTACCTTGGACATATCTTACCTTTCATTCCAAACCTCATGACCTTCTTCCACGAAGATATGTTTAGAAAAACCTTGTCTCTAAATTTATACTCAAGCTCTCAATGATGGTTATCTACATAACTCTTATGTTGAATCTGGGATTCCTTGATAGGCTGTTGAATGGTTTTCACCTTATAAACCATTTCATCGATCATTTCTGGTCCAATCAGCGTACGTTCACTGACCTCATCCCATCATTCTAGAGTTCTGCCCCTTTTCCCATACAGGGCTTTATAAGGTGCCATTTGGATACTCGAGTGGAAAATGTCATTATATGAGAACTCAAATAGAGGAAGATGTTGATCCCATCCTCCTTTAAAGTCCATTGAGAAAGCTCTCAACATGTCCTCATGTGTTTTGATAGTACACTCAAATTGGCCATCAGATTGAGGATGATTGGTTGTACTGAAGTTTACTTCAGTATCCAGAGAATTTTGAAGACTATTACAATAATTAGAGGTGAATCTTGGTTCTCGGTCAGACAAAATAGATAGTGGCACTCCATGCAGACATTCCAATTCCTTGATATATATCAGTTCCACATGATCCAATGATAAATCCTCACAAATATCAATGAACGGTGCAGTCTTTGTAAGAGGATCCACCACAACCCATATTGCATTATTGCCTTTGGATGTTCTGGGAAGTCCAGTGACAAAGTCCATGGTGATGTTCTCCCATTGTAATTCTGGTATGGGAAATGAATGCATCATCCTCTTAGACTTTTGCCACTTGGCCTTCACAAGATGGCACAACACACACATTGATGTATATACAACGATCTACCTCTTCATATTATACTACCAAAATTTTTCTCAGAGATCTCGATACATCTTTTTGCTCCTTGGGTGAATAGAGAAATTTGAACTACGTGTTTCATCCAAAAGTTCCCTCTTCAGCTCCGGACTTGATGGAACACATAGATTTTTCCCAAATTGCACAATTCCTTCGTAATTAACATTAATCTCTGAGGATTTCCATTTTTCAATCACTTGTAATTTTTATGGAATTCCCAGATCTTCTTTTTTAAATACATTTAACCTTTCCAAAAGAGACGGTTGTGCAATCATTTTTGAAAGGATTGATGATCTTCCCTTATTAATGATTCCCAGGTCCATCTTCATCATGTCTAAGAAGATTGGATCCTTCTCAATTCTCATCATTTATATAATCGTTGGGTCCTTTATACATAGGGAATCTGCCACCTTGTTCACTTTCCCTAGGTGGTAATGTATTGAACAGTCATAATCTTTGATGAGTACTATCCATCTTCTCTGGCGCATATTAAGCTCGTTATATGTGAATATATATTTATGACTCTTTTGGTCAGTATATGTCTCACTTTTCTCCTTATAGAGATAATGCCGCAATATTTTCAAGGGAAAGATCACCGCCTCCAACTCCTGATCATGCATTGGATAGTTTCATTCATGGATTTTCAACAACCTTGTGGCATAGTATATCAGTTTAGCATTTTGCATCAGCACACAGCCCCAGCCCTTCTTCGAAGAATCACTGAATACCAAAAATGGTTCCCCACATGTGTGTAAAGTGAACACGGGCGCTAGGATAGACCTCATTTTCAACTCCAAGAATCTTTCATCGCATTCATCACTCCAAGAAAACATTATTCCCTTTCAAGATAGCTTGTTAAGAGGGTTGGATAGTTGAGATAAATTTATCAAAAATCGTCGATAATTTCCAACTAACCCTAATAAGATATGGATATCTGTTACTGATGTTGGCACCGACCATCCCTCAATTGCATTTGTTTTGGAGGGATTCACAGATATACCATTACTTATGATGATATGGCCCAAGAATGATTCCTCCATCAACCAGAACTCATACTTTCTTTACTTTTCATAGATCTTATCATTGCGCAAAGTCTCTAGTATAGTTCTTAAATTCTCCTCAAGATCATCCTTAGTTTTGGAATATATTAGAATATCATCTATAAAGAATACCAGAAATTTTTCGATGTAATCTCTAAAGACTCTAGTAATCATGTCCATGAAGATTACTAGAGCATTATTGAGTCTGAAAGGAAATACTATGAATTCATAGTGCTCAAATCTTGTGCGAAAATCAGTCTTGGGGATATCTTCCTTCTTTACCCATACTTGATAATATCTCGACCGCATGTCCACCTTGGTGATGTATTGTGCTCCACATAGCTGATCGAACAAGTCATCAATCCATGGCAGAGGATACGTGTTCTTTATCATGATTTCATTAAGTCCATGATAATCGAAGCATAGCCGCATTGACCCATCCATCTTCTTGACGAAGAGGACTGGTACACCCCATGGTGAAGCACTTGGGAATATAAACCTTTTATCTAGATTATCCTATAGTAGTTTCTTTAGCTCTTCAAGATCCACAACATCCAATCTATATGGAGTCTTGGATATTGGTAGCAACCCCAGTAAAACTTCAATTGAGAATTCAACGTCTCTTTTAGGAGGAAGACCAGGCAGTTCCTCGAGAAACACTTCAATAAATTCCATCACAATAGACATTTCTTCAGGGATGGTTTCTTCCGGGGACTCAATCATTTGAGATAGATACGCATGCTCATAGGGCTGTAATATCCATTCTTGAGATGACAGATCTAAAGGAGATTCATCTTCCTCCTTACAATTTTAATGAATCGGGGGTTCGATTCTCCATATGGAGTGTGATTTCCCTTTCCTGACAATTTATGTTGGCTCTATATAAGGAAAGAAAATACATGCCACGAATTGCATAAAATTCCACTAGAGGGAGTATGAAGAGGATCTCTGAGAAATTCAATCCATTGATTATAACATGGGAGGACATATATTCATGGGATTCAATGATTTCCCTATTTTGTGTACTCACTGAAATCCTCACTTCCATGATTTTTGGTGGTGCTGGTATTGTTCTACTAAGCATTCGAGTTATAAAATATTTCGTAGAACATGAATGAAAAAGTAAGTTCGCTATTCTTGAATGAATAACTAGAATACCTATCACCACTTCATTGTGGGGGTTCACTTTGGTTGAAGTGATGGAAAAATATCTTCCTTGTTTCCTTGGACGTTGTTGGTTGCCTCCGAAAACCCTTGGATTAGGGTACTGATTTGAAAAATTCGCTGGTTCTTTGCAGTTGTAGCAATGACATCATGTTGAGGTTCGAACGGAGTTTTCCTCTCCTCTATCACATCTGTGGGTCTTTCTTCCTGATCGTTAACAACTATGTTCCCTTCACTTACACACCTAAAGAATTTCCTCGTCATCATGAGGCAATTTCCAGGGTGCTTCTTTCTGCACTTTTGGAAAGTGGGGTGATGGATCGTCTTAGCACTGTTGGATTTATCCATCAGACCACCAGCATTGAAATCCACCTTATGCTTCTTTTCCTCATGATATCATTGTGATTCCCCGGTCACCATTTCGACCATGAGGGAACATGAGACAATTTCCTCATAGTTTTCGAAGTCACAGATCGCTAATTCTTTTTGTAGGCTAGGCTTCAGCCCACCAAAGAAGTGGTAAACATTGCATTCGGTGGTAACAACAAATACGGAAGTGTATCATGTAAGCCTTGTGAGGTTTTCCTTGTACGCTCCAATAGATTCTTCATCTTTTTTCTTGAGTTAGAGGAAGTCCCTTTCCATATTAATCTGGAGGGTGTGCGGAAAATATTTATCGAAAAACATCTTCCGGAAATCCTTCCATTCCAACACCTCTATCTCCTCCTCAGGCTTCATATTTTTCATCAACGTCCACCATTTATTAGCTTCACCCTCCATATGATAAGTCTACAGGAGAACCTTCTTATGTTCAGAACATTGAAGGATGGATAAGATCTTTTCAATGGAGTTGATCCATTGTTCAGTGATCGTGGGATCAGATGATCCATTAAAATTATGAGGCCTTTGTCTCATGAAGCACTCCATGATGACATGTTATTTAATGGGGGGGGGGGGGGTTGAACATTCCTCTTGACCCATGATTATATTCAAAGAATGATTTATCTAAGAGATAATCATGAAAATCTTCGCAATTCCCTCTCTTATTGGATTTGGCATATAATTTTTATAGTCATAACACTAATTGTCACATCAGTTGTTAGCCCAAGTCGTCCTATTACTGGCCATTGGCTGGAATAAAAGTAATGATGGGGGTAACACATAAACGGTAATCCAACGACAAAAGTTGATGAATTATAAATTAAATTTTACTTCCTTAAATTATTAATCCATAGGCTTCAATCTAGGATTTTCGTGATCTACTTTCTAACATGTATTCTTAGGGGGTTATTTAACCTTATTAAGGGTTCATACTAAGCATGTGAATTTACTAAAGCATATCCCCCGGGAGTGTCATAACTAAGAGTGCAGCAAGTCCCATTGTCATGCACTAGATCCCGTTTGAGTCTAGCTCAATGTGGTGTTTTCAGGTTTTACCCCTAGGATACATCTGAGCCAGAGCCGCCTCTACCTTCTCGTATGCAGACAGAGATGTATTTTCTTGATAACCTACTTAATCAATAATCAACAAAACCTAGGGAAGTTTCTATTGTATATAGTCTTGAATATAAGTATTTACTAGGTTTTTATAATCCTAGTCCCAAAAATATCTAATCCTATCCTCTGATACCAACTATGACAACCCTGATTTTATTACAAACATAAAAATGATTTCTTACATAAACTATTCACTTGATACAACATGGAACATCAAGTGGTATAGTGAAATTGGGTCTTAGGATTAATACATAACAACTTAAAACATGAAATACAACATCTTTATTGAAAACATCTTTTACATGACCACTACATTCCCTCCTACATAGCAGTGCATGGGATAACCTGAGAACATGCATAAGAAAAGGGTGAGCTATAATGCCCTGTATGGGAATAAACATGGAATACATGAGGAGTACAGTAAATTTTAGAAAATAGGCATATCAATATAGAACAAGAGAAACATGGACATAATGTCATGATAAATCATGATAATCATAACATGTAAATGTGTAAACAACACTTAACATGGAATTAGCATGAGCCAAGGCCCATTGTACATGAAGCATGAGTAAATCCTCATTTCACATAAATCACAAGTAAACCTTCGTTGCACATGGATTTGAATGATTCAGCACTCATTTCACATGATGTATCATGATAATATACTTTACCCAATGCATTGGAGCGCTATAAGGGCGCTCCCTTCTTAAACATTTCATTTCATGCATAAGGGTGCCACATGGATCATAAAACATGGATTCATTGAACATAATCATTTATTAGATGATAAAGCAATGAGGAATTAATAAATGATTCATTATAATAAATAATTAAAAGTTTATAATGTTTAATACCCTTGATGGATACATGGGAATGGTATTCACTACACAACGGCATTGCTTAGAAAATCGGTGTAATTTTGGCAGTGTAATAACGTGAAATAGGAATTCACAAAAATGGTTGATGAGAGATAAATGGGTTTATAATCATATTTACATGAAATGGACAGTAATGGGGTCATATAGATACATGTAATAACTATTGCAATGGAATTTATATTCATGATACAAATGTATTGCTTGAATGTAAATGAAGAGAGAGAATTTTCATTCAGAATTTCAGCATAGTAATGGGTATACATGGGAGGCATTTAATGAGAGAGAAATGGGTCTCCCATCATGAAAACAATAATAGGGCTGTATGGGGGAGGTTAAAAACCATACCCCTGAATTTATAACTGAAATTAAAAGGGCATAACAATATTATGAAAATTGGACAAAAAAGGTGAAAGGAAGAAAAAACCTTTTGTCGAAGTTGGCTTCCAAAGGCTTGAGAAAGGCTTGAGAGAGGCTTCATGGGATCTTGGGGAACCTTGGGAGGATTATAGAGAGATTAGGGAAGAGGTTATACAAACTCCAAAGGCTTTGAGTGAGAAGGTAGTTGGAGCTAGGGTGGGATTATATAGGAAAGGTGAGTAAATTCTTTATTATTTATGTTTGGGACCCCTTACATTAAACTAATCCAAACTAAAAATCACTTCATGGTTTTTGCCCATGGTTTTTGAAAAAGGGTAGGGGAAAACAATATTTTATAAGGCCAAAGTCCGAACTTCTTAAAAAATGTGGTTGCTTATTTGTAGGTGAGTCACACTCCCATGGAAATTTATTTAAAAAGACAAGATGTTTAATAAGTACTGAGGGGTCCATTAATGATTTGAAAAGTAAGTCAAACAAACCCAAAATTACATTATTGTAATGGTAAAACATATATTGGCCGATCATAAAGCATATAGTATTTTATTACAACAATATTGGTTCATTATGATGTCATAAAACACAATATATATTTAAACAGTATTTAATTTTTACCCAAAAATTTGATTAACTTAGAAAATTATGAAAATTCCACCATTGGATAAATTTGAAATCCTGATTCAGAAATATCATTTATTTTATTTAAATAATTTTCTATATATGTTAATTTTCACTTTTAAAATAAAACCGACATTTATCGAAAATTCACAGGTTTTGACAGAAATGGCTTTCAAAACATTAATAAAACATATAATTAAATTCATAAAATTAAAAGATAATTTAAATTTAATAAAAATAAAATTAATAATAATAATAATATTTTTTTAAAATTTTATTTAACTCAAAAATTATATAATTTAATAAAATAGAATTATTAATTAAATAATAACTAAAAACGCTATTTTTTCATCAAAAACTAATTACAACGTATCAATAATTACAAGAAAGTATATTCATTATTATAAAAAAATATTTTACACAAACATAGTACTAGTGAATTGTTACATAACCTCATAAAACACCTGCATAAGACCTGAGGGTAAGGTGCGCGATTGTGATAGACTCTTCGGGTTACTCGGATAACATCTCTCTAGTGGTAATCTCTGACAACTTTCACTTTTCCTTTATAGGGTCCTGCTAGAGCCTGACATGATGAAGCTCAGCTTGGGATTGGACAAGAGCGAAGCCCAAAGATGCCACCACTTTTCCGAGCTCTGAAAAATGGGCTTCATATGGAGAAATTATACTGAATGATGACGTCTCTTCCTTTTTCAGAGTAAGTTGGATTTGTTAAAGCCCTATATTTATACTAATCATGTGATCATTGTTTAATGGCTATAAATGAAAAGGTCACAATTGTTAACATAAAAGCAAAGAATTTGACATTTTATAGAAACATTTTACATAAGGATACATTAAATTAGATCAAGTGGGATTTCCATTAATGAAACATTGTATCATTACATAGAATCTCATTCTGTTATTCTAATTTTTATAGTTTCTGTTTTGAAATAATAATAATACATGTGTGTTAATAAAATTTTCCATGTTATTAAAAAATTATATATTTATTCTATAATAATAACCTCTTATCTATGCTACCCCCTTTGGCAACCATGGTGTCCAATATACTCCCCCAATACAGTAAATTAGGATGGAAATTAATTACCCTCTTTAAATGACTTTTTTCCTATATTTCATTTAATGATATGAACATATCATGGAAAACTAAGAACTCAAGGTTCCATGAAAGAAAAATAATCACAGTCACATAATGATTTTTCATAATTCAACATTGAGGGATATGACAATGATCAAATTTTTATGATGAGTCTATATACTAAATAATATCACTATTTAATTTATATAATTATAATATTAGGAATAGATCATTATCTATACAATGGTCCCTATATCTTTCTCACTATCTAACTTCTTCATCATCTAAATGTTACAAGGATAATATGTGACTCAATAATAACTTACAATAAATCTCCATAAAATTATTTATTCCAAAATGTATATTTAATATAATTTCACATCATTTTATGTATAGAAATAAAACCTTTAAAGTATAAATTCTTTATAAACTAATCCTCTTAAATTTTAGGTCTCAAATTTGTTTAAAACTATTTATCAATGAAATTTATGAGAATATTCAATACATTTTTCGTCAAATTTATTGTTTTCTCTTTAATTTTAATTATCTATATTTAATATATAGAGATGTAATAAAATTATCATCAATAGATTATTCAAACATCATATATTATTGAAATTTAAAACCATCTATAATTTTTTATTAAACTATTAAACTTAATTAAAATATTATTAAATTTGACACATATTTTATATTTGAAAAAATCCATGAAATTAAAAATTCATAGTGTGACGAAAATAATATGGAATGAACTCATTCAAATAAAATTATTTTTTTCTGTATGGTATATATTATTGTTTTATTATCCATCAACAATAAATAAAACAAAATATAAATAAAATAAAATTTTAAATTTGTCTACAAAATGGGATTTAATCTATAAATATTCTTAAATAATAGATTCATTGTGCTTTGTTATACTTATTTGGATTTTTTCATATAATTATTTCATTATCCATTGATGCACTAATGTTATTAAATCTCAATATTATGACATTTATGAAACCTACAATTCAAGAATCATTTATTTTTTAATCATATGAACAATAATTGAGAGGTTTTCTACTAAGGTGAGTCCATTATATCTTGTACTTTCCTGGATAGTGTAGCACAAAGTACTCATAGGTTCTTCCTTTTGATGAATTTTGCTAAAATTCATTTTGAATTAAACTATTATAGTGTGATATAACATCAATGATTCCAAATTAATCCTATACAACCTATTTCTGTTTTTCATCCCCATCATTATTTCATGAAAAACTATTTCATAATATGAACAGCTAATAATAATATTATATTTCTACCTAAATTTCTATCTCTTTATAATAAAAAACAAGACCTATATTTAAATTTATTTCCAATAAAAATTAACTCCAAATCCCATCAATACAGTTCAAATATATTAGTTCCAATATTATCCATTTTTTATCAATATCTACTGAAAATGACCTCAACTCCATCAAAAGGTATACCTATTATAATTTATTGAAGTGTTTAATACTGATTGTCAATTTGATGATATGATCTGGCACATTGAGTGTCAAAATGTATAACAAAAACATTTTTTCCCTTCAATTAATTAATTTTTTTTTAATTTCAAATATCTATGGTCATATGATTAAAAATATTTCTTGTTCTTAGGATTTATAAGACATCATTTGACTTATATAGTGGATTTTATCATTTTATTAAATTTTTATCTAAATAATAATTCTATACTAATGTAATTTAATTTAGGTAATTCTTTAGGTTTCATATAGATTTATTTAGGGACTTTATAATTAACTAATAGGTCATAAATTATATTTGATAAAAATATTAAATGTTATCTAAAAATTATGAAAAAAGAATAATTATATTATCATGATTTACAATAACAATCAATTTCTATTTTTAACTTCCAGTAATTAGTAGAACATGTTTGATGCAACATCATTAATTTGGTGAATATAGATAATGTTTTTTTCCATAAAACATAATGATAAATTATTCACATTTGAGATATGAATGATATATATGTTTTGGGGGTTTATTTTTTACAAAAACAATTTAGTTAATGTGATATAGTGTAGTTTTTGAGAAGCCATCAATTTCAAGTAGTTTTCCACCAGTGTTTTGGTGGTGGTCAAATGTTGATAATAGTTATTTTCAATCCATTATAGATTGGTTATAGAGATGTCAATCAAATTATATAGTACCAAAATATTTATATAAAATAATTAGAATGGATAATTTTACCCTAAGAAATTTGTTAACAGGGCCCATGGGTTATTCAAATTGAGATATTGAAAGAAGGTTAGGGGGAATCTCTCTCCCTCACAATTCCCTCTTCTCTATCTCTCATCCAATAAAGCTTCATTACGAACCAAATTGGTGATCTACCTAACGACGTAGTCTTGTAATATATATATAGTTGTGAGATATTTGGATAATTTATTTTTTTCTTTCGTTACCTTATTTTATATGAGTTATTGAATTATTCGAAGAGTTTTAGATGATGTTTTTTAATTCAGGATGATAGTGTAAAATTATCATGGATATTCAATACATGTGTTATGATAGTAATGTTTGGTATATTGACTTAACCATTACCTATGATTTTTATTCTTTAATTTACTCAGGTAAGAGATTTATTTTTGAATAAACAAAAAATATCCCAATTGATATCCATGATTAAATGATTTCTATAATTAAATACATTTTGTTATGGTGGGTGTTCAATTAAAATTTCCGACAATTTATGACAACCAAAAACATTAAATGTTTTAGGGAATTAATGGAAAAACATGACTGAGTGATCATATTTAGTATTTTTGTTTATTAAAATAAATTCATATGATTTATAGGGAAATTTTCATTAATATTCTATATGGATGGATTGTTATTTAATTATACCATATTATAATCATTTTTGGGATAGTGATTTAGTTATTATAATGGTTATCAATTTTGGAATTATATAATAATTAGTCATTATATTATATATTACCCATGTCATATATTAGAGCCCATGGTGTGTTAGCCGAGTGGTACCTTCTGGTTGTACCCCTTGATCCCAATGGGAAATGGAACAAGATCGAGTCCCACCAGGATCGAACACCATTCGTATTATGAACAGGGAGATTCAAAGCCATTTCATAGGTGGGGAAAATGGCACATACTTGAGATTGTGGGGCCCCCCTCTGGTAGTCGGTGTTACACTACTGGAATTCTAAAGAATTTCGATGGGATATTTACGACAGGATACTGTCGCAAATAGGCTTTAGCGATGGGGACCCGTCGAAAATATCCCATTGTAGAAAACAATGCAACAAATACAAGTATTTTCCACGGGCCCGTCTCAAAAAATGTTATTTTTGACGGGAAACATCCTCATCACAAATAATCTTCTGATTATATGTATTATATATACATTAATGATTTTAGGGCGGGCCCATCGCAAAAACTATTTGCGACGGGCTCTCGTCTCATCGCCAAAAATATATTTATATAACGCTTTATAAGACAGGCCAGTCGTAACAAATTATTTTCGATGGCCAAGTAGTACCATTGAAAATATCTTTTTAAAAATATTTAGTTGAATATTTCATATGGTACCCCATTTCAAAAGTTCCTGTGGAAAATAATAAATTAATTTTAATAAAAATAAAAAATTAATAAAATTAAAATTAAAGAAAAAAATAATATTACTGTTATTAAAACAAAATAAACAATGAAAAATATTAAAATTCTCAATATTCATAAAAAAAATATAAAATAATATAAACAAATTAAAATTTAAATTATGTAATACCTACACATATAAAAAAGACAGAAAATGTATGTAATTCATATTACAATGTTAAATTCAAATGTTTGTAACATAAAAAATCATTTAGGGGTAATCTTCTGGAGGAGGTGGAGTGGATGATGGAGCTGGTGGAAGAAACTCCATCCCTAAACTATGAGTCAGATGGCCCATGTACTCCATCTACTCATGACAGAGATACTGTCATCGATGCATCTGCTCTTCGTAATGCTGCTCCTGCTGCTACTGTCGCCGACACATCTCTTCTTACTACTTCTGCAAAGTCTCTATATGCTCAGACTGAGCTCACAACTTCTCCTGATACTATGAGAAAGAAGATGATGCCTCTCCATGGGATTATCTTGAGCTGGATGCTGACATCGTAGAATTACCATAATATGTATGAGGAGTCAAATGAGAGTTGATTCCAACTACTATGCCCTTCTCAAAGCCAAACTATGTCGCTTGCATCCATGCCACCTCATCGAAATGTTGCGCACTAGTCTGCTCAGTCATCTCGTCCTGACCCTTATCTTGTGTCTAAGAGTTCGTATCCTCATATGACTCCTTCTATTCGAATTTAAAATTAAAATTTTCAAAATAATATTTGAAGTTAATTGTTATGCTGATAAAATAATACTAACCACAATCTGACTCTGGCGATCACCTCTAATATCTCTAGTGGCTAGATCACTATATATCCTCCGATAAACATAGAACTCCATAATATCGGGATGCACGACTTCCTACAAAAATATAAAATAAATTTTTTATATAGAATGTTATATTAAATATTTAAAAAATATACTTACTAGATGATCTCTATGCGAACGGAATGTACAGCTACCAGCTTGATGCATCACCTCCTATATCCCACAGTTCTATCATCCCTCTGAATATCTCCTCTGAAATACACCATCCATCCATTGTAAACATAATCAATCCCAAATGTGAGATGAATTGTACTATGTTATGTGGGCTCTACACGACTCATCAAATTCTGTCACCCCTAATTTCTTAATGGTTGTCCTTGTCAAATTGCGAGAAAACTGGTGGAAAGAATCGTGCATGTTTATAAATTGATAAATCATTATATAATAAAGTAGTGGTAAATAATGGTATGGCCTGAGATGATAGTGTTCAGGTAAACCCACAAAAATATAAATTTAATGAGTAATTATCTATAAATATTATAAATTGATTCTATTTAATATTATAATATTTTATATTAGGTATTTTGGTTCAATATCATGGAGTCTCGTGATATGAGAATATACATACACATGAAATAAAAATATGTTTTAGGGTCTTTTTGTTGTTATAATTGAGTATTTGTACTCGGACCTATTAATTTCACTTAATATAAAATTTTCCGATTGGCAGTTTATAAGGGATATTAGAAGGATTTTATGAGATTGAAGATTGAAGATATGGATGCTTCACAGGAATGGTGTAGTTCCAGTGATGGGACACTGAAATTGATGTGAGGAGAATCACCCATAAACACATTTTAAATTTTTATTTTTTAATATTATTTCTATTTTTGTGGGGAATCAATCATTTCACCCAACATTAATATAAAATTTATTATTTTTCAATTTTTTGTTATTATTGTATATAGAGTTATAAAATATTGGTCATTGGATTTGAAAAAGGTATTCTCTGGGGAATAATTTTTCTTTTCCATTTTATATTACATATTTATTTATTCAATTTATTTATATTACATCTTTTTACCAGTTGACATAGTAAATTCATCATTTAAATTAACATACTCATTGATAAATGATATCCTAGGGTGTCTGGAGAGGGGCGATTGAGGCCATATTGAAAATTAACTATGGGGATGATGTGATATAATTATATGAATGATTTTAAAAAGAAATATTATAATAATTATTAAACTATAAGAATTTATGGAGGTGAAGATATGAATATTTTAGTATATGAGAATTAACCTATAAATTATTCTACTAAACCAGTTTATAGTGAATTCACATGTTACATAGGTAATATGAGATAGTGTGTATGACTTGGGTTGATCCACAAATATATTTATTTATTTTAAATTATATTAATTCTACGATATAAAATATAATTTTATTTTCTAATATAATCCATGAAAATTGGTGTTACAACTTCTACCTCTAAGAGGTGGTGTAGTGGGAGGAAATTTCAATTACTAGTGGAACTAGTGTTAGAGTGAATTAATGATTTTTTATTATAATTGAGAAATTATTTAATTACATCTATTTTATAAGATAAAAATCATGTTTATAAGATTAATATCTATAGTATAAGGCCTTCTGGGGCAATTTTATCATTAGGTAAATGTGGTGGATCATGAAACATAAACTGTAGGACACAAAAAAGATAGTGGGAGTATTCCTATACTCTCATGATTATAATGAGGTACCATTCCACCATAATGAGGTTTTGGTGTGGTTAATAAGGACCCAATATTAATATTATATGTCTGGTGGAGGCCATTAGTAAATTAGTGGCCCACCCAAACACCTATATATATGGAGGTATTTCGGAGTCTTTGTCTCAATGTTTTATAACCCATCAATATTTTTCTGTTCAACAAACCCAAATTAATGTGGTGAGAACCAGATCGCATCCCAATATCCCCTTTCTCTTCAATAAACCCACAGTGATACATGTTTTATTTATAATTTTATATTTACTATATTTAGGATTATACTATGTGATTTCATAAGATCATGGTGAAATCATGATGAATCATATGGGTTTTTCAATAAATGATAAATTATTCTAAAGAAGGGTAGATTTACTCCTTTTTATGATATTTTTCTTTGGTCTTAGATTTATATCGAGAGTGTTCTATAATATTTTCCATGAGTCTTCTTCGTGATGGAAAAAATGTATTATTCTGTATTGGGATGATGGTTGATGTGAGATTGGTCAAATAAATTTGACATAATGAATGATGGGATAAATATATAAGGTTATATGAGGTCCCTAAATATAATACTTTATATGATATTTAATTTTTCATTTCTTGTGAAAGTGGGGGTATGTAAGTCTAACACACTCAAGTGATAGTAAAAAATGATACAATCATTAAAAAAGTTGATTAAATCTAGTATGGATGTGTCAGCAATCTTGAATGAATGTTCTAGAAAATTTAGTATTTATACGAACAATGTTATGTTTTGAAGATAAATGTAATAATTATGAATCCTTGTATAGGTATTCTGATCTAGGTGATGACATTGGTTTCCTTTTTTGATGACATTCTTGAGGTAACATGCTGAACTTTTGAGGTTACAAGGATAGCGATGAAACATTTGATGGTTTTTTATGTAAACATATAGATATAGAGATATCTATGTGTAACATCTGATGAGTATGTACATGAGCTTTGATACTGACCTTATAAAACATGTTATGTTTTAAAATAAACATACCAATCATGGGATATTGAGTTTGCCAACTGAGGATTGGTTCACCATGGTTTTTTTAGTATGTCATGGACCCATAATAAACCGATATTTTTATATCAAAATGTGTTGGAGGAATTCTTAGATAGGAAGGTGATAATGGAATAGACTAATGGTTTTTAGTAGGTTATGAGTATTGTTTAACCAAGGAACTGTGTGTTGTTTTTTTAACAATGATGGGTCTATATTATGAAATCGTTCATTACAATTATCAGATATCAAAAATACAGACTAGCTTGTCTGTAATCTATTATATTGGAATCCTATGGTATGATTTGTGTTAAATTATGTCTGTTTTATACTGGGAGATACTCCTAATTGATTCGGAAAAAATTTATCCCAGATGTTTTACATTTATATTGTGGCTGACTATCCCTTCAGGGTAGATGAACATGTTGAATAACAATTAAATTATAAATAGAGATGTTATTTCATTTAATCTATTTGTAATTATTATAAGATTTTACTATGTAATATATATCCCACATTTCATACTAATATTAAGATTCAATTTTAGCACACATCAAATTCTTGTATATTTGAGATATGAGAATCCAGGAAAGAAAATATCACCCACCTATGATATTAGATATGTTATACAAAATGTGATACATTTCCCACATTGTATATTACAACAAAACTTTCATACGGGGTTATGTGTCCCACCTTTGGTGCTGATATAGAAGTCTAAGTATGGGATGGGTCTCCCACGTTTTTAATTGAGGTTCTACCTCTATTATGTGATGTATCACCCACTTAAAATATTTGTGTTAAAGTACAAATTTTCTACATGAGATAATAGGGTATTATTACCTAAATTAGATTCTTTTATATGCAATGATATGATAAAAATATCATGATATATTATTGTTTCAAATAGATGGATAAAATATTAATTTAGAGGTTAGCCTATTGCCAAAATATCAATATGATATTTTCATAGTGTATTTTATAACTTGTAACATGATAATTATAAGATGGTTATGTGTAGTCCCAACCTCACATTGATCTTATTGATAAAGGTACTATTGGGTATTATTTCATCCAAATTATTTTATATAGTTGTTTATAGACAAATTGAACTTCAATCCAATATTGGTTCTTCATCCAGATATAAACATACATATGAATGTGCTTCCATCCTAATAATTATGAATCATACAGAAGCCCACATAAACGTTATCCAATTCCATATGTTACTAAAACATATATGATTCATCTATAAACAACTCCTTTTAGAAATATATAAAATGATATATTTATTCATTTAATTATTAAAATATTTATTACGTATAATTTTTTTAGTCATATGTGTGTGTGTGTTTTGTTATATTTAGGGTGACTATTGGTGGTGTAATGATGACTTTTTTCTCATTATATGAATTTATACCTTGGTGGATATGAATATCATTTATTTGAATATAAGTTTGTTTTAGGGCCCTAATAGATTGAAATATTGCTATATGAGATTATAGTGGATTTTTATATACATCTATTTTAAAGCTGGGGTATGGTAGATGGGACTACATGTTATTTATTATGAATTTGTTTTGTTTTATAATGTTTACCCATTAGGTAATATATGTTTTTATGAGTGACTATAAGTCCAAGAAGTGATTAATTTTTTTATAGTGAAGTGTTTCGTTATATGTTATGGTATCATTTTTATTCTAAATATATATTGAATTCTTATTTTTTATATTTATATTAGGGATATTCTTTATTTAGTAGTTATTTTATACTTTGATATTGAAGTTATATGCATCCATCATTGTATTATGATACCATTTACCCTACGAAACATCCTCTAGTATACATGGTCTCATTCCAAAGATAATGTGATAACCCATATTAGGTCATACATAAGGGTTCCTTAATTGAGGATGTTTCAAAGGAATATCAAATCACTCGTTTATTTTTATTTTTATCATGGACAATGTATATAGAGATAGGAGTGGATATAACATATGATATAATAAATTTTTCTTCATGGAAATAAAAATTATGCGATCAAATTTATGCTTATATGGAGTTGAGATTATTTGTATTCAATTAATTTGGAATAGATGAGATGATTTTGGAAAAATTATTTGTTTTTGGTAATAAGTTATTATTTTACTCCTAGACTTGTATAGAATTAATTTTTTATGAATATACTATACTTCAGTTCATATATGTATGTTACTGAGAAAACTATTTATAGAAATATATTTTTGTAACAAAAATGATAAATAATAACTTATTTTATTTTTTCCAAAATAACATGTTGGTGGAACCTAACATAACAAAACTAGTATGTGAATAATAATTCTATTTTAATCACTAGGAGTGAGATCATTGTGATGTACATGGATTTTATGATGACCCATTAATGGGTAGTGGTTTGTGGGATAAATAATAATAATGTTATCCTTTGGGCGGGTAATTCATACATATGATTCCATGATATTTTTGATGAAATCATAGAGTACACATCATGATTTGTAACCAATAATGTGAATCGCATGTAGAATATGTTGGGGAATTTATAAATAATGTGATATAACTAATTATAGTGGTATGTTTTTTGGGATCATAGAATACCAATGTGATTTATCCATTTCATCAGGAGTCTATTTTTCATATATGAGGTTATCCATGAGTGGGAGGATAACATGTGTATGAATTCATTTATTAATTTATAAAATGTGTATTTTTATAATGCGATTGAAATGAACAATTTAAATTTTCTGACATAATTCATAGTCATTGAATGTTTAATTCCATGAATATTTAATGTGTAAAGACCTGGAAATTTCAAGTAAAATTTTTTCTTAATTTTCTTTGGAATTTTACAAGAATGCAGTTTCTGACGGCGCCTGATTCCGAGGCCCGGTGTGCCCGGAATTAATTTCCGAAGTTTGGCTCGGGTACGTTCAGTGAACGAGCGAGCGGGAATTTCTATCTTTTGAACCGGTGCTCGGAATTGAAATCTGATTGCACCGATGAACTCGCAATGCCGGTAATCGCTTAAGGGAACCTTTACCGTAGTTGCGTTTGTGCGGGAGAAGAAGTTAATTTTTTGGGGTTTTATTAAAAAAGTGAATAAAAATGATAAATCAATTTTATTTCATGTTAAGTTGTTAACATCTCCCATGGGAAGTTGGTGGTGGGCCCACATCCATCCAACTTCCCATGTGTGGATATTTAAAAGGGTGGGGCCCACACAAACCCCTCCCCACCTCTTCAAATTCCTTAACATTCCTAACCCCTCTAACCCCCCATTTAAGTTTTGATAACTTAACACCACCTTAATTTTATAACATCTTATGTTAATAACTTAAGTGAGTTAAATATGGGTTTTGAATTTTCAAAATCATGAAATTCAAAACCTATATTGGGTTAATAAAATAAGTGGGAGGATTATTTTATTTTGGGGTTAGTTGTTCTTTTGGTGGAGACTTGGGAGAGAAAAGGCTAAGTCTTCTTCTTCGTCAACATCGACGAAGAACGCGAAGAACACCTCCAACGAAGAACATCTCCACCGAAGAACGCGACGTCTTCTTCCAACGACGTTTCCCCTTCGAACGCACCTCGACGACAACAGAGTCGACGTTCTTTCCCCGCGACGCCCGACCTCCGCGATGCTCTTCTTCCGCGGGTTGTTGACGTTCACCGTATCTGAATCGAGGTAGGGGTTTATTTATTTAATTGTTCGTGAATACAAACTTGGTGATAATCGTGGATTAAAACCCTTTTTGTTATTGAATAATGCGAGGGGGTCCGACAGCACAAACACGACCGACCCTCCTCATTTGTTTTTCGTGATGGAATCTTGAGGATGATACGAGAAAACGCGGTGCCGTCGCACAACAAGATTTATTGCGGAAGATACGCGCGGCGCCGTCGCACCGCGCCGTGGAAAGAAATCCAAGAATGCGATGTCGTCGCGTCGCGTCGAAGAAAGTCAAAGGCGCCGTGGCCGGAGCGGGGCCACGGCGGAGGGAAGAGATGTCGTCGCATCACGCCGAACGGCATAGGAAGCGGCCGATTCCGGGCCGCGGCGGAGCAAGATGACCGGCGGCCGGCACCGGGCCGCCGGTGTCGGCGAAGGAAGGATCGGCCGTCGCCGGTCCTTGGTGCCGAAACCGGCCGGGCAGTGGAGACCGGGGGAATTAATTCCCACGGTCGGGTCTTCAAGCGGACCCAATTAAGTGTCCGCGGTTTCACAAAGGGGGGGGGGCTTTGCCCACCCCCCCCCCCCCCCTCGCGCGGCACCCGAACGACGCGCTGGCCGCACCACCGGCCGGGTCGCGCCGCCGGACGGGCCGGGTCCAGCCGGACCGGATCGGGTCGACCCGGTTCGGGCGGACCCTATTCGGGATGGACCAGGGGGGTCGGGCCGGGTCGGCCCGGGCCCAGACCCCCAGTTTCGGACCACTTTTGGTCAAATGTCCGTATCTTGGGCTACGGGCCTCCAAACGACTCGCCGTCAGCGGCAACTTGATCCTTGGATCGAGACGGTCGTTTCGGTATACTATACTCAAGGTACATATTCCTTTTCGGGAGGCTACATGGTTAAAACTCCATAGTTAAGCGTGCTTGGCCTAGAGTAGTGATCAGGATGGGTGACCTCTTGGGAAGTTTCCCAGGGTGGGTGTGAGACGGAAAAGCCAATAACTTCCAGACCAGGCGTTCGATTGACGCGCCGTCTGTTGCGTTGCGTTCCTATTGACGATACAGAACTTTTGGCATCATCCGCCTGAGTTTTGGATGCAGATGGATAGTGGACGGGTTGGATCGCACCGAAATCCAACCGGGCCCCTGGAACGGAAAAGCTGATATCTTTCTGACAGAACGTCCGTTTGACAAACCGTCAGCGGTGTTGGTGATCGCGCTGAGAAACGGTCCCTATGAGTTTACCCTATGATATTTCAGGGTACAGTTGAGATACGGCCGAGTTTGGTTCGCTCACGAAACCAAGCGGGCCCCTAGGACGAAAAGGCTAATAACTCACAGACCGGGCATCCGATTGACGTGCCGTCTGTTGTGTTGAAACCCCTATGACGTGGCGGTCCTTTGAGATACTTACTCGTGGGACTTTGAGATACTTGGAGTATCGACTTGTAGCTCGTGGAGCGGACCCTCGCAATGACGAGCGTGCAGAGTACGGAGACTGTGTATCTGGCTGAGACCCGACGACTGCTGATCGAACGACTCGGTGTGTTACAGAGGTGCGCTTGGTTGTAGTGGCACATGGGAGCACTTGGTTGTACCGGAAGACCCACGATAGAGGTGCGCTTGGTTGTAGCAGCACATGGGAGCGCTTTGTTGTAGCGGAAGACCCACGACAGAGGTGCGCTTGGTTGTAGCGGCACATGGGAGCGCTTGGTTGTAGCAGCAGACCCACGACAGAGGTTCTCTTGGTTGTAGCGGCACATGGGAGATCTTGGTTGTAGCAACTGGCCCACAATACTCGATGGGTGGAGTTCTTCAGCAGTCTTAGGTTAGTGAGCAGTACCTCGGAGTCGTGACAGGACCACTGTACACTCCAGAGACAGAGCTCTTCAGCAGTTACGGTTTCGATAATGAAAATCCTGGTTGAGCTGAGACTTTTGACCTTGTGTTTACCTCATGATTGAGATGGGTCACTTGCTAACTTAGGTATATGTATGGGCATATACCCGGGTAGTGGTTATCCTTTGATTTCACAATCCTTGTGTTCCCTCATGATTGAGATGGGTTACTTGATAACTTAGGTATATGTATGGGCATATACCTAAGTAGAGGTTATCTGTTGAGATCTTCTTTGTGGTTATCCTTGTTGGTTTAGTGAGACCTTGAAGTTCTCGGGGTCCCTACTGAGTATCGTTATACTCACCCCTGCACGGGCTATGCCCGCACCTCGTTGTGATGGTTGCAGACGACAGGCAGTGCTGACAGAGGCCGAGTGTTCGAGGACTGGCCGGTACCTGGAGGTGGACTATACGACAAGATGGTACCTGGAGGAGGACCTCGTGACGAGACAGTACCCAGAGGTGGATGTGATGACGAGGTGGTACCCGAAGATGGACCACTGGGCGGACATACTCGGAGCGGACGGCGGGACCCGAGGAGCAGAGGAGCTATCTGTACCCACCCTTCAGGTGGGATTTCCAGTGGACAGCTCGGCGTAGCAGCTTTACTTTTCAATTGCTGTTTTCCCTTCGAGTTGTACTTTACAGTTGGGCTTGTATTTCCGGCCCCTTTTTACTTTCCACACTTACTGTTGTACTCAGTTTTTACTTAGTTTTTACTTCTTCCGCTTGTACTCTGTGTGATTGTTTACTTTACAAAGGCAATGCCTTCCCATTTTACCGGGATTTACGCCATGGTGCTAGTCGCCAGCCCCTGGCCTATGGAAGGCAAGCTTGGGGTAGTCACGGCACGGGCCCCAAGGACGGGTCGTGAAAAATTGGTATCAGAGGATTTCGGTTCTACCGCAGAACTTATAACTCTGATGTTTCTTTCTGTGAAGCAATAGTGTTGAGAGTACCGAGTGTGGTTTTCAGTTCAGGGAGTTCAGTGTTGGTGCGGGCGGCCGACGTATCCATACACCAGGACCCTGACAACTGATTTCTGACTTTGTGCACGAAAACACTAATTGCGTGTGTGTTTTCAAAGGTTTTCCCTTAAAACAGCTCAAACCAGGTCAGCTCACTAGGTATAAACGTATGACCGTGTCACGATGTTTCTTTCATAATGCCTTTTCACGGACGACCAGCTAGAGCCCCGAGAGTGGTACGTACTGACAGCCCGCCAAGCGACGAGGCCTCAGTACAGTGCCATATCCCAGTTGAGGCACCAGAGGAGGCACCAGCAGTACTGCTACCCGTTGGGCCACCAATCCCACTAGCCCTATCAGTAGGCGATGCACGACGCTTGAGCGCGCTGCACGAGTTCCAGCGCTAGAGGCCACCCAGGTTCCGGGGAGAGACGGACCCGCAGGTGGCTGAGGTTTGGCTGGAGGCTGTGGTGAGAGTCTTCAGGCAAATGGGGACGCCGGCAGACTTCATGGTGATCTTTGCTACCAGCCTCCTTCAGGCAGCAGCAGGCAGGTGGTGGAGCCACTTGTTCCAGTTTTGCGATGAGATGAACTTCGCATGGTAAGACTTCGAGACCTTCTTCAGGGTGGAGTTTGTGCCAGTATCTCTACACCCCGAGTGTGTACAGGAGATTCCTTCTTTGCCGCGTGCTTTTCGATCAGTATCCGAGTCATCTTTGGGAAGTAGACAGATGATGCAGAGGTCCAGGAGGACCGGACTAGCAGTTGGACGATCTCGGGTTTTAGGACCCGTGGTGCGGGGCACCCGAGGTGGGGTCAGAGCCAGGCGTGCCAGAAACGGACAATGTTACTCCTGTGGCGGAAAGGGTCACCTGGCACGTGACTGTACGACTCCTCGTATGATTGATCAGCGGGTGTTGGAGGAGCCACCGAGACAGAAGCAGCGGTGAGTGCTTGAGTAACAGCCGAGCAGTGGACAAGGCAGTAGAGCTCTGAGATCAGGTGGGTAGGAGAGTAACTAGTGGATACGTCCTTTGTACTTCTAGTTCCATGTTGCTTTGTATTCATGTCTTTGTATTATGAGATGCAATAATAAAAAGACACTTATCTTTTTTTCTTTCCTGTCCTTTTGTTTGGTTGATACTGAGTGGTCCCGGTTAAACTGTTGACTTGACCCACACTTTCGAGATATCTACTGGAGGGGACCCAGTGACCTCACAATGATGCCGAAAGTGTGACTCGACCCTTGGAGGCGAGAGTGACAGTTGGATCTCTTAGTAGATACGTCGAGGCCTTACGACGTCATCCATGGCATGAATGCATCATTCATGACAGGATTGACTGTATTAGGCAACGAATGTGGTTCATCCAGGGGATGAGACCGGGTTTCTCATATCGGCAAAGAAGAAATCATAGCAGCTCTTGTGAGACTAAAGGAGGTCCAGGACATCCAAGAGAGGATGAAGACTGCTTAGTGCTGTAAGAAACAGGAAACCGGTGCCAGTCATAGAGATGCAGGCGTGTTATGAAGAGGAAGCTTAAAGGAGAGATGAGTCTACGAAGAAGTAGACGTGGAGGCAGATCTAGGAGAGCAGCATGAGGTGGTGTACATCCTAACATGGTACAACCACCCGCCTTAGTTATTCCTGCCATGATCAGGGAGCTGGAGGGCGGAGGAAGAGTGTGCCTGCATGCGGTCAAGGAGTGTGACCCAATGGCTCTAGAAATGATTCAAGGGAAAGTCTGTGTCCACTACTAGATGTTGTAGTAACGGACGTCGATGTGAATCATTTCTTGCTTTCAAAAATCTTGTTCCAGACCTAGAGTTTCTAGTAAGCCATGGACTTGACCCTCACGTCTGGAGATACCTTGGGAGGAGACATGATAATCACACTTACACCGACGGTGTGGTCAGACCCTCGATGTGAGAGTTTCGGTTAGAATCTCTTGGTGACAGCGTCGAGGCCTTACGACGTTAGTTTGAGTATGGAATGGGAAATAACTGTTCATATTGAAATTGATGGTTTTAGGCAAACGTCGGGATGAGATTTCCTTGGTCGGTGAAAAGGAAACCCCAGGAAGCACGGGATAACCTTTTTCACGGGAGGGTGCGACCGATCACTCTTGAATCGGCCAACCTTACCCTCGTGGCAGAAGTCGTTTGAGTTCCAGTTCTAATAGGAATTGGAAACATCTGGAGTTTGAGGATGGCGACCACGTTCTTAAATGGGTCTCACCTCGAAAAGGTTTACGGAGATGTGGCCAAGGCGGCAATTTATCTCCAGGGTTCAGCGGACCTTCTTAGGTCCCCATCTGGGTAGGCGGGGTGGTTTACCGCTTGACCCATTCACCGCAGTTGCACCAGGTGCACGATGACTTCCACGTATCTCAACTGAGGAGATACGTGCTCGACCCTGCGCATATCATCGACCATGAGGAGCTGGACGATGGCGATGGGGTGTCTTTCACGGAGGTTCTAGTGGGGATCGAGGATCGACAGGAGCAGATCCTACAAGGATGATCGATTCCTCGGGTGCACTTTCTTTGGCAGTACGGAACCTCCAGGTAAGCACATGGGAGCGGAAGGCTCAGATGCGTGCTCTGTACCGCTTTTGTGACCCTAGTTTGTATTGAAGCTTTACAGGGACGTAAAGCCCTGAGGTGGGAGTAATGTAAAGACCCGGAAATTTCAAGGAAAATTTTTTCTTAATTTTCTTTGGAATTTTACAAGAAAGCAGTTTCTGACGGTGCCTGATTCCGAGGCCCGGTGTGCCCGGAATTAATTTCCGAAGTTTGGCTCGGGTACGTTCAGTGAACGAGCGAGCGGGAATTTCTATCTTTTGAACCGGTGCTCGGAATTGAAATCCGATTGCACCGATGAACTCGCAATGCCGGTAATCGCTTAAGGGAACCTTTACCGTAGTTGCGTTTGTGCGGGAGAAGAAGTTAATTTTTTGGGGTTTTATTAAAAAAGTGAATAAAATTGATAAATCAATTTTATTTCATGTTAAGTTGTTAACTTCTCCCATGGGAAGTTGGTGGTGGGCCCACATCCATACAACTTCCCATGTGTGGATATTTGAAAGGGTGGGGCCCACACAAACCCCTCCCCACCTCTTCAAATTCCTTAACTTTCCTAACCCCTCTAAACCCCCCATTTAAGTTTTGACAACTTAACACCACCTTAATTTTATAACATCTTATGTTAATAACTTAAGTGAGTTAAATATGGGTTTTGAATTTTCAAACTCTTGAAATTCAAAACCTATATTGGGTTAATAAAATAAGTGGGAGGATTATTTTATTTTGGGGTTAGTTGTTCTTGTGGTGGAGACTTGGGAGAGAAAAGGCTAAGTCTTCTTCTTCTTCAACATCGACGAAGAACGCGAAGAACACCTCCAACGAAGAACATCTCCACCGAAGAACACGAAGTCTTCTTCCAACGACGTTTCCCCTTCGAACGCACCTCGACGACAACGGAGTCGACGTTCTTTCCCCGCGACGCCCGACCTCCGCGACGCTCTTCTTCCGCGGGTTGTTGACGTGCACCGTATCTGAATCGAGGTAGGGGTTTATTTATTTAATTGTTCGTGAATACAAACTTGGTGATAATCGTGGATTAAAACCCTTTTTTGTTATTGAATAACGTGAGGGGGTCGGACCGCACAAACACGGCCGACCCTCCTCCTTTGTTTTTCGTGATGGTATCTTGAGGATGATACGAGAATACGTGGTGCTGTCGCACCACAAGATTTATTGCGGAAGATATGCGCGGCGCCGTCGCGCCGCGCCGTGGAAAGAAATCCAAGAACGCGATGTCGTCGTGTCGCGTCGAAGAAAGTCAAAGGTGCCGCGGCCGGAGTGGGGCCGCGGCGGAGGGAAGCGATGTCGTCGCATCGCACTGAACGGCATAGGCAGCGGCCGGTTCCGGGCCGCGGCAGAGCAAGATGACCGGCGGCCGGCACCGGGCCGCCGGTGTCGGCGAAGGAAGGACCGGCCGTCGCCGGTCCTTGGTGCGGAAACCGGCCGGGCAGTGGAGACCGGGGGAATTAATTCCCACGGCCGGGTCTTCAAGCGGCCCCAATTAAGGGGTCGCGGTTTCACAAAGGTGGGGGGGCTTTGCCCCCCGCGCGCGGCACCCGAATGACGCGCTGGCCGCACCGCCAGTCGGGTCGCGCCGCCGGCCGGGCCGGGTCCAGCCGGACCAGGGGGGTCGGGCCGGGTCGGCCCAGGCCCAGACCCCCAGTTTCGGACCACTTTTCGTCAAATGCCCGTATCTTGGGCTACGGGCCTCCAAACGACTCGCTGTCAATGGAAACGCGATCCTTGGATCGAGACGGTCGTTTCGGTATACTATACTCAAGGTACATCTTCTTTTTCGGGAGGCTACGTGGTTAAAACTCCATAGTTAAGCGTGCTTGGTCTAGAGTAGTGATCAGGATGGGTGACCTCCTAGGAAGTTTCCCAGGGTGGGTGTGAGACGGAAAAGCCAATAACATCCAGACCAGGCGTCCGATTGACGCGCCGTCTGTTGAGTTGCGTTCCTATTGACGATACGGAACATTTGGCATCATCCGCCCGAGTTTTGGATGCAGATGGATAGTGGCCGGGTTGGATCGCACCGAAATCCAACCGGGCCCCTGGAACGGAAAAGCTGATATCTTTCTGACAGAACGTCCGTTTGAAGAACCGTCAGCGGCGTTGGTGATCGCGCTGAGAAACGGTCCCTATGAGTTTACCCTATGAGATTTCGGGGTACAGTTGAGATACGGCTGGGTTTGGTTCTCTCACGAAACCAACCGGGCCCCTGGGACGAAAAGGCTAATAACTCACAGACCGGGCATCTGATTGACGCGCCGTCTGTTGCGTTGAGACCCCTATGACGTGGCGGTCCATTGAGATACTTCTTCGTGGGACATTGAGATACTTGGAGTATCGACCTGTAGCTCGTGGAGCAGACCCTCCCAGTGACGAGCGTGCAGAGTACGGAGACCGTGTAGCTGGCTGAGACCCGACGACTACTGATCGAACGACTCGGTGTGTTACAGAGGCGCGCTTGGTTGTAGCGGCACATGGGAGCGCTTGGTTGTAGCGGCAGACCCACGACAGAGGTGCGCTTGGTTGTAGCGGCACATGGGAGAGCTTTGTTGTAGCGGCAGACCCACGACAGAGGTGCGCTTGGTTGTAGCGGCACATGAGAGCGCTTGGTTGTAGCGGCAGACCCACGACAGAGGTGCGCTTGGTTGTAGCGGCACATGAGAGCTCTTGGTTGTAGCAGCTGGCCCACAGTACTCGATGGGTGGAGTTCTTCAGCAGTATTAGGTTAGTGAGCAGTACCTCGGAGTCGTGACAGGACCACTGTACACTCCAGAAACAGAGCTCTTCAGCAGTTACGATTTCGATAATGAAAATCCGGGTTGAGCTGAGACTTTTGACCTTGTGTTTACCTCATGATTGAGATGGGTCACTTGCTAACTTAGGTATATGTATGGGCATATACCCGGGTAGTGGTTATCCATTGATTTCACAATCCTTGTGTTTCCTCATGATTGAGATGGGTTACATGATATCATAGGTATATGTATGGGCATATACCTAAGTAGAGGTTATCTGTTGAGATCTTCTTTGTGGTTATCCTTGTTGGTTTAGTGAGACCTTGAAGGTCTCGGGGTCCCTACTGATTATCGTTATACTCACCCCTGCACGGGCTATGCCCTCACCTCGTTGTTTTGGTTGCAGACGACAGGCAGTGCTGACAGAGGCCGAGTGTTCGAGGACTGGACGGTACCTGGAGGTGGACTATACGGCGAGATGGTACCTGGAGGAGGACCTCATGACGAGATGGTACCAAGAGGTTGACGTGACGACGAGGCGGTACCCGAAGGTGGACCACTGGGCGGACATACTCGGAGCGGACGGCGGGACCCGAGGAGCAGAGGAGCTATCTGTACCCACCCTTCAGGTGGGATTTCCAGTGGACAGCTCGGCGTAGCAACTTTACTTTTCAGTTGATGTTTTCCCTTCGAGTTGTACTTTACAGTTGGGCTTGTATTTTCGGCCCCTTTTTACTTTCCGCACTTACTGTTGTACTCAGTTTTTTCTTAGTGTTTACTTCTTCCGCTTGTACTCTGTGTGATTGTTTACTTTACAAAGGAAATGCCTTCCCTTTTTACCGGGATTTACGCCTTGGTGCTAGTCGCCAGCCCCTGGCCTATGGAAGGCGAGCTTGGGGTAGTCACGGCACGGGCCCCAAGGACGGGTCGTTATATAATGGTTATTTATTGTGGAAGATATAAATTATTATGATTCATGAGAATATTAATGGTAATTCTACAAATAAATTATCAAAAGATTTGTAGTGATATCCCAGGAATAAAGGGATTTGAGTCATTTAAAAATGTGTTTGGTTAAGGAAATGTGTTTCAAGGGTGTCCACACATGATTAGGAGTGATTATTGATATATTGAAATATTATTTAAACTATATTATGATTTTTTTTCAAAATTTTATCTTATTTAGGATACAAGAGAGTGATAATATACATGAAATTCATGATTTTGGGGATTGGAAAACTGAACATCATCCTATTTAAAAATATATTTGTTATTATCACGTGATGATCAACCATAAATTCCTTTTTAGATAAGAAAATTTGAGTATAATGATGAATCTATTGTACATACAATAGGTTTGTGTTGAGGAACAATTATTTCATCGACATTTGTGTGTTAGGTTAGGGAATTCCAAATTGATTCAATGAATTTCTATACTCATGGTGTGATTATGTATGTGACAACAAATTACAATTTTTGATACACCTTATCTTAACAAGAGAAAAAATGAGGATGTTGGTACCATGACACTATATTGGAATTAAATAAGGTAAAATGATTCTAGGGATATGGATAGGTGCAAAAAGTCATTGTGAACTAGTGGTGTAAAATATGAATTCATTGGGAAAAGGGACCTTGGTAATATTATTATGTAATAATATTAGGGTTATATATACTATTATAGTTAAGTATATATAGTGAAGAAAATGGGAAATAGGATATACATTTAAATTAATAAAAAATGTAATGTGGGGATCTATTAATTGTATATAAGAAACGTATCTAAGTAGATTAGTGTAATTGTTGAATATTATAGAGAGTTCTCAAACTATGGTGAGTTGGTAAATAATGAATTGTAAAATTTCTAATGGGATATCCTAGAAATCCATTGAATGTAGTGAAATGAGTGTTCAGTCGCAGTGATTAAGAATGATTATCTTGGGAAATATCCATAGGGAATCATGATTTATGGAAAATATTCTTCAATATAATTGGAATACTATTGATTGGATGACCATGATAGTTATGGAACATTTTTTAGGATCATAAGATTGTGCTATCAGGGTACAATTTTGTTCCTCTTGATTGAAACTATTTTTGAAATTATAAAATCAATGTAGTTTAGTGATAATTTAGTGAGGATAAGGAAAATTATATGACCGAGAGTATACCATTGATATATATAGGTTCATTAACATATTAAAATACTATTGAGTTGGATAATGAGGATCACTTGTATGATAGATCTAAAATATTTGTGGTCCAGGTTGTGCTTTGGTGCATCAATGAAGATAACCATGATTTTTCTAATGGGTTGGAAATAACTATTTTTATTTATTAATGTGTGGTGTTTATATGGATTCAAGGAATTTGGTAATTATCTGAGAAATTTGAGTATATTTCTGGACAGTATAATATGATAGTTAATTTCAATAATCATAGAAGTGTAAGGGGACTAGTTCAATAAAATTATTTTTTCAATAATATATAGAGTCTCTATAGTGTGGAATATAAATTATAGAAGAGGATTATGGGGAGATAATTGAGTGAAAAATCGATTTGGTGGTTTTATTTTTCCAAACAAAGGAATCATTCAGGGGAGTATGTCAGAAATGAATTGATCTAACATGATGTCCATAAAGATTATAACATATCCATAGAATCAATGGATTTAGTCATTATGATTATGAATTTGTTACCATGTATATAGAAGCTAATTAGAATATATGGAAATGGAAAAGATTATTTTTTTCCTTGATCAATGAGGATGAGGTCGATGATTATGTGAACATAATTAAAGGAATAAATTTTTTATTTTTGAAATTGGATAATGCGATATCAAGATATCGGAAAAAATTGTATGTTTAATGGTTGTAATAGAACAACACTAATATATCTATTATCTGGAGATAATAACCTTAATCAGATCATAGTGGCCAAAATGGGTCATGGGTGATAGATAAGAACACATACCTATATGAGGAACAATATAGTGGAGTGTATTATTGATTCATTCCATAGGATGTTGGTTGATTAAGTGAGAAAGGAAGAATATAGGGGAACCAAATCTTCTTTGAATTCAAGAATATGATTTCAAATTCTGAACATCAGTCATTAGACATGTAATTAACGATTAAAAGGAATGTTTTTAGAGGAAATTTTTTTTTAAATATAGACCAATTGAAATTTTACTCCCTGGGTTTATATGGTGTATTGGGAGTAAGAATAATCAAGTAATGTAAATTCTTATTGGAGAACATATAAATTTTAGAAAACAAATAGTGGCACCAAGACTCCACTTCTTGTGTTTGATGTGGGTCACTATAGACCATGTGGAACATCTTGAATACCAGTATATTCCATTGGATTATCGATGGTCTTTACTGACCGCCACTTATATGGTTTTATTCGTGGGGTTCAAAAAAGGTTTTCTTATACGTATTTTGGGGATATGGTTCTATCCTATTATATTCAAAGGATATATTCTTTCACATATTTTTTACATTTCCTCTCTATTTAATAATTGATATCTCTATTTATTTAGGAGGGGTTAATCAACATGATTTCTGCATTGATTGTTTAATTTCTCAAAAACATAGTCAAATCACTCAAAAACAGGGTAAATTCTTTGATATTTGATAGAGGAGTACATGGAGAATATAATTTATCTACTATACAGTATTTATCTATAGGATTTGTAATACGATGGAAGTGGCGTACAATTTGTTATGTGGGGTGACAATAAGATTTCACTACTAATGTTTCACAGATGTTGACAGTGGTTGATGTCAACTAGGTTGGATATAGAAAGAATATCGAATTAGAAGATAACATTATATTGATACAATGGGTCCCAAATTTAATTCTTATTTATGAAAAAACATGTTTCAGGTTTTGTGAATGCGGGAGTATGTGGGTGTGATAGTCAGAGTGAGGGCTGAGTTGGCTCATATGTTCGAGTAAATTAGGTATGATATTATAGTTATATATCAGTGACCCATATTCATTACATTGGACGCTTAGTCTTTGTATAATACTAATTATGTGTTAAAAATTATGATAATAATGCGGGACCCCACATAGGGTTTCCTTCCAATGATCAAGACTCTATTAGAATAGTGATGTATTTTATAAGGTGTTATGATACAAAAATAGGGAGTGAATGGATATTGATTATTTATGTTATCATATAATTGGTAAACCATATTGGAAATTATTTATAATAAAAATTATAACCTATGGGTAAGGAATTGTGTTTTTTGAATAACCGTGTATCCTTACATTGATTATAAAATATGTTTCTTATTGATAGTATAGTTCCTCACCAATTAGTTGATTGGTTAAACATGGGGAAAATCGTATTGATTATACTTTCATGTAAGTATAAAATAATGTATCCCTTTTCATTGTCAATCGATACCCAACTCTTTGCATTAAATAAGTTCATTAATTATTAGTACATATTTTATTTCATGTATTTTATTTCATCAACATATAAAAGAAAGTGAAACTTTTATATTCATATTCATATTTGTATATGGTTTATGAAAATATATTTTATTATGATACAATTGTATTACATTGTCTAACTCAATTTATCTACGAATATGATATTACATTGATTATGATTCTAACCTCTTGTATGATAGTTTCCTTACATTTTTCTATATACTCTATAATAATATTCACATAAATGAATAAAACATTATCCATGATTATGACATGTGGTAAATAACATATCCAAATCAACCTAATTTGGATATTCGTTAGATATTATACAACGGGAAATGTTTTAATATGAACTTTTGTATTAAATAGGATTTTGAATTGTTTTAGATTAAAATGTTTTATGAAAATGTTTTTAAATATATAATTCAACCCCACATGTTAGAGTTCCAATTAGCTACATTATATCGATCCTAACATAAATATAACTCATAATGATATCCAAGGTTTTTGGTCATTATTTGTTGAACAATCAAACTCTAATTATGATTTATTCAATTTGGATACTATAAGAGTATTTTTTTTTAATTTGGAATGTATTTTATTAAATATGGTAATGTAAAATTTTATTTCCAAATTGATGAATATAGTTAAAAGATTATATATAAGTAATCCACATACTTCCTAGATATTACATTGTTTGGAGACAAATTTTGACCATATCAAAGACTACCTAAAAAAATGTTTTCCTTAATGTGGAAAACTAAAAAATAACATTATAATACAGTCTCATAGTATACACTTTTGAGAAACGGATCACATATCCCACTAGATCAAAGGTTATTATCTCATTTAATATAAGTGTTTTTTATTATGAGAAACCGATATCACGATACACTGAAAGCATCTTAAATCAATATTATGGATTATTTGATTAACATGTGGACGATTAATATTACGGTCTTTATTCTCTTAACAGTTATGAATGTTAACCCTTTCATAAACAATTCTCAAATTATTGTGCAATTGGGTTAGATAATCATGTTTATAGATGATAGTGTAAATAATTTCAGTATAGAAAACAAATCTGATAGTGTTACATAAAAGAATCAGCTTATCACCGATGATACCATCGAAAATATGATTTTATTGTTTGATGTTAAACAAAAATAAGTTTTAAAAAATTTACAAACTACTGCACCCGTAGAAAAATAATATTCACTATTGATGAAATATGAGATATTTTCTCGGGATAATAAGGGAATGGCTGAATCACATTGTCCAACAAAAGAGAAGAAATAAAATAATATCACAGATGAAGTTAATGGAGAATGGAAGGAGAAAACATAGAGAGGAAATATTGATATCATGGTTCATTATCATCTTAACAAAATCTATTACTAATAGTTAACATGGATCTAAAACTCAAGAAAAATAATCCGTTGAAAATAAAAATAGAATAAACATTTTTTTTAAATAATAATTGATTCTTTGTTAAAAGTAGGATGTGTTTCATATGAAAATATTACTCTAAAAAAGCCTTAATCTTATCTACCAAATAATGATGTTAGATTGTATTTCAATGACACCAGAAAAGTAGAATACAATGTTACTTCTATCAGATAAAATGGAAAAAAATAATTGGGTAAAATGAATCAACACAAAATCATAAATAAATTAAAAAATTGACGTAAATAGATAACACTAGAAAACTACCAAAAATAGAAGCCTCTACTAATTAATATGATATAGAATAAGCCAAAATTGAAGAGGAATTAATTAAAAACAATAAATTGAGAATAATGGGGAATAGATTGATTTTTAATAAAAAAAGAAGATGAAAAGGAAATGGATGGGAAGAAAAGATGATGATAATGAGAAAAGAATTTCTGAATAAATGAATAATTATATTCTGATGGGTATTAGCAGTTCAAAAAAATCAAATATCAAATAGGAAATATCACATAAGTAGTTAAATATCTGAATAGTATGCTAACAATTTTAGATTTGTAGAAAATAGGAATCAAAACTCATAAAAAGGGAATCAAGGTCATGAATTGTGATATTACTAAAATACAATTGATTTAAGAAAAAATAATTTGTATTCCAGATGAGAAGCATCAGATACATGAAGAATCACATCCGATCCAGGATGAGATTCTAGATTATTTTGACTATAAAAAGCATCAGTTCCAGAAAACATAATATATTAATAAATAATATATGAAAAGGATTTATTTTTATTAAATCATATTGTATTAGGTTTTTTTTAACAAGTTTCATTTACCATGTGAATAAAAACATATTTTAATTAAATTTTTTTATCTTAATGTTTTCCATATTATGATTTTTTTTGTATTAGTTTATTTTTTTTAATGATTAGATGTTGCATTTTCCCTATATTAATTTCTCCAACTTTTTTTAGGTAATTCAATACGTCTCCCCATTACTTATTGATAATCACTATGTGGGAAATGTTTTAATAATGTGGGATAAATTTTACAAAATGAATAATTTTTTGCTTAAAAAGTATAATATGATACGTCGGGGGAGTTATTTGTATACATAATTGTATTTAGATAAATTAGAAACATAGGGGGATATAAGGGTAATTGATTAAATATAACTACTAATTACTTAAAATATAATAGAATTTAATTTTTTTAAATTTATTATTTATTTAATGAATTTTTGTTTTTTCATTCCCAAATGTAAGAGAATGTTGAGTAAAAACATTCTCTTATTACAAGTACATTATTTTAGTTCTAGAAGAAACAAAAATATAATATAATATTTTATCACTGCCTTTTTATGTCCAAATTTGTTTTAAATTTTTAATAGAAATCATATATTTTACCACACTTAAAATTTGTTTTAACATATTCTTTATTATAAACGATCATTATTCATTGTGATTATCATTGTGAGTATGGATTTGAGAAACATATGATAAATAGGTATTAAATTGTATTTAAGAAATTTTTTCTTATCATCGTACTAAAATGTAATTATAATTTTATTGATTATAGAATTGATAAACATCAGATTCACACTCAATGAAATTATCATCATGAAATTGTGTATGAAAATCCATCAGATTGGCAATGATTAAATTATGAATACGGAAAATAGATTTATATCATAATGGAATACAATTTCAATGTTAATGGTGTGAATTAAATTATGTTAGTCTATCAATTTTATTATCTCCATTGGAGTTCTATTTTCCAAGTTATATCCACGAAATCCAATAAATATGCTTTTTGGAAAGTTAATATTTGCACTGGGGATTTGCAGATAAATATCTTTTCATTTGAAGAGTATGAGGCTACTGAAAAACAAATTATCATTAATGACTAAGAGGTATGAATATTTTCAAAAATATGAACATCTTTTTCCAACACCTTTTAAATTGATTATAATCTTTTTGTTCTAAAATAATAATAATATGAGTCGTTTCATTATGAACATTTGAAAAAAATTCACTCGATTACATGAATATGATTAGGGGATTTTAAGGACTCGAAGATAAAGATAGTGATCATCGTATATATCGTGATCTTGCAAGGATAAATATATATATTACGCACCATCATATCGAGGGCATCCTAGGATATAATGAAAGAGAATCCAATCAACGTATCAAGTTCATTCCACCCTATGAAAAGATAGACGATGTTGAAAGATTAAAAAAACAGAATATTTATCCTAGGTTATTAGATACCCTATGTAACGACCCAAAGTTTCATTAATGGAAAATCCCTCTTGATCCAGTTAAATGTTTCTTTATGAAAAATGTTTTTATAAGATGTCAACTTCTTTAAGTTTTACGTTAAGATTTGTGACCGTTACTTTTATAGCCGTTGAACGGTGATCATCTGGGTAGTTTAAATATAAGTCTTTAACGAACCAATTTTCTACTCAGACAAAGGAAGCGATGGCCTCATCCAGTAGAATTTCCCCTTACGAAGCCCATTTGTCGGAGCTCGGAAAGGAGGTGGCGTCTTTGGGCTTTGCCCTTGACCAAGACCAATCTGAGCTTAATCAAGTCAAGCTCGAACGTGATCGTCTACGGGAAAAATGGAAGTTGATAGAGATTACCACTCGAGCGATGTTATCCGAGCAACCCCAAGAGTCTGTCACCATCGCACACCTTACCCTTAGGTCTTATGCAGCTATTTTAAGGGGTTATGTAACAAATAAGTAGCACCATGTTCATGTACATTATTTTTGTATATAATAATGAATATAATTTCTAGTCATTTTTGATGCATTGTAATTAGTTTTTAAAGTACAAATGATGTTTTTAGTTATTATTTAATTAAGAATTATATTTTATTAAATTAAAGGATTTTTGAATTAAATAATATTTTAATAAAATATTATTATTAATATTAAATTAATTTTTATTAAATATAAATGATCTTATAATTTTATGAATGCAATTAAAATTTTTATTAAGGTTTGAAAGCCATTTCTGTCAAAACCCGTGAATTTTTATAAATGTCGGTTTTTATTTTAAAAGTGAAAATTCACATATTTAGAAAATTATTTAGATAAAATAAATATTATTTTTGGAATCAGGACGTCGAAATTATCCAACGGTGAATTTTTCATAATTTTCTGAGACAGTCAAATTTTTGGGTAAAAATTAAATACCATTTAAATATATAATGTGTTTTATGACATCATAATGACCCAATGGTGATGTAATAAAATACCATAATCCTTATGTTCGGCCAATATGTGTTTTATCAATAAAATAATGAGGTTTTGGGTTTTTTTGACTCACTTTTCAAAGCATTAATGGAGCCCTCAAGACTTATTCAACACTTTGCCTTTTTAAATTAATTTCCATGGGAGTGTGACTCACCTCCACATAAGCAACCCTAATTTTTTAATAAGTTCGGACCTTGGCCTTGTAAAATATTGTTTTCCTCTTCCCTTTTCCAGAAACCATGGGCAAATACCATGGGATGGTTTGTGGTTTGGATTATTTTAATATAAGGGGTCCCAAACCTAAATAATAAAGAATTCTCTCACCTTTCCTATATAAACCCACCCAAGCTCCCACTTCCTCCTCACCCAAAGCCCTTGAAGTTCGTCCAAACTCTGCCCTACTCTCTCTAGAATCCTCTCAAGGTGCCCCAAGCTCCCAATAAGTCTCTCACAAGCCTCTCTCTAGCCTTTGGAAGCACACTTCCAAGTAAGGGGTTTTCTTCCTTTCTCAATTTTTTTTGTCAATTTTCTTTAAGTTGTATTTCCCTTTTTATTTAAATTATGAATGTTGGGGTATGGTTTCGCACCTCTCCCATACTGCCCTTTTATAGTTTTATTGAGGGGAGACCCCTTTCTCTCTCATTAAATGCCTCCCATGTACACCCGTTACTATGCCGAAATTTCGAAAAGAACTTCTCTCTCTTCTTTTACATTCAAGCAATACTTTTGTATCATGAATCTAAATTCCATTTCTATTGTTGGGACATGTATATATATGATCTCCTTACTTTCCATTACATGTAAATATGATGAGGAACCCTTTATCTCTCATCAACCCTTTTTATGAATTCTTATGTCACGCCGTTACGCTACCGAAATCGCACCGATTTTCTAAGCCAATATCTTTGTGTAGTGAATACCATGCCCATTTCTCCATCAAGGGTATTCACCTTTATGCACATATACATATTTATTGTAAAGTTTCATGTATGAATTCCACATTCCTTTATCGTGGAAGAAATGATTATGTTTTATGAATCCATGTTTTATGATCCATGTGGCACACTTATGCATGAAATGAAATGTTTAAGAAGGGTGCGCCCTGATAGCGCTCCAATGCATTGGGTAAAGTATAGTATCATGATACGTCATGTGCAATGAGTGTTGACTCATGCTAATTCAAGTGAAACGAGGGTTTACTCGTGCTTCAAGTGCAATGAGGGTTTACTCATGCTCCATGTGCAATGAGCCTTGGCTCATGCTAATTCAATGTTACGTGTTGTTGCCACATTTCCATGTTATGATTATCATGATTTATCATGCCTTTATGTTCATGTCTCTCTTATGCTCTATTGATATGCCTGTTTCCTAACATGTATTGTACTCCTCATGTTATTCATTGTGTACTCCCTTACTGGGCTTTATAGCTCACCCTTTTCTTATGCATGTCCTCAGGTTATCCCATGCAATGCTAAGTACGAAGGAATGTAGTGGTCATGTAAAGGAAGTTTTCAATAAGGATGTTGTATTTCATGTTTAAATTTTTATGTAATGATCCTAACCCCAAAGACACTAAACCTCTCGATCTTCATTGTTGTATCAAGTGAAGTTTTATGTAATAAAGCATGTTTAAGTTGTAATAAAAAGCAGGGTTGTCATAGTTGGTATCAAAGGATAGGTTTAGTTATTTTTGGGATTAGGAAACCCTAGTAAAGCCTTAGATACAAGACTAAGCATAATAAAAACATCCCTAAGTTTTGGTAAATACTAAGTAAGTGTTTTATCAAACAAATACATCCCTGTCTGGATACGAGCAGGTAGAGGCGGCTCTGGCACAGATGTATCCTAGGGGTAAAACCCGAAAACACCGCTTTGAGCTAGACTCGAACGGGAACTGGTGCACGACAACGGGCCTTGCTGCACTCTTGGTTACGACACTCCCGGGGGATATGTTTTGATAAATTCACAATCTTAGTATGAACCCTTATTAAGGGAAAAATGCCCCCTAAGAATATATGTTAGAAGGAAGATCATGAAAAGCCTGGATTGAATCCTATAGACTCATGAGTTGAAGAGATTAAAGTTTATTTATAAGTCATCAACTTTTGTCTTTGGATTACCCTTTATGTGTTACCCCTAACTTTCCTTTTATTCCAGCCAATGGCCGGTAATAGGAGAACTCGGGCTAACAACCGTTGTGAAGATCAGTGTGATGATTGTACTTATGAGATGCCCAATCCAATGGGAGCGGGAATCGCGAACTTTGTCACGCTTCTCTCTCAGCTAACTCAAGTTTTGAATAGAAACACTGGTCAAGAGGAACGTTCAACCCCCCCTAAGAAAGAACAAGTCGCTATTGAAAGCTTCATGAGACAAAGGCCTCCTACTTTTAGTGGATCATCCGATCCCACGATTGCTGAACAATGGATCAACTCCATTGAAAAGATATTCTCCATCCTCCAATGCTCTGAAAAAGAGAAGGTTCTCCGGGCGGCTTATCATATGGAGGGTGAAGCTGATCAAAGGTGGACGTTGATCAAAAATACGAAGCCTGAGGAGGAGATCGAGGCTTTGGAATGGAAGGTATTCCGGAAGATGTTTTTCGATAAATATTTTCCACGCACCCTCCGTCTTAAGATGGAAAGGGACTTCCTTTCCCTCAAGCAGAAAGATGAGGAATCTGTGGGAGCGTACGAGGCAAACTTCACAAGGCTTGCACGATACGCTTCCGGCTTTGTCGTTACCCCCGAATGCAAGGTTGACCGCTTCTTTGGTGGGCTGAAGCCTAGCTTGCGGAAAGCATTAGCGATCCGTGACTTCGACAGCTATGAGGAAATTGTCCGATGTGCCCTCAAGGTTGAAATGGAGATCGTAGAATCACAGGGGTATCATGGGGACAAGAAGAGGAAGGTGGACTTCAATGCTGGTGGTCCGATGGATAAATCCAACGGCGCAAAGAAATTCCAGCACCCCACTTGCCAAAAGTGTGGAAAGAAGCACCCTGGAAATTGCCTTAGGGGGACAAGAAAATGCTTCAAGTGTGGAAGAGAAGGGCACCTAGCTGTTAACTGTTAGCAAGAAGGACCCGTGGCTGCGACGGAGGGGAGGAACGCTCCGTTCGAACCTCAACGCATTGTTCAATGCTTCAAATGCAAAGAACCGGGTCATTTTGCGAATCAGTGCCCTAATCCAAGGGTTATCGGAGGCAATCAACAACCTCCAAGACAGCAAGGAAGAGCTTTTTCCATCACTTCTGCCGAAGTGAACCCTGACAATGAAGTGGTGACAGGTACGCTAGTTATTCATTCAAGAATAGCGAACGTACTTTTTGATTCAGGTTCTACGCATTCTTTTATATCTCAAAAGTTTAGTAGAATAATCCCTGCACCACCACAAATCATGGAAGTAAAGATGTCAGTGAGTACGGCAAATGGGGCAATCATTGCATCCCATGAGTATTAGTCCTCCCCTGTTATAATCTGTGGATTGAATTTCCCAGCGAACCTCGTCATACTCCCTTTGGTGGAATTTGATGCAATTCTTGGCATGGATTGTCTTTCCTTATATAGAGCCAACATAAATTGTCGGGAGAGGGAAATCACACTCCATATGGAGAATCAACCCCCGATTCTTTACAAGTGTCAGGAGGAAGATGAATCTCCTTTAGCTCCATCATCTCAAGCATGGATATTACTACCTTATGAGCACGCATATCTGGCTCAGATGATTGAGTCCAAGGAAGAAACCACCCTTGAAGAAATGCATATTTTGAGGGAATTCGCTGAAGTATTTCCCGAGGAACTTCCTGGTCTTCCTCCAAGAAGAGATGTTGAGTTCTCAATTGAACTTATACCTGGGGCGCTACCAATATCCAAGACTCCATATAGAATGGCTGTGGTTGAGCTTGAAGAACTGAAGAAACAACTACAGGAGAATCTGGATAAAGGGTTTATACGCCCAAGTGCATCACCATGGGGTGCACCAGTCCTCTTCGTCAAGAAGAAGGATGGGTCAATGCGGCTTTGCATCGATTATCGTGAACTTAACAAAATCACGATAAAGAACAAGTATCCTCTCCCAAGAATCGATGACTTGTTTGATCAGCTGCGTGGAGCACAATACTTCTCCATGGTCGACTTGCGGTCGGGATATTATCAAGTAAGGGTGAAGAAGGAAGATATCCCCAAGACTGCTTTTCATACAAGGTACGGGCACTATGAATTCATAGTAATGCCTTTTGGACTCACCAATGCTCCAGCAATATTCATGGACTTGATGAATAGAGTCTTTAGAGATTACCTAGATAAATTTGTGGTAGACTTTATAGATGATATTCTAATATACTCCAAAACCAAGGAGGACCATGAGGAGCATTTAAGAACTGTACTGGAGACTTTGCGCAAGGAGAAGATCTATGCCAAGTACAGCAAGTGTGAGTTCTGGTTGAAGGAGGTCTCATTCTTGGGCCATATCATCACAAGCAATGGGATATCTGTGGACCCCTCCAAAACAGATGCAATTGAGGGATGGCCGAGGCCAACATCAGTAACTGATATCCGTAGCTTCATGGGGTTAGCTGGATATTATCGACGATTTGTGAGAAACTTCTCACGATTGTCCAACCCTCTTACCAAGCTATCTCGAAAGGGAGTAAAGTTTTCTTGGAGTGATGAATACGATGAAAGATTCAAGGAGTTGAAAAGAGGGCTTATCACTGCACCTGTGCTCACTTTACCCACAAGTGGGGAGCTTTTTTTGGTATTCAGTGATGCTTCGAAGAAGGGCTTAGGATGTGTGCTGATGCAGAATGATAAAGTGATATCCTATGCCTCAAGACAGTTGAAAATCCATGAGCGGAACTATCCAACGCATGATCTGGAGTTGGCGGCGGTGATCTTTGCCTTGAAAATCTGGCGGCATTATCTCTATGGAGAGAAATGTGAGATATATACTGACCACAAGAGTCTTAAATATATATTCACACAGAAAGAGCTTAATATGCGCCAGAGAAGATGGATAGAGCTCATAAAGGATTATGACTGTTCAATACATTACCACCCCGGGAAGGCGAACAAGGTAGCGGATGCCCTAAGTAGAAAGGATCCAGCAATTCTATCAATGATGAGAATTGAGAAGGATCCAATCTTCTTAGACTTGATGAAGATGGACGTGGGAATCATAAAGAAGGGAACATCATCAATCCTTTCACAAATTATTGCTCAACCATCTCTTTTGGAAAGGTTAAAGGATGCTCAAAAGGATGATTCGAGAATCCAAAAAAAAGTGGAAGCTATCAAAAAGGGAAAATCCTCAGAGTTTAATGTTAATGAAGAAGGAATTGTGCGGTTTGGGAAACGACTATGTGTCCCATCAAGTTCGGAGCTGAAGAAGGAACTTTTGGATGATGAACATAGTTCAAATTTCTCTATTCACCCAGGGAGCACAAAGATGTATCGAGATCTCCGAGAAAACTTTTGGTGGGATAATATGAAGAAGGAGATCGCCGAATATACATCAAAGTGCCTGGTGTGTCAGCAAGTGAAGGCAGAGAGGCAGAAGTCTAAGGGGATGATGCAACCATTGCCCATACCAGAATGGAAATGGGAGAACATCACCATGGACTTCGTCACTGGACTTCCAAGGACATCCAAAATCAACAATGCAATCTGGGTTATTGTGGATCGTCTTACAAAGACTGCACACTTCATTGCTATTCGAGAGGATTTCTCTTTGGATCAACTGGCACGGATATATATCAGGGAAGTGGTACGGTTGCATGGAGTACCACTATCTATTGTGTCGGACCGAGATCCAAGATGTACCTCTAAGTTTTGGAAGAGTCTTCAACATGCTCTGAATACTGAACTGAACTTCAGTACGGCCTATCATCCTCAAACTGATGGCCAATCCGAGCGGACTATCCAAACACTTGAGGATATGTTGAGAGCGTGCTCAATGGACTTTAAAGGAGGATGGGATCAACATCTTCCTCTAGTTGAGTTCTCTTATAATAATAGTTTCCACTCGAGCATCAAAATGGCACCATATGAAGCCCTATATGGGAAAAGGTGCAGAACACCGGCATTTTGGGATGAGGTCGGTGAACGTAAGCTGCTTGGACCAGAAATGGTCGAAGAAATGGTAGAGAAGGTGAAAACCATTCAGCAGCATATCAAGGCAGCCCAAAGTCGACAGAAGAGTTATGCAGATAATTGTCGACGAGACCTTGAGTTTAAAGTCGGAGACATGGTGTTTTTACGCATATCTCCGTGGAAGAAGGTCATGAGGTTTGGAAAGAAAGGGAAGTTAAGTCCAAGGTACATCGGCCCCTTTGAGATTCTTGATCGTGTTGGGGCTGTGGCCTATCGACTAGCACTTCCACCTACTATGGCCAAGGTGCATGATGTCTTCCATGTATCCCTCTTAAAGAAGTACATACCAGACCCTTCACATTTACTCTCTTCCGAGGTGGTACAATTAGAAGACGATCTTTCTTATGAGGAGCAACCAGTGAAGATCTTAGATCGTAGAGAAAAAGTTCTATGAAATAAGACAATGCCCCTCGTCAAGGTGTTGTGGAGAAACCACAAGTTTGAAGAAGCAACTTGGGAGTCGGAGGATATGATGAAGCTAAGTTACCCACAATTGTTTTAGTGTGGGAAAAGGAAAATTTCGAGGGCGAAATTTCTTAAGGGGGGAATGTTGTAACGACCCAAAGTTTCATTAATGGAAAATCCCTCTTGATCCAGTTAAATGTTTCTTTATGAAAAATGTTTTTATAAGATGTCAACTTCTTTAAGTTTTATGTTAAGATTTGTGACCGTTACTTTTATAGCCGTTGAATGGTGATCATCTGGGTAGTTTAAATATAAGTCTTTAACGAACCAATTTTCTACTCAGAAAATGGAAGCGATGGCCTCATCCAGTAGAATTGCCCCTTACGAAGCCCATTTGTCGGAGCTCGGAAAGGAGGTGGCGTCTTTGGGCTTTTCCCTTGACCAAGCCCAAGCTGAGCTTCATCATGTCAAGCTCGAACGTGATCGTCTACAGGAAAAATGGAAGTTGATAGAGATTACCACTCGAGCGATGTTATCCGAGCAACCCCAAGAGTCTGTCACCATCGCACACCTTACCCTTAGGTCTTATGCGGCTATTTTAAGGGGTTATGTAACAAATAAGTAGCACCATGTTCATGTACATTTTTTTTGTATATAATAATGAATATAATTTCTAGTCATTTTTGATGCATTGTAATTAGTTTTTAAAGTACAAATGATGTTTTTAGTTATTATTTAATTAAGAATTATATTTTATTAAATTAAAGGATTTTTGAATTAAATAATATTTTAATAAAATATTATTATTAATATTAAATTAATTTTTATTAAATATAAATGATCTTATAATTTTATGAATGCAATTAAATTTTTTATTAAGGTTTGAAAGCCATTTCTGTCAAAACCCGTGAATTTTTATAAATGTCGGTTTTTATTTTAAAAGTGAAAATTCACATATTTAGAAAATTATTTAGATAAAATAAATATTATTTTTGGAATCAGGACGTCAAAATTATCCAACGGTGAATTTTTCATAATTTTCTGAGACAGTCAAATTTTTGGGTAAAAATTAAATACCATTTAAATATATAATGTGTTTTATGACATCATAATGACCCAATGGTGATGTAATAAAATACCATAATCCTTATGTTCGGCCAATATGTGTTTTATCAATAAAATAATGAGGTTTTGGGTTTGTTTGACTCACTTTTCAAAGCATTAATGGAGCCCTCAAGACTTATTCAACACTTTTCCTTTTTAAATTAATTTCCATGGGAGTGTGACTCACCTCCACATAAGCAACCCTAATTTTTTAATAAGTTCGGACCTTGGCCTTGAAAAATATTGTTTTCCTCTTCCCTTTTCCAGAAACCATGGGCAAATACCATGGGATGGTTTGTGGTTTGGATTATTTTAATATAAGGGGTCCCAAACCTAAATAATAAAGAATTCTCTCACATTTCCTATATAAACCCACCCAAGCTCCCACTTCCTCCTCACCCAAAGCCCTTGAAGTTCGTCCAAACTCTGCCCTACTCTCTCTAGAATCCTCTCAAGGTGCCCCAAGCTCCCAAGAAGTCTCTCACAAGCCTCTCTCTAGCCTTTGGAAGCACACTTCCAAGTAAGGGGTTTTCTTCCTTTCTCATTTTTTTTTGTCAATTTTCTTTAAGTTGTATTTCCCTTTTTATTTAAATTATGAATGTTGGGGTATGGTTTCGCACCTCTCCCATACTGCCCTTTTATAGTTTGAATGATGGGAGACCCCTTTCTCTCTCATTAAATGCCTCCCATGTACACCCGTTACTATGCCGAAATTCTGAAAAGAACTTCTCTCTCTTCTTTTACATTCAAGCAATACTTTTGTATCATGAATCTAAATTCCATTTCTATTGTTGGGACATGTATATATATGATCTCCTTACTGTCCATTACATGTAAATATGATGAGGAACCCTTTATCTCTCATCAACCTTTTTTATGAATTCTTATGTCACGCCGTTACGCTGCCGAAATCGCACCGATTTTCTAAGCCAATTTCTTTGTGTAGTGAATACCATACCCATTTCTCCATCAAGGGTATTCACCTTTATGCACATATACATATTGATTGTAAAGTTTCATGTATGAATTCCACATTCCTTTATCGTGGAAGAAATGATTATGTTTTATTAATCCATGTTTTTTGATCCATGTGGCACACTTATGCATGAACTGAAATGTTTAAGAAGGGTGCGCCCTGATAGCGCTCCAATGCATTGGGTAAAGTATAGTATCATGATACGTCATGTGCAATGAGTGTTGACTCATGCTAATTCAAGTGCAACGAGGGTTTACTCGTGCTTCAAGTGCAATGAGGGTTTACTCATGCTCCATGTGCAATGAGCCTTGGCTCATGCTAATTCAATGTTAAGTGTTGTTGCCACATTTCCATGTTATGATTATCATGCTTTATCATGCCTTTATGTTCATGTCTCTATTATGCTCTATTGATATGCCTATTGCCTAACATGTATTGTACTCCTCATGTTATTCATTGTGTACTCCCTTACTGGGCTTTATAGCTCACCCTTTTCTTATGCATGTCCTCAGGTTATCCCATGCAATGCTAAGTACGAAGGAATGTAGTGGTCAAGTAAAGGAAGTTTTCAATAAGGATGTTGTATTTCATGTTTAAATTTTTATGTAATGATCCTAAGCCCCAAAGACACTAAACATCTCGATCTTCATTTTTGTATCAAGTGAAGTATTATGTAATAAAGCATGTTTAAGTTGTAATAAAAAGCAGGGTTGTCATACCCTACTATTTGGGTAAAAATTAATGTATTCATTTTTATAACTTTTTCTCTTACAAATTTATTATTTCCGCTTCATATACTAAATAATTATATTGTTCTAATTGATCATTCTATTTGATTCTTCATTATAGTAATGGAATTGATGAAAATATAAATGTATTAATTTTTTTCAGTAATTTTATCTATAATACAATATTACACTGATTATGATTCTATACACATTTATGATAGAATAATTATATTTTTATGTGTAATATAATTTAAATTTTTCTACTATTATTACAATTTTACTATGGGATTGTGATATGGGATAAATTACATATCAGAATCAACCTGATTACAAAATTCATTGCTAATAGGATTGGGGGCGAAGTCTGAATCTGGTGATTTATATTAATGTTTTTTTTATGTTTTTAGTTTAAAATCTTTGAAGCTAAATTTTTTAACAACAAAATTCACCCCTATTGTAATATAAAATTATATGTACATCCTTTCAATCATATTACAAAAATAAATAATATTTATATCCCACAGAAAATTATATATATAAATATAATAGAATTCTAGGATGGCATGTTTCTCTATTCTATGGTTATGTGGAATTATTTTATAGATAGGAATAACACACTAATTTATTTTTGAGATATGAGTATACATGATAAATTATTTCATTCATATGTTATTTTAGAGGTGGTACATTGGACAAGATACATTTCCCTCTTATGATATTGAGATATAAAATCCATGATTGCATCCACCTCCCACTTATACTGTTAGTATATGAGTCTTAGTATGGGACTTGCCTCTAACTAATTCCATTCAAATAGTACCCTTAGGATGGGATTTATCCCACCACATATTGTATTTAGATGATATGATGCATCTCCTATATGAGATAACGGGGTATTATTTTAAGGACAAAATATTTATATGAAAATTACTGAAAATATATTCCTAATACAAGGTTCTTTTCCATCCATCTATAATATACATTTATTGGTTGGTTTAGAATAGTTCAATACTAGTCATTTTATATTTATATATTTGTTGGGTATGATTCTAAAGTATTATTTAATGAATCAGAGTGTATTGCAATGACATTTACAAAGACTTGTTATCATTTATCAAGGAAGTATTATGTGTTATTACATCCAACTTATTCATTACACATAGGTTTGTATTGATTAAATGCTAAATAATTCTTTGGTATTGGGTTGGATATAATCTCATGGGTTGAAATGCTTGTAAGAAATCAATAATAAGTCATTCAAAGACCATGAAACTGCATGTATTCAACACTAGCCAATGATGGTATGAGCCATAAATTATGATTGATTTTCAAGAAACCTATTGTTAAATGTAAATAATTCCAATTTTATTATTGATTCTATTTAATAACATTAAAAAACAAACACACAAACACACAAACAAATATATATATATATATATATATATATTACTGGATGAACCCTTGGTGTTTTCCTACTATGTTTATACTTACATAGTGGATGAGAAAAAAAATTAATTGGCATAAAGACTATGGTGAGGTCCCTAGAATAAATTTAATAATCTTGTGGAACTAAAAGGGATGTAAATACAGGACTGAAGTTGTACGAAGGACTTTTATTTGAGTTTCATTATTATTTAATTTTTCTATGTTTTATAAAATTATATGATTATCTAATTTTTTTATACATATTGGATGTATAATCATAAAAAACATGTGTTACATTTTTATAATATGATGTTTATTTATTTACCATTGTATCCTTTATTTAATAATCCATTGTAATACGGTGGTGTTGAATCTTTTTATTAAGGATGATCATTTCTTATCTGCTATTTTATGTATGATATTTAGGGTATAGTCACCTTATTTGTCTTGCTAATCTATTTCCACTTCTCATTATCCTTTTATATATAGTGACGGATGTGTGAGGTCATGTGAAAACCCATCACAGCCCTTATTAAAGGTTTCTGATCTTCGGAAATTAATGAAAATAAAACGATTGTGTACTATGAAGATGACTTTTAAAATATATTTTCATATGAATCAAGAAATATGAATGTTTCATGTTAATTAAAAATTTCATAATATATATTTAGAATTTAAAAAAATAGGTATTTATGGATACCATTTTTAAAAATTAATATTAATATTGTCTTATATGTAAACAATCTAACCAAAAAATTAATAAATTATTTTTATGTTAATTTTATACTTACATTCTTGTTTTTATGTTAATGATGTTGTATTAATATTTATAGAGAAATGATACTATAATTTTATTTTCTATTAAACATATCACATTTATTAATGACATTATTCCATGTTAATGGGGAATGAATGTTCATTAACAAGTATGTTAAATTATTGTTATTAAATTATAACACATTATGATATGGTAATATTTAATTAGTTTTTTTCATTATGAATTGAGGGAATGTAAAAAATGAAATTTTACTTTTATGACTTAGTGTTAAACTAAAATGTAACCTTGAAAAATATTTATATAGAAATATTTTTTATTATTAGTTCTAAATAATAATTTGAGTTTCTTAAATAGTGAATTTCTATTGTTATTTTACAATGATAATAAAACCATATCGGTTAAATTATTAGTATTTTATTACATTGATTAATGTTATATTTTATCATGTCCTAATGTTTTAAAATGTGTATGAATGTTTTTAATGAGTGTGTTTGTACACTACTTAATTAAATATTTAAAGAAAAAATTTTAATAGTTTTTGATGGATAATTTTCTAGAATGTGTTTGAGTTTATAGTAAAACATAATGACAGAAAATTAAATAACGTTTTATGAAACTAAAATGAAATTTTTTTAATTGGAATATAAATTTTATAGTATGATTCAATTCAATAATGTGTTATGATATTTTGAAATTACAATATATGTTGTCATATATATTAATACATTAATATAGAAAGATAACATCATTGAAAATATTATATAAAATATGTATTAATTTTATGTATATTATAGTTAAATGATGTTTCATATTATCATCATTAAAAAAAATATTATTATTCCATGTATTTTAAATTATGGATATTTCATTTATAAAAAGGTAGATAACCTGATTTAATGACAAAAAATAATTTTAATAAAACAAAAATAATGGTTTGATATTTTAGATAAGTTATTTTTAAATGGTGTTGGGGGACATTTTTGTACTTATTATATAATCTACATGGTAGTTAATTATTCATATATATCAATATATTTCAATATTGATATAATATTTTTTATTACATATTGTTGTAAAATTTTTATGGATCTTTAATGTGTTCTTATATTATTAAATCATAGATAAAATTATTGTGATATTTAATTAATTTAAATTCACTAATTTAAATTTATTATTGCAAGAAATGAGTATTTAGTAATGATTTAATTGACAATGATAAGGGTAAATTTTAATCATACACCATGATAGGCTACATAAACACCACAAATATGTACTTAAGGATAAATAGAGTGATATAACAGTTTTCTTTCTATGATATTATATTTTAGATGACTACATTAGATGAATTTATAGATATAAATTTAGAAAATATATTTTATTCATGTGATATAAGTTCTATAATAGAAGAAGTAGAATTAATGATATTTGTAAAGTTGGTTTCTATGTAATTTTATTAGCTACGTTATGGATATGAAAATTGTAGTTACAAAGATAGATATGATGATGAAGGGAATGAATTTATAAGAAGATACATTCAATAGAGCTTATATACTAGTCATTTTTGAAATCGTTGATAAGATATATGATAGTATTTTATAATCACATCATTATTAGTGTCTCTTACACATGGTTTTTCAAATTTTTTATAAATAAAATAACATAGAATTATTTGTGTAGTTATTAATTTGGTTTTTGGTAATAGTTACATAGTTTTACTAAATAATACAAGCACATTGTTCATTATCACAATGTGGTTGTATGATTTATCACTCAACATGAGTTTTTCATTTTCATAGAATATATTGAACTTTTAGGGAATTCATTGTTTTATTTTGATTTACTGCAATGTATTATTGTTTTAAAATATTGATTCTATGATTTGAAAATACAAGATTCATTATAAGGCCCCAGCCTTAAACCTTACTTAATCTTGAGTTATTATAAGATTACACCTTGAGGATCTTTTTGGGTTTAGAGTGTTAGAGAATTAGATCATAAAACATGCATTACATTACACATATAAACAAAGTGGTTATATAAATATAGTATTCTTCTTTCCCATCAATGGAAACATATTTAAAATAAAACATGGATTCTTTCTTGACACTTCCTTGACACTACCATCATATCATGTACCTTTCTTTTGACCTGTGAAAAACATATCAAAAAAACATGGGATGAGCATAAAAAGCACAGTAAGGGATATAAAAACACGGAAAGGAAACATGGGTACATATATACATAATAATGAAATCATACATTACCAATAAAACATAAGAACTTTAACATTCCTCATCAAATCATGAATAAATAATAGAAATCATAAGACATAAAGGTAACTTGAGGCATTCATAACTTTCTTACATAGGGAGTAACCCTCTTGGTTACGTTTGGAATACCCATCACAGTATATTCCCTAAATCTCTTCGGATAAACCTTAACGTTTCAATCCTTCACGTTACCAAATGCATTGGAGTGCTATATCGGGCTCACCCGCCCTTAGTTTATCACGGAACCACCCGTCTTCATAATAATTCCCAAGAACCATAACATAATCGTATCACATAAAACATACATAAAGGAAGCATAACATTTCAACATTTCAATCACAATATATCAAAAACAATGATATAATAAAACATTATCAAAACCATTTTAAATACCAAATTAAAAGAAAAGTAAAACAAGGTATTAATTTTTTATTTAAATAAAAGTATGTCTTGTAGAGGAAGCCGAAACTCAAATAATGGTCACGGCGGCGGAGAATTCTTCGTCGCAGCATATGTACGACAAAAAAACTTTCCCTTTTGTTTTTTAGTAAACGCTTCATATAAAAAATATTCCTTCTGAATAAACGTAAAAGTCAAATGGGTTTATACACCGTATAAAAGAAGGTTGTGTATAAAACAAAATATGATTCAATGAAAGGAGATTGAGACGAAGTCCCACACCTCGAGTCCGACATGACTCGATCGTTTTTTAGTGTCCTGAATAATAAACTTTAGTTAATTTATACTTGCGTAAGAACATTTTTGAAGTTCATTATTCCTTTTATATCACTTATTTCCATGTCATGAACACTATGTAATTATTTAAGTTAATAATGGTCGTTTTAACGATCATTGGTACTTGAGTCTAAAATAAACCCTTTATAATTACAAGTTTTTCATGTATCCATTATATTCAGAATTATAATCATGATTTATATATCATATATATCCAGTATATACATGCATTTATAATATTACATAATCATTTAGAGGTAAGAAATGAAATGCACCGTTCTTGGAGACGGTAAGCCGTACATACGCATGAACGCTACTTTCATTTCTATTTCGTATTTTATAGAATGAAATCATAATGATATAAAGGTATATTATAATTCCATTATAATATCATATATAATATCATATTTCCATCCTTTATACGTCCCACATATGGTATTTAACGAATCAAATCACTTTGAGGGGGCGGTAGTCCGCACTTCCTTAAATAAAGATATCGCGTTTACCCATAATGGAAACCATAAAGGTATTACCAAAATTAAAAATATAGAATCTTAAGGAAAACATAAAAATATTATAAATCATATATAAATATAGTGACATCTTAATGGCCACCTTTTAAAGTGTTAAAAGAATGTTGAACAATCATCATTTCGGGAGGCATAAATTCACTATCCACGGAAACTATATGTCCTATAACCATTAGATGTAGGTGTGTGTAAGTGTAGCTCGAATCCTTATTATAAAAACATCCTAGTGTATTTAATATACTGGAGTTGTTACTAAAGAAATTAATAAAAAGACTTTAGGTGGTTGGAGAAGCAAAATAAAACAAAAGGACTCAAGTGAAGACATTACCTTAAAATCGGGTAACTACCTATGGATTGAGCTCAAAGGCATCATTGGGAAGACTTCTGGCCAAAGTGAGGATTCAAGTAGTAAGATAGGTATGTGGAGAGTCAATATGGGAAGGGGTTGGCCGAGACAAAGGCTTTGGGAGTGTGGGTAATGAGGTAGAGGTGGGGGCCTTTTATAAAAGGAGAGGAGGGGCAGTATTGGAAAGTAAAGAACTGTTACTTTATTTTAAAATGGTATTCGGATTTAAGAAATCCCACATTGAAATAATTCGAGGATAAGGTGATAAGGGTTTGAAATAAACCCATAAAATAGGTTTTGGACATGTTTAGTTCATAGATTTTACATTTTCATTTCATTTTATTTAAATCCTTTATTAATGAGGTAATCGCTCCATCATCATGATGTCATAAATAATTTACTTTATTTAATGTATAAAAACTATATAAAAAATATTCTGATGTAGTAAATCTTTTTATCTTTCCAATGAATATTTATAATCAAAAATCTGACCTGTATAACCACATGTAAAAATTGTTTTAGTAAACCATCTCTTGATTGTGTCATTTTTACTTTAACATTAAATAAAACGTTATTTATGTCATTTCCCAACCAAAGTGGCTCCATTGGGTCCCCAAGTTCACCCATGGATTGTCTTGGTCGGCCATGACACATCCAATTAGGGTAGGACATGTTTCATGCTCATCTCATATTATTAAAACATTATTTTTACCTTAAACTACACTAATTACCACTAATCGCGATTGAAAACATAAAAGTTACTATTCACCAAAAAATTATTTTAATCTCCTTGAACCACATTTTACTTCTTAATGAAAACCATGTATGTCGGATTTTTGAAAATCAAATCACAGAAGTGGCAAAGTTTCATTTAAATGAAAAATCAGTTTCTTTAACTACCACTTAGTGGTTTCACTATTCATCAAAAATTGAAGTTTTTCAGAAAGATACCAAAACATCACCCTAAGCTATATTTGATATTCCGAATTCAAAAATGATGTCTATTTTAAAAAATTCAAAACATGTAAGTTTCATTAATTAATTTAATAACTAATTCCCGTTGGCATGACAAATAGAATGTTTTTATTAAACAATAAGTATCACAAGATTGACATTAGTTTATGTCCAATTTCTAAGAGAAATTGATTCCAATGACAACCATTGGATAAAATGGTAAAATTATATTCTAATTTCACTTCAAAACCAATTAAAAATATAATCTAATCATATAAATAAATTATATTAAAAAGAGGTTTTGAATTAAAATACATCTGTTACTATTCATTAAAAAATGAACTTTATCGGAAAAATACCAAAAATTCACACAAAGTAAATTTTGATGTCCCAATCATAAATAATAAGTTTATTTTGACAAACATAGCTTATAAAATTGTCAAAATATATATTTAAAAAGGGTTTTCCATCAAAAGGCAGTAAAACAATCTTTTAAGAATATTAGTGTATTCCATGCATAAGATTGTATTCATTTTCATTTTAAGCCTCTAAAACACTATCTTAATCATTAATAGACATAGATAAAAATATCTATTATTCATTACTTACTTGGGATGTTACATCCTTCCCCCCTTTAGAAAATTGTGTCCCTGCAATTTATTTACTTATCGAATAAATGGGGGTACTTATCCCTCATTGCATTTTCAGATTCCCATGTTGCCTCTTCCATCATGTGGTTTTTTCACAAAACCTTTACCTGATTAATCACCTTATTCCACAAAACATGCTCCCTGTGGTCAAGAATCTGGACCGGTTGTTCCTCATAAGATAGGTTCTCTTCCAGCTGAACTACCTCTAGACTCAACACATGAGATGGATCTGGAATATACTTTCTCAACATCAAAACATGAAAAACATTGTGTACCTGAGATAAACTCAGAGGTAAAGCCACTCGGTAAGCAATGAATCCAACTCTCTTCAGAATTTCATATGTTCCAATGAACCTTGGACTCAGCTTTCCTTTCTTACCAAATCGCATCACACTTTTCCATGGTGATACTTTGAGAAAAACATGATCACCTACCTCAAAAGAGAGATCTTTCCTCCTGTTGTCTGCATAACTCTTCTGCCTGCTCTGAGTTGTTCTCATGTGTTTCTGTATCAGCTGAACTTTTTATGCCAACTCTTCTACTAATTCTGGTTCCATCAACTTCCTTTCACCCACTTCATCCCAGAAATATGGAGTTCGACACTACTTCCCATATAATGCCTGAAATGGTGCCAACTGTATACTAGAATGAAAACTGTTATTATATGAAAATTCAACCAAAGAAAGATGTTGGTCCCAACTTCCCTGATAATCCATTTAACAAGCTCGTAGCATATCATCCAAGGTCTGAATTTTTCGTTCTGACTTCCCATCTGATTGAGGATGAAATGTTGTACTAAAATTTAAATCAGTACCCAACGACATCTAAAGGCCTTTCCAAAAGCTAGAAGTGAACCTGGGATCACGATCAAAGAAAATAGAGAGGGGGACTCCATGTAACCTGAATATCTCTTTAAGATATAAACAGGAAATTTGATCTAGGGAAAAATTATCTCGTATAGCAAGGAAATGAGCAGATTTAGTCAAGCGATCAACAATAACCCAGATTGCATTATTACCTTGAGATGTCTTCGGTAATCCCACAACAAAGTCCATGGATATATTCTCCCATTTCCACTCTGGAACTGGTAAAGGCTGAAGCACACCTTTCGTTAACTGCCGCTATGCTTTAACCTGTTGACATGTCAAACACTTCACAGTAAAATCCGCAATATCTCTTTTCATTCCATCCCACCAGTAATACTCCCGCAGATCTCTGCACATCTTAGTACTACTAGGATGAACTGAAAACGGAGAACTATGAGCTTCACAAAACAACTCTCTCTTCAACTATGAATCACAAGGCATACAAAATCTCTTCCCAAATCTCAAAACACAATCATTATCAATGTTGAATTCAGGCAACTTACCTTTCTGAAACAGCTCTACTTTTTTCTGCAACTCACTGTCTTGCTTTTGTGCTTTCTTGATTCTATCTAATAGAGATGATATCACTGATACCTGAAACAAAACATAAGAACATCCTGCGCCAAAAACATCTATGCCAAAGTTCATCAAATCCTTAACCAAAGGATCACGTTCCAAACACAACATTGTTAATGAAGAATTACTTTTTCGACTCAAAGCACCAGCCAGATTATTTGCTTTTCCCGGATGGTAATGAATTGTACAATCATAATCCTTGATTAATTCCAGCCATCTCCTCTGTCTCATGTTTAACTCTTTCTGAGTGAATATATACTTTAAACTTTTGTGATCTGTATATATTTCACACTTTACTCCATACCAATGATGCCTCCAAATTTTTAAAGCGAAAACAACAACAGCTAAATTCAAATCATGTGTAGGGTAATTTACCTCATGAGTTTTCAATTATCGTGAAGCATAAGCAATTACCTGATCATTCTGCATTAGGACGCAACCATGTCCTTTCAATGAAGCATCAATGTAGATAACAAACTCACCATTCCTGGAAGGTAGTGCCAAAACTGGAGCTTTCACCAATCTTCTTTTCAATTCCTGAAAACAATCATCACATTATTTTTTCCAGATAAACTTAACACCCTTCCGAGTTAGCTTAGTCATTGGACTAGATAACCGTGAAAAATTTCAAACAATCCTTTAGTAATAGCCTTCCAAATCAATGAAGCTACGAATCTCAGTTACATTTTTGGGTCTTGGCCAGTCTTCCACAAATTTTGTTTTTAAAGGATCAACAGTTATCCCATCTTTAGAAACAATGTGACCAAGGAAAGAAATTTGTTGCAACCAAAACTCACACTTGCTGAATTTCCCATACAATTTCTTTTCTTTTATGGTTGCAAAAGATAACCCTTAAATGTCTTTCATGCTCCTCTTTACTTTTATAAAACACCAAAATATCATCAATGAAAACCACCACAAACATATCCAAGAACTCATGGAAAATTCTATTCATTAAGTCCATGAATACAGCAGGTGCATTGGTTATCCCAAAAGGCATTACTACAAATTCATAATGGCCATATCTTGTACGAAATGTAGTCTTCGGAACGTCTGCTTCCTTTACCTTCAGCTGATGGTACCCCGATCTCAAGTCAATCTTTGAAAAATACTGAGCTCCCTAGAGTTGATCAAACAAATCATCGATATGAGGAAATGGATATTTTTTTTAACAGTGATGTTATTCAAGGCACTATAATCAATGAAAAGTCTCATTGAACCATCTTTCTTTTTAACAAATAAAATAGGAGCACCCCATGGTGATGTTCTAGGTCGAATGAAACCTTTCTCTAATAAATCTTGCAATTGCTCCTTCAACTCTAAGAGTTCAATTTGAGCCATTCGATAAGGGGGTTTTGAAATTGGCTTAGCATCACAAACTAAGTCAACAGTAAACTCAACTTCCCGATCTGGTATTATTCTAGGAAACTCATCAGGAAAAACATCAGGATACACATTTACCACTGGCACATCATTAATCTGAAGAGTTCCCTTGTTTTCAACAATGTGTTCAAGGTATCATTCATTTCCATATTTTACAAGTTTCTCGTCCTCTTGATATGTTATCAACAGTAAGGGTTCATTCTTGTACACAAACTGAAAGTATTTCTGAAAAGAAACTTCGTTAGATCTACATTCAATCTTAGCATGGTAAATAGAGAGCCAATCCATACACAGGATAACATCAAACTCTACTAGAGGTAGAACAATATGGTTTGCAAGTAGGTTCTTTCCACAGATAAGGATATGACGATTCTTATAAATTCTTTTTTCCTCAACATTTCCCCCAGGTTTTTTTACCAAAATTTCAGGAGTCATTTCTTGAGATGGTATTCCCATTTTACTAGAAATGTTTTCAGAGATGAAAGAATGTGTAGACCCCGAATCAAACAACACACTGGCATAATCTGTCAAAACAAACAAAGTACCTGATATAAATTCATTTTATGGCCCGACATCTACTGAAGTAGTTGCAATGGATTTAACCACCCCTTTCTTCTTGTAGTCTAATTGCTTCCCATAACTAAAGCTCTTTGTCGGACACTCATTTGCATAGTGACTCATCTCATTGAACTTATAACATTTCACTAACTGTAAATAAAATCTGGCCTCTCCTTCACCTTGATCCTTTTCAGTGCAATCACGAGCCTTATGTCCCATCTTACCACATCAGTAGCACTTTCCACAATTCAGAAGAAATTCCCCATCATGCCTTTTTCCACATTTATCACAAACTGGAAACTTAGTTTTCTTACCATAAGACTTTTTTGAAGAATTCTTACCTTTCTCCTTCCACCTCGGTCTCTTCTTATGTTGGTTGTTATAAAACACTTGATCATCGACAAACTCCATTTCCTCCTTCTCAGTACATCAAACAAGATTTTCATAACTTTTAAACTCACGAGAAGGTAATTCCCTTCGATATTTTGGCTTTAATCCTGAGTAAAAATGATTGATTTTACTATCAAGGTCTCGGATAAAATTTGAAGCATACCTTGCCAATCGAGTGAACCTTTCTTCATAGGTAGCCACTGAGTCTTCCTCTTGCCTCAATTACAAGAATTGTTTTTCCATCCTAAGTCGAACAGCCTTAGGAAAATTCTTTTCAAGGAACATACCTTTGAATTCATCCCAGTCGAGAGCATCAATCTCATCAGCGTCCCTGATATTTTTAACCATCGACCACCACTGATCTGCTTCACCCTCCAATTGGTAAATAGCAAGACTAACTGTTTGATTGTCTTAACACCCCATGACATCGAAAATATTTTCCAGTTATTTAATCCACCCTTCAGATAGCACATGGTCAGATGATCCTATGAATGATGGGGGATGTTGCCTCATAAAATGTTCCACCACTGACATGTTCCTCTGCGGTTGATCTGGATGATCTCATGCATGGATACCACCACCATTTATCGACTGAGTCAATTGTGCCATTACTGCAACAAACTATTCAGTTCCAATTCCGACCATCTCAGGATGCTGATTCGGAAGGTTATTTCCTTCTGCATGCCTTCCTAGCACTGCTTCAATGTTTCCTCTGTGGAAAACCATTCTGAACAAACATGTCTTAGATGAGCCAACATGGTAATCTTCAAATACTATATCACTTCAATTTGACCATAAAAAAAATATGTTTGCATAATCATTTAATAGAATTATAACTCCTAAAGTTATCTAAACTCACCTCTGATACCAACTATAAGGCCCCAACATTAAACCTTACTTAATCTTGAGTTATTACAAGATTATACCTTGAGGATCTTTTCGGGTTTAGAGTTTTAGAGAATTTGATCATAAAACATACATTACATTCCACATATAAAAAAAGTGGTTACATAAAGATAGTATTCTTCTTTCCCATCAATGGAAAAAATTTTGAAATAAAACATGGATTCTTTCTTGACACTTCCTTGACACTATCATCATATCATGTACCTTTCCCATGACCTATGAAAAACATTTCCAAAAATCTTGGGATGAGCATAAAAAGCTCAGTAAGGGATATAAAAATACGGAAAGGAAACATGGGTACATATATACAGAAGAATGAATTCATACATTACCCATAAAACATAAGCACTTTAACATACCTCATAATATCATGAATAAATCATAGAAATCATAATACATAAAGGTAACTTGAGGCATTCATAACTTTCTTACGTAGGGAGTAACCCTCTTGGTTACGTTTGGAATACCTATCACAGTATATTCCCTAAATCTCTTTGGAGAAAACATAACGTTTCACTCCTTCATGTTACCCAATGCATTGGAGAGCTATATCGGGCTCACAAGACCTTAGTTTATCACGGATCCACCCGTCTTCATAATAATGCCCAAGAACCATAACATAATCGTATCACATAAAACATACATAAATGAAGCATTACATTTCCACATTTCAATCACAAGATATCAAACACAGTGATATAATAAAACATTATCAAAACCATTTTAAATACCAAAATAAAAGAAAAGTAAAACATGGTATTTATTTTTCATTTAAATAGAAGTATGGCTTGTAGAGGAAGACGAAACTCAAATAATGGTCACGGCGGTGGAGAAGTCGTTGTCACCGCATACATACAACAAATAAACATTCCATTTTGTCGTTTAGTAAACACTTCGTATAAAAAATATTTATTTTGAATAAACATAAAAGTAAAAGGGTTTTATACACCGTATAAAAGAAGGTTGTGTATAAAACAAAATATGCCTCAATGAAAGGAGATTGAGACGAAGTCACATACCTCGAGTCCGACATGACTCGATCGTTCTTTAGTGTCCTGAATAATAAACTTGAGTTAATTTCTAATTTCTTAAGAACCTTTTTCAAGTTCATTATTCCTTTTATATCACTTATTTCCACGTCATGAACACTATATAATTATTTAAGTTAATAACGGTCGTTTTAACGATCATTTGTACTTGAGTCTAAAATAAACCATTTATAATTACAAGTTGTTCATGTATCCATTATATCAAGAATTATAATCATGATGTATATATCATATATATCCAGTATATACATGCATTTATAATATTACATAATCATTTAGAGGTAAGAAATTAAATGCACCGTTCATGGAGACGGTAAGCCGTACGTACGCATGAATGCTACTTTCATTTATATTTCGTATTTTATAGAATGGAATCATAATGATATAAAGGTATATTATAATTCCAGTATAATATCATATATAATATCATAGTTCCATCCTTTATACGTCCCACATATGTTTTTTAATGAATCAAATCACTTTGAGGGGGCGGTAGTCCTCACTTCCTTAAATGAAGATATCGCATTTAACAATAATGGAAACCATAAAGGTATTCCCAAAATGAAAAATACAGAAGAATAAGAAAAACATAAACATATTATATATCATATATAAATATAGTGACATCTTAATGTCCACCTTTGAAGGTGTTAAAAGAATGTTGAACAATCATCGTTTCGGGAGGCATAAATTCACCATCCACGGAAACAGTATGTCCTTTTACTATTAGATGTAGGTGTGTGTAAGTGTTTCTAGAATACGTCATATAAAAACATCCTAGTATATTGAAGATACTGGATTTTTTACAAAATAAATGAATAAAAACAGTCTAGGGGGTTAGAGAAGCAAAATAAAACACAAGGACTCAAGTGAAGACATTACCTTAAAATTGGGTAACTCCCTTTGGTTTGAGCTCAAAGGCTTCCTTGGGAAGACTTCTGCCCAAAGTTAGGCTTCAAGGAATAATAGAGGGATGTGGTGAGACAAAATGGGAAGGGGTTGGTAGAGCCAAAGGCTTTGGGAGTGGGGGTAAGGAGGTAGAGGTGGGGGCCTTTTATAAGAGGAGAGGAGGGGCACTCTTGGAAAGTAAAGAAATGTTACTTTATTTTAAAATAGTATTCGGATTTAAGAGGCCCCATATTGATATAATTAGAGTATATGGTGATAAGGGTTCGAAATCCGCCCATCAAATAGGTTTTGGACATGTGTAGTTCATAGATTTTACATTATAATTTCATTTTATTTAAATCCTTTATTAATGAGGTAATCACTGCATCATCATGAGGTCATAAATAATTTAATTTATATATAGCCTAAAAATTAAAAAAAAAATACTATGATGTAGGAAATATTTTTATCTTTCGAATGACTATTTATAATCAAAAATCTGACTTGTATAACCCCATGTAAAATTTGTTTTATTAAAACATCTCTTGTTTGTGTCATTTTTAATTTTACATTAAATAAAAAGTTATTTATGTCATTTCCCAACCAAAGTGGCTCCATGGGGTCCCCAAGTTGACTCATGGATTTTCTTGGTCGGCCATGACACATCCAACGAGAGTAGGACATGTGTCAAGCTCTATCATATTATTAAAACATTATTTTTACCTTAAACTACACTAATTACCAATAATCGTGATTAAGAGCTTAAAAGTTACTATTCACCGAAAAATTATTTTTATCTCATTGAACCAAATTTTACTTCTTAATTACAACCATGTATGTCGGATTTTTGAAAATCATATCACATAAGTGGAAAAGTTTCATTTAAATGAAAAATCAGTTTCTTTAACTACCACTTAGTGGTTTCACTATTCATCAAAAATTGAAGTTTTTCAGAACGATACCAAAACTTCACCCTAAGATATATTTGATATTCCGAATTCAAAAATGATGTCCATTTTACAAAATTCAAAATATGTACGTTGAATTAATTAATTTAATAACTAATTCCCGTTGTCATGACAAATAGCGTGTTTTTATGAAACAATAAGTATCAAAAGATTGACACTAGATTAAGTCCAATTTCTAAGTGAAATTGATTCCAATGACCACCATTGGATAAAATGGTAATAATATATTCTAATTTCACTTAAAAAAAATTCTAAAGATAACCTAATCATATAAATAAATTAGATTAAAAAGAGGTTTTGAATTAAAATACTACATTTTCACTATTCATTAAAAAATTGAACTTTATCAGAAAAATACAAAAAATTCAGACAAAGTAAATTTTGATGTCCCAATCATAAATAATAAGTTTATTTTGAAAAACATAGCTTATAAAATTGTCAAAAGATAGATTTAAAGAGGGGTGGCCATCAAAAGGCAGTAAAACAATCTTTTAGGAATATTAGTGTATTCTAGGCATAAGATTGTATTTATTTTCATTTTAAGACTCTAAAACACTATCATAATCATTAATAGACATAGATAAAACTATCTATTATTCATTACTTGGGATGTTACATTCATCCTCTCAAATAAGTATATAATAGTGAAATATTAATTCCATCAATTAACTCTATAAATAGATATTAGAAACAATATATATATGAATGAAACCATATTGTAATTTTAATGAAGAAGATGAATTTAGAAACAAAAATATCAAATAGATTATGTTATACATCATAAAATTATTAATCTATGTTTTACCAAGAATAAATGTAAATATATTATTAACTTATTTTTATAGCATTGATCTCTAGAGGGTGTATTTGTCGTTTATCATCAGTCATATTTAATAAATCCATGAAATAGAAGTGAACCAACATTATATTGTATATTATTACACTAGGGGGAATAACTACTCTAAAACATTAAAATAAATAAAATTATATTGATTCTTTTTACTATTGTTGTAAATAGTCCATATATTTTTAATTGGCCTCAGAATTGGGGGAATATGAGTAAATTAGTAAATGATTTTTATGATTTCTCTATTTTTCGGAATAAATTGTTGGGATTGATATTTATTCTGTGTAATAATTATCTATAAATAATGAGATCTACTAAATATAGTAAAACATTTTATTTATTTATTATTTAAATATTAATTACATATATATATTTTGATTCAATTATAATAATATTAATTATTATTAATAATTATTATATTAATTATCCAAAAAATTATATAATAATATTAGAAAACAATATTTAAAATTATATGTTAAATCAACATAATTTTAAATTAAACAATGATTTATTATTTAAAAATTACATGCAAATGGAAATGTTTCCATAGATAATACAAATACCCAATAGATTTATCAATTTCAATTATTATAACCACTGTAAAATAAAATTAATATTATATAAATTTAATATATAAAATAATTTCTTATGTAAATTCACTAACACAAAATTATTTAACATCAACATATAAAATTGCACAATAATTTTATTAAATTCCAGAAAAATGTTTATTACAATGTCTCACAAACTCAAAAAATTAAACTTCTGATAATTATATTGATTGTATTTACTATATATAGTGTTTGATAATTAATTTTTATCAAAAAATAAATAACTCTAATTTAATTATTTTTATAAATAATTTTTTTTGATAATGATGTCCAATATAAAGGTATATTTAAAATTACATTTGATTTATATGATAAAAACATGTACTATGTTAAAAAATTATCAAAACAACATACATAACCATTTCTTCATATATAATTTGAATATCTTGTGAAGTGCACATAATAATATAGTGATATTTTTCAGTTCAACATGAAAATAAATTTAGATGTTAGTATATTTTATGTTACAAATTATTCCACAAAATGTTAAAAACATTTCTAAATTTTAAATTTTTTTTGATGCCAGTTGAAAATTAATATTGGAGATCGATCACCCAAATAGGTAATGGTCACATACATAGTATCAGATCAAACTATTGGATGTGTATTCATCCCTCACACCTTGTCTTCTCAAACATCAGGTTCTCAGATTTATTTCTATGGATTTCGATATACATATAACCCATAACAATCAAAACCAATGTCCCATAGCTGTGAATAGGTTATCAAAATCACATTCCATATGGAATCATAATTGGAATGGACTACCATCATTGTCAAAAAAATATATAGTGAAATATAATGTTAATATATAGGCGAATGAGAGAGTAAATGACATATAATAGGGGTAATGGAATGCACTCCCAAAACATCACCCATGGTAGTTTACTAAAGACAACACGATGTATACTCATATAGTACAAAGTGTGTTGCAAAAACACAGGGGTTTCATGCTACATGGGTTCCTAATTGTGTACCCTAAAGAAGATATTATCATGTTCCCAAACATGGAATAAAATTTTACATTAAATTTTCCACGCACAGATGCATGTAAATATACAATCCTATTCCTGGAGTATTATTCCATTAGTCCCACTTATAAAGTACATCCCTTATACAATATATTTGTACGAGACCTCCAAACGGAAATAGAACTAAAAACAAAATGGTGTGTGTTCAAAAGATCAAAATTCATATAGTCTATATACAATGATTTAAACATGTGTTCCTTTGAAGATGGGGGTGTGGGAATTTTTGTGGAATTGGATTATAGAATAATTTCTCAAGTGAAGATGAAAGGGGGGTTGGGAACATTAATCACCTGTGATTTACCAAATTTCTACCAAGACACAAATGATTTTTTTGATACAAAATGATGAAAAACAATGGGTAGTATGAATTCCAAATGAAAAAGAGATAACAAATATCCATTTAAAACTTGATATAATCATAAATAATGAGGCACTATTAATAAAGGAATGAACATTTTTTAACATATTTCTACACCCCAATTCAACATCCCTACATCTACATTTGTACTTAAATCAACCCCAGATGAATTTTCCTCCCCAATTTTCTCATCTCAACTATCTATATCACTAATACGGGAATGGGGGAGGGGTACAGACTCTTAGATAATAAAATAGGAAATGAGAGGGTTATGGTTTAGGACAATTGAAAAATTAATTTATTAAAAACGAAAACCCATTAAATTCCCTCAAATAATTCCTAGAACCTAAATAGAGATTATTCTACGACTGTCTTAAACCCCATGTTCTAAATCCATAAGTGAATTCCAAATTCTAATCTAACGCATCAATGAGGACATATAATAATTTTAACTCTTGGATAGTTTTTAACAATAAATTAATAAAAATTGATTTTCATGATTAAACTACCCACCTATGAATCTCAGAAAATTCAATCCCTTGGGTAACTTCCACATTATAAAATCAACAAAAAAATTCAAAAAATTATGAAATTGTTCTCCTAAGTAGAATGATTTCTTACTCATCATAATGTCTTCAGGCTCTCCAAACCCAAAACATGAAAATAAATTTTCACAAGAGATCCTGAATCATTATTTTTTACTCACCATTAGTCTTCCTATCCTAAAAAAATAACAACAAATGCCTGTAAAACCTCTAATATTCCATGTATTATGTTTAGATATTCTATGTATTATTTTTAAGACTATGTGGTGAGACAATGTGTGATTCTGTGGACCAGATTTCCCATAATAATTATATTAAATATATTAAATTATATATGCTTTATTTTTTCCTAAAAAATTGTATAACTCTTGAATAGAGTTACAGACCAAAAATCTAATGGCAACATGTAGTTTTTAATGTGAATTTTACCCGAGGTATGAAATGAACTTGTTCAGCATGATGAGTATTCATATAATTCACCATTGGAAAAAATGAATAAAACAATTAAATAAATAGTTTATTTTTAATTTGTTATTTATAAATTAAATAGTATTTAAATAAACTATAATAGATAAATCCTAGGGTTAGGCACATAATCATGGAACTATTGGTGATCCCTTGGTGAGTTCTTTCTTGGGTTCTTATTAGATGAGGGATAGTCATATTGTAGATAAACAATCAATGAATAGTTAAATTGAATTATCCAACCAAAAACTATGACATCAAATATTTATTCATTAGAAACTGATCCAAATCGACGTTGGAATGCAATTTTTATTGTTTTCATCTTTCATTGATGATTTCTATGAAGAAAGAGTATCAATAATCCAAAATATTTATCTATTGATTGGGTGTATTTGTGGGATAGGATTCTTGAAGGGTGATTTTTGGAGAATTACATTAAATTATTGATTTCTGTGTTATATTTCTCAAAAAAATGAATCAATATCAACACAAACATCGATCGAGGACTATTCCTCTAATTTATAATTGTTCTCTTCTACATCAATTAACTTTTCACTACATTAATTCTTCATTTGGAAAGGGGTTCACAATATATATATATGAATAGATCATTGTAAACTAATTTATTGGGGCATTGTTCTGATATTTTAGATTTTGAATTAACATGACTCGATTGTGGTTCGATAATGGAAGAGATGATGAATAAGATTTTTTTGGATAAATGATAACACATTATTCAGTGTTCATCAAAACACAATGATGAATTATGTGTATTTATGTTTTATGAGAATATTCAATCACTTTTTTTCATATATCAGTTTCTGAATCCTCTAGATGAACATCGATCCTTATGTTCGAGTATGGGTGGAGGCTCGGGTTAGCTATGATATGATGTATATAGAATATGAGAAATCATGAAAAAATAACATATAATATAGAATTACATGACCTGTTGGAGGCCTATAGGAGGAACTATGGTTTTGGTCAATGTAAAAGATCAAACGTTGTGTATCCCCTAAGTCGCGACATGTGACCCATTTTTCATGACTCGACATGTAATTCATAGAATAAAAGGACATTGGGTAAAATCACATGGGAAATTGGTCAATTGAGTACATATACATGAATATGTCAAAATGAAATGGGTCATATATTGTGTGTCTCTACATTCCATGTTAATCTTCCACATGCCATGTAGTTGGAGACAACTTTCCATGTGAGGCTCTTCCACACTGCCAGGCATATTGATTTTTAGACACATCATGTACCCACTATTGTATTACTAGTTCCCCCTTAAAGTGTTCTTGTGGCTCTTGGTATTTTATACTAGTATAGGTTCATTATGTTCCATTAATCCTTCTTCCCCAAGGGTAAAATGTATTTTTACTTTAATATAATTGGATTTTGATTCCCTCTAGAGGATATGACAAAGATATATTTATGGTGACCCATCATGGAATAAGAAATAAATCATTTATCATCGTTTTGTCCAAAGTTGCAGTATAGGAATATATTGAAACCTTTTTAAGAAGGGAATTGATACTCCATCTATAAGGTTATATTGGTAGGGTTTGTGGTATCATTGGAATATGACCTCTATATAGTGGATGGATCTAGATTTTGGTTTTTGGTGTCCCTTGGTGGTTCTAGAAGTGGAATCCTATCTATTTTCAGATCCATCTCAAAACAGTGATTTTTCATGCGTGTTACCTTATAAGACAGACCTATTTTTCTAGTGTCGTTAATAGTTTCATGTTTCATGGAGTGGGTTCTCCGATAATGAGAATGGATTTTAGTATAATCCTATGGTAATATGTTTGTAATGAGTGCCTGTGGTGCGGTGACTTTCATGGTTATATTTAATTGTTTCTATTATACATTTATTATCATATATTATATTGATCTGAATGTATGTTTTTCTCACCATTTAGTGTTCTTAGGGTATCCTAACGATTTTCATTATACACACCCATGCATGGAATTTTCTCGTACTTTTCATGTATTATACTTATGGAGACCCTTTTGATAGTGTCACCAGAGGGAAGGGAGTATGAGGAGAATATCTAGAGATTAATAAATCAACTAAATTTTACTTGAAATGTAAATTTTACGTATTCCACACCATTGGATAATGTTTTAATTTTAATGTTTTTTGATGGGCTTGTATATTCCCCCCTTTTCAACTATCAGTACTTTTACTATTGTACATTATTGTTGGATATTATATGAATGAATGATTTTTTTAATTTTTTTTAAATTTCATCGTAATGTTGGATTGGATATCTGTGAATTTTTACATTTACTTTTACCTAATACCTCCCATTTGGGGTGTATTATTACTCTTTAATACTCTCTTTCCCGAACCCTATTAGAGGTGGGAATGGGGTAGTTGCGGTTTAATCCTCGATAGGTCAGGTCGTGAAATAGTGTTACGAGAGGTTATTTTACCATAGCGGCAAAGTTGGTGAGTTCAACTTCCGGAAATTTTTCAGTGTATCGAGTTCCTATTTTACTTTAGAGACATAATTGTTGGAGTGGTGGTGAATTTTTCCATACAAAATAACATTGATCATCTTCCAATCGACTCGGACAAGTAATCATTGGTTGTAGGGAATTTTTATACATGAATCATATTGGAATGGTTGTTGTTTCTGCATCATTCTTGTGTAAAATCACCATATATAGTCTTTTTAATGGGGTATATCTTGTTTTTATTTCAGTATTACATTAAATAGAAATCAATTCAGCATTACACTATGAGATCATGAGGATGATATTACTCATGAATAGGCACTCGTATAGGGTAATTCCCTAGAGTTAGCACATCCATGTGGTTTACCTACAATACCCCCACCTATTACACCCCAAGCTTCCACAGTACACTTCTCTTTAAATAATACGATAGTTCGGGTTGTACCCAACATCATGTTCTAACTCACCATAACCAATCAATATATCTTTTATGAATATTAATACACTCATTTTAAAGTTTAATAATTTTTATATTCCAAAATGGACATTATTTTAGGATTATGAATATCGAAATTAGCTTATGGTTATTTTTTTGAATTTTTCTGAAAACTTTTATTTTTTTATGAGTAGTTAAACACACTGAGTTATAGATTAAAACCGATTTCCAATTTAAGTAATTATTTATTTAATTTATTTTAGGTTAAAATTTATACACAATATCTATATATGTACAATTTAATTCATTGGAGTCAGTTTATAATAATTTTATATATATAAAAATTGTATTGTTCTTTTTACCGTCATTTACACGCCTCATAGGTGTATTTAAAAATTTACATAAAACTTAATTGTACCTCTCCTATGAGTTGAATTTAAAAAATCTTAGAGACATTGTTAATATCAGTATTTAAAATTTTTTCAATAAGAAGAAAATTATTTTTGGTGAATAATAACTTTTAACTTTATTTACCACGGTTAAAAGTAAATAGGGTAATTAAGGGTAAAAATGATATTATTATTAACCTAACACATTTCCTAATTCTATCGGATAAGTATAATTTGACCAAAAACAAACTCAAGAATAATATATGAACCACTTTGGTCCACATGTATTAGATGAGGACATTTGTTATTAGTTTATTTAAAGAAGAGTAAAAAGAGTTAAAATAAACATTTAATAACTAAAAATTTTTTAATATTGAATTATACATAAGATATATTCAAATATAAATTTTCATTAGAAAGATAAGAATATTTTCCACATAATTGTATTGTATTTATTGTAACGCCCCGACCCTAGTTGCCCAGAGTCGGTGCGTTATTACATAACATTGGCATGATCACAAGAAAGATCAAATCTCGAATGACCGATTCGTTTAGTAGCCTTGGAAACACTAGATATATTCATAAGTTTTACATTACACCATAAAATGAAAAACTAATACAACAATAAAATGTCTCCATAATCCACACTCATATCCCCACATAATATCCCTGCAGGTCATTCATAATTTACTTCTTCACTTCCTGGGAAAAATAAAACATAGAAATGGGGTGAGCTCAAATGCCCATTAAGGATAACAATATAGCGGAAACTTTCATAAATAAGAATAAACATTTAAGGCAATGTATAACGAAAACAAAAGCCTTTAAAACATGAACTTTCAACATAGTATGGCATAAATAAAATGAAATAATTCCATTTACTTATTCACATGGTTATTCTACTAATCGAATAATCACATGAAAAATCAATAACCACTTTCATAATGATGGAATGCATAATGCTGAACTTTAATTTCTTTGTCAAGGCCTCGTCTCAAGACCTTGGGGCTAACTGTAACCGGAACCCAAACCGGAGTGCCTTTAATAACCAGACACCAACCCGGAGTGCCTCTAATAACCGGACACCAACCCGGAGTTCCTCTAATAACCGGAGAACAAACCGGAGTTCCTCTAATAACCGGAGACAAAACCGGAGGGCTTACTTTTATCGGTCCCCAACCCGGAACATACTTGTCTAACACATTCATCTGAATGAAAGGTTGAAATATAACATAAACATTTGGATTAAAAATAACTTATGAAATGTCAATACATTAAACAAAAACCATGAGTGACATAAGAATAACGTATCCACTGTGAAAAATATCACAAAATCTTCAATAAAATATGGATGTTTTGTATCATAATAAATCAACTTCAAATAAGTTTAAAATCCATCAAAAGATGTTGACATAGATGAAATCAAAATTATTTTGGAGAAATATCACTTTTTTTTAAATCATTTTAAAAGTAACATAATTATAAAATAATACATTCAATTTGAAAATATTCTTATAAGCTTGTAAGGGAAGCTTCGACGATTTTATAACGGCGGAAAATAACCGCACCCGCCGTATAAGTTAAAAAAACATTCTTACCTTAATTCTGTCGAAAAGGTTAAAAAGCACCTTGTTTGGAAAACAACGTCAAGATTCATTTATAAACCACTTATAAAAAGTAAAACAAGGGTATAAATGACTTTAACCCATATTCATGTAAATAGTAAAAATGTTTTGAAATACATTTTGAAGAAACATGGATGTGGATGATAAAGAGATCCCAGTAGATTATTACGTATAAACAACCTCGGATAATGAAGAGATTGTGAAATAACCCTTACCAATTTGGTAACTTATGAAACATACAACCCATGAAAGAGGTATCATACAATTAATATGTAAATACACATAAATTAAAGTGTATTACACAAAGAATATAATTATGGGCAGTACATACACCACACAAAAGGTAATGGTGGCAATATGGCATGAATCTCACGGGAATAAGGGGTGAGATGAAAACCTCTTACCACGTTAATGAACTGAGTCGTATGTCCAAAAGTCACTAACCACCAAATGATTTATAGAATAACATAAATATAAAGAGAATCATGATAATATATATCAAATGGCAGTACACAATACACCACTTTCAATAATTTATTGGCGAACAATGGAAATCTCACGGAATTGAATGTGAGATAAGATAATGCCTTACCTTGTACTTTTCCTTGGTTGGGGTAGGTTAACCTCCTGTATAATGGTGAAATAATTGTTATTAAATTATACAATAATCATATACATTAATATGATATCATATATGATCTTTTAATATTTATTTGATAATAATATCTTAGTATTATCGTTGTTTCGGGTGTTAACTTACTTGTTTTCTTTTATATGTTTTGTTACGTAAGACATGTTTGTAAAGGATAGGTTTTATATTATTCATATACATAATTATATCAAGTCCTTAAACATCATTTTTTAAATCATAAAATGATAATTATACTTGAATGGATACGATGGAGAATGAATCTCATCGCGTTCGTGGAGACGGTAGTCCGTACGTACGCACGAGCGGAAATATCATTCTTTTGATATTAAACTAATATATAAATGGATGGTATATCATATATACAGAATCATTAATATGTTATATTTATTATTTACATGAGTTACAGATCATTATTATACCCATCCAAATAATATTATATTGAATAACAATTACACCACGACGTGGAGACGGTAAGCCGTACGTACGCACGTATGGTCACATGTTGTTCAAAGGGTTGATAGAATACTGAATATGGTTGTACCATATTTATAATAACATCACAGTATATGTAAGATACTGGAGTTATTATTTTAGAATGGTAAGAACAAAGAAAGAAGAAGTGGAAGAAGAAAGGAACTTGAAAAGGGGTGGTGAAAACATTACCTCTTATTCGGGTTCTTCCTTTTGATTTGATCAAAAGGGCTCCATAGGTTGGCTTTCTGATCAAACTAAGGCCTCTAGGTTGTAGTTAGGGATGTTGGGAGATTATTTGGGTAGAGTTTGGCCGAACCAAAAGGCTTTGAAGGTGTGAAGAAATGAGAAGGAGGAGTGCCCATTTATAAGAGGGGTGAGGGGCACCTTTGGAAAAGCTAGAAATATTAATTTATAATAATTTCATATTCGGTTTCTAATGGCTCCAAAGTTTATTATTCAAAGGTTAAGGTGGGTATAGGTCTAAAACCACTCAACCAATAGAATTTAGACAGGTTTGGGTACTTATATTAACCTTATCTTTAAGTATTAACTCTAAGTTAATTTGTTTCACTTTTACAATGTCTCTTTGTATTTTTATATAATATGGTTAATAAACATACTATATACATCCAAGAGACAACCAAGTGGTCCATTAATGATGAACCTATCATTATATAAGTCTCTTGGCCGAACCTTAGATTTTTAGGAATTTAATATCAATTAATAATATAATATTTGTTTTAAGAACTCTTTTATGTCAATTTTGACACTATTCAATAGTTGATATTTGTGAAACTCATAACAGATTTATTACTTCGAAAAAAGTAAATTAAATCAATCATAATATATCATATTATCCTAGAAAATTAGTTTAATTCATTAAAAGTTTCATATTATATTTATTTGGGTATTTATAATATCAATTATTTAAATTTTTCACTATTATAGTAATTACTGCATCATCATTGTGTCATAAATAAAATAAATTATTTAATGTCTAAAAATTATAAATAAAATATCATTATGTAGGAAATCGGTTTATATGTCTAATGAATATTTATAATCTAAAATACAACATATATAACCCTATGTAACAATTGTTTTGCTAATAGATATATGCTTGTGTCATTTTTGTATTCATTTTAACTTAATTAAAATAAAGTGTCATTATCACTTACAAGTGGATCCATGGGGTCACAAAATCGACCAAAAGATGCCTATGGTCGAACATGTATCAAAAAATAAGGCTAGTACACGTTTTAGGGTAATTTAGTATTATTATAATATTATTTTTTAACCCTTATTTACCGGATTTACCCTTAACCATGGTAAATAAAATATTTACCGCAGTAATTATTCAAAATTTCTAAAAATAAAAGTTACCTATTTACACAATTTGAACATCATGATTCCAAATATGGAATCCATTTTTCTAAATTCAAAACACAGAAGTGGCAGAAATTAATTTAAAATTAATTCCCGCTGTCAAAACAAAAAGCGTGTTTTTAAGAGATAATAACTATCAAAAGATTGACACTTATTTATGTTCGATTTAATTGTAAAATAATGTCCAATGACCAAAATTATATTAAATGGTAAAAATATATTCTAAATATACTTTAAAAACACTCAAATTCATAATTTATCACTATTAAATATTTTGATTAAAAAAGTTGTTTTTAATTAAAATTTAGTAATTTTCACTATTCATCAAAATATGAATGTTATCCGAAATGTACCAAAATTTCACTTTAGGATAAATTCAATATTTGGAATCCAAAAATGAAGTCCATTTTGAAATACAAAATATATATAATTTCAAAAAGTAGGTATTACTATTCGTAACGGCTAGTTTGATTGGTTTCGGTGTGTTAGAACTCGGTGTTGCGTACAACACACGCTGGCGTACCGTGGAAGCATGGGATATTTCATTTTAAATTTTTGATTTCCCCATTTAGTCAAAAAGTTTAAAATATAGTATCTAAAAAGGGTTCACTATTAAAATTTGGTAAAAGTGAAATACTGAAAATGAATTTGTTCTTACATTATGTCTAAGAAACTCATAATATGGATTCTAAAATTATAAGGATTATATAAAGTTTAAAATTTAGTTAACACTATTCATAACCTCTTTTGAACAGCTTGTTTGGTAAGTCATGGTGCGATTGAACTTGGTGTTGCGTGCAGTGAAAGTTATTGAATTATTTTGAAGAAATAACACACTATAAAATCTTGGGGTGTTTCATTCTCCCCTCCTTCAATAAATTGCGTCCTCGAAATTTGAAATTGTTCTTTGAAAATAAAAGGTTGAAAATAGAAAATATCATTGTGGGAAAACCCACATCGGAAATTGGGTTACTAAAATTTAGTCTTAATATGAGGAAAAGAGAAATGAAAGGATCACCACCAAATTATGATCTCTATTAGGAGAACATTGGTGGCAATTAGAGACATATAATTGGAGGAAAAACGTAAATATTTATAGGTAGTGATTGAGGTCATCAATCAAAAAAAATTATAAAATTGAGGTCCTTAAAATCATCAATCTATGATGATTTGAAATACCATCGGTTCCACAAAACATAGGGTATTGGGATAACACATTTTTGAAGTTTCAAAATATCTTAGTTGAAATCCCACATCGAAAAATGAATTAATGAGGCCTCTATTTTAAATAAAGAGTGGAAAATATGAAGATTACCGAAAATAACACATACTAGGGTTCCATGTAGGAAAATATGGATATGGAAGAAAAGTCTAAACATCAGTTATCTGATGGAGAGTGGTAGAGAACATGGTTATGAAAAGGACAACAATCCCAAAGCCATAAATTAGTGATGATTTAAGGTACCATCTAGGACAACATTTTTGTTCTATGTTCCTTTTCTTAATGATGAGGAATTTATTTATGAGATTGTCTAAGATCATAAGGAGATATACTTACATTTTAATTAGAGTTTTATCCATTAATAAATTTCTACCAAAAACTCATCATTCACTCGTAAAAAAAATTCTATTTATACTATTCATAGAGGGTTCCAAAATCAATGAATTTATAATTCATCTACCAGATCTTTTAAAAAACTACTTTATTTAATCCAGTACATCTCATGGGATAGTGGTAGGTGATACACCCTTGTCGCCCTTCGGTTGCGGGTTCAAGTCTTGCGGCCTTGCCGGTCGCGACGGGTTGCCGCCCGACCTCTGGGTTGTCCTTTTATGGTAATCAAAAATTAATCTCAAACTAGAATTTATCCAAAATACTTCTGTCCAAACTCACAGTCCAATATTTATAAGGAAGTTAAACTTAATGTAGAACCTTTTTACCCAGTAATAGCATATGAATACCTTCATCATGAATTCTTTTAAAACACTGAAACATCCTAAATTACCATAATACTTATTGGTTACATTCATGCTCCCTTATTCCATATAGAATGCTGGATATACTTCATCAATCCAAAAAAAATTTAAACCCCAATAATGATGGAATATACAAATCATTAATCATCTTCAAGGTAGTCAAGAATATCCAATATAATTTATCCAAATCAATCATGTATTATTCTAAAATCACTACCTCGGTATCAGAACCATATTATGGTTTATCTTTCTCTCAACCATATATTTTCCAAAAATTTAACCTGCAATTGAGTAACTTTTCTTTGTTCCACACAATCTCAAGTCCTTAATAAAAAAGTACTGCAGTACAATACTTATATACTCCATAATTATTATAACAAGTACATTGTTGATACAACACTCAAATTACATAATCAACATAAGAACTCTAATCATTCCTCTTCATCTGTGGTAGTATCATAACATGATTATTATCCAATAGCATCATTTGCGGCATAGTCTGATGACTGAGACATAGGTTCGCGTAGTGTCCAAACTCTTTGCAAATGAAGCGTTGTACATTTGAAACCATTTTCTTACCCTTGCAGTCACATACATTGTGCCCTTTTCCTCTACACTTATAACAAACTCCCATTCCTTTCAGGAAAGTTCTAGGGTGTTTCTTTCCACAGTTACCACATATGAGAAAATTCTTCTTTTCCCTCTTCCCTTTATCCATCTTTCTCTCTTCCATCCTTTTCTTCTCTTGCTTCCCTTCAAAGCCATAGGACTCAGTAAACTCTTTACTTATCTTATCAAAAAATGATATTATTTCTTCATATGATGATAATACATGGGAGACTATTTCTATTATAAATTCTAGCTTAAGACCATGAAAGATATGATCCTTCCTTCTCTTTGGATCATGTGCATTTATGGAGTTCTCATTCCTTCTATTGGGCGCCATTTCTAAACAATGGTATACACTAGATCAGTTTATGAATCAAAATACAAAATCCCATACTTATAAAACACTTAGCATAAATAGAACTATTTATGGATATAATCCATAATCATAAAAATGTTTTCTTCGAGGACGTATATACTCATAAACCCTTCATAATGATTTGTAAAGAAAATGAGAGTTATCCTAAGCATATCCCCCGGGAGTGTCGTAACCAAAAGTGCAGCAAGGCCCGTTGTCGTGCACCAGTTCATGTTCGAGTCTAGCTCAAAGCGGTGTTTTCAGGTTTTACCCCTAGGTACATCTGTGCCAGAGCCGCCTCTACCTGCTCGTATCCAGACAGGGATGTATTGCTCGGAAAACTCACAAAATCTCTACAATACCAAAATTCTAGGAATTTCTTCTATACTAATCCTCAAAGGTCATCTTAGGTCTACGTGCTCTAATCAGAGTTTATATAAATCTAGCTTCTAAGGTTTTTACTAAACTTCCTCTGATACCAACTGTAACGCCTCGACCCTAGTTGCCCAGAGTCGGTGCATTATTACATAACATTGGCATGATCACAAGAATGATCAAATCTCGAAAGACCGATTGGTTTAGTAGCCTTGGAAACACTAGATATATTCATAAGTTTTACATTACATCATAAAATGAAAAACTACTACAACATAATAATGTCTCCATAATCCACACTCATATCCCCACATAATATCCCTGCAGGTCATTCATAATTTACTTCTTCACTTCCTGGGAAAAATAAATCATAGAAAAGGGGTGAGCTCAAATGCCCAGTAAGGATAACAATATAGTGGAAACATTCATAAATAAGAATAAAAATTTAAGGCAATGTATAACTAAAACAACATCCTTTCAAACATGAACTTTCAACATAGTATGGCATAAATAAAATGAAATAATGCCATTTACTTATTCACATGGTTGTTCTACTAATCGAATAATCACATGCAAAATCAATAACCACTTTCATAATGATGGAATGCATAATGCTGAACTTTAATTTTTTTTCAAGGCCTCGTCCCAAGACCTTGGGGCTAACTGTAACTGGAACCCAACTCGGAGTGCCTCTAATAACCGGACACCAACCCGGAGTGCCTCTAATAACCGGACACCAACCCGGAGTTCCTCTAATAACCGGAGACCAAACCGGAGTTCCTCTAATAACCGGAGACCAAACCGGAGGGCTTACTTTTACCGGTCCCCAACCCGGAACATACTTGTCTAACACATTCATCTTAATGAAAGGTTGAAATATAACATAAACATTTGGATTAAAAATAACTTATGAAATGTAAATACTTTAAACAAAAACCATGAGTGACATAAGAATAACGTATTCACTGTGAAAAATATCACAAAACCTTCAATAAAATATGGATTATTTGTATCATAATAAATCAACTTCAAATAAGCTTAAAATCTATCAAAAGATGTTGACATAGATGAAATCAAAACTATTTTGGAGAAATATCACTTTTTTTTAAAATCATTTTAAAAGTAACATAATTATAAAATAATACATTCAATTTGAAAATATTCTTATAAGCTTGTAAGGGAAGCTTCGACGATTTTATAACGGCGGGAAATAACCTCACCCGCCGTATAAGTTAAAAAAACATTCTTACCTTAATTCTGTCGAAAAGGTTAAAAAGCACCTTGTTTGGAAAAAAACGTCAAGATTCCTTTATAAACCACTTATAAAAAGCCAAACAAGGGTATAAATGACTTTAACCCATATTCTTGTAAATAGTAAAAATGTTTTGAAATTCATTTTGAAGAAACATGGATGTGGATGATAAAGAGATCCCAGTAGATTATTACGTATAAACAACCTCGGATAATGAAGAGATTGTGAAATAACCCTTACCAATTTGGTAACTTATGAAACATACAACCCATGAAAGAGGTATCATACAATGAATATGTAAATACACATAAATTAAAGTGTATTACACAAAGAATATAATTATGGTCAGTACATACACCACACAAAAGGTAATGGTGGCAATATGGCATGAATCTCACGGGAATAAGGGGTGAGATGAAAACCTCTTACCACGTTAATCAACTGAGTCGTATGGCCAAAAGTTAATAACCACCAAATGATTTACAGAATAACATGAATATAAAGAGAATCATGATAATATATATCAAATGGAAGTACACAATACACCACTTTCAATAATTTAGTGGCGAACAATGGAAATCTCGCGGAATTGAATGTGAGATAAGATAATCCCTTACCTTGTACTTTTCCTTGGTTGGGGTAGGTTAACCTCATGTATAATGGTGAAATAATTGTTATTAAATTATACAATAATCATATACATTAATATGATATCATATATGATCTTTTAATATTTATTTGATAATAATATCTTAGTATTATCGTTGTTTCGGGTGTTAACTTACTTGTTTTCTTTTATATGTTTTGTTACGTAAGACATGTTTGTAAAGGATAGGTTTTATATTATTCATATACATAATTATATCAAGTCCTTAAACATCATTTTTAAAATCATCAAATGATAATTATACTTGAATGGATACGATGGAGAATGAATCTCATCGCGTTCGTGGAGACGGTAGTCCGTACGTACGCACGAGCGACAATATCATTCTTTTGATATTAAAATAATATATAAATGGATGGTATATCATATATACAGAATCATTAATATGTTATATTTATTATTTACATGAGTTATAGATCATTATTATACCCATCCAAATAATATTATATTGAATAACAATTACACCACGACGTGGAGACGGTAAGCCGTACGTACGCACGTATGGTCACATGTTGTTCAAAGGGTGGATAGAATAATGAATATGGTTGTACATATTTATAATAACATCACAGTATATTTAAGATACTAGAGTTATTATTTTAGAATGGTAAGAACAAAGAAAGAAGAAGTGGAAGAAGTAAGGAACTTGAAAAGGGGTGGTGAAAACATTACCTCTTCTTCGGGTTGTTCCTTTTGATTTGATCAAAAGGGCTCCATAGGTTGGATTTATGATCAAACTAAGGCCTCTAGGTTGTATTGAGGGATGTTGGGAGAGTATTTGGGCAGATTTTGGACGAACCAAAAGGCTTTGATGGTGTGAAGAAATGAGAAGGAGGAGTGCCCTTTTATAAGAGGGGTGAGGGGCACCTTTGGATAAGCTAGAAATATTAATTTATAAAAATTTCATATTCGGTTTCTAATGGCTCCAAAGTTGATTATTCAAATGTTAAGGTGGGGATAGGTCTAAAACCACTCAACAAATAGAATTTAGACAGGTTAGGGTACTTATATTAACCTTATCATTAAGTATTAACTCTAAGTTAATTAGTTTTACTTTTACAATGTCTCTTTGTATTTTTATATAATATGGTTAATAAACATACTATATACATCCAGGAGACCCCCAAGTGGTCCATTAATTATGAACCTATCATGATATAAGTCTCTTGGACGAACCCTAGATTTTTAGGAATTTAATATCAATTAATAATATAATATTTGTTTTAAGAACTCTTTTATGTCAATTTTGACACTATTCAATAGTTGATTTTTGTGAAACTCATAACAGATTGATTACTTCAAAAAAAATAAATTAAATCAATCCTAATATATCATATTATCCTATAAAATTAGTTTAATTCATTAAAAGTTTCATATTATATTTATTTGGGTATTTATAATATCAATTATTTAAATTATTCACTATTATAGTAATTACTGCATCATCATTGTGTCATAAATAAAATAAATTATTTAATGTCTAAAAATTATAAATAAAATATCATTATGTAGTAAATCGTTTTATCTTTCTAATGAATAATTATAATCTAAAATCCAACATATATAACCCTATGTAACAATTGTTTTGCTAAAAGATATATGCTTGTGTCATTTTTGTATTCATTTTAACTTAATTAAAATAAAGTGTCATTATCACTTACAAGTGGTTCCATGGGGTCCCAAAATAGACCCAAAGATGCCTATGGTCGAACATGTATCAACCAATAAGGCTAGTTCACGTTTTAGGGTAATTTAGTATTATTATAATATTATTTTTTAACCCTTATTTACCGGATTTACCCTTAACCATGGTAAATAAAATATTTACCGCAGTAATTATTCAAAATGACTAAAAATAAAAGTTACCTATTTACAAAATTTGAACATCCTGATTCCAAATATGGAATCCATTTTTCGAAATTCAAAACAAAGAAGTGGCAGAAATTAATTTAAAATTAATTCCCGCTGTCAAAACAAAAAGCGTGTTTTTAAGAGATAATAACTATCAAAAGATTGACACTTGTTTATGTTCGGTTTAATTGTAAAATTATGTCCAATGACCAAAATTATATTAAATGGTAAAAATATATTCTAAATATACTTTAAAACCACTCAAATTCATAATTTATCATTATTAATTATTTTGATTAAAAAAGTTGTTTTTAATTAAAATTTAGTAATTTTCACTATTTATCAAAATATGAAAGTTATCTGAAATGTACCAAAATTTCACCTTAGGATAAATTCGATATTCCGAATCCAAAAATGAAGTCCATTTTGAAATATAAAATATATATAATTTCAAAAAGTAGGTATTACTATTCATAACGGCTAGTTTGATTGGTTATGGTGTGTTAGAACTCGGTGTTGCGTACAACACACGCTAGCGTACCGTGGAAGCTTGGGATGTTTCATTTTAAATTGTTGATTTCCCCATTTAGTCAAAAAGTTTAAAATATAGTATCTAAAAAGGGTTCACTATTAAAATTTGGTAAAAGTGCAATACTGAAAATGAATTTGTTCTTACATTATGTCTAAGAAACTCATAATATGGATTCTAAAATTATAAGGATTAAATAAAGTTTAAAATTTAGTTAACACTATTCATAACCTCTTTTGAACAGCTTGTTTGGTAAGTCATGGTGCGATTGAACTTGGAGTTGCGTGTAGTGAAAGTTATTGAATTATTTTGAAGAAATAACACACTATAAAATCTTGGGGTGATAAATTTAAAATATTCAGACACTATTTAATTAAATTTATTTATGACACAAGGATGATTCATTAATGATTGTATTAATGAAATATTTTAATAATAGATATTATAAATATCCAGATAAATTTAATTTTAGACTTATTACTAATTCCAAAAATTTTCATGGTTAATATGACATGTTAGGGTTGGTTTTATAATTTTTTTTCATTTTAATAATGATGTTATGAATTTAACAAAATCAAAATATCAAATAGAGTCAAAATTGACATAAAAGAATTTTTATAAGAATTATTATATTAGTAATTTATATTCCATTCCTAAAAATATACGGTTTTTCCAAAAGTATTATATAATAATAGGTGTATTATAAATGAAAAACATGGGGTTAATTTGTAATATTATATTAGGTTTATTAACTATATGATATAAAAATAGAAATAGACATGCTAATTGTCAAACTTTTTAACTAAGAGTTATATATAAAATATAAAGTTAATATAGTGACCCAAACCTAACTAAAACCTGTTGGTTAAGTGGTTTCCCACCCATACCCACCTTATCTTTTAAAGAATTAATTTTAGAGCCATTAGAAACCGGAAATGATTTAATTGTAAAATAATATTTATATCATTTCCTAAGGTGCCCCTCAGCCCTCTTATAAAAGGGAACTTCACCTTATGTCTAATTAGAATATTCTAAGACATTTTTCTCATCCAAAACTATCCCTAATACCCTCCAAATTGTCCTCCCTTCATCATATATGCCTTAAATTAGTCATAAATCCAACCTATGGAGCCCTTTTGATCAAATCAAAATGAAGAACCTAAAAAAGGGGTAAAAATTTCATCAACTCTTTCAAGTTCCATTCTACTTCATCTTCCTCTTATTTTGTTGTTTCCATTATAAAATAATAACTCCAGTATCATCTATATAACTTTATGTTATTATAAATATTGTTCAACCATATTCATTATTATATCCATCCTTTGAATGAAATGTCACCATACTTGCGTATGTACGGCTTACCGTGTCCACGTCGTGGTGTAATAGTTATTCAATAAATTAATATTTGGATGTGTATGATAATGATGTATAATTGAAGTAAATAATATATATAACATGATAATTATTATATATATATATATGAGATACCATCCAATTATATATTATTTTAATATCAAAAGAGTGATATTTTCGATCGTTCATACGTACGGATTTGTCGTCTCGACGAACATGATGAGATTAATTCCCCACTGTATCCATTCATGACTAATTTCAATATATGAATACAAATAATGATTAAAGTCTTAATAAAATTATGAATTTTAATAATATACATCCTATCAATAACAATCATTACTTATGTAACAAATCATATAAAGGAAAACGAATCAGTTAATAACCAAAATGATGATAATACTAATATATTATTAACAGTGAAATGAAAAAATGTCATATATGATATCATATTAATGTATATGATTCTTGTATAATTTATTAAAAATTAGTTCACCATTAAACAAGATTTTAACCTACCCTATACTAAGAAAAAGTGCACGGTAAGGGTTAATTTCACAATCTATTTATTATCCTAGGATGATTTTACCTAAGTATCTTCTAGGACCTCTTTATCATCAACATCCATGTTTTTTTAAAAAAATCATTTCAAAAAAAATTCACTAGAAAATGGGTTAAATTCATTTATACCCTTATTTGACCTTATTTGTTTTTAATATAATCTTTCCGTCCTTTTCCAAACAATGTTTCTTATGACCTTTTCGACAAAATTGATGTAAGAATTTTTTAACTACTACGGTGGGTGCGGCTATTTTCTGTCATTATAACCTCATCTAAGCTTCCCTTACAAGCTTATATAAATATTTTCAAATTAAATGTTTTCTGTATAATTATGTGACTCTTAAATTATTTAAAAATATAATGAGATATTTCTCTAAAAAAGATTTTTTTCATCTATGTCATCATCCTTTGATGTATTTTAAGATTATTTGAATTTGATTTATTATGATTCAAAACATCCATATTGTTTTGAAGGATTTGTGATAAGTTTGAATGTGGATGTGTTGTTTTATACCATTCTTGGTTTATGAATAATGTATTGACATTTTGTATGCTATTTTTAATATGAATGTTTATGTAATGTTTAAACCTTTTCATATGATGAATTAATTCAACTTAGTATGTGATGGGTGGAGCCTGCTATAGCTCCTCAACGAATCGGTAAGTCTCATGAGTCAAGATAGTGTATTTGTACAGGGCCTTGAAAAATTATAATTTGTAGTCTTTGGACAATGCCTTGGCTATATGTTTTTTATGTCTAGTATTATTCGTTCCATCATTATGAAAGTGGACATTGATATTTCATGTGATTATTTGACTAGTAGAATATCCATTTGAGGGATTAAATTGCATTATTTTGATTTATATTTTCCAAATTATGAGGAATTTTATTTTGAAAATGATTTTTTTAGTTTTATACATTGCATTAATTGTTTATGCTTATTTATGAAAGTTTCTTCAATATTTTTATCCTTAATGAGAATTTGAGCTCACCCCTTTCTATGTTTCATTTTTTCGAGGATGAAAAAAGTATAATATGACTAACATGCAGGGATATTACATGGGATATCAGTGTTGTCTATGGAAACAATGTTGGTGTAGTTTTCCATTTTATGATGTAATGTAAACCTTATGAATGTATCTTTTACTTACAAGGTTAATAAACAAGCGGTCTTTCGATATGTCATCTCTTATGATCATGGAAATGTTATTTAATAATGAAATATCTCTAGGTAACATGGGTTGGGGAGTTATAGTTGGTATTAGAGAAAGTTTAGTATAATCCATTGAAACTAGATTTTGGTAAACTCTTATTATAGAACATTTCCCTAAGATAGACATTGAGGATTAGTATATAAGAACATCCTATAATTTTGGTATTGTTTATATTTTGTTAGTTTTACAAGAAATACATACATGTCTAGACAATAGTAGGTTGTGGCGGCTCTGGCACAAATGTACATAGGGGTAAAACCCGAGAACACTTCATTTATCTAGAATCAAACTGGAACTGGTACATGACAACGGGACTTACTGCACTCTAGGTTATGAAGCATCCAGAGGATATGCATAGGATAATTATCATTTTTTTACAATCCATTATGAAGTGTTTATGAGTATATACTTTCTCAAAGAAAACAATTTTATGATTTTTTATTATATCCCTAATCTTTTCAATTTATGTTCTGTGTTATTCATGTTTTGATTTATGTATTGCGATTCATAAAATAAACTAGTTTAGGACGATTTTTATAAATGGTGCCTATTTGAAGGAATGGAAACTATATAAATGCATACACTCCATGTAGGGATTTACATCTTACTCAAGAAAATTATAGTGAAGTTGTTGATGCAACTGGTGCTAATCAGCTAACCACAATACTAGGAAAACTCACTCAGGTTATGGTTAATAACCTTACCCATATAGAGCACCATGATCTGCAGTGTATAGGATCAATGTTAGATCACTTCATGAATCAACAACCAAAAACATTGAATGGGGGTACACATCCACTAGTAGCTGAGAAATTGATAAATTTCCTATAGAAAATATTCCATGCCTTGGGGTGTAGGGAATGACAAAAAGTTGTCATGGTAGTTTACATCATCACTAGAGTTGATGATAAATGGTGGTCATTGATTCAAAACACAATATAATATGATAAATTATCAAATATGGAATGGAGGATGTTTAAAGAAATTTTATTAGAAAAATAAATTCCTCATAACCATCGAGAAGATATAGAATGAAAATTTATGAATCTGAGGAAAAAGGGAGATGATAATGTCACAATGTATGAAGGTATCTTTTAATGTTTAGTGAGGCCTGCTGAAGATTATATATGTAACTCAAGAAGTAATATTTATTGTTTCTTTGATGGGTTAAACCATTTTCATTTGAGCATTAGACTCACATTCCTTCTTGTCATGCAAAGATATTGTCTCATGAGCTATCAAGAATGAAAAAAAATTCTCTATGTCTTACGACTATAAAGAAAAGAAAGAGAAGAAGTGATCTATTGTACACTCTATGAATGGAAATTGGGGGAATAAGGGAAAATTTGAATATCCATCCAGCGGTAAATTTAGAAATAAACACTGCGGTACTTGCATGAAATGAATGGGAGTCAGTAACAATTGTGGTGAAAAAGGCCTCCAATCTCATGATTGCAAGGGGAAGAAAGAAAATGTCGGTGTTGAATAATAAAATTGTAGAGAAAGGGGGCATTATGTGAATGAATGTCCTAAGAGTCTAGGGAACATACCTCAGAAAAGGCCAAGGGATCGAGGCCAATCTTATGATATCACTACTGCTGAGGTTGAAGCTCTAAAAGACGTGTTGGAGGGTAATTTAATGGTTTCATCAAGTTTAGAAAATGCATTGTTTCATTATGGATCATCGCATTATTTCATATCTTCCCAGTTTTCTAAGATAATTAGATATTTCCAAATTGATTTAACAAGGGAGTTTTCTATCAAAACTCTTAAGGGAATTATCATTGAAAGAATGTTTTGTGAATCAGTTCCCATTAAGACATATAAAAATTATATATCAGTTGATCTCAATGCCATACGTATTATTGAATTTTATAAAATCCTCGGTATGGATTGGCTTTCAGTGCATGATGTGAAAATTTATTGTAAGAAGATGGAGGTTAATTTTTTTGATGATGATAAGGAGTGCCTTATCTTTGGATCAGAAACGTCACCATCTAAATCATATCTTTATCCACACGCAATAGCTCAACTAAATTCTATTATTTGACAGAATGTGAAAGAAATGACTTTGGATGTGGAAAATAATGTTCAAATATAGGATGTACCTATTGTGCAAGAGTATGTTGATGTATTTCTAATTGATTTACATATACATCCTACAGAACATGAAATTGAGTTTTCCATTGACTTAATTACAAGATAAAGTCCCTTATCGAAAACCCATTATGGAATTTCCATTGTTGAATTAGTGAAACAAAATAAACAACTAGTGGAATTTAGTAATACGGGATTTATTATCCATAGTGTTTCTCCATGGGGAGCCTCTGTTCTTTTTGTTAAGAAGAAACATGGATCTATAAAGATGTGCATTGACTATAGGGAGATCAATGATATAAAAATAATGAACAAACATCCCCTACCTCAAATTGATTATTTGTTTGACCATCTTCATGGAGCTCAATACTTTTCAAACATTTACCATCGATCTATATATCGTCAATTGTGTGTGAAGAGGGAAAACATTCTGAAAACATAATTTCAAACTAGGTACGTTCATTATGAGTTTACAGTAATGCCTTTTGATTGACTAATTCACCCTATATCAAAATGGATCTGATGAATAGAGTTTTCAAGGAATATCATGATGACATTGTAGTGGTATTTATTGATGATATATTAGTATCTTCCAAAAGCAATGATGGTCATGAAAATCACTTGAGCATTATCCCGAAGACTCTTAAAATAAATTTATTATATGGGATGTTTAGCAAGTGTGAATTATGGTTTCAATAGATTTCTTTTCAGGGCCATATCATCTCTATGGATAGAATCTCTATCGATCATTCTATGAAAATTGAACATCCATTAATTTCTGGCACCAATGATTATAACTGAGGAACGTAGTTTTATTGTATTAGAAGGTCATTATCATCATTTTGTCCAAAATATTTCTTGATTGGCTATCCCAATATCCAAGCTCACACGTAAAGGGGTTAAATTTGTTTCGAGAAATGAGTGTGAAGAAATTTTTTGAATAACTAAAGAGAAGATTATTAAATGCTCCTATATTGACTATTCCATCCGAGAATGATGGGTTTGTTATTTATAGTGATGCTTCATTGAAAGGACTGGGTTGTGTCGTTATGCAGAATGATGGGGTTATTTACAATGCATCACGATAGCTAAAAATTCATGAGGAAAACTATCCTAATCATGATCTTGAGTTGTCATCTGTAATCTTAGCTTTGAAGATATGGATACATTATCTCTATGGTGAAAAATTTGAGATTTATACTGACCACAAGTGTTTGAAGTATATTTTCTCACAAAAATAACTCAACATGAGGAAAAGGCGTTGGATTGAACTATTCAGGATTATGATTTCACTATACACTACCACCCAGGGAAGGAAAATAATTTGGAAGATGCTTTGAGAAGAAAGGATCATCAAGTTTTCATCAAAATTAGAGATGAAAGGGATCCTATTTTCATGGATCTACTAATGATGGGCATGGGAATCACCATGGATGTTGAAACATGAATGCATTTTCAAATGGTTTCCAAATCATCTTTACTAAAAAGGATAAAGAGTTCTCAAACCGATGATGAAGAGTTTCAAAAGAAGAATATAGCTTTGAATGATAGGAGATTAAGTTACATTGTGTATGAAGATGTAATTTTGAAATACGGGAGGAGGCGTTGTGTTCCCATTATACCTGATCTAAAAAGGGAAATGTGGGATGATGCTCATAGTTCCAATTTCACTATACACCCTAGTATCACTAGGATGTATAGAGATTTTATGGAACATTTTTGGTGGGAAAACATGAAGGGGGAGATTGATGATATTGTGGCATGATTTATGGTTTTTCAACAAGAGAATGCTGGAAGGAAACAGCCTGAAGGAGTCATGAAACCTCTTCCCATACCTTAGTGGAAATGGGATAATATGAGGATGGACATTTTAATGGGACTACCAATGACTCCTAGAAGGAACGATGCAATATGGGTCATTGTTGCTCGTCTTACCATGTAATCATATTTTCATACTATAAGAGAATATTTACCACTTGAACATCTAGAAAGACTATATATTAATTAAGTTCTGAGACTTCATAGAGTACCCCTATTGATTATTTTTTATTGTGATCCACGTTTTACATCAAAATTCGTTAACATTTTTCAGAAATTCCTTGATAATGAACATTTTTTGAGCACTTCCTACCACCACTAAACTGATGGAAAATTAGAACAGACTATTCAAATATTAGAATACATGTTGAGATCACACTCGCATGAAATTCATGGTATGTGGGATAAATATTTAACACAGTTAGAATTTTATTATAACAATAGCTTCCCTTCAAACAATAAAATGGCACCATATGAAGTATTATACTGAAAGAGATGTCGCACACCAACCTGTTGGGATGATGTTGGTTAAAGAAAACTCGTAGGCCCAGAAATTTTGTAGGAAATGATGAAAAAGGGGAAGGAAATCCAATCCCTCATCAAAGCAGCTCAATGTAGGTATAAGAGCTAAGACGATAGCCGATGCCAGTATTTGGAATTTCAAGGAGGAGATCATGTTTCATTGAGGGTATCTCCATGGGAGGGTGTTATATGTTTCAGTAAGAGGGTAAAATTATGTCCCAGGTACATCAGACATTTCGAAATTCAAGAACGAACTGTGGTTATAACTTACTGTTTGGAAATGCCGTTAAGTCTCTCCAAAGATCATGATGTGTTCCACGTATCACTATTGAGAAAATACATACCTGACCCAACGCATTTACTCACCTATGAAGAATTATAACTAGAACCTGATATTTCTTATTGCGAAGAGCCAGTCAATGATCTTGAGACAAGAGAACAAGTCTTGGGAAACCTGACGACTCGTATGGTTAAATTTCTATAGAAAACCTTAAGATGGAAGAGGCAACGTGGGAACCTGAGGAACGTAAGAGGAAGAAACAACTAAGTATTTTTATGTTGTATTATTCTAGAAATTTTGAAAACAAAATTATTTTATGGATGGGAGAATATAACATCCCAAACTTCTATGGTACACTTCTCTTTGAAAAATACAATAGAACGTATTGTACGCAACTTCGTGTTCTAACAAACCACAACCTATCAAACTATCTTTTAGGAATAGTAATACACACTTTTTGAAATTTTATAAATTTTTTCATTCTAAAAGTACTTCGTTTTTGGATTTGGAATATTGAAATTATCATAGGGTGAATTTTAGGTATTATTCTGAAAGCATTAAATTTTTGATTAATAGTGAAAAACAATTAGTTATAGTTTAAAACCGAATTTTTATTTAAAATAATGTTGATTTAACTTTTTATGTCAAAATAGATACATAATACCTATATAAGTTCAATGTTACTCGTTTGATTAATTTTTTAATAATTTTAGATATATAAAAATTTTATTCAAGTTGTTACCATCATTGACCCATCTCCTAGGAGAATTTGTAAATTTACATAAAAAATAATTTTACCAATTCTGTGAGTTGAATTAAAAAAATACAAGAGACACGGTTGATATCAGTAAGTAAAATGTTGTTCAATAAGATGAAAATATGTTTTCTTGAATAGTAACTTTTTACTTTTATTTACAACGGTTAAATGTAAATAGTGTAATTAAGTGTAAAAATGATATTATTATTACCATAACACTTGTCCTAATTCTATTAGATATGTATAATTGGACCCAAAACAAATGTAAGAATAAAATATGAACCAAATTGGTCCACTAAGATTAGATTATAACATTTATTGTTATTTTATTTAATGAAGTGTTAAAAGTGTTAAAATCAATGTTTAATAAATAAAACATTTTTCAATATAGGATTATACATAAGATAAATTCGACTATATTTATTAATCAAAAAGATAAAACGATTTCCTACATAATGGAATTTTATTTATATTTTTTAGACATTTAATAATTAAAATTTTTTATGAAACAATGATGGTGTAGTAATTAACGTATAAATGAATGATTAAAATAATTGAATATATATGTAACACCCTGAGATTTTATGAAAAATATTCTTTTTAATTTCATTGATGTATTGTGTTGTACACTACACCAAAAGGAGATCGTACTACACACATCCCTGACTTGGCTTTCATTACATACAATCGCGACCTTCCAAGACTATGTGTGCTATACACAATACCGAGTTTTGCTAAACAATGATATGTTATATAAACTATCCATTATGAATAGTAATACACACGTTTTTAAATTTTATAAATTTTATCTTTCGAAATGGACTTCATATTTGGATTTGGAATATCGAAATTTGTCTATCATGAATTTTTGGTATTATTCTGAAAACAATCAATATTTGATGAATAGTGAAAACACTGGGTTACTATTTAAAAAAACCGAATTTTTATTTAAATAATTTTTTATTTTATTTAAATTTATTTTAGGTCAAAATTGATACATAATACCTATTTAAGTTCAATTTAATTCATTGGAGTCATTTGATAATGATTTTAGATATATAAAAATTTTATTGAACTATTCACCGTCTTTTTCCCACCTCCTAAGAGAATTTAAAAATTTCCATAAAAGTTAATTTTACCACTTTTTTGAGTGGAATTTCGAAAATCAGAGAGACACAGTTAATATCAATGAGTAAAATGTGGTTCAATAAGACAAAAATAATTTTTGGTGAATATTAACTTTTTACTTTTATCTACAATAGTTCAAATTAAATAGTGTAATTCAGGGTAAAAATGATATTACTATTACCCTAAAACATGTAATAAATCTATTGTATAAATTTAATTCGACCAAAAACATCCTTTGGAATAAAATATTACCCTTTAGATCCACTTGGATTGGATTAGGACATTTATTATTATTTTATTTAAAGAATAGTAAAAGTGGTTAAAATAAAAGTTTAATAACCAAAAACATTTTTAATATAGAGTTACACATAAGATAAATTTGACTATAAATATTAATTATAAATCTAAAAATACTTCTTACCTAATGGTATTTTATTTATAATTTTTAGACATTAAATAATTTAATTTATTTATGACACAATGGTGATGCAGTAATTACGTAAATAATTAAATATTAAAATAATTGATATTATAAATACCCAAATAATTGTAATTTTAGATTTTTTATGAATTCCACTAATTTTATTGGTTAATATGAAAATTTATTATTTATTTAATTAATGTTTTTCGAAATAATCATTCCGTTATTATTTTCATAAAAATCAACTACCAAATAGTTTCAAAATTGCCATAAAATAGTTTTTAAAATAAATATTATATTATTAATTTTTATTTTGTTTCTAAAAATATAAGGATCAGAAAAATGACATAGATAAAATTATATATATTTATGATGAACAACTTGGGGTTAGTTTGGATTGTTATAGTAAGTTGATAAACCATACAGTGTAAGAAAACAAGAAGACACAGTAAAAGATACATTATTTAACTTAGAGTTAAATCTAAATGATATGGTTAAAATAGTAAAACAAACTTGTCTAAAACATATTGGTTGAGTGGATTTAGATCCATCCCCACTTTATCATCTAAATAAATTAATTTTTATCTATTATAAACAGAATATGACTTTATTATAAAATAATATTTTGTGGTTTTTCTAAAATGCCCCTGTCCTCCCTTATAAAAAGGGCACCCCTTCCCTCTTCTCTTAACACCCTTTTGATCCTTGAAGTTCGGCCCACCCCTTCCCATTTCCCTTATAATATTTCCTAGAAACATTATAAAGCTTCTGGTCTCTTCAAATGACTAACCCTAGTGCCATAAATAGTGGTAAAGAAGAGGCGCGCCAAAGAAGAGATAATATCTTTTACCGATTTTTTCCTGTTTATTTCTTCTTCTACATCTTCTTTTCTATTTGTATCATCAAAAATTAATAACATCAGTATCACTAATAAAATTATATTTCATTATATATATTAAACAATCCAATTTCATCTTCTATCCATCCTACGGAAATGAAATCACCGCTAGTGCGTACGCATGGAATATCGTCTCCACGCCGTGGTGTAATTTGTTTTCCACCACCACCATACATGGATGGGTATAATGGTGTAAATAAATAACTATATATTATTATTTTAAATTGATATTGATTCTGAAATATTATACATACACTACAATACAATTCCACGATCATGGGAATGATATCATCGCTCGTGCGTACGTACAGACTGTCATCTCCACGAACGCGATGAGATTCATTTTCCATGATTAACCATTCAAGTATGATTATAAAGTATATATATAATAAATAATCATAAAAGATATTACATAATAAAGATACTTGATTTATGTAAATATATGTTTCATTTACATAATTCCATTTAATTTAATAAGGAAACGAAAACAGCGTTCATAAATATGTACGGCCTACCGTATCCATAAACGGTGTATTTCTTTTCATTTATATATCTAATATATATATATATATACTGAATATATATATGATATATGAATCATTATTTACATTCAGGAATAAGTGAATCAAGATATATGTAATAAAAATATCATGAACAAAAAGTCCTAACACGTACGATAAATAAAACGATTTTACCCAAAACGCTGCTTTAACACTGAACTTACAAAAGAACGGGTAATATAAATTCATAAGTGAACCATATATGATATCATAACAATGAATATGATTCTGTAATAATTCAATGACATTATTTAAATCATTATATAGGAGGTTCCGAAATGTACGAAGCATATCAGACCTAAGGTAAGTGATAACTATTCCAATCTTGTTCTTATCCGAGATTGTTATTCATAAGTATTTACTGGGGTTATTGTTATCAACCATGCCCATGTTTTCTAAAAATATTTTAATGTACTTTTAAATTCATTTTAGAACATTTTTTAAATTTACCATATGTTATGAAAGGAATCTTACTTTTGTTTACCACCCGGTGAACTTTTTGTCTTTTCTGACAAAAGTACAACAAAAATGTTATTTTTACCATATACGGCATGAACAAATTTTTACGGTTTCACAACGACTCATTTTCATGAAGCTTACTCAAAAATATTTTTTGACTATTTTCAAAGAAATACTTTTCTTTTAAAATTTCAAGGAGTTTTGTGAAAATAAAATGATTTTGAATAATAAAGCATATTTTCCTCAAGAATTCATTTCATGTGTATTATGAAAAACATTTTCCATCTAAGATGAAATAATATCATATGTGTATGTTTCAAGTATAATGTCTCTATGGATTACATGGTTTCACTTTTCTTATGATGTGATATCCATTTGTTTTATATGGATTATGTAATGATGGGATGATGTTTATGAAACCCATTTTATTCTTTGGGTTATGATGAATGTTTTATGTTTATTTTGTGGCATAAGTAAAAATGATTTCATTATGAGATGGTTAGGACCTATATTTCCCTCCAATGCATTGTGTACAGATTTATATCTTATGAGATATACATGGCTGAAATGGTAAGTTAATCTGTTTCAGTGATATAAGACAGGAACAAGGAGTGATGTCTATTCAGAAAGGGACTTTGCCCACTAAGATGTCCACGGTAGAAATGCCTTGGATAGTATGGAAATAATATCATGTTATTAATGTTTTTCCACAATTAAATGTTTTATTCCCATGTTATATTATCATGATTGATGTTCCTTTATGAACTATGCCTTACGTACAACCAAGATTTATTTCACAACTCAATATTTTGATGTCTAAAAATTATGTTCATGATTTGAAGTTCAAATGTATATGGTTTGTTTAATTTTTTTCCATACATACCCTTACTGAGCATTTGAGATCACCCATTATATGTTTTATTTTTCCCATGATATAAATAAGAGTTTTAGTTAAGAAAAAAATGGGATGATCTTTATCGGTGATGTTGAAGATCTTTCACCAAGATTAGAAGACTATGTTCCCTGTTTCCAAAGACTCTAAACTATTACGGTTCTTTGGTGTCTATTTTTGTTATTTATTAATTATTCCAAAAATGTAATGTAATTTCCATGTACGTCATGCTTTGGGTGTCTACAGTTGGTATTAGAGGAAATGGTTAGTTAATCTTTGGAAACTAGGATGTGAAAACTTTAGTGAGATCCCTAGAGATATTTCTAAGGTATGTCTAGGGATGTCTCTAAGGTTAAGTATATGTATAGGTTATAGTCCAAGAATTATGGTATCAATCATAGAATTAACCCTAAGATGTTATATATTGAAGGTAATCCCCGTTTATTCTGTTGTTTTCTCTAGCATGATTTTTTTCCTCTCACACTATTCTTTTTGTGTTTTAGACGATGGCCGGAACCTGAAAGAACTATGTTGATAAATTTAATAGACAATTCAATGATTGTCCTCATAAACAACCAAATGTGATGGGCGATGGAGTGAAAAATATTATTGATATACTTACACAAGCTAGGAATCATTCTGGACTTCCAAATGATCAGATAAGGGAACAATATTCTATTGAGTCTTTCATGAGGCAACACCCACCTTCTTTGAATGGGTTATTTCATCAACTTGTTTCTGAACAATGGATCAGTACCATTGAAAAGATATTTTCCATACTTCACTATTCGGAACATGATAAAGTCACTATAGTTGGTTACTATTTACAAGGTGAAGCAGACTAGTAGTGGAATCTAATTAAGAATACAAGGCCCCAAGGTGAAATTGAATCAATGGAATGGGATGAGTTAAAGAACTTGTTTTTCAGTAAGTACTTCCCTCATATTCTTCGAACAAATATAGAAAAGGATTTCCTTGAGCATAAGAAGAAGGATGATGAATCTGTTGGTATATACGAAGCGAATTTCACAAGACATGCAATGTATGCATCTGGTTTTATCATCCAACCTGAAATTAAAGTTGATCGATTTTCAGTACCTTCAGACCAATTCTTCCAAGGGAATTACCTATAAGAGACATCAGTAGCTATGAAGAAATTGTGTGTTGTGCTATCAAGGTAGAACTGGAAGTTTTTGTGACATATCCATCTCCTTGTTTTGGAATGAAATGGAAGATAGAGCTCAAGGAGAAATCTCATAATAATGGTGAAAAGAAGATGAATGTTTTTCTATGATCAAAGTGTGTAAAGAAGCATGGTGGAGATTGTATTAATGGGACTAGAAAATGTTTTAAGTGTGGAAAAGAAGGTCATCGGGAATCTTAGTGTCGAAGTAATGGAAAAAGGGTTACTAATGATGTGAATAATGAAAAGACTGCAGAGAAAGAACCACCAACACTTCAATGCTTCATGTGCAAGGAAATGGGGCATTATGCTAATCAATTCCCTAATCCAAGGGTTAATGATGATCAACGTGAGAAATCACTTAAGGAAAAGTATAAAGGGAAGTCACTTGCGATCACTATTTGTGATGTTGAGTACGACAATGATGATGTGTAATGATTAAGTTTTTATGTAATGTGATTTCAAAATAGTATCATGGAATCTCATTTATGGCATCATGGAATTTTGGAATATCGATGTATTGGTTTTCAAAAATTATATGGTACTGATAACAATGAAAAGTGATTGTAATATTTTTGGAAAGTAGATCATATGTTCATAATTAAGGGATAACGAGATAATGATATGTTTGATAGTATTATTGAGATCATTAATGATTTAAGGAAAATGTGATATCATGGATTGAGTATATAGAATTTTTGGGATTTTGATATATGTAAAGAGTTAACATTTGATAGAATTCACGTTTTAATTAAGGTTCTATGGTAATTTATGTTTCAAGAGAATACATGATTAAGGTATTCACAATTTTGGAATGTGGCCAACAAGATATATCGTATGATATATGGGGGATAAATGATGGTATTCACATGATCGGTTGACAAAATTCCCAGTAATTGTTTTCTTTATACAATGAGATTGGACAGTAGTATTTTAGATAAGCCTAAATATTGGAACGAATTATGTTGGAAATAAGTAAGTATGGTTTAAGGAAAGAACTTTTTGAAAAATTATTGAAGGAATTTTATAATAGTGTAGTTTATGAAATGGGACAACATGGAGAATGGGCGACATCCCGTCGCTTCAGACAAGGATGTGGGAATCAAACCAACAATTGAAGTGAGACAAGCCTTTATCTCCTACCACTGTCATACAGGATGTCCCTGGTTACAAGAAGAAAGTTTTATAAAATTATGTGGAATGATATATGAAGTATAACTCCATTTTAGGAACCATATAAAAAAATCTCACTATAGATGGACTTATGTATATGTAAGAACTTTTAATATTCGATTGTTTGAGATTGATGGAATGGCCTATCATTCTATCGTATGATCTGATAACACTTCACAGAAGACAAATTCATCTTCATTACATTAAGATATTATTTGGAAATTGTTCAAGGTACAAACAATAGTAAGATTGTACCCAAATAATGTGAGTACTTATTTTATTTCAACAATTCATCATCTTTAGGGAAATGATCTTGAATACAAAATATGTTGTCCTAGTGTCCTTATATCCAATGAATCATATGGTACCTTAAATCATCCCAAATTTATGGCTTTGTGATTGTTTTCATTTTCAAATCCATGTTCTCTACCACTCTCCATCATAACATGATGTTTAGATTTCTCTTCCATATCCATATTTTCACCTATGTTCTCCTATATGGAATCCCAGTGATTAATTAATTGGGGTAGCCATTATTTTTCATACATTATATTTTAAAGATAATTTTTTGAATTCCTTTTTACGAATTGGGTTTGTATTAAAGAAACTATCGAGTAGTAAACCATTTATAACCCCGATGAATTTCAAGGGAGAAATTCATTTTAAGGGGGGTAGAATGTAACACCCCTTGAATTTATAAAAAATATTCGTTTTTAAATTTCCTTGATGTATTCTGTTGTATACTACACCAAAAGGAGCATTTACTACATGCAACCCAGACTTGGCTTGCATTACACACAATCACGACCATCCACGATAGCGTGTGTTGTACGCAATACCGAGATTCGCTAACCAATGATATGTTATATAAACTAGCCGTTATGAATAGTAATACACACTTTTTGAAATTATATAAATTATATCTATCAAAATGGACTTCATTTTTGGATTCAGAATATTGAAATTAGCCTAGGGTGAATTTTTGGTATTTTTCTGAAAACATTCAATTTTTGATGAATAGTGAAAACACCGGGTTACTATTTAAAAATAACCGACTTTTTTTTAAATAATTTATTATTTTATTTAAATTTATTTTATGTCAAAATTGATACATACTATGTATATAAGTATAATGTAATTCAGTAGAGTAATTTTATAATAATTTTAGATATATAAAAAATTTATTGAACTTTTCACCGTCTTTTACCCACCTCCTATGAGAATTTGAAAATTTACATAAAAGATAATTTTAAAACATCTGTGATTGGAATTTCTAAATTCTGAGTGACACAGTTAATATCAAGAAGAAAAATGTGGTTCAATAAGATAAAAATATTTATTGGTGAATATTAACTTTTTACTTTTATTTACCACGGTTAAAAGTAAATCGGGTAATTAAGGGTAAAAATGATATTACTAATACCCTAACACATGTACTAATTCTATTGGATCTGTGTAAATCGACCAAAAACAACCTTAGGAAAAAAATATTACCCTTTAGGTCCACTTGGATTGGATTAGGACATTTATTATTTTTTTATTTAAAGAAGAGTTAAAATGGTTAAAATCAATGTTTAATAACTAAAAAATTTTTAAAATGGGGTTATACATAATATAAATTCGACCATAAATATTAATTAGAAAGCTAAAAATATTTCCTACCAAATGGTCTTTTATTTATAATTTTTAGACCTTAAATAATTTATTTTATTTCTGACACAATGGTGATGCAGTAATTACGTAAATAATAAAATAATAAAATAATTGATATTATAAATTCCCAAATAAATGTAATTTGAGACTTTTTAAGAATTACACTAATTTAATAGTTTAATATGACATGAAAATATTGATCTAATTAAATTTTTTCAAACTAATCATTCTGTTATAATTTACACAAAAATCAATTACAAAATAGTGTCAAATTGACATAGAATAGTTTTTTTAAAATATTATATTATTAATTTTTATTATATTTCTAAAAATCAAAAGATCAGAAGAATGACTTATATAAGGTTATATATATTAATAACTATCATCTTGGGGTTAGTTTTTCTTGTTATACTATGTTTATTAACCACAAAGTGTAAGAAAACAAGAAGACACGGTAAAAGTTAAATTATTTAACTTAGAGTTAAATCTAAATGATATGATTAAAATAGTAACATAAACTTTTCTAAAACCTATTGGTTGAGAGGATTTAGACCTATACACACTTTAACTTCTAAATAAATCAATTTTGAGCTATTATAAAATGAATATGTATTTATTATAAAATAATATTTTATGTTTTTTCTAAAGTGCCCCTCTCCCCCTTAAAAAAAGGGCACCCCTTCCCTCTTTTATAAACACCATTTTTAGGCTTTAATCTCGTCCAAAACCTTCCCATTTCCCTTATAATATTCCCTAGAAACATTATAGAGGTTCTGGTCTCCTAAAAATTCCATCCCTAGTGCCTTAATAGGAGGATAAGAAGAGGCGCGTCAAAGAAGAGGTAATATCATTACCGATTCATTACAATTTATTTCTTATTTTAATTCTTGTTTATTATTTGTTTAAAAATAAATTAAAAATATCTGTATCACTTATATACTGATATGTTATTATAAATATTAAACAATCCAATTTCAACTTCTATCCATCTTTCGGAAATGAAATCATTATGCGTGCGTACGTACGGAATACCATCTCCATGTCGTGGTGTAATATGTTTTCCACCACCACCTTAATTGGATGGGTATAATGATGTAAATAAATAACTACATATGATTATTGTAAAGTGATATTGATTCTGAAATTTTATACATACAGATCAATACAATTCCACGATCATGGGAATGATATCATCGCTCATGCGTACGTACGGACTACCGTCTCCACGAACGCGATGAGATTAATTTTCCATGATTAACCATTAAAGTATTATTATAAAGTATATATATAATAAATAATCATGAATTATATTACATAATAATGATACTGAAATTTTTTACATATATGTTTCATTTACTTAATTCCATTTAATTTAATAAGGAAATGAAAACAGCGTTTATGCGTACATACGGCCTACCGTCTCAATGAACGGTGTATTTCATTTCATTTATATATATTTTATATATATATATATACTAAATATATATATGATATATAAATCATTATTTAAATTCTGGAATTATGTAAATCATGATTTATGTAATAATAATATCAATAACAACAAGTCCAAAAACGTACTATAAATAAAACGATTTTACCCAAAACGCTGCTTTAACAAGGAACTTACAAAAGAACGTGTAATATAATGTCATATGTGAACCATATATGATATCATAACAATGAAAATGATTCTTTAATAAGTCAAGGACATTAATTAAATCATTATACAGGAGGTTTGGATACGTATAAAGCATATCTGACCTAAGGTAAGGGATAACTATTACAATCTCGTTCTTATCTGAGATTGTTATTAGTTAGTATTTAGTAGGGTTATTGTTATCATACATTCCCATGTTATCTAAAAATGGTTTCATGTACTTTTAAAGTCCTTTTACCCATTTTTTTATGTTACCACATGTTATGAATGTAATCTTACTTTTTTTACCACACTGGGAACTTTTGGTCTTTTCTGAAAAAATTACGAGAATAATGTTATTTTTAACTTATACGGAATGAATGGATTTTTATGGTTTCATAATGCCTCATTTTCAAAAAGTATAATCTACATGATTTTATGACTATTTTCAACAAAATACTTTTATTTTAAAATTTCATGGAATTTTGTGAAAATAAAATGATTTTGAAGAAGAAAGGATATTTTCCTCAAGAATTCATTTCATGTGTTTTATCAAAACCATTTTCAATCTAAGATGATATTATTTCATATGTGTATGTTTCAAGTATAATGTCTCTATGATTTACATGTTTTCACTTTTCTAATGATGAAATATCCATTTGTTTCATATGGATTAGGTGATGATGGGATGATGTTTATAAAACCCATTTTATTTTTTGGGTTATGATGAATGTTTTACATTTATTTTGTGGAAAAATTAAGAATGATTTCATTATGAGATGGGTGGGACCTATATCTCCCTCCAATTAATTTTGGTAAAGATTTATATCTCATAAGATATACATGGCTGAAACTATAAGTTAATTTGGTTCAGTGATAGAGGACTGGAACGAGGAGTAAACACGATTCAAAAAGGGACATTGTCCACTAAGATGGCCATGAAAGAAATGCCTTGGATACTGTGGAAATAATACCATGTGATTATTGTTTTAACACAATTAAATGTTTTATTTCCATGTTATTTTATCATGATTTATGTTCCATTGGGTCAGTGCCTTACGTACTGCCAAGATTTATTTCACAACTGATGATTTTGATTTTTAAACTTTATGTTCATGTTTTGAAGTTCAAATGTATATGGTTTGTTTTATTTTTTTTCCATGAATACCCTTACTAAGAATTTGAGCTCACCATTTATATGTTTTCTTTTCCCCATGATATAATTAAAGGTTTTAGGTAAGAAAAAAAGGGAAGATCTTTATGGGATATGTTGAAGATCATTCACCAAGATTAGAAGATTATGTTCCATGATTCCAAAGACACTAAAATATTAAGGTTATTTGGTGTCTGTTTTTGTTATGTATTAAATATTCCACAAAAGTAATCTAATTTCCATGTACGTCATGCATTCTGTCTCTACAATATAAATATCCAAATAAATTTAATTTGAGAATTTAAATAAATTACAAAAAATTTCAAGGTCAAATTACATGTTAGGGTTGGTTAGATAAATTGTGTTCGAAGTAATAATGCTTTTAAGAATTTAGAAAAATAAAAATACCAAATATTGTCAAAATTGACATTACAAAGTTTTTAAAACAAATATTATATTATAAATTGATATTAAATTCCTATAAAGCTAAGGATCATCTAAATGAAATATATAATAATATTTGTATCATTAATTGACAACATGGGTTTTTTTTTGAAAGTTTATAGTAAATTTATTAACCATATAATATAAATATAAATTAAGAAATGGTAAATGTCAAACTATTTAACTAAGAGTTAAATCTAAAATATAAAGTTAATATAGTGACACAAACCAGTCTAAAACCTATTGGTTGTGTGTTTTTCAACACATACCTACCTTATCTATTAAATAATTCATTTTGGAGCCAATAGAAACCGAAAATGATTGTATTATAAAATAATATTTCAAGGATTTCCTATGGTGCCCATCACCCCTCTTATAAAAGGGAACATCCCTTTTTCTCTAATTCACACATTCAAAGCCTTTTGGATCCACCAAGAAAATCCCAAATACCCTATCAGATGTCCTCTATTAATCTTATAGGCCTTCCTTTAGTTGGAAATCCATCCTATGGAACACTTTTGATCAAATCAAAAGGAAGAACATGAAGAAGAGGTAAATATTTTATCACCTATTTCAAGTTCCTATCTTCTTCCACATCCTCTTTATTTTTTGATTCAATTTTAAAATAATAACACAAGTATCATATATATACGGTTATGTTATTATAATTATGGTAGAGCCGAATTCATTATTCTATCCATCATTTGAATGACCTATCACCAAACATGCGTACATACGGTTTACTGTCTCCATGTCGTGGGGTAATTGTTATTCAATAAATTATTATTTTTATGGTTACTATAATGAAGTGTAACTGATGTAAATAATAAATATAACATGATAATGATTCTTTATATATGACATAAAATCCAATTTTATATTATTTTAATATCAAAAGAATGATATTGTCGCTCGTGCATATGTATGGATTACCGTCTCCAGGAAAACAATAAGATTCATTCCCCATCGTATCCATTCATGAATAATTTTCATTAAATGACTATGAATAAGATTTATATTGTCAATATCATTCTTAATATGAATAAGATACATACTATCCATAACAAACATTACTTACATAATAAATCATATAATGGAAAACTATTTAGTTAACAGCTGAAACGATGATATTACAATGATATTATTAACAATGTAATGCTAAAAGATCATATATGATATCATATTAATTTATATTATTCTTTTGTAATTTAATAACAATTATTTCACCATTATAAGGTATTTTTTCCAACACTGGACCCAGGAAAACCACAAGGTAAAGGCTAATTTCACAATCACTTTTTTTTATCTGAGGATGTTTTGAAGTTAGTATCTACAGGGACCTAATTATCATCCACATCCTTGTTTCATAAAATGTATTTAATGAAACTTTATACTATAATATGGGGTAATGTCATTTATACCCTTATTTGACCTTATATTTTTCGAAAGGATTCTTACTATTGTTTTCCAAACAATGTAATTTATTACCTTTTTAGACAAAATTAAGGTGAGAATGTTTTTTTAACTTATAGGTAAGGTGGGGCTTTTTACCTCCATTATAACATCGTCGAAGCATCGCTTACAAGCTTATAAGAAAATTTTGAAAAAAAATGTTTTCATTATAAATAAGTGGCAATTAAATTATTTCAAGACAAAAAGATATATTTCTCTTAAAAAGGATTTCATTTCATCTATGTCAACATCTTTTGATTTATTTTAATCTTATATGAAGTTGATTTATTATGATAAAAATATGCATATTGTATATGTCAAGGCCCGTCCACAGGGCCCGTGCCGTGACTACCCCAAGCCTGCCTTCCATCGGCCGGGGGCTGGAAACTAGCAACAAAGGCATAAATCCCGATAAAAGGGAAGGAATTTCCATTATATTAGAAAACAAACACCACAGAGTATGGAAGATGAAGTAAACACTAATTAATCTGAGTAAAAAAGTAAGTGATGGAAAGTAAATGGTCCAGAATACTAACCCAACTGAATGTACAGTACAACTTAAAAGAAAGTATAGCAGCAGTAAAGTAAATCATCAACCACTGAGTTGTCCTCCAAAAACCCCACATAAAGGGTGGGTACAGAGAGTCTCGTCGGCTCCTCGGGTCCTTCCATCCGCTCCGTGTACGTCTCGCCTGATAGTCCACCTCCGAGTACCATCCCTCTTCAATAGCATCAACCATGATTAGCGTTGTCAGTCTTCTGCAACCACCATAATTTAGTGCGGGCATGGCCCATGTAGGGGTGAGTAAACAATACTCCGTAGGGAACCTGAGACCCTCGAAGGTCTCCCAGAATCCACAAAGGATAAACCACAAAAAAAAATACAAACACGAAGTATCAACTAACTCTACTTAGGTATATTCCAATACAGATACCTAAGTCATCAAATCCAGCTCATCTCCAACATATGAGCCCAAAAACAACCCCGTCCACATAGGAAAGCATAACCCAATCCACATAGGAAAACACAACCCAATCCACACAGGAAAGCACAACGCAATCCACACCAGAAATCATGACAATCACATTGTTGATAATGATTGAAAGTCAAAATTCATCTCACAAAATAATACTACTCACGAAGAGGGGTGGATATTATTAGATTTAGCCTCTGAAACATCTCCTCTGCCAAACCCACATAGGATTCAAGTACAAAAGTTGTCGCTGCCGAACCCACATAGGATCAAACTACAGTAACCATCACTACAAAACCCATGTAGGATCCATGTAAGGTCTTCCTTGCTGGCGAACCCACGTAGGATCCAAGTGTAGACGTCATCGTCGTCGAACCCATAGAGGATCCCAGCACGGTAGTCATCTCATTCGCAGCCAGCTCTAGTGTTTCCGCACATAGCAAACTCGATTACGGCAGGGTCCGCTCCTTGAGTCAAAGGGGGTGGATACATCAACTATCACAAATACTAGAGTTAATGTATCCCATAGTTCTGTCCTACTTCATATGGTAAAACCAAGAAAAAGGTTCCCATGTCACAGAGAACAAGACAACCACGAAATTTCCTAAAGTACACGGCATGTAGGTAAGCAATACACGTCGTGTCATCAGACAACGGGTACTGCCAGTGTGAAACTGCCCATGTCATGGGGATGGTCGTGTAAAAAGGTAATTACACGATGTGTATGTATGGTAACATGTTGTGTCTTCAGTCCACAAGTACTGTCCGTGTACCACTTCCCTTGTCAAAGGGTTGGTCATGTATAAAGTAAGTACATGGCGTGTGGTATAGTAACACGACATTTACCAAACTTTTGGGGTCAGCTCCGTGTACGCTGGCCAGGCCTGGCTGTGTGGTTGAGTACATGACCATGTACTCCACCCCATGTCCATGTATTTTCGGAAAACACGTCGTTCCTCTTGGCCGTATGGTTCTTCCGGTGTCTGTGTATCACCCAAATTACACGTCGAGCCTCGCGGAGCAGCTTCTACCATGGTGGTTGTAGTACACATTGTGCCTTGTTGCCGTGTGGTTCTGCCCGTGTCCGTGTATCTCCCGGATTACACGCTGATCCTCGCGTAGTGGCTTCTACCTTTCAAAGAAGATAATACACACCATTCCACTTGGATGTGTATTTATGTCTGTGTATGATTATTTCCTTTGAATACACGCCATGTCCATCGAAGTCTCCTCTTTCAAATTGTGTGGACAGTACACGTCGTGTGTCCAGTGTCACATGTCGTGTGTCACTTCTTCTGATGTTCATTACTTATACCACTGAACACTTGTACTACACAGTGTGTGCTTTGGAAGGACATGCCGTGTATTATGGAATGTTCCAAAAAACGACGCATCTGGCCAGAACGCCTCCCGAGGCATCCATCATTTGTTATAATGATCTTCTTTCTACCAAACTCTCGTTCCTAGGCCATCCCGATGTTCCGAGTCTGTTTCTAATGTTTTCGGGCCTCCGATTGGCTCCGAAAACATGCCTTGATTCACCGCTCAAGAATGGCTGGAGAACTCCATATAACAAGAATGGAGGAGGAATCAAACTGTTTTATTTTGGTCTGCTACCTTCCGTATTAGTCCAATAATAATTGGTTTTAAGAGGAACTTCAACATGGAAGGGAAAAAAATATTTCTCAATTCAAACACACCCCTACCTAGTAGGAAGTTCGCGGTTGTCGAGTACCGCAGATGATGGCGTCGTTCCTATTGTCGTCAGTGTGAACCTGAGGAAAAGCCATCTACTATTTTACCTTGGATAGAAGATATTGATTGTTCGACAGTAACCTAGTCATTCTTCACTTGAAGTGGTAACGTTGTTCACGAGAGGATGATGTTATTCCAATGAGAAAAGAGCTCTCTCCCCAAATTCCTCACACAACAAAAATAAACCCAATAATATAAGGCCACCCCTTATTTTATTATTTTTCCAATCATTTCAAATTTCCAAAATTTAGACACATAATTCGATTAATTAAATAGGTTCAATTAATTAAATTAATTTGTGTTGCCATTATTAATGTGGTAGAGGATAAGTCACATAATTAAATACAAAGGGGGATTAATGCAGAGGTTAAGGAGTTATGGGGAATCTGAAGGGTTGGGGTTCGTGATGGCCCCACATCACATTTATCATCACATGGTTAGTTAGGGTGCCAGTGGGTCACACCCTAAATTCCCCATGTAGGATAAAACCACATAGTTTTGGAATAAAAAAATTTCCACAAATTTTATTCAATTCAATTCATTATTAATCCCCAAAATTTAACAACTCTTCCCGGGAAAACGCACCATTGGTAAAGGTTCTCTTAAGAAAATACCGCCACTTCGGTTTTATTGGCGCACTCCGATTTTGATTTCGAGCACTGGTTTAAAAGATAGAAATACTCGCTCGTTCGTTCACTGAAAGTACCCATGCTAAACATTCGAGATTGATTCCGGGAACACCGGGCATCCGAATCGGGTGCCGTCAGAAAATGTGTACTCATAAAATCACAACGAATTTATGAAAAAAATTTCCATGAAATTTATGGGTCTTTATATTACTCCCACCTCATGAATTTATGTCCCCTTAAAGATATATCACAAACTAGGGGAACAAACGAGGGTACTGAGCATGCATATGTGCCTCTTGCTCCCATGTGCTCTCCTAGAGGTTCTCGTGCTGCCACCTGATGCGCACTAGTGGAATCGACCATCCATGTAGGAACCAGTCCTGTCAATCCTCGATCTCCACTAGGACCTCTGCATAAGTCACCCCGTCATCGATGTCCATATCCCCATGATCAATGATATGAAACGGGTCGTGCACGTATCTCCTTAGCTGAGATACAAGGAAGACGTCATACACCCGGTACAACTGAGGTGGAAGAGCTAGGCGACAATCCACCTCTCCTATCCTGCTGAGAACCTGTAATGGTCCGATGAAGCACTGAGATAACTTTCCGCCCCAACCAAATCCCCGTAATCCACGTCGAGATGAGACCTGTAATAAAAAGTGGTTTCCATCCTCAAACTCTAGTGGTCTTCACCTCCTATCATCATAGGACTTATGTCGGATCTAAGTAGTCCTCATCTACTCCTATATGATTTGTACAATCTTCGTCGTGGCCTGACCCATCTCTGGTCCACAAAGTGTTGACTCCCCCAGGTCTGTCCAGCATAGAGGTGATCTGCAATGTTGGTCGTACAATTCCACATATGGTGCCATCTCGATGGTGGTGTGGTAGTTATTGTTGTACGAAAACTCCACCAAGGGTAGGTGATCATCCCAGTTGTGACCAAAGTCATGGACACATGCTCGGATCATGACTTCGAGAGTCTGAATGGTCCTCTCCGTCTAGCCATCCGTCTGAGGGTGAAAGGTGGTGTTCAGGCGTAGCTGCATCCCAAATGCCTCCTACAACCCCTTAAAAATCCGGGAAGTAATGTGAGCATCTCGATCGGAGATGATAGATTATGGAACACAATGAATTTGTTTGATCTCCCGAACATATAGGCGTCCCATGATCTCCAATGAGCCCTTATCTCGGATATGTAAGAAGAGGGCTGACATGGTGATTCGGTCGACAATCACCCAAATGGAGTTGTGTCTTATGGAAGTACGCGGAATCCCTGCCAAGAAATCCATAGATTTACTATCCCAATTCCACTCTGGGACCTCTAAGGGTTGTGTAATTCCTGCTGGACCTGGTGTTATTCCTTCACCTGATGGAAGGTGAGGCATCGTGAAAGGAAATCTACTACAGCCTTCATCATACCCGATCACCAGTGATATCGTCTGAGGTCCTGGTACGTCTTTTCTACTCCATGATGTACCGCTAGATGGGATGTGTGAAACTCCCACAGAACCTCCTCACGTAATGCCGCTGGTAACATGCCACGTCCCCTGAAAAGGATGACTTTCTCTCCTCCTACTAAAAATCCATCATGTGCATATCCTATGTGTATCAGTTCACGCAGCATCTCATAGTAAACGTCCACACGATGTGCCTCTCTTCCCCACTGAATTATTGGAGGAGTGACTGTGTATGACTGTAGAAAGGCTGCACTATCTTTATCCAAGAAGGATATCTTCAATGCGGATTGCTTCTCTATTGCCTCTCCAAGTAGTTGAATGCCCGGCATCCTGCTCAGAGAATCATATACTATGTTCCCCTTCCCAAGAGTATAGACTGACTCAAAGTCATAGTCCTATATGAACTCGAGCCATTGCCAATGTCTCAGGTTCAGGTCCTTCTGGGAGAAGATGCACCTAAGACTTTGGTGGTCAGAATATACTGTAAAGAACTCACCTATCAGATAGTGCCACCACATCTTCAAGGAAAAGACCGCTGCTACTAACCCCAGGTCATGGGTAGAGTATTTCTGCTTATGCTGCCTCAACTTTGATGAACCATATGGTATCACTGCTCTCTCCTACATCAAGAAACACCAGAGTCCGGCCACTGATGCATCGCAGTAAACTACATACCCTATTCTCACCTCTAGTAGCCTCAAGATGGGTGCACTGCTCAATCTCTGTCTCAGCTATTGGAAGCTCGACTAAAATCTATCTGACCACACTAAGGGTTTCCCCTTCTTCGTCAAAGCTGAATGTGGTGCTGAAACCTTGGATAAGTCTAGCACAAATCTCTGATAGTACCCAGCCAGAACTAGGAAAATTCGAACCTCGGTCACGCTCCTGGGAGGCTCCCAAGCTAGCTGTACCTCGATCTGTGTAGGGTCCACTGTAACTCCCGCCTCTGAGATGAAGTTAACTAATAATTGGACTTCTCAAATCCATAACTGACACATCGAGAGCTTACCATAAATTCGGTGCTCTCAGAGTGTGTCTAGAACAACCCACAAGTGGTAGGTGTGGTCCTCCTCAGTAGTCGAGTAAAAAAATATGTCGTCGATGAAGACTACGACAAATCAATAAAGATAAGGCCGGAAGGTCCTGTTCATGAGACTCATGAACACTGCTGGAGTGTTGGTTATGTCGAAAGGCATAACCAAGAACTCATAGTGTCCATACTGACACCTAAAGGTTGTCTTCTTCACATCTTTATCTCGAACTCTGAGATAATGATAACCCGACCTAAGGTCTATATTTGAGAACCATCGTGCTCCCTTGAGCTGATCGAAGAAGTCGACAATCCTTGGAAGTGGTTAATTGTTCTTTATGGTCACCTGATTCAGGTGACAGTAATCAACACATAGTCGCAATCTCTCGTCCTCCTTCATGGGAAACAGAATTGGGGAATCCCAAGGTGAAACACTGGGTCGGATGAATCCCTTTCCCTACAATTCCTCCAGCTGTACCCGTAGATCATGAAGCTCAGCGGGAGCCATCTGATATGCTAGTGCTGATATTGGGTTTGTACCGGGGTACAAGTCAATATAGAAGTCTACCTCTCTGCGAGGAGGTAGTCCAAGAACGTCGTTAGTAAAAACGTCAACATACTGATCCACCACTACAGGAAAACTCGTACTCTGCACCTCAACTGATCCTAGGATGAGACTAGACAACTGATGGGTGATCGGCTATCCCCTCCTCCATGTGAGTCCATCCTGCGCTGCAAAGGCTCCCTTGTCTTCGGTGTAGGTGAACTTGCTCTCGTCGGTGTGGACACATCACACCTTGTGCCTAATACAGGCGATCTGAGAATGGACCGTAGATAACCAATCCATGCCCAAGATGACGTCCTAAGGCCTTTATGCCACTACAAGAATATCCCAACAGAATATCATTCCTCCTAGTGTATGCTCACACTGCCAGCACTAGTGCATAATTGTCATGTCTTCTCCCGTAAGAGTCTCTAGCCATAAGGATCTAGCAAACAGCTTCGTCGGAATCTATGAGCCCCAACAAGGGTATCGACAATGAAAGAATGACTCACTCCAATGCCTATAATTACTGAATCAATGGTGGAGTAGACACAGATAGTACCTCAAATCATCTCAGGTGTGCCATGGTCGTAGGCCTCCACGGCTTGAAGCTGAGCCTACCTCTGTCCGCCAGCTCCTTGTGGTTGGGGTGGACCTCCTGGTGGTGGTGGTGGTAGAGTTTAGAAGCGTCACCCACCTCCCGCTGCTCGGCTAGATCCTCTGCCTCATCCGCCTCCTCCCTGCAGACCGCCACAGTTGAACCTCTGCCTTTTCATGGGTGGTCCCTCAACCGTCGGCTGCTCCTCTGCATGGTGGTTCGAGCAGTCACAAACCATGTTGCCCTGCCCTCCGCATGCAAAGCACTACCTACCTCTCGAATGTCTGGATCTAATACATGTTCCCCCCACCTCTGAACCAGTATCTTGAGGTCATCCACCTGATGGTTGGGTCCGCTTGGACCTCTACAACATCTATCTACTGTCAGCTATAGAAGACTCCCATATGTGCCTCCCTGCAGTCGGTCTCGCTGCTGGTTTAGTCTCAGCAAGAAATCTCTCTAGAAGAAGGGCTCTCTCCAGTACTCATGTATGCGTCGAAATACTGAGAGCGATCATCGATTCCCTGATCTCATGCCTCAGTCCCTTCTCTAAGGTCCAGGTCTAGAAGAATGGGTCCCTTACCATGTCTGTGGAGTAGCGTGAGAGATCGGTAAACCTTGCCAAGTACTGGGATACTGTCATGCTTCCCGGCCGCAGCTGTAGCAACTCCTGAATGAGCACCTCATGGATGGTGGCTGGAACGAACTCTGAGCGTTAGAGGCACTCAATGTCCGACCAAAGAAGATATTCCTCATCGCGCACCTGGAGCATCAGGCTCCCCCATCCACCTGCTGCTACGTGCATGAGACTCGCCGCAAGGATCACCATGAGGTCAGCTGGTGTCCCAACTAATATGAAGACTCGAACAACAGCCTCCAGCCAATCCTCGACTTCCTGAGGTTCCATCTCTCCGCAGAACCTGGACAGCCTCTGACGCTGAAACTCGTACAGTGCACTCTAGTGACGTGCACTCTCAGCTGCTGGGGCTGGTGGAATTTGTGGCTCGGCGGGTAGAGGTACCACCGGTGCCTCCAATGTAATGGGGCCCTCCACCGAGGCCTTGTCGCTCTGTGGGCTTCCATCTCTCACAATTCTTGTAACCCTAGATGGCTTCCATCGTGGGGGGCCATCCGGAAATAAATAGGTGTGCCACGGTTAATACTGTATACCGGGTGAGTTGACACAATGTAATCACAAATAAAACTTTTGAAACATACATGAAATCAATGATTTCTTGCACTGAGTCGGAAATCAGAAGTCAAGGTCCTGGTGTATTGATACGTCAACCGCCGCACCAAAACTGGACTCCCTCGACTGATAACCACACTAAATATACTAATCATTATTGCTTCACATAGAATAAATTATCAGAGTCCTATGTTCTGCGGTAGAACCTCCCTCTGATACCAATTTGTCACGACTAGTCCTCGGGGCCCTTGCCGTGACTGCCCCAGGCCCGCCTTCCATAGGCCTGGGGCTGGAAACTAGCACCAAAGGTGAAAATCTTGATAAAAGGGAAGTCATTACCTTTATATAAGAATAAAAACACCCCAAAGTATGGAAGATGATGTAAACACTAAGTAAAGTGATTACAAAAGTAATTTCGGTAAAGTAAATGGGCCAAAATACAATCCCAACTAAAAGTACAGTACAACTAAATAGAATGTAATGCAGCAGTAAAGTAAATCAGCAACCACCGAGTTGTCCTACGGAATTCCCACCCGAATGGTGGGTACAGATAGTCTTGTCGGATCCTCAGGTCCGTCCGTCCGCTCTGTGTATGTCCCGCTTGATAGTCCACCTCCAGGTACCGTCCCACATCACTAGCCTCAACCATGATCATCACTGTCCGTTCTCTGCAACCAACACAACGTAGTGAGGTCATGTCTCATGTAGGGGTGAGTATATGATACTCAACAGGGACCCCAAGACCCTCGAAGGTCTCCAAGAATACAAAAAGGATAAACCACAATGGAAATATACAAACACTATGTATCAACCAACTCTACTTAGGTATGTGCCCATACATATTCATTAGTCATCAATTCCAGCTCGGCACCAACATACGTGCTCAAGTACAACCCAGTCCACATAGGAAAGCATAACCCAATCCATATAAGAAAACCCAACCCAATCCACACAGGAACGAACAACCCAATCCACACAGGAAATAATGACAATCACATCGATGATAATGATTGAAAGTCAAGACTCATCTTAGACAGGAATACTACTCATGATTAGGGGTGGAGATGATTAGATGTATCCTGTGAAACATATCCTTAGTCATACCCACGTAGGATCCATGTACATAAGTTGTCATAACCGAACCCATGTAGGTTCCAAGTACAGTCGTCATCTTCATCGAACCCATGGAGGATCCCGACACGGTAGTCATCGCAGTCGCAACCATCTCTAGGGTTTCCACAAACAGCATACTCGATTCCGGGAGGGTCCACTCCTCGAGTCAAAGGGGGTGGATACACCAACAGTCATGAATACTATAGTAAATGTATCATATATTTCCGTCCCACCTTATAGGGGAAAACCAAGAAAAACATGCCCAAGTCACAGAGAACAAGACAACCTAGCCATTTCCAAAAGTACATGGCGTGTAGGTAAGCAATACACGTTGTTTCATCAGTCACCGGGTACTGCCTGTGTGAAATGGCCCATGTCAAGGGGATGTTTATGTAAAAATTTAAGTACACGGCGTGTAGGTATGGTTACACGTCGTGTCTTCAGTCCACGGGTACTGTCTATGTACCACATCCAATGTCAAATGGTTGTTCATGTGAAAAGTAAGTACACGGCGTGTGGTATAGTGACATGTCGTGTTCCAAACGTCAGGGGTCGGCTCTGTGTACGCTGGCCATGACTGGCCGTGTGGTGGTGTACATTCCTCTGTACTCCTCCCCGTGTCCGTGTATTTCCGGAATACACAACGTGTCTCTTGGCCATATGGTTCTGCTTGTGTCCTTCTATCTCCCAGATTACACAACGAACCTCACGAAGCCACTTCTACCATGGTGGTGGTAGTAAACGTTGTGCCTCATGGCCATGTTGTTCTGCCCATGTTCGTGTATCTCCCAGATTAGACGTCGTCCCTCGCGAAGCCGCTTCTTCCTTTCAAAGAATATAATACACATCATGCCACGTGGCCGTGTATTTTTGACTCTGTCCATGTATTTCCCTTGAATAAACGCGATGTACATCGAAGTCTCCGGTGTCAAACTGTGTGGACAGTATAATCCTTTTGATCAGTGTCACACACCATGTGTCACTTCTTATGATGTTCGTTTCTTCTTCCAATCAACTCTTGTACTACATGACATTTGATTTGGAAGTACACACCGTCTATTCTGGAATTTTCCCGAAACGACGCCACATTCCAGCATGCCTCCCAATGATTCCATTCTTTGTTACGATGATCCATTTCCTACAAAACACATGCTCCTACGTCATCCCTATGTTCCGAGGCCGTTTCTGATGTTTTCGGGCCTCTGATCGGCTCCAAAAATAGTCGATGATTCACCGCTCAATAAATGTTAGAGAACTCCTTATAATAAGAACGGCGGAGGAATCATACTGTGTTAGTTAGGTCTAGTCCTTTCCGCATTAGTCTGATAACAATTGTTTTTAAGAGGAACATCAACATGGAAGGAAAACCAATATTTCTCAATTCAAACACACCCCTACCTCGTAAGAAGTTCGAAGTTGTCAAGCGCCGCAGAAGATGGCATCGTTCCTGTTATCATTGGTGTGCACCCGAGGAAATGTTGTCTACTATTTTATCAAGAAGAGAAGATAATGATTGTGCGACAGTCACTGAGTCATTATTTGCTTGAAGAGTTGACGTTCTTTATGGGAGGATGATGTTCTTCCAATGATAAAAGAGATCTCTCCCCAAATTACTCACACAAAAAAAACTAACCAAATAAAATAAGGCCTCCCCTTATTTTATTATCTTGACAAACAGTTCAAATTTTTAAAATTCAAACACATAATTCAATTAATTAAAGAGGTTCAATTAATTAAATTATTCTGTTTTGTCATTATTAAAGTGGAAGAGGATAAGTCACATAATTAAACACAAGGGGGGTTTAATGTAGAGTTTAAGGAGTTATGGTGAATGTGAAGGGTTGGTGATCGTGCAGGCCCCACCTCACATTTATCATCACCTGGGTAGTTAGGGTGCTAGTGGGTTCCACACAAACATACCCATAAAAGATAAAACCACATAGGGTAAGAATTAAATTTGTACCAAAAATTTTATTCAATTCAATTCTTTATTAATTCCCAATGTTTAGGGACTCCTCCCGAGAAAACGCACCTTTGGAAAAGGTCCTATTGAGAAAATACCTCCACTATGGTTTCATTAGTACCCATAGATTCCGATTCTGAGCACCGGTTAAAAAGATAGAAAAACACACTTGTTTTTTCACTGAACGTACCCAAGATAAACAATGAAAATTGATTCCGTGAACACCGGGACTCGGAATCAAGTGTCGTCAGAAGCTGCATACTCGTAAAATACAAAATAATTTATGAAAAAAATGCCCTTGAAATTTACGGGTCTTTACTGTAATGATGTATTTATGAAATTTTTTAGTGTGGATGTGTTATTTGTATATCATTCATGGTTTATGGATAAAGTATGGAAATTTCGTATGCTAGATTTAATACAGATTTTTATGTTATGTTAAAACCACTTCATATGTGGAATTCATTGAACCATGTATGTGATGGCTAGAGACCACTATAACTCCTCGATGCATCGTTAGGTATCATGAGGTAAACTAGTGTCCTGGAACAAGGCCTTGAGAAAATATTATTTGTAGTCTTTGCACAAGGCTTTGACTCTGTGGTTATGAAGTATAACATTATGAATTCCATCATTATCAATGTGGCTATTGGTATTGCATGTGATTATTTTAATGGTAGAAAATCCTTTTGAGTAATTAAATGGAATTTTTTATTAATATTTTCCATATAATGATGAATATTATGTTAAAAATTCCTGTGTTTTAGTTTTATAAATATTCTTAAATTTTTAGTCCTATTTATGATAGTTTCCCCAATATTTTTATCCTTAATGAGCATCTAAGCTCACCCGTTTCTATGTTTTATTTTTCCCAGGATGTGAAGAAGTATATTATGACTTACATGTAGGGATATTTTATGTGATCTCAGTGTTGTCTATAGAAACCATGTTATTGTAGTTTTCCATTTTTTGATTTAATTTAACCCTTATCCATGTATCTAGTACTCCCAAAGCTACTAAACTAATCGGTCTTTCAAGACATGATCTTTTGTGATCATGACAATGTTATGTAATAATGCACCAACTCTGGGTAACTGGAGTCAGGGAGTTACTCCACCTATTGAGAAGCTTCTAGATCTAGCAGTACCAACTAAGAATAGACATAGTTATTGAATTTTGCATGAGTCCCAGATGTAGTGAACTCATAGTTTATGGGGTGAGACATCCACCTGGTGGTTGAAGAATGTCTAGAGGTAGTCACTCACATTTTCTGCTCACGTAGGATGCCCACGGACCATAAGGTATCCCCCATGGTATGTCTCTTTCCTGGATTAATGGGATTTTTTGGAACATGGTGACTCAATATCACAATGTGATAGACCTCCCCAGGACATACATTGAGTTCCTCATCAATGGTTAGTTCTATCCATCCCTGTCTAGATCAGTGATCATTATATATAATCCTCATCTATAGTGTGGAATCATGGCCATAGCATTGTACTTAGATATTTTTACTTATCTATCATGTTACACAATAGATATGGGGTCATACAAGTTCTTCTGAGCTGAGAAAATTTAGTCGGGAATCCATAGGGATATTTGGGAGGTAGTTTTATCACCCTCATATTGAAATAGGTTGGAGTTCATAAAAAGGTATTTTTGGTGGAGATATTTCTTGATTAACATGAATCGGTAGTTGGATATAGTAGTGGGATTTATGTTTTTAACACCTCAACAGTAGGAGGCCAAAAATAGTCATAGGCTTCCATGAATGTCAAATGCTTTAGGAGGAAAGCACATGACTCTTGTCTAGTGGTGTAGGGCTCAGAAGGTTGATCAAATGAACCATGGGATATGTAGTGTTTCTCCTGCAATGGTCTATCACATCTGGATCGAGATTTTCTAACACGCCATATAGTTGATCATGATATGGTTAAGGGTCCCTAGAGGAAGAGAATGTGAAAGGATCAGGGTGGTTTTTGTGGAAGACGATATGGTATAGGGTCCAAATGGGTAGCATGAGGTGGATGAAATTTTGACATATTACCCCTATAGCCCCAGGAGATCCAAGTTTGTCTCATGGAGTTTGTGGGAAGGGATGAATCCAACAATAGGATATGGAAAACTATGACCTTGAGACTCCATGGATTTAATGAGTTACAATCTATGTATTTAATATATTATCATTACTATTGATAGACAATGGTTCTAGACAATCCTTCTTTTCCACTTCGCTTGTTCAAGACATGAAGATTACAATAGATCCATTGGCTTGATCGATGCTCTTGGTGACTCAGAATGGCATTGAATCAAAAATTTCACACTTTTGAAGAATGTTCAATCTGATGGATAGAGGTGATAGTTTTTTGAATCTATTTATTATAGAAATTAGGACTTACAATATCATCTTATATATGAATTGTCTATCCATAGATCATGTCCATATAAACTATTATAGGTGATTTATTCAGTTTGTCTGGAGTAACATAATGTGTTATTACATTCTGGACAAAAAACATTGCTTAGTAAAGTAGGATGATATCATGCACAGTAATGTGGAAACAAAACTCACTAGTTGGAGAGAATGACTCTTGTAGAACTGGATTCTTTGGCTTATTAATTTTATATATGGGTGGGGGTGTACAAGAATGTTTTTCCTTAGGATGTACCAGGTTTAGCTCCCCCCCCATGACAGGTGAACTTATGAATCATCATTTATTCATGAATGAATCTGATATCTACACCATTATATTAGATGGATCCTGTAGATCATAATGATCTAAGGATAAAACTAGAGTACTTGTAGGAAATTGGATATGTGAGACCCATCATCTCCCCCTGTGCAGTGATACTGTTTTTATCAATGAAGGATGATTGGATCATGAGTTAATGTGGGGATTATTCTGTCCTAAAAATTGTGATTGTGATGAATATGTCTCCACTGTTGAGAATTTATGACCTTTATGATTCATTTAGATGGGTTTAGTGGATCTCGAGGATCAAACAATGGTTAGGATAACACTATATGTGAGTACGAGTCAAGGATATATCGAAGGTAGCATTTAGATGTCTCTTACATCACTATGAGACTTGGTGATTCTATTTGTTGTGAAAAAATCCCTAGTAGTATTCTTAAGACTAACGAACAAGAACATCAAGCCATTCATATACATGTTCATGGAGTTATTCAATAATGACATCCTAGTGTATTCACTATTTCTGGAGGAGCACACTAGAAAATTGAGGATAATCATTGACAATCTACGAGTGAACTAGAATAATTAGAAGTTTTTGAAGTGTTTGTATTGGATTAGAATTGTCTGAATTATGTGAAATTCCAACTTTGATATTGGAATTTTAGTGGATCCAATAATGGTTACTGCTATGATTTCTTGGGATCCACCAAATAGTGATATTGAGATACAGAGTTTCCTTATATTGACAGGGTACTATTAGAGGTTAGAATCTGAATTCCCAAGAGTTTCGTCAACCATTAAAATAATGATTTTGGAGGTGAATCAATTCATTTCAATAGAATTGTTCCATGATTCATTCAAGATTTGAGATAGTGGTTAGATATGTATCCCATTCCATGATTTCTAGAAGATGGTATTGATTTTGCAGTGTTTTGTGTTGCATCATGGATCAAACATGGTTCTATGAAATGGAGGATTCAGGGAATTATTGCCTATGGTTCACACCAATTGAGACCACATGGGAATATCTATAGAAACCGTTATATTGAGTTATCAACTATACTCTTCACATTCAATATGTGGTTCCACTACCAGATCAGCGAGTGGTTTTAATTTACTCTTACCACAAAAGAATCAATTACATAATCTAGAAATGCAATATTAACTTCCGTAAGAGGTGATGGATTGAGTTACTCTCAAACAATGACATTTAGATTCTCTATAATCATGGGAAGGGGATTTTGGTGGAAGGCACTCTCAGTAAGAGATCTTGTTATCAGTTGATGGATAAGGTGTCAGTGAATTTAGCCTCCTTTAAGTTTTCTTTTGTCGCAAGGATGTATATTCATATATTAAGTCAATTTTTGTTACCCCACCACTTTTATAGTGTGTCCGTGATTCTAAATATAGATATACCAACACTAGAGTCGTTACATACTCTGATATCCACTATATATTCTCCAGATTGATATTCCAATGGCATGGAGTATGTTATCCTTTCCATAGGGAAGGAAATGGAACCATTTTTTTGTTGTATTAGGTGGTATGGTAGTTTCATACAACCCCTTTGTCCATATTTCTAGGTGTTTAAATTTTCTACCAGGACCTCCTACTTCAGTTTTGTGGCCCGTACGAAGAAGGGTGTCGCTGAGTTTATATCTTGATTCCATCAATGTTAGAAAGTGAACGATAAACACCATTTCTCATTTGGATTATCTCAACCACTTGGGGAACCATAATAGATGATGGATGATATTTACATCGTCTTTGATTATTATTTATAGCATACCTCCTTGAGATACTATTCCATATGGTTGATCATATAATGACTCACCAAGTCATTCCACATCCTAGGTATCCGAATGCAGGGTTCAGTAGTGGCCTTGAGATGCCTCTTTTTGAATGGGGTTGTCTAAATCCATGGTATTCACTCAATGACCATCTATATACATGATTATTGATTCAGATCCTGGTTATGGTTAGGATTTCAAGAATAATTGGGACTCATTTGTGATTTAGCGTTTTGTATGATCCCCAAACACAAAGAAAGGTGGAGAAGACTGTGTAGGCCTGAGAGGACATGTTAGAGGCTTTCTAATTTGAATTTTTCCATTTTTGGGTAGAAAAAATACATTTGGTGGAGTTTGAATACAACAACATCTACAATTCCTCCTTTATTATGGAACTATTTATTTATTTTTAATGGGAATCACAACAAGTCACAACATTGATGGTCTGATTCAGGTGAGTCGACTATCAAGGGACCAGAGTTGGTGGAAGATAATATAGAGAAGGTGTTGGTCATCCAGGAGCATATGATACCTGAAAAGATCCATTTTAATTATTATGAGGTTAGATGAAGAACACATATAGAGTTTGAGTAATGTGACCTTGTGATCCTAATTGTCTCACATAAATGTGGATTGAGGATATTTTTCCATGGTGGAAATTTATTTATAAAATTTATTTGTCCCATCTCGGTTCTACAACGAGTTGGTGAGGTTGAATACCTCGTTTCTCTACCCCCATAGTTAGACTGGGTATGTTATGTCTTATACAGATCACATGAGGGAAGGTACAGGGATGAACTATCAAAAATTATGTACTAGGGAAATATGGACTTCAATGATGGAGGTATATTTGTAAAGTACCCAACAGTGATCAATGATTAGTAGGAGGGGAACATTATCGAGTGATAGATTCCCCTTGTGCATGTCTAGTGGAAGTATGCGAATATTAAATAGTGATCATGGGAGAATGAAAATCATATTCATGCTCAGAAACCATATATTTTTATTTAGACATTGTCATTCCATTTGGGTGTGTAATGAAATAATTTGTGGAGAATGTAATATCTCATATTTTCTATGAATTATTTTTTTTGTTTATATGGATTGTTTTTAAACACAGGCCTACCAATGTGAAATTTTGAGGCCTGATGGCATTGTAATAAATGATGGAAATATATTAAATATATTGAACACATTAAACATATTATGTAGCACAACCACATAGTTTTCTAGAGAAATTTTTATATCCCTTGAATGGAGGATTAGATCAGAAATATTTGGCCACTGTTGAGTATAGAACACAAGGTTTACCAATGGCATGACATAACCTTGATCGACATTAGGAATTTGAAGAAAATTCATTGCAATCCAGGGAATGAATAAAATAATAAAATATATTATTTTATTTATAACTATTTTAATCAACTATTGAATAGTATTTAAATATATTATTATGGATATATCAATAAATTAGCCACATAAGCCTATAACTATTGGAGTGCTTTTGGAGAGCGCATTAGAGGATTCCTTTTAGAAGAATGAACGTTGAAATGTAGATCTATGATAAATGTATAGAGGGATCTACTTATCACACAAATGACTGAAATAAAAAATTAATTTCCAAATATTTATCTAAAATGGTAGGGTTATTTTTTTAATGGAATCCTTAATTTGTTCTTGATTTCTTTGATGATTACAAATCTATCGAAAAACAGATTGATCCATGGATCGAGTGTATTTGTCGAATGGGATTATTGACGGGTGATTTTGGGAAAATTAATTTCCATTATTTATATTTCCATTTTTAATCTAAAAAAATAAATTGAGATCAATAAAAACATCAATTGAGCTTTGTTCTTAGTGATAGTTCGGTTTATTTTCTCCCTTTTATCACTATTCACCATTGGTATTTTTTCATTTGGGTTAGGGTTTTTCATAACTTGATCAATCAATCAATGGACTCCTTTTTCCTGGAAATAATATTTGATATCACCGATTTGGGATCAGCACCACATTATGGTGGGGTGATGATTGATGTTTTAGTGAATCATATGGTTTTGGATACCTGATTAAATGTTATTTAGTGTACAATGATAAATGATTTGTAGATCCACATTATAGGTATATTCAATCCCATTTTTCTTACATCAATTATGGGATGTTTTGGTTGTACACTGATCATCATTTTATTGCATGGGAGGATTATATGGCATGGCATAGGATGGCATAGAGAACTCTTGGGAATCACAAGAAACACATCATGTAATTTAGTGATACACACTATGTGGGGAACCGTAGATTTTGGGTTTGGGTTCCATTAAATTTTAATGATCACAATGTGTGTAACCCCTATAATATGGTTTGTGATCCCTTCTGCGTGACTCAACATTTACATCGTAGAGTACACAAAATTTTTGTAAAAGAACACTTCCTAATGGCATGTCATATACTTATACATGTACATGGAATAGAATCACAAGAATGATACCATGTGCATCTAAACACTTTTTTCTTCTTCTACATGCCATGTATTTGTTGGCTATATGTTGGGTGAGACATTACCATGTGGGTAGTAATGGGGATATGTGGAAAAAACATTTCCCCCCTCATATAGACTTTGTTCTCACATCATGAATGCTTTAAAGATATTTATTTTCATAGTTTTAAAATGAATTTGGTTGAGTACCATTACCTGGTCCCTATTTCTAAATGATTCAATAAAACATTACATCATTATCAATAGATTATGATCCCCTCTAGTGGTCGAGTCTCATATATATTTGTGGAGTCCTTATGTGATACTATAGTGTGATCCCCTATTATCCTTTTTTCCAAAAATGGATTTTGTGGAATCAGTGTGGTCCCCTTTTGCATGTTATTGTCCCTCAATCATGATTTATTTATTAGTTTGTTTTCATATATTGTTCAGATTTGATACCCTATTTAGTGGGTTTATCCCGATTTGGTTCGTGGTGTCCCGTGATTGTTCTGGTCCTAACCCACAGTCTGTGTATCAAGGAAATCTCAGACAATATATATTTCTTGGGTGATGCCCAATGAGATAGAAAACATGGTCGAGTTTCTCCGATGGTAGCATGGATCATGGAGTGGGTTTTCCACAAAGTATCATTACTTTGAGAATAATCATATGTCTAGATGTTAGTTATGGCCTCATGACGACATGGTGTCTTTCCTGAGTATATCTAGGTGTTTAGATTAAATATTGATTATTATATCATGTATTAAGATGACTATACCTACTGTTTCGAATTTATTGTTTTCATGATGTCCTAATTAGTATTGTTATACTCACCCCTTCATTTTCTTTTCTGAAATCCGGAATGTCTTATGTAAATGAAATCCCTTTTGATGGTGTCCTAAGATGATAGGGTGTGGCAAAAGAATAGGTTCAGCTTCAAAAACCTAGGAATTTGTACTAGGATAATGAATTTTACTAAGTCCTCTCCCTTGGCCAAGGATGTAATATTGTTACCCATCCCCCAGGGCCCATGCCATGATTACCCCAATCCCGCTTTCCATTGTCCAGGGGTTGGAGACTAGAACTAGAAGGCATATTCACTAAAATGGGAAGGCATTCTTTTTATAAACTATAAAATAACATAATCCAAGAAGGCAGGAAGAATGAACACAGGTAAAATGTATAAAAAAAATATTGTGTACAGATATAAATGGGGCCAGAATACAATCCTGGCTAAAAAGAACATGTAAAACTAGAAAGTACAAGTATATCTAAAAATAGGTTTTATGAAAACCTACCAAGGATCCTACCTAAACTGTAGTTACAACTCTCTAATTATCGTCTCTTTGGTATGCCTTGTATATGTACACCTCCCTACTTCCACTAGTCTTGGTACCCTTGCCATCATCCAGTGATGTTTGTCATCTTCCCTAAACACAACAAGGTGTGAGCATAGTCCATGTAGGGGTGAGTATAACGATACCCAGTAGGGACCCCTAGACCCTAAAATGTCTCACAAAATCCACAAAAGACAATACACAAAGCATTGAAACAATGGTAATCCATTCTTAGGTATATTCCCATACATACGCCTTTGTTATCATGTATTGCCATCTCATTCATGAGGAAACACAAGGCCCAACTCAGAATCCAAAAGATCAACTATTCCATTGAGGATATATTTCCATGAATATAACACACCAAATATATGTACCACAATGGTAAATCCACATGGTAGTATACCAAAAAGGTGTCACCACAAAGTTATGTACCACAAAGGTAATGCCACACAAAAAAATACAACAAATGTAAGGACATTTCTAACACCAGGTAATACATAGGTACGATAGTAAATATGATTTCATGTACCTAATGAATCATCTAAATTTGTTAAGTGGAAGAACAACTTAGTATCCTAAATCATCAAACCCACATTGGATGTTAGATCATAAGACCCAGATAGGAACCTAGAATAGTATGCCAACGTAGGAACGTAGAGTAGTCCCATGTGGATTCCTAGAGCGGATCAAAGAGGTATACTATAACATAGTCCCACATAGGATCCCAAAACACAGACCCCCATATGATCCCTTTCACATGTTACAACCAGCTACAGGTTTCCTGTACTAAGCTTATTGGATTTCGGGAGGATCCACTCCTCATTCTACGAGTCAAAAAACCAACTACCATGAAGTACCATGAAGAGTAATCCCAATGAAATTCCATGTGATAGGGTTCTAAATGCAATAGATGGTTCATCAATTGGATGCCTAGTCTGTAAGTTATTGGCCTTTTAGTCCCGAGGGCCCAGTTGGATTCATGTTCGTTCCAACCTAACTGTACCCCAATGTTATCCAAAACACAAGTAGATTATACCAAAAGTACTGACTAAATCCATGGTTTCTAGCACGACAAATGGTTTGTCAAACTGATGCACGTAGATCATGATATGACTGACGGAGCCAAAAGGGTCGAAACTAGTTTCGGTCCAGTCTGAGCCGGTCTCACCAACTCGGCCCGATCTGGGTCCAGCCCTAGGCCTTACCTAGAATGTTGGGTCCATCCTGGCCCACTACGAGGCCAGTGATGGCGGCCCTTTGGGTGTTCTGCTCGTCTCGTGGCTGGTCGGACAGCCAACCCTCCTCCGCAAGGCATAGTCACACGTTATACCATCACCGTCGGACACCCTCAATGTAGAAGAATTGATATTAAATACAACTGCATTACAAAACATATAGATATGAATGAGGAAAATAATGTCAAATCATTTTTAAATAGTAATAAAAAATACTATTATAAGATTATGAATCATTAATAAATACTTATAATCCATCAATTAGTAATGGATTACAGAGGACTATAAATATATTAGATATTAATGAGTAAAAAAGGTATTAATGTAGATAATTAGATAATTAAATTTAAATAAATCAATAAAAATACCATTGCATTTTGATTTTGTAATTTTTAAGTGAAATTAATGTTATAAATATTTTCCAAAGAAATTATCATATTATTAGAAAATTTTGAATCTTTTTTATTAAAATATCTAAAAAATAATAGAATAATGAAAATTAATTTATATGAAAACACAATGAATTTTTTAGAGAAATATATTATTAGAATAATAATTATGAAGGTTGGAAAAGCATTTTCATCATATATGTCAATAATATAATTCATTACATGCATTTGTAATATATAAAAATGAAATCAAATTAATAAAATTCTATAATAAATTTATAGCTTGGTAATGAATGAAATTTTTATTAGAAATATACCTTTACTAGTCATTTAAATTTATACACAATTCCCCCCCAAAAATTATTGATATGTAATAGAAATAATTTTTATCAAAAAATAAAAATATGTATGTTTTTTATTATAATCAATATTTTCGTTATTTTATGTGTTAAGGAGAAAAAAAATTTATAAGAAAACAATGAAACAATATAAATTAATAGATTAGAATAAACTATCTGTAGTTTAATAGAATAAATAGCATATAATTTTTCAAATGACTTTTTAAACATGAACAATACTCAATATGTGTGATATTTTCACACACACATTAATAAATTAAATAACATTTAAATCATAACCCAATAAATGAGGAAATATGAACTAAAAAGATAAATACCATTAATAAAGGGGATTTTTTGACATAATATTGAAATGTGTAAGTATATACACTATATAAAAAATTGATAGATTAAAAAAAATATGTCTCATTGGATAGTAATTGAGATGAAAAATACATTCAATTGATTCATTCATTTTCAAACACATTATATCTTCCAGGATAATATATTTAAATTTTCTAAATAGTTTAATAATAAAATTAAAAACCAATAATTGATTTTCATGAACATTTTATAATCATTTTACATTCATCCATCAAATAGTTCTTTGTTATGTTTTCCACTTATGATAGTTTTGTCAATTTATCCAAAATTAGTCCAGAATATTAATAGGGGTTAAAGGTATCAGGAAATATCCTTATTGTTGATATAATATTAATAATATCATGAATATTATTTTTATTCATCATATTTAATTTTATAGTCCCCCATGAATGGTTGTAATAAAAATAATTAATCATATTTCTTTGTGGAGGTGGTAGTCCACATGTATTGACAAGTGACTTTATCATTTTCCAAAATATAGACTTATAATAAGGTAGATGATATATTATACATACATAATCATTATTATGTTGTAAATATATTTATTATTAAATAATTACATCATTATAAATACATATGTAAAGTGGTTATAAAAATTCATTACACGTCTACGAGAAGACAGTTTTCCATACATATTCTCAAGTGATTTCTACATTTGCATATGATGGAAAAGAGACATAAATTTTTTGTGACAGTAATAAGAAAACATTTTAGTATAATAAATATATTGAGGTAATTATTTTATGAATGTTATTTTATATTTAAATTTTGTTGAAGAAAACAAACCATAAAAACACTCAATAAGGACACTAACCTCTTCTTTTTTTTAAATCCTTAAATTTTCTCCTTAATAAATATTCAAATGATATTTTATGATGAATAAAACATCACAATCTAGAAAATTAAGGACGTTATGATATTTTGGAAGGAATTAATCTAGATAATTATCAAAATATAAATGGATAAGTGTTGGGATAATGTGGCCTTTTATATGTGAAGTGTGTGGAGAAATTCTAAATACATGAAACATTATTATATAATATATGAATTTATAAAGTCTGAGTTTCACCAAATAATAAAATATTTTATGATAAGGATGTTATTTTAGAAATAAAATTAGGCATTTATATTTAATCATATTGTTTATGTTATCTTGATGCATTATCCCATTATTTTTAATCCTTTTAAACCATTTGACACTTATCATGGAGATATATTTTCACCATGGTAACCATTCATTAATAATAAAATTTATGTTAAAACTCCTTAAATAATATTTATAATGATGATTCTAATTATGGAATCCTCTTTACAATATTTTTTCAATGAATTATATGAAATCATTATTATATAATTTTTTAAAATGCAACAATAAATCATTTTTATAAAAGTGAACTCTTAAGAATAAAATTGATTTTATTAAGTCATGAATAGTTTTAATTCAAAAGGAATTAATAGGATTCAATTAAATAAAATGTGAATTAATTTTCATTAATACCAATGTAAATAAAAATTAAATATTTTTTATACCTTATTAAAATAATTGAACAAAAATAGTTTTATTTTAATAAAAACAAATCTATGATTTTTTTAAATTAAAAATTATATATTTATATGTTTAGAATTATATTTTTGAATATATAATAAAACAGGGTAAATATATTTTTATATTATAATTACTTTATGATATTTTACATAATATTTATATAGTGATAATTACATAAATGTTAATCTATCTATAAAATCAGAACATTTAACTAATAACCCAAAAATTGAGTATTTTATAAAAATAATCATAACCCTCTCAAATATAAATTATACATGGGATATTAAAAAATGAAACTAATATGATCAAATTAGAATTATTGATTTTTTAATTTACATTTCAAATAACATAATTGAATAAATAATTGTGTATTGTGTTATAGTTTCATTACAATGAATGGTTTACATATTACAACTGATGATTGGGTGTTATATTCTTCCCCATAAAAATAACCAACCCTGGATGTTCCTATAATTTCACATCATAAAAAGGTTGGGAAGTTATTCCTCAAAACATCCTTAGGATACTAATATTATTCCTCTCTCATATGATTTCTCCAATATACCTAAATCATCTAATTTGTTCTATTCTTCAAACACTTGTTCTCTAGTTTTGAGAATCTATGATAGAAATTCACAATAAGATAATTAATTCATTATTTAAATTTCATTAAATGGAATTATATAAATATTTTATAGAATATAATTATTTAACAATGATAAATGGGACACATCCCACATATTAGTGAGGTTTGGGGCTATTAATAAATTGTAATCCAATATTTTAATTCTTTTCTATATAAAATAATACCTTATGGACATACAAATTAGTTTACCTTTCATTAAAGAACTTATAACACATTTATACAAAAATATATTTAGTAATGCATAACCCAATATGTTATTATGCATCCTTCCTTTTATAATCACCATTGATATTTTTCCTAGTTTGGGAGTCCATGATATGACTCTAAATAGTTCTCACATTGGTCATATGTTCGATAAAACATTTAAAAAATTTCTATATACTATTTTTGATATTTAAGGGTAAACTATTTAAATGTAAACTTAGTTAATGTGATAGGTCTGATAGAAATGTTTTAAAAAGTACCAATAATAACCTACTATTCCAAGGAAACTACGTATCTAAGTTATGTTCACTGGGTAAAGAAATTAATTAACTTTATTTTCATTGAATGACCAAATAATAATCCGTATTTTGAAAATATATATAAATATATATATCAAAATTAACATCCTATATCAAAAATTTGGGCATAATATGTTTACTATATGACTCCATTCTAATGATAGTTTCAATAATGATTAAAAAATTTCATTTATGATCTTCATAAATTTATTAAGTTTACTATGATATCATAAAAAAATATGAAAATGAAGTTATCATAATTTAATTTCATTAAACTGTATATCATCACTCTAAACATATTTGGTGAATTACTCAATACAAAGGGAACTATGGTAATCACAGAGTGTTCATACATTTTATGAAATTACAACATAATAATATAATCCTCTTTATTCAAAAATCATTACACAAATAACAAAGATCGATATTTGTAAAATATTTAAAACAACTATGGTGATCAAAAAAGTGATCAATGTGTAGCATTAGATAGATGGTTTTTATATTAATGGAATTAGTTTAACCAAAATTAATTCACAACAACATAGGGCAATTCTTCTTCTTCGCATGAAACAAACTCTTATTCAGATTAAAAATTTACAAACATATTTCTTTATATAATTATCATATTTTGAAAATCCCAACATTCTATTAATCTAATTTGAATTATTTATTTTCCATGGTTCTCAACCAAATTTTAAATTTCAGAGTTTCATATATGATATAGGACCCATTTAATTCTTTAATTTTGTTGATATAACATGACACTATATCATCATATGATAATAATAGTTCGGGGATGATTTCCCTAATATGGTTTTCATTAATACCATAAAAGAAACCTACAATATTTCCTTCAATGTAACGATTGTAATAAATTGCATTCGTTGATAATCTTATAAAACTAAAATTATATTCTAAATCAAATTCTACTTCCCTTTGACATATGTTGTAGAATTTATTGCCTATTTCTATTAATTTTTATTGATGAAAATCATTTAAAATGAATATCCAATAAATATTTCTCCATTCCATAGTTTATATTTTATAATCATCATTTCTAATCTATATCAATGACCAATAATTAAAAACATAAATCATTAAAAAATATTCATTTATAATAAACATTTCTATTTCTTCATTTCCCAAATCTATGAATATCATTTTAAGGGACATGATTTATTGATCATCTACCATTGCATTTGTAGATCGGTTAAAAAAAGTAGGATTATTTTTCCCAAAGTGATCCACCATTGAAGAATAATGATTTGTAATAACATTTTTCACCATATAGAAATTATATTTTGTTATAACTAGGGTCAATTACCTTAATGTTTTCATGATATGTTTATCCGTAATACACACTATATTTATTTTATTATATGGAAATTCATATGTTGACTACATGTTTCGAAATGATTTCCCATTATTCTTCAGGGAGCCAAATATATTGAATAGTCCACATATTGTTATCTTAAAATATCATTAATGTTTATCCATAATAAAAAAACTATAATAGTTCATTAAAAATATTTGTGTTTTTCATAGAGATCAATGAATCTATGTATTTTTAAATTCATGTTCACTAGAGTCCAAATAAACAAATTTTGATTCCATAAAAAACAAACCTTACACTAGTGACCCATGTATGGGGTTTAATAGATTACATTGGTATAATATCAAGGAACCAAAACACATATTATCTTCCCATTTATTAGTCTTGCGAGACTATATACATAAATGTTTTCCAAAATAAAATAGAAAAATAAAACATTGATTGAAAATATTTATTGCATCATTGAAAACAATTCAATGGTTTATTTATCACATCATGGGTAAAGGAAATAAATAAATGGTGAGCACAGATCCTCATTAAGGGAAATTGTACAATGTGAGTTATCATGAGTATATAATCCATTAACAATATAGTCTAGTGGATAATAAATACTTATGTTCTCTAATTTATAATAAAATCTTCAAAATGTAACCATGGAAAATATAAATATCACAATAATCTGGATAATAGAAACTAAAATATTACTATTTGAAATGAAAAATTATGGACTTATAGATATTTCCATCATCCAATAATTCCAATAAACCATGTATCTTACTGTTAGGTTCTTGTGACAACACATTTCAACAAATGGGTAGGTTTACACTAAATAACTAATTGATTTTTCAAAATATCTGTCTCATTAGACATATTGATGCATTAAGGTGGAATCATTAATTTGGCTCCCCCATTAGTTTTATATGTCAAATGAATTCATTAATGATTGAACATAAAATATAAATCATATTCAATATGCATTTCCAATAAATAAATATGCATATTTAATTAAGAATATAGAACGTCAATATTTCCATATTAAATTAAATATCATTATTTATAATATAGATACAATCAAACAATATATTTAATTATTTTATAGCTAAAAAATATTTAATTTTTATAAATGATAGTAAATAGATCCATAATACTTAACATATGAATATTTAGTTTGAAAATAATGTTGACTGGATAATAGAGACTGATAAAGAATATGTCACATGAAAAATAATGACTAAAAATAATGGTATAATCCATAAAAAAATAATGCATGAAATATGGCCATGAATTCAACAAAAAAAGTCCTTAAATAAAAGGAATTACTATAAAGAGTATGATAGGATAATATAATGAAATCATTTAAAATAAAATTCCTCAAATCTATTATTATTATTTTTGTATAAAATAATCTTATAAATATTTCCTAATATTATTTTCAATAATTAAAAAAATAATATTTTTAAATTCAAACGTAAAGAATAAAAACACACATAATAAATGATTTTTTTTCGAAATCCCAAGTAAACTTTTAAAGAAATAAAAATATCGATAAATGGTCATAGATGGGGGGGGGGATCAGTTGACATCATATATGTTAAAAATAAATTTACATTCATACATTTATAAACATTGATAAACAACATGATCTAAAAAATTTAAATATATTTATTTTAAATAATTTTAAATAAATATAATGTTTTAATAAAAAATTTACAAATAATATAAAATTATTTAAAGAATTATATAATCTTATTAATTAATATTTGTATAGAATATAATTATTCCTTATAGATGAATCAAAATAAGGTTGATTTTTAAAAAAAATTCCTTTGAAATATTATGTTTCAATGATATGAAAAGTTGTATAAGAACATAAAATTTCTACAAATAACCAGTTATGAATAAAATATATATAGATTAATAATTTAAATATCATATAATTATTAAAATATAAAATTCACCAAGAAAAATCTCATATAACAGTTTGATTATAAAATAAACTATAACAAATATAATTTTTTTTGCTCCACAATTTTTATAGTGAAAAAATATGGATTGGAATATTAAATACCTAGAATTAATATAAATTTATGATATAATATTTTAAAGGGTATTCACATAAACCATATAAAATTAGTTGTGTGAATAATATAGCATATATCTCATAAGAGTATAATTGAGATGATAAACCCTTACCTTGGATTCCAACTTATCCAGATGCATTATATCCTCTTTAATAACAAATTTAAATATATATTATAATTTATTAATTGAAATTATTCTTATATTTTATATTTAATATGTTCCTATTATAATCATTTTATATCTATTCATTGAATATTTCATTTATACATTGACCACATAAGATAATTCGATCAAATTAAACAAAATTACATTTGTATATGGATCAGGTTTAATTGTGTTTTTAAATGGATGAAAGATATCTAATTTTTTTGACAAATTAATTAATATAATTTTTAGTCACTATATGTATTTTTATAATAATACATTCATGGTGGTTTCAGAAAAAAAATCACATTGCTCCATGATATAGGTATCCACAAACATAGATGATCGACATTATCATTTTCCAAGAGATGAAAGGGTAAAAATATAGATTATATTACATGTTTCCATAATCATTTTTATATTTTAATATATAATAATTAATTACATAATTATAATTATCCAAGTGAATCAGTGATAAAAAATATATTACACCACTATGTGTAGATGGTAGCACATTAATACACATGAATGATGTTTTCATTTTGTATATTACTGAAATGAAATTGAAAATGGATGGAACATTAATATAAAAACATATCATCATTTAAAATACAGTTATATAATTTTTTAAATAAGTATATTTGTACTTGGAAGAGTCATACGAAGAAAGGTACTTCAATGTAATAACATAAACCTTTTCTTTAATTAACCTTCATTGATTTTCATCATAAGATATATTAAAGTGGTATTTTGAAAATAATAGTAGATATAAGTAGATATAAATAAATATTGGATGGTATATGGGTAGATAATATTTATGATTTTTGGCATAATAACTATGGATATGTGATAAGAGATGGTTACCTTTTATGTGTCTGGTGGGTAAAAATCTAAAAAATACTTGAAACCATAATATATAATATATGTCATGCTCTGTTCATATGTAACCAAATTTAAAAATATTATAATATAAGTATGTAATGGTTAAAATAAGACCATACAGCCAGATTTAGTAATTTTTTATATTTTTCTAAAATCCATTTTAATATATATTTTTTCTTCTATCTTATTTTACCCTTATAAATGGTGACTAATTTTAACCATGGATACTATTCATTATGAAAATATATATATATTGACTAAAATGATTAATATTAAATATGATGATTCAAAAAACATAATAAATTTTAAAATATAAAAATCATATAAGTGGAAGATATTACTTTTAAAATAAGATCCCAAATGCAATGATAAACATTTTTTAGAAAAATTATCACTTATGAAAATAATTATGTTTTTCCAAAATACAGTATAAAGTAGAATATATTGGAATTAATTATATTTTATTAAATAATATGATAATAATTTTTCTCTGAACTCATGCTATAACCAATATTATCCATATTAGTACTTCATTAAAAAGAGAAGAATCAAAATATGCATTTTATTTCAATAAAAGCATTACATAAATTTTGAAAATGTTCCAACTATATTTAATAATAAACTATATCTGAAAAAACTAAAAAACTAACTAAATATTATTTTGACATGATAATTAAAAAAATTAAATTCACTAAATTGAATTAATTTTTTTACATTAGTGAATTTGGGTTTTAATCACACTCTTAAATAAAAATATTGTATTTATGAAATAGTTTCTTTAGAAAGAAAATATTGCTTACAGTAATTGATGATTGGGTGATACCCTCATACTAAGGGCCACACCTCATTTTTAATGAAATTAATATGTTGGGGATAATAACCCCCATTTTAGTATCCCTTATTTATTTTATGCCTTTAAATAAGTGGAATAATGCCTCTGAAGATAAAGAATATCATTCCCCCATGTAAAACTATGTGGAGGAATGAATAACCTTATCTATAGAAGGTATCATCCATAAAAATATTGAGATGGATCATCATATAAATATTACATGTATAATTTTAATCCAAATGGATATCATCATCCATATAAGGTATAATATACAACTATATTGAATTAATGTGTATGGGTGAAATAAAATTCCTCTTTTTGTAGCATCAACATCTCAATAGGTTGTTGGGACCTAAAATCAATAAATGTGTACGCTGTAATATGATAAAATGAACAATAAATGATCCATGTGACTGATAATATATTATCTAAAATTATTCCTCAAGTTTATCATAGTTCGTAAATGGAAATATGTCATCCACTACACCCAATCACGAATCCAAGGTTTGATAAATAATATTATATACCACAATAATTTTCAACCTTCATATCCCAAAAAACTCATGAGACAACTATATATGACCATTTTTACACAGAAAAATCTAATTTGATACCAATCAGTCATGTCCATGAACCAATGATCCCCCAACTAGGTCATTCGCATGCCGAATGTTGTACAGTAATCCAGACTCTGATAACTAATGGGCTAAAGACTGTCTCTAAGAAGTCATAACAATAAAATTGGAATTTGTAACCAAAACATACTACTATAGATGAATACTAATAATCCAAAAAAATAGATAAAAATCTTAGGATATAATTTTTTATTTTAATGGAATAAATTCATAAATAATCATTATACCCATTAAAAAATACAATCAAGAAGACAATATCGGGGAAAATGTGTGAGGCCCAACAAACTGATGTAAAAAAAGACCAAACTACTGAGAGCAGGGTATATTTCCATGATGTTCCATCCTATTATCAAACAAATATCCAATATTAGCCACATATGACACCCACATAAATTAGATTAACCATCTCTAGTATCTATGTGAGATCTATACCCCCTAAAACATCACTAATATATACATCATATATAGACACATAACAAGTTATTTCTAAATGTCCCATGAAGGGGTGAGTATAAAAGTACCAAATATGATTCCCCAAATATAAAAGGGAAACATGGGCATAGCCTAGAAAAATATAGTGTCAAACCATTCAAACCACCCGATTCAACCTAAAGGAACACCATCTTAGAGGGAATTTGTCACTAAACTACCTTCTATGATCAATTCAATATTCAATTAGATGGGAATATTTTTAAAACAAAAATTCTCACACATTTTCAAAATAGGAACACCATGAATAGGTCCTGACCTCATAGTAAGACACCTTTTGTCTTAATATTCACCACATTAAACAAACTGGACTAGTCCATAAAAATAAAATGACTCAAAACAACATAAACACACCTTAGGAAATATGATGATAAACCCAATCAGTGAATGTGAAAAATAACATTAACTAAAAGCACATCTCTTGAACTAAAACTAACATGAAAGGGGAGTGAATGAATGTATAGTCAAACCATAATTCCATGAACAATGCCCCATTCCATCCAAAGCTCACATGAATACACAACCAACAACACAAAATCCTCCTATAACATATAATTGTAGACCAATATTCAAAAAAATAAAAATAATGGAATGAATATATAAAATGGATACCAAGGTAGGATCCTACTATCCATTATGCACTCTATGGTTAATTTAAAACATCCCTAAGTTTAGTAGCCTCTAATGATGGTATATCATCTCTAAAAATAGCACTATTATGGAAGGAAAATATGTTTTCCATGGTCCATAAGACATATATATATATCATCAAACATTCTGAAAATCCTAACAATCATCATTTCTAATCCATGAAAGTTGAAAACATTATGGGATACCCACACTGCACAAGTACATGATGCCTAACCTAAGGGGTACCAACTCCGAACACTGACCCATCTATACCAAATAACAATGTCAAAAATTAATGAACACTACCATCATGATGGGGATATAATATTATAGAGATGAGTGAGATAATGTATCAATATTACACTCACAATCTATGAAAAAACATCATATTTTCCATAACATGGCTGGTGAGATATTCATAGATTTGTAGGGAGGACCCATTCTAACCCTTCCTAGAGTTGCTGACACCATCAATATAATTATATTTCATACTCTTAAACCATGAATTTGGGATCAAGGAAAGTATTTGATTCAACATTTCATACAATTAACACTATTAATGGATAAACACTAACAATATGGTGAAAGGAAACCATTGAAAATAACATTCATACAGTTTTCCATCTCCAAATGACATAACATCATATGAAACATGGAATATAGAAGATATATTCCATATAAATAATTACCTACAACAATGGTTGTCCCGACTAATGATGGAATGACTAAATATTCTCTCTTATAAACCCTAATCCTCTTGAACATGAAAAAAATATGGGGTACATACAATGAATGTGGAATCCTCCAATAGTATCTCACCTGACCAATACCAACTAAAATATTATGTTGTTAAGAGGGTACCTATCACACCTAGTCAAACATTGATTTCCATGACACTTTTTCCACAGATATACCAAAATCCACCAATAACTATGATATAGTTCTGATATATTAAACAATTTTGGGTCTCATTCCTAATGTATTATCATACAATACGAAAATTCTACATCCATCTCACCATATTCTTCTCTAATATATAGATCATATCATTACTAACAAGGTCAATTATTTGTAACCAACACCAAACTATCTCTCCCAATGTATACGGACAATGGAGAGGACTACACAATCACATTCCACTAGAAAATATACATAAAATGGACTCTCTTCATTTATTAAACTAACTATAGTATGAGATAAATTATAAATCTAGGTGAAAAGGGATGTTAGTGGTGTGTCCTAGGGGTATATGACTTGCAATCCCATTTTCCCTGCCTATTCACATACCAAGGAAAACAAAGAAACTGCTTCCCTTAGACACAAGGTGTCCGTTTAAGAAGATATTTTTTATGAAACATGGATTCATAATAATGTATCCTAACCCATTCCATATCATGTTTCCTAACAAGGTCTATGTTTATACACACTTGGTGTTGTAAACATATTTCTATAAATCTATATATAAGGACCCTAAGGGATGTACCCTACTATCCAACTAAACCTACACTTCATTTCAATATGCCATTTAGACCCTATATCAAAAATAAAATAGACCGACCAACTACAAGATGATTTTTTGAGATAAAATGGTTTTATATAAGGATATCAATAATAGAATTCCTATGATTTACCATATTTATATCAAAACACATCATATTTATAATGATTTCAAAATAATTAAAATTTATTGCAGCCCATACTTTTTATACATATTTATTAAATATTATTATATAAATATTTGTAAAAAACATATAGATCTTTATTAGAATTTTGTAGGTCTAGCCCATTCAAAAATATGGACACATAAAAAATAATTCAAAATAGAACTACGTCATCACATTCTATGTTCATCATTACTATAATCACTATATGATATATTAAACATAATACATTTCATCACAACCTCATGAAATGAATCATAATAATGGGTGATCAATGAATCTTATAGAGATTAAATATGGGAGTTATAATATTAAAATGATCATAAGAATACGAGCATGAGTTTTACATTTGAAAACCATACACTGCATATCAAGGATCATATTAATGATATATTAAATTAAGTATAGAATTTTATAAGATATATATCATAAAGGAATCAAAAAAACATAATCCATGAGAACATAATAATGAAATAATACATATATATGTGGAATACAATTAAGTAAAAATAATCATTCATTAATATTCATTGATTATTTCAGTGGTTATAATATTATAATGGGCTCACTCCTCAAACAATTTTATTAGTAATGGTTCACCATGTATACTATCATGGTGGATAGATTCCAATAATGAATCATGTTATTCCCGATTAGAGTTCTATTTATCATATGATATGCCAATTATTACATAATGTTTTGGAGGGATATATAATTCTAGGTCCACCAATAATATAATGAATGTCAAAAAATTATGTTGCCAAATATCATAATGGATTCATCATATAAAAACCAATAGAAAGAAAAAGGGCTTCATAAAAATTTAATCATATTAAATCCCATGGAAATAATAATGGTTTCATAATAATTTCATAATTTCAGAATAATATAAAATAGGTAATAGGAATAAGTTTCATAAACATCGCTTCATCATTAAAATAAATCATTGTTGTAACACCCCATGTCTTTAAAATATTTTCATTTTATTATAAATTTATTTTGTATTCCTGTATGTCATCCTAAAAATATCAAGTTAATATTATGTTATGTTAAAAAAAATTATTTCTCTACATGGAATATAATGGTGATATTCCATTGCAATAAATATGTACATTCCTAGATGGATTTCATAACACAAAATATCGTTTTTTACAAAACCATAATATTTTAAAAAATTATATTAAAAAATTATATAATATGTTAAAACCTAGAAATTAAATTGATGTTTGTGAATATTATTAGAATACTTATTAAAATATGTTTTAAAAATTAATTGGTTATAAAATAATTATAACTGAGTGTAAGAACAATATTAATATAATATAAATGATCTTAAAAAAATATGCACATGAATTCAATTTATCCTAGAAAATTTTAATTAATTACAATATGTGTGTGATATTAATGTAAGATGTATATATATTTTAAATATTTTACAAAATTATGGTTTATATTAATCCAATATATTCAATAATCATATGATAAGAACAAATACAATAATACACATAAAAATGTATATTTTTTAAAGGCAATTTTATAGCCGTTTAATGGAGAACCGATAATAAATATTAATTTTAATATTTTTTAATTTAATATGAAAAAATTAAAAATAATATTTAATGACAAAGATAATAATTAGTTTTTGGTGATTTATTATATATTTTTAATGAAGATTCATTTTTTGATAAATAATGAAAATTATTTAATTTTAATTCAAAACATCATTTCATAAGATTTATTATTTAGGATAAATTAAATTTTTTAATGTATTTAAGTATTAATTATATAAATTTTAAATATATTTATAAAATTGTTTCATCGTAATAAAATTCACATTGAAAAAGGACATAATAATATAGAGATCTTTCAAATATGTTTTACAATAGAAACCTGCATTGTTATCCTATCTATGGTATTAATTTTAATATAATCTCTACCACTTCTGCGATTGGAATTTATTAAATAGTATTACATTTTTGGAATCAAAATAATATATAATTTATAATAGTGAAACCATAGTTTTTATCAATAATATAAGTTAATTTGATTGAAATTTATTATAATGATTAAGCTGATGATTAGCTTTACAAAACACTAATCCTTACACTGATTACCCAAAACGTCCACGAAACATGTCCAAACGACCCCTTATGTTCACAAATAGACCCTATAATCCCTTTTAAAGAGTTATTTATATTATTATATCATCATTATTTTACATATTTTCATTTTATTATATATATTTTCATTGACACAATACAATGATATGATCTTTTAATGTTTGGATTGTTGGAAATATGGTACATAAAAAATAAAAACATGAATAAATTATTCTAATAAACATTATAGCAATTATAATAGGTTATTACCATGTTTAATATAATTATCTCATAACCTTGGGACATACATCAACAGAATGTTTTACCGTAAGGCCCATTAATGTAATGTAATGATAATTTTCTTGGGATTATGAGAATTATCAATATGAAGTTATGGAATATCATAAAGGCATGATTATAGTTAAAATTGACATATAATAAGGATAACGGCCTGATTAATAACATATAATTGTGCCCACAAAATTTAATTATTTCCTTAAAAAACATATAACCAATGTTTTTAACCGATGTGTAATAAAAATAATCAAGGTTATTCAACATGGTATCATAAAACATGTAATCTATAGAAATTAAATTATTTTACAAATCCATTGGAGAGATATATGAGTGGAACCTTAAAATTTATTAGTTAATCCGATCCCCATTGGTCAAAAAACATTTCTTAAACAACATGTGGAGAATAAAAAATGTGTTTCAAATAAAAATCAGGTTGTTTCAGAAAGGCAATAAAAACAACATCATTTTCCCAATTTAAAACAACAAAAAAGGAAGGTGTGTTTATTTTATATTAATAATAGAATTATATATAAATTTTAAAATTATATGTGAATACCCATGGTGAATAATTTTATTTGCGTATTCTCAAAATAAAATAATCAATTTCTTCAGAAAAAATGAAAATATGAGAAGAAACTTCTTTCAACCTAATTGGTATAAAATATGGTTATAGAAAACATAAAAAATATACTAGAAATGTTTATAAAATTCATAAATCTATATTAGTACATTATATTTATATTATAATATGTAAATAATAACATGGTATAGAAATATAAAATTCATACCACATAAAATGTGAATTGGAAATGAAAAGAGAAGTTTTGATTTCCCTTACCTAGAAGAGTAACTCCTTAAACATGATTACTGGGACCTTAAGAGATTTATTGGACCTTGGATGATTATTGAATCATATTTTGGACTCTACTGGAGGGTATAATATCATATATCCAAGGATAATGAATTAGTAATGAAATATAACATATAATTTGGTTGGTATTTTTATAAAATGTGAGTGTGATGTTTATTAATATCCTTGGACCCCTTAATAGTGGTATATGAAAAATTGTGGGCTTTACCATGGTATTTTCCACTGGGGACATAATTTATCATATTTTAATCTACAAGAGTCAACTAGGATTTGATATTACAAATTACATCATTATGAGTTCATTAAGGAAAAAAAATTCCAAAATTTATATCAATTATTCAAAGGAAAACATAATATTTCTGAAAATTCTAAAAAATTAACTGTAATCTAATATTTATTTGAAAATTTAAAAGAAAAATGTTTATTTTATTATAAAATTTCTATTTGTATGAATAGTTTTTCTTTAATATATAATAATATATATTTATTATATATAATAGCATATGTAAAATTCATAGTAAAATGCATGGTTAATTTTATGATACTTGAAATAAAAAAAATTATATTATTGTTAAAATTTAAATTAGAGTGTATTCATAATATTATTTGATTAAATTCAAAATTATAAATAATATCTTATTTTATTATTATAATTTAATACATTCTAAACAGTACCATTTCTATGCAAAAATTTCAATTTATCAAATGTTTTAATATTTAAGAGAAACTATCCTAAAAAATGTAAATTGATGTAACACCGCTTTTAATTAAAAAAAACATATTTTACAATATGTATGTAATGAAATTACACATAACCCCTTGTAACACCCTCATACATACTAAGTGTGAGGTGTGTGATTGTGATAGGATCGTGGGGCGGTTCGGCTAACATCATCCGAGTGGTAATGTTATCTAACAAGATCTTCTCTAGTTAGAAATTTCATTCATGATTAACAAGTTAAATATTATCTTGGGGTTGATCAAGTTAAAATACCAATGACACTACATCCCTACCATGTTTAGAGAAATGGAATTTGTATGGAATGACTCTACATGACGAGGTCATTTACTCTTCTTTACTCATTAGTTGGAAATTGTCAACTAAAAATATAATACATAGGATAATGTTAAAAAAATTAGCAGGATTCTTTATAATGGCATATTGACCAATGGTCATAATGGACCTATGGTCCTACTACGTTTGAAACCCAGTGGATTCATATCAATTATACCGACTTCATTATTAAGTGGATATTGTTTAGTTTAGTACACAATAATATAACACACAATTTCAGGAAACAATTATCATTTAAAAAATTCATGTTGTAACATTCATCCCCCCTTATTAAATTTCATAACTAAAATTTCAACTCATTCCATTGGTTGATAAAAGATATGAGCGATCCTTCCTCGGTATTTCATCTGATTCACTTGTGAATTCTTCACATTTTTTGTTCCCCCACAAAAATATAATGAGGTGGATAATCATGAAGTGTTAAAACGTGTCTCCACAGTCCATAATATCCATAGGATGATCATTAGTAGAGATTCCATGTTCTAGTTTTAATACATCAGGATTCAGTACTTGTAAACAGTCATGTATGTAACTCATCTAGATCGATATGTGGAAAACATCAGGAAAATTTTCTATGTTTTGTTGAGTGAAAGTTGATAGGTCGTTGTTCCTATACGATATACGATTTCATAGGGGCCAATGTACCAAGAGTTGAGATTACCATTCATTCAAAAATAGATGCATCTCTTGGGAGGTGATATTTTAAGGAATTAATTATTGGGAACATCAATATTCATGTCCCTCTAATGGTTTTCATGATATCACTTTTATCGACTCATAAATGGCTTTATCTGTTGTTGTATGGAATAAACCATTTATGTCATCTCATGGATAAGATCAACCCCAAGAACCATTAAATCACAAACAACATCCCAACAACTATGAGTTCTACATAACATCCCATATAGGTCCTCATATCATTCCATTTGAAAATTCTAATGGAATCTGTTATTGTATGAGAACTCAACTAATTGTAGGTGTTGATACCATTCACCATTAAATACTATTGAGACTGTTCTCAACATTTCCTCGAGTGTTTGAATATTCATTTCATATTGGTCATCAATTTGAGGATGATTGTCTATTCTGAAATTCAATTCATAAATCATCAAATGTTAAATAAATATATAGAATGTTGATGTGAACCATTGATAATGATCATAATATATACAAATTATCACTCCATACAACCATACCACATTATTTATGAATATGCAAGTCATTTTTTCAAGAGGGAAATCTTCCCCAATAGATATAAAATGGGTAGTCTTGGTGAGATGGTCCATTATAACCCACACCACATAATTTATTATGGATGACTTTAGGAGACTATTGAAAATTCCAATATTGATATTTTTCCACATCCATGATTGTATAAGTATTTTTAATAATACCCCTTCATAATGTTGCCTTTCTTCAATAACATGTTGATACACTAAAAACATTTTAGAGTAATTGGAAATATCCTTTTTCATGTTATCCCATCAATAATGAACGCAATGTTCACCATACATTTCTGTTCTTCCATGATGTATTGAGTAAGTGGAGCTATGAGATTTATCATTATTCTCCATATTTATTTCCAAAACATATAGAACATAATTCCTTTTATTAATTTCCAATACACATTGATGATGAATATTGATCAAAGGAAACATACAAACATTCACACCCTCAATAATCATCTACAACAATGGATATTCCCTATAATATTTCCTGATCTTCTCTAATAATAATTGTTGCGAAATAATTTGGGATTGGGTTGATGATGTCCCTTCTCTTACGATTGTGCATGTCTAGTTTTACTAGGGCTTGGATAATATGATCTCCTTGATTCCTCATAATTTCAAAAACAATTGGTTCATTCACACTAAATTAAGAAGATGCATTTTTTCTCTTCGGGTATGATAATTAATGGAACAAACATATTGTTTAAGAAGTTACAACCACCTCCTCTTTATCATATAAAATATTATTTTATTTGAATATATACAACAAAAATTTATGGTCTGTATATATAACATGTTTGTCAACACAAATATAGTTCCTCTATATCATCATAGGAAAAAAACTACAACCAGCTACAAGAAATGTGTAACATAATTCTTCTCATGAGGGTTCAATAGTGAATATTCATAATTAATCCCCATGTTATTTTTTTGGAGGACACCCCATGGCCATTTCATAGATTCATCTCTAAATATAATTAACCCTTATCTGATTGAGCTAAGAGTAAACATGGGTGTAGTAACCAATATTTTCTCTATCTTTTGGAAACATTCTATGAACTTCTTTATTTTGATAAAATTTCCCCGTTCCAAGTTAATTTTTTCACTGGATTAGAAATTCATGAAATGATTTTTACAAGATTACTATAATATCCTTATAAACTAAGGAAACTAAAAATATTAGTTACAGTTATATGATAAGTCCAGTCATAAAAAACCATTGTCTATGTATGCCCAGCTAGTATTCCATCCTTTTTTATAATATTCCACAAGAATGATTATTGTAACTAAATTTCAAATTTTCTGAACATTAATAATAGACTATCCAAAATCAATGTTTTCAATATAACTGTTTGTTTATCCACATGGTCCTCATGAATTTTGAAAAATATCAAAACATCAACAATAAAAACTACATCAAAGATTTCATCATAGTCCTTGATGACTCTATTAGTCAAATCCTTAAAAATATAATTATAATTAGCCACATATAATGGTATAAAAAATTTCATAATTACATTATCTTAATCTAATGAAACTTTTTGAAATATCTTCACATTTAACCCTTAATAGATTGAAGATCATTCTCAGAGAATAACTGATACCCATGAAGTAGGTAAAATAAAAAATCATTTCTTGGAAGATCGTACTTATACTTCACTATGATCCAGTTATGTTATATATAATTAATGTGTAACTACATTCATCCATCCTTATTCATATAAAAGAGAACTGGTTCTCCCCAAGGATATAAACATGGTACGATAAAATCATTCTCCAAAATATTCTGGTGTCTCTTCATTAATTCATCCATATCTACACTTATAATTCCATATGGGGTATTGGAAATCATCATGGAAACATGGATGACTTCATTGAAGAAATCTACCTCTTTTTTTTTTGGCAGGTCCATGTAACTCCTCAGGAAATACATCCTTGTATTTCTAAATGATGGGGATATTATCTATTAATATAATTTTATTTCCTTCTCCATCATCCCTGATCATCTCCACAAAGAAGGCCACAATTGGTGTTTCCTAAAAATTCTTAGGTAGTGATATCTCTAATTTCAAAAAAAAAATTGAAGGTTATCCATTCAAGACAGTTGATTTTACATTGATTTTTTAATTTATCATAACATTATACATTGAGATATATTGAATCCATATTATAATACCGAAATACATCATGGGATTGACTATATTATTTGTTATATATTGTTCCCATTAAAGTGAATATTTTAGTTTCTATACACTTTTTATGCAAGAATAATCTCTATAGGAGACTTCAATGATAACTCTACTTCTAGTAGTTAATGGATTGGTTTTACACTATATTAATTCATGTATTTAATAGTATAATTCATAGAACTAGAATAAAACAAAGTACATTACACCTTTGACAAAACAAGAGAGTATATTCCACCAAATAATTTTGAACAATGTAACGACCCGAAATTTTGAATAAATCTTGTTTCCTAATTTCATGTGTTATTTTATTTTATTTTTATACTCAACAAAAATGTTTTATTTGATAAACATGATTATAATTAAAATGAGACCAGTGGGTTTTGACTGTTATATGACCATCGGTCAATATGACCACTGTGAACAAAATGTTTTGATTATTGTCTCTAAATATAAGTAATCTTGGTTGATTATTATAGAAAGAAGATTCGATGGCCTCAACTAGTAGTCTTGGACCGATCGAAGCCCATCTAACAGAGATTGGGAAGGAGGTAGCACCATTGGGATTTTCTCTAGACCAAACCCAAGCCGAACTTCATCATGTGAAGCTAGAACGAAATCGCCTTCGCGAGAAGTTCAAAATGATAGAAATTACTACTCGGGCAATGTTGACCGAGCCGCCCCAAGATTCTATCACCCTAGCACACCTTACTCTTAGGTCCTATGCTGGTATTATAAGGGGCTATGTAACAAGACCGTAACTGCCTTGTGTAATCCTTGTTTTAAATAAAAATTTGGTTTTCTTCTTATGATGAAGTTTATGATTTTTCAAATGACCGGATAAAAATAGTATGCATATTTTTGATGAATTTTCAAAAGGATATAAAAAAATGTTCATGTAAACCTTAAATAATTTAAAATGTGTAATGATTTTCAAACAATGGTCTTCTACAATTATGTCCAGTACGAAATTTAGAGTCTAATAAGATCAACTTGATTTTTGATGAATAGTAAATTATGAATAGTGATTTTACGCTTAGGATTAGTAATGTGACCAAATGGATTAGTAATTTCACTTAAAGAATGTTTTAATATAATTTAGACACCTAGATTAAGTAATGTGATTCAATAAAATGGGTAAATAACGGTTTCATAAATTATTAGTCAAGTATTAGTTTTTTCGGGTGAATAGTGTTTTTTAATTAAAAAGTTAATTAAAAATAATTAGAAAATTATTTTTATAATAAGGACTTTATTTTTGAACTCAGAGCATCGATATTATGTTATGGTAATTTTTGGGGTTTTTTCTGAAAAAAATGAATTTTGGGTGAATAGTGTATTTATTTAAAAATAAATTTAAAAATACATAGAAAATTATTTTTATAAAATGGAGTTCATTTTTGAGATCAGAGCATTGATATTTGGTTAGTGTGAAATTTTGGGATTTTTCAGAGAAAGTTGAATTTTCAGTGAATAGTAAAAATGCAGTTTTAGGGTTTCGGTATGTTAAGTGACATCATAGCCGTGTCATGATGATGTCATGAGATATTTTAAGGTTTGGCAGGCCAAGGTTGATGAATTATTGTTGTGGGGGCCCCATTTGGCCTAACTCCAGGGTAAATTCCAAGGGATAGCACATGGGTTTGAGAAAAGCACATGTGAGGTGTCCCTTGGCCATTAATGCCTTGTCCCCTCACTTTCCCTATAAATACCAAGACCTCCTCTCATCAATTCGACTCCCCAATCTTCCCCAACGAAGTTATGGTCTCATTACCTCCCAAGGAGTCCTCCCAAGGTGCCCCCAAGCCCTCAAGGTCCCAACCGTTGAGGTTTAAGAGTTACATTTTAAGGTAAGGGATCCGACCTCTCTCTTTAATTTCAAGTAATCTCTTTTATGTCATTCCATTTATGCTCCATGTTCTTATGTTGGAAGATGTTCTTTTATACTCCTCTTACTTCCATTTTCATGTTCATATAATGAGATATCCCTTATTACTCTCATTATTTCGTTTTATGATGTTTTAAGTGGCGCCATTAGGCTGCCGAAATTTTTGTAACAGATTCTTTCTCCCTTCTCATTTTTCAAGATCTATTTTCATGTAAATTATTTCAAGTTACTTTTTATTATGTTGGGGTATGATCTCTAAATTTATCATACAGATCTTTTATGATAATATTATGAGAGACCCCATTTGATCTCTTCAATTCTGTATTTTGAAGTTTTAAGTGGCGCTATTAGGCTGCCGAATTTTTAAGTGGTTCTTCACCCTTCTCATTTTGAAGTTCTACGTTCATGTCAATTCTTTCAAGTTCCTTTTTGTTATGTTGGGGTATGATCTCTATATCTATAATAATGGAATCTTATGTTCATATGATGAGAGACCCCATTTGATCTATTCAATTCAGTATTTTGAAGTTTTAAGTGGCGCCGTTAGGCTGCCGAATTTTTTGGGGATTCTTTCACCCTTCTCATTCTTTTCAAAGTTCTACTTTCATGTCAAGTCTTTCAAGTTACTTTTTAATTATGTTGGGGAATTATATCTATATCTATCATACTGAACTCTTAGGTTCACATGATGAGAGACCCTATTTGATCTTTTCAAATCATTTTGTTTGAAGTTTAAGTAACGTCGTTAGGCTGCCGAACTTTCATAAGAGAAATCTAATTTTTTTCTTCCTTCCATGTTTTTCATTTCAAATGGTATGTCCTTGAAATTTCATTACCATGATCATGTATCCTTCTTATTCTGTCCATCTACTATTTTATGGGTCATTTATGAATGTTTGGCCCATTTTCCCTCTCTTTTTAATGTCTTCTAAAACTCGTAACATAGCCGTTATGCTGCAGAATTTACGTCTCAAAATGACTCTCTCTTTTTCTAAAGTTATTTTATATTATTAAGTAAATAATCAAAGCTCTTTCTTATAAAGGGGTATTCACATATATACCAAAATTTTCTATTTTAAATTCTGGGATTTACATACATGAGACCCACCTTCCTTTTCTGTGGGTTTTAAAGTGACGTAAAGATCATGTCTTTAAAGCAGTTTTTAAAACGTTGTGATTATGAAATGAAACCCATTTATTTTATGTTATATGAGTTATTTATGAAATGTTTGATGATGATATATGTGGCTCACATTATAATAAAGGAAAATTTAAGGGTGCGCCCTGATAGCGCTCCAATGCATTGGGTATGGACTTAATCTCTAGAGATGACCATTTTAACGACGCCTTGGTGAATAACCTTGGTAATTTTAACGACACCTTGGGGATGGACCTTAGTGAACCGAAACGATTGTCAATATTAAATGTTGTATCCACATCTTCATGTTATGAAAAATGTTATTTTTATTATGATGTATCTCATGATTTCATTCTCATGCCTTAATGTTATTTTCATGACCTTATTGAAGTATCTCAAGTTCACATGTAAAATGTTTCTCTGGTTTCTCTTACTGGGCCTTCTACTCACCCTTTTTTTTGATGTATTTCCCCAGGTTATGAGATGCAGTAATGATCCTAGGATGAACATGAGGAGAAGCCTTTCAAGTGTTTAAGAAGAATGTTTTATGTTTTCATGTTTTAAGTTCCTAGTTTCCAAGACAATAAACCTTAAAGATCCTCAGTTCCGTGTAATGAAATGAAAATTATGTTATAAAAAGATGGGATGGTATAGTTGGTATCAAAGGATGGTTTAGTTATTTGTGGAAATTAGGATATGAAAACTTTAGGAAGAAGCCTATAGAAAAGTTAAAATATAGGAAATATTCCTGGTATTTTGGTGAGTATTGAGTAAGGGGTTGCCAAGCAAATACATCCCTGTCTGGATACGAGCAGGTAGAGGTGGCTCTGGCACAGATGTACATGGGGGTAAAACCCCAAAACACCGCTTTGAGCTAGACTCGAATGGGAACTGGTACACGACAACGGGCCTTGCTGCACTCTTGGTTACGACACTCCCAGGGGATATGATTTGGTAAATTGATAATCTTATTATGAACCATTATTAAAGGAACAAAGATAAAATTAAATAAAGATTCACATAAGAATATACGATCATGGATAACCTAGATTGGAACCTAGGGGATCGCAAGTTAGGATATACTTTCATTCTACAAGTTTATCCTTTTATGCTTAAAGTTTCCTTTTCATAATTATTGGCGAAGTATTTAAGCCCCTAATTATACTTTATCTTCTTAGTTAATGGTGGGAAATGGAAGAACATGTCCCAACAACCAATGTGATAGGAAATGCGATGATTGTCGTATTAATATGACAGAGATGATTAGGGGATTAAAAGATGATTATTATTTTGGAAGACGTTCACTATTTTGGGGACCCTATATGATCGAGGTAAATAGATTACTATGGTATTTTCATTAAGGAGTAAGGTTGACTTATATTTTGAAGAATCGATGAATTTAAGGTGGACTTATAGTAATTTATGTTACTTACGGGAATGATTAGCCTATCTTGGGTATAATATGTTTAGGATAGCTATTTTTTTTATATGATGTTAGGAGTGGTTGATGTTGTTTGGAGATGAACAATGAAGTTTATTTTGGAAGACTATGTTATCAAATCTTTCTTGTATTTGGGTTTCAATCTTAGTGTGGTTTATTTTCAGGAATCTTAAAGACCATTATTTACGGAATGGTCTATGATGGACTTTGGGTAGTACCATGGAACTTTGAAGATTTAAAAGTAGTTTCCATTTCTATGGGATTCTTTTTGAAGATTTGTTTTACCTTACCCATTCTATTTTTTGGGATAATGTTTAAAGATAGAAGAAATAGATAGTTGATCTTTTGTGGATCATGTGATTCTCTAGATGATGATTCTTGTGTTTTGATGAGACCAAGTAGTTTTGAATGCTCATCGTTTGGAGAAAAGATTAGTTTTGGTAGAAACTTATTAATGTATGAAACTCTACATGAAGGTAGATATATTTCCTTATGTTTTGTTATATGTTGTAAATGAATTCCTCAAAGTTATGAAAAGGAACGTAAAACAAAAACGTTGTTGGTTTATGTTTCCTACTAGGTAATCAAAGACCGCTTACACATATCATAATTTTGGGATTTTCTGGTGGTTAACTTCCTCCTAATCATGTTTTCTATCACTCTCCTTTAGAACGTGACCCTTTGTTTTCTCCTCCATGTCCATGTTTCCAACATGGAATCCTAGTATGAGTAAACTCGGGTGGCCTTTGTACTTCCTTTTCTTTCTTTTAATGTAATGGTGTTACTGACTCTTTTTACGATGTGGGACTTTCAATGAAATTTCAAAACCCAATTTTAAAAATTGCGAGGACACAATTTCTTAAGGGGGGAAGATTGTAACAACCCGAAATTTTGAATAAATCTTGTTTCCTAATTTCATGTGTTATTTTATTTTATTTTTATACTCAACAAAAATGTTTTATTTGATAAACATTTTTATAATTAAAATGAAACCAGTGGGTTTTGACTGTTATATGACCATCGGTCAATATGACCACTGTGAACAAAATATTTTGATTATTGTCTCTAAATATAAGTAATCTTGGTTGATTATTATAGAAAGAAGATTCGATGGCCTCACCTAGTAGTCTTGGACCGATCGAAGCCCATCTAACAGAGCTTGGGAAGGAGGTAGCACCATTGGGATTTTCTCTGGACCAAACCCAAGACGAACTTCATCATGTGAAGCTAGAACGAAATCGCCTTCGTGAGAAGTTCAAAATGATAGAAATTACTACTCGGGCAATGTTGACCGAGCCGCCCCAAGATTCTATCACCCTAGCACACCTTACTCTTAGGTCCTATGCTGGTATTATAAGGGGCTATGTAACAAGATCGTAAATGCCTTGTGTAATCCTTGTTTTAAATAAAAATTGGGATTTCTTCTTATGATGAAGTTTATGAATTTTCAAATGACCGGATAAAAATAGTATGCATATTTTTGATGAATTTTCAAAAGGATATAAAAAAAATGTTCATGTAAACCTTAAATAATTTAAAATGTGTAATGATTTTCAAAAAATGGTCTTCTACAATTATGTCCAGTACGAAATTTAGAGTCTAATAAGATCAACTTGATTTTTGATGAATAGTAAATTATGAATAGTGATTTTACGCTTAGGATTAGTAATGTGACCAAATGGATTAGTAATTTCACTTAAATAAAGTTTTAATATAATTTAGACACCTAGATTAAGTAATGTGATTCAATAAAATGGGTAAATAACGGTTTCATAAATTATTAGTCAAGTATTAGTTTTTTCGGGTGAATAGTGTTTTTTAATTAAAAATTTAATTAAAAATAATTAGAAAATTATTTTTATAAAAAGGACTTTATTTTTGAACTCAGAGCATCGATATTATGTTATGGTAATTTTTGGGGTTTTTTCTGAAAAAAAATGAATTTTCGGTGAATAGTGTATTTATTTAAAAATAATTTTAAAAATACTTAGAAAATTATTTTTATAAAATGGAGTTCATTTTTGAGATCAGAGCATTGATATTTGGTTAGTGTGAAATTTTGGGATTTTTCTGAGAAAGTTGAATTTTCAGTGAATAGTAAAAATGCAGTTTTAGGGTTTCGGTATGTTTAGTGACATCATAGCCGTGTCATGATGATGTCATGAGATATTTTAAGGGTTGTCAGGCCATGGGTGATGAATTATTGTTGTGGGGGCCCCATGTGGCCTAACTCCATGGTAAATTCCAAGGGAGAGCACATGGGTTTGAGAAAAGCACATGTGAGGTGTCCCTTGGCCATTAATGCCTTGTCCCCTCACTTTCCCTATAAATACCAAGCCCTCCTCTCATCAATTCGACTCCCCACTCTTCCCCAACGAAGTTATGGTCTCATTACCTCCCAAGGAGTCCTCCCAAGGTGCCCCCAAGCCCTCAAGGTCCCAACCTTTGAGGTTTAAGAGTTACATTTTAAGGTAAGGGATCCGACCTCTCTCTTTAATTTCAAGTAATCTCTTTTATGTCATTTCATTTATGCTCCATGTTCTTATGTTGGAGGATGTTCTTTTATACTCCTCTTACTTCCATTTTCATGTTCATATAATGAGATATCCCCTCTTAATCTCATTATTTCGTTTTATGATGTTTTAAGTGGTGCCGTTAGGCTGCCGAAATTTTTGTAACAGATTCTTTCTCCCTTCTCATTTTTCAAGATCTATTTTCATGTAAAGTATTTCAAGTTACTTTTTATTATGTTGGGGTATGATCTATAAATTTATCATACTGATCTTTTATGATCATATTATGAGAGACCCCATTTGATCTCTTCAATTCAGTATTTTGAAGTTTTATGTGGCGCTGTTAGGCTGCCGAATTTTTAAGTGGTTCTTCACCTTTCTCATTTTGAAGTTCTACTTTCATGTCAATTCTTTCAAGTTCCTTTTTGTTATGTTGGGATATGATCTATATATCTATCATAATGGACTCTTATGTTCATATGATGAGATACCCCATTTGATCTATTCAATTCAGTATTTTGAAGTTTTAAGTGGTGCCGTTAGGCTGCCGAATTTTTAGGGGATTCTTTCACCCTTCTCATTCTTTTCAAAGTTATACTTTCATGTCAAGTCTTTCAAGTTACTTTTTAATTATGTTGGGGAATTATCTCTATATCTATCATACTGAACTCTTAGGTTCACATGATGAGAGACACTATTTGATCTTTTCAAATCATTTTGTTTGAAGTTTAAGTAACGACGTTAGGCTGCCGAACTTTCATAAGAGAAATCTAATTTTTGTCTTCCTTCCATGTTTTTCATTTCAAATGGTATGTCCCTGAAATTTCATTACCATGATCATGTATCCTTCTTATTCTGTCCATCTACTGTTTTATGGGTCATTTATGAATGTTTGGCCCATTTTCCCTCTCTTTTTAATGTCTTCTAAAACCTCGTAACATAGCCGTTATGCTGCAGAATTTACGTCTCAAAATGTCTCTCTCTTTTTCTAAAGTTATTTTATATTATTAAGTGAATAATCAAAGCTCTTTCTTCTAAAGGGGTATTCATATATATACCAAAATGTTCTATTTTAAATTCTGGGATTTACATACATGAGACCCACCTTCCTTTTCTGTGGGTTTTAAAGTGACGTAAAGATCATGTCTTTAAAGCAGTTTTTAAAACGTTGTGATTATGAAATGAAACCCATTTATTTTATGCTATATGAGTTATTTATGAAATGTTTGATGATGATATATGTGGCTCACATTATAATAAATGCAAATTTAAGGGTGCGCCCTGATAGCGCTCCAATGCATTGGGTATGGACTTAATCTCTAGAGATGACCATTTTAACGACGCCTTGGTGAATAACCTTGGTAATTTTAACGACACCTTGGGGATGGACCTTGGTGAAACGAAATGATTGTCAATATTAAATGTGGTAGCCACATCTTCAAGTTATGAAAAATTTTATTTTTATTATGATGTATCTCATGATTTCATTCTCATGCCTTAATGTTATTTTCATGACCTTATTGAAGTATCTCAAGTTCACATGTAAAATGTTTCTCTGGTTTCTCTTACTGGGCCTTCTGCTCACCCTTTCTTTTGATGTATGTCCCCAAGTTATGAGATGCAGTAATGATCCTAGGATGAACATGAGGAGAAGCCTTTCAAGTGTTTAAGAAGAATGTTTTATGTTTTCATGTTTTAAGTTCCTAGTTTCCAAGACACTAAACCTTAAATATCCTCAGTTCCGTGTAATGAAATGAAAATTATTTTATAAAAAAATGGGATGGTATAAACAACAAATTCAGCAGTCATGATGCAAAAATCACGAAATTTATTCCTTGGCATATGATGCAGTTGATGGTGATTCCCCTATATTAACATCGTATTTGGATAGTTATTTAAAATTTTATGAATCTATCCAAACCGGATGTATTGGTATTTATGAGGAAACTTCTCCATTTTTCCTTTATTGTTAGTGTTGTGAACATTAGGCTTCACCTCACTATGATAGTTACAAGAAATATGTACTTCTATTACACACTTGTAACATTTACTGTTACTGATTAGGTAGTTCCTTGAATTCATCATCCCACAGTGGTTTCATGTAGAAATTTTCATATATATTACTCATCATACTTGATCAAAACTCCTCTATAATAGTTTATCCAAATATCTCTTCTTTACAATTTTTTGGTGAGACAACTACATCTCACTCAACACCAGTTCGACCTTTGTAGAACTTTGTACAATATTCTTATATTTTTTATTGTCTCTATTGGAATTATTATCAATATATTTGGTCATATTACACCATATAATATATCAATATATTCATTAGTATCCATAACAATGCTTTAAGAGTATAGATAAATTCTTATGAAGATCATCTCTTAGCTACCCATTTATTTATTCTCATTATTATTCATCTCTAGAAATTCCTTCCATATTTTTTATATATTAAAATGGGAAATATTTATTGAATAATGTTCCCCTAAACTCTTCCAAATCCATTGCAACAATCTCCTCAATGGATTATTATTTTTGAGCTTATCTTACAATTGATCAGCTTTTCCCCTTATATGGTACATAATTAAGGTGACATTATCTTTTTTTGAGTAATGATGTGTGAAAATAGTATCTTTTATTGACCTTATCAACTATTCTACAATCATTGGGTTAGTATATACACTAAAATTTAGTGGTTGCTGATCCATAAATGACTCAAGATAATTTTGTTCACTTCAATATGAATCTGTTCTCTCGGCTTGATTCATATTTTTTCTCATAAACCATGTCAATTGATTCATCATTCCCAGGATGTTTTCCATTTTTTCTTCCATTGGAATTACATCATCTACTTGTCTATTTTTCTCAGTATTTATGATATTTCAACTATTTTGCACCATTTTAGTAATTAATAAATCCTTAGTGAGAAATGTGTTTAGTTTAATAATCTTATAATTCTAATGTAATTTCATGACTTGAAACAGAATTATTAAATCTGTTATTCTAAAAAAACAAGTATATTTTCTATAAACCCTTTTTTATGTTTATAAAAAGTTGTTCATTAACAAAACATATCACATGGGTGTGTCAAACAATGAGTGAAAAAGGACCATTATAATTCACTAGTTCCCCTTCAGGTCTAGCTTAAATTGGTTTTTACGTTTTACACCTACATACATATATTCTACTTCCACATCTTATTTATTATTTCCAGATAGGTATTTCGTTTCTCAAACACCAACTACATATTATTTCACAAAATATTTATTATATTGTCATATATTTTATCATTTACCAAGGGTATTTCCTAATGTATTCAAATATTTATTTCCAAAGATAACAAAAACATATTCTGATACAAATTATGGCATCCCTCCTTTCAATTACATAAATTTTCATTTACATTGCTCAAAAGGATATTTTATTGTTTAGTTTCTTGAAAAAAAGCACCATAACACATGAAAACATAAAATAATTATTCTAATAAACTTGATTTGATTCAAAATAGTTTCTTCTAAATATTAGTTACTTCATCTCATAAAATAGTTACATATATTAATGTAATCGTTGAGAATAAGTCCTAGTAAAGGAAGGTAAGGGTAACAATATATATGTAATTATGAGAATTATTGATTAGAATATACAAAATATCATAAAATAAAGAGAAATTGTAAAAAAGTAGTATAATAAAAAAATTTATTCATAACATATAAATGTGGATAAAAAACTTACTTGAGTCATTAATAATCATAACACCATGGTTTATCACTGAGGTGTCATATATATTTCCTAGATTATTCACCATGGCTACATAAAACATTTTATCTCTGGATATTAAATTCTTTAACAAATGCATTAGAGATCTATTATTAAACACCCTTAATATGCCCTTATTTGTTGTAGAAAAATATTTCATCAGTAATAATTTCACAAATAACATGTGGAGAATAAATAAAAAAGGTCTCATATAAAAATCATGTTGTTATAATATGTTTCTAAAAAGAACCTTTTTCCATTTGAATCCCATGGAAATTAAAGGATGATTTAATTTATGTTAATACAAGATTATGTATATAATTTTTACATACCATTGAATAAAGTTATTTGGGGATTTTGAAATGAAATAAATTATTTATGTAATGTCCTAAAATTTTTGAATAATTTTTTTAATGGAATTATTTTGAGACTGTGAAATTTAATCGTGCTTAATTCCATGGCCTGAAGTGCCCAAAATGATCTGTCAATGGTTGTTATGTATAAAATATCATGCGTGATTTGTTTTCCTAATAATGTGGAATAACTCATAAATGGATTCCCGGATCAGAAAAATAAGGGCAATGTTGCTTTCACGACGGTGGGTTTACCCTAGGCACGACTTATGTTTAGTTGGTGAAGTACTCCAGTGAGAAAACCCAAAAATGGAATAACAGTATATAAAATTATTAAACAAATTTTTTTTTTCAAATTCTTATAACTCATGAATGGTGACTCATATTAAAATTCTGAGACCTCCACTGAACTCATTAGTGTATGCTTTCCTTATGAAAACCTTAACATTTGTCGGTGGAGGCAAATAGTGGATGTTAGTTTTTGACCATAAATAAAATAATTAAGTAATAATTGTTTTATTATTAAATTCTATAACATCTAAACCATAAATCAGATTAAAAATCATTTAGAACAATTGGATTTGTAGGGTCTTTTTTCCCTTATGCTGAGCATATCATTGATCAGCGCAGGTCGAGGATGACTGTTAATAATTTTTGAACTTTTTATATGATACGTTTAGTAAACACGCAGGTGTTGACGCTCCATTCCATTACAAAGTTTAACAAATTTAAAAGGGAAATATCGTGAACCCAAATTGATTCATCCATTAAAGAAAACATCAAAAATTGAAAAAAGTCATGAACAAGGGTTCTTTTCCCTTTGGGTTGTGCAAGTTCCCTTACTGTCGCTCAAGTATACTGGTGTGCCACCAAATGGCCGTGCAAGTGACTTGTGCGCCCTAAGTGATAACTGCCCAGGGTCTCCTCCAGCCTATAAATACCCTCGGTGGGCCCCCCATTTCGGAGGATTTTTTCCAGAATTGAGATACAGAGCTCTGAATGCCCAAGTCACTTCTTCAGGTCATCCGAACACTTGTAAAGTAATTATTTTCCTAGAATGGAAGGTCAAAACAAGAGGAGTAAGGTCTATTTTTTAGAATTCACAAACACTTTCGCGCCTAAGTTTTTTACCCTTAAGGGAAATGGACACATTTGCACGCCTCCATACTTCATCACCATAACTTGTGCGCCATCTTATGGAAAGCCTCTAGGGATAATTATAAAGGATTTTATCAAGAATTTCCCATCTATTACTCTAAGGGATGAAAATCGCGCAAGTACCCATGTGCCGTGCATGTATACCTACGCGCCCAAGACTCGCACGCCTGCAAGGACTTGCGCGCCCCTATCTTTTTTGGTGCCTTTCCTGCCCATTTCATCCCTCTTATGCCATTCCACATATCCTATTCATGATTCAGTCTTCAAGACACTTTTCAAATCCATTTATGTCATGACTTCTTGATGTATCTTCCTTATCTGAATGGAACTCCATGTAACATCTTTCAAAACCTAGTGATTTACACATAATTATGTCACTGAAGATTGAGATTTCAATCATTCAACCTCATCCTTTAAGATGAGAGAATCCTTAACCTGGGCCTCCTTTTCAAGACTAAGCCCCAGGCCAAGTCCTCATTAATCTGGGTATCCTCCTTGGGAGTAAGCCACAGTCTCAAAATTCCCAAATATGGGAATCCTCAATAGGAGTAAGCCCCAACCATAATTTGCTTAACTTGTGCTTCCTTTTTAGGAGTAATCCCCAGTCTTAATTTCCCTTTGATCTGGGATTCCATCTCAGGAGTAAAACCCAATCATAAGTCCCCTCCTAACTTGGGAATCTTCCATAAGAGTAAGCCCCAATATTAGAGTATCCAAATCTCCAGGAAACACATATTCCTTTATGGACCATGTTCCTAGATTTCTTCCCTGAAGTAAGTCTTAATCCATTTCTATTTGGGTAGTAATACACACATAATCCCCATATCATTTTATCTCTTGTGGCACAATTTTCTGGTTTCAACAATAACTCTTGTTTCTCACACCGAGCATGACTCACGTGAGATTAGATTGTAAAAGTAATCATGTCATCTTTCTTTGATCCATCAACCATGGATAAACATCATACTCTTTTACTGAAACTACGTGGGATCTGATTCCTTTTCCAAAACAAAGGATACATAGGTAGACCATCAGGGGGTATGCTCCAAACTCTGAAATAATTCATGTTCTCCTGAATGACAATCAACTTCAAGTTCCCCACTGAGTGGATTTAAACCCAGTATGGTCATCATAACGACAAAGATACTTTTATGTATTTAAGGATAGCATCAACTAATAATCTCTAACAAATACAGATGATTCTTCATCAATCAATAACCTCAAATGCATATAAAAGATTCTCTGAATTTCCTATGTATCAATCATTGATTGTCGGACTAAAGGAATGATCATTTTATACTTGGTAATGTAATAAGGATTCAAGAACATGACTTAAATCTATAAAGAGAGTCTCATAGTAGACAATAATTCCCCTCAAAAAGGTGTGATGAATCCGACCTCCCATCCTCTCGACTAATGAAAATTTATAAGTCTCATCAGTCCACAACTAATGAGCGCCTAACATTGGAAAGTAGGTCCAAATGGATATGGAATCATTGGATGTTTCCTATTCTACGAACAAACATGTTAGAAACTGATTGGAATGTTTGAACCTTAAATCAATGAGGTCATCCCCAATTCCATTGCAAACAAAAAATGGTGAACCCCACGTGAATCCTTAACCAAGGTAAAATGATGTTTTACTTATTTATCAGGCCCCTATTTAAAACTAAATGTGAGGGCCATCAAAAAAAATCATTGACATATGTTCTCATCCAAAAGATGTAGTGGCAGAATTTATCGTGATGACGTCTGTTATATAAAACTTGCACTCTTTTCCAAGATCTTATGGATTTCTAGAATGGATTCTTTTAAGTTCACATCTATGAATGCCACTGCTGCTACTCCTGCTGGATCATCGTCTGATCTGAGGACGACATCACATACTCACCATCTTCAACACCGGGTATCAAATGCACTGGTTAAGGAGTACCGTCATCACTGTACCATTCCAACTCTGGAGGCTACTCGACAAACCCTATAGGTGAACAATTCACTCGGGTCATCCGGACAGCGACGACCAGTGATCAAGAAGCAGGCGGTTCTAACTACCGTCTCTAACCATTTCAGGTCGTTATCCCCAAAACGCAATCACCATTCACTCACATATTCTAGGTAGGTGAATGATCTGGTACATCAGGGCCTTAATTAAAGGATGCAGGAGTCCTTCCAGAGGGATCCCTTCAACCATCACTGCCATACTCGTGCTGCAGTGCACCCTGAACATGATGAGGGTGACGAATCTAGGCATTTGTCTCAGGTTCATCGAACCCGAGCAGGCAAGACGAATCGCCAGAGGAAAAATTCAGTTGACAATGAGTAGGTTCTAGTCTCTACCATTTCCAGATAAGTCCACCAACCTAACTTGGTGGAAAGCAATGAGCGGGCACACACACCTGCCCGTTTTAATTCCATTGTCCAGTTGACTCGTCTGGTAGCATCATGTCATTCCCGCCAGGAAATTCCGGCGGAGTACTATAGGCAGGAACATGTACCTTCTAGTATTGATCAAGTCTACCAACAGTCTCGCTTGGTAGCATACAGAGAAATCAGCCAGAATGCTTTGGCGAAAAACAGAAGGCAGACTCAACTTTTTTCCCCCACACTTGAGTATTGTCAGGATTCACTGATAGGAAAAGGAGGAAAAGAGCAGGCATATACACCTTCTCCAAGCACGGAATGGGCGTATATCCCCTTTACAGCATTTGAAGTCACCAAGAATATTCAATCAATGGTGAAAGAGTAGAAGAAAATGCATGCTCATATTATGAATGCTTCCAATGATATTATAACAGCTTCAGCAACATCTCAGGGAATGACACATAAATCTATCCATAACAGGGGACTTACACATCAACAGTTAACTCCGGAACAGACACACACATATGTTCCAGTCCAAGAGGGTTGTGGGTCATACTCCCCCATATCATAAAAACAAAAAATTCAGGCACATACACTTGATTTGAGTGGAGATCATCAGCCTAACCTGGTCATCTATCCTGATCAGGCACATACACCTGCTCATATTAGCCACTTTCATCAACAAGTGGATTCCATGGGGAGTAAGAAGGCGTCTATGAAAAATTCCCCCCCAGCACAGTGAAGAGATCAAGAGACCATCTGTAACAAGGCCTTGATCGATGCAGCTGTTCTTGAAGACCTCAAAAAGTTATCTATTGGAATCCAAGATTCTACTCCCTCAGTTACCAATAGTGGGAACATTAATTCCGAAGTTCTTCAATAGACACATCCTCAGGAATGCTTGCTTCCTAATAGTTCGGTCGATCATGATTTTTCATCTTCAGATGAGAGATACAATAACCCTCTGTGTAGCCAGAAGACTAAGGAGCAAGAGATCTCATCTTTTGATGTAACCCACCATGGTGGTCCTCCCCATGATGATGAATTTATCTACAAAATTACTCTCCACAGTAGTGACGTACATTGCCTGGAAAATGATCTAGTCAACAATGTAGTGCCTATAAATCCCTCTTATCATGAGGAACTTGAAAATGTAAAACCAGTCATGTCTGATGATTCATCTCTAGCAGGTGAAATAGTTTCCCAACAAGAAGATAGCCCAGGTTGTAGGTCGTTCTCCGAACCACCCCTAAGTCAAGCATATTCTATTTTGATTACTGATTTCTCTAACAATCTTGTTGAATCTGACGAATCATCAAGGAAACACCAGCTCTGGTCAAATCAGGTAGAATAATCTTAAATAAATGATAAAGAGGAAATGCTGAACATGAGAAAAAAAATGGCGATGGGGGGTGTTCTAGTTATGTTTTAGCCTCTTGATGACTCTCTGTATGACATTCCAGAGATGTTGACGAAAGATGGAATTCATGATATTCGTCTTAACATATGGAAAAATATTTTCCATTTGAAAAAGAAAGTATTATCTTGTGATGAATATTAAAATCATCTTAAGATTATATAAGGGTTACAACGTCAGATTGATATGGCATATCTATCAGTCTCTCGATATCTGAAGGTTGCAAAGCAGCATAGATCCCTTCAACGTTCATGCCTTGGCGCACTAAGAAGATTGCACTAGTTAATTTACAATGCCCCATATGGTATTCCTATTAGATGATGGGGTGTTCAGGGAGAACTACATTTCACTGTGCACTCCAGTCAGCAAATCTTGCTGAAAATGGTCTTATTCAATGTTATTGTCTGTGGCCGGCCACAGTCAATGGGTTTTGTTTGTAATCAAAAGTTGCTAAAGAACAGGCTTCAACTAGTTCCTCTAAAAATCATGAATACAGAGAAGAAGTTGTTGAATTACTCCTGCATCAAGAAAACGAGAATATTGAATTGTCCACTCGTATGGAGCAAGCACATCATCATGTGACAAAAGTGTCAGAAATCAGCCAATGGTCTTTTGAACCGGGTGATAAAGGTGGATACCGATTGATGCATCTAGCTAATTTCTAGAATCAGGTTTTCAAGATCAATAGGGATTTTAAGAAAGTCTCAGACATAGCATGTCATGAGGCACCCCAGCTTTCCAGACTGGGGACTCTTTTAACCCAACTCTCGTAATCAACAAATATGATTCGAGGAGTTGAGCGAAGGTAGAAGGAATATCCACTATCCACTAGACTGTGGACTTTTTCCAATCATTAATCCCCTCCTCAGAGAAACTCGGTCTTCTCTCGATTGGGGACGAAGCCACAAGAGGAACAAAGAGCCAAATTATCAGGAGATTCGCTCCAAATTATGGTTATCCAAGACGTTCCTCAGGGATTAAATAAAAAAAAGGTAATATCTCATCGGGGTAATGGCAGAAGACAATATCATAGAAATGATGATAGAATGGATGCGATGCGTTATGCATCAATTAATTTCATCAATTATGTTTTTGCTGATCCACCAGATGAGGCTCACTCAGGGGACTCAGATGAAGAGGTTCATGCTCAAGAAGTTGTACGCACAAACACAAATGAAGAAGGTGTGCATACAAGAAATCAAAGGATTACTCAGAACCTAGGTAATCCTTCAGGAAATCCACTTCCCCCTCTCAAAAAGGGATCCAACAAAGGGAAAGGAACGAATCAGGTTACATACCCTTCCTCTAGAGAAGGAAAATCTCATTCCCTTGAGAAAAGGTTTGTGCAATTGGAAGAATAAATGAAAGAATTGAGAAAGATGAATGTAGAACTACTTCAGGGAAGTCTTTTTCCAAAGAATGCTTGAGTCAGTCAGCCAAGGGAATTTGTTGTAGATACTAATATGGATCAAGAAGATCCTCCTATATCAGTACTCCCTAACAGGTCTAATGCTACGGGTCAAGTGCAACAATAATTGACAGTACTGCCATGAGTTACAGTACCAGCTGCCATACCTGTCCAAGCTCTAGTCATTTCACCTTCCCAAGTCCAAGTTCAACGGGATGTTTCTCAAATTTTAATAACTACCATTGAGTCATTAAGAGCTCGGTTAGATACTATGGAAGGGGAGCATGTACGAGTTCAAAAAGAAAAGAGAGCTTACCCTGAATGGGTAGATTCAATCTCTCCCCATCATGTTTTGGAAACCCTGTATTCACTATTTTCAATGGATCAGGCGATTGTGAACATCATTTGATGCATTACGTGTCTTGTTGCGATCCTATGATGGGAAATATGGAACAAAAAGAATCAGTGAAACTCAGATGCTTCATGTGAACCTTACAAGGACCAGCTTTTGTTTGGTACACAAACATGCAATCTCGATCAATTAACGGGAGGGAAGATCTTCGCCAAAAATTCCTTCATCATTTCAGCTCGACGTCGCCAACGACAATATCTTTCGATCTCACAAACTGTATGAAAAGGTATAATGAAAGGGTATCATATTTCGTTGCTCACTAGAGGGGATTAATGTATTCCCTAAGATTAGAACTCCCTCAAAAATAATTGTTGCCAATCTGTTTGGAAAATCTGCGTGATGAATTACGCAAACCGTTGATCCCTGTGAAATATACAAGAGGGTTTCGAGACCTTACTTAAATCGCTCAAAAGATTGATGATTCTCTTATAAAGACTAAGGATAAGGCTCTTATAATTCCATCATCTCTAGGAAGGAGAATGGGTAAAGTAGATACTACTAATGTTATGATTAAAACATCACATGTACTTGCTTCTACATCAAAACCTTCATCTTCTCGAAGGGATCCAACTCTTGAGTGCCAACAACAAATGTCGTTTTGTCAAGACGATCAAAGAGATCAAAGAAAAAAACAATTTGAGGATTTTTTGAGCAAAAAATACTATTTCTGAAATGATAAAGATCCTGGTTACTTAATTTTGACTCTGGAAAATAATTTGGTTCAGTTTCCAAGGCCCAAAAGGCAAAACAAGGAAGGAGATGAAGACTGCCCAATTTTTTCACCCTTTCATCAAATGTTGGGGCATCCCGTCCACGAGTGTGTTGTCTTAAAAGACCACCTGCAAAATATGGTCGACTCAGGACAAGTCAAATTAAATGGTTCTTAATCTCAGGTAGCATGTGTTAATGCTACAGTTCTAAAGGAGGAAGGCGATTGGAAATAAGTTAAGAACAAAAATTCACAAAAATATGATGATTTGATGGTCAGAAATAAGATCAACCGAACTCATGCAATTTTGCGAACGCAATTTAAGAAAACAAATTGTGCCTTATGCCATGAATGCCACAGCAAAACCCTCTTCATCAGAGGGAAAATCCTCAAAGAAACGGCATGATCCAAAGAAAGAAAAAGTATTAGAAGACGACGAGTATGTGTTAAATCCTATGTTTTCTTTGTCTCTGGAAGACTTCATTCCATCTACATCAAATTCACAGGCACTACCCCACCAAAGAGCACAACCTAAATAGGCTAATCAAGTAGATTCCTCATCGGATGAAGAGTTGATTTTCTTTTTTGTTAATAAGATTCAATTAACAGATCCATATGCCAGTCGTAGTTTCGATATTGATGAGAATGAATTCCCTATATCAAATAGAGGAATCAGAGGATGTTCCAAAGGCTCAGCATACAGGGGAAGACGTGGATCTTTCAGAGGCCACTATTCCAATTCTACCCCTTCTAGAACTGTGTATGCGTCAGAAACTCTTGGTAGATCCCGTCAATGAGCTCAACAAGAACAAGCAAGTTCTTCCATAAAAGGCAGACTTAGCCCTAGAACAATTATTCTAGAAGATCAGTTGAAAGATCCATATTCTTTCTCTCAGCAAGTAAATAGACCTAATTAGTCTTAACCTCCAAATCCAGGAGTATTACCAACTCCTATCCCGGTACAAGATGCATCAAATTCCAAAGCATCAACTTCCATGACACCTGCTAAGCCACATGTTCCTATTGGGAAACACAGACCTTTGGATAAAAATTATGATATAATGAAACATTTGGCCCAAGTAACGGCCAAGTTATAAATTCTGGATGCCTTGAATTTATCAAAGGATCTTCGGGAAGCACTTGTTTAGGCTTTGTCAAGTCCTCAGGAGTTTGAAACTGAAATTGTCGCAGCTCAATTTTACCATGTAGAGAGTAATCTTGCAGAATGCCATGCAGTAATATAATTTGTTGATGAATATGAAGATGATGTCATGCATGGAGATATTAGACCATTGTAATTATCTTTCAAGGTCAATGTCATAGACATCCGATGAGTTTTCATTGATAATGGTTCAGGAGTCAACCTCATGCCTATTCATACACTTCGTCGATTGGGCCTCATGTAATCTGATTTATCTCTTTGTACCTTGATGTTACAAGTATATGATAAAAATGAACAAGAACCACTGGGCGAGATTACACACGAAACTCAGTTTGGAGATCATGTGTCCAATTCAAATTTCATGGTTGTTGATCAAGAATCCGCCCTCAAAATCTTGCTTGGAATACCATGGATACATCGACATGCAGTTATCGCTTCATCATTCCATCAATGTCTCAAATATTGTTTCAATGGTCAATTTGGGACATTTTATGGTGATAAGGCCCAGTTCAAGACATGTGAATTTCAATACATTGAGGCGGAATTCTACCACATGAAGGGAAATGAGGAATCCACAACAATGGATATTACCAAAGTTAATTCTCCATATCGTTTGGAGAAGATTCCAGTAAATCCATTTACACATGTGAGTAAAGATTATGTGTTTCCTATCAGTCAAATTGACATGATAGACCGAAATCAAAATACTCTTATGGAATGATCCATAATTTCAATTACAACAATCGATCCAGACAACATTGGAGATATTGGTAACTCACCAAGAAGTGATGAAAGCACAAATGGTGACGTCTTAAATTCATCTGCTGAAATCCAACAAGTCTCTACTTCACCAATCAGGATAGAAGTAGATATAGAAACATCAGATGCGAATAATGATGTTGATTCTCAATCCATCATCTCCTCTTTATTACCTAAGGAAGACCCTTCATCATTAATCGGGTCGGAAAAGGAAGCTTCTTCGTCAAGATGTGAAAATTTTCACATCTCTTCTGATCATGAAATTCTGCTTCATCATCTACTATGAAAGTAGAAACTGAAGAAATAACATATGTTGATGAAGAAGAGGAAGATCTCAGAGATGCTCCTCCAGCATTTAAAGAGGGTATCTCTACCACCGTGGATGAACTCAGAGAAATAAATCTGGGTTCAAAAGAAGATCCACGCCCCACATTAATCAGTGTGGCCATGACTCATGGAGAACAAGAGATTTATATTTCCTTTTTAAAGAAAAATCAAGACATATTTTCTTGGAACTATACATATAATCTAGGGCTTGATCTTGATATTTCTACTCATCATTTGGGTTTACCAGAAGAACATCGAGTATTTAAGAAAGTCGTGAGAAGAACACACCCAACTTATGCTTCCAAAATTGAAGCAGATGTGGATAATCTTATCAATTGATAACTTCGTCTGAGAAGTTCAGTATCCCATGTGGTTGGATAAAATTTTCCCTATAAAGAAGAAGAATGGAAAAATTAGAGTTTTCATCAATTTCATATATCTTAATCGGCATTGTCCTAAGGATGATTTCCCAGTTCCAATTACAGAACTATTGATTGATGCGACATCTGTCCATGAAGTTCTTTCCTTCGTGGATGGATATTCCGGATATAATAAAATACGAATGGCCCTAGAAGATGAGGAATCCATAGCCTTCAAATCCCCTCATGGTTTGTTTTTCTACCGGTTAATGACCTTTGCCTTAAAGTATGTAGGTTCTACATATCAGTGTGACATGCCTCATATATTCAAACCCTTTTTAGGGAAGTTTGTTGAATGTTATGTGGACGATTTGGTTGTCAAATCCAAAAAACGTTCTAATCACTTGAAGTCGATCCTGAGAAGACAAAGTCAATAATTTGTATGTCACCTCCTCGAAATTTGAAATAATTAAGAGGACTTCAAGAACACTTAGCCTATATTCGTAATTTTATCACCAATTTGGCAGGTAAAAGTTTACCCTTCACCAAATTGATGAAGAAGGGAGTCACTTAGCAGTGGACTGAAGAAAATAAAGAAGCATTCAATATTCTCAAGAAATACCTCTTGAGTACACCGATACTCATGCCACCTATTGAAGGAAGACCACTTATCCACTATGTGATAGCACTAGAGCGATCATTGGTTGCCTTTCTTGCTCAGAAGAATGATGTTGGGAATGAAAACTGCCTCTACAACCTTAGTCGGACTATGCTTGAAGAAGAAACCTAGTATTCATGTATTGAGAAGTGTTCCGTGGAATTAATCATTGTAGATCAGAAGTTGAGACACTACCTGCAACATCACAAGGTCCAATTGGTATCTCTCAATAATCTTCTTAAATACATCCTTAGTCGTCCAATTCATACAGGACGTTTGGAAAGGTGGGAAGTTATTTTGCAGCAGTTCGACATTCAATATGTGTCTCAAAAGGAAATAAAGGTCCATGCTCTGGCTGATTTCATGGCTGAACGCCCTTCAGTGGAAGACACATCTTTAGATATTGAACTCATTGATTAGGTAGTCTTCTCTATTAAAGAAAGTCCTTAGGCATGGGAAATGTATTTTGATGATGCTTCCAGAAGTCCAATAGGGAGGAAAATGGAAAATCTAAAATTCAACAAAGTTGGATTAGGAATTGTTCCCATTTCTCTAGAAAAGGAAGTGTTACCTTATTCCTTCTTATTGTGGGAAGGTGGTACAAATAATGAAGCGGAATACCAATCTCTCATTGCAGGATTGGAGTTGGCGCTTCAATCACAAGTGAATCACTAAAAGGTGAAAGATGATTCAGACCTGGTAATCAAACAAGTCAATGGGGATTATTCCATAAGAAGAGAAGAACTAATCCCTTTGTATGATTATGTTAGAGAGTTAATGGGGGAATTCCCTTCAGAACCTATATTTTCTTATGTCCCAAGATCACAAAATGTTCATGCTGATGCACTGGATAATATATCCACAGCTCTGCCAGATCCAAATCAGAACGAGGCAACCATCAGTGTTGCCCACCGTCGTACAATTTCACCTTATGTTCGGTCCAGAACAGAGGAAATTAATGAAATTAGTCTCATTCCTGAACCGTATGGTCATACTACAGGATAGATGTCACCTATCAGGGAATACCTTCAAAATGGAACACTTCCACCTGATAGAGCTGGGAAAGAACAAATCTGGTGACATGTGGTCAACATCACTCTTTATGATATCCCATATCACCTAGAGAAAATTCTCTACAAACGTGGTTTTGATGGAGTTCTCTTCAGATGCATTGATGGAGAAGAGACAATGGGTGTCATGAAAGAAGTTCATGCAAGAATCTGTGGTGCCCACCAGTCTGGACATAGACTATCTGATCAGATTCTAAGATTTGTATACTTTTGGCCTTCAATGATACAAGATTATGTTGATTTCACAATGAAGTTTCATTCATTACAAGTACATGCAAGCTTCATTCATCAAACTCCAGAGTTGCTTCATACAGCTAAATACTCATGGCCATTTTCCACATGGGGAATGGATGTGGCGGGACCTTACCCTTCAGCTACGACTAAGCAGTTTAAGTATATTCTTACTGCTAATGATTTCTTTTCGAAATGGGAAGAGGAAATACCTCTTAATGAATTCAGTTCTAAATGCATTGTAAGCTTCATCAAGTCTAACATCATTACCAAATTTGGTGTCCCTTATACCATAGTAACGGAAAATGGCACTAACTTCTGTTCATCCAAGGTTAAGAAGTTGTATCAAGAATACAACATCAAATCCAATCATTCATCTCGGTATCATGCAACATCCAATGGCCAGATAGAAGTTTTCAACAAGACTCTGTCAAATATAATGAAAATGGTGGTGGATAAAGGAATGAAATCATGGCCTAATAAACTATTTCATGCTTTATGGTCTTATCGGACTACCACCCGTACTGTAACTCGGTCAACTCCATATTCACTGGTATATGGAACGGAGGCCGTCTTTCCCATTGAAGTTCAATTTCCTTCGCTCAGAGTTGCCATTTGAGATCAGTCATCTATAGATGATCAATCTCAAAAGTGTTTGACTAAATTTGAATGGTTAGATGCGAAAATATTTTGTACTTTTCACCACATGGAATTCTATCAGACTCGAATAGCACGATCTTTAAACAAAAAAGTTTATCTTCATTCTTTCACTCAGGGAGAATTGGTATTAGTTCTCATAAATCCAATGATACCAGAAATGAAACCTCCCAAGTTTGAGCCAAAATGGGAAGGAACTTACTCAATACATAAGTTCTACTCCAATGTAGCTTATTCTTTAATCTAAATGGATGGAGAACTCATCCCTACTCCAACCAATGCTAGTGTTCTGAAGAAATATTTTTTATGAACACAAAATACACCAATGGTCAATACATATGACCTTAAACTATTTGTACTTTCATCCAAAATGATGTTAAACTATGACGTCCTAACTACATGACACTAAACTATATAAATTTCCTTTATGTCGAGAAAGATTTTAAACTACATAACCAATGGTCCAGGCATATGACCTTAAACTATTCACACTTTCATCCCACACGAGGTTAAACTGTGAAAAAGTTCCCTAATTCGTCCAACATGACGATACAATGTGTCCCCATCATCGTCCTTTCTATATGACATTAAAATATATAGAAACAGTCCATGCCTATGAACCTAAAATATTTGAAAGTCCCTTTCATCCAACATGACTTCAAACTACATAACCAACAGTCCATGCATATGACATTAAACTATCCGCACTTTCGTCCAACATGACGCTAAACTGTATCTTCCCTTTTTCATCCAACATGACATTAAACTGCATTTTCCCCATCGTCCTAACTACATGATGCTAAACTGTACAGAAATTCCTTTGATACATCCTACATGACATTAAACTGTACTTTGTCCCTGCTACATGACACTATACTATGTAGCACCAATAGTCCTAACTGCAAGACATTAAACTACATAGTCCCTTTATATGTCCTACATGACATTAAACTGTGCATCGTTAAGGTTTTTGTAACCTCTTGTTTCTCACACCGAGTATGTCGCACGTGAGCTTAGATAAAATTTCATCCATAACACCCTCTCTGGGCCGCTAACCATGCATAAGTCCCAACATCATTTTTTAGGTCGTTGTTCCACAGAACAACTTGATCATTAATTCATTAATTAATTGAACTACGCAGACATTGATCCTTTCCTTCCAGGCTGGGTACGTAGGAAACCTCTTGAGGTTCAATCCCAAATCTAATCTCTTCACATCAGTTCACCTCCATCTCATACGATGTTTTTTCGTGAAACCGTCCCTAGAATCAATATCTTTACATTGGTTCACTTTCATCCTTGTTATATGACGTTATACTGTACAACATTTTTTTTCCTGTATGACAATAAACTAAAATTTCCTTTGATACCCTCACCTGAGAGGGAACCATTATTTACATTGATTTTTCAATCATGTTTCATTCCAAAGACAATGTGCATACATGGCAATTCTCAAACCATTTATCTTGGGTTAAACCATCATTGCACTAAAGTCCCCTTTCACCCTTCACATGTACGAACCAAATTTGTACAGAGGGTATTTCTACAACTATGTGGGCTTGATTTCCATCCTTATGGGAAACATAGGAATGTTTGAGTGTCCCTAGAATCCAGTCCCAAGTCTTTCGAGCCTTACCCCAAATTTAACTTCCAGTCCCATGGATGAAATGTCTCCATGAAAACACACACTCTTTATTTCTTATAATGGTCCAATCTCTATGACCCTAAACTAAGATATCTAATCCTTTTTCCCACATGAAGTTAAAATGTATTTCAAGAACTACGTATGGCTTGATTCCCATCCTTATGGGATACGTAGTGATGTCCAACATTTCCATTCAGGACCCACCCACAACATGATTATGGTTATCATTGATCCGTGTATCTCTGCATACATTAGACAATACCCATATTTATGTGTCATAATCATAATATTTAATACTTCTAGATATTCATAACCAATTTTTTTGACTTCTAATCACAAAAGGCCTGAAATTCTGAGTGTTCTTTTGCCTGACCATGTAGCACGTGCCCTTTGGCGGCCTTGCATAAACAGTCTACATAATGGACCTTCCATCCAAAAGATGCTATTATTTGACTATGAAGTCAATTCCCGTAGGTGGCCCTGCATAATTCAACCCCCTAACGGGTTTTTAAAACAATGGTAACTTCATTCTTGGGAATAAATCATCTTTTTCCTTATTCGTCCTCATGACAATATGTTGGGATCCGCAAAAAATAGCCATCCATAACATACTTGTCCCATATCATTTCTCATGATCTGAAAGTATTCAAGTATATGTTTTATATTCTCCTTCCCTACATTTGGGTCAGACCTTCGTAGGAGTGATATTCATCTAGTTCTTCGATAATATTTTTTGGAAATATCTTCTTCATATTCAAGTACCTCTCTCCATACAGAAATCTCTATGCTTTGGAAAATTTGAATCCTCATAAACTTCCAATAGATTTTTAGCAGTAGAAAAGTAAATTTCTAAGAGTTCTTTTTCCTGACTATGCAGCACGTGCCCTTAGGCATCCTTGAATAGACAATCTTTATAATGGACGTGTCACCTAAAAGATTCCATTATTTGAATTTGCAGCCAATGCCCATACGTGGCCCTGCATAATTTAACCCCCTAATGGGTTAGTTAAATAATAGTAACATCATTCTTTGGAACGACTTCTTCTAATTCCTTTTTATCTCTTTTTCATATCATTCCTCATATTCAAATTTTCATAAGTCGTAGTTTACATATTTTCCCTCATACTTGAGTATGGTAATATTTTTTTAGATAAATTGTCAAGGAATTGAGTCAATTCTAATTCATTCGGTCAACGATATTTTGAACTTAATCAATATCCTTTTTATGTCCGACATGCAAGAATTTAAACATCCAATAACCACAAAGACCCCCGGTTTCTATTTATTCCTTAGAGTCAAATACACTTTTCCTTCCAGATCCAACTCTGAGGGGGGACTTTTGTTGACGCTCCTTTCCATCACAGAGTCTAACGAATTGAAAAGGTAATTACCTTGAACCTAAATTGATTCATATTTTTAAGAAAACATCCAAAATTAAAAAAGGCATGAACAAGAGTTCTTTTCCCTTTGGGTCACACAAGTTACCTTACTGTCGCACAAGTATACATTCGCACCGACTAATGGTCGCACAAGTCACTTGCGCGCCCTAAGTGATAACCACCCGGGGTCTTCTCCAGCCAATAAATAACCCCAGTGGGCCCCCCATTTTGGAGGATTTTTTCCAGAATAGAGATAGAGAGCTCTGAACGACCAAGTCTCTTCTTCAGGTATTCCGAACACTTATAAGGTAATTCTTTACCTAGAATGGATGGTCTAAACAAGAGGAGTAAGGTCTAAGTGTTAGAATTCACTAACACTTGTGTGCCTAAGTGTTTTACCCTTAAGGGAAATTGACACACATGTGTGATGCCCTACTTCTTCACCATAACTTGCGCACCATCTTCTGGAAATCCTCTAGGGATAATTCTAACGAATTTGATCAAGGATTTCCCAAATATTACTCTAAGGGCTGAAAATCGTGCAAGTACCCATGTGCTGTGCAGGTATACCTATGCGACCAGGACTTGCGCGCCCATGCAGTACCTGCGCGCCTGCCAGGACTTGCATGCCCCAATCTTTTTGGGTGCCTTTGCTGCCAATTTCATCCCTCTTATTCCGTTACACCTCTCCTATTCAAGATTCAGTCTTCAAGACACTTTTCAAAGACATTTATGGAATGATTTCCTGATTTGTCTTCCTTATCTGAAATGAACTCTGTGGAACATCTCTCAAAACCTACTGATTTACAAATCATTATGTCACTAAAGATTGAGATTTCATTCATTCAACCTCATCCTTTAAGATGAGAGAATCCATAACTTGGACCTCCTTTTCAAGAGTAAGCCCCAGGCCAAGTCCTTATTATTTTAGTTATCCTCCTTAAGAGTAAGAAACAGTCTCAAAATTCCTAAATATGTGCATCCTCCTTAGGAGTATGCCCCAACCATAATTCTCTTAACCTGGGCTTCCTTTTTAGGAGTAATCCCCAGTCTTAATTTCACTTTGATATGGGCTTCTTTATCAGGAGTAAAACCCAATCATAAGTCCCCTCCTAACTTTGGCATCATCTTTACGAGTAAGCCCCAAGATTAGAGTATCCAAATCTCAATGAAACAAATATACCTTTATGAACCATGTTCTTGTATTTCTTCCCTAAAGTAAATTTTAATCCTTATCTATTTGGGAAGCCATACACACATAAGCCCCATATCATTGTATCTTTCGTGGCACAATTGTCTGGTTTCACCAATACCACTTATTTCTCACACCGAGCATGACTCACGTGAGCTTAGAGTGAAAAGTAATCATGGAACCTTTCTTTTAGCCATCAATCATTCTTTAACATCATACTCCTTTAATCAAACTACGTGGGTTCTGATTCTTTTTGCAAAATAAAGGATACGTAGGTAGCCCATCAGCGGGTACGATCCCAACTCTGAAATAATTCACGTCCTCTTGAATGACAATAATATTCAAGTGCCCCACTGAGTGGATTTAAAACAAGTATGGTCATCATAATGACCAAGAGACTTTTAGGTATTTAAGGATACAAACAACTATGAATCTCTAACAAATACAAATGATTCTTCATCGATGAAGAACCTCGAATAAATATAAAAGATTATATGAATTTCCTACATATCAATCATTGATTTTCGGACTAAAGGAAAGATCATTTTCTACTTGGTAATGTAATAAGTATTCGCGAACATAACTTAAATCTATAAAGAGAGTCCCAGAGTAGACAATAATTCCCCACAAAATGGTGTGATGAGTCCGACCTCCCATCCTCTCGACCAAGGAAAATTCCTAAGCCTCATCATTCCACAACTAATGAGCTCTTACCTTTGGAAACTAGGTCCAAATTGATATGTAATCACTGTGTTTTTTCGGTTCTACGAACAAACATGTTTGAAACTGATTGGAATGTTTGAACCTTCAATCAATGAGGCCATCCCAAATTCCAGAGGAAACAGTGGGTGTCATTTTCTATATTTTGAACCTGTGCATGATTAAAAATATGAGGGACCAGTGGAATCTAGAATTCCAGGGTTCAACTATAAAATACATAACATCGGATGTCGAGGTTCGAGAAGAAATGTAAATTTTTTTACTTTTTGTGATATAAATAAATTAATTTAATATAATTATATTACCCTTTTAATTTTTCTGCATGGAAGCCAGTGACGCTGAAGAGCAACGACGACGCAGTGATTAGGAACATTAATGAAACACAGGGATGACTGATATTCTAAAACGTATCAGTGAATTTAATTGTTCAAAACACCAATGATGTTTCATAAATGAAACTATATAACGATGCCATGTCACATCATTAAAGAAACATTGTAGTGTGGCTCTATTAATAGATCTACCTGTCAAAAAAATAAGAAGGAAGGATAAGGGGGATTCTAGGGAATTTTTCTGAAAAACATCCACCCTTGGGAAGAATGATGAAATATGAAGAACATATTCCAAAACATGGAATTGGGATGCATCGTCGACACTGTAAACCCACAAGGATGAACATGTGCCAACGATCGTCATAAACAATTGAAGGATTATGTGCTTTGATGTTCCCTATCTTCCCGTTCTTGAACTATATAACCAATGTGGGCCAACCGACAAATTGGATGAACAACATCTTTTCTTATCGTGAAAATATTTCTTACGGGGTCTTAAACAGGTGGATTATTCTTTATTTTGTTATTATTAATTTTTTCCTCATGTTTAATACTCTAATGAAAATGGTGTGGGAAAAAAACAACATGTTCCGGACCCTCCACCAAATGTGTCACTGGTGAGTTCTTCATGGAGGATCAACGAAGTTGGTGGCACGACGTTTGAGGGTTTCAAAATGATGGTGAAATTCCAGTGGCCTGCAAAAACAATCGATGGTGAACCATGCTGGCGGCGGCCTGAGGAGACCCATGGAAACCACATGCGGGCAGTGGAAGGCGACGTGTCATCGCACGCCATGGTTGGTAGCGGCGGCTGACCTGAGTTGGTCATGTAGAAGATGGCTGGTTCCCATTGGGGCACCGATGGTAGCGTCCATATCCAACAGGGTGTGGAAGGAGTAGGGGGCACAAATCCTGTGCCGCCCCACCACACACTGAATGAAACGATCACGCATCCGTGATGCCAGCTAGGTGAAGTGGTCCATCTTCGGGCAGACTGGGCCAGACCTATGGCCCAGCAGGCCTACGATGGTGGAGCTATCCCCACCTAGAGGGTTGTACCAACCATGAGCTGGGCATGTGAGCAAGTAGGGATTACCCCGATCAGCCAAACCCAGTGGAGGTGGGCCAAACATTAATGGGCAGGACCCAGGCGATGTCGGGTAGACCCTGGGACCCGTATTGTCTGTCACGCCTAACCGAGTTAGACAGGGCCCAGAACGAAATTCCCATTGAAAAAAGAAACACCATTAATTGATGAACTAGGTGAATGATTTACATTCTGCCACTGGCATTGGGACCACTTCTGGGAATCAATCCCTTGGGCATATTCCACCAGGGCCGACCAAGTCGAGCCGGACTGAGCTGTCATCACCCCTGTTTCTATTGATGGGGTGTAACTAATAGACCGGGCATCCAATCAACATTTCTTAAATGGGATAAGGACACCTATGAAAAGGCGGACCAATGGACATACTATAAGTTAGTTATAATGATGATTGACTTGGTACCTGGGTTTGATTAGACTTGAATCCAACCGATTCCTTTTCACAAAAGTGCCAATATCTCATAGACCGATTGTCTAATCGATGCGCCATGTGCCATGTTGGAACCCCTATGATAGGGGCAGTCCTGTGGGTATGATTTTTTAGTTACTTCATACTATTGGAAAAAGGACTAATGTTTGAGGAGTAGAATATTACAAAGATTAGGCATCCTCCGTGCAGGAATACAGTGGATTGTTGTGACATGAAGAAGAAGAGCATCCAAATTTGGTCTGCAATAGAAATTCTAGAGTGGGATGATCTAGTTGTATAAATAATCATCCACACCTTAATATCAGTGACCTAGGTTGGTCAGAACCAATGACCAATATAGGTCAGCACAAGAAGACAATATGGTTTGGCACCAGCCACCAGTACTGGTCAGCATCTACAGACTAATACGGGTTAACATAAAATGACCTATACTGGTCAGTACTAGAGATATGACAGATAGGATGATCGGGTTGTACAACTAGTATTCCCTATCCCAGTAACCCTGATGTTATACTGTAAGAGTGAGTTGTCTCTTTTTCGTTCTACTTCATGATTTAAATCATTCTTATGATATTATCTTTGTGGTATTTAATGAGATGTTTTCATTTTTGGATTACTAAGAGACATTTGGGTGTCTCATTGTCTTTAATGGGTATTGTTATTCTAAAACCTACATGGGCTCCGCCTTCACGTGTCTGTCTTGTTCAGACCATTGACGCTCTAAGGTAGACATTGGAGGTTCAGTACATGGTGGGTATTTGTGTGATAGGGGCATTCGATATCCTCTTCTTCTACATCATACCTACAGCTACTACTCTCCTGTTAGAGCTCCTAGGCTGATGCAAAAACTCTTTATGTTTATATAGGTTATGGGTCATGTAATCCATCCCACTATTTCCAGTTTTCAGTTTTACTTGTGGTTTTACTTTACCCTTGTTGTTTTATATTAATTTTTTTGGTTGTTTACATGAGTTTCCCTTTTTAAGTGAGTATTGATCACTAAGAATATGTATTCCAAATTAGGGAAAATAAATCAAGTGCTAATCACCAATGCTTAGCCTATGGAAGGCGGGCATGGTGTAGTCAGATCTTGTCCCCTTGGGAGGTGTCATGAAAAATTGGTATTAGAGGGCGGTTAGTCCAACTATATTTAATAAGAATATACTATTAATGACGCAATTTTGTCTGTTTCTTGAGTTCGTTTTTCGGTTCTTGGTGTCCTGGGTTGGTGTGGTGGCTGATGTATACATATACCTGAACCCAGAATTCTGTTTTTTGACTTGGTACATGAAAACATTAGTTTCTAGTGTTTTGAATGGGTTTCTTGATATTTATTGAGTTAGATCACATGGTATATCTTCTTTACCATGGAGAATTTGTTTCATACATGATCCATCAATAATGAATGTCATCTGTGATTCTGATTAGTGATCGATGAAGTGGTCCACCGAGCAGTGAGGCGTTGGTAAATGGACTACTCACATTGATGGCCCCTTTTGGTGGTGTACCAGTTGCACCACCACCCATTGATCAGAAGATGCAACCCGTGGATCATGCACCATGGCTGAGTGCATTTAATGAGTTCCAGAGATAGAGGAACTTGTGGTTTCGAGGAGATATGGAACCCCAGGATGTAGAGTACTGGATTGACGATGTTAAATGGGTCATTCTCTTATTAGAGACACCCATCGATCGGATGTGGATCCTGTCCAGTTGCCTTCTCCATGGCTTCATAGGACGATGGTGGAGCTCGACACTCCAGGTGCATGAGGAGATGACCCTTTGCTATCCATACATTGAGAGCCTTTTAGGGTGGAGTTCGTGCCAGTGACACTACGCTCTGTGCGTATTCATGAGCTGCTACATCTAGTGTATGGAAGCCAGACTGTGGCTCAGTAATCGGCGAGATGTATTTACCTCTCCTAATAATCCACTAACACGGTACAAGACAATAATTTCAGGTATCGGAGCATTGATAAGGGTCTCGGATTTGAGATCAAGAGATGAGATAGTTTCCCCCATAATTTCAACATAGTATTGGGTTCCAGAGAAAGATTTTCTAGTAGAGAGCTTCATTGACTAGTAGGAACCGATAGTGAGAGCCCCTACTATAAGATATCTAGTAGAGTCATCATTAGCTAGCAATATTCCGATGATGTAGAATCCCTAACAGGATGGATATTCTGGAAGGAGACCCTGGGATGTAGGGTAATAGTTGTGATGCTTTGGATGTATATGGATCCACGAGTGAGGCTTGAAATATTTTTCCGGCTTGGGATAGGGTAACTGAGCTTTTCGTTTTCCAACACCCGGTGTATATGATCGATAAACGGTGGAGGGACCAACGAAGTAGTGAAAAAATGAGGAGAAGGAGCATCATCCAGGTTGCAGATGAGGTGGGGGATTAGGACATGCATCGTGAGGTGGTCTGGGTCATCATGCAGTACCACCACCACCCACAGGCGGTCCTCCATGAGTTTAGGGAGAATGTGGATAGAGAAAGACCAAGCTATTGGCAGTAGAGGATCATGATTCTCTATCCCTGAAATTATATGATTTATAATATGTAACTTACCTGTATTAGAAACGGTGCTTATCAACAAATGTGCTAGCCATTATTTACTTTCAACGAACATAGTTCTGGACTCTATGATTCTGACCATGATTTTATATTGACCATTGTGTGTTGATATTACTACGAGAGGAGATTCAACCATCAAACAGTGGTACCGATAATGTGATCTTACACTTTGAGGAGAGAGGTTTAGATGGAATCTTCTTATAGCATTGATGAATCCCAATGACATCATTCTAGAAATTGATAGGCAATCAGCAGTTTATGCAAAAATGACTGCAAGAGATGTACAGTTTGATGTACACGTAGTGATGGAGATCAGTTTTCCTTTTTTGGTGAGAAGAAAAACAGAGTAGCATGAGATGGACATGCGCTCAAAAGGGTGCATCTGATTACATATCACATGTCTTGCATGACCTTCCACATGGTGGATTTGGCGAGTCCACAGTTCCCACCTTTAGTGGACGAGTTCGATGACGTCTTTCAAAATGATGTCCCTAGACTACCTCCTTGTAGAGAGGTAAACATATACATGGACTTCTACTTAGTAACAACACTAATATCTCCATGATCTTATTAAATGTCCCCTATAGAGCTCTAGGAGCTCATGGTATTTATGGAGGAATTATAGAGGAAAAGATTTATAAGGCTTAGTGTTTCACCTCTGGCATCCCTGGTGATGTCTACCAAGAAGGCATACAGTAGTTTGAGACTATGCTTTGAAATTCGATTCATAAACCATATGTCAATGAAGAAAAAGTATCCTTAGCTAAGGATTGATGATCATTTTGATCAGTTGAAAAGAGTGAAGTGGTTCTTGAAGATATACCTCAGATCATGATATAAATAGCTTCGTGTTTGGGATGTGGAAATCCTAATGTTGGCCATCATATGTCGATACAGACCTTCTGAATGCCTAGTGATTCTTTTGGTCATAACGAATTACCTTATAGTGTTCATGGGTCTCAGGAATATGGACTTTTGGACCTACTTATAGTGGTTTGTATTGATCTACATCGATGAAATCTTGGTGTCTTCAGCGTCCAAGGAGGAATCACATTGTACACATGAGGATAGTTCTGCATAGACTCTGTGAGAACACGTTATATGGGAAGCTCTTGAAGTCTGAGTTATGGATAATAAAGTTCCACTTCATTGGACACATCATCTCAGATGCTAGAGTTGCAATGGATCCAGTGAAGATGGAGGGGATTCTTTATTAGGGGATACCTAATAGTGTTACCCAGGTGAAAATCATTAGTGGATTAGTAGGCTACTATTAGAGGATCAAACATAATTTCTCCAGAGTATCAGCAACTATGACGACCTTAAAGAAGAAGGGTAAATAGTTCCATTGGTATGAGACATACTAGTAAAGATTTCAACAGCTGAGGTAGATCTTGACCAGTACTCCCATCCTGAGGTTCTCAGAGGAGGGCACTGACTACGTGGTATACTATGATGCATCATGGACTCGATTCAGTTGCATCCAGATGAAGGTTGATATAGTGATTATGTATGTCTCACGACTGCCGAAGCTTCATGAAAATAATTATGTGACTCATGACTTGGAGTTGTCAATAGTTTTCTTCACATAGACAATGTGGCGACAACACATTATGGGAAATCAGATCATTGATTACTCAGACCACAGGATTCTCATATATATCTTCAAAATTAAAGGAATAAATCTAAGAAAGTGATGTTGGCTATAGTTCTTAAAGGACAATGACTTTGAGATAGTATATACTCAATGGAAGGGGAATGTAGTGGCGTATTCACATAGCTATATATCTCGTTCCCAACTACTTAATGAGGATACATAGTAGTTAGCCTCATTTCAGATATCCTACATGGAAAGATAAGAGACAATCTAACTCCAGTCTATGGCAGTTTCCATATGATCCTTCACCGATTTAGGGTGGCACAACATAGAGACAATAGTTGTGAGACTGAACATGCTCATATAACCTCCGGCTAAGCACCTGACATATATTCAGAAGGTGGGGAGAACCTACAATTTTCAGAGGACGTACAATTTTACCAGTGGAGATATGAGAGGAGGTGCCGAGGGAGTTCCATACATCCCCCTTGGAAATAGATCTTGGTGTGGTGAAGATGTATCTAGACCTTCAGTGTCAGTAATAGTTTCCAGGGATGAATATATCTCGGATCCTATAGGAGTCTTATGACGACAGGAGATGGAGACCATTGGAGTTCGATGAGGGAGACCATGTCTTCCAACGGGTCAAACCCTGATAGGGATTGTGGAGATTGTTTCAGGGAGACAAGATATCTCAGTGGTTCATTGGGATTCTCTAGTTTCTCATAAGAGTGGGTGAGGTGGTGTATCATCTAGCACATCCCCTATAGATGGATAAATGGAATAATATTTTCCAAGTGTCATAACTAAAGAGATGTGTGCATGATCCATCACATGTTATCAACTAGGGAGAGTTGAAATTTGACGATGGGAGACTTTTACGGAGTTCTTGGTGGAGATAGAGGATCATCATGATAGAGGAATTCATGGACATCAGATCCATCTAGTGTGAGTTCATTGTCATCATAGGAACCTCTAAGAGTGCTCAAGGGAGAGGGAGGAAAAGATTCATTCTTAGTACCCTCGTTTTTTGAATTTCCTTATTTTTTTCATTTGGGGATACAAATTCCAATGATGGATGGAATTTAATGAACTATAATTTTTTTATATTTTTTTTTATTATTTGAAATTATTTCAAGACCATGAAATCTGACAGGGCATAATTCTAAGGTCAAGCATGCCTGGAATGATGAGTAGAAGGTTGATATGTTTAAAATATCGTGCTTGAGTGGTTTTCGAGAAAATGTGGAATAACACTGAAATAGGTTCCCATATTAGTAATCTAAGGGTACCATTACATTCAGGATGCTGGGTTTACCCTAGTCTATACTTATGTTTAGACGGTGCATGCATTTAGTGAGAAAACCCAAAAATGGCATAACGGTAACCAAAAAAAATTAATTTTTGAAATGCTTATGACTCATGAATGGTTACTCGAATAAAAATTATGAGACCACTGCTAAACATGTGAGGGTATTAATTCCATAGGAAGACCATAAAATTGACCGGCGCGGGATAACGGTTGATGATAGTTTTTGGCTGTAAATCAAATAATTAAGTAACAATTATTTTATTATAAAATTTTGAAGCATCTAAACTCTAACTCAGATTGAAAATCCAAGAATACCTATAGATTTATGGGGATGTTTTCCCCTTTTGTGGTGTCAAATATAAAATTTTGTGGGTTAAGAGTGGCTATTAATTACTTTTGATCTTTTTTAATCCTATGTTCAGTAAAGGTGTATGAGAAATTCTCTATCATTTGAACCATTTCTCAGATTAAAAATCAAAGAGAACTGTTGAATTTAGAACATCAGGATTCTCCTAGACATGACATAATTTATGCCGACAAGGGAATAGTGTAAAAAATAATTTTTCAACTTTTTGAGAAACATAATAAAATAAATTAAAATAATAATTTTATTATTTTCTCTCCATTTTGTGGCAGACTACGACATAATAGGGCAGTGATGATGCAACGATGAGGAACCATAATGAAACACATGGATAACCCATATTCTACAACCTAAAAGTGAATTTATTTGTGAGAAACAGTGACATTATTTCATAAATGAAATAATGTAATTACTCAATTTCATGTCATTATGGAAACGTTGCAACATGGTTCTATAAATATTTCGACAATTTGGGAAATATAAGGACAAATTATTTAAGGGATTTTCAGGGGAAGCTTTGATGTACTTCCACCCCCTCGAAGCAGGATGAATGATGAAGAACACCCACCAATGGTTAGAACTAGGAAAAGTTGTAGACACAATAAGCCCTCGAGGTTGTACATGCCGGAAAAAAAATCATAATAGTTAGGGGTGAATACGATTTGATGTTTTCATTCTCCATGTTATTGAAAAATATAACGAATGTGGACCAACAAAATAATGGATTGATCAGTGTCTCGTCTAATCATGTAGATGGTTTTTGCAAGATCTTATACTCAGGGAATATTCTTTCTTTTGATATAATTAATTTTTTTCCCATGTTTAAAATGATTATGTGGCGGGAATGGGTGAAAAACTATAAGGCCCAGACCCTCTGCAAATAATGTCCTTGGTGCGTTCTTCGGGGCGGAGCAATGAACACATCGAAAATGTGTTTAAGGGCCACAAAACGACAGAGGCATTCTGGTGGCCGATGGAAACAATCACTGGTGGGACATGTAGGCCACAACAGGAAGTTGAGAGAGGATACCCAATGAAATCTGACACAGGTGGTGGAATGCGGCGTTCAGTTGCGCGCCGCTATTTCTTTAATTGGCTGGGGTGAGTCGGCCACCTAGGGGATGTGCAGCAGCATCCATGGCTGGAGGGGGTAGTGTGGATCCTGCACCGCATATCATCACAGCAGACAAAATAGCCCTGCATCAATGGGGAAAACTGGGTGATTCGGTCCACCTTCAAGCAGTTTGGGTTGTACACGAGCTGACCATATGGGATGACCAAGACCTGCAGACCAGCGGGCTCGTGTGGGTGGGCCGAGCCCCACCCGGCGGGCCGGGCCAACCACGGCCAAGGCCCGTGAACCATTCTGGCCGACCCCGATGAGCCGAACCCAATGGAACAAGTCTGACCCTTAAAGGGCCAGACCTGGGTGGGGTCTGGTAGACACTTGGACCTATTGTATTGGGACGACCTAAACAAGTCAGACTAGGCCCAAACCCAACCATCCCCTGAATAAAAAAATCTTTGTAACTGAGGAACTGGGTGTCCATTTTATAGGCCATCCATGGAGTTGGGACCCATTTTGGGAAGCGGTCCTACTTTCATTTTCAAGCTGTCCTGATCGAGCCAGGTCAGACTGAGGTGCGGTCACCCATGTTTCATAGAAGGTGGTGTAACTAACAAACATGGCATCTGATCGATGTGTCGTCTATGGAATAAGGACTCTTGTGACAAGGAATTCCACTGAAGATACTCAAAGTGTGTTTTCATTGAGTATGACACGTGACATGGATTGGATCACACGTGAATACAACTGGGTCCTTCTTACAAATGTTCTCAAATCTCACAGACCTGGCATCTGATCGACATGACATCTATCACATTGGGACCCCTATGAATATGTTGTCCTTTATTTATGAGTTTTTTGGGAATCATACTTTAAAAAAAAGAACTGATTGAGTGATGGGAAATATCTTCTGGAGATATGGCATACTCCATGTGAGAATCTAGTGGTTGGATCTGACATAAAGAAGAAGAGAGACCAATACAAATCATCATCTGAAACTCCATTGTGGGATGATATAGTTATACGTCTAATCTTCCCTACATATATATCAATATCAAATGTGGGTCATCACCAATGACCAATACAGGTCAGCACCATCGACCAATACTGGTTAGCACAAGCGATCAATAAGAATCAGCATTTAGCAACAAATATATGTCAGCACTTCTGACCAATACAGGTCAACATCGAGAAACCAATACAGGACAACATACATTGTCCAAAATGGGTCAGTAAAAGAGTTAAAATAGATATGATGATCTTGTTTTATGACTAGTAATCCCTATCGCATTAACCTGAATGTTATACCATTAGAGTGAGCTGTCTATTTGTTCTTGTGCTTCGTGATTTTGTTCCCGCTTATGATATTACCTTTATGGTTTTTCTTGTGATATTTTACTTTGTGGATTACTGAGAGACCCTCAGGGGCCTTGGGGTCCCTTTTGATTTTTTATACTAACCACTGCATAGGCATCACCCGCACGTGTGAGTCTGGTGTAGACTATTGATGCTCTTAGGCTGACAGTGGACGTTCGGTACATCGTGGGGCTTAGTTCAACAGGGTATTCAAGATCTTTTTCTATGACTTGAGACTTACAGATACTACCCTCCATGTAGAGCTCCCAGGTAGATGCGACAACTGTTTACATTACTTCAGTTTCTAGGTCTTGTATTCTAGACCACTGAATCTGGTTTACAATTGTACTTGTGGTTTTACTTTAGTCCTGTTGTTGTAACTAAAATTTTTTGGTTGTTTAAATCAGTTCCCTTTTTTAGCATGTACATATCTATAAGTAAATTCCATCCCTATTCGAGAAAAGCCTTCAGTTACTAGTCAAAAACCCCTGGCCTTTGGAATGTGTGCATGGAGTTGTAACATCCGAGCCCTATGGGACAGGTCGTGAGAAATTTATTGAGAAAAACATGAAAATTTATTAAAATACAATTCTACAGCATAACATGTATGAAAAATTGTTTTATAAAAAATAGATGGTAAATGGATCAACCATTCATAAAATACTTTTACTTTATTATAGTTATAGAATAATATGTAAATAATAACATACTATTAAATTTTAAAATATATACCACATAAAAATAGACAATGAAAGGAAAATATATGTTGATATATCCCCCACCTTGAAGAGTGACACCTAAAACTCAAAGATTGGGACCTTGGTGGAATGATGAATCCTCTGCAGGACTCCATGGTTTGACTCCTACTAAGGTAATACTATCATAGATTCATGTAGAATGCATTGATAATGATATATAATGCAGAATTGGGTTTGTATTTATATAAAATGTGAGGATGTTTATTGTTATTTTCGTTGGACACCTTAGTAATGGTATTTAAAAAACTATGTGTTTTCCCATGGTATTTTCCCATGGTTTGGAAAATTGGAAAAAATATTATATTTTTTTAACACAACATATTATAACAGAACATTATCTTAATTATTACATAATTATAATTCCATTAAAACAACTGAAAACTGAAAATTGTATTTTTTCTATTAACTAAAAAAGAAAATATTTATGAAAATTAACACAAATTTAACCAACCAATATTTTAATGTTATTATTTAATTTTTTTTATTTTACCATAATAATTATATAATAATGATAGATTTATCTTTTACAAAAAAATATCTATTTATAAAAAATAAAAGCATATAGAAAATGCCTAGTAATATTCCTAGTGAAATTTATCACATTTGAATAAAATGAATTTTTTTATTTAAATTTTTATATGAGTGTTTTAATCATTATATTTCAAAAAATAAACATATATTTTAATATAATATTTATTTTATAATAATTTATTTTTTGGAAAGTATAATTTCTCTTCAAAAAATAGATTTACAAAATTCTAAATATTTCTAAGAAGCACTAAATACAAAAACGTAAATTAACTGAAAAGAAATATTTATAAAAAGGGATAATACAATAAGTAACTAAATCCATGAAATAGAACAACTTCTAACACCAACATATAATATATGGGTGAGGATTCCAATTTTTTTCTCATGGAGTTTCTCAGACATCGTCCAATTGGTAATATCAACTATTATGAACTTAGACAATATGCGATTTCATTTAGACTTAACATGTTGAAACATGGAAATGGATTTTTCAAGAGAGAAGCCCATAGAAGTTAACTCACTCCCATGATCTGAAAATGACATTGTATGGCTTGAATCTACTAGATTATTCCATCAACATGTCTTTCTGCATTAATTATCCATTATCATTTCTATTTATAATTCAAATTATAATTTCAAAATTATTATTAAGAGTATTGATTCATATAGTCATATAGACCAATTGTCATATAATAGTTGAATCCCAATGAATACATTTCAATTATACTCACATCATGGTTAATGTTATATAGTTTATTTGATTAAAAAATATTAAAACACACATTTTTAATAAACAATTTTCATTAAAAATGATAGTGTCAATACACATTATAAGGGATAAAATATTGTGGAATTCCCTTTTCCAAAAATTAAATTAATGCCACTCATATTACATTATAAAAAAACTCACCACTCTCACATATTCACACCACTGATGCTGTGGGACTTATAAAAATCACCTCAAATAATATCCAATCATCTCTAGCCAAATTCTATAATCCTTCCACTAGGTATAAATCCATCCAATGAATACTTTTTGGGAAAAACAAATGGAGATACCCAATGAAGATGTAATATCCTTCCACATTTTAATTTGTAATATTTCATTCTATATCACTTAATTATTCCCATTAATTGATTATTTAATAACTCAAGTATCCTAATTATTCTTATATTTTTATATTATATGGTTTTTATATAGAAATATATACACTTCCATATAATTGGTGACAAACCTACCGTTTATGTGTAATATGGACTACAATCTTGTGAAACAATGATTATTCATTCTTCCATTACCACCTTTAATTGTGGGAGTAAAGATGTACATAGATATCATATATGATATATAATATATTTTAAAAAAATGTTCTTTTTTGATTTTTATATAACACATACACCTATGTTTTTCATTTTGTGTAAATAAGAAAACATGGTTTGTGGAAGTGTGGACTACCTCCTCCTCAAAGTTATGTGACACATTCAAATACTACATGGAGTGTGACAAATATTCTTTTAATAAAAAATATGTTAAATAAATGAATTATATATGATATTATTTAAATAATTGTATTTCATGATATATAATTTAACATTTTATTTGTTACCCTTTTTATACATTATAGATGATGCAAAGTCAGGTGTGGATGTGTAGACTACTACCACCTTAAAACAATGTGAATAATTTTACCTCACTATATTTATATATATATAATTATATGTGATTAAAAAATGTTATTTATTATATAATTTTTATTATGTGTAGATATAATACTACTAATTTCCCAAATGATCGATGAATAAATTGGAATGTTACTCAGGGATACATACGGCCTAATCTATCAATGACTATAACAATAGTTCATTTTTCAAAAAAAATATTTATAATTAATTTTAAAAGAATAACTTATGTATAAGTATGATAATTATTTTGTGATTATATTTCTGTATATGTTTTCATAATGAACCTGTTGACCATGTTTGACATACCAAATTAATTTTTGACGCATAAACCGAATGATTTCATAACATCCAACCTAAATTTAATTATATAATTAGTTGTTTAAAAATTTGTAAAAAGTAATATAAAACTAATTATAGACATTATAAAGGATTTGGATAAATTAATTAATTAATATACTTTTATTATTTAATAATATAAATACACTTGTGACATGTTAAACCTATGGTAAGGATTTTCTTCTCAATTTATATTCCATCGTGACTAATTTGTTAGTGTACATAAATTCACATTGTTGTGGTGTATATACTTCCCCATTGTTGTTTACTATCATTATTTCCTCATCAATATGCTATTTTATGTTTTACATTTTATTATCTCACCCTAGGGGTTTATATTTAATATTTCTAGGTGGTAAATGATATCTTTTATATTAATGTTCTTTTATAGTGGTTAGATTTATTATAAGAACGCCGTTTTATTATAATAATTTCTCATAGTAAATTTCCTTAAATATTCACATTGTTGTGAAATGGATATTATTATTTAATAAACTATATAACAGATTTTCATGACCTACCTTCACCAATATGTGAGAAGGGAAAACAAACTATCAGACCCCCACTTGCTCAAGTTGAAGGAAAGATAATGACCTCTGATTCCCACCTTCAATAAGCCCTACAGTGGCGACTAGCAGCAATGGTATAAAATCACAGGTAATATGGAAGGAATTACCATTTTTATTTAGTAGGATTAATAGATATGATAATAAAAAACACAAACACCTCCAAAAATGAAGATAGAAGTAAAGTAAAACCATGAATCCACTCCCATACACATGTTCCATGTAATGTGATACAAATTAAAAAAAATCCAAAGGTATGTACCAAAAGAAAATAAAATAATAATCCTCAATGGTCCAGATGTATGAGCTAATTGGGTCGGGCATGGTCGTCGACATCCTCCTAGAATCCTAGAATTCTTTTTATATACATATTGTGAGTATATTGGTATAATATTTTGGGACAACCAAAAGCCCTCCTGCACAAGTGGGGAGGAATTATAATGTCCTGAGAGAAAATGAGAAAACCAATGAACCTAGAATGGAAACTATCCAACCAATCCTCACCAAGGCACAATCCAAAAAAATTGAATGTTAAGTACTATCATATTAAAAACACATCGATGTAGGGGGTACCCTGCACTTCTTTCTCATTGGTTATTAAAGACATCCTATGTTTCAGACCTCCCTCACCATTCTCACTATAGTCCCACTAATCCCCCAACAATAACCTTTTGGGTCACCCCAACCACATCTACTCCCTCAAACACCTGGACCACCAAAACCACATGTAAACATGCCCTCAGAATCCTAGTCTAGAACAAATACTTCCATGCCTAAAGACACCTCGTCCTGAACAAATATGCTATGCTCAAAGACACCTTGACCTTATCCCAAAGACACATGGGAAAAAACATCCCACACAGACCTAGGACAACCACAACAATATACCCTGCTAGAAGAATCATGGGATATAATCGACATTAGGCTGTCATAGCCTACCCTAATAGTCTTGGGCTACTTGAGAAAGGGATCAGAAAAAGTGCCAATAACTATCCACTCATAGGATTGTTGGAAAAAGTCTCTCCCCCCTGAAATGTTGTTGTTAGGAATGAAGTGCACAAATTGGGTGGGGTGTGAATAAAAAACATAACAACAAAATTATACATATAGGTAAACAAATACCCATCGTAACAAAGGGTTTACCAAACCAACCCATACAAAAAAACCCTCATTAATATTCATTCATTAAATGAAAAACAGACACAACCGAGTCACTACTCTTTCCTGAAAAACAATTCCCCACAGAACCCATTCTTGTTTTAACAATTCAAGTGTTACCATTTAAATAATTCATTACTACCAGGAAACTAACTGGAAGAGACAAAAGATAAGGAGGTGTAAATATTAAGAAACAAATTAAGCATTAACTCTAGGTTCTCATGTATAGTCACAACAAAAAAAGAAATATTTGAGATCCCTCGATGTAATAGAACCAAAACAAGCCCCAACACATGGCCCAACACATCCCCATTTCCACAAACAAACAACTTCACAATATGGGATCTCATCACCACCAATGTCAACTAACAAGATTCAAGAAGAAAAACCTTAAAAATCACCAAAATAGAGCAAGGGAGATTTCAAATTTAAACACACCATTCCTTTAGTTTCGTCATTCCATTTTGTTTACCGGGGTTAGCACATAAGGATTCTTATTCATTGGGAATCCATTCAATCAATCGATTATATTTGATTAATGATTTTAATTGTAAGAGGAAATCAGTCATAGAATTATACAGATAATAGAGGATCATTATTGCGCATGAAAGGACAACCAACATCGACGATTTTCAGTGGACATAAGCGCATACAATTTACAATATATAACAAAAGTTGAAAGGGTACAATCACATCATCAAACAAACCCCTTCATTATTTAAAAATTATTAATTATCTTTATTAAGGTTTTTTTATCCATCCTCATAAGAACATTATCATACCCATCCCACATGATACATAGTAAAGAGAGATGTTGGAAAAACCTTACCTGGGTGATCAATGATCTATGTTTTTCTCCACGAGCCAAGAACTGGGGATACGAAACATGAAAGGGATGAACTCTGAGGACTCCAAGAGTGAGTCGGAAAGGCAATAGCATAGGCTCACCACTAATCTCCTAATGGGGGACTCTAGAAACAACATGGAACAAAAAGAGACTAGACAATAAGAAACAATTATCCCCATGCGATAAAAGGTGAGATCCTTGAGTTACGGAATATGAATCATTGATCAGATTTAAATGAGGTTCATGGTTTCTCAAAGAGGTTTTTAGTTACAAATGATGGAAAATTTTTTCATTAAATAATTTTCATTTCAATGGTTGAAATAATGGATTTGAGTTAAAGGGTTTATTTTTAACAGAGGAAATTGTGTAATTGTGGTAGAACATGATGTTATTGGAATAGGGTGTGACAATGAGGAAAAAGCCACACATTTTGATATATAAAGGTTCAATCACCTCTGTGGGTATTTTAGATATAATTTATTGTATTTTAATGGATTTCAAAGAGGTATTAATGAAATTTTACGTCAAAAGATACATTGGGGTGTAGGAACTAGGAAAAGTCAGAAACTGGAAAAAAATGGTGGTACACCCTTTGCTGAGACACCATCATGGTTCCACTTTCATGGTGTCACTTCTAGTTGTGCCACCATTTTGGTGTGTGATACTGATGATGTGACCACAACTATTCCACCATCAAGGTGCCACCAGTTTTGTTGAACACCGTAAGTGATGCAACTATTTTTGTATGTGATTGTGAAGGTGATACCACTACAGTACCATCGATTCGGTGGAACAACATAAGTAGTTCCTTCGTTTTGGTGTGAAACCATGACTGGTGCCACTACAATGGAGCACCAGTCACAGAGTCACTGTGACGCTGGCACCTGTCACAATCACACACCAAAATGTTTCTCTGGAAAACCATAATCCCCACCACCATTTGTGTGTAACATCGATTTTAGTGCCACCGTTTTGGTGTGCGTCTGTGACCGGTGACACCATCGCGGTGCCGCTGTTACTAGTGCCACCATTTTTGTGGAACTATTTGTTGGAACAATGATTTTTGGATAAATAATTAATGAGTCACAATCCAATAAATTACCTTGGATACCTCTCAAACTATTTTATCCCTAATGAATCAATACTAGACCTGATGAAATTATTGGGGTCCGAAGAACTACCTCGATAGATACCTCAAAGGAGCAATCCTCTTGTACATCTAGGAACTCATCTCCCTCCTGTATCATCTAAACAACCATAGAAACACTACCACTTTTATCCCTCAAGTAACCACAAAAACATGTAAGGGTCCTATTGCCAAGTCATATGCATTAGGCATTCCCTTACTCAATGACATGATACTATCCAATTTGGGCAGCACTGACTCGCAAGAATTGGCTTAACTACATCCAAAATAATGCATCATGATTAGGGATCAGTTCCTCCCCTCGCCACAGTCTAGAATCTTCACAAAAATCCATAGAACAAGTAAAATAACATGATTCATAGATAACAAGGTCAATGACTACATCACAACAATGTACAAAAATAGAAACAATCTCAAAATATATCTGGATAATGGGTGTACATTTCTTCCTCCAATTCCAGTGTACTCTCCTTGAGGCCACCATGCCTCCATTACACATGTAACATGTGGATGGTTCATCCACGAAGAAATGTATCCTTATGATCCTCGATCCTCATTTGTCGCTCTATAAATATCATTTCATCCTCGATATCCAGCTCCCACTATTTAGGACATGTGAATCATCATGTTGATACTGATGTAGATGAGACACAAGGAATATGTTATGCACCCTCAGTAGAGACAGTGGTAGCGCTAGATAATAATCCACTTCACTGACCCGCTGCAACACCTCAAATGGTCTGACGAACATTGGAGAAATCTAACATCCCATGTAGAACTTGTTTTCCCACATATAGGGAAGTCATTCTAGAACATTTGTACCCCAACCTATAAATCCAATGGTCTCCTTCTATGATAGGCATACAAATTATGCTGATACTAAGACACCTTCATCATCTCCCATATAAGATGAACCTTCTCTATCGTGCTCTGCACCACCTCTGGGCCAAGAACACGTACATCCCTGACCTTTGTCCAGTACACGAGTGAGCACCATGATATCACATAAAAGGTTTCGAATGGAGGAATTCCAATAGTAGAGTTATTTCTATTGTTTTATAGAATCATTAATAAAGGAAAATTTCTTAAAAATGATCCCTTAATGTATAAAACACATTCCCATAGCATATAATCTAACATATGGACAGTCTTCTCTGTCTTCCCATCTGTCTGGGGGTGGAAAGCAGTGTTGAGGCATAACTGGATGCCAAAAGAATGTTGCAATCCTTACCAGACTAGTGAGGTAAACTGGTTATCCCGATCTGAGACTATGGACCTTAGAACTCTCTAAAACTACACCACCACGTCCATGCACCTATGTACTAAGGCATCCAACCCACACAACTCTTTGATTTCTAGGATGTGAGTGGATTTTTTCAGCTAGTCTGCAATTTTCTAGATAGAATCACAACCCCCTTGTTCTTTGGGGGTTCCCAAGACTAAATTCATTGAAATATCATCCCATTTCCTATAGGTAACATATAATGGTTGTAACAGACCACCTGGGACATGGTGACTGACCTTCCCCTAATAAAACATGCTGCACTTTTCCACAAACTCTGCCACTGCAAGCTTTACCCAGGGACACCAAAAACGACACCTCAAACCCCATTACTTCTTGGAAACTCCTTGGTGTACTGCTAGGGGTGTGACATAGGACTAAAAAATAAATCATTTTCTCATTTCCACTTTAAATATAAACATCCCAAGACACAACATCTGATTATGCCCGTCTTCTATCCATCCTTCTAGAGAATCACCCTGGATAAAATGATTATGAATCACTTCATCCTTTAAGCCCACCTATTAAGTATCCTCCACATGTTGTAATATAGAGTTATATACATTCATATGAAATAGAAATCCTCTAACATCATCCACTCATGCATCCATGTGTAGGGAAGATAACTCCTCCATCACTTTCCAAGCATCTTTTTATTCTCGATCCACATCATAATGAGACTACCTACACATGGAATATTCCATAAAATTCCCCTAACCATTAATGTAAGATATTTCAAGGTCGTAGTACTGAAGAAACTACATCCACCTATGCTTCCGCATGTTCAGTTTTCCTTAGGAGAAGATATACATCAAGATGTTGTGATTTTTGAAGACCACGAAGTCCTCCCCGATGAGGTAATGCCACCACAACATTAGTTCGAACAAGAATTCTAGAAGATCTATATCATGGGTGGAATAGTTACGCTAATGGGGTATTAACATCCTAATCCCAAAAGTGATCACCCCTGTTATTCCTTCAGCACATACCCAGAAGCCTTTCCCTGAAGCATCATTGAGCCACTCAAATTTCATTACTTCATCTGGAAACATCAATATTGGGGCACTAAAAAACCTCAGCTTCAGATAACTAAAGGCATCCCGACACTTCTAACTCCATTTAAAAGCTTGTTCTTTCTTTTTCACCAATTTCAAGGTTGATTCGACTAAGGAGAAATTAGGCCTCAATCTTCTGTAGTAACACACTAGACCCAGAAAACTACAATAATCTTGCATGTTCATGGGTGTTTCCCATGAAACAACTACCTTATCCTTTGTCGAGTCCATATCTAACCCTAGAAGTGCACTTCTCTTGTCTAGAACATGCACTTCGACAACATTCCATTGTGCAGGTGATGTCAGAGGGCCTCTAAAACCATCCTTAGATGCCCTGTGTGATCTTCCTATGATCTTGAGTATATCAGGATGTCGTTAATAAAAATGACTATGAACCTATCAAAAATATTCTCAGAAGTTGGGTTTCATGACCAACATGAACATGAATGATGTGTTCGTAATGCTGAATGACTTGACCTCGAACTCAGAGTGCCCATATCTACACTGGACGATAGTCTTCGAGATGTCACCCTCCTTCACAATCAACTAGTGATATCATAGCAGTAGTTCGATCAAGGATCACCATCATGACCCTTCAACTGATCAAAAATTTCATCAATCCTTAGTTGGGGGTAACGGTTCTAAACTGTTCCATGGTTCAGCCTCCGCTTGTATATACACAACATTTGATCACCATCTTCCGTCATTGTGAAGAAGATCAGAGCACCCCATGGTGATGTGCTTGGTTGAAAAAATCCCTTCATGATCAGATTCTCAATCTGTATTGGTTTCTACCATATATCAGAAGGTTACATCCAATAGGGAGCCATTGAAATCGAAGAAGCACCAGGATTAAATTCTATCCTAAAATCAATATCATGTCCAGAGGCTATAGTCCCCACCTCACCAGGGAAGACGTCTATGAACTCACTGACAATCCCTAATGCATCCACCATCTTTGTATCTACTGAATCCACTGACTGCTTATCTAACAATAAATGAAGGGTCTCCACTTGATGTCTGCCTTCCTGGAATACCAGCTCGCCGACAAATGTCACAAGCTGGTTTGATCGTCGACCATAGTACTCAAAATCAAGGACATGGGATGTGTCTCTATGTCTAGACACAAATAAATTGATAGACTGGGTGAAAAAAGGAGTTATAATCTCTTGAATTAAACAAGGAGCATGAAAGAGTCCTAAATATGTTTATCATTCCTCAAATTACCTCTGGCCCTGTTGGAACTGCTGCCTCTACGGCGTGAAACTAACCACACCCAGCTCATCTACCCCAAGGCTATTGGACGCCTCCATGACCATGACATAGTCGAGGTCCCTGAGGAGAGCCTTGAGCTCAGCCTCCTCCTTTAATATTTTCTCTCGAAGGATCGGGACCTTGTTGTCCCTTTTCCAACTTCTAAAAGGGCCTTGCTGGAAACTACTACTACTGAGGTTGGCGCTGAAACTTCCTACCAACACTATACTGCACTCGGTCCTAGAACTACTTCTGAAGGTTCCCACAACTTTAACAGATGATGCATCTCCATCCTAGGACCGCAGGGAAGGGGCGAGGACCAGGATATCGAAACATGAATTGTTGGGTCCTTCTACCCACTGGATGAAACCTAGATTGACCGAATGAAGGAGGTATAATGCAGACGGCATTCCACTTTGATGATCAAAAATAGATCCCCTCTCATGAAAAAACTCATATTGTTTGCATCCTCTACACCACTTCATCCTTTTTTGGACCTACATGTATTGAGGTAGAGTGAGAGAGAGTATCAACATACTGAATATAAATTTGGTGTGCCTCCTCTAAACATCATGACTGAGACTCCTCATCTAGAAAATGGTCTAGGGAAAATTGAAGTAGCTACAAGAACTTGATAAAAAAACTCCCTCACAAACATACTCCCCTACTGAAGGGTGAGTAGTTCATGCCTATTATCTTCCATCTTCACGGAAGGGAGTAATTCTTCCTAGAACTCCTCTTGAAGTCAATACAAAAAAAAACCATCTTGCATCTTCCCCTAGAGATAGAGTTCCCACCACATACGAACCACTCTCAACATCTGTCTTACAGCCATAAGCACATAGTACTCTATATGATCCCAAATCAAGCTCGAAGTTATCACTAGCTCCATGAGCATGGTATTTGTTTTTATGTATGTGACGCTGCCCTCATTCTTTTAGTGGGTCTTCCACTGAATGTCATGAAGCTTTTTCTTACACTGGTCATCCTCCTCCCCTCGATTAGACCTCTACAGATAAGCCAAATTAGCTTTCTAGGCCTCGATCACCCGCACTAATCGTGGCCACCATCCGAGGGTCGTAGCTGCAAGTAAACATTGAATGCCTAAGCATTTGTAGTGTCAAAGATTTCATTTAAAAATTTCATTGAATTTTCATTTATTGTAAATCCCCAAAATACCCAAGACACACAAGATCAATAGTCATTATTATTTTTATAGATTTCCTAGAGTCTCTATCCTATAATCAGTTTAGCCTCACTCGGTTGTTTTGTTGGTCCAAATTCCTTGGATAGGACCACGGTGGGACCTAAAATCCTGGGACATAGTCGGCCTTCATAAAAATATTTTATCCTCTATGATTTCCTAACACTATTTCTCTTTCATCTCATGAAATCCTAATGGTGATGAACCCTGTAATCCATCCCATTTGTCAACCTGCCTCTGATACCATACTATCAGGACCCACCTTCACCAAGATGAGAGAATGGACTGAAAACTTCCATACCCTTCCTTCCTCAAATAGAAGCGTAGTTAATAACCACATGAGTCCTACCTTCAATGGTCACAGAGTACCATCTATCACTAAGGGTATAGAATCACAGGTAATATGGAAGGCATTACCGTTTTTATTTAGTAAGAACAAGAGATACGATGGGAAAAACCCGAAAAACTCCAAAACTAAATGTAAAAGTAATGTAAAACAAAAAACACATTCCCATATGCCTGCCCCAAATAATGTTCTACAAATTACAAGATAAAACCAAATGGATTTACCAAAAGAAAGGAAAATAATTAACATCAATGGTGTCGGCGTCTGAGCTAATAGTGACTGTCATGGTCCTTGAAGTTCTATTAGAAACCTAGAAGTAGTTTTATATACATTGGGTGAGTATATATGTATACATAGTAGGGAAAAAATCTCTTGTGAACAAGTGGGGAGGATTGTAAAGCCCCATGAAAAATAGAGACAACCAAATAACCTATCACGAAACTACCCACCCAAAACCTCACCATGGAACACTCCCCAAATAACAAAAGTCAAGTAAAGTAATAGTAATTACTCATCGATGTTTGCATACCCCTCACAATGTTCCCACTAAATATTAATAACATCCATTGGATCAGACATACCCCACCATTTTCACTGCAGTACCACTACTTCCCCAACATCAACCTTTTGGCCCACAACAAGCAATACTACGATAAAAAACACTCGGGCAACCACAAACACAAGTAACTGCTCCCATTGAATCCTAGGCCAAAAAAACTACCACAACATCTGATGACACCTATTCCAGAACAACAATTCCATCCCTGAAGACACCTGAGCCTCATCCTGAAAAAAAATAGGGAAATAACCTGTCTGCACACACCTAGGCCAACCACCACGACATACACATCCTGAATAATCATGGGCTATAATAGAACACATTCCATCACATCTAGCTCGAAGAGTCCTGGGATACTTGAGAAAGGGAGGAGAAAAGGAGCTAATAACAGGAAACACATTGGATGGATGGGAAAAACACCCTCCAATATGAAATTGTGGTGTTCGGAACAATGTTATTATCTTGGGTTTGGAACAAATAATAAACACAAGAACTAAATTATACATATATTTATAGAAGAACTAATTCAATCCTAGGGGTTCCAAAACCAAATAATACAAAAACCACCTCATTATTATTCATTCATAAAAATCACAACAACCACAACCAATTCACAACTCATTCTAAAAATACAATTCACCATTGAACCCATTCATGTTTTCAAATTCATGTGGTTCCATTTAATTAATTATTCAATACCAAGAAACAAACATACATAGCCACAAGGCATGGAGGGAAAAGAATCAAAGAATAAAATTAAGAATTCACACCATGTTCTCATGTAATTATAATACAACATAAGGGATATCTGAGATCCCTCCTTATACTGGAACCAAAACAAGCACCAACATATGGCCCCACACAGCCCAAAATCCACAAACATACAACTAATAATAGAGGATCTCATCCCAATCCATGTAACCTCTCAAGAATCATGTAGAAAAACCATACACATATCTAGAATATATCAAGGGAGTTTTCAGATTTATACACACCATTCCTTAATTTTAGTATTTCTGTTTGGTTAACTAGGGTGACCACATAAGGATTCTTATTCCCTAGGCATCCATTTAATCAATAGAGTTTATGTGATAAACGAGTTACCATGTTATACCCATTCAATATCAGAATTATCTGGAAAACAGATGTTCATTATTGCACAAAAGGACCACAAACGACTATGATTTTCAATGGACATAAGTAAATACAATTCACAAAATATAATCCAAGGTAAAAGAGTACATCAGCACCATAAAAAACACACCATAAACTTATAAAAACAATTTATTTTATCTGTTATGGATTGGTTACATCCATCCCCATAAAAAATAATCATACCCACCCTGCATATATGGTAAAAAGATATCAAGGAAAAACCCTTCTTGGATGATCAACAATCGATCTTTTCCTCTACGGTCCAAGAACTGGGGATGCATAACTTTCAGGGGTGGAACCCTGAAGACTCTAAGAGTGATCCGGAAAGGCTCTAGAATAGGCGCACAATTATCCTCAGGTATGTGTACTCCAAATTCTCCATGTAAAGGAAAGAGAGCATCCAAGAGGAAGATAGAATTACCATGTGATAAAAGGTGATATCCTGGAGTTACAGAATAGGAATTATTGAACCCCTTTAATAGAGGATCATGGTTTCTACATGTTTTTGGCTTATTAACAAAAATATAATATATTTTCATTTAAAAATTCTCAATATATAGGTGTCCATAACAACTGTGAGTTAAAGGGTTTCCTTTAAACAGAGGAAAACACCTAATTGGGGAAAAAATGTATTGTATGGGGAAATGGTGTGTCACTGAGGAAAAAGCCACACATTTAGTTAACTAAATGGTTGAATCAATCTTCAAGGATTTTAGATATCATTTATTGTCTTTTAACAGATTTTAAAGGGCTGTTAATGCACTTTTATGTCAAAAGATACGTTGCAGGGGAGGAACTGGGAAAAGTCATAAACTGAAAAAAAAAACATAGGGTGGGACACCGTTGGATGAGACATGGTAATGGTGCCACCATCATGGTGCCACCCTAAAAGTTCCATAGTAAGCAGTGCCACTGTTTTGGTGTGTGACTTGATGGTGCAACCGCTATAGTGCCACCGTCAAGGTTCCAGTAGTACGGTGGTACACCATAATTGATGCCACTGTTTCTATGTGTGACATTGATGGTTCCAACAGTTAGATGTTACACCCCAAGAAGTGTCAGCATTTCACTGTATGAAAGTTTCTGCTAGCACCACCATGGTGCTACCATGACCGGTTCCACTATTCTGATGGAACTGTTTGATGGAACATAGTTTTTGGAAATCTCCATAATGAGTCACTTTCCAAGACATTACACATATTTATATACAGTGTTCTCTTTGATAGTTTTTTTATAAACTAGTGAATTATTGATAAATCTATATTATATATATATATATATATATATTTATAAGTCACATATATTTTGAAATAAATTGATTATTAAATTTATGAAAAATTCATCGTAAATGAAATTAATAAGATTGGTTCCATTTAAGGCATTCCCTATAGGATGGGGACAAGTTAATGCAAGTCCCTATATGTATTGGTAGTCTCATGTGATAAATAGGTTGGCCAAATTATAACAGTATAAATTGTCTTATCTAGTTGATAAAGGCATCACAAGCCTAGGAAATATGACATCCAATATTTAAAAATTTGATTGATTAACAATTCATTTATTATTACTATCCATGAGATTATTTCATTGATATGTCTATGGATTCATTTCATTAGAATTGTATTAATTAAATGTTTTATTTTTTAGATTATTACCTTTCTATATTGATTTTGGGTTATCCAGTTATTTGAGTTTCTTGTGTTTTAAGTTATCTACCATTCCATGATTATTATGACTATTTATTCCTTATTATTCACATTTTACTTACATTTACTAATAATTTAGGTGAAACTTATTTTTTTTCCTATGCATGATATTTTAAGAAGATATCCTTGAATTATCATTCAAGGACATAGTTCATTTTATTTTTAATTATACCAGGCCAGATTTTTGTTTCCAAATGTATTTTGGGTGTCATGTATGCAATTATGAATTAAAAAACTACTATACTAAATATTCCATCAGTATTTTATTCATTGTAATCATGTATATGTAATATAATAATTCATCGGATCTGGCCTTCTTCGGTTAGGGCGTTACAGTTGATATTAGTGGATGTTTAACAACAAATATAGGAACTACATTTAGAAAATCTATATTTTGCAACATTACCATAAGATATATCTTTAGGTTATTTATATGAAAATATGCTATAATTTTGATAGGTTTGATATTACATGGGTCTAAAAAAATATATCCCTAATTGGATACAACATGTTGATGTGATTTAGGCATAGATGAACATAGCGGTAAAAACTCTAAAAAGTTTGTCAGTACTGACTCGACATAACTTGGTACAAAAAAACATTCCATAATACACACCTATAATTAACTCCCTTCGGATACTTATACGATAATATAATTTTTTTAACAAACCATTATGAATGATTTTAAAGTTAAAATGTACCAAAATAGTCCATATTTATTATTATATGACTAGTTATAGAAACAAATTTCTATTAATGATTAGGGTTACACTATTTTGGGGATTATAAATTATGTTACCTGCTGTTATGAACTAATATTGTATATTCCATTATTTTTAAAAGGAGTCTAGAAGGAATAATGTTATCAATAATCATGTAAAATTTTGAGATTCCCATAATAAGGAAACCAATGTATCAAGAATTAGAACTCATTATGTTATGTAAATATTATGTCATATTAATATGTTTGTTGTTTGGTCCACAAGAATATATACCCCGAGAGGGGGGTGAATTAGGTTACGAAAAGTTAAAACAAATGCCTATGTTGATCTTACTTGGTTGTTAACCAAAACTATCTTCTCTCTCTTTATTGTAGCAATATATAAACAGAAATTAAATCACGAACATTAAAAAAAATTACAATGTATACCATCTTTTGGTTAAATTCAAGGAACAATATTCGGCGATGTAATTATGTACAAAATAATCCAAAAGTGAACTACTGTTTACAATGTTCTGAGCAGACTCACTATCCTTCCTAGTTTACAACCACTCACAATATAAAGCTCACTACTCTCTCAAATGACGTGTTCTCTCTACTTCTTCAGAAGATCCACTAATAGGTTAAGGACAAGTTTGTACCTTGATTATCAAAAATGAATGAATCATTATCTTTATGTCGATTTTTTAGATGTTCCTCATTCATCCAAAGTTGAATACATCATTACCATGGGTGTACCGAGAAATTATTACAACTTTTGCATAGCCCTAGAATGACCGACACACTTCTCTATGCCTTGACGCACTGCTCCATGCATGGTACAAAAGTGTTACATAACCACTTGTGCGACACACCCCTCTCCAATGCCGAACATGGGAGACTCACAACATTTTTCTCCCAAACCAATATTGGCGTGTAACTATCAACGGGCCTCGAACTCTTGAATAACCTTATACTTGTGCGCCCACACCAACAAATACGGGACCAAACCTACTTGCATTAAGAGTGGTAGAATTCCCTCTATGTTTTAAGATCTCTAATAATGAGGAGGAGTAGTCCTTTATTTATATGGATTTTGACCACCTTAACCACCTCACGCAAGTCTCCTTCTAGCATGCATGTCCAGCGGCACTAGTCTATATCGACCTAGTAACCTTGCACGCCAAAACCAAAACGTGGGCCCCCTATTCCCATTGACATATTTTGATGTTATCATCTTGAAAAAAATGTGGGTTTCATCCATTCCTTATTCGAGGTTCCTCAATCAATCATGGGTTGTTGACAACATCCAGGAACTCGACAACTCCCCATATAACCCCCCTTTTATCGAAAAATTTGTACCTCATGGTCTACATTGTGAACAAACACAACATGGAGTCCCGCTTGGTCAAAAAACACAATAACATAAAAAATGATTCAATTATTGATTTTGGGATTTTCCAAAAACATTTATATAACATAACCACTACCAAATGAAGTAAAATTTTCTGAAATTATGTACTTCAATAATTGAACTCTTTATATGTTATAGGACACCATCAATTGGTAGGAATACTGACCTATTGGCTTATAAAAATTATTTAATTATTTAGAGAAGATATTAATTTAATTGGGATGTGGGGAAAAGGAAAATATTACACATTCATTATATTTTTCTAATGGCGAGGTAGATTAATAGTGGATCTTGATATAGAATTCAATGGACGATGAAGATAAATAAATCAATGAATGTAGAACTTTTAATGATAAATTTTTCAATAAATAATTTTCTCATGATAAAAAAAATTGACATGGAGAGATAGTATCATTGTTTAATGAAAAATTGGGAAGAAATTGTTGAGGATTTTGAAGATACCTTTTCCAGGATAGAAATTTCTCTTAACGATATAATATGAAACTATAAATTCAAGATTGATCATTTTTGTGAAGGATATAATCCATTTATCTCAAGGGAACTGGGGCCTCAATCGTTTCCTTCATATGATGAAATTGTATCATGTTCTATCAAGATAGAGAATGAATTATCCATGTTATATGGTTTCAAATGGAAGGAAATTAATAATATAATGGTATATGAAATAATATATATAGGGAATTAGTGAAATAATGATTATCTCAAAAATTATAATTGTGGAAATAATAACCCTGGTAAATGCCTGAAAGGATTGTGGGTTAGTTATATGTGAAAAGAAAAGGGTCAGCTAGAAAATGAATGAAATTGGAAGATATAAAACACATTTATTCAGTATTACAACAACATGGTTATTGGGTCATTTTCAAAGTAATTACCCAGTCATCAATAAAATATACTTTAGAATAATTTTAGGGTTCAATGAAAATTATATGTTATTAACCTAAACATAGTGGAAAAAATAATGTGCACTTGTATTTGAATTTATGAATATTTGTTTTAATGTTATTTTTTTCATGATGTTATCCTCATATGATTTCTGAATTATAAATGTATTTTAATCTATTAATCATTCAGTAAGCATTTTTGATTCTATACTGAATGGTAATAGATAATGTTATTCAGTTGAAAGAATTTTTTTATTTTCAAAACTTGTGGTTTAGGGAATGATATCCCATAATATGTTCCTAATATAAATAAATAGATTAATGGGTGATGAAATTGTTGTATTGTAAAATTTAAATCAATTAATTGTAGGTGACTATGAAACCGAGTATTGATTTACTGATTATGTGGTTTATGAAATAATTGATAGTGTTTTCACCATTTTTTTGATTCATCAGATATATCCTATAATCTATATTTTATTTAAATTAGAAGAGTAAGGAATTATATCAATATAGTTTAATAGCAATTCATGTTATTTATATATTCCCAAGATTGGTATGCGATGATTAAAATGTACATCATTTTATTTGATATGTTTATTTTGGAAATTAAGTGACCTTTTAAAAAAAATGGATCAATAACTTTTTGAATCATTTTCAATTAATGTAATACGAAAAGATGATATGTGGATGATACATTAGAGGTTAATGTATGACATAAAAATATGATAAAACATATGCTAATAAATGATATAGAATTAGTTCTAGGTACAACCATTATATATTTTTGTTTTTATGAAATATAAATGAATATTTACATATATTCATATATAGGGAAAGAATTCCAAAATTATAGGAATAATGTTATTGGAACATAAATGTTGTTATATAATCATCATTTATGATTATATAAATGAAAATTTTTATAATAGTTTATTATTTCATTGTCCTAATTAATATTTAAATAAACATTCTCTATATCACTCTATATCCTTCTTTTATTTTCAGATTATTTTTTATATATCCATGATCCTCTTTCACAACTACGTTCTCTTAACAGGGATCCTAGTTACATGAAATTTTACTTACCATTATCTCTTATTAAGATGATGTGTTTTACCCCAATTCAGGATAATTATTATATAAAATAATTTATTTAAAACTATCAATCCCATGATGGATGTGATCAATTTATAATTATGTGGAAATAACTTATATAATATGGGATGAATGTAACACTTCAAGGGTTTAAAATATTTTTATTCTAGAATAAATTTAATTTTTTTTCTATTATTTCATTCTATAAATTGAAAAGTTAATATTATTTTACATGATAAAAAATGTATATATTTCACTACACTAATCATTGAGGTTAGCTTATGTTATACATGATAATGAATTTCCCCGATGGACTACATAACAAACAAGAAATTATTTTAACAAGAAATCATTTAGTATTAGAAATATTATTATTTAATATAATAAGATAAAACCATCCCATAAATTATTAATGATATGAATTGGATTAAATAACTTATAAATATATATATATATATAGAATAATTCATTGGTTTCAAATTAAAAATAAATGGAAATAAGAACTAATTGAATATAAAGAGAATGTTTTTTCTAAAATAACTATTTTTATGCTCATGAAGTCATATAATAGTAATAAGTTAAATTAATAACAAATATTGAGTTATGTTAATGTAATATATATTACATATTACCAAATAAAATTACATTCATTCAATGTGTTTGATAAGCATAAGATAATAAAAAACCCAATATTATGTATAAAAACCTATATTTTTATAAAGGATATTTCACATCCTTCAAATTGATAACCTACATTAAATATGTTTTTTACAAATTTATGAATTTATTATGAGAAAATAAACTTAAATTTTGAAATATAAACACTCATGTTATGTTATGGTGATTTATTGGTATGTTTATGTGAAGGAACATTTTTCAATGAATAGTAAAAAATAGTCAATTTTATTTCAAAACACATTTTTCCTAAATTTTATTTATATCGAAAAATAACATTTTTAATGGATTTTAATATTAATTATATCAAATGTGTTTAAATTTAACCAATTTTGGTAATCATAATATTTTTCACCTTGAAATTGGCTATAGAATTTTAGAAATCAACATAACATTCTTACTTTAAAAACATTCATTATTGTTCATACTAAAGGATTTATTATATATTATTATATTACACACATGTGATAAGAATTATTAAAATTAGATACCATAATTGGAATAATAATAATTTTTATTTGTTAATAAATTTAACATTATTTTCACCAAAAATTATTATTTAAAGTGATTATAATTAATTATAATGATTAAGAGAAAAATTATCTTTATAATTGAATAATCCTTAATCATATGTCACATAAATGGCATATAATATTTTCTAATGTCAATTTTTTTATTCAAATATATATGATATATATCCTTTTAATTGATTTAAAACTATTTATATTTTATTAATTTTTGGGAAATGAAAGAAACAAGGCCAAAAAGACATGTGGGGGACAAAGAAATTATTTTATATACAAAACTACCAATGAAATTTGAGGTGGAAATAAAAAAATCTTTGATATTTAGATAAAACGATCTTAGAATATGAAGAAATAACTAAAAATGTTGAATTTCATCCTTAACCTATGAAGGGAAAACTGGCTATCAAATCATTTTTTGGAAATGACCATTGAGCCTTAGTTGTTCTTCTAGTCCAATTGTTGTTGAATTTTTTGTTAACTAAATGGAGAAGAACATTTCTATGCACTATTTTTATAATAAGTAGAATTTAATTCTGGAAGAAAATAATCTAGATGGAAAGGATAATCAATAGTGGCCACTGATGATGAATAATAAGATGAAGGATAAAATTTATGCAATATAGACGAATGACTGTATGATGTTATTCAATAATAGTTATTTCCCAAAAAATCATTAAAAAATATGGATAGACATATCCTGGATCTTTTGAAAAATGGTAAAATATCATTCATTACATAAAAGGAAAATAATCAATGATTGAAAGATATGATTCAAAATCATTATCAATAACTAATAAAAAAGTTATTAATTATTTAGTGGATTAAAACCACGCTGTTGAAAGGCTCTAACTATCAATGAAATTGGGATATTTTAAGTGGTTATTCTATATACTCTAAAATTAGTTAATGAGTTTGGAGAAAAGTCCAATGGTAAGGGAAATATGAAATATATAATGGAGTTTCATGTTTGGGATCAAATGTATAAATTAGAAATTAGTAACAACCAATCACATGTAAAAAATGTTCGAATAAGCCTCATGAGAACAGATATAATGGGATTGGTATGGTAATCATGTTTTAAAGAGAAGGCCTCCATGCTCATGAATTTTTTAGAGACGTGTAGAATATCACAATCATTATGATGGAAAGGAAGAAACCACCCACGATTAAATGATTTAATTGTATCGAAAAAAATAAATATGGAAGAATGTGAACTAAAGCAGTGGTCATTAAGGGTAGCCAATGTTTGTGACCACCAAAGCCAGTGGATCAATATAATGCATATATGATCAACATAGCTAATTTAGAGCATGAAAATTAATTCCTATATGGTAAACATATTATTCACCCAATAAGCTAATATGTAGTTATTGATTAATTTTCTACACATTCCATTATATGTTTCATTGTTTCTAAAGATATTGAATCAAATCAATGATTCTTAGTAGTAGATATATCTGTAGAAACACCATGTGGAGTTGTTTTTGCAACCCAAGTGTTGTAATAATATTATATTAGGATATGCAGGAGGATTCATCTAGTGGGTCTCATAATCCTTACATTGGTGGAATTTTACACTATATTCGGAATTTAATATCTGTCATTATATAACAAACTAATCATGTATTAAAGAAAGAAGATCTCTTTTCATATTCCCTTCCAACACATGCTCAACTGTAAAATTAATGAATATCATGAAGGGGTGGTGTGTGTTCATAAATTCATGGGATTTGGCCATGGATTTTATTTCTAGCCTTTAGTGTCCGGGGGATTTCTATATAGAATAACGGTGCCCTATCCCTTCCAACATCATTGTTTTGTATATGAATGTAATAAATGGTATTTTTATTCACTAATTACACATATGTATACATTACAATGAAGAAATGAAAGGTTATAAAACGAAATTTATATCATAAAAGCACATACGTAAACATTTTATGTTGAACATCCTGTTACATTAGTGGTTTAGGTAAAAAGAAGAGTTATGGGTAACCTACAAGAGTTTTTTCATCTCATCATTGTAGGTTTACCGAATGAGAGTAGAATATCATGCATTTGTAATGGGACATCCCCCATGGAATTCATTGCTAATATTAAATTTAATTAGTCAATGACTTTGGTTTCAATAATTATTTTACATTAGTTATTTATAATATCAAATGTATTAAAGGTACATGCTATTTGGTGAGTAAGTGTTAATTTTATTCCTAATATATTTAAATTGAAATTGTCAGGCTTCCTAAAAACCCTCCTGAAAATTTTATAGGGAAATTCATTTCACATAAACCATTGGTGTAAAAGTATATTTCTCACAAAAATTTCAAAATAATTTTATTTTGTTGATAAGTCAATATGAAATGATAAACCATGAAAGTAAAATCATTATTTATTGTTTTAGAAACCAAATCCACAATATTTTAAGGGGAATTTATCATATAAAATATAAGAACAATAAATTAGTAGAAAAAACTAGATCCTTGATTTATATTTGACTCTATCTTATATAATGGTCATGTTATCCATTAAAATGTTTGGGATCATTCATGATAATGGTGGTATAGATCATCAAAATCTAAATTCTTCCAAGGACTTACATTAGTGGGATGAGGAAATTTTCAAAAAATATTTCTACCAACATATCTTCATGACAGAAATGAATGATGGAATTATTCATTTTGACATAATAAAATCTGTGAGTGATGAAATTTATAGAAATTTATATGAAATTGGTAAATTTTTTTCCTATATGTCTATTAACTTCTCCTTAAAGGAATGTAAATTTCAGTATGGATTGAAAATTGAAATTTATTCTAAGATAGTTTTGATTTTAATTATTGATTATATATATTGTGTTAATAGAGGGATAATGTTAAAAATAGACATTACATGGAATCCAATAAGAAAAATAATTTCACTATTTAAATGTATACATGGAACTCTAATGTGGGGAATAAGATAAAGAAAGACACCTAATATAAGGGAATCATAACATCAAAAAACCAATCCACTGGTTTTATTTCATTTCCCTATTTGACATGATTTAATGTTTTCAATGGATTTCATTAGAACATTATATGTGGGAATATACAACACCACACAAGTCATTTCACAACTATAATTATATGGGATATGAGTGATGTTATTTTCAAAACACTACAAAGTCAATTACTAGGCATGCCTCTCAAGAATCTATGAAATATTATGTTCTATCTTTGAGATTAATATTAATGTTTTCCCATTATTATAATTGATCATTGTAGGGTTATTACTTTAATATATAGAATCCTTGGATAATGAAACCATAATAGGGTATAATGTAACAAGGATGAATGACAATTAAATTATCTGGTATTGAACGGATGATCACATATGATCAATCATGTCCTTCAACTATAAGATGTACAATTTTTCATAAATCGATGATCATGAACATTTTTTTAATACTAGTTCACCCCAAACTGTTATTAAATCATGAGAAACTAATCAAATGGAGTTTAATATCATGATGAAACAACATGTGATGAGTATCCAACCCTATATAGTTAGCGAGTGTTCATGGTATTTAAATATACATATTGATTTATACCCATTTATATAATCTAAATATTTTGGTAAATTTATATATAAGACATGGATAAAATATAATTGATCATCATAATATATATTTTTAGTTAATTTCAATGATCATATATATATTTTTTCATGGTAAATAATGATTACTTCTCCTAACAGAACTATGTATCTATTTAAACATGAATAGGTAGTAAAGAACTAAAAAATAGGACCATTAACACCAATTTCATAGAAAATTTATTATGAGTTATGAGTTGAAATTATAAAGAATAATTACATTATTTAAACAATAAATTTTTCTACTGTTTTGGATGAGTGTACAACTATATTTCCAATAAATATCAATAGGTTTTCAGCTGGAATAGCTGTGTAATTTTTGAGTGATCTAATTCTAAGAGAAACCCCTAATTCACCATCATCATATATGATGGATCTTATATTATTTAAGGAATTGAAATTGAAATTAGTGGACTTTTATTGTAAAGGTCTCATAAGACCATGTATGTCACATTGGGCCACTCAAGTGATTTTATTAAAGATTCAAAATGGTCTATTACGACTTCTTGTTAATTATTATATACTAAATTAGGTAACGATATAGAGTAAATATTATGTTACTCAGACTTTTAATCTTTTTTAATAATTTTTTGGGCCAAAACTATTCTATAAAATTGATCCACTATCTAATTATCACAAACTCTAGGTTATGAATGTGTATATTATGAAAACAGATTTCAAGAATCACTGTTACTACCTTGAATATTTGGTAAATCCATTATGTCTTACAAATGCACAACAGTTGTTCTTGGAATTGACAAATCAATTATTTAAATGGTTCCAATACAATTTTATTCTCGTATTTAGGTATGAAATTTGGTAGTATTATTGAAATCAAAAAGGATATGAATAATATTTAGTTCTAGTATTCATAATTTTACTAGAGAACCATCGATATTAAAAAAATGAAATATTATTTTTGAATACAAGTGTTGGTTTTCATTATACATTCCATATATAAGAAACAAAAATATGTGGATCCTTAAATTTTTTTTATTTCACCTATTGGAAACCTATTATGAATATATTTTTGGTACACTATTTTTTGGGATTAATATGATTCTATCACTATATCATTCATAAAATCCCATGTATCTAATCTAATAGGAGAACTCAATATATAAAGGTAAAACTATTCAACATTATTGATTATTGTTAGCAGTAATTTTTGAAATATAATCCACAAATATCATTGGAACCCAATCTTCTCTTTCTAGAACATGGAAAATGATATTTGGTCAATTGAGATTCATTTGGGATTGGTTTTAGTCAGGCCATATTTAATTTTGGTTATTTTATATATTACCAATAAATTTATTTATGATTTTGTGAAAAAAAGTTTCCAAAACATGACTTGGAATTTGATATAGTGGTTCAGGATTTCCAAACAAGGCATCATTATTTATTTGAGTAAATGTTAATATAGTTCAAATATCGTTAAATCATCAAACACCAAATTTAAAAATGTTATATGATTATAATAAATATAATATGGATATTATTTCACCAGATAAATAAATTTTATTTAGTTTATATAACAGAAAATTGAAATTATATTGTTGATGATTTAATCCAAACTCTAAATAATAATCTCATTTGAAAATGTAGTCATTAATGGAAATTTATGAGTATGATTGATGGTGTGAATTTTGAATTCTACGAGAACAATTAAGTAACCATATTCTTTTTAGTGAATATTATAAATGATTTAGTAGAGAAAGTCACGAAAAGTAAAAAATTGGATCCTAATTTCCAGACCATTCTGGGAAAATTTAATAGTTTGGAGACCATTCATGGATTGAAATATGAAACTAATTTTATATTTTTTCAATATGGGATAGTCATTCAGACATCTATTCAAGAATAATATATTTTTATTAATAACCATTATATATTGGAAAATTGTCATGACATATATATTATGTAAAATAATCTAAGAAACCATTATTAATAGTCATTTTTAATGAAAATAATTATTATTTATATTAAGAAATACCTAACCTATCGGTAGGTCAAGGTTGAGAATAAATGACTAGTTGGAATGCTGGAATCCAAAGCTAAACCTTTATTGAAGGAGAAAAATTATATGGGATTTTTTATGGGAATTCCAGTAGCTACTCAGAATAATTAGTCAACCAGGGTGATTGTAGTACAATCCACAAAGGCAATATACTTTTTACTCATTATTAAATAATAATTCATTGCATACTATGAGAGGATATAATATCAAAAATTACTCAAGTTACATATATTTAATAACTATTTTGACCATATATCACTATTATACTCTATTTACTTCAATGTTTTGGAATTCCATTCATTAATATTTGGGTTGCTAGTAACCCATGAGCGCATCATTGCATCCTTGGTAGAATGGAATTTTCAAACTGCTGATTCAAATGTTTGAAAAAATTTGTAAGTATAGGGTTATGGATTTCAATGGTTAATAGGATGACAATATTCTATTAGTCTAGTTCTCTTGTAATAATATATTTTAGGAAATCATACACGTGGATCCATTTGGGGAAATCTATGGTAATCATTTCCACCCTCAACTATGTCCATTAGAAATAAGATAAACATTACTGATTAGACCTATTTGTTTCCAGGAGAATACACAAAACATTCAGATGATTAAGAAGATGATGATTTCTACCCAATGGTTTCATAAATATTATTGGATAATAATTATCACCATTTATCATTTTTAGAGGGGGATTATTTATCGTTTAAAATCTCTCTAAGGATGGGTATTCATTAGTGGGGTAAGAAAAGGAAGACTCATCATTGTTATTTTGGACCTTTTGAGACACATCAATCAATCACTGATGTATGTTATGTTTTTTATTACCACAACCTAATTTGGTTTATAATTCCATTCGTGTAGCTCAAATAAAAAAAATACTCATTTTCTTATAGTGATATCATTAAATGGTAAAAGGTTGATCTTGAACCAGATGTTATATGTTTTCCTGCACTAATTCAGGCAATAATGGGAAAAGATTATGTATTTAATTTAAAACATATTCCTTTTGTCAAGGCATTATATAAATATGGTGAAACACAAGATTTAACATGGTAATTAGATTATGTGATGATGGAGTAATGATCATAACTCTTCCAAACCATTCCAATCTAGGGCTTTTTGGGAAGGAAACCCTAATGTTGGGGAGAATTTAACACCCATTGTTTGAGGTATTTCACATAACTATTATATTAATCTTCTTTTCATATATGCTTAGAAATTTCAATGGGTTTTGGGATATATGTACAAATTTATTATAGGCTATCTATGAAAAAGAATGGAACTGCACTGATAACCATGTCATAGCGGTTGAATCCACATAAAATTTGAAATAACATTGTTATGAGGATATACTGGAATTATACTTTCACTATATCGGAATCCAATAAAACCATGGTTATAATCCCTTAGATTTTTCCTGGGGATCTATATTGTGGATCCATTAAATGGATTACTAATTTATGGGGTTGCACCGTGGTGAGTATCACCAGGTCATGATGCATTTTAATTTCTATTATATTATGGAGTTGTTAGAACCATACATTAGGGGAGTTGTTACATTAAAACGGAGAAATTGTTAACTAATGGGGAATAATTAATTTAAAATCCACAAAATTTTTCAATCATTTTAAAGGACATTAAATACACATACACTACCTGTCTATATATGAATTCATTCCATACATTTTGATGGTATGAATGACAAGTTTTATATTATGATGAGCCACTCTACACTATGGTGGTCTATTCCCAGGGAATTACACATTATAGTATTCCTTTAATCTCTGTGATGGTTTATTTCTATCATGTTCATTAATGTTGTAATATTTCATACTCTATGGTTGTCTATTTCGAGTGATTCCATGTTTAGTGGACAATCATTCACTATGGTTTCATCTATTAGTTGATGTTAATTCAAGGTATAACTTTCTTAGAGGTAGGAGAAATCTCTCTTCTATCTATTTGTTCTTTAATTTGAAGGTTTTGATATCAGAAATAATTTATATTAATATAAAATGAAAATCATGTCTACTATTTATTATAGACAACATATGCTTGATTATTTTAGAAATTTTATTTTAATAGTTTTGTAAATCCTCATTTATTAAACTTTTAAAATATTTAATTTCAAATTATATATTTATGTTGTTTGATTCAATTATTATAAAATGAATTATAATTTTTGAAATTAACTTTTTTAGGGATTTATAATACAAGGTTCGTGTGTTTTCATAATTTCATTAGACACAGACATGAATTTACAGACTATGTCTGAGGTTCTAGATTTGAGGAACCTATAGAATAGTTACCTCTTAGGACATGGTGGATAAATGGGTAATCACCCCAATGTATGTGGTTATCATGAAGAGTTCATGTGTCTGTGGGTAATAGGAAGTGGTTTCTGGATAGAACGTATAATAGATTGATAATTGTTTATTATTTTAACATAGACTCATTTAAATTTTTAAATTTTTTGTATTTATTTTATTTTTTGTGTGTATATTTTGATCTATGAGGTAACTTGTCATTCTACATCAGATTTTTATGGGATGTTTTTGTGTATTGACTATTGGTTATGACTAAGCACTTCATGAATATTGAATTTGGTGCATAATCATACAATTCATTCCATGTTATATTAATGTGTAATATTACATATATCTATAGAGGTGAGTTTTTGGGGAGCTATTTATAATCAAATATTTGGAGTTAGAAATGTCCCTTGAGACCAGTTAAGTTCAACCATGGTTCTTATGTCATGATTTATCTTAGATTTTTGTTTTTTGTAAATATTTATCATTTATTATTCTGATATTTTTTATTTTTTAAATCATTGAGTTGAATGGTTTTTATACATCAAGAATCATATAGTTTTGTTTAGGTTTTTTTAAAACTTGAATTATCCTAATCCTTTTTGTAATCACATGGAATTTATTACAAGTAATTGATGTCTTATCTAAGTAACCTAAGGTTTATGTATCCTTATCTCCTTCCATGTCTATAGTTATTGTTGGGATATTACATTGGAGATGATGAAACCTTCTCGAAGATCATTGAATTGAATAGTCACATGTATAAATTAGATTAATTTTTTTATAAAAATGAATAAAAAATCTCAATATTCTATATGACATAGAATTGTCTTAGGAAAAAATAAATTTAATCACTACTCAAATCCAAAAAATAATTATAAATTACCCAGAAACAATGAAAATGAAAGGGATATGGTTATGGAAGAATCATTTGAAAACTATATTATAAATAAAAATATATTAAACATCAAGGAGTCTTAATATTTAAATCAAAAATAGGATCAAAAATATTATCATAAGAAATATTATACTCATATAAATTCCTTATATTCAAAAATCATTTAAAGTATCTTTATGGAATTACGTACATACAATACAATAAAGGATAAATCTTATTGAAGTGAATATTTATAATAACATGAACAATGGAAGAAGGTAATAATGAAAAATAAATGTAATCAAATACATTTCTTATATTAACGGATTTATATGAAATAATATTTGGACCAATTAATATAAAATAAATATTTCTAGGAATCATGAATAAGAACTGTTGGATAAAGAATAACTAATATCATTCAACAGAAAATAAAAAATAAAGATCTCTTTCTTTACAGATCATCAATGGAAATAAAACTATGTATTTTTTATTTAATTCGTTATGAAACAATTTATTATTGATGTAATTTATTGTCACTCAATTTTAAGTATATTTATATTTTTAATAAATTATTATTTTTTATTTTAAATATATAGTAATTATGATTATTAATATTTTCTTTTAGAACACATAAAATTGAATTCAGTTTTCAACTATGATGTGGGGTTTTAGTTTATCAGGTAATAAATTTTTTTAATATTTACATATTACATTCTAAAATATATAATGTGTTATATAACATTTCATTTAATCACATTTCATTAAATTTAACATTTTATTAGCTCTCAAAATTTAATTTTAGATTCTCAGTCCACCATATCATATATATCATTCAAACGCATTTATAATTTAGTGTATTTATTATTAACTTCATACTATATTTTCACATCATTTTTCTTATTTTTATATGTTCCTTAAATGAAAAGTAAGAAATTTTCATAATTTTTGATTTATATTGTGTGACATGAATAGAAAACTCAATGAAATATACAAAAACGTGGGCTAGTTAAGAAGAATTTCATCCCACATCTTTTAACCCCAATATTATTATTCTATCTATCAATAAAATATAAATTCAGTACACATAAATAATTGATAATATTCCTTGAGTATGTTTTTTAATGTTGAAAACATTTAGTTAAATGATTGTTTATAGTATGAAAACCAATCCCTTATTTAACTCATTTTATTCTATGAAACAATAAAGGGATAACGTCAATAGATCATGATTGAGTTGGAACATTCTATAAAAGGATCAAAAAATGAAACAATGGTTCAAAAAAAGTCGATAAATTAGTCGAGAGGATGAATGAAATGAATAGATGGATATTTTTTCTTCATCATTATATATATATTTATATATTTCATTTTACATACTCTATTAGAATATGTTTAAATATAAATTGAAATTTATTTTATTAAATATGATATTTTAAATGTATTATATATTATGTGTTAGTCTTAAAATGACCCTTGAGTCTGGTGAACAATAAGATTAAAATGTAAAACAAAATAATTTTTCTATTCAATTTGAATGAAAAATTAAATAATAGGAAAATAAATTATCCAATATTTATTAAAATACATAGTAAAAAAGATAAATTAAAAATTAAATTTTATCAGCACATAATAACCATATTCAATGAATTTCAAGAAATATAAAAATATCAATAATATATTTAATATCACATTGATTGATTTTTTTTTACGGAATGCTTATTTAATACATCTTAACAAGTAGATAAACTCTAACTTAAATTATGTTGGAAAATGTATCATTCCTTTTAATTCATTTTATATCATTTTCAATGTAATTTAGCATTATATCTAAATATATTGTCAATAATATTTAGCAGTACATCACTTTAATTTTTGTCTAAAAATGGAATAATGAATGAAATATTTCCTTGGAACATAAGATATTTTATTAAAGGGGATATTTTACTTCATCAAAAAAATCAGAACGATCTGTTTATTATAGAGTAATTCCCATTTTATATTAAAAATCCACTATATTGATATAAATTGGGTGGTAGTAATATGTCGAACATCTGCTCAATAAATAAGGGTTTTTTTTGTTAGTGGGATTGTATTTCTGGACACCATAATATTTATATTTACTAGGGGGTTATGATGAAATAAATTTCCAAATATAATCATAGGATTAAACATGTTTTATCGTGTTCATTTCATACAATAGATAAATATTAAAATCATACCCATTTAAAAAAATGGGATTCTTTTATTTTTAATATATCATACCATGTTATCATCTAAAAGAGATATATTTTATGATTATCTGATACATATCTTTTTTCTCCAACCTCTTGATCAATAGATATTAATGACTCAAAGACACCCTTGTTTTTTTATAATAATTTGATTTATCCCACCTCAAGATCCTCAAATATGGGTATATTGTCAGTTGAATTTTTGTATTTCACAATTTTCATCATCTATATTAACTGTATTTATTAATATTAAGTCACTCATACTCTGATTAAAAATAGTATGTTCTTTTTATAAAGAATAAAAAATAGATGATTTATATTTTATAGTAGTGAAGTCTAATAAATTATCATGTTTATTGATATTGGTAAATGAATAAGGACAAAACCCTAAATATAATAGATCCAACTTACATACATATGAAATATAAAAATAATTAAATAAGAAATAACAAATATTATAGAAGAAATGTTATTTTTTTTATGTAGTCAACATCAGATATATGATGAATTTTCAAATGAAATAATGTGATAATTTGGAATTAATAACACATGAGTGAGGGGATAAAATCTATAGTCATACTTAATATCTAAATATCTCTTATATAAATATAATACCATGTATAATGTTAAATTTTTGATTCAAAAAAATAATTATAATGTCTAAACTATGTTTTTTACCAAATAATACAATATTATCAAGCCCTGAAAATGGGTTGATTTATTTAATACTATTGTTATTTAGATCATTCTGAATAAACATTGATAACTAGCAAGACCACATAATAGATATATAATATCCATATAAAAATAAAATATTCAATGGATATATTAAATATGATGACAGGTAAATTGAAATTTTTTTATCTCATTAGTAAATAATTTTATAAACAATAATCATCATTAATACGATATGTTGTCTATAACAAAATGAAGAATGGATGGACACATAGGAAGACTTAAAAACAAAATCATTCAAAATATTTGAGGTTATATATAAATACATAATGATATCAAATGACTATATTTATCAATGGTGAAATCATTATCCACTATTAAGGCATTGGGAGAGCTAATTTGATACGTAGTAGATGAATTTATTGTATGGATTGTACAGTGATCACGTAGAATAATTTGGGTCATTTATCAAAGGATATCATGTTTCCAAAAACCTATATGTGATATTATTTACCCCATAATCACACAAAAACTAATAATTATATTCTTTCGAATAATGTTCTTCACATCCTTTATCAATTATATTCTTCTTTTACATTACCATAAAACCATAATATTAAACGCCTCTCTTATACTTACTCAATAAATATTGTGATCATTAGATTGAATAAGTCCAATGGAAAAGAAATTCACATAAGTTTTTTTATTGATGAAGTTAATGTAATATGTATAAAACAACAATCAATACATGATCAAATAAATCCAAGGGATAAGGATACCTCATCAAAAGGTTGTCACAACATGTACTCAATATAATCAAGATCAGTTTGTAAGATCCTTATACCACTATAGATTAATATAAAATATTTTATTTTGGGTTGGACAATTTATCTTACAAAATATTGGTGATGGGGGTATTTCATATCTAAAACATATTAATAGTCTATTACGTTCTATCCTTCCAATGCTTTCAATTTACTTTTATTATCTTTTTTATACTGGAATGTTTCTTATTCTAAATCAAATTTTATTTCCTTATGTTATATTTAATTTGTCTTAAGAAAAAAAATTAATAATTCACATATCAATATTTTACATTTATTTTAATATTAATTTTAATACAACCTACAAAAATCTCAGTTATCCTTAAATAAAAAATCATTATAGATTTATAAGTAATATATTTAATTATCAATAAATTAATTTCTTTCATAATCTTATTTTCAAGCATTTATCAACCTGACCACATTTTCTATTAATGTTAATAATTATCTAGGTTATTTTAAAATGGGTAGAAATTTGAAAATAGTTTCTAGTAAAATTTAATGATATTCAAAGCCTCTCAGTAGTTTGTGGCCTTACTAATAGTTTCAGAACATTTTTTCCTAAACTATACAAGCCCATTCTATGATTGTGTGACCTTATTCTAGAATCATAGACTTGGAAAATTTCCTTACAACAATTAGAGAATACCATGAAACTATTATGTGGAATGTTTCTGTTAGATATTAATGTTGAGTTGCGCAGTTGGTTCATGGATTCCGAAATTACGTTGCTAGCCCATATGGGGGTATGTTCCCTCCATTTGATTGTGCACAGTCTGGTTGAATGTATTCCCAAATAATGTTTATGTCCTAGTATTCCAAAATAAAATAAATGATTATAAAATAAATAAAATAAAATAAATATAAATTAATATGTTTTAATAATAATGATAATGATAATTTTATTGTTATTATTATCATTATTACGTTTATTATTATTATTATTGAGATTATTATTTTTATTAGTGTATTTTTTTTAACCATATGGGGAACCCCCTTTCCCCCATGTGACACACCCCTTTTCCCCCCACCTTCCCTATGTGTCCCATCCCTCTCATTCCCTATGTTGTGTGACCCTCCACTAGTCGAATCCCCTCGGACGTGCCACCACCATCCCTCAGAAAACAATTCTACACTCATTTTGGTGTGTGATCCACTATAACAGGACTCTTATCCATTATTCTCCCTTTATTTTGTGGTTAAATGTTAATCTATGGGTTCATATGTATTGGATGAACCGTAACCATTTAGGGATTTTTATATTGATCAATTTTTGATGATTATGTTTTATTGTGTCATGTTGATGATGGTTTTATCCATCACCGAAAAGGATATATTGTTTTTCATAATTCTCATTATGTGTTTTGATTTATTCATATGGTTCAAATTTAAATTTGGTTATTGTGGGTTTTCTGTTAATGATATTATTCATTAGTGAATTGGACTACACTATGGTGGTTTTTGGTTGCGAATGTCAAAAGAGACTTATATGTGTTTGCATATGTATGCATAAATATTCATAGGTTCCCCCTTTAGATATATTCACCGATGATGGGAGGAATATATATGATGGGGTTAGGTGTTTATATATATATATAAATATTTTAAAAATATAAAACATGTTACTGAAAAGGGGGATATACACATATAATCCTATGTATAAGAATTCCATTGTAAATATATGGCCAGGAATATATGTACATAGGGGATATGTATACATAAGTATAATCAAAGGTGAATTTACGTGAAATTTTTGAAGAGAATACATAGGTTTGTATCATTAAATGTAGTGTGCCTTTAGTTTTATGTACGATCTCTATGTTGAGGCCATTAATATTAATTCTATAATTTATTGAGTGATTGAAAATGTTTTTACAATATTTAATAGTATTTATATACTATGAAATGTAATGGTGATAATATTTTTTTTACTTTCATTTACATTTCCTTCTCAACTTCAAATTGGTATCCCTCATCAATGTATTCATCCATGATTGTTATAGAATGATCAACATATAAAATTCATAAAAGTGGTTTCCAATGTGGTATTGGGTTAGTTATTGGTATTCAATTATATGATTGGTTTTTGTAAAATAATTGTGACATTACACTTGAATAACGATGTGTTTGTATGTGAATTACAAAATGGTACATTTCATGTTTTGTTATGTTTGAAATAAAAACAAAATGAGTTTTGGTATGAATTAGTTGTTAATCAGTAATTTTCATTTATTGTAAGTATTTATTCATTTTTTTCATGGTTTTATGTTTTTTTAAATGTTTGGTGTCTTTTTTTTATTGGATTTTTTTATGCTTTTGTAATTAGTAGTGTTGGGGAATTTTGGATTCTAAAGAAAAATTATTCCATTTATACTAGTGAGGACCGTATGGAAACTATAAAATGTTAATATTAGTGGAAAAAATAGTATAGGGAATGCCCAAATTTTTTAGAAATATTATGTGTTTGTTGAATATGTGATTTTAATATTTTCATAGTAATGTGGCTTGAGTATTTTTGTGTCACTAGAAAGGGAGATGTGATCAAGGAGGAAGATTAGTTGTGAACGGTAGGATGTATTTTTTGGGTAATGAAAATGATATTTAAATATATTTTATCTTGAAAAAAAACCACCACCATATTAAGTAGTCCACATGCGAAGCCATGTTGCTAGGGCAGGAGAACAATATCTAATATTCTAGTTTATTCAATAGTGGGAAATGCCCAGATTCATTTTGTAGGATGTTTTATTAATAAACTAACTAAATGTATGATATGATCAGATATTACTATAACATGGAATTGGAACCCCTAATGTGGATTTTTTATGGGAACACTATTGGTTTTTTTCTTTGTATATGGAGTCCACGAGACCATGTCATGCATTCCCTGATAGTGGATCATTCACGAGATCATTGTTGTAGTTGAGTTAGAAGATGTTGAACTTCTATGTTTTAGGTTTCTATGTCCCTACTATTATGAGTATCCTATTGGGGTTTTCTGTGGTGCTCTCATTTTACATAGTTAATTATGATGTTATTCTCATCATCGTTATATAGTTCATCTTTTGTCCATTGTGATTGTTTTGTGATTTACATTTTTTTTTCATTCTTTATTTTTTCAACTTTTTTATGACTATGTGTTATTATATATTTATTTCTTTTAATGTTGATGTTTTTAAGAATGGGTTGAAAATAATTCGTAAATTTGATGAAAGGAAAATGACCTTTCATTAAAAGGTAATCACGTTTCTTGAATTTGAAAATAATGGAAAACCATTATTTTATATAGTTTAATTTTCAAACAAGAATGACATGGTATTATTTTTAATGGTAAGACATATGAAATATCTTATTAATATGTTCCTACATAGTTTTAGTACTCATACCTATTATTTCAATTTTTTTATAGCATCAGGTGCTACTTTGAGATTGGATTCATTCTCTTTGGGAAATATTGGTTTAGTGGTCAGTGTTGACCCGTTCGGTCACATGGAGGTGTGTATACTATTATATTATTTTGACCTCTAGTGTTTAACTTTTTTATTTATTATCTTATCATTGTTTTTATATACTTTAATATGGTAAAAATGATACAAAATTTCATTATTTTGATTCGTGACAATGAGGTTATATCTTATGGGTATTCGAAACTCCCTAAGGGCCTTGTTATAGGCTAACTCGGGTGGAAAGATTAAGTCTAACATATGTGTGTTCATTACACAGTGGTAATTGAATATGCCCTTACTATATGGGATGTCACGTCTCATAGATATTTTGACTATCGAGACTCAAGAGTAATATTTGGTATGGATTTCATGAATAATTTCACATCTAGAGCTTTTATTTTCCATTGGTATCCTATGATTTGAGTCCTTTATTTGGTTTGTGTGGATACGCGATGATAATGGTTGTGATCATGTGCTACGCGAGTAGATTTTATAAAGTAGTGACCCATGTTTATCCCGAGTGAACAGTACAAGATACTTATTGTGGTTGATGCTTGGTCGGAACATTGACTTCTAACACATGTTTTCAGGTTAGTCATTTAAAATAATTCCATATTCTTGATATTTTGGTGTGATGTATGTTTTGTGTTAGTATTTGTTGGCATGGGTGGAATTCAAAAATGGAAATTAGTTTTTACTAAATTTGTTTAAAATATATTAAAATTATTTGGATGTGGAAATTTTATTTTGATAAATTGTAAATTATTTCATTAAAAGTAATATTTAAGGAATATGTGGTTTCAAAGGTGAAAATAGTGTATTTTTTAGAAATAATTTTTAAATTTTGGGATTAATTTTTGGAATGTCAAAATAACAATTCTTGGAAATTTGTAAATGAATTTTATTAATGATAAGGGGAGACATTGAATTTTTTGGTAATTTGGGATATTGTTTCAATCACCTATTTTATTAAATGAAAAATAAATTGAATTTAACATTGTTAATTCAATGAATGATCATATTTATAGATGTTTGTATGTGGAAATTGAATAATTTTTTGCAATGTGTGGAAGGGTTCTCAAGATATTAGAATGAATTTTGTATGAGTGACATCCTGGAATAACAATAGTGAGTATTTATGTTTTTATATTTGATGAAAAAATGGTTTTCAAAAACGATTTCATCTATGTGATGAAATGTTCATGGGAAATTTTTTAGTGTTTTGATTTCATTATTATAATTATCGTTCAAGGAATCAAGGACATGACTTGTTGAAATTGTGTATGGAATGTTGATTCGTGTTTTAGTTTTTTGTTGTTATTCAAGTGTGGAATTTTGGATTATGAAACATTTTGATTCTTCTTTGTGCTTATAGTTTTATAGAAATCCCTATGAAATATTGTTATGGATTTATTGGTTATACTGTAGGATTACCTTATCTATTTTTCGGTGATGTTAAATTTTGGGAATTGGTGTTGGTCATCATTTATTAGTTTGAACTGTTTAAAACATTGGAGGTGATAGTATTTTTTAAATTTTTGAATAAGATTCTCTATAAGTATTATTATTGACAACTATAACAATAAAATGAATTGAGTGGGAGAGCTAGAAACATTCCAAAGTCTGGAACACACTCACATCGTCTTGGTTTATCTCCATCCTTTAGAAGTTAAAAATAGGCAAATTCATCATTAATAGTGGAAAATGAATATGTGTTTTTCCATGGTATCTTGTTTGATCTGAAGGGTTCAATAAGACACAAAATCCAAAATGGGAGGTTTTAGTGGAATATATTTAGCTCCTAGTTGAGAGGAATTGGATTATTCAAGACAATCGGGCTCTAAACATAGACCTCATAGTAAATCTCAATCATAGTAAGGAATCATATAGTGTTGGGGACTTTAATCCAGAATTTTTCTCTAATGATGGAAATTGGATAGTTTTAGTTTCCCAATTGTATCCTTATCCTCATTGAAGGATCTATTATCTGTATAAGTGGTGGAGGCCCCATTTTCTTATTATAGTCTTATTTTTTTAATGTTACTCAGTTTTTGATTTATTTTATATTTTAAAGTTCCCATTTAGCTATGAAAGGAATACTAACCTTGTATCCTTGTACTCAATTGTTTTTTGGATTGTGACTTATTGTTGTGATCAATTTAATAGTGGTATATTTGTGTATTATTTATACTTATAATTCGTTATTTTCTTATAGATGATTTCATATCATGACGATGTTGAATTGTAATTTGGTTTGATATGTGGTATGATGTTTCCATCTGGTTCCCATATGGTGGGTTTGGTCTGTGTATGGAGTCCTCGGGTTACTCTGTACTGAGGGTTACTACTTTGTTTCAAGTATGATTTTGTAGACATGGCCATAGTTTGGATTTTGAATGATGGGTACAATTGTTGTGTTATTTTGGTCAGGAGAACTGTAACCTATCATCCCTATGTTTCATCTTGTTGTCATTTTCTCAAGTACAGGTTGGGTGTACAATGGTGAGTTAAAGGGTCACACCATGGGGTGTGGTTTTTTTTGGACTCTTTTAGGTTTTATTTCTGGTTTCATTCCACATACGGTAGGGTGACAATCATGGGGAAAGAATTATTTTGGGATTATTGACACACCCTGAAAATAGTTTATTATTATATTTATCTATTTTGGTTTTCTTTATTTTGGACAATGATATGGTTGAGACCGAGATGTTTTTTTTATTTTCAATGCCTTATGGAGCTTCCTTTCCTATCTACTATTTTTACATGGTTTTTACGAAAGAATTTAATTATTATCAGTGATTTTGTTTCCTTATTTTTGAATCAGGGATGAGGTTCTGGGCTACTTCAAGGTTAGAAAAAAACATGCAATGAGCATCTAAAATTGGTCTCTCAAATGAAGGAAATGAGTTTTATAGTTGGTGCATGGATTATCAAACAAGGCAGCCAACCCGTTCAAGGGTTTCTTCCCAAAAGTATATTGGAAACTTTTGGAAAACGATCTAGAAGAAGTGAAGATAAATCCTATGGCCTTCCCAAAATTCAAAAGTAATAGATTAAATTAAATTAATAAAAATAAATTAAAATTAAGAAGAAAAATGTTTAATGAAAATAAAAATTATAAACATTTTAACACTATGAATATTATTATTTTTATTACCTTTATTATTCCAATTATAATTATAATTACTTTATTTTTTTCCCTAATGGGGTTCCACAATTAACCCAAGTGACACAAACCGCTCTCCCATCCTTCCCAACACATCAAACCTCTTACCTTTCCCTATCTCACTCAACCCATAAAATGATTAAGCCCTTTCATTGTGCCACCTACCACCCTCATCGAATGTTCATCACCCATTTTTGATTTATGTCCTCTCCAATTGTAATATAATCTCTTATTCGCGATCAATTATGAGGTTTTAATCAATTTCAGGGGGTGTGTATGATTCGGGAAAACCCTAACTCATTTATCAGTTCATTATTTGATCGATTTTTTAGGATTAGTGTTATTTAGTTCTTGTTAGGGTGTATTATAGCCATCACTGTTATGGGAAGTGTCTTTAACATCAATTTCAGGTAAGGGTATTTTATTTCTTTCTAGTTGGTTCAATTTCAAATAGGTGGATTTCTTGTTTTCAAGTTCCCAATATTTTTTATTGAGTGATTTTAAAAATACTGATGTGTTTTTAGGATACCGATGTTAAAAGAGGCATTTATTAATAGGAATATGTAATAATATATAGTTGTAGGTTCCCCGTTTATATATATTCTCCCATGGGAGGATGTATATTTATAGTTGGGATAGGTGTCCTTACTTGTATACCTAATAATCCATACATGTTTATGTGAATAATGGTATATGCATGTATAAGCCAATGTTTAAGGATATCGTTGAACATATATGGCCCTGAAAATATGTATAGATGGTATAAGTGTAATTTCATATAAGGGTAGGTGAATCTGTGTGTGAGCGTCGAAGAGAAGACACGAGTTCCAATATTAAATAGTCGTGTGCCTTTGTTTTAAAATAGGATCAATATGTCGAGGCCTTTAATTCAAATTCTGTAAATGTATGACTCTTTGAAAATGTGGTTTTAATATTAAATATTATGTTTATACGGTGAAATGTGATGATCATTCTTGGTGCGGGACATTCCTTTACTGATAATTTTCACCTTAAATTGGATCTTCCTTATCAAAATATGCTGATAAGATTGTTATAGAATTATCAACATCATAAATTCATAAAAGTGATTTCTGAAGTGGTTTGGGTGTGTGGTGGGTATTTCCAATGATTATTTTTGTGTATAAAATAGTATATAATTTTTACATCAAAGAATACGAATTTATTATTGATTTTAAAAAGAGGAAATCTCGTGATCTATAAGTTTTGAAAAAATTAATATTTTTTGTTTTGAGTTTGAGGTTATTTATAAATTTTCCATTATTAAAAGGGTCCATTCCTTTTAATCAATGATTCAAGTGTGTTTTTAAATGTGTGGTACATAGGTTGTTTTATTGGGATTTTCCATGTTTTTAGAATTAAAAGTGTAGGTAAATATTGATATCTAATGTGAAATTATTCCACATAAAATAGTATGGCATATTTGGAGGCATGAGGATGTTTTATGGAATTGTAACACCCCTCTGGAAGAATGTTCTCTTATTTTGGAAATATTATGTGTGTGTTAAATTTTTAATATGTGATATTTTCTATATGAAAAGTCTTGTTCATTTTTGTCTGACATTAAAAGGACAAATGATAAATGTGGAGATTGGTGGTGAATGGTTGGATTATTTTTTGGGGAATGAATTTGATATGTAAATACATGTTTTCTTGAGAAAAAATCACAACCCTGTGAAATAGATAACATGGGAAGCCCGAGTACCTGGGTGGGTGAATATGAACATGTCCCCCGGTTTATTCGGATGTATTGGAGTCCCAAAATCATCTAGTTTGATTAATTATTACCACACTAAAAAAACATGTGAAATGATTAGAAACAACTAGAATATTTGATGGGATCCCATCTAGTGGTTCTTTATAGAGAATTTTTTTGGTTTGTGTTTATTAAATGAAGACCACTAGACCATGGGATGCATTAAACTATTGTGTCTGATACATGGTAATGTTATGGCATTTGAGTTTGATGTTTTTGGTCACTATGGTATGATATTTCAAGAGACTCACATTTTCTAGTTATATGTATATATTTCCCATTTTTCCGTCATATTAATTGTTTCTTTATGATATGGTATGATTTTTTTATAAGCGGTGAACCTTTTATACCTATTTCTTATAGGGTGACTTATTTAGTTATTGTTCCATGGTTTCTTTTCTCCAATTTGTAAAATGAATGATTCGATGTGATCTGGGAAACTACATAGGAAATTTAATGGAAGGAAAATTCTTTTTTAACAAAATGGATGATATTTATATCAATTTGATATTAATTGAAAAAACATAATTAATACAGATGCATTTTCAAACTAAAATGAACTCTAATTCTATTTAATTTTCAGGAATATTAAATATTTTATTCTGGTATGACTACTGTGTATTAATAATATCACATATAGTTTCATTTTTCTAGATTCATGTTCTTCTTAATAAAATTATTCGGTCTTCATGGTGAAATGAAATTTTTTTGGCCAGTGTTGACCTGTATTGTCACATAGTGTTATGTGTGGTTTAATTTTATTTCTAATCATCGTGATTATATTTTTTATTTCCCAATCTATAATTATTTATCTAAATTTTCTAATGGTATAAATCATTACCAATTTCATTATTGGGATTACCGGATCATGTTTATAGCCATTGGGTATTAGGAATTCCCTTCAAGCCTTGTTGTGGGATGACTCAGTTGACCAGTTCATAGTAGACCCAGTTTGGTTCATGACAATTCAGATTACTTATATCATGATTATATGTTTATAAATTTATTAATTTTTAATTTACAAATTCAATTATTGTTATTTTAATTATATATAATAATTTATTTGAGAATACTTATAAACAATGTGTTTCTAGGAAATAATTTCATTCCACCTCCTCCACTACCACCCACTCGATGTTTCATATAGATTAATGAATGTATGCCTACATATATATATAAATTTAAATTATCATATTGTCCTTAGAGAGTATGATTAATTTATTTTCATTTAATGATCAATATTGATTTCAACATGATTTTGGTGATGAGTAAGAGTCAAATAAATCAATACCCTACTGCATAGGAGTGTGATAAAACATAGAGATCTGATAGATTACATTTTTTGAATTTTCCTATAATTGGATATGTTATGAAATACTCATTAATATGTTAGAAAATAAGATTGAGTGTCTTTTTGGTGTTGTATGGAAGAACTCTTCACATTTTATTTTTATAGATCTAGAAATATGTTTTCATCTAATATAAGTGTGGGTATATAATTATAACATAATTTCCCATATCCGTTGATTACGATTGATATGAATGAAATAGTTTAATATGATTGAAAAATTCCATGGAAAAAAAGAATATTGATGGAATATACAACCATATGTTATTTTAATTTAATAATGTATCCAATGATTACATTTATAGAATATGATATACATATGTAGTAATATCGATTGATAAAGTCATGATTCATTGTATCTATATGGGGTTCACATTAAAGAAAACACACAAGCAATTATCGAAGGTGAAAATTATATATTTATGATAAATATTTTTTATTCAAAATATGATGTAGCATGAGTTATTCATGGAATGTGTTTTGAGATTATAAATTTTCTAATAATATATCATCTTATGTTAAGTAGTGTATAACAATAAAAATTTTAGAAGCCCAAATAAAAATGAGTCAGGATATTATAAGATTTTGAGGAGTTATATAAATTAATAGTATAACAATATTTATAGTGATAAATATCCAAATGACGTGTAAAATTTATTTGGAGATAAATAATAATTACATTATGATGGTTGAAAATTAATCAATGGAAAAATAACAGTGACAACATATAAGGAATCAATTGAATGGATAATAGTTTTGCTAATGAAAATGAAATACAAAAAGGTTGTATAGGCCTTAAAGACTGTAAATTTTATAAGACATGAGTCATATTATGATTTATCTAGTTATGTTTCTAAATATGTAATGTTTACTAAAGTGAATATTTGAGGGTAATAAGAAGGTAGAATATTCGAATAATTATGCAATCCACATTGTGATATATAAGATTTAATTGTAATATACTCATTATGCATAACAGTTAGCTTAATTATTCTACCAATACATAATATTATGAAAGAAAATACTATAGATATAATATGAACAATAAAGGTGATATGTATGGGTTATTTGGATGATAAATAAGTGTTCTATAAATGATTAAAATTAAATGTGATGTTTTCTATGTTTATTATTATAGATAAATTGACCTTCCTTCAAAATATGAAAATATTATATATTTGAATTTAAGAATTTGATGATTTGGTGTTGTAATTAATGGTTTAAATTTCATGATGTTTTTATATAGTATATAGTGATTCTGTTTGAGATTAGTGGAGAGTAAAATGGGAATATATTGAGAAGATCATATCTCTATTATTACAGAATTCCCAAATAGAAATATTAAAAAATAATTAATTTATATCTATGTTATAGGATTTTATTATAATAAAAAGATCATATATTAAATGATATGGTGATTATTGGATTAGGAAATGTTAATTTTAGAAGATCGTTTTGAAAAAAATTCCGACTATAGAAGTGATAACCATTTGAGTATTAGAATATAACAGACATAAGAAATATTGTTTATGAGAGTATTTTAAATGAAATGAAACTAATTTGTTCTTATAAAAAATATGTATCAAATAGAGTAAAATTAAAGGATAAAGATCCAATAATGATTACCATTGAACAATCAATGTTTTGAAGAGGATGTTTAAGAGAATGATAAGGAAAAATATTTAAATTATTTTAATCTACTTGAAACCCATTATAATTGAAGATACTATATAATAAATAAGGAGAGAAGAAACAAGGATAGGTTATCGAAAATTCATGCTCTATGATATCTCTATATTAATAAAAGAATATGTATGTTTGAGAAAAATTTTTATGTTCATGTATTGGCATTGAATATATATTTGTAGTTTAATTCTATTGTGATTGATTATGACTTGAGATACAGAGACTGCTGTAGATACAACAATAATTTATTATCATTTTGATTTATAAGACTACGATTAAAGACTATTATCTCTCTTGTTCTGTATTGAAATGTAATAGGTGATTTGTGATATTTTTCATGGAGTTTGGGTGGACCCTTTGTAAATTGGTGGGATTATTTATAAAGAAACTTGTCATGATAATATGATACTATTAGGTTACAATATTTTATTTATTGGAGAAAAAATATGAATATTCACATGTATAATATAATGGATTTTTATATCACTAACTCAACCCCAATATAATAATGAGTAGATTCCCACATTGGGGACGATCCATGTAAAAAATATTGTGTGATTATTCTCCTTCTAAATTTAATTATATTCATGAAGAAATTGTATTATGGGAATTTATATATAAATACATTTATGTATAAAATTATATATAATGGAATAAAAGAAGATATTACTCCATGATCACATTTTGGAACTATGTTATCAAAACATAAAAATCTATTAGAAGGTAGATAATTGATGTTATCAACATAAAATATAGATGATAGTGGACATATATTCGATGACATTAATGGGATCATGAAAAATAAATTCAAATTAGAATGTTTTTTTATAAATGATAAAGACATTTTGGTTTTTCAAACTCTGAACTATAAATTCAATTCTAAAATCATAAGAATGATAAATAATATATGGAGAAAAATATTAATTTAGAGAAAGGCATTGTATAAAAATTAAATGATAAATAAGTGATTTCCTAGAATGGATATCAATTATTGATAAATTTTTTATAATTCAATGATTGCAATTCTATAATGAATTATTTATAAATTAGAGATCAAATAATTTATCCAAAATAATCATGCAAAATCATGGAATTGGACTGTAATCATAATCCAAATCAATTACAATTTCAAAAAAATTATAAAATAAGCCATTTGTAAGAAAAATGAAATTTAAATGGATGAATATAAACAATTAAAATTCAATATATTATATGTGATAAATATATGATGAAATAAAATATATAGAATTAGTGGTTTCATTTAAAAATGTTCCCAAAAATAAATCTAATGAAAATAAAATGATGCAATAAATCTTCATATAAAAATGAATAGAAAAAATTACATATAGTAAAAATATAACTATTTGGGTAGAGTTCAGGGGAAAAATAACAAATATGATCTTCAAAACAAAACATCAATGTAATGATGAATAAAATAATATAAAATAAAAAAATACCACTATATCATATGAGGATGAATAAATGTTGAACAAAATTTAATGGTAAAAATAATCCGTAACAAATATTTGGAAATCATAAAATTAAAGTTTATTTGTTAATTGTATGCATGAGAGGCCTATTAATGATTTACAATAGAATTTATAAACATTATTTAAAGATAATAAAAATAAAAAAAATTCTATGAAAATATAAATGTTGAAACACTCATTATTCTGATAATGAATATAATTACTAATTTTATAAAATATGATAGAAAATGTTTCAACATAGAATATAATGTAAAATACATCAATTGAAGAATAAATTTAAAGGTAATTACTAGAAATCCAAATAATAATTATTTTTTATATATTCAATTACAGGATATTATTAATTTCTAATAATAATTTAATATATTATATTTACAAAATATCAGAGGTGGTATTATCTCATTCTGATCTATTAACTATAAATTACATATTCTCTTTTTGGTAATTTCTTGTCCCTGAAAATAGATTTCATAATGCCACAGATTACCCGTAATTCCTCAATTCTATCTTGGTTGATGAGAAAGAAATAAACTTTTTTAGCATTATGATTTTTGAGGAATAAGATATTATATAGTTTAATTCATTTATATCAATTTATTTATCTGCATGTTCCTATATAATCATCACACATATGCCTCATGATCATGACCACCAGGCCAAATTCCAAGCATGCACTTCTTTCCTAGCCGGGTTGATCTTCCTCTAATATAATATTATGCATGGGTACATACCATGATACAATAAAATATAATATAGTAGTGTGTCCAAGGTGTCTACATGTTTTTTCACTAGCCTAGCTAATATACAATCATGTGATCTGGTGTTTAGGAAATGGTATTGGACATGTTTCATGTAAAATTTCCTTTGAAAAAGTATTCTAAATAATGGTTTTTTATTGATTTAAAATTATTATATAATGATGGTATAATGGGATAAATTAATCCTCAAATATTAGGATTTCTTGATGTGTAACACTTTTTTGAGTTGTCGGTGCATTTAGGGCTCATGTAATGTTGGAAGGTTCATATACTCAATGATGACCAGGGTGGGACTTTGTTTTAATTCAATATTGATTTTCATTTATCATTCCATTAATAAAATATCATTTCATATCTCAAAATATTTCTTGGGGTTGTTGAATCGTTCCAACTAACAATGATCTCCTCTGTCGGTGATCTCACATAGTAGATGGGTGAAATAGATGTAGATACAATATTGATTCAAAATAAATATTAATCAACAAAGGATAGATTTATCTAGATGTTTTTGGATCTATCAACCTTGATCTATATAGTTTTTTATAGTATATAAAATTATATCATTGAGTAGGGTATTGGGATTTTTAACGATTTTATTTTTGGTAAAATATATATAATCTACCTATATAAATTCTAAACAAACATATATTTTATTATTCATCCTTTTATAGTTTAACTATAACAAACAAGAGACATATAAAATATGTTTTTTAATTAGGGAATTATATACTCAAATTCATTATAATGGTAGAATTATACTAGTCGTATTTCTGGAAAACACGGAATTTATACTAATAGAATAGTAAAATAACCATAGAAATAATAATATCACTATTGGGAAGATTAATCATTATAATAGAATAGTAACCTCAACTATGAGAGTTTAAAAAAAATTATATATCTTATAAGTGTAATCATGATATATTTTTATTATAGAATAATCAAATAATTCTTTTTAAATGAAAAAGTGTTTGTATTTTTATAAGTCATAAATATTTAATTACCACATTATAATTTATTTAAAGATTTAAATTTAAATTTTTTTCCTGAAATATATTCATATATAAATATTTATTTGTATAATGGTTATAAGATAAATTTATGAGACCTTAATTGATTTGTTATATTGTTATAAAATTAGTTATAGTTAAAAATACCCTTTTTTAGAAGAAAAAACGATTTCATTTATAAATTAATTTTATTGTAATTATAAATTTATTTTCAAATAATGGAGTTAATTTTTTTTAATTATATACATAAATAAATATTTTCTTTGATTTTGTTTTATTTTTTTGTAAAATATCTGAATTTTTAGTGAATAGTGAAATATGGTAATTTGCCGTATTTAACCAATTTTTGAATTCATTATACATAAATGATGTAATGATAACATAATAACAAAATATAGAACTATCCTTGATTATTTTAACATATATAGTTTTAATATTCTAACAATTCATGGTCTTGAGGAAAAATAATAAACTAATGAATATAATAATGAGAAAACACTCATCTCCTCCACTATAAATACCAGTGCTCACAACCTCTTCTACTGAAAGTTAAAGGACTTATATGTTTTTTAATTTATACCAAATATCATTACAAATCATATTTCCCTCATCCATGTCCTAATGGTCTCCCCAAAATTCGATAAAAAGTTTATTAAGATGTTTCTTAAGGTGTAGATTTGAAGAGGTAAAATCCAATTTCATTTTCATTTATTGTCACCTAAATTTCACTCAATTTCGTTTTATATCATCAACTAAACTTATACAATTGGAAATAAAACTACATTATAATATTTATAATATAATATTTTCATGTTAATATAAAAACTAATCATGAATCTTTTTCCCCATCCCATTTATTATTAAAATGGGAACATCATCTATGATATCTCGATTTACTACAATTGTGGACGATACAATTACATTTTTCATTAGCATATTCATTATGGGTCATAAAAATAATATCATGGTGAAATAATATTTTTTATTCATATAATATGTTATTTAATGATCTGGAACAAATATAAAAAATGACATTGAATAAAATGATATAAGATCATGATGATCTTAAAAACCACCAAAAAAATTATATCCTTTTCAATAATGGGTAATCTATTTGTTAATAAATATATTAAAAAAATTGATATATTGTATCATATAAAATTATGTAAACATATTAAAATTATTTCATTCCACTTCTGGAATTTCACTTACATTTGACAAGAATATCCATAATAAACTGACCAAGGAATCATTTAAAATAAAACATACAAAAAATTTGAAAAAAATATTAATAATAAATTGTTGGGAAATTTTATAAAAATGTAATTTAATGTATCATAATAATAATTATTGTTGTAAAATTAATTAAAAACTATTTTCATACCATTATACAAATCTTTTGAAATCATTTTAAGTAAGTTGAACCTGAGTTAAGGGACTCTTTAACTAAAACAATATTTCAATGTTTTATAGATTTATTCTTATTAAAATTTAAATTTGAACCAAACGTATCAACTTGGTTTTTTTGAATTTATATAGACTATTATTATTGGTTTATTTTATCTGAAATTTTATTCAAATCGATATTTTTCATGTGTTATGTAACATATTATCCTTTTAAAATCCTTTTAAATGGTTTTTTTAGAAATTCCTAAAGATTGTTTTTATATAACTGATGACAAATTTATATGTATTTTATGATTATGTATTACAAGAATGTTTCCATTTTATGGGTTACAGTTATTTATTAATATTTTTATTTCATTTATATTTGAAAAAAATTTATACGTTAAAAGTGAATTTTACAAGAAAATGGTATTTTGATAACTGAATATGTTTTTCGTGTGGTTTTCAATGAGGTATTAAGGATTAAATTTAATATATAGTACATGAAAATTTTTTATTATGGTTTTATAGTTTTAGAGATCAATATATATTAGTTTGATACCCATTATATATAATGATATGTTGTGTTAATCCCATTATCACCCAAGATATGTTGGGTGACCGCCATTTTAGCACTCTAATGCACTGGGTACTCCGAATATGGAATCTTACTGTAATGTAATTCAATTGGAATGTGTGAATGTATGATTCATATTACAATGATGTCCCAAGGATACTAATTTATTTTTCTTTTAATTATTATGATTTTTTATGAAAATGGGTTTTAATGTGTTTTAGGATCTAACATGATAAATTAATTTCTTTATTTATGTCTATGTATGAGATTTGATTTCAAAAATCATGTTTTTAAATTTTTTTTGTGGGTATAATTATGGTTAAGGGAATGGATGATGTCATGATGAATTTTTTGCACATATTTAAAATAAATCATTGTTTATTTTAAAAAATTGAATATTTTGAAAAAAATAGATATTGTTCTAGTAGTAATCTCTTTATATTAATGTTGTTTGATATGTATGTATTATGTCAAAATTATATAAATATATAAACCTAAAAATAATCTCAATGTGAAATAAAGTAAAGTCTTGACTATATCTCAAGATTATATAATGTTTTAAGGTTGGGTTATTAATTTTTGTATCAGAGGATGGTTTATATAACAATAGGGGTTACGAGGATGTAAATAGAATACAATAAATTATTAATTATTTTTTTGGTAAATTTAAAATGATATATAATTTCATTATTACCTTTTTTCTTTATATAATATATATTTATTCATAATGTGTTTTCAAAAATAAAAAAGGGTAGTAGAATTGTAAAGGAACCAAGAGGCCGATATCTGACAGAATCAATAGACTGGAATGCTGGGAAATAAAATGGAGTAGTATTTTACCATAATGGATCAATTAAATCTTGATAAATATAGTTGTGGAATTATTTCTACAGAGAAACCAGATCTACAATGATGGAACATGCCTTTCATAGAGCATTTGAAGGTGTAACGTCCCCCTTCATTTAGTCAAGAATCTTACCCAATAATAGTCTAAGGATAGAAAAATATAATGTAAATGATATTTAATTTCATGGATTGTTAATAAAATCAAATGGTAACCCTTGTATTATTATTTTTAATATGATATTGATAGGTAGTTGTTCTTTGTTATTAATAGTTGAGAAAAATAAGATCATTATTCCACATAATGGGGAAAAATAAATGATATTTTCCTTGAGAAATATTTCACAAATTATTAATGGATTCTGAAAGGAAAAATGTTTTTAAGAATTAAGTTAAATAGAAGATTATTTAATACATAAAAATTAAGAAAACATCACATGATTATCTAGGTACATACGAGATTTACATCGGGATGATGATATAAAAATTAATCGGTTTCTCTCAACATTTAAACTATGATAATGATGTTATTTGGAAACACATGAATATATATGTTATCATAATGTTTTCCATTGGGATGAAATTGTTGAAAAAAACTTTTTTGGTACATATTTTCCTCTTGATGAAAAGAATTTGAATAATTTTTTTTATCAAAATCATTAGTGGAATAATTGATCAATGAAATGTGGAGGAAATATAATCTAATTCACTTATTAATGAAACATGTTGTAAAAAGAACACTAGATCATGATTTTTTAATTATAGGAAGTTTTACATATATAGATTATTTGGACACATGGATCATGAGATCAAGGAAAATGATCATAATAATTATGAGAAGACGAAGTTAATATTATTTAACTATATGGATTTAGATCCTTTTGCTGATGTGTTTCTAAATCTAGTCTATCATGTGGGAAATAAGAAATATATGAAACAAACGGCTACGTAAGAATTCATTTCAACTACATCAATAGATGTTTAGTCATCAAATGATTTGGAATCTGATAAATTTATTGTGATTAAATAATATTCCAATTAGTTTTTTATGTATTCTCTATACATTAATTCATTTCTATGAAATTTTCTAGTAATTTTGAAACACCACCTTACGAAATAATCCCTAAACATATAGTGAAACAACATGAGGAAAAATTAAGGAAAAATAAATTATAAGAATATTCCATTAATTATCTCTAATTGACAATATAAGAAAACCTTATTTTTATTCTATAGTATAGTTTTATGTTAACATGGGTATGAATTAGATTTCTATTTACATTCATGTCATTTATTTTAGATCTAATAGAGTTTCTTTTCAGAAAGAGTTATATTTTTTCTACAAGAATGATCACATGTCATTGATCAAATATCATGAATATGAAAAACTATTAAATTATGTAAATTAATGTTACAATAATCATATTACTAAAAATGAAATAATAATTTCGATTAATGATGTGTCATTAATAAATGAGTATCTTGATATTTTTTTGATTATTTTCACAGTGTTCGTCCTAATTGATAGGTCGATTTCATCATAGAATTAGTTCATGATTATAATCCAATTTCCAAACCCCCATTGAAAATGACTCATAAATAATTTCATGAATTGAAAAACAATCAGTAAGTATTGTTTGATAATGTATGCATCTAACCTTGCACTTTACTATGGTTTGATCTTTAATGTTTGTTAAAATATTGATTGTTCAATGAGTCTTTTCTTTCATTAAGGGACCTTTATAAACACCCTATTAAGAAAAAGTAACCATTGCCTAATATATATTATTTTATTGAATAGATCATCGGAGAAAAGTATATTTAGAACTTGGACCCGAGGTCAGGGTACTATCATTTTATTGTAAAGGAAGAATACTATATAAAGGTTGTGTTTCATATGAGATATGTGAGTTATGAACATGTAGTAATGCTGTTTGGTTTAATTAATTCTCCTATTTTATTCTGGGATCATATGAATAGAATCATCAATGAAATCATGGATATGTTTTTTGTTGTTTTAATTTATGACATTGTGGTATATTATAAAATATAATTGAAACATGAAATTAATATATGGGTTGTTTTTTAATCCTTGATATAAAAATAAACTGTATAAAAAATATAGACCGTATGAATTTTTGTTAAAACAATTTTTTTGCATGGTCCCATTTTTTATATTTGGAATAACTATGGATCTCACTAAATTGAATGTTAATGAAGAATTTCAAATACCCATAAATATAACTATGATTCATAGTTTTTTTTTATTTTCAATTTATTACTAAAGGTTTATTGAATCATTTACATGGTTATCTAACCTAATGAATATGTTCATATGAAAAGGTGTTAACATCATCTTGAAAAAATAATTTGATGATAGTTTTGAGAAATGAAAAAAATAGTGTTGAACTCTCTTGTTTTTGTTGTACTTTTTAGAAATGGTGATATTGTCATCTAAAATGATGCCTTATTGAATGAAATTTGATGTTTTATAATGTAACATGATTATGTAATTACTTGTGATTAGCCTATGTTGAAAACTCATTAGTTAAGATACACAACACATGATTTGGTATAGATGTTGTTGTTTTTTCATTAAAAAATTGGATGAATTATTTCTACATAGTTAAATCTGAAATGTTTTGTAATAATAAAAATTTTATGTATATATTAACTAATAAATAATAAAACATCAAACACAAGTGATGGAAGGAATTATTCCAGGAATAATATTGCACGATTCGTTACCATCATGGAAGTGAAAACAGTGTTTATGGTTTATTGATTTGAAATAGAAATGCTAAATTAACGATGATATCTTTGAAATATGACCCCATGGTTATTGATTTGATAAAAATTATATTTTATGTTGTTGGATTAGGAAATTACATTGTTTTGTTTTATATGTCAGTTTAATTTTATCCCTTCGACAGAATTATGATATCACAGATGCAAGACCATGAGTTAAATAAAAATGATTAATTGGTTTAAAAGAATAATTTAACTACAACATACAGTGATATAGAATTTGGAATTAGATTTGGTAAGAGATTATATTTGAGTTGTGAATCCCAACTGATGAAATAATTTCTGTGTGATTCCCATTGTTTTTAGTTTTTAGTTTAACCTTGCATTATTTTAATGTACACACAACTTCTTCAGAATTACTAGTGGGATGAAATAATAGAGAAATATTTCTGTTTTAACAATGAAATGTCTTATATACCAATATGATAAGGTATAACCATTGTTATATAAGTGGATTGTTAAGTGTTTTCAAGATTTAGAGTAGATATTGGATAAAATGTGAATGGACATTGATGTGGGACTGTAAAATATTTCTCGGGGTGACAATGTGTTTGTTTTTTATTTGACAGACTGACTAAATTTGTACATTTTCTTCCTATTCAAGCTATTATGTATTTGGGTCAGTATTTTAGACACTAACTCAGTGGGATATTATTGTTACAGAGACATTATCTATCTAATGTTTCTGATCTTGATCTCAGGTTCAATTATATCTTATGGAAAGGCCTTCAAAAATAATTCAGCACAAAATTAAATTTCATAACTTCATTTCATCCCCAAACTAATTGACATATAGAGTGAACAATTTAGACCATGGATGGTATGCTTATACAATGTTCAATTTACAACAAAATAATTTTGGATCATTATATTTCTTTTATTTAGTTTTCAAATAATAATTGTTTTTATTCCATTATATATATTTAACATTTTGAGGCGATATATGCAATTTGTTGTGGAACACTAGAATTTTGGATGATGTTGTGTAAAGGAATTTTATGGGATTGGAATTAGTAGAATAATTGGATAGTAATGTGAATAAAATTAAACTAAACTAGAAGAAAACTCAAATAAGGTAGAAATTTTATGAATAATAATAGAGGAAAGACCATTCATTCCATGTTGGTGATCGTGATTTCCATTAAATATGTGCTTAAAATTTTGTTATGTGTTATTGTAGGATAGGAATGAAATGTGCACTATTCATAGGACTATATGTAATTAATGAAAAATAGGAACCATTTTCCTACTGAGTATCCTTACCCCTGATTTTATCTTAGGACAAAATGTTTTTTCGTTTTTTGATGTTAATAGACCATGTTCAGGAACCATCTCATGTTTGGAGACCAAAAATATTTTTGATGGAAGAGAGCACTTTTTTTAGGAATATTTAATTCAGATTCATGACCATTGTGAGAAATTATTGCAGAATATAGTAATTCACTTGGTTATTGTTTTTGTGTGGAAACCACATAGATTATGAATCAACATCCGAATACGAAAATGAATTAAGGGGAAGGTATCTGAACTTCTTTTATAAGTAAATAAAAATTGTGAGGATATAATTTATATAATTATGGGAGAATGTAAAATGAAAGGTAATTATTAAATAATTATTTTGATTTGGTGATTAAATATTTATATTAATTAATAATGAATAATGAAATTAGTGGAATTTATAGAAATAATGAATTCATATAGATGGAAGAGTAACATGGAATTAATAATAGTGACACAGATGTTTGGAATAATAATATGGCATGTAGAATAGTGACCTCATAATTGAGATTATAAAAAACATTTATGTATCATATATATGTACTCATCATATATTTATATATGGGAATAAGTAAAAAATGTTTTGAAAATGAGAAATTTTGTGCATGTACTTGTGTAACACATAAATATTTAATTAAAATTTTATAATTAATATAATTGATTAATTTAAATTTATTTCCCTATAATTTTTCATAAATTAAGTATTAAATTAATTATTATTAATATATAATTTTATGAGAACTAATTTAATATTTCAATGCGTTATAAAATTAGATATATTTTAAAAAATCGGTATATTTAGAATAAATTATTATTTAAATTAATAAAAAATCATTCTTTTATAGAAAAAATCAAATAATGGAGTTCAATTTTTTATTCTACATGTCAAATATTTGTTTGGGTGATTTTTTGGGATTTTTCTATAATACAATATTTTTTAATAGTCAACTACGATAATTTATTGTATTTGAAAATTTCACGAATTATTGAGTCATAGAAGATGTAAGGCTATTATTAGATCAGAATATAGACCTATAAATCATTATTTTTTTTTATAATAAGTTATTATTCTAATTATATTAATTATAATGATCTAAAATATTAAACTAATGATTATGATAATGGGAAAACACCCTCTCTTCAACTATAGCTACTACCCCCACCCCATATTCTCTTCACAACTTAATACCTTATATATCATTTTTTTTCTACCCAATTACATTCCCATTTGTCTTCCCCACTTCCAAATCCATATTTTCTCACTAAAATTCCAAATCCTAGGGCCTTAAGAAGGTTCTCAAATATGATAATTCAGGAGGTAAAATCCCTTTTCATTTTCATTTCATTTCTTTTCAATTTCTTTTTCAATATTCACCTCCCATTCTCGAAGTGGAATTAAAATTTATTTATCATATATAAAATTTAATTTTATCATGTTTATGGAAAAGATTCATCTTCAATCATTTTTTATCCCCATATTATTCTAAAAATTAGAACATCATTCGTAATGTGTCGAATTACTTCCATCATTGATGATACACATTCATTTTTCATTAAAACTATCAAGGCTAGCCATAATTCCATTTTTATGGTTAAATAATACTCTATTGATCATATTAAATGTTATTTAATGTTCTTAATGTAATACATAGATGTGATATTGAATAAAATGATATATATTTGGGAAAATAATTAAAAATTCCAAAATAAATTAAATCATTTTATTTAACATTTTATCTAATGATTCATCCTCATATAAGAAAATAATGTTATATATGGTTAAATATAAAATTATGGAAATATATTAATAAATTTTTATTCAACTTTTTTTTGTTTCTTTTCAATTCTATTAGTAAATACATAATAACCCAACCATGGAACACATGAAAAGAATGCACCCAAAATAAAGGAAATAACCTAATATTGTAAATAAATGGGCGTATATGAAATAATAAGAACATAAAAGTTATTATAAACATGACAATGATTCTTTAGTGAATTAATAAAACTCTTAATACCATTATATTAGAGGTTTGGGCACATTTCATGGATGTTGAACCTGATGTAATGGAATCTATAACTAATACACCTTTTTAAATGTTTCAAAGATTTATTCTTCTAAATAATTCAATTTTTTATCTATGTATTTAAAAACAATTATGAATTATTCCTTATGTTTATTAATGTTTTAATTTATCTTATTTATTATGAAAATTGTTTTTTGGGGTGTTGTGTGAGGGACATTTTTTTAAATTCATATTAAATGCCTCTTTTGTGAAATTCAAAAAGAATATTTTTTATATACACTATGAGTAGATTCTATCGATTTCATTATTAATTATAACTACTAATTTACATTTATATTCTTCCATAATTATTTTTTATGAAATTTTTATTAATTATTACATGCAATTTTTTACCTTTTAAAAGTGATTTTAATGAGAAAATTTTATTTTGATATCAAAATGTGTTTTGATCATGGTTTTAAATGATTTATAATGGGTTTTTTAAATGAAATGTTCATTGGAAATTGTTTATTGCATTTTGAACCAATTATACTACATGATATGATGGTTTGATCACATTCATTATTAAATATATGTTTTTTGATCACATTATAGCTCATGATATGATGGTTGAACACCAATAATGCTCTCCAATTCATGTGGTAGTACGAAGATGGAGTTTGACCATAAGGTTTTTATATTTTTATGTGATAATGAATGAGTTATATGGTAATAATTTCCTAAGGTGACATCATTATATTTCTATTCATTCATATAAATTTTCACGAGATGTATATTATTGGTTTTATATGATTTCACTAGAATGATGATTTTCATTCATTAGGTCCCTTATTAAGCATTTTTTGCACATCCCATGTTTAAATTTTTTTCCCTTTGGTATAAGGATGGTGAAGAAAATGGAAGAAATCATTTGTAATTATTTGATTATTTTTCAAATAAATAATTTTTTATTTTTAAATGTTTTATATTTTAAAAAAATGGATACTGTATTAGTTCAATAATCATTATAAGAATGTGGTTTGATATGAATATATTATATCGTAATTAGCTAAAAATTACCCCTGAAAAGATCTCCAATGTGAAAGAAAGTACATTATTTATAAATCCACAAGATTATGTAACATTTTAAGGCTCATCCCTTATAGGTTCTCATACAAATTTGTTCGTATCATACAATATTATTGGTCATAGGTTCCCACAAGATCTTGTATATAAGATATCACATACTCTCTATGAGGGAATAAAAGTAATAGAAAATCTTTCCAGTAACAATAGCCAAGATGTTTACCTTTATATATTCTCATGATTGGGTTAACTTCCAACTAGTCTTTATTTGATAATCCTTTGAAAATTACTTAGGAGTGGCTTTTTTAGAACATTGTGACAAATTTTCTACTCTACATAATAAATATTTAAGGAATGATTATGGAAAAATAAAAATGGGATTAATAATTCTATAATTAATGATCACATAAATCTACATGAATATATATATATATATATATATCAATAAAATAATTAAATAACATATCCAAAATAATAATTATTTAATTTTTTATATATTAATTTTTAAAAATATTTGTATACATTGGATATATAATTGTATTTTATGAACTCGTTTTAATATATAAATAAAAATTTCATATAAGATTATTAATAAATCGTATTTATTCGTGTATATATGTCTAGTAAATAAAATAAATTATTGATTATTAAATATGTTATAAATATAGATTATATATATATAATGTACTTTATAATTTTATATAAAAAATTAAAATATATTATATTTTATATTTTATATACTTTTCTTATTTTTCTTATAAATGTTTTATAAAAACATGTTATCTTTTTATTAACATTATTTTCTTACATATTGAAAAATAATAACATATTCAAATATATAATGTTTAGTTCATAGGAATGCCACATTTATATTAGGTTATATATCTATATCTTTTGTCCTGTGTATTTTTATATAATGTTTTATGATATATAAATTATTATATATTATTAAACATTTTTTATTTTATGTACATTTATAAATTGGTATAAAAAATTTATTTCAAAAACAATATATGTTCTATAAAAATTTATTATATTACATTTAGTATAATTATATCATATATATATAGGACATTCTCAAAAAACATATCAAAAATATATTTTTTTACTTCCATATGTAATATGGTTTATTCATTTGATTGAAAAATAATATAATATTATATTTTTTAATTGTTATATTTTATAAACAAGTGTTGGGTTTCATACATTTATAAAATATTATTTCAATAAAATACAGAAGAAGTCTTGTTTTTTTTTAGTTTTTTTAGATGATTAAAATTAAATTTTACGTTATTTTTATTTATATTTCACAAATTTTAGTTGATTAGAAAATTTATAATATGTTTCTGAAAAAGAAATCGATTTTTAGATATAAATTATTTAAAATTTAATTTTTTTTTGTTTTATAAACACTATTTATTGAAACATTTTAACATCCAAACACATCATTTCCAATATATTTGATATACAATTTAAATGAAATAAATCAAGGTGATGAAAGGAACAATTATTGAATATTTAGTGATTTGAAATCATAATTTTTTAATTTGATTCAATTTCATGGTATTTTTAAAAATTCAATCCTTCTGAGTAATATTTTTTTTATAACATGAATATGTTATTATAAGAATATTTTTCTAATCTCATAGAATTAAAAATGGGTTGTTTAACCATGGGTATGAGTTTTTCATCATTTGGAGAATCTTTATTGATAACTTTCTATCAGGCATCATAATGTTTTTCTCAAAAGTTTTGAGATTCAATGTCTATAAATAGTGACAATGATGGATATTTCAATAAATTATTTCCCTATAATTATTTTGTTATTATTTTCTATTCCATATTCTTTAGTGGTTTTTGGATGATATTTCTATATATGGTATTTCATATTTCAATTTAGAGGGAAAAGTGAAATAGTATATGTTATTATATGTGTTTGGTCATATAGTTCCCTTTTTCCATTACTATAGTATGTGATATATTATAATATTGTTTTTCAATTTACCATATTATTTAGTGTGTAAACCCACTCAGGCAATCCAATACATTCAACATTTGAGATCTATCATCAGGAATAATGTATACTCTTAATATCAAGATATAAAATATAATACTAATAGTTTAGATTAATGATTTGTAATTTTAAAAATCTCATATAAAAAGAATAATAAGAACACACAAATATCACAATAGAAAACTCTTTGTGTCCCAAGTTTACCAACAAAATATCCCCATCATCCAAATAATGGGAGGTGAGTGTTGTCTATTCACCGGAACCCTGATCATGAATCTGCCAAAATTTTAGACACTAAAGGCTCTATAACCTGAAATAATACCTCCAAAAGATAACCTTGACATTGTATAACAATTTTAGGAAGGACCTAAACCCTACATACCACACCAAGAGAAACTATCATCCATAAATTGTTAAAAATTCACATATTTCAATGCATGAGAATTGCATCCAATGAATGAAAATTAAAATAATAAATGAACGCACGGTATTAAATTAATTAAGATAATGAGTGAAACGTTTATGATAGATCAATATACACATTATCTATATTAAAAAAAGTATAATAATTATAAAAAACTAGCAAAAAAATTAGAAATAAAGTATTACTTTTGATTAAAACTCAATAATTCATTGTATAGATTCTTATATCTTGTGAAAATTTATGCCACACTATTCATGTATAGGGTACACTGTGTATATCATTGATATATTTTTTTGTATTATATTTGTTTTTCACGTTATTAAAACATCCCTTAATATAAATTCTCAACTAATATTCCTAGTTTTATCACATTACATAATTAATGCCTATGCACCTATTTAGTACATGACTAGTGATATGTAGTTTCCTTTTTAACTTTAGGTGTAATCTTAGGTAAACTCTTCTTGCAATATCATTCAATAAGGTAATATTTTGAAACAAATATTGACATATATTACTCTATAAAATGATAAATACATCTTATAGTTTCACGACCACTATGAGAAATTGTGTGGCCACTGCCTACAGAACGTGAAAACTGACATCCATTGACAAATATCTTGTAAACATAATCTAGCAACATAAATCTGGTGAATTTAAATAGTTTGAAAATCCCAATAATCCCTCCTACTAATTAAATTTTAAGGAAAAACCTTATTATAAGTCAATCAAGCATAAATGTTCTTTTTTTACAATCAAAACATTTTTTCTTTACTATTGTCCTTCAATCCACCCAAATAACTCATACTCAGGATATTTCAACAAACATTTTAGAACTAACACCTTAGTGTAAATTTTAACTAGATTTGTTTCATAGGGATATAATATATTGGTAAATCAGATTATTCTCCAGAATGTTACTTATGATATGGTACTCCATGTTAATATGTTTTTTCTTTTTAAGAATCATGATATTCATTGTTAAATAGATCACTCTATGAATATCTCAAAATAAAATTCAACCTTTCAGAATTCATTGAAAATCCATTCAGAAACATGTAGACTAGAAAATATCATTCCAATATTTAATTAATGTGACATACACTAGTTCCATTTCACTGAGATAAACAATCAATTTCAATCTAAAAATCCATCATATAGTTTTTCAACATTAAGAAAGACAAAACTAGTCATGGACTATACGGAGTTTGAATATTCAATATGTTTTCAACCATAAAACCATAAAAATAATTATCTTCTCTAAATAATCGAGAGATATATTTTGATCTTTTCATTAATCATATGATCCATATGAAATTTTTCTGGTGATTCACATAGGTTTCTGACATAAATTACATTTCAACACGCACATGAAATAAATTTTCATCTCAGTATAAATCAATGAATATAATTTTTAAAACCTGATTCTAATTGATCCATCTCAACACATAGGCTATATTTTTCCAATTTATATGACTATATCACAAGAAACTAAATGTGTCCAATTATTGGTTTAGTGACTACCTTACATACGGTTATTCTAAAACAATTAATTATCATCCATATTTAGTCATTCTAGGATAACACCAAATAAATTGATTTAAATCCCTCATAAAAACCATCCAAAATACTTTCTTATCATTATTATGATAATTATTTTCAAATATTCTATAATTTTTTACGTCAACTATTAAATTCATTAATCTTATAGACATGTTGAATAATTTATATCCCCATAAAATTGAATTTTCATTAATTTATTATCATCCCATTACCTCTTGTAATAACAAGGATTTTAGTATCACCATTCAAAACCATTTTGTTACATAAATTAATTAATAACCAATTAAACTATCTCCACACTTTTTAAAACACATAAATTAATTTCTTCTTTTTAAAAACCAAATTACAGTTCCTATCATCCACAAAACTTATTGGATTACTCCTATTATTTCCATCACACAATTCATCATAAATGAAAAAACATCATTACATCCATTTTATTTCTATTCATATCATTTGAATGAACCTCAATTAGTACTATCCATATTTTTTCATGTTCAACTACCACATATAATACCTATGTGAAATAAAATCCTTCATTTTATTAAATATATTTACCACTAGTCACACTTTAAAATACTTATTTCCATCAACCTATTATTTCAAATGTTAAACATACGTGTTCTCTAATACTCATTTCACTTTTAATAAATAATTTAATTCCAAACATCTAATGAATTTAAATAAATATCTTTAATAAATAATCATTTACTACCATTGTTTTGAGTCACTGATAATCACCACTTTTGGAAATTTTCTTCATATGCATCAATTAAAAGTATGAAATGAAAGCTATTTTAAAACCTCTAAATCAATTTTATAAATTTATTTTATATACTCTAACAATCCAAAGGTTCTAAATTTCTTCATTTTTTTCTCTCATATAGAGACATAGTTTCTTATTCTATCACTAAACGTTCAGTCATACTTAAATTTTTTTTATATCTTCGACTAACCTATTATCTATAATTTTAGTACATCTATTTTAGATCTCTGTAACATGTTTCATTAAAATATCATTAATCAAAAAAACATGATAATTTATAAGGGATTTATTACCCTAGTTTTTCCCCCAATTTATTGGTTCTTTAAAATATTCTTCTCAATTATGAGATGAAATCAACACCAAAATAATTTTCTCATATATTATTACTAAATATAGAATCATAAATTTTCATCACTAACTATAATGAAAAAAACAAAATTTTGAATTTTATTTGAGATTGTATCGATCTGTATAATCAATATGAACTTATTTGAAAAATTTTATGAATTTATAATTACCATCTTCGGATCCTTCATTGGACCATATATCCTCTAAATGTTTTCCCAAATTCTAATTCCAAACTCCAATTAACAAGGTATTCTAGTGTGATGAATGTGTCGTGACTTAACCCCAGCAATCTAAAATCCATTGTCGTTCTACCATTACTTTGGGATTATAATAAGGAATTAAATCCCAATGGATCAAAGAGTTTACTAGTTTTTGTAATCAATATTTATACGTGAGTCTTGTATTATAAATAAATACATAAATGACAATATAATTTTTTTCCATTAAATGATAACATTATTCCATCTAGTATATCATTAAATATATTTCTTATTGAATATCATGGAATCCTAGGGAAAATGAAAAAATAAGGGTGACCTAAAATGCATTGTATTGGTAAGGTATAATGTTTGAAATAATGATTAAATTATAATAGACAATATAAAATGGTATTAACTAAATACACATTCCACAGTCAACAAAATAAAAAGGAGTTTCATAAATAATATGAAATTTTAAATAACTAAAAACACATTCCATGGTATCAATAAATTATTTGGATGTCGGTAAATAGTATTTAAATGTGGATAACTGAAAACACATTCCATTAAATCAATAAAATAGGAATTAAGTACATCCATATATTTTTTCATAGTGAAAATATCGTGGATAGTTAATAACTAAATATAAATTAAGGAAATTGTTGATAATTATATTTCATGTATGTGGAAGATGAAAACCTCTACTATCATGATCTATCCTCCAGATATTTTTAAACTACTAGTAGAGACTAGAGACATGTTTATTTTTTGCATCTAATTTTTATCATTAGAAACCTTTGATTCATTGAGGGTCTATATATAACTTTATACCCACATATTAGTACATGTCAAAATTATTCCCCATAAAATTAATTGATTTAGTAAATATACATTATTACTTATGAAATATATGTTTTGAATAAATAATAAAGGATTATTAATATTTTCCCATATATCCAAATAACAACAAAATTAAACTCCATATGTAAAATATATACATTATTATGGAAATAAAAATATATATGATAAATTATATGTATATTTTGTGGAAAATCAGTGTTCAATGATCATAGAAAATTTATTATTTCACGGGGATTAATTAAATCCAGGTAGTGAATAACAATATTATACATTGAAAAATTAATCATAATCCATCATGATGAACAATATGTATGGTATCAATGTAAAAATATCCCAAGTGGAGTAAAAAAAATCTTTTTTTAATTAATGAAAATATTTTAAAAATATAATTTAAAAACATTGTGGTGTAAAATATTTTTTTATTTTTATTTTTTTAAAATTATTTTCATTAAAAATATATATTAAAAATATTATAATTAAAATTTTTATATTCAAAGGGAAAATTTTTCTTCAATGAAATGGTTGTCATTACATTTTTCATATTGTATTAGGTAAAAATGACATTCCATTATCACAGAAAAATGGTTTGAAAAATTTCTTGTATTGAAAGAGACTATAATAATCCCTGGAAATCTTTTTTATACATCAAAATGTGTTATTAGTTCGCTAATAAATATTTTTGGAATGGTTAATAATATTTTTAAGAACATATTTGGAAAAAACATTCTTTATAAGTATGTAGGATCTTTAACTATAGAGATAAACAGAAGATGATTTTATGATGAGAAAGAATCTAAAAAAATTACCAAAGTGAGGGAAAATTTAACTATTAATTGAAAAAGGATCATAAAATACCACACGGGAAGAAAATAAATTTAATTATTACACAATGAAAAATTAATTCCCACTAATGTAAATTCATGTGTATCAATCTTGAAAAAAATTATATTCCAAAGTAAACCATTCAAAATATCATAACATTGATATGAGAATCTATAATTAATTAGATTATGTGTGTAATATTTAAATACCCATAAAAAAGTTAAAATTAAACAATATATAGTAAATTTTTATTACACACACAATCATAGAATACTAACCACCATGGGAAAGTAATATGACCTAATAAAAATAAATTTTGTTACGAAATTATTTTCCACTAGTTAATGATTAATATAAATATCCTTAGGTAAAATGATAAAAAAATATTAAATATGTCATAATTAAAAAATGAAAATGATATTAAAATTCAAATGTGCAGTATGTACACAGTATATTAGAAATTTCGGTCTCAATTATAAATTACATCTTAGAGAAAAAAATGGATGCAATGTCTGATACCATTTAGTACCTTTTGAATAATAATACCTATGATCGAAATTCTTTCAAATTAAACTCTAAATTCCATGAAAATAAATTTATTAATCATATAAAAAAATAGGGGTAGCTTATACACCACACAAAATAAATAACAAGTGAAATTGGTGTTTTCCTTAGGGAATGAAAAGTGAGAAAAGAATATAGTGAAATTTATTTAATATTAGGTGAAAGACATTTATGCTCATGTATAATTGTTTTATGAAAGTCAATATCTTATTATTAAACCATATTAATTTTTATAATATCATATATTAACTTTTCAAATTGTTAATTTTCTATATTTTTTATAATCGTTCATATTTTTCAATATTTGATTGTCAATTTCCACATTGGTGGGTGTGTTTTTACTTATTATTTTTGTACACATTACATAGATCAAGATTTACCAATCTCAAAAATTTAAATCATGATTCAAATATAATATGTATCCAGTATATATTTATTTATTAAAATACATAATATTTTGAGATATAAAATGAAATGCACCATTCATGGAGATGGTAGGTCGCACGTGTGCATTAATGATACTTTTATTTCATTGTCATATTCAAAATAATGAAAATTAAATTATTTTTACATATAATATAATTAAATAATAATATGTATGTCAAATATTTTACATATTTTTCAAAAAAATTACATTATGAATTCCATGAATAGGATGAACAAATCACATCACCATGAAGAGGTGGTAGTCCACAGTTTCACAAAGGATGTTATCATATTGCCACAAAATGGAAACCATGATGGTGTATTTTATATAATGATAACATAGTAATAATGTGCTAATAAAAATAATATATATTATATATAATTAATATTTCCATGATAATTATCATCTATGTATGTGGTATTGGAAATAATAAATGACATAGTTTTGTAAGGCAACATTTCAACTTACCCATAAACAGTAAGTTCATTAACCATTAGATAGAAGTGTGTGTAACCATTGTAAAAGACCACATAATAAAAAATACTTCAGTATATTATTAATACTTATGATATTATACAATCATGAAATTATTATAAGATATTGGGTTTAGAAACAAATAAAACAGAATTTCATATGGAATAATGATACGTATTATTCGAGTAACTCCTTTTTTTTCAGTAATGGGATTCCGTGGTTGGATTTTATACCTTATTTACATATCATGATTTGTTGTAATGATTTTGGTAGATACATTTTTTAGATAAGTTTTTATTAAATAGGGTTTATTGGTGGGAAAAATAGATATGTGTGATTGACTTTTTATAGTGGAGGAGTGGAATTCTTGAAATTTTTTTAAATAAGAAATTCCATCAATGTTTTTCCAATGTTAATTTCCCACTATAACATTCTAAATTTAATAAAATATATTATACTGTCTAAATATTAACATGTAATTAATTTTGGAAAAGTATCATGGTCATTTGGGGACTTCATATTAAGGTTTAGTACATTGTTAGAAAATATTTTTCCTTAATAACTATAAAAAATTTTAATCACAAACAATAAAAATTTGAGTCAAAAATTTTGTCCTTTTAGATATTATAAATTTTTATGAGTCCAAATATGGAAACATTTTTCCCAAATTCCAACCACAAGACTAGAAAAATTTTTAAAAAAATTATTTTTTGTAGATGGGATGAAAAACTCGGTGTTTAAATTAAAATTATCTAAGGATTTATATTATTTAAAATTCATTTATTAATGAAAATTTAATACAGTGACATAAAATATATTAATTGGTGTATAGTTGAACTAAATATTATTTAAAATCAATCAAAATTCTAATTTAACCGTATAAATATGTTATTTGAAAATTTTCATTTGAATTATAATTTATCTTTTCTAACTATTCATCAAAAAATAAAACATCACCAAAAAAAATTATAACTATAATAATTTGGATGTTACTATTTAAAAAATCAAGTTTATTTTTTCCTTCTAAATTTTTGAAGGCTCCAAATATATGATTTAAAATATTTTCTCTATTAAAATGATGTCAAATTGCATTTCGAAAAATATTGGATTATATGTGTAATATTGGGTATCCTTTTATCATATAAATATAAAATATATTTTAATAATTAAAAATATATTAGATTTATAATTTATATATTTTTGTAATTTATTTAATCATATTAATATCCACTAATTTAACAGTTATATTATTTCTTAATATACGAAATAATATTTTTTTATTAATATATTGTTATTCAGTAAAACCAGGTCATGCATGAAATGAAAGCCATTGAAGAAACTCATTGTTGTGTGCGAAAAATGATAACTCAGTAAATATTTCATTTGAAGAAATGTCACAAATTTATTTCTTTAAATAGTAAATAATTTGTAATTCCCTAGGATATTATTTTTACTTATATGTGTGGTGTGGTGTATCCTACACACTACTGAATACAATGTTCTTACTTTATAATTTCTAGGCATTTCATTTTCCCCAACGTAAATAAATTTTTACTCAAAATTTAAAATCGATCTGGGTAATATATTTTTTTATATTTATTATTTTGGAATCCCATATCGTGAGAAGGGTTCATAAAACATCTTCTAGAAATAGTAGAATAGTATGTCAAAAGGTCATGTCGACAAACATGTTACTAAGAATCTAACTGGTATATCATTATTGGAATATAGAGACCCATTCATAAAATACAAGCGTAATTATTTATAGCAGTGATTGATTTCATTTTTAAAAATAATGTTATGTATCAATAGATAGATAATGGTCTCATGGTCATTTTAAAATCTCTTTATAGTTTTAGTTATTCACAAACCCTCTTATATTAAAATTTTTATATCATATGTGGGAAATATATGATTTATCCTACAATGTTTTATAAAATTATTAAAGACCATAAATTCTTGTTAACATCTATGAATTATCAATCAAATATTTTTAGAGTTCAAACTTGATTTGGTGGGATATTCTGAGGCCCATAAAATCATGGTGAACACTGAATAAAAATATAAAGTATAATATATTATGTGAAAAAGTCTATTTTTAATGAAATTGAATAACTCTATAATGGTGTGTTGTATGAGAAATATCATACCAAAATTATAATTGAATTTTGGTGTTTACGCAAGGAGAGGTATTAAATTCGAAGGCGTCAGATATTTGAATACCTCTATCGAGAGACAATGTTATCATATAATATTTAATATATTATTTATTTAAAATAGTGAAATATCTCCAAAAAGTGTATATTTTTGGAGATCTCAGACCATAGATGTGTCAAATATGTGGGGTTTACCCAAGATGGGTTATAAAATTTGTATGAGTTGGATGATTGGGATCCATTCTTGAAAAAATCACACCTTTTATTTTAATTAAATATTAAATACATTTTGAAAATGAAATAAGTAATATCTCTCAAATGGTGCAATGTATATGAAATTTGAGGCCACTGTTGTGTCTAGAATATGGTGTTTACCCTATTATGGGTGTAATTTTAATACTCCCAGTATGTTTGGAAAATTCTCACTAACTAATTCTTTTTTTTAATTAATTATTTTCTTATTTTTATTTAATAAATAATTATTTTCTCTCAATAGATGAATCATATGAGTAATTCAAGACCACTAATACGTATGAAATGTAGGTTTTACCATAGGCTGCACTTAAATTTCAAATTGAACTAGGGTTTGTTTAGGTTTCCAATTAAATAAAGATATTTAATAAATTAATTAAATTATTATATTATTAATTTGATATAAAAATAGAAAATAATTTTCTTAGGTTTCCACACCATCATGGTTGACATCACAAGGTTTTAAAAGCCTTTTTTTCAAAATCAATTTAATATTATTTGGTGGAAATTTTATTAATGGTTAAATTTACACACATCACCCTTACTTATATATTAAATTATAGATTAAAATATTGATATAAATTTTCAGTATTTAATGATTGTGTTTTTCAAAATTATAATGAAAAAAATAATGATAGATAATTAGTTATATAAATTATATTATTTATAATTATTATTATTATTTATTATATATAATATTAATGATGTAAATTATGAATTTGATTCGATAAAATGATGTTATTATCATCATTATTATTAATATGAGATATTTAAATCCAATATTAAGTGATGTAATTATTAATAATATTAATAATATTAATATTAATATTAATAATAATGATAATAATAATATTATTATTATTATCCCAATCAAAACAATGTTTTGGTCATAATTATCTAGTTTGGTCTTATATTTACAAACCATCTACTGTAGTGTGACCCTAAAATTGACACTATCTTTTAAAAACGATAAAGGATATTTTATTCTAGACCATGGAGTACAACTAAAAAGTTCTGAATATGATTATGAGTGTCATAATATTACAAGTCTCATGATTTTCATGATTTTAAATTGTGTTACACGAAGTGTAATACAACAAAATTAAAGGGTGCATTTGATCTTGACATATCTTCATCGTTACAATAATTAATAATTCCCCGTATTATAACAGAATTATAAAACATGTAACAATGAGATAATAGTATATAAAAGGGATGTAGAACATGGTAATTTTTTCACAATATCCTCTTTGATTCCCCTCCTCTCGACCCAAATCCTTACCCAAGAATTTATGGAGTCCTCTATCCCTTCCATATTCATTCTTATTGCGAACGATATTCATTGCTTAGGTAGGTGATATCTAGGTAAGAGTTTGTCAACATTCTTCATATATATCTCTTTATCCTCTTTATAAATTTATATAGATCTCCATAATTGTGATGGATCTGTCCTCCCTGATGTTTTATCTCTCTTCTAGGTTCTGTTTTGGGATATTCTACAATGTCTTTCTCATTGACGGGAGTCGTTGCGAGTGTTGGGTTTTAGGAAAAAGTATGGTGGTTTTATCCAAATTATCCATATTTATTTTCCTTGTATTTTAATGATTTATTTCTGTTTATTATTTCAATGAAATTTCATAAATTTACATTCAGTTAAATTAATACATCACAAATATCGTGAATCAGGATATTTGGAACAGGTTTGCCATCGAAATTTTGAAAACCCCCAATTCCTTTTAATTTGTGGACTGTTTATAGAGATTGGAAGACAAAATTTATTTATTTTAAATTGGGAATTTTGTTAAAAATAATACAATTATAATTCAACAATTTATATTTTGAAATTAATTTTTTAAAATATGGATTTATTTTTTAATGCATTTTAAAAATTTTAAAATGGTTTAAAAATGAATTGATTGAAACCCAGTGGTTTTATCTTGTGGAAAGGAAATGATTTTCTAATTGAAACAACTTTTGGATATAAATGTAAATAAATTGGAATTTATGAAATGTAATAATGGAATTTATTATATTTCAAGAAGGATTCAAATATGTTTCCCAATATTTAAGAGAATGCGGAAGTCTTTTGTGTTTTTTGAGTTATTTGGATACACTCAAAACAATTATAATTTTCTAAAATATACCTTTAATGGGACACATGCCTAATGTGATGGTGATGTGTTGATTATGGACACTATCTAGGGGACACGAGTATATTAATTTTTTTATGATCATTTAGAGAGTGTGGAATCCAATATTTGGTTGATGTTATCATAACATTTGGTAGATAACCACATCACTCCCCTTTTTATTTATATTTGAGATATAAATTTATTCCAATGTTTTTTCACTATATTACATTACTTTAGAAATTATATAAACTATTTTATAAAAATGTTTTACATAAGCCGCTATTTTAGAAACATTTAAACTCTTGTAATGTAGAACCAATGTTTAAATTGCTTTTGTTGTCATCGGAAATTGTATAGAATGTTTTGATTGAAAGTGATTTTGAAATACAGAACTGGTTTATTAGTGAAAATTGAATGAATTTATTTGGAAAAAATATATTAGAAATATTGTTTGGAATATTTTTTGGTATACTACTAGGGTTAGGCTCAAAACATACATTTTCCATTATGTGTTTTTATTATTTTTTCTTTTAAGTTCAAAAAAAGGAGGGAATCTCTTAGAAGTCGATCTAGCTATTGAACTGTGGTCATCGTGAGATGTGTCCTTAGGGTAGTTGGGTATGTTTTTATTATTTTAGTGATATGGGATATATAAATTTGGGAAATATTTCATTATTGTATTATTCATAGTGGAATTTTCTAAGGATATATATAATGTCTTAAAAAAATTTACTTCGACGTAGTTGTTTTGAATTTTTTTTCCCACTTCCATGTGGTATTATGTTAGGTTATAGTCCCCAAACCATGAGGATTGGGAACAACCTTCAGGAAATGTATTGGCCTACACAATTATCATGTTACAATGGTTTTGAGTCTATTTTATGACAAAATGTTATCAAACTGAGTTTTGAAAACATTCCTTGAGGATAATATACATTTTCGAAATCGTAACGAAAATTGGGATGTAATTGTGATTGGGTGAATGACCATATATTACTGCATTGAACCTTAAGTCAATATGGGTTTTTAGGGAAGGTAATAGTATGGATTAGTTCTATTATATTCCCTATTATAATTTAAATAATGCTGCATCCAGATTGGGTTATTCAATCTGGTAGGATTAATTTTCCTCATTGCTCTATTTGAGCACTACCTAATGTCTTCATCATTGTTTGATAATGTTGTCTAGAATATTTCCTCTACGAATATGTGAAAATAAGTTCTAGGAGGATGATTCTTCTAAAATATAGTAATAGAATCCTCTAATGGACCTAAATCTAGTTGAGGTGATCGTGCACACTATTCGAGCTCTAGGACTGGAACCTCTTACAACCACGATTCATGCGTTAGTTGTGGTTCCATAATAAGATGTTCTTTGAAATAATTCTCTATATTTATTCAACCAGTGTTCATCAGTATTCAATCGATCTTCTTATCATCAACATGCTCATGAATGGATGAGCAAGACATAAAGATTGTTTGAGTTCTTAGAGAAACGAGACATGATATTGGTGAAGTGTGGCAAAATTGTGATGGAGTGACCGAGCATGAGATGTTGTGACATGATGGTTTTGGTAGGGTTGGATGATGTATTAGTGTTGATGGACTTCACGGTTCTTTTCACCGAAAATTTCTACCTAGATTCAATGGTGTTGTCCAAGGTTGTGGAGTTTTCAAGCATAATAATACTGAGAAAACAGAGACTCTGTATTCAAGTTTCATAAATAAAATTTTGTAATTTACACTTGAGATAGTTACTACTGAATGGATGAGGGCATGAAGATTTTATTTGGGGATCCAATCACATATTCATTATCCATATTTCTCTCTAATTCTACCCACTTATGCTGACGTGTTGGATATGAAGATGATAGTTTAAATGGACATGGTTCGAATTTTATGGTAGATAAGAGTTCATTTTCCACCCATGGGTTCAATTAGTTCCTTTAAATGAAAACAAAATTATGATGACTCACATGGTGGTTCTTTATGAAAGATTCATTTTACTCATCCTACATCTTCTGGTTGAATTTATTACATTTTCTATCAATATGGTAATCCATGGAATTCTTATAGGGTTTTCCCCGAGACACCCAAGGAAAATAGTTTATGAGATTTTTTTGGACACTTATAGAGGTTCATTCATCACATATCTACTCCACATATTTGTACAAGATAATCACCTCCTCATAAAAATACATTTAAATCAATTGATTCATGTTCATAAGGTTTCAATAAACTTGCATATGAAATGATTCTTTTTTCAAGTAATATATGATTTTCCAGAGGTATTATACATGGGTTCATTGATTCTGTCAGGTACCATTACTATAACAATATCACTAGGGAATTATTTTCTTATAATTGTTCTTCTCACTATTTTATTTAATCATGTATTGTTAATATACATAATATTCTTATAGAGAACATATCTTGTTCAATTAATGTTACTACACCCCCTGGTATAAAAAGAGAGTAGGATCTTCATGGTCCCACTTGTGTCTTGTATCTATGTAATGTAAATAATGGTTGGGATATTCCTATTATCATCATGAAAACACTTTATGTCATATTTGAAATGGTTTGTTAAATTTCCAATAAATCGGGGATTTATTTTAATCTCAGATTGGTATTCCCAATGACATATAGTGGTTTGTCTATTTGCCTTCAAGGATAATGGGATCTAATGTCATGTAACGATGGTACTTCTTATCTATATTTATAGAAATTGGAATATATGTTTGATTTCGATCTATAGTGATATTCAATGTGTAGTAATCTCCCTCCAACTATAATTGAGCTTCCCATTGTGTTTCCTTTTAACTATTCTAGGTTACAATAGGTATGTGAGGTAGAGTTTTGTAATAACAATAATTATTAATCCAGTATCATAATGGCTCCATTTGAGTCATGGTATAACCGAAATTGTAAATATAATTTGTGTTTGTTAGCTATTAGTGAATGTCCCTTGGTTGGAACATGTTCGACTAAGATACAACAACTATGATTTAGTTGATTTAGGTGAGAATGGTGAGAGTACAATTCATGTACAAATATTTTGATATTTGTCACTATAGGCCATTGGAGTTCTCAGTTGGTGACCAGGCACTCTTAAGGATTTCAGTTTAGTTGGTCCATTGATGTCTTGGGAGGCAAGGGAATATTAAACATGATTTGTTGGACCATTTGATGTTTTTTATCAGTTGGTTAAGGTTTCATACAATTTAGCACTACCATCACAATTTTAGTCGATACAAAATGTTTTCAATGAATCAGAACTGTAAAAGTATCACTAAGATCCATCTAATAGTTGGAGTTTTTGTGATCTAGAGATTAATCATTATTTATTCATTATAGAGAATCTAATCTACATTGATGATTCTAAACACCATGACACTTCTTTTTTAGGATGACACCTCTGGTTCGTGTGATATGGAAGCATGGTTCTAATTCTCTAGTGATATGGGGGATGGAGGCACTGATGAGAGAGTAATATCATTTTATTTTTGATGTGGATTCATCAATGTAGTCATTCCTAGGACCGATTGATTATATGGTGGGGAGGTTATGGCATCCTATTATTATTTCCGGTATTCCAAAACCCTATTGTGTAAAATGGATAATATGTTATGTGGGATAAAATTATTTATTAGTTAAATTTTTATAAAATTTATAATGTCCTTAAATTGTTGTTAACATTTATAATATTCAATAAAATATTTTTGGAATTCAACACTGATTTAGTGTGATGTTATGAGGCCCTAAATTTCTCAAAGAAGACTGAATAAAAATAATGAATATAATATATTGAGAAGAAACATTGTTTTTCAAAATAATTTATTTACTCCAATATGGTGGGTTATAAGAGAAATCTCATGAAACTATAATATATGAAATACTGTGTTTACTCTAGGTGAGGTGTAATATTCAATGGAGCCCTATATTTAGATGTATCACCCGTGAGATAATTTTATTAAATAATATTTAATATATTATATATTTAATATAATTAACTACATCCAAATTGGTTCATCTTATGGGGAATCTTAGATCACCAATGGGTTAGGAATGAGGTTTGTATGCTAGATAATTTATATCATTTGAAAGAGTCGGACGTTTGGATGCATCAATAGAACGAATAACCTTTTTTATTTTTAATAATTATTTTATCATATTTTTTTAAATTAAATAATTAATATCTCTAAAATGGTGAATTGTATGATAAATCTGATACCATTGTTGGGTTCAGAATGGGGTGTTTACCCTATGTGGGGAATTACTTTAATGCCTGTAGGGTGATTTGAATCATCGAATGCAATAAAACCCTTTTTAATTTAATTTTATTTTTTATTCTATTTTTTTTAATAAATAATTAATTTCAATTAAATGGTGAGTAATTTGTGAAATCTAAGACCAATGTTAGGTCTGGAATGTTGAGTTTACACTAGGATGGGTATAATATAAAAACACCACTACTGTATGGAATGTTTGCTAATATAATCAAGATATTCAATAAATGATTTAAATTATTAAGGTATTATTTTTATATAAAAATAGAAGATAATTTTCATATTCTTCGACAACACCATGGTTAATATAGTGACATTTTAAAAACTGTTGTTTCATAACTATTTTAATAGAATTTTGTGGCATGTCATTAATGGTTGAATTTACACACTCCAACCTTAACAATATGTTGAATTAATGATAAAACAAGTATTTTAAATTTTTAGTTTTTAATAAATGTTTTTGTCGAAATTTAATTGGGGAAACTAATTAGAGATAATTAATGATAATAATAAAAATTATTGTTATTAATAATATTGTTATTTATGGAAAATAATAATTTTGGTGGAAATTATGAATGCGATTTGATAATAAAATTTTGTAATCATTATTATTATTAATTTGAGATTTTTAATTATAATATTTATTATTATTATTATTATTATTATTATTATTTTCAAAATACAATTTCAATCATAACACGCTTATATAGTTTCAAATTGATGCACTATCCACTACAGTTTGACCCTCAAATTAATGTTGTCCTTTTAAGAGAAATATTGGATATTAAATTTGGGCTCATGTAGTAGCCGACAATGATACCAATATGATGATGAGGTTTCTACGACTATGAATCATAAGAGTTTCACAACATGTATAGTGGGTACACATTATGCAATACCCAGACATTAATGGGGAGTTAGAATTTCGATGCGTCTTCACCATTAGGGAAATTATTACTTTCATGGAATGTATCTAAATCACTTACAATGTAATGCCCTAATAGAAAGATATTAATTATATGCCATGCATTGAAATATTTTTTAATCACTCCACTCAGATTCCCCTCCTCTCGACCCAAATCCTTTTCCAGAGATTCTTGGAGCCTTCCTAAACTTCTAGATCCATTCTTTTTTGGAACAATCATAATTTATTTGGTATCTCATATCAAGGTATGTGTTCATCATCATTATTCATCTATCTATATTTATAATATACTCAGATTTCAATGGATCTTAATAAATTTGATGAATTTATCCACCTTGATGTTGTATCTCACTTATATGTTGTGTTATTGTATCTTCTACAACATCTTTCTAATTGACGGGTGTCGTTGAGAGTGTTGGCTTTTTTGAAATGGCATGTGGATCAATCTCAATTATCCAAATTGTATATCCTTGTATTGATTGGTTTATTTCAATTGTATATTGAAATTAAATTTCTCATATTTCTTTCAATTAAATTAATAGAACTTGAATTCATTGAACCAGAAGATTTGAAATGGTTAGGCACATCAATATGGGAAACAAACAATTCTATTTAATTTGGGGAGTGTTATGGAAATTGGGGTATTTTAAATGTGTATTTATTGAAAAAAATTGTAATTTTTTTAATTTAATTGTGGAATAAAAATATGAAAAAATTAAATTAGTTTTGCGGGGATTTCAAACTTGTGAAAATTTCATAAAATAATATTTGATCGAATCCTAATGGTTTTATCATTTTGAATGAGAATAATTTTTATTAAAACCTGTTTTCATTTTAAATTGCAATAGATTGGAATTTTTAGATTGGAATAATTTGATTTATTGTATTTTAAGAATTCATAAAATACATTTCCCATCATGTAATAAAACATGAAATTCATAGGTAGTTAGTATGTTTTGTTGGATACACTCTATGCTACTACAATGTTCTAAAACATGCATACGGTTGGCCACATCCTAGATTAGAGGGTGACGAGTCCCCTTTGGAATGTTTCAAGAAGATACATGTATATTAATTTTTTATGATGACAAAGAATAATATAGTAGGTTAATTCTGTCATACGTTTTGGAAGATTACCATGTTTCCCACATGATTATTTAAATTTTAGATTTAAATATATACCAATGTTTTCTGAACTACATTACATTTTTTTATTAATTTATATATACCATTTTATATAAATGTTCTTCTAAAGCCATTTATTTATAAATATTCCTTCTCATGTAATTAATATCCTATTCTTTAAAAGTATTTTCCAGCATTAGAAAATCTAATAATAGGTTTTGTTTAATTGTTCTTCGAAAATGGAAAAAATATTTATTTTTTAAAATAGAAAGCATTTTATTAGGAAAATATATATTTGGAATAATTTATGAAATCATTAGTGGTATTCTTCTGGTATTAGGTTCACACCATACCTTTTATTTTGGGTGTTTGTTTACTCTCTTATTCTAGGTTTGATAATTGGTAATGGATCTCTAGGAGGTGGATCCAACTTCTGAACTGAAGTCTTGGAGAATTTTTTCCTTAGGGATCTTATAGCTATTTTCAACATTTCAGTTCTTTGGGATGTAGTACTACAGGAATTTATGCCTTGTTTTATTTGGGTACTTTATTCATGGTGGAGTATTCCTTTGATGTGCATATCGTCTTTTTTCTTTTACTTTTGATATGTTCTATAGAAAATTTGTACCCACATGCATTTTGTATGAGGACTGGTCTTAGTTTCCAACATGTGGGAACAGAGAATGCCCTTCGGTCCATGCTAGGGTGGTCTCAGTTATAAGGTTATTGTGGTACCTGGGCTGGATCATGACAGCCATAAATTTATGATGATTATTAAGACCATTCATTCAACAAAAAATATGGTATTAGGAACAATTTTTTTTTATCATTTTTCAAATGGTGGGTAATTTTTTTAAGTATATAATTATTTATGGAAATATGAATACTTGATATATTTAATATCAAATGAACATTTCAATATTTTTATGTTCTTTGATCGATAACTAATTCATCTATTACATCATGAAATGGATATGTAAATATAAAATTTGATGCCTAAATAAATAAAATACAATTTTAATGGATTATGCTGTCAATAAAAGAGTGAAATGTCCTTGAATTTTTAACAAATTATTTTAAAATGCTATAATGGTTAGTAAATTAAACTATAAATTTATAAAATAACAACACTAGATCATTATTATTATTTATTCATCGAATTGTTTAACTAAAAACAATGACATATTTACTTGGTAATTTCATAGGTCAATGGTTAGCATTAAACACATATTACCATTCAGTCATGGATAAATATCCTATGGCCTATACATACAAGATGTGATTTCAAATGGAATACATTTTGTTCTTTTAAAATACTATATTAATATAATTTCCAAAATGAAAAATATTTAAATCCATGAATGTTAGTCTCTAAATATACTTTTGATAATGTATTTCATGACAACCCCAATATATGAACACTTCACCCATTTATTTCCACATAGTACATTCCTTGGTCAAATATTTAAAATGGGTAATTAATTTTCATTATCTATTTAAATCCTTCATAATGGTTTTGAATGATAGTGTGAAATAACCCTTTCATATTCACCGAGAGTTTTAATCTCAGTGTATAGTAATACCCATTATCGTGTACTAGGTTACGCTCGAGTAATGCCCAATACAGATTTTTGATGTTGTTACCCCTAGGTATATCTATGTCAAAACCACATCCTACTATAATATACACACATGGATTTATTTCATGGATGACTCACAAAATCCTTACCTTTACCAAATTATTGGATGTTCTTCTATATATATCCATGATGTCTACCACATGGTTATGATATATATTCAATGTTTTCATAAATATAGTTCTTGTGATTCCAAAAAAAAACATCCTCTAATAAATAATGTAGAAACCTGACCCTATAAATCCTGAGTACATTATCATGATATCGTTTCAATGAAATGATTATGATGAATAAAATCTAATTGGATTTAATTGTTTAGAAGTCTTGAAAAAATAGATACATACATGAGTCTTGTATTATAAAATAATACAAAAATTGTGGCAAAATATTTTTCCTATGAAAAATTTATTCCTTATGGTATATCCTTGAATATATTTCCTAGAATTATTCATGCAACCATGGGGAAGGGAAACATAATAAGGGTGAGTTGAAATGTTAATTATTGTCAATGTACAGTAGAAAAAACAATGAATCATTGGTAATTGACAAGAAGGAAAGGTAATAGGTAATGACACATTCCATATAATCAATATATTGAGAATGAAGTGAATAAAAAATATGAAATGATAAATAATTTAAAACACATTCTATGTAATCAATAAATAATAACTAATTTATTAAATAATATGGAATGGTAAATAAATGAGGAAACATTTCATTAAATTAATACAATGATTATGAATGTATAACAAATACTTTTTTCATAGTATAAATATCATCAACAATTAATAACTAAATATAAATGATGTTAATTATTAGTTACTGGTTGTAATGTCAAAGGCATATGAAAACCACAACTATCAAGATCTATTTTCAAGACAATTTAACCATATAGGTATAAATACTATTTTATTTGGTAACTAATTTTTCTAATGAGAACATTACAATGCGTTGAAGCGCTATGAAAAGTCCATCCTCCACCCATCACGACATGACCAGATAATTCTACACACCAATTGACCAATTTAATTAGTAATAAACATCCCTTACAAAATATATGTATTCAATAAATAATATGGCTTTATAAATATTTTCATAGATAATAAAATAAAAATCAAATTGAAAACCATATTTAAAAATAGTATATTTTTTTGGTGAAAGACATAATGATGATATATTATATGGGTAATTAGGGGAATACAATGTTTAATGGTCATTGGAAATTGAATATTTTAATGAGAATAAAAGGAACAATGTGAGTGATTTTCATTGAAAATAACTTTTTGAAAAAGTTTATTTTTGAATTTTTATATTATAGGAAATTAATTTTTCAAGGAAATTTTTAATACATTTTTTGACGATATGGTTTTTAGAATAAAATAGGTTATCTGAATAAGGATTGAGATGATGTTGGGTTTTTGTAAAAACATTATCTACAACATTATGAGCTCCATAGTGTGAATTTTTTTTACTATAACTTGGGAAAGGTCACAAATCACAATGGGATTATAAAATTATAGTATTTGTTAAATAATTATCAAATATGTTCCCAGGATGGAAATTTAGGTTTAAATTTTTTTTAACTAAATGATAATGTAATGTAAACCATTAAAATTCATCAATGTTGATGTGGGAAATAATAAATTAGTATATTATGATTATTAAGTGAAAATAACCATAAAACAACTATATATAAAAATATATATATTAAAAGTGATTACACACATAATTTTAGAATATTTGCAAAAATGAGGAAGTAATATAATCCAATTAAAAGAAATTTGGTTATAAAATTATGTTCACATGGTAACACAAAATTCAAATTAAAATTTATGAAATAAATAAAATTAAAACAAAAAAATATAACTAATAACGAATGAATCATGATATAACATGTCAAAGTTGATGTATGTAAAATATATATAATAAATTAGTTTCAAAACAATAACATATTTCTCAAATAATGGAAATTTAGACAGAGTCACTTAGTACTTACTATCATTTAATTTATGTTCCCCAATAATTAAATAAATTTAAATAAAACTCTAAATTACATGAATATAAATTTATTAATTATATAAAGTAAAAAAAGGGTATTTTTATACAACACATAAAATAAATAATTGGTGATCATGGTGTATGCCTGAAATAAAAAAAAGAGACAAGAATCACTTACAATGCATTTCAATTCAGGTGAACATCCTTTATCCAACTATATTATGGTTTTTAACATTTAAATAACTTATAAAATAACTGTAATCATATTTATAATAACATATATTAACTTATTATAAAATATTATTACCTGTTATAAATGATCCATCATTATTTTTAATATTTCAGGTGTTAATTTCCTAGTTATCTGGTATGTTTTAATGTATAATTTTATATCCTAATACATATATCATGATTTGATAATCTCCATAATGTAAAATATTATTTATATATCATATATATTTAGTATATATGTATTTATATCAATCCATAAAATATTTATTTAGGAAATCCAATTCACCATTCAAGTAGATGGTTGGTCGTATGCACGAATGAACGATACATTCATTTTATAACAATATTTAACAGAATGAAATAGTAAATTATATATATATAGACAATATGTAGTCAGGGGTTGTCTTAGTGGTAAGCACCTCTTAAATCTACATGAAAAATGGGGGTTCAAAAACCATTGGGTGTAGGTACTGTAGCAGCACTGTAGCATACTGTAGTAGCGGAGGCACCGTAGCAACGACAGACACTATAGCAGCGGCATGTCACTGTAGCGGCGGCATAGCACTGTAGCAGCGACGGGTGATGTGCAGTACTGTATCAACGAGGGTATTGTAGAAGTACTATTCATAGAATGGGCTTTGGGAAAAAAATGGGCATACGGGTCATGTAATGGGCTAAATGCCCACTGGGCCTTCGAGCTATGTAATGGGTCTCCCTCTACCCAGTTAAAGTGGTCTTTGCTTTGCTTTAATAATAAAATGAGGCTTCGGCCACAACCTTTAAAAAATATATATATATAGACAATATTTCATGTACAATATATATTTCCTATATTTTAAATATGTTAATTAATAACATCCTTTATTTATTTCATGTTTATCCTGAATGAACCAAATCTCTATGAGGAGGTGGCCTTCCAAACTTCTAAAAATAATGATATCATATTGCCAAAAAATATAAAACATGATGGAATAAATTATTATAGACAATTAAAAACAAAGACTTAAAATATATAATAAATATCATATATAAATAAGGTTTATACCAAAATTTTCAACCATGATATGTGGTAATAAAAAAATGAATGACATAGTTTCATGAGGTGGTAGTTCACAATACACACAAATGGTATGTTTGTTACCCATTATAGGGTTGTTTGTGTAATTTTTTTCCTAAAAAATAGTATAAAAACATAAATTTATATTTTATTCAATTATTTTTTAATATAATAATTTTATAATAATCAATTATTGTGTGGAGAAACAACCAAAACATTATTTCACATTGGAGAATGTTTATTTTTTTGGGTAACTCCATTTTCTTTACACGAAACGGCTTCATTGTTTTCCTCTATTCCAAGTTAAGGATTATAGTTTTAGATATATGATGTTTTTATAAAATTTGGGAGGATATTGGGTGAGAAAATTCCATAATATGGGTTGATTAGTGGGAGGGTTGAGTGCCTTTTTATATTGGAGGAAGGTCATTATTTAAAATTTCTGTAAGGGGGAATTCCACCCACATTTTCACCATGTACATTTTCTTCCATAATGTTAAAATTTTTATATAAATAGAATAATTTAGAAATAGTAACAGAAAATGGATTTTGGAAAAATTTCTAGGACTTTTTGGTCCATAATTGAAAGGTTTGAGATATTATTATGTTAATTTCTCTCCAAATCCCTATATTATATTATTGTAACATAAGCTAATATTTTCTATCAAAAAAATGATGAAATTATTAGAAATTAGAAATTATTATGATTAATAATATGAATTCCACTTTTCTTAACTCTATTTAATTTATTGGCATAATTTTTTTAAATAATAAACCTACAGACGGGATGACAATGTGGGGTTATAATGTAAAATAATATAAAAAAATTATACTTTTATATTAAATATCAAATATAAATTGACTGCAATTATTTAATTTTTACAAATTCATTTATAATTAAACTAATTTTGTGTTAAAATTAATCTATAATGTAATTTATCCTTATAAATAAATTTGATTAAAAATCATTTTGGAATTAAAATCCAGTATTTTTCACTATTCCACAATAATTGAAAAATCCAAAGAAAATAAAAAATATTCTTTTAAAATTATCTATAATGATTTTCTTAAAAAAATTTATGTTTATTTTTTCATATTAAATTTATAAAAGTTCAATATATTATATTTAATATGGGTTCTCCATTAGAAACAGTAAAAATCACCATTATAAAATTATTGTTTTTATGTGTGATATTGAATTTTATATTACTTTATTACTATAAAATATATTGGATGAATTTAAAATAATTGTTAGATATATAATATATATTATAAAAAAAATTAATCATATTTTTGTAGTTATATGTGTAAGTCATAACAATTATTTTATGCATATAGAAAATTGTTGTCTTGATAAATTATTATGATATCAAAGCATAAATATTTGTTGATAGTTTTAATTTATTCATTTGTGGATGGGAAATAAGGTATGCCATGAACTGGGATATATGGGTAGAAATTAATGGCTTTGGAACATTTTTCAAGGGTTCAAAGTTACTCCTCGGTTCATAAAACCATGCACCCCCTCACAAATACCCATGCAAAAATTGAAGAATCTAGGCAGCATCATCCGCATAATTAGCCGAACTATGTAGATCATCATGGAAACCATGAAGAGTTTTATTTTCATGGGGTAGTAGAATATCATGTTGTTTCCAAACATTTTTCATATATTTTTAGACCAAACCAGGAACCATGCACTTTATTTCCCAAAAAAAACAACCTTAATCATTGTTTGTGCATGGTTAAGATAAAAATTCACCTTAACCATGAAAGGGTCATTACTTTCCACCCACTTTTCATCTACCCCTGTTAACATCCATTTTCCATTGGATTTGGACTCATAACCACCCTTGGATATTGTTATATATACAATTAATTCTCCATGTAATTGTTTGGAGGGGGATGATCACCTGGGAGTTGATCCATTTTTGAATACGGGGATCTTGAAACTCTTTATATGAATTTCATGAGGATATCTCTTATTATAGATAGTTTTTTAAGTTTTCACTCAAGTGTAATGTACAATTAATGCATCTATAGTTTGTTTTTTATCATTTATTCCATGAGGCATTAATATCTTTTTTGATTTTTGGATTTGGGTAAGAGAGAATCATTAGTGAACAACTCTACATATTAGTCTTATGTTGGAACATTTTTATCTCTCATAATTCCCATGTATCTCATTTGTTCCTCTTGCAGGAAACATGTTAATCGATCAAGAATGGAGTTTTCTGAGATCTCTAGAATGATTTATATGAGAAATACCATGACCCTTGGGTGGGATCATCATCTCTCAAATTTATCTTCTTTAATAATGATTCCAATAAAAAATATTTGGATCAAATAATTTATATCAAAATAACATACTCAGAACTCACAGAACCAAGGTATATCCATTACATATTACTCCAAATGTTGAGATCTTTTATGGACAAGAAAACACGATAAGATAATAGATTTTAAATGATCTTCATAATCACCAAAAAACCATAATATCGATCGTTCATTAATTGTTGAAAATATGTTAATTATTTTTCTTAATTGAATTTAAATAATTAATTAATTTGGGGAATTAATCATTCATCCATTTAGAACAACATTTTGATACTGACGATATCGACTCTAAATTCATAAGTTATTTATTTAATCAATCATTACATAATGTACAATATAATTTATATTCTCCCTATGGATGTAACCCATATATACACTAGACTTCCTGTGAATGTGGAAAATTCAATTTTGTCTTTAGAATATAACCCTTCATATAGAATGAACACAAAATATGAAATTGTTTCAAAATAGATATATAAAAGTGTTTTTTATATTTTATATCCTATTAGTTAAGTGAATAAAATGTAAATTCTACAAAAAAATTACTCTAAACCCCCTTTATAGTTTTAGTTATTTTCGGTTTTTCATGTTATTCTTGGTTTTTTGTTCTTGGTTATGAAAAACAGTATGTTCCTGAGACACCGAATTAATCATTCTAATTATGAAATGTCAATGTAGTAATAATTATTTTACCATAAAATATAATAAACAATATCAAGGATATGTTAATCTCTTAAGGGTGAACATGATATAAATTCTATTATGGTGAATATGGAAGTGGAAAAGCTGGATACTATCCAAGGAGTTAGGTAGTGTTTTTATATCAATGGAAATCAAAACCAATATATCAACCCTATTGGTGATACAAAACAACATCCCTTAGCTATCACTATGGAATATGAACCCTAGAACCATCACTTTCCCTTGAGATAAATTTTTCTTGGTTTGGGTAGCAATAACTATAATAGTATATTCCACTAGAAACTTTTTCAAATTTCCCTCAAAATCAATGACCCTATATTCCAAAAGAGAATGAGTATATTCCTCAAGATCATACTCTAATTGAATATATATTAACATAAATTAATGGTTCATATACATTCTCTGTTAGGATATGTGTTTAACCACAATATATTAAAATTTACCTAGCCACCATTTAGCAAATTTATAATATTTTTTGGTTCGGGGGTTTACATTGCGAAGAAACCAATTCCCATATGATGAATTTTTTCGAAATATGATACATGTTCTAGTACTATAGAGTGAAAAAGGACACTACTAATATCTATTTATTTCACTACTCATTATGTGATAAAGAAAAATACTTGATAAGTTTATATTCCTAGCAATCCATTCTCACTTTGGAGGATTTGGGCCAACGATTCCTATCAATAAACACTCCCCCTTCCAAGATAGTTATGTTCTAAATTGTGATTCATAATTTTCAGTATCCCCAAGTATAATCAATGTATGAATGTTATATATTATTCGAGGAGAAATTTAGAAAATTTAATCATCATGAACTACCATTATATACTCTTGTTAAAACCTTCTAGGGGTCAGAAAAATATGAAATCATTGGTGGATGTGGCCACTTGAGGGATGGTAATGAGAAAATATCTTAATGAAATATTTTATTTTCAAAAAAAATTAACAAAAGTTTTTAGTGGAATTATATACTAGGAAATCAGAATAGTGGTACAAATATCATCGATTCCACAAAAAATATTTCTGCTCAACATGATGACATGTTAAGTGATATTGATGATTTGAAACTAAAATAACAATCATATTCCAATATAGTAAATCACCCAGCACGTACTGAATTTTATGACAACCACATAATCGTTGAATGTCTAAAATTATGTTCCATCCCATCAAAAAGTGTACTAATTAATGTCTCAAATACCCAATGGCTTACTATGTAACCTCAATACCAGAACCCACTACAGAAAGATAGTAAAAATACTATTTGGGACAATAGAATCAAAACCCTCATTCATCACAACAAAATCATCCTCGTATAGGAAAATAATAGTATAAAACATTATATTTTTGAAAATAATAGGGAAATAAATATAATCAAGGATTGTATCAATATCAAGGGTACCAAAACAATTATCCAACACAACCTCCTCAACAAAAAATGCAAAACAACGTTTAGCCCAACCTTTTTCAAAACAACAATAAAACATAGAAGAGAATATGTCTAAATTTATCACCACTATATAATCAATATTTCAGAACCAAGGTGCATCAATTCGAATCCTCAAAAATAATATTGGATAGTTATAAAATCAACTTTCTATGTGGAAACCAAACATAATAGTTGGAAACATTGATTCATAACCAACAAGAGGATGATAATTTAGTTACCATAAAAAGTGGGATGGATTTATTAGAACATATGATTAAAAATGAAGGGGGATCTAAAACATAAATTCAAAATAATTTTACACCATTTTTATAAAATGAAGATAAAACATTTTAGATTTCTATTTCAAAAGAGACAACTAAATAAAATGGAACATACAACCTAACGAAAAGTCAGTGTTCAACCCTTATGAAATCAAATTAACATTTCCAAAACAAATGAATCAAGAAATGTTGGATAACTATTTTTGAAAATTATTAACTTTTTGGAAGATCCCTATCTATATACCCATTGAATATGAATTAAAAAAAATAAAAACACACCAAAATTTCATAAAGGATATTATTTCCAATAAAATGAAAATTTTAGGATTTGAGCATTCTTGCTCACAATATAGATTGTTCATTAGTGGAAAAAAAATTTATTCCACAAATTTATCAAGGTCCTTGGAGTTTCTCTAATACATGTAAAATCATAACATGTGTGTTTGGGAAGGCCCAATGCGACATTTTGGATTGTTTTAATTTGATTCCTTCTAGAGTTTTCATGAATTTGGGATTGAATTAACATCGATCAATCAAATAACAATAGGGGATTTAGGATGATTTTATAATGAGGATTGGGAAGTTAAATATTTATCCAATATTGCAATCCTTGATATTGATGAATATCTATAAGTACCACTGAATTTGGGGAGACCCTTTCTATCGATGTGAAAAATTTTGTTCGATGTTAATCAATTGGAGTTAATATTTGATGTTAGAGATGAAATAATATCTAAAAAAGTCCTCAATGTTTTTAAAAAAGCTTCAATTTTGGAATGGGAGGACTATTTCTCCATATCCATATTTGAATAATATGTTGATTGTATAAAAATTCACATATGTGATCTATCCTCTGTTAATGAGATTGATTCAGTGAAAATCCTAGCTGAATATGAACATTAAGAGATGCAGTATACCTCATTCCAGGGTAGTCATTGTTGGGAGATATTAGTAGTTCCATAAAATTTGGAAAGAGATTAAATTGACACTATTGTTCCATCAGTTCATAGTGTTCCATAACTGTTGAAGAATCCTCTTCCAAAATCTATATGTTTTGGGTATATAGGTTAAAATAACACACTAAATATTATTCTCAATGAGTTCCTCACACAAGAGAATGAGAATGAACATTTTTAGTTCATTTATAGAAGAATCCAAGATGTTGGTTGGATGATGGATGACCTTACGATAATCATCCTGACCATTTGTGCCAACTGGATACTTCTGGAAGAAGGAGGTAAACACTTTCAACAATCGTAATAATGATTAAATCCAGCAATAAAGGAGGTTCTAAAAATGAAATTTTTCATGTTCATAGATTTTAGAATATTATAACACATCTATGAAATTTTGTGGGTTATCCCTTTGCATGTTGTACCCAAGAAGGGGTATATCATTGTGGTAACCAATGAGAGAAATACGTTTATCAAAATGTAGAAAGTTACAGGCTGGGGAATATGCATAGATTAATGAATTCTAAATGATTCTACAATGAAATACGACCTCCCACTATGATTCAAGGATCATATTATAGAGCATATAGTGGGGAATGAATTTTACTGCTTCTTAGATGGTTATTATGGATATTACCAAATATATATTTCCACTAATGATTAAGAAAAGAGGACTTCCAAATGCCCATATGGAACATTTTCCAATAAAAGTATGTCATTTGGTATTCATGGAAGGCTTCTATGTTTATGGGATGTAATTTGAAACATTCTTAATTCACATGAAAATGTTACTACAACAATGTTATTAGACAAATGCTTTTTTGAATTTTTAGAAATTCAACATTACAGTTCATAATGGTATTGTGTTAGGCCACCGAATCACCAAGAATGAAATTGTAGTGGCTCTGGTATAGATATATATGATAGAAAATTTATCCATTACCACTTTTTTCTTACAAGATAGATATCACTTAGAAATAAGAAATTCTACAGGTGTTTCGTGCTTGATTTTTGGATTATAGATCAATAATTAAAAAATATTTTTTTAAGGAAGATATAACAATATTCAATAAAAATATTGTTAGGGAATTTCCACTTTTGAATAAATTATTAGTTGAAACAATGATCATGATTTCATTAAATTTTGATGATAATTTTTAAATTATATGTGGTGCTAGTGATTATGTAGTGAGATCGGTTATTTTTCAGCGACATGATACAATTTTCCTACTTATTAACTATTATTTTCATTCCTTAAACAAATCTAAAATCATTTACACCACCATAGAATAAGAATTGTGGGCGGTGTTTTTTTCATTTGTTAGATTTAAATATTTATTGGATCTATCAAAACTCATTATATATACCAATCATGCCACACTAAGGTACCTTTAAAATAATATATATATGAAAATATGTATTAGATAGGTTGGGTGGTTCTTCTCCAAATGTTTTATTTAAAGATTCGTGATAAGAAGGGTAGTAAAAATTTTCTGATGATCATCTAACCTATTTGAAATTTCCACAATAGGAATATGATGATGATATAGAGAACAAGGAGGATTTTCCAGATGGTCACCTATTATCATTTGCCTCTGCACCCCATCCTTGGTTTGATGGAATTTCCAATTATCTGGCCATGGGATTGATTCATCCTAATCAGTCATTCTAGAAAATAAATAATTTTTCATGAAAATTGATGAATCCTTTCTAGGAATATCAACTACTGTTTGGATCATGTGGGGATGAAATTACTCAACAATTTATACCCAATTGTGAAATCAATGTTGTTCTATATTTTTTCATTCATCATTCACGTGAGTTTTTCATGGGCGAGACCACATTATATAAAATATTATACAATCTATTTTTTACTATAGAATTATGAAAAAAGGTTCCTGGAACATTTGGAAAGGTGTGATAAGTTCTATCATATAATAATTCATGAGCGTAGAGCTGATATTCCTCAAAAACCTATCATCAATGTGGAATTATTCGATGTGTGGAGTATTGAATTCGTGGGACTAATACCACCATCTTATAGAAACACAAACATTATAATATTTGTGTGTTAGGTTTATAATCAATGGAGACCACTACCATAGCCCCCAATATGAAAATGGTATTTGTCAATTTTTTATGAAATAAAATTTTCATCAGGATGGGTGTTCTTTGAGTCCTTATTAGTGATAGGTGGCACTTTTTTATATGTCAATATGAGAATAGTTATAAATTAAAATTGTTAGAGTACCACATAGAGACAACATAACACCCATATAGAATGGCCAATTTTCTATTTATACACATGATCATAAAGGAATAATAGAAAATACAGTGGGAGCATCGAGAAAGGATTAGTATAAATGGATATATGACTCTCTATTGGCCCATCAAACCGCTTTAAAAACACATTTGGGTATATAACTATTTAGGATGGTCTATTTGATCCCTATCACCTCCCTATAGTGATATAAAATATTGTTTTCCATGCTATCAATTCATTAACCAATGAATTCATGGGTGTTGATGAGAAACTGAAATTCCAACTGTCTAAGCTCGATGAAAGAAGGTTGAAAGTATATGAAAGTTAGAATCATTAAATTTAGAATAAAAAAAGGTTTATGAACACATAATTTCATAGAAATCTTTCTAGATCAATTATCATGTATTTTTATTTAACTCATTATTAATAATGTTCCTATAAAACATACTGTCCTTAGGGTTGGGACCTTTAAATGTTGTAAATGTTTTCATCCATGGTGTGGTGGAAGTGGATAGAGGGAATGGAAATATGGTCATGGTGAACAATACATGCCTCAAACCATACAAATAAATGAAGCATATTGTGCGAATGAAGTCCAGTAACATGTAATAAGAGTCACATGTATTTTCTTTTTGATACCATAAATATAGCATTGATTGGGATGTAACCAGGCATTTGAAAAAAACACAAAAAAAATTCTTGTTTGTGTGTTGTTAGGGATCATGTTAGCATGTTTTTAATTTTGTGTTTGTTTTTGTCATTGGAATCATGTGAGAGTTAAACATATCAATGAATAATTATTATCCTCATGTCATAATTCCTATTAAAATCTCAATCGATCTTTGATAATAACTTTGGGATAATTTATTTAATTTGGAGGGGTTTCATTTTAATCAAAAGGGGGTAAATTAAAATAAAATCAAAGAAGATTTGCCTGCATGGTTAAAATATACAATACTAAATAATCATGTCAAATAGAGACCGTATAATAAAGTAATTTTTACTGGTATCTGATGCATACTAATCCAACTCAATCAAACCATTTTGATGGGGCGCCAAATTCTAGTAGCTTACCACATGATTATCTCATTGTTTAACAAACCATGCATAGTAACTAAGTGTAATTTTAAAAAACCCCAAATTATTAAATCCTAAAATATCCCCCTACTCTAAATCACCAAACAACATGCTCCTCACCCCTCCTAGAATTTCACCACAACCAGTCCTTCCTCGTCTTCTACCGATATCCTTAGTTCTTCTCATATTCCCCTAAATCCCACATGAAGGCATGTTCTCTTCTCTCATCCTCCTATTTTTATCATTGTTTCTCTATTCCACTCGACTTCTCCCTCCCTAGGATTAGGTATTCCATTATTTTTCCTCTCCCCTTTTAATTCTTTTTCTAATATTAAGTCATAGGTTTTCTCTTTCTTTTCCAACCAAATTAATACCCTATAATCATATCAGACACATGCATAAGTCATTTTCCATAAAACCCAAAAACTTTAGGAACTAATTTTCATGATTTTTCGATTTACATAGGATATTTATGATTTTCATTATAAAAATTAAATTTTCAATCTATTATTTTTGTCAACTATGAAATTTAAATGTGTTTTATTCAGTATTATGTAGGACAACCATTTATAGCCTCTTCAAAGAATTCTCGTGCTTTAAGATCTTAAAAACACATCTATCCCCACCTCAAATTTCATAAAAAGTAAGACAATAAGTGTAATCATGTAATTTTCATCCATGATGTCCATACAACCCAATGCAATGATCCAGAACATCATGAGGCCTTGGTGATTTTTGATGAGAGGTATTGACTGATTTCAAATGGGTAACTCACTGGGGAACATGTCATTCACCAACCCACATGTAATGAGCTAGTTATATAATTCAAAACAAATTTTCATTTTTGAAACCGATATTTTGTTAATAAATATGGATAATTGGTATAAGGTTCATACAACATTACATTTCTCTTGATGATCCATCAATATGGTTTTTTTTGATAATTTTATAAATTTGATGGCCTTTCTGATTAGGGAAATTTTCAAAGCAGGTTATTTTTTGATGTATCCAAAGAATGGGACCTTACCACCATAAGGGAAATTTGGCCTCACATTTCCTACACAGACCCACTATATGTCCAAAAAACATACATCGCCTCCTGAATCATGAACCCCACCCCTTCTATTTTAGATCATATCATCACCATATGTTTCATAACAGGGTATAATTGTAAAGGAAATTATTTCCTACGAAATTTATCCATTCTACACTCCTTGGTCACTAAGGATACAATCAATGATTCATTTTTTTGAACTCAATAAATTCATAAAATATTCATAAAAACCCAATGATTCACTATCTGAGGCTCTTTAATCACTCTCATTGTTGAGATACTTGACATGGAATTTGATTTTGATACCTTCATTGATCTACCATCACCCACCTCGTTCAATCTCACTATCATTGGTTGCATGTGATTTTTGGAATATGATGGACATGGTTAACATTTTAATAATAAATATGAGGAATCCTAGTATGTGTACCATTCCAATGAAACCCTACCCCATTCCTACCATCACTCATCCCTCACGACAAGTAATACTTACCCCCTACTCTTCAGGCCTAAAGGAATCCAGCACAATACTTCACCTTTCGCACATTCCCACACATGGACATCACCCATTTTGGAGACCCAAATCTCAATTGGATGCAAAAGTATGATATGTATGATATAATTAATTTTTAGATTGAGCCCACAAGAAAAAATATAGAGGGCATCAGAATGGAATATCTTCCAATACCATGTCCGTATCTCCCCTACACATCCATCCCCATTCCAACTACACTGATAGGGCATCCTAAGGTAATCACGATATATTGACTCCACAAGATAAACATCCTTACAATGTAATGGATACTTATCTAGATCATTTAGAATCTTATTGGGCTAAGGCATAACATTCTCAGTTCCTAACCCCCTATTTGGAAATGATCATTATATGTGTTAGGATTATTTAACTTTGATATGTTGTTTCTTTAAATAATTACTATTCCTTTTTAATGTTTTGAACATGTGTGATCTTCTAGATGTTTTCATTATTTTCCATACATGGTGTGATTCTTTCATATTTTCCAGTACAGTTCCTATTATTTTGATACCATTTCCTTACATTCTATGTTTTTTCCATACCAGTAAGTGGATTGTAAATTTTTGACATGAAGTCCCTCTTCCACATGGGGGGTACTATCACCACACATAAGGGGATTTATTAGACTTATATATCTAGGTGTTCTTATATTATTATTCACATTTAATTCCTTATATTGTATCTACATCAACTTTTTGGATTTTCCTCTACACACCCATCTCCACCTTATCACAATTGTGGGGGGTCATGCTTAGTTTTATGTGTGGGGTAGGAACCCATTTTTGGATCACATTTGATTATTCACTTGATTTTACATATGATAAAAATTTTCTTAGTGGAACTGTATGGGATGTTATTGATTTCACACACTTATATCAACTAGATGAAAATGTATTTTGGAGACACATTTGTGAAATTCCACATATTTTCCAATTCATAACAGTATTTTTAATATGAATAAGAATATGAATTCTTAAAGAGAAATCTATATATATTTATTCATAATAAATTTTTTTAAAATAAAATTTGTCATAGTGTAATTAAAATTTATGAACCCCTTAAAAAGGTTATCGACATGTGAATTAAGGGAACTAATTTATGTAAATTATTGATGTCATAGTAGTGGTTATTACACGATCTTAATCAGTTAATCTATTGACTTGATCCCTAAAATCATCATGATTAGTCATGGGAAAATTGGGCCCCATTTCTAATTATAGTATCTCATCCCAATGAAAATAATTCGAGATATGAAAAATCATGACCATATTTTTTGATGAAATATCATAATTTTTCCAAATCATCATGTCGATGAGTTTGTATGACCAATAAAATAATAACCCACCATTTGGTTTGGAATAAATAATTAAATATCCAACCTATGTATATGATGAGATAGAAATTGAGGTTCCAACATTCTTTTAATGAAGAAAAAAATTTCAATTTTAAAAAACAATGATTTTGAAAAGAATATTTTTGTGTTTTGAATTGATCATACTTCATTGGCTAACATAAAATATGGGTATGTCATGAGTTATTCTTATTAGAAATTAAATAATATTCATCCAAAAAATTCAGTCATCTATTTGATAAAATATGCGACATTTCTACATTTTTCTTGGGAATTCTTCGAGATTATTGTTTAGGTATTTGTTTGATTACAATTAACCCATGAATTGTGAGGGTGATTGATGCAATTTTGTGTATAAGGAACTTGAATTATTTTATGCATATTAAAAATATTTATTTGGATAATGTTTTATGATTCTATAACCAATACATGTCATTTCATGTGTAACATATTCCTCAATAGAAGGGAAAAGAACATTACCATGATCTGGGAAATTCATAATGAAATTAGAGGCTTTTGAACCCTTTTTCCATTGTTCATGGTTACACCTACATCAAGGAAACATTAATCCCCATCCCAGATAATCAGGAACCCCTTGGAGACATGAGACAGAACCATCCACATGGTTCCCACGTGGTTCGACAAACTGTATAGATCCTCTAGGAAATCATGTTGGGTGTGCTAGGTAAGAGGTAGTAGAAAATCGCAATGTTTCCACATTGTTTTAAAAATATATATAGAGTATCCCTAGATCCATGGAATTAATTTCCCCATGATAGATCCATAAGTGATGTTTAGGAATTCTTAAAAAAACTATGCACCTTAACCAAGAAAAGATCAATAGGTTTCCTCCCACTTATCATATAACCCTCTTAACTACTATGAAACACAATATTTGAACCCCTTACACACCCATGTATAGTGGGGGGTTTCCAATTAATTCTCCCGATATTATTTATTTGTGGGATGATTATCTAGTAGAATATCAATGTTGGTGGAGGGGGATCTTGAAACTAATTCAATGCATTTTGGAAGATCTCTATTTTTTTAAATTGGTATTTTTCATTCCCTTATCAACTGTAAAGAATAACTAAGGTATCAATATATTGTTTTTCAAAATTTATTAAATGAGTATAAAATTTATTTTATGTGTTGGGATCCTTGGTAGTGGATATTATTTGGTGATCAAATCCACTTATTATGCTTCTACTAGTTCTTTTTTCCCAAATTATTCCCACATGCCTCCATTATTATTCTATAAATAATAAAATGACCATTGAATTCACTCATTATATCTCTAATTAACTTAATCAGAACTCAGTGGACTAAGTGAGTTCAGTGACATTCAAACCATATATATTTGATTTCTTATGACAAAATAACATGATAGGATGCTCAATTTCTTATGCTCTTCATATTCACCACCACCCTGATGTATTTCATCCATTAATTGTTAAAAATAGTTTGATCATTTTTCTCATTTCAAAGTAAACTGTTAAATAATTTTAAGAATTAATCAATCGGAGATCTATACGAAAATTCACAAGCCTCAAATATACACGGTAAATTTAAAAAAATTATTTTAGTTAATCATGAATCACGTATTTAAAACATTAACTTATCCTTATAGATCACCACATACTTACAATATACTTGTGGTGATAATGGTAAATTTAATTTTTGATACCAGAAGTAAATCATTATCCACATATTGAGAAACTATAATTTACCAGTGAGGTTTTATTATATTATTCTATATAATAATGTTTTGTTAATAAATTTTATTTTTTAGTAAAACTCAATCATTCCTGTTATAAATGAAACTGATGAAAATATTTGTTGTGTATGATGAATATTGACTCAGTATCATGAGTATTGAAATATATACCATTGAATTATTTTAATAAAAATAATACATATATTATAAATATATATTATATTGTATTCCCTTATCTTTTTGGGGTTTAATTTCTTTTATAAATCAAATACAATATTCATAATTTTGAATTTCAGGGTATTACATAATATCTCCTAAAAAATTTCCATTGTAATTACTATGAGAAATTTCATTTTCAAAGATTTTTCTATCACTATTGAATTCAATATTTTAGCGACAATATATTTTATGGTTTTATTGGTACCAACTACTTTTGAATTATTCCCCTATTTATGAAAATGTTCCAGGTGTTTTATTTTTTATATTCACAACCATTTTAATATTTACGAATTTAAAATTATATCTTTTTCCACATCAAACTAGACATTAAATTGAATTTAATACTTAAGAAATAAGTCATATTCATAATAAAGTAATCAGTTAGGTTTATTATAGAATCCTCAGTAAAATTTAAAAATAATAGAGTTCCCAAAATAGAATAAACAAGTGAATGTCTGAAGACTTCCGAGTGAACCAATTACAAATTTTGATCCCTAGGATTTATTCCGTGTTAAATAATGAATACCCATCATTTTTTCCCCAATAAAAAAATTTCAAACCTTCTGATGTCAATTTATTCTAGTCTTAGTTTACCTTATTCCATTAGTACATTCAAATTATTCTCACTTAGATGAATGGGTAAATAATTCCAATCCTCCTGAGCTTCCAAAGGATTAGTTTTGACAATTTAGATTCTATGTTCTAATTCAATACAATATAATGTACCATGATTTATTCCTTATGAAATCACTACAGATCAACTATTCACATTCTGAAATCTATATTATAATGGTATTCTATATCCTTTCTCATCATACTTTCCAATGGAATTATTATTTATAAATATTCCTAGGATGTGAAAAAACCCATTGAATTTTTAGCACAAACTATTATTAACATGGATATTTACACCACCCAATCTGAAAACATAAAATGGACTAGTGTCTTCATGATGATCATATCTAAAATATATAGACATATATTCTACTATGAATCCTTCATCATCCATTATAAGTAATGATGCCCTGAAATAAAACCATCATGGTTCTGCCAAAATGTTATCACTAATAAATAGTTGGGTTCTTCCTTCCAAAGAAGGAATGTATTTTGGAATTCAAAAAGATTATTCTAATAGAAATATCTAGTAAGGACTTTTTATTTTATTCATGACATTCCCTGTCTTACCATAAGTCATGTATAAATGGAAAAGACCATCTGATATACTATGACTCTTCTCTTGATTATTATCTTTGAATAATATCAATTGATAACTCCTATTGGGTAATTATACACATCCATTACCATTAATATCACTATCAAAAAGTTATTGGACATCCTTATAACGAAGTTCATCATTGAGGATCATATTCTAGGCATCTGAAAATATTAATTCTATATTTCCAAATGATTTTCTAACATGATTATACATTTCTTCCCAAATACAGAGAGGGGATGATAGATGGAGGAGATACCAAACATCATTAATGAATTTTACATTCATCGATTATTGATTTCCTCATATCACCTTAAAATATATTCTATGATTATATCATTTTCATCGTTATAATATCCCCAAGATGAATAGAAATACAATATGAGTTCATTTCTATGTATTATATGATTGGCATATAAATACATTGGGTTTTCATGAGATACTCTATCATAACAAATTCACGGATGATAATGGACCCGTTATTTGATAATGAAATCATCTCTAATTTACAAACCTTTATATCCATCTATTCACATTCTGTGTTTTAAATTTTATTTATACATTCACCATTTAATAGAGTATCAACGTCCTTTTGAATTATATTATCCAACATCTATATTAATTATATTTTAAAACACATTCCACCAAACATATGTACCTAGAACTTACCTTCACACAAAGAAATAAATAAATTAGATATAAAACTCCCACTAAAAACAAAATTCATTCAAAGAATGTTTGATTGAAACCAAAGTTACCTCTGAGTGTATTGAGAAAACATTCAACCATTAGCTGATTTCATTGACTCCACTTTTTTGGTGGGAATCATTACATGACCAAGACCATGAACATAAATATACAATAATTTCACTACTCTATATAGATGAAATAGCACTAATGAAGGTTCACCCCACTCAAAAAAGATTACATACTGTAGAATACCCTCTCACCCAACATACCAAAAAAATGAATAGTAATGGACAACTCATTTAAACTAATGAACATTGATATCATCCGAAATAAAACCAATTAAAGTACATAAAACAAGGAAAAGAACATAATATATTAACGGTAATTATATAAATCTTCATATGTGCACAATAATGTCTCTATTTTTTATTTATATTCAATTTAATAACAATAATTATAATAAAAATATAATAATGTTTTTATGAAAATATTAATGATAATTAATATATATTAATTTAATGGGATGATTATGATAGAATATTCATTTTGGTGATAAATTTTCCAGATCATTGGTACACAGTTCATATCCCTAGTAAACATATTTTATCATAAATAAGTTACATAGGTTAACCCCAACTTCCCATTATATGAATTACCATTTGGTCATCCATGTTTCAATAACTTCTAAATTTCATATAGACTCCTTAATTTGCTAAGTGGATCTTGGTATCTAATTTCCCTTATGAGTTAAACATAATTCCTTAAAAATGTCTTCTTGTGAATTTATTCTAGAAACAAAATTCTGAAAGACAATGTATAACTTCATGCCTCCATCAGATGATATAAACTTTTAATTGATGCACTACCTCTTAGAGTGGTTTTTCTTTCATTTATATCACTAATTTCTAGAAAAATTTGGTCGAAATAATTTATGAACTAAATCTTGTCTCCTAAATAATTTAACATAAAATATAACTCAAATACAAAAAAACTACTATATGATTCTATGTATTATAGCAGTGGAATAATTTAATTTACCCATTACTAAAACATGAATAACCATGTAATCATACACTTGTAATTATGTATGTAGAGTTTGAATATAGGCCAAATATAATACCCCAAAGAACATGTTTAATATATTTTATAAATCAATCCCTGAAATTTATATTTAATGATAATGTTATAAAATACAACTATGACATAATGGTGAATAATATGAAAATAACATTGCTAAAATTATTTTTATTCAATGTAATGTTCATTAGGAAAAATTTTTTGGATGAAAAATGAGAAACATTTACGAATCAATATTTGATAAGTTTAAATAAATATAAGAAATGGTATCATTTACTCAGAGCATATGGAGACATCCTATGACTTGAATTTTCATAAAATCATGTCATTGTCATGATCCGAGCAATACCCCCAACTAAAAGACCTCACAAAAAGGTAAATCCACTGAAAAATATTGTGGTCTTAAATAGGGGAATTGGTAAAATGTAATCACACTAGTGTAGAATTAATGACTATAATAAATTTATGTACCCATGTCTCCACATGTAATTAATTTAAATTTACAAATATAAGGATAAAATTAAATTAAATAAGAAACCCCTCTTGTTACCTCCATAATCTCTCTATGAAATACCATCTTAGAGATATATTGATTTGATTAAACCATGTAACTAAATTCACCAATTTAAATACTAGTGATAATGTTAATGACAAATATAGTCCAAAATAATAAATAATAAAATTTATCATACAGAGAACAATTTTATGATAAAAATTTAATTCAAACATATTAAATTAAATATTATAAATACTTTATCTAAAAACATTTAATTTGATTTAAAATTGGTATTTATTATTTCTAAAACATATAATTTAATAATATTAGGAATATATATATATATTTTGTGATATAACAAAAAATACCATGGGACTCATATTTTATTATTAACCCTATCATTTCAAATACAGAGGAAAAATATTATATATACCGCAATGAAAACATAGGAAAACATTCTAATGGGTGAAAAAGATAATCCATCAAGAGTTATCAAATTTAAAATTAACTACATGGAATCACCAACATAAAGAGCTACTTTTCATAAACTGGTCACAAATACCTTAATTTATACACATATAATTAACATGAATATATCATATTGTCCAATTAGATCAAAATTAAAATTGAAAAAAGTTTTATTAATTATAATTGATGGCAGAATGCCATGACCCGTCCCCTAGGGCCCGTTCCGTGACTAACCCATGCCCGCATACCATATGCTAGGGGCTGGTGACTAGCACCGAAGCCGTTTACCATAAAATTGGGAAGGCATTACCATTATAAACTTTAATCATGTGCAACCAATACCACAACAAGATTCTAACTAATAAAAACAATATATTAATTAAACTATGTACAGTAAGTAAAAGGGGCCATAAAAAAGACCAAATTAAAAGTACAAGAAACTGAAAGTATATGTAAAATGCTAGGTGAAAAGTAGCTCTGGGATTGTCCACCATAAATCCTACCTGATGTATAGGTACAACTCATCAATAGTCATATTTGTGGTTCACCTCATCTAACGTCCACCTCCAAGACACATCTTTTCCTAGTACTCTCATCCTCAGTCAGTGATTTCCATCATCTACACCAAACACAACAAGGTGCAGTCATAGCCCGTGCGGGGGTGATTATAACTATACTCAGTAGGGACCCTAAGACCCTCATGGTTTCACAAAATCCATATAGGATAAACCACACTGCATGTAAATAAATGTCAAAATTACATAGGTATATTCCCATACATATGCCATGGTTATCAAGTATACCCGTCTCACTCTTGGGGAAACCCAAAGTCTAACTCAAATTCCCAAATCTAAACAATTCCACAAAGGAAGGAATATCACAAAGGTAAGTGCCACACAGGTACGCCACACAAAAGAATACCACTAAGGAATTAACATGAATGAAAAGTACCACACTAGTGCTAACTCATCTCACACTAGGTATAACATAGATATGGTAGTATAGATGATTACATATACTTACTGAATGATCTTACTCCATTAAGAGGCTCAACTGTTGACCCACAAAAGATCGCTCAGTGTTGTCCCACACATGATATCTCAGTGTGGACAAACACAAGCTTGCTAGGTGAAGACCCACACAGGATCACTCGGTGCGGACCCACACAGTATCCCAAGGTGCTGACCCACATAGGATTCTTTGGTGCTAACCCACATAGGATCACTCTTAAATCTTCACATAAAATCCTGCTACTAGGTTCCTGTACTATGGTCTCTTGTCTCCAGGAGGGGTCTCTATACAAGCCACTGGTCGATACTCCAACCAGCTCGATGTCCCATGATGAAGTATCCCAAAGGACCTCCATGTCATAGGTGTCTCATTGAAATTTACGGTGTGTCAATCAGTTGCCTGATCTGTGAGTTCTTATCCTTTTAGTCATGAGGGTCTGGTTGGATTCATACATGATCCATCCCAACTGTACCCCATATTTATCCAAATCTCTAGTGGGGGTATACCGAGGGGACCATATCACTCCATGGTTTCCAGCGCCGCTAAAGGTTCTTCAAACATACATATGGTGCCAAAGTTATGGCCAACTGAGCATATAGGGTCAAAAATGTCCCGTGTCAGGTCCGGCCTGTTTGGACAAACCCTGGAAGACTCGCTGGGTCTAGCCTGACCCATTAGGTGGCCTAACCCACTTAGTGCGGCCATGCCCACACTGGGTGGCCCGACCCGCTGGGCTATCTGGCAAGCCTAAGGGGACACGGAGGGCTACAGAGGTCGTGAAACGGTGAGGCTACGTGGTGGCTTGGTCTCAGGGTGTCTCGACCGCTGATGGCGCGAAGACGCATGGCAGCTCGACCATGGGGCCCTCAACTGCGGGGCGCAGAGTCCGTGTAACAACTAGTTCTCAACAAAAGCACAGACACACCATCATAACAAAGTCATCAGGTCTTGGCCTACCAGGTACCACCAGTTGCCCCCGAAGACACATGGGGCTCACCCTAGGGCCTACCCATGTTACCGAATGAGTAATCTGACTAATGACTATCCAAAATGCCAACAAATTTCCTTTCTAATGTTCTTTTCCCTAACTCACACACACCCTGGGAAGCTTCCTAGAAGGTCACCCATCCATATTGCTACTTCAGACCAAGCATTCTTAACTATGGATTTTGTAATCTGGTAGGCTCCCGAAAAGGAAGGTCCACCTTTTTCAAATGAGTCATATCATTTATTCATTTTACCCTTCCTCATTTAGGGATGTTACAATCACCCCCAACCCTTTAGTGCACAACGCCATCTTTGTAGAACCAAAATCTCAACCCAGGTAGTGCGCCACACTTAAGGCTGAGTACGACCTCGGATACAAAATGTAAGAATTGGGTCCTGGTGACAGCACAAACAACCCACCATAACATGGTCATTGGGTCTTGGCCTACCATGTCCCAACAGTTTCCATGAAGAAACGTGGGGCCCACCCTAGGGCCTACACATGTCACCGAATGATCCATATGACTAATGATTGTCCCTAATTGCCAACACATGTCCATTCCAGTGTGCTTTTTCCTCACACACAGACATCCTGGGAAACTTTCCAGTCCTGATCACTACTCCAGACCAAGCACGCTTAACTGTGGAGTTTTTAAATAGGTAGGCTCTATAAAAGGGGTTTCACATATTTGACATGAGTCATAACATTTATTCATTTGACCCAATATCATTTGGGGATTCTACAAGACGTGGTGTGGCTCAGTAGTTGAGGAATAATGATTGAATTAAATTTGGTAATCAAATTTTACTTCATTTGGAATTATAGTGATTTAGGAAATATATGAAAAGAAGAGAATATTTAGGATATAAATAATAAATTGATATTATAAAAATAAATGATTAAATATTTATAATATTTTGGTTTTGAACATAGAAAGACATATTTCTAGAATTTTAAGGCTAATTATTTATGGAATAATTTAGGATGAACTATTGAAATTGTTTTTAAGGCATTGTAGATTAATGTAGTATTTATTATATTAGATATGTTCTTACAACATGAAGGTAATATTTAGTTTTTTCAATGCATAGATGTGGGAAAATAACTTTTCACCCATTATTGGATCTTGTGGTCTATTGTAATTTATTTTTAGTTTTATAGTCAGGAATAATTCAACATAGTTACTTATCAAAAAAAAAGTATAATTAATTAGAAGTTTAAATTACTAAAAAGAAAACCAATGTAACAAATTTCACTTATGTTATTGATTGAAATAAAGTAAGTGTAGTTTATATTTTTTAATATCATGTTTGTAAAATGTTTTCTAAACTCATAATTATGGATGGAAAATGCATCCTAACATATATATGAATATATTAGAAATCATTAATGGTATTCTTTATGAATCTCTTTATATATAAAGAGTCTCATTATTGTAATATCATGGATTATGTAATATATACGAAAGGATAAATTTATTATTCTAAACATATGCAATAAAATAATTTTAAGAAATAAATTTTTTTAATGTTGATTGTAAGGGATTTATTGTCACATATAAATATATATATATATATATATATTCCACCCCATGGGGTTTCTTAGAAAAATTAAATTAAACAATTTTATTACGTAGGTGATTGAATTTTGATAAAATAAAATCTTTAGTGGGGATAGATTATAAAACCCCAATATTTATGTTTTTATGAAATATTGTTTATGATATAATTTATCACATACAATAATAATCATAAAACAAACTATGATATATTAAGAAATTTTAAATATTTTAAAATGTTTGTTGTAATCTATTGGATGGGTAGACATGTTTGAACAAGAGTATGTACATAATGATATACATGTAGAAAATGTTTTGTTATGGAACATGTTTTGATTAATGCATAGAAAATAAGAATAAAATATAACATAAAATCATAAAAATCAGATTTTTATTAAAAAATTATAAATGTGTCCAATAATTATGTATACCCGTGTAAATTATTTTAATCACAAAATATAAATTATTTTATTGTTATTTTTAGTTTAATATTTCAAAACTAATTTAATTTTTTTTCTTAATAAGGATTGAGTATAGAATCATATTATACTTCAAAAATACATTTAATTCAAAAATAGTTGTTTTTACATTTTCTATGTAAATGTAATGATTTTTTTCACTATAAGTTTATTTCAATAATAAAATAGACTTAACATTTTGAAAAATTATATAAAATATGTCTTCTGGTGATTTTTGGGTATTTCTCTGAAAATAATGATTTTCTTGTGATTAGATCCAAAAAAATGTTATTTGAAAAACTAATATTTTTTAAATTTAATCAACTAATTTAAAATTCACATTAAATATTCTATTTGTTATTGATGTAAAATAATTACCCATAATAAAAAATATTTGATTTATTATAATAGAAATAAAAATTATATTTTATATTGTATAAGAAAGTTTTTATGCTTATAATGATAATTTTATAACAGATTGATTTTCATTTCAATGAAAAAAATTATAATAATGTAATTGTTTTATATTTCATGAAATGATATTATATAAAATGGATTCAATATTATGAAAAATGATATCCAAATTATGTAATATGTTAAAATTCCATTTTATTTTTAATGAAGAGTAATTATGGTAAATGTTTATCATCCTGGTAAACTGTAAAGTAGACAAATTATGTTTAGAAAATTGAGATTATGGTAACAAAATATCTTTTACAATTTTATTTTATGAGATTATTTGATACATTATAACTTTATACTCTAAAATATTGATAATTAGTTCTACATTAATTTGATTCCAACATTTAAATAATTTTAAGTAATGAAAATTTACAAAATGTCAGTACGTATCATTAAATATAGGTAATATTTGTTCTGGGGCATAAAATGATTTTCTGAAAGTTAATAAATTTTTAATTTGAACATGAATATTTTTATATTAATTTATTTTTATTTTTCATATGTTATAATTACCTATAAATATTATGCAATGCCGAAAAATCACTTGTGAAAGTAGTTTAAAAATCGAGTAAATTATTTTATTGACATTAAAAGTAATATTATTTTGTTAAATTATGATAAAATAGTAATTTTACTGATATTTATAATTGTAACTTTTTTTAAAAATTCTTTATATTTTAATTATATTATTTTCATTTTGATTTTATGGTTTTTTTGAATAGTCATGAAAATGGAATTAAATGGTTTTTAATGTTTAATAATTATTTTGAAATCATCTAAAATTCAAAAAATCATCTTTCTAATTCAATTTGATAGAGAATTTAATAGTTTATAATTAATAGTACATGTAAAATCACATTTTTTATGAAACATTCATGACCTGAATAAATATAAAATTTTGATAATAAAATTATAATTAAATGGGAAAATAAGCGAGTTAAAAAAATACAGGGTATAAAATGAATGTTAAACGTGTATAAATTTTATTTTATTAATTTATTTATATAGTGCACTCCATATATCGGATTATATGTAAATTTGGTTCCATTTTAATTTAGTTATATACATATTATATAATAATATTTCTTGTCTTTACACGATTTTCACCCACCTCAATTACGAAAGGGAACCACTGCTCATATCTTCCTAAATTATATTGAGTAAAATTTATTGTGATATATCTAAAAAAATAAATTATCAACCATCCTCCCCATGTCCTATACATTTTGGTCTCACAAAAAGTTTATCCAATGTGTCTTCTAGTGCAATGCAGAAGAGGTTTTCCAAAGAATGGGTATATCTCTTAAGTGTGTGGTTTCATGTTTTTTATTCTTATAATAAAATTAAAACTTTAAAAAAAATTATTCTATTATAACAAAAGAATATAATCTACACTTAAATGTAATTATTTTAATGTCAAATCGCATTCCCATCATCTTATCCATCTAAGGGATAATGTGTACATTGTTCATCCATACATGTGGACTGCGACCTCAATGAAAAAATATGTTTTTCTTTGAAAAAAACACCTTCAATGTTCATTAATGTGATGTATTTAATGATTATTTATGATATAAATTACATAATTATGATTCTTCAAAACTAATATATTATATACCTTCTCACCAATGTTTCTAATGGAAAATTATAACCTCATTTTTACATACCCATGGAATACCAAAAACCCAAGTGGTGTGGTACATTTTTCATTTCTACCATTAATTATTATTTCCAAAAAAATAAAATTTAAAATATGATATTTATTTCATGAAAAATATTCAATATATAAGGATATAGATCCATATAGTCCATTCCTTTGTGTGTTTTTGAATCCATTGATGCTCGTATGAGTCATAAAGCCTATTTTGTGATGCATAGCTACTAAAAATTAGATGATGGAAGGATTAATGACACATATGTGTATAACATCAATAATGTGTATTTCATTAATTGGGTGAGAGCCTGATTCTATTTCATTTTAATCAATTATGAAGAGACATCGTGTTTGTGGATCCATCGACTATATTGATCTATTGCCTACATGTAATCAACTATGTGGTTTTATAATCTAACTGGTAGGATTGGTTAAATGGATCCTTGGATATTTGGATTAATTGTATATGTGAGTGACCTACATGTGAATTTGGTACATATTTGGATCATATAAGTTCTTTGATTGTTGACATCAAGCCTTGGATATGTGGCTCAATAAGCTATGTGAGAAACCAACTACTTAAATATTCTATACGTTAGGAAAAATATATTTGAGTGATAGGCTATTGAAGATATCATATATCAGAATCATCTATGTGAGAGGTCATCTTTATGGGTGATCAGCTATGTGAAAACTTCTATGTGAAATATCTATATGGGGATTTATTCTCTATGGTGATTATGTCCATGTTCAATCAGCGACATGGAGATGTTCACAAATTTAATGAAAATGTCCACATGTGTCATATGGTATCATGAATATGGGGTCTTCAAATTTCAATACATCAAGGATTATTATATCCTTGATTTTTTTCTAATGTGATGGATGAAGCTGTAAAAATTTCCTTATGCATGGAATTTAATATAATTTTCAATGGAAGGAATTATATAGTTCACAATCTCAAATATCTAATTAGATCTTATCTATTGAATTAAATGTGGAGGTTATTCTCTTACATTCTTATTAGTTTCCTTCATTCAGGACTTGTAATTCTAGAGTTGTTCACTTTGATTCTTGAAACCAATATGACAGTGGATCGAGTTCTCCTGTGGTGATCCCATATAGCATGTACACTTACATTTTTTGTAGAAGTTGAATTGATATTATTTATTCTAAGTAGGGGATTCCTTAAAATATATATATATTTATGATAAATCATTAATGTAGAATTTCATATCACTTTTTTTAAAATGGAATTATCTTATTGAAAATTAAACTAGATTATTATATTATTGGATTATAATCATACGACGTTTCATTATACGACTGTAATAAATCACCTATTTATTTTCATGATATTTTTCGATATATTATAAGCATACATATAATATTTCAGTGATCTTATTATCTTATTTTTCTTGATTTAAAATTATATTGGACATAAATCCTTATTTATTTTATAGTTAATCAGTTATAGAATAAACAAAAATGTTTAATGATTTTGTTATTTGATGTAATTTTATAATTAACTTATCGATTATAATCATATTATTAATGAAATATTTTGGTCTACATGTTGATGTAATTTCATAAATAATGTAAAAAATATAGCTTCATGTTGAAGGTAATATTTAAAGGCATGTTAATAAATTGTGATTCCACATGTTTTTTAAAACTGGAATGTATGTTGTGATGGATGATTTAATTAATTATTTAACTAATGTAGTATATTTTATAGATTTATTATATATGGTTTCATATATTGAAGATTATGTATAATGAATCAGTTAATTTAATAAGTAATAAAAAATATTATTTCATAAATACATTTTCTAGTTCCTAATATTCTTTTTTTCTTGAGAAGGATGATTTTTATATCTTTGGATCCTTTAGAGCTCGTTCATATAGGTTATATGGATGAATTCTTTTAGTTATAGAATTATTTTTTAATTTTTAATGTGTTTTACAAATTATTTTCTGATTTGATCTAGAATAATCATTGTTTATTGTTATCATTTGAGCATTGGATGGGTTATCCTAGGATGGTTTCTATGATGTGGATCGAGAGGCCCATATGATATAGTGGTAGAAGAGGCTTGTGATAGAGAGATAGATCAGGTTATGGATGTGGGTGTTTGAGAAGGAACTATATATTATGTAAATGGTTGAATATTTACTTAACAATTAATGGGATAAATCTAGATAATTTCATGAAATAAATCTTTTTAAAAGAGGATGTCTACTTATCTTGTCTTATCTACAATTCTTTTCCCACTGGTTGAGGTTGTTGGATTTGATTGGTTTCATCTTTCCTATCATTGGTATACTATTATGGTTTTCAAAGAGTACATATATTATGAAATTATTTTCATAGTATATATTAAAATAATTATCTCATTGGGTTTCTTTTGATTGAATATAATTGCTCAAAAAAATTTAATCTTGAGAACTGAAGAACATGGTTTGGGTAATTCATTGAGGGAATTGTCATGAATTTATAGTTAATTTAATTAAATTTTGAACAATTATGTTTCTTAAATAGTAGTTAATTAATTAATTATCATAAATTTAATATATTGGTTAATGAAAATGTGTAATTTAATGAAGCATATTAATTGTTTATTTCCTTATATGATAAATATTCTTAACACTAGTAGAATGGATTTTGAGATACCTTCACTGATGTTGGGTATTCTTCTATGTTTATACAATAGTGTGTTTGTGAGATATATTATAACATATATATTCTATGATTTCATACATTCCCCTACACATCAAGGTTATTGAAATTGACACCCAATGGAATTAGGGAGGCCGTTTTCCCAAAAATCCATATGGTTGAATAGATGGATCACTGCCCTTTATGGTTGTTCTCTCTTATATTGGTAGTTATATATAATCATATTATTGAAGAATAGGTTTTCCATATAATTTTGTAGAGATATGTGATTTTTTTTATAATTTCACACATGTTTTTTTCTAGATGTAGTTTCAAAAGGATTACTATAGTTATGAACTTTCATTGTTGTGGTGGATTGAGGTACCTTACTCAGTGTATGAGCTGTGATGGACTATCATATAATATCAGATAAAAATTACACCTCACACAGTTTTATTTTCATATAAGAAACTATTAGGTTACTATTTTAATATGTGACATGGGGTGATGTGATTATTTGATGTATGAGTTTCAGGTTTTTCGTTAGCATAGTATGTGTCTTTAGGATGTCTTATTTTGAGAGAGAGGTGTATTCAGATGTGTGATGTTGTGACAAAGTTGAAACTAGTATAAATTTCATAGAAGGGTACCCCTTATATGTCATTATTATATTAGATGATATCTTAAATATGATACATGATTATATTTGTTCATTTTGATGTAGGGAGACATAGTATACCAATTTAATTGACGAGTGAGTTTAACTATTGTTCAATGTTTACTGGATTGATTTCATAATCTTTTGTTTGAGCGGCTCTGCAGAGTATCCTACTATGTACAACATTTTTCTCAAACCACTTTCATATAAATTATTTTTAGGTTGATTTAACATGTTAAATATTCAGCTTGATTTTACTATCTCAGGGTTTTGTAGTAGTTTTTTTGGCTTCATGGCTGATGTCGTCTTTTAAATTTAGTACTTTTATTTTTAAATTCATTAGTTCTTGTATTATATGCTATTTCACATATTCAATTGGGATATATATATGTGTGTGTGTGTGTGTGTGTGTCGGTGTGTGTTGGTGTAATGAACCAACCTGGGTTAACCCTGAACCGGTCACCCGATCCAGCCCGCGGCATGGACCGAAGGGTGTTCCCGATCCCCCTGAGATGGAAACTAGTGTTGGGCATAAAATTTGAAACATTGGGAATGATTTTTCCAATAAAAGATAAAAAATAAATAAGAAAAAATAGAAAAATATCACTAAACTCTAGCAGCGGAATGAAATAAAACCAAACAGCTGACGTACCTCCATGTGACCCTTCAGTCCCCTCCCAACCAAAACCAACATTGCTCCCAAAATGAGAAACTCAGCCAATGAAACTTGAACAAGGGAAACCTGCAACTGAAAATATTAAATAGGCGTGAGCATTAAAAATGCTCAGTATGGATGCCGAAGTAAACCATAGAATCTAACCAAGACCCCTTTCCAGAAACAATACCAAAAACATTAGTTTGCAAATACAATGATAGAAAATATGGTTTTCATATTTTAAATGAAAAATGATCCGGAATTTACCATTTGAAAACCAACACACGCCATAACCCATTTTCCCCAAAACAATGCATTTCATGAAAACTGAATTTCTATTCTATTTTTATCACATTTGTGAAAAATAAGAACAACTAATAATTAAATATTGGAAACCAAGTGAAAGTAAATGTAAACAAGAATATATAAGAAATAACCATGGGTGATCCTAAACATCCTTAGAAAACCCCTGGATGTACTAGGTTTCAGACTACCTTCCAGTGTGGTACTCCATAGTCAATAACCAACTGGACGACCTAATAGCCTACCCGTGGAACATCCCTCCTAACCTGTCCACGACTCCATGGGTAATAACCCTTCTAATCAGGTCTAGCAAGCAATCGTCACTTGATAATATATAAGATGCCCAGGAACCCATGGTGATTTCAATAATACTGTGTAAGTAGGAGGCCCTGACACACGTGACTCATCTCACCACACTTTCCAACCCCTAACACGGACACACCCACATGAAAACCCTATAAGGGAAGTCCCCCTATAGATATGCCCAAAAATATGTATACATGAAATTCGGTCACATTCAATAAGGTGCCAACCGGGCCTTCACAACATGTGCAGTTTGAAAACATTTCGTAAATGAGTTAAGATGAAAATTGGGTACACAAAATTTTCCCAAAAGTCAGTACAAACACCCCATTGAAAACCCAATACCAAATGGGACTTCAAACCGAACAAACATTCAACTCACACCAAAGGCCAACTGGGCCAACTTCTTTTCATCCCTCTTTGAAATAATAAACCATTTAATCAAAAACCTATCATTAAGAAAATATAGTTTTTATGTGTCATTTTCATTTGGAGGCGCATGCATGAGTGCACCTAGCACTCCCACGGGTGTGCCAACATCCAACGTCACATATTGTTTTTAAAAGAATCACCATAGAAACCATTTTCATAAAACACATAGCAATGAAACCAGACCCAATTATTTCACAACACTTTATAAAAGAAAACTGCATCTTTCAAACCGACCACCCTTTCCAAAACATTTCTAAAACTACCTAATGGTCCATCATTTTGTCATAAAAACACACCAAACCAAATCTTACATTTCCAAAACATAATCACTATCAATTACAACCAAACACATCCCAAGGTACTCAATTTAACTATACCAAGAACGTATGTATTTCATATAAACCAACATCAAATTCCACTTTCAGAAATATAAAACAATAATACAACTATGTCAGATGCTTTTCAGAAACACAAAAGAAATGCAACGGTATAAAATAATTAATTGAAAACATTCTAGTGCTCAAGGTTTGAATCAAAAAGGTGAAATGGTGGGAAGGACCTACCTCGAACAAAGGTCACATCAAGCTTTCTAACTCAAGCAGAAGCTCGCTCGCATGCACGCACTTCCATATATATGTATATATATATATCATTAAACTGATGCACGGGTCCCCTGAGCCATTAGGGAACATGCCCACAGAATATATATATATATATCTATACATATTTATACCACGGAATATGCGTGCGCACCTTCGAAACCAACCACAACTCCCAACGACAAAACCTCGGGACTCAAAAACACCACAAGTACATAAAATAAATTTATCCAAAAAAAGCAATCAAGATACAATTCAAAACCCAACCATAAAAAAATCACGAGGTTCTCATGTAAAACCCAAACCACAAATTAACCAATTTTTTTATAAAACAAAACTAAGGGTTACACCCCCAAAATAGTATAAATTTATTTAAAAATATCATATCACAATTTATCAGCACCCCAAGTGAATAAACACATAAACATAATTAATGAATCATGATAATGACCAATTTTTAAACAAATTATCAATGCTGAAGCATCACAAAAATCTAGGCGAGAAAACCATAGCGATGTGAATTACATTTTAAAATTTTTCGAAATAATGTTTGTCACTTAAAAAAGCAAATCATCGTAGATGCAAGAAGATGTAAACCAGGAACTAACTCAAAACATATTTTTAACAACATAGAAAATACTCATGAACACTATAGCAGACTAATTAAGGGAATAACAAAGCTGTGAAACCAAACAACGGGCATAAAACTATAGCTTGGATGTCAGCGGAAGACCGAAATGGAGTCAATCTGCTTCGCCATCAGCGGTGGATGTTGGAACATAGAAGAACAATACATAAGGAGGTATTCGCATACCCTATCCAAGAAAGAACACAACAATCTCATGATATCCCAACTGTAGGGTTTCGATTAATTCCAAACCGAGTACCAAAATAGAAACAAATCGTCAACGCAATGAAAGAGAGGGGGTCTAAGGACCATACCTCACTGAATTGTTGGAGAAACACAACGCAATCAGAAGAAATATATTGGAATGAGGGATATCCGATTAAGGGGATCACACGCCACAAAAACTCAATTGAGGTATCTTGCGTGCTTGCTGTATGTCACTGTCAAGAAGAGGTTGCAACCTTGATAACCTCTGGCCATGGGGTGATGTAGGGAGGCCATGCAATGGAGACCCATCGAACCAAAGGTAGGAGGTCGTGAGTGGGGGTGTGATGCTGCAAATATGGGGGGGGGATAGGAGCCATGCGCCTGATTAGAAATAGGGGGTAAGAGGACAGATGTGCGTGGAAGGGTAGAAATAAAACAGGGCAGCGAGATTGGAATAAGAGGGGAGAGAATAGGTGTATGGAAGGATAAAAGAGAAAGGAAAAGGGGGAAGCATGATTTGAATTTGGGGGGAGAGGGGAGATGATAAATGTGTGTGGGGGGAGAATGGGGGTAACGTGATAGGTATTTAGGGGGGATGAGGGGAGACACGTGAGAGGATAAAAAAAGAAGCATGATTGGTATGAGAGAGAAAAAAAGAAAGTAGGTTAAAAAACATAAAAAAATAACAATAATAAAAAATAAAATAAAATAAAAAATAATAAGGATAATAATATTAATGATAATAAATAAATAAACTAAAACTAAACCAATAATAATAATAATTCTAATATAAATTTTATAAGAATAATATTAATATCAATTTAATGATGATTTTACTATTATTATCTGCAAAAATGAACTTATCATGGTGGTTTAAACATTTATAAAATTTAGTTATATCATGTATTGACAACCGCACATTCACCAGGGTCAAATTCACGGGCACTGCTAACAGTTCGTTGACCACGCACCGGTATGACACTCACCAAAACAATTAAACAATAAAAAATTTAGACTGGCACTCAACATAATACTTGACTAGGCTTACTGAAGTCAGGAAATAATAAAATAAAATTATAATAAAATGGGTCGGGGTGTGACAATTCTCCTCACCACAAAACATTCTTCCCCTAGAAAGTCACCAAGCCAACATTTAATATAACTCGAGTCCATGCCCAGACAAAACCGAAGAAAACATGTGAATCCCAGGATGACCTTACTCTCAATAGGTCACACCTGACCAATTCAAGAGAAAACTGATGCCCGAGGTTGAGGGGAGAACACGGGAGGTTTCTCCCCACCACGATAATTCACTAATACAAAAACATTGAAGCACGAACACACCACCCTCGAGGGGGGCCAATGTGGGATGTCCCAAACTGAACCCATATAATTTCTCCACATGGACCGAAAAACACAAAGAGACTTAAACAGGAAGCTTTCTACGAAAATACCCAACACCCTGAGGATACAAAAGTTAACTCAGCCTCTCACACACCGACTGAATAAAATCCTTACCGCAACCAGAGAATAGGGAATTCCTAGCTCGAACTCATAGAGGACCCCGAAACACCGCCCATTATTTTCACAAAACCAAACATCCCCCTAATGAACACCATTGATACCCAACTCAAAATTATAACGAGCTGTTTATTCGCAAGCCCAACACCCATCAAGGAAATCCAAACAATTTGGTAACACACTGAAAACAGATATGACCGCATAGACTGCGGTATAACAAGTTCATCACATCACCACAACCATGATGAGCTTAACGGTGACAAGAACAGAACAAGGAAACTTTGGATATTTACCTCCCAAAGCAGAAAACATTACTCAGACCGAGGTTTCACACTCCCTCGACAACTTCTGACTGTGCGCGAGCATCACCCCGAGACCTGTGGCTGGGGCCCTGACGGTTGAAGAATCTCCTGCCTCATTTGCAGCCATTTGCATCCTCCAGTCCCCAAATTATTCTCTTCAATGATTCAAACGCCCATGATGGTTCAACGTTTTCAAAGGGATGGAAGATGATGTCTTATAATTCCCAAAGAGGCTACACTAGTGGAACATAAGAGAATAGTTAGACAACCAGGAAGTTGTCACCGATGAAGATGTTTTCTTAGTTAAAGGTTCCTCTGGAATGCACTCTTTTCCATATGGGGAACCCTCACTAGAGACAATTACCATCAAATACACCCCAAACATCAATGATGGCGAGACATTTCACATTCACTAGTCCAAAACTGGACCCTCAAATAAACCAAAAATTGTAGGAAACCTAACAACCCTTGGAGTTCCCAACAACCAGAAGACCCACGCTAATTCCACAACTACACAACTGCCCCTCACGGACATTTATTACCTTGATTGATAGGCAACATGCAAAATGAACTGAAAACTGGGCATGACTCATTAGCAACCTTAGCGACCATTCTGGGTGGCATACTCAAAACAATAGGAAAAACACAACTGAAAACGACATCTACCCAAAACTCAATCAAAGAAACATCCTGATCCAAGGGAAGAAAACTCATAAGATAAACATATAAAAACATGAGTAAAAAAAATTTCATTTCCAAAAATTGTCATTTGTTTTAAATTTTAAAACTCACCTATGGCCCTTTATAGACTATCACATGGGTGTTCACACAATCCCGGCTACATCGCTCACGAACAAGTGCTCCCACACACTCCATGTACATTTCGAAGCACTTGTGATCCTCCATAAGGAATACCAAGGTTCAAACACTTCTTTCCCTCATCAAATACGATCAAGCAAAAAAAATCAAAATCAAAACACTCCAAATTTAAAAATTCAGTTTACCAATTTCAAATTTTTTTAAAAGAAACAATTTTACATTTTAAAATCGATTTCATTTTGAAAACACAGTCACATCAACCGAGATCAAAACAAAACACAATCAACAACAAACCACCAGAATGAGGGACTAGTACATATGCCTAACTCGGCGACATGGTGGTGAGTCATATCCAAAGTAAGGTATATATCTAAAATGACCTTGAACTAGACACTTGGACTCCACATGGGTCACCACACCATGTGAGGCAACAAAATGAACCAGTTCTCCTTCATTATCATCTCTCAAACAATAAAAATCAAAGGCATAAGACTCAAAAATCAGACTACCCCTGGAAACTCAGGTATCTTCACGTGTGGTGGTGATCAAGCACCAACCCACAACCTACCTCATGAGTCCCGAAAAATCCTAATCTCCTTCTACCAGACATCCAAAATTATAAGGGCCTCCTCTGATACCATTTTGTCATGAACTTACCCAGGTCGACCCTGAACCGGTCACCCGAGCCGGCCCGCGGCATGGCTCGAAGGGCGTTCCTGATCCCCCCAGTATGGTAATTAGTGTGGGGCATCAAATTTGAAACATTGGGAATGATTTGGCCCATAAAAGATAAAAAATAAATATGAATAAATAGAAAAAAATCACTAAACTCTAGCAGCGGAAAGAAATAAAACCAAACAGCTGACGTACTTCCATGTGACCCTTTGGTCACCTCCCAACCAAAACCAACATTTCTCCCAAAATGAGCAACTCAGCCAAGAAAACTTGAACAAGGGAAACCTGTAACTGAATAGATAAAATAGGCGTGATCATTAAAAATGCTTAGTAGGGATTCCAATGTAAACCACAGAATCCAACCAAGACCACTTTCCAGAAACAATCCCAAAAACACTAGTTAGCAAATACAAAGATAGAAAAATGGATTTTCATATTTTAAAGGAAAAAGGATCCTGAATTAACCATTTGAAAAATGAACACACACCACAATCCGTTTTCCCCAAAATAATGAATTTCTTGAAAACTGAATTTATAATCCATGTTTATCACATTTGTGAAAAAGAAGAACAGGTAATAAGTAAATGATGGAAACAAAGTGAAAGTAAAAGTAAACAAATAGATATAAGAAATAACCATGGGTGATCCTAAACAACCCTAGAAAACCCCTGGACGTACTCGGTATCAGACTACCTACCAGTGTGGTACTCCATAGTCAATAACCAAATGGCCACCCTAATAGCCAACCGGTGGCACATCCCTCTTGGCATGTCCACGACTCCAGGGGGTTCTAACCCGTCTATTCTGGACTAGCATTTAACAGTCACTCGATAATATATAAGACGCCTAGGAACCCATGGTGATTTTGATAATACTGTGTAGGTAGGATGCCCTCGCACGAGTGACTCATCCCACCGCACATTCCAACCCCTTACATGGACACCGCCACACGACAACCCTCGAAGGGATGTCCCCTATAGAGATTCCCACAAATATGTATATATGAAATTATTTCACATTTAACAAGGATCCAACCGGGCCTTCACAGCATGTGCAGTTTCAAAACATTTTGTAAATGATTTTATTTCCCAATCGGGCTCACACACTTTTCCCAAAAGTCAGTACAAACACCCCATTCAAAACCCAATACCAAACGAGCCTTCAAACCGAACAACCATTCAACTCACACCAAAGGCCAACCGGGCCAACTACTTTTCATTCTTCTTTGAAATACCAAACCATTTCATCAAAAACCTATCTTTAAGAAAATATAGTTTTAATGTGTCATTTTCATTTGGAGGAACATCCAGGTGGGAACCTAGTCCTCTCGTGGGTGTTCCAACATCCAACGAAACATCTAGTTTTTAGAAGAATTTCCTTTGAAACCATTTTCATAAAACACTTAGCATTGAATCCAAACCCAATTCCTTCAAAACACTTTATAAAAGCAAACTTCATCTTTCAAACCGACCACCCTTTCCGAAACATTTCAAAAACAACCTAATGATTCATCATTTTGTCAAACAAACACACCAAACCAAATCTTACATTTCCAAAACACAATCACTATCAATTACAACCAAACACCACCCAAGGAACTCAATTTAACTTTACTAAGAACACATGCATTTCTTATAAGCCAACATCAAAAGCCACTTTCAGAAATATAAAACAATAATACAACTATGTCAGATGCTTTTCAGAAACACAAAAGAAATGCAACGATATAAAATAATTAATTGAAAACATTCTAGTGCTCAAGGATTAAAAAAAATTGGGGGGATGGTTGGAAATAGCTACCTTGAACCAATGTCACGTCAAGATTTCTAACTCAAGCAGAAGCTCACTCTCATGCACACACATCAATATATATATATATATATATATCATTAAAATGATGCACGTGTTCCCCACTCCATGAGGGAACACACACACAGAAGAAATATATATCAATACATATTCATAATTGGGAATATGCGTGTAAGCCTTCAAAACCAACCACAACTCCCAACGTTAAAACCTCTGGACTCAAAAACACCACAAATCCATAAAATAAAAATAATCAAAAAAAAAAGAAGTCATGATAAAATTCAAAACCCAATCCTATAAAAATCACAACGATCCCAATTAAAACCCAAAACACACTTTATACATTTTTTATAAAACAAAACTAAGGGAAAAAACCCCAAAATCATATCAATTTAATTTAAAATCTCATATCACAATTTATCAACACCCCATGTGCATAAAAACATAAACATAATTATTGAATCATGCTAATGACTAATTTTTAAACAATTTATCAATGCTGAAGCATCAAACAAATCTAGACGAGAAAACCATAGCGATGCAAATTACATTTTAAAAATCGTCAAAATAATAATTGTCACATAAACAAGAAAGTCATCATAGATGCAAGAAGTAATAAAACAAGAACTAACTCAAAAATATTTATAAATACTTAAAAAATACTCATGAATACTATAGCAGATTAATTAAGGGAATAACAAAGCTTCCAAACCAAACAACGGGCATAAAACTATACCCCAGATGTCAGCAGCGGACCAAAATGGAGTCAATCTACTTCTCCTTCGGCGGTGGATGTTGGAACACGCAAGAACAAGACCTAAGGAGGTCTTCACATACCCTATTTAAGAAAGAACACAACAATCTCAGGATATCCCAACCATAGGGTTTGGATTAAATCCAAACCGAGTACCAAAAAAGAATCTAATCTTCAACGCGATGAAATAGAGTGGGTCTAAGGACCATACATCACTAAATCTTTGTAACAACAAAATGAAATCAGAAGAAAGATTGAGGAATGAGGGAGATCTGAGGAAGTGGATCGCACGCCATAGAAACTCAATTTAGGGCTCGTGCGCGCCAGCTGTAGGTCATCGTCAAGAAGCGGTTTCGACCTTGATAACCTTCGGCCTTGGGGTACAGTAGGGAGGCCAGGCCATGGAGACCCATCGCGCCAAAGGGAGGACGACACGAGGGGGGTGTGACCCTGCAAATAGGGGTGAAAATGGGAGAGATGCGCCTGATTGGAAATATGGGGAAGAGTATAGATGTGCGTGGAAGGGTAGAAAAAAATGGGGCAATAAGATCGGAATAAGAGGGGGGGGGATAGGTGCGTGGAAGGATATAAGTGAAAGGAAAAGGAGGCAGCGTGATTGGAATTAGGGGGGAAGAGGAGATATGTGCATGAGGGAATTGAGGGGAGAGGATATATGCATGAGGGGGGGAAAATGAGGGTAGCGTGATAGGAATTTATGGGGGATGTGGGCAGGCATGTGAGAGGATAAAAAAAAGAAAGAAGTGTGATTGGTATGAGAGAGAAAAAAAGAAAGTAGGTTAAAAAACATAAAAAAAAATAACAATAACAAAAAAAAAAATAAAAAAAAAAATAATATAGATAATAATAATAATGATAATAAATTAATAAACTAAAACAAAACAAATAATAATAATAATTCTAATAGAAATTTTATAAGAATAATATTAATATCAATTTAATGATGATATTATTGTTATTATCTGAAAAAATAAACATATCATGACAGTTTAAACATTTATAAAATTTAGTTATCTCATTTATTGACAACCGTGCCTTCACTAGGGTCGAATGCACTGGCACTAATAATGGTACGGTCACCACGCACAGTTATGACACGCACTAGAACTACTAAACAATAAGGAATTTAGACTGGCGCTCAACTTGCTCCTTTATGAAGCTAACGGAAGTAAATAAATATTAAAAAAAAGTTATAATAAAAATGGTCAGGGTGTGAATATTGGTGTGTGCGTGTGTGTTCTTGAGAAGGTTTTGATTGTTGCGTCTTTATTATATTTTCTTCCACCTATTTTATTAGATGGTAATTACTCATATAAGTATTATTATTGAACAACTGGTTATAATCACAATTATGGATCCTACTGGATCATACCTAGGTAGTCACCAATTCCCATCACTAATTGTTGGCTAAAGTGGGGTACTATTTGGGGTAGGGGTTTTGAAAGATTGGTATCAGGGAATCAAGTTGAGGTATATGAGGTATTTTAAGGTTATAAACAATTGAGACTTCATGGGTTGGTTGGGTGTAACATCCCGGTTCTGGGTGCCACTCAATAGGTGCCCCGAACCCAGTTTGCCACGTGAACTCATGCACATTTCCCCAAATGCCAGAGGCTGCCGACTAGCACCGAGGGCCCAGGTCTGATATTGGGGAAACTATGCCCCAATTTTTCAAAGTGTAGCACAACAGAATGAAATAAAACATACAACAACAGCGAAATCTGTAAACCATACACAACTAAATTTGACAACTATAGTAGAAATAACCAACCAGTATATAAATAATGGTGCAACATGCCTCAAATTCTAAGAAAATAGAAAGAACATGGTACACAACAATACAGTATAATACAAGTATAGGAAAAAAAAACAGAACAAAAAAGCGTGTAGCATCGTGAGCCTAAGCCCAGTCCCATGATCCCCTACTCCTCAGCTGCAATCAAGTACCTGTATAGGTACTCTTTCCCCTATCCACACCTGCAGAAACATAATCTGTTTGGGCTGAAAAGAATTACATAAATAGGGTGTGATAAATAATCTCAGTAGTCACCTACCAAATGCCCATGCTCAACTTGTGTAAAAATGCATCAACAATGTGCAAAATTAAATGCAATAAACTAAGAATCACTCAATAGTAACTAACATCCCAGTTATATTTCCATTTTAATATCCATTAAATCAATTAATTAAAAATATCACCACAATGAGTTTTATAAGTAAACAGCCAATGTACTGAAATATTTAACCCCTACCCTTATGTAAAGAGAATCCAAACACAATAATCTGCCCAAAGGCATATTGATATTGCCCTCGAGCCTACAAAAGTGTCGCCCTCAAGCACAGAGTCTGTTTCCCACAAGCACGAAAGAAGATTCCCTCAGGATAAGTGAATATTCCCCTCATGCTAATACAGACATTCCCTCAGGATATAGTAAAACCATGCCCTCAAGAACATGTGACCGGGCCATTCCCAACATGTAAATAACCAGTTCACATAAAATTCCTCTCAAGAAAAATGTAATGCAAAAAATAAATAAGGAATACCCTCTGGTATCCTGTCCAAACAGCTGAATAGAGGAACTCACCCCTAGGGTGGTCCTGGATCCAAGCAGCGATCTAAAACAACATTTTAATATCACATATAATTACCTATACAATTCTAGGTATCTAAACAGCTACGACCTCAGCCACATGACACTCCAACATGGCTTTGTGCCACAAAAAATACACAAAACGCACAGAAGTTTGACAATAAACCCCAAGCCACCTACCTTTAACCCCAACGAATGATATACGCGAACATTTCCTCCAGAAACTACCAAGAACAACATAGATCTGACGTAGATGGAACTTCGTTTAAAGTTAAATAACTTCCCTTAGAGGAAGAATTTGTATGAAAGGCTTATGCAGAGTAAAGGGATTACCTGTGCGGTTCAAACGTGATTGTTCGAGGTTGAAATGGATTCCCGACGTGCGCCTGGTAGATATTCAAAGCTCCAGCCTCCCTCTTCCACTCCTCCTTCCCGTTCTAAGCCATCCATGTGAACAGGGGAGGCTACATCCCATTTTAATAGAAAAAAACCAAGTACACTGCATGTACTTATGAGTACATGAACGGTACTTCCTTCATTTAAATGATCATCTGGCGGTTTCCCGCCAGTGTGGCACTGTTCATCTGCTGACATGACTACACGGCATGTCTTCTTGAGTACACAGAGCGTTCTGTCACACATCTGGCCACATCCTTACTATTTTCCTGCCGAATGACTACACAGCGTGTAAGGGACCACTACACGATGTGTAGTCGGTTCCTACACCCTTCCTCGCTGACATGGCCACATGCCCCGTGTACTCATCCCACACAGCCAAAAGTACACATCACGTGGAAAAGTACATGGCGTGTACATTCCAAAATTTAGAATTTTTCCCTATTTTACTAATTTTCTCAAAACACCTAAGGAAAAAAGAAAAGATGAAACCCGTACCATAGAAATAAAACCAGTATCTTACAATAATCCCCCCAATAATTCTATTCATCCCCAAATTACGCTTCCCACGGAGGATAAGATATGGCTAAGAATAACTCTGGCCACAGAGCACGTACATCGGTCCCCCGCTCCCAGGTTTCATTCTGCACTTGGCCAATGCTGCCACAACCCCCGTACGAGAGGAACTGACCGGCCTCCGAGAACCTTTGTGCTTCTATCAACGATACGAATCAGATTCTCCTCAAAGGACACATATTTCTAAAGCACAGCCCCCTCGAGCTGAAAGACTTCAGATGAGTCTGAATGATAGCAGCCCAACTGAGATACATGGAAGACGTCATGCATGGCCTAGTACCTCTAAAGTAACTGCAGCCTATAAGAAACCGGCCGGACTTTCTCCATAATCTCATATGGCCCCACATACCTCTGTGAATGTTTACCCTGTCTCTTGATCTGTCTACGTCCCAACCTCGGCGAAACACACAAGAAAACCTGATCCTTGGCCATGAACTCCACATGTCTTCTACGGCACTCATCATAAGACTTCTGAGGAGACTGTGCAGTAGCCATCCGCTTCTGAATCAACTGGACCTGCTCAGATGTCTCCTGTATGATACGTCGTCCTAGTAAAGCTGCCTCACCTGCCTCTATCTAGCACAAGGGTGATCGTCATGGCATACCATATAAAGCCTCGTATGGTGCCATCTCAATAGTTTTCTGAAAGTTGTTATTATAGGAAAACTCTACTAGGGGTATATGTTTCTCCAAAGATCCCCCAATGTCTAGTTCTCATGCACACAACATGTTTTATAGGACATGTATCATACGCTCTGACTGGCCATCGGTTTGAGGGTGGTAATCAGTGCTCAGAAGCACCTGTGTACCGAGGGCCCTCTGAAAACAATTCCAGAAATGAGACGTAAAACAGGCATCCCTATCATAAACGATAGAATGTGGGACCCCATGAAGACGTACGATCTCTACGATATACATCATTCTATGATTGTCAAATCTGATGGTCTCCTTGATTGGAAAAAAGTGAGATGCCTTCATGATCCTGTCTACAAACTTCCACACAACATCATTACCTCGAGGTGACCTTGGTAAAATATTCATGAAGTCCATCATGACATCATCACATTTCTTCTTCGGAATGGGTAACTGTTGTAACAGTGCCACTGGCCTCTGATGCTCTACCATCACCTGCTCACAGGTGGAACACCTCGTAACAAAAACAGCAACATCACTCTTCATACCCGGCCACCAGTACTGACATTTCATGTCACTATAAATGTTGGTAAACCCGGGATGAACTTCCCAAGCTGATGCATGAAGCTTCCACATCATCTCATCGCATATATCCACTAGAGCACATACTCGTCCATGGAAATGCAGAACCTCATCATCACCTATAGTCCACCTAGGAGGAGGGTATTCACTTGCCACTGACTCCCATAAACTAGGTCTTCTGACACAGATAGTTGTCGCATCCTCACTCTATCCAGGAGGGTAGAAGTCACAGCTAAAGTGGAAAGATAAGTCTGCCACTGACTGTCCTGCACCACCAAATGCATCTCAAAAAACAATGCCATCAGTTGCCACTAATCACTGGCCTCCTGCACATCTGGTACCTGAGTCTTCTTAATCAGTGCGTCTACTACTGCATTAACTTTACCAGGTGTATAAGCAAGCTCAAAATCAAAGGACTGAAGGTATTCATCCCACCTTCGCTGCCTCAAATTCAAGTCACTCTTGGTAAAAATATACATGAGACTTTTGTGGTCGGCTAAAATCAAAAAATTCTCTCCCAAAAGATAATTTCTCCAAGAGCACAATGAATGAACAACTGCAGCCAACTCGAGATCATGCATCAGGTAATTCTTCTAATGTGGCCTCAACTGCCGAGACCCGTACACAACTACTCGATCTCACTACATCAAAACTACTCCAAAACCAATAACTAATGCATCACAGTAAACTGTATATCTCTTCCCTTGATCGGGGAGTATCATGATTGGTGCTAATTTCAACTTTACCTTTAGCTCATGGAAGGTTGTCTCACATGCTTCTGTCCAAATGAACATCACATCGTTCTTAGTCAAACCCGTCAAGGGCGTGTCAATGCGGGAGAAGTACTGGATGAAACTTCTGTAGTAAGCAGCCAGCCCTAAGAAATTTCATATCTCAAACATGTTCTTAGGCTGCTCCCAGGAAACTACTGCTCTCAACTTCTCTGGGTCTGCTGAAACTTCTACCTCTGAGATTATATGACCCAGGAAGTGTATCTGATCCATCCAAAAGTGGGACTTTGAGAGCATAGAATATATTCGATGCTATCTCAGTGTAATCAATATGATCCCAAGATGGGTAGCATGGTCGTGTAGAGTGTGAGAGTACACTAAGATATCATCCACGAATACTACCACAAAAGAGTCTAGATAAGAATGGAACACACTATTCATAAGACCCCTGGAAACTGTTGGCGCATTCGTGAGTCCGAACGGCATAACCATATACACTTTTAGACCATACCTGCTCCTGAAAGCCATGAGAGGTATATCAGATGGTCTAACGCGTAGATGATGATATCCTGATCTCAATTAAATATTCAAGAACACTCATTCTCCATGAAGTTGATCAAAAAGATCATCAAACCTTGGAAAAGTATATTGTTTATTAATCTTCAACTGGTTCAACTTCTAGTAATCCACACAGAGTATGAGAGTATTGTCCGCCATCTTTGAAAAAAGGACTGGAGAACCCCAAGGAGATGTACTGGGTCATATAAAACTATTTGACTGTAACTCCTCTAACTGCCTCTTGAGCTCCTGAAACTCAGGCATAACTATCCTATAATGAGGAGTGGACATTGGTGCTGCTCTTGGAACATGATCAATAGAGAAATCTACCTCTCGCTCAGGTGGTAGACCTGAAAAGTTGTCTGGGAAGACATCCCTGAAATGGTCAACCACTGGAGGGAAATCCTTCTGACAAGTCCCCTAGTCATCCAGATATAAAATCGCAATCTGGGCTGTGACTCCACCTCGCCCACAATGCTCTGGTCCAGCTCGACTTTCCTGACCATCCCACTCTCCCTTGTATAGAATCTTTGCTCCCTTTGGTGAAGTTAAACTCACTCTACGATGATAGAAATCTACAAAGGCTGAAAAGGGAACCTACAAGTCTATCACGAGAATGATGTCATAATATGTCATATCTAATACATAAAGGTCCCAATGGAAGTGACACCCACCAATATCAAGGGGGAACTCCTTGCACTGATGCACACCATCCATTCTAGTCCCCAACGGAGTGTCTAGATTCATGATATCAGAAGCAGTAGAAACACAGAGCCCAAGCCTCTCCAAAATGGGAACATATATAAAACTATGTCTAGCACCATATCGAAGAGTACTGAAGATAAAATAGAAGCTAATAGAATAGTAATTCTGACTGTATAAGGTTCGGGATCCTGCTCATGCCGGGTCTGTTGCACTACAAATGCATGCCCAGTGCCGTGACCCTACGACACATCCTGACTTCCCTGAGTTGTCCCGCCCTACTGCCTCTGAGATCCTGGTGTCTAGATAACACGGCCACGACCACCATCTCTGCATGTACACCCTGACGTATTCCAGTTCACTGAATCGTATGAGGCTACTGGTCCTGCTCCCGCACATGGAGTCTGTAAAGAAAACCACTCACTAGCCACTGGTGGAAACGCCCTGCAAAATGGATGTAGATGGCCCATATTTCCAAAAGCTCGGAACACCACTAGGGCTCATGGAATCTATGTCATCTTGTTCCCCTCTCTACCACACTGTCATCACATGAACTGGCCACGTAAATCAATATTCTGTCTAGTACAACCACCCTGAGAGAAGTCCATATGTCTCTTCCTCTTACTAGTAGAAATCATACCAAAAACTGGTGCTGAACCGCCCTGGCCCACACCACTAGCATCCTGCAGGTTCCTCAATGTAATCAGCGCACGGTTCAAAATAGCATGTACTGAAGGCAACCTGAAAACATTCACTAGTGCTCGGATGTCATAAAGAATACCATCATCAAAGAATCTGGCTCTCAGCATCTCATCACCCACCTAAACTTGTGCAAAACTCTAAAGCTCGGTGAAATGAGCAGAATAGTCCATCACCGACATAGTGCCTGACTACAGATTCATGAACTTTCAAGCTCTATCTGCCCTCAGCATCTCTAGGAAGAAGAAGTCATAGAATAATTCCTGGAAATCATCCCACAACATGTCTCTATGATGCTCTGACTGGGTGGTAACATCCCACCACCTCTTGGCGGAATCACGTAGCATGTATGATGCGAGCTTGATCCTTCGCCCTGGAGGAGTCTCACGATGCTCGAAAATAGTCTGCATCGATCCTAGCCAAAACTCTGTAGCCTATGGTTTGCCATCCCCTTAAAATGTAGGTGAATGCTGCTGCTGGAATATAAGAGTCACCTCGGCCATAGATGTGGAAGCCAGCGGTGCTCCCTGAATGGTCCGCATGAACCGCATAAAGCCTATACAGAACTACGCCTTTGTGCCTTTGTCTGTTATAACGGCTAGCGCTGCATCTAGCTCTGCTGGAGGATCAACTGGTAGCCCATGGCCCAGAATCTCTGGGGTATACTCATTTACACTCTCCTGGTGAAAAATGTGTGGTCATCTCGGTGGCATGACAATACAAGGCCAAATGCACACCTTAGAACAAGATTATTAAAGACCAAAAATGATGAAACCCAAAAAGGAACAGGAGGAAGAAGGTATTTCTAATTGGAAAAACCAGACTACATGGGGTGTATACTGACTACACGACGTGTACATAACTTCCCTTTCCCTTCCCAGGTCCTTCTACACGGCTGAGCCACACGGCTCCCGTTGAACAAAACTATATGGCGTGTATATCATCTACACGGTGTGTATGGTGTAATTTTAGAACTTCCTGTGTCTCTTGTGACACGGCCGACTACTCGGCATGACACTACACAGCATGTGACACCCGAACACGGCGTGTACACTACCTTGTTTTCCAGCCACACGGCTATGTCCACACAGTCTATCCTCGGACATGACTACACAGCGTGTCCCATAGGTACACGACGTGTACTAGACGAGCTCTGACGATCCGTATTGTTTGTTACACATCTGAATACATGGCTCAACCTACATTGCGTGTTTTGTATACACACTGCATGTAGATGAATGGATTTCACCGACCCGTATTGTTAGTTACACGATCGGGTCCCCAGGTCACACTACACGACGTGTCCCATAGGTACACGACGTGTACTAGACGAGCTCTGACGATCCGTGTTGTTAGTTACACATCCGAATACATGTCTCAACCTACACTGCGTGTTTTGTATACACACTGCATGTAGATGAACGGATTTCCCCGACCCGTATTGTTAGTTACACGACCGGGTCCCCAGGTCACACTACACGGTGTTTTCTTCATTGACACAGCGTGTTCAAGAAATGATAACACTGGCCTGTTTTTGATAGATACACGACCGGGTCTCTAGGTCAACACTACATGGCGTGTACATCTGCTACACGGCGTGTTCTCCCCAAACATTTCCCTTCCCCATGTTGCCACCCACACTGTTTGTGACACGGGAAGAGATTACATAACATGTACTAAGGGTACACGGCGTGTACTCAAAAATATTTCTTTTCTTCTGGAACAGAAGAACACACATGCCATTTTAAGTACTACATGGCGTGTATACTGGGTTTCTGGACAGTATGCCTCAAAAACATCTATGAAAACCATAAAATACTGAATAACAACAACTAAATGTCCAATTCTGATCCGTGAGGGCCCATACTCCCCAGGAATCAGCGTTTGGAATCTTATCTGTGTTATATCAAAATAAACAGTCAATGATCCCCCAAATTCCGTTAAATAGGGGCCCATACTCCCCAAAAACTGATGTTTTTCATCCATTCAATCAACAACTTATACAGATATACTCTATCACATAGCAGGTAATTATGAAGAAGCTATCACAATAGCATTCATTACTAGCACAATAACTATCACAGCAACATGCAATTTCTAATGCACCTACATGGCATAGAACTACGCCTCACATATAATTTCTAGCATGTGCCTAAATGATTCATGCTATGTAATACCCTCATCTCATCGGGTTGCAACTAAATATAACCCAAGGATAAAATATAAATAGTACAATCACAAGTTTGTCACCCTTCGTTGAAAAAAAATCAACTGTAAAATTGTAAAATTTATAAAATTGCAATACTAGGTGAACTGGATTTTACCTATACACGGGTTACCTACTCCCGGACATAGATTATTACCAACTACTGTTCTCGTACTATACTTGACTAAGACTCCAAATTGTAAGTCAAAGAAAGGAACTCCTCTAATACCACCTTTCAATGTCCCGGTTCTGGGTGCCACTCAACAGGTGCCCCGAACCCAGTTCACCACGTGACCTCAAGCACATTTCCAAAAATGCCTGAGGTTACCGACTAGTAGAGAGGGCCCAGGTCTGATACTGGGGAAACTATTCCCTCATTTGTCAAAGTCTAGTGCAGCAGAATGAAATAAAACATACAAAAATAGTAGAATCCGTAAACCATATAATACTGAATTTAACAACTGCAGTAGAAATAACCAACATGTATATAAATAATGGTGCAACATGCCTTAAATTCAAAGAAAATAGCCAGAACATGTTACACAATAATACAGTACAATACAAGTATAGGAAATCAAAACAGAACAAAACAGCTGGTAGCATTGTGAGCCTAAACCCGGTCTCATTCTCCCATACTCCTCAGCAGCAATCAAGTACATGTATAGGGACTCTTTCCCCTATCCACCTCTGTATAAATGTAATATGTTTGGGCCGAAAAGCATGACCCAAAGAGGGTGTGAGAAATAATATCAGTAGGAACCCACCAAAGGTCCATGCTCAACTGTGTGTAAACATGAAACAACAGCATGAAAAAGTAAATGCAACAAACTAAGAGGTACCCAAAAGTAACTAACTTACCGGTTATATTTCCATTTTAATATCCATTTAATCATTTAATTTAAAATATCACCATAGTAAATATTCTATGTAAACAACCAACGTCATCAGACATGTAAATCCCTACCCATAGTTAAAGAGAATCCAAATATAAGAATATGGCCACAGGCATACGGATATTTCCCTCAGGCTTACAAAAGTGTCGTTATTAGGCACAAAGTCTATTTCCCACAGGCACGGAAGAGGTTTCCCTCAAGCTAAAAGAATATTGACCTCAGGCTAATACAGTCACGCCCTCAGGCTATAGTAAAACACCACCCTCAGGCATAAGAAAGGGGGCCATTCCCAACATATAAATAAGCATTTCACATAAAATTCCTCTCAAGGAAAATGTAATTCACAAAATAAACAAGGCATACCCTAGGGTATCCTGGCCAAACTGCTAAACATAGGAATGAACCCCTGGGGTGGTCCTAGATCCAAGTAGATATCCCAAACAGAATTTTAATATCACATTTAATTACCTATACAATTCTAGGTATTTAAACAGCTACGACCTCAGCCACACGACCCTCCAACAAGGGTTCGTGGCACAACAAATACACAAAATGCACAACAGTTGGAAAATAAACACCAAGACACCTACCTTTAACACACGAACGATATACGTGAACATCGCCTCCAGAAACGCCCAAGAACAATGTAGATAAGATGTAGAGGAAAATTCATTTAAAATTAAATAACATCCCGTAAAGGAAGAATTGGAAAGAACGGGTTAAGAAGAGTGGATGGCATACCCGTGCGGTTCAAACGAGATCGTCCGAGGTGGAAACGGATTATCGACATGCGCTTGGCGGATCTCCAAAGCTCCGACCACCCTCTTCCACTCCTCCTTCCCATTCTAAGCCTTCCCTGTGAACATGGGAGGGTACTACCCATTTTAAGCAACAACAAATGTACACCGTGTGTACTTCTAAGTACACAGCGTGTACTTCCTTCATTTAACAGTTCATATGGCGGTTTCCTGCCATCGTGGCACTGTTCATCTGCCGAACTTACTACACAACGTGTCTTCTTGAGTACACGGTGTATTCTGTCACAAATCTAGCCACCACGTTACTATTTTCCTACTGATTGACTACACGGTGTGTAAGAGACCACTACACGTCATGTAGTCAGTTCCTACACCCTTCATTGCTGACATGGCCACACGCCACGTTTACTCATCCCACACGGCCAAAAGTACACGGCGTGTGGAAAAGTAAACAGCTTGTACTTTCCAAAATTTAGGATTTTTCCCCATTTTCCTTATTTTCTCACAACACATAAGGAAAAACGAAAAGATGAAACCCATACCTCAAAAATAATAATGGGGTTCTTACCTGGGGAAATTATTTTAGGTAAGATTAGTAAGTGATTTATACATTTTACACTGGTTGATATAGATCTATTTAGGGCCCCATGTTATAAGAATCACAAAACATTGAGTTTGCTGAACCAATTAATGAAGAGACAGTATTTATAGTGTAGAGACCTAGGAATAAATACTGCATCAATATTCATTGCACGAAAACAATAAATGTGAAGACCTTAGGATGTGGTAATACCATAAATGGAAAAAATATTTATACAATTAATTTTTGGAATTACATATTAAGGTTTTAAATTTATTCTGGTTTGTTAATATATATGTATGGATATGTATCAATATCCTTATCAGGTCCACATCAGATATGTTTATTAAGATGTCCCAACATACCGACATAGAGGGGACAATAAAAACAATGATATTTGGAGAATGATACATTGAGTGTTTTAGTACAAGAGTCTATATATGTATGAATGCAACATTTAAGATTATGTCAAAAAAATACTCTTTAGAGTAGGTTGAGATATATTCAAGTTTGATTCACGCTCAGAATGAGAACATAGAATCGATGGGTATGAATCAATTGAGTAGAAAAGTGAGGTAGTGGTGATTATTAATCCATGGGGATCGTATGGAGTCAGTTGTCATGTGGGAGATGTTATGATGCCAGTTCCAAGTAGCGTTCCTTTATTCGACCATGAAGGAGACCCATATCTAGAAGATACATACCATTCCTTAGGGGAGTTCCAGCATCCAATAGTTCAGAATAAAGTGAAAGATCCTCCTACGTTATGCATCATATATATTTCTATATTAGGAGACCATTGAGAGGGGTCTCAATAAATCTTTTCATCCAGATATATATTTCAAAGTCCCATAAATAAGTGTGGTAGTGGTGATTATTAATGCATGGGGATTGTATGGAGTCGGATGTCATGTGGGAGAAGTTAGATTTGAGTTCCATGTAGTGTTCCTTTCTTCGACCAAAAATCCAGCCAATCTCTAGGAGATACTTACCATTCATTAGTGGAGTTCATGCATCCAAGAGTTCCGGATAAAATGGAATACCCTCCTACGTTATGCATCATATATATTTCTATATTAGGATATCATGGTGAGGGGTTTCAATGAATCTTTTCATCCGAAGATCTATTTCAATGTCCCATTGTATAAAGAAAAATGTATTGAATGAGGTTATAGAAATAGAATTAGTTATTTTTAGAATAGTATTCAGAACATTATAGTCATGATTTCTGGACATCGTAATTCTTCATGATGTAGGAATATGGTGTGGGGTTCCTAGTTTATATTATATAATAATTTTCAATTTTATATGGTAGGTCATTGAAATCATTATATCATTTCTCATCGGGAGGAATGTATTGAAAAAATTATAAGTTATCAAACACATTTTTTTATTTTGGATGTCAAGGTCATAAATAAAAAAGAGTCCCCTAACATGCTACGAAGATAGTATGCACAAGATTTTCTATTATATGATCCACCATTGAGGTTGTTTTATCCAAGGAAGTAGAAGTGGGGTGTTATAGTTTTGGATTATTAGATATGAGATGGGGAATATTGAGTATATCCCTGAAATTCAAATCTTAATCATAGAGAAGACCATGGATATATAGGTGATCACTAATAGGGTCATATAGACCATGGGGAATCATATCGTATGATTCATTAACTAGAATTTATTGATTAAACATATCCAAACATCATTTTAAATACACTATTATTGTTTTCTACTAGGATACATGTTTATTTTATTAAAGGGAGACGCACTCCATTATATAACCAACCAGCATCCTTGATTTGGGATAGTGGTATAGAGTATTCTAGTCACTTAGTGTTACTACGCTAATAAGAGGTTGAGATGACATGTATATGGTATATAGATAATTTGAGATATTAATGGGGATGAATATCTCTTCAGGAGACATCCTATTGTAACATATATGACCATAAACATAATCCTCATTATATATCATATGTATTCGATGTATGCTACAATGTATTTCATCTAGATGAAGGTTTTATATTATGATGGTGATTGAGAGTCAATAATTTTCATTTTTTTGTGATCCCCTCATATGGGTTTATGAAATGATTCATCCTTATCTTATTTTATGGATGAGATGATGTTGTGTTCATCAAATGTTTACCAATCCGGGTTTCCAATGGTTGTAAAGGATTCCAATGATGACTTTATAGAATATATTGTATCTTTACACCCTCGATTGAATATCGAGATTTTTATGATATAAATAGATTAGTGTCTCCTATCTCGATGTTTCAATATATTAAGTCTCTTCTTATTTCTGAGAGCTACGAGTATAACTCGAGGTTCTATTATAGAATGTTTTTATTCAACTGAGTGCGTCTTTTTGGGGTGCATCTATTTTGTTCATGATGAAGGATGGGGAATGTTCTGGGATTCTTTTCCATTATCATCTCTAGAATAAATTTAATGGGAATAATCTATGTCAAATTCCATGGATTTGTGGTTTGATAGATCAACTAAACAGATAATGATGGTTCTCACAAATTGATTTTTGGATAGAATATCATTAGATGGATGTGAAGGGACATTATATCCTAAAAAATACATTACATTATCTTCATAGTCATTGCATATAGTGACCTTATAAATTTACACATATACTTACATGGTTTTAAGAATAATTACCCACCAAATAGAATAAAATTATCGTAATTTTTAGAGAATTTGGAAGAATAGTAATATAATTAAATAAGTAGAAAACAAAATAATGAAATAATATTTTATTTATTAATTATAATGTGATGCTGACTTACATTGTGACCATATATAGTAATTGGAAGTAATAGGGGATATATGAATAAAGGGTTACTGTAAGAATACAAAAAATGTAAATTAAAATATAAATACTGAACATGGGTAAGATGGAATTCCATGATGACATAAAAAGGAATAACATGTACAACACTAGAACATGTAATCCAAGTTACATAGGATTGTGTAAACAACATTAAACATGATATAATCAAGATTCATGGAAAACTACCATGAATATATCACATGGTGGGTCATGAGTCAAGGCTATCTACCAAGACCATTGAATTAGGAGGACAATTTCCTATAGAGGAATTAAGTTCTCTCCTTGTCCCAACATGAAGTCTCATCAGAGAAATCACTACCCAATACACTATAGAACTATCTAGGAGAACACATCAAAACATGTACATGAATATGTATTCTACATAAAGAATCATACATGAGGAATATACATAAGGTGTACACATAGAATGAAATGGTCCTTATAAGCATGCCATAATGTATAAAAAATGGAAATATTATAATGGTTTCCTAGAAAGAATCCATTTAAATGATACTTGGAAATTAATAAGGGAAATTAGGTATAGAACATGGTTATTTATATAAAAAATAATTAATGGAATGCAAAATAGTGACTATGAATATATAGAAAAAGTCACTTTTTCACTTTTAGAAAGAATATTAAATCTTTATTTAAAATGAAAATTGAATAATTGTTTGTATAAAAATTAAATATGGTATTATTTCAAGATAAAAAGGGAGAAATTATAAAAATAATGGTGTTTTAATATACATTATGGAGATCACTTGAAAACCAGTAATAAATCGGTATATTCTCATTATTTGAACATTCTTATCCGGATGAATATAAAGGGTAACCATGTTAATACATTAATTTGCAAACAAAAAAAGATGATATGATCTACATACCATCTTATGGAAAAAATAAATGTATTTTATAATAATTATATGATGATAAATAAGAATTAAATTACATTTAACAGAGAGAATTCATATCCTGATGGAAAAGAATAGAAGATTAGAGATAATCCCTTACCTCATGTCTGAAAGCATTCGAAATTTGAAAACAATGTAATGGATAATCAATTTAGTCACATTAATTAATTAATTAATGATGTTTTATACATTCAATTGAATATTTATAATTTTATTATCTCAATTCATGTCCCTTTTATGCGTTATAAAATACAATTTCATCTTTTGGGAGTGTTTTATGCCTTGGATTTCATGAATTTTTCACTTGTATACATGTATGTAAGACCATGTAATGTTAAAATAGTTGTATATAATTGAAAATATTTGTTATTAATGAACATTCATAATAAAAAATTTCCTTATAGATAATTTGTTTTCATATGTGAGGATGATTCTTTAGATGGAATGTAAATTATGAACGCTAGTTAATTTTGGTGATGTTTCAGTCATCAAAAAATAGTTTCAATTCATTGTTTAATATTATGTGTATATATTGGTTTGAAAACACTAAATATGATTTAATAAATAAATTATAATTTTTTAACTATAAAAATAGAATTATGAGCAGCATTTTTCATGGTAATGGAAATTGAACATGATTCATCCATGGATGCGATAAATCCTCACTACAGGGATGATGTTTTAAATACTATATCAAAAGGATTTTGGATGATAATTTATCGTGGTTTGTTCCATTCCGAAAATGAAAAAGTAGTATAAAAAATATAAAGGAGTTATTATTTCGTGTAGATAATGGTTTGTGAGGAGAGTCAATGAAAAGAAAATGAAAAGAGAATAAATTAAAATGTATTTGGATTTCACATATTGAATTCCTTCTCTACGATAAAAATTATATATAACATGAGATTGTAATGATATAGAGACCAATGGCTCAATGATGTGGGGGAGATATAGGGGGTATGATTAGGATTAATTATTATTGTCATATATGTTTTTGAGGTGTGTGGTGAAGAGCTAGTGAGTGGTGGTATTAAAAGGGGACAAGAGAGGTGTTTTTTGATTATTTTAATCATTTGTTTTGGATTTGGATTTGGATTACGAATATTAATATTAAGGATTATTTTGACTAAACAAAGTATTTATATCAAGTGTATTATAACTAATGGTTCTTACACCATCAATACATTATTCATGACATAATAATTCATGTATTTATGTTATACTGTAAATTTCCATATTTCAATACTCATTAAAAATAAACAATTTTGGAAATATACAAAACATTAATCCTCCCCGTTTATCAATTTGTAGAATTTCTAAATAGAATCCATATTAGGAAAATAATTTTCTATATAAGAGAAGTTTTTTTAAATAAAATCAAAATGTATTAAAAAATAATTATTTTTAAATTTTAACTGATTTTAGGATGTTGAAAAATTAATTAAGGTACCATTAATTTTTTTTATAATAAAAAGATTCCAAAATATTAATTTATGAATCTATATTTTGAAAATTTATATTCATTAAAATCAGTTTATTAATTATAAACTAGTATTTAATGATTTATATTTTATAATAAATTTAATAATTAAATAATTATTTTTTGAAATTTTATTTACTTATTCCATTATAAAAATATATCATATTATTATTAAAAAGATACCTAAATATTATTTATACTAATATAGGTGAGTTAAATATTATTTTATGTTTGTTATTATTCCTCATGGTTGTAATACAATTCCAATGTTCATGATTTCATTCCGTTGGCTAACACCGATTAATTTATATAAATACATCTTATTTCATTGATTTTTTAAATATAATGTTTGTACTTTTTTCACTATCTGATTTTATGTGATCTATTCTATATGAAAGAATTAATAGAAGTGAAATTTCATCAATAAATGTTTTGGATGTTACAATCTTCCCCCTTTATGAAATTTCACCCTCAAAATTTCATTTTAACAAACTATGGTGAGAAATTATGAGGGAAATTCTCCATAATTCTTTCCATTGGTTCCCATGTTGCCTCTTTATATATAAGGTTCATCCATTGTATTTTTACCACATGATTAGTGTTGTAATATATAACATTATCTATATGGTCTATGATCTTCACTATCTACTCATCATAAGACAAATCATTTTCCCAATATTCCACCTCTGAATTTAGAACATGTGAGGGATCTGACATGTACATCCTCAAGAGAGTTATGTGGAATTCATCATGTTCATGAGTAATGGTATGTTGATTTTCTAGTCGATAGGCCACTTCTCTGACATGATAAAGATTCTCAAATGGGCCTATATAACATGGACTCATTTTACCTTTATTACTAAATATCACAATACTCATCTGTGGATATATTTGAAGGATTACAATGTGTACATATATAAACAATATTTTCCATCAACGATTTTGTTCATTATTCTATTATCAACATCGGGATTTTGAATAATCCTCTTAATGTTTTTTACTTTTTTTAACATTTATTTATCCATTTATTGTTATTGAATATTACGTTCACTGACATAGCCAAACATGTCGGTGTTTTGAAAATTTCTTTATAACAGGCTCATATAGAGCCATTTGGGATGATTAAGTAGATTCTATTGTTGTAGGATAACATGACCAGAGGTAAATTTAGGTCTAGTCCCACAATGATTTCTATATAATAAGATCTTGGATTCCATAAAATTTCCTCATTTAACTTTCATATTGGCCACTATTTTTAGGGTGATAATCAATATTGATGATTAAATCTATGTATTGATCTCAATGGATACATATCTAAAACAGCATGGTAAATCTCAGATATTGACTGCATATAATCATGTATGGTACTATATGTATCCTTTCAAATTATATGATGTATATATGTGTATTTTGATCTACAAAAAAGTCCTAATGATTTTTGATAAATTGCTATGTCTCTGTAAGAAAATCTAGAATGACCCATATTGATTTATTTCCTTTGGATGTATTTGGAATTACAATGAAAATGTCCATGGAGATGAATCGCCACTTCCATTTTTGAATTGGTAATTGTTGCATCATCCTTATTGATTTTTTTTCTTTTCATCCATTTTTGGATGAAATATAAGGAACATTGATGTAAACCTAGAAATCTATTTCATCATATTTTCCCAAAAAAATAGTTATCTCAGATAAGATGATACATCATTGTGATCCCTAGGTGAATAGATATGTTTTACCAATGTTTTTCATTTAGAAGATCATTATCTATATAATAATTGGATGGTACACATAGTTGTGACAAATATCTAATGACTCCATCCTCAGCCATTTTGAACACTATAGATTTCCCATTTCATATAGCTTCCCCCTTTTTCTGAATTTCCACATAAATTCATTGATAATCCTTTATTTTATATTGGAGGTATGATTGATAAATCATTTCAGAAAATATTAACGATGTTCCATCCATAATGATTATGATTTTTACCCTTTTTAGGTATATGAATAAATAAACCTTCTCAATTTTAAAAAATGATAATGATGAACGTTCCATTCTACTAAGAGCGTCCACAGCCTTATTTTTATTACCAATGTGATAGTCTGTTTGAAAATAATAACCATTGATGATATATAACCATATTTGTTGATATATATTAATCTCATTCTAAGGTAATATATTTTTGAGGATCTTGTGATTAGTTTATATATCATAATTTCTGTAGAGACCCGAAAATTGACGTACATTGACATTACATTACATTTGCGGAATACTTAGTACATACACACAAGGATCGTAATAGTTTAGTGTCTTTGGAAACTCGGAACGTAATCTTCTAATCGTGGTGAAAGATCTTCATCATCTCCTATAAAGATCTTCCCTTTTTTTACCTAAAACATTTCTTTATATCTTGGGGAAAAGAAAACATAAAAGGGTGAGCTCAAGTGCTCAGCAAGGGCAAATAAAAGAAATAAAAATCATATCATATCTTTTTGAAAATCATAACCTGCAAAAGAGATCATAATATCTTAACATGGAATAAATCATAGAAGTGAAAATTAGATCCCCATAATCATAACATGAAACTTGAAACTTTGTGGCATGCACACATAATCATGGAAAATCATTTCTTGTTAGTCATGACTCATTGCCAAGACTATCTTAGTGGACAAAGTCCCTTTCTGAACCAAGTCACCCTCGTTCCAGTCCTGTTTCACTGAACTGGTATAACCTACCATTCCAGCCATGTCTATCTCATGAGATATAAAATCTTTACCCAATCCATTTGAGGGAGATATAGGTCCCACCCATCTTATAATGAATCCTTTCTTATGTGTGCCACATAATCATAAATCATACATCATCGCATAACCCATGTAATAAATATGAGATTCTTAAACAACATGACATAATAAAACAATTCATATAAGATAAAGGAATTCATAAAAATGTTTCCATCACAACATAAAAAAAATAATAGGGATAAAAACAGAACCCTTTTATTATCTTAGATGGAAAATAATTTTGATAAAATACTTGAACTTCATTCTTGAGGAAAATATCCTTTCTACTTCTAAAAGACATTTCCTTTCTTAACATGTCATACAATTTTAAAATAAAAGAATTTGATTAAAAATAAACTTGAATACTTGTAAAGGAAGCTTCTTGGAAATAATTTTTTTAGAAATCCATTCATGCCGTATAAGTTAAAAAAAACATTCTTCGTACTTTTGTCGGAAAAGTCAAAAAGTACCTCGTATGAAAAACGACAAAAGATTCCTTTCATATTTTTTTCTAAAAACTCATCGAAGAGTAAACATAGATTTAAAAAATTGTAGGTGGATGGAAATAATATATTGAGAAAACATGGATGTGGATGATAAAATTCACCCCAGTAAACACCAAAGTATAAACAATCTCGGATAAAAATGAGATTGTGATATTTCCCTTACCTTAGGTTCGATTTGCTTAGTATGTGTCTGAACCTCCTGTATAATGATTTAAATAATGTCATTGACTTATTACAGAATCATATTAATTGTTATGATATCATATATGGTTCACTTATGACATTATATTACCCGTTATTTTGTAAATTCAATGATAAAGAAGCGTTTTGGGTAAAATCGTTTCATTTATCGTAGGTGTTTTGACTTGTTGTTCTTGACATTATTATTACTTATATCATGATTTACATACTTCCAGAATATAAAATATGATTTATATATCATATATATTCAGTATATATATATATAATAGATAGATAAATGAAATGAAAAACACCGTTCATGGAGACGGTAGTCCGTACGTACGCATGAACGATGTTTTTCTTTCCTTATTGTCTTGAATGGAAGTAAGTAGATGACATACATATATATATATATATACATAAATCCAGTATCATTATTATGGCATATATTTCATTAGTACTTATTATATATACATTATAATAATTCATGAATGGTTAATCATTAAGAATGAATCTCATCGCGTCGTGGAGACGGTAGTCCGTACGTACGCACGAGCGATGATATCGTTCCAATGGTCGTGGAATTGTGTTGAAGTGTTTGTATACTATTTCAGTATCAATATAACTTTATAATAATCATATATAGTTACTCATTACATCTTTATACCCATCCAATTAAGGTGGTGGCGGAAAATAGATTACACCACTGCATGGAGACGGTATTCTGTACGTACGCACACGCGGTGATTTCCTTTTTCCGTAGGATGGATAGAAGGTTAATTAGAGTTGTTTCATATTTATAATAACATATCATTATATAATAAATACTTATGTTATTGCTTTATCATGAAACAACTAAAGAAGAATAAGTTGAAGAAGAAAGAAATTGAAAAAGATCGGTAATGGATATTACCTCTTCTTTGAAGTGCTTCTTTGAGACCTCTTTTTAGGGAACTAAAATTGGTCTTTTAAGAAGACCAGGACCTCTAGGATGATACTAGGGAAGTGGAGAAGAGATTTTGGCAGGGGTTGGCCGAGCTTGAATGCTCAAATTGGTGTGAGGAGGAGAGGGAGGAGGTGCCCTTTTATAAGGGAGGAGAGGGGTACCTTAGGAATATCTCAAAATATTATTTTATATTAAAGTCAAAATCGGTTTATAATGGTTCCAAAGGGTATTATTTCGAAGATAAAGTTTGGATGGGTCGAAATCCTATCAACCAATAAGATTTAGACAAGTTTAGGGTATTATTTTAACCTTATCAATTAGATTTAACTCTAAGTTAAATAATTTAACTTTTACTGTGTCTTTTTGTTTTCTTTCACTATATGGTTAATACACTTACTATAACATGCCAAACGAACTCCAAATTGTTTATTATTAATATATATATCCTTATCTAAGTCATTTGGCCGAACCTTAGATTTTTAGGAATAAAATAACAATTAATAATATAATATTTGATTTAAAAACTATTTTGTGTCAATTTTGACACTATTTGATATATGATTTTTGTGAAAGTCATAACAGAATTATATGTACGAACCAAGTTGATTAAATCAACAATAATATATCATAGTAACCTAGAAAGTTAGTGTAATTCATAAAAATTCTCAAATTACATTCATTTGAGCATTTATAACATCAATTATGTTAATATTTCCTTAAAAGGGTAATTACTGCATCATCGTTGTGTCAAAAATTAATTAATTTATTTAAAGTCTAAAAATTATAAATAAAATATAATTATGTAGGAAATATTTTTATATTTCTAATGAATATTTATAGTCGAATATATCTTATGTGTAACCCCATATTAAAAATGATTTACTTATTAAACATTGATTTTAACTATTTTAACCCTTCTTTAAATAAATTAATAATAAATGTCCTAATCTAACCCAAGTGGGCCTAAATGGTCATATTGTATTCATAAGGTTGTTTTTGGTCGAATTACACTTATCCAAAAGAATTAGGACATGTGTTAGGGTAATAGTTATATCATATTTACCCTTAGTTACCCTATTTACTATTAACCGCGGTAAAAAAAAGCAAAAAGTTACTATTCACCAAAAAATTATTTCTATCTCATTGAACCACATTTTACTTACTGATATCAACCGTGTCTGTCGGATTTTTTAAATTCCATTCACAGAAGCGGTAAAATTAAGTTTTATGCAAAATTCAGTTTTTAACTACCACTTAGTAGTTTCACTATTCATCAAAAATTGATGTTTTTCAGAACAATGCCAAAATTTCATCCTAAGGTATATTTCATATTCCGAATTCAAAAATGAAGTCTATTTTACCAAATTCATAACATAGAAGTTGCATTAATTAATTTTATAATTAAATCCCTCTGTTAAAACAAATAGCATGTTTTTAAGAAACAATATCTATCAAAAGATTGACACTTGATTATGTCTGGTTTAAATGTGAAATTACATTCAATGACCAACATTGTATTAAATTGTAAAAATATATTCTAAATATACTTTAAAAACACTCAAATTAATAATTTATCACTATTAATTATTTCGATTAAAAAAGTTGTTTTTAATTATAATTTAGTAATTTTCACTATTCATCAGAATATGAAAGTTATCCGAAAAGTACCAAAATTTCACCTTAGGCTAAATTAGATACCCCGAATCCATTAATGAAGTCCATTTTGAAAAATAAAATTTACAAAATTTCAAAAAGTGGTTATTACTATTCACAACACCTAGTTTTAATAATATCTTAATAGCATATCGTTGTTTAGCGAAACTTGGTGTTGCGTACAACACACGCTATCGAGGAAGGTCGCGATTGTGTGTAATGTAAGGCAAGTCAAGGATGTGTGTTGTGCAAGCTCCTTTTGGTGTAGCATACAACACAAGACATAAATAAAATTAAAAGGAACATTTTTCATAAAATCTCGGGCTGTTATATTCTACCCCCCTTAAAATGAATTTCGCCCTCGAAATTCGTCAGGGTTATAAATGGTTTACTATTCAAAATTTTCTTTAATAGAAACCCACATCGTAAAAAGGAATATCAAAAACAATCTTTAAAAACAAAAGTATGAAACGTAACTGTTACCCAAATAAACTAGTCACTGTGTTTCCACATAGGTGAAAATATGGATACGGAAGAGAAATCTAACCATCATTTTCTGATGGAGAGTGGTAGAGAAGATGGCTATGGAAAAGCCAGCAATCACAAAGCCATAAATTTGTGACGATCTAAGGTACCATCTGATTCATCAGATATAAGATAACTAGGACAACATTTTTGGTTTTCAAGATCATTTCCCTAATGTTAAAGAATTTGAATTAGAATAAATACTTACTTTACTTTGGTACAATCTCACTGTTGTTCGTGCCTTTAACAATTTCCACTTCATCTCTTAAATAAATGAAGTTGAATTTTTTATTCGTGAAGTGTTAACAGATCATGTGATAGAATGACGGGTCATTCCCTCTGTCTCAAACAAAAGGTTAGAAAAAAAAAATTATATACATAAGTCGATCTATAGTGAGATTAATCATATATGGTTCCTAAAATGGACTTATACATCATATGTCATACAACATAATATAATAAAACTAGTTTCTAATAAACAGGGACTTCCTGTAGGCCAGTGGTAGGCGATAAAGGCCAGTCGCACTTCGGTTGTGGGTTCGATTCCCACAGCCTTGTCCGACGTGATGGGCTGTCGTCCATCCTGCAGGTTGTCCTTTTTCTAATACTATATTACTATAACATCCCATCAATAATATCGAAAAAAAACTTCTATCCTTAAACAAGACTAACTTATTCTAACATAATCCATTCCAATCTTTAGGCTTACCCATAATACTGTAGTCCACTCTCATAATATAGTGAAAAAAATTACCAGAGATTTAATACCATCGTTGATCCCCATAAGTTATGTCCTGTTGGTCACATTCTAAACATTCAAAGTCCTTAATCATGTATTATATTGAATACCTTAGTGAAAACATGAATGCAGTTTAAAGTTAACACTTTCCATTATACCAAAATCCTCAAAATTCTATATACTCAAACCATGATATCACTTAGTCCTTATATCAATCATGATCTCATGAATACTGTCAAACATTTTGTTTTCTCCTTATCCCTTCATTATGTGCATATCATCTACATTCCAAAAATATCTGAATAACCTTTCATGGATACTGTTACCATTAATCATACACTTTCAAAACTCAAGGAAGGCAATAGTGTAACAATCCTTAGATGTCTCTTTATTCCATAGTACCATGAGATTACTTATACAACATTACATTTGATAAACATGTCATCATTCCACCACATTCTTAAACCATTGACCGAGCTTCAACAATTCTTTCATCTCACATATCATTTGTAGTCTCTTCATCATCATCAACATAAATACTACCCATACGACCATACTGATTCTCTTCATGAGACTTTCCCTTAGGGCATTGGTTTGCATAATGCCCGTACATTCAACATTTAAAACATTTAACCATTGTTGATGTCATAGAAATACCATTATCTTCATCCCTAGTGTTAACTGGACCTTTTCCTTTTCACTTACTGGCTTTGTGTCCTTCTTTTCCACACCCAAATCATCTTCCAGTTCCTTTGAAACATTCTCCTTGATGCATCTTCCCACATGATTTACATAGGGTAAATTGAACTTTCTTTCCTCTATGATCATCATGAAACTCCATCTTTCTCTTATTAGCCGAGTCAGGAAACTTACCAACTTTTATTTTATTGATCATATTATGAGATTGCTGATTCGGCATAATAATGATGTTTGGACTTCCAAATCCCATCTCATTTGGTTGCTCATGAATAATATCATTCCATTGTCCATCATATCCTCCATTATCGTGAATCATCTTGTTTCCAGCCATTTTCTAAAACCCAAAAAGAATAGTGTGAGAGGAAAAAATGATGCTAGGGAAAACAACATAATAAAGGGGGAGTACCTTCAATATCTAACATCTTAGGTTTAATTCTATGATCTTTAGCGTAATTCTAGTACTATAACCTATACGTATACTTAACCTTAGGGACATCCCTAGACATACTGTAGAAATATCTCTAGGGATCTCACTAATGTTTTCGCATCCTAGTTTCCAAAGGGTGACTAAACCTTTCCTCTGATACCAACTGTAGAGACCTGAAACTTGACGTACATTGACATTACATTACATTTGCGGAATACTTAGTACATACACACAAGGATTGTAATAGTTTAGTGTCTTTGGAAACTCGGAACGTAATATTCTAATCGTGGTGAAAGATCTTCAACATCTCCTATAAAGATATTCCCTTTTTTTACCTAAAACCTTTCTTTATATCCTGGGGAAAAGAAAACATAAAAGGGTGAGCTCAATTGCTCAGCAAGGGAAAATAAAAGAAATAAAAATCATATCATATCTTTTTTAAAATCATAACCTGCAAAAGAGATCATAATATCATAACATGGAATAAATCATAGAATTGAAAATGAGATCCCCATAATCATAACATGAAACATGAAACTTTGTGGCATGCACACATAATCATGGAAAATCATTTCTTGTTAGTCATGACTCATTGCCAAGACTATCTTAGTGGACAAATTCCCTTTCTAAACCTAGTCACCCTCGTTCCAGTCCTGTTTCACTGAACCGGTATAACCTACCGTTCCAGCCATGTCTATCTCATGAGATATAAAATCTTTACCCAATGCATTGGAGGGAGATATAGGTCTCACCCATCTTATAATGAATCATTTCTTATGTGTTCTACATAATCATAAATCATACATCATCGCATAAACCATGTAATAAATATGGGATACTTAAACAACATGAAATTATAAAACAATTCATATAAGATAAAGGAATTCATAAAAATGTTTCCATCACTACATAAAAAAAATAATAGGGATAAAAACAGAACCCTTTTATTATCTTAGATGGAAAATAATTTTGATAAAATACTTGAACTTCATTCTTGAGGAAAATATCCTTTCTACTTCAAAAAGACTTTTCCATTCTTAACATGTCATAAAATTTTAAAATAAAATAAGTTGATTAAAAATAAACTTTAATACTTGTAAAGGAAGCTTCTTGGAAATAATTTTTTTAGAAATTCATTCATGCCGTATAACTTAAAAAAAACATTCTTCATACTTTTGTCGGAAAAGTCAAAAAGTACCTCGTATGAAAAACGACAAAATATTCCTTTCATATCTTTTACTAAAAACTCATCGAAGAGTAAACTTAGATTTAAACAATTTTAGGTGGATGGAAATAATATATTGAGAAAACATGGATGTGGATGATAAAATACACCCCAGTATATACCAAAGTATAAACAATCTCGGATAAAAATGAGATTGTGATATTTCCCTTACCTTAGGTCCGATTTGCTTCGTATGTGTCTGAACCTCCTGTATAATGATTTAAATAATGCCATTGACTTATTACAGAATCATATTAATTGTTATGATATCATATATGGTTCACTTATGACATTATATTACCCGTTCTTTTGTAAATTCCATGTTAAAGAAGCGTTTTGGGTAAAATCGTTTCATTTATCGTAGGTGTTTTGACTTGTTGTTCTTGACATTATTATTACTTATATCATGATTTAATTACTTCCAGAATATAAAATATGATTTATATATCATATATATTCAGTATATATATATATAATAGATAGATAAATGAAATGAAAAACACCGTTCATAGAGACGGTAGTCCGTACGTACGCATGAACGCTGTTTTTCTTTCCTTATTGTCTTGAATGGAAGTAAGTAGATGACATACATATATATATATATATATACATAAATCCAGTATCATTATTATGTCATATATTTCATTAGTACTTATTATATATACTTTATAATCATTCATGAATGGTTAATCATTAAGAATGAATCTCATCGCGTCGTGGAGACGATAGTCCGTACGTACGCACGAGCGATGATATCGTTCCCATGGTCGTGGAATTGTGTTGAAGTGTATGTATACTATTTCAGTATCAATATAACTTTATAATAATCATATATAGTTACTCATTACACCTTTATACCCATCCAATTAAGGTGGTGGCGGAAAATAGATTACACCACGGCGTGGAGACGGTATTCTGTACATACGCACGCGCGGTGATTTCCTTTTCCGTAGGATGGATAGAAGGTTAATTAGAGTTGTTTCATATTTATAATAACATATCAGTATATAAGAAATACTGATGTTATTACTTTATCATGAAACAACTAAAGAAGAATAAGTTGAAGAAGAAAGAAATTGAAAAAGATCGGTAATGGATATTACCTCTTCTTTGAAGTGCTTCTTTGAGACCTCCTTTTAAGGAACTAAAATTGGTCTTTTAAGAAGACCAGGACCTCTAGGATGATACTAGGGAAGTGGAGAAGAGATTTTGGCAGGGGTTGGCCGAGCTTGAATTCTAAAATTGGTGTGTGGAGGAGAGGGAGGAGGTGCCCTTTTATAAGGGAGGAGAGGGGTACCTTAGGAATATCCCAAAATATTATTTTATATTAAACTCAAAATCGGTTTATAATGGTTCCAAAGGGTCTTATTTCGACGATAAAGTGGGGATGGGTCGAAATCCTATCAACCAATAAGCTTTAGACAAGTTTAGGGTATTATTTTAACCTTATCAATTAGATTTAACTCTAAGTTAAATAATTTAACTTTTACCGTGTCTTTTTTGTTTTCTTTCACTATATGGTTAATACACTTACTATAACATGCCAAACTAACTCCAAATTGTTTATTATTAATACATAGATCCTTATATAAGTCATTTGGCCTAACCGTAGATTTTTATGAATAAAATAACAATTAATAATATAATATTTGATTTAAAACTATTTTGTGTCAATTTTGACACTATTTGATATATGATTTTTGTGAAAGTCATAACAGAATTATATGTCCGAAAAAAGTGGATTAAATCAACACTAATATATAATAGTAACCTAGAAAATTAGTGTAATTCATAAAGATTCTCAAATTACATTCATTTGATCATTTATAACATCCATTATGTTAATATTTCCTTAAAAGGGTAATTACTGCATCATCGTTGTGTCATAAATAAATTAATTTATTTAAAGTCTAAAAATTATAAATAAAATATAATTATGTAGGAAATCGTTTTTTCTTTCTAATGAATATTTATAGTCGAATTTATCTTTTGTATAACCCCATATTAAAAATGATTTACTTATTAAACTTTGATTTTAACTATTTTAACCCTTCTTTAAATAAATTAATAATAAATGTCCTAATCTAACCCAAGTGGGCCTAAATGGTCATATTTTATTCATAAGGTTGTTTTTGGTTGAATTAAACTTATCCAATAGAATTAGGACATGTGTTAGGGTAATAGTAATATCATATTTATCCTTAGTTACCCTATTTACTATTAACCGCGGTAAAAAAAAGTAAAAAGTTACTATTCACCAAAAAATTATTTCTATCTCATTGAACCACATTTTACTTACTGATATCAACCGTGTCTATCGGATTTTCGAAATTCCATTCACCGAAGCGGTAAAATTAAGTTTTATGCAAAATTCAGTTTTTAACTACCACTTAGTAGTTTCACTATTCATCAAAAATTGATGTTTTTCAGAACAATGCCAAAATTTCATCCTAAGATATATTTCATATTCCGAATTCAAAAATGAAGTCTATTTTACCAAATTCATAACATAGAAGATTCATTAATTAATTTTATAATTTAATCCCGCTGTTAAAACAAATAGCGTGTTTTTAAGAAACAATATCTATCAAAAGATTGACACTTGGTTATGTCTGGTTTAAATGTGAAATTACATTCAATGACCAAAATTGTATTAAATTGTAAAAATATATTATAAATATACTTTAAAACCACTCAAATTAATAATTTATCACTATTTATTATTTCGATTAAAAAAGTTGTTTTTAATTATAATTTAGTAATTTTCACTATTCATCAGAATATGAAAGTAATCCGAAAAGTACCAAATTTTCACCTTAGGCTAAATTCGATACTCCGAATCCATAAATGAAGTCCATTTTGAAAAATAAAATTTACAAAATTTCAAAAAGTGGTTATTACTATTCACAACAGCTAGTTTTAATAATATCTTAATAGCATATCATTGTTTAGCGAAACTTGGTGTTGCGTACAACACACGCTATCGAGGAAGGTCGCGATTGCGTGTAATGCAAGGCAAGTCAAGGATGTGTGTTGTGCAAGCTCCTTTTGGTGTAGCGTACAACACAAGACATAAATAAAATTAAAAGGAACATTTTTCATAAAATCTCGGGCTGTTACAATTCCCCCCATTAAGACAGTGCCAATAGATTTTCAACTAAAAGATCACTATTTCCATCACTAAATAATATGTGGGATAGTTTTTATTATTAATTTTTTACTTCAATGAAGTTTAGGATATCGATTTATAATTTTTCATCAGTAAAAAAACTAATCACTTCTTTGAAACAACATGTTACAACACAAATAGCACAACACTTGTCAATACTATGAGAAATGGTTCAGTAATAAGAATATTTTAACTCTTTGATATAGTATTTATATTAACTAGTTCATAGAAACATCACTCCCTTATGAGGGATCATGTTTTTTGGTATTAAAAATCATGATAATATCATCAAGAATCTCTAGTAATACTTATGTACACAACAGAATCTATGGATCTTCATTAAAAATGTTGGCCTAGGCCACTACTCCAATTCCTTTATCATAGAAGGGATAATAAATGATCCTTTTTGGTGAACCATATAAAAATAAGGATACTTCCACCATACAATTCACATTTTTACTACTCTTTTCATATAGTTTATCCCATCACATGTTTTTTATCACAGTATTCAAATTATCCTTGTGTTCCTCCTTATTCATGGAATATATAATAATATGCTTAATAATGAATAACACGTATTTGTCAAGGTAATCTCTAAATACCATATTAATTATGTCGATGTAAATTTTTTAATAAATAGTGACCCCAAATGAAATTACTATGTTCTCATATTGTCCCTACATTTTTTTAAAGGATTTCTAATGAATATAAACTTTCATCAACTTTAGGTAGTGATATCCTCACCCAAGTTCCATGGAAAAGAACTAAAAATCCCATGTTGTCGATAGCCCAATTCATTTATATATGGTATTGTATAATTTTTCATTATCATTAGTTTATTGATCTCATGATAATCAATGTTGATGTGCATCAATATGTCATTCATTTTGAAGAAGAAGACATGAACCCCCATAGTAAATCTCTCATTCATATAAAACCCCATTATCTATTAAACACTAAATGATTCTTTATTTATTCATTATCAATGGTGTTAATTCTATAAGGATTCATTTTATAAGAAAATATCCTAGAATATGGTCAAATTAGTACTCAACATATCAATACAGAGGAGGACTAAAAAATCATTTGGGAATATGTCAGTGTAGTCCCTGACAATGGGCATGTATTTATGAATTATTATAACCTTTTTCTAAATCATTTAATCTAGATATTATTTCTCCTATGAAAATAATAACCACAACTTTGTTGATGATTTTGATGGGAATTTATCCTATTTTATACATTTTTATTGAATAAGAGGATGGATCAGGATGTGAATAGTGATATCCCATTCTTAATAGTTGATGTAGGATATATACAAGTATTTCGAATCCATAGCCAAATATTGTATCAAACTCTGTAAATAATTAAATTATTTTATAGTAGTTTCATTCAATAAGAATTTCTTTTTACGGAGCAGTTATATACTTTTGATAAAAGTAATTTCATCCTTTTCATTTATCACAGAAAACTCAACCTCTGTATTATGAGTTTTTTCTGAATAGTTCTACAAAAATAAAGTATCTAAAAGAATAAAATGAACCATCGTTTAATATTATGTTAATTAGTATTGAATGAGTAAAAAATTAACTCTCACAAAATCATTTTTCATCACCAACTTAGCAATAGTGATAGCATATTCCATCCATTGCTTCCTTGCAGGTTGTTCTCGATTTCCTCTAAAATACATTGGCATATGGTAATAAATCACACAATTCCCAAATTATGTGAATCTAAAACACTACAATAATGTCTAGGTTTTAATATCATACTTCATTTATTATTCCATATTGGTGGAATTAATTGTATCCCTTTAGAAGATATCATCCTATTTCCACACTCATCCAAATTTGAAGCATTTCGGATTTCCCTTTAGATAGATCCAAGGATGTTTCCTCCCACAAAATTAACACATGGGATACTAAGTTTTCATTCCATTATGCGATTTATCGAATGATCGACACATATTAAATAATATTTTATGATTTTTACCAATGATCCATCAATACCACTATGAGTTTCTGGTATCCATTTAATCACTAAGAAAACAATATAAAATACCTTCATCGCCATCTAATTCTTGAATCAACAATTCATTTTGTGGACAATATTTTATCTTTTAAAAATAAACTACCAGCTTGAGATTCATTTCCATAAAAATGTATGTGGGGTTTAAGGAAATATTGTCATGTGTCCTTCATACACCCCAATGGACACTTCTTCCTTTTATATCTGGCTTAGTAACTATATATCAATATTAAGATGGAGAGTTCATGGAATATATTTATTGAAAAATGTTTTCCTGAGGTATTCAAATTTCATGGAATTGATTTAATCCATAAACATAGTGTTATTCATTAGTCCTTAACATTGATCTTATTCCTGATCAATGTTATGGACAACCAATAAAACTTTCTCTTATTCTATGCATGTTGGGAGAGATAATATCTCTCATTGGAGTGAATCTATTATTTTAAGATAAAGGGAAAATGATACCCACAAAATATTGGTGGCCTTTTATGTGTGATTTATTTGATCACAACATTATCTTTCATACTAGAAGGAGATTTTTTGACATTATTCTGTTTATTATTCATAACTTGAGCCAGTTGGGAAAGTAACTTCTCGTATTTTTTAGCACCCGTTGCAGTCATATTTGGAATATAATTATGGAAAATGTCATGTTGCATATCAAATTTATTGTTCGATTGGGTTCTCCCATTTATAGCCATTAAATAAAAAATATAATACAACTACATTGATGGTTCTTGAATATATAGTTAAGAATAATATAAAATGGAAATGTCGAAAAATGAATGATAAACTTGTAAATGAAGATTATATCCTAACATTTGATTCTGAATGTTTTAATCTATGTTATCCATGGTTGTAAAAATTTCCCTTGGTTTTATAATATTGTGATTGCATCTTAATCTTGAAAAATTAACTGTAATGTCCCATGATACCCACTGTAGTGACTCAATAATTATACAGATATTATAAAATTATTTCTAGAAAAATTATTCCTCAAACAAAATGAAAGAATCATAATGACTAGTTTCTTTGTATTATTATGTACATAACTATGTAGTTTAAAACCAAAATAAAAAATATATATATTTTATGTTTCCTCATAATTTTCTCCTAAATTACATTGATCAATTACTTATTAATAGGAAAAATGGGAGGTAAATGAACAAATGTATGATCTAAAAAGACCAATAAGTTAAATTAAAGAAGAATTTTTTCACAAGGGTGAGAATGAAAAACAAGATGACATAAAAATGAATGGACCAAGAATAATTATAAAGAATAAAAACATATAAAACATAAGATAATGTAATTTTGGTATATTCAAAACGTGGAATCAAAATAAAAAAGTACATAATAATGATTCAATGATAGATTCCAAGACCATTTCACATGGTGGAGGACGAGTCAGGGATAACTAGCAAGGCCATTTCACATGGAGGGACAATCCCTAAAAAGGAATCAAGTTAAATCACTATCCCAAAGTGAAAACTCATGAGACTAACCATTACCCAATGAATTTTAGTTCTATCTTGTAAAACCCATTATAACATTTTCATGCCTTTTTCACCATGAATAATCATACCTAGGAAATAAAAATAAGGGTTACCCATGAAAATAAACGTGTATCGTAACCATGTAATAAGGCATAACCATTGTGATTATCATTAATGATAATAGGAAAGAGTGGATTAAGAACTGAATATATTAATTAGGAAGATTAGAAATAAAAATATTAACATAAATCAAACTAATTTGAAGACATTTATAATGTGTGATTATGAAATGTTATAAATAGTCCATGTTAGTGGAGTTTAATGAATAATTATTCATGATTCTTAATTAATTAAAAGGAATAATTTTTTATATAAAACAATAAATGATTGGATATATTTCTGACAATAAAATGAGTGAATTTAGAAGAATAATTTTTGATTAAAATTTATTATGGATTTCACTTCAAAATAGGTTTTGTCTCAAAAATTTCACTTCATTCGGGCTTTCTTATTCAGATGATTTAATACGGAAATTTTTCATCAAACATTTGTTTACACATAAAAAGAGGATTATATGACCATAATAAATTAGTTTATGAAATTATTGACGTTATTTAGAACAATTATATAAAAATATTTAATAATTACATTTGATTATTCATAGAAAGTGCATAACATGAACAAAAAAATGTAGGTTCGGAGATAAATCCTACCTAATATCTGAAAGTGTTATTCACATGATCATAATTAATATCATAATAATATAAATCACATTATTTAATTAATTAAGAACCTTTTATAATTTTAATTGATTTATTATAATTTTATATTTTCCATTCTTGGAAATGGAAAACTCATCTTCCTTCGATGTAATAAATCAACACATCAAAAATGATGTTTTAATTTTAGAAAAAAAATAGAGGGGAAGATAATTGATGAAGGGTAGTTAAATTATCCGAATAAAATTATTTTATAAAAAAAATATTGGATTTATAATGTAAATTGGATCAGGGGATGTGAGGGGAGGGAAAAAGTAAAATGAAAATAGAATAAATGAAAAAGGAATGATGACTTTACCTCTAAAATTCTTTCTCATTGAGAAGCATTAAAACGCACTAGATTTTCGTATTCTATTAAGAGAAAAGGTTCAAAGAAGTGGTGTGAGACCTGGGAAGTGAATTTGAAAAAAATTATAAAATCTTCATGAATTTTGAGGTTTGAAGAGAAAATGTGGTGAGGGTGGTATTTATAGTGGAGGAGAAGGGTGCTTTTGATTATTTTATTTTTTTGTTTATTAATTTTTCTCAATAATCTCAATAATGATGATTTTTGGGACTAAATATAGTAACTAGATAATGTGAGTTAGAAATAAAGGTTCTAACAACATCCATAAATCATTCATGGCTCAAATATTCAGTTATTTATCTTGTACAGTATATTATCATATTTAACTATTCAACAAAAAATTTAACAATTTTAGAAAAATCCCAAAAAATTACTATGAACTTTTTTATACATGTAAAATTAACAAAGGTCACTATTTTATGAAAATAATATTGAAAATATTTAAAATTTATTTTTTAAAATAAAATCATCATTTATTCCAAACATATTTATTTTAAAAAAATAAATGATTTTATAAAAGCAGAAAAATTATTTAAGTCATCCGTAAAATAAATTAAATCCCAAAATCAAAAAAATAATAATTTTTTGAATTATTTTAAAAAACATAACATTCATTTAAAAAATTTATAAATTAAAAAATTTTCAATATTGATTAATGTTTTGATAAAATATCAATACATAATTTATTATTATTTAAATATTTATTTACATATTCCATGATATTAAAATATCATACCTTCCTTCCTAAGATTCTTAAAAATTATTTTTACGCCCATAGTCAAGGTTACTATTCTATTTGTTAGTTTACAATTATTAATGGTTATATTATTGTTTTCATGGTCATGTTACTATTCCATTTTTTTTATGTTCTGTAATTTTTACAACTACTACTTATTTAACCCATTATTTATTTGTAAATTATTTATTGTGTTATATAAGAGTTATTATAATATTTATAATATATGAAATTATTTTTCGAAATGAAATATTATTGATTTTTTTTTGGATCATTACATTATAACTTCATTATGATGTAATTTGGTGTGATGAACACCCTATATGTTTTCATTGGGGTTGATGGAAAATGTTTTCAATGATATAGTAGATAATTTCAAGGTTCAATTAATAGTTGAATTCCTTATCCAATTCCTATACTAGGAGGAGAATTATGGGAATCTATGTGACATTTTGTATGTTATTTATAATTATAACTTATTCATTAATTTTACAATGTTTTTTATCTAGATTTATTTAGGCCATCTTATTTTCCATATAGTCTTCCGGTATGGTGTAGTTGTGAACCAACTGAAAATAAAGGATGTTGTGTCTTTTGGACCACCCTGCCCCTGATATTGGTAGAGGTGTGGAGTTTCCTTGGTATTTTAGGCTATTATAGGATGTTCATATCCATTTATTATCAGAGTGTTTCTCCGCTAAAAAAGTTGTATAGAAAGAATCATGCTTTCATTTAGACTGACCAGTGTTAGGAATATTTCGAGTAATTTAAGGGAATGTTAATCATCACTCCTTTACATTGTTTATAGGTAGAACAGGTTTAGTTTGAGGATTTCTATGATGATTTGCTTCATTTCATGGTTTTTACTCTATTATATAGGATATTAGTTGTTTCTGATGGTTATAAGTAGTTATGCACCCAGGAGTATAACTAATCCAATCGTGGTCTTTAGTCGGCGGTAGTTTTTTTATTTGAATGTGATCCGATAGTACATTTTCTCAAGTGTTTATTTATAAACCATAAGTGCGTGAGGTATATCTTCTCCCGACCTGACTATAAATTGTGTTATCCTTATTAGATTGAATTATTATATGATTTGGTCTTTTATATTTTGTATACCCTAGGGAATTGAAATTTTGTGGTTGATGTCCTCCGAATGAAGTCATTTTGTTATGATGAAATAGAATTTTTATATTATTTTAGAGTTATGGATGATCACTTTGTGATGATTCAATGTATGGGAGAGGTTTCAGGAATAGGTAGATTTTCCATATGAATGTGTATTCATCATTGCAGGATAAATTGTAGGATACCAGGGTAGGAGATTTTAATGTGGTGGTATGAAGAGACAAAGTTGTTTTTTATTCCCTTGATGGTTGGTTAGAGGATGGATAATAGTGGATTTTGTTCTAGGGATGGATTATTGTTCATTAAAGGATACAAGAGATTTTTCTTCAGGAGTTTCATAGAAAAATTTAGGCGGTACATCATGACATGAATGAATTTACAATTTTTTGAAATTTAGTGATTTTTTCCTTTTTTGAAGCATACACTTATGGATTTTCTATCTCAATGTTTTGTCTACCGTAAGGTGAAAGCCAAGTATTGTGTTCCCAGTTGTTCTCTATCACCATTATATGTTCCCTCATTAAAGAGGGAAGAAATATTGACTGAAATTATTAATTATTAACGTCAATTATTTGAAGGATTTTATAATATACGATCGATAGAGGATTATTTTATGAAATCAACATACATTATAAGAATAAGGTATACAATCCCAGTTGTGGTTTAAATCGAGGTAGTACATGGAGGAGGTTGTGCCACAACATGGATTCTTAATGTCAATTATTTTTTATCTTGTTATTTTTTTTACTTTAATAGGTTGGAGGTGTCTCCAATATAATTTTGTATATTAGTTGAAACATACAACTACTTTTCACATACAACTAGACTATCAGGATGAGTAGACCATTAATACTCATGAAGTATTTTTTCACTTTTATGTCATTGATTTTGGAGGATTAAGGATGATGAAACTTACCTTGGATGAGTTTTTTTGAAATAATAATTTACACTCCACCATTTTTATAGATTCTTTTGATGATTATTAGGGATTAACATTCTATTCTCCCTTGTGTTAGACTGAGGTCATAGTGGTAGAAATTCTCGAGCTAGAGATAATACAAAATACAAAAAATATGATTTATGTAATTCATCAAAGGCTGATGGAAGTAAATTATCATCATAAATCCAAATCTGATCATAGTAGGAGACTGATGGTGTTTCACATTGGAATTATTAGGTTTATAATGGATTTTATCATCATATGAAGAATATTTTTTGTAATGGGTGTAATATTTCCTCCCATGCTGTTTTTCCTCACGGGGATTTTGTTTGTGATGGATCCATGTAGTATCAATTATCACATCAAACCACAAATGAGGATAATACACCTTGCCTTTTGGATGTCATGGAACTATTTTTATATTCATAATGACTCAAATGCCACATAATTTTGAGAAATATATGTTGATGACGATTCAAACATGAACGATTAGCCATTTTTAATTTAGGACTACCATAATAAACTATTTTGTGGGAATTATATTCCAGTGGATTGAGTTTTGTGGATGCATGACGAGATTTATGAGAGTGCATGGGAAATTGTGCCACAGATGCGCACTTAGTACCATAAAATATTTTATTTTTAGGTCAAATATTGTAACATTGTTCTCTGGAAGATGCATACCATTATATTTTATCTGATGGTTCCATCTTGTTAATTATATTGGATGTTCTCTCATTTTTTATGTCCATTCCTTGGAAGAGTGTTTAATAGATTTTTTTTTGTTATGGTTTTACATAGGATTCCTTTCATGATGTGCTTGATCTATTGTGATAGTGATATCCTTGAGATGTCTCTAACATGGTGACTATATGGATGACCCTTTTTCATTTTCTTACGAGGTTTTGTTATAGATTATAAGGTGTATAAATTATTTGAGAGGTATATGATGTTTGGAAACAAATCCATGTAGTATAATTGTTTATGTGTTTTAGAATATAACTATTCCCGAAGGAGGCCTCTAGTAGGTTTTGAGGTGTTTGGTTTATAAAATTAGGAAGCATCAGAGATTAATGACATGTAATATTTTAACATCATGAACGTTTAGTTCGTACCATGGGTGAGATCCCAACTAATATCTTGTTAAATTTTCTATATAGATCCATCGACAACATGGATTCATTAGCAATTTAGAACCATTAACAACATGAAATTATCAATGAGGCTCGGTGAAATATAAATTTGAAAACATTATGTATTAACTTTTCTATGTGCCTAAATTGGATACATGTGTGATCATTAATGTTAATCAACTATATGGATTGATCATTAATGTGGTTTGATTAGTTTCAGGTAGTCATGGAAACATGAATAAATTGGATACATTAGATATTTTATATGTGAATCGGGTATGTGGATTGATGAGAAAAGTGGATTGACTATATGAGTGGTCAACTACATGATATATCCGCAATTTATGTGATTGTATATGTATATCAGCTACATTAGAGGTCATATATGTGAGTTACTAGATATGTAAAATGGATTAATGGGTTGTTTTGTGGTGATTCTTGTTATGTTAAATAGATCGACCAAATATTTTCCCCAGACACATTAAAATGGAAACAATTCTTTTCTTGTGTCATGAATACTTTCCTATAAAACACCATTTTTTCATTTATAATAACATCATTAATTTTATATGATGGTTGGGGAAATAAATGAGTCATTGAACATATAATTTAATGAGATATACAGTGGTTCCTATTAAATCTTTTTCCATACCGAAAATATGATCATCTCGTATGTAAAGACCCGTAAAATTCAAGGGAATTTTTTTCTTAATTTTCTTTAGAATTTTACAAGAACGTGGTTTCAGACGGCACCTGATTCCGAGGCCCGGAGTGCCCGGAATTAATTTTCGAAGTTTGGCTCGGGTACGTTCAGTGAACGAACGAGCGGGAATTCCTAACTTTTGATCCGGTGCTCGGAATTGAAATCTGAGGGCACCGATGAACTCGCAGCGCCGATAATCGCTTAAAGAATCCTTTTCGGGAGTTGCGTTTGTTGCGGGTTGAAAGTTAGTTTTTGGGTTTTTAGTTTAAGTTAAATAAAATTTGTGAGGAACAAATTTTTTTTTAACTAGTTAAGTCCTACCAAAGGGAGTTGGGAGTGGGACCCACATCCACTTAACCTCCCTTGGGAGGATTAAGTGAGGTGGGGTCCACACGAACCCCAACTCCTCAAATTCTCTCAAAACCTCCCCTTTAACTCATTTCATTTATTGTTGTCAACTTGAGTTACTTAATTAATTATGGGAGTTTAACCTTTTTGAATTTCAAACTTTTGAAATTATAATGTGTATTGTAATAATAAAATAAGAAGTTGTCTTATTTTATTTTGGGTTGTTTGTTTGTCTTCTTGAGAGCTTTTGGAGAGCCTCTTCTTCTTCTTCAAACTCAACGAAGAACGCGATGAACGTCGTTCTTCAACGAAGAACTTCTCCGCCGAAGAACATGATCCGTCCGCGACGCCGTATCCGCGACACGACGTACTTCTTCTGTGTCATCTCTTCCGCGACGGTTTTCTGCGACGAACGCCATCGACAACGACTCTTCCTCCGACGTCAAAGGAATCGACACCGATATTCCACGACTCCGTCAACGTGCGACTATCGAGGTAAGGGTTCTTGAGTTCGTTGTTTCCTTTTTGTTTGACTTTCCTCAAGACTTGACGTAGAACACTCAAGTTCTGACGAAGAACGCCGCTCCGCTCTTCTTCGTCTTCGGTGTCAACGAGAGAGAACACTTCACCTTCCTCGGACAACCTTTGTCGGCATACAAGGTTTCGCCAACGACGTGCCTCTTCGGACGCGCCTCTTCGTCGTCGAATTTGACGAACGACGACCGCGACGCCCGACCTCCGCGACGTCGTCTTCCGCGGAACGTAGAACAATCTTCGAACCTTATACCAAGGTAGGGGTTGTTGATTTAATATTTAATTATTTCCTTCTTGCTCGTGGTTCGTATAACTATCGTGGGGATGTTGATTATTTTAAGATGCGTTATTGCTTAACGTGAGGGGGGCCGGACCGCATGAACACGGCCGAACCCCCTCCATCGTTCATGTTGTTTAATCTTGCGGGCGGAAGCAAGGTGGCGTGGTGCCGTCGCACCACGCGGATAATTGTACGTTCAACTTACGCGATGTCGTCGCGCGCACACCTTGGAAGAAACAACAAGAACGCGACGCCGTCGCGCCGCGTTGAATGATTATCAAAGCACGGCAAAGGGGCGCGGTGTCGTCGCACCGCGCCGGACGACGAACGCCGCGGCCGGTTCCGGGCCGCGGCGGGACGAAGAGACCGTGGCCGGTTCCGGGCCGCGGCGGTAGAGAAGACCGGCGGCCGGGCCGCCGGCGTTGGAAGCCGAAGAGGGGACCGGATTTTTCCGGTCCCGTTGGAGAAAACCGGCCGGCCAGCTGGCCGGCCGGATGCCAATAAACCGGGGGAATTAATCCCCCGGCCACCTCATGAAACCCCCTCTTAAAGAGGGGGCGGTTTTCTTGTGGGGGGGCAAAGCCCCCCGTTTCGAACCAGATTTGGTTTTTGGCACATAACGTGAGCCTCGGACCTCCGAACGACGATCCGTCAGCGGCAACGCGATCCTTGGAACTAGACGGTCGTTTCGGTATATCGCACTCAAGGTTTCGGGTTACTTTGAGTTCGGCCGGGTTGGTTCGTTCACGAAACCAACCGGGCCTTCGGAGCGGAAACGCTCATATCATGAGCTACGGACGTCCGATTGACGCACCGTCAGTCGCGTTGTGTTCCTCTTAGTGAGACGGATCTTTTGGCATACTCCGCCCGAGGTTTGGACGCAGGTGGAGTACGGTCGGGTTGGTTTTGCCTTAAAACCCAACCGGGCCCCGGAGACGAAAAAGTCAATAACTCACAGACCGGGCGTCTGATTGACGCGCCGTCTGTTTCATTGACTTCCTCTTGATGAGACGGAACTTTTGACATACTCCGCCCGAGATTTGGATACAGTCGGAGTATGGCCGGGTTGGATTGTACCCGAAATCCAACCGGGCCCCTGGAACGGGAAAGCTGATATCTTTCAGACAGGACGTTCGTTTGACGAACCGTCAGCGGCGTTGGTGGTTATGTTGAGTAACGGTCCCTTGAGTATACCCTATGGGAGTTCGGGGTACAGTTGAGATACGGCCGGGATTGGTTCGTTCTCGAAACCATCCGGGCCCCTGGGACGAAAAGGCTAATAACTCACAGACCGGGCGTCCGATCGACGCGCCGTCTGTAGCGTTGAGACCCCTGTGACGAGACGGACTTTTGAGATACTTCTTTGCGGGACTATGTGATACTTGGAGTATAGACCAGTAGCTCGTGGAGCGGACCCTCCCGGAGACGAGCATGCAGAGTACGGAGACCGTGTAGCCGGCTGAGACCTGACGACTGCTTGACCGACTTGACTTGGAGTGAGTCGACTAGCCCAGTGGACGGAGCGCCCGGTATTTGGCGGCAGACCCACGGCGGACGGAGCGCCTGGTAGTTGGCAGCAGACCCGCGGTACTCGACAGGAGGAGTACCTCAGTAGGCTATCTGGGTTGCGCCCGGTATTTGGTGGCAGACCCTCAGCGGACGGAGCGCCTGGTAGTTGGCAGCAGACCCGCAGTACTCGACAGGAGGAGTACTTCAGCAGTCTTAGGTTAGTGAGCGGCGGCCTCGGAGTCGTGACAGGACCACTGTACACTCTAGAGACGGAGCTCTTCAGCAGTTACAGTTTTGATAATGAAAATCCTGGTTTGAGCTGAGACTTTTGACCTTGTGTTTACTTCATGATTGAGATGGGTCACTTGCTAACTTTGGTATATGTATGGGCATATACCCGGGTAGTGGTTATCCGTCGTTTTCACAATCCTTGTGTTTCCTCATGATTGAGATGGGTTACTTGATAACTTAGGTATATGTATGGGCATATACCTAAGTAGGGTTTATCTGTTGAGATCTTCTTGTGTTTATCCTTGTTGGTTTTAGTGAGACCTTGAGGGTCTCGGGGTCCCTACTGAGTATCGTTATACTCACCCCTGCACGGGCTATGCCTGCACCTCGTTGTGTTGGTTGCAGACGACGGACAGTGCTGACAGAAGCCGAAGGTTCAAGGACTGGACGGTACCTGGAGGTGGACTATACGACGAGGCGGTACCCGGAGGTGGACCACTGGGCGGGACATACTCGGAGCGGATGGCGGGACCCGAGGAGCAGAGGAGCTATCTGTACCCACCCTTCAGGTGGGATTTCCAGTGGACATCTCAGCGTAGCAGCTTTACTTTTCAGTCGCTGTTTTCCCTTTCGAGTTGTACTTTACAGTTGGGCTTGTATTTCCGGCCCCTTTTTACTTTCCGCACTTTTAGTTGTACTCTGTTTTTGCTTAGTGTTACTTTCCGCTTGCTTACTCTGTGGTGTTTGCTTACTTTACAAAGGCAATGCCTTCCCTTTTTACCGGGATTTACGCCTTGGTGCTAGTCGCCAGCCCCTGGCCTATGGAAGGCGGGCTTGGGGTAGTCACGACACGGACCCCGAGGGCGGGTCGTGACAAATTGGTATCAGAGGAGTTCGGTTCTACCGCATAACTTATAATTCTGATGTTTCTTTCTGTGAAGCAATAGTGTTGGGAGTACCGAGTGTGGTTTTTAGTTCAGGGAGTCCAGTGTTGGTGCGGGCGGCCGACGTATCCATACACCAGGACCCTGACAACTGATTTCCGACTTTGTGCACGAAAACACTGATTGCGTGTGTGTTTTCAAAGGTTTTTTCCCCTTAAAAACAGCTCAAACCAGGTCAGCTCACCAGGTATAATCGTTTGATCGTGTTACGTTGTTTCTTTCAGGATGGCCCCACGACGGCAGCCAGCTAGGGTTCCGAGAATCGAATGTGACGACAGCCCACCGAGCGACGAGGCCTCGGTGCAGGGCCCTTTGTCAGCAGTGGCACCGGCGGTAGCTCTACCCGCCGAGCCCCCGATGCTTCCAGCAGCAGCCGGTGACGATGCACGTCCCCTCAGCGCACTGCATGAGTTTCAGCGCCAGCGACCGCCCAGGTTTCGCGGGGAGACGGATCCCCAGGCTGCAGAGGACTGGCTGGAGGCAGTGGTACGAGTGTTTAGGCTAGTGAGGACACCAGCGGACCTCATGGTGATCCTCGCTGCGAGCCTACTACACGCAGCAGCAGGACGATGGTGGAGCTTGATGCTCCAGGTGCACGATGAGGCATCTCTTCTTTGGACGGACTTTGAGAGCCTCTTCCGCTCGGAGTTCATCCCAGCCACCCTTCGTGCGGTGCGTATCCAGGAGCTTCTGCAGCTGCGGCAGGGCAGCATGACGGTCGCTCAGTACTCGGCGAGATTTACCGATCTCTCGCGCTACTCGACCGACATGGTACGGGACCCATTCTTCCGGGCCCGGACCTTCGAGCAGGGTTTGAGACACGAGATCAGGGCATCGCTGATCTCCCTCAGCTTACCGACTCAGACAGGAGTACTGGAGCGGGCCCTTCTGATTGAGAGCTTCCTTGCTGAGTCTTCACCAGCGCAGCGACCAACCGCAGGGCGGCACGTAGCGGAGTCTTCGGTAGCAGGTAGCCGACCGATGACTCAGGGGTCCAGACAGACCAGACCTTCAGGCAGACGACCTCAGGGCACTGGCTCAGCAGTGCAGGGCACACAGCGCGGAGCCAGTCTTTTGAGTGGAAGACAGTGCTTTGCATGCGGCGGGCAAGGCCACATGGCTCGTGACTGCCCGACCCGCCATGCGGAGGAGCAGCAGACGGTTGAGGAACCACCTAGGCAGAGGCAGAGGTTCGACTGTGGCAGTCCGCAGGGAGGAGGCGGACGAGGCAGAGGAGCTGGCCGAGCAGCAGGTGGTGGACGACGCTTTGAGGCTCTGCCACCACCACCACCAGGAGGTCCACCCCGACCACAGGGAGTAGGTGAACATGCGAGAGCACAACTTCAGGAAGTTGAAGCTTACGAACATGGAGCTCTGGGAACCGATGGACAGGAGCAGAACTAGTGGATACATCCTTGTACTTCTGGTTCCTTGTTGCTTTTGTGTAGAGTCTTGTATTATGAGCTGCAATAATAAAAGACGCATACTTTTGTGATGTTTTCTTTCCTGTCCTCTTTTGTGATGTTACTAAGAGGTTCCAGTTGACTGTTGACTTGACCCTCACTTGTGAGACATCTACTGGAGGAGACCCAGTTACCACACACTGATGCCGACAGTGTGACTCAACCCTTGGAGGCGAGATTAACGGTTGGATCTCTTAGTAGTAGCGTCGAGGCCTTACGACGTCATCCTGGGTATGGATTAGTATCATCCATGTTAGGATTGACTGTTTTAGGCAAAGAATGTGGTTCATCCAGGGGATGATACCAGGTTTCTCTTATCGGCAAAGAAGAAATCTCGCAGCTCTTGTGGGACCAGAGATGGTCCGGGCAACGTCAGAGGAGGTCCAGGTCATCCAGGAGCGGATGAGGACAGCACAGAGCCGGCAGAAGTCATACGCTGACAGGAGGCGGAGGCCACTAGAGTTCGAGGATGGTGACCACGTCTTCTTGCGGGTCTCACCTCGACGTGGTATTCGGAGATTTGGCCGAGGCGGCAAGTTATCTCCGTGCTTCATCGGGCCCTTCCAGGTCCACAACAGGGTTGGTGAGGTGGCTTATCGCCTGGCTCTACCACCTCAGTTGCACCGGGTGCATGACGTCTTCCACGTGTCTCAGTTGAGGAGATACGTGCACGACCCGACGCACATCTTTGACCATGGGGAGCTTGACGTTGACGATGGGGTGACTTTTACGGAGGTCCCGGGGGAGATAGAGGATCGATAGGAGCAGGTCCTACATGGGCGATCGATTCCTCTTGTGCGCAACAGATGGCGGCACGAGAATCTCCAGGAGAGCACATGGGAGCGGGAGGCTCAGATGCGTGCTCAGTACCCTCTTTTGTTTCCCTAGTTTTTGATGTAGCTTTACGGGGACGTAAAGCCCTGAGGTGGGAGTAATGTAAAGACCCGTAAAATTCAAGGGAATTTTTTTCTTAATTTTCTTTAGAATTTTACAAGAACGCAGTTTCAGACGGCACCTGATTCCGAGGCCCGGAGTGCCCGGAATTAATTTCCGAAGTTTGGCTCGGGTACGTTCAGTGAACGAACGAGCGGGAATTCCTAACTTTTGATCCGGTGCTCGGAATTGAAATCCGAGGGCACCGATGAACTCGCAGCGCCGATAATCGCTTAAAGAATCCTTTTCGGGAGTTGCGTTTGTTGCGGGTTGAAAGTTAGTTTTTGGGTTTTTAGTTTAAGTTAAATAAAATTTGTGAGGAACAAATTTTTTTTAACTAGTTAAGTCCTGCCAAAGGGAGTTGGGAGTGGGACCCACATTAACTTAACCTCCCTTGGGATGATTAAGTGAGGTGGGGTCCACACGAACCCCAACTCCTCAAATTCTCTCAAAACCTCCCCTTTAACTCATTTCATTTATTGTTGTCAACTTGAGTTACTTAATTAATTATGGGAGTTTAACCTTTTTGAATTTCAAACTTTTGAAATTCTAATGTGTATTGTAATAATAAAATAAGAAGTTGTCTTATTTTATTTTGGGTTGTTTGTTTGTCTTCTTGAGAGCTTTTGGAGAGCCTCTTCTTCTTCTTCAAACTCAACGAAGAACGCGAAGAACGTCGTTCTTCAACGAAGAACTTCTCCGCCGAAGAACACGATCCGTCCACGACGCCGTATCCGCGACGCGACATACTTCTTCTGCGTCATCTCTTCCGCGACGGTTTTCCGCGACGAACGCCATCGACAACGACTCTTCCTCCGACGTCAAAGGAATCGACACCGATATTCCACGACTCCGTCAACGAGCGACTATCGAGGTAAGGGTTCTTGAGTTCGTTGTTTCCTTTTTGTTTGACTTTCCTCAAGACTTGACGTAGAACGCTCAAGTTCCGACGAAGAACGCCGCTCCGCTCTTCTTCGTCTTCGGTGTCAACGAGAGAGAACACTGCACCTTCCTCGGACAACCTTTGTCGGCATACAAGGTTTCGCCAACGACGTGCCTCTTCGGACGCGCCTCTTCGTCGTCGAATTTGACGAACGACGACCGCGACGCCCGACCTCCGCGACGTCGTCTTCCGCGGAACGTAGAACAATCTTCGAACCTTATACCAAGGTAGGGGTTGTTGATTTAATATTTAATTATTTCATTCTTGCTCGTGGTTCGTATAACTAACGTGGGGATGTTGATTATTTTAAGATGCGTTATTGCTTAACGTGAGGGGGGCCGGACCGCATGAACACGGCCGAACCCCCTCCATCGTTCATGTTGTTTAATCTTGCGGGCGGAAGCAAGGTGGCGTGGTGCCGTCGCACCACGCGGATAATTGTACGTTCAACTTACGCGATGTCGTCGCGCGCGCACCTTGGAAGAAACAACAAGAACGCGTCGCCGTCGCGCCGCGTTGAATGATTATCAAAGCACGGCAAAGGGGCGCGGTGCCGTCGCACCGCGCCGGACGACGAACGCCGCGGCCGGTTCCGGGCCGCGGCGGGACGAAGAGACCGCGGCCGGTTCCGGGCCGCGGCGGTAGAGAAGACCGGCGGCCGGGCCGCCGGCGTCGGAAGCCGAAGAGGGGACCGGATTTTTCCGGTCCCGTTGGAGAAAAACCGGCCGGCCAGCTGGCCGGCCGGATGCCAATAAACCGGGGGAATTAATCCCCCAGCCACCTCATGAAACCCCCTCTTAAAGAGGGGGCAGTTTTCTTGTGGGGGGGCAAAGCCCCCCGTTTCTGCCAATCAAAGCCCCCCACATGGGGGGGGCGGTTTTGCAAGAGAGGCGCGGCTATATGCCGCGCCGCCAGACCTTCAGCGGGGGAAATAAATTCCCCCCGCGCGGCCTCCTTAAGCGGCGCCAGCGCCGGCCGCCGCGGCCCGCCGCCGCGCCACCCCGGGGGGGGGGGGGGGGGGGGGGGTCGGGCCGGGTCGGCCCGGACCCGGACCCCCCCGTTACGAACCAGATTTGATTTTTAGCACATAACTTGAGCCTCGGACCTCCGAACGACGATCCGTCAGCGGCAACACGATCCTTGGAACGAGACGGTCGTTTCGGTATATCGCACTCAAGGTTTCGGGTTACTTTGAGTTTGGCCGGGTTGGTTCGTTCACGAAACCAACCGGGCCTTCGGAGCGGAAACGCTCATATCTTGAGCTACGGACGTCCGATTGACGCACCGTCAGTCGCGTTGTGTTCCTCTTAGTGAGACGGATCTTTTGGCATACTCCGCCCGAGGTTTGGACGCAGGTGGAGTACGGTCGGGTTGGTTTTGCCTTAAAAACCAACCGGGCCCCGGAGACGAAAAAGTCAATAACTCACAGACCGGGCGTCCGATTGACGCGCCTTCTGTTTCATTGACTTCCTCTTGATTAGACGGAACTTTTGACATACTCCGCCCGAGTTTTGGATACAGTCGGAGTATGGCCGGGTTGGATTGTACCCGAAATCCAACCGGGCCCCTGGAACGGGAAAGCTGATATCTTTCAGACAGGATGTCCGTTTGACGAACCGTCAGCGGCGTTGGTGGTTACGTTGAGTAACGGTCCCTTGAGTATACCCTATGGGAGTTCGGGGTACAGTTGAGATACGGCCGGGATTGGTTCGTTCTCGAAACCATCCGGGCCCCTAGGACGAAAAGGCTAATAACTCACAGACCGGGCGTCCGATTGACGCGCCGTCTGTAGCGTTGAGACCCCTGTGACGAGACGGACTTTTGAGATACTTCTTTGCGGGACTATGTGATACTTGGAGTATCGACCAGTAGCTCGTGGAGCGGACCCTCCCGGAGACGAGCATGCAGAGTACGGAGACCGTGTAGCCGGCTGAGACCTGACGACTGCTTGACCGACTCGACTTGGAGTGAGTCGACTAGCCCAGTGGACGGAGCGCCCGGTATTTGGCGGCAGACCCACGGCGGACGGAGCGCCTGGTAGTTGGCAGCAGACCCACGGTACTCGACAGGAGGAGTACCTCAGTAGGCTATCTGGGTTGCGCCCGGTATTTGGCGGCAGACCCTCAGCGGACGGAGCGCCTGGTAGTTGGCAGCAGACCCGGAGTACTCGACAGGAGGAGTACTTCAGCAGTCTTAGGTTAGTGAGCGGCGGCCTCGGAGTCGTGACAGGACCACTGTACACTCTAGAGACGGAGCTCTTCAGCAGTTACGGTTTCGATAATGAAAATCCTGGTTTGAGCTGAGACTTTTGACCTTGTGTTTACTTCATGATTGAGATGGGTCACTTGCTAACTTTGGTATATGTATGGGCATATACCCGGGTAGTGGTTATCCGTCGTTTTCACAATCCTTGTGTTTCCTCATGATTGAGATGGGTTACTTGATAACTTAGGTATATGTATGGGCATATACCTAAGTAGGGTTTATCTGTTGAGATCTTCTTGTGTTTATCCTTGTTGGTTTTAGTCAGACCTTGAGGGTCTCAGGGTCCCTACTGAGTATCGTTATACTCACCCCTGCACGGGCTATGCCCGCACCTCGTTGTGTTGGTTGCAGACGACGGACAGTGCTGACAGAAGCCGAAGGTTCAAGGACTGGACGGTACCTGGAGGTGGACTATACGACGAGGCGGTACCCGGAGGTGGACCACTGGGCGGGACATACTCGGAGCGGATGGCGGGACCCGAGGAGCAGAGGAGCTATCTGTACCCACCCTTCAGGTGGGATTTCCAGTGGACATCTCAGCGTAGCAGCTTTACTTTTCAGTTGCTGTTTTCCCTTTCGAGTTGTACTTTACAGTTGGGCTTGTATTTCCGGCCCCTTTTTACTTTCCGCACTTTTAGTTGTACTCTGTTTTTGCTTAGTGTTACTTTCCGCTTGCTTACTCTGTGGTGTTTGCTTACTTTACAAAGGCAATGCCTTCCCTTTTTACCGGGATTTACGCCTTGGTGCTAGTCGCCAGCCCCTTGCCTATGGAAGGCGGGCTTGGGGTAGTCACGGCACGGACCCCGAGGGCGGGTCGTGACATCGTATAAGTTGACAAGAAAATGAATGTACATCTATTTTTTCCTTCCTTGTTTACATCTCTCAACAAAAAATTTTCAACAACACATACATTTGAGTAATGAAACCATTATACCAGAGGATTGAGTTCTCCAATCGTGATCCCAATATGCACGCACCCCCAATTATTGTTACAATGAGTCACATGGAACTTCATTCATCCAGAATGAGGATTTATTTATTATATATATATATAATTATAATTTAATCATTTTTTACCATATAATATAAATGTAATTAACTAAATAAGTATTAATATATATTAATAAATAATTTTATTATGATTTTCTGTCGTCGCTTTCAATCAAGATAATAGTTGGCCTCTTGATTTTCTGGATAGTTTGTGATCATTTCAATGCTTGATGAGAACAATGTTATAATGTATTTTGAATGTTATTATTTGTTTAAATTTGTAAATAATTTAAATCCGTAATTAATTTATAATTACATGTATGGTGAAAAAATATTAATGATTAATGAATCTAGTTTTTTGTGTAATTTGATAATGATCAAATTGATGATGATCACATTTTTAGTTGAATATTTAATTACATTTGTTTATTGAGATTGACAACGAATATTAAGATTGATGATTCTTACTGATGAATAAAATTAATGATATTTTAAATAATTGGAATTCAATTTGTTTTTTAAAATATATTGTATGAATGGAATCCAATTAAAATTTATTATTTAATGTGAAAAAGTATTTTTTTTATACCTTTATAACATAGTTTTCTTGAATATGGATCCTATTATTGGTGAATCATATTATTAATGTATGAATAAGAAAATTATTTTGATAAAAACATATGATATGTATAGTGTTTCCCATCTAGTTGGGAAGGATGACGGACTTGTGTTTGGAGTTGTGATATAACGTTTATCTGTGAACGTTGGATACATAGAATTCCAAGACATATATAACTATTGTGATTTATTGTTTTTATTCATCATTTTTGATGTCATATAGATGTTCTATTTAAACTGTGATGTTATATAAGTTTGGGATATCCGATCCTGGGAATGATGTTGTGATTTTGGTGGCATGGATGGTATGATTTGGTAGTCGTTGACACCATGGATGGTTATATTCTATAGGGTATGCATGTGGGTATTGGGGATGGAAATTGAAATGGAAGAAGACAATTAATATTGTCATACATATTGATTTTATAAATTAAAACACTTGATTTATGTGATTATGATTAATTATTTATTATTTGGTTACTTATTTTATTTTCCTTTCATTCCCCACTACATGAAGTTGCTGGATGTTCTTGGTTTCAAGTGTTCACTTAAGTGTACGTTATGATATTATTTAGAAAATACATAGATTATGGAATGAATCTAATAATTTTTAGTAAATGAAAAAACCCATGATTTTGGGGTCATGGAATTGAATCATTAAAATAATGATCATATTTATAAACCATCGCCATAGTTTAAACTATGCCTAGAGGCCATTGACATCGGATGATGGTGAATGTAATCATGGTCGGACTGAAGTTGATGGGTCACTATTGGATAATTAATTAATTAACTAAAATTAATAATTTTTATGAATTAAAATATTTATTATAATATAGAACTGTAAATTATTTTTTTCTTATAGGGTATGTAATCATAGGAGTGGGAGCTGGGAGTCTAGGTGATATTAGCTATAGTTGATTCTAAGACAACATTATGAATATAATGTGGTTTTGAGCTATATCATATCTAGTATAATATGTGATTTAATTCACTACTCCACACATGTTTTTTTAGGTAAAATAACACCCATTGTAATCTGGGCTGGTGTTTTCCCCTATCATCTCAGTGGGAGGATGAATGGATGACTACCACCTCTAGTCCCGCTCTCTACTATAGTGTGTAATATATATGGGAATTCATAGTGGTCTGTTTTCCCTTATACGTGTATGGATTGGATTGATGGATTTTTGTTATCTTAAAAACCTGTGTCTCCATATATAGTATCTAATGGATTATTTTAGGAATTATTTTGTAGACATTAATGGAATTAGGTACATTTCATAGTGTATGTTTAGTGATGTCTTGAGGTATAATGCCTATTTTATGATACAGATCATATAGGATACAGTGTCTCTAAAAACTAATTTTTTACATCATTGAGATGTGATTTTTGGTGATTTTATGATTTGACACATATGGTTCGTGTTGTGGTTACATTCCCATGTGTCTTTGGGTTAGCTTATTTTAGATATTAACGGATCAATGCATGTAATTTTGGGGTAGAGCAATAAACTTGGGGAGAACTGAGATAATGATTCCCTTGATATTTAATTTTTATATTATATTATCAAATTTATGATATAGATGGTAGGATATATCACTTTTTGGGATTTGAATATAGTATACCTATTGAGGTTTTTTTTAGTTTAATAGTTTTACATCTTAAATTAGGATGATTTCCTTATCATTTACATAAGAGGCTGAGGGGAGGATCCCATATAGTGTAATGGTAATTTCCCCCAACATATATATATATATATAAAATTAATCCACATTTGGTTAGATATTAGGATATATATTACTATGTCATGTTTATGAAGGATTTGTTTTGGCATGGTGGTCACTATAGTCCATAACTTTTATTACATGTTGTCTTCAATTCTGTTATTATAGAACTACACAAAATTAAATTTATGCTATTGGGATTTATTTATATATAAATATTAGTAGTTTTTTGGGTATCATTTATATATATATATATAATCTGAATGTTCTAAAGTCGGATAATTCCACCCATATGAATCAGCTATGTGGATTGATGAGAAAAGTGGATTGACTATATGAGTGGTCAACTACATGATATATCAGCAATTTATAGTGTAGTAACCATCTCTCTTATCTCGCTACTATCCTAGGATGGGTACTCCTTAGAGTGGGGGTCTCATTAAACTTGATAAAATGGAACAATGACTCCATTATCAATTGTGAATATATTGATATTTTTTTCGGAATTACCAAACAAACATCCTCCAACAGTTTACATGAAATTAAATAAATTATTATATAAAAAACAATGTAATAAAATAAATAAATATTATGGAATGGGAATGGAATATGATATTATTAATTTAAAACCCAATATAATATTATTATTCTTCAATTAATAAATCTTTAATTCTATATGGGACTTATTGTAAAAGGGTATTCATTAAAAAAATTGTATTAAATTATTTAAAATCCAGTATCCACTATATCAATGTTCATAAAAATATTTAAATAATATTCATATTTTTGATTAAAATATTTTTAAAAGAAAATTTAAAATTTTAACTTTATACTTAAATTGGGCATAAAAATGAATGATTTACATTTTTTTCTAAATGAATCACATTTGATATTTTTTACTAATGTGAGAATATTTTTTAACATATATGGTATTAGATGAATTTACCTACATAGAAATGTTATTACATAATAAAATCATTCTTTTAGATGTTATTTTGTTTTAATGAAATTATTATTTTTCATTATTCTATGAAATTTTTATTTAATTATTTTTCAAAAAAGAAGGATTTTATTCCATAATATGTTATGTGAAGCTCACAATTATAGCTATATATGTATTAAAAGTAATATTATACAAAGTCTTATTATATATATGCTATATATATTTTTCATAATATGGTTCTCATAAATTTTATAAAATGAGGGGTGAGTTTGATATAGCTCTAATGAAGGGTGAGCCTAATATTTTTTCCAATTCATTAGGTAACGTCAATTAGTGGATTGGAATAATGTTACTCATTATGAATATTTTGGAATCAACCATGATAGTTATTTCCTTGTATAGGTGAATGTAAGGATAGTTTCCCGAGGTACCCACATGAATTTTTTATTCCTTAAAATGATATTTCTATTCATTCAATGTTTTATAGGGTAATTTAGTGAGATTATGTCTAAAGGATTGTTTATATTATTTTTAATGGTTAAAATTATTCTTTTCATGAAAATATTTTCATGGATGATCTTGTTTTATAAGGAACCCTTCTGATTATTATTTTGAAATTATGATTTCATAGGAATATTTTAATGGAATTTTATGAAATAAATCACATTATATAAGAATATAAACTAAAATTTGAAATATTTTCTATATTAAAATATTATAAATTTCATAAGTAATTCATTTCATTGAAATGGATAAGAATTTTAATTAATTTTTATATCTCGTAATTAATTTTTTTTCTCATGTTAATTATTCATATGATTTTCATAGGTCTTAATGATGAGTAGGAACTATAATAACGTATATCATTAAAACATTTGAATATAATATAAAATATGATAAATGTATTAAATTTAAAATGATTTTAAAATTAATTATATTTTCATTGTGTGAAAAAGGGATATTTTGTGCACATGTCCACATTGTATTGTAATTGTTAGACATGAAAATGTATTTTTAATTTATGTAAATTTATAAATTTAGATGATCCAATATATTTTTGAATGAAAAACACTTTTTATAAATCTTGTAGGTATGTTATATTTATATTACTGGGTGTTACAATAAAGGTGCATGGTGGAGGAAGTGAAATTGAGTGGAGTACCACAAGAATGCCCCTCTCAAATTCCCTAGAACACAATATATGGGAAATATATATTAAAGATTTTATAATTTCCTAAATATAACATTTCCATGAAAAATTAACATTTACCAAAAAATCGAAAAACCATGATTTGGTCACTTAATTATTATTTCACCACCTATATGGGTACAATGGATGACTTCCCAAACTGTTAAAAAACAGTTCATTCTCAAATTTTGAATATTATCACCCTTTTTCATCATCAATTATAGAAAATTCAAATAATAAAATAAATTCAGTAAAAATATATATATATGTGACATCATAGGTGATATAATTCTCCCACCATTCCATTTTCTACCCCCATGAAATTCATCGTTGATCCATAATAGATATGAAATGAGGAAATTATTCTTTGATCACAAGAAACATAATTTTAATTTTTATGGATGTAATTTTTATTATTTAATAGAAAAAGAACAAAGGGAATGCATTTTCATCTCAATTAATTGTTCTGACGGATAACAATTCAAATAAATTTATCTACTAATGAATAATAAGGAGAAAAATTCAAATAATTCTAAAAAAAGATATGAATGCGGTAAAGATAATACTTCTTAAAGAAGGATATAAAAAACAATTTATGCAATTAATTCAATTTAATGGGTGTATATATCTATCATGACACATATATGAGACATTCGGTATCATCATGTTTCATGAAAATGCATTGTATAAGATTTCCTTATTTTCTTAGCCTTCATTTACCTATTTGAGGAGTTACTTTTATGAATAACAAAAAACTATAAACGTGATGGGATAAAGATATGGATTTTTCTATAATTCATGTATAATTTGATCCGTAATAAATATATTATTAATAAAGTAAATCATATTCACAATGTTCTAAAAAAATTTAATCCTTAATAGAGGACATTCATCACTCTCCAACCAACATAGAACAGATTGATGTGGAGATCTATAAATATCATCTAATAGTGAAATTTTGTTGGATTATTAGTAACTAATTGAATAAATTCTCTATTTTAATAACAAATCGTTCCCACATTATCATCAAAATGAATCATTGAATCATCAAGAATAATATCAAGAATTTTTAAAGATCATTTTTTGTCTACAAAAAGATTAATACCTAGGTTGGGGTGATTCCGGGTTTTTATATATTTTATTTTAACCCACACAAAAAATAATGTTCCATTATTTAATGGAATTATTCTGCCCAATACACTACATATTATGTGTAAATGTACATGAATATTGGGATACAATGGTTTTACATAGTTCAGACAAATTAGGGAAATCCATGGTGCATGTAACTATAAGGTTTTGATTTAGAAAAATAAAAAATTTCATTATTTAATGTTTTGGATTACTCTAAATAACCCTCTATGTTTTCAACCTTCATTACATAGAGAGATAATTTCTCTCTAACATATAATGAACTCTCTACCCTTCAGTGTTATTTGTTTATAATTTAATAAAAATTAATAGAAGTTACACAATGGATGAGGTATCAATCCAATTAAGTATCATATTCATTATTAACATCATAAATCATTCAATAATAATGTCTTTTGGATCTCTTTATTCAATCTAATTTAACAAATAAGTTATGGAAGTATCCGTGTATCAATTTATAATCACCCCATCCAAATCAATAATTCTTACAATTTTTCTTGTTTTATAATATCCATTTTATGTAAATTTATCATGAAATATATTCCCCTTTTTGTAAGAATATATATATCATAATCTTTTATTCCAAAACATTCATTTTCATATTTTTTGAGAATATTTTTAATAAGGGTATGTCAAATCCTAGATTTTTGAGTTATACAGGACAAATTATCAAATGATGAAATAATTTATTCATGAAAATGTTTACTAATTCATTGAGTGTGGTAATATCAAATTATATATCCTCAAAATAAACTGTATTAATTATAACTAAATCCTTCATAGATTGTAGAATCAAAATTAAAATCAATTTGACTTTTGATGTTTTCACAGTGTGACCCAAAACGTCATTTAATAAACCTAAAAATATACAAAATCATCAAAATATACACATGTTTAGTGGTGTTATGATTCCCCTTGACCACAATGTGTTCATATATACTCTAGATACACTAAAATTTTAGTTAATCCATTCATGTAGTGGCCAAATCCCCCATTGTATGAATTCTTATTGTTCTCGAATTTGTAAATTCATATAATCTACTTGAATACACTTAAATAATTTATAAATTCATATAGAATCCACTAATTATCTCATTAAAATTTATTTTTCATATTTTACAACACTAAATACATGTATAATAAAAAATGAATTTTTGTAGTTTTCCTAAAAAACCCCACTCATATTCTTAAACCCTTCTGTGCTCATTTCATGATGAAAACCTCCCCACACAAAAAATCATCATAATCTGATACAAATACCATATATGTATCGTAGAATCACCAAAGCTACCTTGGTGTGAAAACATTTCAACTTATAATGAATAAAGTATAAAATCATATGATTTGTAGGATTAATATTGTCCTTTTTTAAGATAAATATGATGGAATTTTTATGACACATACGGAATCATTCCATATAAATTAATTAATTTGTGAATGCATTGATTACGGTGTGACCTGGCATTTGATGACTTGCTTTTTGTCCATTAAACATAGCTACTTTATAAACATAAAAAACTCAATATTCATTCATGATGAATTTGTATTCAATTTCTACGCATATCTATGGAATTTTCAATCAACACAACCCTAAAAATAAACCAAGGTTATTTTTTCATAGAATATCCCCTTCAGGTATGTTGACAACTAATTACTCAATTAAAAATTGAATAAATAAAGGTTGATCAAAAAACATTATAACTAACTAATCAAATTTTATTAACCCTTTTACAAGAGATAGAATATCATCAACCCACATATCACCGACATCAATCGCACATAAGAAAATCTAATACATAAGGATATGATTTAAATTTAATGTTCCTCGTGAAAATGAATCTGCAATTTATATTCAATTTAATACACACATTTCTATGATAACCCCCATAATAATTAGTAAATAAATTCCCCCCCATTATGAAACAGAACCATAGTATTTCCAACCATGGTTAATATGAACAAATAATCCGAGAATTCTTCACCACATGAAAGGGGAACACTTATGAATGAAATCATATCCAAAGTAGTTATTGAAAACACCCTCACCCATTTCAAATTAACCAATAGTAAAATTATATCACTGTTATAAAATTTGAGTAAGAAATATAAATATTTAATGAATGACAATCACTATTACATAATATTTAAAAATAATTCCTCTTGGATTGGGGATTCATTCTCCAAAAAATCTAGTTATTAGGAGATGGATTGACCCAAAGGTCTAAAAAATTCATCTACAAACAAGATCTAGGTAGATCCTTTTTCATGACATCCCGAATCTGCTAATTTTCAGAAACATTTTCAATCATTACCATTATATTCTCATTATTCAACATGAAATAATGATATTATATTTCAATTAATTTTTTTGGTGAATCAAGGTAATTTTCATAATATTTATGTCATTAGAGTTATCACATCAAACAGAAATTATAGATTTCATTTCAATTAAAATATCATAATATTTCTTCTTCACACAAATTAATTGGTCATAAAATATAGTAATTGTAATAAATTAATATTTTTTAGGATAAGAGAAATATTGTTTTTTCCTCCATCTATAAGAAAAATAAAAAACCCATAAGATAAAATTAATTAATTAATGTTTACTGGCGATCAAATATTAATGTAGACCATAATTAATGTTAAATTGTTTTCTATGGTTAGTGAAAAACCAAACTATATTTTATTTTTCTACAGAAAAAATGATGTATTATATTCATTAATATAATTTTTTCATTGGTAGATCTTCAATAAAATTAATTTTCTATATATTGAAAAAATAATTCTGGGATGTGGCTGTTTTGGAATAATAAGAAGATAAATATTTTCTTATATTTTTCCATATCAACCACCATTCAATTTTCAATATTTGAAAATATCTTATGAGTAACTATTATAGATTCAATATTTATGAAATAGAAAATCACATATCATATTATCACCTCTTTGGACTATTTTGGTTGAAAATATCATGTTCCCAGATACTCTTGATTCACCTATAAACTATAGGAAATAGTTTAATCCCATATTATTGTCATCTCAAAAAAAGATATCAAATATTTTTTAAATATAATACATTATGATTCATTTGATATTTTTAATATTATTTCCTCAACAAATATGAGACCCAAAATACTTTTATTATTCCCATTATTGATGTCATTATTATAATCAAATCCACCTCACCAAGAATCCTTTCATTCTTAGGTATTGGTCAAGCTTAGAGTACCAATACCTCAATGATTGATTCATCAAATACAATTTCATGTTGAATCATTAAACCATTCTATTTTATTCATCTATTTGGAAACCATATTATAGTTTGATATAGCCCAACACATCAAGGAATAAATTTAAGAATTCTTATCTGACATCCAATTGATACACCATGAATTTTTTATTCATCAAATGATCCTAAGATAATCAAATACTACCTTGTTTACGTTTAGAGGAATGTTATTACTCAAAATAAATGGAATAAATTTGTGTTTAACCCCTTCAAACAAATCATGCTTTGTTCTAGTTCACATTTATTTTTTACTTGAGTTTGTTACAAAACATCCACTTTGTTCAAAGGAAATATTTATCTCCAAAAATGGAAATATTTTTGTTGTTTTATTCTTCCAAATTTGGTAAAGCATATATTCTATATATTTTAGAAATATTCATCCAGAAAAAACTCCTTAAAATATTTAGGATATACATGAGAAAATCGTTGGAAGCTTTTAGAGTCTTTATCCTCTATGTTTGTTTGAAATATTTCTCACCATAAATAATATTTTCATCAAAGATTTAATCCCTACCAATATATATTTTTTATATTTATTGAATAGTTTTTATTTTTTTATCATCGGTGACTTCTTTTGAATATAGATTGTCTCTATGTTATTCCTCCTAGACATATCACTTCATTAATAATTTTATCCAATGTTTCAACAATATTTTTATGAAAAAATGATCACTATATTATGTAATGCTAAAAATTCAAAATAGTAACATCAATAAAATTAATAATTTAACTGAGAAGTTTTTGTAGAACATATATAAATTAAATTTTCATGAATATATTTTGGAAAAAAATTCATCAATTTGTTATTACATCTTTTGGTTAGTCTCCTTGTCAAGAATAACATATTTACATCTAAAAACTGAAAATTATTTCAATGGTGGATTTCAATCATAAAATATCATCTAGGGTGTCACATATTCAACTAGACACCACAAAACCCTAATAGAAATATATACTAAAGTCAAAAATGATTTGTCCCAATATTTATCTAGTTAATATATCTCAATTAGAAATGTTTGATATATATTTTTTATTGTTTTGTTACTCCTATCAATGGAAATATTTTGATAGGGTGGCCTCACCACCAAAACATAGTAATTCATTCTATACATTTTATGATATTCATCCACATCATGGTTGTGAAATTCCAAACCATATAATTTTTATATCTTCTATATTTTTAGCAATATATTTTTTCCCTCCAATCATGGGAACTCTTAATGTAATTAACACTCTAGATTTATTGGACAAGATTATTGTTACACCATTATATTTGATAAGATATATTAATTTTAATTTCTTTGATGTATTTTGTTGAAGTCTACACAAAGATTATCTTACGCTATACACAATTCTGGATTAATTTGAAATGTACACAACTCTATACATTACTTGTGTTACACACAATTTTATGTTCTTTTCATTGATATAATTTCATAAAAAAATAATTATATATTTTGTTCAATGAAAAATATAACTATGATAATATTTTGTTATATGCACCACCAAATGAATATTTTACTTCACACAACACTGAATTGGCATATGTTACACGCAATAGCATGTGTTGTACACAATAAAATATTTCACAGAACAACAATATATTATTAAAATATTATTATATAAGGGGATATAAAAAATATTTTATGAATATTATTAACCACATTTTAAATATTGTATAACAATAACATTTATCATATGTATTTTCTGGACATGATATGACAACAATATCAATTTTTTGAATAATAGAAGTATTATTAAAAAAAATAGTTTTTCCACCTTTTGATAGGGAACAAAATTTAGATCTAGTTTTTTAATATATTATATATTATATATAAAAAATTAAATGTTTTACTTGGATCCAAAATATTATAATTTACTTGGGTTTATATTTAATTATTTTTCTGATAAAATCAATATTTCAATGAATAGTGAAGAAAATTGCATTTTAATTGAAAACTTATTATTCCTCTAATTTATTTATATAGTTATATTACTTTTTTAAAAGGTTTTAATGCTTAATTAGATTATAGTTTTATCATTTAATATAATTATGGTCATAGGACATAATTTCACAATCAAATTTGACATAAAATCTTGTCAATCAGTTGACATTTTTTACTTCATAAAAACCTACATTTAACTTTTAACTATGGGAATTTATTTTAAATTATTTAAATACTCTTATTTGTTCTGATTTTATATAAATGGATTTTATATTTGAATTATTTTTTCCACGTTATGTAAATGTGTAACTTTTATTTTTGAAAATTTCCAATTGTAACATTCTAATTTCTATTTACCGCAACTAAAGGTAAATCATGATACTTTGGGGAAAAAACTACATGATAAAGATTATAAAAATGTCCTACCACTTGAAAAATCATATTATATGAATAAAAGTACAAAAATAACACCTAATGGGCCTAATTTATCCATTTAATATAATATTTTCCATGGAAGTGAAATAATTATATGTAAAACAAAAGAAAGTGTCAACGTGTCACTATCTTATATCCAATAATTACAATAATTTTAATATAGTTATAACATTCATAATAATTCTAACATAAATAATATTTAGAAATATAATTAAATTATCTACATCATGTGAATATAATTTGAATTTTTAATGACAAAATAATTCCCATTAATGATGACAAAATAGTGATGTAGAAATTATTTTATTTATAAAAATATCAAATAAATGGTTTTAAAAATATTAATATATATTTCATATGAACTTATTAATATGAACTATGAATTTATTATTTTACTATGACATGTTAGGATCTTAATAAATATTCTGGTTCAAATTTATCGTATGTGTGTATTTTATTTAATTTCAAATAAATGAATAGTGTCAAAATTGACACTGTTGATATTTTATAAAAAAATGTATTATAAAATTTATTAAAAAAGACAAATAATATTTAAAAATTACAATTTGAAAATTATATTGAATAAAATATCATAATTTATCCAATTAGGGACACTCTTCAACAAAAAAGTAAATATTTTTAACCATTTAATATTTAGAATATTATTACCACAAATTAAAGTAAATAAATTAAATAATGATTAATACAATTGATAAAGATTAATATAAAATCAAAACATGTCCCAATTTTTTTATTTTAGAGGATTTAGTCCCATACTCATCTTATATTATAAATGAATGATTTCGGGACAATTTTCAACCTAAAATAAATATATATTTAATTAATATATCAAGACATTGGAAAAGTGAACCCTCTCTATCTTATAAAAGGCTACAACCTCTACCGACATACTCACACCTTCCAATCGCATTGTCTCTTACATAATATATGAAAATATGCTCCCAATATCCCTCTGTTTCTCTTAGACATAACACTTTGTTCTGAAAGAGATATTAATGAGACCTTTTCTAAAAATCAAAATGATATACATGAAAAGAAGGTAATTGTTTTGTCCCCTCTTTCAAAATTCATTTCTTTTTTTAACTTCATTGTAATATATTTTTTCTGTACTAAAGTAATAAACCCAATATATTCAGATTTCATGATAAGATATTATAATTAAGGTACAACTTTATACATCATTTATCAATCCTACGAATAACTTGACCACTATACATGTGTATGTACGACTTACACTCTCCACGTTGTGGAGTAATTGTAATTCAACAATACATAATTTAAAAGTGTATATTGGTGAGTATAATGGATTTAAAAATTGAATATATATTCATTATAATTCTTAAAAATTCATATACCATCTAATTCCATAATATTAATCCATCATGGGAATGATTTCATCGCTCGTGTGTACGAACAGCTTAGTGTCTCCACAGTGCTATAAGATTCATTCCCCACGTTAACCATTCAAGAATTATTATAAAGAATATATAATACATTTTTATGAAATATAGGAAATAATAATTCAATTTTATTTATTTAAATATATATATATATATATATTCAATTTAATTACTTCCACTCAATACAATAACGTAACAGAAACAACGTTAATGTGTACGTACGGCCTACCATCTCCCTGAATGGTGAATTCAATTTAATTTATCTATCTATTATATATCTATATATATTCTGAATATATAGGATATAAATAATATATTTTAAATTATGAAATTATGTAAATCATGATCTATGTAATTATATCAAGAATAACAAGTCAAAACATTTAAGATAAATAAAACATTTATTACCCAAAATGTTACTTTAACAAGGATTTGATAAATGAACGGGTAATATAAAGTAATAATTGAATCATATATGATATCATAAATATTATTATATTTCTGTTACATGTAAATAATATGTTTAATCCCACTATAAATAAGTTTTGGATACGTACGAATTATATCGGACCCATGGTAAGAGATTACTTTAGAAATATTGTTTTATCCGAGATTTTTTATTCATAAGAATTTACTGGGGATATATTTATCATCCATGACCATGTTTTCTAAAAAAAATCATAATAATTTTACTATTCATCCTTGTATTTTTAATTCATTTTATTCATTTTTGACATTTACTACAATATATGGAAGGAAAGTTTCTTTTATTCACCATATGAGGTACTCACTACTGAAAATTAATCCTTTACCAACAGTTTCAAACCATTGGTAAAGGTTTCCAAACCATTGGTATATAGTATACCAACGATTTGGAAAACTATTTTCAAGTAAGGCGTGGTAGAATCCCATTACCAGTGGTTTTTTTATAATCGTTGGAAAAGGCAGTGTAATTGGAGTATTTCCAATGGTTTTACGAACAGTTGGCAATACTGGCAGTCTAACTATTTTTACCAACGGTTTCCAGAAACTGCTTGAATATATTGTATACTATACACGATAATAATGGTTTAGAACTGTTGATATAGTTTTTAAATATCTAATTCCACAAATATTATAACAACGGTTTAAAACCATTGGTAATGTATTTTTTCAAAACTGTTATACCAATGGTTTAAAAATGTTGGTAATGTGTTTTTTCAGAATTGTTATACCAACAGTTTTAAACCATTGGTAATGTGTTTTTCTTGAACGGTTATACCAACAGTTTAAAACCATTGGTAATGTGTTTTTATAGAACTGTTGCACAGCAGCCCTCTAGTAGCCCCTCTAGTATACACCTACATAAAAAATATCAAAAAAAACATATACCGACTTAAAATAGTATAAAAACTCCTAAAATAGCACAAAAAACACATAAAACCATAAAACACTTCCAACCATGTCATTTACTACAATTCCCTATTTCAATCTTTATATGAAAACTATCATCCAATAGAGTTGATAATAGTTTCAATAACTCAAACATTATTTACACCCATTTTTATCTTTAAATGACAACCACTCTTCTAATAGTAATTCACCTCACCACTGCACAGCCCCCCACGTCCCCATTAAATTCTAATAGGTATAATAGTCTGAGAAATACTTATTAGAGTTGAATAAGAGTTTTAAATTGGCTCAAATATTTTTTTCTGATCCTAGATTTGGGTATGTTATGATTTGTGATGAATTTTTCATTTAACTTGTATTTTTTATAATATATGGTGTAAAGATATATTATTATGAGTCTCATCACTTGTGACCCAATTATTGAAACTACCCAACTCATGAAAAAGAGTTTGCGAATATCGTTGATGAGTGTAAATTTCATTTGTTTTATTCACTTAAAATGATGTCCTTTTGAAACAAAAGAAAGACACATTGAGTGGCAACGACCACACCACACCTCGAATTGAGGTGGGGTTGACTCGTAAACATAAAAAATGACCCATGGATCGATTTCCTAATGTACCAACACAATCCAAATGTGTTTGGTCCATTTTCCGTATGCTGGCTATTTTTACTTAAAAGCATATCCATATTAAACAAAAAAAAAGACACTTTGAGTTGTATCGGCCACACCGTGCCTCAGATTGAGGTAGGGTTGAGTCGTACACATCACAAATGACCCATGGATCATTGTACCAAAGAATCAACAGAATCAGAATATGTTTGGTACATTTTTCGTATGTTAGTTGTTGTTTTCACATAAACTGCTGTCCATTTTAATGAAACGTGAGACACTTTGAGTGGTTCCATGCACACCACGCCTTAGATTGAGATAGAGTTTACTCTTACACATCAAAAATGACCCATGTATTTTTGTCCTAATATTTCAATTGAATCTGAATGCATTTGCTCATTTTTCCATAAGTCAGTTGTTGTTTTCACATAAAATCATGTCCATTTTTAACAAAAGTGAGACTTTTTGAGTGTTGGTTGCCACACTGTGACTTACACTCAGGTGGGGTTGACTCTTACACGTCATAAATGACCCAAGGATCATTTTCCTAAAATATCAACATAATGTGAATGTGTTTGGTCCGTTTTAAGTATGCCAATTGTTGATTTCACTTAAAATAATGTCCATTTAAAACAAAAGAGAATCACTTTGAGTGGTGGTGGCCACACTGGCCCTTGTATTGTGGCAGGGTATACTCTTACATGTCACATAAGACCCATGTATCATTTTCCAAATGATTCAATAGAATCCGAATGTATTTGGTCTGTTTTCTGTATGTCAGTTGTTGTATTCAATTAAAATGATGTCCTTTTGAAACAAAAGAGAGACACTTTGAGTGGTGTCAGCCACACAACACCTCAGATTGAGGCAGGGTTGACTCATACATGTCACAAATTCCCCATGGATAGTTTTCATAATGTATCAACACAATCTGATTGAATTCAGCTAGTTTCGACCACCCCACACACGCTTTTCATGCGCGCCAAACACCTAAAAAACACATATTCAATTGTGGCACACAATACGCGTGTCCTAAAGACATTTGGTCTCCTCTTACACCTCATGAATAATAATTAGGTTGTTTTCGTGTGATTTCAAGTCATTCTGATGTCGTTCGACATGCATTTGACCGTTAAACGCATGTTTTGGCCATTTATGACACGTGGACTACTTTTTCATCCAATGTGGTCACACGACACCTCCGATTGACGTGCCTTCTAGCCGACCAATTCCCAATTCAAACACCCTTTTTTTCGTCCTATTTAATGGAATTCTGAGGTCATTCGGCTAGTTTCGACCACCCCACGCCCGATTTTTGAGTTTTCCAAAAACCTAAAAAACAAATATTCAGTCGTGTTGCGCAATCCCCATTTCCGCATGATGTGTCATCTCCTTCTACAACTCTGGAATAATAATTAGTGTGTTTTCATGTGATTTAAAGTCATTCATATGTTTTTCAGCAAGCATTTGACCATTAAACATATGTTTTGGCCATTGATGTGTCTTCTAGAAGAAAATTTCATAATTCACCCACCCTTTGTTGTCGTCCGATTTCATAGCATTCCGAGATCATTTGGCCAGTTTCGACCACCCCACGCATGCTTTTCAAGCTCATCAAACACATAAAAAACACATATTCAGCTGTTCCGCGCAAACCGTAGGTTCGAATAATGTGTTGTATCCTCATACACCTCATGAATACTAATTATGATGTTTTCGTGTGATTTCAAGTCATTCAGAGGTCGTTCGGCATGCATTTGACCGTTAAATACATGTTTTGGCCATTTATGACATGTAGAGTGCGTTTTCAGCCAGTGCAGTCACACGACACCTCCGATTGACGTGTCTTATTTCTGACCATTTTTCAATTCAGTCAAAAAATTTTGTCGTCCGATTTCATGGAATTTCGAGGTCATTCGGCCAATTTCGACCACCACATGTGCGCTTTTCGATTTCGCCAAACTCTAAAAAACACATATTCAGCCATGTCGTGAAATCCACTCGTCCGAATGACGTTCCTTCTCCTTTTACACCTTAAGAATTATAATTAGGGTGTGTTTGTGTGATTTGAAGTCATTCCGATGTCGTTCGACATTCATTTGACCGTTAAACGCATGTTTTGTCTATTTACGACACGCAGAGTGCATTTTTGGCCAGCACAATCACACGACACCTCCGATTGAAGTTTCTTCTGGCCGAACATTTCACAATTTACCCACCCTTTGTTGTCATCAAATTTCATGGTATTTCGAGGTCGTTCGGCCAGTTTCGACCAACCCACGCGCGCTTTTCAAGCACGCCAAATACCTAAAAAACATATTCAGGCATGCCTTGAAAACCACTCATCCAAATGATGTTCTTTATCCTCGTACACCTCATGAATAAAAATTAGTGTGTTTCTGTATGATTTAAAGTCATTCATATGTCATTCGGCATGAATTTGACCGTTAAATGCATGTTTTGGAAATTTACAACACGTTGAGTGCATTTTCGGCCATTGTGGTCACAAGACACCTCCAATTGACATTCCATCAATATTACCATATCAAAATTCACCCACCCTTTGTTGTCGTCCGATTTCATGGCATTCTGACGTCGTTTGGCTAGTTTCGACCACCCCACGTGCGCTTTTCAAGCGCGCTAAACACGTAAAAAACACATATTCAGTGGTGTCATGAAAACTGTGCATCCGAATGATGTGTCGTCTCCTCTTAAACATCAAGAATAATTATTAGGGTGTTTTAGTGTGATTTCAAGTAATTATGATGTCGTTTGAGATGCATTTTACCGTTAAATGCATGTTTTGGCCATTTACAATAGGCAGAGTGCGTTTTCGGCCCGCGCGGTCACACAATAAATCCGATTGACATGATTCCCGGCTGACCATTTCAAAATTCACCCACCCTTTGTTGACATCCTTTTTAATTGCATTAAGAGGTCATTCAGCTGATTTTGACCACCCCACACGTGCTTTTCAAGCGCACTGAACACCTAAAAAACACATATTTTGCAGTGTCGCGCATACCGCACGTCCAAATGACGTTTCGTCTGCTTTTAAACCTCAAGAATAATAATTAGGGTGTTTTCGTGTGATTTCATGTCATTATGATGTCATTCTACATACATTTGACTATTAAACTTTTGTTTTGGCCATTTACGACACGCGAAGTGTGTTTTCATCCAATGCTGTCACAAGACACCTCCGAGTGATGTGTCATCTAGCCAACCATTTCAAAATTCACCCACCCTTTGTTGTCGTCCGATTTCATGGAATTCCGAGTTCGTTTGGTCTATTTTGACCACCCCATGCCTTTTTTTCATGAGATCCAAACACCTAAAAAACACATATTCAGACGTGTCATGCAAAAGGTGTGTTTGAATGACGTGTCGTCTCCTCGTACCCCTCAAGAATAATAATTAGGTTGATTTTGTGTGATTTCAATTAATTACGATGTCGTTCGGCATGCATTTGACTGTTAAAAGCATGTTTTGGACATTTACAACACGCGGAGTGCGTTTTCGGCCTGTGCAGTCACACGACACCTCCGATTGATGTGCAGTCTAGCAGACCATTTCAAAATTCACCCACAGTTTATTTTCATCCAATTTCATGGAATTCTGAGGTGGTTCGTCTAGTTTTGACGAACCCACGTGCGGATTTAAAGCGCGCCAAACACCTAAAAACACATATTCCATATGCCAATTGTTCTTTCTTAAATGTGTATTCATTTAAAAAAAAGAAAGATAATTTGAGTGGTACCAGCCACACCATGCCTTAGACTGAGGTGGGTTATGGGGCTGTGCGAGGGCTGTCTTGGGGGCTGTCTGGGGGCTGTCTGGGGGCCTGTTCGGGGGGCTGTCCAGGGGATGTTCGGGGTCTGGGGAGGATGGGGGGCTGTCCAGGGGGCTGTCCGAAGTCCAAGGAGGAGGGTGGGGGCTCTTCGGGGTCTAGGGAGGAGGGTGGGTAATGTATCTAAATCCTTGTCTAGGTATCATACATCATATTTAGATAGGACTACGAAACATTGCAGAGTGTCATCCAGGAGTAGGGAAAAATAACGACATGACTGAGGCGTGACCACGGTGTGACTGCGGCGTGACCATGACATGTTTTCCCAATCCAGCGACATCCGTTGGGCAACATCATATGGCCAGGATTCCAAATAATTCCAATATATTTGTTGTTCACATTATAGAAACTGATCATATGTTATAAAAAAGACTCATGATTCAAGATTGTGGGATGATAATGATATATTTTTTATATTTTTTGTTTTTAAAGTTGGTAATAGGTAGTTGAAACTGCTGATTGAGAGTCGAATTATCACACCCTAAACTATCACTGTGAGTTTTTCATAGACAGTGCACCTCTGTTGGAGTGGTTTTATTATAAAAATGACATTATTTATCAAATGAAACAATTATATTAGAGAAAACATATTCAACAAATGAAATTCAATATAATTAATCATAATTAAGAATGAAGATAAATTCAATTTAAATCATTCTTAAATTAACGAGTCTACAAGAGGGACACTACCTAAGGGGGTGTCTCCCATGGGTGTATTTTGGTGTGTAGTGTCTGTCTATCATTTTTGTGGTGCTTCCATATTATTGGAAAAGTATATTTCATGGTCATTTTAATAAATACATTTGTCAATTTGAAAATACACCCATAATAAATAGATATATACCAACTTTTGATAGTGAATACCATCTATATAACCAACTCGGAAATCCGAGACCATCAATTTACTTTACCAATTCCAATTACATAATATATGTAGCACCAATATATATTTTATGAACCAATCAATTAATGGGAATGAAAATCCTCAAAATAACCCATAAAATATCATATAGCATCACCCACCTCCAAAACATTATAAAATCCTTAGGCTTCCATATTTGGTACAAAATAAAGAGTTATTCTGAATTCAAAAATATCTATACCAGAGTGGAAACCCAGGATCAAAAATAAATAGTTATACAGAATTTAAAATGTAATGGATCAATCATCCCCTGATCAACATCAAAATCACCACTGTCATCACTATCCTCATCCTCACCGCCATCTCTGTCCTCGTCATTGTCCTTGTCATCGTCCCCATGCTCATCGTCGGCTCCATCCTCTCCCCCAGCCCCATCCCTACCCTTAGCCCCCTCCTCGCCCTCATCATCATCCTCATCCTCGCTTTCATCATCTTTCGTATCCCCATCATCACTGGGAATGTTATCATCTCGACCGCCATATGAACTTCCACCTGGTGCATTGGATAATTCACCCATTGACGACATAAATGTCTGACTAGCCGCTCTGGCCTCTGGTGGAAGTGATGAAGATAAATCTTTCATCAGTTTCATAATATCTTTGACCCTCGTTTGAACATGTACATCCAAATCTGTGACCATTTTATCAGACTGTCTTTCATGAACCTTGACCCATTCCGACACGATGATACTAGAATGGATACCTGGAGAGGACCAATACCACGTGAGAACTATATTCTAGCTAGGTCGGCAGCGTACTCAACCAGAGTGATCCTCTCCCAAAACATGGTATAAATGATTGTGTTGTCCAAAATTTTCAGGCTCTTAGGCATCAAGAACCTCTAAAGAAGCATGTTGAAAATAACAATATATTATTAAATTTCAAAAAATATATTAATCTTTGAATTAAATAAATTAAAACATAAAATATTTTCTTAGGCCGGTTTATTAACTGCAGTTCCATATTTTTTTCTTCTACTCGAGCAAAAAAAAATCTCGGGGGATACGCCCTTCAATATTCAATTTTTGATTCTGTAATGACATTTAACAATATAAAGTGCATGTATAAACATATATTCAATATTCAATAAATCACATAATTTAAGTAGGAAACAATAAAAAGGGAATTTCCTAATGAAATATTATAAACAACTATATCGTACCAGCAGCCTCTCATGATATGACATAGTTGTGTACCCCAAAGTGTGGAGGTATTTCTTTGAATCAATGATATTTTGTTTTTTTAGAATATTACAAAATATTTTTTTAATAATAAATAAGATAATATTATTGAAAAATATGAAAATTGACATTTAAATACCTCAAATGGGATTAATACCATAAATTTGGAAGTCGCCCAATGTGTAATCATTTGGAGATATCTATCTATCAGGAACTCATCCACGATAGGTAATGTCTCCAACTATATGCCCACTCTATCACACCATCCAACATATAGCTCAAGCTTACAAGCTCTCAAAATCTCTCCTTGCTTATTTAAACGCACTGGTCATGCACCTTCGCCAACAGGGACGTTAAACCAAAGATGACACCCAATAGATTAGTTCATATAAATACAAAAAAAACATTAAATGCAATAGATTTTTTACCGATATTTGTGCCCACACTTTATCCTTGACTTCGTGTGGAAGATGTCTCCAAGAGAGAGGGCTGACCTGAATGATGTCGGAGTTTTTGGATAGCGTCGCCAAAAAACCCCGACATTCCTACCCAGATTTCTCAATCATCTGTCTATCATCATTTTATTCAACCATAAAATATGTCCTGAGGTTCCATACCACACGAAAGCGAGTAATCCCCCTCCCCCGCCTCTTATTAGAAGATGAATATGTTATTAAAGAAATTAAATATCAGTAAAAGTTATAATAAAAATAAATTTTTTTGTAAAAATTGATAGAGATATATATATACAAGTGGTAGTCAGATCAATGGGCATCACTGGATGTACGGAAGCAGAATGAATATCCTGTACATGTGGAGTGTCCCTCAGTGTATGCTCCTCAGCCACAAACTATGTCGGAGTAGGAGTCGAAGAAGGTGGAATATAATAACTCTGAGATAATGAACCGAAAGAAAAAGATGATGGCATAGACATGTAACCAACTGGAAGTGTAATCATCAAAAGCCTAAATATCTCATGTGTCCCTGAAGACACACTAGACATCATACCACTGGCCTCAATACCAGGACCATGAGATGATCGTCTAACTCTAACACCACCCCCTCCTACCACCAGCCTATCTACTGAGAGAAATATCAGGCTCATTGTAGGATATCTCTCGTCTAGGGGGGTGGATCCTGAAATTTTTTTAACACAAATGTAAACACATGATATTCTAAGTTATTGAAATATATATATTTGAAATAAAATACTCACAACATGGATGAGGGGAGAAACACCCATCTGTATCATACGATGATTATTTTCTGTCATCTTTTTCCATCGCCACGCTTCAATGGTTGTCATTTCCTGCAATGAAAACAAATATGGAAGTAATTAGAAACAAATAACTAATGTGTAACACAAAAAATAAAATATAGAAAAACCATTATGATAAAAAAAACAGAATGAAACAGTATATTCATGTTGGTTTAAAGGTAAGTACTAGGATACACACTCTGAATGATGTCGGTGAAACATGTAGGTGAGAATACGATGGTATGATTCTATATATTTCCCACCACAACATCAGGTTCCCAATCAACTCTGACAATTTATCTATTTGAGTCATCATAAGTAATAAACAGATTGCTTCCAATTGCAGTAGGGATAGTGTCAACTTCATCATCACCATCATCAAAAACATGTCTGGGATTTACTTCAACAATTACACAGAATTTAGGAAGACGATGATATTTGACATAAAAAACGTGTTTCACCATTAATGGAAATACATATTGTTCATAGGTGGAAAGAGTGCGAGTCATGTCAAAAAATCGAAATCCACAATCATCAATAAAGGTTCCTTGCCTCATCATTGAATCTAACCATAGACATTTCATCATCGTGACTCGACCATGCGTGTAATAATCCAAAATTATTATTTTCTCCCTGACTCCATAATAAGATAAATTTCCAGAATTAGGTCTACTATCAGATGAACTGGCATAATAGTCTCTTGTGGTAGTTATCAAAATAGCATTATGATGTGTTCTCATGTTTATTTCTCATTCAATGATAATAAATTTTTATCCATTGATAACAAGTGATTTACAAGAATGAACCATGGTATTAGGACCAAAATCCAAAGTTCTTATTTCCTCAGAAACTATGTCGGAAGGAAAACTCGATACCTAAAATATAAAGAAATAGTAAACTTAATTAAATATTATTTTTAATTAGTAATTACAGAAATATTTTTAACTTTAATTTGAACCAAACACACAACCCTTTTCTATAAAAAGTCTCTTTCCTTCTCAATGATAAAGAAGATGCTTTATATATATCAATTCATTATGTTCCCTATAGATAAAAATAATAATACGTTAACAAATATTTAAAATTACTAGAGATAAGATATTAGATTCAAGTACAGTTTACTTACATGATATACTCATCGAACAAATCACAATTGAACAACATTGTGAGATGTTCCATCACTTGCTATTCCAGGAATAATGTAGTCACTGTAGTCAATGTGTATGATCCTGGAATTCCTCCTGTATGAGGAAGTGATATAAAACAGCGTTCAATTTACCCATATTGTTCTTATTCATTTCTCATTGGTCTTTTTATTGTTGTAGTAAGTTCAAAAAAATACATTGAGAAGAAATATATACGTTCGCGATCTAATTAATCGTTCACAATAGAACCTTCGGGATAATTCCTATTCTGAACAAATGATTTAAATGTGCACATGTTTCTTTCTTTTTGATACATCCAACGTAAAGCAACGGGTCCTCGAAAAATTATTCCTGTCGTAATATGGACAGTCAGATGAAACATGCATGTAAAAAATGATGGAGGGAATATTTTCACTAACTCACACAAAATTAATGGTGTCTCTGCCAACAGTTTTTGCAAGATGGATTTGGACAACCTCTTAGAACAAATATCTCTAAACAAATATCACAACCGAATAACTGAGAATATAACATTATTGTACAAGAGATGGTGGAATGCTATTGGAATCAACTCATGAAAAAGGATGGGATAATAATGAGTCTTCAAAGATTTCAACATCAACTATTTTCTATTGAACCATTTTGATATATTGCTTAAATATCCATCAGGATCATAAATATACTCTAGCATGTTCAAAAATTGATATTTCCCGAAGGTTTCATCACATTAGAAGCACATGGAACTTGCCAGTTATTATCACTAATACATACATGATGAAATTATGGTACGATCCCCCAATATACCAAGTCACTCCAAGATCGTAAATCATCTTTTGTCTTCCCCTTGACATTTATAAGCATTGAAGTCAACATTTAAAATATATTCTTTTCAATGTTCATTAAGTCTATGAAATGACGTAACAAGTTGGTTGACCAATAGGACAACTCAAAGAATATAATCTTCTTCTTCCAATTGTAACAGGTATCATTGGAAATATTTTACCTCTTTCTAGATTTCATTACACCCTTACCAAATGAATAACTAAAATATTTCAATTCATTAAGAACATCAGTTCGAGACATATGCTGAGGTGGATCATCAGCCTCCATGGTATTGTCAAATCTTCAATGATTGTTTCTATATGGACGGTTCATTGGAAAGAATCGTCGATGTCCCATTAAACTAAAACTACGATGATATTTCAGTCTTCTCGATCGAGTATTCTTCATTGAAACAAGACATGACAATTTTCATTTTATTTTCCATCAAGACATCATTGCATAAGCAGCAAAATCATTGATAGTCCACATAATTGCAACACACATATAAAATATTTATTTCGAACATGAATCGTATTTGGACACACCCACATCCGAAATACGATTCAACTCTTTTATTAAAGATTGCATGTATACATCTATATCATTGCGAGGATCAAGAGGGCCATATATCAGTATACTCAAGAAAGGGTAAGGCTTTTCCATACACAACCATGGGGGAAGGTTATAAATGTGTATGAAAACCGGCCATGTGATGTGCGAAGTAAGCATCTTCCCAAATAGATTAAAACCGTCACATGAGAGAACCAGTCTAACATTACAAATATCATCTGCAAATTCAGGATATTGAGCATCAACTCTCTACCTTTAAAATCCATCTTCAGGTTGAACCAGCTCTTCATTATTATTTTTTCTCTCAGTGTCACGACATTTCATTTTTATTGATAATTCATCAGACATGAAAAGGTTTTTTAATCCGGGGATCAATGGAACATTCCACAATACTTTTTACGGCACACGATATGGTGTTCCATCATCTTTTGGCTTCCATCGGGAGGTTCCACATTTTATAAAACCATTTATCTCACTAGTTTATTCCCAAAATAAGCTGCAATCATTTAGGAATGAATGAATTTTTTTAGGATCCATGTTCATCTACTAACTTCCATTCCATATAGTGGTTTGTGGGAATATCTGAATCATATGGAAGTAATTCCTTCATGAAGGTAAGAATGTAATCAATTGCAGTATTTGAAATCCCTATGTAGTTTTCCCATGAATCAATCGGATAAAAAATCCAACTTTTTCATTTTACCACATTGTCGATATACTGGAGCCGTCGCAGCATCAATCAATTTTTTCACCCTATCAACATCATCATTTTCATTGGACGCATCATGTGTTATTGTATCTAAATCCTGTTGGCTAGACATCCTTTCCTTCTCAAGATTCCGAATAAATGGAAACCGATCATATATCAAACTCTCCAATTCAGTCCTATCATTTGGATCATCAACATTTTGAGAATCTATTTTCTCTCCATTGTGATACCACACATAATAGTTTTTTGGGAAACCATATTTGGTTATATGATAGCTAACTGCTTCACGACTCAGCCAAGGTCTTCCAACACAATTAAAACATGGTCACTTTATGCGAGCACTATCGGAAGCATTTTCAAATTCTAAATATATAAATCTATTCAAATTATTTTGAAAATCGGTTGAAATCCGATCAGTTTCGTATGTCCAACATTTATATATTCTGTAAAAAAATTTCAATAAGTCATTTCAATGAAATTCAATAATATTTAAGTAAAATCAAAAAAATATTCAGGTAAATGATAATTTTTTACTTTATATAAAATCATAACTGACACATTACTCTTTATGAGAATCATATTAAGAAATACAACAAAATACATTTTTTAAAAGAAAATAAGATATAGAAATTCTAATTCTTATATTCATGGATTTCCTAGTAAGATATTGGAAGTGGATTAAGTAATATATAATCCTTATGTGTCTTGTTGGGAGTACATGTGTTTTATACATTAACTTATTCAGGGAGATAGGGATGAGGAGTAGGATGAGGATCACGTCAAAAGTAGTAATAGCCTTATCAAGTTTCACCTTAACCAAGGTTTAATTTATCCTATGTTTGGGGCTATAAATCATAGGTTCATAGGGTGTATTCAATGAATCATGTCCCGATTGATTTTGGAGAGGGACCTTCTATAGTTATTGGTATCAATTTGATTAGAGTCACCTAAAAAAGATATCCAGTAATTGTGACATCCCAAAACAGGATTCCACTCATTAGTGACCTGAACCCAGATGGCCACATGGACTAAAGATTATCTATAAACTATAGGTGAATAATTACATGCACATGACCATGCTATTTTGTTTCGTGAGATATAAATCCGAATGTAAAGAATTTGTAGGCATGAACTACATTGGTGTGTTCTATGATGGTTATACTCCTTTATTATGAATGCCTTCCTAGGAAAAAATGATATAAAAACCATAATAATGCTTTATAACTACCTATGAAAATTGTGACATGAATTCCTAACACTCATTTTGAATTTTAAAAAACATTACAACTATATGACCGAACCACTTGATGGAGTAGGAATAAATGATCATGTAATAGAGTACATTTTTGTTTTGTCACCATTAACACATGAAAATGACCCCAAACTCACTCTAGTGGTTCAGGTGGATGTGCCACATCAATGAATGACTTATAGTGTGGGTGTCATGATCATAATGTTAATATGTGATATTTCAAAGACAATATTTATGGGTACATTCATAATTCAAGAGTATAGTATCATTCCTCTTTGGATACAAAATTCTATAACTATATTTATGGCTAACCAATGAAATCAGGTAAACAGACTTTAAATTTAAAATAAACCAATGATAAAATAACTTGGGATCATATTGACCTCTTTAATATCAACCAAAATTATTATATACAGATAAATCACAACAAAATGAAAACCTAAAATGATATATTGATTGTTTTCATAAGGGGATCTTAATACACAATACATTGAAGAAATATGGAATGAAAAAATATAAAATAAATGAAGGCACAACTACCAATTTAGAATAGAAGAACAAAAATTACTTGAATCAAAGATAGGTTCCCCATTGGAAATTAGAGTTATCACCCTCTAGAGTAGGTTAGTAAGTTGGGTTCAAACCGTAACCTAAAATTATATATGCCAAATTTTCATAAGGGGGTCATAATACACCCTAGATTGCACCAATATAGAATGAAAATGTATAAAATAAATTAACACACACGTACCGATTTAAGCAGGAAGAAAAAATCTTAAATAAATGAACTCACACATACCGATTTAAACGAGAAGGAAAAAGCATTGAAAACCAGACCATTTGTATTGGGAAGTAGTGTTTTCATCGATATTTAGAGGAAAAACTTCTAGATGGTTGTGTTTTAGGGAAAAAAATTCAAGAGGGTGCGTCTAGCTCTCTGTTAGGGAAAATATTTCGACATCTCTAGATTTGCAGATCAATGATATTTGGGAATTTTCTTTCAGAATGGTTTTTTAAAACCGTTGGGAAGGTTATGTTATCCCAACGGTTATAAATCGTTGGGTAAAAAATCTCCCAAACAATACCCAAGGGTTTTTTTAAACCGTTGGGAAAACCACTTAATTCCTACTATACCCAACGGTTTACTGAAACCATAGTCAAAAATCACTTCATTATCATTATACCCAATAGTTTCATTGAAAACGTTGGAAAAAAGAAACTAGTATATGGATATACCAAAGGTTCTACATAAACGTTGGTATATGAGTCTTCTCCCAATTGTTTTTTAATCCACTGAGAATATTGTGTTGGTATAGATTGCATATTCATTACTGACTTTTTCCTCATTTTTGTAAACAGTACAAGTAGAATGTTTTTTAACTTAAACTGCTTGTATGGATTTTTTTACAGTTTCATGAAACTTTATTTTGATAAAGCATTATATACACTATTTAAAGTATATTTTCAAGTAAATTATTTTTAAAATCAATTGTGGCATATTGATAAAGTAAAACATTTTTATTGAAGAAATCATATTTTCCTAAAGAAATGATTTCACGTGTTTTCTCAAAATTATTTTCCATATAAGATAAAATTAATTAAATAGGGTTATCCTTATTATTAAAAAAAATTATGATTTAATTTTATTTATAAAATCCATATATTTTATTTGAGTTATGATCGAATTATGTTTAAGGAACCAATTTTATTCCACTAGTTATACTACGGGTAATTTTTTTATGTTTTTGTGGAACACATAAGAATGGTTTCTGTATGAGATGGGTGGGACCTATATCTCCCTCTAATGCATTGGGTAATTATTTATATATCATGATATAGAATCACTAGAATATAAAGTAAATATTCTTTATTAATATGGGGATGGAATTTAAAATAAATCCAGTTCAGTAATACATGGCAAGAACAATAAGAAAATCTATTTCAGTAATACATGGATAGAATGACATGTAATCCATTTTCAGTAATGTACATTGAACACTATGATTTTCTTGTAAGAAATGTCTTTTTTATTAGGGAAATCTTATTATGTAATTGTTTTTTCACACAATTCAATGTTTTATTTAAATGATATTTTATCATGGTTAATGTTCTTTTATGATCAATGCCATATATTGTACCAAAATATATATCATGAATCATGATTTGGATATTTAAACTTTATGTTCATGTTTTTACATTTTGATGTTTATGGTATATTCAATGTTTTCCAAGTTTACCCTAACTAAGAATTTGAGCTCACCCTTTTTTATGATTTCTTTTCCCCATGATATAGAAGAAGGTTTTTGGAAGGAAAACAAAATGGGAAGATCATTATGGGAAATGATGAAGATCTTAAACCATGTTAGAATATTATTTTCCATGTTTCCTAAGACAGTAAACAATTAAGTTATTTGGGAGTATATTTTTTTCATTTATTAAGTATTCCTAAAATGTAATGTAAATTCAATGTACTTCAAGATTGGGTCTCAATAATTGGTATTCGAGAGAAGGTTAAGTAGAAATTGGGAAACTAGGATGAGAAAAATTTATTGAGATCTCTTGAGAAAATTATATGGTACATTTATTGATATACCTATGTATATATCTAACTATAGGTTAAAATACTAGAATCATTGTAATGATCCAAAATGACCTATGATTTAACCTGTGATCATAGAGATTGAATGTACTCCCCCTTGATCATTTTGTTTTCCTAGAATGAATTTTTCCTCTGACACTATTATTCGGGGGATTTAGATAATGGTTGGATCCTAAAAGAACCATGTTATTGATAAATGCACTTGTTAATTCAATTATTTTATTCCTAAATAACCAATCATTATTGGAGATGGAATGAAAAATATTATTTCTATAAATACAAATGTTATAAATCATTATGGACTTCAATATTACCATAGAGGGGAACAATATTCTATTTTGTACTTCATGAGGAAATTTCTACCTTATTTTAGTGGGTCTTCTGAACCAGTTATTTATAAATAGTTTATCAGTATAATTGAATAAATATTTTTCATTCTTCACTGCTCGGAACATGGAAATGTCATTTTTGATTTTTATCATTTTGAAGGGGTCACATACTAGTGGTGGAATATAATCAAGAATACAAGGAACCAACATGAATTTGAATATATGGAATGGGAAGAGTTCAATATCATATTTTTGAATAAGTAATTTCCTCATATTATTCGAAAAATTATTGTGAAGGAGTTCCATGAGCTTATCAAAATGATGATGAATTTGTTCATACATATGAGGAAAATTTTACAAGACTTTCAAGGTATGTTTCTTGATTTATCATTCAACCTTAAAGAATAGTTGATCAATTCTATAGTGGATTAAAAAGATGTTATCGATGGGGATTAGATATAATAAATCATAGTATCTTTGAAGAGATTTTGTGTTTTTCTATCAATATAGTAATAGAAGTTGTTGATTCATTTCAATATCAAGGTTTTGAAAAGATATGAAATATAGAGTACAATGGAAAATCTCCAAGAAATGGTGAAAAGAAGATTAATGTTTCCTTATGCTAAAAGTGGGGAAAGAATCATGATGGAGATTTTATTATAAGGACTAGGAAAATTTTTAGGTCTGTAAATGAATTTCATCAATTAGTTGTGTGCTGAAGTAATGGGAGAAAAGTTTTCCAATTATGTGAATAGGGGAAAGACAACATAGAACGCACCACCCACACATAAATGATATAAGTGCAAGGAAATGGGGCACTATTATAACCAATTCCCCAATCCAAGTGTTAGTAATGATCGACATCTACAACCTATTAAGTAAAATGTAAATGGGATGTCACATACCGTCACTATTGGAGATGTTGAGTTTGAAAAAAAGCGGTGGAATGATTAATTGTTTTTATAATAGGATTACAAAATAGTCTTGTGGAATCACATTTATATTTTTATACAATATTATAATTTCAAGGTATTTTTCAGTTGTGTTTTTAAATAATATATGTTAGTAATTTCCATGAAATGCGATTGAAATATTTTTGGAAAGCGTCTGATATATTCATAATGAAGGGATGAGGAGTTAATGAGGTGTTATATATTATTAATGACATATTGGTAGATATAATGAAAAAGTGATATCATGGTTTGAGTATATAATATATTTATTTTTTGTGTGTGTGGAATGAGGTAATTTTGATAGAATTCATGTTTCCACTACAATTCTATGGTAATTATTGTTATTATAATGTTTTGATAGAATTCATGAATATGGTATTCCCATGTTTTTAATGTGACAACCAATAAATATGTTTTGTGATAAGGTAGATAAATGTTTTTATGATATAATTCCCCAATTTCTAATGATTTATATATATATTTTTAAGGATTGTAATTTTATCAATTTACTGATATTATATGTTATATTCTGGTTGATTTTTGTTTGATTAATTTATTGTCTGAGTATAGGTTGAATTATGCATATTTGGTTAAATGTGAAAACATTTTTCTAAGATAGATAGAATAACCTATCATTATATAAATTATCTTATATCACAACATGAATTAAAAATTCATCTTTTTTTAATTAAATATGATAGGAGGTGAAAATTGTTCAAGGCATGAACAACGGTGAGAATGTACCAATGCCATGTAATTATTCCATATCATGCTAAAATTTTAAACTATAGGGAATGAATGATGAAAATTAAAATATTTATCTTAGTACTTTTAAATTTGATGAATCAGATGGTCCCTTAAATCATCACAAATTTTTTTATTTCTAGTTGTTAACATTCTTCATCCTTGTTCTCTAACTCTATCCACTAGAATATGACGATTAGATTTATCTTCCACATCATAGTTTTCACATCCCATATATATTATACTATCTGGAAGCATAGTAATGAGTTATATTGGGTATCCATTATGATTCTAAAGTTTCTTTTTGAAATTATGATTTTGTATTTATTGTTACAATATGGGTTTCACTGATGGAAACTTTTAAGTAGTTTACATTTTATGACCCCGATGAATTTCGAGGGAAAAATTCAATGCTAAGGGGTGTAATGTCACCCCAAGGATTTTATGAGATAAATTATTTTTAATTACTATAATGTCTTGTGTTTTAATATACACCATGATTAGATTGCGCTATATGCCACCCCGTATTAGCTTGCAGTATAAGGAACACTATACTTTCCATATTTTACACACAATTTCCAGTTCTTTTGATTGAATTTATTTCATGCTGCACTGGTTTCAGATTTTGTTCAATTTATAAAATATCTATGTCAATATTATGATATACATAACACCAACTAAATATTTTCCAACATGACACACTGGATAGGAAAATGTTCCAAGAAATAGCTTGTGTTCTACAGAATACTGATATTAAATAAATAATAATATATTATTAAAATATTATTATTTAATGGGATATAAAGTATAATTTATTATTATTATTAAATAAAATTAATATTATATATTATTATCATTAATCATATGTATTTTCTAGACATGATATAATAACAATTACAATTTTTGGATGAAAGAAATATTTTTCAGAAAATGCAGTTTTTTTGCCTTCACATGACACACCAATTTTAAATATATTTTATAACACATTTATATATTCCATTGACCAAATTAAATAATTATTTAGAATAAGAACAACAAAATTTACTCTAGATTATTTATTAGTACATTTCTAAAATGATTTATATTTTAATGAATAGTATAAAATAATACATTTTATTTCAAACTATCTTTTCATCTAATTTATTTCTATAGTTTGATTATATTTTCTTGTTTTAAAGTGTAAATTGATTATATTTTTATTAGTTAATACATTTTTTTTGATTGGAAGTTATTTCACATTTAAATTGCACAGAATCATAAGTCTATCATTTGATAGTTTTTACATAATAAAAACCTGCAATCTCTTATTGACAAATGGATTTAACATTAAATTAATTAATGAAAATTATGTGTTTTGAATTTTTAAAAATGGTTTACATATTTGGAATTATATTTTACTCATTATAATAATAGGTCAATTTTAACATTGGATTTTATGAATAGTAACTACGCTAATTTTTTGCACTATTAAAGGAAAATCTGGTAAATTAGGGTAAAAAAAATATGATAAAGATAATAAAATTATCCTAATATCATAAAAAATCTTATTGGATGATTTAAATTCTCCCAATATCATATAATTGTAATATTTGATCAATTTTATGGAAATTTTTAAATGAATGTGATGTAATTATAATTGAAACAAAATGAAATGCCTATATGTCACTCTACTATATATTATCAGTATAAAAATTTTAAACTATGGAAAAATTCGTAAAACATATATCATAAATAGACTCCATAATAATAATTAAATTATATAAATCATGTTAATTTATTTATACTTATTATATAAAATTTAATTACAATTAATGATGATATAATAGTTATGTAGTAATTATTTTATTGATTGAAATATCAAATAAACGGTTTTAAGAATATTAAAATAAATACCATAGGAACTAATTAATGTGATCCATGAATTTTCAAGGTGACTATGACCTGAAAAGATTATATTAAATATTATTTATTGAATTAATATTGTGTTATGGTAATATTTAAATTAAAAATAATATTTAATAGTGTCAAAATTGACAGTATAGATATTTTTTAAAAACAATATATTATTAAATTATTAAAAAATCCATATACAAATCCTCAAATTAAAAATTGAAAATTATATGGACTAAATTGTAATAACATTTACAATTATAGAAAATTAAAACACATAATTAAATATTAATTACAATTTAATATTTATGATATTATTACCATAAATAAAAATAAATTTATTAAGGGTAAATCAAAATGATAAGGATTAAAATAAAGTCAAAGCATGAATTAATTTTATAGGATGAGAGGAATGAGACCCATACACAACTTATCTTAGAAATTAAGGAGTATGGGAATATTATAAATTGAAAATATATTTATAATAAATTATTTTTTCAAATCATTTTATATGTGTCCCTCCTACCTCTTATAAAAATCAACCACCACTACCAACATACTCACACATTTAAACCCCATTTCCATAAAAAACCTCATATCCAATAAGCACCCAAAATTCCTCCATTCCACCAAGATGTAACACTTTGGGTAGAAATCCATCCATGGGAGACCATTTGTGTGAATCAAAAGGGAATACTTTAAAAGAGGTATTTTTTGTCACCTCATTAATTATTCATTTCTTCTTCTACATCCACTTATTGTGTTGTTTCAATACTAAAGTAAGATATCCAGTATATTAAAAAATATTATATGTTATTATAATTATGGGGAAATCTTATACCTCCTTTTATCCATCTTATTAACACCAATATCACCATACGTTCATACGTCAAGCTTACCATTTCCACATTCTGGTGTAATTATTATTAAACAATAAATAATTTATATGGGTATATTGATGATTCAAATAGATGTAAATAATTAATATAACATAATAATTATTCATTATATTCCATATAATATTCTATTTCATACTATATTTTCATCAAGTAAATTATATCATCACTTGTGCGTACGTATGACTTACCATCTCCACGACATAATGAGATTCATTCCCCACGTTAACCATTAAATAATTTTTATAAAGTATATATAATAAATAATAATGAAATATATGACATAATAATTATTTTGTATATATATATATATCATTTAATTTATTCAATTTAGTTTAATAAGGAAACTAAAACATCGTTCATGCATACGTACATCCTACCGTTTTCATGAACAATATATTCCATTACATTTTTCTATTTTTATATATATTTATATAGTGAATATATATAACATATAAATAATTTTTCACATTATGAAAGTAATAAAATCATTATCTAATGAATAATATCAGCAATAGAAAGTCAAAACACTTATGATAAATAAAAAGTTTATTACCCACAATGCAGCTTTAACATCGAATTGGTAAATGAATAGGTAATATAATGTCATAAGTTAATCATATATGATATCATAATTATAATTTTGGATATTCTAAACATTAATAATATGTTTATACACACTATACAAGTGTTTAGAATACAGATGACGCATATATGTACTAAGGTAAGGGATAACTTTTCAAATATTGTTTTTATCTGGGTTTGGTTATTCAAAAATATTTACTAGATTCGTATTTATCATCCAAGTAATTTTTTTCTAAAAATGTATTTGTAAAATTATTACTTTTATTCTATTTATTTTTAAACAAATTTTTTAATTTTTTTAACTTTTACTACATGGTATGGAATGAATGTTTCTTTTGATTACCATATGAGGTATTTTTTTTACTTTTCCATCAAAAGTACGAGGAGAATGTTTTTTAAATTATACAATGTGAATCAATTTTTTTTTACAATTTCATGAAAACATATTTCCATGAATAATCCTCTAAAATATTTCATGTTTTTTCCAATGAATTATATTTTTTATAACATTCATGGGATTTTGGGAAAATGACATGTTTTTTAAAAAGAATCCCTATTTTATAGAAGAATTAATTACAAGTGTTTTGTAAAATTTATTTTCCATATAATATTACATTATATAAATAGGGTTACCCATTATATTAATATTGTGTTCATGATGTAATTTTATTTTGGAAATCCATTTGTTCAATATGAATTATAATGGAATGATGTTTATGAAACCCATTTTATTTCAGGGGTCTTATGGTGAATTTATTTATGTTTTTGTGGCACACATAATAATGGTTTCATTATTTAATTGGTGTGACCTATATCTCCCTCAATCCAATTAATTGGGAAAATATTTACATCTTATTATATAAACATGGAAGGAACAAAAAATAAATCTAGTTTAGTAATACAAGTCTAGAATGGTAAGAAAATCTTTGTTCATTAATATATGGCAGTAATGAAAAGTAAATCTAGTTCAGTAATATATGGTTAGAACTGAATGTAAACAAGATTCCTTAATGTTCTTTTTACACTATGATGGTCATGGATGAAACTCTTTGGATACTCTGGAAATCAAATTATGTTCTTATTTTCATCCAAAATTCCATTTTTTACTCCAATTATATTTTACCATGGTTAATATTTTTTAAAGATATATCGATATTGTAATTCCATGATCTATTTCATGACTTATGATTTATATAATTTATATTTATGTTCATGCTTTTACCTTTTATGTTAATGGTTTTTTTATGTTCTCCATTTTTACTCTAACTGAGTATTTATGCTTAGAATTTTTTTTGTTTTCACTTCACCAAGATATAGTGAATGTATTTAAGTATGAAAACAAAATGAGATTATCTTTATGGGATATTTTGAAGACCATTCACCCCTATATAATATTTTGTTCCATGATTCAAAAAACACAATTATATTATGGTCTTTGGGTGTATATCTGAGTCTTGTATTGTGTAATCTACAAAAGAAATGTAATATCCATGTAAATTTGTATTGGGTGACTATAATTATTATCCATTCCATCTTATCATAATCATCCATTAATAAAATATAATACCAAATTGAATCTATGGATTTGAGAATTATTGTCCCTCACACATAAATGTTCATCATCTCTATCAATCTACCATATTTTATATCATTTGGAGTGTATATCATTGTAATAATTTAATATTTTTACCATTACTTATTCTATGAATGTTATTACATGAAATTATATGTAATCCATGAGATAATTATTTATTTAAAAAACATAAAATGAATTCTAGGTCATATGGTTATTCCATTTCTATCACATATTTTTATCTTTCTCTATTTATAATATACCTTTGACCTATTCTCCAAAAATGTGGTTTCTATTACCCATTGGGTTCTTCTCTTGAATCCTAATAATATTGTCACTTAATGTAATGATGATTGTTTCATTTTATAAATTAAATACATGTTCTGAAAAAATATTTTTCATACACGTATAATATTTTGACTACAACCTTCTAACACCATCATGATTATGAACCTCATGTACATTCATATAATATTGATATAAATAAAATTATCATCATTCTATCAAAATTTCCTAAGTGACCAACATACTATTTTTCAAATCTTATTCATTGGATGATATTTTTTCAGTCATGATATAAAATCATTTTTCAAGATCTATACTCTTGATTGTTTCATTTATCACAAATAAATTTATTCATAATTTTCCTTGTATGTAGTATGGTTGTATTTATATATTAATTGACTCAAATATTTTAATGGTGAATTAATTGGTCTTACAACTCCACCAAACCGCCCCCATCTTATAGCAATGTAGTATTATTATTCAATTTTAACATAGCTTATACAGCTTCTAGATACTATGCTCTCCTTCTTTGGGTATCAGTTTTTAATCCCAATTTTACCCTTGATGAGAAATATAAGAATTTTTTCTAAAAAAAATTAAAAAATAAACAATATCTATTAAAAACATAATAAGATATTGAAATTAATCTAAACTATTTTTTGTTTCCCATAATAATTAATGTGAAAATTTTCTATATAGAAAATTTATTATATGTATCCTATATTTTCAAAATAAAATAACACAATATATATATTTAATTATGGGGTATCTTCACTTTATGATTTTTAAAAAAATTTCATTAAGGGGTATCTTCTCCCTCAATATATTGAATCGTCAATTCTATGTACTTGTTCTATAAAATCATCATTTTAGCATTACGGTCGAAGTGAATATCTTTTAAAATGTTGATATGTTATCCACACATATTATGTGGTGATTTAAATGAAATCACCCTTGTGTATATATCATTGGTTAATGCTCCTCTCAATGGGTTATCTCATTTGGAATCAATAACAAATAATTGTTGATATTTTTATAATAATTTTAAATTATCTATGTTATTTTATATTTAATGTGTTGAACCTATGTAGAGGTCTATTCAAAATTATCAACGATAGTACCCAATAAAAATATTCTATAGTTAGAAACGTTTTACATTTAATATTGGAAACCCTTCTGGTTAATTATGGCTACAATAACTTTGAAGAGAGTGAATATTTTCAGTAGACTTTAGATATAATAAAACTTCTTTATCACTGTCTAGGTAAAAATCATGATCAAGTGAATTAATATTTTTGATCTATTAATTTTACCCTCACCAATGAGCATTTTAAACATTTAGAAGGATTAATCGATCCCTTACATTGAATAAGAAGAAATAAATTACAGAATATGGGTTATGTGGTAGATTAACATTGATATTCCAAATATTGATAATATTAGAATCATACAATGATAATGTATTTATGCCCCAAAAAACAATGCCCCCTGAATTTACACTTTAAAATTTTCACACTTACCCTCCAGTTTTACAACCTTCATAGGATAGAGCACTCAATAATTTCAAACACATAGTGAACTCAATAATCAATTATTTTATTTTATTCTCCTTTCATGAACATGAAATAAAATATACACCATGGTTGTTGTGTCAATTAATTTCTCATTCATCCAATTTATAAATATTGTAATGATTCCAATGAGATTGTATTTTGAAACACCTTCTTCTTTTGGATTTTTATTGCCTGCCCAGGAACACCTATTGTTCATTATTTCACACCTGTAAATTGAAATTTGATTTTGTTTATTTTTTTCATCTTTTGTGCGATACATTGTATTTTTTTCTTTTAAAGCTATTATTCAATTTTTTTTAGGAATTTATATCTAATATCATCGTATCCCAAAACTATATAATTTAATTTTTTTAAACATATTTTAATATGGGTAAGTGAATTCATAGATTTTTACACTATATAGATCAACTTATTATATCTAAATTGTATTAATTCAGGTTGTTAATTCTTACATGTCTGTTCTATGTACATTGCAAAACATGATCCACAAAATATACACTATATATTCTATTGATTTCATCCTTGTATCATTGAATGGATCCAACAATCCATTTTGATTCTACAATATGTAACGACATGAACAACTATAATATATTGTATAACTCAACCAAGACAATCCCACCAAAATATATCAAATTGTATTCTTAGTACAATCCCTCACCACCACATCCTGGTCACTATTCTCCATTGACGTTGAAATCTACCTATGTCCCTTTGTGGTGTGAATAAGTCCCCCACAACACGATCAACTCTTCTATGTAAAATGGTAAAATATTTTGATCTAGTTAATGTATTATTAAATTCATGAAGATAAGTATATAATCCATAAATAATCTTTTGAATTAGGGAAATTTCATTTTTTTAACCAAAAAACCCATTCACATGACTACTTAGCCTTCTTCAACAGGACCCCCAAACCGTCTCAATACCAAAACACCCAATATGTTCATAACGTATAAAACATTTCCTTTTAAAAACATACTAATGATTTTACATCCTCTACCTTATCTATTTTTTAATGTTATAAAAGCATCCATGATACAACTTCTATTTATTTTATAGGAACTTATTATAATAAAATATAATTTTGATCATGAATCATATGATTTTCAAGATGAATCCAATAGAATTTTGAAAGAACCTTTTTGAATAATTCATTTTCTATTTATTCAATTGGAAACAAATTATTCATAGAATTAACCTTCAGGTCAAATCATGTTTTATGTCCAATATACATATCACCTTCATCATCTTTCAAAAATCTATATGACTTATTCAAGAAAATCTGTGATTATTGTTTTTGTCATCAATTATGTTTTCAATTAGAAAATCCCAAATAATGTATTTTTTAGGACATTAAATTTATGACCATCAGCCTATTTATTATATATTATATTATGTTTTAGATGAGTGTCTACAGCCTCCTCGATACCCTTATAAAATTGAGATGTAAATTTATGGACTTTGTAATAAATAAGGGGAATCAATACACTATGATGCATCAAAATCTCATAGATATAAAAAATTTCATGATTTTATAATTTATTAATCTCCATTATATGGTTAAAATTGGTCAAATTACTATTTTCTTCAGTAATGATAAATATTGAATTCAAAACATTAGGATATCAAGGAAAACCAAATAAAAAATCCTAGGAAATCCCATCCCTCATATAAATATGGACATAAAGGGGTTGAAACAGTCTAGTTGGATTTTCCGGTTCAGAGTTTTGTTAATTATATGTTAGTTAACCAGATATAAGTATTGAAATACTACACATTATACTTGGCCACAAAAATCAATTGTTGAAATCATAAAATATATTTTTGGAACCTCAATGAACTGTCTCAAACAAATAATGAAAATCACCCAAAATTTCTTATATCATTGATTGATGGATAACCAGCCTCCTCCTAAAACAAATAAATCCATCAGTAAAATTTTATTAGTCTTTATTGGTCTACGAACTATTTAAAATTTATATAATTCTCTAGAATCAAAAATCATACATCTATTCCAATCAAATATAACCATCTATGGAGGGTTTAACTGTAACATCCCATGTAAGTAAAGAATTATGGATTTTAATATTTATTTATATTTAGTAATTAGATAGTTTTTAAAGGATTAAAATGTGAAACAAAATCCAATCTTAAGCATAGAATAATCTAATATTTTTGAAATATTGTTTTACCACCATTGGATAGAGAACCATTTAAAATCTATATTTTGAAAATTTTATAATCTCTATTTGTCAATATATACTTCATATTTAGGATTGGGACATTGAAATTTAGTTTGGATAAATTTTTGGTGTTTTTCTGGGAGTGTTCATTTTTTAATGAATAGTGAAAAATACTGCATTTTACTTCAAAACTGGTTTTTCATATAATTTAATTATATGGATAGATAATATTATTAATTGGTTTTAAAGTGTAAATATAATATATTTTTACCATTTAGTCCAATGTTTTTCATTTTAATTAATTTCACTTTAAAATTTGACATAAACAATTGTCAAACTTTTGATATATATTGTTTCTAAAAAACACGCTATTTGTTTTGACAACGGGAATTATTTTTAAATTAATTAATACAATTTCTATGTCTGGAATTTTTAAAAATTTATTCAATATTTTTAATCAGATGGTCTAAATAGTTTAATTAATAATCTTTTGTTTTTGGACATTATGAATATTAACGATAGTAATTATCATTAATTATCATGATTAATTATTAATCGGGTAGTTAAGGGTAATAAAATAATATCATAATAATATAAAACGAACCCAAAATGTGTCCTAATGCTACTAGTTGTGTCATGGCAGACCATCAGATGCCTTTTGCCTGCTTTGGGACCCCATGGAATCACTTTTGGGTGATAGTGAAACTTTATCATTTTATGTTTTTTAATAAGAAAGTATAACCAAGGTATGTATCACCCATGTAAAACCATTTTAGTTCTATATGTGTAAACGAACTATTATTATATAAATATTCATTAGAAGTCAGATAATATTTACTGCATCGTATAATTATTTTTATAATTTTTATACATTAAATAAATTAATTTATTTATGGAACCATGACGATGCAGTGATTACCTCATTATTGAACAATTAAAATAAAATGAATAGATAATGTAAAATCTAAGAGATAAACTTGTCAAAAACCAACTGTATGATTGGATTTAGAAACCTAATCACCTTATACTCTATATATATCATTTTGGGACCTTTAAAATCCGAAAATCATTTTATAATAGAGTAACATGTTAAGAATTTCCAAGAGTTCCCCTCCTCCCTCTTCTAAAAGGCCCCCACCTCTACCCCTTACGGACACCTCTCAATCCATTGGATTTTCCAAACGCTACTCATTTTATCTCTCCAAATCCCTCTCTTTATCCTATAAGGCTTACAATAGGAAGAATTATAATCAAGAAACCCTTTTGGTTCAAACCAAGGTGAGGTACTCAATTTAAAGGTAATGTCTTCTCTAATGTTCTTTTGTTTTATTTTGCTTCTAAAACACCCTAAACTATTTTTATACCTTTATTTTGTAACAAAACCAGTATATTAAATATACTATGATGTTTTTATTAGAAGTATTTTATTTACATTTACTAACACCTTTATCTAGTGGTTAAAGAACATATTGTTTCTGTCGTTGGCGAATTTCTGCCTCACGAAATGATGATTGTTCAATATTCATTTAAAACCTTTCATGGTGGCCATTAATATGTCACTCTATTATATATGATATATATTAGGTCTATTTTTACCTTATGATTCTTTATTTTTCATTTATGACATACCTTATGGTTTCCATTATGGGTATACACGATATCATCTTTTTAGGAAGTGCGGACTATTGCCCCCTCAATGTGATTTGATTCGTTAATCCCATATGTGGGACGTATAAAGGATAGAGTTAATGGTATTACATATGATATCATAATGTAATTATAATATAACTTTATATCATTATGATTTTATTCCATTAAATATTAAATAGAAATGATTGTAGTGTTCATACGTACATACGGCTTACCGTCTCCATGAATGGTGTATTTCATTTCTTACCTCTAAATGTTATGTAATATTAAATATACATGTATGTACTATATTTATATGATATACATGATATCTAAATCATGAATATAATTATGTATATAATGTATATTTTACCACATGAGCAACTTTTAATTATAAGAAATTTAATTTTCGCTCATGTACCAAAGATCGAAAAAATGACCGTTTAACTTAAATAATTACATAATGTTCATAACATGGTAATAAGTGATATAAAATGTATAATGAAATTGAAAAATGTTCTTATGAAAGTACAAATTATCTCTAATTTATTATTCTAGAGAATAAATAACGATCGAGTCAATTCGGACACGAGGTAAGGAACATCATCTCAATCTCCTTTCATTGAGGCATATTTTGTTTTAAACATAACATTATTTTATATGGTGTATCAACCCCTTTGAATTTTACTTTTATTCAAAAGGAATCTTTTTTTATACGAAGCATTTTACTAAATGACAAAATAGAATGTTTTTGTCATACGTATACGGTGACAATGACTTCTCCACTACAGTGACCATTATTTGAGTTTTGGCATCCTCTAAAATCCATAACTATTTTTAAATTTAAAAATAAATATATTGTTTTTATTTTCTTTTATTTTGGTATTGAAAATTGTTCTTATAATTATTTTATTATATCAATGTGATTTTGATATAAAGTGATTGAAATGCCGAAATGTTATGATTCCTTTATGCATGTTTTGTGTGATAAGATTATGTGATGGTTCTTGGGAATTGTTTATGAAGATGGGTGGTTCCATGATAAACTATGGGTGGCTGACCCGTGATAGCTCTCCAATGAATTGGGTAACGCGAAGGAGTTAAATGCTAAGGTTTCTCTGAATAGAATTAGGGAGTATACTATGATGGGTATTCCAAACGTAACCATGAGGGTTACTCCCTACGTAAGAATGTTATGAATGCCTTAAGTTACCTTTATGTATTATGATTTCTATGAGTTATTCATGAATATTATGATTTCATGAGGTATGTTAAAGTTCTTATGTTTTATGAGTAAAGTATGATTTCATTAATTCTTATGAATACATAGACTAATGTTTTCATTCTGTATTTTAATATCCCTTACTGAGGTTTTTTATGCTCATCACATGTTTTTGAAATGTTTTTCACAGGTCAAGGGAAAAGTACATGATGTGATGATAGTGTTGAGGATGTTTCAAGAAAGAATCCATGTTTTATTTTAAATATGTCTCATTTGATAGGACAAATGAATATTGCCTTTTATGTAACCGCATTATTGAAATGTGGAATGTAATTCATGATTTATGATCAAATTATCTAAAACTCTAAAACTGAAATGATCATAAATGTGTATTCTTGTAATTACTTATTATTAATTAATGTTTAAGGGTGGGGCCTTATAGTTGGTATTAAAGGTCGTTTTAGATAACTTTAGAAGTTATAGTTCTATTAAATGATTATGAAAAAAATATTTTTTTTATGGTCAAATTGAAATGATATAGCATTTGAAGATTACCATGTTGCTTCCTCTAAGTATTGTTTGTTAAGAATGGTTTTCCGCAGAGGAAAATTGGAAGAAGTGATAGGAAGTCATACAGAAGGAAATGACATTCTAAATAAACATCCTGATATGGTCGGAATTGGAACTAAATAGTTTTTTGCAGTAATGGCGTAGTTGACTCAAGTGATAAATGGTGGTGGTATCCATGAACGAGATCAACCAGATCAACCGCAGGGGAACATGTCAGTGGTGAAACATTTCATGAGGAAACATCCTTCATCATTCATAAGTTCATCAGACCATGTGCTTTCTAAAAAGTCGATTAAAGCACTGGAGAAGATTTTTTATGTCATGGGGTGTTCAGACAATCAAAAGGTTAGTCATGATGTTTACCGTTTCGAGGGTATAATAGATCAATGGTGGTCGATGGTTAAAAATATTTGGGGCACTGATGAGATTGATGATCTTAGCTGGGATGAATTCAAAGGTATGTTTCTTGAGAAATATTTTCCTCAGGCTATTTGACTTTTAATGGAAAAACAATTCTTGAAATTGAGGCAAGAGGACGACTCAGTGGCTGCTTATGAAGAAAAGTTCACTCCATTGGAAAGCTATGCTCCAAATTTTATCTGAGACCATGATAGTAAAATCAATCATTTTTACTCAGGATTTAAGCCAAAATATTGAAGGGCATTAGATTTTCGTGGGTTCAAAAGTTATGAAATGCACTTTCGATGTGCTGAGAAGGTGGAAATGGAGTTTTCCAATGACCAAGTGTTCTATAACAACCAACAGAATACGAGACCGAGGTGGGAGGAGAAAGGGAAGAATCCTTGAAAAAGGATTGATGGTATGAAAACTAAGTTTTCAGTTTGTGATAAATGTGGTAAAAAGCATACTGCGGAATGTCTTTTGAATTCTGGAAAGTGCTACCGATGTGCTAAGATTGGACATAAGGCTCATGATTACAATGAAAATGATCAGGGTGATGGTATGACCAAATTTGATTTACAGTTAGTGAAATGTTTCAAGTACAATGACATGGGTCATTATGCAAAAAAGTGTTCGACAAAGATCTCAAATTATAGGAAATAGTCAAACTATAAGTAGAAAGGTGTGGTGAAATCCTTTTAATCTACTTCAGAAGATGTTGGGCCATCTAATGAAGTGGTATGAGGTACATTGTTTGTTTATTTAGATTATTCCAATGTGTTTATTGATTCGGGGTCTACACATTCTTTCATCTCTGAAACATTTTCTAGTAAATTGGGAATTCAATCTCCAGAAATGACTCCTGAACCTATGGTAAAAACACCTGGGGGAAATGTTGAGGAAAAAAGAATTAATAAAAATGTTCCTATCCATATCCGTGGAAAGAATCTACCTGAAAATCATATTTTTTTACTTCTAGAAGAGTTTAATGTTATCTTGGGTATGGATTGGATCTCTGTTAACCATGCTATGATTGATTGTAGAGCTAAAGAAGTTTGTTTTCAAAAAGACTTTCAGTTTGTGTAAAACAATGAACCCTTAATGTTGATAACATATCAAGTGGCTGAGAAACATGTAAAATATGGAAATTAATTTTACCTTGAACATATTGTTTAAAATAAAGGAACCGTTCAGATTAATGATGTGCCAGTGGTAATTGAGAATCCTAATGTTTTTCTTGATTAGTAACCTGGAATAGTACCATATCGGAAAGTTGAATATACTATTGACTTAGTTCCTGATGCTAAGCCAATTTTAAAACCCCCTTATCGAATGGTTCAAATTTAACGTTTAAAGTTGAAGGAGAAATTGCAATATTTATTAGAGAAATGTTTCATTCGACCTAGCACATCACCATGGGGTGCTCCTGTTTTATTTGTTAAAATGAAATATGGTTCAATGAGAAATTTAATTGATTATAGATCCTTGAATAACATCACTATTAAGAAAAAATATCATTTTCCTCATATCGATGATTTGTTTGATTAGCTATAGAGAGCTTAGTATTTTTCATATATTGACTTGAGATCGTGGTACCATCAGTTGAATGTTGATGAAGCAGATGTTCTGAAGACTGCGTTTCGTACTAGATATGGCCATTATGAATTTTTAGTAATGCCTTTTGGTTTAACCAATGCTCCTACTATATTCATGGACCTTATGTATAGAAATTTCCATGAGTTCTTGGATAAGTTTTTGGTTGTTTTCATTGATGATATTTTGGTGTTTTCTAAAAGTATAAGGGATCATGAAAGTCATTTAAGTGTTATTTTGTAAAAATTAAAAGAAAATAAATTGTATGGAAAATTCAGCAATTGTGTGTTTTGGTTGAAACAAATTTCGGTCCTTGGTCACATTGTTTCTAAAGATTGAAAAACTGTTGATCCTACAAAAACAAAGGTTGTTGAAGAATGGCCAAGACCCAAAAATGTAACTGATATTCATAGTTTTCTTGGTTTGGGATGCTATTACCGAAGGATTGTTAAAAAAACTCATGGTTATCTAGTCCAATGACTAAGCTAACTCGAAAGGGTGTTATGTTTTTCTAGATAAAAGAATGTGATGATTGTTTTCATAAATTGAAAAAAAAAATTGGTGAATGCTCTAGTTTTGGAACTACCTTCCAATAATAGTGAGTTTGTTATCTACATTGAATCTTCATTGAAAGGAAATGGTTGCGTCCTAATGTATAATGATTAGGTAATTGATTATGCTTCATGTCATTTGAAAACTCATGAGGTAAATTACCCTAAACATGATTTGGAATTAGCTGCTATTGTTTATGCTTTAAAAATTTAGAAGCTTCATTTGTATGGTTTAAAGTGTGAAATATATAATAATAAAAAACTATTAAAGCATATATTCACTTAGAATGAATTGAACATGAGAAATAGGATATGGCTATAATTAATCAGGGATTATGATTGTACAATTCACTACCATCCGGGAAAAACAAATAAAGTGGCAGATGCTTTGAGTCGAAAATGTAATGCTTTATTAACCATGTTATGTTTGGAACAAGATCCTTTGGTTTAGGATTTGATGAACCTTGGCATAGATGTTTTTGGTGAACTAAGTTCTTCTTTTTTGTTTCAGGTGTTAGTGAGATTATATCTATCAGACAGAATTATGGAAGCATAGAAGCAAGACAGTGAGTTGTAGAAAAAGGTATAGCTAGTTCAGAAGGGTATGTTGCCTAAATTCAACATTGATAATGATTGTGTTTTGAGTTTTGAGAAGAGATTGTGTGTTCCTTGTGATTCACAGTTGAAGAGAGAGTTGTTTTATGATGCTCATAGTTCACTTTTTTCAGTTCATCCTCGCAGAACTGAGATGTATAGAGATCTTCATGAGTATTACTGGTGGGATGGAATGAAAAGAGATATTAATGATTTTAATGTGATGTGTTTGACATGTCAACAGGTTAAAACCGAGCGACAGTTACTAAAAAGGATGCTTCAACCTTTACCTGTGCTAGAGTGGAAATGCGAGAATATATCCATGGACTTCATTGTGGGATTTCTGAAGACACCTCAAGGTAATAATGCAATCTGGCTTATTGTTGAGCGCTTGACTATATCTTCTCATTTACAAGATAAACGAGATACTTTTTCCCTAGATCAACTTTCATGTTTGTATCTTAAAGAGATAGTTAGGTTAGATGGAGTTCCCCTCTGCATTGTATCTGATCGTGATCTCGTGTTTACTTCTAATGTAACAACCCGAGATTTTATGAGAATTGTTATTTTTTTAATTTCATTGATGGTTTGTGGTGTACGTGACACCAAAATCATCTTGTTCTATACAGAACACCGTATTAACTTGCAGTATACACAAAACTAATCTTGGATCGTGTTACACACAATTTCATGTTCATTTGATATACGTTATTTTCTGCAACATTGAGTGTAAATATCAATATATTTAGTGTATAAATGAAATGTGGTTGGATTCTATTATACTAAACAACAAATGAATCTTTCACTACATGTAACCCTGACGTGGCTTTCATTACATGCAACTGCGACCTTCCACGATAGCGTGTGTTATATGCAATAACAAGTTTTACTAAACGAGATATTGTTATAATATTATTACGAACTACCCGTTATGAATAGTAATATCAACTTTTTGAAATTTTATAAATTTTATCGTTCAGAATTTAATTCATTTTTGGATTCGGAATATCTAAATTAGCCTAGGGTGAATTTTTGGTATTTTTCTGAAAACTTTTAATATTTGATGAATAGTGAAAACACTGAGTTACTATTTAAAAACCGAATTTTTATTTAAATAAATATTTATTGTATTTAAATATATTTTAGCTAAAAATTGATGCAAAATAACTATATAAGTTCAATGAAATTCATTGGATTCATTTTATAATAATTTTAGATATATAAAAATTTTATTTAACTTTTCATCTTCTTTTACCCACCTCCTAGGAGAATTTGGAAATTCACCTAAAACTTAATTTACAGCTTCTGTGAGTGGAATTTTGAAAATATGAGACCCACAGTTAATATCAAGGAATAAAATGTGGTTCAATGAGATGAAAATAATTTTTTTGTGAATAGTAACCTTTTACTTTTATTTACCACGGTTAAAAGTAAATAGGGTAATTAAGGGTAAAAATGATAATATTATAACCCTAACACATGTCCTAATTCTATTGGATATGTGTAATACGACCAAAAACAACCGTAGGAATATAATATGATCATTCAAGTCCACTTTTATTAGATTAAGACATTTATTATTAATTAAATTAAAGATGGGTTAAAATATATTAAAATCAATGTTTAATAACTAAATAATTTTTAATATAGAGTTATACATAAGATAAATTCGAAAATAAATATTCATTAGAAATATAAGAAGTTTTCCTAAATAATGGTACTTTATTTATAATTTTTAAACATTAAATAATTTAATTTATTTATTACATAATGATGATGCAGTAATTATCTTATTAATGAAATGTTAACATAATTGATGTTATAAATACCCAAATAAATGTAATTTGAGACATTTTATGAATTCCACTAATTTTCTAGGTTAATATGACATGTTATTATTAATTTAATTAACATTGTTCGATGTAATCATGTTTTTATGATTTTCAAAAAAATCAATTACCAAATATTGTCAAAATTGACATTAAATAGTTTTTAAAACAAATAATATATTATTAATTGTTATTATGTTCCTAAAAATATAAGGTTCATTCCAATGACATATATAAGGTTATATATATTAATAACGACCCACTTGGGTTTCTTTTGGCTTGTTATATTAATTTTATTAACCATATAGTGTAAGAAAACAAAAAGACACGGTAAAAGTTAAATTATTTAACCTAGAGTTAAATCTAAAAGATAATGTTAAAATAGTATCCTAAACTTGTCTAAAACCTATTGGTTGAGAGGATGTTGACACATAACCACCATAGCTTCGAAATTAATTAATTTGGGGCTATTAAAAACCGAATACGACTTTATTATAAAATAATATATTATGTTTTTTAAAGGTGCCCCTCTCCTCCCATATAAATATGGAACCCCTTCCCTCTTCTCTTCACACCCTTTTGAGCCTTGATTCTCGGAAAACCCATACCCATTTCTCTTCTCCACATACCTAGAAACATTTTGGAGGTTCTGGTCTTCTCAAAAGACTAACTCTACTTCCTTAAGAGAAGGCATAAAGGAGGTGCGTCGAAGAAGAGGTAATCTCTTCTTCAGATTCTCTCAATATTCTTTCTTCATCTTCTACTTATTATATAGTTGTATCATTATAAAGTAATAACATCAGTATTACTTATATAATGATATGTTATTATAAATATGAAAAAACCTTATTTCTCCTTCTATCCATCCTACGGAAAACAAAATCATCGCGCATGAGTATGTATGGAATATCGTCTCCACGCCGTGGTGTAATATGTTTTCAACCACCACATTACTTGGATGGGTATAATGGTGTAAATAAATAACTATATATGATTATTGTAAAGTGATATTAATTCTGATAGATTATACATACACTTCAATACATTTCCATGATCATGGGAATGATATAATCGCTCGTGCGTATATATAATGAATAATAATGAAATATATGACATAATAATGATACTGGATTTATGTATATATATATGTATTTCATCTACTTAATTCCATTCAATTCAATAAGGAAACGAAAACATCGTTAATCCATACGTACGACCTACCGTCTCATTGAACTGTGTATTTCATTCCATTTATCGATCTATCTTATATACGTATATGATGAATATATATTATATATAAATCATTTTTTAGTTTGTGGAATTAATTAAATCAGTATATAAGTAATAATATCAAGAACAACCAGTCGAAACACGTACAATAAATGAAACGATTTTACCCAAATCGCTCCTCTTACATCGAATTTACAATAGATAGGGTAATATAAAGTCATAAGTAAACCATATATGATATCATAACAATAAATATGATTCCGTAATAAGTCAATGACATTATTTAAATCATTATACAGGAGGTTTAGATACATACGAAGCATATCATACATATGGTAAGGGATAATTATTCCAATCTCATTCTTATCCAAGATTGTTTATTCGTGCGTATTTACTGGGGTGATATTTATCATCCATGTCCACGTTTTACAAAAATGTTTTCATGTATGTTTAGGGTCCTTTTTACCCGTATTAGACATATACTACATGGTATGTAAGGAATATTTTTTTGTTTACCATACGAGGAACTTTTTGACTTTTCTGATAAATGTATGAGAAGAATGTTATTTTTAACGTATACTGCATGAATAGATTTTTACGGTTTCATAAAGGCTCATTTTCATGAAGCTTACTCTACAAGATTTTATGACTATTGTCAAAAAAATAATTTTCTATTAAATGTTCAGGGCATTTTGTGAAAAGAAAATTATCTTGTAGAAGAAAGGATATTTACCTCATGAATTCATTTCAAATGTTTTATCAAAAACATTTTTAATCTAAGATGACATTATTTCATGTGAGTATCTTTCAAGTATAATGTCTCTATTATTTACATGGTATTATTCTTATTATGATGAAATGATATCCATTTGTTTTATATGGATTATGTTATGATGAAATGATTTTTAAGAATCCCAATTAATTTGATGGGTTATGCTATGATGTATGTTTTATGATTTTGTGGCACAATTAAAAATTATTTCATTATGAGACGGGTGGGACCTATATCTCCCTCCAATGCATTGGGTATAGATTTATATCTCATGAGATAGACATTGGTGGAACGATAAGTAAATCTATATCAGTGTTACAGGACTGAAACGCGGAGTGGACTCGATTCAGAAAGGGACTTTGTCCACTAAGATGGTCTTCGCAGTAATTCCTTGGATACTATGGAATTCAAATCATGTGCTTAATGGTTTCCACAATCACATGTCTTATTCTCATGCTATTTTATCATTATTAATGTTCCTTTATGATATATGCCTTACGTACTTCCATGATTTATGTCTTTGCTCAAGATTTTGATGTTTAGATTTTATGTTCAAGTTTTTGCATTTAATTGTTTATTGATTGTTTTATGTTCTCCATGTTTTCCCTTACTAAGAATTTGAGCACACCCTTTATATGTTCTCTTTTCCCCAGGATATAAAGAATGGTTTTAGGTAAGAAAACCAAAAAGGGAAATATCTTTATGGGAGATGTTGATGATCTTTCACCATGATTAGACGATTTTGTTCCGAGTTTCCAAAGACACTAAACTAATACGGTCTTTGGGCGTCTATTTTTGTCATGTATTAAGTATTCTGAAAACGTAATTTAATGTCCATGTACATCAAGCATTGGGTCTCTACAATTGGTATCAGAGCGAAGGTTTAGTTAACCTTTTGAAACTAGGATGCGATAACTTTAGTAAAATCCCTAGAGATATTTCTAAGGTATTTCTAGGGATGTCTCTAAGGTTATGTATACGTATAGGTTATAGTCATAGAATTATAGTAATGATATTAGAATTAAACCAAATGTGTTATATATTTAACGTACTCCCCCTTTATTATGGTGTTTTAATAGAAATATTTTTGCGAATCACAGTATTCTTTTTGGGTTTTAGAAAATGGCTCGAAACCTAGGGATTCACAATAATGGAAGATTTGATGGACAATGGAATGATATTCTTCATGAGCAGCCAAATGAAATTGGATTTGGAAGTCCACATATCATTATTATTCCTAATTAGCAATATCATAATATGATTAATAATCTCGACTTTGGTTAGTTTCCCGACTCAGATAATAAGAGAATGATGTAGTTTCATGATGATTATAGAGGATAGAAAGTTCAATTTCCCTCCTATAATCATGTGGGAAGAGGCATCGGGGAGATTGTTTTAAAGGAACTGGATGATGCATTGGGTGTGGAAAAGAAGGACACAAATCCAGTAAGTGAAAAGGAAATGGTTTAGTTAAAACCATGGACAAGGATAATGGTATTTCTACGACATCAACAATGATTAAATGTTTTCAATGTGGGGTGTATGGGAATTATGAAAACCAATGTCCTAAAGGAAGGTCTCATGAAGAGAATCATCATGGTCGTATGGGTAGTATTTATGTTGATGCTGATGAAGAGACTACAAATGATATATGAGATGAAAGAAATGACGAAGCTCAGTCAGTGGTTTAAGAAGGTAGTGGAATGATTTATGTTTATCAAGAGTTATGTTGTATAGTTAATGGTACTATGGAATAAATACACATCTAAGGATTATTACACTTTTTTTACTAATGTATTTGATAGTATGTGTTGAATGGTACTGGTAACCATGAAAGGTTATTGAGATATTTTTGGAAAGAAGATGATATGCGCCTAATGATTGGATAAGGAGAAAACAATATGTTTGATAGTATTCATGAGGTCATGATTAATATAAGGACTAAGTGATATCATGGTTTGAGTATATAGAAAAATTTGATTTTTTGGTATGTAGAAAGAGTTAACTTTGATAGCACTCATGTTTTCACTAAGGTTATATGGTAATTCATGATTCATGAGAATACATGATTAGGGTATTCTCATGTTTGGAATGTGACCAACAAGATATATCATATGATAAATGATGATATTCACATGCTCAGTAGATGACATTTCAAGTAATCGTTATCTTTATACTATGAGATTGGAAATAAGAATTTTGGATAAACCAAAATATTGGAATAGATTACGTTAGATATCAGATAGTATTGTTTATGGCTAGAAATTTTGTTATGTTATAATAGTATAGTTTTACTAAAAGGAAAACTCATTGAACAGGTGACAACCCATCACATCAGACAAGGTTGTGGGAATCTAATCCACAATTGAAGTATGAAAATGCTTTATCACCTACCTCTTGCCTAAAGGAATTCCCTGGTCAGTATAAACTAGTTTTATTTTATTATTCAGGATGATAGAGGATTTATATGTCCATTTTGGAACCATGTCTGATTAATCTCACCATAGATGGACTTATGTATATAACTTTTTCTAACTTATGTTTGAGACATATGGAATGACCTATCATTCTATCGCATGATCTGCTAAAAATTCGTGAATGAAAAATTCAACTTCATTTCGTTAAGAGATGAAGGGGATATTTTTCGAGGCACGAACAACGGTGAGATTGTACCAAAATAAAGTATTTCTTCTAATTCAAATTCTCAAACATTAGGGAAATGATCTTGAATACCAAAAATGTTTTCCTAGTGCCTTTATATCCGATGAATCAGATGGTACCTTAGATCATCAAAAATTTATGGCTTTGTGATTTTTTTCTTTTTCATATCCATGTTCTCTACCACTCACCATCAAAACATGACTGTTAGATTTCTCTTCCAAATCCATATTTTCACCTATGTTCTCCTATGTGGAAACCCAGGGATAAGTTAACTTGTGTAACTGTTATATTTCATACATTAGTTTTTAAAATTAATCTTTAGTATTCCTTTTTACGATGTGGGGTTATATTAAAGAAAATTTCAAGTAGTAAACAATTTATAACACCGATGAATTTCGAGGGCGAAATTCATTTTAATGGGGGTAGAATGTAACAACCCGAGATTTTATGAGAATTTTTATTTTTTTAATTTCATTGATGTATTGTGTTGTACACGACACCAAAATTAGGATGTTCTATACACAACACTGTTTTATCTTGCATTATACAGAACACTAATCATGGATCATGTTACACACAATTTCATGTTTGTTTTATATAAGTTAATTTATGCAACATTGATTGTATATATCTATATATTCAATGTATAAATGAAATATGGTTGGATTCTATTATACTCAACAAAAAATAAATCTTTCACTACACGCAAGCCTTTCTTGTCTTTCATTACACGCAACTACGACCTTCCACGATGGCGTGTGTTATACACAATAACAAGTTTTAGTAAATGCGATATTATTATAATATTATTATGAACTAGATGTTATAAATAGTAATACCCACTTATCGAAATTTTATAAATTTTATCTTTCAAAATGGAATTCATTTTTGGAATTGTAATAACGAAATTATCCTAGGGTGAATTTTTTGTATTTTTCTAAAAACTATTAATTTTTAATGAATAGTGAAAACACTAGGTTACTATTTAAAAACCGACTTTTTAATTATATAATTACTTATTTTATATAAATTTATTTTATGTCAAAATTAATGAATAATACCTATATAAGTTCAATGAAATTCATTGGTTTCATATTATAATAATATTAGATATATAAAATTTTATTGAACTTTTCACCGACTTTTACCCACCTCCTAGGAGAATTTGGAAATTCACCTCAAACTTAATTTTACCAATTCTATGAGTGGAATTTCTAAAATCCAAGAGACATGGTTAATATCAAGGACTAAAATTTGGTTCAATGAGATGAAAATAATTTTTAGTGAATAGTAACGTTTTACTTTTATTTACCATGGTTAAATGTAAATATGGTAATTAAGGGTAAAAATTATATTATTATTACCGTAACACATGTCCTAATTCTATTGGATAAGATTAATTCGACCAAAAACAAACTTAAGAATAATATATGACCATCTATGTCCACTTGGATTAGATTAGGATATTTATTATTAATTTATTCAAAGAAGGGTTAAAATAGTTAAAATCAAAGTTTAATAACTAAATCATTTTCAATATAGAGTCATACATAAGATAAATTCGACTATAAATATTCATTAGAAATATAAAACGTTTTTCTACATAATAGTATTTTATATATAATTTTTAGACATTAAATAATTTAATTTATTTATTACACAATCATGATGCAGTAATTATCTTATTAAAGAAATATTAACATAATTGATGTAATAAATACCCAAATAAATTTAATTTGAGACTTTTTAGGAATTAAACTAATTTTATAGGTTCATATGACATGTTATTATTTATTTAATTAACTTTTTTAGAACAAATCATTCTGTTATGATTTTCACAAAAATCAGTTACCAAATAGTGTCAAAATTGACATAAAATAGTTTTTAAAACAAATATTATATTATTAATTTTTATTATATTCCTATATATATAAAGTTTTTCCAAATGACTTATATAAGGTTATATAAATTAATAATTACCCACTTGGGGTTCGTTTTTATTGTTATATAATGTGTATTAACCATATAGTGTAAGAAAACAAGAAGACTCGGTAAAAGTTAAATTATTTAACCTGGAGTTAAATCTAAATGATAAGGTTAAAATAGTAACCTAAACTTGTATAAAACCTATTGTTTGAGGGTATTTCGACCCATACCCACATTAGCTTCGAAATAAATTAATTGTGAGCTATTAAAAACAGAATATGACTTTATTATAAAATAATATTTTAAGTTTTTCCAAAGGTACCCCTCTCCTCCCTTATAAAAAGGGAACCCCTTCCCTCATCACATAACAACCTTTTGAGCCTTTATGCTCGGCCAAACCCTGCAAATTTATCTTATTCGCTTACCTATCATAATTCTGGAGGATTTGGTATTCTAAAAATACCAAATCTACTTCCTTAAGAGAAGGCTTAAAGGAGGTGCGTCGAAGAAGAGGTAATCTCTTCTTCCGATTCTCTCATGTTTCTTTCTTCTACTACTACTTCTTTTTTAGTTTTCTCATAATAAAGTAATAAAATAAGTATTAGTAATATAATTATATGTTAATATAAATATGAAACAACAATATTTCACCTTCTATCCATCCTATGGAAAACAAAATCACCGCGCGTGCGTACGTACGGAATATCATCTCCACATCGTAGTGTAATCTGTTTTCGACCACCACTTCACTTGGATGGGTATACTGGTGTAAATAAATAACTATATATGATTTTTTTAAAGTGATATTGATTATAAAAGATTATAAATACACTTCAATACAATTCCATGATCATGGGAACGATATCATCGCTCGTGCGTACGTACGGAATACCGTCTCCACGACGCAATGAGATTCATTCTCCATGTTAACCATTCATGAATGATTATAAAGTATATATAATGAATAATAATGAAATATATGACATAATAATGATACTGGATATATATATATATATATATATATGTATGTATTTCATCTACATAATTACATTCAATTCAATAAGGAAACGAAAACATCTTTCATGCGTACGTACGACCTACCATCTCCATGAATGGTGTATTTCATTCCATTTATAGATCCGTCATATATATGTATATAATGAATATATATAATATATAAATCAGGTTTTAAATTCTGGAATTGATTAAATCATAATATAAGTAATAATATCAAGAACAACAAGTCAAAACTTGTACAATAAATGAAACGATTTTAACCAAATCGCTGCTTTTACATAGAATTTACAAAATAACGGGTAATATAAAGTCATAAGTAAACCATATATGATATCATAACAATGAATACGATTCTGTAATAAGTCAATGACATTATTTAAATAATAATACAGGAGTTTCGGATACAAACGAGTCATATCAGACATAAGGTAAGGGATAATTATTCAAATTTAATTCTTATCCGAGATTGTTTATTTGTAAGTATTTACTGGGGTTATATTTTTCATCCATTTCCAAGTTATATAAAAGTTTTTTGATGTATTTTTAATGTCCTTTTTACCCATTTTGACTTTTAATACATGGTATGTAAGGAATCTTTTTTTTACCATACGAGTTACTTTTTGACTTTTCCAATAAAAGTACCAGAATAATGTTATTTTTAACTTTTACAGCATGAATGGATTTTTACGGTTTAACAACGCTTCATTTTCATGAATCCTACTCTACAAGATTTTATGACTATTGTCAAAAAAATACTTTTCTTTTAAAAGTTCATGGCATTTTGTAAAAATAAAATGATTTTGAAGAAGAAATGATATTTTCCACAAGAATTCATTTAAAATGATTTATGAAAACAAATTTTTCATCTATGATGACCTTATTTCATATATGTATGTTTCAAGTATAATATCTCTATTATTTACATGTTATGATTCTTATTATAATGAAATGGTATCCATTTGTTTTATATAGATTATATTATGATGGAATGATGTTTAAGAATCCGAATTTATTACATGGGTTAGGCTATAATGTATGATTTATGATTTTGTGGAACAAGTAATAATGATTTAATTATGAGATGGGTGGTACCTATATACCGCTCAAATTCATTGGGTAAAGATTCATATCTCATGAGATAGACATGGCTGGAACGGTAAGTTAATATAGTTCAGTGTTACAGGACTGAAATGAGGAGTGAACTAGATTCAGAAAGGGACTTTTTCCACTAAGATGGTCTTGGCAGTAATTCCTTGGCTACTATGGAAATAATAGCATGTTATTAATGGTTTCACCAATCACATGTTTTATTACCATGCTATTTTATCATGATTAATGTTACTTTATGATATATGCCTTACATACTTCCATGATTTATGTCTTTTCTGAAGATTTTGATTTTTAGATTTTATGATAATGTTTTTTCATTCCAATGTTTATGGATTGTTTGATGTTCTCCATGTTTAACCTAACTTAGCATTTGTTGTCACCCATTATATGTTCTCTTTTCCTTTGGATATAAAGAATGTTTTTAGGAAGAAAACCAAAAAGGGGACAATATTTATTGAAGATGTTGGAGATCTTTCACCATGATTAGAATATTTTGTTCTGAGTTTTCGAAGACACTAAACTAATACAGTCTTTAGGAATCTATTTCTATCATGTATTAAGTATTCCACAATATTAATGTAATGTCCATTTAAGTCATTCATTGGGTCTCTACATCTAACTTTTGGAAAGTCCTTCAGAAGTCGTTGGGTACTGAATTAAATTTTTGTACAACTTCTCATCGTCAATCAAATGGGCAGTCAGAACGATCAATTCAGAAATTAGATGATATGTTACGTTCTTGTTCGATGGATTATCAGGGAAGTTAGGACCAACATCTTTCCTTGGTGGATTTTTCCTAGAATAACAGTTTTCATTCTAGTATACATATGGCACCATTTGAGGCATTATATGGGAAGCGGTTTCGAACTCTAGATTTTTGGATGAAGTGGGTGAAAGATGTTTATTGGACCAGAATTGGTAGAAGAGTTGGTAGAAAAAGTTCAGCTGATACAGAAACACATGAGAATAGCTCAGAGCATGAAGAAAATTTACGCGGACAACAGGAGGAAGGATCACTCTTTTGAGGTAGGTGATAATGTCTTTCTCAATGATTCACCATGGAAAAGTCTGATGCGATTTGGTAAGAAAGGAAAGAAGAGTCCAAAGATTATTGGACCATATGAAATTATGGAGGGAGTTGGATCAGTTTCATACCGAGTGGCTTTACCTCCGAGTTTATCTTAGGTACACAATGTTTTTCATGCTTTAATGTTAAGGAAGTACATTCCAGATCCATCTCATATTTTTTATCTAGAGGTAGTTCAGCTGGAAGTGAATCTATCATATGAGGAACAACCATTCTAGATTCTTGATCACAAGGAGAAATTGTTGAGGAATAAGGTGATTTATCACGTAAAGGTTTTGTGGAAAAACCACATGATTGAAGAGGCATCATGGGAATCTGAAAATGAAATGAGGGATAAATACCCCCACTTATTCAATAAGTAATGAAATTGCGGGGATGCAATTTTCTAATGGGGGGAAGGATGTTACATCCCAAGTAAGTGAAGAATTATGAATTTTCATATATATGTCTATATATTAATTAGAGAGTGTTTTAAAGGCTTAAAATGATAAAAAATCCAATCGTAAGCATAGAATTCTCTAATAATTTTAAATGATTGTTTTACTACCTTTTGATGGAGAACCATTTTTAAATATATATTTGGAAAATTTTATAAGCACTATTTGTCAAAATATACTTATTAGTTAGGATTGGCACATTCAAATTTACTTTGGTTAAATTTTTGGTACTTTTTTTACATTGTTCATTTTTTAATGAATATTGAAAAATACTGCATTTTACTTCAAAACATATTTTTCATCTAATTTAATTATATGTATAGATTAACATTTTAATTGGTTATAAATTTTAAATAGAATAAATTTTTACCATTTAATCCAATGGTGTTCATTGTAATTAATTTCACTTTTAAATTATACATAAACAATTCTCATACTATTGATAGATATTGTTTCTAAAAAACCCGCTATTTGTTAGGACAACAGGAATTATTTTTAAATTAATTACTACATTTTCTGTTTTAGGAATTTGGTGAAATTTATTTCATATTCGGAATCAGAAGGTGGAAATTATGTAATTTAGACTCTTTTTTATAGACAATTTGAATAGTAACAACGGTAATTATCTTTAATTTTCGTGATTAATTAATAATCGGGATGTTAAGGGTAATAAAATAATATTATAATAATTTAAAATGACCCCAAAATGTGTCCTAATGCTACTTCTTGTGTCATGGCCGACCATGGCCAACCGTGGGAGGCCTTGTGCCAAATTTTGGGACCTTTAAAATCTGAAAATCATTTTATAATAATGTAACATTTCAAGAATTTCCAAGAGTGCCCCTCCTCCCACTTATAAAAGGCCCCCACCTATAACCCCTTACCCACACATCTCAAGCCATTGGCTCGGCCAAAATCATTTCATTTTATCTCTCCACATCACTCTCTTCATCCTAGAAGCCTTACCTTACGCAGAAATCTCTTCAAGAAACCCTTTTGGTTCAAACCAAGGGGAGTTACTCGATTTAAAGGTAATGTCTTCTCTAATGTTCTTTTGTTTTATTTTTCTTCTCCAACCTAATAAACTCTTTTTATTCCTTTATTTTGTAATAAAAACAATATATTAAATATACTAGGTTGTTTTAATGAGAATTATTTTATTTACTCTTACACACACCTCCGTCTAATGGTTAAAGAACATATTATTTCTGTGGTTGGCGAATTTCTTCCTCACGAAACGATGATTGTGAAATCTTATTTTAACACCTTAAATGGTGGACATTAGGATTTCATTATATTTATATGTGATATATATGATGTCAATTTTTACCTTATGAATATTTATTTTTAATTTATGGAATACATTAAGGTTTCCATTATGGGTAAACGTGATATCTTCATTTTAGGAAGTGCAGACTACTGCCCCCTCAAAATGATGTGATTAGTTAATTCCATATGTGGGATGTATAAAGGATGGAGTTAATGGTATTAAATATGATACCATCCTATATTTATAATATACCTTTATATAATTATTATTTCATTCCATTAAATATGAAATAGAAATGAAAGTAGCGTTCATGCGTATGTACAGATTACCGTCTCCATGAATGGTGCATTTCATTTCTTACCTCTAAATGTTATGTAATATTATAAATGAATGTATATACTGGATATATATGATATATAAGATATCTAAATCATGAATATAATTATGGATATAATGGATATTTTACCACATGAACAACATTTAATTATAAGAAGTTTTTTTTGGCTCAAGTAGCGAAGATCGACAAAACAACCGTTTTAACTTAAATAATTACATAATGTTCGTAACATGGTAATAAGTGATTTACAAGGAATAATGAACTTGAAAAAAGTTCTTAAGTAAGTAGAAATTAACTCTATTTTATTATTCATGATATTAAATAACGATTGAGTCAATTCGGACACGAGGTAATGAACTTCGTCTCAATCTCCATTCATTGAGGAATATTTTGTTTTATACACAACATTCTTTTATACAGTGTATAAACCCCTTGGACTTTTACATTTATTCAAAAAGATTCTTTTTTATATGAAGCATTTTACTAAACATCAAAAGTGAATTTTTTTGTCATACGTATACGGCAACAATGAATTCTCCGCCACCGTGACCATTATTTGAGTTTCAGCTTCCTCTACAAGCCATAACATTTTATTAAAATGAAAAATAAATAACATGTTTTACTTTTCTTTAATTTTGGTATTGAAAATGGTTCTTATAATTTTTTGATTATATCAATGTGTTTTTTATATCTTTTCACTGATATGTGGAAATTTTATGTTTCCTTTATGCATGTTTTATGTGATACGATTATGTTGTGGTTCTTGGGAATTGTTTATGAAGACGTGTGGTTCCATGATAAACTAAAGGCGGGGGAGTCATGATTGATCTCCATTGCATTGGTTAATGTGAAGGAGTTAAACGCTATGGTTTTTCCAAAGAGATTTGTTGAATATATTATGATGGGTATTCCAAACATAACCATGAGGGTTACTCCCTCATGCAAGATAGTTATGAATACCTCTAGTTACCTTTTTTTCTTATGATTTCTATGAGTTATTAATAAATACTATGATTCATGAGGTATGATAAAGTGATTATCTTTTATGAGCAAAGTATTATTTCATTTATTCTTAGGTATTCATCAAATAATTTATTCATTCTGTATTTTTATATCCCTTACTAAGAATTTTATGCTCATCACAAGTTTTTGAAATGTTTTTCACATGTCAATGGAAAAGTACATGATGCGATGAGATTTTCGAGGAATTTTCATGAAATAATCCATGTGTTATTCTAAATATGTCACTATTGATTGGAAAAATGAATCTTGTCTTTTATGTAACCACCATTTTGAAATGTGGAATGTCATGCATGATTTATGATCTAATTATCTAAAACTCTAAACCTGAAAAGATCCTCAATTTGTATTCTTGAAATAACTCAAGATTAAGTAAGGATTAAGGCTAGGGCCTTATAATTATATTCACCAAATATATGAACATATGTTCATATTCTTCACATTCATGCAGATGTATTTCAATAAAAAAACTCACCAAAACCATTCCTCTAAAAACTATTTGATTATTTGTGTATAAAATCTCATTCCATGACTGACATTGACAACATTACTTTTACCAATGGCATAATAAAAGTAAATTTTTATGATCATGATATATTATACATAATGTATCTACCTAATATAAAAAACCTTTAGAAATAAAATATATTTTAGAATATTTATAATTATTGAAAAAATAAATGTATATCATAACAGATAGAATAACTAATACATCAATTCATTAATCACATAATCTATATATTTGTTTTTATTGTGGTAAATGATTCCTTAGTGGAGTAATTTATACAATAAATATAATAATATATGATCATTCTACATGAAATAACAAGCCAAAACCATAAAAGAGAATTAAATTACATATTGTATAGTTCAATAGGTATATAAGAGTTTTGTATATGATTGGTGTCGATCCCAATTATTGTCGGTTCACTGATAGGTTTGGGTTGGGGGGAATCATTGATCCCTTTTTGTTTATGAGTTATTCCATTCTATCAAAACATCTTGATCCTATTAAATTATTTAATCTAGTAAATATAATCAAAAAACCTCACCATTTGAGGTATTTGTAGTAGAAAAGAAATCATTTTGTTATATTAACATGGTTTGGCTCCAATGACTACTATTTTTTATCTTAGTTGACCAAAAAACAATTGTTTTTATTATCATAAATATTTTTTTACAGCCAGGTATTTTATAGTCCAATCAGTATATATTCCACCATGATCCATTTGACAATTATTTACCAACATGATGACTATTGTTTTCCCAAAGGATACAAAACCAACTAGAATAGTCTTTACATATTAACTGATAATGTAGTAAGGAATATATTGTAACTCTAAGTGGTATTCCTCCTACATGGGTTGAGGGATCATAAAATTTTATCATGTAAAAACTTCCAAAATTATTGTAGAAATCTAAAATGATTAGAATACCTTATCTCAAAACTCCTTATGATGTTTGATGATATCATTACTTCTTATAAATAGCTGGGTAGCTATTCTTATTCTACAAGGAATGATCACCAAGTTTTTGTGTCATCACATTCTTTAATATTGGTGACTATAGAAATCAAAAAAATCTAATATATAATACATGTATTTTTTCTTTTATTTATATACTCATTCACTCGATCGTGTTTTAATTTGACAACATGAATATACATATAATCATATTTTCATATTTTGTTTCTACATGTGTTTTGAAACTCCTCCCTTTTCAACACAAATGATATAATTAAATTTAATTATATAAAAAATTCCATGTGTATATAACATTTTTATTATTATTCATATCTTCCTTTAATCCTTAAAAATATTAGTCCTTCATTATTTAACTTGATATGTAAATATTTCTTTCATTAGAAACACTTGAAATATCACTATTTTGTGATAATTAGAGGATGCATTATCTCATTTGTTGTTCTATACAAATTATTTTTATATCTTAGATTATTCTCCAAAAATAATTATTCTACAATATCAAATGAGATTTCTTTGTGCATGGACTCATTGATCTCTTCCTTGGCTGCCTTATGTTTTCTAGAATATCATATTTTGAACATCTCATGTAGTACAAAATTACTCAATAACCTATATTGTTCTCAATTTACAATGCTTATTTAATATATGGATTTAATTCTCATAGATGGTTCCCAATGGAAAATTGTTTGAATTTACATGTATTAGATAAAACACATATATAAATCCTGATTCAAATAAGTAGAATCATTCAACTACATAGATTAGAATATGTGAGGTAATTTCAGATACATTTAATAATAAAATACTCTATAATCATAACTATGGTAGGGAATCAAATTGAATATAATTTTAGACACTTTTCAAAAATAGATATGTTGTAAATTTATATATATTAAATAATAGGATATATGTATCTATAGAATTATCAAATTATCTCAAATAGAATCATCTCAAATTCAACCAACTTCCATGAATTTTAAATCACATAAATTCATTTTTTTCATATAATATCATTCATCCATATACAGTTTCGATTCGTTATTTTTAATATGAGTAAAAAAATTGTGCCCATTAGTTTCATTTCACAAATATTTAACCTATCTCATTAGTTAATATAGAAATAGTCTAATTTTTTATTATTCATTTAACATAGAAATATATTAATCATTTTTTAGAGAAAAATGGATTCTATATCGAGAATTAATTCTATAGGCCTATGTTGATATATTATAATCATCCATTCATCAAAACCATTACACTAAAATTTACCAAAAATTTTAAAATAAATATTATACTCAATTGGTCACTTCAGTCCCCCACCCCATATTTTTTGCCAACACCAAACACCTCAATGTAAATATGTCTTCTTGGATGAATTATTTATTCTCAAACTTTTTGGAAATTTTTTTAATTATTAATGTTTGGATCTATAAAAAACTATATATTCCATTCAAAATTATCATTATATTCATTCTCTTTTTCAGTTGAGAAAGGGATAATACTAGATGAGTTTCATTACAAATATCATTTGATTAATATTCATTAGGAAAAAATGGTAATAAATAATGTAAAAAATAATTTAGATAAAATCAATGCCTTTCATATTTTTCATGCACTACCATCAATGTGATGTCATGATTGGAATATTCTCATTTCTCAAGTAGGGTTTTTATAATATATGTTCATTTAATAAAACATGTAAACTAAACATTCATGTTGTCAAAGCATTTCAGTAATTATAAATTTCATATAAATAATAGAATATGATGTTCAATCTAATCTTTTATATTTATAAAGGGAATATATTCATTTATTTATTTCATAATTAATATTAATTAGATGAAATCCCCGATAAAATCATCAACATTGATGTATTGTAGTGGAAACACTCATATTTATCCATTATTTAATAGTGGGTATAGAACGCACTACACTTTTCTAAAATTACTTTAATGTTAACTTCTAAATAAATAATAATAATATTTAATAATGATAGAGCTTCTTTGTTACAATATAATAAACACATATGTCAATAATTTATATGGAACCTATAATTCTTGGCTTCTAAAATCTATTCAATTTTCACTTCATTGAGATCCTATATTATATTTCATTCCATAATTTCTTCTGGAATTATTTTTGTCTGTATAAATGTTTTCATTACATTACAAGTTAATAGAACATCATTTCCTACTACCTAATAAATCATCTTTTTAAAAACATCTTAGGCTAGTAGGATAGTCATATAGCCCTTTGAAACATGACTAACATACTCAAATATTTTAGACTAATTATTTGGATTTAATTAGACAACACCTATTAACGAATCCTCAAAACATCATCTATATATTTATCAATAACTTATTTACATTATCATCATTACTCCCATTCTATTTCTAATCATTATCCATTTCTTTGGCCTTCATCATTTTATAAATACACACTATCAAGCACTAATTATTCACAAGACCAATATCCTCATACACCTTATATAACATACCACTACTTCTCTCTTAGAGTCACTTCTATTTAAAAATAGAGGGAACTTCTCCTAAGAGTCTTATTATTCATACATCATACTTATGAAATTCCACAATACATATTCTACATACTTCTTCCAAAATAAAAAATTTAATTTTCAAGAAATATTTTTTCGTATCTATTTATATTTTCTCTCCCCTGACATTTTTTAAAAATATAATAACCTAATAAAATATTACCTTCAAGAATTGTTATTTATTTTTCAAAACATTTTGTTATTATTTTATAATTTCATCGTAATCCTTATGTATTTCATGGGGTAGTCACCATCATAGACCATATGTTCTATTATTTTATGTATGATATTTCCATCCATTATTATTGATCAAAACCTCCTCAATTTTCATTCTTTCGCATGAATTTCTATTGAAAAAATTCACATTTTCAATATGGGTTGGTCAAACATACCATGTTCTTTTGAATCATTCATCTTAGAATTTAGATATGAATCAACATTAAATTAATTGTTATTATTAAATCTTTCACCAACAAAGTTTATATCATTTTTAATTGTGGGATATATTATGATGTATCTAATAGTCCTTATTCATTTACAAATATTTTTTCTCCATAATCACAAATCATTTTTTCCTATTCAACTATATTCAATTTAGGAATCCTGAACTCATCAAAATAGGATTCATTTTTTATATCTAACTACTTATTCTATTTGGCTACATTTTTTTAATTCATCCACTTTAGTTGATAGATTCTTATTTTCATTATTATGATTATTATATTATTTGTGTATTTATATAATAAACTACATATTGGATTAAAAAATTTCATTTAGATCACACTCTATAAATATCCATTATAAAATATCATCTCCAACACTTCTTCAATAAATAACATTTTAAATATAAGGAAAACTTGCATCATTAATAGAAGTTCTAGGGGAGTTATCCTTCTACCTTTTCCCTGTAAATCCTTTTAATTTGTTGTCGAAATTATTAATATTACCATTTTTCTATATTGATATTTTTCATACTCTTCATATGAATCAGTTTCTAAAATCTAAATATTTGTAATTATAGATTAAAAATGAATAATATCACTAATGAGGCTACACAAGAATAATATACATAAGCATTTCATCATCTGTGATGAATGTATATAATAGAAAAAAATTAAGATTGACCTATAATCCTAATGTTTTTTGATACAGTCGTCGAAAACATCTTATCAAATAATCCATCATCAATATCTCCAAAATGTTCTTCATATTATAACTTTATTGAAATATCATAAATAGAACCGTTCCTCTAATAAGTGGGATGGAAACCATAAAAAACAGTGACCTTAGATGATCATTAAGGGTAAACATATGAGATATTAATAAATGAACATACATTAGAATAAGAATATGAGAACATAATAATTAAATAATGGATTAATACCCAATCAATTATATATCATTTATAATTATTCATATAATAATTATTTTTCATATGGGAATATAAAATTCATTAGAGAATGGAATCAAACATTATCAATAAAGATTCATGAGAACATATCAAAATCCTATGATTCTGTGAAAATATAACATTATGAAAATTTAAAAATTGTAAAAGGTTTACTTATCCAGTTAAGGAAAATAAATTGCACTGTTACATAATCTTTTGGCCATGAAGCCATGTCGAAGAATAATGATGTGAACTTGAATCCTGGTCCACACAAAAAATAATGAACCTTTAATCTGGTCTCACTTTAACTATTTTGAACAATAAATCTGGTTGACATATAACATAAATAAGTAATGATTATTTAGTGTTTGTCGAATTCATTTAAGGGATATAACAGACCCACCAACCACACAATGTTAATTCATAAATTTCCTATAAGATCATAAGAAAATTTATTCATTCATTGTTGTATAACCCACGAATGAATGTTTCATAAGCATATCATCATCATAATCATCGAACATATCTAAAAATATTAATTAATTTATTATTGAATGAAATAAATATTATTTCATAAGTAGCATCAAATAATGTTATCATCGATGAAAGATTTCATTAAATGGTTACCTGAATATTGTTTGAGAAATATATTTATTTTTATTGTAAAAACACCTATTTAAAATATTATAATATCTATAATATAAAAGAAAATATTTTTATTCGTTATGAACTAAGGAATAATTTAATGGATGCTTCAATGAGTCAAAAAGTCATGAATGAGGTAGATTTTATCAATTAATAATCTTCAAAACAATGATTCTGTTCACACCATTTCTAAAAAACTACATTATACCTAAAATGATAATATGAATCTTTAACTTTTTTTGAAAACTAAAATCATTGGAAAAAATGAAATAAAAAAATTATTTATGAACATATAATAACATTAACATTATAAAATATTTCTTATAGAGAAAAATGATTTCAAACCAAAAAGGGGAAAAGTAACATCTTTTCATAAAAATAATTTCCAAACTATTTTTCAATACCAAAGAGAGGAAAGACATATTGAAAATTTAAAATATTTAAAACAACCATAATTTTATAAAAATTAAATGGATATAAAATATAATGTTCACGTAATTTTATCTATGTAAATTCATGTATAAAAAATCCTGATAAAAATGGAATTGAAACAAAAATCCCATACCACATTGGTATCATTCGATCAAGGGCCCCATTAAATAATAACATAAAATAAAACATTAAATATCATGAAAATAATATTATTAATAAAATTATAAATCAATGAATTATTATATACTCCCAAAGAAATAATAGAAATTCATAACATATCCTATGTAACAAATAAGAAAATTTAAGATGAGAAACACTTACCATAAAGGTAATACCTGAATCATAAAATCATAAAATTTAGAACCATATATGGATTTGAAAAAAATACCTTTTATGACACGAATCATAATAGAAATTAAAATATACTATATATACTACACAAATGGAACAAGTGGTGAATATGGTATATGTCTCAATGAAAGAAAATTGAGATAAGAAAACCCTACATCAAGTTTCTTCTTTCTCCAAATGGTTTAGGGAAGCTGCATGAGGTCTTGTGTCCCCCATGTTGGGGCCCCACTACAGGGTATATATGGCAGGAAACTACCATGTGGAATCAGAGGCCATTTATTAATTTATATTAATATTTTAGCATTAGAGGGGAGAATATATTTATTGTAATTTGGTAATAATCATATTCTTAGAATTATCAAATCCCAATATAGGATATCACAATTTAAATTGAATGAGTTAATTATATTATTGGTTGTGGTTGTAATATTTCACAAATTTCACCATTTGGTGAGGCACATGTTGTGTACAATTTTATTAATAATATTATAACTATTATTTTGGTTCCTTCAACATTAGATCGATGATATGTGGGTGGGTAAATTCATTAATTATACTAGGAACCATAATATTTAATTTTCATTAAATATTCCATTCCATATTTACTTTTCTACTTTAATTGCATCTGATTAATGTTCTAATTTTATTGAATTTATTATTGTATCTAAAAAATTTATGATGTTATATATAGTAATGAGAAACAATAACTACTTTAGGAATTTACTATGATAACCTAACATTTTTTCATATATCAATAAAAGAAGATACATTAAGTAGTCAGTTATGGAACATTGACCCATGGAACATTTGTCACATGAACTGGAACATGTTATGTATAGGATTAAGCGATCAACAAAATTACAATTTACAATATGTATGGTCCCATTACTTATAAGAAATTTAAATATATCCAATACCACCATTTCATTTGAGTTAATACAAAAATTAGTACAAAATTAAATGAATATAACATTTAAAAATGGAGTATTATTACCACATATTATGGATTCTATAAGGAATGTGCTCGTAAATTATAATTTAATGACACTAATATGTCCTTGTTTCATGTTCTAGAAAAGAGGAGATGGGCAAGCACTCGAGGGGGTGGTCCATGAGCCACCCATAGTCCCTCCTCTAGGGCCTCTAGAGGAACCTCCCATTGAACTTTTAATGGGAAACAATTATTATATCAGTGACATATTATTACCCTTTATGAATTCTATACAAGGTGCTCTCTGGCGTTACCATGCAATGGCATTACAAACTCAATATTTTTAATAGTAACATCCATCCACATTCTAATTGGATTGAGGAGCATACGATCTGGAGCCATGGATGGCGGTCTGTTATCTGTATTATACCATCTAGAGACTTCCCCCAATAGGATGGCCATTCTATCTACTTATATGTTACTTGATTCATCCAAGAATTGGTGGTAAATCATCTCAGAGGATGATTTTCATCAATTTATAGTCTGGGAAGATTGAAAGACATTCTTCTACGATAAATGCATTCTAAAAATTCTATGATTATAATATACCAGGGATTTAATACACCATAATTCAATAACAATAACTTTTCTCCAAAAATATTCTCACTTCACAAGGCTCTAATGTGTTCCTCTAAGTCTAACTATTGATGTGTTGATGACTGTGAGGTGTTTTAAGGAAGTACACATACACACAATCAGATCAGATGTGTATGGGTTTCGGAAGACTCCCATTAAATAGATAATATATCAAGACATTGCAATATAATAGAATATGAGAAATAATTATAGTGTGATATAGTATGGTTTAGTTTTGAGGATGGTTGATGCTTCATTTGGTACCCGGAAGAACCATTTAAAGGGCGCATGTGTGGGAATTGTCAGCCATGTGACATGGACCATCTATCTTGTGGTGTTCCACCAGTGTGGAAGGCTAGGCCATAAGAATACACAATCCAAAATGTCCCCAACTATTTACCAAGATTGTAGTAGTATGGGTCTCCATTATCGCTTTTGAAAATATTTTACACCCATGTCATGATAGAGAGGATTTTTACTAATTCCACAATTAGGTAAGGGATTAATGAAATCATGTTATGATGGGATTTGGTATTCAATTGGATGATTTTGATGAGGTCGTATTGTTCATGGCTAATGTAATTAGGCTTCATGGGTTCTTCATCACTAGAATAGACATTCATAGGATATTATAGATGAATTAAAGTGCTATAGTTTGGGCCATATATATGTTGTCTATCATATTGATGAATAGAAGAGTCTGGGACCTTCTGCATCTAGACGTATAATTCTAGTAGCATGTAAATTTCATTTATCATTTTTTGATATAGGAGAGTTATATTCATTTATGTATGAATTTTTTTTTGAGATTCTAGGCCTTCAAATTGAGTACTTAGGTGGAATTAGGTCTCTTTAAATGCCATTGGTGTCATATAAAAGGTTATAATCCATTCCTAGGAGTTCCCCTAGATATAGGTGTGTAATATTTCTTATATAGTTTCTTCATCCTGGAGATGAGAGGATTCAACATCATTCTCGGTATGTACTGTCTTATTTATTTTCATTCCCATGTTAATTATGATCATTGGAGGATTGATTTTACATCACTCGAGGGAAGATTTTGTATCCATAAGGGTGAATTGGTTATCCATTAAATATGGTATAGACTCATGAGTACTGGGCTAGGAAGAGTGGAAACCCAAATGGACATTATCATTATGAGTGATCTGGGAATGAATCATGGGGATTGTTCTCATAATGTGTATAATTCCAAGAAAAAATTATCAGAAAATTTCGCTACATTACCAATTGAGTGGAAGATTGTGCTCACCACTGGACTAGTGCTTAGTGCATCACTATTTCCCATTCCTCCATTTAGGATGACACCTATAGAGCACAATAAACTCAAGAAGTAGCTTAAAGATCTATAATAAATGGTTTTTATATAACATCACACATCACCCTAGGGTTCACCTATCCTTTTCTCCAAGAAGGATGACGATACCCTTATATTTGTTTATGGATCACCGCCAACCAATCCAGACTATGGTGAAGAACTGGAATCCATTTCCTCAGATAAATGACCTCTTCAACCAGATCTACGGGTCAAATGTTTACTCTATGATCAATATGAGTTTCAGCTACCATCATGTGCATGTGATATCATGACACAAACAATGTACAATATTCCAGATCATTTAGTGCGTGTACTAGTATTTGTTTATATTAATCGGTAGGAAGAATGTGATGAAAGTATTTATAGCTCTCATGAATCAGTTCTTTCACCGGTATCTTGATTAAATGGAGGTAGTTTTCATGGAAAACTTATTATTGTATCCTCACATAAAAACCCATTCTAACCATATTGATATTAAGCATAATACACAAATAAAGCATAAATAATTTGGTTTTGTCAGTAAATTTCACAAATAAATTTGTATGTTTTAAAATTTTTTGTCACATAATTTAAAATGTTTGTGCTTCTATTCACTTTGACAATGTGATCATTTTGTGTTCCTCTGAGTATCCCATGAATTTATTTGATATATGTAGTTTCTTACTGTTGGTTTGATATTTTATGAGATTCATCTATGATTTATCCCAATAATCAGTGTTGCATACGGTCCTGACAAAGAAGGATATAAAATTCATTTGGTCTAATATATATGAAAATTATTTATAGTATTTATTTGGGAGACTGAATTCAATTTTGATTCTAATTATTTCGAATTTATCATGATGTTATACTGTATACAATTATTCTTCAATAACCAGTCAAGGAGTAGTTATGATGAATTCTTATTGGGTCATACAGTACGAGTCCCATCACCTGAGTCTCATGAGCTATATTACACTACACATAACCTTGAACAAGCTTCAATAGTATATTCTCTAACATATTATAGGAACTATCTTTTGGGAGAGTGTTTTTTTGAATAAAATATATTTAGAATCTCTGAAACATGTCCACATATAGAGACCTGAATAAGAGGCCACAGATATAGGTCAAATAAATAAATATTTTTTTTTGAATTTGAGATTCATTGGACATCTTGTATGATTAATTTTGTGTCTAATTCCTTAAATTAGAAAATTCATATATATTCCATATTTGAGGCTTGAATTGATTTGATGTTGATATAATTGTTTTTTAAATGAATCAGGATGTTAAGGAAGATCACATACAACATATTATAGAATATCTAGTGGGGACATCCCCTCTTCTATAGTGGGAGTGGATGAGAATCATTTCTAAAACAGAATGCTAGGTCTTGAGGGAGAGTTTCTCTATTGAGAACACACCTCCATGTTGGGTTACTGATATGATTGTGACCCTACTCCACCATGGGCATGATTGGGTACTTTTTAAAATATAGAAGATTTGACAATGGACTCTGATGTCACTTTTTAGCTAGTTCACCCCGATATTACCTTGATGAACAATGATGTATGATGACATTATTGTAGTATAGGTATGATGAGGTATATTGGAATATTTTTCATGAGGTGTTCCACTTATCATTAGGTGAAAGAAGAGAAATTTTGACTTGCAGGGAACCTATATCCTATATCCATTTTTACGTGGAAAGGGAAAGTTTTTATAGTTGGATTTTTGAAGTGATTTCCTAGATCCCCCAAAGGTAGTGATTCAATATGTATGATCTTTGATTAGATGAACAACATTACACGCCTCCTAACAACCTGGAAGATCATCTTAGTTGACGAGATTATGATGATCTGTATTTGAGAGACAGTTTTTCATACTTGGTGTTCCCCATTCTATCATTTTTATCTGATATTCATTCTTTTCCTCTTGGATTTGGTAATGGACTGAAAAATCATTGGGCACAGCGATTCTCTTATTATAGCATACACCCTCAACCAAACTTAGAATCCGAGCATACAAAGAGGGTGTTAATGGAAATTAAATAGGCATGTATCCTTTATTTTGAAGGTTCGTGGTAGAAATATATACATCATTTTTAGTATTCCTATGAATAAATATTTGAAGGAACAATTTATATCGATCTATATAAGTCCTTTTATAGTTGGTAATATAATACATCTATGTGATATCTTGAGGAAAGTGAGGCAGTGTTATTGGTTAAATGCATCATTAAATAGACATCATAGAATGTATAGATGATAACAAAGTGAATGGGTGTAGCTCAGTCTAGGAAGAAATCATTTTTTTTATCATCACTGATAACCTCTAGATTTTGAGGTGGGACAATAGATCTTTCTATTTGTATCACACAGATTGGTTTTTAGATGAAATTAGAGATAGGAAAAGTAATGGCCTCCATATGTTTTGATATTTGAGAGAGTGGAGAGAACAATATAGTTGCCTATCTATTGTTGTTACGACATAGGTATCGTTCCATGAATGATTTCATCCACATATTATAGCTTAATTGATATAATAATAACCTATCTATTTATTTGACACTATTGATATTGAGATAGGGATGGATGTGTCCCTTCAGAAACATCTGATACACATTTTTGATTAGAGAATGAATGCTCCCTAGCACATGTTATTTCCCTTTTTCTAGGTTATTTTGTATAATAGGACCATTTAGGATGAGACATGCGTGTGAGAGGCATATGAATTTGTGTAGTGGCCATGTCATTTCTCAGACGACATTTTTTAACCCTTCTATGGTTATCATAGGGATGATTTGCCTTTAGAAGGGGATGTTTTAGTGTCCTATAATTTCTCAAAGGAAAAAAAATTAGTTTTCAATTTTATTTCCTTGATATTGACCCTTAAATGTTTCCAAATGGATTCATGGAGGTCTCGATGGTTTCCGATGCATGTTTAGAGCCCAAATCACCAAAATTTGAAGAAGATGGTAGGGAAACATAGTATGTAGAAATAGTGTAGCCCATCCAAAATGGTATATCAGACCATATGTCTTGAGATTATAGGATTATGGGGACTCTAATATTTTATACATATATGAATCCTATGGCACATTTATGTGAGGGATTGAAACCCCTAGGACTGTGTCCTTTCGCATGGTTAGTGTATGGTTTGGGAAATCATGTATCAAAACCATACAAACTTTTTATAGAGAAATTCACATTTAAACATAATAAAACTAAAAATAAATCCATTCTTCAATACTCTACATATCTAATGGGTGAAAAAATCTCCATATCGGATGAGTTCTAGTCCTCCTACAATGTAGGGATTTTTAATTCTCCATCATTCAAACTCCAAATCCTTCATTGTAAACATTATCTGCAATCCTTATGTATGTTCTATAATCCTCTTTATTCTATTTCTCATTAGTCATCTCATCTATTTCACTATTTAGGATCAAGATCGTTTTCTTTATTTTTATGTAATTTGATGATTTCCATAATAACTCTCATTATTGCTCGATTCAAGGGTCGAAAATGGACAAGTTGTATTATACAAGGATATGGTACATGGACTAATTTCATTTCAAATTTATCATTTATTTTATAATTTCTATCATGGTTCCACATGACTGTCCCATCCAGCGATGCCTCTAATATGACAAATAAATTAATCTACTGGTGTTTTCAAGTCAATTTATCCCTTATCTTGCAAATTACGACGTTCTTTAGTTGTTAACCAAATCAGAAGCCACCCCTTTGGTTTGGACACATTAAGTGGCCTATTTCCCCATGCCATGTGATGTTAGCCACCAAAGTTGTTTGTTATAGTTGTAACAAATTTCATAATTTTTGAGTTTACAGAAGAGGAATTTTAGTCCATTAGTTAGACCTTGTCTAGATTGAAATTCTCAATCATTATTTCCCATTCTTATTTTTGTATATCTTATAAAATGTTATATCTTCATTATGAAAGATATTAATTTCATTTTATGCATTCCATGAGGCCTATTTCTTCTAATTTTCCATATGACTATGCTTCATTCCATTGTTTAAATCCTTGAATTAAATTGTTTGAGTTATACTGGTCGAATGATACAAATTCGATGCCATATTCTTTATGATTATGTCTTATACCATTATTCATGCGCAATGTACCTTACTAAAATATTATGCATTGTTATAATTACAAATTATGTTAGGCCATAATTAATTAGAATGGATAAAATTAGTAGAAAATATTTATAGGTTTTTATACATTTAAAATTATTTGATTTTAGGTGATTTGGTTTCTTTGATTTACACACATGTGATATGAGAGTGAACTCACGTCTGAACATATTTACATTGTGGATGGACTCACCATGAATGGCTTGGAACACCATTATAATATAGGGATACAGAAGGCATTAATTTTATAATATATTTTTGAAGATTGATTTAAACCTTAGGTAACTTTGGTTACCTTTGGGGGAAACTATGGATGGGCTAGTTAGAAGGATATATATATCATGGATCTGGTGATGCCTAGTCCCATATATGAGATAACACGAATTGACATAGAAGGTAACATTCAATGATTGATATTAGGGATTCCATCACAGGTCTACGTGGTTGGAATCTATGATATTGTGTATATTGGAGGATCCTATAACAACCCAAGGGATTCCTTATAGTCCCCCTTAGACTGGATCATGATTCCATCATGGTATTTTATTGATTAAATTCGTTTTCGACATGTGATTTTGTTTTATCGATTAAGAAATATTCTCAATATATTTAAATGACATGCATCTGAAAAGTCGAATCATAATCCATAGATCAGTCCATACATGATCCCTTAAAAATGATGAACCATGTACAAAAATTATCAATAATATAATGAATGACATGATTCAAACATCAATCTTTTTTCAAATAAGGTTGAATCTGTTGTACTTCTATTGAGGGTCCAAGACCGAGTGTTATTTTTTATTTACATATTTCCTTGAATTCCAATATGTTGGATCATAGTTCATTATATATTGCATGAACTAGATTAATCTAGAAATTGATGTTGGTGGCCTACTGGGATTATATACCACACCCTTGTTGAGCCACCTAAAGTACCGAAGAAAACTCCAATGTTTAAAGTATTGAAATTGTTAAGTGGCCTCCTGCGGATGATTGATATATATTTTTAGTTTGGAGAATTGGATTAGTGGACTTAGAATATTATTGTGATCATAGTTTTTTATCTTTTGGTGTTTTGGTATTTCAAATAGCATATAATACGTGCATGTAATCAATTTTCCCCACATAATAATATTTATATTGATACATTAGAATCAACATAATCTTTTATTTACATTATTTTTATCATCCTACTATTTTTTTTGAACATTCGTGATTTATTATTAATATTCAACTACTATATATATAATATTTTTTCTTCCCTTATGGAGCTTAATTGGTCCAATCATATAGTTTCATCATATTTTAATTCATATTTCATTCCATATATTTATTTTTCTGGTACAATATCTCATATGAGAGAGTAGGCCATCCACTTACACACCACGTGACCTAACTACAAGTGGTGAGCCTCTAGCATGTGGGGAACCGTTCTATAGATCTTGTTGCGACCCTCTCTGGTTATAGTTTTGTGGAATCTTGAGAAGGATGATAAACACATTAACTACTCCAACTATGTTAAATGGCCCCCATATTCCATCTATTCAAACATCATAGTAGTGATACTTTTATTTCTATCCATCATATCCCATGAATTTCCATATCCCTTAGGGGAGGGATTATATAAATTAGAGAATTCATCCACACATCCTCAGCATTGATAGGATAAAACCCACCCCCCCCCACTGCCCCTTATATTTGCTGATCAACACAATGTGTTCCTAATGTCTGGGGTTCAAATAGAAATAAAAAAGAAAACATAAGGTATATACATAATACACACATATGTCAGACTATTTGGTTGACAATAAAAATATATCCTAACTCAAAACAACACACCTAAGCCTCAGAAATTAACAAAAATTCACGGCTACAACTAAATTCACAACACCACATAATAAGACACAATCCACATTCCTTCATTCATCCATATTAAGTGAGTTTCCAAAATTTTATTACCAACAAATTTCATTTTTCCAAACCATTAAATTTTAATTTAATAAAAAACTCATCTAACAACACATATTGTATTATTCAAATATTAAATAGACATATCAACCCATGTCATTTTAGTTTCAAAATTTACTATCAATTACATTACTAACCAATCAACATGTAATAAACATTACATGACATATTATCCTAATAATCATAATTAGAACATCACAACCACTTCTTCATCATAACCACCACATCCCATAACAAAATATCATAAAAATCTACCCACACATCACGACCAAACGTCAAATAATTTCATTAAAATGTAGATAAATTATTGTAAAAAATATTTCATTTTGTTAAATTCTCATTAATCACATTACACTTTACCATTCAATTTAATTCTCATAAAAATTAGAGATTCTATGGGTAGCCAATTAATAAGCTAAATGCTAGTGGTTATGCATGTATTCTAGGTGATATCAATCAATCACAAAAATAGGTGTTCCAAAAAAATAACAATTTCCATCACAAATAGAGGCTCCCAACACCCATGATTTTTAGTGATGCATCAAAAATGAATGATCATAATAAAATTAATATTAAATTCATAAAATATGTGAATATTTTCCACTTTAACATCATATTCGATTAAAAAATTAGTTATATAAATTATTATAGTATTTAATGTCCTCCAAAAAATAAAAAACATGATCACTCATTCATTAAAACTAGATTATAGTCAAATGATCCTCCACCACAAATGAAGCATCCTGAACCACTTAACTAGTTTGAATAAGTGGGAGGAATCCAATAAATAGAAAGATGAATCAAAATAACTTGATCCTCCTAAAAACAATATAACATTACATCCCCTTTCCCAAAAAATATCAAACTAAACAACAATGATGACATAAACCTTATATTGATGGTGAGTAGGGAAATATGGAGAAAGAAAAATGGAATGTACCTTAAAACAACCACAGATCAATATTCCCAAGTCGTTATATTAATCCGATGAATGGATGTCAAAAGACCACCTAGTGGTGAACTTGGGTTACTCAAGATTCATTGGAAGTCCCAATTAATGACGTGGTTTATAGGGATTTGAGTATTTATTCATGGTCTCCAAAATAGATGACCTAAATGCATCACTGAAAACCATATCATAAAAATGATAAAAATTAAAGGGACGATGTGATAAATCGAAGGACCCTTCCATAGCATTGAATGTCAATGAAGGATCATATTATTGTATCTATCTCCACGCTATAAATCAAATAAAACAAGAAGAAGACCATGCCACATTCAAGGTCACTACGCCATAGAACTCATCAATCGAGAAGGGGGATGTGACACATATCTACTCCATATAAAATAACCATGAAAAATCCCTTAATGTCTCACCCCCAATACACTATTCTGAAACCATAGTACTCATGCCACAATAATGTCAAAACATTTAGTACCACAAAAAACATATCTAGAGATTTTTCATCATCATTGAACTCTCCACATCACATCTACCTATCTTCCACACCATAGATAATTATCTAAAAAAAATTTATTCAATAATATAAAAACATATCTCCATACCTTCATTATAAACAAAAAACTCCTTAATACCTCCCCTGGACACCTCTACCACCATAATTCCAGTAATGGGACAGGTAAGAAGGTCTGAACCAATACAAATTTAGTTTATTTGATCACCATGTGGGGTTTTCAATATTGAAATTTTTAGTGTTAATTGTTATATTTAATAATGATTGAATCTTAAGAGATGTAACATTAATTTTCCTATATAAATCTAAAAATAAAAAACTAAATGATTCAATATATGGTGGAGAATGATGAATAAATAGTCATAGAATTGAATGTTGATTATTAAATGTTGTTTACCATGATTTAATGGTATATATTGTAGAGACCCAAGATTTTATAAATATTATTACATTATTTTAAACATTCATGAACCTCAAATTACATGACATGTGTCACATAGTCTTTTTTCATTGAGAATAGTCACATAAATAAAAAAATGATTCCAAAATAAGAAAATAATTTATTGAATATTAAATATGAGATCCAAACCTCCATTGAGCCCTTCAATACTCATAGGATAACCTACATGACTAAATTTACAATGAGATGAGCAGAAAATTACATTATGGAAATAATAATTAAAATAAAGGTTACCATATGGGTTATAAGACATAACATAATGATTATAAAAGGCATGGAAAATGTTTACAAATATATAATAATAACATAAAGATACTGGTTTTTTATATTCATGGAATAATATTAATGAGGTAGTAACATAAAACATGAATTTTGTATGATTCAAGTATCATTTCATATATAGGAATTTTGTTTAAGTCTATCCACCCAGACCGTTTCTCAGGGAGCGCCATTCATGGAAAACCACCAAAAACATTGATCAAAAGATATCTTAAGAAAACAAATTAACATATTTGTTTCCTTGATTTTGGGGAACACATGAGAAAACATATTCATGAATATAATTTCCATATAAACAATCATACATAAGAATTAAATAATAAATATTAGGGTTACACATGATATGAATTAGGTATCCTAATCAAGTAAAAATGGCCAAAAAACAAGGGAATATTATGTTAATGTCCATGAAAAGAAGGATTTAAATAATAAATGGACACTAATATTAGAATATATGCTTAAATAATGATAATTAATTTCAAAATAATGTAAATAAATTTAAAAATTGATTTAAATAAACATTAAAAATATAACACTTAATTGTGTTTTCAGAAAAATTGTAAATAATATTTAAATTAGAAAGGCGTAATTATTTGTATGAAATAGAAATGGACCATGTTATGATTTAATAATATAATTAATTATTTTGGGAATATTGTTTTAATGATTGTTGTGTGCACTTAAAAATGGGTCTACAATCAAAAAATTCCCATAAATTGTGTTTATTTACCAGAATATTTGTATGAACCGATCAATAAAGGATGATACGATTAGGATACATGAATTTGGAATATATAAATAGAGTTTATAATAAGTACATAAAAATAAAAAAGAGTCAAATTGTGAAAATTGAGAGAAAATATAACCCTAAGGAAATTGAGTGGATTGAAAATAATCTCACACCTTCTGTATGAAATAATTTTTCCTTTGATCATAATGTCATTAATGATCAAATAATATTTAATAATTAATAATTATTTGTTTTAAACCATTTAATTTATTTTCTGTAATTTTATTATGTTCATTTATGACCTTTTTATTAGTAATATAGTTCAATTTCATCAATGAGGAGTGTTTGGTTTCTTAGATTTCATGACCGGTTCGCTTATGTATGAGTATAGATGATCATGAAGATTTATTATAATTTATCATAATTTAAATTATACGTAATTAATTAAAAATAGTTGAACTGGTCATATATATATATATATATATCAATATATGTGAATGAATCATTTGGTACCATGATAATGTAAATTGTAAATATTATTTTTACTGTTTTTCTATCACAATGAACTCATTCAGTTTTACGAATTAATATTATGTATATATGATTGTTTTAGCAAAAAATGTATAAAAATTAAATTTTAAAATCTGATTCAACCATTATAATTGTCTTAATACCATATTTGAAGGATATAAATTAAAAAAACCTTTCATCCACAAAGATAACAAATTGACACCTCAAGGATGACATTTTCCATTAAAAACGGTTGGTGAGAAAGAGTATGATGACAGATTATTCTATTATATCAATAAACTTATAGTATTATAATGCTAATATAGTAATAATTTCACTTTAATGAGGTGTGGTAATTATTTATTAATAATATAAAACAACCTGAAAATAAATTAAATTAAAAGAATGAGGAATTTGTCTCTTTAATTTATCCTAATTGAGATTCTCGTTAGGGAATATTTTTTTGTATTTTTAAGAAACATGGATCTCTAGATGTGTGGGATGGTATTAAGATGTGTTTTGGTGTTAATATGGACATGTCTCAAGGAATTAATTGTTTGAGTAGAAGAGGTGAGGAATGGTGTCTTTTATGGTGGAAGAGAGGGGAGTTTTCTGATTACTGTATTAAGTGGTTTATTATTTTTCCTCAATAATATGAAATGTTTTAGAATTATAAATAAATATTTTAAAATTATAAAGAATGTTTCAATATTATGGTGATTAAATTAGATAATACTCAATTAATTTTTTATTTTACTTATATTTTTCTATTCACAAAAAATTCAAGTGTTTTTGAAAAGTTCCAAAAATTAATTCTAATAAATTTTCAACATTTATAATATAAAAATTAACTCAATTATATGGTTACAAATTTATATATATGTGAAATTTAATTTTTGATTAAAATCAGAATTTACTCCAAATATATATATTTATATTTATAACCAAATTTATAAGAAATTGAAAAAATTGTTAAGCCTTATAAAATTATATTTAAATCCAAAAAAATATTAATTTATGTATACATATTATGAAATTAAATATTAATTTAAATTATAAATTTAATCATATTATTGTAATTAAATATTTTGGACATATAAAATTACAAAAAATTAACTAATAATTTTTTACAAAATTAAATACCTATATTATGATATAATTATATCAAAAAATCATTTATAAGATTCCTAAATTTTATATATAATTTCATATGTGAGGTGAAAATTCATAGGGTGAGTTAACTGTTCATAATGTTCATATTAATACCGCTAAAGAGAAGTAATTATTTCACTGGTATAGGTTCATTATCATCTATAAATACTATTATTTCATTCATGCATAATTTATATTGGTCATACTGTGTTCGTTTTGTGATTTAATGTGATTTATAATATATGTCATAATTATAATTAGGGAATTATCATTGATAATATTTTTTGTCATTACATTCTTCCCCCTTATTAAATTTCACCTTCAAAATATTGTTTTACATACTATGGGGGAAAATGTGAGGTTACATCACCTTAATCACTTCCATTAGTTCCCATATTCATTCCTCATACATATCATTCCTAAAAAGAGCATTAAATAGGGGAGTGATATTGTTGCGTAGAAAATTCTCTTAATGATCCATAATAATCACAGGTTTCTCCTTATATGATATATCCTTCTCCTATTGTACTAAATATTAATTTAAAAATGTGAGGGATCTGGTATATACTACATTAATAGTTATTTGTGGAATACATTGTATTCATGGGACATGGTATGTTGAAGTTCTAGTATATTGTCCACATATGTGAGTTGATCAAGGACATAAAATAGAATGATGTACGAGGGACATAGTTTTCTTTTCTTCCCATATCTCATGACCCTCTTCCATGAATATTTACAGAGGAATAACATGTCTCCAAATTTAACCTCAAGGCTTCTTTTATTATTATCTCAATAACCCATTTGTTGACAATCAGGTTCCTTGATCTACTTAGATAGACCATCGTTTTTATGATGATAGGCTGTACTGATATTCAACTATGTGTTTAAAGCATGTTGAATTATTTTTCTAGAACATGGAGGTGAATATTGGATATCAACTGAATAAAATTTATATTGGTACTCCATGCATCATTACCACATCTATTATGTATCTACTTGTATGTTTATCTGTTGAGAATTTCCTCTATAATTGTGAATCATAGATTTTTTTCTTAGATGATCCACATAATCCCATATAGAAATGTTTCTTCCAGATGTATTTTGAATTATTGTATAAAAGAGAATGTTAATGGTCTCCCACTACCATGTTAGTATGGACTGTATTTTCATCATCCCCTTATAATTTTTTCTTACAGAAATAACATTCTAACATACTAGGAACTTTGATGTATATTTAGCGGTCTCATTTTTCATATTATCACACAAAAAATTCTCTTGGAGATCACTATACAACATCATGCTCCATGGATGATTGGAGATGGATGTTATATATACATCACTCTGAATATTTTTATTTATCTCTAGATCATATGGTACACATATTTGTGACCCAAATATTAGAACTCCTTCCTGGCCATTTTTGAAGTATGGGGATTTACCCTTTCTCATGGATTCCACCTTCTTCTGTATTTCGAAATTATTCCTTTAAGTATCATTTATTTTCACTATAATGGTTGATTTATATATAATATGATAAATGATTTTGATATACCTTCATTATATATTTCTATTTATATCATTTAAAAATAGAATAAAATTGGATCCTTCTCAATTATCATGATTGGTAAAGACACAATATCATTTATACGTGGAGAATATACAACCTTAGTTGTGTTACTAGGATGTTTGTTGATTGAGAATTTATCCATGACATTCTATAGGAATATTCATTGGCTCAAATTAATCTCTATCTATATGAATAAATATTTTATACCCTAGGGATCATTATATATTTCACACTCCCCCACCATAGATATAATTATGCCAGCTTTTCAATGCAATGATCACAACTACTTACTCTAGATCTTGTGTTGGATTATTTTTTAAATGAATCTTCAACTACCTTGAAGGTAAAAATATCACATTATAATTATTCATTTTTACAAAATCTAATCCCTTATTTGATGAATCATTATACACCACAAAGAGTTTCCCACTTTTTGGAAGTGTGAATACTGGTTTTGTGATAAGCTTTATATTGAAATTTTTGAAGAATTCTTCACATTCAAATATCAGGAAAACCATCCATCACTTTAGAGTATGATGGGATAAATATTTTGAAAATACTTATATGTTCTTCACAATTAAATGGAAATTACCTTCTATAACAAGTAATCTAGCGATCTCTGTTACAGATATTGGCTTGTTCCACTCTTCCATTTCCTTTTTCTAGGAAGGGATCAAAAATTTTCCTGTTCAAGTGATAACCTACAACATGAATGACACTTCATCCATCAAGAACTGAAATTTATTTTAATTAACATAATATTTATACATTTAAAATGTCGTTATCATAATATTTATATTCACTTCATGCTCCTCTATTCTTTTTGATTATATTATAAAATTATCACTAAAGACTATTAAAACAATTCTATGGAAATCATTAAATACTATTTTCATTAAATTAATTAGAATTGATCAAGAATTAGTGTGTTCAAAGGGAAAAAATAAGAACTAATACAATCCATAATTCATTCTAATGGTAGTATTGGGATTATATTCCTTCCTCACCATTAATCGGTATTATCCCAATTGAAGGTCCACAGTTGAGAAATAACTTTTCCCATGTATTTGAACATGCAAGTCATCTATTTCTGGTATCATATAATTTTTAGTTATTCTATATTTATTATGTTTATGATAATCAATGTACACATACATTGATCCATTCATATTCTTAAAAAAGAGGACTGGTGCACCCCATAGTGAATCACTAAGGCCTATAAAAATCTTATCTAGATTATAATATAAATTATTATTAATTTGATCCATCTCAATGGTTTCCATTATATATGTCATCTTTGATATATTTATAGATCCGTGAATAAGATCAATTGAGACCTCATCCTCTCATTCTAGAGGAATATCAATATACTCTTCGGGAAACACATCTGTGATGTCCCACATAACGGTCCTATCTTTGATCATGATATTCTCTTTTCTATAAACTATTTGAACTAGATATGATTTCCCATAAGGAAGTAATATCAAAAAATTAGATAGTGATCTTGAAGGAGAATCATCCTCCTCCTTAAAAATATATAAAATGTACTATGCATTAATATTGGAATAGTGATCTAACTTTCCTGAATGTTGAAATTGGTAGTGTATAATAACATAGAATTCATGATGAAATTAAAATCAAGCTCTTAAATTGGGAGTATGACAATATTTTATGCAATTTTCATTCCAGAAACATTAACTGGGGAGGATTTTCTATAATTGGATGAAACAATTTACCCATTTTCTATTCTCTGTAATAATTCAACATCCAAATATGGTGGTTGTGTTTGAAAATTTATAATATGATTTAATTATATGAAGGAATGTGTAGAAGAAGAATCAAATAGTACATTCTATATTATTTAATGAATAAATTGTGTACTTATCACCATGAAAATTTTGGGCTCCACTTCATTAGTAGAGATCTAATATTCCATTCAATGTTGCCTTGGAGGTTGTTCTTGTTGAATGCCTCCCTAAAACCCTGGATTAGGAAAATAGTTCATATAATTACCTTTTTTTTAGTATTTGTAAAACGAAACTATAGGCTGAGTGTCAATCTATACCTTCCCTTCTTCTTCCACATTATTCATATTCTTCATATCCATTTTTGAGTAATTATTTAGACTCCCAATTATTCCATATTGGATGTGTTTGATGATTTTCTATAGTTTATTCCCATGACGCTTAATCCAAAAAATGTTACAAGTGGGATATTGGTTTTTTGTCCCATCATGGGGCTTATCTGCTGATCCATCACTAATAGACTTAATTTTTCACTTTTTAAATGGGCCCATGAGAGAACTAAGATTCTATGATCTCCATTATATCCTTAAGGGAACCACAAACAGTATAATCATTTCTATCAATATCTTGAATCACCATATCATTTTTTTGACATGGATTTAGTCCTCCAAATAAGTGATGCAATATGCTTTCAGTGTTCCTGACAAATATGGTCAAATATATTGAACACCTTGTGTAGTTTTACTCATATACGATAATAGAATCATCTTCCATATTATTCAGTCCATGAAATTCCATTTCAATCATTTGATGGAGAGTTCATAGAAAATATTTATTTATAAAAATCATGACTTCCCCCAATCCATGTATTCAATTTCTTTCCATAGGCATTGTTTACTTAACCAGTGTCCTCCAACGATCCTATTCTCTATCAACGAGATAGACTATCAACACAACCATGTTTTTTCAGAGCACTAGAGGAAATAAAATATTTTTTAATGGAGTTAATCAAATATTATTCATGTCGATGATATAATGATTCAAAAAACTTGTGAGGAATTTCCCACATAATGTTTTACAATACATTTTTTCCCTCTTGGCAGTAGGAGGGGATTCCTTGTGATTCAAGTTATTTTTCATAATAGGTTCCAGTCGATAATGTACATTCATATTTTTTTGAGCACCCATTCCCATAATATTTGGAATATAATTATGGAAATCATCAAATTTCATATAACATTAATTACTGGAACATTTTCTTCTATTTCCTTCTATTAACATAAAAATGAAAAATTATAGGGATCGAATACGCAACTAATAACTGTAATAAAAGGAAACTATGATTATAACAGGTTAAACATTATAAGGAAATTTAAATCCTAAATTTTACTTCCATAGGTTTAAATATAGTTAATAAATGATTTATTTCATAACATATATTCTTAGGGTATTGTTTCCCATAATAATGGTTCATAATGATCATATTAATTTTCTAGACAATATCACGTGAGAGTGTCAAACTAGGTGCATAGTATAAAAAATTTCATCTTCCAAGTTACCCTGAGTCAATTAGGGGGAACCTTGTGAGAGTTTTTATTTTTAGGTACATATCATTCTTGAACCACACCAACATTTATCTCCAAGACAAAGATGAATTTTATTTATATAACATTGAATCAATATTAACCAAAATATAGGGATGCATTATCAAACATAGTATTATCCCATGGGTTATTATTAATGTGTTCTATTCCAAATATCAAAAAATAATTGGACCTTCCTCTGATACCAACTATTTGGAACCCAGGCATTTAAAAATACTATTACATGAATTTATGTTTACTTAATCATCAAATTACAATCCATGGATCATAAATAATTGTATCTTGATGATTATGTATATAATAAAACATCACGATTCAAAAACAAAAACATATTTTATATATTTTTCATAAAGAACTCATAACATCTTCTAAGACCTTACTTATACAAAGTATAACCTTGGGTAATTCATAAATAATGTGACGTGATAAAAAGTGCAGTAATGAAATAATTGTTAAAATAAATCTTCTCACATCTGTTAAAAGGAAGTAAATAATTATAATAAAAAGAATAGAACAAAATTAAACATATGGAATCATAAAATATAAAATATTGGATCATGTAATCATGGAACTATAGTAATGTGTCATAAACATATTACATTAACATATCATGTGTCAATTCTCATTTCTTATAGATGATCATGACTTATTTCTATCAACCATGATTGTTGCACATGGACCACAAGTCAAGGCTAACAACAATGGTGATTGCACATGTCATATCATAAGATTAAACATTACCTATTTCATTGGAGTTATATCTAGGGACAACCATCATAACAATATCATCAATATATTTTTCTCATAAAGAATCATACAAAAGCAATCAAGGATAAGCAAAAGGGTTATCCATGGAATGAATTAGGTATCATAATCTTGTCCAAAGGAATATCAAAATGGAATGTTATGATGGTTTCCATGGATGGAAGTATTTAAATCACACATGGATATAAATAAGGGTAAATAGGAATAGGACATGATAATTTATGTAAATTTTTATTAAACACGGGTTAAAATACTGGTCAAGAAACATTACAAATAATACAATTTAGAGCCGGTAGAAAAAAATATTATAAATGCATTACAATATAAAAGGAAAATTAGTTTATATAAAAATAGAAAATAAATAAGATATATCATTGTAATAAAATGAGTTATTTTATAAAAAAAAGTGTGTATTAAAATAGATCATGGAGTGCACTTTAAAATGGGCATAAAAATAGTATGTTCCTTGAATCGGAAATTATTTACAGGAAGATATGAGATAGGAAATATATTAAAACATGTATCCCCAAATTAAATAAGGATGATATGGTCTGGATACATTATTTTGTAAAATATAAAAAAATTATAATAAATAAATAAAAATAAAATAACTTTTCATCAATGAAAAAATGAGAAAACATAATCGGAAGGAAATATGTAGGTTCAGAAGGGATCCCTTACCTTATGTACAAAATGGTTTTGAACATGATATGAACATACTGAATAATATAATTACATTAATTGATTATATGATTAGAAACATTTTTTAATTTATTCTATTTAGTATAATTTTATAAAGTTCATTTATGACCGTTTTTAGTTATGTTCTTCAAATTCATCATTTTGGAGTGCTTGATTCCATAGTTTTCATGCTCGTTTCGCATGTATATGAGAATGGAAGTACATAAAGAATAATTATAATTATGTTGAATTGATCTTATATCATATATATAATAATATAACTTTAATTTTTGATATATATTATTTTCTTATTCATATATTTCAATGAATCATAAAATAACATGTAAATGGAAATTGTTTAGATTAACTTTTTCGGTTTCGATCAAAACAAATATGATAAGTTTTATAATTAAGTATTTTATAATATTATTTTTATAAAATTTTTAAAATTACTTAAAGAATAAATTTTTATATTTTTATTGAACCATTAAAGTATTTTTATGGCCAAATTTGTTGGAGATAATGGAAAAAGAAAAATTTTCTCCCACATAGGTGATAAATCAACACCACACACATGATGGTTTCAGTTAGAATAAAAGGAATGAGAGAAGGGGATTGGGGATTGATTATTACAGTATAATACAAAAATTATATTATATTAAATTTAATCAAGTTATCATTCAATTATTATGATGCTTAGTGAAGAGATATTATGAAAATTAAAGAACATCAAAAAAATTAAATGAAATGAATGAAGAAATTACTTCTTGAATTTATCCTCTTTTAGTAATTTCTTGGGGAAAATGGTTTTTACTTTTATGAGATCATGAGATCATGGATGTAGGGGAGGAAATTTTTAGATTATTATTCATAATTTTTAAAATGATGAAATCATGGAAGGTGTGATGAGAAGAGGTGGTGAGGGTGGTATTTATATATAAGGAGAGGGGTGTCTTCTTTTTTTTCTATTCGTTATTTTAATATTTTCCATCATGAATATTAATAGGGATGATTTTATATTATGGTGTTTAATTTATATAAGAATCAAGTAAGAGTGTATTTATTTTATAATGAAAATATATTGGAATTTATCATATTTGACTATTAATAAAAAATTAATTTATTTCAAAAAAATCTAAAAAATTCATCGTAACCATTTCTCAACAAATATAATAAAAAATGAACTCTATTTTATGAAAATAATATTCTTAATATGATGAAAATAATTATTAATTAAACCTAACATTTATATGATAAATAATGATGTTAAAATTATAACTAATTTTATAACACTTTGAAAATTTTAAAAAGTCCTCAAAAAATTGTCTAAAAATCATAGGATAAACAAATACTAATTTTTGAATAAATTTTAAGAAAATATAATTTCATTTATATGAAATAAATAATCATAAATTTTTACTAATATATTTAGGACTTATAAAAATAACATCACATAATTAATATATTTTAAAACATTTATTTACTTATACTATGACATAATTATATCATACTATGATTTATAAGATACAAAAATTTTGTTTGTACTTTCATAGGTTAGGTGACTATTAATTTTTCTAATTTACAATTGATTTGTGTAATATAAATTTTCAAATGGTCACATTTCTATTTCATGATTAAATGTTATATATCATCCTTAAATACTTATTAATTAATTAATTATTCAGTTAAAATGTTTATATTATGATTTTCATCTTATTTAATGTGATTTATACTATATAATATAATAATTAGAAGAAACGTTTTACTCATAAAATATTCGGTCATTACATATAAAATTAGGTTATAATAAATAAACCTAGAATTTGGTGAGGTATTATATAATCGATTGGTGTCTCGGATATAATTTTCTATATGGATGATCTATTATAGATGAAAAATTCTTGATATTTGAGATGGGATTTTGTGGTCTCGTTAGTGTATACTAGATGTTATCCTATAGAGGATTAATTATATATGATGTTAGAAAATTATGGTTCATGTATGTGTGTTTTTTGGATTTTTCATATCTCATGTTATTGGTTTACATATTACATTTTTTTATCTTATTTATTTTCATTCTTAGGATAGATTTTTAGTTCTCTATTTAATATATTATTTATTCATAATTATTGAAATATGTGATTTTTAATGGGATTTTCTACATACCCTATGGACTCATTGAAAATTGCATACAAGGGATGTGTTGAGATAAGATCCATGTTTCTATCCTATGGAGATCTTATAGGTGAGTTTTTTATATTTTATGATCAAGAAATACATGTTTTGTGTGTTTTTGAATAATTTTTATTTTATTTTGTTTGATAAAATAGATCTATTAAATATAAAAGTAACTACACATGTAAAATTATGACAAGGTTACCCTAGATTCCATGTATTTTGTATCATAATAAATAGCCAATTGATTTTGAAATTATCTTCCCCCCACATATGACTATTGTTGAATATTATAATAAATGGGAATATAAATGGTTTCAAAACACAAATAGGGGGTATTTAAATGATGTGTTACATTAGTAATACATTGGTAATGTGGGTTAGTTTTATATATGATCTGTTTTTGTTTTTAGGATATGATTATCTGTATTATATGCATACATGTATACATACAAACACATATATAGAAATACACACATACACACACACATACATACATAAATACATATATATATATATATATAAATGAAAAATCTCCCATTTTACATGGGGATCATTCCTTTAACAAGGTATAGAGTAGATCTAGACTTTTCAGATGTTAATAGACTTTATGAGGGATTCCATAGTTAAACATTTAAATTCCTCGATGGATTTGTATACTCTGATAATACAGGTATAGTTATAGGATATTGGGGAACCATTTTTTATATTTATACTCACACATACATTTTAAATATATTTTTTTATATCCAAGAGATTGTTGTTTGTGGTGCTGAGTATTGTTAGTTTTCTATATTGTGGATTTCAAATGTGTAGTCTTATAGAAGTTTAACATTGAATGTGAATAAAATGATATATTTTATGTTTTTCTATTTTTTGGGTTTTTGGGTTTTATGTATCCTTGGTTGTTAATTTATTTTTCAACTATTTATTTGAATTTCATTCTCTTTATTAGTTGGAATCATTATTATCAATTACATTAAATTTCATTCATATCTGATGATATAAGGGAAATACCACCCATATATGTTTTTGATTTCAATAACTGCGATTTTCAATGAAAATATTTTTCATATTGGAGGTGGGAGTATGATGATAACCCTGATATTTTTTCCATCAAATGTGGTGTCTTAGTGTGGTTTTATTGAGAATGTATGTTTTTTAATTTTTCATTATTATTGTGATTGGAGTCGGCATGAGTGGTATTGGATTAATTAGTATGGTAGTTGTATTATTGACTATAATATGTGAATCTTTCATAGGAAATTAGTGATAAAAAAAGTGGAACTCTATTATTCTATGAAAGGAACTTTATTTTATTTTGATCATTACTGGGACAAAGTGTATTGTCTTTATGGTATTATTGTAGATGTCTTACAAGCAAAAAATAGTTGTATATAGACAATTATGATTTCATATGTTTACATAATGATGGTATTTTTGGGGATAAATGATTTAATTAAATATAAATTAATGGATTACATATTTATTGAATTACCTTTTCTTAAAAAATAATATATTTATACAAATATGTAATTTGTTTGTCAGATGTGGGTTTTTTGATTGGAGGGTCAAAAGTACCTTGATCATATTTAGCCTAGGGTTTTCCAACTCAAGGCCCTACAGTAGGTTAGGATCTATAAGGATCATTGTTTATTTGATAGTTATTTAATTTTTAAAGGTTTATGGGGTCCATATTATTATAATAGAATATAATTGGAAGGGGGTGGTGGATGTACAAATTTTTTTAGTTTGGACATTATTACAACATCATGTTTTGTAATCTATGATCTCATTTGGGGTACTTGTTTTCCAGTGGTATATGCATTTTTTCAATCTAACACTATTATATAGTCAACTTATTTTTAACATTATTATAAAAATTAGTTCATTTCATACACCTTAATAGTGTACCACATCCTGACATGATTAAAAAACTCCTAGTTTGGCACTGAAACAATGTCTGACACTCAAAGATAGCCTCACAAAAGTCCATGGGATGATGACAGGAACTGATGGTATAAATATAATATATTCAAGGACATTTATTTTGAATAATATTTCAAAAAACTATTAAAAATTTGAATCCAAAAAAATTAAAAATGTATAAATCATCAATCTATATATATCACTATAATAAAAGAATTGGTGTTATAAAACATATAATGCAAGATAACTACTACTGAAACCAAAAAACCATTAACACATGTCGTTAATGTAATAAAAATAACATATATACCTTAGTGGAATATAATACAGTCCCCAAATATCATTCTTTCACTATCCAACATGGTCATCAATATAACACCACCAAATGTATACACAAATATGATCATGTAAATCTCTAATTTAGTGTATTTGGGATTATATATAATGAAATACATTTAATCATTTGCAAATATTTTTTTAGTTCAATAATTAAAACTATTAAAATGTGGTGGAATTTATAGTTTATAATTTTTTGGAATTAGTTCATAACCAATACTTAAATAAGTATTACAGCAAATGGATTACACAACCACTCATTATCCAATTACCAAAAATAAAAATATTTTATGATATAACATGTTTTCATGAAATGAAATATATTTATAAATTTCATATTTCCAATATCATTGTCCCTATACATCATAAACTCCCATTTTCAAAAATTATGAACATGGGATTATCTAAAAATATTATTATGAGGATATAAAAAATAGTAAAACACATTTATCAAAGAATACTCATCAAAATTTTCCTTTTAAATTTTTTTTTTTAAAATTAATAATTTTGTTATTAAAAAAATGTTGTTCCCCAAACTGTTTTTTATAAAACATTTTATTATAAATCTAAATGGAAAAAAATAAAACTATTTATGTTTTATATTCTATCGTGGAAAAGTTATTAAATTTTTTCACAAATTTATACATTTATCCCTTATGAAGTAGCATAAACATACCATTAAAATTTAGATTGTTATCTTACCTTTTGAAATCATAATATTTTCATTAAACCCAATATAAATAATAACTAAATCATGTTGGTTTCATGGTAAATAATTTCTATATCATTATTACAATCACTATTACAAATGATACAACCTACGTAGAAGATTCTAGTAATCACTTAGGATAAACCTACTAGGTAAACTTCATCCCTTTATCCAATACATTGTCGAGCTATATCAGGTTCACCCATCATCAAGAGATATATCAATAAAACCCATAATAGTTTGATGTATATTGAACATCCAATATTATAAAAAAAATCAATGGATCATAAAATTATACAAAAACCTGAATCCTTTCATTATTATGAAAATAATATTTAAATCCATATGGAAAGTATTTCTGAATAGGGAAATATCCATTCCATTTAATCCCTTTCTAAAAATATATATAATAAAGCATTTGAAGGGGTTTCATTGAAAAAAAATTGAAATATTTTAAAGGATTCAAAACAACCAATCATTCTTATGATGGAAATAAAAATCCATTGAAATTTTACACATTAAAATAACACATTCCTTGTTTCCTTTTCATTATGACATCATATATGATATTTGTAAAAATATTCCTTTTGAAAACCATTGAATAAAATCTATAAAATATAATTCAATAATTTTCATAAATCATTAAATTACATATAAATAAATACATAATATAATTTTAAAAATATGGATACTAAATGAAAAATATTTATAAAAAATTCATGAAAACATCTAAAATGAAGATTAAACTGTAATGTACCTATTACATCGAGTCATACTCATTCCGAATATTCCACATCTTACTAGATAATGAAATTATGTATGTTATTTTATTTATTAATAATGTTTTAATAGTTTATTAATAAATTTATATTACTTATTATAATTTTATATAATAATAATTAATTAATTATGTTCATGTTGGATGTTTTGAAAATATTCAAGCAATATGTCCAAAATGACCATTTTTTGATGATAATGTTCAATGAGGTCATTATTCCAAAATATCTAGAAAAATAATAATTTAATTATTACATTTTTTATACAAAAAATTTTAATTTGAAATCATCAATGAAATATTGTTATGAAAAATGAATTATGTAAAAATAATGAAGATTGTATTTTGTACGAACACAAGAGTAGACTTTCAATTTTTCTCAACGAAAATCAAGGAATGAATTTGTGTATTATATAATATTTATATAATTATTATTTTATCAAAAATATAAAATTATATATTTAAATAAACTTATATATTCTATCTATTTGATGAGGTGATGAAAAATGAATCACAGCACTTCATGTAGGTTGTTATCCATACGTACACACAAATGATGTAATAATTTTTCCACGGATGGTAAGGTAAGAAATAATGTTATATACTATCATTAAATAATCTTAAATATGTCAACAATACCATATATATATATTATGTCTATAATTATATCCAGCAATGGGTTCCAGTTAAGGAAACTAAATTACATCAGTATGCATGTCGATAGTCTATTATACTGATAATGAATTGTTTAAATTACTATTTAATGGAAGAATGATATGTATATCAGTTATGCTATTAAAATACCAAAATAATAATATTTATAATTTAATATTGTAATTATTTCATCATGGATGTAGAATATTTCATGGATGGATAAAAAGAAATAAAATAAAAATGATCAGTTAAGAACCAAAAGTTTCATAAAGTGATTAGAGGAGAGGGGAGAGGGTGAAATTTTGTGAGTGGGATAGAATACATTCTTGTTAAATTACATTAATCTCTTAGGATAAAAGTACCCTATTAAATCCATCCATTATTCTAATGAATTGGAGAGATATATCAGGCTCACCCATCATAATGAGATATATTGGTTTCAATGATAATCATAAACAATGTCTTAGAACTATAACATAATCAAAACACATAAAACCATACATTATAATAAATATATTTTTTTCACCCATTTGGAAAACATTTATGGATTTTTAAATATCTATTCCATTAGAAACCCTTTATAAAATTCACATAAAAAAGGGATGAATGGTTTTTATTTGAATAAATAATAAAATATTATAATTCAAACCCAGCATAAAATAGTTGTTATGATCGTGGGAAGCCCTATTGACACTATATAAGTCAAAATGGAACAATCATGAACCCTTTTTATAAAAAAAAATCATTATAAAACATGAAATAATATAACTTTTGAAAACCATTAAAATAAATTATATATTAAAAGAAATAATAAATTATAATTAATTTTTGTCCAAATAAATATATCCATTATATAATTTTTTTAACATGTGCATGGAATAAAATTAAGAATATAAATATTGAAAAAATTTAAAATAATGTATGTAAGGAGAAGTGTACCATACCATGAGTTCGACCCATTTTTTATTTTTTGTATCTTCCTTTATAATAAACTAATTTTATTTAATTAATTTTTTTAAAAAAATTCTATATGTTTTTTACTCCTTTTATTTTATTTATTACCTTATTATACACAATTACATAATCAATTAAGTTAATGTAAGATTCTTTGGCGATATTAAGCGCATATGTCCAAAATGGCACTGGTTAGTTTAATATGGTAAAATAGATCATTATTAAATCATGTAATGAATAATAATAAGTAAATAATTATCAATATTATAAGTATAGTTTATTCAAAAATATAATTAAATATGGTTATGAAAAATTAATTTTGTTAAAATAATTTTGACGATGGGTCATATGTACTAATTAGTAAGGCTTCAATTTTTTCAACGAACATGAGGGAAATAAGTTATGTGGTTTTTTATATTTAAAAATAATTATTAAATAATAATGACTATAAAAAATATTTAAATAAGTTTTTATATACCGTTAATGAGATGTGATGATACAAAATGTACAACATCTCTTTCATGATGGAAAGCCACACTTACGCACAATGAAAATTATTATTTTTCATTGGACATATAAATTAAAATTTACATTATAAATTTACATTTAATAATAATCAATATTTAATTAATTATATATATACCTTAAATCCATTTCTATAACCATTCGTGAGAGGAATTAGTGTAATAAATATTATATCTCTTCAGGAGGTGGTGGTTCGTCACACAAAAAATGATCGTTTCATTTCTTATTTGACAGAATAAGTAAATGGTTGTGTGGTATGAAAATTTTAAAAATATAATTATTTTCATGATACTATTTTATTAATTTCATATTCATTGAGTAGATTTTTTCAGAGGTAGAAAAGGATATAAAACACAATGCTAGGTTGAGAACTTTGTCTCTTCTTCAGACAACCTCTTGAGGCCTATAATTAAATGTTTCCTATGATAGTTTAATGATCTGACTAGATCCTATATGATATATGTATTAATTTAATTAATGTATTTGGATTGTTCTTGGATGATTCCTATGGCTCTAGATATGTGGAGGGGAGAGGATTGGGGTGTCCTTTTATAATATGAGGAGAGGACACAGTTTGATTTTTTTAATGTGATTAAAATATATTATTGTCTTACTCAATCCGAATGGAACCAAAATTGTCCATTTAAAGATATTAAATTATATAATGTCACTATAGTGTGAAAAATATTATTTATAATAGTTCTTAATTAATTTTAACAGATGTCTCTTTTTTTAAATACACCAATTACCCCATTTTAACTTTAACTGTTCTAAGAGATTTGTTTAATATTTAATATTCATTATGACCAAAAAGCATGTTTACAACATTTAATAATATATATTATTATATTTCCATATATTAAATCCGTTATATCCAATAAAATTTATTTTTCTGGATTAATTTAATATAATTCCAAATAATAAAAATCTAATGAAAATTGATTTTATAGAAATTTTCTTTTAATTGAATAATAAAATTTTCATACAAAAATAATGTTTAATATCGATTATGATATAATTTATTATAATATTTTTTCATCGAAAAACTTTATTTAAATTTTAATGTGAGTCAAAAATAGAACGTTAATTTTAAAATATTAGAAAATAAATGATAGTTTTAAAAAATATGTTTTTTTACTATTTATTAAAAAATAAAAAATTTCATAAAATTTTATATAACTCAATGTAATTTTTTTTAATAATAAATTTGAAAATGAATTATATTTTTTAAAATAAAACTTATATAATTTGGAAATATATATTTTAAATAAGACACTACAATACATAAAAAAATAAGTAAGAGATAAAAAATTTCATTTTTGATTGGAAATTTACATAATATTCATACAATAAATATAACTCTATAAAATATAAATTAGTTATTTAAATAATAAATTAACATTTTTTTCATTTAATATTTACTAAATTTTTATCGTTTATCCACATACTATATAGTAAATACCATAAAGATGAATATCCAAGAAAATATCATTCATTCTATAAACCAAATTAATAAAATCGTAATATGAATTTAGGTCTTCACTAACCCATACATTCAGAGGTAATCCTAAGAAAACATTAGTAAAAGATATAAATTACCATAAAATTCATGAATGTCACAACCCATGTTATTATTTTATTCTAAATTATTATTCATTATTATCACTATGTCATTTTATCAAAGTATTCCATCCACAAGACCACAATAAGGGTCACCCACCATCTAAAAATGATTTTGCCATATAGTGTAAATTTTCTACTTAATATAGCATCCCTATAAACTATCTCCCACCAAATAACATCCATATACCCAGAATAAAACATAAAATCTCAATACACTATCATAATCATGAAAAATTATAATCCATATCAAGAGAAAAAACTATAAAATAATAATTCCATGTCCAATCAATAAAAAATTGATTCATATAAAAAGGGTGGTAGAGGAAATAAAAATATGGCTAATCACATGTTTGTTTCACCAATATTAATACATGGTTAAATATGACCAAATACTTTTTTGGATGTGAGATTGTGGTAAAATATTCTATTGTCATAGAAATAATATAAAATAAAAATTGTGATATCTAATATAATGTTATACCCAAAATAATGCTAATAAATCCATATGTATATATATATATTATGAGTTACAATTTCCACATCATAAATGACATAATAATACTACAAATATCACCATTATGTAAGACTAATTAATTTCTTATGGTCATTATTCTAAGTCAAGTAATTTCAAAAATACTCCACAAATAAGAATAATCCTATAGGGGAAACCAATTTAATAACATCATTACATATAATAAGAATTTACAATATAGTGATATCTTGTGTAGTAAAACTCTACGGGTGAACCCCATATATCCAAACAAGTTGTTCAATGAAACACAATACAATTTTAAGTTATTATGTTATAATATAATCAAGGAAAGCGGAAAATTGTTGGATAATATTCAACTAATAAAATAATTACATTAGATATATACTTCCCTCTTATTAATACAAAATTAGAAAATTAGGATATCATAAAAACTATTTCCTATTCATATAAAAAAATATGACCCTAGATTCCATATAAAATTTAATTATATAAAATTACAATGTCTTAACACGATGATTTATAATTTATTAAAACACCCATTCGCTAACACAAATATGATCGGTCTAAATTATAATAAAAATAAAAAAATCATGTCACACACGGTTTTTTTTCTGTCTTTGTATTGATCCGGCCCATTAGAAATCTCGATCCTCTTAATGGGTATTTGATGAGATTAATCTTGAGTTTTTAAGTTTCATATATGTATAACCACCATAATTAGGGATCCCCATTGCTTGTTTAGGAGTTTTTGAAGAAAGGGTGGTTACTTCATGATTTGGGCCAACCGTGAGCTCATTCCTAGTTTTAAAAACTGAATTTGTTTCTTTTATAACTCTATTTTTTCATCCTTTTTCACCCAATAAACTTCCCACTTGTCCTATACTGATATATTAAAATTTATTTATCCTTTTGGACCCATTATAAATTCATAAGCTGGGTGAATTTGGGTTACTTATTTATGTACTGGGCCAGCCCATGGGCCCATTTCCTATTTTAAAAACAATAATTTGTTTCATTTATATCTTTTTTATTTTTTTAATATTTTTAGGTGATTCCACCTCCCACCCGAATCCAATATCCCTATCCTCACCCCCAATATCTTTTTTGCCTCTTTGGATCTCATATGGGTCGCGTAAGAGGACGAAAATTCTCAGGATTCCTCAAATCGTCCAGATTTGACAAGGTAAATTGTATCATTCATAAATTAATCAATTCATACTCTTTTGGCCACCACTTTTCTTCCCCTGGTTCGGCCAGATCATAGGAGTCTCTCCATGAATTTTCAAGCCATTCCCTTCCCTCTAGGGTTGAAGATCTAATGGAAGACGAAGAGTTTTCTATGGTGAAAGGTGAGATTCCTTCTCCTTTCTCCTTCCTCTTCCCCCTCATTTCATTATTTCGTTTATTTATATTGTACCCTAGTCTTGATAGACCAAGGGTTTTGTTTTACAATGTTTTGTTATGGGTTTTATGTTAGTTTAGGTCTGGTATTTATAGTTTTAGGGTTTATAAACCTGCGGCGGGTGATTTCGGGTGTGCGTTTCAATTACGCCAAAGATTTGAGGTAGGATATCCCTTGCACATGATTTTATCATAGAAGTTTCATCATTTTAATATTATCTTATACTGATATAAATGTATATTATTGTTTTAAATCATTTTTATAATTTTCTTGGTGTGCAAAGTCGTTGTTTAATCACTGTTATGTGAAAGGTAGTGTTGTTTTGTCATGAAAGTAATCAACAAGTGATTGTTTAAATGTTCCATTATCTTAGAAAATATTTTGTGAGGTTTATAATCTGGTTTATGGTATTTATAACATGTTACAGTATCTTGAATGAAAATATGACATTCAATTGGTGTTTTATTCCTTTTCATGTACATAAAATAAATTGTTTTGTTTAAAAAGGGCATGACATGTGTTCGGTAAATTGCCCGGTTGGCTTTTATGTGTGATGTGTGATTTAAAGTTATTTGATTGGATTTATACATGAATTGGAAGAATTATAAATGGTATTTTTGGGTACTTATATTGATTTCCAATTCGGATTTGTTTTTACAAACAAGTGGGTTTTGATTTACAACATATTTTGGCCGGAGATGCCAAAAAATGGGCCGTTTCACATCTTTACGAAAATGGTTGTGTTTTGAATATGTAACCTGAGTATTATAAGAGATTTATGAATGAGGTTTGCTGCCGGAAATGATGTTTATACATATCCTTAATAAAATTAAAATTCATACCTTCATCAAAGGATAGTTTTTAGAAAATGTTTAAAGGCCTGTTTGGCATTTAGTAGAAACAAAGGAGTGTTTTACCTGTATATAACATGGTGTGAAATTGGGATTGTTTTATGGTCCATTAAATGATTTTATTAAATGTTTATTGGGATTCCAAATATTAATTTTTTTGGTTATGATGTGTGTTTATAATTTAAAGAATGTTTTTGAAAGAGTTTTATGTGCAAAGCCTCAATGCACTTCATGAAATTGTTTTACCAAAATATTTAGCGGTTTGTTGATTAGTGTAAGAAATGTGAAGAAATATTATGGGATGTATGTGTTTTTATGGTTTTGGAATGGAATGTGGATGTGAAATGTGTATTTGATAATATGCGTAACTTTATTGACCACTAAAGGGAGTCCCGGGTATCTAGGTGGGCGGACGTGTACTAGTATGCTAGTGATTCTGTTGGGGTAGGCCCCTGTTTCACGTAGCAAGTTTGAAAATGACAACACTAACTAAACTATGATGATGATTATTATTGGGGACCACTAGGTTATGGTTATGTTCCCTACTAGTGGCTAGTGCACGAGAATGGATATTTATTATGGTTACTTTCACCGAGATACGAGGTACCTGGGGCTCACAACTAACTAGTGCCTAGGGGTATTCCCATGACTAGTGCTCATTGGCTATTTTGTACTCACCGTCGGCATACGGTGTGTTTGGTTGGTAAATTCAGTAGTATGTGTTATTTATTTTAATGTTAAAATTCTTTAAATCATCCCTCTTGAAAACTATGTTCATTTTGAAGTTGCACCTCTTTGAAAAAAATAGTTACTTGCATTTTTGTTTACTAAACATGCATGTTTTTGTCTGATAATTATTATAGCATGGAACCTCATTTGAAAACCATACTTTCATATCTTGAATTTCACACTCTAAATTGATGTTTCATTTATTTTAAAGGAATGTGCATTGGGAATAGAATATCGGGCTAACCTACTGCGTTTTAATACTCATGCCTATAGTCTTCGTCTTTTTTAGCCCTTGTGCAGGTTTCATCTTTAGTTCGATCACCTTGGGCGGCTTTTGATCATTGTGTTGGAGGGTGACAAGAAGTTTCACATGGAGTTAGTTGGTCATTGGTATTGTTCATTTGAATTTTTGTTTTTGTTCTACCTTTAGTTTCTTGTATAAAAAAATATTTTTTTCAATTTTTATATAAATTCATTTTGGGCTGTCCGTTTATTTCCGATGTTTGTTTGATTGTCTATATATGGGAGAAATCATTCCCTTGTGTACTCTATTGATGCCATTGGTTCTTGTCACCATCCCAGGAGGATCGGGAACGCCTCTCGTGACTTGTCGCGGGCTGGCCTGGGTGACCGGTTCAGGGTCAACTCAGGCTGGTTCGTGACAAAATGGTATCAGAGGAGGTTCTCTCATAGCGGACCTTTCTTTTTAGAGTGGCCTTGTTATTATGGGGATGTCAAGGTAGATGGAGTAGGATTTTTGGGACTTGAGGGGTAATTTCATGAAGGGCGTCACAGACTCTTTCTTTTTCTAATCCTCAGGTTTCCAAGGGAGTCCAGTTTTATTAGTGTCATTTGTTCTGGTTGATTTTTTTATGGTGCTGGGATATGACAAGGGGAGTCTGACTAATGGCCTCCGTCAGCTCACAGGGCCTGGCAAGCCATGTGGAGCAGGGGAATGGTCCTAATAAGTCTCTCTGTGTTGGTGTTGTGTTTGGCATATGGCCGCCAACCATATGGTCAAGTCACCCACTGACACTAGTTCCATTTTTTTGGGTCTCTTGAACAATTCTTGAATTCTGAATTTTTGTTTTTAAAATCCTTGTGTGAGAATTGTGGAAATGGGTTTTAATGTAAGGATTAGATTTTGAAAAGTGAAAAAGGGGGTTTCAATAATTAAATATAATAATGGTTTTGGAAGGTTGTGTTTTTGTCAAAAACATTGGGGGAAGCAGAAATGATTTAATGGGATTGGATTATCCATAATCTAAAATTGTGGTTTGTTGAAATAAAATGTTTTGAAATTGTGAATAATTTTAAAGTGATTCTGGATATTTTTTTAAATGGGGTATTTTAGGATGTTAAAATGTTTTTGAATTGGATAAATTAGTTTTGGCAATTGGTTTTGATCGGTTGGTGTTTTACTACAAACAGTATTGGTCTCAATGGACCTCAGATTATAAAAATATACATTGCTGATTTTTTTTAAAAAAAATGGGAAGGGGTTGTTTGGTGTGTCTTGGTTATTTAAAATGTTTTTTTTAAATGAAAAGGGGTATGTTTTTAAGAAAATGGTTCTTAATGAATTGGGGTTTTTTTTGTGAAATATGAAAAGGGTTTTTCACTTGGTGGTTGGTGATCCTTTGGAAGGTACATGATTTTTGGAATGATGTTGTTTTGTTTTAGCCTTTGGTGTTTTCATGAGTGCTCACATGCATGGTTTTATTTATATCTGAAAGGATGAAATATATGGTATGGTGGTTGAGTTACCGGGGTGGCATGGAAATGTGCATGTGGGTGAGACTTGATGAAACACGATTGGTGAAGGTTGAAACCCACCAAGTTAGTTTGTTTTTCAAAAGTGTTTTGAGTTGAAAAATGTTGTCATTTTTTTATAAACCAATGGTTATGTGGCCTGTTTTTTTTTCTATTTTGTAGAAGAGTTGTTTATTCAGTATACTTCCTTGTGATATACAATTCATACACTTGTTGTATCTTGAGATGATATCTTGTTGGTGTCTTGGTTTTGGAGAAATTTTTATTGGGTTTCTAAAGATGTCTTTGATGTTGTGATGTGGCCAGGGATAGTTCTCCGTTGGAAAACATTCCTGCTGATCAACCTAAGGATTCATTTAAAATGTTCAATCCACCACTTTTGATGATGCCTCAACCTGTTTGTTGGAATAGAGAGTAGTTTGGGATCTATTGAAAGTTCTTATAGGTCGTGATAATTATATTGGATAGAGCAGTTGCGTTCGGTGATGTTGATGTGTTTCGTCTAATTCCTCGTCTATTATGCCCCTCATTTGGAGTTATAAGGAATTTTTATATGTATCTACGAGTTCCTATTTAGATGAAGGTTTTTGTTTGGTGATCAAGTGGGTTTTTTGAGTGGTGTGATCCTTATCACCTGACTGCGGTGCAACAAATGCTTCAAGAATCAGGGCTCCAGCCATAGGCCTCGGAGTGAATCTTTTCACGTAGTCAGGAAATCAACAGAGGTGTGGAGTTCTAGATTAAGATTATTACTCCTCTGTTTTGGTAAGTTAGTTACTATGTCATTGTTTTGGTTCCTCATTTCTATTAATTTCCCTTTGACGCAACAAGTGTGGTGGACTTAACCCCTCACACAGTGTCTATGGTTATCCCTTCATGGATGTGGGTTTTCAATCAATGTCCCTGTGTGGACCGCCAGTAAAAATCAGGTGTATTCTTCGTGTTACCTATTCATAGGTGGAGAGTTTTGGTTAGTTTATTTTTTTCTTTTGTGGTTTCAGTGGCCAAATTATTGGGTCCCCTTCCATCCCATCCCCATGTGACGGGGGTCCAGAATTGTGTTGAATGTGTCGACCAAGTTATTTTCCCATCCATTTGGGAGTGGGTGGTTTATATGTTCATGTTGTAACTCTATTAACTTGGTATAGTAGGTTTTTGTAGGATGTTTTTTTTGGGCTTGTGTGAGTGAGTCCCAACTCTAGCTCATGTTCAATTCTTGTCTATTCATTGCTAGTTGGTTTCTAATGGTGGGGAGACCCACCATTGGCCTCCTGCATTTTCATCCTAAGAACATTTCTATGGATAGTTGATTATTAATGGTGGGTAGTACATTCTGGAATCCTTAGGTGTTGTTTTTTTTTCAGCTGGAAAGTGTTATGGCTTTCTGGGGGCAGAAAACTTTAATGGTGGAGAGAATTGTCACACACGGTTTTTTTTTCTGTCTTTGTATTGATCCGGCCCATTAGAAATCCTGATCCTATTAATGGGTATTTGATGAGATTAATCTTGAGTTTTGATGTTTCATATATGTCTAACAACCATAATTTGGGATCCCCATTGCTTGTTTAGGAGTTTTTGAAGAAAGGGTGGTTACTTCATGGTTTGGGCCAACCGTGAGCCCATTCCCAGTTTTAAAAACTGAATTTGTTTCTTTTATAAGTCATTTTTTTTTCATCCTTTTTCACCCAATCAACTTCCCACTTGTCTTATACTGATATATTAAAATTTATTTATCCTTTTTGACCCATTAGAAATTCATATGCTGGGTGAATTTGGGTTACTTATTTAGGTATTGGGCCAGCCCATGTGCCCATTTCCTGTTTAAAAAAAATAATTTGTTTCATTTATATCTTTTTCATTTTTTTAATCATTCTCGGTGCTTACACCTCCCACCCGAATCCAATATCCATATCCTCACCCCCAATATCGTTTTTGCCTCTTTGGAGCTCATATGGGTCGCGTAAGGGCACGAAAATTCTAAGGATACCTCAAATCGTCCAGATTTGACAAGGTAAATTGAATCATTCATAAATTAATTAATTCTTACTCTTTTGGCCACCAATTCCATTTCCCTGGTTCTTCCAGATCTTATGAGTCTCTCTATGAATTTTCAAGACATTCCCTTCCCTCTAGGGTTGCATATCTAATGGAAGACGAAGAGTTTTCTAGGGTGAAAGGTGAGATTCCTTCTCCTTTGTCCTTCCTCTTCCCCCTCCTTTCATTATTTCTTGATTTATATTGTACCCTAGTCCTGATCGACATAGGGTTTTGTTATAAAATGTTTTTTTATGGGTTTTATGTTTTTTTGGGTCTGGTATTTATAGTTTTAGGGTTTATAAACCCGCGGCGGGTGATTTCGGGTGTGCGTTTCAATTACGCCAAAGATTTGAGGTAGGATATCCCTTTAACATGATTTTATCATAGAAGTTTCATCATTTTAATATTATCCTATACTGATATAAATGTATATTATTGTTTTAAATCCTTTTTATAATTTTCTTGGTGTGAAAAGACGTTGTTTAATCACTGTTATGTGAAAGGTAGTGTTGTTTTGTCATGAAAGTAATCAACAAGTGTTTGTTTAAATGTTCCATTATCATAGAAAATATATTGTGAGGTTTATAATCTGGTTTATGGTATTTTTAACATGTTACAGTATCTTGAATGGAAATATGACATTCAATTGGTGTTTTATTCCTTTTCATGTACATAAAATAAATTGTTTTGTTTAAAAAGGGCATGACATGTGTTCGGTAAATTGTTCGGTTGGCTTTTATGTGTGATGTGTGATTTAAAAGTTATTTGATTGAATTTATAAAGGAATTGGAAGAATTATAAATGGTATTTTTGGGTACTTATATTGATTTCCAATTTGGATTTGTTTTTACAAACTAGTGGATTTTTATTTACAACATATTTTGGCCGGAGTTGCCAAAAAAATGGACCGTTTCACATCTTTACGAAAATGGTTGTCTTTTGAATATGTAACCTGAGTATTATAAGAGATTTATGAATGAGGTTTGCTGTCGTAAATGATGTTTATACAGATCCTTAATAATATTAAAATGCATACCTTCATCAAAGGTTAGTTTTGAGAAAATGTTTAAAGGCCCGTTTGGCATTTCCTAGAAACGAAGGAGTGTTTTACTTGTATATAACAAGGTGTGAAATTGGGATTGTTTTATGGTCCCTTAAATGATTTTATTAAATGTTTATTGGGATTCAAAATATGATTTTCTTTGGTTATGATGTGTTTTTATAATTTAAAGAATGTTTTTGAAAGATTTTTATGTGCAAAGCCTCAATGCACTTCATGAAATTGTTTTACCAAAATATTTAGCGGTTTGTTGATTAGTGTAAGAAATGTGAAGAAAGATTATGGGCTTTTTGTGTTTTTAGGGTTTTGGAATGGAATGTGGATGTGAAATGTGTATTTGATAATATGTGTAACTTTATTGAGCACTAAATGGAGTCCCGAGTATCTAGGTGGGCGGACGTGTACTAGTATGCTAGTGATTTTGTGGGGGTTTGCCCCTGTTTCACGTAGCAAGTTTGACCATGACAACACTAAATAAACTATGATGATGATGATGATTGGGGACCACTAGGTTATGGGTATGTTCCCTACTAGTGGCTCGTTCACGAGAACTTATATTTATTATGGTTACTTTCACCGAGATTCGAGGTACCTGGGGCTCACAACTAACTAGTGCCTAGGGGTATTCCCATGACTAGTGCTCATTGGCTATTTTGTACTCACCGTCGGCATACGGTGTGTTTGGTTGGTAAATTCAGTAGTATGTGTTATTTATTTGAATTTTAAAATTCTTTAAATCAGCCCTCTTGAAAACTATGTTCCTTTTGAAGTTGCACCTCTTTGAAAAATATAGTTACATGCATTTTTGTTTATTAAACATGCATGTTTTTGTCTGATAATTATTATAGCATGGAACCTCATTTGAAAACCATACTTTCATATCTTGAATTTCAAACTATAAATTGATGTTTCATTTATTTTAAAGGAATTTGCATTGGGAATAGAATATCGGGCTAACCTACTGAGTTTTAATACTCACGCCTATAGTCTTCTTCTTTTTTTAGACCATGTGCAGGTTTCATCTTTAGATCGATCACCTTGGGCGACTTTTGATCATTGTGTTGGAGAGTGACCAGAAGTGTCACATGGAGTTAGTTGGTCATTTGGATTGTTCATTTGAATTTTTTTTTGTTCTACCGTTAGTTTCTTGTATAAAAAAATATTTTGTTCAATTTTTATATAAATTCATTTTTGGCTGTCCGTTTATTTCCGCTGTTTGTTTGATTGTCTATATATGGGAGAAATCGTTCCCCTGTGTACTCTATTGATGCCCTTGGTGCTTGTCACCATCCCGGGAGGATCGGGAACGCCTCTCGGGACTTGTCGCGGGCTGGCCTGGGTGACCTGTTCAGGGTCGACTCAGGCTGGTTCGTGACAAATCATCACACCATCAATTAAGGAGTAATATTTTACTATCCAAACTGATTCACATTTTATTATTTCTCATCCTAAAATTGTCTCCAAATATTCACTATATCCCATTACTATGATTAATGTCATAAAACCCTCATATCATTCTAATTTAATACAAAACATAATTCATAATAATCCTACACTTGATATTGGGTCCAAAAGATTATACTCATGTATCATATTCATCATAATAGGTGTTGGACTATCAACACAGTCAAATTCATTATATATGGGATAATATTAGGATCTCAAAATAACATAAAAATATGTATATTCCAAAATTTTCTGGGAAATATTGTGAACACTTATGGGGTGAAATTTATTCTTAATTAAATTAAATTTCATTAAATGTACATCATTTGAAATGAAAATATTATCAACATTATTTACATGAAAAAATATTTAGAAATGGATACTTAGTTTCAAAATTTAAATATCAGGAATAAAAGTTTATTTTTTTCAATGCAAGATAAAACTAATTTATATCAAGTGATTTCGGGAAATTATTTGGTTAAAAATTACCTACCACAAATGATTATTTAATTAATTTTCCCTATTAGATGGTTATAATTTTATATTTTAATAATATATTCAACATTATACATGAAAATTATAAACTAAATAAGCTAAAATGATAATTTTAATATAAGGCCCCAGCCTTAAATCTTACTTAATCTTGAGTTATTACAAGATTACAAATTGAGGATCTTTTCGGGTTTAGAGTTTTAGAGAATTAGATCATAAAACATGCATTAAATTTCACATACAAACAAAGTGGTTACATAAAGATACTATTCATCTTTCCCATCAATGGAAACATATTTAAAATAAAACACAAATTCTTTCTTGACACTTCCTTGACACTATCATCATATCGTGTACCTTTCCCTTGACCTGTGAAAAACATTTCAAAAAAACTTGGGATGAGCATAAAAATCTCAGTAAGGGATATAAAAATACGGAAAGGAAACATGGGTACATATATACATAAGAATGAAATCATACTTTACCCATAAAACATAATCACTTTAACATACCTAATCAAATCATGAATAAATCATAGAAATCATAAGACATATAGGTAACTTGAGGCATTCATAACATTCTTACGTAGGGAGTAACCCTCTTGGTTACGTTTGGAATACCCATCACAGTATATTCCCAAAATCTCTTCGGAGAAACCTTAATGTTTCACTCCTTCGCGTTACCCAATGCATTGGAGAGCTATATCGGGCTCACCCACCCTTAGTTTATCATGGAACCACCCGTCTTTATAATAATTCCCAAGAACCATAACATAATCGTATCACATAAAACTTAAATAAAGGAAACACAAAATTTCCACATTTCAATCACAAGATATCAATAAAACAGATTCATATAATAAAAACCTTATGAAAACCATTTTCAAAACCAAAATAAAAGAAAGGTAAAATAGGGTATTTATTTTTCTATAAAAAAAACGGTATGGCTTGTAGAGGAAGCCGAAACTCAAATAATGGTCATGGTGGAAGAGAAGTCGTTGTCGCCGCATACGTACGACAAAAACATTCCCTTTTTTCGTTTAGTAAACGCTTCATATAAAAAATATTCCTTTTGAATAAACGAAAAAGTCATAGGGGTTTATACACCGTATAAAAGAAAGTTGTGTATAAAACAAAATATCCCTCAATGATAGGACATTGAGACGAAGTCCCATACCTCGGGTCCAACTTGACTCGATCGTTCATTAATGTCCTGAATAATAAAATTTACGTAATTTATAATTTCTTAAGAACCTTTTTCAAGTTCATTATTCCTTTTATATCACTTATTACCATGTCATGAACACTATTTAGTTATTTAAGTTATTAACGGTCGTTTTAACCATCATTGGTACTTTAGTAAAAAAATAACCCCTTTATAATTACAAGTTGTTCATGTATCCATTATATCCAGAATTATAATCATGATTTATATATCATATATATCCATTATATAAATTCATTTATAATATTACATAATCATTTAGAGGTATGAAATGAAATGCACCGTTCATGGAGACGATAAGTCGTACGTACGCATGAACGCTACATTCATTTCTATTTCGTATTTTATAGAATGGAATCATAATGATATAAAGGTATATTATAATTCCAGTATAATATCATATATAATATCATAGTTACATCCTTTATATGTCCCACATATGGTATTTAACTAATCAAATCACTTTGAGGGGGCGGTAGTCTGCACTTCCATAAATGAAGATATCGCGTTTACCCATAATGAAAACCATAAAGGTATGCCCAAAATTAAAAATATAGAAGCTTAAGGAAAAAATAAACATATTATATATCATATATAAATATAGTGACATCTTAATGTCCACCTTTGAAGGTGTTAAAATAATGTTGAACAATCATCGTTTCGGGAGGCATAAATTCACCATCCACAGAAACAGTATGTCCTTTACCATTAGATGTAGGTGTGTGTAAGTGTAGCTCGAATCCTTCTTATAAAAACATCCTAGTATATTGAAGATACTGTAGTTGTTACAAAATAAATGAATAAAAAGAGTTTAGTGGGGTGGATAAGTAAAATAAAACAAAAGGACTCAAGTGAATACATTACCTTAAATTCGGGTAACTCCCTTTGGTTTGAGCTCAAAGGCTTCCTTGGGAAGACTTCTGCCCAAAGTGAGGCATTAAGGAGTAATAGAGGGAAGTGGAGACACAGAATGTTCAGGGGTTGGCCGAGACAAAGGCATTGGGAGTGTGGGTAAGGAGGTAGAGGTGGGGCCCTTTTATTAGATGAGAGGAGGGGCACCCTTGGAAAGTAAAGAAATGTTACATTATTTTAAAATGGTATTCGGATTTAAGAGGTCCAACATTGATATAATTCGAGGATGAGGTGACAAGGGTTCTAAATCCACCAATCCAATAGGTTGTGGACATGTTTAGGTCTTAGATATTACATTATCTTTCCATTTTATTTAAATTGTTAAATAATGAGGTCATCACTGTATCATCATGATGTCATAAATAATTTAAAATAATTAATGTATAAAAATTATAAAAAAATATCATGATGTAGGAAATATTATTAGCTTTCCAATTACTATTTATAATAAAAAATATGACTTGTATTACCCCATGTAAAATTTTTTTTAGTAAAACATTTCTTGTTTGTGTCATTTTTACATTAACATTAAATAAAACGTTATTTATGTCATTTCAAAAGAAAAGTGGATCCATGGGGTCCACAAGATGACCCATGGATTGTCTTGGTCGTCCATGACACATCCAATGAGGGTAGGACATGTGTCAAGCTCATCTCATATTATTAAAACATTATTTTTACCTTAAACTACACTAATTATCACTAATCGCAATTAAGAACTTAAAAGTTACTATTTGCCAAAAAATTATTTTAATCTCATTGAACCACATTTTACTTCTTAATGAAAACAGTGTATGTCAGATTTTTGAAAATAAAATCACAGAAGTGGAAGAGTTTCATTTAAATGAAAAATCAGTTTCTTTAATTACCACTTAGTGGTTTAACTATTCATCAAAAATTAATGTTTTTCAGAAAGATACCAAAACGTCACCCTAAGCTATATTTGATATTCCGAATTCAAAAATGATTTCTATTTTACAAAATTCAAAACATGTAAGTTGCATTAAATAATTTAATAACTAATTCCCACTGTCATGAAAAATAGCGTGTATTAATGAAACAATACGTATCGAAAGATTGACACTAGTTTAAGTCAAATTTCAAAGTGAAATTGATTCCAATGACCACCATTGGATAATATGGTAAAAATATATTCTAATTTCACATCAAAACCAATTCAAAAGATAATATAATCATATAAATAAATTATATTAAAAAGAGGTTTTGAATTAAAATACAACATTTTTCACTATTCATTAAAAAATGAACTTTATCGGAAAAATACCAAAAATTCACACAAAGTAAATTTTGATATCCCAAGGATAAATAATATGTTTATATTGACAAACATAGATTATAAAGTTTTCAAAATATAGATTTAAAAAGGGTTTTCCATCAAAATGCAGTAAAACAATCTTTTAAGAATATTATTTTATTCCATGAATAAGATTGTATTTATTTTCATTATAAGGCTCTAAAACACTATTGTAATCATTAATAGACATAGATAAAAATATCTATTATTCATTACTTACTTGGGATGTTACATCCTTCCCCCCATTAGAAAATTGCGTCCCTGTAATTTATTTACTTATCGAATAAATTGGGGTACTTATCCCTCATTGAATTTTCAGATTCCCTTGTTGCCTTTCCATCATGTGGTTTTTCCACATAACCTTTACCTGATTAATTACCTTATTTCGTAACACTTTCTCCCTGTGGTCATGAATCTGGACCGGTTGTTACTCATAAGATAGGTTCTCTTCCATCTGAACTACCTCTGGACTCAAAACATGAGATGGATCTGGAATATACATTCTCAACATCGAAACGTGAAAAACATTGTGTACCTGAGATAAACTCGGAGATAAAGACACTCGATAAGCGACGGATCCAACTCTCTCCAGAATATCATATGGTCCAATGAACCTTGGACTCTGCTTTCCTTTCTTACCAAATCGCATCACACATTTCCATGGTGATACTTTGAGAAAAACATGATCACCTACCTCAAAAGAGAGATCCTTCCTCCTATTGTCTGCATAACTCTTCTGCCTACTCTAAGCTGTTCTCATGTGTTTCTGTATCAACTGAACTTTTTCTGCCAACTCATCTACCAATTCTTGTCCCATCAACTTCCTTTCACCCACTTCATCCCAGAAAGCTGGAGTTCGACACTGCCTCCCATATAATGCCTGAAATGGTGCCATCTGTATACTAGAATGAAAACTGTTATTATATGAAAATTCAACCAAAGAAAGTTGTTTGTCCCAACATCCCTGATAATCCATCGAACAAGCTCATAGCATATCCTCAAAGGTCTGAATTGTTTGTTCTGACTGCCCATCTGATTGAGGATGAAAAGATGTACTAAAATTTAATTCAGTACCCAACGAGTTATGAAGGCCTTTCCAAAAGTTAGAAGTGAACCTTGGATCACGGTCAGATACAATGGAGAGAGGAACTCCCTGTAACCTGACTATCTATTTAAGATACAAACTGAAAATTTGATCTAGGGAAAAAGAATCTCGTATAGCAACGAAATGAGAATATTTAGTCAAGAGATTAACAATAACCCAGATTGCATTATTACCTCGAGATGACTTCGGTAATACCACAACAAAGACCATGGATATATTCTACCATTTCCACTCTGGCACTGGTAAAGGCTGAATCATCCCTTTCGGTAACTGCCGCTCTGCTTTAACCTGTTGACATGTCAAACACATCACAGTAAAATCAGTAATATCTCTTTTCATTAAATCACACCAGTAATACTCCCGTAGATCTCTATACATCTTAGTACTGCCAAGATTAACTAAAAAAAGAGAACTATGATCTTCACATAACAACTCTCTCTTCAACTATGAATCACAAGGCAGACACAATCTCTTCCCAAATATCAAAACACAATCATTATCAATGTTGAATTCAGGCAACTTACCTTTCTGAACCAACTCTACCTTTTTCTGCAACTCACTATCTTGCTTCTGTGCTTGCCTGATTCTATCGGATAGAGATGATCTCACTGATACATGAAACAAAACAGAAGAACATCATGTTCCAAAAACATCTTTGCAAAATTTCATCAAATGCTTAACCAAAGGATCATGTTCCTAACGCAACATTGTTAATGAAGCATTACTTTTTCAACTCAAAGCATCAGCCACTTTATTTTCTTTTCCCGGATGATAATGAATTGTACAATCATAATCCTCGATTAATTCCAGCCATCTCTTCTGTCTCGTGTTTAACTCTTTCTGAGTGAATATATACTTTCAATATTTGTGATCAGTATATATTTCACACTTTACTCCATACAAATGATGTTTCCAAATTTTTAAAGCAAAAAAAAAACAGCAGCAAATTCCAAATCATGTGTAGGGTAATTTACCTCATGAGTTTTCAACTGTCGTGAAGCATAAGCAATTACCTGATCATTCTTCATTAGGATGAAACCAAGTCCTTTAAATGAAGCATCACTATAGATAACAAACTCACCATTCCAAGAAGGTAGTGCCAAAAATGGAGCTTTCACCAATCTTCCTTTCAATTTCTGAAAACAATAATCACATTCTTTTGTCAAGATAAACTTAACAGCATTCCGAGATAGCTTAGTCATTGGACTAGATAACCATGAAAAATTTCTAACAAACCTTCAGTAATAGCCTTCCAAACCAAGGAAGCTACGAATCTCAGTTACATTTGTGGGACTTGGCCAGTCTTCCACAACTTTTGTTTTTGCAGGATCAATAGTTATCTCATCTTTAAAAACAATGTAACCAAAGAAAGAAATTTGTTGTAACCAAAACTCATATTTTCTGAATTTCCCATACAATTTCTTTTCTTTTAAGCTTTGCAATATAACCCTTAAATTGTTTTCATGCTCCTATTTAATTTTAGAAAACACCAAAATATCATCAATGAAAACCACCAAAAACTTATCCAAGAAGTCATGGAAAATTATATTCATTATGTCCATGAATACAGCAGGTGCATTGGTTAGCCCAAAAGGTATTACTACAAATTCATAATGGCCATATCTTGTACGAAATGCAGTCTTCGGAACGTCTGCTTCCTTTACCTTTAGCTGAAGGTACCCCGATCTCAAGTCAATCTTTGAAAAAATACTGAGCTCCCTGGAGCTGATCAAACAAATCATCGATATGAGGCAAAGGATATTTGTTCCTAATAGTGATGTGATTTAAGGCTCTATAATAAATGAAAAGTCTCATTGAACAATCTTGTTTTTAACAAATAAAATAGGAGAACCCCATGGTGATGTGCTATGTCGAATGAAACATTTCTCTAATAAATCTTGCAATTGATCCTTCAACTCTAAAAGTTCAATTTGATCCATTCGATAAGGGGTTTTGAAATTGGCTTAGCATCAGGAACTAAGTCAACAGTAAATTAAACTTCCCGATCTGGTATTATTCCAGGAAACTCATCAGGAAAAACAACAGGATACTCATTTACCATTGTCACATAATTAATCTGAACAGTTCCTTTATTTTCAATGATGTGTGCAAGGTAACATTCATTTCCATCTTTTACAAGTTTCTCGACCTCTTGATTAGTGATCAACAGTAAGGGTTCATTCTTGTACACAAACTGAAAGTATTTCGGAAAAGAAACTTCTTTAGCTCTACAATCAATCTTAGTATGGTAAATAGAGAGCCAATCCATACCCAGGATAACATCAAACTCTACTAGAGGTAGAAAAATAAGGTTTGGAAGTAGGTTCTTTCCACAGATAAGGATAGGAAGATTCTTATAAATTCTTTTTGCCTCAATATTTCCTCCAGGTGTTTTTACCAAAAGTTCAGGAGTCATTTATTGAGATGGTATTCCCATTTTACTAGAAATGTTTTCAGAGATGAAAGAATGTGTAGACCCCGAATCAAATAACACACTGGCATAATCTGAAAAAACAAAGTACCTGATACAACTTCATTTGATGGCCCGACATCTGCTGAAGTAGTTGCAAAGGATTTCACCACCCCTTTCTTCTTGTGGTCTAACTGCTTCCCATCACTCAAGCTCTTTATCGGACACTCATTTGCATAGTGACCCATCTCATTGCACTTATAAAATTTCACTAACTGTATGTCAAATTTGGTCTTACCTTCACCTTGATCCTTTTCAGTGCAATCACGAGCCTTATTTCCCGTCTTACCACATCGGTAGCACTTTCCATAATTCAGAAGACATTCCCTAGCATTCCTTTTGCCACATTTATCACAAAGAGGAAACATAGTTTTCTTACAATCATGATTTTTTGAAGAATTCTTACCTTTCTCTTGCCACCTCGGTCTCTTCTTCGGTTGGTTTTTATAGAACACTTGATCATCGGCAAACTCCATTTCCACCTTCTCAGCACATCGAACAAGCTTTTCATAACTTTTAAACTCGCGAGAAGCTAATTCCCTTCGATATTTTGGATTTAATCCTGAGTAAAAATGATTGATTTTACTATCAAGGTCTCGGATAAAATTTGGAGCATACCTTCCCAATCGAGTGAACCTTTCTTCATAGGTGGCCACTGAGTCTTCCTCTTGCCTCAATTCCAATAATTGTTCTTCCATCCTAAGTCGAACAACCTTAGGAAAATACTTTTCAAGAAACATACCTTTGAATTCATCCCAGCCGAGAGCATCAATATCATCAGCGTCCCTGATATTTTTAACCATCAACCACCACTGATCTGCTTCACCCTCCAAATGGTAAATAGCAAGACTAACCTTTTGATTTTCTGAAAACCCCATGACATCAAAAATCTTCTCTATTGCTTTAATCCACCCTTTAGCTAGCACAGGGTCAGATGATCCTCTGAATGATGGGGGGTGTTTCCTCATGAAATGTTCCACCATTGACATGTTCCTCTGTGGTTTTTCTGGCTGATCTCGCGTATGGATACCACCACCATTTATCGCTTGAGTCAACTATTCCATTACTGTAACAAACTGTTCAGTTCCAATTCCGACCATCTCAGGATGCTGATTCAGAAGGTTATTTCCTTCTGCATGCCTTCCTAGCACTACTTCCCTGTTTCCTCTACGGAAAACCATTCTGAACAAACATGTCTTACATGAAGCAACATGGTAATCTTCAAATACTATATCACTTCAATTATACCATAAAAAATATTTTTGGATAATCATTTAATAGAATTCTAACTCCAAAAGTTATCTAAACTGACCTCTTATACCAACTATAAGGCCCCAGCCTTAATCCTTACTTAATCATGAGTTATTACAAGAATACACATTGAGGATCTTTTCAGGTTTAGAGTTTTAGAGAATTAGATCATAAAACATGCATTACATTCCACATATAAACAAAGTGGTTACATAAAGATAGTATTCTTCTTTCACATCAATGGAAACATATTTAAAATAAAACATGGATTCTTTCTTGACACTTCCTTGAAACTATCATCATATCATGTACCTTTACCATGACCTGTGAAAAACATTTCAAAAAAACTTGGTATGAGCATAAAAAGATCAGTAAGGGATATAAAAATACGGAAAGGAAACATGGGTACATATATACATAAGAATGAAATCATACTTTACCCATAAAACATAAGAACTTTAACATACCTAATCAAATCATGAATAAATCATAGAAATCATAAGACATAAAGGTAACTTGAGGCATTCATAACATTCTTACGTAGGGAGTAACACTCTTGGTTATGTTTGGAATACCCATCATAGTATATTCCCTAAATCTCTTCAGAGAAACCATAATGTTTCACTCCTTTGCGTTACACAATGCATTGGAGAGCTATATCGGGCTCACCCTCCCTTAGTTTATCACGGAACCACTCGTCTTCATAATAATTCCCAAGAACCATAACATAATCGTATCACATAAAACATACATAAAGGAAACACAAAATTTCCACATTTCAATCACAAGATATCAATAAAACACATTGATATAATAAAATCATTATGAAAACCATTTTCAATTCCAAAATAAAAGAAAAATAAAATAGGGTATTTATTTTTCATTAAAAAAACGGTATGGGTTGTAGAGGAAGCCGAAACTCAAATAATGGTCACGGCGGCGGAGAAGTCGTTGTCGCCACATACGTACGACAAAAACATTCCCTTTTTTCATTTAGTGAATGCTTCGTATAAAAAATATTTCTTTTGAATAAACCCAAAAGTAAAAGGGGTTTATACACCGTATAAAAGAAAGTTGTGTATAAAAAAAATATGCCTCAATGAAAGGAGATTGAGATGATGTCCCATACCTCGGGTCCGACTTGACTCGATCGTTCTTTAATGTCCTGAATAATAAACTTGAGTTAATTTCTACTTGCTTAAGAACCATTTTCATGTTCATTATTCCTTTTATATCACTTATTACCATGTCATGAACACTATGTAATTATTTAAGTTGTTAACGGTCATTTTAATGATCATTGGTACTTGAGTCAAAAAATAAACCCTTTATAATTACAAGTTGCTCATGTATCCATTATATCCAGAATTATAATCATGATGTATATATCATATATATCAAGTATATACATTCATTTATAATATTAAATAATCATTTAGAGGTAATAAATGAAATGCACCGTTCATGGAGACGGTAAGCCGTACGTACGCATGAACACTACTTTCATTTCTATTTCGTATTTCATAGAATGGAATCATAATGATATAAAGGTATATTATAATTCCAGTATAATATCATATATAATATCATAGTTCCATCCTTTATACGTCCCATATATGGTATTTAACGAATCAAATCACTTTGAGGGGGTGGTAGTCCGCACTTCCTTAAATGAAGATACGCGTTTACCCATAATGGAAACCATAAAGGTATTCCCAAAATGAAAAATACAGAAGCTTATGAAAAACATAAACATATTATATATCATATATAAATATAGTGAAATCTTAATGGCCACCTTTGTTGGTGTTAAAAGAATGTGGAACAATCATCGTTTCGGGAGGCATAAATTCACCATCCACAGAAACAGTATGTCCTTTAACCATTAGATATAGGTGTGTGTAATTGTTGCTCGAATCCTTCTTATAAAAACATCCTAGTATATTGAAGATACTGGAGTTGTTACAAAATAAATGAATAAAAAGAGTTTATGGGGTTGTAGAAGCAAAATAAAACAAAAGGACTCAAGTGAAGACATTACCTTAAAATCGGGTAACTCCCTTTGGTTTGAGCTCAAAGGCTTCCTTGGAAAGAATTCTGCCCAAAGTGAAGATTTAAGGAGTAATAGAGGGAAGTATAGAGAAAAAATGGGCAACGGTTGTCCGAGCCAAAGGCTTTGATAGTGTGGGTAAGGAGGTAGAGGTGGGGGCCTTTTATAAGAGGAGAGGAGGGGCACTCTTGGAAAGTAAAGAAATGTTACTTTATTTTAAAATGGTATTCGGATTTAAGAGGTCCCACATTGATATAATTAGAGGATAAGGTAATAAGGGTTCTAAATCCACCAATCCAATTGTTTTTGGACATGTTTAGGTCATAGATTTTACATTATCTTTCCATTTTATTTAAATCCTTTATTAATGAGGTAATCCATGCATCATCTTGATGTCATTAGTAATTTAAAATATTTAATGTCTAAAAATTATAAAAAAACTCATGATGTAGGAAATAATTTTAGCTATCCAATTACTATTTATAATCAAAAATATGACTTGTATAACCCCATGTAAATTTTTTTTTAGTAAAACATCTCTTGTTTGTGTCATTTTTACTTTAACATTAAATAATAAGTTATTTATGTCATTTCCCAAACAAAGTGGCTCCATGGGGCCCCCAAGTTGACCAATGGATTTTATTGGTCGTCCATGAGACATCCAATGAGGGTAGGACATGTGTCAAGATCATCTCATATTATTAAAACATTATTTTTACCTTAAACTACACTAATTACCACTAATAGCGATTAAGAACTTTAAAGTTACTATTCACCAAAAAATTATTTTAATCTCATTGAACCAAATTTTACTTCTTAATGAAAACCATGTATGTTGGATTTCTGAAAATCAAATCGCATAAGTGGAAAAGTTTCATTTAAACGAAAAATCAGTTTCTTTAATTACAACTTAGTGGTTTCACTATTCATCAAAAATTGAAGTTTTTCAGAAAGATACCAAAACATCACCCTAAGATATATTTGATATTCTGAATTCAAAAATGATGTATATTTTACAAAATTCAAAACATGTAAGTTGCATTAATTAATTTAATAACTAATTCCCATTGTCATGGGAAAAATCGTGTTTTTATGAAACAATACGTATCAAAAGATTGACACTAGTTTAAGTCCAATTTCAAAGTGAAATTGATTCCAATGACCACCATTGGATAAACTGGTAAAAATATATTCTAATTTCACTTCAAAAGCAGTTCAAAAGATAATCTAATCATATAAATAAATTATATTAAAAAGAGGGTTTGAATTACAATACAACATTTTCACTATTCATTAAAAATGAACTTTATCGGAAAAATAACAAAAATTCACACAAAGTAAATTTTGATGTCCCAATAAAAAATAATAAGTTTATTTTGACAAACATAGATTATAAAATTTTCAAAAGATATATTTTAAAAGGGTTTTCCATCAAAAGGCAGTAAAATAATCTTTTAAGAATATTAGTGTATTCCATGCATAAGATTGTATTTATTTTCATTTTAAGCCTCTAAAACACTATCTTAGTCATTAATAGACATAGATAAAAATATCTATTATTCATTACTTACTTTGGATGTTACATTTAAAGACCCCAATCCATGTATCCTAGAGACAGTGGTCAAATTAATAATTTTTCATAACATTTAGTTGATCACATCATGATTGAACAAATAATTTAACAGTCTTGGTAAACTAGATACATACTTGAATAATTAATTTCATTTGAAAAATCAAATTAAAACATATTTTTTGAGAAAATATTTATTCCGAATATAATATCCCTCCATATAATTTATATAAAACTTCCGAGATTCTTAGTAATGGGAAAAATAGTGGTGAGATCATATGCACAGTAATAGTTAAATAATGAAACGGTTATCATGAAACAACTAGAATAATCAACATGAAAAATAAATATAACTAAACATTGAATCTATTTAAAAAAAATTAAAATCATGATTTGATAAGGCGTAATCAATATGTACAGGTAAATATCCAAATAGACTTTCCATTTAATCAACAACATAAATATAATGATTAGATAAGGAAAAATGAATATGGTAATCTAAATAACTAAACAAAAATTCAATTTAATCAATAACTAGATTATAATAATTTGATTTGGCATAATTAATATGAGAATGTAATGAATTGACAACAAATTCTAAATGATAATTTAAATTAGAATTCAAAAATCAAGAGATAATATAATTGTGGAAATATATTTGATAATAATACCATAATTTTTAATGAAAATTTTTCCTAATTTTTAGATTATATGATCTTAGGAACCATGCTACCTCAACTATAATGACCATTAACAAGAAAGTCAGAAAATTACATGTAGGTATATTCCCAAAACCCATTTGACTGAGTCTATCAAACTGATTAATCTCATGAGATTATCGATGCATCAATGGTCTATTTATATGTGAGTATCACCCATATATTCTTGTCCAAATAAATCTTTATATATCAAATAGTTTAATTAATTCATTAATAATGTGCATTATTATAAGAATATTTGTTTTGAGTAAACAATTTTTATTTATCTATATTTCTTGAGATAATTAAATTAAATACAATTTTTAAAACAAGATATATAAATTATATATTATTTATGATCAAATAATTGCTGCATAAATAATATGGGTATTTGCATGAAATTATTTGTCCAATTATTATAGGAATATGAATATTTGAAGCGAATGTTAATAAATACAAAAATAAATCACGAAAGAAATTGATTTTACATATCTTTTTCAAAATTACAATAAATATTAATTGAAGTATAAATGGTGTTAAAATTTATATATATCTTCATTTTATTATAATAAAAAAATTGATGAATATAATTTCCATCATAATGTCATTATAAATAGTCTTAAAAAAATATCATTTTTTACTTTGAAAATATGTTCAAAATTAAAACTTAATAAAATATTTCTTGAAAATAACATTACCTGAAAATAATATGTGAAAATTATTAATTAAACCAGAAAATAATTAGTGGTCCTGATGGAATAAAATTCCATAAATATCATATATTCAATGAAAAATTACATTCACAATTATTGTTAAAAGTCAAATGACCATGTTTGGATAATGAAATGATGATTAAATGATTTTTTAAAAAAGTAAAAAAAATATCAATAATTTATTTAATAAGTCATTTTAAAAATATTTTAAATTTGTTACATCATTATTATATGAAATTATTTCCAACGAAAAATGAGTTTTGTACAAGTAGAGGAATGTAATCAGATTTCACTAAAAATGTTATTTCAATCATTTTATTTAGAAAAGTGTGATAAAATGGTAATATTGGTCTCAATAATAATTAATATCTATAGTATAATAAAATTAAATTTTTAAAAAACCAAATTATAAAATTGTATCATTCAATGTAAATTCAATCATAAACAATAACGATTATAATGAGATAGTGAAATGAACCCTTACAAAGATCATAACATTGAAGTGATAATTGGCCAATTATTTTATTATGTGTATAAATTTTAAATCAATATAAAAAATCTATATACAACATAATATAGTGAAAATTCAGTAAAACATATTCATAGTATTCTGAGTAAATGAATAAGTAACGTAACCCAATGAAACGATTCTGTGTTATGAAATTTTTTACCACTTGAAAAAATATATTTAAAATATAAAAAATTGACACCAATATAATAATTAAATACCAATAATTATTATTTAATAATGAAGTAACATGTTAAATGTTAATTTCATAGACCAAATAAAATAAATTAGGTTCATAACATTAAAATATGCCAAAACGAACAAAAATTAAAGTGAATCCTCCTACCTAAAGATTCCTTTTCGATGACTATTCATTATCATTATATGCAATGAGTTTAAGAATGTTATTAATTTAAAAAAACTATATTAATATTTATAATATAATATATTAACCTCTTACATCATTTTACCACTTCTTTGTTAATATTATTTAATTATATTGCTTTTTATAGTGTTAATTGGCTTGGCGTCACATGCATTTTTTATCATGAATGTTCTAGTTTTTATGCCTAGGATATAAAAACATAATATAATTAATTAATATAATGTTATGATTATCATATTAATTCCTTAGATTAATTTATATAATCATCATTGGTGTTTACACACAGAAAATTAATCACGTTGTTTTGTGGAGTTGGGGGGTTTTATAAAAAAACGAATGATGATATCATTCACTTAACAGGAGAAAGTAAAAGTATGTGTATCATATATTATTTTTAAATAATATATATCATTTCATTTATATCACAAAAAATTATTATATTTTACCTTATTGACATCCATTTAAAATATATGTGAAAAGTGTTTTACATTGCTTCATGATGTGGTGGTATGATGTTTGCATGAGTGATGTTATCATATTTTTAAAAGAAATGTAATGTAAGAATTTATTTGATATATATTATTTCCAAAAATATAATAAAATAACAAATAATTTATTTATTCATTAAATACATCAGTATATTGAATTGTTTGATGTTCTGATGGAAATGATTTACATCGGATCGTGAGGAGGTAGTCATCTGTATAAACTATTAAGGATTTCATTTCCCATTCGATGTAGGTGGTTATATAAAAATATAATTCCATCAAAAAAATAACATATCATTATATTTTAGATTAAACTTCTAATATATTTTGTGTTTTATGGCCAATTTGATGGTAGAAAAATTGAATGGAAATGATAGAGATTCCTTATGACAATTTCCTTTCCATGGAGAAACTTTCTTTAGATATCCTATTTAGGATCCTAGCTTAGGTATTATTGAAATTTAAAGCGTTATGGAATGTTTTTGTATATTTTAAAAAATTTATTCATAGGATTTTATTTATAAAAACAACATTAGAGGTGTAAACAAATGAATGGAGAGAGTGGACTATTCAAAGTGGGGGAGCAGACATATATGGAATTTTTTAAAAGAAAAATGTTTACCCAAAATTATCACATTACAAATGAATAAAAAATGGGTCATTTTCCAAATTTTTTTGTTATAAGGACTAAATATTAATATTAAATTTGTTTAACTGGTATTAGTTTATTTTTAACCCTAATAACCTTTGTTTCACCCCAATTAAACCTATTTTCACATTAATCATGGTAATTAATTTTTTTATTATCAATATGAATTATAGAAATAAATTTACTTAAACATATAAAATAATATATATAAATATTTTTAAAATATAAATAAATCTATTTTCAATTCAAATTCACTGATTTTTATAGAATTCATATTAAATTTAAACATATATAGGCGCTGAAATTATGTTTTTCCAAAGAAAAACATTCAGAAGGTCAAATTGCTTTTATATCTGAATTCAATATGAAATTTAATATAATGACCTAAATAGAAGAAATTTTCAAATAATTGGTTTAAATTTACATTAAAATAACTTTTAAATATAATTTTTGTTATAAAAATTATAAACGAAAATAAAAAATTAATTAAAAATTCTATTTTTCAAAAATCACCAAAAAATAAATTTTATCAAAAAAATATCAATAATTCGCCAACATATAATTTTTAAATTCAGATTTGGGATAAAGATATTATTTTGTAAATTAAATTATCTAATGTTATTAATAATTACTATTTAATTACATGTGAAATAAAAATCTAAACAACAGTTTAGTAAAATAATGGTTCATAGAAGACATTTATTATTATTTCAAATGATTCTTATTTTATTTATAATAGATAAATAACAAATTATTCTTATTTTACATTTTTAAAACATATAAATTTCATAATATATTTATTACTATATGTAACCTCCATTATAATTGCAAGGTTACGAGGATAATGTTTTAACAAAATAATATGTTAACCTAGAATAATTGTTCATTTAAACCCAATGTTTCATACATCATAAGATATGTATGAGATTGATTGAACATAAAAATAAAAATATTATAATTTCATAGGATGCAAAATTCTCATCTATGCTCATTTTCATGTCTCATTTATTATATTCAACACATATATCTTCTTTTAAAATCATGGGGTGTTACATTCTAACTCCCTTAAATAAATTACATAGTCGAAATTTAATACATACCTTGGTAATCAAGGGATAAAAAATTGAAAATAAATATTTATTCAAATAGAAAATGTAAAAATGGTTAATAAAAAATGTATGATATAAGTTATAAGGAATTAAAATGGTCATCTAGAATAAATCATTCAATTTTTCAAAATTTGATAACATTATTGGATGGAATAAATAGATTACACCATGGTGTCGAGATGGTAAGACTTACATTCCCATGCATAGTGATTTCCTTATCTATTGGAGGGATAGAAGTTGTAATATAGTCATTTCATAATTATAATAACATATTAGTAACTAATTTATACTAGATTAATTAATTTTAAGTTAAAAAACTCATGGAGAGGAAGTAGAAGAAGTTGGAAACGTGAAAGAATAGATGGAGGAAATTACCTCTTCTTTGATGTGCATCTTCTAAATCTCCTCTTAGAACACTAGAGTCGGTATTTGAAGATTACAAGAACCTCTACACTGTAACTTGGAATTTTTATAAGGGAAACAATTGGGGTTGCATTATCTTTAAAGATAAAAATTATGTAAAAGGTGAGGGAGGATGTTGTTTTATATAATTGGGATGTGGGGTACTCTAGGAAGCAGAAAAAATATTATTTTATAATAAAATAAAAAGACACTAACAATCTTCCAATATTTATCAATTTTTAATATGATATGATATAGGGTTGTAATATTTTAAACCAATAATCTTTAGACTTATTTTTATGTAAATATAAAAAATTTCATTTTAATAAACATTAATTTACTGTATTAAATTTTAATTAAGATAATAAATATTTTTGGATTAAAATGGAGAAATATTTATTTATTTGAATTAAATTAGATAACAGATATTTACCAAATTTTATATTAGACCATATAAATATTACTTAAAATTTTCTATTTTTTTAATATTTTTAAATAATTTAATAAAAATATGGTTTAACAAAACAACAATATTGTCAATTTTGAAACTATTAATTACAAGGAATTTTAAAAATAACATGACAATATTTTATAATAGGATAATTTTTTTATATTAAAATGGGGTCTAGGAAATCTATAAAAATAATTTTACATATTAATTAGTTACAATTATAATTATTTTATAATTTTTAGTATCATTAATTTGATATTTCAATTAATAAAATAATTTTGTAATCAGATTTGAGTAATTATTTAATATGCAATTTTTTGGGATATAAATTTAAATAAAATTATATTATTAATATAAATAAACAATATTTCATGATAATAAATTATTTTTATTTTGTCTTCTAGGAAGATAAATATTACAAATATTATAATTCTTAAATTATGAATGTTACAACTTAAACATCGCATTAAATAAAATTATATATGTCTCGCAATAACTTCCATACAGATAAAAATTGTCAATAATTTATCCATTGGATAATTATGATCTATATATACTCCACCAATAATAATTGGGAACTTTTTTTGCCTTATTATGGATATCATCATTTTAGTAATAATTGTTTTTATTAATTTCTCATATATTAAATAATTTTTACACCATCAAAGTATATGTCATTAAGGTAATTAAATATTTAATAAAAATTATAAAATAATAACAATGATAAATTAATCATTTTAGATTTAAAATAATTATTTATAATCTAATTTAACTTTAATATTACATTTAATAAAAAATGGTTTAGTAATTAAAATTTGAGTGGGTCCTATTTATCATTTCTTTAAATAAAAACAATTAAATGAACTCATATAATAAATATGGTAACCAAAGGGATCCATTTTAACCTATGTATTATTTATGTCAAAACATACTCATCCAATTTTATTTAAACATGTTTTAGGGTTATTTTATAATAGTATTCTAACCCTCAATTAATCATTTTACCCTCTTCAATATTAATTAAAATTATGGAAGATAAAATACATAATCCCAAAAAAAATTAAATCTTGTTATGTATTTTGATCCAATATATTAAAAATATTCAATTAATTTTTATGAATTCAAATCACAGAAGTCAAAGAAATTAATATAAATTTATTCCCATTTTCTGAGGAAAGAATGAGTTTTAAAAAGATAAAACATCACAGATGATTGAAATATTATTACGTCTAAATTAAATGTAAAATTATTGTTAATGACATTAATTATATTTAATGATATGAACATATTATATTTATACTTTAAAACCATTCGAAAATAAAATTTTATTATATAAATTATTTCAATGAAAAAATATGTTTTCAATTAAAATTTATAATAATTTACTATTAATAAAAATTTATAACTTATTCAAAATATATAAAAAATTCATAAAATAATATCTATATGTTCATATTTAAAAGAATAAGTTTTAATTATTTAATATAATTTATATAAGTTCTAGAAACTAGATTTAAAATTAGTGCACTGTTAAAAGGTGACAATACTGCTTTTGTTTTTAAAAAAATGTTTATTTTATCTAGAAATATGAATTTGATCCTATATCATGTTTTGAAAAAATATAAGATGAAAGAAAATCCATTAATATTGATTTTATTATTTTATAAACTCACATATTTTAAATTTAATATATTTTCCGAAGAATGTTAACATAGTTCATACCCGCCATTATAATGACTATTTTATAATATTTAGTGGTTTAGTTATACTTGTTCATGTATGAAATTAGTTATATGAAATTTACAAGAAATTGTGTGTAACACAAGCCAAGAATAGTGTTTCATATACATCAAGAAAATATGGTGTTTTTTATAACACATGCTAATCTTTGTGTATCAAATAACACATGTCATCAATGAAACTAACTATAATATATCTCGTAAAATCATGGGGTGTTACATTCAGCCCCCCCATTAAAATGAATTTCTCCCTTGAAATTCAACGAGGTTATAAATGGATTAATACTTGAAATATTCTTTCATATAAATCAACATTATAAAGATGAATATTAAAAACGCATTTAAAAAATAATGTTAGAAACATAAAAATTACCTAATGTAACTCATCATTGGGTCTATATATAGAAAAACATAGGTTGGTTGTGATATAATCGATATGAAAGAAATATCTAACAATCACATTCTGATAGACAGTGATAGAGAAAAAGGATTGAATGAATATAAAAACTATAAATCCATAAATTTATGATGATTTAAGGGACCTTGTGATTTGTCATAACAGAAGATACTAGATATCATTTCTAATTTTCAATTTCTTTTCCATGATGATGATGAATATGAGAAGTAATAATTTCTTGATTTTAGAAAAATACTACCATTTTTCATTTCTAGAAGAGTTTAAAATTAATAAATTATTCAATGAATGATGTTGAATTTGTTATTCATTAAGTGTTATAAAATGATGACATCCCTAAATATATTGATAGGTCATTACATATGACTCAAAATAAATTATATAAGAGTTTATCAAATATGCAGTAGTCCACCTATAGTGTGATAATACATTGATCTAGAAAACATCAACCAGAGTATAACATACAAAATTCATAAATGGATTTGCATACAATCCTTATAGAAACATATAATCAAAGACATTAGAATGGGGTGAACTAAATCGGATTGGAATTTATCTCCAAAATCACATATGGCTATTATTGGTTTTCAAATTCCAAACATAAGAATACTTTAATCATGTATTCTTCTGAAACATTTTAATAACATGAATTAAAAAATTTATTTATTGAAAACTTCAATTATATCTAAAAATAAATCTTTTCACACACTATAAATACAAAAAATTAATTGTACCCAGACCTTTATATCACTATATATGTATATGAGTCATGAGGTCATTAATACTATCAAACATAACATTATCTCAATATCCATTAATTATTAACATATAATGCTCTTTCCCAAAAAAAATCAATCAATTTTTATGGTTACCAATACCATATACATATGGAGAAACAAAATAGATCAATAGATATTTCATTATTCCAAAATATTATAAATGAGATTCTACATCATTATTTAGGAATCCCATTACAAAAAACATTCAATCATTATACCACATTATTGTCCTCGTCGAAATTCCCAATATTGTTGTCATGTGATTTGACATTGTCTTTTTCTAAAGAGGTTGTTGGAATTGATCATCATCAATAAAACTTATATAAGGGCATTTATTGGCTTATTTCACCATTACCTTGTAGTTGTAACATTCAAGTGTGGGTGGTGTATTGTGTGTAGCCTTTTTTTCTTTTAATATCATTATCAAACTTTTTATCATTTATTCAGGACTCAACAACCTGATGACCACAATTTACAATCATAGAAAATTTTATATTCTCTTCAAGTAAGTCTCCACCATGATTCATTCCACACGTGGAGCATATGGAAACATTCATCTTCTTTTCACCATGAAAAATATAATTTCCTTCGAACTCAATGTTTTGTTTCTTGTCAAAACCATGAAATTCATATGTAACACCAACATTAATTTCTACCATGAGATAACATTTTAAAATCTCTTCATAGAAACTAAAATAAATTATATCTAACACCATTTTAATATGTAGTTTTAGCCCACTGCTGAATTGATCAACATTACTTTCTACTTGGATGATAATACTCAAAGCTTACCTTGTATGTCTTGTAAAATTTTCAACATATGTAACAATTGATTCATCATCCTTTTTCATAATATCATGGAACTCATTTTCCATTTTCATTCGAATATGATGGGGAACGTACTTATTTAAGAATAAATTCTTATTATTATTCCAATCCATTTATTAAATTTCATCTTGTTGCGTCATATTGTTGTCTAGATTCTTCCACTAGTACACTTCTCCTTCAAAATGATAAACAACCATAGTTAGTTTTTCATGTTTAAAATAGTCAAATTTAGAAATTATCTTCTCAATGGTACTAATCCATTTTTCAAAAACATGGGAATAGTAATACCAACATAAAAATGGTTTACAATCCCTTAAAAAGGAAACAAAAGAATTTTTTTACCTTATCTGCTCATTTGAATGTTCAGAATGAATAATGATGTTTGTACGTATAGAAAAAAATGATTTCATTCAGTCTCCCATAACATTTGTTTGTTTGTGATGGAAATAATTGAATTTCCTAATGGATTGATCATTAACATAGTTTCTTGGGGTTCCATCCATTATCTAAAACCAAAAAAGAATAGTGTTATAGGAAATAATTATACTCAGAATACAACATCATCATGGGGGTATTTTAAATCTCTAACCTCTTAGTATTGATAATAGTTTATTCATGATCAATTCCATAATTCTATCACTAAAATATATTATTATACATATTTGTAGCATATTCTTGAGGAATATATCTAATGATATCACTAATATTTTGGAATAATAGTTTCCAAATATTAACTAATCCTTTCCAATGATACAAACTATAATGACCAAAGCACGATGTATATGAATATTATATTTTTTACAGGAAAATCAATTACATTTTACAAATACATTCCTATGGACCATAATAGTTTAGTTTCATTGGAAACTAGGAATCTATTCTTCTAACTTATGAATGAAATTTAACATCTCCTATAAATATATTCCCCTTTAGTACTCATACATAAATTATTTCTCTATAACCTAAGGAATGAAAGCATATGATTGAGTGAGCATAGATTCTCACTAAGGGTGTAACACCCCTGGTAAATAAAGAATATGACATTATTATATTTATCCATATTTTTGAATAAAATATTAATATTACTTTAAAGGGGATGTTATGCTCGATGGCGTACCCAACACGCAACAACGAGTTTCTTGGGAATCTTACGTTGCACTCTAATAATAAAATAATTTTATTTTAAATAGTTGTAAATGCCTAGCCGTTGTAGTGGCAGGAATGAACAGAACTAACTAAAAAATAATTATTTATTTTTGTCAAATATGTTTACTTTTTAAAATAAATTTTAGAGGATTAAAAAATGAAAATGAATCCAATTTTAAGCATAAACATTCTAATATTCATTAAAAGGTCGATTAACCGCCTTTTGATGGCAAACCACTTTTAAATCTACTATTGACAATTTAATGTGTTATATTTGACAAAATAAAACTCTTATTTAGAATGGGGACATCAAAGTTTACTTTGCGTAATGTTTTGGTATTTTTTTCAAAAAAAGTTCAAATTTTAATGAATAGTGAAAATGTTGTATTTTAATTCAAAACCTCTTTTAATCTAATTTATTTATATGATTATATTATCTTTTAAATTGGTTTTAATGTGAAATTAGAATATATTTTTACCATTTAATCCAATAGTTGTTGTTGGAATTAATTTCACTTTGAAATCAGACTTAAACTAGTGTCAATCTTTTGATACATTTTGTTTCATAAAAACAAGCTATTTGTTTTGACAGCGGGAATTAATTATTAAATTAATTAATGCAACTTATATGTTATGAATTTTGTAAAATAGAAATAATTTTTGAATTCAGAATATCAAATATTGCTTAGGGTGAACTTTTGGTAATTTTATGAAAAACATCAATTTTTTATGAATAGTGAAACCACTAAGTGGTACTTATAAAAACTGATTTTCCGTTTAAATGAAAATTTTCCATCATTGTGTTTTGAATTTCCAAAATCAGACATACATGGTTGTCCTGAAGATGTAAAATGTGGTTCAATGGGATTAAAATAATTTTTTGGTGAATAGTAACTTATTAAGTTTTTAATCGCGATTAGAGGTAATTAGTGTAGTTTAAGGTAAGAATAATGTTTTAATAAAATGAAATGACCTAGACACATGTCCTACAGTCATTGGATGTGTCATTTCCGACCAATAAAATCCATGGGTCAACTTGATGACCCCATGGATCCACTTTGGTTGGAAAATGAAATAAATATCTTTTTATTTAATGTTAAAGTAAAAATGAAACAAACATGAGATGTTTTACTAAAACAATTTTTACATGGGGTTATTGAAGTCATATTTTTTTACTATAAATAGTCATTGGATTGATAAAAATATTTTCTACATCATAGTATTTTTTTATAATTTTTACACATTAAATAAATTAAATTATTTATGACATTATGATGATGCAGCGATGACCTCATTATTTAATGATTTAAATAAAATGAAAAGATAATGTAATATCTAAGAACTAAACATGTCCAAAACCTATTGGATGAGTTTCAATAGAACCCTTATCACCTTATACTATAAATACATCAATTTGGGACCTTTAAAATCCGAAACTCTTTTGAAAATAAAGTAACATTTTGTAACTTTACAAGAGTCCCCTCCTCTCCTCTTATAAAAGGCCCCCAGTCTACCTCCTTACCCACACTCCCAAAGCCTTTGGCTCGTCCAACCCCTGCTAATTTTGTCTCTCCACTTCCCTCTATTACTCCTTGAAGCCTCAATTTGGGCAGAAGTCTTCCCAAGGAAGCCTTTGAGCTCAAACCAAAGGGAGTTACCCGATTTTAAGGTAATGTCTTCACTTCTGTCCTTTTGTTTTATTTTTCCTCTCCAACCTCCTAAACTCTTTTTATTCATGTATTTTGTAACAACTCCAGAATCTTCATTATACTAGGATGTTGTTATAATAATTATTCGAGCTACACTTACACACACCTACATCTAATGGTTAAAGAACATATTGTTTCCGTGAATGGCGAATTTCTGCCTCACGAAACGATGATTGTTCAACACTCATATAACAACTTCAAAGGTGGCCATTAAGATGTCACTATATTTATATATGATATATAATATGTTTATGTTTTATATAAGCTTCTTTATTTTTCATTTATGGAATACCTTTATGGTTTCCATTATGGGTAAACGCGATATCTTCATTTAAGGAAGTGCGGACTACTGCCCCCTCAAAGTGATGTGATTCGTTAATGCCATATGTGGGACGTATAAAGGATGGATTTAAAGTTTTTATATATGATGTTATACTGGAATTATAATATACATCTATATCATTATTATTTCTTTCCATTAATTTATGAGATAGAAATGAAAGTAGCGTTCATGCGTACGTACGGCTTACCGTCTCCATGAACGGTGCATTTCATTTCTTATCCCCAAATGTAATGTAATATTACAAGTACATATTTATAATGGATATATATAATGTATGTTACATATAAATGATGAATATAATTTTGCATTTAAAATATACATAACTCTCATTTAGTTTTAATTCCATTAATATGACAAAGAAATGAAAGTAGCGTTCATGCGTACGTACGGCTTACCGTCTCCATAAACGGTGCATTTCAATTCTTACCTCTAAATGATTATGTAATATTATAAATACATGTATATTATAGATATATATGATATATATGATATCCAAATCATGAATATCATTCTGGATATAATGAACCTTTGACCCCACGAACAACATGTAATTGTAAGAAGTTCACTTTCGACTTAAGAACCAAATATCGACAAAACAAACACTATTAACTTAAGTGATTACATAATGTTTATAAAATGGAAATAAGTGATATAAAAGGGATAATGAACTTGAAAAAGGTTCTTATGAAAATATAAATTAACTCATGTTTATTATTCAGGATGTTAAAGAACGATCGAGTCAAGTTGGACCTGAGGTAAGGGATCCTACTCCTCTCTTTCTTTTTAATTATGCTCTTTTATGTCATTCCTTTTAAAGCTCATCTTTCTTGTTCTTGGGATGTTATTTTATATTATTCTTACTGTAAATGTTTATGTTCATATGATGAGAGACCCTATTCTCTCTCATCAATCCATTTTGGATGTTTTGAGTGGCGCTGTTACGCTGCCGAATTTTCGTAAGAGATCTAACCTTTCTTTTTTTAAGTACTCTCCTTTATGTCACATCTTTTAAGCTCCTATTTGTTATGTTGGGGGATGTTATTTTATATTACTCATTATTTACTTTTTATGTTCATATTATGGGAGACCCTATTTGATCTTATCAATCCATTTTTGTATGTTTTATGTGGCGACGTTAGGCTGCCGAGTTTTCGAAAGGGATTTTTCATCTCACTTTTATTCCCATGAGATTTATGATACATTTTCCACAATTTCCTTTTAGTGGTGTATGTAATGACCATTATTTTACTCATTGAGTAATATAATTTCATTTATGAGTATTTATATCAATGTTGTGTTGTCTTTCTTTCACAGGGTGCATGTCTCGAAAGATACCCATGTCGGTAAGGGAACCTTTCACCCTCCTCTTTTCAAAAGACTTCTTTTTTTGGGTCTTTTAATTTACATATTGTTATGTTGGGATATGTTCTCTTATATCCTTATTGATATAAAAATTATTTCCAAGTGATGAGATACCCTTTTTATCTCTCATCAACTCATTTTCTGAATGTTGTAGTGACGCAGTTAGGCTGTCATATTTTTGCAAGGGATCTTCTTAACCCAAATTTGATTCTTTGGGAAAATCTTGTACTCCTTGAATATGTCATTCTATGAATATGTGTGAATAACCTCTCATTGTTTTACACATAGTATCCACTTATATTGGGTGTATTCGTTTGACACTAATAATTATGTAATTGATTTATCCTTAAACCAAGGATATAGTCTTTGTAAGGGAATTCGTCTCAATCTCCTTTCATTGAGGCATATTTTTTTATACACAACATTCTTTTATATGGTTTATAAACCCCTTTGACTTTTTATTTTATTCAAATGGAATCTTTTATCTACGAAGCATTTTAATAAATGAAAAAAAGGAATGTTTCTTTTTACGTACGCGGTGACAACGACCTTTTCCTCCGCCGCGAGTATTATTTTGGTTTTGGCTTCCTCAACAAGCCGTAATTTTTTTTTAAAATAAAATAAATACCATATACTTTTCTTGTATTTTGTTATTGAAAATGGTTTTGATAAAGAATTCTATTATGTCAATTTATTTAAATGATATATTGTGATTGAAATGTGGAAATGTTATCATTCCTTTATGTTGGTTTTATGTGTAATAATTTTATAATGGTACTTGGACATTTTACGGGTGGTTATGTGATAAACCATATGACGGGTGGTGCCGTGAATACCAGGATGGGTGGTTACATTATAACCTCCAATGCATTGGGTATGGAATTCGGCCGTATGGATATTCCATTAAGTATGTATGGAAGTTGGCCGAATGGCTATTCCATTAAGTGATATGTGTGGAAGTCAACCTTATGGTCATTCCACTTAAGTATGTTTGTGTCCAAAGTTACCTTTATATGTTATGTGATCTTTATATGGGTTTTATGGTAATCTTTTGGTTATAGAAGGGTAAGTAATGAACTTTTATTCAGTGAAGAGTTTTTACTACTTCAAAAAGGTGAAATGTATTACATTGTTAATGTATACATGGTTTACTTGTTATTTTGAAAAACTAACAGTTTTCATTCTTTTTTTATCCCTTACTGATCTTTTTATGCTCATCCCATGTTTTTGAAATGTTTTTCAATGGACTTAAGGTGGAATAGGGACAAGGATTGGATCAAGAGAAATTCATACTACCTAAAACATGAAACTAGACATGTTTCTTTTTAAGATTTTTTATTTTATGGAAACTTAGTAGAAGTTTCTACTTTGTAATCTTTTGAGATGTAATAGTTATGTCCTAATTCACTAAAACTCTAAACCTGAAAATATCCTTAATGTGAATTATTCATTTAATTAAATATTATGTAAGGTTTAAGGTCGGGGCCTTATAGTTGGTATCATAGGTCAGTTTAGATAACTTTAGAGGTTAGGGTATTCTTTAAGCATAAGTGAAATGGCCATAGTGGTTAGGATTTCAGAAAGAGTCATTGTTTTTAGATAATGTGAATGAGTAAGTATATCTTCATCATTAGTAAATTATGGTTTTGTTGTTATACTCACACTGACCCTTTTTGGTTTTAGTAAATGGCTGGATCTAGCATGCACCAAGGTAATGGTGGATGTGCAGGAAACTGTGACAGTTTCCTGAGTGAGAAACTGAATGATATGGGAGCTGCAATGAGAACTCTTGTGTTTATCCTCAACCAACTATCTGGAGTCATGATTGACCACCAAAACCTTGGTGATTTCTATAAGTCATCATATATGCGAGAAAAAGATCCCTATGGAACTACAGGTAATAATCATAAAGGAAAGTGTGTTCAAAAACCTATTTGTCATAGATGTGGAAAGAAAAACCTAGGAAAATGTTTCAAAGGGACAGAAATATGCTATATATGTGGAAATGAAGGTCATAAAGCAAGAACCTTCCTTGGAAAAAGGAAGCATCCAGTTTACTCGAGTAAATGGAAAGAAGTTCATTTTTAGGGATCAATTGAATGTTTTAAATGTGGTGTGCATGGTCATTATGAAAACACATGTCCTCTGAAGAAGTTTCGTGAATGGGATCACCAAGATCATACAAATACTCATTTACTAATACCTAATGCCATTCCGATTGAGGATGAAGAAACTGACAATGACCAATCAAAGGTATGAATTATTTCTTAACTTTTGTTTTCTTTTTTTGGAATCATAGGATATGATTCATGATTTTTTTTTGTAGGAAATATGTATTTCAGAATAGGTTGGAAATGAATGGTTAATGGATCATGAAGAATGTTGAATGAGTAAGAAGTCAACATATAAGGGCTTCATGCGTTATGGTGAAATTCTTAAGAGTATTAAGTGTCTTTTGATGATGGGGTAAATTAGAAGACGTTTTATAGTATGTGTAACACTGATGTTTAATATATGAAAATTTTATTAAAGGAATAGTTATCTTTTCTTTTGTGGACATAGATATAAAGAACCATTTGGGTTTATATGATCCTTAATTTTGAGGTAATAATGGGTTTATATATGTTATGATGGAAGTGAATGGCTTGAGATTAAATTGAGGTTAAATTATGTAATGGTTATTTTTTATGATTTTATCTCTTTTTGGGGAATGATTTGAGAATTATATAGTTTTGGAAAAAGAACAACACGGAGACCGTGTGAAAACCCGTCGCGTCGGACAAAGATGCGGGAATCGAACCCACAACCAAAGTGCGACTGGTATTTATCGCCTGCCACTGGACTACGCGAAGTCCCTAGTTAGTTTGACTGATTCTTTTTAGTTATATGATTTTATGAATTATGAGTAAGTTGATTTTTGTTTATTTATGAAAATGATTAACCTATCATGCAGGATATGTGATTACGTTAATTACCTATCAATACGAGACTTTAAGAGTAACTGATGTTATTTGGAGATAGGTGTTAATTTGTACCTTGGAAGACTATGCGACTAAATCCATCAAATATTTGGGTTTCAATATTAGATTGGTTTTCTTTGAAGTATTTTATGGACAATTTTTTTATCAAATATTCCTCGTTGGACATTGGGTTTTGTTGGACAAATTTTGTAGATTAAGCATAGATTTTCTTTTTAAAGGGTTATCATTTTCTGGATTATCTGACCTTGTAATAACCTTTTTGGTTTTGGTTTTGGTTAAAGCCTAAATACTTGGGAAGTATATTGTTCTCTTTGGTGGATTAGGTGATTCTCTAGAAGTTGATTATAGTACTCTTAATGCAAACAAGTCTTCCTAAATACTCGTGTTTTGGAAAAAATATGAGTTTGATTAAGGAATCTAGTAAAAGTTGAAAGTCAACATGATAAGTGATTATGTTTCCTTATGATTAAATTCCTCAATAAAAAGTAACTTAAAAAATGTTGTCTACTAACTTTTACTACTAGGGAATCAAATACCGTTTAACCCATCTCAAGTTTGCGATTTTCTTATGGTTCTCTTTCTCCTAGACATGTTTACTATCACTCTCCCTCACGAACATGACACTTTACTTTTTCTTCCATGTCCATGTTTTCCTACACGGAATCCTATTAGGGGTTAACTCGGGTGACCTCTATACTTATCTTTCTTTATTTTAAAGTGATTGTTTTACCGACTCTTGTTCTGATGAGTGACTTTCAAGGATGTTTCCATGCTCAATTTTAAAATTGTGAGGACGCAATTCCCAAAAGGGGGGAAGGATGTAACACCCCAGGTAAATAAAGAATATGTCATTTTTATATTTATCCATATTTGTGAATAAAATATTAATATTACTTTAAAGGGGATGCAATGCTCGATGGCGTACCCAACACGCAACAATGAGTTTTTTTGGGAATCATACATTGCACTCTAATAATAAAATAATATTATTCTAAATAGTAGTTAACGCCTAGCCATTGTAATGGCGGGAATGAACAAAAATAACTACAAAATGATTATATATTTTTGTCAAATATTTTTACTTTTTACAATAAATGTTAGAGGATTAAAAAATGCAAATGAATCCAATTTTAAGCATAAACATTCTAATATTCTTTAAAAGATCGATTAACCGACTTTCGATGGAGAACCTCTTTTAAATCCACTTTTTGACAATTTAATGTGTTATATTTGACAAAATAAAACTCTTCATTAGAATCGGGACATCAATGTTTACTTTGCGTAAACTTTTGGTATTTTTTTCCAAAAAAGTTCAATTTTTAATGAATAGTGAAAACTGTTGTATTTTAATTCAAAAACTCATTTAATATAATTTATTTATATGATTAGATTATCTTTTGAATTGGTTTTAAAGTGAAACTAGAATATATTTTGACCATTTAATCCAATAGTGGTCATTGTAATTAATTTCACTTTGAAATCGGACTTAAACTAGTGTCAATCTTTTGATACATTTTGTTTCATAAAAACACGCTATTTGTTTTGACAGAAGGAATTAATTACTAAATTAATTAATGCAAACTTATATGTCCTGAATTTTGTAAAATATACATCATTTTTTAATTCGGAATATCAAATATATCTTATAGTGAACTTTTGGTAATTTTCTGAAAAAATTCAATTTTTGATGAATAGTGAAACCACTAAGCGGTACTTATAAAAACTGATTTTCCATTTAAATGAAATTTTTCCATCATTGTGTTTTGAATTTCAAAAATCCATCATACAAGTTTGTCATTAAGAATTAAAATGTGGTTCAATTGGATTAAAATATTTTTTTGGTGAATAGTAACTTATTTCGTCTTTAATCGTGATTAGAGGTAATTAGTGTAGTTTAAGGTAAGAATAATGTTTTAATAAAATGAAATGACCTAGACACATGTCCTACCCTAATTTTATGTTTCATGGCCGAACAATACAATCCATGGGTCAACTTGGGGACCCCATGGAGCAACTTTGTTTGGAAAATGACATAAATATCTTATTATTTAATGTTAAAGTAAAAACGACACAAACATGAGATGTTTTACTAAAACAATTATTACATGGGGTTATACAAGTATTATATTTGACTATAAATAGTAATTGGAAATCTAAAAAGAGTTCCTACATCATAGTATTTTTTTATAATTTTTATACATTAAATAAATTAAATTATTTATGACATCATGATGATGCAGTGATGACCTCATTATATAACGATTTAAATAAAATGGAATGATAATGTAATATATAAGACCTAAACATGTCCAAAACCTACTTGATGAGTGGATTTCGAACCCTTATCACCTAATCCTCGAAATAAATCAATTTGGGACCCTCAAAATCTGAAACTCTTTCTAAAATAAAGTAACATTTTGTAACTTTACAAGAGTGCCCCTCCTCTCCTCTTATAAAAGGCCCCCACCTCTACCTCCTTACCGACACTCATAAAGCCTTTTGGAAAAAATATGAGTTTTATTAAGGAATCTAGTAAATGTTGAAAGTCAACATGATAAGTGATTATGTTTCCTTATGAATAAATTCCTCAATAAAAAGTAACTTAAATTAAAAATGTTGTCTATTAACTTTTCCTACTGGGGAATCGAATACCGTTTAACCCATCCCAAGTTTGTGATTTTCTTACGGTTCACTTTCTCCTACTAGACATGTTTACTATCACTCTCCCTCAAGAGCATGACCCTAATCTTTTTCTTCCATGTCCATGTTTTCGTACACGGAATCCTATTATGGGTTAACTCGGGTGACCTCTGTACTTATCTTTCTTTATTTTAAAGTGATTGTTTTACCGACTCTTGTTCCGATGTGGGACTTTCAAGGATGTTTCCAAGCTCAATTTTGAAATTGAGAATACGCAATTCCCAAAAGGGGGAAGGATGTAACACCCTAGGTAAATAAAGAATATGACATTTTTATATTTATCCATATTTGTGAATGAAATATTAATATTACTTTAAAGAGGATGCTATGCTCGATGGTGTACCCAACATGCAACAATGAGTTTCTTGGGAATCTTACGTTGTAATCTAATAATAAAATAATATTATTTTAAATAGTAGTTAACGTATAGCCGTTGTAATGTCGGGAATGAACAGAACTAACTACAAAATTATTATATATGTTTGTCAAATATTTTTTCTTTTTAAAATAAATGTTAGAGGATTAAAAAATGCAAATGAATCCAATTTTAAGCGTAAACATTCTAATATTCTTTAAAAGGTAGATGAACCGCCTTTTTATGGCAAACCTCTTTTAAATCCACTTTTTTAAAATTTAATGTGTTATATTTGACAAAATAAAACCCTTCTTTAGAATCGGGAAATCAAAGTTTACTTTGCATAATGTTTTGGTATTTTTTTCCAAAAAAGTTCGATTTTTAATGAATAGTGAAAAATGATGTATTTTAATTCAAAACCTCTTTTAATGTAATTTATTTATATGATTATATTATCTTTTGAATTGGGTTTAAAGTGAAATTAGAATAAATTTTTACCATTTAATCCAATAGTGTTCGTTGGAATTAATTTCACTTTGAAATCAGACATAAACTAGTGTCAATCTTTTGATACATTTTGTTTCATAAAAAAACGCTATTTGTTTTTATAGCGGGAATTAATTATTAAATTAATTAATGAAACTTATATGTTCTGAATTTTTTAAAATAGACATCATTTTTGAATTCAGAATATCAAATATAGCTTAGGGTGAACTTTTGGTAATTTTCTGAAAAACATCAATTTTTGATGAATAATGAAACCACTAAGTGGTACTTATAAAAACTGATTTTCCGTTTAAATGAAATTTTTCCATCATTGTGTTTTGAATTTCAATAATCCGACATACATGGTTGTCATTAAGAAGTAAAATGTGGTTCAATGGGATTAAAATAATTTTTTTGGTGAATAGTTACTTATTAAGGTTTTAATCGTGATTAGAGGTAATTAGTGTAGTTTAAGGTACGAATAATGTTTTAATAAAATGAAATGTCATAGACACATGTCCTACCCTCATTGAATGTGTCATGTCCGACCAAGACAATCCATGGGTCAACTTGATGACCCCATGGAGCCACTTTGGTTGGAAATTGACATAAATATCTTTTTATTTAATGTTAAAGTAAAAATGACACAAACATGAAATGTTTTACTAAAACAATTTTTACATGGGGTTATTGAAGTCATATTTTTTACTATAAATATTCATTGGTATGATAAAAAGTTTTTATACACCATAGTATTTTTTTATAATTTTTAGAAATTAAATCAATTAAATTATTTATGACATCATGATGATGCAGCGATGACCTCATTATTTAACGATTTAAATAAAATGGAAAGATAATGTGTTATCTAAGACCTAAACATGTCCAAAACCTATTGTATCAGTTTATTTAGAACCCTTATCACCTTATCCTAGAATTACATCAATGTGGGACCTTTAAAATCCGAATCTCTTTTGAAAATAAAGTAACATTTTGTAACTTTACAAGAGTTCCCCTCCTCTCCTCTTATAAAAGGGCCCCACCTCTACCTCCTTACCCACACTCCCAAAGCCTTTGGATCGGCCAACCACTGCCAATTTTGTCTCTAAACTTCCCTCTATTACTCCTTGAAGCCTCAATTTGGGCAGAAGTCTTTCCAAGGAAGCCTTTGAGCTCAAACCAAATGGAGTTACCCAATTTTAAGGTAATGTCTTCACTTGAGTCCTTTTGTATTATTTTGCCTCTCCAACCCCCTAAAATCTTTTTATTCATTTATTTTGTAACAAATACAGAATATTAAATATACTAGGATGTTTTTATAAGAATTATTTGAGCTACACTTACACACACCTACATCTAATGGTTAAAGAACATACTGTTTCCGTGAATGGCGAATTTCTGCCTCACGAAACGATGATTGCTCAACACTCATATAACACCTTCAAATGTGGCCATTAATATGTAACTATATTTATATATGATATATAATATGTTTATGTTTTACTTAAGCTTCTGTATTTTTCATTTATGTCATACCTTTATGGTTTCCATTATGGGTACACACGATATCTTCATTTAAGGAAGTGCGGACTACTGCCCCCTCAAAGTGATGTGATTCGTTAATGCCATATGTGGGACGTATAAAGGATGGATTTAAAGTTATTATATATGATGTTATAATGGAATTATAATATACCTCTATATCATTATTATTTCTTTCCATTAATGTATGAGATAGAAATGAAAGTAGCATTAATGCGTACGTACGGCTTACCGTCTCCATGAACGGTGCATTTCATTTCTTAACACCAAATGTAATGTACTATTATAAGTACATATTTATAATGGATATATATAATTTATGTTACTTATAAATGATGAATATAATTCTGGAATTAAAATATACATACCTCTCATTTAGTTTTAATTCCATTAATATGACAAAGAAATGAAAGTAGCGTTCATGCGTACGTACAACTTACCGTCTCCATGAATGGTTCATTTCATTTCATACCTCTAAATGATTATGTAATTTTATAAATACATGTATATTCTGGATATATGTGATATATATGATATCAAAATCATGAATATCATTCTTTATATAATGAACCTTTGACCCCACGAACAACATGTAATTGTAAGAAGTTCACTTTTGACTTAAGAACCAAATATCGACAAAACAAACATTATTAACATAAATGATTACATAATGTTTATAAAATGTAAATAAGTGATATAAAAGGAATAATGAACTTTAAAAGGTTCTTATTAAAATATAAATTAACTCATGTTTATTATTCAGGACGTTAAAGAACGATCGAGTCAAGTCGGACCCGAGGTAAGGGATCCTACTCCTCTCTTTCTTTTTGAGTACGCTCTTTTATGTCATTCCTTTTAAAGATCAACTTTCTTGTTCTTGGGATGTTATTTTATATTACTATTTCTGTAAATTTTTATGTTAATATTATGAGATACCATATTCTCTCTCATCAATCCATTTTGGAAGTTTTGAGTGGCGTTGTTAGGCTGCCGAATCTTCGTAAGAGATCTAACCTCTCTTTTTTTAAGTACTCTCCTTTATGTCACATATTTTAGGCCCCTATTTGTTATGTTGAGAGATTTTATTTTATATTCCTCATACTTTACATTTTATGTTCATATTATGGGAGACCCTATTTGATCTTATCAATCCATTTTTGTATGTTTTATGTGGCACCGTTAGGCTACCGAGTTTTCATAAGGGATTTTTCATCTCACTTTTATTTCCATGAGATTTATGCTACATTTGCCACAATTTACTTTGAGTGGTGTATGTACTTCCCATTATTTTACTAATTGTGTAATATATCTCATTTATGAGTATTTACATCAATGTTGTGTTGTCTTTCTTTCATGGGGTGCATGTCTCGAAAGATACCCATGTCGGTAAGGGAACCTTTCACCCTCCTATTTTTAAAAGACTTCTTTTGTTGGGTCTTTTAATTTACATATTGTTTTGTTGGGATATGTTCTCTTATATCCTTATTGATGTAAATTTTATGTCCAAGTGATGAGATACCCTTTTTATCTCTCATCGACTCATTTTCGGAATTTTGTTGTGACGCCGTTAGGCTGTCATATTTTTCCAAGGGATCTTCTTAACCCAAATTTGATTCTTTGGGATAATATTGTACTCCTTGAATTTTTCATTATATGAATATGTGTGAATAACCTCTGATTTTTTTACACTTAATATCCACTTATATTGGGTGTATTCGTTTGACACACATAATTATGTAAATGATTTATCCTTAAACCAAGGATATCGTCTTTGTAAGGGACTTCGTCTCAATCTCCATTCATTGAGGAATATTTTGTTTTATACACAACCTTATTTTATAAGGTGTATAAACCACTTTGACTTTTTCTTTTATTCAAAAGTAATCTTTTATCTACGAATCATTTTACTAAACGAACAAAAGGAATTTTCTTTTTACGTACGTGGTGACAACAACCTTTTCTGCCTTCGCGAGTATTATTTTGGTTTTGGCTTCCTCAACAAGCCGTAATGTTTTTTAAAAATAAAATAAATACCATATACTTTTCTTGTATTTTGGTATTGAAAATGGTTTTGATAAAGGATTCTATTATGTCAATTTATTTAAATGATATATTGTGATTGAAATGTGGAAATGTTATCATTCTTTTATGTTGGTTTTATGTGTAATAATTTTATACTAGTACTTGGACATTTTACGGGTGGTTACGTGATAAACCCTATGACGGGTGGTGTCGTGAATAACAGGATGGGTGCTTACGTTATAACCTCCAATGCATTGGGTATGGAAGTCGGCCGTATGACTATTCCATTAAGTATGTATAGAAGTTGTCCGAATGGCTATTCCATTACGTTATATGTGTGGAAGTAGACCTTATGGTCATTACACATAAGTATGTTTATGTCCCAAGTTACCTTTATATGTTATGTGATATTTATATGGGTTTTATGGTAATCTTCTGGTTACAGAAGGGTATGTAATGAACTTTTATTCAGTGAAGAGTTGTTACTACTTCGAAAAGGTGAAATGTATTACTTTGTTAAAGTATACATGGTTTAATTGTTGTTTTTAAAAACTAACAGTTTTCATTCTTTGTGTATCCCTTACTGAGCTTTTTATGCTCATCCCATGTTTTTGAAATGTTTTTCACAGGACTTAACGTGGAATAGGTACAAGGATGGGATCAAGGGAAAGTCATGCTACCTAAAACATGGAACTAGACAAGTTTCTTTTTAAGAGTTTTTATTTTATGGAAACTTAGTAGAAGTTTCTACTTTGTAATATTTTGAGATGTAATAGTTATGTCATAATTCTCTAAAACTCTAAACCTGAAAATATCCTCAATGTGAATTATTCATTTAATTCAATATTAATTAATGTTTAAGGCCGAGGCCTTATAATTGGTATCAAAGGTCAGTTTGGATAACTTTAGAGGTTAGGGTATTCTTTATGCATAAGTGAAATGACCATAATGGTTAGGATTTCAGAAAGAGTCATAGTTTTTAGGTAAAGTGAATGAGTAAGTATGTCTTCATCATTAGTACATGATGGTTTTGTTGTTATACTCACACTGACCCTTTTTTGTTTTAGTAAATGGCTGGATCTAGCAGGCACCAAGGTAACGGTGGATGTGAAGGAAACTGTGACAGTTTCTTGAGCGAGAAACTGAATGATATGGGAGCTGCAATGAGAACTCTTCTGTTTATCCTCAACCAACTATCTGGAGTCATGATTGACCACCTAAACCTTGGTGATTTCTATATGGCATCATATATACGATAAAAAATCCCAACGAAACTACACGTAATAATCATAAAGGTAAGTGTGTTCAAAAACCTATGTGTCATAGATGTGGAAAGAAACCCCAAGGAAAATGTTTCAAAGGGACAGAAAATATGCTATAGATTTGGAAATGAAGGTCATAAAGCATGAACCTGCCATGGAAAAAGGAAGCATCTAGTTGGCTCGAGGAAAGGGAAAGAAGTTCTTTCTGAGGGATCAATTGAATGTTTTAAATGTGGTGTGCATGGTAATTATGCAAACACATGTCCTATGAAGAAGTTTCGTGAATGGGATCACCAAGATCATACAAATACTCATTTACCAATACCTAATGCCATTCCAATTGAGGATGAAGAAACTAACAATGACCAATCAAAGGTATGGATTATATCTTGACATTTGTTTTCTATTTTGGAATCTTAGGATATGATTCATGATTTTGTTTGTAGGAAAGCATTATTTAAGAATAAGTTGTAAAGGAATGGTTAATGGATCATGAAGAATGTTGAATGAGTAAGAAGTCAACATATAAGGGCATCAAGAGTTATGGTGAAATTCTTAAGAGTATTAAGTGTCTTTTGATGATGTGGTACATTAGAAGACTTTTTATAGTATGTGTAACCCTGATGTTTAATATATGAAAATTTTATTAAATGAATAGTTATCTTTTCTTTTTTGGACATAGTTATAAAGAACCATTTGGGTTTATATGATCCTTACTTTTGAGGTAATTATGGGTTACTATATGTTATGAGGGAATGAAAGGCTTGAGATAAAATTGAGGTTAAATTAGGTAATGGTTATTTTTGATTATTTTATCTCTTTTTGGGGAATGATTTGAGAATTATATAGTTTTGGAAAAAGGACAAAATGCAGACCGTGTGACAACCCGTCGCGTTGGACAAAGCTGCAGGAATCGAACACACAACCAAAGTGCAACTGGTATTTATCGCCTACCACTGGACTACGTGAAGTCTCTAGTTAGTTTGACTGATTATTTTTAGTTATATGATTTTATGAATTAAGAGTAAGTTGATTTTTGGTTATTTATGAAAATGATTAACCTATCATGGAGGACATGTGATTGAGTTAATTACTTTTCAATACGAGACTTTAAGAGTAACTGATGTTATTTGGAGATAGGTGTTAATTGGTATCTTGGAAGAATATGTGACTAAATCCATCAAATATTTGGGTTTCAATATTAGTTTGGTTTTCTTTGAAGTATTTTATGGAAAATTTGTTTATCGAATAGTCCTCGTTGGACATTGGGTTTTGTTGGACATATTTTGGAGATTAAGCATAGATTTTCTTTTTAAAGGGTTATCCTTTTCTAGATTTTCTGACCTTGTAATAACCTTTTTGGTTTTGGTTTTGGTTAAAGCCTAAATCCATGGGAAGTATATAGTTCTCTTTGGTGGACTAGGTGATTCTCTAGAAGTTTATTATAGTAATCTTAATGCGAAAAAGTCTTCCTAAATACTCGTCTTTTGGAAAAAATATGAGTTTGATTAAGGAATCTAGTAAAAGTTGAAAGTCAACATGATAAGTGATTATGTTTCCTTATGAATAAATTCCTCAATAAAAAGTAACTTAAAACAAAAATTTTGTCTATTAACTTTTCCTACTGGGGAATCGAATACCATTTAACCCATCACAAGTTTGTGATTTTATTATGGTTCAATTTCTCCTATACATGTTTACTATCACTCTCCCTCAAGAACATGACCCTTTGATTTTTCTTCCATGTCCATGTTTTCCTACACAAAATCCTATTATGGGTTAACTCGGGTGACCTCTGTACATATCTTTATTTATTTTAAAGTGATTGTTTTACCGAGTCTTGTTCTGATGTGGGACTTTCAAGGATGTTTCCAAGCTCAATTTTAAAATTGCGAGGATGCAATTCCCAATAGGGGGGAAGGATGTAACACCCCAGGTAAATAAAGAATATGACATTTTTATATTTATCCATATTTGTGAATAAAATATTAATATTACGTTAAATGGGATGCTATGCTTGATGGTGTACCCAACACACAACAACGAGTTTCATGGGAATCATAGGTTGCAATCTAATAATAAAATAATATTATTTTAAATAATAGTGAACGCCTAGTCGTTGTAATGGAAGGAATGAAAAGAAATAACTACAAAATGATTATATATTTTTGTCAAATATTTTTACTTTTTACAATAAATGTTATAGGATTAAAAAATGCAAATGAATCCATTTTTAAGCGTAAACATTCTAATATTCTTTAAAAGGTCTATTAACCGCCTTTTGATGGAGAACCTCTTTTAAATCCACTTTTTGACAATTTTATGTGTTATATTTGACAAAATAAAACTCTTCATTAGAATCGGGATATCAAAGTTTACATTGCATAAATTTTTGGTATTTTTTTCCAAAAAAGTTCAATTTATAATGAATAATGAAAACTGTTGTATTTTAATACAAAAACACTTTTAATATAATTTATTTATATGATTAGATTATATTTTGAATTGTTTTTAAAGTGAAATTAGAATATATTTTTACCATTTAATCAAATAGTGGTCGTTGCAGTTAATTTCACTTTGAAATCGGACTTAAACTAGTGTCAATATTTTGATACATTTTGTTTCATAAAAACACGCTATTTGTTTTGACAGCAGGAATTAATTATTAAATTGATTAATGAAAACTTATATGTTATGAATTTTGTAAAATATACATTATTTTTGAATTCGGAATATCAAATATTTCTTACGGTGAACTTTTGGTAATTTTCTGAAAAAAATCAATTTTTGATGAATAGTGAAACCACTAAGTGGTACTTAATAAAACTGATTTTCCGTTTAAATTAAATTTTTCCATCATTGTGTTTTGAATTTCAAAAATCCGACATACATGGTTTTCATTAAGAAGTAAAAAGTGGTTCAATGGGATTAAATTAATTTTTTGGTGAATAGTAACTTATTATGTTTTTAATCGCGAATAGAGGCAATTAGTGTAGTTTTAAGGTAAGAATAATGTTTTAATAAAATGAAATGAACTATACACATGTCCTACCCTAATTGGATGTTTCATGGCCGACCAATACAATCCATGGGTCAACTTGGGGACCCCATGGAGCCACTTTGGTTGGAAAATGACATAAATATATTTTTATTTAAGGTTAAAGTAAAAATGACACAAACGTGAAATGTTTTACTAAAAAAATTTACATGGGTTTATACAAGTCATATTTTTTCCTATAAATAGTAATTGGAAAGATAAAAATCATTACTATATCATATTATTTTTTTATAATTTTTAGACATTAAATAAATTAAATTATTTATGACATCATGATGATGTAGCGATGACCTCATTATATAACGATTTAAATAAAATGGAATGATAATGTAATATATAAGACCTACACATGTACAAAACCTATTTTATGAGTGTATTTCTATCCCTTATCACCTAATCCTCGAAATAAATCAATTTGGGACCTTTAAAATCTGAAACTCTTTTGCAAATAATGTAACATTTTGTAACTTTACAAGAGTGCCCCTCCTCTCCTCTTATAAAAGGCCCCCACCTCTACCTCCTTACCCACACTCCCAAAGCCTTTGGCTCGGCCAACCCATGCCCATTTTGTCTCTCCAATTACCTCTATTACTCGTTGAAGCATCAATTTGGGAAGAAGTCTTCCCAAGGAAGCCTTTGAGCTCAAACCAAAGGGAGTTACCCGATTTTAAGGTAATGTCTTCACTTGAGTCCTTTTGTTTTATTTTTCCTCTCCAAACCCCTAAACTCTTTTTATTAATTTTTTTTGTAATAACTCAAGTATATTCAATATACTAGGATGTTGTTATAAGAATTATTAAAGCTACACTTACACACACCTACATCTAATGGTTAATGAACATACTGTTTCCATGAATGGCGAATTTCTGCCTCACGAAACGATGATTGTTCAACACTCATATAACACTTTCAAAGGTGTCCATTAAGATGTAACTATATTTATATATGATATATAATATGTTTATTTTTTACTTAATCTTATGTATTTTTCATTTATGGCATACCTTTATGGTTTCCATTATGTGTAAACGTGATATCTTCATTTAAGGAAGTGCGGACTACCACCCCCTCAAAGTGATGTGATTCGTTAATGCCATATGTGGGACGTATAAAGCATGGATTTAAAGTTATTATATATGATGTTATACTGTAATTATAATATACCTCTATATAATTATTATTTATTTCCATTAATGTATGAGATCGAAATGAAAGTAGCGTTCATGCGTACGTACGGCTTACCGTCTCCATGAACGGTGCATTTCATTTCTTATCCCCAAATGTAATGTACTATTATAATTACATATTTATAATGTATATATATAATGTATGTTACATATAAATGATGAATATAATTCTGTAATTAAAATATAAATACCTCTCATTTAGTTTTAATTCCATTAATATGACAATGAAATGAAAGTAGCGTTCATGCGTACGTACAGCTTACTGTCTCCATGAACGGTGAATTTCATTTCGTACCTCTAAATGATTATGTAATATTATAAATACATGTATATGATGGATATATATGATATATATGATATCCAAATCCTGAATATCATTCTGTATATAATGAACCTTTGACCCCACGAACAACATGTAATTGTAAGAAGTTCACTTTCGACTTAAGAACCAAATATCGACAAAACATACATTATTAACTTAAATGATTACATAATGTTTATAAAACAGAGATAAGTGATATAACATGAATATTGAACATGAAAAAGGTTCTTATGAAAATATAAATTAACTCATGTTTATTATTCAGGACGTTAATAAACGATCGAGTCAAGTCGGACCCGAGGTAAGGGATCATACTGCTCTCTTTCTTTTTAAGTACGCTCTTTTATGTCATTCCTTTTAAGGCTCATATTTTTTGTTATTGGGATGTTAAATTATATTACTCTTACTGAAAATTTTTATTTTCATATGATGAGAGACCCTATTCTCTCTCATAAATCCATTTTGGAAGTTTTGAGTGGCGCCGTTAGGCTGTCGAATTTTCGTATGAGATCTAACCTCTCTCTTTTTTTAAGTACTCTCCTTTATGTCACATATTTTAAGCTACTCTTTGTTTTTTTGGGGGACTTTATTTTATATTCCTCATACATTACTTTTTATGTTCATTTTATGGGAGACCCTATTTGATCTTATCAATACATTTTTCTATGTTTTATGTGGCACCGTTAGGCTGCCGAGTTTTCGTAAGGGATTTTTCATCTCACTTTTATTCTCGTGAGATTTATGCTACATTTGCCACAATTTCCATTGAATGGTGTATGTACTGACCATTATTTTACTCATTGTGTAATATAATCTCATTTATGAGTATTTACATCAATGTTGTATTGTCTTTCATTTACGGGGTGTATGTCTCGAATGATACCCATGTCGGTAAGGGAACCTTTAACCCTCCTCTTTTTAAAAGACTTCTTTTGTTAGGTCTTTTAATTTACATATTTTTATGTTGGGATATGTTCTCATATATCCTTATTGATGTAAATTTTATGTTCAAGTGATGAGATGCCCTTTTTATCTCTCATCAACTCATTTTCTGAATTTTGTAGTGACACCGTTAGGCTGTCATATTTTTGCAAGGGAACTTCTTAACCCAAATTTGATTCATTGGGATAATCTTGTACTCCTTGAATATGTCATTATATGAATGTGTGTGAATAACCTCTGATTTTTTTACACTTAATATCCACTTATATTGGGTGTATAATTTTGTCACACATAATTATGTAATTGATTTATCCTTAAACCAAGGATATTGTCTTTGTAAGGTACTTCGTCTCAATCTCCATTCATTGAGGCATATTTTGTTTTATACACAACCCTCTTTTATACGGTGTATAAACCCCTTTGAATTTTACGTTTATTCAAAAGTAATCTTTTATCTACGAAGCGTTTTACTAAATGAAAAAAAAATATCTTTTTACGTACGCGGTGACAACGACCTTTTCTGTCGCCACAAGTATTATTTTGGTCTTTGGCGTACTCAACAAGCCGTAATGTTTTTTAGAAATAAAATAAATACTATATAATTTTCTTGTATTTTGGTATTGAAAATGGTTTTGATAAAGGATTCTATTATGTCAATTTATTTAAATGATATATTGTGATTGAAATATGAAAATGTTATCATTCCTTTATGTTGGTTTTATGTGTAATAATTTTATAATGGTACATGGACATTTTACGATAGGTTACGTGATAAACCATATGACAGGTGGTGCCGTGAATACCAGGATGGGTGGTTAAGTTATAACCTCCAATGCATTGGGTATGGAAGTCGGCCGTATGGCTAGTCCATTAAGTATGTAGGGAAGATGGCCAAATGGCTATTCCATTAAGTGATATGTGTTGAATTCGACCTTATGGCCATTCCACTTAAGTATGTTTATGTCCAATGTTACCTTTATATGTTATGTGATCTTTATATGGGTTTTATGGTAATCTTTTGGTTACAGAAGGGTAAGTAATGAACTTTTATTCAGTGAAGAGTTTTTACTACTTCGAAAAGGTGAAAAATATTACTTTGTTAAAGTATACATGGTTTACTTGTTGTTTTGAAAAACTAATAGTTTTCATTATTTGTGTATCCCTTACTGAGATTTTTATGCTCATCCAATGTTTTTGAAATGTTTTTCACAGGACTTAACATGGAATAGGGTCAAGGATGGGATCAAGGGAAAGTCATGCTACCTAAAACATGGAACTAGACATGTTTCTTTTTAAGAGTTTTTATTTTATGGAAACTTAGTAGAAGTTTCTACTTTTTAATAATTTGAGATGTAATAGTTATTTCCTAATTATATAAAACTCTAAACCTGAAAATATCCTCAATGTGAATTATTCATTTAATTCAATATTAAGTAAGGTTTAAGGCTGGGGCCTTATATTTGGTATCAAAGGTCGGATTAGATAACTTTAGAGGTTAGGGTATTCTTTAAGAATAAGTGACATTACCATAATGGTTAGGATTTCAGAAAGAGTCACAATTTTTAGATAAAGTGAATGAGTAAGAATATATTCATCATTAGTGCATGATGGTTTTGTTGTTATACTCACACTGACCCTTTTTGGTTTTAGTAAATGGCTGGATCTAGAAGGCACCAAGGTAACAGTGGATGTGAAGGAAACTGTGATAGTTTCCTGAGCGAGAAACTGAATGATATGGGAGCTGAAATGAAAAGTCTTGTGTTTATCCTCAACCAACTATCTGGAGTCATTATTGACCACCTAAACCTTGGTGATTTCTATAAGGCATCATATATGCGAGAAACAAATCCGTACGGAACTACAGCTAATAATCATAAAGGTAAGTGTGTTCAAAAACCTATGTGTCATAGATGTGGAAAGAAACACCTAGGAAAATGTTTCAAAGGGACAGAAATATGCTATAGATGTGTAAATTAAGGTCATAAAGCAAGAACCTTCCATGGAAAAAGGAAGCATCCAGTTGACTCGAGGAAAGGGAAAGAAGTTCTTTCTCAGGGATCAATTGAATGTTTTAAATGTGGTGTGCATGGTCATTATGAAAACACATGTCCTATGAAGAAGTTTTGTGAATGGTATCACCAAGATCATACAAATACTCATTTACCAATACCTAATTCCATTCCGATTGAGGATGATGAAACTGACAATGACCAATCAAAGGTATGGATTATTTCTTAACTTTTGTTTTCTATTTTGGAATCTTAGGATATGATTCATGATTTTTATTGTAGGATATACGTTTTTCAGAATAAGTTGGAAAGGAATGGTTAATGGATCCTGAAGAATGTTGAATGAGTATGAAGTCAACATATAAGGGCTTCAAGAGTTATGGTGAAATTATTAAGAGTATTAAGTGCCTTTTGATGATGGGGTACATTAGAAGAATTTTTTAGTATGTGTAACAATGATGTTTAATATATGAAAATTTTATTCAAGGAATAGTTATCTTTTATTTTTTGGACATAGATATAAAGAACTATTTGGGTTTATATGATCCTTACTTTTGAGGTAATTATTGGTTACTATATGTTATGATGGAAGTGAAAGGCTTGAGATAAAATTGAGGTTAAATTATGTTATGGTTATTTTTGATGATTTTATCTCTTTTTGGGGAATTATTTGAGAATTATATAGTTTTGGAAAAAGGACAACATGCAGACCATGTGATAACCCGTCGCGTCGGAAAAAGCTGCGGGAATCGAACCCACAACCAAAGTGCGACTGGTATTTATCGCCTACCACTGGACTACGTGAAGTCCCTAGACAGTTTGACTGATTCTTTTTAGTTATATGATTTTATGAATTAAGAGTAAGTTGATTTTTGGTTATTTATGAAAATGTTTAACCTATCATGGAGGATATGTGATTAGTTTAATTACTTTTCAATACGAGACTTTAAGAGTAACTGATGTTATTTGGATATAGGTGTTAATTTGTACCATGGAAGACTATGCGACTAAATGCATAAAATATTTGGGTTTCAATATTAGTTTGGTTTTCTTTGAAGTATTTTATGGACAATTTTTCTATCGAATAGTCCTCATTGGACATTTGGTTTTGTTGGAAAAATTTTGGAGATTAAGCATAGATTTTCTTTTTAAAGGGTTATCCTTTTCTAGATTATTTGACCTTGTACAAACCTTTTTGGTTTTAGTTTTTGTTAAAGCCTAAATATATGGGGATTAAATAGTTCTCTTTGTTGGATTAGGTGATTCTCTAGAAGTGGATTATAGTACTCTTAATGTGAACAAGTCTTCCTAAATACTCGTCTTTTGAAAAAAATATGAGTTTGATTAAGGAATCTAGTAAAAGTTGAAAGTAAACATGATAAGTGATTATGTTTCCTTATGAATAAATTCCTCAATAAAAAGTAACTTAAATAAAAAATGTTTTCTATTAACTTTTCCGACCGTGGAATCGAATACCGTTTAACCCATCACAAGTTTGTGTTTTTTTATGGTTCACTTTCTCCTACTAGACATGTTTACTATCACTCTCCCTCACGAACAGGAACCACTTCTTTTTCTTCCATGTCCATGTTTTCCTACACAGAATCATATTATGGGTTAACTCGGGTGACCTCTGTACTTATCTTTCTTTATTTTAATGTGATTGTTTTACCGACTCTTGTTCTGATGTGGGACTTTCAAGGATGTTTCCAAGCTCAATTTTAAAACTGCGAGGATGCAATTCCCAAAAGGGGGGAAGGATGTAACACCCCATGTAAATAACGATTATGACATTTTTATATTTATCCATATTTGTGAATAAAATATTAATATTACTTTAAAGGGGATGCTATGCTCGATGGCATACCCAACACGCAACAACGAGTTTCTTGAGAATCTTACATTGCACTCTAGTAATAAAATAATATTATTTTAAATAGTAGTTAACGCCTAGCCGTTGTAATGGTGGGAATGAAAAGAACTAACTACAAAATTATTATATATGTTTGTCAAATATTTTTTCTTTTTACAATAACTGTTAGAGGATTAAAAAATGTAAATGAATCCAATTTTAAGCATAAAAATTCTAATATTCTTTAAAAGGTTGATTAACCGCCTTTTGATGGAGAACCTCTTTTAAATAAACTTTTTGACAATTTTATGTGATATATTTGACAAAATAAAACTCTTCTTTAGAATCGGGTCATCAAAGATTACTTTGCGTAAATTTTTGGTAATTTTTTCCAAAAAAGTTCTATTTTTAATGAATAGTGAAAAATGTTGTATTTTAATTCAAAGCCTCTTTTAATCTAATTTATTTATATGATTATATTATCTTTTGAATTGGTTTTAATGTGAAATTAGAATATATTTTTACCATTTAATCCAATATTGGTCGTTGGAATTAATTTCACTTTGAAATCGGACTTCAACTGGTGTCAATCTTTTGATACATTTTGTTTCACAAAAACACGCTATTTTTTTTGATAGCGGGAATTAATTATTAAATTAATTAATTCAACTTATATGTTCTAAATTTTGTAAAATAGACATCATTTTTGAATTCGGAATATCAAATATAGCTTAGGGTGAACTTTTGGTAATTTTCTGAAAAAATCAATTTTTGATAAATAGTGAAACCACTAAGTGGTACTTATAAAAACTGATATTCCGTTTAAATGAAATTTTTCCATCATTGTGTTTTGATTTTCAAAAATATGACATACATGGTTGTAATTAATAATTAAAATGTGGTTCAATGGGATTAAAATAATTTTTTTGGTGAATTGTAACTTATTATGTTTTTAATCGCGATTAGAGGTAATTAGTAGAGTTTAAGGTAATGATAATGTTTTAATAAAATGAAATGAACTAGACACATGTTCTAACCTAATTGTATGTGTCATGGCCGACCAAGACAATCCATGGGTCATCTTGGGGACCACATGGAGCCACATTGGTTGGAAAATGACATAAATATCTTTTTATTTAATGTTAAAGTAAAAATGAAACAAACATGAGATGTTTTACTAAAACAATTTTCACATGGGGTTATACAAGTCATCTTTTTTACTATAAACAGTAATTGGAAATCTAAAAAGCTTTCCTACATCATATTATTTTTTTTATAATTTTTATACATTAAATAAATTAAATTATTTATGACATCCTGATGATGTAGCGATGACCTCATTATTTAACGATTTAAATAAAATTGAATGATAATGTAATATCTAAGACCTAAACATGTCCAAAACCTATTGGATGAGTGTATTTTGAACCCTTATCACCTTATCCTAGAAATAAATCAATGTTTGACCTTTAAAATCTGAAACGCTTTTGAAAATAAAGTAACATTTTGTAACTTTACAAGAGTTCCCCTCCTCTCCTCTTATAAAAGGCCCCCACCTCTACCTCCTTACCCACACTCCCAAAGCCTTTGGCTCGGCCAAACCCTGCCCATTTTGTCTCTCCACTTACATCTATTACTCCTTGATGCCTCAATTTGGGCAGAAGTCTTCCCAAGGAATCCTTTGATCTCAAAGCAAAGGGAGTTACCCGATTTTAAGGTAATGTTTTCACTTGAGTCATTTTGTTTTATTTTTCCTCTCCAACCGCCTAGACTCTTTTTATTAATTTCTTTTGTAACAAATAAAGTATCTTCAATATACTAGGATGTTTGTATAATAATTATTCGAGCTACACTTACACACAAATACATCTAATGGTTAAAGAATATACTGTTTCTGTGAATGGAAAATTTCTACCTCACGAAACAATGATTGTTCAACACTCATATAACACCCTCAAAGGTGGCCATTAAGATGTCACTATATTTATATATGATATATAATATGTTTATGTTTTACTTATGATTCTGTATTTTTCATTTATGTCATCCCTTTATTGTTTCCATTATAGGTAAACGCGATATCTTCATTTAAGGATGTGCGGACTACCGCCCCCTCAAAGTGATGTGATTCGTTAAGGACATATGTGGGACGTATAAAGGATGGATTTAAAGTTATTATATATGATTTTATACTGTAATTATAATATAACTCTATAAAATTATTATTTCTTTCCATTAATGTATGAGATAGAAATTAATGTAGCGTTCATGCGTACGTACGGCTTACCGTCTCCATGAACGGTGCATTTCATTTCTTATCCCCAAATGTAATGTACTATTATAAGTACATATTTATGATGGATATATATAATGTATGTTAAATATAAATTATGAATATAATTCTGGAATTAAAATATACATACCTCTCATTTAGTTTTAATTCCATTAATATGACAAAGAAATGAAAGTAGCGTTCATGCGTACGTACGGCTTACCGTCTCCTTGAACAGTGCATTTCATTTCTTACCTCTAAATGATTATGTAATATTATAAATACATGTATATGCTGGATATATATGATATATTTTATTTCCAACTAATGAATATCATTCTGGATATAATAAACCTTTGACCCCACGAACAACATGTAATTGTAAGAAGTTCACTTTCAACTTAAGAACCAAATATCGACAAAACAAACATTATTAACCTAAATGATTACATAATGTTTATAAAATGGAAATAAGTGATATAAAATGAATAATGAACTTGAAAAAGGTTCTTAAGCAAATAGAAATTAACTCAAGTTTATTATTCAGGACGTTAAAGAACGATCGAGTCAAGTCGGGCCCGAGGTAAGGGATCCTACTCCTCTCTTTCTTTTTAAGTATGCTCTTTTATGCCATTCCTTTTAAAGATCATATTTCTTGTTCATGGGATGTTATTTTATATTACTCTTTCTGTAAATTTTTAGTTCATATGATGATAGACCCTATTCTCTCTCATCAATCCATTTTGGAAGTTTTGAGTGGTGCTGTTAGACTGCCGAATTTTCGTAAGAGATCTAAGCTCTCTTTTTTTAAGTACTCTCCTTTATGTCACATCTTTTAGGCTCCAATTTGTTATGTTGGGAGATGTTATTTTATATTCCCCATACTTTAATTTTTAAGTTCATATTATGGGAGACCCTATTTGATCTTATCAATCCATTTTTGTATGTTTTATGTGGCGCCGTTAGGCTGCCGAGTTTTCGTAAGGGATTTTTCATCTCACTTTTATTCCCATGAGATTTATGCTACATTTTCCACAATTTCCTTTGAGTGGTGTATGTACTGCCCATTATTTTACTCATTGTGTAATATAATCTCATTTATGAGTATTTACATCAATGTTGTGTTGTCTTTCTTTCCCGGGGTGCATGTCTTGAATGATACCCATGTCGGTAAGGGAACCTTTCACCCTCCTCTTTTTAAAAGAGTTCTGTTGTTGGGTCTTTTAATTTACATATTTTTTTTTTGGGATATTTTCTCTTATATCCTTATTGATGTAAATTTTATGTCCAAGTGATGAGATACCCTTTTTATCTCTCATCGACTCATTTTCTGAATTTTGTTGTGACGACGTTAGGCTGTCATATTTTTGCAAGGGAACTTCTTAACCCAAATTTTATTCTTTGGGATAATCTTGTACTCCATGAATTTTTCATTCTATGAATATGTGTGAATAACCTCTGATTGTTTTACACTTAATATCCACTTATATTGGGTGTATTCGTTTGACACACATAATTATGTAAATGATTTATCCTTAAACCAAGGATATCGTCTTTGTAAGGGACTTCGTCTCAATCTCCATTCATTGAGGAATATTTTGTTTTATACACAACCTTATTTTATACGGTGTATAAACCCCTTTGACTTTTTCTTTTATTCAAAAGGAATATTTTATCTACGAAGCGTTTTACTAAACAATCAAAAGGAATGTTTCTTTTTACGTACGCAGTGACAACGACCTTTTCCGCCTCCGCGAGTATTATTTTGGTTTTGGATTCCCCAACAAGCCGTAATGTTTTTTAAAAATAAAATAAATACCATATACTTTTCTTGTATTTTGGTATTGAAAATGGTTTTGATAAAGTATTCTATTATGTCAATTTATTTAAATGATATATTGTGATTGAAATATGGAAATGTTATCATTCCTTTATGTTGGTTTTATATATAATAATTTTAAACTAGTACTTGGACATTTTACGGGTGGTTACGTGAAAAACCATATGACGGGTGGTTCCGTGAATACCAGGACGGGTGGTTACGTTATAACCTCCAATGCATTGGGTATGGAAGTCGAACGTATGTCTATTCCATTATGTATGTATAGAAGTTGGCCGAATGGCTATTCCATTATGTGATATGTGTGGAAGTAGACCTTATGGTCATTCCAATTAAGTATGTTTATGTCCCAAGTTACCTTTATATGTTGTGTGATCTTTATATGGGATTTATGGTAATCTTTTGGTTACAGAAGGGTATGTAATGAACTTTTATTCAGTAAATAGTTATTACTACTTCGAAAAGGTGAAAAGTATTACTTTGTTAAAATATACATGGTTTACTTGTTGTTTTGAAAAACTAACAGTTTTCATTCTTTGTGTATCCCTTACTGAGCTTTTTATGTTCATCCCATGTTTTTGAAATGTTTTTCACAGGACTTAACATGGAATAGGGAAAAGGATGGGATCAAGGGAAAGTCATGCTACCGAAAAAATGGAACTAGACATGTTTCTTTTTATGAGTTTTTATTTTATGGAAACTTAGTAGAAGTTTCTACTTTGTAATATTTTGAGATGTAATAGTTATGTCATAATTCTCTAAAACTATAAACCTGAAAATATCCTCAATGTGAATTATTCATTTAATTCAATATTAAGTAATGTTTAAGGCCAAGGCCTTATAATTTGTATCAAAGGTCAGTTTAGATAACTTTAGAGGTTAGGGTATTCTTTAAGAATAAGTGAATTGACCATAATGGCTAGGATTTCAGAAAGAGTCATAGTTTTTAGGTAACGTGAATGAGTAATTATATCTTAATCATTAGTACATGATGGTTTTGTTGTTATACTCACACTGACCATTTTTTGTTTTAGTAAATGGCTGGATCTAGCAGGCACCAAGGTAACAGTGGATGTGAAGGAAACTGTGATAGTTTCCGGAGCGAGCAACTGAATGATATGGGAGATGAAATGAGAAGTCTTCTGTTTATCCTCATCCAACTATCTGGAGTCATGATTGACCACCTAAACCTTAGTGATTTCTTTATGGCATCATATATGCGAGAAAAAAATCCTTACGGAACTACAGGTAATAATCATAAAGGTAAGTGTGTTCAAAAACCTATGTGTCATAGATGTGGAAAGAAACACCAAGGAAAATGTTTAAAAGGGACCGAAAATATGCTATAGATTTGGAAATGATGGTCATAAAGAATGAAACTTCCATGGAAAAAGGAAGCATCCAGTTGGCTCGAGGAAAGGGAAAGAATTTCTTTCTCAGGGATCAATTGAATGTTTTAAATGTGGTGTGCATGGTCATTATGCAAACACATGTCCTATGAAGAAGTGTTGTGAATGGGATCACCAAGATCATACAAATACTCATTTACCAATACCTAATGCCATTCCGATTGTGGATGAAGAAACTGATAATGACCAATCAAAGGTATGGATTATTTCTTAACTTTTGTTTTCTATTTTGGAATCTTAGGATATGATTCATGATTTTTTTTGTAGGAAAGAAGTATTTTAGAATAAGTTGGAAATAAATGGTTAATGGATCATGAAGAATGTTGAATGAGTAAGAAGTCAACATATAAGGGCTTCAAGAGTAATGGTGAAATTCTTAAGAGTATTAAGTGTCTTTTGATGATGGGGTACATTAGAAGTCTTTTTATAGTATTTGTAACACAGATGTTTAATATATGAAAATTTTATTAAATGAATAGTTATCTTTTCTTTTTTGGACATTTTTATAAAGAACCATTTGGGTCTATATGATCCTTACATTTGAGGTAATTATGGGTTATTATATGTTATGATGGAAGTGAAAGGATTGAGATAAAATTGAGGTTAAGTTATGTAATGGTTATTTTTGATTCTTTTATCTCTTTTTGGGGAATGATTTGAGATTTATATTGTTTTGGAAAAAGGACAACACGCAGACCGTGTGACAACTCGTCGCGTCGGAAAAAGCTGCGGGAATCGAACACACAACCAAAGTGCGACTGGTATTTATCGCCTACCACTGGACTAAGTGAAGTACCTAGTTAGTTTGACAGATTATTTTTAGTTATATGATTTTATGAATTAAGAGTAAGTTGATTTTTGGTTATTTATGAAAATTATTAACCTATCATGGAGGATATGTGATTTGGTTAATTACTTTTCAATACGAGACTTTAAGAGTAACTGATGTTATTTGGAGATAGGTGTTAATTTGTACCTTGGAAGACTATGTGACTAAATCCATCAAATATTTGGGTTTCAATATTAGTTTGGTTTTCTTTGAAGTATTTTATGGACAATTTGTTTATCGAATAGTCCTCGTTGGAAATTGGGTTTTGTTGGACATATTTTGGAGATTAAGCATAGATTTTCTTTTTAAAGGGTTATCCTTTTCTAGATTATCTGACCTTGTAATAACCTTTTTGGTTAAAGCCTACAGACATGGGAAGTATATAGTTCTCTTTGGTAGACTAGGTGATTCTCTAGATGTTGATTATAGTACTCTTAATGCGAACAAGTCTTCCTAAATACTCGTCTTTGGAAAAAATATGAGTTTGATTAAGGAATATAGTAAAAGATGAAAGTCAAAATGATAAGTGATTATGTTTCCTTATGAATAAATTCCTCAATTAAAAGTAACTTAAAACAAAAATGTTGTCTATTAACTTTTCCTACTGGGGAATCGAATACCGTTTAACCCATCAAAAGTTTGTGATTTTCTTATGGTTCAATTACTCCTAGACATGTTTACTATCACTCTCCCTCAAGAACATGACCCTTTTCTTTTTCTTCCATGTCCATGTTTTCCTACACGAAATCATATTATGGGTTAACTCGGGTGACCTCTGTACATATCTTTATTTATTTTAAAGTGATTGTTTTACCGACTCTTGTTCAGATGTGGGACTTTCAAGGATGTTTCCAAGCTCAATTTTAAAATTGCGAGGATGCAATTCCCAAAAGGGGGAAGGATGTAACACCCCATGTAAATAAAGAATATGACATTTTTATATTTATCCATATTTGTGAATAAATTATTAATATTACTTTAAAGGGGAATCTATGCTCGATGGCGTACCCAACACGCAACAACGAGTTTCTTGGGAATCATACTTTGCACTCTAATAATAAAATAATATTATTTTTAATAGTAGTTAACGCCTAGCTGTTGTAATGGCAGGAATGAACATAAATATCTACAAAATGATTATATATTTTTTTCAAATATTTTTACTTTTTACAATAAATGTTAGAGGATTAAAAAATGAAAATGAATCTAATTTTAAGCGTAAACATTCTAATATTCTTTAAAAGGTCGATTAACCGCCTTTTGATGGAGAACCTCTTTTAAATCCACTTTTTGACAATTTTATGTGTTATATTTGACAAAATAAAACTCTTCATTAGAATCGGGACATCAAAGTTTACTTCTCATAAATTTTTGGTATTTTTTTCCAAAAAAGATCAATTTTTAATGAATAGTGAAAACTGTTGTATTTTAATTCAAAACCTATTTTAATATAATTTATTTATATGATTAGATTATCTTTTGAATTGTTTTTAAATTGAAATTAGAATATATTTTTACCATTTAATCCAATAGTGGTCGTTGCAATTAATTTCACTTTGAAATCGGACTTAAACTAGTGTCAATCTTTTGATACATTTTGTTTCATAAAAACATGCTATTTGTTTTGACAGCAGGAATTAATTATTAAATTGATTAATGAAAACTTATATGTTCTGAATTTTGTAAAATATACATCATTTTTGGATTCAGAATATCAAATATTTCTTAGGGTGAAATTTTGGTAATTTTCTGAAAAAATTCAATTTTTTTATGAATAGTGAAACCACTAAGTGGTACTTATAAAAACTGATTTTCCGTTTAAATGAAATTTTTCCATCATTGTGTTTTGAATTTCAAAAATCCAACATACATGGTATTAATTAAGATGTAAAATGTGGTTCAATGGGATTAAAATATTTTTTGGTGAATAGTAACTTATTAAGTTTTTAATCGCGAATAGAGGTAATTAGTGTAGTTTAAGGTAAGAATAATGTTTTAATAAAATGAAATGAACTAGAAACATCTCCTACCCTCATTGTATGTGTCATGGCCGACCAATAAAATCCATGGGTCATCTTGGGGACCCCATGGAGCCACTTTGGTTGGAAAATGACATAAATATCTTTTTATTTAAGGTTAAAGTAAAAATGACACAAACATGAAATGTTTTACTAAACAAAATTTACATGGGGTGATACAAGTCATATTTTTTACTATAAATAGTAATTGGATAGATAAAAATCATTCCTACATAATAGTATTTTTTTATAATTTTTAGACATTAAATAAATTAAATTATTTATGACATCATGATGATGTAGCGATGACCTCATTATATAACGATTTAAATAAAATGGAATGATAATGTAATATATAAGACCTACACATGTAAAAAACCTATTTGATGAGTGGATTTATAACCCTTATCACCTAATCCTCGAAATAAATCAATGTGGGACCTTTAAAATCTGAAACTCTTTTGAAAATAAAGTAACATTTTGTAACATTACAAGAGTGCCCCTCCTCTCCTCTTATAAAAGGCCCCCAACTCTACCTCCTTAACCACAATCCCAAAGCCTTTGGCTCGGACAACCCCTGACCATTTTGTCTATCCACTTCCCTATATTACTCCTTGAAGCCTCAATTTGGGCATAAGTCTTCCCAAGGAATCCTTTGAGCTCAAACCAAAGGGAGTTACCCGATTTTAAGGTAATGTCTTCACTTGAGTCCTTTTGTTTTATTTTTCCTCTCCAACCCCCTAAACACTTTCTATTCATTTATTTTGTTACAACTCCAGTATCTTCAATATACTAGGATGTTGTTATAATAATTATTCAAGCTACAATTACACACACCTACATCTAATGGTTAAAGAACATACTGTTTCCGTGAATGGCGAATTTCTGCCTCACGAAACGTTGATTGTTCAACACTCATATAACAACTTCAAAGGTGGCCATTAGGATGTAAATATATTTATATATGATATATAATATTTTTATTTTTTACTTAATCTTCTGTATTTTTCATTTATGGCATACCTTTATGGTTTCCATTATGGGTAAACGTGATATCTTCATTTAAGGAAGTGCAGGCTACCACCCCCTCAAAGTGATGTGATTCTTTAATGCCATATGTGGGACGTATAAAGGATGGATTTAAAGTTATTATATATGATTTTATACTGTAATTATAATATACCTCTATATAATTATTATTTCTGTCAATTAATGTATGAGATAGAAATGAAAGTAGCGTTCATGCATACGTACAGCTTACCGTCTCCATGAACGGTGCATTTCATTTCTTATCCCCAAATGTAATGTACTATTATAATTACATATTTATAATGTATATATATAATTAATGTTACATATAAATGATGAATATAATTATGTAATTAAAATATACATACCTCTCATTTAGTTATAATTCCATTAATATGACAATGAAATGAAAGTAGCGTTCATGCGTACGTACAGCTTACCGTCTCCATGAACGGTGCATTTCATTTCTTATCTGTAAATGATTATGTAATATTACATATATATGTACATGATGGATATATATGATATATATGATATCCAAATCATGAATATCATTCTGTATATAATGAACCTTTGACCCCACGAACAACATGTAATTGTAAGAAGTTCACTTTCGACTTAAGAACCAAATATTGAGAAAACAAACATTATTAACATAAATGATTACATAATGTTTATAAAACAAAAATAAGTGATATAAAAGGAATATTGATCTTGAAAAAGGTTCTTTTGAAAATATAAATTAACTCAAGTTTATTATTCAGGACGTGAATAAACGATCGAGTCAAGTCGGACCCGAGGTAAGGGATCCTACTCCTCTCTTTCTTTTTTAGTACGCTCTTTTATGTCATTCCTTTTAAATATCATCTTTTTTGTTATTAGGATGTTCATTTATATTACTCTTACTGAAAATTTTTATGTTCATATGATGAGAGACCCTATTCTCTCTCATCAATCCATTTTGGAAGTTTTGAGTGGCGCCGTTAGGCTGTTGAATTTTCGTAAGAGATCTAACCTCTCTCTTTTTTTAAGTACTATCCTTTATGTCACATCTTTAAACTCCTCTTTTTTTGGGGGGATGTTATTTTATATTTCTCATACTTTACTTTTTATGTTCATATTATGGGAGACCTTATTCGATCTTATCAATCCATTTTTCTATGTTTTATGTGGCACTGTTAGGCTGCCGAGTTTTCGTAAGGGATTTTTCATCTCACTTGAATTCCCGTGAGATTTATGCTACATTTTCCACAATTTACGTTGATTGGTGTATTTAATTACCATTATTTTACTCATTGTGTAATATAATCTCATTTATGAGTATTTACATCAATGGTGTATTGTCTTTTATTCACGGGGTGTATGTCTCGAAAGATACCCATGTCGGTAAGGGAACCTTTAACCCTCCTCTTTTTAAAAGACTTCTTTTGTTAGGTCTTTTAATTTACATATTGTTATGTTGGGATATGTTCTCATATATCCTTATTGATGTAAATTTTATGTACAAGTTATGAGATACCCTTTTTATATCTCATCAACTCATTTTCTGAATTTTTTAGTGACGCCGTTAGGCTGTCATATTTTTGCAAGGGAACTTCTTAACCCAAATTTGATTCTTTTGGATAATCTTGTACTCCTTGAATATGTCATTCTATGAATATGTGTGAATAACCTTTGATTGTTTTACACTTAATATCCACTTATATTGGGTGTATAATTTTGTCACACATAATTATGTAATTGATTTATCCTTAAACCCAGGATATTGTCTTTGTAAGGGACTTCGTCTCAATCTCCATTCATTGAGGTAGAGTTTGTTTTATAAACAACCTTCTTTTATACGGTGTATAAAACCCTTTGAATTTTACATTTATTCAAAAGGAATCTTTTATCTACGAAGTGTTTTACTAAATGACAAAAAAAGTTTCTTTTTACGTACGCTGTGACAACGACCTTTTCTGTCACCGCAAGTATTATTTTGGTGTTTGGCGTCCTCAACAAGCCGTAATGTTTTCTGAAAATAAAATAAATACTATATACTTTTCTTGTATTTTGGTATTGAAAATGGTTTTGATAATGGATTCTATTATGTCAATTTATTAAAGTGATATATTGTGATTGAAATATGGAAATGTTATCATTCCTTTATGTTGGTTTTATGTGTAATAATTTTATAATGGTACTTGGACATTTTACGGGAGGTTACGTGATAAACCATATGACGGGTGGTGCCGTGAATACCAGGACGGGTGGTTACGTTATAACCTCCAATGCAATGGGTATGGAAGTCGGCCGTATGGCTATTCCATTAAGTATGTAGGGAAGTTGGCTGAATGGCTATTCCATTAAGTGATATGTGTTGAAGTCGACCTTATGGTCATTCCACTTAAGTATGTTTATGTCCAAATTTACCTTTATATGTTATGTGATATTTATATGGGTTTTATGGTAATCTTTTGGTTACAGAAGGGTAAGTAATAAACTTTTATTCAGTGAAGAGTTTTTACTACTTTGAAAAGGTGAAAAATATTACTTTGTTAAAGTATACATGGTTTACTTGTTGTTTTGAAAAACTAATAGTTTTCATTCTTTGTGTATCCCTTACTGAGATTTTTATGCTCTTCCCATGTTTTTGAAATTTTTTTCACAGGACATAACGTGGAATAGGGTCAAGGATGGGATCAAGGGAATGTCATGCTACCTAAAACATGGAACTAGACATGTTTCTTTTTAAGATTTTTTATTTTATGGAAACTTAGTAGAAGTTTCTACATTGTAATAATTTGAGATGTAATAGTTATGTCCTAATTCTCTAAAACTCTAAACCTTAAAATATCCTCAATGTGAACTATTCATTTAATTCAATATTAAGTAAGGTTTAAGGCCGGGGCCTTATAGTTGGTATCAAAGGTCGGTTTAGATAACTTTAGAGGTTAGGGTATTCTTTAAGCATAAGTGACATTACCATAATGGTTAGGATTTCAGAAAGAGTCATAGTTTTTAGATAATGTGAATGAGTAAGAATATCTTCATCATTAGTACATGATGGTTTTGTTGTTATACTCACACTGACCCTTTTTGGTTTTAGTAAATGGCTGGATCTAGAAGGAACCAAGGTAACAGTGGATGTGAAGGAAACTGTGACAGTTTCCGGAGCGAGCAACTGAATGATATGGGAGATGAAATGAAAAGTCTTGTGTTTATCATCAACCAACTATCTGGAGTCATGATTGACCACCTAAACCTTGGTGATTTCTATATGGCACCATATATGCGAGAAACAAATCCGTACGGAACTAAAGGTAATAATCATAAAGGGAAGTGTGTTCAAAAACCTATGTGTCATAGATGTTGAAAGAAACACCTATGAAAATGTTTCAAAGGGACAGAAATATGCTATAGATGTGGAAATTAAGGTCATAAAGCAAGAACCTTCCATGAAAAAAGGATGCATCCAGTTGACTCGAGGAAAGGGAAAGAAGTTATTTCTCAGGGATCAATTGAATGTTTTAAATTTGGTGTGCATGGTCATTATGAAAAAACATGTCCTATGAAGAAGTTTTGTGAATGGTATCACCAAGAATGTTGAATGAGTAAGAAGTCAACATATAAGGGCTTCAAGAGTTATTGTGAAATTCTTAAGAGTATTAAGTGTCTTTTGATGATGGGGTACATTAGAAGACTTTTTATAGTATGTGTAACACTGATGTTTTATATATGAAAATTTTATTCAAAGAATAGTTATCTTTTCTTTTGTGGACATAGATATAAAGAACTATTTGGGTTTATATGATCCTTACTTTTGAGGTAATTATGGGTTACTATATGTTTTGATGGAAGTGAAAGGCTTGAGATAAAATTGAGGTTAAATTATGTTATGGTTATTTTTGATGATTTTATCTCTTTTTGGGGAATGATTTGAGAATTATATATTTTTGGAAAAAGGACAACATGCAGACCATGTGACAACCAGTCGCGTCGGACAAAGCTGCGGGAATCGAACCCACAACCAAAGTGCGACTGGTATTTATCGCCTACCACTGGACTACGTGAAGTCCCTGGTTAGTTTGACTGATTCTTTTTAGTTATATGATTTTATGAATTAAGAGTAAGTTTATTTTTGGTTATTTATGAAAATTTTTATCCTATCATGGAGGATATGTGATTAGTTTAATTACTTTTCAATACGAGACTTTAAGAGTAACTGATGTTATTTGGAGATAGGTGTTAATTTGTACCTTGGATGACTATGCGACTAAATGAATAAAATATTTGGGTTTCAATATTAGTTTGGTTTTCATTGAATTATTTTATGGAAAATTTGTCTATCGAATAGTCCTCATTGGACATTGGGTTTTGTTGGAAAATGTTTGGAGATTAAGCATAGATTTTCTTTTTAAATGGTTATCCGTTTCTAGATTATCTGACCTTGTACAAGCCTTTTTGGTTTTGGTTTTGGTTAAAGCCTAAAGACATGGGGAGTATATAGTTCTCTTTGTTGAATTAGGTGATTCTCTAGAAGTTGATTATAGTACTCTTAATGTGAACAACTCTTCCTAAATACTCGTCTTTTGGAAAAAATCTGAGTTTGATTAAGGAATCTAGTAAAAGTTGAAAGTCAACATGATAAGTGATTATGTTTCCTTATGAATAAATTCCTCAATAAAAATTAACTTAAATAAAAAATGTTGTCTATTAACTTTTCCTACCGTGTAATCGAATACCGTTTAACCCATCACAAGTTTGTGATTTTTTATGGTTCACTTTCACCTACTAGACATGTTTACTATCACTCTCCCTCAAGAACATGAACCTCTGCTTTTTTCCATGTCCATGTTTTCCTACACGGAATCCTATTATGGGTTAACTCGGGTGACCTCTGTACTTATCTTTCTTTATTTTAATGTGATTGTTTTACCGACTCTTGTTCCGATGTGGGGCTTTCAAGGTTGTTTCCAAGCTCAATTTTAAAACTCCGAGGACGCAATTCCCCAAAGGGGGGAAGGATGTAACACCCCAGGTAAATAAATATTATGAAATTTTTATATTTATCCATATTTGTGAATAAAATATTAATATTACTTTAAAGGGGATGCTATGCTCGATGGCGTACCCAACACGCAACAACGAGTTTCTTGAGAATCTTACGTTGCACTCTAGTAATAAAATAATATTATTTTAAATAGTAGTTAACGCCTAGCCATTGTAATGGTGGGAATGAACAGAACTAAATACAAAATTATTATATATGTTTGTCAAATATTTTTACTTTTTACAATAACTATTAGAGGATTAAAAAATGTAAATGAATCCTATTTTAAGCATAAACATTCTAATATTCTTTAAAAGGCCGATTAACCGCCTTTTGATGGAGAACCTCTTTTAAATATACTTTTTGACAATTTTATGTGATATATTTGACAAAATAAAACTCTTCTTTAGAATCGGGACATCAAGGTTTACTTTGCGTAAATTTTTGGTTTTTTTCCAAAAAAAATCACTTTTTAATGAATAGTGAAAAATGTTGTATTTTAATTCAAAACCTCTTTTAATATAATTTATTTATATGATTATATTATCTTTTGAATTGGTTTGAAAGTGAAATTTGAATATATTTTTACCATTTAATCCAATATTGGACATTGGAATTAATTTCACTTTGAAATCGGACTTCAACTGGTGTCAATCTTTTGATACATTTTGTTTCATAAAAACACGCTATTTGTTTTGGCAGCGGGAATTAATTATTAAATTAATTAATGCAACTTATATGTTCTAAATTTTGTAAAATAGACATCATTTTTGAATTCGGAATATCAAATATATCTTAGGTTGAACTTTTGGTAATTTTCCGAAAAAAATCAATTTTTGATGAATAGTGAAACCACTAAGTGGTACTTATGAAAACTGATTTTCCGTTTAAATGAAATTTTCCCATCATTGTGTTTTGATTTTCAAAAATCCGACATACATGGTTGTCATTAAGAAGTAAAATGTGGTTCAATGGGATTAAAATAATTTTTTTGGTGAATTGTAACTTATTAAGTTTTTAATCGCGATTAGAGGTAATTAGTGTAGTTTAAGGTAATGATAATGTTTTAATAATATGAAATGACCTAGAAACATGTCCTAACCTAATTGGATGTGTCATGGACGACCAAGACAATTCATGGGTCATCTTGGGGACCTCATAGAGCCACTTTGGTTGGAAAATGACATAAATATCTTTTTATTTAATGTTAAAGTAAAAATGACACAAACATGAGATGTTTTACTAAAACAATTTTCACATGGGGTTATACAAGTCATATTTTTTACTATAATTAGTAATTGTAAATCTAAAAAGCATTCCTACATTATATTAGTTTTTTTATCATTTTTATACATTAAATAAATTAAATTATTTATGACATCATGATGATGCAGCGATGACCTCATTATTTTACGATTTAAATAAAATTGAATGATAATGTAATATCTAAGACCTACACATGTCCAAAACTTATTGGATGAGTGGATTTAGAACCCTTATCACCTTATCCTCGAAATAAATCAATTTGGGACCTTTAAAATCCGAAACTCTTTTGAAAATAAAGTAACATTTTGTAACTTTACAATAGTTCCCCTCCTCTCCTCTTATAAAAGGCCCCCACCTCTACCTCCTTACCCACACTCCCAAAGCCTATGGCTCGGCCAACCCCTACCCATTTTGTCTCTACACTTCCCTCTCTTACTCCTTGATGCCTCAATTTGGGAAGAAGTCTTCCCAAGGAATCCTTTGAGCTCAAACCAAAGGGAGTTACCCGATTTTAATGTAATGTTTTCACTTGAGTCATTTTGTTTTATTTTTCCTCTCCAACCCCCTAAACTCTTTTTATTAATTTCTTTTATAAAAACTCCAGTATCTTCAATTTACTAGGATGTTTTTATAATAATTATTAGAGATACACTTACACACAAATACATCTAATGGTTAAAGAACATACTGTTTCCATGAATGGAGAATTTCTGCCTCACGAAATGATGATTGTTCAACACTCATATAACACCTTCAATGGTGGCCATTAAGATGTCACTATATTTATATATGATATATAATATGTTTATGTTTTACTTATGATTCTGTATTTTTCATTTATGGAATGCCTTTATGGTTTCCATTATAGGTAAACGCGATATCTTCATTTAAGGAAGTGCGGACTACCGCCCCCTCAAAGTGATGTGATTCATTAAGGCCATATGTGGGACATATAAAGGATGGATTTAAAGTTATTATATATGATTTTATACTGGAATTATAATATACCTCTATATAATTATTATTTCTTTCCATTAATGTATGAGATAGAAATGAAAGTAGCGTTCATGCGTAGGTACGGCTTACCATCTCCATGAACGGTGCATTTCATTTCTTATCCCCAAATGTAATGTACTATTATAAGTACATATTCATAATGTATATATATAATTTATGTTAAATATAAATGATGAATATAATTCTGGAATTAAAATATACATACCTCTCATTTAGTTTTAATTCCATTAATATGACAAAGAAATGAATGTAGCGTTCATGCGTACGTACGGCTTACCGTCTCCTTGAACAGTGCATTTCATTTCTTACCTCTAAATGATTATGTAATATTATAAATAAATGTATATTCTGGATATATATGATATATTTGATTTCCAAATAATGAATAGCATTCTGGATATAATGAACCTTTGACCCCACGAACAAAATGTAATTGTAAGAAGTTCACTTTCAACTTAAGAACCAAATATCGACAAAACAAACATTATTAACTTAAATGATTACATAATGTTTATAAAATGTAAATAAGTGATATAAAAGGAATAATGAACTTGAAAAATGTTCTTATGAAAATATAAATTAACTCATGTTTATTATTCATGACTTTAAAGAACGATCGAGTCAAGTCGGACCCGAGGTAAGGGATCCTACTTCTCTCTTTCTTTTTAAGTACACTCTTTTATGTCATTCCTTTTAAATATCATCTTTCTTGTTCTTGGGATGTTCTTTTATATTACTTTTACTGAAAATTTTTATGTTCATATGATGAGAGACCCTATTCTCTCTCATCAATCCATTTTGGATGTATTGAGTGGCGCCGTTAGGCTGCCGAATTTTCGTAAGAGATCTAACCTCTCTCTTTTTTTAAGTACTCTCCTTTATGTCACATCTTTTTATCTCCTCTTTGTTTTGTTGGGGGATGTTCTTTTATATTCCTCATACTTTACTTTTTATGTTCATATTATGGGAGACCCTATTTGATCTTATCAATCCATTTTTCTACGTTTTATGTGGCGTCGTTTGGCTGCCGAGTTTTCGTAAGGGATTTTTCATCTCACTTTTATTCCCGTGAAATTTATGCTACATTTGCCACAATTTCTTTTGAGTGGTGTATGTACTGCCCATTATTTTACTCATTGTGTAATATAAACTCATTTATGAGTATTTACATCAATGTTGTATTGCCTTTCTTTCACGGGGTGTATGTCTCGAAAGATACCCATGTCGGTAAGGGAACCTTTCACCCTCCTCTTTTTAAAAGACTTATTTTGTTAGGTCTTTTAATTCACATATTGTTATGTTGGGATATGTTCTCATATATCCTTATTGATGTAAATATTATGTCCAAGTGATGAGATACCCTTTTTACCTCTCATCGACTTGTTTTCGGAATTTTGTAGTGATGCCGTTAGGCTGTCATATTTTTGCAAGGGAACTTCTTAACCCAATTTTGAATCTTTGGGATAATCTTGTACTCCTTGAATATGTCATTCTATGAATATGTGTGAATAACCTCTGATTGTTTTACACTTAATATCCACTTATATTGGGTGTATTCGTTTGTCACACATAATAATGTAAATGATATATCCTTAAACCAAGGATATCGTCTTTTTAAGGGACTTCGTCTCAATCTCCATTCATTGAGGCATATTTTGTTTTATACACAACCTTATTTTATATGGTGTATAAACCCCTTTGAATTTTACGTTTATTCAAAATGAATCTTTTATCTACGAATAGTTTTACTAATCGATAAAAAAGAATGTTTCTTTTTACGTACGCGGTGACAATGACCTTTTCCGCCGCCTCGTGTATTATTTTGGTCATTGGCTTCCTCAACAATCCGTAATGTTTTTTAAAAATAAAATAAATACCATATACATTTCTTGTATTTTGGTATTGAAAATGGTTTTGATAAAGGATTCTATTATGTCAATTTATTTAAATGATATATTGTTATTGATATGTGGAAATGTTATCATTCCTTTATGTTGGTTTTATGTTTTATAATTTTATAGTGGTACGTGGAAATTTTACGGGTGGTTACGTGATAAACCATATGACGGGTGGTGCCGTGAATACCAGGACAGGTGGTTACGTTATAACCTCCAATGCATTCGGTATGGAAGCCGGCTGTATGTCTATTCCATTAAGTATGTACGGATTTTGGCCGAATGGCTATTCCATTAAGTGATATGTGTGGAAGTCGACCTTATGATCATTCCACTTAAGTATGTTTCTGTCCCAAGTTACCTTTATATATTATGTGATCTTTATATGGGTTTTATGGTAATCTTTTGGTTACAGAGGGGAATGTAATGAACTTTTATTCAATGAAGAGTTTTTACTAATTCGAAAATGTGAAAAGTATTACTTTGTTAATGTATACATGGTTTACTTGTTGTTTTGAAAAACTAACAGTTTCTATTATATGTGTATCCCTTACTGAGCTTTTTATGCTCATCTCAACTTTTTGAAATGTTTTTCACAGTACTTAACGTGGAATAGGGTCAAGGATTGGATCAAGGGAAAGTCATGCTACCTAAAACATGGAACAAGACATGTTTCTTTTTAAGAGTTTTTATTTTATAGAAACTTAGTAGAATTTTCTACTTTTTAATCTTTTGAGATGTAATAGTTATGTCCAAATTCTCTAAAAATCTAAACCTGAAATGATCCTCAATGTGAATTATTCATTTAATTCAATATTAAGTAAGATTTAAGGCCGGGGCCTTATAAAGGGTATGTAAAAAATTGATGAACATATGATTGTAAGAACATGAACAGAACTTCTGAATATCCCAATATTGAGTCATTGAAAAAATCATAACTGTTCCAAAGAATGAATCATAATGTAAAATTAACCAAGATAAAATATAATTGTAATAAAACATGATCTTATGAAAAAAACATAAGCATATAAAATAATTTCCATATTATCCAATGATCATATCCATGTCCATCATAGCAGACATAATCCATTATTGAACTATGTTCACTCCTCATTCTAGCCCTTTTACTAGACAAAATGTATGTGTCATTCCATTCATATTTATCTCTTGAGATATAAATTGTTACCCAATTCATTGGAGGGTGATATATCTCCCACCCATATCATTGTGAAATAAATCTTATGTGTTCCAAAAAAACATAAATTATTCATCATAGAATTACCCGGGAAATAAAATTGTTTTCTTAAACATCATTCCATCATTACCTATATAAAACAAATGGATTTAATAAATTTATTTCCATCATAAAAACAATAATACCATAGTAATAAAGGTAAATAAACATAACCGTTTTAAAATTATTTCATCTTAGATGTAAAATATATTTGATAAAACACTTTATATTAATTATTGATGAAAATATGCTTCCAATTAAAATAATTAATTTTCACAAAATTCAAAAAAAAAATAAATGAAAATAAATTATTTTCAAATATGTAAGAAATATTATAGAGGACTATTCATGGAAATAAGGTTTTTTGAAAATTTAAAAAATTCTTCTAGACACATATGTTAAAAAACATTATCCATGTACATTTATAAGAAATGTCAAAAAGTCCCATGTTTCGAATAATGACAAATGATTCCTTTAATAAAATTTTAAAAAAAATCACCATTTCATAAAATTGAATGTAAAAAATAGTTGTATAATAGAAATACTGTTACATTTTTAGGAAACATGGATGTTGATGATAAATATACCCTAGTAAAAAAATAAATATAATAATTCCTAGAAAATAAAGAGATTTAAAAATAACAATTTAACTAAGGATTGTTATCCTTATTATGAATATAAACCTAAATTTTAGTATTTAATTAATTTCATTGTCTTATTATAGAATCATATTCATTTTTATGATATCATATATGTTCATATTATATTCTGTTTGTAGGTAACATTTCATTATTACTTGTTATTCGAATATTAACTACTTTGTGTTCTTATACATATTTTATGGAATAAGTTTTAGTTATTCTTATTATAGCATAGATATATCATTATATAATATATAACTTATTTATTAATTTTTTTAAATTTATAAAATCATTCATTAATTAAGATCATGTATAATGAATAACGTCACATTGTTGAGATAGTAGGTCATGCATTCTCACAAAAGAATATTTCATTCCCATAATTGTTTGATTGTATTGATGTGGATGGTTTATGATAACTCAAAATCAATATCATGTTACACTATTAATATATAGTTATTATTTACTTCATTATACCCATATATGAAATGTTATGGTTAAATACATATTACACCACAACGTGGAGAAGGTATGTAGTTTATACAAACACATGGTGATTTCATTTTTTGAAGGATAGATAGATGGTATAGTATTGTTGTTTTATAATTATAATAGAATCTATGTATATAAGTTATACTAGAGTTATTAATTTATATTGAAACAACTCATGAAGATAATGTAGAAGAAGGAGGTAGTTTGAATGAATCAGTAGAGGAAATTACCACTACTTCGACGCGCTTCCTATAAATTTCTGCATTGAGGAATGGAGTTGGTCATTTAAGAAGACCAAAACCTCTAGAATGTTACTATGGATGTTTATAACGGAGAATGGAATGGATTTTATGACATTTAACGCAAATTTTTTTGGAAAAATTGAGGAAGGAGGATCCCATTTATATTTGAGGTGAGGGGTAGTTTTGAAAACCTCAATATTATTAATTTATAATAAAATTAAAACCCACAATAAATCCTCCAAATTTTCACAATTTATAATATTGGATGATATAGGGTTCTAATAATAGTAGAAAATAATTTTTTGACAATATTTATTATTATTTTTAACATTATCGTTTCAATTATAATTAAATAATTCTATTTAATATTAATTAAGATAACTAATATTTCAATATTAATATAGTGAAATATGTATTCAATTGATGTAAATTAGACCATAAATAAGTATAATAGGGAATATAATAGCATAACAAATTATTCAATACTTTTTAATTTTTTTTTATATTTAAATTGTTTATAATACATTATTTAAAAAAACAACAATAGTGTCACTTTTGACACTATTCAATTCATTGATTTTTAAAAATATCCTGATAAGTTGTTATCATCAAACCAATTTTTTTTTTATCTTTATGGGGTCTAGGTAATATATTTAAATAATTTAATATTTTATTTATCTAAAATTAAATTTATTTTAATATTTTAATAAAAAAAATTTGTTACATTCATTAATAAAATTGTTAATTCCTTATTTTTTATAATTATTTAATATAAGTTTTTGTCACTTAAAACATAAAAATAAATTACTATGACAAATATAAATACACATTTTTTGATAAAAATAATTTTTGTTGAATTTATCCATTGGAAAATTCTATATTAAAAATACTATTCTTATTAAATTATGAATGTAAACCTTTAACAAAAATTTAAATAAAACAATATAAGTTTCCCAATCTCTTCCATAAGGATACAAATGGTTAAAAACTCAACCCTTGGATGATTATGGTTGATATATAATCTAAAATTTATAATTGGGAAATTTTTTTGGGTCTTTTGATGGTTATAATCATTTTCATAATAATTGTCTTATTGACTTCTCATCAATTAATTAATATATACACCATCAATGAATTTTTCTATGAGGTCATTATATACATCTTTACAATTAAATATAATTTACCATAATAAATAAATACATTTTATATTAAAAATAATTATTTATAATCTTATTTATCTAAGGAACAACATTATATAAAATTGATTAATTATTAAACTTTTAGTGAGATATATATAGATTTTCATCAAATAATGTAGATTAAATGTCCTAATTTCATAAATGTGGCTTCCAAAAGAAAAACTTTTGACAAAAGAATTATTTAGGTCAAATCACAGTTAACCTATTATATTAAGTCGAATTTTAGTGTAATTTTATAACTGTATGCTTACCCTCAATTAAATGTTTTCCCCTTTTACCGTATTAATAAAAATTAAAAAAGTTACAAGTGAGAATGCCAAAAAATAAAATAAATATATTTATATAATTTGGAAATACTAATCCAAAATATGGAATCATTTTCTAAAAATTCAATGAATATAATTTTCATTAATAAATTTAAAAATATTATCGTTATCGGATGAAAGTACGTGTTTTATAATGATAAAACAGTACAAATGATTGAAATTATTTTACATTTAAAATCAATGTAAAATTAATGATAATTAACTACATTATATTTAATTATAAAAATATATTCCAGTTATATTTTCAATCCACTTAATAATTTAATTTAATTATATAAATCACTTCTATGAAAGATGTTATCTTTAATTAAAATTAGAGATTTTTAACAATTAATCAAAATTTAAAAGATATCAGAAATATATCTAAAATTAATATAATGAAAATTTTAATATATGTATTCCAAATTAGGTATTATTTTTTTATAAAATATCTAAATATGTCAAAACTAGATTTGAAATTGGTGCCCCATCAAAAGGAGGAAATAATGCATATTTTGAAAAAATATTCTTTTATCTGAATAATAAAATCTATTAATATATCATGTCTATAAAAAATATAAGATGATTAAATACATAAATAGTGAATTTTTTAATTTTTATAGACACACATATTCCTAATTAAATACATTTTCAAAAGAAATTTAGAATTATTCATGCCCATCCTTATAATGAATTGGTTATAATAAGTTGTAGTTCAATTATACTCGGTCTTGAATGAAATGAATTCTATAAATATAATTGAAATTTCGGGTAACAGAAGACAATAATAGTGTTTTGTATACTCCAAGATAATATGGTGTTATCTACTGTGCAAACTAATCTTGTTGTTTCGTACAACACGATACATCAATAAATTTTAAAATAATTTGTCTCATAAAATCTCGGGGTGTTGCAGCAAAAAAAGTAGATAAAATATTAAATTTATACAATAAATATCAATTAATATATATCATATATATTAATTATATTTTTTTACTTCTATTTAATAAATAATTGAAAAATTAATCCCATTGCTTCGTTAGGAGATTTTCCGCATTACACATGGGTGATGTGATCATATTTTTAAATGGCATAGATCTTATGAAGATATATGTGATATTATAAATAAAATATTAAAATATTTTCATAATATATATATACATATATATCATAATTATATGAAAGTATTAGATTTTTTGCTGTAAAACAAGTTACATTAGTTTGTGATGTAGTAGTCTGTCATACACATGATCGATGATTTCATTTCCTATTTGATTGAGGAGGAATTTATTAATATTTGTTAAAAATAATTATAACCTATATGTATATTAGATATATTGCGGTTATTATGTTTTATATTTAATGTCATAATTGTTATTTTAACAATATGAAATAAAATGATAGAGCTTCATTAAGACAATTTCCCGCTCTTAGAAAATCCACCTTTAGATATCCACTTTATGACCTTATGTTTGGTATTTTTTAGATTCCATAAGATTTATGATATTATTAAGGGTATCAGAATTATTTTATTACAGTTTTTGTACAATCCAAATGGATTTATTGGTGTAAATAATTTTAGGGGAGGAGTGGAAATTTTATGTTGAGGAGAGGACATAGTTGTTTTTTTGAAAAGCGTTATTTATAACCATGTTTTCCCTTTCAAAAAGGGTCAAAAATGAATACTTCTATTATTATAGAGGTTATATGGTTGAAATAATTTTATAAAATTGGTTTTGACCATGTTTTATTTCATTTTAACCCAGATCATCTTAGTTTGACATCGTTAAATTGGTTTTTCATGTTAGTCGTTGTAATTAATTTTACTATTTACACTAATTATTATTGTGAAAAATTAATTTTAACATATATGATAATATGAATTATTCTCATTAATCTTATTTTACCTATTTTATAATTCAATAAAAATTATTGGTATAATTTAGTTTAACATTATTCTTTTATAGGTGTTGAAAAAATAGTTTTTTCCGATGAAAAGATTTCCAAAGTATAAAATAGTTATAAATAATAATTTAATATGAAATTGATTCAAATATCATAAATTAGTTAAATTGTAACATAATTTAACTAAATCTAATAGAAATCTAATTTAAAATATTATTTAAGTATTTAAATAATAGGAACAAAATAGTAGTTGTCATTAAAAATCAGTATTTTCACTATTCATCAGAAAATTAAACTTTTAAAAAAATTTTAAAATTTCAACTAATGATAAATTTAGAAATTCGACTTAATTATTGAAGATTAATTTTTAAAATAAATTTCTTAAAATTGTTAATAAATATCTTTATAATATTATTTTAATGCAAAACAAACCAACCTTTTCAAAGAAATCAATTATTTATAAATTTTTTTTTTCATTCATATATTTCATATATTATTTATAATAAATATATAAATAATGAATATTTTTATATTTTTTAAAACCATATAAAATAAATACATTGGATTATAATATTCATAACATCTAACATAATGGCCAGTTTATAAAGATCACATGTTATATAATTATATTTTAAAAGAATATTATTTTTGTTTAAGCTTAGTGTAATGTGAATCTTAATCTATCAAAGAGATTTAATTTATTTAAAAATTAATATTCTATAAATCAATGGGGTGTTACATTCTCTTTTATATATGTAACTGTTTCTCAAATACTAAATCGAACCCAAATATCTTCTTTTAAAATCTATATGTGTTTTAAGAATATTGAATTATACATTAAATCAAATATATAATTGAAAATATTTATTTATTATGAAAGTTGATATTGAAAAATTATGTTGAAATTAGAGATATACAAAAAATTTAAATGAGTATAAAGGTACTAATGTACATTTATATTCTTATTTTCATTCTTAAACCCATAAAAAAGTTATTCTAATTTTTATTGATTTTTTTCTTCACTAATTGGCTATAAATCGACCTCCACTGACATAAATTTCTTGCCAAATCTGTCAGAAATATGTTTCATAATACTTAAAACCCATATCATTTTCTTACATATCTTGTAGATTACAAATATATGGAATATATTTCATATTACATAAAATTCTCATCTATAATTAAAAAAAATTATTGCATATGTAATAATATTGATAAACACCTGGTGAAAATTCATTATTTTTTATTTAAATTTGTTATATTGGGTTTTCCTCATAACCTAATAATAATGATTACCATTATATAAATTCCATGGTTCAAATATAGTTTTCAAATATTTGATGGGATGTGGGATGAAAATAATATCAGGCTAGCCTTACCCATTATCTAGTGAGGCTAAAAACACATCTCAGACCCCATGGTGATATAAATCCATTCTTGAGGCCCCTTGAAAACCCCTCTATAATGGAAATTAGATGACCACTTTCATTATCATATGTGATATATTGACTATAATATATTCCATGGATTACATCATTGGTGATCTATAGAACTACTCGGTGATTCAATAACAACATCAACATTAGAGGTATAACAATTTCATTGTAAAATCGGTGATACGAAATAAATTTTTTATCAAATGGGAAGATATTGTTTTTTATAGTGCTGAAAACTATATTTTCAATGAGAATCTAGGGAAGTAGAATTTAGGGTTATACAAAATATCCTTCTATTATATTTTTTCTTCCATGTTGTGTTTATAATTTTTTATGTTGATGACTTATATTGATATTTTGTTTAAAAATGAACATGAAACCTATATGATTCATTAAACATGTTTACAAGGAAATCGAAAACAATAAATATAAAGAATCATTTATTTCCTTTTTTAGTTATAAATTATTTCTTCAAATATATTTATTTGGTTGGATGATTGTAACAATATTTTATTTGGATTGTACTAGAGATGTTGGGAATCATGATTTCTAGTTGAAATTTAACAAAAGTTTCAGGTTGTAATTTCTAATTGGATTTTCTATTGGAAATTTACATTAGTAATTTTCAATTTTAATTCCCATTAGTAATTTTTATATATTTCAATGGGGGAATTTCTTCATGGAATTTTCTTTCCTTTTTGTTCATTTACTAAATTTTAAAATGATCTAGTCAATTAAAATTTTAATTTATTTAATTTATTTTAAATTGATTCAAGTTGATCTAAGAGTTTTCAATTTTAATTTATAGTGGAAGCTTCTACTCAGAGGTTCTACTATTACTTCCCTTCGGAAATTCATATTGTAAATTCATTGTGAAATTTAACACTTTAAATTCATACTATAAACTGAAAATATGAATTTTATGTTGATTCAATGATGAATTTCCATTTTGAATTTACAATTATAATTTTTAAGGGAATTTACTCCTGCAATTTATAAAAATAATCCCATGTGAAATTCCACATTAAAAATTTTAAATTTATTTAAATAGTTAAATGGATAAATTAATCAAATTTTATTTATTTATAAAATTATAAATATAATTTAAAAAAATACTTGAATTGAATGTTTCATTTATAAATATAAATTGGGAATTTCCACCAATAATTTCCATTGTGAAATTCTAAAAGTAAATTTTAGAGGTATTTATTAATGTAAATTCACAAATGAATCTAACATTTGAAATTTCCAATTGATTCCACTGATAATTTAAACTAGGAATTTAAAAAGTAAATACATGCTAAAAATTTAGAAGATTCAAATAAATAACATCCATAAATGATTCCATGTTGAAATACATTATTGAAATTTCTATTTTTAATTTTCATGTGGAAACAAATTGGAAATTTCCACTTTGAATTTCTAGTTGATTCCAATTTTAAAATCTATTTGGAATTTCCATTTATATTTTTTACAGGGAATTACCACGAAATGTTTATACTGGTAAATCCCACTGAAAATACAGTATTAAAATTAAATTTATTCTTGTTCCATGAAAAAAAAATTTATGTAGTTATTTTATATCTAAATTTCCTGTTAAAATTTTCATGTTGAATCTATGTGGAATTTAAATTGGTAATTTCTAGTTTATTCCTCTATGAATTCACATTAGAAGTTTCCTTATAAAATATCCAATGGGAGTTTCCACTGGAAATTTTCAATGGTAATTCTATGATTAATGTAAAAATGTAAATACTAAATTTATTTAATGAATATCCAATATACACAATATGAAAATCCCATTTTTAAATTTATACTTATAATTTCATGTTGAATTGTTGTGGAGATTTCCATAAGTAATTTCCACTAATAATTTACATATGGAATTTGCATTAGGAATTATAGATGATTCTTATAAGAAATTACAATCTAAATTTTAATTATCAATCCTCATCTTGACTTTCCAATGGAATGTTCTATTATAAATTCCCAAAGAAAATTTACACTGTAAATTCCCACTTGAAAAAACAATGGAATATTCTAGTTGACCCACTGGTAATTTTCACTCAAAATTTCAATGTGGAATTTGAAATGAAATTTTAAACTTTGAATTTCCATTGGAAGGTGACACAAAAAATAATAGTTGATTTAGATAACTGAAAAGTAATGTTTATTCAATGTGGAAATGTCATATTACAATTTCCAATTGGTAATTTCTTGTTGAATTCATGTGAAAATTTATAATAGATGTTTCCACTATAAGTGTATATTGAGAGTCACCAGTGGAAATTTCTAATGGAAATATCCACAAGGAATTTATAATAGATATTCATAATTGAAATTACATGTGGATATTTCAAATAGAAATTCCTAGGTGAAAACACATTAAGAATATCCCATTGGGTCCACTATGAATTTCTACTGGGAAATTTCTCTAGGGGATTCAGGTGGAAATTTAAACTGCAAATTATCAAATGTATTTTTTTGTAGAATATAAAATTATAAATTTTTATCTGATTCCATGAATAGACCTATGAAATTTTTACAATGTGTAAATGTCATCTGATAATTTCTACATGAAATTTCCCTTTTAGAATTTTTATGCACTATTTTTTATTTCAAAATAAATATCCCAATTTATCATATATTCAATTTTTATATATATATGACTCGAAAACCAATAACATCCATCATAGGTCTACGATAAATAGTTTTTGGACAATATTTCAGGACATTAGGATTAGGATTATGGACAATAACACCATGTTTCATAAAATAATTAATTTTGGAACCACTTTAATGTTTTTATTAATTATATATTTTCATTTGATAATTATGAACACATTTATGGATATAATTTATTAGTTTTATAGAATAACATTATTTATCTAAGAATGTTTTACAAAAATTATTTGGATAATGATGTTAACAACTAATGATATCAATTATACTATTCGCATTGGGGATGTTGGTATAAATTTTCCATGTTAATATAAATGTAGTATAAATATTTTTGGATAAATTGGTTTAGTTATTTTTAAATTGTATACATAAAATATTAATAGGAGTGTTACAGTGATATTTTTTTGATTTTATTAAAGGTAGCGGTGAGTATCAATATTTTAATATCTCTTGTTTTATTTACATCTTTTGATGTTCAATAATGTAGTTCCAATATAAATTACCCATATGGATTGGAATTTCATGTCATATTTTATTGAATTTGATAAATAGTGATCCATTCATGCAAATCTAGTATTAATAAATTGATAATTAGATTAGTTGAGAAATACTCTAGTCCTTTTAAAGAGACTGGTATTGTTGTTAGTTTATTGGTAAGATGTTAAATATATATATATATATATATATTTATTTATTTATTTTATTTGTTAGTTTGAGTTATTAAAAAAATAATTATTACTATAATACTTGTATACAAGGAATTCATGTATTTTTCACGGAAAATATCGGAAACTCAATAATTTTTATGGATTTTTCAAGATAATTATTTTTATCTACGACAAATTGCTGAGGTTCATGGATTGGTTTTTTACATGACTTTATTTAGTAATATATTTATGATTTATTAAAGGGTTTATCTATTCCTATAATATTCAATGTAGATTATAACAACTTCAATATGTAGATTTAAGCTGTAATCAGATCATTTGGATGCTAAATAAGTTGGTTAACTATTTATCACTGAGAAAGTCTCCATATAGTTTCAATAGATGGTGGAAATTAATTGCAAAATAGGAGACTATATGATTTTATTTTTATATTGTGATACTTTTTAGAAATATGAAGCGAATAGAGGCCCAAATAAAAATGATGTAAATAAACAATTTTCTGTGGTGAAAGATATTGAAATAGAATTATATGTAATAGATGATATTATTTTATACTAAGATATGAATTAATTGTTAATTGGATGGGATTAGACTAATTTATAAATTAAATGATAAATCAACAGTCACTACTATCAAGGGAGACACATAAAAAATATTGGGGGGATAACGTAGATGGGAAGGATATATGTAGTTAGTAGTTAATTACTAAAGAGAAATTGTCATGGATGGTAACTTGGAAGAAGATGTTAAGTATAAAAGAAGATAAAATTCATAACGATAATAATGTAACAGCTTCATCCTTAGAGAAATAGAGTTCATTTATTATTGGTTTGAATAATTATTGATGCATAAAAAACATCAATATATATACAGATATATATATGTATACACTTGTCTATGTGTGTTTATATATACATGTAACTATATATCAGGGAATAACTACCTACAAGATATGTTTATTTTCCCAGTTATTAACCATATGAGTGAATCAGTAGTCCATTGTTATGAATAATGAAATGAGGAATCAGTGACAACTAAAATATGTTGACATAGATATATAATATTACATATTTAAAAAGTTATTATTTATATTGTATCTTTTAATTTTCATAATAAATATAAATATATACAATAAACATGAATGATATTTTTCGATTCCGACGAAAAATTTTATAAGCTCAATTTGATGAACATGATTTATTTTATAAATATGTGGTTCACATATAGTACGGTAATGTAATAATACAATTATTATTTAAAAACACTACTTCATTTCTCTTAAATAAGTTATGTTTTTGGGAATAGTCTTTAGATTCAAAAATATATGGAATTGTATATAGATATTGTCTATGTATTACAGATGGTATTTATAAAATGGTATGTTATTCCTTTTTTCTAAAAAATATATAACAACTGTGAATTTTACATTAGAGTTAAAGAATAACCATATATTTTTCATGATTTATATTTTAGATGTCCACGGTTTAATAAAACTATGTGTAGTTTAACTCATTTACTTTTATTGTTTCAATTGATAATTATTTTCATTAAAAATATGATATATTAAAGGAAATATTATTGAATTTGGAAGAAAAGGTCAGTATGAGGAGCTCATGTTTTTTATCATTCTTAATAAAATCTAAAAATATATATTTATCTTATTTAGTCTTGGATAAAAAAATAGCATTTAGAAATTTTATTTTATTAAACATATTTGCGGAACATTATTGAGTGAACCTTGTGATAATGATCCCCTAGTTTTCTACGAACCAATAAATTATTTAAAAAAATTTAATCACATATAAATATAGAGTTTACATTCATTTATTTTTTGTTATAAATAATTTTTGGAAAAAAAATTCACCATGTAATTATGGGATATGTTAACAAATTTAAATAGGGTTTAAAAATTGAATTAATATTATTAAAAGGAGACGCCACATTGGATTATAGATTTAATTTTTATGTTAGGGAAATTTTTGAAAGAGTATTTTTAGTTCAATAATGTTTTTTTGAAAGGGTTGTCAAAGAAAAATGATTTTATGTTTTTCGTAATTCAATAAATGATCCTCAAAGGATGAAGTTATAGATAGTTGATGAGAGATAGAAATATTTAGTTTTTTATTGAAGCTATATAGATAGTTGAATTGTGTTTTCACAAAAACTAAAATTCAACTATATGATAAAAAACACAAAGTTTATATTTATTATATAAAATATAAGATGGGGGTATATGGTTAATTAGTGATATGGATTATATTGGATTTTAAATATAGGTTTTTGTGAAAATGAATAAAAATTATTTTTTTTGTAAATATATCTTTCAAATTTAAAAAATTGTTAACATATTTTTCATATTTATTATATGAGGTTATGGGATTATGAAATAAAAACCTATTACTAAAAACTTTTCAAAAATATTTATATAAAATTATTTGTGAAATATTTCATGTTAATATTAGATAATTGTAATGTTAAAAGGGTACAGTTTAAATTTTCACAAAGGTTTAACACATGAGATATTTAAGGGTGGTTTCATGGGTGTGTAAATGAAAATTAATACTATTTTAAATATTGTAAACTAGGTTACATAAAGTAATTTCCAAAATTATTTTGTAAATATATTTTCAAAATGATGTTAACTGAATCATTAAATTACTAAAGATAGGTATGTTTTAAGACACATATATGGAAGTTGAAATGTCATCATAATTTTAAACATTAAATTATGGATAATTATAATTTAAAGGGTTCATGTAAAGGATGTTCAATTTCTATTTAATGGTATATTAAAATTTTAAAAATCATTGTATTAGTGTTTTCGATAGGAATGTATAGGTATGTTTAAATAATTATGTAATAGTAATATGTACATTAGAAATATTTTAAAAAATATTGAAACAAAATATGTCCCTATTAAAAATTTGATTAAATATTTTTTTTAAAACAAATAAAAAAATAATTAGTGGATAAATATATTTGAATGAAATTAATGGTTAATTATTCAATGGTTAAATAGTGAAGAATGAAATTATGTATTTTTTCTATAAGAAATGAATTCTTTAAAAAAAGGTAATGATTTAATTAAAATGTGTGGAATTATAGTTTTCCAATAATTTATATATTATAATTATCATAAAAATTTAATAAATTGTAAATATCAGAACATAAATAAAATTAACGGCAAGTAGTCAAAAAATCACCTACATTATGATAGTTTTTAAACCCATTTTTATCATGACCCCCACCATTAATAAATTATTTATTTAATAAAAAAATTAAATCTCCATGGTCATTATACTTTTATATAATAATATAAAAGTATAATAATTAAATAGAAAATAAATTTGAACTATTTTATGTTATTGATCCCCCTGTACACTTATATCAAATAATTCTATAAAGATAAAAATTTACACAATATACCTCAATATAATACATTATAATACCCAATGAGACACAAAAAAATTAAATTATATTCAAATAATTTATAATGTATATTAAAAAGAAAAAAAATAAACCATCGATTTTCATGATACCATAAAATAAATTTAATAAAAATATAATATTCTATTTGTACATGTTAAGTATAAACTAAATTTAACATGATATCATAAAAAAATAATCATATTGAAGAGAATTTGTTTTAATTTCCATTGTGAAATTACAATTGTTTTGTAATGGTAATTTATGAAAGAAATATCTATTTGGATATTACAGGGGATATTTAGGCTGATAATTTTATTGAAAAACATTCTCTAGTTTTTAGGGACTATTTTTAATTTTAAATTATAATTTATTTCGTGCATTTAGTTTTTCAATAAATTTTATTTAAAATTAAAATATAAATATTTCAAATAAGGTACATTTAAAATAATTTCAATTTGAAATAGTTTCAAAAAAATAATCATGAACATCCCCATAAACTCTAAGAATAAGAAACATCCAAATACTCAATTGAAACCCGTGAATTGATAATGAGAAGGGTCCCAAAAAATTGAGTCCCTTAAAAACCTTCTTTAAAAAACTTGTTTTCTTCAGTATTTGGACGTTTTGAAGAGATCTGCAATAGAATAAACTAACATTATATATTATAAAATTATTTCACTAAGATTACATGTCCCAAATAATCTCCTAGAATATAATTTTCATCTCAATTATTCAAAAAAAAAATTTCACACGGACAAGTTCAAATAATATACCATTTGATGTGATATAAAAAATTGTTGTCATTTATTTGATAAAAATATTTATTCATTGAAATATCTACCATGGAAGAAAATGGATGTTTTTTTGGTGACTCCCACTAATTATTCCTCAGTTAATGAATTTTCAAATATCTCTCAATTAAAAAGTCTCCCAAGATAATCCAAATTACAGATAAACTTTTTAATTATAAAAATATATAGAAATAGTATTTGTATGAAAAAATCTAAAATAACTCCCTATAGTGGGGTTTGTATGAAGCCCAGGTACACAAAATGGTTTACCCATATAAAATTAATGTTAAATTATTCTTACGGTTGAAAAATTAAAAATAATATAGTTATATAGATTTATTCAATTGGATTATATTAATGTATTTAATGTTAAGTAGATATATTTAGATATCTGATTGGATCAACAATATGGGATTCATTCGACTATTCAATATCATTTACCTACAACAACATGATAATATTATATATTCATTGTATAATGAAATGGGGTCTTTAATTAACAGAATAAAAAATATCAAATAGGCTGTGTGGCCCCTATATTTACTATATTATGACTATTATTTATCTTTTTCTTTATAACACTAAAAAACTTTTAATTATGTTACAACTTTTTCTTTTATATTTACAACACAATTTTTCGTTTGATAGTGGTCATTTTAATATTTTAGAACAATTCATATATTCATAAAATAAATTTTTTATAATTTCTCAAAATTATATGGAATAAATTTGTATATTTGACAAGTCAATATCATATCCATATTTAATTTTTGAGGACTTTTTTAAAATATTAATTTTAATTTATAACAATATTTTAAAACATTTTAATTTTTAAAAGCATTATCCTGTTAAAAGTTATAAATTATGATAACTAGAATGTGGATGCCATTGTAATTTAATTTCCATGTCATATGGATATATAACTGTAATAAAAATTGAACATCCTATCCCTATACTGTTTTTTTGGAATGACTAAAAATATTCTAAAAACTTATAACATTCATAAAATGAAAATGTATTCTCACAAGTACATTATGTTACACTACAATATAAAATTAATTTGACAATAAATTATTCCAACCAAAATCGTTTTTGAGATAATAGATAAATTAAAAGTCTTAGGGTAATAGGGAATAACTTTTTTTGTTACTTCTATAAATTATTGAATTATTTTTATGTATTCAAGTTACATTATTGAACCTTAATTGGATGATATTGAAAATAATAGTGTGAGAGTATTTCACTACCCACTAATTCATCCCTCATTTAACTATACCACATTTTCTCTACTATAAAATTCAATTTCGTTAATAATTCTAAGCCACTCAACATATATTTTATGAAATCCTTCAATGTTCTATTGAAAAAAATAATCAATTATGATATTTGAATTCATAATTTCATTGTGATATTCATAAAATAATGAGCCCATTTTTACCATAACATGTACACATCTTATAACCATTAAAAATATAAATTCATTCTTTACCATAAATTTGTTTCCATAAATCATAAATTATTGACTTATCCTCATCCCAATCCAAACACAAATTGATTTTATTTAAAATAATATTGACCAATAATTCACTATAAATGTTATCAATATAAATTAATTTTTCATTCAACTCCTTGTCCATATGACATGTCATGTTTTAGATAGATATAATGAAATTGATTTATCCACACATTCAAATTTATTAATGAAATTAGTATTGGAAATATTTGAAAAATTCAAATCATCAATTATTCTAAACTGCTAACTAAATGTGTTTCTTATCTCTACATTTATCAATAAAGCACTAAAAATTAAGAACAACATATAACAGATCACATCAACATATATGCTCAAATTTCTATAATGTTTTTTTTATTGAATGTAGTATAAGAAAAATATCCAAAATTATAATAACATTCATATTGGGTTTAACCCATAAATGATTAGTAATTTCAACACACCTAAAAAGTTTCACATAATAAAAAAATATAATGTTCTCCCTTGATTGATTCTCCAAGTATTATAACATATCATAATAATCATCAAGAAGTAACATTATTTTTCTTTTTTGGTAGAAAAAAATATGTTTTTCAAATAAAATATATTTGATACACTTAACACCACCTCCAACTATTGTTATATATTAAAATGAATCAATATTATTTTGAGTAATTTTATAATTTTCATCAATCACTATAGCTTTTGAATCACTGATATCAAATTACGACCTCATTTTAGTTAGGTTTTTCAAATAATTTAATAAGTTTTAAAAATCCTTTAAAGGTACCCTAAAGTCATATTATTGATTTTACATGTCATTAATTCCCATTAATAATTGAAAACCTATCCATTGTTTATGTGGATGTCTGAAATTTATATCATTTTTGTCTGTTATTATAAATACTACATTACTACATGTATAAAATATTGAAATAACTCATATTATTAAATTTAATGATTCAAAATATATTAATCATGTACACTAAAACTAAACATTCCATAATATGAAACATAATTTAAAATCCTTCAAAACTGGATTAAAAAACTTCTTGGTGCTTCATTTCTATGTATTACTCATTTAATTAATGTTATTGGATGGGGATTTAACCCATGAATATCGAACATCATCTCAACAAACTAACATTTCATCATAGAAATTTGAGTTTTTTTTATTTCATAATTTTTATGTTCCCTCACGCTATATTGATATGACTACTACACAATGTTCAATTTAAATAAATTTATATGTTCTGAATTATGGAAAACATTAATAATATGATTATCCCAACCTTTATCAACTATAAAATTCATGTAAAAAAATTATAGATGTATAATTGTAGGGAGTATTCCTTTGAATTGAAAACATGTAGTTATATTTCCGATTGTTTTCTTGAACAGGTAATTGAAACTATAAATATATATTGAAGATATACACTAGAAAAATAAAAAAAACTTCATTAGAAAACATCAAATTTAAATCCCCATTAGAAAATCGCAATTAAAATTAATTTGGCGAAGTTCTATTGAATCGTTATACATGAAAATTATGGTGCAAAGTACAACTATAAACCTTTCATATTAATTACCACAAGATTGTTTCATTAAACATTTAAACTAGTGTTTTTCATTAGAAAACCCCACTAGTGAACTACATTGGAGTGAACCACTATAAATTTTTCAAGTCTCCACATGATTTTTTTGGGTTGATATATTGGAATTTTTACATGAAACATCTAATGTAAATGACCCCTACAATTATGCACTAAATATATAACCTAGAATTTCTCAAAATAAATTTCAACCATTAAAATGTACTGAAAAATTCCTCTATTAAATTTCTATGTCACATTTTTGGTAATTTCCATTGCATACAGGAAGTTAAATGTGCCACATGAAATGTATTTTTTAATTTTCCAGTGGAATCAAACTCTAAAAATTCTCAAATGTTATTTTCGATGAATAATTTCATTAATAAACTACAATTTAAATTTCATTAGTAAATGTTTTATGTGCACCCAATAAAAATTACCACTCTATACTTATCAGTTTATTAAATGATAAAATAAAACATTTTCTCATATAAGAAAAAAATTCAAAAATTATTAGATAATTATAATAATTCTATAAGAAATATCCATTAAAAATAATCAAAAATATATATCATCTCAAACAAATATTTGGTTGAATAAAATTTCTAAAAAATTTAATAAAAAACTTCTTAGAAATATATATATCCATACATTCTTACAGCATGAAATATTTTGTAGAAAATTACGAGGTTAATGTTGATTTTATGTCCTACACCAATATCACCCTCATATTTGGTGGAGAAAATCAACACATTATATTTGATTTGAATGAAAAAATGTAATATCTAAAATTTTTTTACTCTATATTATTTTTAAATTAATCATTTTTTCAGATGATTGGTATACTAATAGTCCATGTGGACGTTATGCAATTTCAAACTATATGATAAATTTGAGAGGTGAACCTAAGATGTTATTTTTATATTTTTCAACAATGGACCTTTTAAAATTAAATGACCACTACCACCACCAAATGACTTTCGAGTGAAAATAATGTCACCTAAAACCATAACCATTTAATTAGTTCTATCTTGAGAAAATAAATATTTTTATGGTATTTTTTTAAATATCTATACCAAATAAATTTTATCTAAACATGTCCTTGAAAATCTATTAAAAAAACTCCCACCATAATTTCACACCTCTCATAGTTCTCATTATATTGGTTATAAATATATTTCATGGTAGTAGGCCTAATATGTATGGCTAACTATGGTTTGGAACAATCACAAGTAAATACACTAGAATTAATCATGTTATCTTCAATATACCTCTATATGTTTAATATACAATATAGAAATAATAACACATCAAAGTTAAACTTGAGTAAAAATAAAACTTATTAAAATAATATTAAAAAATTAGTTTGGCATTATATATTTTCATCCATCGGTAATCACATAAAACCATCATCAACGACAATATAATGTGAAACATATCAATTCCACAAAACCAATGAATATTTTTTTATGTAAATATTCGAAGAGGTCCATATTTATACATTAAAATGATGCAGAATACCTCAATTACATAAGATATTGATTAATAAAATAATTTTACATAAAAACATTTATTTTTTCATCACTAAAAAATTACCACAAGGAAATAAAATTAAAATTTAATTGTTTATTACTCAATGCATAGAAACAAAATTGATCAACATCAAGACTACGAATTCATTTAATATTTTCCAAATAAAAAATGTTTTCATCAAAACTAAGGGTATGTCCTCATAGAATTTGAGTGTATTATCACTGAAGGAAATATAATTCATCAATCATGACATATAGTGGTTGAATTAATGAAATTTAATATTCTAATACACATTATCAGAATATGGAATCATCCACTCATAATATTACTTTACTCAAGAATCCATATAAAAGCAACATTATTACTGGGAAATTTTATAAATTGTTAAAATAGGAATTCCACTTGACCATTCATAAAATACAACAATAATTTTACACAAATAATTATATCATACTAATATCCTCATTTATTTTAATTTTATCCATAGCTAGATCATATTTTCTATATATGTAAAATATCTCATCACGATCATTCAATATCTCGTTATATATACAAATTATCAAATGAAAAATAGTCCAATAATCATTATTTCCCTAATGGATGTACATACATATAAAAATTAAAAAATTTGAAAATAGAATATTAATCATTCTACAGCACTCAATTTCCCAATTTTTTTAATCATCAGTCATATTTGGGATCCATAAAAACAGACACCTTTGAGAAGAATTTCATAGTTCCCACGAAAAACCTAAAAAAGTATACTAGAGAACCCATAAATTCACTTAATAAGGAAAAAATCCTAATTAAGGTGTGAAAATCAAATTTATAGTCTATCTAATGTCGTAGAAGAAACATCATTATTTTAATCATGATGAACATCCACACATCCACATAGATTGAAATAAGTCATATACTTTCCACTATTCCAATTATGAATCATTATATCAAGATTATTTAAATTCATTGCAATTATTACCCAATTAAAAAACCCCTCATTGAAGGTAATTTTAATTTCCATCATAACTACACATAAGTGTGTTGTCATATCAAAGGGTGTGTAATAAAAATAACCCATTGACATTATTAAATGAATATACATTTTTACCTTATCATTTTTTTTCATTCTCATTTGAGAGAGATAAAATTATGAATCCATAGAAAATTCAAATACATTAAATGTGGATAATTTTTTATAACATATATAATTGAATCTTGGAGTGATATTATCTATTGATCTCAGAAGAAAACTCATTCTCACATTTATGAGTCCCTGAAGGCTCACCAATCGATACCTTATAAAATCTAAAAAATCATCATATGGTATGATCTATTCTATTCAAGGATTGAAAAAAACACATAGTGAATGAAATCTATCCATCATAAAATTAGTGAAAAAATATGAAGGAAAACATATTAAATCATATATTGATCTAATTACTCATCTCCTAAACATGATGATTATCATTCATCACTTTCATTCCAAAAGTGAAACAAGATCATCACAAATGAACATATTAGGGTAAAAGATGTTGTCTAGATTCATATGGGTAAATTAACACTTATTATAAGAAAACATTATAATTATAATCACACTTCCAAGATCTTCAGGGACATAATTAAAAAAACTGAAAAACTAGATGAGATGAACCATGTTGTAGATATCACTAAGGATCCTCTATAGATTTCATACTCAATCATACAATTAATAAGGATCCCAATAAATGAAAAATACCATCCAATATAGTGCTTACATGGTATTATAAAGCATAAAATATTCGGATATAAAACCTATTCAATTTATGATGTTCTATAATATTGTATAAAAATATTTCAGTGAAGATATCTTTGGGTATAGGGGAGATTTACCATGCCTTCAAGAATACATATAGTCAACGTCATATATAATTTGATTTCTATTTCATCTATGAATATTTCTTCAGTGGGAATCTATTAAATTATATGTTTCGATTTGGATTATGCATTTATTATAACTCTAAGATAACTCATACTAATATATCACGAACACTTGAGAATGAAACCATATTTAACACTTACATAAATGATTGTTTTTTTATAATCTTTTTAATGAATGTAAACTCTTAATTTTTGGATTCCATGTGAATATCATAGCCATTATAGCTGAATCATAGAATATTATTCAGGAATATATAGTGGGATTTTAACATTATAATATTCCTTTTGACATGGATTCATTCATACTATATAATTTTGAATAAGATATTTCATGGTATCTCAGTTCATAAGTTAATTATGACTACACTATCAATCATAGGCTATGAAACATCCATGAATCAATTGATGGTGCTTGAGAAAATAGCATTTTATGATTTCCGTTAGCAATAAAATTAGATAGTACAGATATCTATAAGACATAGATATATTATAAAATTTTATATAACATTAATACAAATATATATCACATCTATAAAATTATTTAGGGAATATTACATTAAATCACACATTTCCATTAATTCTTAATTACTTTGTGACGATTAAACATATATTTTATTGTATATAATAATATTTTAAATTATTTGAAAGGAATTTTGGGATATCATACAAAATATTTTGATCTAAAATCATTAATGTTATCTTTATATCACATAATATGTGATCCATGAGACAATTAAAATAGAAAATAATTTTTATTAATTTTTAAAAAACATTGTATAGTTATCTAATGAAAATTTGATCCTCATTAAATACACCAAAATGGTTTCTCCTCTGTTCCTTTTAATAATTGACCAAAATGGTTAATAAATGAATATATTAATGTATTCAAAGAGTTGAATCTAAAAAATAATTATTCATTATCAACATAAAAATGGATTTGATGTTATCTTCATTAGACACGTGTATCTCAGTACATGGGTCAACCTGCTACATCTCAAGCTAGAATTTAAACTTATATTTTCCTTTTCCATGATATCTAGGGGCCTTGTGACCTGAAAAATGTATGTCTCATATAAAAAACACATATATTATAGACTCTCCATTTATCGAGTGACTATGTCAATGAATAAATCACATACCATTCATCTTTATGGATGAGTATATCGCAATACCCTTTTTCTGATTGATAATAACATCATATGTACTGTCTTGGATTTAAAACACACCACCTAGTCTATCTCTAATTAGTTCACATATTCCATACTTGTCATTCCAATGAAAAAATTCCATATTTATTTATTTATAAAAAATGACATAATTAGGTAAATTACAAAACATCACATAGTTAAATATACGGTATTTGTATATATGAAAATGTATAAATTTTTTACTATTAGGACCTGTACCTTGGGTCTCATTCCATGAATACCCAATGCCTACCTCTCGATGGCCAGGTACTGGCGACTATTGACGAAGTCATTATCTCATATGTTGATGTAATTTTTTAAGATCCTATATGAATCCACATTGAGAAAAATCCAAACCGAAATATCTGAAAAAGTAAACTTGCTTTCCACCTAGACAAACATTGAGAGTAAAATACGAAATTGGAAGTAAAGTGGAAAAAATAAAATCCCAACAAAAAGAAAAGTAAAATATCATGAAGTATAATAATAAAAAACCATACTTGAATGATAGATGAGGGGGTTTCACCTGATGTTGTAGATGTACTCCTTTTCTGGCAGATCTCTCTGTGAGCCACATAGTTTTAGAGAACCATGGTATGTCGGAATGTCTGTTATCTACACTAGCCATGACATATTTGTGTGGAGCCTGGGCTGTGGTGAATAACACAATACTCAGTTAGGACCCCAAAATAAAATGGTAACACCGAAAATGAATGTATGAACAATTTATAATACAAATGATGTAAAAAATGTGTAACCTCTACAAATTAATATAGTGAGAGATTCACTAGAGGAAACTACCCCAGGTATAATTTTACGTATAGAAATCAAGACTATCAGTCATAATGTTGAACATCCTGTAATATTATGCGATTAATACCCAATGACTCACTGAGGTCTATTGTGCCACTAACATCTACTCATCACGGAGGTATTCTGGACCACATTGTTCTACAAGGCCACTAGTGTAACGACCCAATGTTTTTCAATGGAAAATTCCCTTCTTATATCTATGTCATAAAAACACAAAATAATGAACTACTAAGTGATAAGTGACCCATAAACATAATTTTGTCACCCCTATGTTTGTAATTTTAAAAATCCAACATACACGGTTGTGTTCAAGATAGTTTTCGGAGTCTAATGAATCAAAAATAATTTTTGGTGAATAGTAACCTACCCTTATGAATAGTAACCTACCATTATGAATAGTAATATGACCCTTATGAATTGTAAATAAGAGTAACATTTCTATGAATAATAAAATAAAATTTAGACATCATAGAAAGTGATAATTTGACCTCAGTAAATGTTTTTGGTATTTTATAAGTCATAAATAATCAATTATAATTAATTAATTAATTTAAAAGAATATTTATTTTCCTGTAATTTACTCATAAATTATTGAATCAATGTCTAATAGTTTTTAGATAATTTTATAAGACCCTACGTAATTTTTGAATGAACTACAAATTCAGTTTTAATTTTTAAAACTGTTTTTTTATGTAAATTATGATTTTAATTAAATATAAAATTTATAATATATAGAAAATTATTTTTGAAAAATGGACTTCATTTTTGGATTATACACGTCAAAAAATGGTTGGGGTAATATTTTGGGATTTTTCTGAGATACTTGAATTTTTGGTGAATAGTAGAATACATTAATTTACCATATAGATACATTTTAATTAAAACCCACTATTCATGACATCACAAGTGATGTAAGAACCAAAATCCCGAACTCACTTGTCTTATTTAATATTCTTAGTCATCCAAGACTCACTATTCATTTTCTTAGGTGAAATTAATAAACTAATCAATTTTATATTAAGGAAACCCCTCTCCCCTCCACTATAAAAGCCACCCTTCACTCCCTCTTTTCCTCACACCTCTCAAGCTCCAAGACTTCTCTAAACTCTGACCAAAAACATTCCATATCTCATTCCCCACGTCCAAAATCTGATATTCTCATCAAAAGACCAAGCCTAGCTTCCTTAAAGATGATCTCAAGAAGAGGATTCTAAATGTAATTTCTCTCTCTCTTCTCCTTTAATTTCCTTTCAAGTTCAAGTTACTTTCTTGATCTCTCCCTTCCAATATTCATCCAATTGTTCTTTAAATCCATTATTATATATATATATTGTAATATTATGATTCTAATGTTATATTATATCACCCCAAACCCTTTCCCTCTTCCATTTATTTTATTAAAGAGAACGTTGTCCATGTGGTGATAATTTGTCACCTTCAAAAACAACATGCTCTCTTCTTCCATTTCTACCTTCAATATGGTCATGAAACCCATTTTATGGTTGAAACAGAATATTTTAAATGTATTATATGTTCTGGAAATAACCTATGTCCTTATTACTAAGTTAAGTGTTAAAACAAGTTCGTTGTGATCAAAAAACCGCCCAAATTAACCCAAATAACCATCATTAAATTTTTATCAAATGATTCGTCCACTTGGATCTAATATAATTCAATATAAAATTATTAAAGCTACTGTAATATAATTAATAAAATGTAGTATCAGTTCTGGATGTTTACCCATGATCTACCCAAACGTCAATTTAAGAATACAAGTGGACCGCTCAAGAAAACCATAAAAATGAACACCCCCGAACAATGTTTTTAAACTCAATAAGTCATCAAAAGGAATATAATATGTAATAATGAGACCATAATGAACTCTATTATTGTATAAAAGGTTCTGGAATTTCTAATTAATGAATATAATGTAATTATACAGGAAATTAAAGATAAGGAGGCATTCGAGTACAAGGTAAGGGGAAATCTCGAACCCAATTTTCTTCCTTCAGGTTCTCCTTCTTTCACTCCATTTTTGATATGGTTACTCCTCAAAGATAATTTTTTCATAATTTCCTTTACTTCTTCTAGTATATACATGTTTTTCACTGGTTTTTATGTCCATCAAAATGTTTTCCAAAAGAACTCTTCTTTCAAGATGTCACATTTTACCTATCATTCAAGGTTGATGGTTCTTGTATCAAGTATGTTGTTCCATCTTTATTTTGGGAACCCAAAGCTTATGAATGTGTTATTATGAGATTAAACACATTACATTCCATGGGTTATTTATTTACATGTTTGATATGTATTCTATGTGGAAATCATGGTAATGATAATGTTATTTTGTGATGGGTGCGCCCGGAATTATATAGCGCAATATGAATGTTTAAATGTGACGGGTGCACCCGGAATTATATAGCGCTTCAATGCAATGGGTAAAGTGATGAATCTCATGAGTAAATGTGAAATGATGTGTGAAAATAATTCTAGCTTTGTTCACAAATATTTGTGGTAGTAATCCACTAAGACATGAAGTTTCATTTTTATGCATTGCCACATTTCAAGTCTTTGACTTATGCTCCTCTCATGTTCATGATCATTTGCCTATGTTATGATTATGCTCACTCCATGATGTATTGTTCTTATCTATCCTCTTTCTGGGATTTTAGCTCACCCCTTTTGATGTATATCCTCAGGTGGCTACATGTACTAAAGAGAGGACAAGTGCTACTAAGAAGCTATAGAAGAAGAAATTAAATAAATGTTTATGGTTCATGTTGTATTTGTTATGTATGGTCCTAGTTTGCCCAAGGCACTAAAACTCTGGATCCTCCATGTTTAATACTATTATGTTGTTTATCTTTGAATTGATGTAATAGTAATGTAAGAAAAGGCTGGGACGCTATAGTTGGTATCAAAGGAAAGGTTTAGTTAATTTGGGGATTAGGATTAGTGAACCCTTGAGAAAACCTACAACATGAGACTAAGTACAAGTATGCACACAAGGATATTTACCTAGGGATCCCATATGTTATGTTTTTGGTATAATTGTTTAAATGAATATGTTATTCATGACTTGTTTACTTATGTTTTGTTCTAACCTTTTCTATTTTGGAAAATGGTGGGAACCAGGATGAATCAGGCCAACAACTCTTGCGAGGGCCAATGAAACGATTGCCCGAACGACACCCCCAATGATTTTGGAGGTGGAGTTCAAAACTTCAATGCGATGCTTACCCAATTATCTCAGGTTATGAATAATAAGCATTATAATGGGGAACATCCTCCTTCACCAAAGAGGGAGCAACTAGCTATCGAAATTTTTATGTGGCAACGACCACCGACATTTTGTGGATCTTCCGATCCACTAGTTGCGGAACAGTGGGTCAACTCCATGGAGAAGTTATTTTCTGTTCTTCACTGTTCTGAGACGAAGAAGGTGACTCTAGCCGTTTATCGTCTAGATGGAGAAGCCGATCAATGGTGGGCATTGATTAAGAACACCAAGCCAAGGGAGGAAATTGAAGAGATGGAATGGGAAGACTTTAAGATAATGTTTCTTAATAAGTACTTCCCAAGAAATCTTCACACGAAGATGGAGAGAGAATTCAAAGAGCTCAAGCAAAAATAAGGAGAATCTATCACAACCTATGAAGAAATTTTCACAAGGATCGCAAGGTATGCTTTCGGTTTTGTTATCAACAGTGAAGAAAAATTGATAGATTCTTTAGTGGATTAAAACCACATCTTCGAAAGGCTCCTGCAATTCGAGACTTTGGGGGTTATGAAGAAGTTGTTCGGTGTTCTCTCAAAGTGGGGATGGAGTTTGGAGAATGGTCCCATGGCTATGGTGATAAGAAAAGAAAGATGGAGTTTCAAGCTGGTGGATCTAGTGATAAAGATGGGAAGAAAACACAACGACCCACATGCCAAAAATGTGGGAAGTTGCACCATGGGAATTGACTCAAAGGTACGGCGAAATGCATTAAATGTCGGGAGGAAGGACACCAAGATCACGAGTGTTGAAAAGACATGAAAATGAAGGATAATGTAGCCGATGAAAGAACAGAACCACTCGTGGTTCAATGCTACAACTGTAGGGAGCTAGGGCACTATTCAAACCAATGCACTAAACCTCGAGCCCTCGAGGGTAATCAGCGTCAACAACCACCAAAGCCAAAGGAACAAGGGAAGGATTATTCCATCACTACTGCGGAGTTGGAACATGATAATGAAGTCATACAAGGTACACTTCCTATTCACTCAAGAATGGAAAAAGTCTTTTTTTATTCTGGTTCTACGCATTCCTTTATATCTTGCAAGTTTTCTAGAACTATAGAATCGAAGCCCTGAAACCTTGAAGTAGAGATTTCTGTAAAAACACCAAGTGGTGCAATCATTGAAACCCAAGTGTTTGATTCTTCTCCTGTTGACGTATGTGGGAAGATTCTTCAGGCAAACCTCATAATACTTCCCTTGGTGGAATTTGACACTATAATGGGAATGGATTGGCTCTCGTTATATAGAGCACATATCAACTGTCGGGAAAAGGAAATATATTTTCATATTCCGAACCATCCCATGCTCCTCTAAAAATGCATGGAAGATCATGAATATCCTTTGAAAAATCCCTCAATGGTGTGGGTGATGGTTCCTTATGAAGAAGCATACCTCACCCAAATGTTTGAGTCAAAGGAAAGTTCCAACCTTGAGAAAATTCCCATCGTAACGGAATATGGTGATGTATTTCCCAAAGAGTTTCCCGGAATTCCCCCGAATCGTGAGGTAGAGTTCTCAATTGAACTCATAACCAGAGCTACTCCTTTCTCGAAGTTCCCCTATAGGATGGCTCCTATCGAACTAGTGGAGTTAATGAAGCAGCTATAAGAGCATCTGTACAAAGGGTTCATACGCCCTAGTGCAACACCTTGGGGTGCGCCAGTGCTCTTTGTGAAGAAGAAGGATGGAACCATGCGGTTGTGTATCGATTATCGGGAACTCAACAAGATCACCATAAAGAACAAGTATCCTCTCCCAAGGATTGATGACCTATTCGACCAGTTAAGAAAAGCTCAATACTTCTCAAAGGTGGATCTTCGTTCTGGATATCATCAAGTAAAGGTGAAGAAGGATGATATTTAGAAGACTGCCTTCCATACAAGGTATGGGCACTATGAGTTTTTGGTGTTGCCCTTCGGACTTACTAATGCCCCTGCAATCTTCATGGATTTGATGAATAGAGTCTTTAGACATTACCTCGAAAAATTTGTGGTAGTGTTTATCGATGATATTCTCATCTACTCCAAGAGAAAGGAGGAACATGAAGAACATCTAAGACTTGTGTTGGCGACATTGAGATAGGAGAAGTTGTACACCAAGTTCATCAAGTGTGACTTTTGGATGAATCAAGTCACGTTCTTGGGACATGTGATCACAAGAGACGGAATTTATGTGGACCCTTCAAAGACAAAGGCGATTGAAGAATGGACTAGGCCCCTTAGTGTCACAGAAATCCTTAGTTTTCTTATATTAGTTGGGTACTATCGATGTTTTGTGAGAAACTTCTCACGATTTTCAAGCCCGCTAACTAAGTTAACAAGGAAAGGGGTAATGTATGTATGGACAGAAGAATGTGAGGGAAGCTTCAAGTAGCTAAAGAGATGGATGATCATTGCACATGTGCTCACACTACCGGAAAGTGGAGAATGTTTTGTTATATACAGCGATGCTTTAAAGAAAGGATTGGGTTGTGTACTCATGAAAAATGATAATGTGATAGCCTACACCTCACGACAGTTGATAATCCATGAGAAGAACTACCCGAAGCATGATCTAGAGCTGGCAGCCATGATTTTTGCCTTGATAATCTGGCGGCACTACCTTTATGGCAAGAAGTGTGACATATACACCGACCATAAGAGCCCAAAGTATATATTCACACAAAATGAGCTCAACATGCGTCAAAGGAGATGGTTAGAGCTAATCATGGATTACGATTGCTCTATTCACTATCATCCAGGAAAGGTGAACAAGGTAGTTGATTCTCTAAGCAGGAAAGAACCTGCTACTCTATCCATGTTGAGGATTGAGAAAGACCCTATCTTCTTGGATATGCAAAGGATGGATTTGGGAATCATAAGGGAAGGGGATACATCCTACCATGACCAAATTATTGTGCAACCATCCATCCAACAGAAGATTAAGGAAGCACAAAGGGATGATGTGGAGATACAAAAGAGGGTGAATGCAGTAAAGGAAGGGAAGCTGCAAGAGTTCCATATCGATGATGATGGTGTGATTCGGTTTGGAACACGGCTTTGTTTGCCTTCATCACCCGGGATAAAGAAGGAGCTATTGGATAATGCACATAGCTCAACTTTCTATATCCATCTTGGAAGTACAATGATGTATCGTGATCTCCAGGAACACTTCTAGTGGGATAACATGAAGAAGGAGATTGCAGAATATATATCAAGGTGCTTGGTATGTCAGCAAGTTAAAGCTGAGCGCCAAAAGTCCAATGGTATGATGCAGCCATTGCCTATACCCATGTGGAAATGGGAAAATGTTACTATAGACTTTGTCACGGGTCTCCCGAAGACGTCAAAGGGGAATAATGCGATATGGGTTGTGGTTGACCGATTCACCAAGACTGCCCATTTTATCGCAATTCGGGAAGACCTATTGCTTGAACAACTTGCAAGAATATATGTGAAGGAAGTGGTGAGACTACACGGTGTTCTACTCTCAATTGTCTCTGACCGTGATCCAAGGTTCACATCTAAATTCTAGAGGAGCCTTCAACATGCTTTGATTACTGAATTAAATTTCAACACGGCCTATCACCCCCAAACTGATGGCCAGTCTGAAAGGACTATTCAGACACTCAAAGATATGCTAAGAGCATGCTCTCTAGAATTCAAAGGTGGATTGGATCAGCACCTTCCATTGGTTGAGTTCTCATACAACAATAACTTCCACTCGAGTATTCAAATGGCTCCATATGAAGCTCTTTATGGGAAGCAATGTAGAACTCCAACCTATTGGGATGAAGTTGGAGAAAGAAAGCTACTTGGACCCGATCTTGTGAAGGAGATGACCGAGAAGGTTCAAGTCATCCAGAATCACATAAAAGCTGCTCAAAGTCGGCAAAAGAGCTATTCTGACAATCTTCTAAGGGACTTGGAGTTCGGCGTTGGAGATAAAGTCTTCCTTCGAATATCTCCATGGAAGAGAGTCATGTGATTTGGGATGAAAGGGAAGCTAAGCCCAAGGTACATTGGCCCCTTTGAGATCCTTGATCATATAGGAGCCGTGGCCTATCGTCTGGCACTTCCACTGAATATGGCTCAAGTTCATGATGTGTTTCACGTATCAATACTAAGGAAGTACATACCAGACCCCTCACATGTACTAAACTCAGAGGTGGTACAGCTGGATGATGATCTCTTCTATGAGGAGCAGCCGGTAAAAATTTTGGACCGAAGTGATAAGGTTCTACGCAACAGGACAACCCGCCTTGTCAAAGTGTTGTGGAGGAACCATAAGTTTGAGGAAGCAACTTCAGAACCAGAAGAGGCAATGAAGGATAAGTACACTCACCTGTTTGTGTAAAGTGAAATTTCGGGGGCGAAATTTCTTAAGGGGGGAAGAATGTAACGACCCAATGTTTTTCAATGGAAAATTCCCTTCTTATATCTATCTCATAAAAACACAAAATAATGAACTAATAAGTGATAAGTGACCCTTAAACATAATTTTGTCACCCCTTTGATTTTAATTTTAATAATCTGACATACACGGTTGTGTTCAAGACAGTTTTTGGAGTCTAATGAATCAAAAATAATTTTTGTTGAATAGTAACCTACCCTTATGAATAGTAACCTACCCTTATGAATAGTAATATGACCCTTATGAATAGAAAATAAGAATAACATTACCTATGAATAATAAAATAAAATTTAGACATCATAGAAAGTGATAATTTGACCTTAGTAAAAGTTTTTGGTATTTTATAAGTCATAAATAATTAATTAAAATTAATTTATTAATTTAAAAGAATATTTATTTTCCTATAATGTACTCATAAATTATTTAATCAATGTCTAATAGTTTTTAGATAATTTTAAAAGACCCTACGTATTTTTTGAAAGAACTACAAAATCAGTTTTAATTTTAAAAACTTTTTTTTAATTAAATTATGATTTTAATTAATTATTAAATTAATAATATTTAGAAAATTGTTTTTAAAAAATGGACATCATTTTTGGATTCTACACGTCAAAAAATGGTTGGAGTAAAGTTTTGGGATTTTTATGAGATACTTGATTTTTTGGTGAATAGTAGAATACATTTATTTACCATATAAATACATTTTAATTAAAACCCAATATTCCTGACATCAAAAGTGATGTAAGCACCCAAATCCCGAAATCACATGTCTTTTTTACTATTCTTAGTCATCCAAGACTCACTATTCCTTGACTTAGGTGAAATTAATAAACTAATCAATTTTATATTAAGGAAACCCCTTTCCCTCCACTATAAAAGTCACCCTTCACTCCCTCTTTTCCTCACACCTCTCAAGCTCCAAGACATCTCTAAACTCTGCCCAAAAACCTCTCCTATCTCATCCCCCACGTCCAAAAGCTTCTGGTCTAATCAAAATACCAAGCCTAGCTTCCTTAAAGAGGATCTCAAGAAGAGGATTCTAAAGGTAATTTCTCTCTCTCTTCTCCTTTAATTTCCTATCATGTTCAAGTTCCTTTCCTGATCTCTCCCTACCTATATTCATCCAAATTGTTCTGTAAATCCATTATTATATATATAATATAATATTATTATTCTAATGTTATATTATATCACCCCAAACCCTTTCCCTCTTCCATTTATTTTATTAAAGAGAACGTTGTTCATGTGGTGATAATTTATCACCATCAAAAACAACATCCTCACTTCTTCCATTTATACCTTCAATCTGGTCATGAAACCATTTTTATGGTTGAACCAGAATATTTTATATGTATTATATGTTCTGGAAATAACATATGGCCTTATTACTAAGTTAAGTGTTAAAACAAGATCGTTGTGATCCAAAAACCGCCCAAATTAACCCAAATAACCATCATTAAATTTTTGTCTAATGATTCGTCCACTTGGATCTAATATAATTAAATAAAAAATTATTAAAGCTACTGTAATATCATTAATAACATGTAGTATCAGTTCTGGATTTTTACCCATGATCTACCCAAACGTCAATTTAAGAATACTAGTGGACCGCTCAAGACAACCATAAAAACGAACACCCCCGAACAATGTTTTTAAACTCTATAGGTCATCCAAAGGAACATAATATGAAATAATGAAACCATAATGAACTATATTAATGTATAAAAGGTTATGGAATTTCTAATTAATGAATATAATGTCATTATACAGGAAATTAAAGAGAAGGAGACATTCGAGTACAAGGTAAGGGGAAATCTCGAACCAAATTTTCTTCATTCTGGTTCTCCCTCTTTCACTCCATTTTTTATATGGTTACTCCTCAAAGATCATTTGTTCATAATTTCCTTTACTTTTTATGGGATATAAATGTTTTTCAGTGGTTTTTATGTCGATCAAAATGTTTTCCAAAAGAACTCTTCTTTCAAGATCTCACATTTTACCTCTCATTCAAGGTTGATGGTTCTTGTATCAAGTACGTTGTTCCATCTTTATTTTCGGAACCCAAAGCTTATGAATGTGTTATTATGAGATGAAACACATTCCTTTCCATGGGTTATTTATGTACATGTTTGATATGTGTTCTATGTGGAAATCATGATAATGATAATGTTATGATGAGACGGGTGCGCCCAGAATTATATAGCGCAATATGAATGTTTAAATGTGACGGGTGCGCCCGGAATTATAGAGCGCTCCAATGCATTGGGTAAAGTGATGAATCTCATGAGTAAATGTGAAATGATGTGTGAACATAATGATATCTTTGTTCACAAGTATGTGTGGAAGTAAACCACTAAGACATGATGTTTCATTTTTATGCATTCCCACATTTCAAGTCTTTGACTTATGCTCATCTCATGTTCATGATCTTTTTCCTATGTTATGATTATGCTCACCCTATGATGTATTGTTCTTATCTATCCTCTTACTAGGCTTTTAGCTCACCCCTTTTTATGTATATCCTCAGGTGGCTACATGTACTAAGGAGAGGACAAGTGCCACTAAGAATATATATAAGAAGAAATTAAATAAATGTTTATGGTTGATGTTGTATTTGTTATGTATGGTCCTAGTTTTCCCAAGACACTAAACTTCTGGATCCTCAATGTTTAATAATATTATGTTTTTTATCTTTGAAATGATGTAATAGTAATGTATGAAAAGGCCGGGTCGCTATAACTAGGTTCTACTTGTCGCTGATTCCTATTGGGCCACATAGGGTCACTATTTCATAAGTCCTTCGGGGCCACTGAGGTCTTCTCATAAATAATGAATGATTTTCTAGTATGGTATTCTCTTCAATGAGGATTTCTATATATCTAACGTTATCTCAACATTGAGGATTGATGGGCCACAGTTTTCTTCTCATCAATATTCTATGATTGGCCACTGAGGTCTACTCATCAGTTCCTTCTTTGCCTAACAAGTTACAGGATTCCCGCTCATAGTGTGCTCAATTCCTAGTGAATCTACACCTCAATATATCATTCATAATTCAGATTCAATGAAAACTTAATTGATGTATTTCTAATGGACCATCTAATCGCTAGGGTCTCAATTCCGCAAACATCTTTTCAATCAGACACATAGTTCGGTGGTTAAACTTGTTTTACTAAAAACGGGTAGGTTGGCTTCAGTTCTGGCCCAACGTGGGTGGTTTCACCCAACTCGACCCATCCCGAGGTCATCCAAAATGACTTGTATCATTACCACACTGGATAGTCCTAACCAATCCTTCTATGACATGGGTCCAGCGTGCTGAGTCGCATTTCTGATTCGGTAGGCTCCGGGTCCAACCCACTGGGCCACAGTTACAGCCCACTATGCCACTACTTTGACCCACAAGGCTATGGGTTTTCCCCACTGGGTGGTTTGAGGCAGCCCATCATCTCCCACCATGCCCGTAGTGAGTGGGAAGTCTTGTCACATGTGGACACAATTGTCTCTACATCTTCTCCCTTTAATAGTAGTGTCTTCACTGTGTGTCATCCATGTTAGCTACTGTGGGGCCAACATGTTGCTGTCACACTGAACTATGGTCCTCCGACTATGTGATGTGGCTCATTGCCGCATCTGCCGAAGACTGCTATCAGCTATCTCTACAGGGACCTCCACCGCCATGGGACACCAATGGATTCTTCCATGGGCCACCAGACATGGTTCAGTGGTCTATTTAACTATCCTAAATATGTTCGAGTGTTCTCAAATTGTAATATCACTTGTGGCATGATCCAACTCATCCTACTGTCGATCGGGGTGATCAGTCACGCTCAATGCCTCCTAGAAAGTCAAACATGACCACGTGGTTCTCTCGATGATGATCATAAGAACGAGGATAGGACTAACACAATGAACCCTAGAGGTACATACATTGACCATGTTCATTCAGCCTTTGTTTATCCCATTTGAAAGAATAGTGAGTGAAAATAAACACTATATTTCAATCCAATCAAACCCAAAAAAACAACCCAACTCTTATTAATGTTGTCCCACAGATCAACCTATTAGTGGGTTGATCTCTTTTAATCATTTAGAAATGATATATGAGGAAATTGAATAATATAAAATAAATCACCTACCTTGGATTGGATCATTTGCCAATGAAGAATGAGGCCTCACAACGTCATTCATCATTCCATGATCTGCAGCCCGTCGTTGTTTTCAGCGATCCTTCGAAGCAGGAAAAAACCGAAAGGTTCTCTTCATCGCAGGTGATTGTTTGTTTACCAACATAGGTCCTCTTTTGTTCAAATTAATCTCCACAATTGATCTTTTATTTCTATATCCATGTTAGGATATTAATTAAATAAATGCCATTCTGATTTTCTGTTAAGTTGATCCATCATGTCATCTTTTAGTGTCATTTATGAAATGAAACAACATTTATTTTATGGTTCAGTCTCACTATCACTATGTTGATTCAATTATTAATTGAAATATTCAACTCATCATTGAGTCGATGTGAACCAAAATAAAATAAAATAAACATCCTTAACATTTTTTTTATTGTAAAACCTCCAAAAAATAACATTTACCTTCATCCTATTTTGGGCGAGGTTAGGTCCCTTATTAGGTAAATTTTTCATTATCAACAAAATGGTTCCCTTGGATTTGTAATTCGGGAACCCGTTTATATGTTATCCAAACTGCATACACATTCTATTTTTAAAAATCATTAAATTAGTCTAGATAATCATTCTGGGCCCACTAGACTTTGAATAAAGTTTCTTTTGATATTCTAGTCTGAAAATAATTCCATATAAATTAATAAAATTTTTAATTTAATTTATGGGACATTACATTTATCCCACCATAAGGCTCTATGACCTTATTAAACAAAACAATGGAAAAAAATAGGGGTACTGAGCACCAATATGAGCCTCCCCCTCCCATGTTCTCCACATGAGATTCATGTGTAACAATAGAATGTGTACAAGAGGAATCAACCTTTCTCAGAGGACCCATTTCTGTCGATCCTTTTTCTCTATAGAGAAATCCATAAACATCTCCTCGTCGTTAATGTCTAACTCACCCAATTAGATGACATGCTATAGATCATGCACATACCTCCTTAGTTTTATCAGTGGAAAACATTATGAACCCTATGCATCTATTAGTAGAGAGCTATATTGTACACCACCTCTCATACACTACTCATAATCTAGAAAGGTTTGATGAATTTCAGAGACAACATGTCACCCCGACCAAATCACCAAAATCCCCATCGGGGATAGATGAGAAGGAACACATTTTCTCCTTCCTGAAACACCAAGGGGCTCAATATCATGTCATTATAAGACTTATTACTCCTCTATGCATTCATTACCCACTCACGGATGATATTCCTCTATCGGTTGTAGCATGTACTAACTCTTGACCCATGAATTCTGACTACCTTGGGTATAGCTAGAATAACGGTGACCACCATGGTTGTCCATAAAATGTCTCGAACTGTTCTATATCAATTCTGGAGTGGTACCTATTGTTTTATGAGAGCTCCAATAGTGGTAGGTTTTCCTCCCAGCTGTGGCCAATTTCCATGACATAAGCATGATGCATGTCCTCTAATACCTAAATAGTCATCTCCATACAACCATTCCTCTGGGGAAGAAAATTCAATCTCAAATGCAACTGTATCATGAATGCCTCTAGTAAACACTTCCATTGTCAGGGTGTGTAGAAAGAATCACAGTCTGAAAGAATCTTCAATGTCACCCCATGAATCCATATTATCACCAGAACCTAGAGGCATAACATGCACTATACATACCCCTACTCCCGGATGGGTAGGAAGATGGTTGATGGAGTGATTCGGTCCACCATCACCTAGATGATATCATGCCCCCTAGACAGGTGTGGTAAACCTATCACGAAGTACATTGAGATACCATTCCACTTCAACTACAACACCTCGTGTGGATGATTCAATAGAGGTGTATCCTAATTCTCTACATTCATTTGAGGAAAATTTTGGGACCAATAAATAATCCCCGCTATCAATTTCTTCATTCTCATCCACAAGTACAGTCTTTAGATATCAGGGTACATTGTTTCAACTCTTAGATGCACCTCCATGTGTTAGGTGGGGATCACCCTCAAGATATCCTCTCTCAAACCCACTAGTACAACTTTACACTGTCAAAATATAACGATGTGTCCCCACCAATCGAATATCCATCAGGGGCTTTCCTTGTGGATAACTGAGAATGTCGGTGCCCATAGTCGACATCCCAAAGCTATCTCTCCCAAACTTATTGTTAGAGTGGGGTAGTGATAACCATTGACTAGTGATTAGATGACCCTAATCTATACATAAAGGATATCTACATTATGTCAAATTTCTATGATGCCTCACTTAGAAACAGAAACTTGGTTGTCCTACGAAGTGCATATACCACCACGTTCCCCTTCCCAATAGTATAAACTATCTCAATGTCATATCCATGTAGGAACTCTATTCATGACCACTGCATCATCATAATTTCCACTAGGGATAGGATATAAATGATACATTTTTTTGGATTAAATAGTAAACCTCTCACTCATCATGTACTGTCACCACATATTCAAAGAGAAGACCACTATCTCTAGCTCACGATTATGGTTCACATTGTTCTTCTCATGTTTTCTCAACTATCATGAACCGTAAGCAATCAATGACATCCACTACATTAGGAAATAGCCCAGTTTGTTTCCTAATGTGTCATAGAACACTACATATCCAATTCCCTCTTATAGCAGACGCATGACAGCTAAACTCGTTAGCATCTACCACATCTCCTGGAAGCTCTCATTTCACATCTCCACACACACGAACAGTTTTCCCTTCCTTCTCAAATATGATAATGGTGCTGCTACACAGAATAATTCTTGCACGAACCTCCGATAGTACCCTTCTATGCCCAAGAAAATCGTAACCTCATCCACACTCCGGGGTGGATCCCAAGCAATCACGGCCTCTATTATTGACAGATTTACAGAAACATTATCCTTATATATGATGTGTCCAAGAAAGTAAACCTCTCAAATCCAGTACTAACACTTCAAAGATTCCCATAATGTTGGTGCTCTTGGAGTGTATCCAGGATAATCTGATGTTGTGTCATGTGCACCTATTGGATGTTGAGTTCATGATGATGTCAACAATGAATACCACAAAACTGGTCAAGGTTAGGCTAGATGATCCTATTCCCAAGTCCCAAAAAAAATTATGGGTCAATGTACATGTCAAATAGCATCCCCAATAACTCATCATGTCTATACCGACATATGAAGGATTTCTTTAGTACATCAACATCTCATACATGAAGCAGATGATAGCTCTCTATGAGGTCTATCTTTGAGAACCATCAGGCTCCCTTCAACTGACCAAAGAGGTCATCAATCATTGTAAGTGGATAATTTTTCTTCACAATCACCTTATTTATGCGCTATAAGTCCCTCAAAACACCTATCTCCCTTCTTATAAAACAATACCGGGGATACCCTGGGTGAAACAGTAGTCCTTAAGATGACCTTCCACTGTAAATACTCCAGTTGTACCCTCAACTCACGAAGCTCTGTGGGAGTTGTCCAATATTCTTGTGTTGATATTGGTGTCTTCCTAAGGTACATATTAATGTTGAAGTAAACCTCCATGTGGGGGTGTAATCCTATAATATCCTCCAGAATTAATTTTTCATACTCATTTACCACTATAGTAATGTGATGGAAAATATCTTCACCACAATAAGGGTGAGTCTATACAACTATTTAGTTTTTTAATTCACCCTATCCAATGATATTTTTTCCTATACTCAAATAGATCCCTTCTCCCCAATGAATGAGAACTAGGTTCCATAATCACAGACTCCCCACTCGTTGTGGCAAATTTAGTTGATCTGAGCATGAATTGGGGATAATCATCACATAACAAGGATGATTCCACAATTCATCAACACCTATATTAGGTGATTCTAACTGAAGATATTTCCTACAATAGTAATATCGTGCTATCAAAACTAGTTTTTATCCATATAATCCCCTGATTTTGGTGTCTCTAATTGTATGTCTTGTGACATTATATGTACTTGAATCATCGTGTTCTAGAAAAGGATTATGGAAAGGAAAGATTGAAAAACATTCTATATCGATAATAACTTCATCTATGGGGGATAAGACACTAATTGAACCTCTAATAATATATAGAATTCAGTGGTCATAGGCCAACATTTTATGAAGCTAGACTCACCCCTATCCACCAGCTCCTAGAGACTGTGGTGGACCACCTGGGGGTGTTGGTGTTAGATCCTCGAACCACTTACCACCACCTACTACTCTACTGACTACCCTTACATGACTACTGCTCAATGAAACACCCTTATCTAGGCTCTTCATAAGCTTATATGTTCCCTCAATCGTCTTCTGGTGGTATGTGTGGTGATTTGGGACATGCACCCATAACCACAGCTTTTGTAGCACACCCTTCTCTTCTGGAGAATCCATCTACCCTTGGAACCTTGTACTGTTGATCTTGCATCCTGGAATCATCCACCAAAATACATGAACATATTGTTTTTGAGAGTCTATAACATGATAAAAATTGTTTATGACTCTTTGGATATGTTTCTACTTGTATATCCTTATAATAGAGCCTACTCCGCTGGGAAGTTCTCCATGAGTAGGGCTCGCTCTAACACCCAAGCCCAAGTGGGAATGGAAACTAATACAATGGACCCGCAAATATCCTAGAATAGTCCTTTCACAATAACCTAATCCTTGGAGAATAGATCTGAAACCTTGTTCGTGGAGTATCGATAAAGATTAGTGAATCTCGATGAGTACTCCAATACTGTCATTCTATATCTATGTAGGTGCAGTAGCTCTTATATGTGCACCGTGTGAAAATTTTTAGGAATTATCTCCTTTGTGAAAAAGTTCTCAATGTCTATAATGTTGAGGGTTGCCTCATCATGTTTCTATATAATCAAGCACCACTATTTAACCAACAATTCTTGAATAAGGATTGGGGATAATATCTTTATCTATTTGAGATGTGTCCTCACAAGGAGGAAGACTCTCATAACTGCCTTCAGCCTATCCTCTACCACATGCAGGTCAGTCACACCCCTAAAACAAGAAGATCTCTACCTATAGACCTTTTTCATGGCATTGAGACTACATGATTACTCTATAGGGAGAACCATTATAAATAGATGATCAATGGGTGGTGGCAACAATGGTGCACCTCCCGGTGGGTCCATTTATAGTACTTGTCCCTAAACTGATGAATCATCATTGGGTGTACCATCCTCATGGTCACGCACCAGAACCCCTGATTACAATCTATGTGTAGGCATCCTGAAACAGATCATGATGATCCATAGTCATTAGATTAGACATGGGGAGATGACTGTTGCTCAAGAAGAATATTAGAACATTCTCATTTCCCATTTGGTGAATGTAACATGTGTATTCATGTACCAAGTATAAATGAAGAATTCAAGGTCCTAGTTTATCAAATTTTCGGCCACTATACCAACAGTATAATCCATGAGTATGAATATCAAACTAGAATCATTCAACACAGTTTCCCAAAAACCAAACCACAAAACCACTAACATTAAGGTAGTGCAAAGCTACATTAGTACCAATTTTTCATGACCCGTCCCTTGGGGCATGTGTCGAGACTACCACATGCCCACCTCTTAATGACCAAGGGCTAGGACTAGCACTAAAAGAAATATCCCTTAAGTGAGAGTAATTTTACTGAGTACCTCAAAAAATTCACACATGCACATCCAATCCACAATGCTGAAAATGTTATCAAACATGCCACTACAACAAACACTGAGAGTAATAGTAAAAAACTATAATTAAACGGAATAGAATACAATCCCAAGAAAAGTAAAGTAAAAGATTCTGATTTCATTCTACAGAAAACCATACATGAAGGGTAGGTTAGGGGGATCCATCTGATGTCATATATGTACACCTCATTTGTGAGATCTCACTGGGCACCGCCTGGTGCTGGACCAATGCAAACTCGTTCAATGTGTCAGCCATCTGCCGAAGAGATGACACATTCGAGTGGAGCCCGTGCTTCGGTGAGTAAAAAGATAATCAGTAAATACCCCCAAATTAAAAGTTAATACAAAAACAAATTTATGAAAAATGTATACTACCAATGTGGTACATGAATTGTATCCTCCATGAAGTATAGTCAAGAGAGTGAGAGAGTAAATATTGTCATCTCAGATAGAAATAATATAATTTATAGAAGGAAAGACTATTATTCGTAATACTGATCATCTTGTACTAATATTGGACACATCCATGACGAGTCACTGTGGGCTATTTGGCCACTGAGGACTACTCATCACTCAGGTATGCTGGGAAATTCAGGTTCGCTCGTCATTATGGTCTGCTGGGCCACTAAGCCCCTCATCAATAAGGATTGTTTGGACACTAAGATCAGCTAACCACTGAAGCTTGCTGGGATAGTGAGGTCTTCTCATCATGAAGGCCTAAAATGCCACTGTGGTCACCTCGTCATTGAGATATGTTGGTCCCCTAAGGGATGGATGTCACTGAGGTCTTTTCGGATAATGTTGTATGCTCGTCACATCTTTGTTATCATATCTAATTGCTGGATTCCATATCATAGAGTACATTATTCTAGTAAATTATACTCCTCAACCAATCAATCATATTTTAACATCAAATAAAACTCACTTGGAATATTTGAAAATGATTGTCTCTTCACAAGGTTCCCCACGTTACAAACAACTCTTCAATTGAATGAATTATTTGGAAGTAATGTTTGTTTTCCTGAAAAGGAGAATGTAGGGATTAGGTCATGTACACCCCCCCCCCACCAGTAGGTCCAACCCAACCCGACCCTTCCCGGGATCCACAGACATGTCTTGGGTCTCACCCAACCTGGCCTACTCGGCCCGACCTACTAGGCTATGGGTTTGGTCCACTGGACCCCCACCCCCATCGAGGTGGATCGTATTATCCAACCCAACCCGCCATGAGAGGGAAATGTTCACATGCCATGACATGGTGGTAACTATGTATGCTCTGGCTAATGAGGTGTTTTCCCCTTGTGACTTCCATACAGGTCTTTGCGGGGCCCACCTTCTGTGGTCCCACTAGAATTCATCCCTCTGGTCATGTGAAACAGCTTGTTGCAGCATCCACTATAGATCACAATTGGATGATTCTAGAGTGCCAAGCCCGCCGCCCTGAAGCTGATGCCACATAGACCTCCACCGCCACAGCACACAACTAGTGGGTGTCGGAGCGTTCTATCGTCGGCCATCGGTGGTGCCGCCACCGGTGCTGGAATGTTGGCTATTTCTTCCGAGTTCCACCAAACAAACAATACTGTTTCTTTCTTCGATCTAGAAGATACTCTGTTATTCTCGAGACATAATCTCTCTTATTATGGGATCAAACTTGTCCTGTCATCAATCTGTGGGCCCGATCATGGTCTAAACCTCTTAGAAAAGTCTGACTAGACCACATGGGTCCACCGACGATGAACATACAAAATGGTATTGGGAAAATACCAAGAGAACCCATGGGGTGATTGTTTTTATTTTTTGTTTTGATTCTTTGATCCATTAGAAAGATGGGGATGAGAAAACAATATTTTTCTAACCCTTCAATCCCTGAAATAAATAACCCATCCTACATGAAAATTTACCCGCATATTAACCTATTAGTGGGTTGATCTGGGTTCGTCATTTTGAAATGATGAATGAGGAAAAATAACATAGAATAAAACCCATACCTTGCATATGATCATTCATTTAAGAAGAACTTGGTCGCACACCATCGATTATAATTCTTTGATCTGCAGACCATTTTTTTATTGGTGATCCCTTAATTGATTGAAGAAAAGAAAGGTGATTGTCATCGCAGGTGATTCTTCATCCTCCAATGCATTTCCTCTAAGGATTCACTTAAATCTCCCCTATTGAGATTTTATTTTTATCACCATGTGAGGATGTCAATTTAAGTAAAGTTTTTCATCATTTTTTTTATGCTGAGTCACTAAGTTGTTATGTTATTTAAATTATAAAATGAAATAAAACTTCTATTATGGTTTAGTTCCATTACTACTACACTCTTTTAAATTTTTAAATGAATCAGTGAGATTTCCATTATGTCATAGTGAAACAAATTTTAATAAAATAAACATTAATACGATTATTTTAATTTTCCTATAAAACTATAAATAAATTTTACCCTCAACCCTCGCTGGTTGAGGTTAGGTCCCTTCACGGGTAATGTCTTTTTTCAGACACAACATTTCCCACTAATTTTTAACCCGGGCACCCAATTAGATGTTGTCGAAACTATATAGACGTGTTATTTTAAATAAATAAAATATCAACAACATATTTCGGGCTCACTGGGCCTCAGAATAAAGTGAACTCTATGTGACTTGTGTAAAAATAAATCCATATAATTTTAATACAATTACATGGAATTTACATGACATTAAAATTATTGTGATCATACTATTTATAATTCTAACCATATGATATAGAGACTTATATATGATCCATGCACCCATAGTATACCAATTAAATTGAGCATGAAACATTTTATGGTATACAGAGTGTGTCATCTAGTTCACAAAATACATTTATGTGCCTGTTAAACAAATTTTTTATCTCATACTAAAATACAACTCATCCTAAACATTGAATCTATTCATAAACTATAATAATCACGAATTAAAATTATCCTGGGATAGATCAAATTCATTCATTCAGAGTCCAATTATCCAAATAATTTCAGAAAATATATACAAATATATACTTTTATAAAACAAATATGAATGAGTAATAAAAATGTGATAGGATTTTATATGATAAACTTCGAATTCCAAAACCAATTATTTGAATACTTAACAAAACCATAAGAACTTATCCATCCAATCATATATGATACACTACAATATGAGACATATGTTTACTACTATTTAAAATGTATTGTAAACTCCTTATTTAAATATGTAAATTCATCATCATCTCTTTGTGCACATCTAATAAAACCCTCCAAACAAACACTTTTCATAGTAACATATATGAATTATTAATGTTTGAAATATTTAGTCATATATGATTTATATTACTAATGTTAAACTACATTAACATATCCAAAATCTTTTACTCCACAATGTACTACATTGTTATATTATTCACTATTTTATTCATAGAAATTTTCTCTGTTGTAAATAATCACCCTTAAAAAATTTATATCAAAATATTTCCTTGAAAATAAAATAACATTTTAAATTTTTTATTTACAATATTTTCCGGAATTACATTATAATAAAGTGACATTTAATCCAATTTATCTAGAAAAATCCATTATAACAATATAAAAAATTAAATTTCCATGTTAACTAATGTCACTATTATATTTGTTTTATACCATAACCTATCATAAACTCATTAAAATATTATGTCTACATTATTATTTAATTTATAAATATATACCAATTTATTTGTTAATTCTAAACATCATAGTTTCAATCATACTCCCACAATCCCTTAGACAATGTATTCTAATTAAATTATAATTCTAAGAAACATAATCTCCATTGTTATGGAAATATAAATTATTTTCTATTATGAGGAAAATTAACAGATAAAGAATTGAATTCATAAAAAATATATTTTTATATGTTTATAGAGAATATTTATCATAATAGAATACTATTTATCAATGAATACCTATATTGGGTGGTGGGAACACATTCCTTCAAATTTTAACAAACAATATGATGAACACATTAGCCTTGATAAAAAATAATTATCCCAATATCCTTTTCAAAAAATGATATTGAAAATGAGGAATAATAATCCTTGTGTATATAATTTATTGTTTCATATTATTCATAAAAATAATTTTTAACAGAAAAAATATCTCATATTTTAAAACCAAAGATAAATAGTTACACATCATTTTTAGATCCATCTAAGATTTATTTATTTTATGATATTCATATCTTAAAAGTGAAAATATTTGCATCACCATTTGAAAAAAACAACCACATTTCTTAGTTATTCCCTATTTTTTGAACTTTTCTAAATTTATTATAAATAGTTTTTATAAAATCATATTTAAATAACATTAAATATAAAATAATTCATCAAAAAAATATAATTATTGATATAAACCTTCCATGGAATTTCAAAAACCCCTTTAGGTCTCTATAAAAATTATATCATATGAAGTCATTACAACTTAATTCTAATTGTATATTAACTACACAATGAACATAAATGGATACTTTATGAGACGATGTTGGATTTCAAACGAACATTTCTTCTTCGTGTTTAAAACATTACCAACATATAATTGAACAATGCAAGAGAACCTATGAAAATTTTTGGTAGTTCATCTAGACTAATGAGAATATTGCATAATAATTATTTGTAATTATATATAATTATTCAAAATAAATCTATTTATTAATAATTAAAACTAAATATTACTAATCATTACTAATTATTACTAATTATATCATATTATTACAAATTATATCTAATTATTACTAATTATATCTAATTATTACTAATTATTTCTAATTATTACTAATTATACCTAATTATTGCAAAATATATATATTTATTACTAATTATATCGATTTATTACTAATTATAACTAATTATTACTAATTATATCTAATTATTACTAATTATTACTAATTATATCTAATTATTACTAATTATTACAAATTATATCTAATTATTACTAATTATATCTAATTATTACAAATTATATCTAATTATAACTAATTATATATAATTATTACTAATTTTTTCTAATTATTACTAATTATATCTAATTATTACTAATTATTATTAATTATTACTAATTATTACTAATTATTACTAATTATTTCTAATTATTTCCAATTATATCTAATTATTTATAAATATATCTAATTATTACTAATTATATCTAATTATTTATAATTATATCTAATTATTACTAATTATATCTAATTATTACTAATTATATCTAATTCTTAATAATTATATCAATTTATTACTAATAATATCTAATTATTACTAATTATATCTAATTTTTACTAATTATATATAATTATTACTAATTATATATAATTATTTATAATTATATCAAATTATTAAAAATTATTACTAATTATTACTAATTATTAATAATTATTACTAATTACGTCTAATTATTACAAATTATATCTAATTATTACTAATTATATCTAATTATTACTCATTATATCTAATTATTACTCATTATATATAATTATTACTAAATATATCTAATTATTACTAATTATTTCAATTTATATATAATTATTACTAATTATATCTAATTATTACTAATTATATCTAATTATTACTAATTATATCTAATTATTACTAATTATATCTAATTATTACTAGTCATATCTAATTATTACTAGTTATATCTAATTATTACTAATTATATCTAATTATTACTAATTATATCTAATTTTTATTAATTATTTCTAATTATTTCTAATTAATACTAATTATTACTAATTATATGTAATTATAAGTAAATTCCCCTAATTATCTATAATAATCTCTAATTATTGAAAATTAACAAATATTAGTTATAATTATCACTAACAATATCGATTTCTTACTAAAAATAAATATAAATAAAAGTCAATTTAAATCTATTTTAATTAGAACTAATAAACAACAATTAAAATTAATATTAAAAATAAAATAAATTAAAAAAATAAAACATAAATACCTTAAACGTTGATATTCTAAAGGTATTGATGCTTTCCAATTGCTCTTGTGTAAAAAACATACATAAAAAGAAATTTTCACTTATAACTTGAGAATGAAAAGAAAAATAGTGGATGATCTGAGTGATTTGAAAAAAACGGATGGGGGTATATATAGGTTAGATTAGTTGCGATGGGGTTATTTGCAACGGGACCCGTCGCAAATACCGTTGCTCATATTAATTATGGTCCACGGTTAAAAGGGTATTTGTGACGGGCCCGGCGCAAATACCCTCGTCCGCATTAATTACTGTCGGTGGTTAAAATGGTATTTGCGACGAGGCCTGTCGCAAATAGTTCCTGCTGACACTCTTTTTGCGATGGGATGACATCCTGTCGCAAAAATCTATTAACCACCGCCGGGTATTTGCGACGGGGCCCGCCAAAAATACTATTCTGCGGGTTGGGGCGCAAGCCGCACGGTTTGGCGCGCATGTCGCGCCAAACTATTTGCGATGGGAAACGAAATATCATCGCAAATAACAAATCATTTCAGACGGGATTTATTTCCGTCGCAAATATTGATTTTTCCCGTAGTGTAATATCCTCCTATCATGGACATTTGATTCTCCCTTGTGCAAATTTCTACGCTTCTCAAGGGATGAAAACATTTCCTTTGACAATAGCAGAAAGCATGGGCTTCAAAGATTACTAAACATGACATCCCACTGATTATGTTAGATCTTTTCATTCCATGAATGAAATTGTTCCATTTTAATAAATATCCACCAATCTCAAGTGGAAATAAATATAACCCCATAATCTCTCTGATCGAATACCTAACAGGTTATCGACTATCATCACAACACAAAAGTGGTCAATCTTTAGACATAGTGTAACACCCTGAGCTTCCACGATACGCCTCTCTTTCAATAATGCAATAGCTTGCATTGTACGCAAGTTCGAGTTCTAACACACCGTGACTAATCAAAGTAGCCGTTATGTATAGTAATATGTAATTTTTGAAATTTTATAAATTTTATTTTTCCAAATGGACTTCGTTTTTGTATTCATAATATCAAAATTAACCTAAGTTGATTTTTTTTGTAACTTTCTGAGAACTTCCATCTTTTTTATGAATAGTGAAAAATACTAAAAACAACTTTTTAAATCAAAATAATTTATTGTGATAAATTATACTATTTAGTGGGTTTAAAGTATAATTAGAATATATTTTTACCATTTTATCCAATGGTGGTCATTAGAATTAATTTAACATTGAAATTGGGCATGAACAATTGTCAATCTTTTGATATAAATTGTTTCTTCAAAACAAGCTATTTGTTGTGAAAGTGGGAATTTATTATAAAATTAATTAATTCAAATTATATGTTTGGAATTTTGTAAAATAGACATCATTTTTGAAATCGGAATATCAAATATATCTTTGGGTGAATTTTTGGGATTTTTCTGAAAAACTTCAATTTTTGATGAATAGTGAAACCACTAAGTGGTACTTATAAAAACTGATTTGTTTTTTAAATGAAATTTTACCACTTCTGTGTTTTGAATTTCAAAAATCCGAAATACATGGTTTTCATTAAGAAGTAAAATGTGGTTCAATGAGATTAAAATAATTTTTTGTTGAATAATAACTTTTAAGCTCTTAATCGCGATTAGAGGTAATTAGTGTAGTTTAAGATAAAAATAATGTTTTAATAATATGAGATGAGCTTGACACATGTCCCACCCTCATTGGATGTTCCATGTCCGACCAAGACAATCCATGGGTCAACTTGGGGACCCCATGGAGCCACTTTAGTTGGAAAATGACATAAATACCTTTTATTTAATGTTAAAGTAAAAAAAATGACACAAACATGAAATTTTTTACTAAAACAACTTTTACATGGGTTTATACAAGTCATATTTTTTACTATAAATAGTCATTTGAAATCTATAAAGATTTCCTACATCATAGTATTTTTTTTATAATTTTGGACATTAAATAAATTAAATTATTTATGACACCATGATGATGCAGCGATTACCTCATTATTTAACGATTTAAATAAAATGAAAAGATAATGTAAAATCTAAGGCTTAAACTTGTCAAAAACCTATTGGATGAGTATATATTGAACCCGTATCACCTTATCCTCGAATTATATAAGTTTGGGACCCCTAAAATCCGAAACTCATTTTATAATAAAGTGACATTTCATTACTTTCCAAGAGTGCCCCTCCTCTCCACTTATAAAAGGCCCCCACCTCTACCGCCTCATTAACACTTTCAAGAAATTTTTATCGGCCAAACTCTTCCCAAATACTCTCCCAACTTCGCCCTCTTACTCCTAAAAGCCTCACTTTGGGCAGAACTCTTCCCAAGGAAGCCTTTGTCTCAAATCAAAAAGAGTTACCCGAATTTAAGGTAATGTCTTCTCTAATGTTGTTTTGTTTTATTTTTCTTCTCCAACCCCCTAAACACTTTTTATTCATTTCTTTTGTAACAACACAAGTATCCTCAATATACTAGGATATTTTTATAAGAAGTATTCTAGCTACACTTACACACACCTACATCTAATGTTTAAAGAACATACTGTTTCTGTGGATGGCGAATTTCTGCCTCACAAAACGATGATTGTTCAACACTCATATAACACCTTTAAAGGTGGCCATTAAGATGTAACTATATTTATATATGATATATAATATGTTTATGTTTTCCTTATTCTTCTGTATTTCTCATTTATGGCATACTTTATGATTTCCATTATGGGTAAACGCGATAATTTCATTTTAGGAAGTGCGGACTACCGCCCCCTCAATGTGATGTGAATCGTTAATGCCATATGTGGAATGTATAAAGGATGGAGTAAATGATATTATATATGATATTATACTGGAAATATATTATACCTCTATATAATTATGATTTCATTCCATTAAATATGAAATAGAAATGAAAGTAGCATTCATGCGTACGTACGGCTTACCGTCTCCATGAACGGTGCATTTCATTTCTTACCTCTAAATGTTACGTAATATCATGAATGAATGTATATACTGGATATATATGATATATATGACATATAAATCATGAATATAATTCTGGAGATAATGGATATTCTACCACATAAACAACTTGTAATTAAATGAAGTTTATTATTGACTCAAGTACCAAAGATCGACAAAACGACCGTTATTAAGTTAAATAATTACATAATGTTCATAACATTGTAATAAGTAATATAAAAAGGATAATGAAATTGAAAATCGTTCTTAATAATGTTGATATTAACTCTAGTATATTATTCAGTAGGTTAAAGAATGGTCGAATCAAGTCGGACACAAGGTAAGGGAACTTCTTAACCCAACATCCATTCTTTGGGTTAATCTCCTACTTTCAAATTATGTCATGATATTATTATGTATTATTTTGTATTTTTACTTTCTTTATGTGTACCTATAGTGAATACACATAATAGATCAATTTTATTTTAAAAATGATCTTTTTAAGGACTTCGTCTCAATATCCTTTCATTGAGGCATATTTGGTTTTATACACAACATTCTTTTATATGGTGTATAAACCCCTTTGACTTTAACGTTTATTCAAAAGGAATCTTTTTATACGAAGCGTTTTACTAAACGAAAAAAGGGAATGTTTTTCTGTCCATACATATCTGGAGACTACGACTTCTCTACCGCCATGACCATTATTTGAGTTTCGGCTTCCTCTACAAGCCATCATTTTTTAATGAAAAATAAATACAAAGTTTTAACATTCTTTTATTTTCGTATTGAAATTGGTTTTTAAAGAGTTTTTATTATATCAATGTGTTATATTGATATCTTGTGATTGAAATGTGGAAATGTTATGTTTCCTTTATGCATGTTTTATGTGATATGATTATGTTACGGTTTATGATATGTTTAAACCTATTCATATATGGAATGCATTGGACTTAATAAGTGACAGGTGGAGCCTGCTATAGCTCCTCGATGCATCGGTAGGTCTCATGAGACAAACTAGTGTATTAGCACGAGGCCTTGATAAAATCTTATTTGTGGTCTTGGCACGAGGCCTTGGCTACATGGTTATGATAGTCTGGCATTGTGCACTCCATCATTATGAAAGTGGTTATTGATATTTCATGTGATTATTCGACTAGTAGAATATCCATGTGAGTAAGTAAATGGCATTATTTAATTTTATTTTTTCCATATTATGCTGATGTTCGAGTTTAAAAAGGCTTTTGTTTTAGTTATACATTGCCTTAAATGTTAATGTTTATTTATGAAAGCTTCCACAATATTGTTATCCTTACTCAGCATCTGAGCTCACCCCTCTCAATGTTTTAATATTTTCCAGGATGTGAAGAAGTATTTTATGAATGACCTGCATGGATAGTCATAAGAGGATATGAGTGTGGAATATGGAGACTTTGTTATTGTAGTTTTTCACTTTATGATGTAATGTAACGTTTACGAATGTATCTAGTGTTTCCAAGGCTACTAAACTAATCGGTCTTTCGAGACATGATCTTTTGTGATCATGCCAATATTACGAAGTAATGCACCGACTCCAGGTAGCTGGGGTCGGGGCGTTACACATAGACTACCTGGGGTCATATCAGATCTAAAGGAAATATGAAAATGTTTTATGTAAATTAGAAACTAAAGTGGAATCTATCAGAATAATACCGCATACATTAGAAGGTATGCAGCTCTTCTCATTTGGGGTCGGGTTCAGGGCTTGTTAAATGCATGTACCATGTACCTGAGTCACTACCTAAGTTCCATGTTTATGTGTGCTCTGCTAGCATTAAGAATAATGTGTTTTACTACCTAAACCTTATCCACTCCACATACTGAAAGAACATTTGTATTCTAATTTCCTGCATGTCATGATACTACTTCCCCACAACAAAATGTGGAGTATTTTTAGATCCCCACTCACTTGTCGCTAATAGAAAACTCATGCAGATGGGCGGGATATGCCTCCATCCTAATGTATAATCTTCATTAAAATGGATCCAATAACACTATGGTTTAGTATGTCTTCTATTCCCACACTAGTGACAGAAAAAGATGATTTCTGCAAGAGTATCCTGACTATGTCCACCTCTTTGATAACCCTCTAGAGTTGCTTGATCCCACAAGATGAAGCAAAAATAGATTTTTTTATCGAACCACCCAATCTTGAACAATGAACTTCACTCCAATTCCTCTATATAATATGGTATTAGATAATAATATCATATATAGTTTTTAATTAAAATACATTTACCTTCGTACAGATTTCATATACATGTCCATCGTTGAATCACCTAGTGTTATAAGGTCATCACCTATGGGATTTGGAGAGAAACACAATAGTACAATAAAATGAACAGAGTACTCTATGATATTCCTATCTCCTTTTTTTTGGATGATAAACTATATATCATTTTCATCCCTCATAGTCTTGGGAATGAAATAAACATACAAATAGTTTATAAATATTTTCCACCCATATATCCATATCAATCATCGTTGTTAATAACAGCCAACAGACAGTTTGAAAAATCACAAAACATATAAGTTGTAATTTTGGACCTCCACTCTATAGGCATCACTAGATGAAAGAATATATATATAATATAATTGTGCAGAGCCTTAGTAGCATGTGTTCCACAATACGATTAAAATGTTGGAGGATTCTGTAGTTCAAACACCCAAGTCTACTCTCCCATACTAATGGTTGGTAGAACAACACCATGCATAAAATATAAAAAACACTAAAATATATCTCAAAAATGAGAATCAGTTCAATATTAGTAATTTCAATAGATTTTATTGACATGACCCATCCCAAGGGGCCTGCGTCGTGACTACCCCAAACCCACCTTCCATAGGCTTGGGGTTGGAGACTAGCACCAGAAAGATGTATCCCTAAAATGGTAAGGATTTTAAATTTTAAATATGTATGAACACACAGTCCACAAACATAATAATACAAAACCGCGAAGTAAAACTCCTTTAGTAAAAGTGAGTACTGAATGTAAAGGTTCTAGAATAAAAGAGAAACAAAAAGATACAACTACAACTGAATATAGTAAATATCTCCTAATATCGTATCCAAGTATCCTACCCAATTGGCTGGTACATATCATCTCCACATCTTTCCACATCAACAGTCATTGTCATCCACCAACTGGTCCTTGCACCCTATGTCTTAGTCAAGGATTCATGTCATCTACATCAGACACAACATGGAGCTAGAAAAGCCCGTGCAGGGATGGATACAACAATACACTATAGAGACCCCGAGACCCCTAAAGGTCTCACATAATTTCAAAAATGGAAAAACAAAATGCATTCCCTCAGTCACAATTCACAAAGAAAAACACTACGATCAAAACTAGGTATAAATGAAGCACAGATGTACATATGATTAGTCATAATGTTTGATCATCTTTTTTTTCCAGGAGGCACTACTGCTGACCATACGGAGTCTGACCCCCACAGTATTGATAGGTACTAACCCTCCATGCCCCACACATGAAACGACATACCATGGATAGATAGGTAATAACCCCCTCCTGACCCACATAAGATTTGGACCACCCAGGATGAGTATATCACTGATCCATAATGGGCCGATCTAATTCTGCTATTTGTCTTTTCAAGCATGACTGATCCCCACAGGGTTGCTAGAATGCTGATCCACACTGGGTCTCTAGGTGATGATCCATGCTGGCTCCCTCAGTGCTAATCCACATAGGTTCACTAGGTTTTGATCCACACTGAATCATTAGGTTTTGAACAACAAAGGATCACTAGTTGATTAGCCACACTGGATCGCTAACTGCTAACCCACAGAGGATCGCTCGGTACTAACCTTCGTATGATCTATCTCTAACCTCAACCTCACAACGAGACATTGGATTCTTTCTTATAGTACGCTTGATTCAGGGAGAAATCACCCCCCAATACATCAGTCATATTTCATCTAAATCGTAGTCCCTCGATGAAGTATCCTGAAGAACAACCTTGCCATAATGGTTCCAACGCAATAGACGATGCGTCAACAGAAGCCTGATCTGTAAGTTATTGGAATTTTAGTGTCGAGGACCCAGATGGATTTGCGGACCATCCATCCCAGACATAATCCAAAATTCAGCACAAATATATTAGAATATCTCCAAAGTAAAATCTAACTCCATGTATCCCAGTGCCGTAGATGGTTCCTCAGATGGTCTTTTGGTTCACATGATACATTCTTTTAATCATTTTTGTCCCGATAGGTGTCTGGGTCCAGTCCGACCTAGCCTAGTCCAGCCCGATTGGGATGGGGTACAACGAGCTCTACCCAATAAGCCCTGGCGACTTATCCCACTGGCCGACATGAACCACGCGAGGGTTTCATAGTCCGCTTGCCGAATTTCTCAAAGGAGCTATTCGACTCCTTGATTGGCAGTGTCCGGTGGTGTCGCCTGCCTATCTGCAGGACCCTCTGGGAGTGGGTCCCCTTTCTCCTCTACCAAGACATCAAGCCACAACCATCATTTCATCCCAAACAACTCAAGGATTCGTTGACTATTTTAATTAGATGTAGCTCATGGCACCGCATCGTCACCCATGTGACCGGTAGGGACCAGGTTCCATCCATCACTGTGACATCGAGCCGCAGCCAGTCTCACTGTGGCATGAGAAGGTGTACCGCCTCCCATTTTCATGGTCAGCCTTTTCCGGATGAATTTCCAATTGCTGTGGTACCGAGCGATGCTACCCTCCTCCTCGTCCAGTGAGTGCCAACCTCTACCTTATCAAGATTGTAGAGACCCGAAGCCTATCGTACATGGACATTACATTACATTTGCGGAATACTTAGTACATATCAAAAACACACACACAAGGACCGTAATAGTTTAGTGTCTTTGGAAACTCGGAACGTAATCTTCTAATCCTGGTGAAAGATCTTCAAAATCTCCCACAAAGATCTTCTTTTTTTTTTTACCTAAAACCTTTCTTTATATCCTGGGGAAAAGAAAACATAAAAGGGTGAGCTCAAATGCTCAGTAAGGGTAAACAAAAGAAATATCAATCACAAAATTTTCATAAGAACATAACATTTTTGGAAATCTTAACCTGCATAAGAGAGCATAATTTCATAACATGGGATAAATCATTGTAGTGAAAATGAAACCATAACTTAAAACATTACTCATTGTGGCATACACACATAATCATAGAGAATCATTTCTTGTTAGTCAAGACTCATTGCCAAGACTATCTTAGTGGACAAAGTCCCTTTCTGAATCGAGTAATCCTCGTTTCAGTCCTGTTTCACTGAACCGGTATAACCTACCATTCCAGCCATGTCTATCTCATGAGATATAAAATCTTTACCCAATGCATTGGAGGGAGATATAGGTCCCACCCATCTCTTAATGAATCCTTTCTTATGTGTGCCACAAAATCATAAATCATACATCATCGCATAACCCATGTAATAAAAATGGGATTCTTAAACAACATGACATCATAAAACCATTCATATAAGATAAAGGAATTCATAAACATAATTCCATCACAACATAGTCAAACCAATGTAAAAATATGGATAGAAACAGAACCCTTTATTATCTTAGATGGAAAATAATTTTGATAAAACACTTGAATTGAATTCTTGAGGAAAATATCCTTTCTTCTTCAAAATCAATTTCTTTTCACAAAACATCATGCAATTTTAAAAGAAAGAGATTTTATTGAAAATAGTCATGAAATATTTTAGAGGAAGCTTCATGAAAATAAGGCTTTATAAAACAGTATAAATCCATTCGTGCCGTATAAGTTAAAAAAACATTCTTCGTACTTTTGTCGGAAAAGTCAAAAAGTACCTCGTACGGAAAAACGACAAAAGATTCCTTTCATATTCTTTTCTAAAAACTCACCTAAGGGTAAAATTGGATTTAAACTATTGCAAGTGTATAAAAACAATATTTCATATTGAGGTAACATGGATGTGGATGATAAAATACACCCCAGTAAATACTTACGAATAAACAATCTCGGATAAAAATGAGATTGTGATATTTCCCTTACCTTAGGTCCAATTTGCTTCGTATGTGTCCGAACCTCCTGTATAATGATTTAAATAATGTCATTGACTTATTACAGAATCATATTCATTGTTATGATATCATATATGGTTCACTTATGACATTATATTACCCGTTCTTTTGTAAATTCCATGTTAAAGAAGCGTTTTGGGTAAAATCGTTTCATTTATCGTAGGTGTTTTGACTTGTTGTTCTTGACATCATTATTACTTATATCATGATTTACTTACTTCCAGAATATAAAATATGATTTATATATCATATATATTCAGTATATATATATATATATAATAGATAGATAAATAAAATGAAAAACACCGTTCATGGAGACGGTAGTCCGTACGTACGCATGAACGCTGTTTTTCTTTCCTTATTGTCTTGAAATGGAAGTAAGTAGATGACATACATATGTATATATATACATAAATCCAGTAGCTTTATAATGTCATATATTTCATTATTATTTCTTGTATATACATTATAATCATTCTTAAATGGTTAACATGGAGAATGAATCTCATCGCGTCGTGGAGACGGTATTCCGTACGTACGCACGAGCGATGATATCATTTCTATAAATATTGAATTGAATTGGAGTGGATTATACAATATATCAGAATCAATATGATGTTGTAATAACTATGTATAGTTATTCTTTACACCATTATACCCATCCATGTAAGGTGGTGGTGGAAAATAGATTACACCACGGCGTGGAGACGGTATTCCGTACGTACTCACGCGCAGTGATTTCTTTTTCCGTAGGATGGATAGATGGTGAAATAGGGTTGTTTCATACTTATAATAACATATCAGTATATGAGTGATACTGATGTTATTACTTAATAATGAAACAACCTAAGAAGAAGAAGTGGAAGAAGAAATAAAGATGAAAGAATTGGTAACGGTAATTACCTCTTCTTTGAAGTGCCTCTTTGAGACCTCCTCTTAGGGCACTAGAATTGGTCTTTGAGGAAGACCAGAACCACTAGGATGTTTCTAGGGAAGTGGAGAAGAGATTTTGGCAGGGGTTGGCCGAGATTGAGTGCTCAAATTGGTGTGAGGAGGAGGGGGAGGAGGTGTCCTTTTATAGGGGAGGAGAGGGGCACCTTAGGAATTTTTAAAAATATTAATTTATAATAAATCTAACCCCACTTAAAAAAACTCCAAAAATGACTCATATTCGAAGATTAGATGAGATAGGGTTGTAATCTCATCAACCAATCAAATTTAGACATGTTTGGATATTATTTTAAACCTTATCAATTAGATTTAACTCTAAGTTAAATAATTTAACTTTTACCGTGTCTTTTTGTTTTCTTTCACTATATGGTTAATAAACTTACTATAACATGCCAAACGAACCCCAAATTGTTTATTATTAATATATATATCCTTATCTAAGTCATTTGGCCGAACCTTAGATTTTTAGGAATACAATAACAATTAATAATATAATATTTGATTTAAAAACTATTTTGTGTCAATTTTGACACTATTTGATATATGATTTTTGTGAAAGTCATAACAGAATTAAATGTTCGAACCAAGTTGATTAAATCAACATTAATATATCATAGTAACCTAGAAAATTAGTGGAATTCATAAAAAGTCTCAAATTATATTTAGTTTGGTGTTTATAACATCAATTATGTCAATATTTCATTAATAAGATAATTACTGCATCATCTTTGTGTCATAAATAAATTAACTTATTTGATGTTTAAAAATTACAAATAAAATACCATTATGTAGGAAATTTTTTTAGCTTTATAATGAATATTTACAATCGAATTTATCTTATGTATAACCCCATATTAAAAATGATTTACTTATTAAACTTTGATTTTAACTATTTTAACCTTTCTTTAAATAAATTAATAATAAATGTCCTAATCTAATCCAAGTGGGCCTAAATGGTCATATTTTATTCCTAAGTTTGTTTTTGGTCGAAATACACTTGTCCAATAGGATTAGGACATGTGTTAGGGTAATATTAATATCATATTTACCCTTAGTTACCCTATTTACTATTAACCGCAGTAAAAAAGTAAAAAGTTACTATTCACCAAAAAATTATTTTCATCTCATTGAACCACATTTTAGTCCTTGATATTAACCGTGTCTCTCGGATTTTTGAAATTCTATTCACAGAAGCGGTAAAATTAAGTTTTATGCAAAATTCAGTTTTTAACCTACCACTTAGTAGTTTTACTATTCATCAAAAAATGAAGGTTTTCAGAAAAATGCCAAAATTTCATCCTAAGCTATATTTCATATTCCGAATTCAAAAATGAAGTCTATTTTACCAAATTCATAACATAAAAGTTGAATTAATTAATTTTATAATTAAATCCCGTTGTTAAAACAAATAGCGTGTTTTTAAGAAACAATATCTATCAAAAGATTGACACTTGTTTATGTCTAGTTTAAATGTGAAATTACATCCAATGACCAACATTGTATTAAATTGTAAAAATATATTCTAAATATACTTTAAAACCACTCAAATTAATGATTTATCACTATTAATTATTTCGATTAAAAAAGTTGTTTTTTAATTATAATTTAGTAATTTTCACTATTCATCAGAATATGAAAGTTATCCGAAAAGTACCAAAATTTCACCTTAGGCTAAATTCGATACTCCGAATCCAAAAATAAAGTTCATTTTGAAAAATAAGATTTACTGGATTTCAAAAAGTGGTTATTACTATTCATAACGGCTAGTTTTAATAATATTTTTATAGCATATCGTTGTTTAGTGAAACTCGGTATTGCGTACTACACACGCTATCGAGGAAGGTCGCGATTGCGTGTAATGCAAGTCAAGTAAAGGATGTGTGTTGTGCAAGCTCCTTTGGGTGTAGCGTACAACACAAGACATAAATAAAATTAAAAAGAATATATTTTTTTTATAAAATCTTGGGCTGTTACATTCTACCCCCCTTAAAATGAATTTCGCCCTCGAAATTCGTCGGGGTTATAAATGGTTTACTATTTCAAAGTTTCTTTAATAGAAACCCACATCGTAAAAGGGAATACCAAAACATGGCTTTAAAAACTAAAGTATGAAATGTAACGATTACCCAAATAAACTAATCACTGGGTTTCCACATAGGTGAAAATATGGATATGGAAGAGAAATCTAACCATCATGTTCTGATGGAGAGTGGTAGAGAACATGGCTATGGAAAAGCCAGTAATCACAAATCCATGGATTTGTGATGATATAAGCTACCATCTGATTCATCAGGTATAAGATCACTAGGACAACATTTTTGGTTTTCAAGATCATTTCCCTAAAGTTGAAAATTTGAATTACAATAAATACTTACTTTATTTTGGTACAATATCAGTGTTGTTCGTGCCTTGAACAATTTCCACTTCATCTCTTAAATAAATGAAGTTGAATTTGTTATTCGTGAAGTGTTAGCAGATCATGTGATAGAATGACGGGTCATTCCATCTGTCTCAAACAAAAGGTTAGCAAACATTATATGCATAAATCGATATATAGTGAGATTAATCATATATGGTTCCTAAAATGAACTTATACATCACATATCATACTGCTTAATATAATAAAACTAGTTTCTACTAAACAGGGACTTCCTGTAGGCCAGTGGTAGGCGATAAAGGCCAGTCGCACTTCGGTTGTGGGTTCGATTCCTACAGCCTTGTCCGAAGCGATGGGCTGTCGCCCGTCCTGCAGGTTGTCCTTTTTCTAAAACTACGTTACTATAACATCCCATCAATAATATCGAAAATCTTCTATCCTCAAACAATACTAACTTATGTCCAACATAATCCAGTCTAATCTTTAGGCTTATACTTCATTCCACTCTCATAATATAGTGACATCGATTACCAGAGATTTAATACTGTCGTTGATCCCCACATATCATAAGATATGTCTTGTAGGTCACATTCCAAACATTCAAAGTCCTTAATCGTGTATTCTCTTGAATACCTTAGTGAAAACATGAGTGCAGTTAAAAGTTAACACTTTCCACATACCAAAATCCTCAAAATTCTATATACTCAAACCATGATATCACTTAGTCCTTATATCAATCATGAGCTCATGAATACTGTTAAACATTTCATTTTCTCGTTTTCCTTGCATAATATCTCAATCACTTTGAATACCACATTAGACCAATACATAAGTATTCCAATATTCCATGATACAACATTATTTTGGAATCCCATTACATAAAAACTTAATCATTCCACCACATCGTTGTCATATTCAACATTGCCAATAGTGATCGCATGTGACTTCCCTTTGTCCTTTGCCTTAAGCGGTTGCTCATGTCGATCATCACTAACCCTTGGATTAGGGCAATTATTATCATAATGCCCCATTTCCTTGCACTTGAAGCATTGAAGTGTTGGCGGTGCGTTCTCTGCAGTGTTTGCTTTATTCACATCATTAGAAACCCTTTTTCCATTACTTCGACACTCAGCTGCTCGATGACCTTCTTTTCCACACTTAAAACATTTTCTAGTCCCTTTAAGACAATCTCCACCATGCTTCTTTCCACACTTTGTGCATAAGGAAACATTCATCTTCTTTTCACCATTATTCTGAGATCTCTCCTTGAACTCCATCTTTCGTTTCTTGTCAAAACCATGAGATGGATACGTAACACCAACTTCCATTTCTACCTTGATAGCACAACGCACAATTTCTTCATAGCTACTGAAGTCTCTTATAGCTAATGCCCTTCGAAGACTTGGTTTTAAGCCACTGAAAAATCGATCAACTTTACTTTCAGGTTGGATGATAATGCCAGATGCATACCTTGCAAGTCTTGTAAAATTCGCTTCGTATATACCAACAGATTCATCATCCTTCTGTTTCAGCTCAAGAAACTCCTTTTCCATCTTCGTTCGAAGAATACGAGGGAAGTACTTACTGAAAAACAAGTTCTTGAACTCATCCCATTCCATGGACTCAATTTCATCTCTTGGCCTCGTATTCTTGATAAGATTCCACCATTGATCAGCTTCACCTTCCAAACGATACACTGCTAGGATGACTTTATCATGTTCAGAACATTGAAGAACTGAAAATATCTTTTCAGTAGTACTAATCCATTGTTCAGCAACTAATGGATCAGTAGACCCACTGAAAGAAGGTGGACGCTGCCTCATGAAGGATTCAACAGAATGTTGCTCCTTCCTTTGCTCGTTTGGAAGTCCTGCATGATTCATAGCTTGAGAAAGTTGTGTGAGCATGGCTACAAGATTTTGCATTCCAGCTCCTATATCGTTTGGTTGCTCAGGGGGACAATCATTGCATTGCCCATCACATTCTGCATTAACACGGTTCCTTCGAGTTCCAGCCATCGTCTAAAACCCCAAAAGAATAGTGTGAGAGGCAAAAATCATGCTAGGGAAAACAACATAATAAAGGGGGAGTACCTTCAATATCCAACATCTTAGGTTTAATTCTATGATCGTTAGCGTAATTCTATTACTATAACCTATACGTATACTTATCCCTAGGGACATCCCTAGACATACCATAGAAATATCTCTAGGGATCTCACTAACGTTTTCGCATCCTAGTTTCCAAAGGTTGACTAAACCATTCCTCTGATACCAACTGTAGAGAACCGAAGCCTATCGTACATGGACATTATATTACATTTGCGGAATACTTAGTACATATCAAAAACACACACACAAGGACCGTAATAGTTTAGTGTCTTTGGAAACTCGGAACGTAATCTTCTAATCCTGGTGAAAGATCTTCAAAATCTCCCACAAAGATCTTCTTTTTTTTTTACCTAAAACCTTTCTTTATATCCTGGGGAAAAGAAAACATAAAAGGGTGAGCTCAAATGCTCAGTAAGGGTAAACAAAAGAAATATCAATCACATAATTTTCATAAGAACATAACAGTTTTGGAAATCTTAACCTGCATAAGAGAGCATAATTTCATAACATGGGATAAATCATAGTAGTGAAAATGAAACCATAACTTAAAACATTACTCATTGTGGCATACACACATAATCATAGAGAATCATTTCTTGTTAGTCAAGACTCATTGCCAAGACTATCTTAGTGGACAAAGTCCCTTTCTGAATCGAGTAATCCTCGTTTCAGTCCTGTTTCACTGAACCGGTATAACCTACCATTCCAGCCATGTCTATCTCATGAGATATAAAATCTTTACCCAATGCATTGGAGGGAGATATAGGTCCCACCCATCTCTTAATGAATCCTTTCTTATGTGTGCCACAAAATCATAAATCATACATCATCGCATAACCCATGTAATAAAAATGGGATTCTTAAACAACATGACATCATAAAACCATTCATATAAGATAAAGGAATTCATAAACATAATTCCATCACAACATAGTCAAATCAATGTAAAAATATGGATAGAAACAGAACCCTTTATTATCTTAGATGGAAAATAATTTTGATAAAACACTTGAATTGAATTCTTGAGGAAAATATCCTTTCTTCTTCAAAATCAATTTCTTTTCACAAAACATCATGCAATTTTAAAAGAAAGAGATTTTATTGAAAATAATCATGAAATCTTTTAGAGGAAGCTTCATGAAAATAAGGCTTTATAAAACAGTATAAATCCATTCGTGCCGTATAAGTTAAAAAAACATTCTTCGTACTTTTGTCGGAAAAGTCAAAAAGTACCTCGTACGGAAAAACGACAAAAGATTCCTTTCATATTCTTTTCTAAAAACTCACCTAAGGGTAAAATTGGATTTAAACTATTGCAAGTGTATAAAAACAATATTTCATATTGAGGTAACATGGATGTGGATGATAAAATACACCCCAGTAAATACTTACGAATAAACAATCTCGGATAAAAATGAGATTGTGATATTTCCCTTACCTTAGGTCCAATTTGCTTCGTATGTGTCCGAACCTCCTGTATAATGATTTAAATAATGTCATTGACTTATTACAGAATCATATTCATTGTTATGATATCATATATGGTTCACTTATGACATTATATTACCCGTTCTTTTGTAAATTCCATGTTAAAGAAGTGTTTTGGGTAAAATCGTTTCATTTATCGTAGGTGTTTTGACTTGTTGTTCTTGACATCATTATTACTTATATCATGATTTACTTACTTCCAGAATATAAAATATGATTTATATATCATATATATTCAGTATATATATATATATAATAGATAGATAAATAAAATGAAAAACACCGTTCATGGAGACGGTAGTCCGTACGTACGCATGAACGCTGTTTTTCTTTCCTTATTGTCTTGAAATGGAAGTAAGTAGATGACATACATATGTATATATATACATAAATCCAGTAGCTTTATAATGTCATATATTTCATTATTATTTCTTGTATATACATTATAATCATTCTTAAATGGTTAACATGGAGAATGAATCTCATCGCGTCGTGGAGACGGTATTCCGTACGTACGCACGAGCGATGATATCATTTCTATAAATATTGAATTGAATTGGAGTGGATTATACAATATATCAGAATCAATATGATGTTGTAATAACTATGTATAGTTATTCTTTACACCATTATACCCATCCATGTAAGGTGGTGGTGGAAAATAGATTACACCACGTCGTGGAGACGGTATTCCGTACGTACGCACGCGCGGTGATTTCTTTTTCCGTAGGATGGATAGATGGTGAAATAGGGTTGTTTCATACTTATAATAACATATCAGTATATGAGTGATACTGATGTTATTATTTCATAATGAAACAACCTAATAAGAAGAAGTGGAAGAAGAAATAAAGATGAAAGAATTGGTAACGGTAATTACCTCTTCTTTGAAGTGCCTCTTTGAGACCTCCTCTTAGGGCACTAGAATTGGTCTTTGAGGAAGACCAGAACCTCTAGGATGTTTCTAGGGAAGTGGAGAAGAGATTTTGGCAGGGGTTGGCCGAGCTTGAGTGCTCAAATTGGTGTGAGGAGGAGGGGGAGGAGGTGTCCTTTTATAGGGGAGGAGAGGGGCACCTTAGGAATTTTTAAAAATATTAATTTATAATAAATCTAACCCCACTTAAAAAAAATCCAAAAATGACTCATATTCGAAGATTAGATGAGATAGGGTTGTAATCTCATCAACCAATCAAATTTAGACATGTTTGGATATTATTTTAAACCTTATCAATTAGATTTAACTCTAAGTTAAATAATTTAACGTTTACCGTGTCTTTTTGTTTTCTTTCACTATATGGTTAATAAACTTACTATAACATGCCAAACGAACCCCAAATTGTTTATTATTAATATATATATCCTTATCTAAGTCATTTGGCCGAACCTTAGATTTTTAGGAATACAATAACAATTAATAATATAATATTTGATTTAAAAACTATTTTGTGTCAATTTTGACACTATTTGATATATGATTTTTGTGAAAGTCATAACAGAATTAAATGTTCGAACCAAGTTGATTAAATCAACATTAATATATCATAGTAACCTAGAAAATTAGTGTAATTCATAAAAAGTCTCAAATTATATTTAGTTTGGTGTTTATAACATCAATTATGTCAATATTTCATTAATAAGATAATTACTGCATCATCTTTGTGTCATAAATAAATTAACTTATTTGATGTTTAAAAATTACAAATAAAATACCATTATGTAGGAAATTTTTTTAGCTTTCTAATGAATATTTACAATCGAATTTATCTTATGTATAACCCCATATTAAAAATGATTTACTTATTAAACTTTGATTTTAACTATTTTAACCTTTCTTTAAATAAATTAATAATAAATGTCCTAATCTAATCCAAGTGGGCCTAAATGGTCATATTTTATTCCTAAGTTTGTTTTTGGTCGAAATACACTTTTCCAATAGGATTAGGACATGTGTTAGGGTAATATTAATATCATATTTACCCTTAGTTACCCTATTTACTATTAACCGCGGTAAAAAAGTAAAAAGTTACTATTCACCAAAAAATTATTTTCATCTCATTGAACCACATTTTAGTCCTTGATATTAACCGTGTCTCTCGGATTTTTGAAATTCCATTCACAGAAGCGGTAAAATTAAGTTTTATGCAAAATTCAGTTTTTAACCTACCACTTAGTAGTTTTACTATTCATCAAAAAATGAAGGTTTTCAGAAAAATGCCAAAATTTCATCCTAAGCTATATTTCATATTCCGAATTCAAAAATGAAGTCTATTTTACCAAATTCATAACATAAAAGTTGAATTAATTAATTTTATAATTAAATCCCGCTGTTAAAACAAATAGCGTGTTTTTAAGAAACAATATCTATCAAAAGATTGACACTTGTTTATGTCTAGTTTAAATGTGAAATTACATCCAATGACCAACATTGTATTAAATTGTAAAAATATATTCTAAATATACTTTAAAACCACTCAAATTAATGATTTATCACTATTAATTATTTCGATTAAAAAAGTTGTTTTTTAATTATAATTTAGTAATTTTCACTATTCATCAGAATATGAAAGTTATCCGAAAAGTACCAAAATTTCACCTTAGGCTAAATTCGATACTCCGAATCCAAAAATAAAGTTCATTTTGAAAAATAAGATTTACTGGATTTCAAAAAGTGGTTATTACTATTCATAACAGCTAGTTTTAATAATATTTTTATAGCATATCGTTGTTTAGTGAAACTCGGTATTGCGTACTACACACGCTATCGAGGAAGGTCGCGATTGCGTGTAATGCAAGTCAAGTCAAGGATGTGTGTTGTGCAAGCTCCTTTGGGTGTAGCGTACAACACAAGACATAAATAAAATTAAAAAGAATATATTTTTTTTATAAAATATTGGGCTGTTACAAAGATGGTGTGGGTTTCCACCACCGCTGCACCAGTTTTGTGTTAGCGATTCTTCTACAGGACACTGAGTGAACATCGATGGTCTGTTTTACTTTATCTCACCCTATCAGGGCTCCCGGGATACTTCCATCTTTGTGCAAATCCCGGATTCTAGATTCAAATTAGTAAGAAGTTCATCCCCTAAATAACATGACAAGAACAATGCTCCAGAATGTTTTGTACTTGTTTTTTTGGCATGTCCCCTCCGAATTAACATCATAACATGTTGGAGTAATCCACACAACACATTAAAATAATGATATACCCCATTCCAAACATAAACCCCTACCTTGAGAATTGGTGGAGTCTTCACGGTGGTGTAAGGATAATACATGCTTTGAGGAAGCCACCAGCATTCGTCGTTATCAATTTGATCCCTCTGATGATGTCCATGCTTCTTTTCCCCGTTAGTGGAAGGTGTTGTGTCACTTCATATGATTTTACATGCTTGAAGAATCTGTGTCCAAAACTATGACATTAATTTCATTTAAATAGATGGGGGAAATGGTGAGTAACACACTATGGAATTAATTATGTTCATTAATTTATGATCCTTTGAATTCCCAACGGTGTGGTTACAAATAAAGGAGATTCAAGACATTAAATTGTTTGACAACACAACGGTCCCACCACCACCGATCAGTAGCTAGAGAAAAATAAAATAACCACAACATGTTATTTTATTATTTTTTTCAATTCCAAAAATTTAACCTTTTCTTCATACCTACTACAGTCTAAGTGAAACTTTCTCTAATAAAATCCCTACATTATAGATTCAACAGTGGTCTATGATTTCCATTTCGAGCACTAGTTCAAAAGAATGAAAACTATGCTTGTAGGATTACTAAAATTACCTTAATTAAATGTTGAAATTTCCATTCTGGGATCATCGGGCCTCAGAATAATGCACTATTAATTTTTGTAGACTCGTAATAATCCCAAATAATTTCAAAAAATGACATGTAATTTATAGGTCTTTACATTCTACCCACCTTAGGATTTTCCCCCTCAAAAGCTACAAAAAAAATAGGGAAACTAATGGGGGTACTGAGCATGAATCAAAGCCTCCTACTCCCAAGTGATCTCTTGAAGATTACCATGGTTACAACATACATGCACCAAATTAATCGACCGACAATGAAGGAAACTCTCTTGTAGATCACCTATCTCCACTGGGAACTCCACAAACGTCATCTCATTGTCAATTTCCTTCTCACCTGGGTCGATAACGGGTGATGTGTCATCACAAAATATCTCCCCATCTATGACACGTGGAAATAATTATGCACCTGTTGTATCTATGGGGGAAGAGCTAGATGGTATGCTTTCTCACCTACTCTGCTATGGATCTGGATGGGTATTATAAACCTCGTAGAAAGACTGTCACCTTGGCCAAACCTCTATAATTCTCATTGGGGTGAGACCCATTGAATGACCAGGTCTTCTTCCTCAAACGTGAAGGGTCTCTGCCTCCTATGGGAAAAATACTTCTTCAGTCTCTGTTTAGTCATCATCTTCACTTAGATGATCTGCAGCATCTAAGTGGTATCTTGTACCAATTCTGGACCCATAAGTGTTGACTCCCCTAGGACTATCCATCAAAGATGTGATCTACATTGTCTATCATACAATGCCTCAAACGGAACCATGCTAATAGCAGAGTGATAAATATTTATGTATTAAAACAAGACTAGGGGCATGTGGTCCTCCCAACGATGGCCAAAATCAATGACACAAGCATGAAGTGTGTCCTTATGTGTCTGTATGATCCACTATATCTGAAAATATGTTAGAGGATAGAAGGCGGTGCTCAAGTGCACCTGAGTGCCAAATGCCTCGTACACTCCCTTCCATAAGAGGGATGTAAATCTTATGTCGCAATCTGATACGATCATCGACAACACTATGTGAAGTAGTATAATCTAATACTTGAAGAGGCATCTCAATCCCTCTAATAATCCCAACTATCAGATGCATAGAAAGAGGGTCGACATGGTGAGTTGGTCAATGATCAACCAGATGGAATCATGGCCCCTGAACATACATGGTATCCATGTCACGAAGACCATGTGTATGCCAATCCACTTCAACTCTGGTACCTCATGTGGCTAAGAAAAACCTGATGGAACCTGATGCTCGACCACCACATGCTGAAAATTGAGGCATTGTGATGCAAACTATGCCATTGTTTCTTCATCCCTGGCCCCTATTATAGATGATGGAGGACTAGGTTCATCATCGCAACATGAAGATATACAGAAAAATGGGATTTATAAAACTCGATTGACACATACTCTCATATCGGCACAAGTACCATGGTGCATCCTCAGAATAGAATGACATTCACATTTATAAAATAATTTAGGAGCATGTCCTGAGGATATCTGAGTAGATCAGGTATAATAGTAAATGTTCCTATGATGTGATACCTATGCTTGTTGTATAAGTTTGTGAGTGATAGTCATAGAATAGTGGTAAACTGCTCCACCTTTATCCATGAAGGATATCTACAATGCTTCTAGATACTCTGTCGCCTCACTCAGTAGTTGTACACCGTAACTCTTGCTGATTGCATCTACTACTATGTTCCACTTCCCAGGAGTATAGACTATCTCAATGTCATAGTTCTAGAGGAACTACTTCCATATTCGCTATCTCAATTTCATGAAATTATGTGAGAAGATATACCTAAGACACTTTTTAATAGAGTAAATAGTAAACTATTCAACCATAAAGTATTGTTTCCACACCATCATCGTAAAGACCACTACTGCTAACTTTAGGTCAAGGGTAGCCTATATTTTCACCTCTTGTCTCAATTTTTAGGATTCGTAGGTGATCACCACTCACTCATAAACCTAGAACCAACCTAGTCTAGACCCTGATGTGTTGTAGTAGACTACACAACCAACACCGTCTTCTAGTAGCCTTAATAGGGGGGAACTCGTCAGTCTATAAATCAACTCCTGAATGCTCTTCCAGCACTTCCTCCACCCAAACGAATGGAAACCTCTTTTACATCAATGATTACAAGGGTTCCTCTAGTCTAGATACTTCGGGAATGAACATTTGGTACTATCAATTTCATCCTAGGAAACTCCTCACCTTCGTCACACTCCTAGGTTGCTCCCAAGAAAACACTTCCTTTATCATTTACACATCCACTTTGCCTCCCGCCTCCATGATAACATTCCCCATGATGTGGAATTTTATTTTCCAGAATTGGAACATTGATAGCTTGTCATAAAGCTAGTGGTATTTAAGTGTATCAATAACTATCTTCATGTGTGGGATGTGTTCCTCCTCCAATGTTGAGTATATCAAGATATAATCAATGAAGACCACCACGAAGTGATTGAGGTATGTCTGGAAGAACCTGTTGATGAGTCCATTGAAGACATCTAGAGTGTTGGTCATACCAAAATGCATCACCAAGAACTATTAATGATCATGACAACATCTGGAGGCTATCATCGGTTTGTCCTAGTCTCATACCATTAGCTGATGATAAACTTATTTGAGGTCTAACTTCAAAAACCATCGAGCAACATTCAGTTGGTCTAAGAGATCACCAATCCTAGACATATGATACTTGTTATTCATAGAAACCTGGTTCAGGTTCCAATAGTCCACAATAATCCTTAGACTCCCATATTCCATCTTGGCAAACCTGATCGGGGACTCCCATGAAGAAAAAATGGTCCTTATTAACCCCTTTCTATTTAAGACTTCCAACTGTAACATCAGCAATCAAAGAACCACGAGATCCATCTGATAAGCAATTGTAGATATATTTGTCGTCCCAGGGTACATGTTGATGTGAAATTCTACCTCTCAGCGCGGAGGTAGTCCCGAAACATCATTAGGAAAAACAACGCCATTCTGGTTCCCCACTAAAGGATAACAAAGACCCCTCACATCAACTTCTCTGAGTTAGAGGCAAGAAAACTAATGAGTAATCAGCTACACCTTCATTTAAGATAGTCCATACAATGCTGCAATGGTTTCCACCTCACCGGTGAAGGTAAACATTATCCCATCCTCACGGACACAACACACTTTGCACCTAAAACGGTAGAACTAGGAAAGGAATGTAGATAGTCAGTTCATACCAAGGATAACATCATAAGGTCTTTACACTTCTTCTAGGAGATCCCAGTAAATGATCTCCCCACCTAGTGTGAGATAACAATTCATACAGCAGTGTGTAATCATCAAAACGTCTTCTCTAGGAGTATCTAATCACAAGGATCGAGCCAACAGTTTAATCGGAATATCTAAGCTATGAACAAGTGTCATGGAAATGACAGAGTGACCGAAGAACCATGGTCATAGCCATTACCGCATATAGTTGTACTGGCCCCTATATACCTACTCCCTGTGGTTGGGGTGGACCACCTGGTTTTGGTGGCTGATGAACTTAAAATATCCACCCACCACCTGTTGTAAGGCCTACTCCTCTACCACGTCTTCCACCCTGTGATCCTCCTTACTTGAATTTTTTAATCTACCTTGAATGTCCCTCAACCATCTTCTGATCATATGTATTCATGGTTGGGTATTCGCGAGCCATGTGGCCCTACCCGTCACATGTGAAGCCACTATTCCTACCAGATGACCTCCTCTACCTCGTGAGCTCCGTACCTCTGACCCTACCTTTCGGGGTTGTCCACCAGAGGCTCTAGTCCACTTGGACCTCTATGTCATCTGCATGCTACCTCCAGTAGATGACTGGGCTACCTTTCATTTGGTGGTGGCTCTCATCGTCATTTCATTCTTCGCTAAAAATCTCTCCAGTAACAATGTTCGGTCGAGAACTCTTGTTTGTGTTTGGATATTTAGAGATATCATCAACGCTCTGATCTTTATTTGGATATAATTCTCAATGGTCTAGGCCCTGATGAATGGGTCTTGTACAATTTCGGTGTAGAAACGTGAGAGTTAAGTGAATCTCTTAGAGTACTAGGCCAATGATATGATACCCTACAATATGTGCAGCAGCTCCTGGATAAAAACAGAGAGTAGAGTGTCTGGAAAAAATCCACCCTGAAGTAGCTCTCAAAGTTCATCCAGGTTAGGGTCACCTCATCATGTAACAGGAGCATCATGTTCCAAAATCTTCCTATCGTGCCTCAGAAAAACTAGTATCTAGGATAACCATCTTCTATGATGGTGTCCCAACTAGGAAGAAAATTTATCCCACAACCACCAACTATTTCTTAGCAACATGGGAATCTATATCGCCTCGAATCCTCACAGACCTCAATCACTAGAACATGTGAAATGTGCTTAGTCTGTGTGCACCATCTGCCAGTGGGGCCAGTTGAAACTGATTTCCAATGGGTGGCGGTGCTATTGGTGCCCCACCCAATGTTTCTAACATAATAAGACCCCCCTCCACCGAAGCCTCATCACCTAGTGGGCCTTCATCTTGTACTCTCTTAGGAATCCTGGATGGCTTTCTACGTGGAGGAATCATGAAAAGAAATAGGTCTGCCACATTCAGTAAATTATAATTGGTGAGTTGACATAAAAAAATCATCTAAATCATTTCCAAAACATAAGCAATTAATTTTTTCATGTGCTGAGTCAGAATTCAGAATTCAGGTTCCTGGTTTATGGATACCTCGGCCACAGAACCAACAATGGATTCCCTGAACTGAAAACCACCCTCAAAACACCAAACACTCTTAATCTATTTAAATTATCAAATTCCTAGTTCTTCGCTATAACTGACTCCTCTGATACCACATTGTCACGACTTGTCCCCCAGGGCCCACAACATGACCATCCCAAGGCCACCTTCCATAGGCTAATGGTTGGAATCATGAATCATTAAGGGGTATCCATAAAATGGGAAGGCATTTCCTTTTTTATATTGTACAACCATAAAGTCCAAGAGCACAAGAAGATTAAAAAATGAAGTAAATATGCAGTAGTAAAAGTGTGTACTTAAAGTAAAGGGTAAAGAATACTATCCCAACTGAAAGATACACCTAATTCAGAAAATAGTAAATAGCTCCAGAGATTTTCTGGCTAGTATACTACTTGAAGGACATGTTTAGATCATATCCCCAACTCTCCACATCAACTATAAATGCCGTCCAGCATCAGGTCCTAGCTCTCCATGACATAAGCAAGGTTGTTCTTCATCTGTACAAGACATAACATGGTATAGGTAAAGCCCATGCAACAATGAGTGTTACAATACCAATTAGTGACCCATATACCCCTGAAGGATGCTCAAAATTCCTCCATGGATGACAATAAATCAGAATGTCAATCACAATGAAGAAATAAAAAGACACAGCTCTAAACCATGTATAATTGAAGTACATATGTACAAATTATTAGTCTTAATTCTTGATTATAATTTTATATCAAGAGGCAATGTTGCATACCATATAGAGTCTAACACACATAGGATTGATAGGTACTAACCCCCGCTATCCAATAGAGGATCTAACCCACCCAGGATAGATATCTATTAACCCCTACAAGAACCACATAGGATCGCACACTGCAGATCGACACATGGTCTCTAGAATTCTTATCCATATAGAGTCAATAGGTGCTAGTCCAAATAGGATTGCTATGTGCTGATCCACACATGATTTCTTGGTACTGATCCAAACATGATCATTAGGTGTTGTACCACAAAGAATTTCTTGGTAATTACCCACACATGATCGCTCAGTACTAACATCTGTATGATCTATCTCCATCTTCCACCACACATCAAACCATTGCATTCTCGCTCATAGTGTGATTGATTTTGGGAGAAACTGCTACCCAAGCCATTGGTCATATTTAAACTGGAATGAATTCCCATGAAGAATTGTCCCAATAAAACACAATGTCATAAGGGTTCCAACGCAATAGATGGAACACCATCCAGAAGCTCATTTGGTAGGTTATTATAATTTTTGTTCATACAGAGGCCTCATATCACTGGACGGGGAAGTGGAGGGCTCAAACCACTTGTTCACGGACCGGCCCGACCCACCCTAGTTGGGCTGGGATGCAGAGGCTCAGCCCACCTGCTGGCATGACCCATGTGGGGGTCGCATGGTCTTCCAACCGAATGGTTCAAAAGAGTTTTTCGTCTCCTTTGTGTACTCTATGTGGTGCCTCATTCCTATATGTAGGACATGTTGGGAGAATTTCTCCTTCCCCCTCCACCGCGACTTCAATCTGTGGCTCACCTTTGATCCTGAATGGCTCAAATATATTTTGAGCTATTTTAATTGGGGGCTCCTCATGGAGCCACCTCATCACCCATAGGACCCATATGGTGTGGGTCCCTATGTTCGCCACATAAGTTAGTTGTGACATTTCTCACCACGGCATGTGATGGAACACCGCCTCCCGTCTCTGGGGCCAGCCGTTTCTAGCCACTTGACTGGCTGCGATGGCATCGAGTGGCATTGACCTCCATTACCGTCGACAAGCGTCTGCCGCTACCATAACCTACCAGCATCGGATTTCATCAGTGTCATGCACGTGAATCTTCTATGAGCCACCAGGTGACATTCGGTGGTCCATTTTCCTTTATTCTTGTGCCTTCGGGCCTCCTGGGATGCCATCGTCACTTTATGGCTCCAGAACTCCAGATTCTGACAAGTAGGATGTTCATCCCTAAAAGAATGTAACAATAACAAAGCGTCGAAGGGTTTGGGCCTTATTTGAATGACCCAAACCCTCAGTATTAACATCATAATAGGTGAGATTAATTTATACATCACATTAAAATAATTATAAACACCATTCCATTCATAAACCATTACCTCAATAATCGTTTTTGTCATTGCAGTGGTAGAAGGTGAATTCTCCCTTTGATGAAGCCACTAGAATTGGTCGTTCCCTTTTTGATCCCTCCAATGAAGTACAATGTCATGTCCCCCATCGGTGGAAGACATCGCATAACATTGTCAGTGGTTCCTTTCTTAATGAATCCTTTTCCAAAACTCCAACCCGGGCTCTATTTAAATAGAGGGCTAAAAGGGTGAGTAACGTACTGAGGATATAATGAGGTTCATTAATTAATGAAACTAAATATTCCCAAAAATGTAGTTAAAAATATAATATAGTCAAGACATTAAATTTCATGACAACATATTAGCCCACCCACCTCCACTAAACCACTACAGGAAAATAAAATAACAATTACATGTTATTTTAATATTATTTTAAAAGTCCAAAAATTTATCGTTTTCTCCCATCCTACAGTGATCGAAGTGAAGTTTCCCTTAAATGAATCCCAACACTGCAGATTCGATGGTGCTATCACATTTCAATTCTGAGAACATGTCCAAATTTCTGAAAATAGAGTCAATACATTTACTGAATGTTACTTAAAATGGTTCAAAATTCCATTCTAGGCACATCGGGCCTCAGAATCATGCGCCGTCAATTTTTGTAGACTCGTAATAATCCATAATAAGTAAATAAAATTACATGGAATTTCTGGGTCTTTATATCAATAGAGGAAATGTAGGATGGATCAATGGAATCTCTGGCCCCAACACCTTCGGTGCATGGTCATCATAGCATTTTTTGGTGTACAATTGGAGCACATCATGGAGGAATGATTCTACAATTCCAAATGCATACCGTATAGGAGATCATAAAAATTGAAATTATTTTATATACAAAACTGAGGTAGGTTCATAACCATCCTATAGAAAGATCATACCCATCTCCTCCCATAGTATCCTTGAATGGGTAATAGAGAAAGTCCCTAGGAGGCCTTATATGAGTGTAAGAGACAAACTAACTACCCAGTTTTAGGCCCTGATTTGTGTCTAGTACTATATTTCACATTTACTGAAATCCCATTTTATTATTTATGAAATAATCATTTTTATGTTCAAAATAATTTTTGTACAAAATTTTCATTAAATGTTTTAAATAGATAGATCACCATTTTTTATCCATAGGTAACCATACTCTTTATGAATAAATCAATGTCGTCCATATAACACACACTGTAACATGTTCTTGCACATGAGACCAAATTTTACATAGATCAACATGCCATAATTAACTGTATATAGTGTCTTCAATAACAAATGTAGGAAAGTACTATTATGTTATGAAACGAGAATTAATATTTAATTACAATTTATCTAGCCCTCCATGAAATATTAGCACATTTCAATACATTATTATATGGATGTAATAATATTAAAATTGAAAATGATTGCTGAAAATAAACATTGAATGGAAAAATGCATGTTATATCAAACCTGTTGATCCTGTAATGATGCATGTAATTAAACTACCTCATTTCATTTAGACAAAGTGAATAAAATGTCAATTAAATCATATCTATAATAATAACATCACATGACATCAGTGGAACTTATTATTGAAGTCGTATCAATCACATCGTTCGGAATTAAAAATTATAGTATCTCACCCAATGTAATTTTGGATTCCCTTAAACCTGTTATATCTATGCAGATGGATAGGTTCAATTCGAAATCCCATTAACTCATAGTTTTCAATATAATTCCCAAATAGTAATAAAAAAAATAATTCCATCTGATACCCCTTTTAAAAACCTGACCTGATTTCCACCCAACATGTGCCCTGAGCAAGATAGAATCATTTCCCCAAACGTGATGCCTATACAAAATATGGTACCGAATAGAAGTAAGAGTGTAAAGGTGGAATGGTGGGAAAAAAATATCCCCTTATCAATGTGGAATAGTGGAGATATCAAATAAAAGAAAAAAAGAAATGGTGCATAAAATTCAACACAACAAATATAATGTTCAAACTATGGAATCATAAACATTTTTAAGATAAATAATAACCTATATCTAGTAGATATCTTAATATACATTAATTCATGGCAGGGTGATATAAAAAAATTAAATAGTGAACAAGAATATAATTTATGGAAATTAAAAAAGCACAGTAGATAAAAAGGCTACACCACAAGAATCTCAAGCATATTCTCCGTCATTATCTCATATTCTCTAACTACAGTAAAGCATAAAAAATATCTATATTAGGGAACATTTCATTATACATACATGCTGAAAATTAATCTAATAGGGAGCCATGGGCTGACCGAGTCATGTCTAAAAGAAAAACCATATAGGCCACCACCAATGGTATCTATAAGTTATCCATGCAGTTTATATAGAAGTAATAATTTTTTATAAATAAATAATAAAAAATCCATAATAATTTAATAACATCAATAACATGTTCTTATAGGATGCCCAATATCTCTACCTATTTATTCTTAGTCTAGAATTATGATATGATAAGTCACTACATATAATGTATATATATATTGTTATATGTTACAACCACCTATATGCTCTACATACGTGAGGGTGCCTGTTCAATATTCTTTGAAATCATGGTGTTGGTTATACTCGGCCATAACTCAGTCATCCATAACCAGTTTAAACATCCCTTTATCCACCAAAAGTCGGTAGAATCCCTATATCTCAAAATGAGTGCGGGATGTCACGATAATACCTCCAGATCATTTCATTATGCCAACTCCCGGACTACACGATGTTGTGGTTCATGCCAACCTTCCAAATTGTGGTAATGTTGTGAGTAGTTATTCCCTCACACCTAATATATGGGAGGCTGAATGGTTAGTCTAAATAATTCCCTTAACCATCATTCCATATCCTATATTAATAGAATTATCATATTTATATGAAATATCAACAAGCTATTACATATCATGCATTTTATTAGTCAATCCCAAATACAATTAGGTCCTTACTATACATAATAAGGATTTCATATATCCTGATGTTATCGGTGTGGCCTTTACACCCTTTATAATTAATCTATATAATACCAATAAATTTTTTAAGGAATGAAAAATACCATAGACAAAAAATTCAATTAAAAAAATTCCATGTAAACTATTATAACATAAAAATACTATTTAAACATCTGGTGAATTACATATGAGTTTCCTTGTGTTGAGTAGATATCTATATAAATGATGTAAATTCTATATTAATGTTCATTGAAGAATATAGATGGTGACATTATCAATTATGAAATGACTTACATTGGAAATTCAATTTATAATTCATGATGAATGGTTAAAAGGAATTCCAAGAATTTAATAATTTATTTATAATGGGTAAATTCTACTTGGAACACCAAAGGGGTGTCCATGATCAATGTAATCATCCTATAACTACTAATAATTGACCAAAAAGAGTATATCATGGTGGAAATATCAATTTAGATTGAATAAATAAAATTTATGGTTACACCTGAAAAAGTATAGTTTTTTTAATTATAGTACAAATATGAAGACACATTAAATTTTAGGGGAAATTACATAACCAAATACCTTACGGTCATTAAATACTCTGATCTTAATAGAGGTATCAGATTAAATTTATAATGGATGAAATCAAAGAAACAATCCAACTACAAAAAATATGGGAAGAGAACATTCACCTAAATAGAACAATATATCTAGAGATAAAATTAAAATGTAAGGACAATGATTTGATAGAATAAATATTGATATCCAATTCTATAAATGGATATTGATTTTTACATCATATTGGATAGCTATCTAGGAACATAGATTAAGGGGAAGAGTAATCTACAATAGATAAGAGATATATCCAATCCACTCGAATGAGAGGGAGGAATAAAAAGGTAAATAAGTTTATAAGTTTCATTAACAGAAAATTAAATTTATCTATAAACACAAGAAGACACAGTTTGGCCACACGTTTGGAAAAACTATGCACCAACCATCCGAATAGACTCTTTCAAACCAATGAATTTTTTGGAATGGTTGTGACCATTGGGCATTGTTGTGATTAAAAAATCATACAACCCCCATATATTTACTATCACACCCCACATAGTAAGGATATACAGTGTGGATTGGGTGTTATGATATATTTAAACCATGTGGCCAAGTATATCTTCAAGTGGGCTTGTATTAACATGTACATTACATATCAATACATGCATTAGATATAACTCTCATCCATATTATATTATTGATTCATTAATTAACTCTCGAACATTATATCATATGTAACACTTCCATAAAAATGTAGATATAGAAAATGATTTGTTTTTATGGTTTTCTCATTACATTTGGATTCCAAATTAATATCGTGAACATGGAAAATTAAAAATAGTAAATGATTCCTGAAAGGTAGTGTAATATTAACAATGTAATATGCCTTATGATATAAATCAAACAATATTATATTATTGGGAATATATGGTGGCGTGAAATCTAAATCCATTCATCATTTCCCCCCTTAAATCATAGGTTAAGACATTATTTGGAATCACATGAAGGGATTATTACAATTAGTCTTTAATTCCATAAAATATCAATGCCTAGAAAACTCTAATATATCGGTATATCATAATAATAGATATACCTTATACACAGAATATATATATATATATATTTGAGATAACTAATAAAAAAAATGTTTTCCTCACCCAACCATGTTTTCAAAACATGGAAACCAGATCACCTCTCATATTTAGTATAGTGAAATACATCATTTAAATATATCATATATATGATTTGTCTTGGGCTCCATAGTGAGATTAATCCTCAATTTGGTTGTATGTTTAAAACTATCATACTCGAGTCCTTAGAAAAATACCTCATCAACCTCATGATGAATAGAGAGGAGAGTTTAATATATATAAACCCTTTCATCGATAGATCATTAATTAAAAAAATAATTTCATAAATGGAATTATACACATTTAAAATAATTTTAAAACCATAATAATTTCCCATCAATGTGAAGATAAAAAATTCAGAAGATTACATTTCAATTTCATAACTTTTCATCTAATAATAGTTCATGTATCATAAGAAATTATTAAAAAATACATTATCTTCAACACTATATAGTACATTTACAATGTGTATCGTGTAATCAATAATCGATGTACTCGAGTAATGTAATAGTGAATTACAGTTATTATATAGTAATGTGTTAGTTTCCATATCATATGATAGATTGTTAAAACTATCAGACAATTCTCTAATAACTCTATCATTATTTTCCTAGTTTTCCACAACCAACCAATACCTCTCATTTCCAAGCTTCAAAATATACCAAATATCTCCAACAAATACTCAATTATTGTTATGCAATTACCCAATTATTATAGAGTGCATTTTTGTTAGTTTTGAAACTAAATGTGATCCCAAACCATTGCCTCAAAATGTAAATCAGTTAGAAACTAGTATCGAGGGTATACAATATAACAAAAAATTAACGAAATCTACAATGATAAAAAAAAATTCCACTGTTATAAACAAAAACCACTCTACCCATTTACCTTTTTGGTACAAAAATCAGTTCTTAAACCACAATATCAAACTACACACCTTATTTATTGAATTAATTATAACTGATGGATCAAATAACATTTTATTGAAACCTTTTAAGAAAAAATATAGGGGATTATATCCAAAAAATCAATAAATTATAATTTAAGGATAACCAGTTGTGGGAGATTATGTTATAGAAGGTGGGATATTGGTTTAAGAAAATTTTATTTAGGGTATAACCTTAAGTGGTGTTTTATTTATTTAAAATGAATATAAATAAATTTATATGGAAAATTATAACCTGGTTATAGTGTTTAATGAGTATGAACCTACCTATATAGTATTTAAATAATTTCAAAATGATGTAAACAAAACTATACAGTAATGGAGTTATATTATTGTGGGAATTTTATGTGTGAGGATCATAAATAGAAGATGAGGAAATTGATATTTTGTTATGAATGGATGTAAATGTAATATTCTAGAGTACGTTACCCATTAAATTGTAGTAATTACTTAATATTGTTGATTGAGAATGATCTTAAGGAGTTTAGTGGGTAAGAGGAGATGTTGGAGCATGAAAATCAAATTTGATGTGTTTTGTCGAGTGGATAATTTGATGAAGTATGGAGGAGAGTTATTTTAGGAATGGATGAATTGTTATGACCTTGGTTAACCAAGAGATGTATTTGGACCTACTAATGTTTGAGGGGTAGATATTACATAGATATTGTGTTGTTGTATAGAACTTTAATAGTAGGTGATATTTGTATCCCGGAGACTATGTATGTGGTGTGGAGTCCCAGGGGTAGGGTACTAGTGGTTCGTCTAAATTTGATGATGTTATACCAAGAAGAAGGGTATACGATGTATCCCTTTATAGTTACTAGAGGTATACAATAAGTTTCATTTTGTTGTTCCATGGTCTTCTTACCCCTTTTTTCAGATATGATTCATTGTAGTTTCAATAAATCTCAGAAAAATATTTGAACCTCAACCATTAAATATTTTAGGGGTGTTACACCATCATCCTCTATTTTTTAAGGTATTCAAGGATGTGTTACAATGGGCTATCCCATGGCCATTTTTTTAAAATGGGTAAAAATTTCATTATCCCATTAGACTAAATCACTTCCTTCCTTTTATATCATTTATTGGCAGATCAATGTTCATACCATAGAGTTTTATCCACCCCTAAATAGTGTCTTTCAACCCAATACATAGATGATAAATTTTTTTTGGTTTCTTTGAGAATCATTCTTATCTACATTTTAATGACCTAACAATAGTTACCCAGAGTTGGTGTATTATTACACAAAATTGGAATGAATACATAGAAACATGTCCTGAATGGCCAATTAGTTTTGTAGTCTTGGAAAATAGATTACATAAATGAACTTCAAATTACACTCTCTAACATAAAATACAACATAGGCATTCCTTTAAAAATTCCATTTTACTCCTAGATTAAGATTGCATATTAATAATAGTACACTTCTTGACATTATATGAATATAAAAAAATATTAATTTATATGATAATATTCTCATTAATGATAAACAATATAGTATAATCACTCATAAATAAGTCTAAATAGTTAAGGAAATGTATTAGACTAAAACACAAGCCTTTTAAACATAAACTTCAGTACACTATAGAAAATATTAATCAAATAATTCCATTTAGTTATTCCCATGAATATTCTAACAGTATAATAATCACATTTAATATCAATAACTAGTTTCATAATAATGGTATGCCTAATGTCGGACATCATAACCACATAGTCAATGCCTCATTCCAAGACTACAAATATGATTTTGTCCAGGACTTATTCCAATACACTAGTTTGTCGAATGAGAAAAACTGATGTATCATGGTGCTATAACATTCCCATCATATCACATAATATGTCCAATGAATTCCTCATATGAAAAGGGTGAAGTATAATCTAAATATTCATATTTAAACTAGAATATGAAATGTCAAATCTATAACCACAAACCATGAATGTTATAAAAATAGCACATCCACATTCAAACGTAACTCATTCAATAAAATATGGATGATTTTATTATAATAAATCAACCTCAATCAATAATAAAATACAATTAAGGATATTTACATTGATTAAAATAATTAGTTGAACTATTTGAATTAATTATCTCATTTTTCATGAAAACATTTTAAAGTCACACTATTAATCAAAGAAGTCATATAAAATAGATTTTGGAATCAATGTGTCCCATTCGACATTGAATATTTTGAAAGAAAAATTCATTTCAAAACATTCATGTCTATATAAATGAATCATTAAAATCATTTTTTAAACATGGACATAATGAGAATGATTTTGAAGAATTAATCACCACAACGATATTTCAGTTAAAGAGTTCCTAACCAAATGAGAGATGCTTGAAAAACATTAAATGAGGAATAAAATTAAATAAAACATTATATTTAAATCAGAATAAAGGGATTCATGATATAATGAATCAAATGACATTATATACACCATATAAAAGTTAATGTGTGCCTAATAACAAAGTATACTCAGTAGAATGTAGTTTGAGATGAAATCCCTTATAAATACTGTATCATTAGACTAAGGATAAATAATTGTCATAATTATATGTGATAAATGTTAATACACTAAATATTATTCAATATTTAGTGAAAATCATTTACTGTACATTCACCCATTATCAGGTAAAAAGAAAAACCAATGACTTGGATGTTTAACTCAATGAATGGAAATTGAGTTAAGATTACCCTTATCAAGTTCATATCAATGAATTAAGATCTTTTCAATGGAGTGATTACTTGTATCAAAATTATTTCAACACAAAGGGGAGGTTAAATTAATAAAAAAAATAAATGATTATTTATTCCACAAATAAAATTGGAGTAAAATAATCAATGAAGTATGCGTAAAACCTAAGGAGTGAAAATTGATATTAGAAATTCCCTTACTGATTTGGTATCTTCTGAAACATACACTCCATGAAAGAATGGTCATAAAATTAATATTTAAATAAACATTAATTAATTTATATTACACAAATAATACAATCATGGTTTTTATATACACCACAGAAAACTAAATAGTGTCAATATAGCATGAATATCATACTAATAAGAAGTGATATGAAAACCCACTACCTAATATTATCCATTGGTCGATGTAATATTTAACCTATTATATAATGGTAACATAGATGTTATTAAATTATACAAGAAACGCATAACATAAAATTATATCATATATGATCTTTTAATATTAATTTTTTTATTAAATTTTTATAGTATAATTGATTCAGCTGTTAACTGATTTGTTTAGATTTATATGTTTTGTTATGTAAATCATGTTTGTTATGGATAAGATGTATATGATTAAAATCCATAATAATTCTATTTTCTTAAAAAATATTTTTAATTATATGAATATGGTTTTATCATGTTTAGAAAAACATCACGGCAACTTTTACGATGACTTCTTGTATTTTTATGTTAAAAGGTTAACAAACATAATATAAAATGCCAATAGAACATAAAGTTCTTAAATAATGAAATATCTATCATTATATAATTCATTTGGATGAACCATATATTTTTAGGACAATTATAAAATTTAATAACATAGTACTTGTTTTTAAAACTCATTTATGTCAATTTTGACACTATTTATTATTTGGTTGTTGTAAAAGTCATAAAATTAGATTTCATTGAAAAAAATACAACTAATCTACACCAACATGTCATATTAACCTATAAAATTAGTATAATTCATCAAAATATTCAATTAACATATATTTTAAAATTAATAGTATCAATTATTTAATTCATTCATTAATAATAAAATTGTTGCATCATCATTGTGTCTTAAATAAATTTTATAATTTAATGTCTAAAAAATATAAATAAATTACTATTATATATTAAATCATTTAATATTTCTAATGAATATTTATATTCTAATTTATCTTATGGGTAACATTATAATAATTTTTGTTATTTATTAAACCCCGAATATAACGATTTTAACTCTCCTTTAAATACAATATAATAAATTTCTTAATCCAATCATAGTGAATTAAAAAGGATCATATATTGTCCTAAGGTAGATTTTTGTTGAAATATACTTGTCCAATATAATTATTACATGTGTTAGGGTAATTAGAATATCATTTTTACCTTTACATACCGTATTTACTTTTAACTGTGGCCAATAAAATTCAAAAGTTACTATTCCCCCAAATATGAATGTTATCAGAAAAGCACAGAAAATATATCCGAACTGAATTTTCATGTCGCAGTTCTAATGTGAAAATTAATTTTTTCAAATTCAATATATAAAAGTGTCAAATAATGTATTTAAAAAGGGTTCACCATTAAAAGGTGGTAAAATTTATAGTTTAAAAAATACTTCTTTTATCTGAAAAAATTGAAATTTCTCTTATATTATGTCTAAGAAAAATGTAATATGGATATTAAAATTATATAGAGTAAAAATAATGAAAATTCCATTAATTATATTCTAAACATATTTTTGAATAGCTAGTTCGGTATGTCGTGGTGTGCTCAAACTCGGTGATGCTTGTAGCGTAAGCTATAAAATTATTTTAAAGAAAATAACTTACTATGAAATCATGGGGTGTTATATTCTTCCCCCGTTTTGGAAATTTCGTCCTAAAAATTTTAAAATTGGTCTTTTGAACTTCATTGAATAACCCATATCAGAAAAATAGTCAATAAAACAATCAATTTAAAAGAAAGAAAATGATGTACAAAGGTCAGTTGAGATAACCAATAATAGGATTCCATGTAGGAAAACATGGATATGGAAGATTAAATAAGTTTCATGTTCTATTGGATAGTGATAGAAATCATAATCCAAATAAAGTTAACAATAAGAAATACAAAAACATATGATGGTTTAAACAGTCATTAGTTTCCTATGAAGAAATGTAAATTTAAAGCGTTTTTTGTTTTAAGAACCATTTCAAAATGTTTGGGAATTTATTTATCAAATTGACTAAAAACATAAAGAGATATAATAACTTTTCATGTAGAGTTTTATCATTTAAAAAATTTCTACCACTAACTCTTATTTTCTCCAAACGATGAGTATTCAAGATGACTTAGTCACACCTATAGCACTGGAATCATCTTCTAGAGAATCATTTAATCCACAAAGGATTAACGATTTATATCCCTTGTATTTGGAGATTAACCAAAAAAATAATGGTTAGTATAAGATCATATGATCCCTAAAATGGATAATCCATAATATAATCAAATACGATTGTTAATTTCCAATAGTAAACAAACAATACCCAAAGTTCAATAAAGACCATTCAATAAAATATTGTCTATAAAATACATCAATATAATCCAAACTAGGATTGAATCCAAAAACACAGAAGAAGTTATCCCTTTGTCTTTCATAATAAATCATAACATTTATATCTAAATAACATAAACTAATCATAAAGACTCATACTGTATTATAATTACCCAAATAACATATTCTCTGTGGTATGTTTTTCATTTCCATTAATAACCATAATCATTATACGTCCATAATAAAAACATAGATTCTTCCAAAATAAAAAATAACCATTAATCCTCAAATGAAATCCCATAATAAATTATTTTCATTAGGCATATAGTGTTCCAAATAGTGCCACCACCTTCCAAAATAACTATTTATCACCTAATCACCAAATCATTTTCCTATAATAATGATATCCATTTGATTTAACATATGATCTCTAATAAACTTATTATTGATAAATAAAATAATTTAACTAAAATTAATTTGTTACACTATCTAGGGACTTCATGTAGTCCAATGGTCGGTGATAAATCTATGTCTCACATTGGTTATGGGTTCAATTCTCGTAGCTTTGTCCAATGCGACAGGTTGTAAAACGGTCTTCATGTTGTCCATTTACAAAAACAATATTGTATAAAATTAACAAAATATAAAGATAAAATAAATTAACCACAAATGTTATCTCATTCCTCACAATTTCATCCAAAAAAATTATAACATATAATGACCTCATATTCAAGGATCATACAATGCCAAATGGGTCTTTATAACTATATCCAAAAAAATCATCCTCAAATAGAATTTTTGCATAACAAAATGCAGGGTTACACATACAATAGATAATTATTCCCATGTAATCCCATCAACAATAAGAATTAATAAATTTAATAATTTCTCCATCCTTCTATTTCCACACTGGCTCCTTATCGACCAATTAATTATCCTATGGAATAGGGAATTGACTCGGGTAATGCCCAGATCCCTTACATTTACATAAAATGATTGTAAATGGATTCTTATAGTCGTTTTTTATTTCTTCCACATAATTTTCATTTTTCCTCATCAATTATTTTCATTATGTCCTTCTTTACCACACATAAATCATTTCTTTATTCGATTTATACACATTCATGGGAGTCTCCTTCCACATTTCATGAATAATGGAAATTGAGGTTTCTTTTCTGCACAATATCCACAATTGGGGCTCTTATTATTCTCTGACCTTCTCTTCTTTGTTGAGTTTGGGAGTTAGTTAATGTATTTGTTGTTTATCACATTTTTTGAAACCTACTGATGCATGAACACAATATCTTTTTTTCCAATCAAATTTTCATTTTGTTTCTCATTTCTGAAACCGTTCCCATATTGTACATCATGTTCAATGTTACAATGACTTCCTTGGAATCCATCCAGTGTCTAAAACTAGAAATCATAGTGTGAGTAACAATAGTCATAAATTCATTTAGAGAATATCATGACACCATATTTTCAATCTAAAACTCCTTAATATTAAACATGGTTATTTATTCTTATATTATATTAAAATCAATCAATTTTGGTTTTTAAATGTTAATAATCCAAAGCATTTCACAGAGGAGTTTTGTAACCAACAGTGTAGAAAGGCATATATTCGTTCTCCATTTCCCATTTGATTCTATCTAAAAGTGGGTTTTTGGGTTTTACCACTAGATCCATCTTGCTCAGGGCTGTTTGTACCATCTCGTATCCAGATAAGGATGTATTTCTTGCAAAATTACCAAAAATTATATTCTATCAAAATACGATGGTGTTCTTCTATATTTATCTTCTAGGTCTATCTGAGATTAATGTTCTCAAATCAAGGTTTTTCTAAATCTGGATTCAAATCTTTGTTGAAGTCTTCTTCTGATACCAATAGTAATGCCCTATCCCTAGTTATCCTGAGCCAGTGCATTATTAAATAACATTGGAATTGTCACAACGAATCATGTCCCTATGTGGAGATATGTTTTTTAGTCTTGGAAAATATATTACATACATGGCTGTCACATTACAATTTCTATGTTAAAATACAACATAGATTATCCTTTGGGAATTCCATTATTATCCTGGCTTAAACCTCCATATAAAACATAATAATCTTATTGTAATACTATGAAAATTAACCATAAGAAATGGGTGATATCATATGCTGATAAAGGATAAACAACATTTAAGAAACCTTAATAAATAAGAATAGTCATTTAAGGCAATGTATAAGACTAAAACACAAGCCTTTTAAAATAAAACATCATTAAAATATGACAAATATAAATAAATAAATTCCATTTACATATTCACATGGATATTCTACTAGTTAAATAATCATATTCAATATAAATATATAATTTCAAAATGTGGGAATGTATAATTATGGACAAAATAACCACATATTCAAGCCCTCTTTCCAAGACTACAAAATAAGATTTCGTAAAGGCCTTGTGCCATGACTCGAGTTCTCTAAAGAGACCTACAAATGCATAAAGGGGATACATTGGGCCTCTCCTATCACTTAATATGTCCAATGCATCACTCATATTAAAAGGGTGCATTATAATCTAAACATTCTTATGAAAATTTGTATACAAAATGTCAATACTTTAACGACAATCCACGAATGGTATAAAAATAGCACTTCCTCATTCAATCATAACTCAGTCAACACAGTATGTAATATTGTGTTATAATTAATCAATTTCAATCATGAATAAAAAAAAATTAAGGATATTTACATAGATGAATATAATAGGTAAAAATATTTGTGATAAATTTATCTTTTTCATGAAAACAATTAAAAGTCACATTATTTATCAAAGAAGTTGTTTAAAAGTTATTTTTGAATAACATTTTCCCATACCAAATTGAAAAATTTGAGTGAAATTTCAATTTTAAAACATTCATTTCCATATAAAAAATTTATCAAAATCATTTTTTAAAACATTGACATTAATGATAAAGATTTAGAAGAATAAATAACTATAATGATATTATTGATAATGAGTTCCTAACCAAAAGAGAGATGCTTTAATACAAATTATTGATGAATATCATTTATAAAAAATTATAAAACAATTAGAATAAAGGGATTCATTATATAATATGTCAAAGGACAGTACATAGACATTATAAAATGTAATTATCAAAAAACAACAATGAAGTCTCAATGGAATGTAAACTGAGACAAAATCCCTTATAAAGTTTGTATCTATAGATTAAGGATAAATAAATGAAAAAATATTGTGTGAAAAATATAAATACCCTCAATATTATTGGATATTCACTATAAATCAATTATATTACATTCACACAATTTCTTGGAAAAACAAAACCAATGACATGGATGTTGAACTCAATGAATGGAAAATGAGTTATGATTACCCTTATCATGTTTTTATCAACAACTTGAGAATATATAAATGGAGTGACTATGTGTTTGAAAATAATATCCCACCAAATGGGATTGGAAGTCACAACATAAATAAATAATTAGTTATTCCACACGTATTCTTGGATTAAAATCATCAATGAAGTTTGTGTAAAACCCAATGAGTAGAAATTGATATTAGAAATTCCATTACCAATTTCCTAACATGTGAAAAATACAATCCATGAAAGAAGGGTCATACAATGAATATTTAAATACCCATAAATTAATGAATATTACAAAATGAATACAATAATCTGTATTAAATACACCACACAAAAGAAAATAGTTGCAATATAAAATTAATCACACGCGAACAAGAAGTGAGATGAAAACCCCTTACATTATACATTTATTTAGTCAAGGGTATGTTTAACATCCAGAATAATGGTTAAATATTTTTTATTAATTTACAAAGGAACCACATAAATAAATATTATGTAAACTATGATCTTCTAATATATCCTTGTTAATAATATTTCAGTAGTACCATTGTTTCTGGTGTTAACAGATTCATTTTCATTTATATGTTTTGTTACATAAGTCATATTTGTTTTGGAATTGAGTTTTTTTATTTATATCCAAAATTATATTAAGTTCTTATATATTCTTTTTAATCTTAAAATGAAAATTATTCATGAATGGCTACAATGGGGATAGAATCTCACGGTGTTTGTGGAGACGGTAATCCGTACGTAAGCACGAGCATCAATATCATTCAATGAATAGTGACAACATATGTAAATGGATGGTATATTTTATATAAAGTATCCTTAACATGATATATTTATTATTTAAATCCATTATACTCATTATTATACTCATCCAAATAATGAATTATTGAATAAAAAGCTACACCATGACGTGGATACGATTAGACATACATATACATGTATGGTGACTTTGTTATTCATAGGATGTGTAAAATAATGAATATGGTTTTACCATATTTATAATAACATCACAATATGTTGAAGGTACTGGAAATAATATTTTTATGGAAAAAACAATGAATGATGAAGTGTAAGAATAAACAAACTTTGAATGAAGTGATGAAATTACTACCTCTTCTTCAGGAGCATTCTTTTTTATTTGATAAAGGGGTCTATAGGTTGGATTTATGATCAAGGTAAGGCATATCAGTTGATTTTAGGGTAGTGGGGAGGATATATTAGAAGGGGTTGGCTACGAAAAATTTCTTTGGATGTGTGAATTTGAGAGAAGGTGGAGTACTATTTTATAAGAGTGGTGAGGGTCACTTTTTCAAAAGCATGAAATACTATTTTCATATAAAATAATTTCCAGTTTATAATGTCTCCAAATTTATTTATATTGAGGTTAAGTTGGAGATGGGTAGAAATACTCTCAACCAATAGGTTTTAGAAAATGTTTGGTCACCATATTAACCTTATCTTTTATATTTATCTTTTAGTTATATAGTTTAATATTTACAACGTCTTCATTTATTTTCAAATTTAATATTTCATAAACATACTATAAAATCCCAAAAAAACATCATATGGTTTATTAATGACATATATATCATTATATAAGTCCTTTTAATGAAAATTATATTTTTAATGCTATTATACAATATAATAAAATAGAGTTGTTTAAATACTCATTTATGTCATTTTTGTAACTATTTATTATTTGGATTTTGCGAATGTCAATAAAATCTGATTTATTATAAAAAAATACTTTTAATGTACCATAAGATGTCATATTAACCAAAAAATTATTTTAATTCATCAAAATTTTCAATTTCCATTTATTTTAATATTTATATCATCAATTATTTAGACATTCATTAATAATATAATTATTTCATCATCATTGTCTAATAAATAAATTTAATTTTTAATGTCTAAAAATTATAAATAAAATACAATTATGTAGTAAATAATTTTATCATTATAATTAATAGTTATAGTATAATTTATCTTTTGTGTAACCCTTTGTTAAAAATGAATTATTTATTAAACTTCAAATTTAACACTTTTAACTATTATTTAAATAAAATAAAATAAATGTTCTAATCAAATCCAATTTGATAAAAAAGAATAATATTTTTCCTTAGGATGATTTTGGTCTCAATATACTTATCTAATTGAAATAGGACATGTTTTAGGGTAATTATAATATCATTTTTATCTTTAATTACCCTATTTACTTGTAACTGTGGAAAATAAAATTCAAAAGTTTACTATTCACCAAAATATGAAAGTTATCGGAATGACACCTAAAATTTATACAAACTAAATTTTTATTTTCAGATTCTAATGAAGTTGTTTATTTTATCAAAAGGAATATTTATAAGTGTCCAATATTGGATTTAATATGGATTCTCCATTAAAAGTTAGTAAAATTTCTCCCTCCTTTTAGAAATTTCCTTTTCACAATTTTTGAAATTCGTTTGGGGAACATTATTGAAAGACCCACTTTAGAAAAAGAGTCAATAAAACTATCACTTTAAAAGAATTAAAGAGAAGTACAAAGGTCAACCGAGATAACCCATTATAGGATTCTATATAGGAAAAAATTGATATTGAATATAAACTATGTTTCATGTTCTGATTGAGTGTGATATAAAATATGACCATGTAAACTTTACAACAAGTAACCACGGGCTTGTGATGGGTAAAATGGGAATTAATTTCCCTGTAGGAAAAGTAAACATACAATATTTTTTGTTTTAACTAACATTTAATAATGATATCAAATTTACCTTTGAGATTGACCATGAACATAAATATATATACTTACTTTTCATGTATAATTTCACACTTTAATAATTTTCTAATAATAACTCCTATTTTCTCCAAACGATGAGTATTCGAGATGAATTGGTCACACCTGAAGTGCTAGAATCATCTTCTAGGGAATCAAATAATCCAAAAAGGATAAACTTAATATTTTCCTTGTATTTATAAATTAACCAAATCCAAAATGGTTATTACACAATTTGATGATCCCTAAAATGGATAATACTATATACAAATAAATACTAATCTTAATTTCCAAAATTAAACAAACAATGCCCAAAGATTAATAAATACAATTCAATAAAAAAATTTCCATATAATACATCAATATAATCCAATCTATGATTGAAACATGAAATTTAAAAGAACATAATCACAGTCTTTTATAGAAAATCTCATCATTTATATACAAATTACATTAACTACATTTAATTTCCCATACTGTAGTGAAATTATCCTAATAACATATTCTCTATGATTGGTTCTTCATTTAAATTAATAACATAAAACAAAATAAGTGAAAAATAAATATATATTTTTTGATAATTAAAATACACTAGTACTCCTCAAATTAAATCTTATAGTATTCTATTTTCCTCAGGTATATAGTGTTCCCATCAAAGCAACATATTTTAATATTAAATTTATCACAAAATCGCCATAACATTTTCCTATACAATGAATATCTATTTTATAAAATATAAGATCCAAAATAAATATATTATTGATCATTAATATCATTTAACTAAAAATAATAAGTCACACACACCATGTACATCACGTAGTGTAGTGGTTGGTGTTAAATCAGAGTCGCGTTGTGGTTGTGGGTTTGATTCCAACAACTTTTTCTGATGTGATGGGTTTTCACACGTTCGGTGTGTTGTACATTTTCGAAAACTATAATATATTAAATTTAAAAAATATAACCATAACATAATTTAACCCAAAATTTTATCTATTACCTCACATTTTCATTCTAAAAATTAATAACAAGTAATTTCCTAGAATTCACAGATCATATAAACCTAAATGGATCGTTATAACTATATCCACAAAAGAAAATATAATACCATCTAAAATAGAATATTATCATTAAAAACATTAGGGTAACACATACATGAGAAAATTATTCCAATGTAATTCCATCAACAAAGAGAATTTGTTCTTTTAAAAAGTTCTCCATCCATTTTTTTCAACATAGGTTTTTCCTAGCCCTAGTGGTTATTCGATAAGATTGGGCTTTGAGTTAGTTTACGCCCAGATCCTGTACATTCATAGAAAATGACTAGAAATGGACTCTTAATATCTTTTTTATTTTATTCCATAGAACTCTTAATTTTCATAAGAAATTCATTATTTTATGATCTTATTTCCCAAATATAAAGCATTAATTTATTCCATTAAGAAAAATTTCTAGATGTCTATTTCCACATTTCTAGTATAAGGTAAATTAAGCATTCATTTCACTATAGTCTCCACTACAAGATCTCTTATCATTATCTAACTATATCTTCTTTTATGAGTTGGGGAATTGATTAATATATATATTTTAGATTATATTTTTGGAAACCTTATTTGGAATGAGCATGGTATATTTTACACCTATCAATATTCCATTTTGTTTCTCATTTCCACTATCATTCCCAACGTGTACAACATGTTCAATGTTAGAGTGACTTCCTTGTAATCCATAATTTTACTAAAACCAAAAAGTATAGTGTCTGTAACATTTGTCATAAAATCATTTAGACAATTTCATGAAACCTTATTTTAAATTTAATACTCCTTAGAATTAACCATGTTTATTTATTCTCATATTATATTAAATTACATCAAATCAGTTTTAAAAGAAAATGTGAATTATCATAAAAATACACCTCATGGGTGTCGTAACCTATAAAAAAACAATGCTTGTTATCGTGCACCAGTTCATGTTTGAGTCTAGCACAAAGCTGTGTTTTCTGGTTTTATGCCTAGATACATATATTCCCAAGCCTCTTATACCTACTCATATATAGAAAGGGAGGTATTTATTGAATAATTCTAAAAATATCGACAATACCAATATTCTAAGAAGTTATTATATACCAATCCTCAATGTCTATATTAGAGTGATATCTTCAAATAAGAGTTCTACAAAATCTATTTTCCATGGTTTGTACAAAAATTTCTCTGATACCAACTATAAAACCCCAATCCTAGTTACCCCGGGATAGTGTACTATTACATAACATCGATATTGTCACGACCCCCTCCCACCAAAGATGCCCCTCCCGAGCTGGCAATGGTGAAAGGGAGATAATGAACCCCGAGTCCCGCCTCCAGTAGGCCCCGGGTTGGCGACTAGCACCAAGGGTATGAGTTTTCACAAATATGGGAGGCATTACCCTTTTTATTATTTTGGATCGGGAAATAGGACAAGTCAACCACCAAAAAGGGAAAAGAACAAGTGTATATAAATAAACCCAAACCAAGCCCACATTCATGTTTAAGCAATTTTTATAATAAGGTACAAGTACAAGGAAGATCAAAAGTACAATGACAAAGAAAACAAGAGAACAAAAACTGCAACAACTCCAACTGCCCGACTAGTAGGGTCCCGCACGGCCCTAGTAGTCCTCCTGGAAACCTGAAAGTAAACTTAGGGTGAGCATACAAGTATACTCAGTAGGGAAACCTAAAGCTCTCGTGCACAACTGGGGAGACACCCTAAGGTCCCGTGAGAAAACAGAAGAACCAGAAACTAACAAGGAAAAACTATCCACCCAACCTCACTAGTCACACTCACCAAGTAACACAAACAAGTTTAGTATATATATATAGAACAAAAGTATTGGGTACCCCGCACCATTTCCCACTTAATTAGATGCTTCTCTTCCTAACGGCAAACGTCCTGACGCTACCACACTCTTCCCACCCGCACACACCTGGGCCAAACCACGCATCCCACCCGCACACACCTGGGCCTCACAACCACGCATATCGCCCGCACACACCTGGGCCTCACAACCACGCATCTCGCCCGCACACACCTGGGCCACAACCACTAACCCGCCCGCAGACACCTGGGCCTCATCCCGAAGGTTCTTGGGAACGGTAAGCCTGCCCGAAGAGTCTTGGGCTAAAGGTCGCCTCAAGCCATCACAGCCTCCGAAACCTACCCGAAGAGTCTTGGGTGTAAGGTCACCTCAAGCCATCATAGCCTATGGAAGAAGGAGCAGGAAGGAGCTAGTAACTAAGGGGGAACACCCTCTCCCATAAAATGGGAGTGTTCGGCACTAGGTGCTTGACATGGGTGTGGTGCGACAAAACACAAAAATACAATTATATATATACATATACCAAACACACAGCCCAACCTATGGCTTCATAAAAAGAGAAACTGAGCATGTGCCTCGGCACTGCAACCACGAAGCATGCATCAATAACCAAACAATCATCCCCCAACCCCATTTAGGATTTCATGTTTCATGCAATGCTTTAACAAATTATTACTACTGGGAAACTATCATCCAGACAAAACCTTTCACAAATATATCTCTGCCAACCACAACCATGGTTAGGTAAAATGCAAGCAACCGCATTCCATTTCATTTACAAAAGATTATCACAACCATACAACATTACATCATTCATTTATTTCAAAGTTCCACACATAAAACCCTTTCCACACACAAAACATTTCCGCATTTGAAAACACATTTTACTTCCAAAACACTTTTCATAATCAAAACACTTTTCATAAATAAAGTCATTTTCCACAACCAACCACTTCCCATTTCAACCCCATCATTTACAAAAAACATTTCCCACAAAACAACCAAACCACCAACATGTTCATTGTTCCAATTTTGTTCAACCGGGGTGATCACACAAGGTTTTCATTCTCATTTAATCAGCCAGTTTTTACGTGATTATCCATTTTCCGTGTTTTAACAAAACCAACCACAAACAATTCAGATATTAATTGTGCACGCAAAGGCCACCAACGGCCGTGATTTTCAGTAGGCAAAGGCCTTTCAATCCAAAATCACAATCAGAAGATAAAGAAACTAGAAGGCAATAGAAACAACACAAAACCCCAAACCCTTCTTTATCCGGTTATTATCTTTATTTAAAGTTCAACTGCATCCCATGGAACAAAAGAAAAATATCCCACCCCGCATGTTGCACCAAAAAGAGAGACGAAGGTAAACCCCTACCTCAAAAGGTCCCGATCACGTCGCTTCCGACGACGTCCTTCGGTGTCCTATGCCTTCGTCAAACCCGAAAAACGCCTCCTAGGATGGAAGCTGGAGAAGGAAGGCCAGAAGGAAAGCTGACAAGTATGGGCTTAGATGCTTCGTCTCTTCGCTACGATCCTGTGGCCGCTGACGGATCGACGATCGGAGTTCGGACAAAGAAGTTAGAGGACGAAGACTTCTTGATCATCCATGAGTGTCGTCGTGCGAAGAAGAAGCGATTGGTCTGGAAATAATCCGCGAACCTTTCTTATATAGGAAACGAATAGGTAAAATAGTATGCAGCGTGTATTTATGAATACACGTTGTGACCGTACACCCGTTACACGTTTTGACTGGTCAACACACGACACGTCACGCGGTTTCCACGCGTTTTAATAATAACGTCAATTTTATTAATATGTGTGTTTCGTTGAACCGGGACATAACTCATAAAAAGTTATCTATCAATGGTCTTAAAATGACCGTCTTAATTACAGGATTACACTGCCGCTGACGGTTCGTCATTCCGACCTCATATGAAGAAGTTATAGACTTTTTAAGTTTTGATCACCCAAAATAATAATAATATTATTATATTTATTTAAAAAAAGGAGGATATATGTCTTTCTCCAATCAAAATTTTCAATTCACTCACACCCAACACATTCACTTCCCATGCACCTCACATGGGATTTTGATTATTTTGTTTATTTATTTATTTTCATTTATTATCTCATTTAATCTTTTTTATCTTATTCTTTTTTTTCTTTCTCTCTCCAATCTCCTTTCTTCTCAAAAATTCATCACGCACCTAACAAAAGTGGCGCCTCATTATTTTTCATTTATTATTATTTATTAAACTATTAATAGAATAATATATAAAATGTATAATTATAAAAGGGGAAAGTGGAATTAACGCATCCCCTCCCCATGCATTTCATTCATTTTATTTCTTTTCATTTATCATTATTATAATATATTAATTATTATATAAATTATGTAAAGATACATGGGGCCATGTGCCTCATCCTTATGCCCATAACATATCATTTATTATAGAAATTTTATTAAACATTATATAAAACATATAATTAATATCCCCACAATATAGGGGTGGAAAGATACTTTTACGGTAACGCAATCAAACTGCAAGATTTGTGTGCCCCCATTTAATTCCAATTAATTTAAAAAGGATTACTTTATTAAATTAAAACCATTTAATTTAATTATCCCGATATATATACATATACATATATATATATATATACATATTTACGTCATCGTTATTATTATTATCTTACATAATAATAACTCACATTTAATATTATTAATGCACCACCTCGCTTCCTCTATGCATTTTCATTTATTTGTTTGCAATAAATACCATGAATCATTTCATTAATTTATCATTATTATTAATATTATGAATAATATTAATAACACAACACCCATTTTTTTTATTCAAATTTAATTTCAACAATTACTCAATTAATAATAAACTGCATGTTTCATTTATCAACGTCTAATGGGTCACACACCTTCCCACTTCACACTATTAATTATAACATCCATTAAATCATTTTATCATGATTATTCTCTTTTTAGTTTAATTAATCACAAAATTTATGTCATCATCATTATTATTAACATATTTTTACGTTATCATCAGTATTAAAAAAATCATTATAATTCGCGTCGTGTTGACCACATCGATTTCAACAAAGGAATGGACCGGAGGGGTCCGGTCAATTACATCAGATACCTCTTAAAACATTCTCGTCCTCGAGAATTAAAAACCAACCAAGAAAAAGAAAGGATACAAACAACCACTCCGCAAGATACCTCTTAGGGCTCTTGTCATAACAAGAAACAACCGACAACCCTAATTATGTGAGTTACGAAATTCCCTATCATATGTCGAGACATTATCCGCTTTAGGCGGCACTGACTCGCCTGCACAGGTTTAATCGCATCCTCATTAATGCGACCTGATTAAGGATCAGGTTTTTCCTTTCCCATATATTATGTTTTTATTCCAACTTACACTTCACCCAACAACGTACAACCCACACACTTCCCGGAAACATGGCTTGAGGAATTCCTTCTCCCATGTTGAGATATTATCCGCTTTAGGCGGCACTGACTCGCCTGCACGGGTTAAATCGCATCCACATTAATGCATCTCGATTAGGGATTAGTTCTTCCCCTCCCCACATGATAGGGCTCTTCGCGTTCATTTAAAGAAAAGCGGGAAACAACATAGCATTATAGACTCATGAAAAACAAGGTCCAGGCCCAAATCATGGGCGAGAATGAGTTTCAACAATTGAGTGTGATGCTCCTAGATTTAAACAAAACATAAACGAGATAATTTAAGTAAAAATGAAACATCTCTCTCGATCTTTCGCCTTGCTGGGGTTGCCACTTCTGTTGCATGAAATTGTCCGCGTCCCACTCCTCTGCATTTCTGTTAACGTCCAAGTGCCATAGATGTACGGTAAACAAGGATCGCCTAAGCCCAAGTAGTAAGGAAAAACTCAAAGTTTTAATTATCATTTTATTTCAATTTCTTTCCCAGAACACCCAAATCAAGTAAAACACAAACATGATGATGCATGTACCTTACCTAGTGTAACACCCCAAGCTTCTACGGTACGTTTCCCTTTGAATAATGCGATAGCGTGTGTTGTACGCAACCTCGAGTTCTAACACACACCACAACTAATTAAACTAGCCGTTGTGAATAGTAATACCTAATTTTTAAAAATGGACTTCATTTTTGGACTCGGAATATCGAATTTAGCCTAAGGTGAAATTTTGGTACTTTTCGGATAACTTTCATATTTTGATGAATAGTGAAAATTACTAAATTTTAATTAAAAACAACTTTTTTTAATCAAAATAATTAATAGTGATAAATTATGAATCTTAGTAGTTTTAAAGTATATTTAGAATATATTTTTACCATTTAATATAATGTTGGTCATTGGACATAATTTTACAATTAAACCGAACATAAACAAGTGTCAATCTTTTGATAGTTATTATCTCTTAAAAACACGCTTTTTGTTTTGACAGCGGGAATTAATATAAAATTAATTTCTGCCACTTCTGTGTTTTGAATTTGGGAAAATGGATTCCATATTTCGAATCAGGATGTTCAAATTGTGTAAATAGGTAACTTTTATTTTTAGACATTTTGAATAATTACTGCGGTAAATATTTTATTTACCATGGTTAAGGGTAAATCCGGTAAATAAGGGTTAAAAAAATAATATTATAATAATACTAAATTACCCTAAAAACGTGTCTTAACCCTATTGGTTGATAGATGGTCGACCATGGACATCTTTGTGTCAATTTTTGGGACCCCATGGATCCACTTGTAAGTGATAATGACACTTTATTTTAATTTAGTTAAAATGAATACAAAAATGACACAAGCATATATCTTTTAGAACAACAATTTTTACATATGGTTATATATGTTGGATTTTAGATTATAAATATTCATTAGAAAGATAAAAAGATTTCCTACATAATGATATTTTATTTATAATTTTTAGACATTAAATAATTTATTTTATTTATGACACAATGATGATGCAGTAATTACTATAATAGTGAAAAATTAAAATAATTGATATTATAAATACCCAAATAAATATAATATGAAACTTTTAAACTAATTTTCTAGGCTAATATGATATATTAGGATTGATTTAATGGACTTTGTTCGAAGTAATCAATCTGTTATGAGTTTCACAAAAATCAACTATTGAATAGTGTCAAAATTGACATAAAAGAGTTCTTAAAACAAATATTATATTATTAATTGATATTAAATTCCTAAAAATCTAAGGTTCGGCCAAGAGACTTATATTATGATAGTTTAATCATTAATGGACCACTTGGGGGTCGCTTGGATGTATATAGTAAGTTTATTAACCATATTATATAAAAATACAAAGAGACATTGTAAAAGTGAAACTAATTAACTTAGAGTTAATACTTAAAGATAAGGTTAATATAAGTACCCAAACCTGTCTAAATTCTATTGGTTGAGTGGTTTTCGACCTATCCCCACCTTAACCTTTGAATAATAAGCTTTGGAGCCATTAGAAACCGAATATGAATTTATTATAAATTAATATTTCTAGCTTTTCCAAAGGTGCCCCTCACCCCTCTTATAAAAGGGCACTCCTCCTTCTCATTTCTTCACACCTGCAAAGCCTTTTGGTTCGGCCAAACTCTGCCCAAATAATCTCCCAACATCCCTCACTACAACTTAGAGGCCTTAGTTTGATCAGAAAGCCAACCAAAGGAGCCCTTTTGATCAAATCAAAAGGAAGAACCCGAAGAAGAGGTAATGATTTCACCACCCTTTTCTAAGTTCATTTCTTCTTTCACTTCTTCTTCCTTTGTTCTTACCATTCTGAAATAATAACTCCAGTATCTCACATATACTGTGATGTTATTATAAATATGGTACAATCATATTCAGTATTCTATCCACCCTTTGAATAACATGTCACCATACGTGCGTACGTATGGCTTACCGTCTCCACGTCGTGGTGTAATTGTTATTCAATATAATATTATTTGGATGGGTATAATAATGATGTGTAAATCATGTAAATAATAAATATAACATGTTAATGATTCTGTATATATGATATACCATCCATTTATATATTATTTTAATATCAAAAGAATGATATTGTCGCTCGTGCGTACGTACGGACTACCGTCTCCACGAACGCGATGAGATTCATTCTCCATCGCATCCATTCAAGTATAATTATCATTTGATGATTTAAAAATGATGTTTAAGGACTGTATATCATTCTGGATATGAATAAGATACAACAACCATGGCTTATGTAACAAAACATATAAAAGAAAATGAGTAAGTTAACTCCCGAAACGACGATAATTCTAAGATATTATTAACAAATCAATATTAAAAGATCATATATGATATCATATTAATATATATGATTCTTGTATAATTTAATAACACCTATTTCACCATTATACAGGAGGTTAACCTACCCCAACCAAGGAAAAGTACAAGGTAAGGGTTATTTCACAATCTCTTCTTTATCCGAGGTTGTTTATACGTAATAATCTACTGGGATCTCGTTATCATCCACATCCATGTTTCTTCAAAATGTATTCCAAAACCTTTTTACTATTTACAAGAATATGGGTTAAAGTCATTTATACCCTTGTTTGACTTTTTATAAGAGGTTTATAAAGGAATCTTTCCGTCGTTTTCAAAACAAGATCCTTTTTAACCTTTTCGACAGAATTAAGGTAAGAATGTTTTTTTACTTATACGGCGGCTGCGGTTATTTTCCGCCGTTATAAAATTGTCGAAGCTTTCCTTACAAGCTTATAAGAATATTTTCAAAGAAAAGGTTTCTTTTATATTTATGTGATTTTTAAATGATTTCAAAAGAGAGATATTTCCCTCAAATATATGAAAATCCAGTGTAAATGTATACGTATTTAATGCAAGCTTAAAAATGTTTTCAGAAAACCGGACTCTCGAGTTTGGTAGACAGGAAGGGATTGGGAGTGGACCCATCATGGCCTGTAATTAATCGAGAAGTCTCAGAATTAGTTATTTTGTTTTCAGAAGCTTGCATATTGCTTTCAGAAAAACACTGGAGTATATTTTATCAATTTTAAACATAAGTTTCTTCTAAAAAAAATTGCATCGGTAGGTCTCATGAGACAAACTAGTGTCTTGGCACAAGGCCTTGACAAAATCTTATTTGTAGTCTTGACACGAGGCCTTGGCTATGTGGTTATGATAGTCTGGCATTATCCATTCCAACATTATGAAAGTGGTTATTGATATTGCATTTGATTATTCGATTAGTAGAATATCCATGTGAATAAGTAAATGGAATTATTTCATTTTTATTTTTGCCATACTATGTTGAAGTTCAATTTTAAAAGGCTTTTGTTTTAGTAATTCATTGCCTTAGATATTTATGCTTATTATGAATGTTCTGCTATATTGTTATCCTTACTGGGCATTTGAGCTCACCACTTTTCTATGTTTTATTTTTCCCAGGTAGTGAAGAAGTAAATTATGAATGACCTGCAGGGATATTATGAGGGTTTAATAGTGTGGATATGAAGACTTTGTTGTTTTAGTAGTTTTTCACTTTGAAATGTAATGTAAAACTTTATGATTATATCTAGTGTTTCCAAGGCTACTAAACCAATCGGTCTTTCGAGATTTGATCTTTCTTGTGATCATGCCAATGTTATGTAATTAATGCACCGACTCTGGGCAACTGGGGTCGGGGCGTTACAGTTGGTATCAGAGGAAGTTTAGTACAAACCTTGGAAGCTAGATTTAGATAATCTCTGATTAGAGCACATAGACCTAAGATAAACTTTGAGGATTAGTATAGAATAACTTCCTAGAATTTTGGTATTGTAGAGACTTTGTGAGTTTTCCGAGCAATACATCCCTGTCTGGATACGAGAAGGTAGAGGTGGCTCTGGCACAGATGTACCTAGGGGTAAAACCCGAAAACACCGCTTTGAGCTAGACTCGAACGGGAACTGGTGCACGACAACGGGCCTTGCTGCACTCTTGGTTATGACACTCCCGGGGGATATGCTTAGGATAACTCTCACTTTCTTTACAAATCATTATGAAGGGTTTATGAGTATATACTTCCTCAAAGAAAACATTTTTATGATTATGGATTATACCCATAAATAGTTCAATTTATGTTAAGTGTTTTATAAGTATGGGATTATGTATTTTGATTCATAAACTGATCTAGTTTATGCCATTGTTTAGAAATGGCGCCTAGTGGAAGAAATGGAAACCGTATCAATGCGCGCACTCCATGTAGGGATTGCCCTCCTGCTCAAGATAATTATAGTGGGGCTGGTGATGCAACTGGTGCCGATCAGCTAATCACCATACTGGGAAAACTTACTCAGGTTATGAATAATAACCTTACCCGTATGGAGCACCCTGATCCGCAGCGTGGAGGATCAATGTTAGATCGATTCATGAGGCAACAACCACCAACGTTAAATGGGAATACAAATCCCTTAGTAGCTGAGCAATGGATATTTTCCCTAGAGAAAATATTTCAGGATTTGGGGAGCAGTGAAAGGGAAAAAGTTATCATGGCAGTTTACCGCCTCACTGGAGATGCTGATCAATGGTGGTCATTGATTCAAAATACGAAGGAAGATGAAGAATTATCAAATATGGAATGGAGGGAGTTCAATGATCTGTTTTTAGAAAAATACTTTCCTCGCAACCATCGAGCAGATATGGAAAGACAATTTCTGAGTCTGAGACAAAAGGAGGATGAGAATGTCACAAAGTATGAGGCTAACTTTACAAGGTTAGCGAGGTATGCTGGAGATTATATTCGTAACCCAAGAAGTATGATTGATCGTTTCTTTGATGGGTTAAAACCATTTCTCCGTCGAGCATTAGTCTCACAATCCTTTTCATCGTACGAAGACATTGTCTCATGTGCTATCAAGACCGAAAAAGAATTCTCTAAGTCTTATGACTTTAAAGCGAAGCAAGAGAAGAAGAGACCTTCTGATCAATCTGGGAATGGAAATAAGGGGAAGAAGGGAAAGGTTGAATATCCATCTTGTGGTAAATGCGGGAAGAAACATCCCGGTACTTGCTTGAAGGGAATGGGAGTCTGTTACAAGTGTGGTGAAAAAGGCCACCAAGCTCATGATTGCAAGGGGAAGAAGGAAGCTACCAACGTTCAGTGCTACAATTGCAGGGAGATGGGGCATTATGCTAATGCATGTCCTAAGCGTCAGGAGAACTTACCTCAGAAAAGGCCAAGGGATCAAGGCCAGGCTTATGCTATCACTATTGCTGAGGTAGAAACTCCGAAAGACGTGGTGGCAGGTAATTTAATGGTTTCCTCAAGTTTAGCAAATGAATTATTTGATTCTGGATCATCGCATTGTTTCATATCTTCCCAGTTTGCTAAGAAAATTAGATATTTCCAATTTGATTTAATAAGGGAGTTGTCAGTTAAAACTCCTAAGGGAAGTATCGTTGCAACAAAGTTTTGTGAATCAGTCCCCATTAGAGCACATAAATTTTCTTTATCTGCTGATCTCATCGTCATACCTATGATTGAGTTTGATATAATCCTCGGTATGGACTGGCTTTCGGACTATGATGCGAAGATTTATTGTAAGAAGAAAGAGGTTACGATTCTTGATGATAATGATAAGGAACACCTTATTTTTAGAGCAGAATCGTCACCACCTAATTCTTATTTAGATCCACCCCCAGTAGTTCAACTTAATTCAATTATTGGGGAGGAAGAGAATGAAATAACTGTCGGTGAGGAAAGGAATGTTCAAATAGAGGATGTACCTGTTGTGAAAGAATTTGTAGATGTATTTCCGGAAGATTTACCTGGACATCCTCCAGAACGAGAAGTTGAGTTTTCCATTGATTTGATTCCTGGATCAAGGCCTATATCGAAGACCCCTTATAGGATGGCCACTGTAGAGTTAGTCGAACTAAAGAAACAACTAGAGGAATTGAGTAATAAGGGATTTATTCGCCCTAGTGTTTCTCCATGGGGAGCCCCTGTTCATTTTGTTAAAAAGAAAGATGGATCTATGAGGTTATGTATCGACTACAGGGAGATCAATGCTATAACAATAAAGAACAAGTATCCCCTACCTCGTATTGATGATTTATTTGACCAACTGCATGGAGCTCAATACTTTTCAAAGATTGACCTTCGGTCTGGATACAATCAGTTGTGTGTAAAGAAAGAAGACATTCCGAAGACAGCATTTCGAACCAGGTACGGGCATTACGAGTTTACTGTAATGCCGTTTGGATTGACTAATGCACCCTCTGTATTCATGGATCTAATGAATAGAGTTTTCAAGGAGTATCTCGATGAATTTGTGGTGGTATTTATTGATGATATCTTGGTATACTCCAAAACCTACAAAGATCATGAAAATCACTTGCGCATTATCTTGAAGACTCTGAGGAGGCATGAATTATATGGAAAGTTTAGCAAGTGTGAATTCTGGCTTCAGGAGATTTCTTTTCTTGGCCATATTGTCTCTAAAGATGGAATCTCTGTTGATCCTTCTAAGACCAAGGCAATCCAAGAATGGCCAGCACCTACGAGTATAACTGAGGTACGTAGTTTTATTGGTTTGGCAGGTTATTATCGACGTTTCGTCCAGAATTTTGCCCGATTGGCTAACCCATTAACGAAGCTCACACGTAAAGGGGTTAAATTTGTTTGGACAAAAGAGTGTGAAGAATGTTTCGAAGAACTGAAGAGAAGATTAGTCAATGCTCCTATATTGACTCTACCATCGGGGAATGATGGGTTCGTTATTTATAGTGATGCATCAAAGAAAGGACTTGGCTGTGTCCTTATGCAGAATGATAGAGTTATTGCCTATGCATCACGACAGTTGAAAATTCATGAACAAAACTATCCTACTCATGATCTTGAGTTAGCAGCTGTGATCTTTGCTTTGAATATATGGAGGCACTACCTCTATGGTGAAAAATGTGAGATTTATACTGATCACAAGAGTTTGATGTATATTTTCTCACAAAAAGAACTCAACATGAGGCAAAGGAGATGGCTTGAATTACTCAAGGATTATGATTGCACGATACACTACCACCCAGGGAAGGAAAACAAGGTGGCAGATGCTTTGAGTAGAAAAGACCATGGAGTTTTGAATAATATGAGAATTGAAAGGGATCCAATTTTCATGGAGCTAGTGAAGATGGACATGGGAATAACTAGGGAAGGTGAAACATCAATGCTTTTTCAAATGGTTGCCAAGCCATCTTTACTAGAAAGGATTAAGAGTTCTTAGACTGATGATAAAGAATTCCAAAAGAAGATTAAAGCTGTGAATGATGGGAGATTGAGAGACTTTGCGTATGAAGGTGGAATTTTGAAATTTGGGAAGAGACTTTGTGTTCCCAATATACCTGATCTAAAAAGGGAATTGCTGGATGATGCTCATAGTTCCAATTTCTCTATACACCCTGGGAGCACCAAAATGTATAGAGATTTGAAGGAACATTTTTGGTGGGACAACATGAAGAGGGAGATTGCTGATTTTGTGTCAAGATGTATGGTTTGTCAACAAGTGAAAGCTGGAAGGCAACAGCCTGGAGGAGTCATGCAACCTCTTCCCATACCAGAGTGGAAATGGGACAATATTACAATGGACTTTGTCATGGGGCTACGAAAGACTCCTAGAAGGAATGATGCAATATGGGTTATTGTTGATCGTCTTACCAAGTCAGCACATTTTCATGCTATAAGAGAAGATCTACCCCTGGAACGTCTAGCAAGACTATACATTAATGAAGTTGTGAGACTTCATGGAGTACCCCTATCGATTGTTTCTGATCGTGATCCCCGTTTTACTTCAAGATTTTGGAAAAGTCTTCAGAAATCCCTGGATACTGAACTTCATTTGAGCACTGCATACCACCCTCAGACAGACGGACAATCAGAACGGACTATTCATACCTTAGAAGACATGTTGAGATCTTGCTCACTTGATTTTCAGGGTATGTGGGATCAATATTTACCACTAGTAGAATTTTCCTATAACAATAGCTTCCATTCGAGTATTCAGATGGCACCATATGAAGCGTTATACGGAAAGAGATGTCGTACACCAACCTTTTGGGATGACGTTGGTGAAAGAAAACTTGTAGGCCCAGAACTGGTGGAGGAAACAGTGGAAAAGGTGAAGGTAATCCAAAATCACATTAAAGCAGCTCAAAGTAGGCAGAAGAACTATGCCGATAATCGAAGGAAGGATTTGGAATTTCAAGTCGGTGATCATGTTTTCCTGAAGGTATCTCCGTGGAAGGGAGTCATACATTTTGGTAAGAAAGGTAAATTGAGTCCCAGGTACATTGGACCTTTCGAAATTCTAGAACGAATTGGGGCTGTAGCTTACCGATTGGCAATGCCGCCAAGTCTCTCCAAAGTTCACGATGTGTACCACGTATCTCTGTTGAGGAAATACATGCCTGACCCAACGCATGTACTCACCTATGAAGATTTAGAACTGGAACCCGATCTGTCTTATTGCGAAGAGCCCATCAAGATTCTTGATACGAGAGAACAAGTGCTGAGAAACAGGACGACGCGTCTGGTAAAAGTTTTGTGGAGGAATCATCAGATGGAAGAGGCAACGTGGGAACCCGAGGAACTTATGATGAAGAACCACCCGAGTCTTTTTATGCAGTAATACCCTAGAAATTGCGAGGACGCAATTATTTGAAGGAGGGGAGAATGTAACACCCCAAGCTTCTACGGTACGTTTCCCTTTGAATAATGCGATAGCGTGTGTTGTACGCAACCTCGAGTTCTAACACACACCACAACTAATTAAACTAGCCGTTGTGAATAGTAATACCTAATTTTTGAAAATGGACTTCATTTTTGGACTCGGAATATCGAATTTAGCCTAAGGTGAAATTTTGGTACTTTTCGGATAACTTTCATATTTTGATGAATAGTGAAAATTACTAAATTTTAATTAAAAACAACTTTTTTTAATCAAAATAATTAATAGTGATAAATTATGAATTTTAGTAGTTTTAAAGTATATTTAGAATATATTTTTACCATTTAATATAATGTTGGTAATTGGACATAATTTTACAATTAAACCGAACATAAACAAGTGTCAATCTTTTGATAGTTATTATCTCTTAAAAACACGCTTTTTGTTTTGACAGCGGGAATTAATTTTAAATTAATTTCTGCCACTTCTGTGTTTTGAATTTAGGAAAATGGATTCCATATTTGGAATCAGGATGTTCAAATTTTGTAAATAGGTAACTTTTATTTTTAGACATTTTGAATAATTACTGCGGTAAATATTTTATTTACCATGGTTAAGGGTAAATCCGGTAAATAAGGGTTAAACAAATAATATTATAATAATACTAAATTACCCTAAAAACGTGTCTTAACCCTATTGGTTGATAGATGGTAGACCATGGAAATCTTTGTGTCAATTTTGGGACCCCATGGATCCACTTGTAAGTGATAATGACACTTTATTTTAATTTAGTTAAAATGAATACAAAAATGACACAAGCATATATCTTTTAGAACAACAATTTTTACATATGGTTATATATGTTGGATTTTAGATTATAAATATTCATTAGAAAGCTAAACAGATTTCCTACATAATTATATTTTATTTATAATTTTTAGACATTAAATAATTTATTTTATTTATGACACAATGATGATGCAGTAATTACTATAATAGTAATAAATTAAAATAATTGATATTATAAATACCCAAATAAATATAATATGAAACTTTTAATGAATTAAACTAATTTTCTAGGCTAATATGATATATTAGGATTGATTTAATGGACTTTGTTCGAAGTAATCAATCTGTCATGAGTTTCACAAAAATCAACTATTGAATAGTGTCAAAATTGACATAAAAGAGTTCTTAAAACAAATATTATATTATTAATTGATATTAAATTCCTAAAAATCTAAGGTTCGGCCAAGAGACTTATATTATGATAGGTTAATCATTAATGGACCACTTGGGGGTCGCTTGTATGTATATAGTAAGTTTATTAACCATATTATATAAAAATACAAAGAGACATTGTAAAAGTGAAACTAATTAACTTAGAGTTAATACTTAAAGATAAGGTTAATATAAGTACCCAAACCTGTCTAAATTCTATTTGTTGAGTGGTTTTCGACCTATCCCCACCTTAACCTTTGAATAATAAGCTTTGGAGCCATTAGAAACCGAATATGAATTTATTATAAATTAATATTTCTAGCTTTTCCAAAGGTGCCCCTCACCCCTCTTATAAAAGGGCACTCCTCCTTCTCATTTCTTCACACCTGAAAAGCCTTTTGGTTCGGCCAAACTCTGCCCAAATAATCTCCCAACATCCCTTACTACAACCTAGAGGCCTTAGTTTGATCAGAAATCCAACCTAAGGAGCCCTTTTGATCAAATCAAAAGGAAGAACCTGAAGAAGAGGTAATGATTTCACCACCCTTTTCTAAGTTCATTTCTTCTTCCACTTCTTCTTCCTTTGTTATTACCATTCTGAAATAATAACTCCAGTATCTCACATATACTGTGATGTTATTATAAATATGGTACAATCATATTCAGTATTCTATCCACCCTTTGAATAACATGTCACCATACGTGCGTACGTACGGCTTACCGTCTCCACGTCGTGGTGTAATTGTTATTCAATATAATATTATTTGGATGGGTATAATAATGATGTGTAACTCATGTAAATAATAAATATAACATGTTAATGATTCTGTATATATGATATACAATCCATTTATATATTATTTTAATATCAAAAGAATGATATTGTCGCTCGTGCGTACGTACGGACTACCGTCTCCACGAACGCGATGAGATTCATTCTCCATCGTATCCATTCAAGTATAATTATCATTTGATGATTTAAAAATGATGTTTAAGGACTGTATATCATTCTGGATATGAATAAGATACAACAACCATGGCTTATGTAACAAAACATATAAAAGAAAATGAGTAAGTTAACTCCCGAAACGACGATAATTCTAAGATATTATTAACAAATCAATATTAAAAGATCATATATGATATCATATTAATATATATGATTCTTGTGTAATTTAATAACAACTATTTCACCATTATAAAGGAGGTTAACCTACCCCAACCAAGGAAAAGTACAAGGTAAGGGTTATTTCACAATCTCTTCTTTATCCGAGGTTGTTTATACGTAATAATCTACTGGGATCTCGTTATAATCCACATCCATGTTTCTTCAAAATGTATTTGAAAACATTTTTACTATTTACAAGAATATGGGTTAAAGTCATTTATACCCTTGTTTGACTTTTTATAAGAGGTTTATAAAGGAATCTTTCCGTCGTTTTCAAAACAAGGTCCTTTTTAACCTTTTCGATAGAATTAAGGTAAGAATGTTTTTTTTACTTATACGGCGGGTGCGGGTATTTTCCGCCGTTATAAAATTGTCGAAGCTTTCCTTACAAGTTTATAAAAATATTTTCAAAGAAAAGGATTCTTTTATATTTATGTGATTTTTAAATGATTTCAAAAGAGAGATATTTCCCTCAAATATATGAAAATCCAGTGTAAATGTATACGTATTTAACGCAAGCTTAAAAATGTTTTCAGAAAACCGGACTCTCGAGTTTGGTAGACAGGAAGAGATTGGGAGTGGACCCATCATGGCCTGTAATTAATCGAGAAGTCTCAGAATTAGTTATTTTGTTTTCAGAAGCTTGCATATTGCTTTCAGAAAAACACTGGAGTATATTTTATCAATTTTAAACATAAGTATCTTCTAAAAAAAATTGCATCGGTAGGTCTCATGAGACAAACTAGTGTCTTGGCACAAGGCCTTGACAAAATCTTATTTGTAGTCTTGACACGAGGCCTTGGCTATGTGGTTATGATAGTCTGGCATTATGCATTCCAACATTATGAAAGTGGTTATTGATATTGCATGCGATTATTCGATTAGTAGAATATCCATGTGAATAAGTAAATGGCATTATTTCATTTTTATTTTTTCCATACTATGTTGAAGTTCAATTTTAAAAGGCTTTTGTTTTAGTAATTCATTGCCTTAGATGTTTATGCTTATTATGAATGTTCCGCTATATTGTTATCCTTACTGGGCATTTGAGCTCACCCCTTTTCTATGTTTTATTTTTCCCAGGTAGTGAAGAAGTAAATTATGAATGACCTGTAGGGATATTATGAGGGGTTAATAGTGTGGATATGAAGACTTTGTTGTTTTAGTAGTTTTTCACTTTGAAATGTAATGTAAAACTTTATGATTATATCTAGTGTTTCCAAGGCTACTAAACCAATCGGTCTTTCGAGATTTGATCTTTCTTGTGATCATGCCAATGTTATGTAATTAATGCACCGACTCTGGGCAACTGGGGTCGGGGCGTTACACCTAGGGTCTCTACCCTGCAATTAATATAGTCTCACTTGGTCGTTCGGTAGGCTCAGAGTCCTTACATCGGATCACGGGGGGCCCTAAAATCCAGTGTCCTAGCCGGTCTTCCCTGGCCTATGTCACGCACCATGATTAATGAACACTATTTCCCTACCATCCTATGCAATCCTCACTATGCCTAACTCCAGACTCCATCCTATCTCTCAACAATTATCCTATGATACCATTCTGTCATGACCCCCTCCCACCAAAGATGCCCCTCCCGAGCTGGCAATGGTGAAAGGGAGATAATGACCCCCGAGTCCCGCCTCCAGTAGGCTCCAGGTTGGCGACAAGCACCAAGGGTATGAGTTTTCACAAATATGGGAGGCATTACCCTTTTTATTATTTTGGATCGGGAAATAGGACAAGTCAACCACCAAAAAGGGAAAAGAACAACTGTATATAAATAAACCCAAACCAAGCCCACATGCATGTTTAAACAATTTTTATAACAAGGTACAAGTACAAGGAAGCTCAAAAGTACAATGCCAAAGAAAACAAGAGAACAACAACTGCAACAACTCCAACTGCCCAACTAGTAGGGTCCCGCACAGCCCTGGTAGTCCTCCTAGAAACCTGAAAGTAAACATAGGGTGAGCATACAAGTATACTCAGTAGCGAAACCTAAAGCTCTCGTGCACAAGTGGGGAGACACCCTAAGGTCCCGTGAGAAAACAGAAGAACCAGAAACTAACAAGGAAAAACTATCCACCCAGCCTCACTGGTCACACTCACCAACTAACACAAACAAGTTTAGTATATATATATAGAACAAAGGTATTGGGTACCCCACACCATTTCACACTTAATTATATGCTGCTCTTCCTAACGGCAAACGTCTTGATGCTACCACACTCTTCCCTCCCGCACACACCTGGGCCAAACCACGCATCCCGCCCGCACACACCATGGCCTCACAACCACGCATCTCGCACGCACACACCTGGGCCTCACAACCACGCATCTCACCCGCACACACCTGGGCCACAACCACTAACCCGCCCGCAGACACCTGGGCCTCATCCCGAAGGTTCTTGGGAACGGTAAGCCTGCCCGAAGAGTCTTGGGCTAAAGGTAGCCTCAAGCCATCACACCCTCCGAGACCTACCCGAAGAGTCTTGGGTGTAAGGTCACCTCAAGCCATCATAGCCTAAGGAAGAAGGAGCAGGAAGGAGCTAGTAACTAAGGGGGAACACCCTCTCCCATAAAATTGGAGTGTTCGAAACTATGTGCTTGACCTGGGTGTGGTGCGACAAAACCCAAAGATACAATTATATATATACATATACCAAACACACAGCCCAACCTATGACTTCTTAAAAAGAGAAACTGAGCATGTGCCTTGGCACTGATACCACGAAGCATGCATCAACAACCAAACAATCATCCCCCAACCCCATTTAGGTTTTCATGTTTCATGCAATGGTTTAACAAATTATTACTACTGGGAAACTATCATCCAGACAAAACCTTTCGCAAACATATCTCTTCCATCCACAACCAAGGTTAGGTAAAACGCAAGCAACCACATGCCATTTCATTTACAAAAGATTATCACAACCATACAACATTCCATCATTCATTTATTTCAATGTTCCACACATAAAACCCTTTCCACACACAAAACATTTCCCCATTTGAAAACACCTTTTACTTCCAAAACACTTTTCAAAATCAAAACACTTTTAATAAATAAAGGCATTTTACACAACCAACCACTTCCCATTTCAACCCCATCGTTTACAAAAACATTTCCCACAAAACAACCAAACCACCAACATGTTCATTATTCCAATTTTGTTCAACCGGGGTGATCACACAAGGTTTTCATTATCATTTAATCAGCCATTCTTTACGTGCTTATCCATTTTCCATGTTTTAACAAAACCAACCACAAACAATTTAGATATAAATTGAACACGCAAAGGCCACCAACGGCCTTGATTTTCAGTAGGCAAAGGCCTTTCAATCCAAAATCAAAATCAGAAGATAATGAAACTGGAAGGAAATAGAAACAGCACAAAACCCCAAACCCTTCTTTATCCGGTTATTATCTTTATTTAAAGTTCAACTGCATCCCATAGAACAAGAGAAACATATCCCACCCCGCATGTTGCACCAAAAAGAGAGACGAAGGTAAACCCCTACCTCAAAAGGTCCCGATCACGTCGCTTCCGACGACGTCCTTCGGTGTCCTCCGCCTTCGCCAAACCCGACAAACGCCTCCTAGGATGGAAGCTGGAGAAGGAAGGCCAGAAGTAAAGGTGACAAGTCCAGGATTAGAAGCTTCGTCTCGTCGCTATGATCCTGTGGCCGCTGACGGATCGACGATCAGAGTTCGGACAAAGAAGTTAGAGGAGGAAGACTTCTTGATCATCCAAGAGTGCCGTCGTGCGAAGAAGAAGCGATTGGTCTGGAAATAATCCGCGACCCTTTCTTATATAGGCAACGAATAGGTAAAATAGTATGCAGCGTGTATTGATGAATACACGGTGTGACCGTACACCTGTTACACATTTTGACTGGTCAACACACGACACGTCACGCGGTTTCCACGCGTTTTAATAATAACGTCAATTTTATTAATATGTGTGTTTCATTGACCCGAGACATAACTCATAAAAAGGTATCTATCACTGTTCTTAAAATGACCTTCTTAATTACAGGATTACACTGTCGCTGACAGTTCGTCATTCCGACACCATATGAAGAAGTTATAGACTTTTTAAGTTTTGATCACCCAAAATAATAATAATAATATTATATTTATTTAAAAAAAGGAGGATATATGTCTCTCTCCAATCAAAATTTTCAATTCACTCACGCCCAACACATTCACTTCCCATGCGCCTCACTTGGGATTTTGATTATTTTGTTTATTTATTTATTTTCATTTATTATCTCATTTAATCTTTTTTATCTTATTCTTTTTTTTCTCTCTCTCTCAAATCTCCTTTCTTCTCAAAAATTCATCACGCACCAAACAAAAGTGGCGCCTCATTATTTTTCATTTATTATTATTTATTAAACTATTAATATAATAATATATAAAATGTATAATTATAAAAGGGGAAAGTGGAATTAACGCATCCCCTCCCCATGCATTTCATTCATTTTATTTCTTTTCATTTATCATTATTATAATATATTAATTATTATATAAATTATGTAAAGATACATGGGGACATGTGACTCATCCTTATTCCCATAACATATCATTTATTATAGAAATTTTATTAAACATTATATAAAACATATAATTAATATCACCACAATATAGGGGTGGAAAGATACTTTTACGGTAACGCAATCATGCTGTAAGATTTGTGTGCCCCCATTTAATTCCAATTAATTTAAAAAGGTTTACTTTATTAAATTAAAACCATTTAAATTTAATTATCCTGATATATATACATATACATATATATATACATATTTACGTCATCTTTATTATTATTATCTTACATAATAATAACTCACATTTAATATTATTAATGCACCACCTCGCTTCCTCTATGCATCTTCCTTTATTTGTTTGAAATAAATACCATGACTCATTTCATTAATTTCTCATTATTATTAATATTATGAATAATATTAATAACTCAACACCCATTTTTATTATTCAAATTTAATTTCAACAATTACTCAATTAATAATAAACCACATGTTTCATTTATCAACGTCTAATGGGTCACACACCTTCCCACTTCACACCATTAATTATAACATCCATTAAATCATTTTATCATGATTATTCTCTTTTTAGTTTAATTAATCACAAAATTTATGTCATCATCATTATTATTAACATATTTTTACATTTTGATCAGTATTAAAAAAAACATTATAACGCGCGTCGTGTTGACCACATCGATTTCAACAAAGGAATGGACCAGAGGGGTCTGGTCCATTACAGACATGATTACAAGGAATCAATTATTGAAGGGCCAGTTAGTTTACCAGTCTCGGAAAATAGATTACATATATGAAGTTCACATTACAATTTCTAACATAAAATAGAACAATTATAATCCTTTTATAATTCCATTATTCTCATGGATTAAACCTATATATAAAACATAATACAATTCATGGAATCTTGGGAAAATAAAACATAAGAAAGGGGTGATCTCATATGCTCAGTAAGGATAAACAATATATCAGAAACGTTAATAAATATAGAAAAACTTATAAGGAAATGTATAAGACTAAAACACAATAATTTTAAACATAAATACTAGTACAATATGGAAAATATATATCAAACAATTCCATTAAAATATTAACATGAATATTATACTAGTAGAATAATCAGAAGTTATATCAATATCAAATTTTATAATGAATGAATGCATATTAACGGAAATACTAACCACAAAGTTGAGGCATCATTCCAAAACATCAAATAAGATTTTTTCCAGGCCTTTTTCCAAGACACCAGTTTATCACATGAGATCTACCAATGCATGAAAGGGCTATAGAAGGCCTCACACGTCACATACTAATTCCAATTCACACCTTATATAAAATTTTCAATTATAATCAAATCATTCGTATTAAAACAAGAATACGATATGTCAATACTTTAACCACTAACCATGAATGGTTTAAAATACCACATTCAAATTAAAATATCACTCATTCAATAATAAATGGATGGAGGTAATATAATAAATAAGCCTTAATCAAGAATAAAATAAAAATATATATATTAACATAGATAAAAATATTCACTAAAAATATTTGAATAAAATATCCCCTTTTCCTTTAAAACATTTTAAAGTCACACTATTTATCAAAGAAGTTGTTTAAAATATATTTTTGAATAAAATTATCCCATACCACATTGATACATTTTAAAGGAATTTTAAATTCATAACATTCATGTCCTTGTATATAAACCCTTATTATCATTTTTTAAAACATGTACATTAATGATAAATATTTAAAATAATAATTCATTACAATGATATTTTAGTTAAGTGGATCTTAGAAAAATGAGATAAGCATGAATGGAAATAACTGTGGAATAACATTAATCAAAACATCATAATGCAGTGAGAATAAATGAATTCATTATATAATATGTAAAAGGATATTATATACTCAATATAAATGTTAATTGGTGGTTGACAACAAAGAAGTCTCAATGGAATGTAAATTGAGACGTATTCTCTTATAAAGATTGCATCCCTAGATTAATGATAAATCAATGACATAATAATGTATGAAAAATATAAATACAGTCAATAGGATATTATATTAATTGTATGTATTTTATAGTATATTCACACATATTAATGTAAAAACAAAACGAAGGACTTGGATGTTTATCTCAATGAATGGTAATTGAGTTATGATTACCCTTATCAAGTTAATATCAATGACATGAGAGTTTATCAATGGAGTGATTATATGTATAAAATGTATATACAAACAAAGGGGAGTGTAAATTACTACATAAATAAATAAATAGTTATTATAATCATAATTTGGAGTAAAATAATCAATGATGTATGCGTAAAACCCAATGAGTGGAAATTGATATTTGAAAACCCATTAACAATTTGTAACTTATGAAATGTACAATCCATAAAATAAGGTTTATTCAATGTAGATGTAAATACAAATAAATTAATGTACATAACCCAAATAATGCAATCATGGGGTGTACATAATCTATACAAAAGTAAATTGTTGAAATATAGCATGAATCTCATGTGAATAAGAAGTGAGATGAAAACCCCTTACAATTAACTTAAATTTAGTCATGGGTAAGTCTAACCTCTAGTATAATGGTTAAATAATTGTTATTAAATCATACAAGAGCCACATACAAAAATATTATATCATATATAATCATCTAATTTTTCATTGTGAATAATATATCTGTTTTATCAATGTTTTCTATGTTAACTGATTCATTTTCCATTATATGTTTTGTTATAAAAGTCATGTTTTTTATTGGCAGGTTTCCTTTTTTCATATCCTGAATAATAATAAGTTCGTAAAAATTATTTTTAGTAATAAAATTAATATTATTCTTTAATTGTTATGATGGAGAATTAATTTCATCGCATTCATGGATACAGTAATTTGTACGTACGCACGAGCGACAATACAATTCTATTGATGGTGAAATAATATGTAAATGGATGGATTCATACAAATAAAAAATCATTAAAATGTTTTTTTGTTTACATAAATTATACTAATTATTATAACCATTTAAATAATGATGTGTTGAATAACAAACCACGCCACGAAATGCATACGGTAATCCATACGTACGGACATATGGTGACATTGTCATTCATAGGATTTATAGAATAATGAATATGGTTGTATTATATTTAAAATAAAATAAAAGTATGTAGAAGGTTTTGGATTGAATATTTTTGTATGGAAACAAAAAAGAAAGAGGAAGTGGGTGAAGAATAGAACATTGAAAGAGGTGATGAAATTATTACTTCCTCTTCGGGTGCTTCCTTATTGATTTGATCAAAAGGGATCCATATGATTGATTTCTGAACAATGTAAGGCCTCTAGGTTGGTGGGAGGGTAGTTGGGATAATATTTGTGTAGGGTTTGGCTGAGCCAAATGGATTTGGATGTTTTCAATTGAGAGAAGGGGATGTACCCTTATATAAGAGAGGTGAGGGTCACTTTCGGAAAAGCTGGAAATATTATTATATAATTAAATCATTTTCAGTTTCAAATGGATCCAAATAGAATTATTTCTAGGATATGTTGAGGATGGGTTGAAATAATATCAACTAATCGGTTTTAGACATGTTTACTGTAACACCCTAACATCTTAGGAAAAAAATTCTTTTTAATTTCATTAATGTATTTTGTTGTACATTACACCAAATGAAGGTTGCACAACAAGCATCCCTGACTTGGCTTGCATTACACGCAAGAAAGACCTTCCACAATAGCTTGTGTTGTACGCAATAACGAGTTTCGCTAAACAACGATATGCTATTAAAATATTATTAAAACTGTCCGTTATGAATAGTAATACCCACTTTTTGAAATTTTACAAATTTTATTTTTTAAAATGGACTTCATTTTTGGAATCGTAATATCGAAATTATCCTAGGGTGAAATTTTGGCATTTTTCTGAAAACATTCAATTTTTGATGAATACTGAAAACACTGGGTTACTATTTAAAAACCGACTTTTTATTTAAATAATAATTTATTTTAATTAAATTTATTTTAGGTAAAATTTGATACATAATACCTATAAAAGTTCAATGCAATTAATTGGAGTCATTTTATAATAATTTTAGATATATAAAAATTTTATAGAACTTTTCACCGTCTTTTACCCACCTCATAGGAGAATTTGAAAATTTACATAAAACATAATTTTACAACTTCTGTGAGTGGAATTTCAAAAATCCGAGAGACACGGTTGATGTCAGTATGTAAAATGTGGTTCAATGTGATAAAATAATTTTTGGTGAATAGTAACTTTTTACTTTTATTTACCACGGTTAAAAGTAAATTGGGTAATTAAGGGTAAAAATGATATTATTATTATCCTGAAACATGTCCTAATTCTATTGGATAAGTTTAATTCTACCAAAAAAAACCTTAGTAATAAAATATGACCATTTAGGCCCACTTGGATTATATTAGGACATTTATTATTAATTTATTTAATGAAGGGTTAAAATAGTTAAAATCAAAGTTTAATATCTAAATAATTTTTAATATAGGTTTATACATAATATAAATTCGACTATAAATATTCATTAGAAAGATAAAAAGTATTCCTACATAATGGTATTTTGTTTTTAATTTTTAAACATTAAATAATATATATTATTTATGACACAAAGATGATGCAGTAATTATCTTATTAATGAAATATTGACATAATTGATGTTATAAATACCCAAATAAAGGTAATTTTAGACTTTTTATGAATTCCACTAATTTTATAGGTTAATATAACATGTTATTATTGATTTAATTAGCATTTTTCGAACTAATCATTCTGTTATGGTTTTCAAAAAAATCAATTACTAAATAGTGTCAAAATTGACATAAAATCGTTTTTAAAACAAATATAATATTATTAATTGTTATTTTATTCCTAAAAATCTAAGGATCATCTAAATTACTTATATAAGGTTATATATATTAATAATAAACAACTTGGGGTTCTTTTGGCTTGTTATAGTAAGTTTATTAACCTTATTGTCTAAGAACACAAAAAGACACGGTAAAAGTAAAATTATCTAACTTAAAGTTATATATAAATGATCAGGTTAAAATAGGAACCTAAACATGTCTAAATTCTATTTTATGAGGGGATTTAGACCCATAACCACATTAGATTCTAAATAAATCAATTTGGATCTATTTAAAACCGAATATAACTTTATAATAAAATAATATTTTTCGTTTTTCCAAAGGTGCCCATCTCCTCCCTTATAAAACGGCACCTCCTCCCTCTCTTCCTCACACAACATTGAGCCTTCAAGCTCGGAAAACCCCTGAAAAATTCTATTCTACACTTCCCTAGAAACATCCTAGAGGTATTTGTCTTCTTTAACGACCAATTTTAGTTCCCTGAAAAGAGGTCTCAAAGAAGCACTTCCAATGAAGAGGTAATGTCTGTTACCGATTCTTTCAAATTTATTTCTTCTTCCACTTATTCTTCATCAGTTGTATAATTATTAAGTAATAACATCAGTATCATTAAGATACTGATATTTTATTATAAGTATGAAATAACCCTATTTCAAAATCTATACATCCTACGGAAAACAAAATTACCGCACGTGCGTACATATAGAATACCGTCTCCACGCCGTGGTGTAATATATCTTCCACCACCACCTTACTTGGATGGGTATAATGGTGTAAATAATGACTATATATAATTATTTTAAATTGGTATTGATACTGAAATAGTAAACATACACTCCAATACCATTCCACGATCATGGGAATGATATCATTGCTCGTGCGCACGTACGGAATACCGTCTCCACGATGTGATGCGACTCGTTCTACATGAACTTCATTGCATAATGATTATATAAATGAATTGAATGAATGAATATGATATATATTACAATAGTAACATTCTGTAAATGAGTTATCTATATCATAAAATGAAAAATAAGAATTTATTCGACAAAAAATGCATAAGAACAAAAAGTAATAAACACCCGAATAACAAGTAGTAATGAAATATTAATAATAAGAAGCTAAGAATATGACCCTATATGATATCATAAAAATATTTATGACGCTGGAATAAATCAATAACATTATTTAAATCATTATACAGGAGTTTCGGACACTTAAAAAGCAAATCGGACCTAAGGTAAGGGAAATATCACAATCTCATTTTTATCTGAGAATGTTTATACTTTGGAATTTACTGGGTTGTATTTTATCATCCACATCCATGTTTCTTCAATATGTAACATTCATATCCTTCTTCAATAGTTTATATCCAATTTTAACCTTCGATGAGTTTTTATAAAAAGATATGAAAGGAATCTTTTGTCTTTTTTCGTACGAGGTACCTTTTGACTTTTTCGACAAAAGTACGAGAAGATTTTTTTTAACTTCTACGGAATGAATGGATTTTTAAGAAATTATTTCCAAGAAGCTTCCTTTACAAGTTTTCAGGCTTATTTTTAATCAACTTATTTTAGTTTTGTATGACATGTTTAGAAAATAAAAATGTTTTTGAAGTAGAAAGTATATTTTCCTCAAGAATGGAGTTCATGTGTTTTATCAAAATTATTTTACATCTAAGATAATAGAGGGTTCTGTTTCTATCCTAATTATTACATTGATTTGATTATGTTGTGATGGAATTAATTTTATGAATTACTTTCTCTTAATGGAATTGTTTTATGATGTCATGATGTTTAAGATTCCCAATTTTATTACATGTGTTATGATATGATGTGTGGTTTATGATTTTGTGGCACACATGAGAATGGTATCATTATGAGATGGGTGGGTCCTATATATCCCTCCAATGCATTGGGTGAGGATTTTATATCTCATGAGATAGACATGGCTGGAATGGCAGGTTAAACCGGTTCAGTGAAACAGGACTGAAACGAGGAGTGAACTCGGTTCAGAAATGGACTTTGTCCACTAAGATAGTCTTGGAAATGAGTCTTGACTAATACGAAATGATTCTCTATGATTATGTGTTTATGCCACAAAGTTTCCTGGTTTATGTTATGATTATTGGGATTCCATTTCACTACTATGATTTATCCCATTCTATGATATTATGATCTAATTTTCAGGTTAAGATTTCCAAAATGTTATGTAATTATGAATATGATGTGATTGATATTTCTTTTGTTTACCCTTACTGAGTATTTGAGCTCACACTTTTATGTTTTCTTTTCCCTAGGATATAATGAAATGTTTTAGGTAAGAAAAAAATGGGAATATCTTTATGGGAGATGTTGAAGATCTTTCACCATGATTAGAAGATTACGTTCCAAGTTTCCAAAGACACTAAACAGTCACGGTCCTTGTGTGTGTGTTTTTATGTACTAAGTATTCTGCAAAAAATTGTAATGTCCATGTACGTCAAGCTTCAGGTCTCTACAGTTGGTATCAGAGGAATGGTTTAGTAAACCTTTGGAAACTAGGATGGGATAACTTTAGTGAGATCCCTATAGATATTGCTATGGTATGTATAGGGATGTCCCTAAGGTTAAGTATAAGTATAGGTTATATTACTAGAATTACAGTAACCTAAGATGTTAGATATTGAAGGTACTCCCCCTTTATTATGTTGTTTTCCCTAGCGTGATTTTTGCCTCTCACGCTACTCTTTTTGGGTTTTAGACGATGGCTGGAACCCGAAGGAACCGTGTTGATCAATGTAATGGACAATGAAATGATTTTCCTCCTGAACAAAAAAATGTTATGGGAGATGGATTGAAAAATATTATTGTTATACATACACAAGCTATGAATCATTCTGGACTTCCAAATGAGCAGAGAAGGGAAAAATATTTTATTGAGTCTTTTATGAGGCAACGCCCACCTTCTTTCAGTGGGTCTTCTAAACCACTTGTTGCTAAACAATGTATCAGTACCACTGAAAAGATATTTTCAGTTCTTCAATGTTCTGAACATGATAAAGTCATCTTAGCAGTATATCGTTTGGAAGATGAATATGATCAATGGTGTAATCTTATCGAGAATACGAGGCCAAGAGATGAAATTGAGTCCATGGAATGGGAAGAGTTCAAGAACTTACATTTCAATAAGTAGTTCCGTCGTATTCTTCGAACAAAGATGGAGAAGGAGTTTCTTGAACTAAAGCAAAAGGATGATGAATCGGTTGGTATATACGAAGTGAATTTTACAAGGCTTCCAAGGTATGCATCTGGCTTTATCAACCAACCTCAAAGTAAAGTTGATCGATTCTTCCGTGGCTTAAAACCAAATCATAGAAGGGAATTAGCTATAAGAGACATTAGTAGCTGTGAAGAAATAGTGTGATGTGCTATTAAGGTATAAATGGAAGTTGGTGTAACATATCCATCTCATGGTTTTGAAAAGAAATGAAAGATGGAGTTCAAGGAGAAATCTCAGAATAGTGGTGAATAGAAGATGAATGTTTCCTTATGCTCAAAGTGTGGAACGAAGCATGGTGGATATTGTCTTAAAGGGACTAGAAAATATTTCAAGTGTGGAAAAGAAGTTCATCGAGCAGCTGAGTGTCGATGTAACAGGAAAAGGGTTGCTAATGGTGTGAATAAAGAAAAGACTATAGAGAGGGCACCAACAACACTTCAATACATAATGTGCAATGAAATGGGGCATTATGTTAATCAATTCCCTAATCCAAGGGATAATGATGATCGACATGAGAAACTAATTAAGGCAAAGGACAAAGGGAAGTCACATGCGATCACTATTGGCGATGTGGAATATGAAAACGATGTGGTGGAATGATTAAGTGTTTATGTAATGGGATTCCAAAATAATGTTGTATGTAGTATCATGGAATATTGGAATATTTATTTATTTGTCTATTGTGGTTTTCAATAATTTTATGGTACCGGTAACCATGGAAAGTGATTGAGATATTTTTGGTTAGAAGATGATATGGGCATAATGAAGGGATATGAAGATAATGAGATGTTTGATTGTATTCATATAAGGACTAAGTGATATCATGGTTTGAGTATAATGAATTTTGAGGATTTTGGTTTGTGGAAAGTGTTAACTTTTAACTGCATTCATGTTTTCACTAAGGTTCAATGGGTATTAATTCTTCAAGAGATTACATGATTAAGGTGTTCACATGTTTGTAATTTGACCAACAAGATATATCTTATGATATATGGGGGATAAATGATGGCATTCACGTGATTGTTATGTGACATTTCAATTAATCATTTTTCTTTATACTATGAGCTTGGACCGAAGTATTTTAGATAAGCCTAAAGATTGGAATGGATTATGTTGGACATAAGTTATTATTGTTTACGGATACAACTTTTTTCGATATTATTGATGGGATGTTATAGTAATATAGCTTTAGAAAAAGGACAACCTGCACGACGGGTGATAGCCCATCGCATCAGACAAGGCTATGGGAATCGAACCCACAACCAAAGTGTGAGTGGGCTTTAACGGCTACCAGTGGCCTAAAGAAAGTACCAGGTTAGTAGAAACTAGTTTTATTTTATTACGTGGTATGATATATGAAGTATAAGTTCATTTTTGGAATCGTATGCGATTAACCTCACCATAGATGGACTTATGTATATTTGATAACTTTTGCTAACCTTTTGTTTGAAACAGATGGAATGACCCATCATTCTATCACATGATTTGTTAACACTTCACGAATAAAAAATTCAACTTCATTTCATTAAGAGATGAAGTGGAAATTGTTTAAAGCACAAACAATAGTGAGATTGTACCAAAATAAAGTAAGTATTTATTCAAATTTAAATTCTTCAACTTTAGGGAAATGATCTTGAAATCCAAAAATGTTGTCCTAATGCCCTTATATCCGATGAATCAGATGGTACCCAAGATCATCACAAATTTATGGCTTTGTGATTGTTGGATTTTTAATAGCCATGTTCTCTACCACTCTCCATCAGAATATGACGGCTATATTTCTCTTCCATATCCATATTTTCACCTATGTTCTCCTATGTGGAAATCCAGTGATTAGTTAATTTGGGTAATCGTTACGTTTCATAATTTAGTTTTTAAAGACATGTTTTGGTATTACTTTTTACGATGTGGTTTTCTATTAAGGAAACTTTTGAGTAGTAAACCATTTATAACCTCGATGAATTTCGAGGGCGAAATTCATTTTATGGTGGGTAGAATGTAACACCCCAAGATTTTACGAAAAATAATTTTTTTAAATTTCATTAATGTCTTGTGTTGTACGCTACCCCAAAAGGATCTTGCACAACACAAATCCCTGACTTGGCTTGCATTACACGCAAGCGCGACCTTCCACGATATCCTGTGTTGTACGCAAAACCGAGTTTCGCTAAACAACGATATTCTATTAAAATACTATTAAAACTAACCATTATGAATAGTAATACCCACTTTTTGAAATTTTATTAATTTTATTTTTGAAAATGGACTTCATTTTTTGATTCTGAATATCGAAATTATCCTAGGGTGAAATTTTGGTAATATTTTGAAAACTTTCAATTTTTGATGAATAGTGAAAACACTGGGTTACTATTTAAAACCCGACTTTTTATTTAAATAATTATTTATTTTAATTAAATTTATTTTAGGGAAAAATTGATACATAATACCTATATAAGTTCAATTCTATTCATTGGAGTCATTTTATAATAATTTTAGATATATAAAAATTTTATTGAACTTTTCAACGTCTTTTACCCACCTCCTAGGAGAATTTGAAAATTTACATAAAACATAATTTTACCGCTTCTGTGAGTGGAATTTAAAAAATTAGAGAGACACGGTTGATTTTAGTATGTAAAATGTGGTTCAATGATATGAAAATAATAATTGGTGAATAGTAACTTTTTACTTTTATTTACCAAGGTTAAAAGTAAATAGGGCAATTAAGGGTAAAAAAGATATTATTATTACCCTAAAACATGTAATAATTCTATTGGATAAGTGTAATTCGACCAAAAACATCCTTTGGAATAAAATATGACCATTTAGGCCCACATGGATTAGATTATGACATTTATTATTAATTTATTTAAAGAAGGGTTAAAATAGTTAAAATCAAAGTTGAATAACTAAATCATTTTTAATATAGGTTTATACATAAGATAAATTAGACTATAAAATTCATTAGAAATCTAAAAATATTTCCTAAATAATGGTATTTTATTTGTAATTTTTAGACATTAAATAATTTAATTTATTTATGACACAAAGATGATGTAGTAATTATTTTATTAATGAAATATTGAAATAATTGATGTTATAAATACCCAAATAAATGTAATTAGAGAATTTTTATTAATTCCACTAATTTTATAGGTTAATATGACATATTAGTATTTCTTTAATTATCTTTTTTCGATCTAAGAATTATTTTATGATATTCACAAAAATCAATTACTAAATAGTGGCAAAATTGACATAAAATTGTTTTAAAAAAAAATATTATATTATTAATTGTTGTTTTATTCCTCAAAATATAAGGTTCGGCCAAATGACTTTGATAAGGTTATATATATTAATTATAAACAACTTGGGGTTCTTTTGTCTTGTTATAGTAAGTTTATTAACCTTTTAGTGTAAGAACACAAAAAGACACGGTAAAAGTAAAATTGTCTAACTTAAAGTTAAATATAAATGATAAGGTTAAAATTGGAACCTAAACTAGTCTAAATTATATTGGATGAGAGTATTTAGACTCATCCCCACCTTATCCTAGAAATAAATCAATTTGGAGCTATTTAAAAAGGAATATGACTTTATAATAAAATAATAGTGTTCGTTTTTCCAAAGGTGCCCCTCTCCTCTCTTATAAAATGGCACCTCCTCCCTCTCTTTCTCACACCACATTGAGCCTTCAAGATCAGCCAAACCCTGAAAAATTATCTTCTCCACTTCCCTAGAAACATCATAGAGGTCATGGTCTTCTTCAAAGACCAATTTTAGTGCCCTAAAAGATGGACTCAAAGAAGCGCTTCCAAAGAAGAGGTAATGTCCGTTACCGATTCTTTCAACTTTATTTCTTCTTCCACTTATTCTTCTTCAGTTGTTTAATTATGAAGTAATAACATCAATATCATTCATATATTGATATGTTATTATAAGTATGAAACAACCCTATTTCACCATCTATCCATCCTATGGAAAACGAAATCACCGCACGTGCGTACGTACGGAATACCGTCTCCACGCCGTGGTGTAAACTATTTTCCACCACCACCTTACTTGGAAGGGTATAATGGTGTAAATAATGACTATATATTATTATTGTAAAGTGATATTTATTCTAAACAGTATACAGACACTCCAATACAATTCCATTATCATGGGAACGATATCATCGCTTGTGCGCACGTACGGAATACCGTCTTCACAATGTTATGCGACTCGTTCTACTTGATCTTCACTGCATAATTATTATATAAATGAATTTAATTAATGAATATGATATATATTAAATTAATACCCTTCTATAAATGAGGTATCTATAACCGAAAAAGAAAAATAATAATTTATTCGACAAAACACGCATAAGAACAAAAAGTAATAAACACCCGAATAACAAGTAGTAATGAAATATTACTAATATGAAGCTAAGTATATGAACATATATGACATCATAAAAATAATTATGATTCTGGAATAAGTCAATAACATTATTTCAATCATTATATAGGAGGTTAAGACACTTACGATGAAAATCAGACCTAAGGTAAGGGAAATATCACAATCTCATTTTTATCCGAGATTGTTTATAATTTGAAATTTACTGGGGTGTATTTTATCATCCACATCCATGTTTCCCCAATATGTAATATTTATATCCTTATACAATATTTTATATCCAATTTTACCCTCCGGTTAGTTTTTAGTAAAAGATATGAAAGGAATCATTTGTCATTTTTCGTACGAGGTAATTTTTGACTTTTCTGAAAAAAGTACAAGAAGAATGGTTTTTCTAACTTATACGGAATGAATGGATTTTTAAAACACTATTTCCAAGAATATTCAATTAAAATTCTTCATGTTTATTTTTAATCAACTTCTTTTTGTTTTGTATGACATGTTAAGAAAGAAAAATGTTTTTGAAGTAGAAAGGATATTTTCCTCATGAATGGAGTTCAAGTGTTTTATCAAAATTATTTTCCATCTAATATAATAATGAGTTCTGTTTCTATCCCTATTATTACATTGATTTGATTATGTTGTGATGGAATTATTTTTATAAATTCCTTTATCTTATTTGAATTGTTTTATGATGTCATGATGTTTAAGATTCCCATTTTTTTACATGGGTTATGATATGATGTATGGTTTATGATTTTGTGGCACACATAATAATGGTATCATTATGAGATGTGTGGGACCTATATCTCCCTCCAATGAATTGGGTAAATATTTTAAATCTCATTAGATAGACATGGATGGAATGACAGGTTAAACTGGTTCAGTGAAACAGGACTGAAACGTGGAGTGAACTCGGTTCATAAATGGACTTTGTCCACTAAGATAGTCTTGGAAATGAGTCTTGCCTAATAAGAAATGATTCTCTATGATTATACGTGTATGCCACAAAGTTTCAGGTATTAAGTTATGATTATTGGGGTTACATTTCACTTCTATGATTTATCCCATGTTTTGATATTGTGATCTCTTTTGCAGGTTAAGATTTCCAAAATGTTATGTTCTTATGAATACGAAGTGATTGATATTTCTTTTGTTTACCCTTACTGAGAATTTGAGCCCACCCTTTTCTGTTTTCATTTCCCCACAATATAAATAAAGGTTTTAGGTAAGAAAAAAGTGAATATCTTTATGGGAGATGTCGAAGATATTTCACCATGGTTAGAAGATTATGTTCTGAGTTTCCGAAGACACTAAACTATTACGGTCCTTGTGTGTGTGTTTTTATGTACTATGTATTCTAAAAAAGTAATTTAAATTCCATGTACGTCAAGCTTCGGGTCTCTACATTTATGTAACCATATTATCCTTATATTTTAGATTTAAAACTTAGTTAAATTGTTTATCTTTAAAAATTACTTATTGTATTTTTATATTAAATGGTTAATAAACAGAAAATTAAATTCCAAGAGAACCTAAAGATGTTAATTTACGACATATATATCATTATATAAGACATTTTTACGATCAATAGATTTTTATGAATATTATATAATTTAATTAAATAATATTTGTTTTAAAAACTAATTTATTTAAATTTTTACACTATTTAGTATTTGGTTTTTGTGAAAGTTATAACAATCAGATTTATTTTTGAAAAAAATCATTGAAAAAATAGTAATGTTTAATATAAACTTATAAAATTAATGGAATACTTCAAAAGATTCAATTTACATTTATTATAATATTTATAACATCAATTATTTTAGTCAATCATTAATACGGTAATTAATGCATCATTATAATGTCATAAATAAATTTATTTATTTAATGTCTAACAATTATAAAAAATATACCATTATTTATGAAATAGTTTTATATTTATAATGAATATTTATATTATAATATATATTTCGTGTAACCTAATTTTTAAAATGATTTAGTTATTAAACAATGAATTTAACACATCTAACTCTTCTTTAAATAAAATATAAAATATACCCTAATCTAATCCATGTGGACCAGAGAGGATCATATTTTGTCCAAATGATGATCCTGGTCAAAATAAAATTATATAATAGAATTATAACATGTGTTACGGTAATTATAATATCAATATTAACTTTATTTACCCTATTTACTTTTACCGGTGGAAAATAAAATTCATATGTTACAATTCACAAAAATATTATAGTTGTTAGAAAAGCATAGAAAATTTACCCAAACTAATTTCTATATCTCTATTATAATGATGAAATTTGTTTTGTCAAATTTAATATATAAAAGTGTCAAATATTTCATTAAAAACCCGTTTCTCAATTAAATGGTGGTAAAATTGAATTTTATTAAAAAAAAAAATTTTTATCAGAAAAATGGAATTTTTTTATGCTCTGTTTAAGAAACCCATAATATGGATGTTGAAATTATATGGAGTATATTAAATTAAAAATTCTAATAATACTATTCATAACCAGTTTTTGAATGGCTAGTTTAGTAAGTCACGGTGCACTTGAACTCGATGTTATGTGTAGCACAAGCTATTTAATTACATTAATGAAAAAAATTACTATGAAATCAAGGGGTGTTACATTCCTCTTTTTCCAACCAGTTTCATGTTTAGGGGATGTTTCTATCTGGGGAAATCATTATATGTATGATGATTTGATTAATCAGTTTTTTGGATATTGTGTTTAGGATGATTAAGTTTTCCTCCTTCATTGCGCTACACGGTGGTGGATTTCCACTTGTTCTGACCTTGTGAAGTGGATCGAAAAGCTATATTTAACGTAGTTTTTCAATCATTTCTCACATATTTAATCATGTGGTATAACAACCATACTTTTTATTTCACACATAATCATAATTTATTACTTAAAACTATTCACCTAATACAATATAGAAGACTGAGATATGTAGTGTCTTTGGGGATTAGGAACATTACATAACAACTTATAACATAAAACTCAACATCAATATCGAAACCATCTTTTACATCACCACAACATTCCTTTATACATAGAATTACATGGGATAAATGGGGACATGCATAAGAAAAGGGTGATATTTAATGCCTAGTAAGAGAGTAACCAAGGAATAACATGAATAATATAGTACATGCAAAGAAATAGGAACATAAATGTGGAATAATAGAAACATGGAGTTAAATAGATAATCCAATCATAAGAATGTGGAAACAACATTTATCATTAATTAAGCATGATCCAAGGATCATTGAACATGGATCAGGAGTAAAACCTCATTTCAATTGAATTAGCATGAGTAAAAATCCATTTTAATATATGTATCATTATAATAATCTTTACCCATTTCATTGGAGCTCTATCAGGGCAAACCCTTCTTAATCATTTCATTTTATGCATAAGTGTGGCACATGGATCATCTAACATGGATTCATTAAACATCTTCATTTATTCCATGATATATTAATGTTCAATTCAAATATTAATCACTATCATAAATAATTAATGGTTTATAATGGTGAGTACCTTTGATAGAGAAATGATATGGTATTCAATACACAATGACAACGACTTGGAAAATCACAATGCAGTTTTTCCTGCATAACATCTTGATATAAAAATTCATAAAATTGTTTGGTGAGATTGGAAAGGGTTCCTCATAATATGTACATGAAATGTAATTTAATGGTGTCATATTTATACATGTACCAACATTTTTAATAGAGTTTGGATTCATTAAACAACTGTATTTCATGGATTTAAATGACAAGGGATAAATCCGTTATGGAATTATCCATTGTAATTGGTGTAAAAAAGGCCATTAATGAGAGATAAATGGATATATAATCAATCAAAAATAACGATTTAGTTACGGTGGGAGGTGAAAAACATACCCCAACATTTTAAATATAAAATAAAAGGGCATAACAACATAAAATAATTTGGACAAAATGAGAAAGAAAGAAATCCCTTACATGAAAGTGTGATCCCAAAGGCTTGGCAGAGGATTGAGAGAGGGTTATAGGGAGAATGGGGTTCCTTGGGAGGATTATAGAGAGTTTATAGTGGGGTTTTCATTAGATACAAAGGATTTCAATGAAGAGGAAGTGGGATCTTGTGTGGTTTTAAACAAGAAAAGAGTGGGAATTCATTATTATTTAGGTTTTGTGCACCACACATTAAACTAATCCAAACCACACACTTTCCCATGGGTTTTCCCGTGGTTTTTTGTAAAGGGTAGTGTAAAACATTATTTTTCAAGGCCATTGGAAAAGAATGTTGAAATATTATGCTTTCTTATCTATAGGTGATTCATAATCTCAAGGTAATGAATTAAAAAGTTAAACTGTTTTAAAAGTAATGGAGGGTCCATTAAAGAATTGTAAAATAAATTCCAAAAAACTAAAATAAAATTATATTAATTTTATAAAATATATTTTCCTAAAAAAAATTTATTTTATTTTATTATATCACTATTGGGTCAGTATGATGTCATAAAACACATTATATAATTAAATGGTATTTTATTTTTATAGAAAAATTCGACTATCTCACATAATTATGAAAAATGACCCATTAGATAACATTAACATCCGGACTCCAAAAATAATATTCATTTAATCTAAATAATTTTCTAAATATATAAATTTTTACTTTTAAAATAATTACTAATCATTATAAATAATTTATCGGTATTGACAAAAAAATCGTTCAAACCATATTAAAAATTACAATTGTATTCCTAAAAATTGTATGACAAATTATATTTAATAAAAATTATTTTAGTAATAATAATATTTAATTAGAATATTATTTAATTTTAGAAAATCCAATAATTCATGAAAATAGACATTTTAATTGAATATTAACAAAAAATACTATTTTGGATTTAAAAGACCATTTAAAAAGTTACACTAATATAATGAATATATATTAAATATTATATTCCAAAAATAATGCACAAAATAATTATAAAATGGTCTTGTTACATAACCCTGTATAACACCCACATATGCCTAAAGGGTATGGTGTGTGATGGTGGCAGACTCTTCAGGTGGCTCAGATAACATCACTCAAGAGGTAATCTCTATCAACAACCAATTCTCTCATAGGCGGTTCTGTTCGAGCATAATTCATTGAAGCATGGCATGGGATTGGTGAAGAGAGAAGAACAATGATGCCAACTCTATTCCAAGCTCAGAAAAATGGGCTTCAAATGGATCATTTCTACTGGATTAGGCAATCACATCATTTTTCTGAGTAAATTGGATTTGTTAAAACCATTTATTTTTAGTAATCAAGTGATCACTTCTCAACGGCTATATTAGAAATGGTGAAAATTCATAATGGTATTTTAAAATAAAAAATCATAAACCCTATTAAGATCATATATCATATAAACATTTTACATAATAGGACATTTAATTAGATCAAGGGGAATTTTCATTGATAAGTGTATGGGTAGATACAATATTCCCCCCATAGGAAATTTTGACCTTGAAATTTCCATTTCCCAGACTATAAAAAATGTGGGTAACTCTGCTTCATCACTTCCTATGATTCCCACATTGATTCTTCAAACCCGTGTTTGTTCCCCAACACCGTGATGAGGGACATTATCATATTCCATAGAACGTTTTCTCTATGATCTAATATCATTACTAGCTTCTCTTCATAGGAGATGTCATTCTCCAATGGTACCGCCTCTGGATTGAGTACATGTGATGCGTCAAGTATGTACTTCTTCAAGAGTGATACATGGAATACACCAATTACATGATATAGGTTCAGTGGTAGTGCTGGTAGATAGGACACTGCTCTAATGAAACTAATGATCTCAAAATAGATATGTACCTTGGACTGCCCTTTTCCCTCTTCCCAAATCAGATTACACTCATCCATCGTTATATGATGAGGAATACCATTTCACTGATATCAAACTATTGGTCTCCTCAAATATTATCAACATATCTCTTATATCTACTCAATGTAGCATTAATGTGTTGTTGGGTGCTCTTTTCCTTCTCCACTATTTCATCATCCATTTCGATACCTATGACTTTTTTTGCGCTACATCATCCCAACATGATGGTTTCCTACACCTCTTCACATAAAGGGATTCATAAAAAGTCATTTGAATTTTTGAGTGGAAACTGTTATTGTACGAGAACTCAACCAGAGGATGACGATGATCCCATCCCCCATTGAAGTCCATTGTGCATGCTCTCAAAATATCCTCAAATTTTTGGATAGTCTACTAAGATTGACCCTTAGTTTGATGATTATAATCCATACTGATGTTCATATCAGTATTCAAAATATGTTGCACACTCTTCTAGAACATAGAGGAGAATCTTAGATCTCAATCAGATACAATAAATAGTAGTACTCCATGAAGCCTTGTCACTTCTCTAATATATATTTGTGCCAGTTGATCCAAATAGAAATCCTCTCAAATTTCAATGATTTGTGCAGTCATTGTAAGATTTTCCAAAACAACCCAGATATTATTTCATCCAATGAACGTCTTCATATGTCTAATGGTAATTTCCATTGTGGTGTTTTTGAATTTCCATACTGGGAGGAGAAATGGTTACGAAATCCCCTTAGACTTATGCCAGTCTTCTGTCACTTTCTGACATACTAGTAAATTTTATGTATACTCATTGATCTCCTTAATCATGTTATCCCAACAATAATTCTCTCAAAGGTCTTGATACATCATTTTTTTCCTAGGTTAATGGGGAAATTAGAACTATATGCATTATTAAAATGTTCATTCTTAAACTCCGGATTTTAAAGAACACATTTTATTGACCAAAATCTCACAATTCATTCTTCATTAACATTGAACACTGAGTATTTCACTTTTCTGATAGTTTCCACTATTATTTGAATTAACACATCATCACATTGTGTATCTTTTAAACATTAAAAAAGTGAGGTTTTCGCAATCTTTTCTGATAAGAATAATGATGTTCCCTTATTTATGATTCTAATGTCCATCTTCATCAAATATAAGAATATTTTGTCCTTTTCAATTATCATAAATTATTTAATTGATGGGTAATTTGTATATATATTATCTTCCACATTTTCTACATTCCTAGGGTGGAAATGGATTGTGAAATCGTAGTCATTGACCAGCTGTATCCATCTTAATTAGCACATATTAAACTCTTTCTGTGTGAATATATACATGAAACTTTTGTGATCTGTGTATATTTCTACCTTCTCCCCCAAGTGGTATTGTCTCCATGTTTTTAAGGCAATGATTATTACAATAATATTTAGATCATGTGTTGGATAGTATTTCTCATTAACATTCAATTGCCTTGATTCATATGTAATGACTATGTCATTTTTCATCAACACATATCCCAAACCCTTCCTGGATGAATCACTAAATACCAAAAAATGTTCACCACTTATGGGTAGTGTGAGAACTAGGGTAGTGATATGATTCTTTTTAAACTAATTGAATCTCTCACTGCATTAATAACAGCAAGAAAACTTGACTCCCTTATGAGTTAGATTGGTAATAGGTTTTTATAATAGTGAAAAGTTTCTCACAAATTGGCGATAATATACAGCTAACCCCATGAAGATATAGATATCTATCATTGATGCTGGCATTGTCCATCCCTCAATTGTGGTGGTCTTCAATGGATCCATAGATATCCCCTTTTTTAGATGATGTGACAAATGGATGATACTCCCTTCAACTAGTTGTCACAATTTTTTTAATTTGAATAATGATTCTCCTTTCATAAGGTCCCAAGTACAATGCTTATATTCTCATAATTCTCCTCCTTCATTTTGGAGTATTTTAGAATATCTTCAATAAAAACTACCAAATTTTTTTTAGGTAATCACTAATGTCACATTTCATTATGTCCATGAATATTATTGGACCATGAGTGAAACTGGAAGTCCAAACTATGAATTCATAGTTCCTGTATCTTTTTCAAAAAGTAGACTTAGGGATATCCTCCTTCACCCATACATGATAATATTCTGATAGCAGATCCACCTTGGAGAAGTATTGTTCGCCATGTAGCTGATCGAACAATTCATCAATTCATGGAAGATGATACTTTTTCATTATCTTGAATTTGATATGATTGTGATAATACATGCAATATATAATCGACCTACCCTTCTTCATGACAAAGAGGACAGGTGCACCCCCATGGTGTAGAACATGGGTGTAATAACCCTTTATCTAGATTCCCCTATAGTTGTTTCTTCAGCAGCTTAAGATCTACCACAACATTATATATAAATTCTTGGATATTGGAATCACCACAGGATTAAGATCAATTGATAAATGAACATCTCTTCTTTGAGAAAGACCAATAAATTCCTAGGGAAACACTTCAGTTAATTCCCATATAATTTGAATGTCTTTATGGATAGTTTTTCCTTATAATCCATCATCTGATCCAGATATGCGTGCTCATAGGGAAGTAGTATCCAAACATTAGATGATTGTGCTAATGAAGATTCATCCTTCTCCATGCAATTATATAGAATCAGGAGTTGATTCTCCATATGAATAGTTAATTCCCTCTAATGATAATTTATGATGGATCTATATAAGGAATTACAATCCATGCCATGTATTTCATCAAATTCTACCAAAGGAAGTATGATGAGGTTCGCCGGGAAGTTCAAACCAAAAATTTTGATAGTGGAGGAGTTATAATCATGGGATGAAATGATTTCCCCATTTTTCATTCTCACTGATATATTTTACTTCCATGATTTGTGTTGATGTTGGGATTCTTCTACTATACTTTCTAGATATAAAAGAGTGTGTAGAAGCATTAACAATAACCATGTCTCTAACTTTTAAATTATATTTAAAATCATTAATTTCAACCCAAAAAGGCTTATGGGAGAAATTTATTTTTACACTATTTACCACATAAAGGGAAATCCATAGAAAGAACGGGATAACTTATAAATTATATTTATTTCCTTAACTTATGAATTTATAGGCTTCAATCTATGTTATCAATGATCTACTTACCAACATATATTATTGTTGGAATTTCATTCCCTTAATAATGGATCATATAATGCTTATTAATTTACCAAATAATGTCCCTAGGGAGTGGCATAACCATGAGTGTTGGAAGGCCCATTTTTGTGCACCAGTTCTTGTTCGAGTATAGCTCAAAGCATTGTTTATGGTTATACCCCTAGATACATCATTTCCAGAGCCACCTCTACTAGATTGTATCAATATAGTGATTAATTTTCATGATAAAACAGTTAACAAATATGCGCAAAAAATTAGAGATGTCTGCTATTTTACTTATTCTTATACTTATGGAATTCACTAGGGTTTTATAATCATAATATAAAAAAACTAAACATATAATTTAATACCAACTATATCAACCCATTTTTTTATTTCACACATAATCATAATTTATTTCATTAAAATATTCACGTGATATAACATATAATATTGATAGTTCGATTGTCTTTGTGTATTAGGAACATTACCTAATAACATAGAACATAAAAAAAATATTTATTGAAAACTTATTTTACATGACCATAACATTCCATCATACTTAGCATTAAAAGGGATAACCTAAGGATAGAAATAAGAATACAGTGAGTTATAAAGCACAGTAAGGGAGTAAAAAATGAATTACATGAAAAATATAGTACATTTTAAGAAATATTCACATCAATGGTTCCTAATAGAAGCAAGATCTTAAAGGCAAGATATAGCTTTATTATCATAACATGAAAATGTGGGAACAACATTTAACATGATTTTAGCGTGAGCCATGGGTCATTAAACATAGACCATGAGTAAACCCATATTTAACATGAATTATAATTAATAATACATTATTTCACTTAACATATCATCATAATAATCATTACCCAAAGCATTGGAGTGCTATCAGAGCACATGTTTCTTAATCATTTCATTTCATGCATTAGTGTACCACATGGATCATATAACACAGATTCATTAAACGTAATCATTTATTCCACGATAATGTAATGTGTAATTAATACATGAAACTACATAATAAATATTTAAATATGAATAATGATTAATAACCATGATAGAGAAATGGGAATGTTATTCACAACACAATGACTTTGCCTTGGAAAATCACTATGCAATTTCGGAAGCATAATGCTAGGACAATAGAATTCATAAAAATAGATTATGTGAGTGGAAAGGGTTTATCATCATATTTAAATTAAATTTAATGTAATCAAGTCATATGGATAAATTTACCAATATATTTGATGGAGTTTATATTTTTTATAGAAAATTTCTTTGATGTAAATGAGGAGAGAGAAATTCCTTACAGAATTTTGGCATGGTAACAGGTATATATGGAAATCATTAATGATAATGAAAGGGGTATCTCTGATTTCAAACATAATTAGGGATGTATAGGGGAAGTAATAAATCACACCCTAACAATTGTAATTGAAAATAATATGGCATGACAACAAAATTAAATTTTGATTAAAATGAGAAAGGAAAAATCCCTAACATGGAAGTGTGATCCCAAAGGCTTGGGGGAGGCTTGAGAGGGCATTCATTTGATCTTGAGATTCCTTGGGAGGATTCTAGAGAGAGATATGGAAGGTTTTTGTCATGATTGAATGGATTTTAATGAAACAGAAGGAGGATCATGGGTTGATTTATTTAGAAAAAGAGAGGGAATTCTTTATTATTTATGTTTTGGGAACCACACCTTAAACTAACCAAAAACACAAAAAATCACATGGTTTTTTACCATGGTTATTTCCAATGATTATTGGAAAACATTATTGTACATGTACGATGATAGAACTTATTAAAATATTAGGCTTTCTTATGTGGAGGTGGGTCATACTCTCAAGGTAATCCATTAAAAAAGTTAAAATGTATTAAATTTCATGGAGGGTACAAGAATGCTTTGAAAAATAAATAAAACTAAACTAAAATCTCATTATTATAATGGTAAATGTATTATTGGTTGAACATTTAAATTATATTATTTTATAACCTCAATACTAGGTCATTATGACGTCATAAAAGTCATTATATATTTAAACTGTATTTAATTTTTACCCAATAAATCGAATATCATAGAAATTTATAAAAAATTAAAAATTGGATAATATAAATTTCATGATTCCAAAAATAATAGTAATTTTATATAAATAATTTTCTAAATATTTGGATTTTTTTTAAAATAAAAACTGACATTTGTCTAAAGTTCATGTGTTTTGACCAAAACAGCTTTCAAAACATAATAAATATTACAATTGTATTCATAAAAATTATATAAACATATATATTTCATAAAAATAAATTTTTTAATAATGATATTTTATTAAAAAAATATTTCATTTGAAAAAATTAATTAATTCATCAAAATATATTTCATAATTGAATATTAACTAAAAAAATTATTTTTACATTAAAAAACATTTACAAAGTAACAATAATAAAAAGAAGTATATAATTTATTATATTAAAAAATAATGAACATAATCCAAGTGATATTCCCTTTTTACATAACTCCTTATAACATCCGAATGTGACCGAACGGTAAGGTGTGCAACAGTGACAGACTCTTGGGTGGCTCTGATAACAAGGATTGAGTGGTAATAACTATCAACATAGACTTCTCTCATAGGTGATTCAATTCGAGCATGAAATGTTGAAGATCATCATTGGAATAGGAATGAGTGAAGTCCAATGACACCACTTCCTTCCTATGTTCCAAAAAATGGGTATCGTGTGGAGAAATTATAGTGTATTAATCCATCACTTCATTGTCTGAGTAAATTGGATTTGATAAATCTAATTATTTATAAAAATAATGTGATCACTACCCAATGGTTATATTTAGAAATGTAACAATTATTAATGCTATTTTTAAATAAAAACTCATAAAACTAATGAAGTGAATATGTTATATAACCATTTTACATAATACGATATTTAATTACACCAAGATGAATTTTCATTAATAAATGTTTTGGATGTTACCATCATCCACCTTTAAAAACAATTTCCTAGAAATTTCCATTTCACACACAAAAATAGAGGCTTCAAACTCTACTTCATCACATCCTTTGATTTCCATGTTTCTTCTTCAAACTTGTAGTTGCTCCACAAAACCATGACAATGGGATTTGTATTATTTCAAATAAAATTTTCCTACAATCTATGATCTTCACCATCTTCTCTTCAGATAATAGGTTATTCTCTTATGGCCCACCTCATTATTGAGTATATGTGATGAGTAAATTACGTATTCCATCAATAGTGCTACATGGAATACATTATGAACCTAAGGTGGGATCAGTTGGAGTGTTAGTCTATAGGCCACTGCTCCAATGCGATCAAGGATCTCAAAAGGGCCGATGTACTTTGGACTATGAATTCCCTACACCCCAAATCTCATAACTCTCTTCCATGGTGATATGTTGAGTAATACGATGTCACAAACATCATACTCTATGTATTGTCGACGATTATTAGCATAGTTCTTTTTTCGACTCTAAGTAGCATTAATGTTCTCTTGGATGGTATTAACCTTATCCACCATTTTATCGTCAATTTATAGAACTCAGAGTTTTATCTCCACAACTTCATCCCAATATAATAGCGTCCTACACCTCCTCCCATTATGATATTCTTAAGAAGCCATTTGGATGCTTGTGTGGAAAATTTTATTGTAAGAGAACATATGAAGAGGAATATGTTCATCCATCCTCCTTTGAAGTACATTGAGAATTCTCTAAAATTTTCCTTATGTGTTTGGATATTCTGCTCATATAGGCCCTCTGTTTGCGGATTATAAGCCATAATATTTTAATTCTTAATATTCAATGAATTTTGAAATCTCTTCCAGAACAAATAGGTGAATCTTGTATCTCGATAAGATGTAATAGACAGTGGTACTCCTTACAGGATTACCAATTCACTAATATATATATTATGAAGTTGATTCAATGAGAAATCCACTAAAATTTAAATTAAGTGTTAAATGTTTGTAATATGATCCATAATAACTCAGATATCATTTCTTCCATTGGATTTATTTGAAAGATTGGTGAAAAGGTCCATGGGGATGTTATCCTATTTTATTGCTGTTATGGGTAATGGTTGCATCATGCCCTTAAACTAGTGCCTCCTAGCCTTCAGTTTCTAAAATTCAATGCACATTTATGTATTATCAATGATCTCCTTCTTCTTTTTATCCCACCAATAATGCTCTTGGAGTTCTCAATACATCTTTGTGTTTCCATGGAGAATAGGGAAATTCGAACGATGTGCATAATCCAAAATTTATTTCTATAACACTGTATTTTATGCCAGACATTGAATTGACCCAAATCTCACAATTCCTTCTTCATTGATATTGAACATCAATTGTTTCCCTTTTCTGATAATTTCCAATATCTTCTGATTTCTTGAATCATCCATTTGAGCATCCTTTAACCTTTCCAAAAAACAATGTTGAGCAATAAATTTTGAATGGATTAATGATGTTCCGTTATTTATGATTCATATTTATATATTTATAAAATCTAAGAAGATATGATCCATTTCAATTATCATCAGTGGTAGAATTTCTAAGACTTTTCTACTTAGATAATTCACCATCATGTTCTACTTCCCAGGACAGTAGTGGATAGAGGGGACATAGTCTTTGATCAGATATTCCAATATTCATTGGTGAATTTTCAACTCATTCTGTGTGAATATATAAATGATTCTTTTTTTATCCATGTATGTTTCACACTTCTTCTCAAAGAGGTAATGTCGCCAAATTATCAAAGCAAATATTATTGCTGCCAACTCCAGACCATGTGTGGGATAGATTCTATCAGGTAAAATAAATTTAATTTATGCATAGGCAATGAATTTTTCATTTTTCATGAACACACAACCCATGACCTTATTTGAAGAATCATTAAACACAACGAAATTTTCTCCAGTTCTGGGTAGTGGGAGCACTAGCATAGTGATAAGCCTCCTTTTCAACTATTTGAAGCTCTCTTCACATTCATAACTCCAATAAATCTTGACTCCCTTCTGAGTTAGCTTTGTATGAGGGGTTGAAAATAGTGATACATTTCTCACAAATCATAGATAATATCCAGATAACCCTAAGATGCTATGGAAATATGGCGGCTATGATGGCATTTTCATCCCTCAATTTCCATTGTATTGGCTTGACCAACAGATATCCCATTTCATGAGATGATGTGACCCAAGAATGAGTCATCCTTCAACCATAAATCACACTTGTTATAAGTTACATAGAGGATATCCATTCGCAGGGTCTCTCGTACAGTGCACATATTCTCCTCTTACTCCTTCATCATTTTTTAGTATATTATAATATCATCTATAAAGACTACGAAATATTTTTTGAGGTAATCTCTACAGACTCTATTCATCAAGTCCATTATTATTTTTGTAGAGTTAGTGAGTCTAAAATTAATTACATCAAATTCATATTTCATGTATCTTGTACAAAAAGTATTCTTGGGGATATCCCCCTTCTTCACCCTCACAAGATAATATCCTGACTGTAGATCCACGTTGGAGAAGTGTTATTCTCCACAAAGTTTATCAAACAATTACTCAATTCATGGAAGAAGATACTTGATATTTATCGTGATTTTGTTGAGAACTAAATAATCAACACAATGGATAATTGACCCATCCTTCTTCATGACATAGATGACTGATGCAACCCATAGTGATGAACTTGGTAGTATAAAACCTTTATCCAGATTTTCCTATAGTTTTTTTTATTCTCATAAATTTACACTACTGCCATTCTATATGGATTCATTGATATTGGATACTCCCCTGGTATAAGATAAATTGATAATTTGAAATCTCTTTTAGAAGGAAAACCACGAAATTTCTCAGGAAACTCTTTAGTGAATTCCCTCACAAAAGGAATGTTTTCTAGGAAACATTCTTCCTTGGACAGGATCATTTGAGCTAGATATGCATGATCATAGGGTTGTAATATCCACACTTGAGATGATGGATCTGAAGAAGATTCATCATCCTATAGAACATATACAAAATAAAGGGTTTATTCACCATGTGGAGTGTGATATCCCTCTCATGGAAATTTATGTTGGATTTATGTAAGAAAAGTCATTCCATTCCGTGAATTGTATAAAATTCAACAAACGGGAGTCTGACGAGGATTAATGGGATTTTAAATCCACAAATTGTGAAAGGGTTGGAGTTATATTCATGGGATGTAATGATTTCCCCATTTATCATTTTCATTGAAATCATTACACCAATAAGGGTAATGAAAAAAGGGATAAATTATAAATTTCATTTATTTTAATAACATATGAATTTATAGGATTCCATATAATTGTTAGCAATTGTCTACATCCAAACATGTAATCTCAAGGGAATTTTTTCCATTAATAATTGTTTATACTATTATTATTAATATACCAAAGAATATAAACTATGTGTGTCATAAACAAAAGTGCATAAAGGGCCATTTTTCTGCTCCAATTCCCATTTGAGTCTAGCTCAAAGAGGGGGTTTTGGGTTTTTCCCCTATATAAATTTGGGCCAGGTATGCGTCTACCTACTCATATCCAGACAGTTATGCATTTACATGATAATCAACTTCCTCAATACTCACCAGAATTTAGTGATGTTTTTAATTATACTTTTTCTTACCCATAAGGCTTTCTCTAGGGTTTTCTCATCATAATCAGAAAAATAACTAAATATATCCTCCTATACCAACTATATTAACCCTGCATTTTATTTCACACATAATCATAATTTATTACATAAAACTCTTCACTTGATAAAACATATATGATTGATAAGTCTAGAGTATTTAGTGATTAGTAACAAAAAAAAATTAAAACCTAAAACACAACATCTTTATTGAAAACTTATTCTACATGACCACAAAATTCCATCATAGTTTTCATTTAATGGGATTACCTAAGGATCTGTATAATTAAAGGGTGAGATATAAAGCATAATAAAATATTAAACAATGAATAAAATTAATAACATAGTACATGTTAGGAAATTGTCATATCAATGGAGCATAATAGAAACACGAGAACAAATGAAAGACATATCATGATTATAATAACATGGAAATATTGGAAAAAATTTCATGATTTTAGCATGAGTTTAGGCTCATTGAGCATGGAGAATTAGTTAACCCTCAATGAACATTAATTAGAATTATTAAAACCTAATTTAACTTGAAATATAATGATAATAATCATTACCAAAAAAAGTTTGTGCAATCAGGGTTCACCCTTCTTAATCATTTCATTATTTCATATGTGTGCCACATGGATCATATAAAATGGAGTCATCGAAGGATGTAATTTATTCCCCAATAATAGAATGTGGAATTAATACATGAAAATATATAAAAAATATTTAATTGTTTATAAAGGTGAATAACCCAGATAGATAAGTGGTCATGGTATTCATTACACAATAAACATGGCTTGGAAAATTGCGGTGCAATTTCGGCGGCATAACAGAATAAAAAAGAATTATTAAAAATTATTGAAGAGAGTTCAAATGGTGTATCATCATATTTAAATGAAATTTATCGTAAAGGGGTCATATAGATAAATGTCTCTACATATATAATGGATTTTAAGATCATAAAAGAGGAATTGCTTGGATGTAAATGAGGAGAGAGAAATCCATTACGAAATTTCAGCATGGTAACATAAGTACATAGAAGGAATTAATGACAGTGAAAGGGGTATATCAACATTAATCAATAATTAGATAATTATAGGGGTGGTTATAAATCATAACCCAACATTTTCAATTTATAATAATACGTCATCACAACATATAGAAATTTGGAGAAAAAATTGAATGGATGAAATCCCTTATTTGAAAGTGTGATCACAATGGCTTGGGAGAGGCTAGAGAGATGATTTATGGGAGATTGGGGAGCATTGGGAGGATTTTAGAGAGATTATGGAAGAGTTGGGTCTAGATGAAAATGCTTTTATTGAAGAGGATGTGGGATAATGGTAGGGTAAATATAGGAAAAGAAAAGCAATTATTTATTATTTAGGTTTTGGGAACCAGAAATTAAAATAATCAAAAACAGAAACCTTCCAATGGTTATAGCCCATATTTTTTGCCAAATATGAGTGGAAAATATTATTTTAAATGTCCAATAGTAGTAAATATTAAAATATTATCCATTAAAATGTGGAGGTGAGTCATAATCCCAAGGAAATCAATTTAAAAATATTAAATATTTTACAAGTAATAGAGGGTCCATTAATGCTTATTAAAATAAAAAAAAATTCCCAATATCACATTATTTTAATGTTAAAACATATATTGGCCGAAAATAAGATTTAATGTTTTTTATTAATTCACTATTGGGTCAATATGATGTCATAAAGCACATTATATCATTAAACGATATGTAATTTTTACCCTAAAATTCGATTGTCTCATCATATTAAGTAAAAATCACTGTTGGATAAATTTTACATCCCGATTCAGAAAATAATATTCATTTTATGATAATAATTTTCTAAATATGTGAATTGTTTACCTTTAAATTAATAATCAACATTTTTTAGAATTCATAGTTTTTGACAAAAACATCAATCAAACCATAATAAAATTTATAATTGAAATCATTAAAATAATATGATCATTAATATTTAATAAAATTTAATTCTGTAATAATACTATTTTTTAATATATTATTTAATTCCGAAAACTAAATTAATTCTTCAATATATATTTTTTAATTGAATATTAACTAAAAATACCATTTGTTCTTTAAAAACCATTTAAAATGTTGCAATAATAATATTAATGTATATTCATTATTATATACCAAAAATAATGCACATAATAATATTTGTATGGTCATGTTTCTTATAGGTCTTGTAAAAAACACATAAGACTGAAGGGTAAGGTGTGCAATGGTGAAATACTTTTGTGGTGGCTTGGATAACATCGATTGGGTGGTAATATCTATCAACTTCCACTTCTTTCATAGGAGGTTTTTTTCGATCTTATCATGTTGAAACTCGCCATGGTATTGGTAATGTGAAATTCCAAATGACACCACATCCTTTCTGAGATCTGAAAAATGGTCTTACTATGGAGAAATTCAACTGAATGAAGTCATCACATCCTTTGTATGAGTAAAATGGATTTTATAAAGCCTTGTATGTATACTTATCAGGTGATCATTTTTCAACATCTATATTATCAATAGTAACAATTCTTAATTGTTTTTTTAATACAAAATCATAATACCGTCAATGTTTATATGTTATATAACCAATTTACAAAATATTTCGTTTAATTAGATCAATATGAATATTTTAATTAATAAATGTTTGGGTCATTACATGTGGGATGGGAAATTCATTTGAATACCTTTGAAAATATGTTTTGTATCTATACTAATAATGATAATTAACATGTTTAACTAAAATTTAAAGGTAGGGGGGTTATTATCCCATTTTTATTTCATGGTTTTTTTATTGATATTAGGATTGTAAAAAAATGATTTCCTATTGAATATTATACACGTTTGGGGAATTGTTTGTCCAATAATTAATAAGTTATGTATCTTTGTTTGGTGATTATTTGTTATCACCTCTACAAAAATTGATAAATTAAAATTTTTTACATATAAATTAGTTGTAGATTGATATATAGATGTACTGATAATTCCCCTAAAATAATGGTGTGGACATGATGAAAGTCCACTTTTTAAATATAAGAATATTTATGTTTTTTTTCATTGTACTGTTATGTCATCTATGGCTGTATTGTTCGGTGAAGTTTTTTTTTATTGTGGTCACTCTGTGTGATGTGATGTATATTTATGATATGGGGATGATATTTGATAAATTTTTTTAGACACACAATAGGGAATTTCATGTGGAATTATGATTTTGATGTTGTTAGGAATGGTTGTGGTGTGGATATAGATTGCATAATGATGATGATGGGTTTTTGGTGTGTGTTGTATTTTTCTTCTTTGTAGGGTATTTATGGGATTAAATGATTTTTTAGATATTTAAATAGAATGGTCATTTATGACCAGTTGGATAGAAATAGTTATGTAATGAATTAATAGGTATGTTTGGTTTAAAATGGAAATTGTTTAATTTTATGTAATGGGATGAATTTATAAAATAAAATAGAAAATGAATGTTCGGAAAATAATGGTATGAATTGGATATTTTACATGAAATTGGTTAGTAATAGAAATATAGAAATTTATTTATCTTTTAATTAGAAAATAGAATTTAGATTATTGTTTTTAGTTTTCTTATGTATTTTTGTGCATTTAATGTTGGCATAAAAATTGTCCGACATCATGAGGTGATGTGGTGATGTTGTTAGTTCGGATGATTCTTTATTTTGCATCTATAGGTTCGGTTTTTTCGATAATATATTGTATATAAATTATATTTCCTTCTGAATTTCTATATTTTCCCCATATCTTGAGAACCAAGTGTCCACAAAAAATATTTTTTTTGGATGTTTTTATAATATTGTAATGTTTTGGATATATGGATTGCCACAAAATCTTCACCGCTCCCACTTTCATATAATGATGATATTTATGGGATTGGATATAATCTGTTTAAATGTGATATATTGATATTATTAATGAGATTAATAGATTTATTATGGTGTGGGTTATGCATTATAGGACGGGGGATCAAGGTTGATTTTTTATCATGTCCATGATTACCTATTATCTTTGTTATGAGATGTGATGTGATGTGTGGTCCTAGGGTTCGATGAGTGGGGAGTTATGTGATGTTATAGAATATGTTTCAATGGGTATATTGTGATATGATTGTGTTGGGATCATCGTGATGTATGTTATTGGTGAATAAGAGTACCTAATCAGTGGGAAAGTGTTGTGTGGTACCCTATCATTGATTATAATAATATTATTTTATTTTAAAAAGGTTTTTTATTTAGTGAGTGTTCCATGGTTATTTTTGGGATTTTTTACATAACCCGGTTATGTTTTATTGGTTTTATTCCATTCTCATTAGGGAATTAGTATTATCCTTTCACAGTTTTATGAGAGACATGACTTATTCATACATAGTATACTTTTATGATCACCCTATATATGTAAATGTGTTTGAAGGTTTCTCGGATGACTTCATGGACAATAATGGAAATTTCTAGAATTGGATTTGGAGTTATTAATCCATCATTGCTTTATCATTTTTTCTTTATTTTTTTAATAGAATATTTTTACGAAATCTATTTTTCATATACCTGTACAGTGAGATAGTATTAGTTTATTTTTAATATTATTTTATAGAGATTATTTATCATTATTATTATATCTCCTCATCCTACATATATTATTTTTAGTAATTCATCACATATTATTATTTCTATACCCTTAGTGATAGTTTCTAACAAGGGGACTACTATAGGATGTTTTTGGGGGTTACTATCCTTCGTCCATCATTAATGAACTAAAAGGGTTACCTTTTTAGGGAGGGGGTAGGAATAAGTGGTGTCAGGGGTAATGGTTTAGAGATTTTAAATAATTCATATTTTGAAACATTAAGCATTGCATGGGTTTATTGAGATTCAAAAGAATTTGATCTTTTTTCATGAAATAGTTTTAGGAATACTAGAAGGTAAATTGGATTTTAGTACCCCCTGATATGATGAAAGGATTATGAGACTACAAATTAACAAAGAGAGGTGGCATCATATTTATGGTAGATACCTATAAAATGTAAATTCATTATAATTTACTTTTGTTGTTGTTTTAATTGCCTGGTTTTGGATAAAATAAAATGATTTAAAATGAAATAATTAAATCATACTGAGATTTTATATTATATAGGAAATGGAAATATATGATTCCTTTTCAGATATGTCTCCTACATATCATTTTCAACTATATTAGGGGAAATATTATAAATTATTAGATCTAGTTGATAATAGGAGGGTTGATCTGGTTTAGGAAGATGATCAGTGGAATAGGAAATTTCATTATTGTGTATATAATTATTTTGGGAAGAATGAGTATACTATTTATAATATGGAGACAATGATCTAGTTGGTGGAACTCTATATCACATTTAGTTCGTACAGTCCCCAATATAGAACTATGTCCCATTGGCAGTCATTCGAAAGTTTAGAGTTAGGAATCTATGGTTAATATTGTATATTTTTATGTGTTTATAGAAATAAATATTGGGACTCATTTAAAAATATGTAATATAGAATTACTTTAATAATACACATTGAATATTTTTTATGTATTGTAGTGATATATAATTAGTCTATAAATATTACATTAAATCTCAATTTTTACAATGTAGACACTATACTCAGTATCAATTTTTTTCATAAATCAATAAAAAAAGTAAACAAGAGTTCATTTCTTGATAAAAATCATCATTAATTCATACATTCTCACACATTTCATTATATTCTATAAAAAACTTTCAAAAACATGTGATGAGCATTAAAAAGGCGAGTAGTGTTTATAAAACCATATAAAAAAACATTTATCCATCAAGACATACAAATAAATGAAATCATACTTTTCAATCTATCACATACCACCAAAAATAATTAAGATTAATGAATAAAAAAATCATAAATGATAAAAGGAAACTTGTGGAATCCCTAACATACTTACGTTGTAGCATTCACAATTACATAGGTAGTTACATTTGGAATACCTATCACAATATATTTTGTTCATCTCTTAGGAGAATAATTAATGATTACCTCCATCTAATTACCCAGCACATTGTAGAGCTATCTCGGGCTCACCAATCCAAGGTTTATCATAAAACCACCCATATAAATAATTAATTCCCATGTTCCATAACATATTCATAACACATAAAAGAAACATAATTGAAAGACAACACTTTCACATTTCAATCACAATATATCATTTAAATATATTGAAATAACCAATCCATTATCAAATCCATTTTCAAATAATAAATATATATAATAGTATATGGTATTTTTTCCCTTTTTTAAACCATTAAGTCTTGTTAAGGAATCCAAATATCAAATAACACTCGTAGTGGTGGAAAGGTTGTAGTCACCGCGTACGTTAAAAAAACATTCCCTTTTTCGTCTAGTTAAATGCTACATAGAAAAAGATTACATTTGAATGAAATTAATATTTATACGGTTTTATGAACCATATAAGATAAAATCATGTAAAAATAAAAATATTCCTTAATTGAAGGATAATGAGACCTGGTCCCTTACCTCATGTCTAACATGACTCAATTTGATCTTAAATCTCCTTAAAATCTGGTAGACAATTTTTTTTGAAACAAAGGTATTTCTTGAAGTGCCTTCTACCTAAGGTAATACTTCTAGGATGAAGATGGGGATCGTGGGAGATTATTCAGGCATAGGCTGGATGAGACAAGGGGCTTGAGAGGTGTGTTTAATGGGTTATAGGTGAGGGCCTCTTATAAGGTAGAGGAAGGGCTCTTTAGAAATATTTGAAATATTATTTTATTATAAATTTTTTTTAAAGGACAAAAAAATATTTAATTTGAATATAATGGGAATATAATACAAAACGAAACCATACAATTATAATTGGGTAGGTTATTGGAAATTTTTTAATCCATATCTTTCTTATTTAATCCTTTGATAACTTATCTATCTTTAACAATGTATTCTTATCTATTCAAAATATATGGTTAATATATATACAATAAAATTATGAGAGACATAATATTGGACCATTAATGACATTTTAATATCATATATGTCACTTGGATGATTCATATATTTTTAGGACTATTTTTTCCTTTAATAAAATATAAATTTGTTAAAAAACTCAATTATGTCAATTTTTATAAAATTAAAATCATAACTTTTTATAAAATCAAAACTAAATTGATTCATTGTAAAAACATTCATTAGATCAATGATAGGAAGTGATCCACATTTCTAATATTTTTTTATGTCATATAAAGTTTCAAAATAAATTTATTTTAATATTTATAATCTAATTTATTTAAAACATTCATGAATGAGGTAATCAATACATCATCATTTGTGTCATAATTAAATTTATTTATATAATTTATAAAAATTATAAAAAAAATTAACTTGATGTAAGAAATATTTTTATCCTTTTAATGACTATTTATAGTCTAATATATCAATTATATATCCCCATATTAAAATTGTTTTTGAAAAAAATACTTGTTTATGATATTTTTTTCTATATTAAATAAAATGTTATTACACTCATTGTTATGCCCAATTGGATTTAAAAAGAAAAAATTCATATCAAAGGATTATTTTTGTTGGAAATTACTCATCAAAAAAGGTTATGTCAAGTGTTAAGGATATTTTATATTATTATAATATTATTTTTACATTAAATTACCCTATTTATCTTTAACTGCACCAAATTAAAGTCAAATGTTTCTATTCGCCAAAAATTATTTTCTTTTTATTGAACCACATTTTACATAATGACGAAAAGCATGTTTTTTTTATTTTTGAATTTCAATTCATAGAAGTTTTACAATTTCATTTAAATGAATATGTTGGTTTTCAACGACTATGTAGTGTTTTTTCACAAATCATAAAAAATTGAACGTTTTCGGAAAAATAAAAAAAATTTACCAAAAGACAACTATGATATTCCAAATTCAAAAATGATTTCCTGTTTTCAGAATTAAATAAATATAAGTTTCATTAATTAATTTAAAATTTAATTTCTTCTATCAGAACTAGAAAGCGTGTTTTTGAGAAATAATAACTATCAAAATATTGACTTTTGTTTATTACCAATTTCAACGTGAAATTACATCCAATGAACAACATTGTATTGAATGGTAAAAATATAATCCAATTACACTTTAAACCATTGAAAATTATAATATATCTATATAAATAAATTATATTAAAATGTAGTTTTGAATTAAAATGGAGTATTTTTTATTATTCATTAAAAAATAAACATTATTAGAAAAATTCCTAAATTTCATTCAATGTAAATTTTGATGTCCCAATTATAAAAAATAATTTCATTTTTCCAAATAGAACATAAAAAATAGAAAAAACTACATTTAAAAGTTGTTCTCCATCAATATGAGGTAAAACTACCATTAATAAATATTTGAGTATCTCATGCTTAAAATCAGAAACATTGTTTTCAAAAGTCCTTAAAATCTATTGCATAATTCTAAATATATTAAAAAATCATTTATAATCATATTTTTTTTAGTTATTTTAATTCCTATGAATAAAATGTCTAGGGGTTACCTACCTTTTAAAATAATATTATATTATTATATTTTAGTATGACATAGCCTTGTGTGCATCCTGAGAGTTTGGTGAAACCCATTGTTTCCTGTCAGGTTTTCCATCGAACATAGAGTCCCCTTTAAATCAAAATCAATATTTAATTCAAAAATATTAATAAATATGAAAATTTCACATTCTTTATTTACCTACGATGTTAAATCTTTCCCCTTTTGGGAATTTTGTTCACAGAATTTTAAAATTGGGCTCTTGAACAACATTAAAAGTCCCACATCATAAAAAGAGTGAATAAAAATATCACATTAAAATAATGAAAGAGAAGTACAAAGGCCAATCGAGATAACACATACTAGGACTCCAGGTATTAAAAAATATGGATTTGGAGGAGAAACTATGTGTCATGCTCTGATGGAGAGTGACAAAAACCGTGACTTGGATAAAGTTAACAATAAGAAAACCAAAAACTTTAGAAAGGATAAACGTTTATTGATTCCCCAATAAGAAAAGTAAATGGACAATATTGTATTTTGTTTAGGTTCACATTATTAATGATGGATAATTTATTTTTGAGATTGACTAATAAAATAATGAAATATAATTACATTTCAAGTAGAGTATCGTCCTTTAATAATTTTCTACCAAAAACTCATCTTTTATTCGAATGATAAATAGTCAAGATGACTTAGTCACACCAAAAGATCAAAAACAAAATTATAGAGAATCACATAATCCACAATATAATAACATTATATTTCCTATGTATTTAGACATGAACTAAGTTAAAAAAGGTTAGTACAAGATCAGTTAATCCCCAAAAGGATAATATTTTATAAAATGAAATATTACTCTTAATCTCCAAAATTGAACAAGCAATAACAAAAGATCAAAAAATACCATTCAATAAATAATTTTCTATAAAATTATTAAAAACAATCAAATATAAGATTTAATCCCAAAATTTTGATTGGTTTTATAACAATTTCTTCAACATAAATATCATAATTTATCCCCAAATAACATCAGCTACTCATAAAGTCTCATACTAAAGTGTAATTAACCAAATCACATATTCCCTATGATAGGTTATTAATTTCCATAAATATCCCATATCTCCATATGTCCACAATAGAAATATAGATTCTTCCAAAATAAAATTTCTAAAATTACTCCACAAATGATATCCCATCACATTCTATATTGCTTTCACATATAGGGTTTCCTCAAAAGGGAGAAAATATTCAAAAGAACCTTTACCACTTCATCCCATTACAATTTTCCAATATTAAAGATGTCCAATTTATAAAACATAAGATCCCAAAATCATCTTTTTCTGGATCCATAACATCATTTATCCAAAAATAATTAGTCATACTAACTAGGGACTTCACGTATTCTCATGGTTGGTGAAAATCCCAATTGCACTTTGGTTGTGGGTTCCATTGTCGTAGCTTTTTCATTAGCAATGGGTTGTCACATGGTATGCATGTTGTCCTTTTTCAAAAATTATATAATTTTATAAAATTCAAAAAAATGCGATAAATTCCAAAAAAATAACCATAATATATTTTAACAAAAATGTTTCTCATACCACATATTTTCAGCCCAAAAAGTAATAACCCATAATTTCCACATAAAAAAGATCACATGATCCACTAAGGTTATCCATTATGTCCAAAAATGTAATGATAATTCTTCATGAATAAAATTATCACATATCAAACATCAAGGGTACCCATATTAAATTAAATACTCCAATGTAATACCATCATTAAAAGAGCCTTAATACTTTTAAGAATTTCATCAACCTAAATTGTACCATAACTCAAGAATCCTGTATTTGTAGACTTATAACTCATTAAATGTTCTTCATAATAATTAACCATTATTTTTAATCTTATTCTATAATACATTATTCCTACCAACAAAAATCAGGAATAAAGCACTATGATTCAATAATATCAAAACAATAGTTATGAAATAGTTAGTACCTTTTATATGCCTTCTTCCATATCATCTTATTTAAATGGAATTTCATTAGGAATTGAAAAACAAAAATTTGTATGATCCTTCGGATCCCATTCCTGAAACATCTTCTTTGAAAATCTATTTGTATAATTACCATGCACACCACATTTAAAACTTTTATTTTATTTTCGAGAATGATCTTTTATCCCTTTCATGGAGTCAACTGGACACTTACTTTTACTAGGGCATGTTCTTTCTTTAATACCTTTATTACCACATATATAGTATCTTGTCATAAATTTGAAACATTTTCCTAGGTGTTTCTTTATACATCCATGACACATAGGTTTTTTAAAATACTTAGCATTATGGTTTTTACTTTAAATCCCATTGTTATTCATCTCTCTCAAATATGATGCCTTATTAAAATCACCATGTTTTAGGTGGTCAATAATGAATCTAGATAGTTGGTTGAGAATAATACAAAGAGTGTTCATTACAGATCCCATTTTCATCAATTTCTTATTCAGGAAACCTTTCTAGTTTTCATCACATCCATTGTTATGTTGGTTCCTGCTAGATCCAACCATTTAATAAAATGAAAAAGGTTAGTGTGAGTATAACAGTAAAATCATAATATAATATCTTATGAGGAGGGTAAACACTAAGATATAATTATTCATGTTATCCTAAATCCATTTTATTTTTCTACGATAATTATGACTCTATATAATATTCTACAATTAAGGTTATTTCACTTATGTTTAAATAACACCCTAACCTCTAATGATATCTAAACCAACCTTGGATACCAAATATAAGGACCTGACCATAATCATTACGTAATATTGTATTAAGTTAATAATTCTCATTGAGGATATTTTGTTGTTTAGTATTTTAGATAATTATGCCATACCTATTAAATTACATCTCAATTGTTACAAATTATACACTTCTACATAGTATCCATTTTTTCATAAAATAAAAACTCTTAAATGAAAACATGAGTTCTTTTCTTGATAAAAATCTTCTTGAATTATTTTTTCTCTTAAATTTACTTGTATCAGGTAAAAGAAATTTCAAAAACGTGGGAAGATCAAAAATATTTAGTAAGGGTTATAAAACGGGGTACTAAAACATTAGTCCATCAAAATTAAAAATCAATGAAAACATACATTTCAATCCATAACTTAAAACATAAAATTGTAATATTTATGAATAACAAATTGAAATAATAAATCATAAATGTAACTTGTGGCATCTATAACATACTTACATTGTAGATTTCTTTGCAACGTATGGAGTTTCTTTTAGAATACCCATCACAGTATATTCCCTAAATTTCATTGGCGAAACATTAACTTTTACCTCTGTCACATTACCCAATGCATTAGAGGCCTATCACGAGCTCACCCTCACTAGGTTTATCACGGAACCACCTATATAGGTAAAAAATTCCCTGGAACCGTTAAAAATTACTAACACATAAAAACAATAAATAATGATAACATTTCCACATTTCAATCACAATACATAATTTAAATATATTGACAAAACCAATCCATTATCAAAACAATTTCCAATACCAAAATATTTAAAAGATTATATGGTATTTATTTTTCATTTAAAAACAATACATCTTGTTATGGATTCCAATTATCAATGAACACTCACCATGGAGGAAAGTTCATTTTCATGGTGTTTGTTAAATATAAGTTTTGAATTTTAATTTAGTATATTTCACTATTCATTTCAAAATTAACATTATCAAAAAAATACCACAATTTCATCCTAAATAAATTTTTTATGTCCCAATAATAAATAATAATTTTATTTTTTCAAATAATACATACAAAAGTAACAAAAATATATTTAAATGGGTTTCTCCATCAAAAGGTGGTAAAATATCCTTTATAGAATATTATAGTATTTCATGCTTAAAATCAAATTCGTTAATATCTAAAATCACTAAAATTTATTGGATAAATGTAAAGAAATTTAAAAGGAATGTATAATAATATAGTAGTTAGTTCTATTAATTACAACCAATACAACGGCTATGAGTTAACGAACATTTAAAATAATATTATATTATTATTTTTCATTATGACTCACCTTGTGTGCAACCTATGATTTTAGAGAAACCCATAGTTGTGTGTCGAGTATGGAATTGAACATGGAATATATTTTAAGTAAAACCATTATATAATTCACCAGTATTAATAAATATGAAAATATTATATTCATTATTTACCTGGTATGTTACAATAAATTTCATTGTATGACATAAAAAAATATTTCTGAGAATAGTTAACCTCCTTGAAAATGAATGAATTGAATTAGTATGAGATTTTTTCTATTCATAGTGGGAGTATGAATATGTGGGATCTAGGAATAAATTTAAATAATCTATTTCACTCTTCCTCAAAATTTTTTCTAAACTATTAATCCCATGTGCGTCACCTTGAGGGGGAACTCCATCCATTGATCAAGTATATAGTCACTCACTATACACTTATTATGTATTTTCTGGTACCAACAAAAGCAATATTGATAAAGAAAATGTTCTCATGATGAGTATTACAATGACATGGGTACCATCAAAATTAATAATGGGGAAATGATTTTTTTGGTGTTGACCTTCAAGGATTCATCTAGTGGGGATTTAACCAATGTATCCTCATTTCTATCCATCTGGGGCCAGTGGTTCCCATGATTTTAATGGGGTCTTTGGTGTGATGTATTTTTATATGGTTTTCATGGCCATCATAATGATCAGTTACCAATGGTTTATTGGATTCAGTTAATTCCAGGTGGTTTGGTTCAATTTCATCCTCAATTGAAGCTAATAGTGAGACCATTTCCTAAGTCAAGTGGGATTACGCTCCTCTCAGATGATATAGAGAATTTAGCGATTTATTTTAGGATGTTCTTTATATTCAAGTTCCCCATCCCAAGAATGTTTATGGTGGTGTTTTTGAGTAGATATGAATATTAAATGGTTATGCCTAGTTGCATACAATAGATGAATTGGTGCCAAGAGGTCTAGATTTCATTTATGGAATGCTTATATTTTCGTCCAACATTTTCAGAGAACTATTTGATTGATGAGATTTTCACCCCTTTTTTACATTCTCAATTATGTGATATGGGACTAGAAATAGAAAGGAATCAAGTTCCCCTAGTTTTGACTTTTCCAGTTGGAGGCTATACAATCTAGTCTAATGTTTCGGGGGATATAGACTGATGATCGGGCTATATCAGTCCCATGGGGATATGTTCTGGATTCATATGAATCCTACAATGTCTCTATTGAAATAAAATAGTTGTTCTCTATACATATTATTTTCAATTGATGTTGGAGGAGTTTCTAGTATTCATATGTGAATTTCATGAATTCAATTATTGTTGGTAACCTGACATGTGTGTTGGGATGTCTATGTGTGGAGTCCCTTCATTCCATGATGGTTGAGTTATCTATACAATCAATAAATAATGAGAGAGGAGGGGTTACTTTGATTTTAATGGAGTATTTGGATGATAAAATTCTGAGCTGTTTGTGACTATACTTTCTTGATAGGATGTTGAGTTCATGATATTCTTGTAGCCCTACTCTTCACTTATATCAATTGATCCTTATTATTTGACAAAATTTTAGTTGTAGTAGTTGATTATATAGATATAAAATCTTATATGGAAAGGATTCATCTTTCCTTGATTGACATCATTGGATGAATTTTTATTATTCTCCAACAATGTGGATTTTATGGGGTGGTTATGTATATAATACCAATGGTTTAATCATGTGAGGATCAAGAATCCTTACCCTCTTCCAATAATTGATTATATTTTTTACCAATTTAGGTGATCTAGTCAGTTTTCAATGATTAATCGTTGATATGGATATCACTAATTGAGGTAGAATGAGGATGGTGTTACAAAGACCACCATAAAATAACAATATGGTAATTTCATATTTGTTGTCATATTTTTCAGTTTCATGAACAAACTGGTTTTGTTAATTATGATAATAAAAGCTTTTCTCCATGAATTCCATGATCAATTCATATTTGTGTTTATCAATGGCATATGGAACTAATCAATGTCTATGTTAGAGAATCCTGGTCCTATTGGAGATATCTTGTATGTTCATTTACCCCACTATATAAATGTAATATTATCCAATTGTATGTTCTATCTGATAAATGTGTGTTTTATTTGGAATATAGTGTCACATATGAGTGTATCCATGGAGAACAAGATGTTGAAGGAAATAATATCCTTGGATCAACCTATGAATGTAACAGTGGATTGTAGCACTCCAAATAATTTAGGATAATACCCAAGATTTTGTATATTTTATCTTGAACATATAACCCATTAATTAAAATTACTAATATGGGTTAGGATTTTATCTGGATCGATCAGTGTCATGACTCGTTTGACTACCTGATGGGGAAATTGATTAGTTCTGGGCTGCTCTAGTTTCGATAGGAAGGGGTGATACTTATGGTGTTCTGAAAATATTCTCATATATGATTTTTTATGCTCGTTCATTAAGAATAACGAAGTGTTAGTATATGTATATGGGTAGTTAATTCCACACAAGTGTAAATACACTAACATCGATCTAGATCTAATAGTTGTTTTGTATTTTCTAAATCTATTACATAATTACCATATTGGGGAGATATTTTTGATATTTAATGATTAAATGATATTTATGATTATGTTCTAATAGAAAAATTTTAATGCATGATAAGAGGGTAGGATGTATTTTCTTCATTATTATGACTTCCAAATCCCCTAAATCTTACGGAAATGATATTTTATAGAATATTATTTGAGTAGGAAGCTAAAAAAGGATGTTCTTTTTGAGTATGATGATTTTTGGATGGTAATAGTGGAGTTAAAAACAGTACACATAGATAAATGGGTTTTTTATTTTGTATGTTTCTCTTATATAATGAATGTGTACTATTCTAGGATGTAGTAGATGAAGGATCCATAATGGGGAGACTCATTGGTTGATTTGATGTCTTTTCATGTTGTCCATGATGATACTACATAGGGATGGTCATGACATGGTCAGAACTGGTTGTTGTTACAATGGATTTATTCATATTATAGGTTTACAAGTGAATACTTTTCTATTATAATGGATAACCATGGGATATAAAACCAAGAGTGTTAAAGATTTACTAGTTATTGAGGAAACTATTTTGGAGGTCTTGGGTGAAAAAGATTGTGATAGTGTTTGTGGATTGGTGTTTTGTTTCCCATCATGTAAAGGATATGATTTGTGTTGCAATTGGTTTATTGTAGCCCATGGAATATTCTCCATTTAAATGATTTGAAATCTCAGTAGAATTCATCCTTATGTTACCCTAATCTCAATTAGGTTGTGATGTTTTCTTGTTAATCGTGCATTGGTTGATGAAATCATCCCACTTCAAATAGATCTCGGAGTTATGCACCATAGATGTTTTCGTAATGAGGTATGCAGATTTGTTTTTTTAATCCATTATGAAATGTGGTTAAGAATCTCATATACATATTCACGTTTTATATAGTGATCCAAATTTGGATTTTAGAATTATTATATCAATAATTTATTCCCAAACACAATTTTCCAACCTCGTATGTATAGGTAGACTGAATGAAATATCCATACACCAGAGGATATGTTATGCGTGTGAATAATAGACATAAAAATATATTATTCAATGAACATAAAATTGTAATGTTTTCATATAACAACATTTATCAATATGGATAATAAGTGGACCCATTTGATTTTATGTATAAGAATCAATTTTGTTCTCTATTGTGTTGTGTTGAGGTTAGGGAAATTTTAGTTCTCGATCCAGATGTGGTGAAGAGCATGATAGAGATGGTCTATCTTGTTTTTGAGTGAATGAATACATCCCAAGAAAAAAATAATTCTTATAAATATTTTTATTGGAGGCCATTACTTTTTTAGGATAGGGACCACGTGTTATTTAAGGATACCCCTTGATTTGGACATAATATGTTTAGTCAGAGAGAAATATAACCCCTTGGTTCATGGGACCATTTGATTTGATGAAACGTGTTGTTGAAGTGGCCAATTCGTTGGTTCTACCACTATGATTAGATAAATCTGGGACTTCTCCACATCTCCCAAATCCATGGAGATATTCACAATGACTCTCATATATTTAATTGGGGATATTTTGATATCATGGAAGACATGAACTTTTTATAGCAGCCATTGGGAATCCAATATCATCTAGAGAATCTGTTACCTGAAAAAATCATTACTTTAGTTCATGTTCCATGATAAAGTAATGTGATTTAAGAGATATCATAGAAGCGTGAGATGAAAATTCATTCCCAATACTTGATGATTTTTTCATTTCTTATTTTCCTTTTTGTTTTCTTGATGATGTGATGTTCAAATGATGATGTTTTATGTAATATTTTTTCCTTGAATATGTGATACATAAATAATTATTCAATCACAAAAATAAGTAAAAACATATCCCAAATCAAGATATTTTATACATTGGCATGATTAAAATAGTTTAGGAAAGTGAGTGCCAAAAAAATAGCTAATATCATTTCTTGAGAGATGGGTTTCAATAATTTAGGTTCAAGGATCTATGATGTGTGGAAATTTGGGGTTTTGGGTTATAACATGATCTTTGAGAGAAATATAAATTTTTTATTTATAAGGCATAGACTTTATCATTCTGATAATGTTTTTTATTCTCATTGGAGGGAATTTTTTGTGTAGTATTTGATGTAATTACTATACCATTCATCCAATTACATTATAGGAAATATATTGGTCGAGGTGTCCAAGAAATTCCATAGGAGGCTTATGATCAATAGTATTGGTCTGAGAAAGAAAATATATCATGATGAGACTTTTACGATGAAGCCTTGGAGGTTTTTTAGGAGTGGATTTTGTGCTATTGCAGAAATGGGAACCATGGAACTGTTTTTCAACCTCATTCCCATTGAGATGGTAGTTGTGTCATAGGCTTGGGATATAGGATATTCCCTTATCATTTGTTTATGGTTTAGGTTTTGAGACACCTTATGTGGTGTGGATCCATTATGATCAATTATTGCGGATTTACAAATTTTTGAACAACTACACTATAAAGAATGGGTTTTTGTTTATCCCTTTTAAGTTGTTGAGGGTCTGCGATATAGTTCGTTTGGATACATAATGTTACTCCTCCCGCTTTTATTAGATTTATCACATGGGAGTAGATGCCAATCCTGGATATGTTTTTTACTTTCTAGGTTAGGGAATGGTAAGGGGTGATGCACTAAGGTCCTCCAAATTTTTAGGAATTCATCAGTGTGGCCCAATGGGATTTGTAATTGCCTTAGGTTTTTTTACTTTGTGTATAAATTCATATATCCCCTCCAACCCAATAACATTAAAATATTTTCTCATACAATATAGAATACCCATGTGTTCCCCAGAGAGAAATATCTTCCACTAATATATGGATTTAGTCCCTCACCTTAAGGGTTTAATTCATGGGGGTATATTTGTGTTTCTTTCTTGTATTACCATTTTTTCCTCCATGTATCCTATGATGTAGATATTTTAATAAGGATAAATGGTTTTTTTAAATTGTTTTGTTAAGGAGAAATTGTGTTTGTTTTTTTGGGTGATTAAGGTTTTATCCTTTTTTTACTAGATGGGGGATTTCTACTTCTTCCAAGGTTGAGAAGTGAACCCAAAAGCTTCATTTAGGACAGGAGATACTTTATTTATTACCTAGTGTATCATTTGATATGGGTAATTCTTGTTTTACAGTTTTGAATTAGTTTTTTCATCTATATTTATAATTATAATTAACTAGTTTAATTGATAATTAATTGGAAAATGTTTTAATGAAATTTGTTTTCATAACTAGATATTGTTATTGATATTGCGATTATATTGTATCCATTCCAAACTATAGATCATGGTTTTTAGGGGGTTTTTTGAAATAATTGATCAATTATGGAACAATGTTATGTTATTTTTTCTTATCAACTTGATTAAAATGGATAATTTCTTATATCTGGAAATTAAGTTAGTTTCACATGTATATAGGGAATGGGAATAAAATTAAGAAGTATAATGATGAAATAATCATCTTATAAATCTATAAAATTTTATATATTATTTTGTGAAATGTGATTTTATGTGTGTTTTAATTGTATAGGGATTATGTGTTGTTCTGTGGTAATCAAGTGGAGTAGTGTCATATAGTCGTGATGTGGGTGGATATGTGATGAGTTTTATAGTTGTGTTGTGGTGATATTGTGATGGAAAATTATATGTGATGTGCTCTTGAATAGGGGTTATATGGGGATATTTTTATTAAGGAGGATGATGGGTTATTTTCTATGTATCATGTTTCTATAATATCCCAGTTTGTAATGGAATTATTTTATAATATTGAAATTGAAATGGATTATGATTGGTTGGTTAATTGTATAGACATAGTTAATGGATGAATTAATTGGTGAATTGTGGTTTAAAATGGTTAATGATTAATGAATGGTTGGGTTAAATTAATGAAATAAATTTTGAAATTAACGTGATATAAATAATGGGATGAATTTGATATATTTTTTGGAATATTGAAATATTATTTCTTTTTAATATGAATATATAATGTGGAATATGATTTTTTATTTTCTTATATGGTGTCGTTCATTTAGTGTTGGTGGTGAAAGTAGAGGAGGTAGTTTTGTTATATGTTGAATTTATGAGGTATGATGATGTTCTTCTTGTAAAACTATAAGTTAGGATTGTATAATAATATTTGATATATAAATTTAATTTCCTTTTTATTTATTATTCGCTAGATACCAATCTCAAGAACCTTATATAAAAAACCATCATATTAGGGGATGTTTATATCAACATCCCACTAATGTGGATAGATGTCTAGAGACTCATTGTTCTATGTTATCTCTTCTAGTGGATTGTGACTTCCATAGGGTGTCATTTCAACAAGTGTAAAAGTCAACAACCATGTTTTTCATGAGATTATGATATGGATTGTTGTGGCAGTCATGATTGGTATGACGGAATGATATGGATGTCCTTCATGTTCACGATACCCATTTATCATAGTTATGTTATGATATATGTTGTGATCTCCCTACTGTCTATGGGATGGCTGTGATGTGATACACCATGTGTCTATGGGTATCTTGTGATATATAATAGGTGGTAGTTCCAACATATACATCATTGGGTTGTGAATATATATATTCTCATTTCATAAATAGATATTAAATCTAATTTTGTTCAATACATAATACAATACAAAAAATGACACACAAAGACGATGTCAGTTTAGTGACTTTCAAATCATTGAACAAAAAAATATAACACAATTAATGATCATAATTTTTTCCAAAAAAAAGATATTCCCCCATAGTAATTTTATTTATGAACCATTCTTCATAACCTGAAAAAAGGAAACATGAGATAGAGGTCATCTTGAATGCTCATCAAGGATAAATAAAGTAATTACATAAAAATAGAATGAAAGTAATGGTACATGAAAAAGATAATAAAATTTGGAGAACAAAAAATCCAATTAAATGTTCATAAACATGAATCATATAATAATGGTTGGCAGTTCATAAGTCATGGATCATATGTGAATCCATCACATAATCCATGGAATCATAACAGAGTAATAAGAAATTAAATTTTTACCATTCACATAATCATAAAACAATTTATATCATGGATACCTACTAAGAACTTTATAGAATGTTAGGCTATGGAAATTACATGCCTACCAACTTATTTGTAGAATTTCACTACAAACCATGTACATTTTCTTTTATGGATTGGGTTGTAACTTGTGAACCTTATTAATTTCAGGATTGGGCTACTACCAATGTTCCCCAATATATTCTGTATTGGGACACAACCTATATATCCTCTTACATTTAAGCTTGGGCAACAAATTGTGTACCCTCTTACATTCAGGATTTGGATACATCCTATATACCCTTTCATCTCATATAGAACATATCATTACCCAATGAATTGGACTGAGATATAAGTCCCACCCATATCCTTATGAAATTAAACATACATGTTGCCAAATTTCATAAAAAATCATATATGTACCCATGAAATGGAATGGGTTTCATGAACCTACAACCATATATTTACATGTGCAGAATGATATGTATCATAATAATTTCATTACATCATAACAAATTAAAAGAAGTTGTTTTTCTAGGCATAAAGCACATGGAAATGGAATATATTTCATAAACATGTATCCCATAAAAGAGAAAATGATTTCATAAACCTCATTCCACAAAATAATAATCCATTTAGAGAAATAATAGATATGGAAACCATGGATTATTTCTAGGAAATTAATTAGTTACCCTAACTAACCTCCTCTTGGATGAGAAAAAATTTAATGGTATTTTAAAACAAATTATTTGTTAATTTTTTTTTTCATTGAAAATGATTTTTAAAACATTTAACCATTTGAAAAACATTTTCATTAAAACTATCCTTAAAAAATAATAAATGATTCTTGAGAAAACATAAAAACCATTTCCCTTAAAATGTATTTGAATTATTATAAATTAATATAGAAATCATTTTTAAAAACATTATTGTGGAATATTTATTGAAGAATTTTGAAAAGGTTATGAAATCATTATACCTTTAAAAATATTAAAATAATCTTTAAAAAAATTAAAATCAATTTATTTTGTAAATTATTTCTAATTTTTATTAAAAATATAAAAAATATTCTAAAACCCATTTCATTGAAAATGCATTGATAACATATAAAAAAAGATTGAAAATGTTTTGAAAACCATTGCAAGGAAAATACATTAATAACATATTAATAAATAAGTAATAATTTTTTAAAACAATTAATTTGAAAATAATTTTAGAAATTATAAAATATTATTATCAGATTATTGAATCGATTTTAGAGAACAAGGATTTTAAAGAACACATATTTCCGACTAATGAGAGTTGTGAAGTCAGACATTTATAAAAACACAATATTAATATTGTTATGTATATATGAGTGGAAAATGGTATCAATACATGAATATAACAAAAATATAAAGAATATAATACAATCCCGGATCTATCTTGCAATATGAATCATAATATTTACTCCACAATAGAAAAATAAGAAATAATCATGATAAATGTTTATATTTTTTCAATAAAATCTTACCACATCGTAATGTTGAACTATACTACCAATTTAATAAAATGAGAATACAAGAATATTAATGTATAAGTAAAAGAATTATATTTTTTATTTAACTTTTTAAGTGTATTATATTCACATTATATAGAAATAAAAGTTCTTAATATGGAATGTGTCTCAATGAATTCAAATTGATATAAAATTATCTTATTGATTTGGTAAATCTTGAAACATAAACCCAATTGACGAAAGATAATAAAATGGATAATTAAAATACCAATATAATAATTATAATATTTATATAATACGTTCACGGGTACTATATACACCATACAAAAGAAATGAGTGTTGTGAAATTCATATATGTCAAGAAAATAAAAAGAGAGATGAAATTCCCTTACAATATGTCATGACATTCATCATACATATAAATTACCTATTTATAATAAGTATATGTTTATAATAAATTTTTCATAGAACCAAATTCATATATATATACAATATAATATTTTCATATTACAATCTATTAACTGTTTTTATCAATTGTACGATAATAAAAAATTTCTTGTAATAACAGCTTTGTTTATGGTACGTGTTTTGACTTGTCATTATGGATACAATTCCACAAATCGTGATTTAAATATTTAAAGAATATAAATAGTTACTTATAAAAAATTTATATTTATTATATATACATTACAAATAATTAATAAAACATTGATATATGAAATTGAATACATTGTTCATGGAGACTGTAGGTTGTATGTTCACATGAATGATATTTCCATTTTCATTGCATATTAAACGAAAAAATGAAATGTAATATATATATATATATTATAATTATAATAGAATAATTAATTCGTATATGTCATATATTTCTACTAAACCCATCCTTAACACATTCCATGCATAATGAGAATGAATCGCATCGCATTGAGGAGTCGATAGTGAACACTAACATAAACGAAGATGGATTATTTACACAAAAAGGAAAGCATGAACGTAGGATTTAATTAATTAATACCTAACTATTAATAAATTTTAAATATTTTATAGATAATTTAAAAAATATTTTTCCTTAGCATTCCCACACTTAAGATTCTAAAAAGGTAAAATAGGAAACATCGTTTCATGAGGTGGTAGTTCACCAAACTTAAGAACCGTAAATTCATTACCCATTTGACGGATGTGTAAGTAAGTGAAATTAGAAACAAAAAAATTTAAAAAATACAAATATTTAGTATAATAAGGATATTACATGTTCATAGAAATGATTAATCAATGTTGTGTTGAATTAAAATAAATTAAAGGTGTTTGTGGAAGGACGTTACTGATTCTATGGTAAACACCTTTTACATTACTAAAAAGGGATTACATTTATGGATTTATAAAACAAGGTATTATTCAAGGATAAATATAGGAATTTCATTATTGAATTATTAATATGATTCTAGAACAATTTTATTTTGAGGTGTGTGAATAGGGGGAGCTTTGGTGGCCTTTTATAATGGAGGGAGAAGACACACTTTGCATTTTTGGAAGAAAGTATGGTTTACCCATATTTTTACTTAAAAATATTTACAAAAAAATAAAAAAACAAAATAATGGAAGTTTTAGGGATGATATATTTCTTGAAAATTTTGTTAAATAGGTTTCTATTTTATTTTGAACATAATAATAAGGTTTAGTCCCATATTATGCATAATTTTACATTAATCGCTCTAATTTATTTTTATCATTTTCACTAATATTTTCAGTCAAAGTTTTAGTTGATTTAATTAGAATATAAATATTATACTTCTTATAATTATTTATGTGCGTTTTTTTAAATTTCATTCAATCAATTAGAAAATTTATGAATAATTATAATCTCAAAAAATGTGGTATGAAAGTATATTTTAATGTGAGAATTTTTAAAAGTTCATTATGAATTTTTATCTAAACTAAATTAAAAACTGATTTCAATGCACTAAATTGGACTAAATGATACAAGTTTATCTATTATAACATTAAAATGACTTATTATATAATTTATCTATATAAATAAATTTGGTGATAAAATAGTTTAGATTTAAAATTCAACATTTTCACTATTCACCAAAAAATAAGGATTCTCAACTAATTCCAAATAATAACCATATCATAATGTATATATTATGAATTAAAAATTGATATTTATTTTATCAAATTTAATTAATAAAATTTTCTAAAATTATTATTTTTTATTTTTTACAGAAGGAATTAAAAAGTAGTTCTTTTAAGAAATTATTATTTCCAAACATATATAGTCATTAAAAAATTATATGTTTTTTAATATTTCTGATTTATTTATATAAAAAATTATATAAAATATTTAAAATTTTGATATTAATATTTATTATTTTATGATTAATTTCTATGTTATAACTATCTCTTTTAATTAATTATAATTAAATTTTTCAGTTTTGATTAAACTTAGTGTTGTTTTTAAGGAATGCTAGGTCACTATTGCATAAAACGCATTACAAGATGGTGATTCGTATTTCACGATATTATATTAGGTTATAATGTAATGAAAAAAATATCATAATGTATCATAAAAATCAATAATTACATAGTGATCTCATATAACAAATTATATATTAACTATTGTGTGAAATTGAAAATATCAAAAATATATAAACAAAAAGTAAAAAATAAAACAATTAATGGTATTACATTATACACCATAGAAATTTAAATTATATCTCAGAATTTTTATGGGATATAAATGGTATAATAATTTTATGTTCATTTATTGGAAACCCAAACAGTAAAAATGAACACTATTACATCCATTAAAAAAATGAAAGATATAACCATAATGGTAAACTAGAGTATCTCATATCAGGGATACCGCTTTGGAGAACAAATTTTTATGTGAAGACATGGACTTCTATGACACCAAAAAATATTAATATATAGTTATTCAAGTCACCAATAAAAAAAATTGAATGTTTGATGAAATTTCATGAGCCAAAAAGTCATAAATATGTGATTATTAAAATAATATTGACTCAACAAAAATTATCGTGTTTAAACAAAATTTTATTTCTAGATCATATTCTTAATTTAAATGAAATTTAATGAAATGATATAATATAATAATGTTAAAAACCATTATCCTTTTTTTGTTTTTTATCCACATCACCTCATCCCTTAAAAAGGATGGTTAATTTTTTTATTCCTATAGTACTAATTAATCATGATAACCAAGATATTACATAAAATATATCTTCAATTATAATTAATAAAAATGTTCTAGCACTTGTTATATAATATGCATAAATCCAAATTTTTAGATATAGTGACATAATAAAAGAATATTTGTCCTAAATGTAGCTTAATCATTATATAAATGGATAATCATATAACATGTCAATAATATGAAAATTCCCCACATTATGAAGAAAGTAAAAAAATAATCTCAACATTGATCCCCCATTATTCTAAAATTATCTTTCTGTTTTCACTTTCCATAAAGATAATATCATCCTTTAATATTCTCTTAAAAAATTGTAATAACATAAATTACCACTATTTGGTTTGGAAAATACACATGCTTGCTTTTTATAAATATTACTGTATATATTCATTAAATAAAATAAGTTCTAATCATCATCTATGATAACATAGACTTTATTGTCAAAAACTCATTTATCATTTATAAGGTAATCAATATCATATGATTTACATTTTCATATCCGACATATATTTTTCAAATCACCATATACTCAAAATTATTAGTAAATTATGGTATGATTTCCATTAATCAAAATATCACCTTTCTAAAAAATCAAAATTCTACCTTACCAGCATCATTCTAAAAAAATTTAAAATCCTTAATGAAAAAATTATACTAAAAATAATTTTATATTTCATTATTCATATAACATGAACAACTAATTCCAAAACATAAATACATCAATGATATAACTTTATTCTTATACCACTACTCAAGCTTCATTAACTTTTTCTTTAACACCTAATTCCTAGAATTTAATATTTGAATCATTTCATCTGGTTATAAAACCATAATATAATCATTTTTGGTTTGTTTAATGAAAAAATAAAGTAATAACATTCCATACCATTCACATGTCTTTTTTAGTCTCCTAATATGTTGAATTATATCCAAAACACTTTGAAATTTTTGATTATCATCATAATATTTCAAGTTGAGTAATATTTTTTTTTTCATTCCCATATGATCCATGAATAAAAAAATGAATGGTTATAAAATTATATATTGTTATATCTATTTAATAAACCAATAAATAATATGGTGAGAAACACTTATTATATAATAAAACAAGAAAATCATGAAAAAATACATAACTGTTGCCTAAATAGTGACACTAATTCTTTAATATATGAAACTATAATTTTATCATAATTTATTAATATCCAACATATTTTTCTATTATTTGTGATGGTTCAAGAATGTATTTTGAATGCTCAAGTCATATATCCAAATTCTGTCATAGCAGGTATGCAATAAATTCGGTTAATGTATACCATGTTATGAAAAGTCATGGCCGATTCACCTTGTCGGAGTTGTTACTCCTAATCACATTTGTGCTAGAGTGATATCCATTTATAGTATATAGACATGGGTATTTTTATTAGAAACCACTCACTATATCTTCTACAAATACTTCAAGAGATATTTGTAAACATTAACTCATCATTATACAAATATATAGATACATCTATGGATATATCATTAGTAATATATCTAGGGATCTGACAAATGTTTTCACATCAATGATTCCATTGTTTGTCTAATCATTTTCACTTTTTCCAACTATTGTGACCCCATTTTTCATACATAAACATTACATCATTTTTTTGGAATACTGTACAAAAAAATAATTCACAATGATAATTACAGTTTATTTTCATTGGAAGATTAGACGAAAAATCATTAACTTAATGAAAGATCATAATTTTTTAACAAAAATATATCCCCCTTATGCATTCCTATTTTAAAACCATTCCTCATAACTTTTGGAAAGAAAAAATAATAATGATGTGAGTATAGATTCTTAGAAAGGGTAAATAATAAAAATACATAAGAATACAAGACATAAATTTATGAGAAAATTATGATAACATTATAATATTGAATTCTACATTTCAAAAACATAGACATGATTTATGTCAGAATGTTCGGAATTTTATATGAGATGAAACATAATTTAATAAATTTAATAATCCATTAAATCATAACTAATTAATTACATGTGGAAATTGTTTTATACACATAATATTTGAAAATATTATTTTAGATCAACCTTCCATGTCCTTCAAAACATGTTTGTCTTTGGATACGACTCATATACCTACTTTTTTCAGACATTGGATACAACCCATATGCATTATTATTTTTGGGATTTCTATATAACTAGTATATCCTCCTAAATTCACTCTTGGGGTAAAACTCTTCTTCCTTGTACATTCATGATTTTTCTACAACCCACACACACTATTAATTTTAGGCTCATTGTACGAACCATATACCCTCTTAAGTTAATGCTTGGGATACATCCTATGAACCCTATGAGCTCATATATAACATATCATTACCCAATTCACTAGAGGGGTATATAAGTCTCGCCCATATCAAAATGAAATCATACCCACTAATTCTAAAAGATCAAAAACAATCTTATCCTAACCCAAGAAATGGAATGAGTTTCAAAAACATTTAATAATATCGTTAACTATGGAAAAAATATAGGATTCAAAATAATTTTAGCAATTCCTAACACAAGATATGAAATGGTTTTCATAAAAATAAATCATATATAATAGGATTGAGTTTCACTACCCTGTAATCCGTGAAAGGGTAACGATTTCCAAAAACATAATGTCGTAAAAACATAAACCATTAAATGAAAGTATATGAATTGAAACTGTGGATTATATCCATAAATACATTATTAAAACCAATTGAACATATCATAGATGATAAATAATTTGGAATGATCTTTTAAAAACAATTCTTCAATAAAACATCCATTATTCTCTAAAAACTAATTTTTAAAACATAATTTTGTTTGAAAACTATATTTATTTAATATATCACAGAAAAATCATAAAATAATTTTGAAATAATTTCAAAATAACTTTCTCATTAAATATCTTTGATACCATATAAATAAATGATGACAAAATATTCAGTTTTTTTCTAAAAAACATATAAAAAATCCAGTAATCATTTTGAAAACATTTCCCCATGAAAAATAATAAAATAAGAGTACAAAAATTTAAAACCCTTTTCTTTTAAATCATTTTGATAACTTATAATTAATTATTGAAAACATTTTGATATCCATTTCATTTAAAATAAATTTCAATCTTATATAGAAGCATTGATTTTTTTAAATCAGTACTATTCATATATTTTGAAAAAATATAAATAAATATTTAAAATTTATTGAAAAAAATATATTTAAAAATAAATTTCAAACATTATAATAAATCTTCAAATAAGTTTTAATAAATTTTTAGAAAATAATGTTTTGAAAGAACACCGATTTTTGTCTGAAGAGAGAGGTAAAGTGATACATTATTAAAAACACATTTTTAATCATATTATGTTACAAATAATGGAATAATGGAACCAATAATTGAGTATTTCAATAATATATAGAGGATAAAGAAATTTATTATATCTCTTTGGATATGGATCATATTATTTCATCCTTAGAGTTATAATCATTAATAGTTTCGATAAATGGTGAGATTGTTTCAATAAACTCATACCATTTGGTAACATTAAACAATACTCCACATGTAAGAAAATAATTTTACATTAAGCATAAAATATCATTAAAAGACATATATTTTTTATTTTTCTATCATTGGTGTTATATACACTTTATAAAAAAATATAATAGGCATAACATGGAATGTGTCTCAATGAAGAAAAAAAGGGACAAAAATAACATTATTGATTTGGTAAATTTTAGAAAACTAACCCTATAAATGAATGGTAAATAAATGTATATGTAAAATACCAATAATTATTATTATTATAGTTGTATAATACATTAATTAGAATAATATACACCCCAGAAAAGAAATTAGTGGTGAATAATGAATGTATGACCTAAAAATAAAGGATGAGATGAAATTTCTTTACCTATCATCTTGAAATTTTTCCCACAAGAAAAATCCAACTATATAATATGTATAAGTTTATTAATTTTTTATAAAATAACCATATCCAAATATATACTACAATATAATATTTTTTATGACCTTCTATTACCCTTTCATTAACAATTTTATTTTAATGTAACGTTTTGGGTAATAAATACATTGTTTATCGTACGTGTTTTTACTTGTCATTGTTTAATCTAGTTCATTAATCATGATTTACATACTTCCCTAATGTAATACATGACTTAAAAATAATATATATATATATATATATTTAGTATATAATAATTTAAAAGAAACTATAAAATGTTGATATATGAAATTTATTAAATGTTCATGTTGATGGTAGATCTTATATACGCAAGAATGATATTTCCATTTTCAAGGAATATTTAATGAAATAAAAAAATTTACATATATGTTTATACCAATATAATAAAATTATAATTATAATTATTATGTCATATATATCATATAATTTTATTAAACCCATCATTAATGAATTCCACATAATGTGTGAACGAATCACATCACTTTAACAATGTGGTAGTCCTTACATCAACAAACGATGTAATCATATTTACACAAAATGTTTGGAATAAAGGTAGAAATTACGTAATAAAAACTTAATTATAAAGACATTATAAAAATATTATAAAAAAATATAATAATATATCTTTCATAATAATTTCAAACCATAATAGGTGGTAAATGTAAAACGATCATCATTGTTTCATGAGGTAGTATTTTTTCATACAAAAATACTCAAAGTATATTTCCCATTTGAAGAGTGTGTATGTATAGGTCAGATCATTAATATAAAACATATATTTATATTTATATTACATAAAATTATTATTTTTTCAAGGAAGAAGAATTATTTAGGTTGAGGATAAACATTATAAAATAATAGATCTTCTGGAAGGGTGTTACATCTTATTTGGTTAACAACATTTTCTTTTCCCAAAGGGGATTACATCGTAGGATTTCTACCCAAAGGGATGATTCAGGGAGGAATTTAGGGATTTCGGGAATTTATATTGGATAATTATGGAGAGTCATAAGTTTATAGAGATGTTTTAATATGGGGGGAGAGGTGGTATCCATTAATATTGGAGGGAAGAGATAAATTTAGCATTTTTGAAAACAAGTTAGGTCTATCCACTATTTTACATAAAAAAAGTCACAAAAAAAACACTCAATAATTGTTTTTATGGATGAAATATTTAGTCTAAAATTATGTTTTACAATATTTTATGTCATTTTGGTAAATATGTTTATGGTTTACTCCCATGTTCTTTTTAATTTTAATTTAATTATAGTAATTAATTTTAATCACATTCACTAATATTTTATGTTAAAAAATAAGTGATATTATTAGAATAATTATTTATAATTATTAAAAAAATTTACATCCATTTTTTATAAATTATATTCATATATGTGAAAAAATATGTTTAATACTAATCTCATAGGCTTGGAGAGAAATCGTGTTTTTAATATGTGAATGTTCAAATGTCGATTAAGATTTGGTATAAAAAATAAGTGTAAAAAGATTATAGAGACCTAAATGTTTTATATATATATTTAATTGAAATATCATGACTTTTAACCAAAGTTTATATATAATTTATAATTATAAATTTATTATATGAAACTGTAGTTTTGAATTTAATTTCAGTGTTTTCCACTATTCATCCTAAAATGATTTTTTTAAGATAAATCCCAAAAAATTACCCTAATATAATTTCAAAATTATGAAATAAAAAAGGAGGATTATTTTATATAATAATATTTATAATGGTTTCTAAATTAAATTTTTTTAGGAAAAAATTACATAAAAAGAAGTACTTTTGATAAAATACTATTTCCAAACATAAAAGAATTTACCAAAAAATATATGTTTTATCAAAAATTTTACTTATTTATACAAATATATTATAAAAAACATTTAACAATTTTTTATTAATAATAATATTATTATTTTTAACTACTAATTTATAATTATTAATTTTTTATTAATAATAAATAAATCCAGTTACCTAGAGAGACGATGTAGCATGTAAAGCAAGACAAGTTGGTGTTGTATATAATGCACGTCGTGTTGGTGTTTTATGTAAAAAAATTACATTGAGGTATATTATTAAGAAATCCTGGAATTCTATTGATTACAAATAAATAATAACATTGTGATATCATATTAGCCAATCAATATTAACTATTCTGTGAAATAAAAAATATCAATAAGATTAAGTAATTCAAAAAATATATTTCCAAAAACCATGGGGGTGTAACTGTTTGAGAAACCAATCAATGGGAAAATATTATGGCTAACCAATTAATATATACAATTGAAATTATGTTATTATACTTGGGTGTGTTATTAGGTGATCATCCCATACTGAGCATTGGGATTGGTTGTTTAACATTCTTCAATGTTGTTCGTTCTTTGATTTTCACCCTCGTGTATTAGTATTGTATTTTCCCATGATCATGATAGAATTGTTATTTTACAAATGAGTATATATGTATTTTTACCTTTTATATATGTAACTATTATTACGTTTTTACAACGACGTCAAGGATAATTTTTTTAAAATTCTATATCATCATTTAGATCATTTTTTATATCACTGCCTTAGCTTTTTTTTATATTTGGATAATTTGACCAATATATATTTTTTGTATACATGCCTTTTGGGATTGTTTTAATTTAATGTTTATATTTTTTTCAAGGATTTTATTGATATATATTATCTTATTCCCCAATGCTACAAATATTATAGCATTAAATTCCTCCTTTATTGAGATTCATATACACATAGTGATAGTCTACAAACTGAGGCCTATTGGAGGTGATATAAGAGCAGTCATTATCCTTATTACATCATTTTTAACGTAGGTGTGGTAAATTTATAGGGATATTTCAATGATAATAATTGTGAACAAAAACATCATTTTGTATCAAACTATGTCTTAATCATAACCCCCCATTATTATTTTATTGTCAAATTTTATAAAGTATTTGGAGGTTATGGGATACCAAAACACATCATGGTAAAAGAATTTTTTTTATTGTGATATGTTTAATTAATTAAATTATTCTATTTAGAATCTGACCATGTATTATATGTATACATGAAAATACACGGATCATGGAGATACTATATCATGGTGGTCATAACATCAATATAATGTGTATTGTTAACTTTTTTAAAATTCCTTTTGAATCTAAAATAGTTTTTTATGGAATTAATGAATAGCAATGGGAAAATAATAATTTGAGAGGTTGTGGTTCATGTTTTTATAAAAAGTAGAGTTTATTTATTCTATGAGTATTATGAGTACAAAACCACATATTTTTTTGTGGCCACCATACATTACTAGAACGTAACTTGTTTAAAATCGATTATCTCTAATTTTTATCATTGGATAAAAGTTATTTTTTATACTATCAATGTTAAATTTAAATTAACGAGAATTGAATTTTCAATGAATCCTTATAAATATTTCTTTCCCATGGAATTTAGTTTAAAATTTTTTATTGTTATATCTATAAAAAGATTCATAAGTATTCAAAACCATCACATATATTTTTTTCCTATTTTTGAAAATAAGAATAATGTTTTGGGATTTTATTGTTTTCTATAGAATTTGATGAAATAAAAATAATATTTTTTTAAAATAAAAGTGTCTAATAATTTATTAAATCAAAAATATTGTTTGATTAATTTATATATTGGAATAAGGATTAAGAGTATTAGTATTGAATAGGATTCAACCTTCCAACACATCCTTCATAATTTTAAATTTTCTTATATTCTTTTAATTATTCAATGTACAAGTCAAGACATCAAAATTTAAACATAATTATTCATTAAACATATCCCAAGTCCTCAATATTTTTTAATCTTAAATAAGTGATTTATCTTCTAAAATACCTCTATGAATTTAAACCTAATTTAAATAATACTAATTATTAACAGGATCTTTATAATGAAATTTATACACAGAAGAAAATCAATAAAAGTTTTATATTATACAAAAAATTACATCATAAGAAATGGGTATTCCAGAATAAAATAATGATTTTTTATTCAAGGAAATAAATTATGAATAATTAAAATGGTAAAAAAAATAAAGATCAATACTCCAAAATAAGTTAAATGTATTTTTCCATTGGTCATAGCCACCAATGGAGTTTAGTTGGACATTGATAAATAAGTAATTGAATCCATCAATTATTGTTTTGTGACGCCTAGTTTCAATTGTGTATACATCAAAATTTAATATAGTGATTCAAGGTATTTATACCCTCTCAGTCATGTATATATATCATTCATAGTGGAAGGAATATAATTTCCAAATGGTAGTATTATTCAATTCATTCTCGAGGAACCATACATGCATAAAATATAATATATAATTTTTATTTAAGTGGAATCAATAATAATTAATCGTCAATTTAAATTTGTTTTCCAACCTCGATTGAGGTATTAATATGAGAAGAAATCATTTAATTATCTATGATTTACTTATGATCCCTAAATATTAATATTTATCTTTTATTTTTTTCAATTAATTCAATATAGTTGTTTATTTTAATTGAATCGGTGAACAAATTTTGTTGTTTGTGGACTTGATTTAGAAGAATTTATTTTTAATAGGCCTTCTAAACCTATAATATAAATATTAATTTATTTGGCGTATAGCCATCAGGTTTACAGTAGAACACGAATTTATAAATGTTCCTTTATTATGTGACTCAATCCCTTATTGTGAAAACATTTTCTTTTGGTTAAACTCATCCCATTAAGGTGAAACCATATCTTCCGCAAAATATAACATTGCTATTAATATTTAATGAATTTAATGACCCATATGATGGTACATTTGATATAATATATACATATATAGATTAACCTAATGAGAATAACAAATTATTCATATAAATATAAAAATAGTACATACTAAATTGAATAAATTATACACAAACACAATGACTCTTATTCAGAGAATGATTATTCTTATAAAAATAAATGTGTCTTAAAAAATAATGAATCTTATTTAAATATGAATGAATCATAATAAATCATAACTACTCTTATAGAAACAATAATTACTCATAAATTAACATGAATAACACTTATGTGTTAGGACTTAACCAAATTATGGGATTATATTATCAAAATGACTCATATAAATTCTATCCTGGGTTAAATTCATGAAAAAAAGGAATTAAAAAAATTATTTTCAAAATATTCAAAAAAATGTAAAAAAATGAAAAAATTATATTCATTCATTTTTACAATTATGTCCAAAGTGTCCCTAAAGCCCAAAATTGAGGAAATTTACATTAACATAAAAAAATATCACACATTAATGTAATGAATTGAAATGTACAAGTAATTAAAATATTATATAAATCAATTACCACAATCATACAATGCATACTTTCTTATAAATATGTATCCAAGATATTAACTGGGTAAAATTTAAAACAATATCCAATGAGAGTTTATTTTTAGTAAATATATAACTAAAACTATCATGTATCCATAATAACATTTTTTTGAATTCGTTAATTAGTATATTTAATTAATTCCAATATATTCTATTATATAATTCACCAAAAAACGTCCTCACTAATATTATTTCTCCTATACAAAAATTTGAATTTATACAAGGCTATTATCATCAAAATACATGTATGGGTCAATATAATATTAATGAATTTATAAATGTATCTCAAATGAGTCTAGGAATTGTAAAAATCATGATTACAATTCCATACATATCAATGATGCGGGTTGGTATATTTTAGATATTAAAAAAAGTACGTTGAAATGGTGGGATTTAGATCCATTGGAATTAATTTCATAAAATTGGTTTTATACATAATAAAGTATAACTCCTCACTCCTTTATAAATAATATATCTCCCAAAAACATTTAATTCATTATATAAATTTCACACATGCATAATTATATCATTAAAAAAGAACTTTTTCATTACTCTAACATTAAAATAGTTCAGATTTTGTTTTTCACTCTCTCTACATTTAGCACAAAATATTAGTTTAATGAAGATATGATTATTTTGACATTAAATACTTGGTTGAACATCCCAAATCAAAGTTTAAATCACAAATATTTATATAATGTTTTGACACATATTTCATTAATATACATTTAAAATAATATATTTATAATTCAATTTTAGAATTTAAAATTCCACCCCAATAATACTCACTAATTATATCATTGAAACTATTTTATATCCTTATATTTTTCTCCAAAAAAAATCCCAATAGGAAGAGGATATGATCGTGTAATTTACCTCTAGAGCATGGTGGATAGGGTTTCAAATATAAAAAGTGATTGTATAACTATATTTTAAATGGATATTAGTTGATCACAAAGATTAAACATAAATGGAATGATAGAATAATATTTTACTGTATAAATGGACTTTTAAAACCAAAAAAATTGCCTTACTCATATTTAAAAAACGTATCTCGAATATCAATTTTTTTAATAGAAACCCAATAATATCTGGTAAAATCAATAATTATTTAATTGAATCAATAATTATACATTAAAAGAATATTTTAACAACATATAGAATTTTAATGGTAAGAGATATCACATTATAGAAAGTGATTCATAGGATGGGATTCAAAAAATCGACTAAACAATCCTGAGTTCCATAAAATTTTAAATTTGAAACAACATTTATCTCAACATTAATTTAGGTAAATTTCATTATGTTAATCAAGTTCATTAATTATCATTGGGGATAAAATAAAAATGATTTCATTTTTAGTTTATATGTTTCAAAAACACATCAAAAAGTAAAGGAACATAGAAATGAAGAAAAATTGTGAATTAAAAATGAAAAAACAAAAATTAATAAAAAAGAAACACTAAATCCTAATAAAAATTATACCCCCTACACAGACATACTTATTTAATTTTATGTCATATTTTTAAAATATTTCATATAATAAATTAAAATAAATAATTGTATACATAATAAATACATGTGATATGGAAGGAAACAACATGCCTGCATATGTATTTAGCATATTTAATGTGAATCTACTCTAATTAATGATATAAATTAATATCTATTAATAGATTTATTGTTATATCATTTACTACAAATCGTAATTATATCTTTTTTTTATTTAACATAAACATCAAAAAATGGAATATTAGGTGTAATAATAAATTTTCCAAACCATTTTGATTAAAATGTTTCTAGAAATAACAGGAGCCTAGATTCAAAAATATCATTTTCCCTTCTTCATTTAATTACATTTTGTGGATTTATTCATCATGGAGCTAAGTTTTTTATCTTTTAACATGTTTTATTTTTAATATAGGACAGTTTTATCACTCACAGTTTCGTTTTTATTGAAAAGAAAGAGAAATGATAGCTACAAAAGGCGTGTTTTCCAAAGGAGGCCTGAAATGGTGCAGTCCAAGGGCATCCCCTCAGATCAAGGACATGCCCTCTCTATTGAAGAATGATATTTTTGGAGTACTGATGACTTCTAGGCCTTCATCCTTATGGGATGAAAGATGATCTGCCACCTTATTTCCTTCTCTCAAGGTGTTGGTGACCTTGGTGCCATTGTTAAAAAGATCATTGCATTCCCTGATTATTTAAGATATCAACCATGGTATTCAACTTTTTATTTGTAAGGATATATTGAATATCGTTGAGTCAGTCTCATCTTGGGATATATTAATGTTGTTCTGAATGCTAAAATTGATCCCCATCAACATAGCATTTTCCTATTCCTGAATTCTTGTTCTGTTTCCATTATGGGGCATAAAATCCATGATGATAGTCCCCATATTTCCCTTAATAACTCCACCTCTCCAAGAAATACCCTCCTTAATGGATTTGTCTATGTTCAGCTCTAATATTCATTCATTTTTATTTCATCCAGCTCTTTATATAGACATTTCTTTCTTTAACATCTTAAAATAGATTCATGTTAAAACATTTGATATCTTAAAATTATTTATAGTCTAAATCCATATATAATTGGATATATTTTAATAACAACAATCTAAATGATGAAATTATACATGGATTTATAAATGTATTTCTATATTCCCAAAGAGCATCATTTAGTCTGAATCCCTAATCATTTATTTTTAGGTGGTATTTATCTTTATATTTTATAAATATATTGATTTTAAAACTGATTCAATAAGCTATTTATTAGATGATGGGGTATATAACACCTATTTTTTACCTCTATTATTCCTCAAAAAATTATATTGATTCGTTGTCGATGTTTCATCCTTGATGAATGATATAAAATTTGGTAGCCGAAACTAATAAAATATATTGAATCATTAACTTTTGGAAACTAATCATTCATCATTAGTTATAGTGAGAATATATTTTACCCACATGAATATATAGTCCAATGAAATTAAAAATTATAGGTACCGACAAGGATTTTGAAATTATAATATGTTTTTTATAGAAAATATCAAGCACTTTGCAAAATTTAAGTGTTTGAGGAGGATTTTCATTTATCATCAAAATATTAAATTGAAACTAAAAGGATTAATATGTTTTATATAATTGAAAATCATCATTTAAATTTTTTAGTATAAATAAAAATTATTCATATAATTTTCTAGCAATTATTTTGGTATAAAATGGACACCATATGTAAAATTATAGAAAAGAATTAGAATTGAATAAATTTTACTATATGGGATACATTTTTTAATTATTTAGTTTTTTCTAAGAAGAAAAATATATGGATCATCCAAAATTGATTTCCTAGGTTCACTTATAATATTTTTTATTTATTATTGAAAACAATAGTGTAAATAATTTATAATAAATATAATTAACAATATCAAAAAACCATTGTGTGATACTATTAATATCATATACTGCCAAATCCAAAATGGTTTCCATGATTGGTAAGTAGATCATAATTTTATTACTTAAAATAGAAATTATTCTATATAAATGTCAATGAAATAAATTCTCACTACCCATGACATATGAAGTAGCAAAATAATATTCTTGATGAAAATAAATTAATCATTGGATCCTTGTTATTCCGTCATGTTTCGTTGTCAAATACATTTGGAAAAAATGTTCAAGGAAGAAAAGGCTTCAAAACCTTGCAAGTGGTATCAATATTTGTGTAATGACATATATTTCTAAAAATACTTTTCAATATTTATGTGGTTATATAGCTCATCATCTAAAATCTAACAAGCAAAATCTATGACAGGAGATTTGTAAATCACTATTTGACTCAAAAAATCCCTATGGGAAAACTTTTACTCATTAGTAGACATGTGAATATGAATGTTACATCATGTAAATTTTTTAGTGACTCTTGTTTTTCCTTATTAGCCATTGGAATATTCAAAATAATATTTCAAAATCTTGGCAATTAGTTGGCAAAAGAATCTGAGGGTTGGGGATCCTCGACATAGTGATATTAAATATATTATATATATTTTAAGACCCATGTGTAGATATATATGAATCATGGATAACTATTGATCAGATTCTCAGATCATATTTCTTAAAATAATGATTATTTCATAACTTCGCATTAACCTTAATAATGACATAAACATTGTTAGTATCGGGTGTTGGGTCGGAAGTGAGTCGTTTTGTGGTGTTGAGAGGATATTTTTTAAGAAAATTATAATCAATATCCCCTTCCATCTTCTCCCCCGTAAAACATTCCGGATAAGATTTATCCCCATCTTCCCTTTCATCTCTCATTGGCTGAAAAATGAACAATGGATAGGAGGTGCCACGTTGTTCCGTTTTATTACCTGTCATCGCTAGATCCTAAATCTGCAGGTTAGAGACATCTTTATGTGGTGGAAGCATCAAAATTTCACCTGTTATGTTATATTTTTTAGTTTTATGTTTTCATCACCCTTTTGATTCAATTTTATGCTATTAGTGACCATAGATAATTGTTAGGGACCTCGTGAGGGTCGATCTATGAGTTTCGGGTTGAACAGGGTTTATCCAGTCTATTTTTAGAAAATTCCATCTAATTTTCCAATCAACACGGCATGAAAACTAGTCCTAAAAACCATCAATGTGGGGTTTCATGCCATATAGGGACCCTCATAATTTTTTCATGGTGAAAAATTGAGCTTATATATGTAATATAACTAGTACATGTAAGAGAACACAACCAAAATTCATGAACATGGGGTTCGATGGAGGGTATTTATATCAATAACCCAATGATAATCTTCCTGGTATGACTCTAATAAAAAACTGGTCAGTACAGATACTATGTTCTACCTTCTTCATATCCACCTAGGACTCTCTCAAATGACCTATGGTCTGTACAAGACCCAATATAAGTAGGAAAATCCAATTTAGTGGTGAGTATAAGAATAATAATTAGGCACCCACAAACATGAACCAAAAGTGAGAAATTTATGGTAATCAGTTAGCTAAACCAATCCCGAGTGAACACAAAGTTATATAGAAGCTCCATCTCATGACCATCATCCGCTAAACATAGTTTGTAATCTCAAATTCCCAGGAATGTCAGGAAGTGACACATACTAGGGAGAATACTATAACATACCTAATTATACTAATTTTCATGTCACATTGTCACAATCATAGATGTCAATGGTAAAAAACTCATCGTTTCAACAGAACAATCAAAACATTATATATAGGTAGTAACCAAAAAGAAACCACAAGAGCCTAGCCATCCCTAGTATCTCATAAAAATAAATTGGGAAATAATCAACACCTAATAGTTGATGATTCATCCTCTACATACAAAAATAAATTCAACTTAGAGATTACACTATATCTGGAAAACATACTAAGACCACGACATAGTCAACATTCATGATTCCTATCAATATGGTCATGCTTGACAGAAATCATCATAGAATAAGTCACATGGTGACTAAACTAACACCAACATCCTGAGTATGGGATTCCACCGAGGATCCACGGGGGGTCACCCCAAATGAAAATGCCAACAATAGAGTGGGGTATTGTGAAACAATAAAAATCTAGATCAAGCTACCTCATAGAGGATCAATGCCTCTACAGATTTGGTCACGATGATTATGACTCAACCAATGAATAATGCTAATGAAAAACAAAGGGCACTCACTCAACCTGTCTAGACAAAACATCCTGGTAGATCATAGAAGGAAGAAACACATCTCGATCCTCAGATAGGGAGTCTGTATCAAAGCATAATTGGGGATCCGTACCCTATTGGAATAATAACATCCTGGGTAGAGGATTAATTCCCTAGTAAATATTATTCACACAGATAAAAACCATACTATGAAAAATTAAAGGACTTGAGGAATGAATCAGGCCTCTCATGGCTATACATTCCCCATGTCCTTTGTGTATGTAGTTGAATAATACGGAGGTGACTCGCTCCAATAAAATGGAAAAGTGAAACTGCTCCCTATAATGATGGGGGTGTACAACTACCCGAAATGGGAACCCTCTCCTTAATATAGAAGTGGAGTATGATTAAGTTGCACACATACAGATTAGTTCACGAGGGGTTACTATCCAAGAAAGAGGACTTGATACTGAAAACCGTCATTGAAAAAATACCAAGGGACACATTGAGACTAGCTTGTTGAAATTACGTCACAAGATTCTAGGGGGAGACACTAACCCACCATGTTGAAAATCAAAAAAAGGGACCAGGGGGACACACTTGTGCATGCTATCCAACATCAATAATCTAAGCAACTCACACAACACTAAATTCATACATTAACTACCAATCACTTATCGAGGCCACCATCTCATTATACACAGATAACTTCCTAGGATAGGATACTCACGAGATTGAATATGTGCTATATAGAAAATGATATGAGAGGAATAATATCACTCGAAGGTCCTAAATGAGTACACCACATTTAAATGGGAAACACAACATGTCATCCCACCTGAACACCCGATTAGGTAACCTTCCATCATTGTTTTTTGACCAATGTACTCCTACATGGCATAAAGATATAGTATATGCCATGATCCACTTCTCCCAAACCCTATCCATGTTTCTCCATCACTTGAATCATCCAAGAATGAGCCAAACATGTTGTGCATTTCATAATCAATGGTGTGTTCAGGTTTTCTGACCACCTAGCCATGTGGTTTACCAGATCCTATGTACAGGACCCAATGACCATTTTTTGGCCATGTTATCTTACACGACCATGTACACTTTCATGGATATGCTGTCTATTTCTTCTTGGCCACATTACAATTGTCCCTACATGGTGTGTATCCCCACATACACAGTGTGTATACCATTAATATCATCTCCCCTCAATGGGATGAACGTACAATGTGAAGGACTAGTATAATATTCATGTTTATGGGTAAATCTGAAATTATTTTCCTACAAATAGCTTGTATCAACCCCACTCACCTCGAAACACATCGATCGATCCTCATGGGGTCCCTAGAAATTGACTATGGGATCTAAAACCATATAAAATTCATGAGAAGAGGGATCATGACTTAAATGTTAGAAAAACAACATTTAGGGTAAAACATATAAACATCAGACACCGAATGATTCCCAATACATGCTATTTATCAATCTGGAGATGATCTTCTTGATGAACGGCACCTGGAGGCACCTCATCAGCTTGGTTCATCTATCAGTCAAATGCAGAGAAAGAAGAAGATAGGGCCCAACCTACTCCTTCATGTGCACAAATGGGGGATATATGAGGGAATATTTGTTTTTATTTTATTAAAGAAATATCTACTTAACACCATAGCCCCACTCGCCTCCTACATGACACACGACCACACTCTAAACATATCCACAACCACATAAATATGATATGTGACTCCAACCAAGATTTATCCACGTTCAATACCAAACGTTTCCAGGATGATAAAATATGTTTTACATATTTAATATCACACCGTTAAGGATCCCATAACCTCAGATTATGACACCGAATCAAGGCCTCTATTTGGAAATATTATTCGGAATATTGCATTGTCTGATAAAGAAAAACTCATGTCACTACAAACTCCCCATATTATGGATTTTCACCCCTGAGAAAAGAATGTATAAGGAAATGGGAAAAACATTAGATGTCCACTCTAAAACAAATGATAGTGAGATATAGAGAGGTTCTTCTGATATAATAAACACACACAAATAAGTACCACAACACCATAAATGAATGATAGAGTTTAGAAACCTCAGTAGTATACTCACACACTAGAAAACCTTCTAAAACCTCGGTGGGATCCAACCGAACAGAAGACCTCATTGTTGAACACCCAAGGCCACCCTTATCAATTTAAAACCACCCAAAAATATCACCAACAATACTAAACAAATCTCCAAATGTTATGTTCCAACATCAACCTGATGCCTTGGAAAAAAAGACCCGGTCATCCTCTCACGCCACATGACTAGTGCCAACACCAAATCTCAGATGTTGGATTCACTTTAGACCTTTTAGAAAATCCATCATGAATACAACCAACTGTTATCCTATCATGGGAGACATAAAAAACAATTCTTCCTGAAAAACCCTATACACAATAATTAGAAAAAATGGGGTTTCAAGTGTACACATTGGGTCTTATAAGCCATGGAGATACTAAATAAAAACACAAGAAACTGACCTCTAACTCAATGGTTGGAGGATCTCACCCACCAAACCTAAACACTATCCGCATTGGGTGGCACTTAATATCCCACACTGTTTTACATCATGCCACATAGGAAAATCATAATGGGGGAAGATTCCATCATTCCTATGAATATGAAGCAAAAACATACCACACAACAACCTTCTCAAGTGTCCCATGTTAAAGCTGATACTTACCATAAAAAGGAAATGACAAACAACAAATTCCATCTGATAATGTCACAATTCATCTAATCGAGTCCAATGGCTAACAACACAATGAAATCCTCTTGCGCACAATTCAAAATGACACAACCACTGCACCTCGAAACTGTCAGCATTGGCGGAAATCACTCAACCAAATGGTTTTCATTGAAATAAAGAAAGAAATCTCAGTAGGGGAAGGATACCTATTCCTAATGTAATAGAATATAAATTAAACAAAAAAACATAGGGTCTTACTAACACTCTGAACAAACCTCGATCAAGAAATCTAAATGAAAATGTACCTCCTATAAATTTATATCAATCCTATAACTGCAATTAGAATGGAAAAGGCATACATTTATTCATCTGATGCCTGCTGAACCTTAATGAAACAAATTCCACTAAAAAACAATCGAACAACTTACCCTCCCTCCACAACATGGTGGTATGGATAGTGCTTTGCAAGATGTGTGACACCATTATAAGTGTAGTTACGCCTTACCCACTACTGACCAAATTTGTGGTATGGAACCTGAGTCCAGGCATGGGTATGCCTCTAACATTAGTGCCTCATACATTGCATGTATACCTATTGCAGGTCCTACTCCACCAGGACCAGAGGAATAATCTATCTCAGAAGATCAAGTTACATGCATGTCACTAACATAGTAGAATGAAACCCCATGACAAACATCCATGACTCTGTCTCACAAGTTACATCCACCTGAACCCTCAGATGCAGGTCAATGCACTGCTCGATGAGTGGTGGATCCACCATATATACAACTAGAGGAGAACCTTCCTCATTACTAGGGTCATACTATGTGACCTCATCACTCATCAGGTCATACACAAATCACCACTATAGATAACATGAAGTCTTCCATAATGGAAACATCATTAAAACAGTTACGAGACACACCACAATCAAATTGTATATCTTGTGAGATGACTCAAGAAATCCAGGAAAAACCCAAAACATAGTCCAATATGATTCATGCACCACTCCTTCCCTACAACAAGATTCCTAATATACCACATATTAATTCTTGTTATAAGTGTCCTCGTATATGGATACGTTGGAAACCCGAACTAAAACTACGGTCCCTATCATAAAATCCAAACTCCAAACATCCTAACACTAATGCTAGGAATCCAAAAACCAGCACACAACTACGGTACCCAAGAGGAATATGTCTATGATACCACTCTATCATGACCCATACTAGTAGGGATCGAGCTATGACTCCGAAAGCCTGCCTCCAATAAACCATTGGTGGGTGACTACCTTGGAGTAGTCTATCACAAACATGGGAGGCCTTAGCATATCATACCTATATGCACTAACCCACATAAACAATGATGAATTAGTACAGATATATAGAAAAATTGAAAACTAAAATTCATGCATATATCATTCCAAAACTAGAGTAAAAATAACGTAAAAAATTTGAAAAGACACGTTTAACCAATATAGATCTATAAAATCATCCAACCTGCTCAGATTAAGGGGATCACTGTCAAACTCTCATTGGTAAGCATTGCAATACAGCTCTTGTAAAATCACCGGTCAGTCCAGCTACTACACCCTACCTACTATAGGTCCAATTGGGTCTCTGTCAAAGGATTTATGGTCTTCCCAAGACACAACACATAAGGACAATGTATGTTCATGGGTGATTATAAGAATACTATTTATGCGCCAAAAACACCAAACCAAAAAGGAAGATACTAATGGGCATCATCCAACTTCACCCAGCATGGGAGAACACCAATGAGATGTAATTTTTATCTTGATACCATCTATGGATAATCATAACTAGTCAGATCAACATCCCTGGCATGCCAATAACTGACACATACCACAAGGACTCCTAGAACATGCCCAGATATACCCTAGCCCAAGCCTCTTTATCCTGACCATAGAAAATCCCTGGTAAACAACATGAAGATTCTATATAGAACTCACAATGGATTCATGAGTTACCAACTTCATAGATATCAACAAGATCCATGACACCCCTGATAGATCATAGAATGAAAGGGGGAAGTATCAACATCCCGTAGTTGATGAGAATGCCTCACCATAACAAAATGAACTAAACTGGGATATTTCAGTCTATTAGAAGAATTCATTATGACACAACACATCCAACCCTTGTGATTCCTATCTATGAGGTAATGCTAAATAGAAAGAGTCACGGAATAAGTCATCTGGTGAAAAAAATAAAACCAAATCGTTTAGTAAGGAATTCCACATAGGATCCATTAGGAGTTATGCTTGAAGGAAAAATTGATCAGAAAAAGTTGTATCACAAAAAAACATGAATATGGAAGAACCATACTAGAAATGGATCAACACCCATGTAGATTTTTTCATGTTGATTCTGACTTTGTTGAGGAAAAATCACAAACAATGACCCAGGGGACTCACTCAACCCTACTAGTAAAAATTTTATGATAGATCATAGAAGGAAGAAACACATCTTGATACTCAGATGGGGAGTATATATATAGGTAAAACTATGGGCTACTAACTCTACTAAAACAACAATATCCTGGGTAGAGGATCAATGCCCAGGGAAGTATTGTTGACATCGATACCAAGGCTAATAGGGAAAAAATAAGGATATGAGGATCACACTAGACATATCAGGGGGATACATGATCAATGTCTACTGAGTCTGTAGTCGAATTGAACGGAGAAGAATCACTCCAGAAAATCGATATGAAAAACTTCTCCCAAAAACGGTTGGTTAGTACCACTACATGAAACGTGAACCCACTCCCTAACTTATTATTTGAGTAAAAATACACTATACTTATGAAAATCAATTTAAGAGCGGTCATAGTCCAGGTAAGATGATGTCATATAAAAAACCCTTGTACCGAAAGGACCATGGGCGACCCACTGAACCCAGCTAGTAATGATTCCATCACCTGAGAAATGGGGGACCCACTCAACCCACCTAGTCGAAAAAACTCTAAAAGGGTCATGGGGTACCAACTAAACTATGACAGTGAGTTTCATTACACCCTGAAACCCACACAGCATCGCCTTCAAACTAGAACTCCCAGGCCCAAACTGAGCCCAACAACGCATTTTACACATAATACTGCCACGAATATGCTACTCGAAGATTGAATCTGAGATACAATGAATGATACGTGGGATTAATAATATCACATGAATATACTAATGGAATACACTATTTGTAAGGGGAAACACATTGTGTGATCCCACACAAACACCTAGCCTTGTATCCATCATACAGATTTTTTCTGACCCAAGTAGTAAAACATGGTATGTTGAGATAGTACTAGTTGCTTTCCCTAGAAATATACTCCACATATGAGTATCAAGATGTGTTTCTTCCTTCTATGATCTATCATATCATTTTTACTAGTATGGTTGAGTGAGTCCCCTTGGTCCTTGTTTGTGATGTTTCCTCAACAAAGTCAGAATCAGTATGACTAAATCTACATGGGTGTTGATCCATTTCTATGATGGTTGTTCCATATTCACGTGTTTGTGTGATACAACATTTTTTGATCAACGATTCCTTCATTCATAACACCCAATGGATCCTATGTGGAATTCCCTACTAAAGTATTTGGTTTTATTTTTTTCACCAGATGACTTCTTCCATGACTCATTCTATCGAGAATTACCTCATAGATAGGAATCATAAGGGTTGGTTGGGTTGTTTCATAAGTTATGTTTTCTAATAGACTGACATATCTCAGTTGAGTTCCTTTGGTTATGGTGAGGCATTCTCATCAACTACAAGATGTTTATACTTCCCCCTTTCAATCTATGAGCTATTAGGGGTGTCTTGGATCTTGTTGAAATCTATGAGGTCAGTAACTCGTGAATCGATTGTGAGTTCTATATAGAATCTTCATGTTGTTTACCATGGATTTTCTATGGTCAGGATAAAGAGGCTTGGGCTAGGGTATATCTGGGCATGCTCTGGGAGTCCTTGTGGTATGTGTCAGTTATTGGCATACCAGTGGTGTTGATATGACTAGTTAAGATTATATATGGATGGTATTGATATCAAGCTTCTATCTCATTGGTGCTCCCTCATGCTGGGTTATGTTGGCCGATGCCCATTAGTATCTCCCTTTTTGGTTTGGTGTTTTTGGCGCTTACATAGTATTCATATAATCACCCATGCACCGACATTTTCCTTATGTGTTTTGTCTGGGGAAGACCATAGGTACTTAGACAGAGACCCAACTGGATCTATAGTAGGTAGGGTGTAGTAGCTGGACTGAGTAGTGATTTTACAAGAGCTGTATTGGAAATATTACCAGTGATAGTTTGATAGGGATCCCCTTAATCTGAGCAAGTTGGATGATTTTATATATCTATATTGGTTGGATGTGTGTTTTCAAGTTTTTTACTTTCTTTGTACTCTGTTTTTGGAATGATATATGCATGAATTTTAGTTTTCAATTTTTCTATATATCTGTACTGATTCATCAATGTGTAGGTGGGTTCGTGCGTATAGGTATGATATATTAAGGCCTCCCATGTTTGTGATAGACAACTCAGTGGTAGTCACCAACCAATGGCTTATTGGAGGTAGTCTTGGGGAGTCACAGATTAATCTCTACTAGGAAGGGTCATGATAGAGTGGTATCATAGATATATTCCTCTTGGGTACCGTAGTGGTGTGCTGGTTTTTGGATTCCTAGCATCAGTGATAGGATGTTTAGAGTTTGGATTTTATGATAGTGACCTTAGTTTTGGTTCGAGTTGCCAACGTATCCATATACCGTGACACTTATAACATGAATTTATATGTGGTATATTAGGAAATATGTTGTAGGGAATGAATGGTGCAAGCATCATATTGGATGATGTTTTGGGTTTTTCATGAATTTCATGAGTCACCTCCCAAGACATACAATTTGACTGTGGTGTGTCTCGTAATTGTTTTAATGATGTTTCCATTATGGAAGACTTCATGTTTTCTATAGTGGTGATTTGTGTATGGCATGGTTTGTGATGATGTCACATAGTACGACCCTAGTAATGAGGAAGGTTCACCTCTACTTGTATATATGGTGGATCCACCGCTCATCGAGCAGTGCATTGACCGACATCTGAGGGTTGAGGTGGATGTACCTTGTGAGACAGAGTCGTGGATGTTTCTCTTTGGGTTTCATACTACCGTGTTAGTGACATGCATGTTACTTGATCTTCTGAGATATATTATTCCTCCGGTCTAGGTGGAGTAGGACCTGCAATTGGTATACATGCAACATAGGAGGCACTAATGTTAGAGGCATACCCATTCCTGGATTCAGGTTCCATGCCACAAATTTGGTCAGCAGTGGGTAAGGCATAGCTACGCTTATAATGGTTTCACACATCATTCAAAACACTATCCATACCACCATGTTGCTGAGGGAGGGTCAGTTGTTCGATTGTTTTTGATTGGAATTTGATACAATAAGGTTCATCAGGCATCGAAGGAATCAATGTATGCCTATTCCATTCTAATTGCAGTTATAGGATTGATATACATTTCTAGGAGGTACTTTTTCATTTCAATTTCTTGATCAAGGTTTTTTATTATTGTTAGTAAGACCCTATGTTTGGTTTGTTTAATTTACAATCTAGTACATTAGTAATAGTTCTCCTTCCCCTACTAAGATGTGTTTCTTCATTGTGATGAAAACCATGTGGGTGAGTGAGTTCCGCCAAAGGTGACAGTTTCGTGGTGCAGTGGTTGTGTCCTTTTGAATTGTGCACAAGAGGATTTTTAATGTGTTGGTAGCCTTTGGACTCGATAAGATGAGTTGTGACATTATCATATGGCATATGTTTTTTTATATCCATTGTATGGTAAGAATCATCTTTAACATGGGACACTTGAGAAGGTTGTTCTATGGTATGTTTTTTCTTCATATTCATAGGAATGACAGAAACTTCCCCCATTATGATTTTTCTATGAGGCACGATATAAAATAGTGTGGAATACTCAGTACCACCCAATGCGGATAGTGTTTAGGTTTGGTGGATGAGATCCTCCAACCATTGAGTTCGATGTCTATTTCTTGTGTTTTTATTAGTTTCTCTAGGGCTTATAAGATCCAATGTGTACACTTGCGACCCCATTTTTTTAATTATTGTGCATAGGTTTTTCAGGAAGAATTGTTTTTTTTTGTTTTTATATCTCCCATGATAGGATAAAAATTGTTTTTAATCATGATGGATTTTCTAAAAGGTCTTGAGTTAATCCAACATCTGATATTTGGTGTTGGAACAAGTCATGTGGCGTGAGATGATGACCTGGACTTTTTTTTCAAGGCATCATGTTGATGTTGGATCATAACATTTGGAGTATTGTTTAGTATAATTGGTGATATTTTTGGGTGGATGTAAATTGAAAAGGGTGGCACGGGGTGTTCAGCGTTGAGGTCTTCTGTTCGGTTGGATCCCACTGAGGGTTTAGAGGGTTTTCTAGGGTGTGAGGATACTACTGAGGTTTCTAAACTCTATCATTCATTTTTAGTGTTGTGGTACTTATTTTTGTGTGTTTATTATATCACAAGAACCTCTTTATATCTCACTATCATGGGGTTTAGAGTGGACACCTCATGTTATTTCCCATTTTCTTAGACATTCTTTTCTCGGGGTTGAAAATCCATAATCTGGGGAGGTTGTAGTGACCTGAGTTTTTCCTTATCAGAAAATGCAATATTCCAAATAATATTTCCAAATATAGGCCTTGATTTAGTGTCAGAATATGAGGTTTTGGTATCTTTAACTTTTTGATATTAAATATGTTAAACATATTTTATCATCCAGGAATAGTTTGGTATTAAATGTGGATTACTCTAGAGTGGAGTCACATATCAGATTTATGTGGTTGTGGTTATGTTTAGAGTGTGGTCGTGTGTCATGTAGGAGGCGAGTGGGGCTATGGTGTTAAGTAGATATTTGTTTTTATAAAATAAAAACAAATATACACTCCTATATCCCCCATTTGTGCACATGAAGGAGTAGGTTGGGACCTATATTCTCCTTCCTCTATATTTGACTAATGGATGAACCAAGCTGAGGAGGTGCCTCCAGGTGCCGTTCTTCATGAAGATCATCTCCATGGTGATAATCAGCATGTATTGGGAATCATTCGGTGTCTGATGTTTTTATATTTTACCCTAAATGTAGTTTTTCTATCATTTAAGTCATGATGTCTCATCTCATGCATTTTATATGGTTTTAGATCCCATAGTCAATTACTAGGGACTCCTTGAGGATCGATCGGTGTGTTTCGAGGTGAGTGGGGTTGATCCAAGCTATTTGTAGGAAAATAATGATGGATTTACCCATCAACACGAATATTCTACTAGTACTACACATTGTACGTTCATCCCACTGAGGGGAGATGATATTCATGGTATACACACTGTGTATGTGGGGATGCACACCATGCAGGGGAAATTGTAATGTGGGCAAGGGGAAATAGATAGCATAGCCATGTAAGAGTACATTGTCGTGTAAGAGAACATGTCCAACAAAATGGTTGTAGGGTCCTGTACATAGGATCTGGTAAACCATAAGGCTAAGTGGTCAGGAAACATGAACACACCATGTATTATGAAATTCAAAACATGTTTGGGTCATTCTTGGATGATTCATGTGATGGAGAAACATGGATAGGGTTTGGGAGAAGTGGATCATGGCATGTACTATATATAAATGACATGTAGGAGTAAATTGGTCAGAAAACATTTATGTAAGGTTACATAATCGGGTGTTTGGGTGGGATGACATGCTGTTTTTCCCCTTTAAATGTGGTGTACTCATTTAGGACCTTCATGTGATATTATGCCTCTCGTATCATTTTCATTATAGCACAGATTCAGTCTCGTGAGTATCCTATCCTAGGAAGTTATCTGTGTAGAATGAGATGGTGGCCTCGATTAGGGATTGGTAGTCAATGTATGAATTCATTGTTGTGTGAGTCTCTTGTATTATTGTTGTTGGATAGCGTGCACAAGTGTGTCCCCCTGGTCCCTTTTTGTGATGTTTCAACAAGGTGGGTTGGTGGATCCCTCTAGAATCTTGTGAAAGAATTACAATAAGCTAGTCTTAGTGTGTCCCTTGGTCATTTTTCAATGAGGGTTTTTACTATCAAGTCCTCTTTCTTAGACAGTAACCCCTCGTGAACTAATATTTATGTGTTCAATGTAATCATACTCTACTTCTATGTTAGGGAGAGGGTTCCCATTTCTGGTAGTTGTACACCCCCATCATGATAGGGAGCGGTTTCCCACTTCCATTTTATTAGAGTGAGTCACCTCAGAATTATTCAACTACATACACAAAGGACATGGGGAATGTATATCCAAGAGAGGCCTGGAACATTCCTCAAGTCCATAAATTTTTCATAGTATCATTGGTATCGGTGTGAATAATATTTACTAGGCAATTAATCCTCTAACCAGGATGTTATTATTTCAATAGGGTATGGATCCCCCATTATTCCCTTCGTACAGACTCCCTATCTGAGTATCAAGATGTGTTTCTTCCTTCTATGATCTACCATGATGTTTTGACTGGACAAGTTGAGTGAGTGCCCTTTGTTTTTCATTATGATTATTCCTTGGTAAAGTCATAATCTTCATGACCACATATATATAGGCATTGATCCTTTATGAGGTAGCTTGATCTAGATTTTTATTGTTGCACAATACCACTTTCTATGGTTGGCGTTTTCATTTGGGGTGACCCCCCGTGGATCCTCAGTGGAATCCCCTACTCGGGAAATTGGTGTTAGTTTAGTCACCGAGTGACTTATTCTATGATGATTTTTGTTGAGCATGACCACGTTGATAGGAATCATGAGGGTTGGATAAGTCGTGGTCTCAGTACGTTTTCTAGATATAGTGGAATCTCTATGTTGAATTTATTTTGGTATGTAGAGGATGGATCATCAACTGTTAGGTGTTGATTCTTTCCCTTTAATTTTTATGAGCTACTAGGGATTACTAGGCTCTTGCGATTTCATTTTGGATACTACCTATTTATAATGTTGTGATTGTTCTGTTGAAACAATGTGTTTTTACCATTGACATTCTATGATTGTGACAATTTGACATGAAAATTATTATAATTAGTTATGTTCAAGTATTCCCCCTAGTATGTGTCACTTCATGACATTCCGGGGATATTGATATTACAAACTATGTTTAGCGGATGATGGTCATGAGATGGAGATTCTATATTACTTTGTGTTCACTCAGGATTGGTTTAGCTAACTGATTCCCATCAATTTCTCACTTTTGGTTCATGTTGTTGGGTTCCTGATGATTATTCGTATACTCACCACTACCTGGGATTTTCCTACTTATGTTGTGTCTTGTACAGAGCATAGGTCATTTGAGAGAGTACTAGGTCGATATGAAGAAGGTATAACATTGTATTTGTATTGACCAGTTTTTTACTAGACTTATACCATGACGATTATCATTGGGATATTGATATAAATACCCTCCATCTGAGTAGGTTGGATGCTTTTGTAGTTTTCTTTTGGTCAGACCTATATTAGTCCTTTTATTTCAACTTTTGTACTCTATAATGAGATATATTAATGCATGAATTTTATTTTCCAGTTTTTCTATATCTCTATACAATTTCATGGAGGTGTATGTGGGTGAATTCATATTGGTATGATATCCTATGGCCTCCCATGATTGTGATAGCATACTCGGTGCAAGTCATTACCCCTATCCAATTTGATGTCTACTTAGGGAGTCACGACATGATCCCTGTTGGGGCGGGTCATGAAAAAATGGATAATGTGTGGGGACAGTAACTTCTTTCTCATCTCCCTTAAAAATTTTATATCATTCATCAATGAAAAATTGGGATTAAATTTTAAATAATCTAGAATATGTAATATACCATTTACTTAAATCATTTTTATATTTTCTATAAAAAACATCATTTGCATTGAATGATACGACATCCTTCAATATATATAGGTAGGAATGTAAAAGAGGGTTATAAATATTTATTGATAAACATAGATTAAATATTTAGACACTGCATAACTTTGAAAAATCATTATTTCAATCATAAAATGACATTTATCATAGTCGAGAACAATACCTTTGTCAATAATGGTTTATGAGGATTGGATTTAAATTATTTAAAATAATTTCAAAATATGATCTATATAATATGAAAGCATTTAGTAATAATTCTACAATCTTCTTAATTTTTTTAAAAGATTCACAAATTAACATTTAAATTGTTTAAAAGGCATTAGAGAAACTGAAAACCACAATTCTATAAGAGAAATTACCATACAGACAATTGAAAATATTTATTTCTTAATGGTCTTCTATAATGTGAATTTTAGTGTAACCTAAAAATTTATTATGAAAATAGTAATTAAATGTCTTAATAAGAAATTAAATTAGATCATTAAAATTGGGATAGTTAATTTTTCCATTCATGTCACTATGTTGAGTTTTCTATAAAAAATCATAATCTATATTTTTTTAATATTTTATTAGAAATGATTTTTCTAAATTCATTTTCTAAAAATGAAAACCCCTTATTTGATTTGAAATTTTTTATTTAAATCATTCAATGTATGTCAGAAATTTGAAAAATAATTCTTCCAACCATCAAGGCGTTATTGTTTTTAAACAACCCTTAGAAGTGTCAGATTTACTCTTATTCAATGGGTCTTGATTTTAAAACTGTTGGATTCATAATTAGTTAATGTAAGACCATTTCCTATTGATATTGATGAATGGTAAATATAGAAAACTTGACTTACTTTATTCTAGATTTCCTCTCAGAAGTAAAATTGTTAATTTTCTTCTTATAACTTCCTCTATTTGGCCTTCCCTCAAATATATCATTTGAGATAATAATTTTCATTCAATGTTGTTGGTCTCAATAGATTTATCATAGGAGTTTTGGACATAAAATTTGATTAGTGCTCCTCTATTGGAATCCTACATTTTATAATGATTTCATTCAAGATTTATCTAAATCAATTTCAGAACAATTTACCAAAATATATTATATTACTAAAAATATTAGAGATATGGATAATTGGTATCGTTTCACACCCTTATGTGATTTATGGGATTGGGAAATAATAAAAAATGGTATTTTTACCAAAAAAAATATTTATATAACCATCTTGGTGTCTCAGATTCCAATTTTATGTCGATTGGAATGCTTAATATGAGCTTTATTTATCCTTCACAATCGGTCCTCATCAGGATTTTGAGACATGGTATATTTCTAAATTATATATTTTTTCATAATCACGGTATTTATATATGTTACTTGTGTTCTATTTAACATCAAAAAATTGATTGTATGAAGAATTTATTCATGAGATGTGACACAACTTCGTCGATGTGGTGTTCCCTTTCATAGATATTCGATATCCCTATCCATGGTTCGTCCGAGATTTAATTAGGTGATTCTCATCATTCCTATTATCCCCTCAGCATCTCAATATTTATCATGTTGCTATAATGAAGTTAATAGAAATCGTTTGGAGTACTCTAAACTATCTGTAACTTGATTAGGTTATATTATATCATAAACATAATTTTCCCAATTATTGGTTATTATCAAAGAATCTAACCATTTCTAAAATTGTTTTTGTTTTATCTTAGTACATGATCTCTCATTATTAAGGATACATCTTATTATTGGTAACATATATCCACATTATGTAACTTGTTAATTATTTTTTAAATAACCTTTCGTAGGGTTGAAAAAAAATACATCAGCGGTTCTTCAAGGGGAAATATGGGTCCTTTGGGTTAGGGTGCAATTTTTAGAAACCATCAAGGGGATGCTTTCAGATTTCAAAATTATTCTTGGGTTTTTGAATCTTACTATTATGTAGAAAATTTGGTTTTTTGACGCCATTTAACTTTCATCACTTTTTAGAATGAGTAATATTTGGATGCAATTCAAATCATTTATTACTGTTCATGTTATGTGATCATGTTCGGAGAATCTATTAAGGATGTTAAATTTTGGGTGAATTATTTATATGTATTGTCTCAAATCCATTAATTTCATTGTAACTATTATATATAAGTATTACATCTCTCATTCACATTGTATTTCAAATATGTATGTAGATGATGATAATTTGGGTTGGTTGAATCTGGTTCTCGATGATCTTTTACCTCTTCTTCAGAGGGAAAACAGTAAATTTCCTATTATAAGAATTTGGTAATCTTCATATTCTTTTAGTAATAAAAGAGAAATGATATATTGGTAAAGGTGACATATATTGTTAAAAAAAGTTCAATAGGCTATTTATAAGTGATATTTTTATTAAAAAATCAACATTCTATATAAAATTCAATTTCATGATTACCAAAATAAATTTAAAAGACTCAATAGTTGTTTGTGCTGAAAATTTCTCAAATTCATTAATAAAATAAAATATACGATTATTAAAATTATATTTTATATATTTTAAATGGATATAGTATAAATATTAAAAATTAATGAATCATATAATGGAAATTTTTAAAATTTAGATTTATATTTATATGAATATGTTTCATGTGTATGAAAATATATTTTATTTGTTAATAGTGGATCAATTTTAAAAACATGTCATTTTAATTCATTTCATTTGGAATTAGGAAATAATTCAATTTAAAATCGACATTCCATTGATCATTGGTGATTTTAATCATCCTATATTTGATACATAATGCATTTTAAATTCATAAAGTGAATTATTTCTCTTTGAAATTCATGTGACAATATTCCCTTATAAACATTTATAACAAGTCCTCACCCGTGCATAGGCATGAAATATTAAATTAACGGGTTTTCTTTGAAAATTGAATTCTATTTGTAAAAATTATATAGTAATAGTAATGATTATTAATTTTTAATCATATTTTATTGACAAAAGTAAATATAATAGATGGGGGGAAAATTAGGATACAACAAAATAAAATTTGAACATAGAACAGATACCAGAAAATCAGTTTATGTTATTGAGGAGATTTGTGATTCATTTCAAAATGTATAAAAGTTGTTCTTCTATTTTATTGTGGGGAGAGGAATAATTTGAGTAATTAATGTTATAACCTAATATATAATTACACAATATTCTATAAACATCATGTCTCTAGATGTTTTTCTGCTATGTGAATGTTGAGAAGTGTTCTAGGAACAATGGGTCGTTGCAACACCTCTTCAGCTTCATTGTCCAAAAAATAATCTCTAAAGATGAAAAGTAATTTAAATTGATTATAAAGTTGTAATGAATATTTAAAATAGAAAATCCAATCTTACATTTAAATAGAATAATGTTATAGTAATTTAAGTGAATGTTCGGAAAATTCACAGAATATTGGAATGTAAAAAGCTGATAAAAAATCAAATATTGTGTTGTTATAAAGCTGACAAATATGGAATTTTCTACTGTATATTCAAATAGCTTCTTTAAAATGTATACAAATAGGAAACATTTATAATGATATATAAAACATATTTTTTGTACATCATAGAATAAATAGGTTCACTTAAAAGATGACATAGAGAACGTGTATTATTTATTTCACCTTTTTGATACATACTTCCAATTTAACACATATTTATCACATGTTAATGGCACAATATTTTATAAATCCTAATAATTTTATACAATATTGAGAAAGGAGTTTATAAATTCTAACAATAATGTGAAACATAGTATGTCTAATAATATTAAATGTTTGTTATTTCAATATACACTGAATATAGAATACGTAGATAGGGTGAACTATTTCATCATACAAATATATTTGTGTAAACCTTGGTGGTTGTCCATTAGGATGACATAAACTACCCATAAAATGATAATTGTTTCCATTTAATATGAATATACCTGGATTTCAACCCTAGTTGAATGACATATCAACCTTACCACCCATTTATTTGAAAGCCAACATAAAATTGTAAACAAGTAAGATTTCATGGAATGTTCTAGCCTTGGGAGATGTTTAATATAAGAGAAACATATTTTGGTACTTGGGAGATGATAGTTGATTGTTCAAATAATTTGTTCCCACATAGAAGCATAGGGATAAACGTAGGTTTTGTAAGTTTCTACATTTCATATTTATCTCATTGATCTATATTAAATATTTACAAAATGGGCATATGTTAATACGGGCTCCAATATCTGAATATCATGATAAAACATCAGGAAAATTTATAAGTTATTATTATTTATTAACCTTTAGTCGAGGGTGGTTGTTGCCTTTTTTGTAGCAACAATGTTTGTTCAGTAACAACACAAACATCAATTTCCTACATTTTTTTGTTCTTCTGAATTTCCTATAGTATCCAACCATACATAAATTTATAGTCTAGTACATAATATATAAGTTATTAATGATTCTTCCTAATAGTCTATGTCAACATACCATTGTTAATTTTTGTATTAGGTATGACAACATTAATGTATTCCTGTGTTTGTGACCTCTCAGAAATTAATATGTCACGAGAATGCAATTATTCTCTATAATATGGAATTATTTGTATAAAAATGTTACTACAATATATTATTAAAAATATAGTTTTAATGAATATATAAAATTCTATCATTGTGATGTTATATACTTGTGTTAAATTTGAAACCATACGTGTACATGATAACGTATTGCAGTCCCCATGAAGAGTACAACAAAATCAATCTCGGTAGGAAGAGTAAATCATATGTAATGATAGTTTTTAATGGTAATAGAAATATGTAAAATCTTGAGTTGTGATTACCTTGTCGAGAAGGAATTTGATGAATGTGATAGATAGTTTACATCTATGAAGACACGACATTAAACTTTATGTAATCATGAATTATGATAATAATTCACATTGAGGATCATTTTAGGATTTTAGTTTTACTGTATTACGCCATACCTATTACATTACATCTCAATTGTTACAATGTATACACTTCTACTCTGTATCCATTTTTTTCTTTAAATAAATACTCATAAAGGAAAACAAGGGTTATTTTTTGATAAAAATATTCTTGAATTATTCCTTTCTGTTACATTTCCCTATATCCTATGAAAAATATTTTAAAAAATTGGGATGAGAATAAAAAGCACAGTAATGTTTATGAAACAAGGAAAGAAAACAGTAATCCAGCAATGCATAAAAATCAATGAAATTATACCTTCCATCCTTCATCATACACTTTTAAAAATTCCACTTATAGCCACCGCCATTGGCGGTCGCTATTTTCCTGTAGAGACTCCCCAGCGGCCGCTATTGGCGGCCACTAAAGGAGGCCAAGACATCGGCATACAGTGACCACATCGGTCACTGAAGCCGGCCAGAATTCTGGCCTACAGCAACCACCAGTGGCGGTCGCTAAATCCAGATGAAAATCTGGCCTATAGCGATCGCCACTGGCGGTCGGTAAAGGTAGTCGAGCCTTCGGCCTACAGCGACCGCCAATGGCCGTCGCTACACTGGATTTTTTTTTAAAAAAAATTCATGGTACAGTATATAAAAAACTTCATATAAATCATAAAAAATGAAAAAATATTCCAAACACAATAAACCTCAAGATCATCTTACACAATAAATGATAAACCAGCTTCAACGATCGACAACAATCTACTTTAAAAACCTAAAGTAAGATACAAAGAAAACTAAACAAAACAAAATTAAATTTTACATCTTTATTCAGTTATTATATACATATAATAAAATGAAATCTGACATCTCATGGGTTCTATAATAATTTAAAACCATCAATTTATGAAATTTTATCATTTTTTAATTTGTTTTTCTAATTTTGGGGTCTTTTCTATAGTTTAGGAAGGTGTTTTCTGTTGTCTTAAAAGGAATTATTTTCACGTGCACCTCATGTCCGATGGATGTTTCATCTCCTCCTATATGTCAGGAATAATATTCCTATCATTATCATGAGGTTTAAGGTTATTCGGAGCACGTTTCCTCTGAATTTGACCGTGACATGCCATTTTGGTGTTTTATGACTCCAGAAATGTGTTTCCGGTCACAGTGGTCAAAATGAACCTCCGATTGACGTTCCGTCTATCCATCCATTTAAAAATTCACACCGCGGTTTTTCTCATATGATTTCGTGGCATTCCGAAGTCGTTCGGGTTGTTTTGACCACCCAGCGCGCCCTTTAAGAGCGCGCTGAACTGCTCAAAACAACACATTTGGTCGTACCGTGTGGACCACACATCTGATGGACATGAATTCTCCTCCTTCATTTCATAAATAATATTCCTATCATTATCGTGCGGTTTCAGGTCATTCGAAGCGAGTTTTCACTCAATTCGATCGTGACACGCTGTTTTGGTGTTTTGTGACTCCGGAAACGCGTTTCCGGTCACTGCAATCAAACAGCACCTACAATTGATATTCAATCTATCTGACCATTTCAAAATTCACACTATAGTTGTTGTCATCTGATTTCGTGGAATTCAGAGGTCGTTCGGGTGGTTTTGACCACTCAGCATGCCCTTTAAGAGCCCGCCGAATTGCTGAAAACTACATATTAGGTCGTAGCGTGCGCACCACATGTCCGATGGACATGTCCTACCCTCCAACATCTCAATAATAATATTTCCATCGTTCTCGAGTGGTTTCAGGTCATTCAGATAACGTTTTCTTTGAATTCGACCGTGACACGCCGTTTTGGTGTTTTTTGACTCTGAAAATGCATTTCCGTTCACTGCGGTCAAACGACACCTCCGATTGACATGTCATCTGTCTAAAAAATTCACAATTCAAACCATAGTTGTTTTCATTTTATTTCATTTAAATTCTGAGGTCGTTCGTGTGGTTTTGACCACCCATCGCACCATTTAAGATCGCGTCGAACTGCTGAAAATGAAACATTCGGTCATCCCACGCGCACCGCAAGTCTGATGGATGTTCCATCTCTTACTACATATCATGAATTATATTCCTATCAATATCGTGCAATTTAAGGTCATTCGGAGCACGTTTTCTATGAATTCGACCGTGACACACCGTTTTGGTGTTTTATGATTCCAGAAACGCGTTTCCAGTCACCGCGGTCAAACGGAACCTCCGATTGACATGTCGTTTGTCTAACCATTTCAAAATTCACACCGACATAGTTTTTTTTATGATTTTGGGGCATTCTGAGGTCATTCGGGTGGTTATGACCACCCTTCTCGCTCTTTTAGAGCTCGTTGAACTGCTAAAAACGACTCATTCGGTCGTATCACACGCACCGCATGACCGATGGATGTACCCTCTCCTCCTGCATCTCACGAATAATATTTCTATCGTTCTTGTGTGGTTTCATGTCTTATGGAGCACATTTTCTCTAAATTCGACCTTGACATGCCATTTTGGTGTTTTGTGACTCAGGAAACGCATTTCGGGTCACTGTGGTCCAATGACACCTCCGATTGATGAGCCGTCTGCCCGACCATTTCAAAATTCACAACGCGGTTGTTTTCGAATGATTTTTTGGAATTCTGAGGTGTTCGGGTAGTTTTGACCACCCAATGCACCCATTTAGTGTGCGTCGAACTGCTGAAAACAACACATTTAGTCGTACCGCACACACTGAACGTCTGATGGACGTGTTGTCTACTCTTGCAAGTCATGAATAATATTCTTATCGTTCTCGTGTGGTTCTAGGTCATTCAGAGCACGGTTGCTCTGAATTCGACTGTGACATGCCGTTTTGTTGTTTTATGACTCTGAAAACGTGTTTCCAGTCACCGCGGTCAAACGACACTTTTGATTGATGTGTCATATATCTGACCATTTCACAATTTACATTGAGGTTTTTGGCATATGATTTTGTGGCATTCCGAGGTTGTTCGGGTTGTTTTGACAACCCAGCGCGCCCTTTAAGAGCCCACCGAACTGCTGAAAACAACACATTCAGTCGTACAGTGTGAACCACATGACCGACGGACATGATTTCTCCTCCTGCATGTCACGAATAATATTCCTTTCGTTATCATGCAGCTTCAGGTCATTCGGAGAACGTTTTCTCCAAATTTGACCGTGACATGCTGTTTTGGTGTTTTATGACTCCGGAAACGCCTTTCCGATCCCCGGGGTCAAACAACAACTCCGATTGATGTTTCTTATGTCCGATCATTTCAAAATTCACACTTCTGTTGTTGTCATATGATTTCATGGCATTCCGAGGTCATTCGGGTGGTTTTGACCACCCAGCGTGCCCTTTAAGAGCATGCTGAACTGCGGAAAACAACACATTCGGTCATACTGCACGCACCTCACATCCAATGGATGTGCCGTCTCCACCTGAATCTCACGAATAATATTCCTATCATTCTCGTGCGGTTTAAGGTCATTCAGAGCATGTTTGCCTGGAATTCGACCGTCACACGCCGTTTTCGTGTTTTATGACTCTGGAAATGAATTTCTAGTCACCGCGGTCAAACAGAACCTCCGATTGACATGTTGTCTATCTGGACATTTCAAAATTCACACCGCGGTTGTTTTCATATGATTTCATGGCATTTCGAGGTCGTTCGGGCAGTTTTGAACACCCAGCTCGCCCTTTAAGAGAGCGCAGAACTGCTGTAAATGTCAATTTCGGTCGTACCACATGCACCGCATGTCCAATGAATGTGTCGTCTCCTCCTGCATCTCTTGAATAATATTTATATCATTTTCATGAGGTTTCATATCATTTGGAGTAGGTTTTCTCTAAATTTGACCATGGCACGCCATTTTGGTGTTTTATGATTCCAGAAACGCATTTCCGGTCATCGCGGTCAAACGACACCACTTATTGATTTGTTTTCTGTCCGGCCATTTCAGAATTCACTCCGCGGTAGTTTTCGAAATATTTCATGGCATTCCGAGTTTGTTCATGTGGTTTTGACAACCCAACGCGCCATTTTAGAGCACATCAAACTGCTGAAAATGACACATTCGGTCGTACTGCGCGCACCGCACGTCCGATAGATGTGTCGTCTCCTCTTGCATCTAATAAACACTATTCTTATCGTTCTCATGCGGTTTCAGGTCATTCAGAGCACGCTTGCTCTGAATTCGCCCTTGACATGCCGTTTTGGCATTTTATGACTCTTGAAATACGTTTCCGGTCACCTCGGTCAAAAGGCACCTCCGATTTATGAGAATTCTGTCCAACCATTTCTAAATTCACACCGCTGTTGTTTTCGTATGATTTCATAGCATTTTGAGGTCGTTCGGGTGGTTTTTACCACCAAGCGCGCCCTTTTAGAGCACGTTGAACTGCTGAAAACGACACATTCAGTCGTACCGCGCGCACCGCATGTATGATGGACATGTTGTCTCCTCTTATATGTCACGAAAAATATTGCAATCATTCCCGTGTGGTTTCAGGTCATTCAGAACACCTTTTTTACTGAATTCGACCGTGACACGTCATTTTGGTGTTTTATGACTCCGGAAACACGTTTCTGGTCACTATGGTCAGACAATACTTCCGATTGATGTGTCGTCTATCCAACCATTTCACAATCTACACCGCGGTTGTTGTTGTATGATTTCGTGTCATTCCAAGGTCGTTCGGGTGGTTTTGACTACCCAACACTTCCTTTAAGAGCGCGTCGAACTGCTGAAAACGAAACATTCGGTCGTACCGCATGAACTGCACGTCCAATGGATGTTCCGTCTCCTCCTGCACATCGAGAATTATATTCCTATCACTGTAGTGTGGTTTTAGGTCATTCAGATCACGTTTGCTCTGAATTCGACCGTAGCACACTGTTTTGGTGTTTTAGGACTCCGGAAATGAGTTTCTGTTCACCACGGTCAAAAGAAACCTCCATTTGACGTGTCTTCTATCCAAACATTTTTAAATTCACCCTGCGGTTGTTTTCGTATGATTTCGTGGCATTCCAAGGTCGTTCGGGTGGTTTTGACCACCCATTGTGTCATTTAAGAGCGCGTCGAACTGCTGAAAACGACACATTCGGTCGTACCGAGCACACTGCACGTTAGATGGACGTGTCGTCTCTCCTGCATGTCAGGAATAATATTCTTTTCGTTCTCGTGTGGTTTCAGGTCATTCGGAGCACATTTTCTCTGAATTCGATCGTGACACATTGTTTTGGTGTTTTATGAATTTGGAAACGCGTTTCCGGTCACTACGGTCAAACGCCACCTCTGGATGATGTGCCTTCTATCCGACCATTTCACAATTCACATCATGGTTGTTTTCATATGATTTTGTTGAATTTATAGGTAATTCGGGTGGTTTTGACCACCCAGCACGCCCTTTTACGAGCACGTTGAACTGCTGAAAATGACACATTCGGTCATACCATGTGCACCGCACATCCGATGGACGTGCCATCTTCTCCTACATCTCAAAAAAAATATTCCTATCGTTATCGGGCGGTTTCAGGTCATTCAGAGCACATTTTCTCTAAATTCAACCGTGACACGCCGTTTTAGTGTTTTATGACTTCAGAAACGCCTTTCTGGTCACCGCGGTCAAACGGAACCTCGATTGACGTTCCGTCTGTATGACCATTTTATAATTCACATCGTGGTTGTTGTTTTGTGATTTCGTGGAATTATGAGGGCGTTCGTGGGGTTTTGACCACCCAGTGCGCCCTTTAAGAGGGCTACGAACTACTGAAAACGACACATTCAGTCGAGCCGCACGCACCGCACATCTGATGGGCATGACGTCTCCTCATGCATCTCACGAATAATATTTCTATCATTCTCGTGCAGTTTCAGGTCATTGAGAGCATGTTTGCTCTGAAATCGACCATGACAGGCTATTTTTGTGTTTTTTTATTCTAGAAACGCATTTCTATTTACCGCGGTCAAAAATGACCTCTGATTTATGTGTTTTCTATCCAACAATTTTACAATTCACACTGCGGTAGTTTTTGTATGATTTCTTGGTATTCTGAGGTCGTTCTGGTGGTTTTGACCACCCAGCACACCCTTTAAGAGCGCACCGAACTACTGAAAACGACACATTTGGTCGTACCGAGTGCACTGCATGTCCGATGGGCGTGTCGTCTCCACCTTCATCTCAAAAATAATATTCCTATTGTTCTTGTGTTGTTTCAGGTCATTCGGAGCACGTTTGCTCTGAATTCGACCTTGACACGCCGTTTTGGTGTTTTATGTCTCCGAAAACGCGTTTCCAGTCACCGCAGTCAATGATCTCCTTTGATTGAAATTCTTTCAGTCTAAATATTTCAAAATTCACACCGCGGTTGTTTTCGTATGATTTTGTGGCATTCCGAGGACATTCGGGTGATTTTGACCACCCAGTGCGCCATTTTAGAGTGCGTCGAACTGCTCAAAACGACATATTTGGTCGTACCGCGTGCACCGCACATCCGATGGACGTGTCGTCTCTTCATTCATGTCACAAATAATATTCATATCATCATCGTGCAGTTTAGGTCATTCGGAGCACGTTTTCTTGGAATTCGATCGTGACATGTCGTTTTGGTGTTTTTTGATTCCGGAAACGCGTTTCCGGTCACCCCACTCAAAAGACACCTCCAATTGATGTTCTGTCTATTTGAACATTTCAAAATTCACACTGCGGTTGTTGTCGTATGATTTCGTGGAATTCCGAGGTCGTTCAAGTGGTTTTGACCACCCAGCGAGCCCTTTTAGAGTGCGGCGTACTTATGAAAACAACACATTTGATCATACCGTGGGAACCGCACGTCAGATGGATGTGCCATCTTTTCTTTCATGTCACGAATAATATTCCTATCGTTTTCGTGTGGTTTTAGCTAATTTGGATCACGTTATCTCTGAATTCGACCGTGAAACTCCGTTTTGGTGTTTTTTGACACTAGAAACATGTTTCTAGTCCCCGCGGTCAAACAACACCTCCGATTGACGTGTCGTCTGTCCAACCATTTCAAAATTCATGCCACGGTTGTTGTATTATGATTTCGTGGCATTCCGAGGTCGTTCATGTGGTTATGACCACCCAACGCGCCCTTTAAAAGCGTGCCGAAGTGCTGAAAATGAAAAATTCGGTCGTACGGCGTACACCGCACGTCTGATGGATGTGTCGCCTCCTCCTGCATGTCACAAATAATATTCCTATCGTTTTTGTGAGGTTTAAGGTCATTTGGGGTATGTTTTCTCTGAATTCGACTGTGAAATGCCCTTTTGGTGTTTTATGACTCCGGAAATGCATTTCCGGTCACTACGGTCAAACGGAACCTCCGATTGAGGTAAAATCACCCTAAATATTTAAAACTAAATAAACCATAAAAATTTAGGATTAAAACATACATGGATTAATAAAATGGTTAATAAATTTATGATATCCTAGAACATTCAATACTAAATAGTGGGAAAAAAATTATACCTTTCATTAAGCATGAAAATCGACTGTTTCTCCTTCAACAGCCATTCTGACCTAATAAATATCTTCTTCATATTGAACGATGGTGTGTTGATCAAGTTTTTGGTAAACAAACAGAACAGTCTCGGGTTCATCTTCGTCAAATAAAAACACACCTCATCGAGACATTTGGAGAACAACTTTCCAACTAGGATCTGAAGGAAAAGTATCGAAGAATACTTGTTTCACTTGTGATGTCAAAATGAAAGGTTCATTCTCAACTCAATCATTATTTCAGTATAACATATAGTTAAAATTCCCCAATGAAAACTAATATTGATATACTTTACATCCATGCACTGGATCAACCCAATTACACTTTAACAATATGTACTTGAAACCGTGTGTGTATACAACTTCAATGATGTCTATCAATTGACCATTGTAATAACCAGAATCGAAAAATGGACAACCGATGCCACTGTTTTGTGTTTCTCGTTTGTCATTAACATATTTAATGAGAAATCGAAAACCATTAGCATCAATATCTTTATAACGATGAGCCATTATAGATGGACCCTCAGCCAGTTGGATAAATACTTCAGTTAGTGTGGGGTCCCCTAACTCCCTCAGCTTACGAACCTACATTATTTATAAAATTCAATACTGATATATGCAGAATGAAATTAGTATAATACTTCACTCATAATGAAAATCAATTTATACATACACAATCCTTTACCCAATCATGAAATGACGCATAATGAGATTGTTGAATTTGCAACTCAGCCGCATGATACATCTCTTCTTTTATCTCATTAATGTTTTTTCTGAAAAATGACAACATGATGTTTAAATGATCAACTTATTCAATCAAAACATGTAAAAGTTATACAAGCACATTTATAAGTTACTTACTGCAATAATTCTGCAACTGATGGAGTATTGAACAAGATATATCTATGTGCTTGTATCCACACAATGTTGTCCTTATCAAATGTGGTTTCTTCTACAAATGGACCATCATGAATCCGAGAGGGATTATCTAATTTTTTTTAAACATCCATAAGATATTGTTCACAAAATGTCGTACACTCATCCAACATATAACCATTGGCTATTAATGCCTCTGGATGATCTCTGTTTCATACAAATATTTTCAAGTTACACAAATATCATTCAATAGGATACATCCACCGGAATTGCACTAGACCAGCTACCATTACATCATAATTTTGGTGCACTGCCAAGTGGACCATAACATCGAAAAATGAGGGGGGGAGCTTCTCAGAGTGACAAAGCGTATATACAATTCGGTCTTTCATACTTTTTAAATCACTCATTCGTAGATTTATTAAACAAAGATGTCTAAAAAAATTACTCATCTCAACCAACGGCTGAACAACATTGGGGGTTAAACAATCACAAATTGCGATTGGAATCAACTGTTGATGTTGTATGTGATTGTCAGGAAATTTCATCCCTTGCAATGTCTATCTAATCAGATTCACACACTTTGAAATATTAGAAGAGTAACCATCAGGAACCTTGACTATCTTCAAAATGGAAAGAAAAGTCTCTTTCTCCTTTGTAGTCATCGTATATTGTGCAGTAGGAATATATGCCTTGTTTCCCTTAGCTAATTGTAAATGCAACGTTTTCCTTAAACCCATTTCATCCAAATCATGGTGTGAATTAACATGGTCCATTGATTTTCCACATACAACTAAAATGTTCAACAATATGTTATCACAAACATTTTTTTCAATGTGCATGACAACCAAATTATGCCTCAACATGTTAGTTTTCCAATTTGGAAGACTATAAATAATAATTTTCTTTTTCCAATTGTGACTGCGCTTCCTACTCGCAACATGAATATTATGTACTGGAGGAGCCACCAAATCCTGAATTTCATATACCATGCAGATGTTTTCTTCCTCAATTTGAGATAACATTTCGACTCCTGTTATGATATTTGCTGCCGGGCTGAACACTCTAGAACCATCAAATGCCACTCTGTACTTTCTGAACCTGTGATGTGGGGGGAGAAAACATCTATGACCCATGTATTCCCATTTTTTGGAATGTTTATTCCATACATATTTTTTACTTTTTTTGAAACAAGGGAAAGAAAATTCCCCATTCGTACTCCAAACTGATAAATTTGCATAATTTGGGATGTCATTGATTATCCACAATAAAGAAGCATGCAGTTTGAACATTTCATTCGTTTCGTAGTCATAAGTCATCACACCATCGCCACAAAATTCATTCAACTCATCAATCAATGGAAGATGTTAAACATCAATCATATCCCCTGGACTTTTAGGTCCATAAATAAGAGTGGAAAGTAATATTAAATTTTACTCCATTAAATGCCATGGAGTAATATTATATGGAACCAACACCACGGTCCATGTACTATGAGTTGCAACAACCATAAACATGAATTGATTGAAACCATCTACTGCCAATCCCAATCGGACATTACGAACATATTTAGAAAAGTAGGGATGTCTCTTATAAATATCAATCCACGCTTGAGAGTCTACTAGTTGGTTTAACATATCACTTTCAGGAACTCTTTCTACAAGTCATATCATTAAATTATAAACTTTAGATGACATAAAAAATCTTTTCATCCTTGGTTTAAGGGGAAAGTAACGCATTTTCTTTATAGCAATCGGTTTCCCCTGTATCGCAATCTAACTTTGATGAGTCTTATTTCCCATATTCTCTTTCCACCTGGAAGTACCACAAACTGGAAAAATATCCAAATTGGAGGTTCCCTTTCTAAGCAACATACAGTTGTTTTCAGATGAATCTATGGTCTCTTATGTAAAACCAATGTTCTCTATCAACATACAAGCATTGTAATATGACTCGGGAATCTTAGCGTCGAAAGGAAGAACCGTTCTCAATAACACCAAATGAATGTCGAATGATGTGTATGACCAATTATTCAAAGTCATCAAATTCAATAACTCCACGATAAAAGACAGTTTATTTTAAGAAGTACATCCAAGATATAGTTTAGTTTTTGCATCAAGAAGTTCTCCATAAAACCTCCTCGAATCACGATCTGCACCAAAGAGAAGATTTATCTCTCCGATCTCAAGATTCTAGATGTCAATGCCTTCAGGATCAAACCCACGTACAATTTCAGTAATCATTTCATGCATTGGATCATTCATACTTGCATCAATATCCATCTGAGCTACATCTGTATTTTGACAACGATCATATTCTTTTCCATGACGAGTAAAAATCTTATAATTTTTCAGAAATCCATTAAATAATATGTTCTACCTCATAGTATCTCGTGTGAATTGACATCTGTTATAACATTTTCAACATGGACAACTAATATAGTCACATTCAAATCCTCTGGTGAAGTCAACAAACTGCATAATTCCACTGAAATATTCTGTAGAAATTCGATTTAGAAGATCAATCAAACTCTTATACATAATAATATCTGTATAAAAAAAATTTAAACAATACTTATTACATTTGAATTTTTCAAATCAACAATATTTAAACGAAATACTAATCATTTTTTATGAAAAATTGATAAAATAATAATGTATGTGAAATTCCAAGTAATACCTGATTGCGCTACAAACCTGGAAGGGAGGGGAGCTGAAGGCGGTGCTGCGAGGGAGAGGAGAGTCAGCGAAGGGGAGCCAGAGCCAAAGGCGGTGCGGCGAGGGAGGGGACGGGCGACGTCAGTGGCGGGGAGCCAGAGGAGAGGAGGTGTTGATGGGACATGGGACATGCAGTGAGGGGGGGGGGGGTGTCCGGTGTGTGGGGAGGGGAGTCTGAGGTGCGGGGGGGGGGGGGGGGGGCTGTTCGGGGTGCGGGGAGGGGTGTCCGGGGTGCGGGGGGGGGGCTGTCCGGGGTGTGGGGGGTTTGTCTAGGGTGGGGGGGGGCTATCCAGGGTGTGGGGGTGGGGGCTAGGGGGGAATTCCGGGGTGCGAGGGCCATCTGGGGGGGGGGGGGTCGTGGAGGGCCGAGGGGGCAGAGGGGGAGGAGGTCTGAGGACAGAGGCCAGAGTCTGGAGGCCAGAGGGCAGAGTGGTAGGAGACGGAGGGGGAAGAGGCTGAAGGCTAAAAGGTGGAGACCAGAGGGTGGAGGGACGCCAGTGGGGAGCAGAGGATGGTTGAAGGGCGGAGGGTGGCCGAAGAGGGAGGGCAGGGGGAGGAGGGCGTGCGGAGGGTGGAGGCCGACAAGGCCAGGGGGTGGAGGGCGGTGACAGCGGCGAGCGTTGGAGGGCGGCGGGGCGCGTAGTGAGGCAGGCCGGTAGGGGAGGGCGCACAGGGAGGGCGGTGGAGGGTGGCGAGGGGTGGGGGGATAGGTAAAAGGCGGCGAGGGGGGGGTGGGGGTACCGAAGCACTAATTTTTTTTAACAAAGGGATGGGACCCCCAATGGCAGTCTCTCTTGGGTACCTACAGCGACCGGCAGAGGCGGTCGCCCGTGTCAGGGGGCTTCAAATCCCCATATTCTAGTAGTGATACTATACAAAATCATATGTCTTATGAATAAAAAATCATAATAAAAAATCATAAAGGTAACTTGTGGCATCCATAACAAACATTTTTTGTAGCTTTCACAACTACATAGGTAGTTACATATTGAATACCCATCATAGTATATTCCATCAATATCTTAGGAGAAACATTAACGTTTACCTCCATCGCATTACCCAATGCATTGGAGAGCAATGTCAGGCTCACCCTTCATTGGTTTATCACAAAACAACCCATATAGGGAAATAATTCACAATATCCATAACATATTAATAAAACATAAAACAAACATAATGGAAAGTTATTATTTCGACATTTCAATCTCAATATATCATTTATATTTATTAACATAACCAATCAATTATCAATACCATTTTCAATACCAAAATAAGTAAAAGATTATATGATATTTATTATCATTATAAAAACATTACATCTTTTTATGGAATCCAATTATAAAATAATGGTCGCGGTGGCGGATAGGTCGTTGTCACTACGTACGTTAAAAAGAAACATTCAATTTTTCATTTTTAAAATGATACGTAGAAAGAGATTCAATTTGAAAGAAATGAAAATTTAATGTATTTTATACACCATATAAAAAAAATCATTTATAAATCAAAATATTCCTTAGTGAATGCAGATTTTGACCAAGTCACTTACCAGGTGTCCAACTTGACTCATTCGTTTCTTAATCTCTTGAATAATAAACTTATGATAATTTATTATTTCATAAGAACTTTTTTCATGATAATTATTCATTTCACATTATTTATTACCGGATTATAATCATAGATAATCATTTAAGTTAATCATGGTCGTTTTGTAAATATTTGGTACATGTGTAAAAAATTAACTTCTCATAATTAAAAGTTATTAATGTGTTAAAAATTCCATTATCTCCAAAATTATATTCATGAATTAGATATCATATATATCATGTATAATATATATATATATATATATATATATATGTATATGAATTTATAATAGTGCGCAACATTTGGAGATAAGAAATGAAATGCACCATTCATGAAGACGGCAAACCGTGCGTACACCTGAATGCTACTTTAATTTCTATTTCATATTTAATGGAATGAAAAAATAATGATGCAAAGTTATATTATAATTCCAGTATAATATCATATATAATTTCAGTAACTCCATCCTTTTTACGTTCCCTATATGGACTAAATGAGTCATAACACTTTTAGGGGGTGCTAGTCTGCTCTTCCTCAAATTAAATTATAGTATTTAGACATTATGGAAACCATAACGGTACAGTATAAATAAAAAATATAGAAGCATATAGACAATATAAAAATAATATATTTCACATATAAATATAGTTCCATTATAGTGTCCACCATGAGAGGTGGAATGAGATAATCGAAAATCATCTTTTTGTGACGTAGATGTTCGCCGTACATAGAAACATTATGTTTGTATCCATTATATGGAGGTGTGTGTAAGTGTACTTTGATTTCATCTCATAAATAAACTGGAATATTTAGGATATTGTTTTTTATGTAAATAATTATTAATAATATAATTTGGAGTGAAGATGTAAATTAAAATAAGAGAACGTGTGGGAATACGTTACCTTTAAATTGGGTAACTCCCTTTGGATTGAACCAAAAAGCTTCATTGAAGTTCCTTCTGCCTTTGGTAAGAGTCCTATGAGTAATAGAAGGACATTGGGAGCTTATTTTGGTAGTGTTTGGAGGAGAAAAGGGGAATGAGAGGTGTTCTTAATGGGTTAGAGTTGATGGCCCTTTATAAGGGAGATGAGGGGCTCTTTAGGAACGTTTGAAACATTAATTTATTATAAATTTTTTTTTAGTTTCAAAAGTTTAAAAACATTGTTACATAGAATATAAGGTGCATATATGTTGAAATAAAATAATTCAATAATAATTGGATAGGTTTTGGATTTTTTAATCCTTATTTTTCTAATTTAACCCTTTGTTAACTTATTTATCTTTTACCATGTCTTCTTGTGTATATAAAATATATAGTTAATACTGTTACAATAAAATTTCAAGAGACCCAAGATGGATCACTTATGTAATTTTTATCATATTATATGTCACATGGATGAATCTTAGAATTTTAAGAATATTTCATCATTTAATAAAAAATTAATTGATCTAATAACTCATTTATGTAAATTTTCATACTATTGATATCATGACTTTTTAAAAAATACAAAACAACTTGATTCATTCAAAAAAAATTCATTAGTTAAAATATAAAAAGTCATTAACCTCTCTGAAATTCATGTATAGAATAAAATGTTTCAAAATAAATTTATTTTAATATTTATAATCTAATTTATTTAAAACATTCATTAATGAGGTCATCATTACAACATCATTATGTCATAATTAAATTTATTTTTTTCATATCTAAAAATTATAATTTAAAAACCATGATTTAGGAAATATTTTTATCCGAATAATTAATATTTATAGTATTATATATCAATTATCTAACCCCACATTAAAATTGGTTTGGCAATATAATACTTTTTAATTATATTTTTATTTTTACATTAAATAAAATGTTATAAATGTCTTTATCATTCCCAAATGGAATTCAAAGGCCAAAAGTCATATCGAAGGATATTAATGGTTGTTATTTACTAATAAAAAATGTTTAGGACAATTGTTATGGTAATTTTAATGTATTATAATATTATTTTTACCTTCAATTATACTATTTACCTTTACCTACAACAAATAAATGTCAAAAATTATTGTTCATCAAAAATAATATTCTTCTTATTAAACCTCATTTTACATAATAAATACAACCATGAATGTATGATTTTTTAAATTCAATTCACATAAGTGGTAAACTTTCTTTTAAATGAAAAAGTATGTTTTTAACTACTATGTAGTGTTTTTTCACTATTCATCAACAATTGATCATTTTCAAAAAAATAAAAAAAAATTCACCAAAAACTATTTTTGATATTATGAATTAAGAAATGAGGTCTATTTTACCAAATTAAAATCATATATTTTTCATTTATTGATATAAAATTAATATCAATTGTCAAAACTGAAAAGAATGTTTTTAAGAAATAATAACTATCAAAATGATTACATTTTTTATATCCAATTTCAAAGTGGAATTACATACAATGACCAAAAATGGATTAAATGGTAATAATATAATACAATTACACTTTATATAAATTTAAAAATAAAATATATCCATATATATAAATTGTATTAAAATGCAGTTTTGAATTAAAATGTAGTATTTATCACTATTCATTAAAAATGAAAATTATCAAAAAATTACAAAAAATTTCTTCCGAAGTAAATTATGATGTCCCAATTCTAAATAATATTTTTATTTTTTAAAATTGAAAACATAAAAGTGACTAAAACTAGATTTAAAAGGGGTTCTCCATCAAAAGGTGGTAAACCGACATTTAAAGAATGTTAGATTATTTCATGCTTAAAATCAAATTATTTCTAATCATAAGATTATAAACATTATTCAATAATAATAAAGACAATTAAAAAAATGTATAATAATATATTAGTTATTTCTATTCATTCCCTCTAATACAATATCTATTTGTTACACAACATTAAAGATAATATTATATTATTATTTTTCTGTAGGATTCAACCTTGTGTGCAAATGAGATTTCTGACAAACCCATTGTTGTGTGTTGGGTACACCATTGAAAATTGAATCCCCATTAAAGTAAAATCAATATTTAATGAAAAAATATTAATAAAAATGAATATTTACGATTTCTTATTTACCTGGGATTTAACAACATCAGTCACAATAGAAACAAAAATTATCGAGGTAACAGTAAGAAATAATTAATGCGTGATGTTATCTTAACTTATTGTGGAGGTGTGTGCTGAATCAAATAGAATGTTATCGTCAGTCATGATAGATACAAAAATAATTGTGGTACATTTCAGGCAATGATTAGATAGTTTGTACATCAAATAATTTGTTGTTAATATAAAAGTGACATCATACGTAAAGAAAGTAATTAAAGATCAGCAAAAGGAATCTGATCTTTTCATTCACTTCTATTCCTCAGAAGGAAATTTTTTATAACCTATAGATTGAATAGTAACTATACATTAATAAGTTAAAAACATCTTCTTTGTGTTATTCTGCAATCTATTTTGAATAATTAGTCTTTAAAAAGGAATTTACCATAAGAACTGAATATTGATAGATAATAGTGTTAATGTAATGTGAATAGCTCCATTTGTGTTTCAATTTGATGACAGTGGTTCACATATTGAAGTATTATATAGATTTAATGATATCATTGATAAATTTCCATTATATTTTTACAATATTATTGTGATATTATTAAGTTATACAGTTACTAAATGAATGATAACAAATGAATAATTTACAACAAAACAAAATAGAAAACTCACAATTGTTTTATCATTCATTCATTATTTTTCTACATTGAAATCTTGAATTTATAGCGGTTGATAGTAAATTCATGTTTAGTTTTGGTTTATTTATATATGAATGTCATGGTGTTCAATGAAACCAGTTTTTGAAATGTGGAAAACAAAGGCAACATAATATATATAGTGATGGAAATTAGTTAACTAGAAAAATATGTAAATGTGTATCATTATAAAACTATATAAATTTGACACATTAAATATAAAAATAAGATACAAGGAAATATATAACTAATAAATATTTTTAGTTATCGTTTAATTAAAATAATGGATTCATAAAAGGGTTGTATGATATCATCTAGTGTAATAGTAACCTAACACTTGTGTAATTACAAATAGTTAAGTTAACTCTATGAATAGATTTCAATGATGTTCTATGAGTCATAGTAGATGATAATTTAGATTATGATATATGGTAACCTAAAACATAATATGTACTGATGATGAATACTTTAAATTGATAACATACCTCTAATAATATGTTAATAATAAACTACCTCAACGCTGGAATATTTCTCTATTATAGTAATATAGAATGTACAATTGACCCAAAAGCCTAGAAGTAGTGGTAGTGTCGGAGGTGAAGACGATACCCTATCAAGGGAAATGGGTTTCATGAATCTTGGTAAGTTGAATATGCATTGTCAACTGACTTTAGTGGATTGAAAAAATTGGCTTTCAGTAATATGAGTCTTACAGGTACGGAGAGATTACCAGACATTAATATGAAGCTAATCCAATATGAAATGAAGGGAAGGATACTTATTGAAATCGATACATTGAATTACCATTGTAAATAAATTAATAATCCTATGGTTTACATGTTTTAAACAAAGACATGTAGTATTTATGGTTACTACAACCATATTCCAACCGACTACCACCATGTATAGGGTGTAGTTAATGGTTGACATTGAATGGGAAACTAGTGGAAGGAAATCCTTTTGGTAGAAGGAAATGATGAAGAATGATAACAATATCTATAATCATTTATGGTGAGAGATAACCAAAGGACTGTAAGGTAGAATATAGAGACATTGGATGGATGTAGAAGGAGGTATGAGTTGGTTAAGACAAAATCGATGGAACTCTACTTTCGGGTTGAAGAGAGAGAATGAAGAGCTCGAAGGAAGATGGCGATAAGAAAGGGATGAGGATGTTGTGAGGAAACATCTAGTAATATTAGTTGATCGATGATGGATATGGATTATGAATAATGAAGATGGATTAAAGAAACCCCTAATGGTTTTGGGAGCTCCTCAGAACAAAAAAAATGTGAATGACCAATCGATAGGTGTTTGAGGAAAAAGGATGAAGCGGTATGGGAGACGTGGTGTAACACACAAGGTAAATAAAGAATATGAAATTTTTATATTTACCATATTTGTGAATAAAATAATAATATTAATTTAATGGGAACGTTATGCTCGATGGCATACCCAATACGCAACAGCGAGTTTCTTTGAAATCTTACAATGCACTTTAATAATAAAATGATATTATTTTAAATTATAGTTAACTCCTAGCTGATGTAATGGCTTGAATTAAAATAACTAACTAAAAAATGATTACAAATGTTTGTTTAATATTTTTACATTTATCCAATAAATTTTAGAGGCTTAAAATGAAAATGAATCCAATTTTAAGAATAAATACTCTAATATTTTTAAAATATTATTTTACCGCCTTTTGATGGTGAACCTTTTTTTAAATCAAACTATTAACAATTTTATAATCTCTATTTGAAAAAATAAACTTATTTATTATGATTGAGACATTTAAATTTACTTTGGATAAATTTTTGATATTTTTCTAACATCGATCATTTTTAATGAATAGTGAAAAATAACGCATATTACTTCAAAACTTCTTTTTCATTTAATTTATTTATATGGTTATATTATCATTATAATTGGATTTAAAGGGTAATTAGAATATATTTTTAACATTTAATCCAGTAGTGGTCATTGGAATTAATTTTACATTGAAATTGGAATTAAAGTAGTGTCAATATTTTGATATATATTGATTCATAAAAACACGCTATTTGTTCTGTCAAAGGGAATTATTTATTAAATTAATTAATGAAACTTATATGTTTTTAATTTTGTAAACAAGATATAATTTTTGATTTCATAATTTCAAATATAGCTTATGGGAATATTTGGTATTTTTCTAAAAAACATAAATTTTTGATGAATAGTGAAACCACTATATGTAGTTAAAAAACTAATTTTTTGTTTAAATGAAACTTTACCACTTCTATGATTTGAATTTCAAAAAGTCTGAAATACATGTTTGTAATTAGGATGAAATTTTTGGTTCAATGGGATTAAAATAATTTTTTTGGTGAATAGTAACTTTTATGTTTTATTAATCGCTATTAAAGGTAATTAGTGTAATTTAAGGTAATGATAATGTTATAATAATATTAAATGACCTTGAAATATGTTTTACCCTTATTGTATGAGTCATGAACAACCAGTAAAATCCATGGGTCTACTTGGGGACCCCATGGAGCCACTTTTGTTGGAAAATTAGATTAATAACTTTTTATATAAAGTTAAAATTAAAATGTCACAAAGATGTATTGTTTTAATAAAACAATTTTTAAATGGGGTTATACAAGTCATATTTTTGACTATAAAGATTCATTGGAAATATAAAAATGTTTATTACATCATAGTGTTTTGTTTTATAATTTTTAGACATTAAATAAATTTATTTATTTATGACACCGTGATGATGCAGTGATTACATCATAAATGAACGATTTAAATAAAATGAGAAGATATTGTAACATATAAGCCCTACACTTGTCAAAAACCAATTTTATGGGTGGATTTATAATCCTTATCACCTTATCCTATAAATATATCCTTTTGGTACCTTTAAAATCCGAAAATAATTTTATAATAAGGTAATATTTTATAACTTTCCAAGAGTGACCCACCTCTTCTCTTATAAAAGGCCCCCACCTCTACCACCATACCCACACCTCTAAAGCCTTTAGCTCGGACAACCCATTCCCATTTCATCTCTCCACATACCTCTATTCATCCTTTAAGCCTTCCCATTCGCATAAAGCTCTTCAAGAAACCCTTTTGGTTCAAACCAAGAGGAGTTACCCGATTTAAAGGTAATGTCTTCACTTGTGTTATTTTGTTTTATTTTGATTATCCACCCCCTAAACTCTTTTTGTTACTTTATTTTGTAACAAAAACAGTATATTAATTATACTAGGATGTTTTTATGAGAAATATTCGAGCTACAGTTACACACACCTTCGTCTAAAGGTTAAAGAACATTCTGTTTCTGTGGATGGCGAATTACTGCCACACAAAACGATGGTTGTTCAATCTTCTCTTAACACATTTAATTGGCCATTATGATGTCACTGTATTTTTATATATTATATATATGATATTTATTTTTTCTAAATTCTTCTGTATTTTATATTTAAAACATACCTTTATGCTTTTCATGTTGTGCAAATGCGATATTTTCATACGAGGAAGTGTGGAATACCACCCCGTCAAGTGATGTGACTCATTCATGCAATACATGGAATGTATAAAGAATGAAATTAATGAAAATATGTTACCTATAAAAATATATTATTTTGGAAATATAATATATATATATATATATCTCTTTTGTTTTTATTTTCATTAATATGACAAATAAATGAATGTAGAATTCATGCGTACGTACGACCTACCGTCTCCATGAACGGTGAATTTCATTAATTTTTTTCTCCAAATGTTATGGAATAGTATAATATGAATATTTACTGGATATATATGATATTTAAATCATTAATAATATTCTTGAGGTGATTTAATTATAACTACATGGACAATCATTTTCAAAAAAGTTCATTTTAAACTCATGAGCCAATCATTGACAAAAACGTCTGATATGAACTCACATTATTAACCAATTATTATAACATTATAATATGTGATATGAACAGAATAATAAAATTTAAAGGAAGTCCTTAAGAAATTATAAATTGAACAATGTTTATTATTCAGGAATATAAATAAACGAACAAGGCAAGTCGGACTTGAGGTAAGGGATCCTATCACTCTCTTTCTTTTCAAGTACACTATTTTATGTCATTTATTTTAAGATCATATTTATTATGTTTGGGGATGTTATTTTATATTCCTCATTCTATAATTTTTATGTTCATATTATGAGAGACCCTATTTGATCTCATAAATCCATTTTTGGATGTTTTATGTGGCGTCGTTAGGCTGCCGAGTATTCTTAAGGGATTTTTCATCTCACTTTTATTCCCATGATATTCATGCTACATTTGCCACTATTTCATTTTGTGTGGTGTATGTACTGCCCATGATTTTATTCTTTGTGTAATATAATCTAATTCATGGGTATTCACAACTTCATTGTATGACCCTTATTTCATGGGGTGTACGTTTTGAAAGATACCCAAATCTGTAAGGGAATCTTTCACCATCGTCTTTTCAAAAGACTTCTGTTGTTATGTATTTTAATTTACATATTATTATGTTGTGATATGTTATCATATATCCTTATTTCTGTAAATTTAATGTACAAGTGATGAGATACCCTTTTTATCTCCCAGCCCCTCATTTTATGATTTTTGAAGTGACGTCGTTAGGCTGTCGAATTTTTGCAAAGGAACTACTTAACCCAATTTCAATCATTTGGGATAAACTTGTACTCCTTGAATATGTCATGCTATGAATATGTGTGAATGACTCTGATTGATTTACACTTAATATCCACTTATATTCGGTGTATTTATATTTGTCACACATAAATTATGTAATTTTTTTATCCTTAATCTAAGGATGTCATATTTGAATGGGACTTCGTCTCAATATCCTTTCATTGGGGTATATTTTGTTTTATACAGAAATTTCTTTTATATTGTGTATAAACCACTTTGACATTTACTTTTACTAAAAATGAATCTTTTATGTATGATGTGTTTTACTAAACGAAAAAACGTATGTTTCTCTTTAACGTACGTGGTGTCAACGACCTTTCCGCCGCTGTGAGTATTATATGATCCTTGGCTTCCACAAAAAGCCATAAGGTTTTTAAAAGTAAATAAATACCATATTTTTTTTTTGTATTTTGGTATTGAAAAAGGTTTTGATAATGTAATTTTTATCTCAATGTATTTATGTGATATATTGTGACTGAAATGTAGAAATTTTTTCTTTCCTTTATAATTGTTTTATGTTTTATGATTTTTTAATGGTATTGGAAATTTGATAGGTGGTTATGTGATAAAACATATGACAGGTGGTTCCATGAATACCAGGATTAGTGGATACATTATAAACTCCAATTCATTGGGTATGGAAGTCGTCCGTATGGCTATTCCATGTTGTGATCTGTGTGGAAGTCGACCGAATGGTTATTCCATTTAAGTATGTTTATGTCCCAAGTTACCTTTATATGTTACGTGTTATTTATATGGGTTGATGGTAATATTTTGGTTACAATGGATAAGTAGTGATATTTTATTCAGTGAAGAGTATTTTCTATTTTGTAAAGGTGAAAAGTATTACTTTGATAAAGTATTCATGATTTACTTGTTGTTTTGAAAAACTAATAGTTTTCCTTCCTTGGGTATCCTTTTCTAGGATTTTTATGCTCATCCCACTTTTTTGAAATGTTTTCCATAGGTCTTAAATATGAATAGGGTCAAGGATGGGATCAAGGAAATACATGTTATCTAAAACATGGAACTAGACATGTTTCTTTTTAAGTGTTTTTTTATTTTCTGGAAACTTAGTAGAAGTGTCTACATTGTAGTCTTTTTGGATGTAATGGTTATGTCCTAATTCTCTAAAACTATAAACCTATAACGATCTTCTATATAAATTAATCAATTAATTCATTACTATGTAATGTTATAAGGTCTGGTCCATATACATGGCATGTGGGTTGGGGACATTTAATCCTAGAAGAACCCTATTTTTTATATATAGTATATTTATTTTGTAGTTATTAGAAATATCATACCATAATTGAATGGTTCATAACATCCAATCATTCTTCATCTTTATCCACTACATAAATATCACAACATAAAATCATATCACCTCCATGTACCAAAATAGCCTCAGTTATTCCATATAGTGTTTTTGTAAGAAATTTGGATAATTAGATGAACGTTATTGTAGGTTTATGATAACAAACTAGTAAATTTAGTGTAATAAGAATGGGCCATAACATTTAATGAAGCTCTTAAATATAAAATATCATAATTTATTTTGAACTCCCCTATTGTACAAGGAATGGAAAACATATCTATTCCATTCCATTTTATGTAGAGTGAATGGAAAACCAATGAAGAATCATTCCTCAAATGTTTTAATATTTATCCCCCTATATTTCCACATCTAAGATAACATTTATTTTAAAAAAATTCATAAATAGATGTAGATATCACTATTTCAAGTAAATGGATATTAACATGATCATATTTAAAATGTTCTTAAATACCATATCCATGTCACTATCTAGAATCATCTTCACTAGGGGACTAGAAATAGGATAAATAAGTGGTAGTATAGGAATTTCAAGATCATTTGAATCAATATTTTGTGAAATATAAGGGCTTATTGATATTCTATAATAGCTATTGGTTAATTCAATAAATTCATCTGAATTTGAAAAGTATTTTTCCTTCACAATCGATTATAATGGTTTAGAGATATTATTAGGAGTCAGTCTCTATTTAATGGGTTAAAAATTAGATTGAAATGGTTGTTAAGTATCGTGAACATGTTTTCTTTTATAATAATATATAGAATTTCAATCATGGGGTTTTTTTGTTATTACTAATACATTGATTTATAACACCAAAATTATCCTTATCTTTTGGATTTTTTATGTCATGATGGAATTTTTATAATCATTTTATTCCATAAAATCCCAAAACCAATAAATAAATATATAAATTCAGTAATAAAATTATTAAACATGATCATTTATAATTTTATAGTTTGAATAAGCCCAGTTTTAATTTTTATAGTTGATTGTGAATGATGTAAATTCAATCCATATTGAGAATTAGATATCTATAGGATGTACCTGAGATTTAATTTACATGATAGACAATAGAAAATTGATCCTTATGGTTTAGGATATATAAATATGTCATTAAAATAATTATTCAAACTTGATTTGATATTGTTTTTGGGATGAAAATGTCTGGTTTTTTTGAATTATCTCCCTAGAAAAATAGGATATAAAGAATCTTAAAATTATTGAAATTGTGGGAATTTATAACTTAATTTTATATTTAAGGAACAAATTCCACAATAAAAATAAATCTAAAAAATTATATTAGTTTTGTGTAATTGTTTTGATGCATTTTATAACCACATATATATCACAATAATATTATGGTCCCTCGGTTGACTTAGAGTAATATTTTTTTAATCAAATGTTTGAATTTTTATAGTATATTTTTTTTGAATGAATAATAATATTATATACATTGGGAATTATGATCCATGATATAAATATTAGTTCAACAATTTGATGTAGTTTTATCAATTAATTCTCATATAGTATCAATATCAATCTTGATCCTATTAGTAAGAAAGTGTCTCTTATAGAATCTTTGAATAAAATGTTAATCAGTAATATGGTGGTGGGGGAAACTAAAATAAAATATTTTAAATCTCACCTAATGATAATTAAAATTATCACATTAAATTTTCTTCATTCCAAAAAAAATATTTTATAATTGATTAGGTTAGATAAGTACGAGAAAAATTCAGGAAATATTTTCATCAATTAATAACAGTCTCTAATTAATGTATAGTGTGACTAAATAAATAAATTATTTACTCCTTCCAAGGATAATAGAAATGGTCTTAGATTATATGATATCAAATCAAATTGAGTGGATTCGTAGTAAAAAAATTAACTTAATTTTTTATGTTTTTCTATGGGTACTCCAATATCATTCCATTAAAATTATAAGATAATAAATGAAAATATATTTAATTTCCTCACTAGTTTGCTTGTTAGGTTGTTCCATATCTTTTTATTATCCTGATAAGATAAAGACTATTTTTTCAGTGTATTATTTCCTACCATTTTTGGATTATGTTGCAATAAGTTATCTTCTTATTGAGTTATTAGAATCAAATTTAATAGTGTATTTTTTATATTAGTCTAAGATTGTTTCCTCACATATAATGTCATTAAAAACTAACTAATTTCATGGTCATGAAATATCTAGATATATAGTTATATGTATAATCAATTATAGGGACCAAAGGTAGTAAATCAAGGATTGATCCACTAGGCCTAAAAAATGGATCAATTTTGGATTCCACCTATGAAACAATAAAAAATTGATTGTAGAGATAATTTATTGAAATCCATATCAATATGGAATCTATATGGAATTAATTATAACCTCCTACAATATTATACATTATGGAGGCTAAAAATATGTTCAAAACTATAACATTATTATGTTTTATAAAAGATGAATAAACATCTGTGATTGGTTAAGTATTTCTAAAATTTAAATAAAAATAAATAACATTAATAAAAATAGATTGAGATTAATTTTTGGAAATCACAAATATATTTTGTTATATAAAAGTGTTAAATCATATTTGAGATTATAAATAGTTTTTGAGCTTCAATATATGGATACAACTTTCACCATTATCAATTAATTCCTCCGTTAAATATATTTCATGGTTATTTTCTACACATAAAATTTTATATTTAATTCATCGAGAAAATAATACTTATTCAATGGTATGAGATTAATTCCAACTATGAAGTGAATAAACATCTCAAATTACTCAATGAAATTATTCCGATTTGAAAAAACTATATTCCTCAATATGAAATTTAATAATAAATTTATTATAAAATGAAAACTATTTAACATTATATATTAGAAAATAAATCAAAAAATAATTAGATTAATGATTATTCTAGAGTAAAACTTCAATATTACATTTAAGGACACAAAAATGTGAACAAATTTCAATATGATATATGATATAATGCTAATGACTCCTCATGAAAGAGTATTTGGGTCTATAATGTTGACTTATATGATGGGAGTTTAGTCAAACATTGATAAAAAAATCAAATATTCTATTCATTGATGATTCTTTCTTGCTATATTTAGTAATTTTCTCCACTAATTGTTATGTGATGATTCATGATGGTTTTCCTCTTACTATAGTTTATTTATATATTTAATACTGTAAGGAACATAATTTTAAATTTATAGTAATATTATCTTCAATCTGTGGGACCCCTCAATGCCTGTAACATTACATTTTATTTTCTTCTAGAAGATAGTAGTTGTAAAAATTAATCAATTCATATTGGGGTGGAAAACAAAAATAAGGTATTCACATAGAAATATAGCATTTAATTCTCTCCCTAGAAACATCCATGATTGGTTGTTATTATAAATTTCATTTTTAATTCATCAATTCATACAAAAAGATATATATTTTTAATTGAATCTAAAAAATAGGGGTACTCATCCTACTTCTGATTCAGAATAATTTATCTATTTCATCACATATCTAATAATAGTGGTGTAAATAATTTGATCATGGTGAAATAATCATATTTTTTATAGAAGTAAAATTCAATAATGTTTCTTTAGTGTATGAATCAATCACTTATAGAATAGAGATTCTTTTTTTTTGGATCAACTCCTCTAATTGTGGTGTGATTTCCATAATTCATAATTTTTATCATTATATTTTTTAAAGGAAATTCCTTTATAATGAATTATTAAATAAAATTAATTTAATTACATGTCCTGTAAAAAAATACATGTGACACTTACATGAATACATATGATTCTTATGAATTTACAAAACATTAATGGAAATATAATTACAATTATGAAGATAATAATTACTCTTATAATGTTAAGAAAGACACTTATAGTAACACAATAACTCATACAAAAACAAGAATGACTCTTATGGAATCATGAATCAATATTATAGAAAAAATGTTAATCCTATGAAAAAATAATGATTCATACAAAAACAAGGATGTTTAATATGTGAAAAAATTAATCTTAAGAGAAATAACATAACAAAAATAAAATTTCAACTACTTAAAATTACGAATACGAATCCCAAAAGTTGAACAAAACTAAAAAATTAAAAAATTAAAAATTAAAATATTTAATTTCCTAATATTCAAAATATTATTAAAAACACTATATATAATAATTTATTTCTTCATGAATGATATGTCTAAATAATTCCTTAAACCTAAAAGCAGTGAAATTTTCCGTAAAACAATAAAATGGTGGGAATTAATTTCGTTAAATTAAATGTAAAATAAATTAAAATACTAACTCTATTAAAATGTTTTGGATTATATTTTTCATATCTTATGAGGAATGAAACATTTAGTATTGGTTACTATAGAGACCCTTAACATTTAAAAATATTATTTTGTTATTTTAAGAATAATTAATAATCAAATATGAACCCATGATCATAATGTCTAGATTATTTGGATGAATAGGCACATAATTAGAAGGCATAAAACCAAAATAAAGACATATTTTTTCAAAAAAACCCATAATGATATCCCAACATCCTTTTATTTATTACATCAATATTGTATATCTTATGGAAGTTATGAACAAATGAATGATCGAAAAATCCCATTATGAAAATATAAATATAAATAAGGAATAACACATGAATCAGAAGGCATAAAATAATGAAATAAAAGTTGAATTGTATAAGAATAAACATATATAATCATTTCTTATAGAACATGGGATCATGTAATCATGGATACATCGGAATGTGGAAGAAACATATTACATGACACAAAATTGGGTCAAGGCTTACTACCAATACTATATCTCAAGGTGGATAATGTTTTATAAAGGAAATAGGTTTACCCCTACCCCAACCTGGAATCTCAAGAGGATAAACATTACCCAAATGATTACAGAATTATCTAGCATCACCCATCATATTATTTTCATTTATATGTATTCCTCATGAAAAATAGAACATAAAGTTTACCCATAGAATGAAATGGGCATCATAATAATTCATAAAGAATAAAAATGGTTGTATAAATTTGGTGTTAATTAAAGTTTGGATATACAATAATAATAGATCAATAATAATATAAAATAGTCAAAGATCATGATATTTATTGTCCAATTGTTATGAAAACATGTAACCATATTGATTAAGAAAAATTATAAAAGAACTTGTGTAGTGCGGTTTAAGGGAAAGTATTATTGACTCTTTAACGCAGACAAAGGAATACTTTTTTTTGTATAAAATTGAAAATGATCTTAGATTGATTTTCATGAAAAAAATTATTTTATAAAAAATATTGGTCCCTTAAAATAGATTATGGAGTATACTTGTAAATTGCCAAGAAACTGGGATGTTCCCATTAACTAGGCTTCTTTATTAAGATGAATTGAAAAGGGAACGATATAAAAAGTGTATGACCCTATCTAACTAATTTTAATTCCAATGGGTACATATCTCTATTACATAAAAATTAAATTTAGGAAGACTCCATAATAATAATTAATAATTAAAATATAATAAAGAGAGAGAATGTGTATCTGGAATAAAGAAAAGGTGGTTCAGAGAGAATCCCATACCTAATGTATAAAATTGTTCAAAACATTCACTTAATGTCTGGGATGATCAAACTATATACATTAATAAATTAATTTATAACATATATATATATATTATTCCTTATAATTTTATTATTTTCATTTTTGGATATTTTAATGAGTAATAGAGTTTTATTATATCATTTTAAGAGCATTCAATTTTTTTTTCATGGTCTGTTTTCTAATATATTATTATCAATGTTTTTTTCAAATTAGTGTAATTCCCAAAATTTAAAAGGTCAAAAAAAATAATTTTCTTTTTTTTTTACATGAGGATGATCCGTTATATAAATCATTAATTAACAAAATTAGTTTATTTTGGTGATTTTTCTCATTATCACAAAAAAGTATCATATAATTTATTAATATGGTTATATATTTGATAAAGAATATTAAATATGTTTTAATTCACATATTTCAATATATATTTAAATAAAAATGATTTCATTTCATTCCTTAAATGGGGTAATAAAAAACGATTTTCATCCTTGGATGTGGTGAGTCAACTATAGGATTGAAATAATGATGCAGATGCTCAATATAAATGAAGAGGGTTAATTGTATATTTTAATGTGGTTTATAAAACTATTATTTAAAACCTAGAGGAATACTATATTTAACAAAGTTAAACATGGTAAATTCACAATACATCTTATGTTTTATAAACTTTCTTGATTCTAGAAATATGATTCATGAAGTGAAACTTGAATTTTTTTTACAAAGACAATGATTCTTCATTTAAATGTATATAATCATACTAATCCGAGTATACAAGTACATGAAAGTATTATATAGTTATACTTTCCTTATCAATCATAATATATTGGAAAAACAAAACTTGAAACAATACAAGTAACAAGTATTAAATCTTTTAACCCAAAAAGTAGGGTATACAACTACCATGGATAAAGGTTCCTTGATTTATACATTCATGGATGTCTCTCTTACCCCCACTATGGTAATACATTGATAGGAATATCGGTGTCTGCCTTGAAATCCCCAGAAGCCCTCGAAATTAAAGGTAGTCATCACCTCTTTCTTCCTACACCCAACAGCCCTCGAATGTACTCAGAAACATTCTGAGTCGAATGAAGAAATTCTAAACAAGATGTTCAGTACACACAGATCATGAGAGTAACCCTCTAGAAATAACTTCAGAAACATGTAATATCTAGAGTCGTAGAATTCTATTGAACTCATTCAAATGAGCTCTTATTTATACGAACATCTCTAATGGTCGACTCCCTCATCGAACAATTATATATTTCCTTCAATTTCGGAGGGACCTGTACATGTGTCACACAAACAATGGTTAGTTAGTAACTGAATGCATGAAATCATTTTATAAGTAAAACATGAGTAAGTAAAAAATGGTTTCACAACCAAATTCATTTTTTCAGAGTCTAATGAAAACATATTATTTGTAGTCTAAACGAGTAAGCCTTCAGAGTCTATTCTAAAAGGATATACATATTATATTTTTCAATGAATTCTTAATTCTAATTCAAAAGAATTCGGAGTTTGGATTATGAGGAATTCAGAGTCTGAATTCTGACGAATTTAGAGTCTGAATGCTGAAGAATGAAGAGTCCAAATTCTTAGGATTTTGGAGTATGAATTATGGGTAATTCAGAGTCCAAATTCTAAGGAATTAGGAACATAATTCTAAGGACTTATGATTTCAAATTTTAGAGAATTATGATTGTGAATTTCAGTGAATTCAGATTCAAAATTTCAGAGAATTTAGATTCAGAATTTCAGAGTATTCGGATTCTAAATTTTATAGAATTCAGATAATGATTTTAGAGAATTCGAATTCTGAATTCTAATTATGAAAACAGAATACTCTATATCTATGTATTTATAAAATTATGTGGTTTGAGATGTGAATCCAAATTTCACACTTAAGAATAAAAAAATTAAGATTTATGGACACTAAAAATATGAAAAATGAGAACTACGTAATGATAAATTTCTTTGGCGATGGAAAATATCCCTTATCAAGATGAAACTAATGGATAAGGAAATTTTCCTTAATATAGGGTGTTTGGGATTTTCAAAACAAAATGGAATGGAAAAGTCATAAGGAACTCTTAATGACTCAATAATCTCCCCCTTTTTGGAAAGCACAAACATCCTTACGAAAAGGAATATAAGGATTTACAAATTTTGTGTACTTTTAAATAAAACATATCTCCCATTACATATGGATCAAATTGAATATGACTAACTCCCCCATAGTCCTTGGAAACCCTAAGGATTGTATTCTGAATTCTGTGAATGAGATTTTTCATTTTCTTGCATATGAAAATATTCATTATGAAAACTCTCCCTTAGATGAACTACCCCATACTTAGGGAAATATATTCTTTACTAAGTATTCATTGTTGAAATTCCATTCTCCCTCTTAGTGATTTTCAAAATGAAATTCAGGGAATGGAATGAAAATTTTGGTACCTGGAATATTAGAACTAAACAACAAAAAATATGAAGAGCAAAAAGAATTTCATTGTCATTGAGAGAATTTGTACAACATGTAAATACAAAAAAAAATATCGGATTTATAATGATATTATCCTTCCTTATCCATCAACATCAGCTTCTACACTATGGTTTTGAGGTTTTTGAGTTCCTTATGATCCTCCTCTGCACATTTGAGATAGTGATCGTGATCAAATATTTTCTACTCTATGGCATTGATTTTTTCATCCTTAGCCTTAAGTGATTCTTCCAGACCCTTCAGAACAGATTCATACCTGACTAGATTCTCTTCTATCTCAATTCTAAGATCACATTATCTCTTGAAACATAAGAAACTGAATAAATTTACCATTCATAACCTTCACTTCTTGCTTCTAATAATTCTATTCAAGGGTTAGCTTTTGCTCAATGCTATTTGTGAGATTCTTGATCTTCACATATTCAGTGTCAAAAGCATTCGTGACACTTTCTTGGAATTCATCAATCATTCTCATCTCTTTAGCTATATTCCATGAACAACTTGTCTTCTTTTTTCATGGTCTATTATGAGCTTCATGTCTAATAAAAATGATTTCAAGTCTTCCTCAAGGCTAACACATGTATCCATCACTATGGATACTGAATCCGATTTTTGATTTGAGGTATGCTGAAGAATCTGGAAACTAGATACTATGCTTGTAAATAGAGGTATAGTTCAAACACGAATTTTAAAAGACAAGTATACAAAATCATGACTGAGAGATGATGATTCTGAATATGAGACTTTGGTTGGTGAGGTTTATTTTTTTAACTCAATAGAATTACTCTTTGATGAACCACCAATTTCATTCTTCATTTCCAATGCCTTTCTAGGTGTATCAACTACCACCTGTTTTCCCTTATCATCTTATCGGAATGACTTCCTCTTGATTAGGAGATTCATGTTCACTATCCGATAGTTGAACACTTTTTCCTTCATCAATTTCTTCCTTCTCAGCTCCGGCCTCACCATCCTCTACGAGAATGAAAACATTATTGATGCTTATCCCTCCATATAGTTTATTTAAATCATCCTCACCCTTCTCTTCATCCTTCTGTGGGGTAGAAATCATTGATGATTTAGCTTGGGTGGTCCAGAATGATAATTTCTCATAAGGTATTTCCTTCTCATGATATTCCTCTACCTACTTTGACTCATCATCGGAATCACCACTGCATTATTCTTCCTCTTCTTCTACTTCTACTTCTTCAACTATTTCTTCTTGATGTTTTTTTTAAGAATTACTAACATCTTTCCCGGAGTCTCAGGAAGTGGTTATTGAAGAAACGACTATGGTACCAGAATATTCTTGAAGGCTTTCTCAGTTTCCTTGAGAAGGGATTGGACTGTCTCACCTTCCGGCATCTTCTTCTTCTTCTTCTTCTTCTCATTCTGTTGCTTCGTAAGATCTTCATCAACCTTTTACTTCAAAGCATATACCTCAGCATGATCCAAGAAAAAACTAGACTCCACTATATTTTTATTATTCTTATCTTATCTACAAGTTTCAGTCAGTTCATCGATATATGTATTTTTCTTCTTTGTCTTATGTGATTTTTTATGGCATTCCTTAGCCAGTAGGGTTTTTTCTTTCTCTTCTGGCTCCTTGGCTATCCTCTACCTTCCAACCTTCTTAGATTTCTCAATAGCTTCCTATTTATTTGACAAATATTCAACTTCCATTTCTGATAGATCATAAAATTCTCCGGATGGACTATTAAATCCAATCTTCATCCTTCTAATAGTATCATCTCTTATCAGCATCACCATGGAGTTCCTCATCTTGGAACTACATGAAATCATGAATGACTAAAAACGAAGCACAATTATCTTGGAATGAATGTCTAGATACATGATAATCAGAGATGTCAAATTCACATTCTTGATACTTAGAATCATAAACAAGATATACCTGACCATGTAATTTTTTTAAATTCACTATGAAATCCAATATATACATATCACTCTTTTTTAGAGTATCCTTATATCCTTGTCTCGGTATGAAAAATTCTTGAACCCACAATTCACGAATATGAATGTTTGTAAAGAGATATCCTATCTTTAGAGACATCACCTCTAAAAGACCAAGGCAAGATAGTGATTTTACCTTATCAAAGGAACCTCATACATCAGTTAGTTTGTGAGTACAAAACTCAGGTTCTCCTTCCCATTGAATTCCTATCAGATTTGATACCAAGTTATAAGAAATGGAATATTTTTTCTATATAGTTTGAATGAAAAATTATCTCTTCCTCATTCATTGAAAATTATTACATTCTCTTAAAATTCAACCAGTTATTTCAGATACACTGGATCCTATGCTTTCAGTTATGATATTAAAACACTCTCACAACCATTCAACTTGATATTCTTAGAGATAATGGAATCATGCATCACAAGGAAATTAGAATGAACCAACCATTCTCTGTAAATCATCCATTTATATATTTTCTTTATATTTGAAAATTCTTTTTTTAGATGAAGATTCATTAGACATTCAGAACTGAGGAAGCCTTGATGATACGAAACGACCTTATGTAGGAAGGGCAGAGCTTCAGCACGTGAAGGCTTGAGTTCGATGTGGGAAAACCATTGGGTGGTCCTTTATATGGGAAATCAAAGTGACTGTTCAACTTCCTTGATTGATCCAATAGATGATGAACTTCATGAAAAAATATGATAGTGGAGAATATATCTATAGAAGGAAATTTTGGAATAACCTGTTCTTTTGAGTTAAAAAAAATAAATACTCATATTTTAGGAAATGTTAATCCGAATAATTTAAAAGCAAACCAAATTACCAACAGGTAAAGGATGATTAAAAAAATTTAGGGAATGAAATAATACCTTTCAGATTACTAGGATGATTTTTCTTAATAAGTAAAATGCTTCTTAAAGAACATTATATTCTGAAATTTTTTATTACAAAAACAGTCACTACCAAAATCATTATTATGAAAATTTTATGTAAAAAGAACATCATTAAAAATAATGTAAGTAAAAATACCTCCCATACAAATATATTACAAATGAAAATATTCAATAAAAAAATTTATATATGAAAATATTCATTATGACAATTTTATGTAAGAAACATTTTTTGAATGCAATTTTTTTTTAAAAACTGATTAAGAAAAATATTTCACAACGATTTTATTTACGTTGACTAATAAGGAAATGTACTCCCCCTATGAAATGTAATTTATTAATATAAGGAGACATGTTTAATAAAAATTTCAATAACGATGATTACCTTATAGTTATCATTCCTAACCCCTGTTTAATATATTGTAATCTATCTTTGGGTAAAGATTTTGTGAAAATATCAGCAAGTTGAAATTGTGTTCCGATAAATAGAAGTATAATATCTCATTTTTGGGTGTGATCTCTTTGAAAGTGATTCCAAATATGAATATTTTCTACAAAAAAGAGATGTTTAGGGTCATTACATAAGGAAATGGAACTAGTATAATCACACAAAATTTGTGTTATAGTAAAACTCATACCATATTCTGTGAGTGTGTGTTTCATCCACAACACATGAGCACAACAACCTCTAGCTACTACAAATTCTGCTTCAGAAGTAGAATGTTATACTAAGTTCTGATTCTGACATGACCAAGAAACTAATGAATCTACTATGAAATGATAAATTCTAGATGTATTTTTCCCGTACATTCTACATCCACCAAACTCAGCATCTGAAAAAATTATTAAAACAAAATAATTTCTAGATGTATAAAAGAGTCGAAGATCCATTATTCCATTTAAGTAGAGAATTTTTTTTCACGTCCTTTAAATGAGATTACATGGGATTGGATTAATATATAACACATAAGCATAATTAAAACATTAATTCTGAACTATTAGCTATCAAGTAATTTAGACTTCCTATCTTACCTCTAATAGATGTTAAATCTACTGGTTTCTCAGCATCATCAAGATCAAGTGAATTTTAGGTACCAATGGGAGTACTTATACTCTTAGTGTTTTCATATCCATGATTTTAAAAAAGATAATTAATATACTAATTTTGAGATACATGGATTCCTTCTTCATTTTGAGAAATTTGTAAAAAAATGAAAAATGTTACCTCACAAATCATAGTGATTTAAAAATAAAATTTAATTAGACCAGCAAAGGAATCAGTTAAATATTTTTGAGTTGAACCAAATATAATGTCATAAACATAAATTTGAAAAATAAAAACATTTTGATTATCATTATTTATAAAAATTTTTGGACCATCATTTCAATTACATAATTATTTTGTTGAAAAGTCATGTAAGCCTATCATACGATGCTCTCGGGGCATGCATGAGTCCATACAAAGAATTGGTATGTTTAAAAACTTCTTCATGATGTTTTGTTTCTTATGAACTAGGAGGTTGTTCAATAAAATCATCCTCTTGAACAAAACCATTATGGAAAGAACATTAAACATCCATTTGAAAAATATTGAAAAAGAATAATGTGGCAAAGGAAAGTAGATTACGAATAGATTCTATTCCAGCTACTGGAGCATATCATTCACCAGAGTCTATTCCTTTTTATTGATTATAGTCTTTGGCAACCAATATATATTTATTTCATGCAATGACTCAATATTCATCACACTTATTTCTGAAGACCCATTTTACTACAATAACATAATTTTCCTTAGGTTATTCAACCAAGGACCAGACATTATTCCTTTGGAATTCATTTAGCTCATCTGGTATAGCTTTTATCCATTCATCAGCACATAAAGCATCATCAATGCCTTTTGGTTCTAATTGGGAATGGATTCCAAGATGTTATACATCATTTTATAAGGATATTCTAGTCCATAAATGTTTATTTACATCACCAATGATACTCTCACTAGGATGATTCTTAAGAAACAACTGATTTGGGTTTTGTAAAACCTATTCATCAACGTAGGGTAGAATCTCTTCTTTGTTAAATGCTTTAGAAACCTTTTCTTGTAAAATTTCCTTATCTGAAGGGTATTTAATCAAAGGTTGATATTTAGTTATTGAAAACACATCTGAAGATGTAGGTTGAGTTTGTTTAAAATCAAAACGACCAGTTTCATCAGATTTGACATGTACAGCTTATTCATCAGTATAAGTATTTTTATTGAAAATTCTATAAGACTTAGAAGTTGTGGAGTAGAATAAACAAATTTCTACATCATATATTGGTTTGAATTTGAGTAGATTATATTTAATATTCAGAAAGAATAATTTACAACAAAAAACCCTGATGTTGGAATGTCTAGGCATTCTACACTTCCATAACTCATAAAGAGTTTTATTAAGAAAAGGTTTCATCAAAACACAATTTATAGTATAAAAATAAGTACTTACCACTTCAGTACAAAAATGTTGGCCTACTTAATATTCACTCAATATGTTTCTTGTTATCTATTGATGAATTATATTTCTTCTTTCAAAAGCACCATTTTTAAGGTGTTATTGGTGCTGAGATGTTTTGAGTAATTCTTTTTTGACTAAAAATGGATTCAATTTTATAATTTTGAAATCCACTTCTAGGATAAATATGAATAGTTATCAAATGATGGTTTTTCTTATTTTTGACTTGGGCTCTAAAAGTTTTGAAATAAGAAAAATCATTATATTTATTTTCTAGAAAATAGACCCACATAAATCTAGTGTAATCATCAACTATAAAAAATACATAATATTTTCATTCAATGCTTCCAGTATGTGTAGGACCAAAAAGATACATATTCACCAACTATAATGCATCAATAGTTGAGACATCATCGACTAATTTAAAACTAGATTTCTGTTACTTTCCATATTAAAATTGACGAAAAACATTAGATGAATCAAATCAAAGCTCTAGTAGATCCTTAATTAGTCTTTTCTTCGAGATTTTGCAAAGGTTACAGAGGATATAGTGTCATAAACTACTATGACACAACCAAGAATGATCTTCCATTGAACTAAGTCATGGATGACCATGGCTTCTAATGTCTTTTATGTTTAGTGGGTAAACATTATCTAGCCGATTGGATGAAAGAATAAATTCTTCCTTGGAATTGTGTACTAAGAACCTGTCACTCCAAAAAACTATAAGGTAAACTTATTCACATAATTGAGTTATGCTAATGAGGTTGTGCTAAAGACCCTTAACAATGAGAACATTTGATATCAAGGGTTTTTCAAGAAGAACAATGTTACCTATACCAATAATTTATCCCTTAGAATTATGTCCTATAGTTACTTTTCCACCTTTCGTATTGATAATGTTTTCAAAGAAGATTTTGATTCTAGACATATGTCGGGGTCAGCAAATATCCATGTACTATGTATTTATATTGGTACAATTTTTTTTTCCAGAAAAAAAGAGTTTTAGACATTCTGAACCGAAACATTCTGGGATATTGAAGCCTCAGAAAAAAAATTTTATGAATCCACATTTTTTATAAAATAAAGCTTTATAAAACATTAAAACTATGTTCTGTATAAGGAACAATTTTTTCCCTAATGCCCACCACAATGACACTTAGTGCAGAAAAGATCATTTTGAGGAACAAAATAATTGTTACGAAAAATCTGTTTATAATTACAATATCAAATTCCAGAATTATTACTTAGAGGTAAATTTTGAGAATACATCGTATCAGAATATTCCTTAACTTATGTAAATTTTGAACAAAACATCCTCAAGTAAAATATTTCTGACTTCAGTCTAATAATCATGTTCTTATCCTAAAAAATATTATTTTTAGCACTAGAGTAAGGCTCGTATTTATTTTTCATAGAAATTAATTTTTCTAGATCCTTAGAATGTTTATTCTTCACAGAATTAACATCCTCACGTTTTTTTGAAATTCATTTAAAATAAATTAATTATTATAAATAATTTTAGAACGATCTTCTACTTCATTGGTTATAAAAGAAAACCTAAAATTTCCATTATCATGAATTTTCTTGACTATATAATATTCATTCACCAGGAGCATTGCAATCCTAGAAACATCTTCTTAAGTAGGCAAAGTATTATTTTCATTAGAAGAATATTCTTAATCTGAGGTTTCATAGTATATAATTTTACTATATTTAGAATTGAACGATACATTTATTATGGATTCATAATTGTGTATATTTTCCATTAAACAATGACTCTCAATAGGCAACTTGGCTATTATACCAAGATTCTATTATCCAAAAGATTCATAATCTGAGGATTCATCAGAAAAGTATCCACCACTGGCACTCCAGGAGTCATTATCTTTCAAAAAAATTATAGCTTTATGTTTGTAGTACATATTTATATTACTATTATAGTAGACTTCCTTTCTATATTTTCTCTTAAGCATAGGACAATCTGGCCTTATATGTCCCACTATTTTTCATTCATAACAAGTGACAATCGTGTCTTTCTTATACTTTCTTTAATTTTTCTTATATCTATACTGAGAGTCTATCTTTCCAATTATCTTGATTATCCTTTAGGTAATATTATCTAGTATATGCTTAGTATGTTCAATTTCACTTGATTCAGATAAAACAATGACCTTCTTTGACTAAGATCTTGTCACTCTCTTAGGCGTCTTGGTTTTCATATGATTAGAGGTAGTTGTAGAAGCAACAATTAGATTCCCATTCTTCTTCATAACATTTTCATCATCTCTTTTCATTCTAGTCTCATGAAAAAGAAGAGTTCCAAAAAGTTCATCAAGAGTAATCTTTGATAAATTCCAATTCTCATCTACAGTTGTCCTCTTAGATTCCCACTAATTAGGCATGATGTCTATAAGCTTGTCTACAAGTGCCTCATCATCCAAACCTTTTTCACCAAATGATTTTAAGCTATTTACAATAGTAATGAATATTTATTTTACCATACATATAGGTTTTCTATGAGGAAATGAAAAACCATGATACTCAGCTCTACACATTTCTCTTATAGTTTCAATAAAATTAGAAGTTATAAAATGAGTAACTTCAAACTTCATCCAAATACAATTTGTAGCTTCAAAAGAAAAAATATGGCTATATATATTCCTAGACAGGGAATACTACAATGTATTTTCTACCTTATTGTTTAGATGGTTTTCCGACTTTTCCTGATTAGTACAAGTTCCAAAATCTTTATAAAGAATCTTGTAATCTCTAGTAAACATTGCAAATTTGTCCACACTAGTATTAATGAAAAAAGACTTCATACAATCTCTCCAACATTCATAATCATTCCCATAAAAAATAGGAGGTATAACTGGATTATGATTGTCAATCAAACCAACATTCATTCATACAATCTCAATGAAAAAATCTTTCTAGAAAAAATTGTTAGTAATAAATGTTTATAAACATGTATAAAAATATTATAAGCACAGAAAATATAGAACAATGAAAAACATGATGAAGAAAACATATATGTGAATATTAGAATTTATGAGACCTCCCCTGATACCAATTTTCAGATCAAAATATTGATGTAAATGGTTAATTTTCAAGATGAGGGTAAATTTTATATTTTAATGTTGGTTATAAAAAATTTGTTTTAAAAATATTGGAAAACAAAGTTTTACAAAGACAAAAAAGGTAAATTCACAATACCTATTTAGTTCTACAAACTTGCATGATTTCAGAAATATGATTCTGGAAGTGAAACAAAACAAATGTTTTCAATGAAAATGATTCTAAATTATAGTGTATATAATCTTACTAATCAGAGTATAAAAGTACAAGAATCTATAAGATAGTTATTCTTTCCATATCAATCAAAAATCAGTGGAAAACAAAACATGAAGCAATAAAATTAACAAGTAGTAAATTTTTTAACCAAAAGAGTATGTTGTCCAATAACCTAGGAAAAAGGTTCCATGATTTAAACATTCAAGAAAGTCTATATTACCCACACCAGGGTAATACCTCGATAGGAATATCAGAGTTTTTTTACTATCCCTGCAAGACCTCAAACATCAAGGTAGTTAGCACATCATTTATCAAATCACCGGAATCCCTCGAATGTACTCAGAAAAATTTGGTGTTACATACAAACAAAGTATTAGAGTCTCTATCTATAAAACACTTCAGTAGCATGTAATCTCTAGTGTTATAGAACAATATTGATCTCATTCAAATGAGCTCTTATTTATAGGCTCATATCCAATGGTCGGCTCCCTCCTCCAACTATCATATTTATCCTTAAATTTTGGAGGGACTTGTACATGTGTCACTCAAACAACAGTTATTTAGTAACTAAATTAACAACATCATTTTATAACTAAAACTAGAGTATGTTAAAAAATGGTTGCTCAGCCAAATTAAAATTTTCCGTGTCTATGGAAAAACATAATTCAGAGTATAAATGAGTAATCGTACATAGTTTATGTTACAAGGATAAACAGATTCTGTTTTTCAAGGAATTTAGAATCAAGATTCTATAGAATTCAGAGTACGAATTATGAGGATTTCAGAGTTAGATTTATAAGGAATTAAGAGTCTGAATTATGAGGAATTTGGTACCATTATTCTATGGAAATCAGATTATGAATTTTAGAGAATTCAGATTCTGAAATTCAGAGAATTTTTTTTTGTATTGTTGAGAATTTGGATTCTTAATTTCAAAGAATTCAGATTCCAAATTTTAGATAATTCAGAATCTGAATTTAAAAGAATCCAGATTCCGGATTTCATAGAATTCGGATTCTTAATTCATTTTCTGAAAATAGAATACTCTATATCTATGTATTTTTATAATTCCCTGGTTTTAGTTGTGAAACTGAATTTTAAGCATAGGAATAAAAATGTTATATTTAGGGAGACTAAAAATATGAACACTAAAATCTAGGTAAGGATAAATTTCATTGGGGAAGAAAAAATTTCCTTCACAAGATGAAATTTATAAAAAATGAAATTTTCCTTAAGATAATGTTTTTATTATTTTCAAAACATAATGTAATGTAAAATCCATAAGGAATCCTTATTGACTCAACATAATCACCCCAGAGAAGAATATTTAAATTCATAAAATAAAGGATAGTTGAAGAGATTTGATTATGGATATTCCATGAACACAATAACATTACAATATATTTATTATAATAGAGAAATCATGTAAAATATTATATAATTGGTTAGGGTTAGATAAGAAAAAAAATTAAAACAAATGAGAGAGGAGGAGGGCTATACCTCTTTAATATAGTCTCCATGGGAACTTCCTTTAGGAACATGGAAATGGACTTTTGTGGAGAAGAAAAGAGCAAGATGTTGGTAAGAGTCTTGAATGAGTCAATTGGAAGAATATAATCATGATCCATTGATTATATAGATCTAGGAGATAAGGGTTTGTGAGGCTTGTATTTATAGGGGAAGAGAGGGGAGTTTTTTAATATATTATTTATTTATTTATTATTTTCGCTCAATATAATTAATAGTGTTGATTATTCTGAATACATATAATAACAATAGAACATTAATTTTATAAAATGAGAAATTGCATCATTCATAAATCAACCATGAATAAAAATATATTTATTTTCTGATAATGTCAAATTATGTAAATTATTGTATATAACTATTCTAAAAAAATTCATCAGTTTTAGAAAAATAGAAAAAACTCACCATAACCATTTTTTATATGTTGCTTTAAAAAATTGGCTTTATTTTATGAAAATATGTTCTCCAAATAAGATTTATTTATTTTTTATTTAAAATCATCACTTATTCAAGAATTAATGATTTTAATAATAGAACTGATTTTATGAAACATTTAATATCTAATTAAGCTCACATAAAATTATCTTCTTATTAAAATAGTACAAAATATTAATTTATTAATCTATTTTATTTAAATAAATTTTCTTATAAATCAATATATTAATTATAACGTCGTAAAAAAATTACATTCTACAAAATTCCAACACTTTATTTATCACTTATGAATCTTTTATTTACCTATACCATGATTTAAATATGTCATATATTAATTTATATGAGTCATAAATTTTATTTACTATTTCATAGGTGCAGTTAATATTATATTGGGTTGATAAATATTCCTAATGGCTATATTATAATTCTTATTATCAAGTTACGATTTAATCAGTATAAATTCATTAATTTCTATGAATACACCTTACATAATAAATTATTTATTGGAGTATTGTTTTAATTTGGTTCTTAATGTGATTAATGTGTTATATACTATATAAAATAATTATATGGCCGTAAATTAAATTGATAAAATTCAGGTTCCATAAATTCATTATAAATAAATATTTTAATTCTTCTACTAATTAATGATATATAGTTAAATTCCATAATGGTTATCATTCTACGGATATTCAAAGTCTCTTGAAACATCTGATTTTACCATAACAAATATTGAAATTCTTAACAAATATAGATATAGATATTGTTTATATATTATTAAAACCCATGTTTGAATGTAACTTTCTACTTAGGTTTTTATGATAACCAACATCATATGTCACTTTAAATATCAATTATTATAAAAAATGCTATCATTTTGAATAAATATTCATAAATAGAAACACTAAACATTGTTTTATAAAAAATAAAATATGTTAAAAAATAATTATTTTTAAAAAAATATTAAATTAAAGCACACCATTACCTATTAACAAATATATAATAAGTAAAAAAATAAAAAACAAAAACATGAAATAGATAAAAACACATTGGATACATTAATATTACATTTTTCAAAGATAATAAATATACAATGAAATTTAAAAGATAAATCTATAAATTAATCAAGAATATAAAATAATCTCTAAATAATTCTTGAATGTGGTTTAATTTATCTGTTGAATATGATGAAACATCAAAAATAACCTACCAAAAAAATAAATTTTCTAAAATTTACAATACATTACTTTTTTTAAATCCAGAGTATTACAATTTACTATAATATTGGCTATCATAATTTAAAAAATGAATAAAAACATAATAACCATATTTAACAATTCCACTTTGATAATCAAACATCAATTATGACTAAACAATTTGAAAATATAAAATTCAACATGTGAAAATAAAAATTATAAACTAATATAAATGTTATTTAGATATACTCACATTGAGGTTTTTTCATTTTGTTTATTTTTTTATTTGTAAATTAACCATACCGAAAAGATTTATTTTACTATTTTATTATCATATATTAAATATAAAAGAATAGATATGTTAGAAAATAAATTATTAATGATCTAATAAAATAAAATAAAGCTTTTAAATTTAAAAATACAATTAAATTATTTTAAAACTCACTTAATAAGGATCGGGACAAAAATTCAGCACATTTATGTTGGTGATGTTTGAATAACGTCAAATCAGCACTAAAATATAAAAAAACAAATAAAAAAAAATTATAATGAATTATTGTTTGTATTTATATTTTTATTCTTGACAATCAATTATTAGGAAGAATCCACCAATTAATCATTATGTTTACCATTCTTTTAGATACATAATTAACTCTATGATGATTCTTTAGGAATTTAACAACTGTTTAATCATATTCTACATCCATTAAAACATAAAAATGTGGTCTCATTCCTCATATAATGAGTTTAATGATACCTAATTAGATACTAAATAAAATAACTAATCACTATATGTTATATTTAAATAATGAAACAAAAATTGAAATTTAAAATTTCTTATTTGGAAGAAACATTTATAAAATTGGTACTAAAAACTTATTACTAATAAAAAATTTGAATTCATAATTTTTTGATATTTTTAAAGGATTGAATAAAGATCTGTCACAAAAAAATATGTAAATTATTTATTTGGGCTTGAATTTATTTCATGCATTCCAAAATAGTGAAAAATTTCCTTGGTATCAATTTTGTCCAAATAATAATATTTTATGATATAAAATGTTTTCTTTCCTTAGAATATGTTTACAATTTTCATCATGACCTCATATTTTTCTCTCTTCATCTATATAGCCCGTTGCAGTTTCTTAAAAACATGGGATGAGAACAAATTCAATGGGAGGTAAATATAAATATAATTAAATAAGCCCATTAGTTCCTGATTACACGTAACAAATCCCTTTTGGAAATAATCATTGATTTCAAATTAAACAATTTAATACCCAATAAATATACATATATAAAATAAATAATTTCATTAAAAATTTCTTAATAACTTCTAAATAAAAAAATAAAATTCAAAATACTTCTTTTTAATAATGTAAATCTAGTTAATATTTTTTAAAATTTTGTTTAGATTTCACCCTTATGAAATTAAACCTGCATTCCATTATACATAAACTGAATTAATTACAATTATAAATAATATTATATCCATAAAAACCAATAAAAGCAACATATAAATCTTATAGGTAACTAGGAACAAAATTTTCAGCTCACTCTTGCAATAAATATTAAAAATGAAATAAATTACCTAGTAAAATAAAATAATATCAATGAAAAAACCTACCTAATTAACTATATAAACATAAAAATTTCATTAGAGATATATTTTTGTCTCACCCATTCTTGGTTTGTAATTGAACAACCTGTTGTTGATTTATAATGTAACAAAGACCCATAATAAACCATTCCTAATAACTAAAACATAATTTCAACTCTGAAATTATTACATTGACAGTAAAATATTCTTTTCACCCATAAGAAAACTATTTTTATATATCAAAATATTATTTATATTTTAACCCATTTTTGAAAACTACCCTAAAAAGGGAGGCAGTTTTTATCTTTGAATAACGAAATACATATTGTAAAGGAATACAATAATGAATTAACGGTTATGGTAGTGGAAGAAATGTGGATTCCATATTTGTTATAATATAAAAATCTTTTTTATTTATTTCAAAACAATCCATAAAAATATTCATTTTGAAAAACATTGAAATAAATTAAAATATGAAAAAAATTATATAATAATATTTTCACATAAAATCACTAACTAATATTAAAAATTTCATAATAGAATAAAATTATATTTGAAATGTTGATTTAAAAAAATTGAAAAGAATTTATTAATGTATAGTGTCTGTTGCCTCGAGCTGAACTCAGCATGCACAATTTTTATATTCCTGAATAGAAAAAATATATAAGTTATTTACTTAATTATGACACTTTTTTAGGTTTATTCTTAATTTTATTTTATTTAATATCATTTAAAATAAAATTACATAATCAATTAATTTCTATCCTGGTATTTTGAGGATTTGTGAATATGTACAAAATGGCTTCGGTAAGTTTACTATGGTCAAATTTTACATTATTAAATCTCCTCAATAATAACAAATATTATATAATTATAATTTTAATACATTAAATATTCATTTAATTCCAAAAATTATTGGTGTTTATAAATCAAAATTTACATTACAACCATGAAGATTGTATGTCATATGTGCACTTGATTTACGTTTTATTTTTTCAATGTGATTGAGGGAAAGAAGTTTAGTATCAATTGTACATTAATAATTATTATTATATCATAAATATTTTATTAAAAATTTCTATATACTTATATATATATCATCCATGTCGTGTTGTGATAAAAAATGAATCACATCACTTTGTGGAGGTGGTTATTCACATTTATACATGAACAACATTAACTGTTTTTTATTGAAGTTAATGTAAGAAAATTAATGATATAAAATCATTCTAAAATTATAATTATGTAATGTGTGTAATATTTATATATTTAATCCACCAATAGGACATATCACAATATATAGTGATGGAAAAAATATTACCTTCGTTCGCGAGGTTGTAGTTCTCCGTACACACAAACGATGCTTTCATTTTATATTTGATAGAAGAGTGGATGTATATAGCTTTTTAAACAAGAAGAATAATATATTTCAATGTTTAATATTAAAATATTATTATTCAATAATTGTTTAATAATAATAAATGTATATATAATTAGAGAAAAAATTAAAATCCTTAGTTAATAAATATACCGCTTCTTCAGAAAACATCATTATGTTTCTATTTAAAGGCTTCATTTGACAATTTGTTTCAAACTAGGCCCTCTAAAACATGGTTTTGGATCAAATTAATGTATTTTTCATGTCTTGGAAGAACTATAGTGATAAAAAGGAGCGAGGAAGATGTTATATGGGGTTAAATTTTATAAGTGATAAGAGTGGCACTCATGAAATGTTCTTTAAATTTAAATTAATATAATATAAATTTTTGTAAAATGTGGCTCAAAAATAATAAATTTAAATATGTGTTCATTATGAGTCCAAATATTGTAATATAACAAATTTAGGCCATGTTTAGTTGATTTTTTTCCCCCATATCTTTTGTTGACCCCTGTAAAACACTTTTAAAAATTACCAAGATATCAATATTTATTACACTTCAATGGTCCATATAGTTACTATAAAAGGAAATGTGACTCATAAATGGACCATGTTTAATATATTAAACCGAATCCGATTAAAATTGAAAAAATTAATATTATACTTAATTTATATATCTTTTAATAAAAATGATATTATTATATAATATCATTAATTTCATTTTTGGAACAATTCATCCAATTTGACTTTAAAGTACTCAAGATAAAAAAAATAATTTGACAATAAACCATTTTAGCATCCAAAAAGTTTTATATGGGAATCTAAAATTCATTATACACTATATCTCATTGAAAAATAATTACATTTATAATTTTTAAAATCATTTACTTGATTTTTATATAGTATGTAGAAGACCTTTATTGGCATTATATATGAATTTAATGTAATTATATCAACAATAAAAAGAAAAAATAAATTATGATCATAATTATTAAATTAATTAAGTTCAATATAAACCATTATATTAATTTAATATGTCAATTTATACACATATATGTCATGATAACATTATAAATGTTTTATTTTTACTTTTCCATCCTTACACACTCCTTTCGATAACACACTAGTAATATTAATGAAAATTCATATATACATATATCCATCCAAATAATCAATAAAACATTATATTAATTAAATAATATGATATAAGATTTATTTATTCCCAGATAATATATTTTTGACATTAAATATGACTTTTAAAATGTTGATCAACCACTACGTTAGTACTGAATTTTTTTTCATAATTATCATGTAAAAATTTATAATTTATATGATTTGAATTATTTTTGAAATAATACTGCAATATATTATAATAAATTATTCTTTAAAAAATTTTAATTAATTTTTATAATATATTAATGTTCTGGTACCATAAAAGTTTTTTTCTTTCATAAAAAAGAAATTTTTACTATTCACAAAAATGTTTACTTTTTCAAAAAATTATAAAAAATTTCTATATTCACAATGTTAGTCTCTAAATCCAAAAAATAATGTAATTTTCTTAAATTAAAAATAAAAAATTTGGACGTAAATATTTTTAATTAAACAATATATTGGATGAAAATAATGTTTTTTAGAAATAATTCTTTTTACCGTTTTATTGATAAATTTCATAATATTCATATAATGAGTATATATCTATAAAATTTAGTAAATTATTCTTATTAGGGAATGAAAAAAAATTATTCAAACATTACCCAGGTTGTAACATTTATCCATCATTCATATAATGCTTCCTCCCTATATAATTAATTACTTAAAAAGATGGGATATATTTCCTTCATTGCATTTTTATTAAAATATTTATTATTAAATTATATGGTTTCTCCAAAAAAACTATAACCTAAGTAATTACATTATTCTGTAAAACATTCTCACTATGGTAAATAATCTAAATTTGTAGTTCCTCATAAGATATATTTTTTTCAAATGCACTACGTCAGGGTCAAAAATATTAGATGCATCTGGAACATTTATTGGTAAAAATAAAAGACAAAATACATCATAAACCTCAGTTAAACTCAATGTAAAGCCCACTTGTAAAGAATTTAATCTCAATTTCTCTAGAATTTAATACTGTTAAAAAACTCTAGAATTAGGCTTCCTTTTTTACAACATCAATAATACTATTTCTTGTAGCTACTTTATGCAAAACATATTCACCTACCTGGAAGAAAGTATTGTTACTACAGTTCTCTTCAGAACGTTTTTTCATACATTGATCCATCCTCGTATTATATTGAATCATATTCACCTTCTAAATCATTCAATCAACCAATTATGTTCCCAAAAACATTATTTCCCGAATTTAATCCCAATAATCTATATTCAATCTTTACCTTCCATATAATGCTTTAGTATGTATCAATATTTTATAAGAATGAAAAAAGATATTATAAGAATAATCATCTAAATTTATATGTTCATTCCATCTTCCCTGACGATTCATTGAATTTTCCTCATCAAAATACTTCAATTTTTTCAATCTAATTATCTATTTCATTGGGGATGAAAGAATGTGCAAAACTTTTATTAAATACACAATGATTTATGATGTACTATATAGAAATTAAATTTTAGACAGGAATAAGAGTGGATATAATAGAGTGAGGAACTCCATTTATCATTATAATATCATTGAGATATATTCATGATAACTTCTATAAATACACATTTTGTCAAATAGAAATGAAAAAAATGATTTATTTAATTTATCAAAAAAACCAAATTCTATTTTTATATTAATATTTCTTATGTAATCCCACCATGAAATCAATTGATATATTATATCATTTCATTTTTTATCAATGGCTGCTGGATCACAACCTGGAGTTTATTCTATTCATTAATAATCAATTTACTAGTAAAAATTTCATGGTAAAATAATAAAACAATAATTCATTACATACCATAAAATTTTTTCATAATGGTCTCTAATAATATTTTTCAACTTTGATGAATGAGAAAATTTGATTTTTTGAGACTCACTAAATAGTTATTTTATCAACTGGGGTAACCATAAACACATTGACTTTTATAAAGCTCAATACGCCATCAGTATTAATATTAAATTCTTAAATATTACCTTTCATTAACAACTCTAAATTTCCCTTTAAAACATTCTCTTCCTTCTGAAATTGCTTTATCCTACATGACAAAGATGATTGTACCGACTCTAAAAATAAATTACATGGAGTTCCTCCACTAATAATTTATAGACCTACAGTCATTAATCCATTATTATAAGGATTATTTTCCAAATGTGTCATGGTTAATATAACATTATCTTCCGAATATAAATCAATATCTACTATATTTACGTATCTTGGATGGTGATGAATTGTAAAGTCACAATATTTTATTTATTCCAATCATCTCTTCTTTCTCATGATCAAATATTTTTGAATTAATAAGTATTTAATGTTTTTTATCATTTATATTATTAACATTACTCCATGTAAATGATTTAAAAAAATTAATGTAAATTGTAAAACCACCAATTCAAGGTCATGTGTAGGGTAAAATTTCCCATGAGTTTGTAATTTTTTATAAGTGTAAAAAATTTAATATTCATTAATTATTAAATTACAACATATTCCATTTAATGAAAAAATTTATTGAAACCATTTCACCATTGATAGATATATGAGTAGAAATTTCAGTAGTCACTAATCTTACGTTCAGTTATTTGAAAATTCCATTGAATTCCTTGGTCGAGATTAACATAAATCATTTTCATGATAAAAATGTAATAATGATTGATAACCATTAATTTTTTTGAATAATGCATCTATAATATCCTTAAAATAAAATAAAACCATAAATATCAGTAAAATTTTCATGTGTTTTCCATTAATCGTCTACATTGGAAAAAACATCCTTAGATGTGAAATATATCATATCATGATAATCTAAAATCCATTCCAAAACAAGAATAACATCATACACTATAATGGAAATGAAAAAACATTCATGTAAAATACATCCACAAAAAGAAAACAAGAAGATATCTATAAATTCATCTTTGATTAATACTACACCCATGAATTTTAACTACAAGTATATCCATCATTTCAGGAGGTGATAATTTCATTTTACAAAAAAATCCAAAATTAAATAATGATTACTCCCTAATTCAAAAAAGACATTAATATAATACAAATAAACAACAAATATAAATGATACCACAATGTTTTATGGTCCAACATCTACTAATGAAGTTGAAAAGAATTTTTCCACAACCTTCTACTTATATATATTCTGATTCCCATAATTGATGTTTTTCTTCAGAGATGTATCAGCATAATGAGCCATCTACATTAATTAAAAACAACTTGATTTTTCACTATTCATAAAAAATTTATTGTTTTCAAAAAAATACCAAATATTTACCCTATGATTATACTTCCAAACCATTCATATGAACAACTTAACACTATAAATTATTTCAATTTAAAAAGTTGTTTTCCATTAAAATATACTATTTTTCAGTATTTATCAAAATATGAATGTTGTCAGAAAAGTAGCAAAAATTTATCCATAATAAATTTTTATGTCCTGATTCCAATGAAGAATTTAATATCATTAAATAGAATATTTAAAATTTTCAAATATTGGGTTTAAAAATGTATTCCATTAAATGGTGTAAAAGTTCATATATTGAAAAATACTTATTTTATCTGAAAAAATGAATTTGTTCTAATATTATGTCTACGAGACACAAATTTGGTTTGAGAAATTATATGGATTATATAAAATTTAAAATTAAGTTAATAATATTCATAACCACTATCTTCATGACTATTATGTTAAGTCGTGGTGTGCTCGAACTCGTTGTTGCGTTTAGAGAAAGCAATTGAATTACATTAAAAAAATAACTTACTATCAAATCCTTAGGTGTTACATTTTTCCTCATTTTTGAAATTGCATCCGCTCAATTTTAATATTGGGCATGGGAACTTCATTAAATGTCCCAATTCATAAAATTAGTAAATAAAAAATCACCTATAAAAATAAAGAGAAAGTAAAAAATTTCACCCAAGATAACCCATATTAGGATTCCATGTAAAACAACATCGATATGGAAGATAAAATAAGTGTCATGTTCTGATGGAGAATGAGAGAAAACATGATCAGGAGAATGTAAACAACAAGAAAACCACAAAAATTTGATGGGATATAGGTCATTAGATTCCCAGTATGAAATGTTAAGAGAAAACATTGTTTGTTTTATGTTCCATTTCATAATGTTATGGAATTTATTTATGAGGTTGACTAAGAACATAAAGAGATATACATACTTTTCATGTATAGATTCATCCATTAATAAATGTTTACCACTAACTCATATTTTTTAAAACGATGAGTATTAAATATGCCTTCGTCACACTTGTAGTGATATAATCAACTTCTAGATAATCACATGATCCTAAAATTAAAAACTATATATTTACCATGTCTTTAGAGATTAAAAAACCAAAATGGTTAGTACAAGATCAAATGATCTCCAAAAAGGATAATCCTTTATACAAATAAGTACAAATATTAATTTCAAAAATTAAACCATCCATACCAAATGTTCAATAAATACCATTCAATAATCAATTGTCCTTAAAATCTTTCAGTATAATGAAAAGTAATATTGAAACAAAAAATTTAGAAGAATTTGATTGCGTAGTCTTCCATGATAAAATTTATCTCCCAATAATAACAACTACTCATGAAGTAACATATATAATAGTAATTAAAATTATCACATATTCAATATGATATGTTATTCATTTCCATAGATAACCCAAATCCCTATAAATCTACAATAAAAACGTAGATAAAAAACCACCATTTCACCTCAAATAAAATCCCATAGTATTCTGATTTTCATAAGAAAATATTGTCGCCAATAGAGCGAAAGTCTTCCAAAATAACATTTATCACTTAATCAGAAAATCATTCTCCTATACTAAGGATATTGATTTTATAAGACATAAGAATCCAAATCAACTTATTAATTATCAATAAAATTGTTTAACTTAATATAATATGTCACACTAACATGGGGATTCACATAGTTCAGTGTTAGGTGATAAATCCCAATCACACTCTGGTTAAGGGTTCGATTCCCACAGCTTTTCCTGACGTTATGGGTTATTACACAGTACATGTGTTGTCCTTTGTCAAAAGTTATATTTTATAACATTCCCAAAATGAGATAAATTCCTAAAAATTTCCACAACATAGTTTCACCACAAATGTTATCTCATACCTCTCATTTTCATCCCAAAATTTAAGAACATGTAATTGACTCAAATTCAAGGATCAAATAAACCCAAATGGTTATTTAAAACTATATAAATAATAGAAAAGATAATTCTTCCTAAAATTGCATTTTGAAATAACAATCTACCGGGTTAAACATACAGGAGAAAAGTATTCCAACGTAATCCAATAAATAGAGATCACTAATAATTTTAAACATATCTCTATCCAATTACACTTATACAATAGAATTAGGAAATGTGCTAGGGTAAATATAATTTAATTTTTACATGTAATTACCCTACTTACTTTTAACTGTGGTAAATAAAATTCAAAATTTACTATTCACCAAAAAAATTAATTTCATCTTATTGGACCGAATTTTACTTACTAATATTAGCTGTGTCTCTCCAATTTTTGAAAATCAATGCACAGAATTATTAAAATTATGTTTTACAAAAAATTTCAAATGCTCCTAGAAGATGTGTAAAATAATGTAAAAAGTTAAATAAAATTTTATACATCTTATTTTATTAGAATATGACTCCAATGAATTAAATTGAACATGTAAATGTATTATATATCTATTTTGACTTAAAATAAATTTTAATAAAATAGATAATTATTCAAATTAAATTTCGGTTAAAATAATAACGTAGTGGTTTTCACTATTCATCAAAAAATTGACTATTTTCAAAAAATACCAAAAATTTACTCTAAGTTAATTTTGATATTCTGAATTAAAAAATGAATACATTTTTACCAAATTCATAACAAATATGTTTCATTAAAAAAAATTAAAAATAATTCCAATTGTCAAAATCGAAAATTGTGTTTTTAAAAAGTAAAAACTATCAAAATATTGTCATGTGTTTATGTCAAATTTCTAATGCCCAGACCCCAGTTACCCAAAGTCAGAGCATTATTCCATAACATTGGGATGATCACAAGGAAATAATGTCTCAATAGACTGATCTGTTTAGTATTATTGGAAAAATGATTCATACGTAAGTTCAACATCACAAGATGAAAAGAAATACAACACGAATTTATTACATTGGAAACAACAAATCCTCCTAAATAATGACTGGAAGACCCTCATAAATAACTTCTTCACATCCTAGTAAAATGATACATAATAAAGGGGTGAGCTCTAACCCTCAGTATGGGTATGAAATACAGTGGAAGATAACATAATTATTAGGCATGGTGAATAATAGAAACCACATGTCTTTACTAATAATAAACATGAATACTTTTATGGAAGGAATATGAGATGAGTAAATAATTCCATAATAAAACATTATCATTGTTATTATACTAGTATAATTGAAACCTAAACCATCAATATTATTTTCATAATAAGGAAATGTATAATGTCTGACATTCTGAAACATTTTGTCATAGCCTCGACCAAGACGTCTAAAAATTATTAAGGCCCCATCCCAAACCATATATCAAATTGGGAAAGCGCCACAACCAATTCACGTCTAGTTGTCTCATGAGACCTATCGATGCACCGAGGATATATAGTGTGCTCCACCTGTCACATTTCAAGTCCAATATATTCCACATATGAAAAGGTTTAAACATATCATAAAAATTCCTATAAAAACTAGCATACATAATGTCAATAAATTAACCATAAACAATAAATGGTATAAAAATATCACACCCACAGTCAATCATATCACAAAACCTTCAATACAATATGGAAGTTTTTTATCATAACAAATAAATTTCAAATAATCTTAAAATCCATCAAAGGATGTTGACATAGAAGAAATCAAGCATCTTTTTATAGAAATATCTCTTCCTATTTTGAAATAATTTAAGAGTAATATATTTAGAAATAAAACATTTATTTTGAAAATATTTTTATAAGGTTCTAAGGGATGCTTTTATGATGTTATAATGGAAAAAATAACTGCACCCGTCGTATAAGTTAAAAAACACTCTTACCATAAATTTGTCGAAATTGTCAAAAAGTACCTTGTTTGGAAAATGATAGAATGATTCCTTTAAAAACAAATAATTGGTTAAATTAATTTAACCCATGGTCTAGTAAATATTAAAAATTTATTGAAATTTATTTTTAAGAAACGTAGATGTGGATGATAAAGGAGGTCCCAGTAGATACATACGTAAAAACATCCTCAGATAACAAAGAGATTGGGAAATTAACACTTACCTTGTTCTTTTTCATGGATTATTGTAGGTTATCCTCCTGTATAATGGTGAAATAATTGTTATTAAATTATAAAAGAATCATATACATCAATATGTTATCATATTTGATATTTTAACATTGTTCTGTTAATAATATCTTAGTATTATCGTCGTTTTTGGTGTTAACGAATTTGTTTTCCTTTATATTATTTATTATGTGAGTCATATTTTTTATTTATGGGATTTATATTACTCATATCCAGAAAGATATCAAGTCATTAAACATTATTTTTAAACATCAAATTAAAATTATTCTTGAATGGATACGATGTGGAATGAATCTCTTCGCGTTCGTGGAGACGGTAGTCCGTATGTATGCAAGAACGACAATATCATTATTTTGATATTAAAATAATATATAATTGTATGGTATATCATATATAAAGAATCATTATCATGTTATATTTATTATTTAGTTCAATTATACATTATTATTATACCCATCCAAATAATAATCTATTGAATAACAATTACACCACGACGTGGTGATGGTAAGTCATACTTACACACGTATGGTGACATGTCATTCAAAGTATGGATAGAATAATTAATATGGTTGTAACATATTCATAATAACATAAAAGTATATAAAATATACTGGATTAATTATTTTATAATGGTAATAACAAAGAAAAGAGAACTGGAAAAAGAAAAGAACTTGAATGAGGGTGGTGAAATTATTACCTCTTTTTCGGGTTTCTCCTTTTGATTTGATCAAAAGGGCTCCTTAATATGGATTTATGACTAATTGAATTCCTTTAGGATTAAGTGAGGAAATTTGAGAGGATATTAGGGCTGGGTTTGGCCTAACCAAAAGGCTATGATGGTATGAATTTGAGAGAAGGGGAAGTGCCCTTTATAAGAGGGGTTAGGCGGCCTTAAGAAAATATTAAAGTATTATTTTAAAATAAATTCATAATCAGTTTATAATGGATCCAAAGAGACTCATTTATAGGATAAGGTGGGTATGGGTATAATTCCTTTCATCCAATAGATTTTAGACAGGTTTGGGTCACAATATTAAACTTATCATTAATAATTAACTCTTAGTTAAATAGTTTGACATTTACTATGTCTCATTCTATTTTTAAATTATATAGTTAATAAAATTACTATATACTTACAAGAGACCCCCAAGTTTTCCATTAAAGATACATCTATCATTATATAGGTCCAATGGAAAATCTATATATTTTTACGGATATTATATCAATTTATAATATAATATTTGTTTTAAAAACTCATTTTTGTAAATTTTTTTACTATTTAATAATTGATTTTTTTAAAATTAATAACAACATTATTATTTCGAAAAAATACATTTAATTAATCCTGACATGTTATATTAACCAATAGAATTCTTTTATATCTTCAAAACATTAAATTATATTTATTTTAACATTTAAAATACCAAATATTTGATTCATTCATTAATAATAAAAATAATGCATCATTATTGTGTCATAAATAAATTTATTTATTCAATGAATAAAAATTATAAATAAAATATCATTATGTTGGAAATATTTTTTTCTTTCTAAATAATATTTATAGTCTAAAATATAACACATAGAATCCTATGTAAAAATTGATTTACTAAAATATATATGCTTATGTCGTCTTTGTATTTACTTTAACTTAATTAATATAAAGTGTCATTATCACACACAAGTGGATCCATGGGTCCCAAAATCGACCCAAAGATGCTAATGGTTGGATATGTATCAACCAATAGGGGTTGGACACGTTTTAGGATAATTTAATGTCATTATAATATTATTTTTTACCCTTATTTACCGGATTTTCCATTTAACCATGGTAAATAAAATATTTACCGAAGTAATTATTGCAAATGTCTAAAAATAAAAGATACCTACATACACAATATGGAACTACTGATTATAAATATGGAATCCAGTTTTCAAAATTAATAACATAGAAGTGGAAAAAATTAATTGAAAATTAAATCATGTTGACAAATCAAAAAGCGTGTTTATAAGTAATAAAAACTATCAAAATATTGACACTTGATTTTGCCCATTTTAAATGGAAAATGACATCCAATGACCAACATTTTACTAAATAATAAAAATATAATCTAAATATATTTGAAAACCACTAAAAAATATAATTTATCACTATAAATTATTTTGACTAAAAAAAGTTGTTTTTAATTAAAATTTAGTATTTTCACTATTCATCAAAAACTGAATGTTTTCAGAAAAATAAAAAAAATTCACCCTAAGATAAATTTGATAATTTTTAATCATAAGTGATTTATATTTTACTAAATAAAAAACATATAAGTTTCATTCATTAATTAACACATGTTGTCAAAACCAAAATGCTTATTTTTAAGAAACAATATCTATCACAAGATTAACACTTATTTATGTCCAATATCAAAGTAAAATTATATAAAATGACCATAATTGGATTAAATGTAAAAAATATAATCTATTTATACTTCCAAAACATTAAAATTTACAATTTAACACTATAAATTATTTTGATTAAAAAAAGTTGTTTTCAGTTAAACTATAGTATTTTTCACGATTCACCCAAATATGAATGTTATCAGAAAAGCTCCAAAACCTTATTGAAACTAAATTCATTTTCCAGATTATAAATAAGAAGTTTATTTTTTCAAATATAATATATAATAGTTTCAAATATTGGATTTAAAAATGGTACATCATTAAAAAGAGGTAAAAGTGCATTTTTTGAAATAAATACTTCTTTTATCTAAAAAAATGAATTTGTTCTTATATTATGTCTAAGAAACTCATAATATGGATTCTAAAATTATAAGGATTATATATAGTTCAATATTCAGTTAAGACTATTCATAACTGCTTTTCAACGACTAGTTTGGTAATCTTTTGGTGTGCTCGAACCCGGTGTTGCTTTTAGTTCGAGTTATTGAATTACATTGAAAAAATAATTTACTATGAAATCATGGGGTTTTACATTATTTACCCCTTAAATAAATATTTTCCTCACAATTTTATAATGTTCTTCTAAAATTACTGTTTGAAAATAGAAAATACGTTTTGGAAAACCCACATCAGAAATTAGGTTAATAAAATTTAGCCTTAATAAGAGAAAAAGGAAATTGAAAGGGTCACCACCAAATTATGATCTTGATTAGAAGAAGATTAGTGGAAATTAGAGACATATAATTGGAGGAAAAATGTAAATATTTATAGGTAGTGAATTAGTTCATCAATCACAAACAAGTGTAAAATTGAGGGCCATAAATTCATCAATCTATGATGATTTAAAATACCATTGGTTCAACCAAACATAAGGTATTAGGATAACACATTTTTGGTTCCATGATACCTTCACTAAAGTATTTTGAATTAATATCTTCATGGAATAAGAGAAGAATAAAAATATATACATGACAAGTAGAGTTTCATCCTTTCACTAATTTGTACTAAAAACTCATCTTTCACTCGAAAAGAAAATAGAAAAAATAAATATTCTATTTATCCTATTCGTATAGGGTTCCAAAAAATGAATTTATAATTCATCTACTATACATTTAAAAAAACTACATTATTCAATCCCGGAAATCATGTGGGCCAGTGGATGATGATACACCCTTATTTCCCTAGGAATGTGGGTTCATGTCTCGTGGCCTTGCCGGACGTGATGGGTTGCCACCCGACCTCCGGGTTGTCCTTTTATGTAAATTCAAAAATAATCTAAAACTATAATTATCCAAAATAAATCTGTCCAAACTCATAGTCAAAAATTTATATGGAAGGTAAACACAAGGAAGATCCTTTTTCCGCGTAATAACATGTGAAGGCCTTCATCATGTATTATTTTAAAACACTACAATATCCTGAATTACCATAAAACCTTATTGATTACATTCATGATCCCTTATTCCTTATAGAATACTGGATGTACTCCTTCTATCAAGAAATGACTTAAACTCCAACAAATATGGAATATAAAAATCATTAATTAGTTTCAAGGTAGTAAAGAATATCCAATATATTTTATCCAAATCCATCATGTTATATATTCCAAAATCACTACCTTTGTATCAGAACAATATTATGGTTTATCTTTATCTCAACCATATATTGTGAAAAAAATTAACCTGCTATTGTGTCACTTTTCCTGGTTCCACAAAATATAAATTCTTTAATGAAATAGTACTGCAATACCTTCATTATATACTCCAAAATTATTATAACCAGTACACCGTTGATACAACACTCAAATGATATAATTATTTAATAAGGACATAATAACTCTAATCATTCATCCTTGTTTGTGTTAGTATCATAACTTGATTATTATCCAATAGCATAATTTGGGGCATACTCTAATGATTTTGACATTAATTTTCCTTGTGTCCCAACTCCTTTTAATTGAATCATTATACATTTGAAACCTTTTTCTAACCCTTATAGTCACGTACATGGTGTCCTCTTTCTCCACACATATGAAAAACTCACATTCCCTTCAGGAAAGTTCCAGGGTGTTTCTTCCCACACTTGTCACATATGGGAAATGTATTCCTTCCTCGCTTCCCTTTATACATATTTCTCTCTTCCATCCTTTTATTCTCTTGCTTCCCTTAAAATCCATGAGACTTAGATAATCCTTTACTTATCTTATTAACACATGATACTATTTCTTCATATGTTGAGAATACATTTGAGAATATTTCCCTTCTAAATTTTGGATTAATACCGTGAAAGATATGATCCTTCTTACGCTTTGGAACATATGTATTGTTGGAGTTCACATTCCTTCTACTGGGCACCATTTTTATAAAATGGCATTAACATGGTCAGTTTATGAATTGCAATGAATAATTCGAAACTTTTAAAATACCTAATGTAAATAGAATGGTTTATGGATATAATCCTTAATCATAAAGATGTTTTCATTGAGGATATATATATATTCATGAAGCCTTCATAATGATTTTTAACGAAAATGAGAATTATCCTAAGAATATTCCCCATGAGTGTCGTAACCAAGAGTGATGTAAGGACTATTGTCATGAACCACTTTTTGATTTAGTCTAGCTCAAAGTGGTGTTTTCAGGTTTACCCCTAGGTACATCTATGCCTGAGCCACCTCTACCTTCTTGTATCCAGATAGGGATGTATTGCTCGGAAAACTCACAAAATCACTACAATACCAAAATTCTAGGAAGTTCTTCTATACTAATCCCCAAAGTCTATCTTAGGTCTATGTTCTCTAATAAGAGATTATATAAATCTAGATTCCATGGTTTTTACTAAACTTCCTCTGATACCAACTGTAACGCCCCTACCCCAGTTACCCAGAGTCGGTGCATTATTATTTAACATTAGCATTATCATAGGAAAATCATTTCTCGAATGAACGATCAGTTTAGTATTATTGGAAACAAGATTCATATATATGTTCAACTTTAAATCATGAAAATAAATATAAAACGAATTTATTCCATTAGAAACATCCAATACTCCTAAATAATGATTAAAATTCACTCATAACTAACTTCTTCAAATCCTGGGAAAATGAAACATAACAAAGGGGTGTCCTAAAACGCTCTGTAAGGTTAATAAATACATAACACGATAAAATAAAAATTAAGAATGGTGAATAATTGAAACCACATGCCTTTACAAATAATAAACATGAATACATTTATGGTAGTAATATGATCTGATTAAATAATTCCATAATAAAACATAATAATTGGTATTCTATTAGTCAAATGACCACATGAACCATAAATATTATTTTCATAATGAGAAATTGTATAACGCCGGCTATTCTGAATCATTTTGTCAAGGCCTCAACCTAGACATCTAAAAATGGTTAATGCCTCAGACAAAACCATATATCAAATTGGGAAAGGCCCTCTGCAAATTCCACATCTAGTTGTCTCATGAGACAAAATGAAGCATTGAGGAGCTATAGTGGGCTCCACCCGACACATACTATGTCCAATAGATTCCTCATATGAAAAGATTTAAACATATAATAAACATTCGTATTAAAAATAGCATACGGAATGTTAATACTACCATAAATGATGAATGGTATAAAAATAGAACATCCACAATCAAACATATCACAACACCTTCAATACAATATGGATGTTTTGTATCTTAATAAATATATTTCAAATAAATTTAAAATCCATAAAAGGATGTGGACATAGATGAAATCGAAACCCTTTTAGAGAAATATATCTTCTTATTTTGAAATCATTTAAGATTCACATAATTAATAAGAAAACATTTATTTTGAAAATATTCTTATAAGCTGGTAAGGGATTCATTGATGATGTTCTAATGGTGGAAAATAACGAAACCAACCGGATAAGATAAAAATACATTCTTACATTAAATTTGTCAAAACGGTCAAAAAGTAACTTGTTTGGAAAATGACGAAAATATTCCTTTAAAAACACATAAGGGTATAAATGACATCAACCAATTATCATGTAAATAGTAAAAATGTATTGAAATATATTTTTATGAAATATAGACGTGGATGATAAAGGAGGTCCTAGTAGATACTTACGTAAAAACAACCTCGGATAACAAAAAGATTGTGAAATTAACCCTTACCTTTTACTTTTACTTGGTTGAGGGTAGCATAACCTACTGTATAAACGTGAAATAATTGTTATTAAATTCTAAAATAATCATATAATTTAATATGATGTCATATATTATCTTTTATCATTGTTCTGTTAATAATATCTTAGTATTATCATCATTTTGGGTGTTAAAGGATACATTTTCCTTTATATTAATGGTTATGTGAGTAATATTTTTTATGTATGGGACAATTATTTTTAATCATAAACTGAAAATTTGTCTTGATTGTATACGATGGGGAATGAATCTCATCACATTCGTTGAGACGGTAGTCCGTACGTACGCACGAGCGACAATATCATTCTTTAGATATTAAAATAAGATAAAATTGGATGGTATATCTTATATAATTAATCATAATAATGCTATATATATTATTTAATTAAATTACAAATCATTATTATACCCATCCAAATAATCATGTATTAAATAAAAATTACACCATGACGTGGAGACGGTAAGTCGTACGTACGCATGTATGGTGACAAGTCATTCAAAGGATGGATATAATAATGAATATGGTTGTACCTTATTCATATTAACATCACAATATATATAATATACTTGATTTATTATTTTAGAATGGTAATAAAAAAAATAGTGGAAGAAGAAATGAACTTGAAAGAGGGAGGTTAAATTATTACCTCTTCTTCAGTTTTTTCCTTTTCATTTGATCAAAAGAGATACTTATGTTTCCTTTCTAGAGAATGGAAGGCATTTTGGGTAAACTGAGGTAAGATGAGAGGATATTTGGGCAGTGGTTGGCTGATCCCAAAGGCTTTAAAGGTATGAATTTGAGAGAAGGTGGAGTTCCCTTTTATAAGAGGGGTGAGGGGACCATATAAAAATATTTAAGTATTGTTTTATATTTAATTCATATTAGGGTTATAATGGCTCCAAAGAGACTTATTTCGGAGCTATGGTGGGGATGGGTGTAAATACTTTCTTTCAAAATAATTTATACTATTTTGGGTCACAATATTAACATTATCAATTATATTTAACACTTAGTTAAATAGTTTGACATTTACCATGCCTCTTTTTATTTTTATATTATTTTGTTAATAAAAATACTATATACATCGAAGATACCCCCAAGTGGTTAAAAAATGATACAACTATCATTTTATAAGTCCTTTTTTCCTATTCTTATAATTTTAGGTATATGATATCAATTTATATTATAATATTTATTTTACAAACTCCTTTATGTCAATTTTGACACTACATAGTAATTGATTTTTGTTAAATTCATAAAAAATTTATTAAATCAAACAAAAATTATTTTTGTAATCCTAGAATGTCATTTTAACCAATAAAATTATTTAATGTCATAAAAATTTTCAAATTATATTTATTTTAACATTTATAATACCAATTATTTTATTCATTCATTAATAAGGAAAATGCAGCGCCATTATTGTGTCATAAATAAATTTAATTATTAAATGTCTAAAAATTACAAATAAATTATCATTATATATGAAATCTTTTTATATTTCTAATTAATATTTATCTTCGAAAATATAACACATATAAACCTATGTAATAATAGTTTTACTAAAAGATATATGCATTGGTCATTTTTGTATTTACTTTAACGTAATTAATATAGTGTCATTATCACATACAGGTGGCTCTATGGGGTCCTAAAAACGACCAAAATATGTTAATGGTTGGATATGTATCAAACAATAGGGTTACAACACGTTTCAGAGAAATTCAATTTTATTATAATATTAATTTTACCCCTATTTACTGGATTTTTACCTTTTAACCATGGTAATTAAAATATTTACAGAAGTGATTATTGAGAATGTCTAAATATAAAAGATACCTGTTTACAAATTTTATACCTCCTAATTATAAATATGGAATCCATTTTTCTAAATTCGAAACCCATAAGTGGCAGAAGTTAATTTAAAATTAATTCTCGTTGTGAAATCAAAAATCGTGTTTTCAAGAAATAGTAACTAGCAAAAGATTTCCACTTTCTTTTGTCCAGTTTAAATGTGAAATTACGTAAAATGAAAAACATTGTATTAAATGGTAAAAAATAATCTAATTATACTTTAAAACCACTCAATAATATAATTTAGTAATATAAGTTATTTTGATTAAACAAGTTGTTTTAATTAAAATTTATTACTTTCACTACTCACAAAAAACTGAATGTTTTCAAAAAAATACCAAAAATTCATCGTAAGAAAATTCTGATATTCTGAATTCATAAATGAAGTCTATTTTACCACATTAAAAACATATAAGTTTCATTTGTTAATTAATTCCGATTTTTAATACCAAATGGAGTATTTGTAAGAAATTATATCTATCAAAAGGTTGACACTTGTTTATGTCCATTCTCTAAGTGAAATTACATAAAATGGAAATAATTGGATAAAATGCTAAATATATATTCTATTTATACTTCCAAACCATTGAAATTTATTATTTAACACTATAAATTATTTTGAATAAATTTTTTTTTTCAGTTATAATATAGTAATTTTTATTATTAACAAAAATATGAAATTTACCAGAAAAGATCCAAAAAATTATTTAAACTAAATTATTTTTTCCTGATTCTAAAGAAGAATTTTATTTTGTCAAATAGAATATATAAGAGTTTCAAATATTGGATTTAAAATGGGTTCATCGTTAAAAGGATGTAAAAGTGCATTTTTTTAAATAAATACATATTTTATCTAAAAAATGAATATGTTCTTACATCATGTATATGAAACTCATAATATTGATTCCAAAATAATACGGATTATATACAGTGCAATATTCAGTTAATAATATTCATAATCACTTTTGAATGATTAGATAGGTAATCATTAGGTGCACTCGAACCCAGTGTTGCTTGTAGTGCAAGTTATTGAATTACTTTGAACAAATAACGTACTATGAAATCATAGGGTGTTACAAAATTTAATTGTGAAATAACATATAATGAACTGCAGTGTTTTATATTATTAAAATATAATCTAATTATACTTTTAGACCATTCAAATTCATAATTTACCACTATAAATAATTTCGATTAAAAATGTTGATTCCAGTTAAAATTATCTATTTTTCAGTATTCATCAAAATATAAAAGTTATTAAAAAACTACCAAAAATTTACTAAAAATATATGTTTATGTCTTGATTCTAATGAAAATATTAATTTCATTAAATTTAATATATAAAAGTGTCAAATATATTTTTTTAAAAAGGTTTTCCATTAAAAGGTGGTAAAATTGCATTTTTTTAAATAATTCTTTTATCTGAAGAAATGAATTTGTTCACATATTATGTCGATGAAATAGATAATATGGATTCAAAAATTATATGGTGTATATAAAATTCAAAATTCAGATAATAAAATTCAAAATAGCTTTTTTAACTGCTAGTTTTGTATGTGGTGGTGCGCTCGAACTCATCCTTCCGTGTAGCGCAAGCTATTAAATTACATTAAAGAAAATAACTTAATATGAAATATTGGTGTGTTACAATACCTATACAATGTTACTGGGAATGGAGTCCCTATAATATGATACTAATGGGCATTTAATACCAATTCTGTGATACATGTCTTGTATTCCATGTACGTTGATACTATATAGGAATTGAGTTTATATCCCTTTATACTAGGAATGGAGTACCAATTAAATAATATTGGGCATGACATCCATATACTTGGATACTATACAGCTAAAATGTACCTTTAGAAACAATTATGATACTAGTAATGTTATCCCCTATACAACTGCGATACTAGTCATGGAGTCCATTATATATTTGATAGTGGTTTTTGTGACCCTTGTACTTCCAGATTTATTTGGCCAGGTGCCGAAGAGATAGTGTTAGTCTTGCTTCATTCATGAACCATATCCGAACCATTTACAATTGTTATTATTGATTTACTATATTATATATGCACACTAACATATTGTATACATGGACGGAATATTTATAAAATATGATGGTAGTGGCCTACTGATATTTATCTCTCACCCTATTCAGGAAACCTATGGCCCCAGAGAAGACTATTCTTGTAGTTGTGAAAAAGGGGAAGCCTCCACTAATGGATGAATGAATTTTTTCAAGACACATGATAGAGATAGTTATAGATGACTATTATAGAGATCATGATGTTTTGATAGACTGCATCTCTCTTCCTAATTTTTTTTTAATTTTTACACCATATATAGTAATTATAGCTACGTCTTGTATCCATGTTTTCCTACTTTGTAGACATGATAATAACATCTATTATAAATGAAACAGTTTCAAATATTGATTATTGTTATCAGATTCTTGGTTATATACATAAGTTTTCAATGCCTATTGAATTCTAAAATATTTATGTTGGTTTTTTATACTAATGTTCTACTCAGGTTATGTGGGCCTTCTGTACCAACAATCACACCCAAGGACCTCACTTATAATCAGAAGCCTCTAGTGTTTTGGGAGATTCACTTGATTCCACGTTTCCCACTGAGCTCGAGCCACCCTTGAGTTTCTATGGGGTCTTAAATGTCACAATTTGTTATCAAGGGACTTTATGTTCATTCATTACTATTTTTACAAAACAGTCAAGGTATTAGGAAGGGTATGGAGTTTTCCAAGAGTTGTGTTAGGGTTTATCTATCCCATGTAAATAGAAAATTCAAATTTTCTCTAATGTAAATTTCTATTTTCAATATTTTTCTAATTATAGTTGATTTTATTCCACCATTGTGTGAGTCAATCTAATTTTGATATTAAAATTTATATGATTGAGGTTTATATATTATCTGTGTACCGACAAGATGAGTTAAATTAATCATTTTGTATAAATCTTATGTGGCACCTTGTAAGAAATTCACATTCCATTCATAATCATTACCCTATAATGGAATTCTGTGTTTGCATCGCTTGTGATTTTGATGGGTGATTTTATTGGAAGAAATAAAATTTTTATCATCTAATGATTCATGAAGGGGATTGAGAAAAAACATAGTTGCTACTCTTATTTCATGTTAAGACCAAAATAGTGTTTTCATAATTAGGTTATTGCAGAAACCCTATGCAGTCAACTATATAACTTTGAGTGCTGGACCGCTGGTTACATAAACATTAATGTGTTATGGTATGGCTTGATTGGATGCATCATTTTGGTTTATATGGTGTATGGGACTATATTGAAAAGAAGTAGTGAACCGTTTTGTTAAAAAATTTAATGAAAAATAGAAATTTCAATATAAATTAAATTAATTTGAAAATATTAAACACATATCATGGCCATGTGTTGAACTTAGTTACGGAAAGTAGGTAACATCTATGTTGTTATATATAAATGTCCTATCCCCCATAACTAACTCTATGATATGATATAGGTGTGAAACTATGATATAGAAATTTTTTACCTATTCCATTTCTATATCTATGGATTTTTATGTTATAAAATATTATCTGAGGCATGTGTATGAAAATTTCATATCAATTTAACAATAAAATCTTTGAGATGTACTCTACGAGGGATATAATTGACATTACCTAGTGTTTTTGAGAAATGATCCACTAGTTATACCCCCAGTAGTGCCACATGTGGAACCTCTTCTGATTCCCAACATGGATGGGGATTCTCAGTTTCAAAGGGATTTCATACAGAATGTGCTGACTATGTAGGGATATCCATGATCTACCCCTTCTATGGAAGAGATGAATCCTGAGTTTTAGCAGAAACAAATCCCCACATTATAAGGGGATGGAAGTTCATAGGTTGTAGTGTTATGGATCAAGACTGTTATTTATATATTAATGCTTACGAAGACACCTCTTTAGAGGAAAATGAATACACTACTTACTATCAAAGAAGATCCTTCAAATGATAGTGGGATGTTCTAAATTTGGTTATTCAGTATTAGTAATAAACATGGAGGAACTTCTAATTGACCTGCTTCAACTATTTCTTCCTAGATACCTTGAGAATGATAGTTATATTCAGAAAGGGAGAGGGAATTCCAAGCTAGTAGGGATGGACCATTCCATCAAGGTATTGGTAGAGTGACTGTCCAGATTTATGGGCTTTACATGGACTATTAGGGAATACATTGGATTCAGTTCCCTACTATAATCGATCAGTTGAGGGAAGTACTCCCGTATGACTTTTTAGGACTACATAATCCGAGAGAAGTAGAATTGACTATTGGTCTCGTTCCTGGAGAGACCCCAGTGTCCATTCCTCCATAAAAGATGACTACTACTGTGTTGTTGGAGAAGATGAGTCTACTAGAGGATTTATGGTCTACTGAGTTATAAGTGCTCAAGAGGATATTATGTTTATCTCTCCCAGTAATTCCACAAGGGTTTCAAGAGTTTTTTTCGTCTAGAAGGTGGTTGGAACCCTTATGATTTTCATGGATTAATGAAATTTGAATCCACTTATAGGGGAAAAATGATATCGTTTACCATGCATAGATGGCCTTTCTGATGATTTCAGAGTAGGGAGTGTATTATTTAATATCCAACTAATATCAGGCTATCATATGGTTTAATTCAAACCTTCATATATTCCACATACACAATTCCTTACTCGAAACAGGTTAAACGAGTTTCATGTGATGTCGTTTAGTCTTAAGAGCATTTCTTCCATCTTCATCGATTTGATGAATAGGGTTTCACATCCCTATCTAAAATCATTTTTGTGGTATTCATATATGATGTATTGGTATATTTTTTTACTTAGAGTAACCATCAAACCCATCTTGATATTGTTTTTAATATACTGATAGAGATCCAATCATGCACTATGCATGGTAAAATCCATTTCATGATAGTCAATGTTATCTTAATATGTCATATTATCTCAAATGCTTGAGTATTAGTTGTACCATATAAGGGTTTTGATGTAGTTACTTAGTATAATCCAAAAATTTCTTTCTACCAAAAGACTATCATGGGGATAGTTGTTTACTACATCCATTTTTTACAGGACTTGTCATTCAGGGAAGTACTTCTTACTATTCATAAATATATGGGTGTGATGTCCCTATCATCAGAAGTGTAGTGTCCAATCCTCCATCCCACTCTTTGGTACATTGATACAGTTGTGCACGAGACTCCAAGTGAACCTCCATAATCACCAGATGCCTCTAAATAGTTTTGAGGTCCTTGGGTAACATTCTGGGGAGACTGTGCCCTGATTTATCATCGTAGAACAGACATATATATATATATAAGGAGAAGAAATAAAAAACTATAATGTAGTGTAAAATAAAAGCATAAACATGTAATATAATGAAATAAAGTGCAGAATCTGAAAAAATACATAGGAAATGGATGGTTATATTTTGTCAAGTGTTATAAAAAATGTCGAAGCAACTGGAAGGGGATATAATAATATAAAACATTATATCAAAATTAACTAAAATTCCAAAAAAAACTACAACTTGTTTATTTTTAATTGGATTGGTACACTACTCCAAACTGCATTCTATAAGAGAAAATCATTCATTTTTTGTTGAACTCTTCCCATTTTCTACCCCATTATTCATAAAGTCTACTCATGTACCAATGGTTCTCGAGCATCGTGTGAGACAAAATATCATTATGTTGGAACGTACAGTGTCTAACACAATATATTTCAAGTGATATAAATATAATTTTATTAAATGATAAATTAAATGAATATATATGTAAATAAATAAATATATTTTAGGAGGTTCCACTTGAATAACAATTCTAACAACACATGTATCATCACATCATTGATGTACCATGATAAATTTACCATACAAAGGAATTTGATTCCCTCATCATTTCTTCTCATACATTTTATGGTACCCAAACATAGCCATATAAGATTAGGGTACATTTATTATAGATAAACCAACATGGAGGTGTTTTCTCACCAGTGATTCTCTCCCTCAAAATAAGTTCTTTTTAATATTATAAATTTTTCATTTGAACCCGTTATATTATATATGATTTCAATTATAGAACAGCTATAACTAAAACATGTGATGTTCTAAAACCACTAGATTCATATCATAGAACAAAGACATAAATTTCCACTCATTGATAGCCTACTTGATGGAATGCGTCTATGTATTCAGGTACATATATTTTTTTTGAATCTTTTCCCATCCTGGGTGTGTATTACATCTCAATGTTGAATGACCGCATGTATTAGACCAACATACACTTCCATAGATTCAAGTCCAAATGATTGTATATTTATTTTATAATTTTATTTTCCATACAAACAATGAACCACTGCCCTAAAAGGTAATGACTCCAACAACCCAGAGCATGAACCATGGATTATAGATTGAGTGTTTTTGGATGATAATGTCACTCATGATTTCATAGATGGAGTGATCTATATGCCCCAACTATATCACAGTGAATCAGAACTGCACCCATCCTAATCCTAGAATCATCACAATAGAATTTATAACTTCTCCCCAGACTATTTAGAAATAGGGTTAGACCTCAAGTGAGTTTTTTCTTTAACTCGTGAAAATATTTCTCATAAGAATCTATCCAGATTACTTTCTCTCCCATCCTTGTAAAGACCATAATATACAAACATAGTCATGATAACTTCATTTTTATTATCTTATAATAGCTTTCAATCCATAAGAATCTGCGTATATCGAAATCATTCTTGGGCCGCTCCTTGGAGTCCACCACACTTATGTTTTCTAGGTCAACTGATCCACACAGAACATTTATGATATTACCCATGAAGTGAACCTTGATTATCCAAACATGGAATTTATTGCAGTTTGAATAATTATTGTTTTCTCTCAGTGTACTCATCGTGAACACAAAATTATGGGCATTGTCATTTCTGGATGCAAGTAGACTATAATGTCTTCCATGAATATTACTATAAAGGAACCAAGATATGGTTGGAAAATCCAATTAATTTGATCCATGAAGACTATTAGTGTGTACTGAAGATGGAATAGAAAAACAAAGTACTCATAATATATGTTCCTTCACTGGAATGATATATGTGGTATGTATGATAGCCTACAAGAATATGGTATCATAACCTAAAATTGATCATGGAGAAAATAGTTTCTCCTTGATGTTGGTTTACGATCTCATCCATATGTTATTTTAGATACCTTTTTTGCACCTTATGCTAATTCAATCGAAGGATATCCATGTAATGTCAAAGGGTACCATCCTTCTTCATGGAGAAAAGGACCGGTGAACGCCGTGGTGATTTGTGTGGTTATATTAAACCCTTAGTGTTTATGTATTCAAGCTACTTCTTGAGTTCGAGTATCTCTATATGTTCCATCCTATATGGAGTAATGGAATATATATCCAAAGATGGAAATAATTCAATATTGAAATTAATATTATTATTAGGAGGTAATTTTTGGAAATAGTTAGGGGAAATTTCTCTGAAATGATCCATGACTTGAGGAAATTCAAGTAGTTTCATCCCTTGATTTCTCATAAAGAGACTATTCATCTGGGTTGTTACTCCACCCAGCATAGTACACTTCAATCGATCTCGATTGAAGTGATATTCTTAGTCAAACTTTTGGATATAAATTTTTCCCATGAGTGATTTAAAAGACACCCATAAAAAATTGAAATCTATCAGGTCTTGATAAGTGGCATGCCAGTCCATACCAAGAATGACATCGAATCCATTAACCTCAAGGATGATGAAGCACTATATAATATGGAACAAAAATTTCTCATTGGGTAACAACTAGAACTAAAACATACACCCATCTCGAATTCGAAATGATTTTTTTAGGTGTATAATGACACTAGAGTATCTTATTACTAATCAAAAACATTCCATGGTAATTGATGATAGAATGGGATGTGATTATCTTATATCTAATAAGGTAACTACCACAGTAGAGGATATTAGAATATAACCTATTACTATAGATAAACCTATACATCCCCCTCTGGAATATGCTGAACAACATAGAGATGTCCTAGCCCTTGGCGTTCAGATGCTACCTGGATATCCTATATAGGTCCACTCAGCTGAAAATGAAACTCTAATGGATGGATGTCGCTGCCACAACCATATTCTATTCATGAATGGTATTTACAATACCAGTATCCTTTCGAAAGATGTGTCACTAACCACAGACCTAATGGTTGTGTTGGAATAGAAACCCTTTTAGTTTGGACGTGAGTAAAGAACCATTAGAGATGTCGGATGTGACATATCCTTCTGCAATCCAAGCACTCAATCATGTTACTTATACCCTTTGGAATCTTTTTGATCATGCCTTCCACACTTGTAACACACTAAAAAAGATATCTATACATACCCCTTGGAATGTACTTCTCCTATGAGTACCCTATAAATATCTCCTCCTACCTCTTCAAAAACCATTTTTACACTTATTGGAATCCTAACATCCTTGATTCTCATCGCATTATTTTCATCGGTTCTGTTAAGGGATGATGACCTAGTTTACTATCTATATAACGGTTTCCCGTTGAAATATGTTCAACTTTGAGTGGATGGCCTATGAAATCTCATCCTAAAATTGAATCATCACATTCATCTCCTAACTACACAATTTTGGTTTAAAATGATACAATTAAGTGAATCTAGATGAGTATTCCATCACGAAAATGTCACATGGATCATGGCACATGAATTATGGAACATGGTCTATTAACAAATACTAGAGGAATAATTATTCAAAAAATTATACCTAGATGTATGCCCATTCGACACCATATAATCGAAAAATTTGAGTCTAGATGCCCCACTAATGGTTGGATGAATCTCTAACAGTTCGGTCACAATCTTGACCCTCTACTGTGGTGGTGTCCCTGTATAATAGAATATTGACACCAAATCCTCCAACAATGGTTAAACTTCCTATGGTATTCAATCCTATCAGTATTTTGTGGATTTTACTTCTTGAATTCCTGATTCGGATCTATCATTGAAGGGGTAGGATAAGTTACACCATGAACTAATTGAATAGAGTGTAAAGCATATCCTTTAAATTGGAATTGACACCCAGTGGAAGATCAAAAAGAGGGGGCTTAGGTTTCACAACATGGGGAATCACTGGTGGTCTGGGGCCCACCACCTTAGGAGTATGCTCATCTCCACTCTCCTGGTGTATAACATGAGGTTATAATGGTTAGATACCACTAAAAATTCCAAGAACAACACTTAGACAAGGATTATAAGTGATATAGAATGTTGTAAGAGTGGAATGAAACAATGACATCCTAGATAAGAATCACACCCCTCTATAGGCTCTAGGATCCAGGTCTTGGTGATATGAATGAGTCACATGCAATGTATAGGAGACACAACCTACTCCCCATAGCCTATATAGAAGTGGGTCAAGGTATCTTATAAAATTTATCCATTCCATTTAATGAAACATATTCTTTTATACCACTTTATTTTTATTATTTTTAAATTCATTATTAAAATTATGATTCACTACATTTCATCCCCAATAGAAACTCATAAGGGACCGTACTCCTTATAAAATTAAATTGATGTTTCAACTAACTAAATAATTAAATTTACTCGACATAATGTGTTTAACATGATTTTTTTATGGATTCAATGAGGTAACAAAGGCACTCTCCAATCAACCAAATAATGTAGAATTATTGGTGAATTAAAACAATTATGCTTTTATTGATAGAACTATAACACTCTAGAGCATAAAAAATGATGCACATATCAAAATCATAGGAATAACATGCAATTCACACATGAAAACTGGTATGGAATGGAATATTTCATGAAAGATTAAATCCTTTCATGATTAGTATGGTACATGATTAAAATTATCCCTCAGGACATCATGGAAAATTGATGGATACCTCATAAGGATAAAAAAACTAAAAGCATGTGCATCACACAACAATGAAATCCCTGAAAACATAACAGTGGAATAAATACCATCATTTACCCATCTTAGGTAATTTGGATTTCCCTTGTACATGGTCATGATACTCCTTGGAACAAGTTGTTGAACAAATTCAATATTCCTAGTCTCATCTCTATACACAAATAGTATGATATAAATTAAAACCCTATGATACCACTTTATAGTGTCTCGCCCTGGGTGCCACTACCTAGTTCCCCGTTATAGAATGCCACAAGTCCTCAGGTTCTCCTTCTGGAATGCTACTAGAACCCAAATAGCAGCTTGGGCCTTGGGTAAGTCCATGTGGGAGACTATTCCATCCTTTATTTGAGTAGATAATATGTGTGTATATATATATATATATATATTTGTGGTTGTGTATGTGAGGAACCAATAAAACATCCAGATAGTAGTGAAAACAACAAACATAAACCTGCATGATAATGTAATAATGTCTAGAAAATGAATAAAAAATAGAGGCCAATAAAGATTATAGTATGTAATGTATTATAAAAAAATTACTAATCAATGGGAAGGGGATAAATAAATATATAACATGTTATCAAAATTAAAATAATGTCCAAAAACTGATATAGCTAGTTTCTCAAGAATAGGCTCATTCACTTTCTCCCAACTCCATCATAGAAAAGTAAATCATGTATTGGATGTTTTATGCTTCCCATTTTCTATACCTTAAATCATAATCAGTAATTGTGTACTTAAGGAACCCATGAAGGGTGTGAAGCTTGATCGTTGTAGGCCAACACTCATGGTTTCTACATTCAATCCATTACCTATGATATAAATATAACCGCATTCCATTATAATAAAATGAATGTATAAGTAAATAAATAAATATGGATGGTTGGGTTCTACAAGGCCACACATCCAATATAACATATTGATCATATTACGGTGAATCCAAACTGAAGGAACTTGCATTGGTAAGGTGAGTTGAAGATAGTTCTATAGGATGGATTATCCCCGTGTTTTTGTTTAGACTAGAGGACATGTCTAAAATTCTTAATACCAAATATCATTTATCATTTTCAAAACATTATGTTTTCTTTTTAATTTAAATACAAACCCACTTTATAAAACATAGTGATACACCCAGATCCTTCCCATGACAATTTGAAAAGACATTCTAAGTATCACTTGATGGGATCATCACATGACCACTGAAAATGATCACGTACATTGTAATGTAAGGATGATTTTCCACATCTAACACCATACAGGGTTAAAATTGTTCAAATACTAGTCTTTGAGACAATTCCTTATATTGTATGTAGGAGACCATGTCTCTCTCAAGGAATGGATCAACCAATCTTGCCTTCTATATTGAGAAGGGTGTCCCAACAAGGTAACCATCATCACTATTTTAGAGGAAAAAATAATGAATTACCAGAGAACCTATCCCAAGTATAGCTTATGTTTTTCCTAAAATGTCTACATAGAATTTAAAACTTCTTACTTCGGTACACAGTTATGTCCAAAGGGACCTTATGTTGAAATCCCTTGTGTCACCCTTGGAACATTGGAAATTGAAATTTAAATGGAATGATATGCATATATATCTTTTTTAATGAGAGGATATTCTAGTTTTCATTTAAAAAATATGTTTATTTTTTCATATTGGTTAAGCATGTCATGTGGAATAATACAATTAAGAAACAAGGCATAAGGAATACTCTGTTGGGATTGTTAATTCATGTTAAAATAGTCCCTCTAAGAAAATGGTAAAGGGTTTAACATATGTCTACATACCCTATTCATTGCTATTATTCAATTGAGTTATTAGTCAAGAAATGACACACCCAAGGATATTTATCTAATTTTTTGATAAGGTTAAATTAGGCCGTAATGGTAGAACACACCCATTAGGGTGGTCCGGGTCAAGGAAATTAACCCCACGGTGATTTTCTAGTTGGTAGAAGCCAACAAATGTAAAAAAATAAAAACAAAACAAATTAGCATTTTGGATGCACCACTAGAATGACCTGATGGGAGGAACAACAACATATTTTATGAAACATAATGAGATGATTAGAAAAGTCAAGGACTACCTATCATATAATAATTGAGCTTTCTTAATATAGTTTCAATGTTTGATTCATTCTAGGTGGAAAAAAATTAGATAAACCCCTGAAAATAGGGAAACTATTCTTTCACCTAAATAGATTAATGTATGGGATAGATATCTTGAGAAATATTGGAGAGGATTTTATATAATACCTTTTGAGATTCACATGATACAATTGTGATCAATTATTGTAATGGATTAAGGAGTTTCATGAAAACCTATAAAAGAGGAGGAATGATCATTCTAAACTGGGATGGGAGGAGCTGTTGGATAATATTGGAGTAGTAATGGATGATTTTTTAATTAATTTATGTTTGTTTTAAAAGTTAAATTCACTTATTTTAAAACATCTTATGGTTTGGCCACACGGTTTAGAAAAACCATGTGCCAAACATGAACTATTTACAAATATAAAAGTAAATTCACACATTCCTTCTTATAGTTTGACTAAAACTGAAAACTATCACATTCAAGGATTTCATAGGGATCACACAATTGGGTACCCTAAGATCCATGATTGTAAAAAAAACTATACCGCGTAGTATGCTTCTTATATTCTGAGGCTTTGTCTTCGAATGAGCCCAAGAAACCCCCCAAACACACTTGAAACATTTGGTATCAAATTTAATTTCATTAAAAGATATTGAAACAAAAATTTATGGTTCTTAACTTTTAGGGAAATAAAATACATTATATATAGAGTGTGGAAAGTCCTTTTGAGATCAAAATAAAAGGATCACCTCAAATCCTATTCTAATTTAACAATATATAGTAAGAGAATATACAATTTTCTATGATGCATCATTTACTTTCTTGACAGTAATTCCATTTTTGGATGATATAAATGTAGTGTATGGGTCTCAGAAATCAATCCCTCAAGATAGGAAGTACCTAACACACGATCTGAAGTTGGCAGTTGTCGAACACACCTTGCACTATTTCCAAAATTACCTATTGTAAGAACATTATGTGTTGTTGAAATACCCCAAGATCATTAGGATTACTTTTACATAGTATGAAATAAATCATAGGATGTGAAGGTGGTTTGAAAATTTCCCATCCATTAACTTTGAGTAATATTATTCATTTGGGAATGGAAATGTTGTTTCAAATGCCCTGAGTAGGATGACTTATACATAGATAGTTTAGGTGGCTAGTAGTGAATGAATGGTTATGGTTACGTTTTACAATATGTATATAGTTGTAAAGTAAAATCATGTAATTTCTATACTAACTTCACTATTACAGACCACGTTACTACTAAAGAAGGTGAAAATGAGATAGATCTCATATCCTGAGGGCTAGGTCCCATGAGAGATAATTTCTTGTGAGTGACTACCATTGGATTAGACTATTTATTATAAAATAATCTTGAATATAAATTGGTGTATCATGGATCTCATAGATATGATACATGATCTAATAAATGATTCATAAGATTCCTTGTGGGTTATTCGCCTGGGTATTTCTTATATGTATTGTGATATGTGGTGAATTTATTGTTTGCGAAGGATGAAACATCAGATATATGGTTTTATTATTTGGTCTTCCCCCTATTAGTAGGGGATGGAAGATCACTACTAACCTAAAGACTATTTTTATCATTTTTCCATACTAAAATTTAAATGGGAGAATGTTTCGTTCATATTTTCAAGGTATTCTTGTTTTTTCTTCATGGTAGAAATACATTTTGGGTAGTCAGGGATTAACTGATGAAACTATCCCACTTCATACCTATCTGTGAGACTTTCTCAGTTAATTTTCAATGAATATTAACTATGATTGAGATTATAAAATTTTTCAATATCCCTCATAATATCATTTCATAGAGGGATTCACTTTTCACATTGATGTTTATGAAGGGGTTGTCAAAATTTATTTCTATACATGTGCTTTTTATCATAGAAATTCACCCATATACTGATGGTAAATTAGAATAGAATATAAAGATTATATAGGATTTGATCTAAGCATGTGTTCTTGATTTTTGCAGTTCATAACAGATTTATAATCCTCTCATCATGTTCTCATGAAATTATATCTATCAAGTTTCAATTCTTATGGATCTCTATGAGACTTATATAGTAGGCCATTTCATTCCCCACTATACTGGTTAGATTTAGGAGAGGATAAACTGTTGGGTCCTCATCATGTTTAGAAGACTTCAAATAAGGTTCATCCGATCAATTAGATTATGTCTACTGGTCATTATAGATAGAAATAATATTATTATTACAATTAATGAGTTTTAGTGTTTGAGGTCGAGGATTGTTTTTTCCTATGTATATCACCCAGACATGGGAATAGGAAGATGCAGAAGAAAGGGAAGATTTTGCAACAACTATTAGGGCCATTTAAGAATATGGAGGGTGGTTTCTTGGTGGACTATCAGTTTATTTTATATTAGTGGTCATGTTTCATCCAAGAAATTTTCAAAATTTCACTATATCCTGGATATCATGAAATCCTATATCACATACATAATCCAAAGGGTTTTGTGGATAATGTAGATACTTCCCTTGGTGCGTATCCTATTTGAATCATCGATCGAAGCACAATGGATCTCATAGTTGGGCTATATCATTAGTACATGTTATATCGAATAATTTATAGATATAAGAAGTTAATTTAGAATCGGTGGTCGATGTACATGCGAGGGGGCCAGAATTGTACTCATATAATATTTTTCTTCCATTGGAAGGTGAAATCGGGGATGAGTTCCTTTATAGAGGGAATACTTTTAGTAACTGGATTATATATCAGGTATGAATCAATATAATTTTTGTATAATTCCATATTATGAAACTAAGATGAATTCCTATTGAGTTCTCAAAGGTTTTGGGGGTGTTTAGGGTTAGTTCGGATCACATAACACTAGCTAGTAGAGAAAAACAGCAGTCTACACAGTTAGTAAATGATATGAAATCTATCCCATAAGGTCTATTATAAGCATGTGGGGTAGTACATTAGGGTGAATTAGGGTGTATGGTTTTCCTTAACTATGTCCCATGGGTAGTAAGCCTATAATAATGTGTGGAAATTTTATAATAGGTGTTTTTAATGGTTGGTGAATAGTTACCATAACCATGTATTCGAAACGAACAAAATTACCCTTGATGTAGTGAACCATGTAGGATTGGTGCCCAGTTTGGCCAATCCTATTGTAAATCATGTGACCCTTTTTGGGTGAAATGAGAAAAACACCCTTAATGAAATGTTATAACACCTCTGTTCACTCATTTATTCTTCACTAGAAATCATGATCTATCATCATTACTATTGGGATCCCAAATCCATATATTGTAGTATTTGATTCCATTCATCCTTATAGAGTCTAACTAATAAACCGTTCATCTCGTTGGATCCAATCTATTATAATGATTAGTCCATTTTATTAGTTCTTCATTAATATTTTCATTAATATGGTTATTGAGGTGCATGACAAGACGCCCTATTTTATAAAGTTGCAACATTATTTATATTTTTTCCTATATAGGATAAACTATTGGGTGATACTGGATTAGGTGAGTTCGAAGAGTATTAATTAGGCGGTATGTAATTTATTCCTCATGTTTTTGTGATGTCATAAACTTTTTCGTTTTGTCACCTGATGGATTCAAAATGAATTTTCCTTAATTTGTAATTGAATTGAATTAGTTTCCTTGATTGGATCCTAATTATCTTAATAAACCCCTTGAGATATACTACCTTAGTTGGAGAAACCCCTTTTGACATGTTCTCTTACATTCCTAAATGGATTTAGTTATAATTTGGCCAAAGAATATATCGATGTGTATATTATTGATTTTGAATTGAGATATTATAAATAAATTAGGTGTATGTATTATTGTACCAAGGATAACACTCTTATAAAGAATTTAATGTGATAGTGGTGAGTGGTAAGCCCACATCAACTATAATAAATTTAATAATGGTTGTACCCTTTTTGATATTACATAATAACGGGAAATGGAATATTCCTTATATTGAAATAAATAAAATGGTTTTTTGTAAATGATATAACTTAAGGGTTTGAAAACCAATAATAAACATAATGAATTTGCATGGTGACCATTGTGAATAATAATGAATGTGCATGATAACCTTTAAAAAAATAATGCATGTGCATCTATTCATTTTTATGTGTATTATATCAAATTGTTAATGTTGACCGTTATGAATATATAATAAAAATGGGAATGATGACCCATTATAATTATACTAAATGGGGATGGCATCCTATGTTATATCAGTATAGGCATGGAATCCATATACAGTGATACTGGGCATTCCCTCCTTATACTATGATACTATGAATGTTTTTCATGTACTATGATATTATAGGGTTATAGAGTATCTATTACGTTATTGTGGGCATGAAATCTATATATTGTTAAACTATAGGGACATTTCATCCCTATTATTTGATAATGTTCATGGTGTCCCTATTATGTGACACTATGCATGACGTCCCAATACTATGATACTATATTTGAATGCAATCCTTTGTGATACTACTGTGACACTAAGAATGCTATCCCTTATACCACTATAATATAGGGAAACACATCCCCTATAATACTATGATACTACGATGGGGTCCCTTATAATTGTGATACTAGGAATTGAAACCGTTGATATATTTATTGTTATTCTAGCCTGAGATGTAGTGGATAATGTCAGAATGGATACCTATTAGGAACCAGATCTAACTTATTTACAATTGTTATTACTAATTTACAATATTATATATGCACACAGTAATATTCTATACACATACTAGATATTTATGGGCTCCTTTGGTGGTGAACAAGATTGATTTATTTCGTACCCAATCTTGAGTCTCCTATGAAACTCATGAAAATGCTACTCTTGTTTGTGAAGATAATGAGTTGTGTCCTATTATCTATGCATATCATCCTACATGACATAGGATAGAGCATCTGATAGATAACTATGATGGAGCTGGGATTCTTGGATAAGATTTTTGATATTTTCTATAATTTTTTTATTTTATACCACAAGTATAGTGTTCATTACTTCTGATTGTATCAATTTTTCCATCTTTATATACATTACATTTACATATATTTTATATGATTCTGTTAATTATGTGAGTATTTTTATCAATTTTCGGGTTAATTACATGAGCTTATTCTTGATATATATTGATTTATAGTTTCTTCTATTTACCTCATGATTGTACCACTATTCTACTCAGTAAATGAGAGAATATCATTCCCAAGGCGACAACCATGTCCCTCGATGGTAGATGGAAGCCTCTAGCATTTGGGGAGATGTGATTCAGGTCATGTGGAACACATGATATGGGGAACCTATAAGTGGATCCTAGTCCCAAGATGTCACATATATAATTTATGAAATCTATATATGTAGTAATGAATTCCTATTAAAATAAATTGTAAATTTATGGATCTGGTTCAGGATAAATACCATCATAACAAACCTTCATTGGCCCGGGTTATAATTTATTGAATATATTTCACCACTAAAACACACACACACTCACACACATAGATATATACATACATATATATATATATATATTCTCATATTTATATATATGAACAATATATTTACTAGAATTTATATCTATACATATAAAGTGACATCCTGAACATAAGGCATAACTTAGGCATCCTTGTATAGTCTCTAGAGTCATATACTTTACTAAGGGATTTCATGCCCAAGTATCATAAATTTTAGGTTATCCGTTACATATTGTAACTAGTATATTTGATTCAATGCTCGAGTATCATCAGTATATGGATGGTCGTGATTGATTATCAAATCCATGGGGAAAATATTCCTATCTTTCTTAGGTAGATGTGACACCATACCCAAGTATCATAACAATAAGGAAGCAATGCCTATGAATCTTATGTATTTGCAACCCCATTCATGAGTGTCATATTAGAGGGGACACCATTCCTATGTATCATAAGCAATAAGATTTAAAATATTATTTATTATGTTCCAATAAATGTTTTATAGTTCATTATCCTTCACACTCAAACAGTTTAATAACCAATTTTATGTAAAATTAGGATATGTAGTCATAAAACCCACATTCCATTTAATTTATTGTAGATATTTTATCTGTATTCATAGAGAAACACAATTAGGAGTTACATATGTCACAAATGAAATTATAATATCAATGGAAAATTAAATAATCATATCTCATGTATGGAATTATTTGATGGGACCTATTATAAAAATAATATGGGTTAAAAATTGTCTCAACCCTTCCCCAAGGGCCTATGCCATGACTACCCCAAGACCGCCTTCCATAGGCTAGGGGGTGGTGACTAGTACTGAAGTTATATTCTCTAAAACTGGGATGGGATTGCCTTTATAACTTATAAGCACATGAAACCAAGAACACAAAAAGATACGAACTCAAGTAAATTAATATTAAACTGAGTGAGAATAGAATGAAAAATTGGCTAGAATGCATTCCCAACTGGAAATTACAAGAAACTAAAAGTAAAAGTAAACTTGAACAAATCATGTGATCACCAACCATGGATCCCAACTGAATGGTAGCTATAGCTCTTAATCGGTCGTCTCTCCAACATGCCTCATCTAAGGTACACCTCTGAGCTACCTCCAGTCCTGTTACTCTCGTCCTTAGTCAATTATGCCCATTTTCTGCACCAAAAACAATGTTGTGCGGGCATATACCATGCATTGGTGAGAATAATGATACTCAATAGGGACCCTGAGTCCCTCAAGCTCTCACAAACTCCACAAAGGATAAAACACAAAGCATGAAATCAACTGACAACCCAGCTTAGTTATATTCTCATACATCTACCTATTTTATCAAGTATACACATCTCAATTAGGAGGAAACATAGAGTCCAACTCAAAATACAAAAGATTAATTGTTCCAAAAAATGAAGGAATACCATGGGGGTAAGTACCTTTCATGTACTACGCACAGAATAATACCACATAGGTACTGACTCATCTCACACCATGTGTTTCAAAGTTACATTAATAGAGATGATAAATTGTAACTATTGAATCATCTTAATCTATTAACAGGCTGACCCACGAAGGATCTCTAGATTCTGACAAATATAGGATCACTCGATGTTAATCAACACATGATCTCTCGGGGCTGACCCACATTGGATATCTAGGTGTTGACCAACACCAGATCACTTCGTGCAATCCCGCACAGGATCGCTCGGTGCTATCACACAGAGGATCACTAGGAGTGGACCCCGATAGGATCGCTCAGTGATGACCCTCATAGGATCACTAGGTGATGACCCACACATGATATATCTTCATTCATCACATCACATCCAGCTATAGGGTTACCACTCAATTCTTGCTCGTCTCTGGGAGGGTCTGTTCCTCAAGCCACTGGATGATACTCAAACATCCACAAAGTCCCACAGATTAGTATCACAAAGGACCGCCATGATACATGGGTCTCAAAGCAATAGACTGTATGTCAATCGGATGCTCGGTCTGTGAATTTATGTCCTTTTAACCCCGAGGGCCCAGTTGGATTCGTGATCGTTCTAACCCAATGGTACAAAAATTTATCCAAATTTCAGAAGGGGTTTACACAAGAAACTGTCTTTCTCTATGGTTTCCATCACCGCTGATGGATATTCAAATGGACACCTAGTGAAAAAATTATTTCCAAAAGAACATAATGTTCTTCACTGGTCCAGGTCCCGCCCGACCCGGCCAAGGCTGACCCGACCCACTAGGTATTTCCCCCACTGGGCAGCCCGGCCTGGGAGGTGGACCATGGTGTTGTGCATGGGTCACAGGACAGTGAGGGTGGCATGAGGTTGAGGGGCACCGAGGGCGGCGTGATGGTCGCTAGAGCCACGGGGAGGAAGAGGCCGCACAGCGATGGGGTCTCAAGGCGGTGTAGAGGGCCGGGTGGTAGCGGGGTGGCAGGAAAGCATGGAGCGCCTCGAGTGGGGAGGCAGTGGGGAAACATGGAGGGCTCTAGGCAGTGAGGCTGTGGGAGGCACGGTGGTTACAGGGTGGCGAGGAGGGCCACGTGGCTGCAGGGCAGTGCAGAGGGCTGTGTGGCAGTGAGGCCGTTGGTAGCTGAGGCCACCGCCTGCACGGTGGCCGCAGGGTGATAAGGTCGTGAGGATGTAGCCTTCATCGCAGATGGTGGTGTGTCATCCGTCACATCTATTCATCATCATCATGAAAAGACGCTTCTTTAATCGCTAATAACATGTCATTCAAGATGAATAGAGGAGGGCTCTGTCCATGTTTATTTGGCTTGCACCCTTCATGTTAGAGCAGTAGAAAGAGGATCAACAAATACATGAATGAAGAATGTCAAACCTTAAAACATCCCGCAATTTATTATTCCCAAACCCCAAAAAGAAATCATCTGTGGATCAACTAATTAGAGTGTTGATCCATGTTATTTGTTTTAGAAGGGAAGAACATGGGAATACATAATCATACACAACTAAACCCCTACCTCAGTGATTTGTTGTCAGAGGTCATAAGGAAGGAGACAATTTCATTAGGGATAGAAGGACGTCAGTGACTTCAGCATTTCCCCGATCATCAGTTCCTTTCTATTTAAGACATTCCTCATTGGTGAGAGCATTCTTCGTTGTGAAGCATGCTATTCACTGGATAACGCGTTCTTCGTTGGAGAGGATAATACAACAATGTTTTCCGCTCCCCAATTCCACAAAAATTTGAAAATATCAAAAATTATTAATTTATGTTCATCAACTTAATATGGATTGCACAATTTTATGTTCACACAATTAATTGTAAAATTTTGGAAAAATTAATTGGCCCAATTACTGAATTCTGTTGGAAAAAATTAAAGTAGCGGAGTTCAGTGGTTTCTCCCACATTATGAGGGGGGTCGGGTGATCCCCGCCCCTAAAATCAAATTGGGGGGTTTATTCAGGTGTTCCCCACCTCTAATTATCCACATGGGAGGTTTACGTTTTGGTGGACCCCACCAACATAACATATTGTGAAAGGCTTCAAAAAATAAAATAAAAATGTTAAATTTTTTATTTATTTTAGTCTTTCATGAAAAACAGAAAAACTATTTTTCAATCTCTACCCTCTATAGTCAAGGTGAAGGTTTCTTTAAGAGATTACTAGTGTTGCATGTTCAACGGTGTCCTCAGATATCAATTCTGAGAACATGTTCAAATGTTACAAAAAACAGTTGACACGTTTAATGAACATAGCTGAAAAAAAGTTTAGAAATTCATTCCAGGCACACCGGGCCTCAGAATCACGCGCCTTCAATTTTAATGGACCCATAAAATTTCCATATATTTAAAAAAATAACACTTAATATCCATGTATTTTCATTCTCTCCACATCTAGAATTTTAATCACCATATTCGACAACTAAAACTAAGGAATCAAGTGGGGATATTTTTCCTGTATTTGAGTCTCCCGTTCCTATGTGCTCTCCTGGACGTTCTCGTGCTGCCAGAAAACGCACACTCAAGGTATCAACCACCCATGAAAGACCCACACATGTCGATCCTAAAACTCTTATAGGCCCTCTGTAAATGCCTTCCCATCATCGAAGTGCATATTTTCATGGTCGATGACATGGGATGAGCCGTGAACGTAACTTCTCAAATCGGATATGTGGAAGACGTCATGCACACGGTGCAACTATGGTGGAAGAGCTTAGTAGTATGCCACCTTCCCAACTCTCCTGAGGACCTGGAAGGATCCAATGAACCTCATAGATAACATTCTCTTAGACCAATTCTCCACAATCATAGTTGGGGTGAGACACATAGAAATACGTGGTCTCCATCACCGACTCTATAGGTCATTGTCTCCAGTAGGCATAAAAACTATGCATGCTTCGTTCAAACTTCATCCATTATTATATGATCTGCATCTTCTCTGTGGTAGACCATGCAATCTATGGTCCCAAAAGTGCTAACTCTCCTTGGTCATTCCAGTATAAAGGTGATCTGAAGGGTTACTCGTACAATGCATCAGAAGATGAAAACTGAATGGTGGAGTGATAGATGTTGTTTTGTGAAAAATCCACCAAAGTCAAGTGATCAAGCCAGCTGCGGCCGAAGTCGAGGACTCAAGAACGCAGCATGTCCTCGAGGGTCTAAATGATCTTCTCTCTCTAACCATCTATCTGAGGAAGGAAGGAGATGCTCAAATGAAGATGCATCCTGAAATCCTTCTACAACCCCTACCATAGTAAGTATGTGAAACGTGTATCACGATCAGGGTAAATCTTTGAGGGTAATCAATTTAGGTTCATAATCTTCTTCACATAGAGGGATCCCAAGCTCCCTACTATACCATGCTCCCTGATCGGTAGGAATTGGGCCGACATGGTGAGTCGGTTGACAATCATGCAGATAGAATCATGACCTATGAATGTATGTGTATGTCCTTTCACGATGTCCATGGATATCCCGTCCCACTTCAACTCTGGGACCTCTAAAGACTGACCCAGCCCTGTTGGTACCTGATGCTTCACCTTCACTTGTTGACAAGTGTGGTACCGAGAGAAAAACTATGCTACTTATTTCTTTATTAATGGATACCAGTGATGTCGTCAGAGATCCTAGTACATCTTTTCCACTCCTAAATGTACCGCTAGAGGGGATGTGTGGAAATCTCTCAACACATCCTCATGAAGAGAAATGATATAACTGTACGTCCTCTAAAGAGTATAACATACTCCACAACATCAGAAAATATATCTGGTTCCTACCCTAGGGATTTCTATTCATGACGTGCCTTGCCGTCAACGTCCCCACACTCGGCCTCCCAGACTCGCTGATGGAGTGGGGGAGTGATTGTACGATACTGAAGAAAAGTTTCTCCATCCTAATCCAGAAAGGTTATCTGTAAAGTGGCCATCTACACTATCACCTCACCATGTAGTTGTATACTAGACCACGTTCTTAGTGAATCTGCTACAAAGTTCCCCTTACCAGGATTATTGGGCATGTCGATGTTATATTATTGGACGAACTCAAGCCAAGGTCGATGTCTCAAGTTCAAGTCCTTCTAAGAGAAGATATAATTGAGGCTCTTGTGTTCCGAGTTTATTATAGAACCCTTTACCATCACATAATGATGCCACATCTTCAAGGAGAAGACCACTACTATTAACTCATGGTCATGGGTAGCGTAGTTCTTCTCATGTTTTCTTAGCTGTTGAGAACCATATGTGATCACCACTCTCTCCTACATCAGGACACATCCATGCCCGTTCCTATATGAATCTTATTAAACTACGTACCCTATGCCCTCCTTTGGTAGCCTCAAAATAGTGGAAATAGTCAGTCTCTGCCTTAGCTCCTAAAAATTCTGCTGGAATCTCTCCGACCAAACAAAGGTTTTCCCCTTCTTTGACAATGCTGATAGGGGTACTTAAACTCTGGAGAAATCTGGCACAAATCTCCAGTAGTATATGGCAAAAACTTGGAAGCTATGTATCTCTATCACACTGCTAGGTGGCTCCCAAGCATGTACCACCTCAATCATTTCTGGATCTTCTATAAGTCCAACCTCTGATATGACATTTCCCAAAAAGTGAACCTCTCATATCCAGAACTGGAACATCGAGATCTTACCATAAATCTGGTGCTCTCAGATTTTTTCCATTACGACCTGCAAATGATAGGGATTCTCCTCCTTAGTAGTCTAGAGATCAAAATGTCATTGATGGAGACTACTACGAAGAGATCGTGGTATTGCTGAAAAATAATCTTCAGGATTCACATGAAAAACGTTTAAGTATTGGTTATTCTGAATGGAATAACCCTGAATTCGTAATGGACCTACCGATATTTGATAGTCGTGTTTTGTAAATCCTCGTCTCATAATCTGAGATGGTGATAGCTTGATCTGAGGTCTATCTTCGAGAAACTACATGCTCCCTTCAGATGATCAAAGTGGTCGTCAATCCTCAGGGGTGGGTACATGTTATTCATGGTCACCTGGATTAGTTGCCGATAGTCAACACACCGTCTAATGCTCCCATCCGACTTCTTGGAAAATAAAATCGGGGAAGCCCAAGTAGAAACAGTGAGCTGAATGAACCCATTCCCCAATAAGTCCTCTAGATGTACCCGAAGCTCTGAATTCTCTGCGGGAGCCATTCGATACACTGGTGTAGATATTGGTGCCATCCTGGGGTAAAATTTAATGTAAAACTCCAACTCTCACTACTAGAAATTTAGCCTATAACCATGGTTCTTAATCGTGGCTATAGGCCCAAAAACTGTGGTTATAGGTTATATCACCAGTTTCATGAATTGTGGTTGGTATTGTCTTGGCAAAAGGTCAGAACCTATAGCCATGATTTGAAACCGTGGGTATAGCCCTATGGCCACGGTTTGAACCATGGCCATATCTGTAAATCCATGGCTCAAACCGTAGATATATCCCTATAGCCATGGTTTTCATATAGTGGTTAGATGGTCAGCACTATAGCCATGCAAATTAAGGCCATGGTTCAAACCATGGCTAAAGGGCTTTTTCCACTATTTCAAACCGTGGCTATAGGCTTTTCCACTACATAAAAAAACCAGCACTGTTAGACGTGATGGCTGTTGGGAGGACACTACCATCTTCCCCCATACCCCCACCCACAACTCCCCCACCCTACAGCAGAACCCCCCACCCCCTGCTCCTACACACCTCCCCTACCCCACCCCCTGAAACCTGAATATACCATTAAAAAATAATGATGCAAAAATTTGATCATAAAAATTCACTAATATAATTTCCAAAATTGAGTTCATACAATGAATCAACATACAAAAAAAAAATAATGAATTCTACTATGTACTTGATGAATTGATCAATCAAAAATCTCTCTTCTTGGATTCACTATCTCTCACTGATACATCTCTAGTAGCCAATGAGCCCAACCTTTGGATGAAATTTCACATGGACTCCTTCCTACATGATAATGATATCATCAAACATCAAGTAAACCTTCTTTACAAGTGCCGCAAAAACACTAAATTCTTATGGCTGAGGAACATCTTCCAGGACTATGATTTCCATTCATGTGATGCTTCACTGGTGATGGATTCAACCAGGAGCATGTCTGGGAGGATATCCAATAGAACTCATCTGAAGACATCAATAACATAAATTAATTTTGATAATCTATCCAACACACCACAATACCATGAAATCTCATCATTGAAAAAATAATTAATAAAAACAAATTATAATACAATAATATTGAAATGACTACTTCGGTCATGGGTTTTGGAGTACATTTCATGCTATTTGGGATCGATTTTGTAGTATAGATTCATGCAGAAAATACATGTGTTATCTAGAATAAATTCATACTTCTAGTACCAATACATGATTGGTTTTGAACAAATATGGAACATACAGAAGATAAATATATGGCTTCATTTCAATGAGTGTTCATCACATGAATCTTCATGGAAGAGGGAAAATACAAACACTATAATGGAACAGAGTCAGATGGGGGATTTTCTTATAGTCTGTAGTGTGTAGTGCATTTGGGGATGGCCTGTAACGAATGTGAAGCCCCAAAATCTAGGACTGTATTCTTGAAAATGGGAAAAATTTTACTTATCATAGTTTTATGGATAATTTCCAAAGTGTAGATCCCTCCCATGGATAATTCCCTTTAAATTATATCATCATGTATGACCTTTTAGATCTAGATCATACAATTCGTGGTCAGAATATCATAATGATTAGAGTAAAATAAAACAATGATATGAGGGGTTGGAATTTTGTGAATCCAACAGACCTGATTATCCTTAATCACCGTGGTTTATCTAATATAAAATGAGGTTTATACATGATATATTGATTTATATCCTAATGAAACCATTGATCTATATAGTTTGATATCTTATATCTTTTACCAAGTGATGGACATTTTAAGGTCCAGAATCCAAGACTGATGGTAGTTGTGCATTTTAATATCACGATTCCAAGACATGTAAAGATATAGAATTTTGTAGCTGAGCCCAAGGTAGGGGACTTGGGCATTTCTAATCATGAAAGGATAAGTATCAATCGACATATAGTTCATAAATGTGGAATTTTATGATTTTCAAATATCTATCTCATGTGTAGTGAATAGTCAATGAAATTGATAGGTGTCATGGTGTGATAAGGAAGGAAACCCAAGGATAATATAGCCTTAATGTAAATATGGCATGTAATATATTTTTCTGTGTATATGGATGAGGATGAAAACCCAACACTAGCTTGTTGACCTGAATAGTAGAAACTATCTACATAGATTTAGCAGAAATTTTGAAGGGATGGTAGGTCCTACAGAATGACTTTATGTCATGAAAATTAATTTCATTCTACTAGGTATGTATTCTATGTTGTTTTGAGTCATTTAGATAGGACTATGGATTTGTATTTTAATTCCCAACATTGACAATGGTTTTCACATAGTTTAAAGACATACAATAGGGACATTTTCCTCAAATGTGGTACATCAGTTGTGGTTCCATCTAGTTGGAGTGAGATTGAATCGTGTACACATTTGATGCATCTTAAGATTCGATAACACGATCTATACCTCATTTATCAATCCTAGTTATAATATTTAATGAAAAAACATCCTTCATAGGTATTCCCAAATATTTACTGATAAGGAAAATAATTTGGATGATTTTTCATAAGTGCATCCTCATTCATGTTAGACTTCAAAAGCTCATTAAATCAATGCTACATTCAACCCCATTTCCCAATTCACCGTCATTCCCTCAAAATTACAATACATTCAATCCCCTTATTTAAAATAAGATTTTATAAAATGAATCCTCTTATAATTTAAAAATATAACTCACACCACAAAAACGCGTTCAAAAAAAGTTCCACCAATGAATTATTTAATAATCTATATAGTGCATGATTCTTATAAGGACAACACAATACCTCCACATTTAATTCTAAGATCATACAGGTCATGATAATTTTTGGATGATAAGACTAACACCCACATAAGAAAAAAAATTCACTACAATTCCAAAAAACTCGGTAAAATAAAGGTCACCTGAATTTTCAGTGATCAAACAATTTACCACAATCTCTTATCAACCTTATCTGAATCTGCAATCACCTATATCGACCACAAACATCGACAAATTAACAAAAAAAAAATTAAAAACCAACAATGTAAAATAACTAATACCAAAATATTTGGTTGATGCAACGATGCCAAGAATGGGACCAACATGGTGTATTCCACACTAGACACGCACTCACACCACTAGAACTTGTTCAAATATAGTGTCACCATTTAAGTATTTAATTATCTATATAGTACAAGATTCATATAAGTATAACACAATCCCACCGCATTTTATTCTAAGATCACAAAGGTCACGAAACATTTTAGAAGATAATACTAACACCCACACAAGAATAAAATGTGTAGGGATTGTAAAGTAATATGTCACAACAAAATCCCTCCACATTTAATTCCATATGTCATGGCCTTGATATAATGTAATATCATGATGTGTCTTCCTTCACTTTATGTCCTTCCAAAACATTCATAGATAAATTTTATCTCTTTAAATTCAATAACTCCAATGTATTTGTCAACCAGTCCAACAAAATATGGTTAATAATGTTTCAACACATCCATAAACTACTATCATACTTCAATACATCCTGAAGATATTATCAAAAACACTTCAAGACATACAATGACTATTTTCAACAAACATTACAAATAAAATTTTGGTTGCGATAAGTCCTGATCAATTACACTTTTAAAATTTAGTGAGACTTCATTATTTTTAGAGGTCAGTGTTGCAAATGGTTAATGAAAAAATTGATGATTGATGGTGAAGCTTTGGATTTTGGATGATACTAGTTTCATATGATTTATTTATGGAGTTCATCCGAACGTGAGGTGTTTCAAAAAACAATAAATTATGATAGGAAAACATAAAATATTTGTTTTAGAAGATGCTATCCTAGTGAGATGGTGCATGACATGGAAAGAGTATAAAAAAGGTATATTGATTTAATGATATGGAAGAATGATTTGATGTAATTTATCTGGACCACGGTTCTACACATATCATTGAAGAGGATAGAGATAAATTAGTAGGACTGTTGGGGCTGAAAATTTTGTTCTAGTAACGGTTATTCCTAGAAATTATGCCATTCCCATAACTGAGGGAGTGGTTATTTTCTATAGTGAACCTAAGATTAATAAGAAGATATTTTTTATCAACTGGATAAGTATTTTTTTAGTTGGAATGGGATTCATGAATGGGATCCAGGTTATGGAAAAGTGTGAGAATGGGTTGATAACTCATTGTTGATTAAGGATTTCTAGAATATCAGATAGAATGAGTAAATATTTTGTGCAGATTGTGGTCTTGGAATCAGCAGGTGGTGTTCTTATTCCTAGTAGAGAGGAACTATGAAAATTGAAAGCTCAGATAGTTCCAGTTTTTCATACAAGTATATTGTACTTTATACCATAATCAATGATACGACACTAGATTGAATGTATTTTTTCCTCAAGCATAAGAATACGGTGTTTCATAACCATATTTTAAAGAGAGATATGGTGTGGAGGATACAAAAATATAGTAGAGAAGCTTGAAGTCTGGATCTGGGGGGTTTAGATATTAGAAGAAGTGGGAGTTTTGAATGATCTACTTGTGGTGTGGCCTGAAATTTGAGGAGACTAATCATGGAATACTAGAGCTGTGTCATGGAGCATATAATGTTCTCTTTGATGGTAGGATCTTCAAGAGATACTCAAAGTATAGTGTGATGGTCTTTTTGACTGTCACCGGAATTTTCAAAGAGTTACACCTATTACCACATCGATTCTGGAAGAGAGACAACCCTAAGTCCTAAGTATGTTTCTTTGCAAAGGTTTTGCGTTAAAGAATTTGTGTTTTTCTTTTGGTATTGTCACTTAAGAAGGGTTACAAGAGTTTCAGAATTTCCCCTATGATGGTGGATCATTGGATATATCAAAACCTAGTTAAAATTTAATGGGATTAATGTATAAATTCATGTCTTAGTTTCATTGAGGATTCAACTATTATTCTAGATAATTTTCGTATGATTTAATCATTTTGATGATACTGGATCTTACCGAAAATGTATTGATGGAGGATTGTTTTGTTGGTATCATTGAAGTTAGATGTACCATATAAATCTCATATTAAGGAATAATAGTGGAAGAATTTCAAGACATCAGGATTCCAGAATGAGTGGGGCCATGGATAAAAAACATAGTGAGACTGGTTGATAGGAGTTCAATAAATTTGGATAGATCTCGAGCCTATTTTCCTTGGAGTAAAATCCATGTAAGCATTTTCAATTGATACAAAGATATTTTTGGGAGATTTTTGAGCCCATAATAAAGAAGGTGACAATGGGGAAGTAGTTGAGACCAAATGAGTGTTTCATGTTATATGGGCTTGAAAAAAGAATCGTCTAGCATGTGGTACTTTTATATAGATGATGATTTGGATAAGTAAATAAGTGGATATGGTTTTTCTATTTCATTTTGTTGAAAATACATAAATCATATTAAAAATCACATAAAATAAGTTTTATTATGTGAGGTGAAGTTCATTGAATATTTTTAGAGTGTTTAGAGGAGATTGGAGAATGTTTGTATTTATTTTCGACATTTTTTGAGTTGAGATTATATATGGATAAGAAAATTGCCTGAAGTCCAAAATTCATAATAGTCATTATACTCTCATAATAAGGGTAAATTCGAGCTAAATCAAGCAATTCATCAAATTCCTCACATCTGTTTGGGTTTTATAGGCAATTCATAATCTATTTATTAAGATAATAAATTCAGAAAAGGGATAATAATTCTTAATATGTGAAAGATAATTTTTATATGTGTATGATATTCATTTGATGTGTAACATTTTTTTTGAATACATAAGATATGTTAAGGTCTTATGAATGTTTATATCTATGAGAAAATAACAGTAATATTCCTCAAAAAAAATTAATTCATAATATTTTATGAATATTACATGATATGTAATATATTTCATGGGATATGTAAGATTTTTGAGATCATACGTAAGATATTTTTGCTGAGAAAAGAATTTTTGAAATCCCTCAACCCATTATTCTTATGTATCTTTTCATATAAGTTATGTGATATGTAATATATTTCATATATTTTGGTATAAAATCATTATATTTACTTTTTAAGATCAAGATGTTTGGGGATTGCTTCTTTGAAGGTTTTTGAACTCAGTTATTATTTGATTTCATTCAAGAAAGTCACTCTTTATGGTTAATGAATTGGTATCTGTATTTCAACTGTAAACATGGACAACATTTATTCAATAAACAATAAAAGTATTCCCACTTTTTGTGGTAATAGTTACTATATATAGAAATATTACATCCTACCATACTTGTCATCAATTTTTCTGGATGTTTTGGAGGCTGTTCCTAATTGATTTATTCCGTATAGTGAAGATACTTCTATAACAACAGTAAATAGGATGAAGTTAGAGAATAATGGTAATTCTCAGAATTCCATTTTTTCATCTATTTTGGAGAATAAATTATTCAAGTATAAGGAGATCAAAAGGAAAAACACACTTGGTAATAATTAAAAAACATTTATGAAGTCAATGAAAAGGTGAATCAAACTAAGATAAAAGATTGGTGATTAAAGTATGAAGATATCAATATGACTAATGATGAAACAATATAAAACTTCTACACTAAAGTAAATGAAATTTTGATCACCATTAGTGGTTTAGGTGAGAAATTAGAGGATACTATGGTTGTTTAGAAGATACTGCATATTTTTTTAATAGGTTTGATGCATAGGATTCAATACTTGAAGATCGAGACCAAAATAAACTTTTTATTATCATCATATTATTCTTATAACTTATGAAATGTAAAAGGTGGGTATTTTCATGACTAATACAAAGGATGATAGGGAAATATTATTTAAATATTTTAAGAAGTAAATAGTTGGAGAAAAGATAAAGATAAATCTAGATGTCAAAATTTGAATGAAGATGTTGATGTGAAGTTTGATAATATCATTTCAGTCATCATAAGATTCTTCTGAAGAGGAAAAGATAAATTTTATGGTAATTTACTTTTAAATTGTTTCAGTTGTTGGGGTGTTATAAATTTTTCTACTAACTGTCTAAGATTTGAAGAAGATTAAAACGAAGAGAGTAAAGATGAAGATGATATTCCAAGAAATTACTTGAAGAATATGGCATAAAATTATTCGATTAAGAGGAATGGTATGAATTTATATAAGTTTAAGATGTAAATAATTTTATCTAAGTGTGAAGATAGTGATTTTAGTATGGATAATGAAGAGGTATAATCATCTAGTGATGATGGTGAAATGCTACTAACTGAAAATGTGAATAATGAAGTATTCAAAAGTGATGATAGAAGCAATGGTGAAAATGAAAAAGATATAAAAATAGAGTTCATGCTGAAAAAGAAACTTAAATAGTGTATCTTGAAGATTTCTCACGTAGAAATACAAAAGAATGGTTTTACAAACAATGGTTAATTATCTATCAACAATGACATCATACATGCTACTTTTGCAGTCAATTAATAGAAGGATGTTCAATTAAAAAAATGATTGATTGTAAATTTGACCATCTTATGGACATCATCCCCACAATGACAACATCCAAACCATTATATAATTGACCATCTTATGTGTCATTTCTAAAATTGACCATCCTTCATTAAAATTTTTATAATCTATCATCAATGAGATCATAAGAATATTTCATTCCCTTAGTCACTTCATGAGAAATTTTAAAAGAACTTGGCATAACTTAAGCCCATTCCAAGAGTTAAAACCATTGAAACACCATTTTGAGCTTACTAAGAGCATTAAATATTCTTTTAAATTCATAAGGAAGAATTTAAAACACTCAATCAGTTTATAATAAATAATGAAAGGGAGTTCCAAAGTAACACATAGCTAAAATCAATGGCGGTGGAGCTGGAACTGTCCGAAAAACATAACATTCAGCAGCAGATTCCCAAACAAGTATAAAAATACACATGTGAGCCCTAGAAAAAAATATAACATCAAGAATTGGTCAAATTGGAACACCTAGTGTTTTACCAAACTAAAATCACAATGGGGTAGGATGAAATTTTTTTTGAAACAGCGGGATAATTAATGTAGAGGACATACCTTGAAGAATCGACCATGAATCACTATTAAATCAAAAAAAATGCAAGAGGAGAGGTGGTTAGAGGTGGGATGTGTGCCTGACTATGGGATATTAGGCAGGAGGTGGGCTAGCAGTGCCAGAGGTGGAGGGTCACGGTGAGGTTGGGGGGGTGACGGGAGAGAGGTTGGAGATCATGTTGTCCAGGAGGTGGGATGGCAGTGCCGGAGCCGCATCGGTAGGGAGGAATCAGAGCGCGTCGGCGGGGAGTCGAGATGACTGCATCAGAGACGAAGGAGGAGAAAGAATCGCGGGGGAGGAGGAGGTGAGGAGCAGAGGAGGAGTGGCGAGGGAGGAGGTGGAATAATCGTAATGGGAGAGGAAGAGGATATGCGGGAGAGGGAGGAAATTCCCGATGATTTGAGGAATCGTGAACATCTATTTTTCATTGGTACAATAATTCTAATTACACACTTATAATACTGTTACGGATATATCACATTATATAGACACAGATCATTTATACTGTGGCTATAGAACCATTGCTATAGGTCATTTTTCTAGTAGTGTCTCTACGAGGAGGTAGACCTGGGAAATCATCCGGGAAGACATCCGTGTACTCGTCCACCACTCTAGGATAGCCCAGACTCCCCACATCACCTTCAATGAGGGTAAGGCTAGCCAACTAATGGGTGATCAGCTACACTCCCCTCTAGGTAAATCCATCCTATGCAGCAAAGGCTCCATTCTCGCAGGTGAAGGTAAACCAGGTCCCATCTGTGAGGACACACCACACTTTGTGCCTAATATAATCAATCTGAGCATGGAATATAGTTAACCCCTCCATACCCAAGATGAAATATTATGTCTTTGATGCCACTACATGGAGATCCCAGCTGATGATCTTGTCTCCTAGAGTAAGCTCACACTACCGGTACTAGTCAATAATCATCTAATATTCTCCAGTAGGAGTCTATAGTAGTAAGGATTGAGCCAACGACTCTATCAGAATATCCAAACACCGAATGAGGGTAGTGGAAATAAAATAATGACTGGAACTTGTGTCTACATGTATTAAAACTAAGGTGGAGTAGAAATATTGTGTACCTCATATCATCTCTAGAGTGTTGTGATTAGAGGCCTCAGCTGCCTGGAGCAGAGCATGCCATTGTCCTCCTGTTCCATGTGGTCAGGGTGGTCCTCCTTGGTCGAATCCCTATTTCTTCCAGGGTGCTCCATTGAATATCTGGTGATCATCTGTATGGTGGGTCAGAAAATCATGAGCCATGTGACCCTACCACTGCATGCAGACCAGATCCTACTCTTTACATGACTGAATCTTCCTCGGGTGCCATGCACAACCGACCCAAAACTCTGCAGTCGCCAACCTGTACGTATGGTCATCTTGGAACTTTGTGACATCTATATACTGGAAGTTGCAGAAGAGTCCGCTACGTGACGTCCAGTGGTGTGTCTCTCTTCTGGTGAGTGCTCAGCAAGGAAACTCCCCACTAAGAGGTCACACCCTAACAACCTTTCCTATGTCGGGATGCTAAGAGAAATCCTTGAAGCCCAGATCGCCTTCCTGAGTCCCTGTTCAATGGTCCGGGAGCTGAATAATGGGTCCCACACAATATCAGTGAAGTATCATTAGAGGTCAGTGAACCTCGCTGTGTACTGATCCACATTCATGTTTCCGTATTGTAGATGATGTATCTCATGTATGCACCTTGCGTGAAGAGTCGCTGGAAAAACATATGCATGGAACAGGCTCTCAAAGTCTACCTAGAGAAGTGTCAACTCATTGTGAACATGGAGCATCATGACCCACCATCTTCCTGCTACTTCCTATAGAAATATGGCAGCAAAAATAACCGTGAGATTGGCTGTTGTCCATGCCAGTTGAAAAACTCACACCACGACCTCCTACGAATCCTCAGCCGCCTGTGGGTCCGTCCCTCCCATTAGGGGTGGCCACATGCACTGGAGCTCCTAAAATGAACTCAAGTGGCATGCTCCCTCTTCTAATAGGGATGGTGTCATCGGTGGACCAATGGTTAATGGTACTGCTGGTGAATATACTAGAAGAAGGCACTACACCGAGCCCTCATCACTCGGTGGGCTGTCAGTGCGTACTACTCTCAGAACACATTTGGCAGTCTACGTGGGAGCTTCCTAAAAAATAAATAGGGGTAAAACTGTCAATAATTTATACCTAGTGATCTTACACAACATTATCACAATGAAAAAAATTCAATACACACACCCAATCAGTGATTTCATGCAACGAGTCAGAAATCATAATTCAGGGTCCCGGTGTATGGATACGTTAGTGGCCTTAACTAAAATGGATTCCCTAAATGGATAAAAACACTCACTAAAAATAAAACAATTGTCATTAAAAATATTAGAGACTAATTTTCTATAGTTGAACATACTCCTCTCACACCAATTTGTCATGACATGTCCCCCGGGGCCAGTGTCGTGACTACCCCAAGCCCTCCTTTTATAGGCTTGGGGCTGGCAACTAGCACTGAAGGCGTGTTCCCAAAAACTAGGAAGGAATTGTCTTTATAAAATATATGCACATGCAACCAATCAAGCAACAAGAAACTAACACATGTAACTAAATAGAAAACACAGTGAGTATAGTGTGTAAAATGGGCCTGAATATAAGCCCATATAGAATGTACATGAATCTGAAAGAACAATTAAACTGGAATAGATCCAGTGATCACCCGCCAAGGATAATACATGAAGAATTTTTATAGCTCTCAATTGGTCGTCTCTACGGTATACCTCATCTAACTTCCATCTCAGAGCTACTTCTACTCCTTTTACTCTCAAACTCAGTCAGCGATGTCCGTCATTTACACCAAAAAAAACACGGTGCAGGCATATCCCGTGCAGGTGGGAGTATAACAATTCTGAGTAAGGAACCTGAGACCCATAAGGTCTCACAGAATCCACAAAGGATAAACCAAAAATCCTGAAATAAACTGGAATACATTCTTTGGTATATTCCCATACATACACCAAAGTTATCAAGTATTCCCATCTCAATCATGAGGGTACACAGAGTCCAACTCAAAAGCCTCATGCTCAACTGTTCCTTAATGGTAGGAATACCACGAGGTTAAGTACGACATAGGTACACCACATAGAAGAATACCACATAGGTACTGACTAATCCCATACCATGTATTTATTATGTACAGTAGTATAGATGATTAGATGTAACTACTGAATCTTCTTACTCTGTTAAGAGGTATACCCAAAAACAATCTCTTGATGCTTACCCACACAGCATCGCTCGATGTTGACCCACACGAGATTGCTTGGTGATGACCCACATAGGATCGCTAGGTGATTACCCACACAAGATCGCTCAGTGTTGACCCACATGGGATCGCTCAGTGCTAACCCACGCATGATCACTAGGCGTTGACCCCCATAGGATCGATCTTCATTATTCACATCACAGTAAGCTACTTGGTTCCCATGTTATGCTTGCCTGTCTCTAGGAGGGTCTTCTTTTCACGGAACTTTTGAATATTCTAACTTCCATGAATACCCAAAGAGATGTATCACAAAGTACTGCCATGCCAAAGGTGACTCAATGAAACAGACCTTGTGTTAATCGGACGCTCGGTCTGTGACATATTAGATTTTTATTCCTGACGGCCCGATTGGATTTGTTATCATTACTAACCGACCAAAATTCAAATTTATCCAAATCTCTAATGGGGTTTACCAAAGGTATATTCTCTCACCATGGTTTCTTGGGCCTCTGACGGTTCATCAAATAGACACCCGATACCAAAATTATGGCTAAAAGAGCAAAATTTTCATAGCTGGTCTGGGTCTGGTCAGACTCGGTTAGACTGACCCCGCCCAACCCGGCCTGGTCTGACCCAACCCTATATAGTTTGAACCATACCACTGGGTCTGGCCTGGCCCATTGCAGGTCCAGACCGACACGCCCTGGGTGGCCCGGCCTGGGCGGCGACCCCTATTGCGGTGTAGGGGCTGCGAAACCGTGAGGGAAGTGTGAGGTCGTTGGGACAACGAGGGCAGCGCGAATGCCGCAGGGCCATGAGGGTGGCAGTGGGGCCGTGGGTGCCATGGGGAAGAAGAGTCCATAGAGGGGCGTGGAGGTAAATGAGGCGGCAATTCCATGGGGCGATGCTCAGGGACACGTGCAGCGTGGCCGCGCGACGGTGCGGAGGGCCGCTAGGCGACAAGACCGCAGGGTGGTGAGGCCGCAGTACGGCTCGGAAGGCTGTGAGGCAGCGCAAAGGAGGTGCGTCAGGGAGAAAATAGGGCCATCACCTTCATCGCTACCAACGGTATGCCTACCACCACATCTTTTCATCGGCGTAGTGCAAATCCACATATTCCATCGTGACAAACACACCATTCAAGAAGAATGAAAGAGGGGTCAAACCATGTTTGTTTGGCCCGCACCCTCTTTGTTAGAGAAGTAGCAAGCGACTCAAAAAAATATTAAATGAAAAACATAAAACCATAAAACCTCTGGAAATTTACTATTTGAAATACCACAAAAGATATCATTCATGGATCAACTAATTATTGTATTGATCCTCGTTCATTTTTTTGAAGGGAAGAACATGGGAATACATAATCATACAAAACTAAACCCATACCTCAGAGATTTGTTGTCTGAGGTTGCGAGGAAGGAGATGATGTTGTTGGGGATAGACGAATTTCAGTGACGTTGGAATTTCCTAAATCATTGGATTTTTTTCATTTGTGATGTTTCTCCTTGGCAAGATAGATCTTTGTTGGGGAGCATGTTCTTCATTGGAGAAAATGTTCATCATTGGAGAGGATAATCCACAAAAATTTCTCCTCTCCCCAATTCCACAAAATGTAAAAATATCCCAACTTATTATTTTTTGTTCATCAAATTAATGTCGTTGGCACCATTAACTAATGGAATAATTAATATTACCATTTTAGCAATATTAATAGGCTAAATTAATTATTTTTTATGGAAAAAATCAAAGTAGAGGAGTTGAGTGGTTTCTCCCCCACTAATAGGTGTAGGATGATCCTACCCCTAAAATAAAATTGTATGATAGTTTAGGTGGTCGACACCTATAAACATCCACATGGGAGGTTTAGGATCGGGTGTTCCCCACTTTCATTACCCATGTTGAAGGGTTTAAAAAAATAAAATAAAACTATTAACATTAATATTTATTTCATTCTTTCACAAAAAACACCAAAACTATTTTTCACTCTCTACCCACTTTGGTCAAGGTGAAGGCCTCATTAATCAAATAACGACACTACAAGTTCAATTTTTTCCTAATATTTCAATTCCAAGAAATGGTTCAAATGTTACAAAAACTCACTATCACATTTAATGAAAGTACTCGAAAAAAAGTTTAGAAATTCATTCTGGTCACATCAAGCCTCGGAATCACGCATCGTCATTTTTCATGGACTCGTAAGATTATCATATATTTAAAAAATTACATTGAATTTCCATGTCTTTACAATAAAAACATGTTTATCAGGGACAAAAAATATTTTACGTAAAACTGAGTTTTAGGGAAATGCATTGGAAATAATGTGCGGCTCATCACAATTCAAAATACAACGAAACATGTTTCAAAGGATAAATATTATTTCACCTACCTTATAGAGATAGGACAATACTATTCCATTATCAGCAATTAATTCATCCTAGATTGGCAGAAACTGAAAAAACATACAAACAACCTCAAAATAAGACATATTAGAATTCAAGAATACAACTATAGAGATGAAGAGTTAAACAAATAAAACAAACTATTAGTTCATTGATCTTACTGGGATGTATCAAATAATGGAAACAATGTCATGATAAATTTCAAGATAATGTGGAACCAAAGGATCCTAGGTGATGATGATATGAGATCTGTGTGTTCTGCTATTGTGTGATGGATGGAATGTTTTTGTATAAGAATGGGGTTCTAACCCCATTTAAAAAAAATGAAATGATATATTCATGATAAGAATTTGAATTCATGTCATGAATTCTTCATGTTAGACAAGGGTATGTTCTATTAAATTCTAATCCTGAATTTCATTATTATCATGAATTTGATCCCTCAACAAGAATCTTCCCCAAACTACCCTTATAGCCTATAGGTGCAGTTACTATGTCTGAGACAAAAATGATAAATAAAATCAGGGTTTAAAAAAATTTAAAGGATCAATACCTCATATTAAAAATAAAGATCCAATAGTCTTCCATACTTAAAAAAATAAATCCATGAGTTTCACTTCTAGGTGTGGTCAATCTTTAATTGCGAATAACTACAGCCACTAAACACATCTGTCATCCCCTATCTCCCATGTTTCATCCTATGCAAGGTCATGCTTCGATAGAACCCATACTAGAGGGAAATAATTGCCTTATTTAACATTTGTATTATGATCCATGATATGGATAATGTACTAAAATAAATTGGAAATGTCTTCCAAATAAATATCCTTATGATCATAATTATGACATGGGTCAGTATGACATCAACAAAGCAATAATATATGGAAGATGTTGTGAATGACTAAGTACCTCTAACGAAGACCTATATGATAGGATACCAACCCTACTGTCTTAAATATCATGAAAGGTGTGATATAACATTTTTATAAATATCTTAGTATATAATTCCATCTATTCCCCAATCTAGAAAAACATGTAAAAAACCCGATCCTCTACCATTAACCTTAGAGGGTAGTGGAGTTAGTCGGCATCTGTATGGTGTGATATGTGAAAGACTAATTTCTAGTAAAATTTTTGTTATCTGATGTATCATAAATGTGACAAACACCATGGTTTAATGCATCTCATACCTCTTACATCCAATAGGGTAAATGGAACAACCTACCAAATAGAACATAATAAAGAGAAATCTGTATAGTACACTAGAAGCGGTTATTGTATAAAAAAATATCGAGAGGTATTTTTCTCAAAAGAACCTCCCAAATCAATGAAATATTCATGAATCATTTCCTCTAGTTAATATATCATATATTTTGAATGACCATCAGTCTATGGATGAATGATTGGGCTTAGAAACACATATGTCCCATGAGGCTTTTATAACCCCTTATAGATCCTCATTATAAAATAATCATACCTATCTAAAAGGAATGTATGAGGTTACCCATGTACAATTATAATCTGATGTATGTAATGTATCTTGATATCATCCACTATGATGTCCTCTATTACTAGATAAAAATGGGTGACCTCCACTATCCTATGCTGGAATACCCAAGACACATTGCTGCTTCAAGGTAACCTCATAAAATAGGTTAGAAATCCATTTCAACATTTTTTCATTTCTATTTTATGAAATATAACAGTTTTAAAAATGGAATAATTCCCCTGGTTTGATTCCTTCACCTACGGATTGGTGGAAAACCAAGTAAAAAATCTCTTATCTGACATTTCATTCGAAGCCCCTAATTTTTGTGGCACTTGTCTATGTAGACCTACGAAATCCCATTATATGTTGCCCACTGTAGAGAAATGTATCTCACATCTGTTCCTCTCCCATGTTTATTGGCTATCAAGAGACCCCATGAATAATAAATTTATCATCCCAATTCATTGATCGACCCAGTGGTGGATCCACACTTGAAACTCTATCCCTTTGGGCTAATCCCTCAGGATCACATACCAACCTCTACTTCACAACATCCATAATTGATGAGGATACACATAAATCACTAAGGATATCCAACATACGAATCATCTAAAATATTATATGTATAATATAATCTATATACATCTATGACCATTCATCAATGGCTTCCTAAACAACTTTTATGTATATCTTCTAGCTCGTATAATCAACCAATTTGTTTCCTTTTCCATTCTTATATGAAAGATAAATATAAAATTATTCAATGTATTTGACACAAAGTATCTATATTAGGTCGATGTAACATAGTTTAATGATATATTTCAGTCTTTTATGGTTTATAAAAACCAGTAACCACTCTCAAAATATTTAATTCCTCATGAAGAAGAACGCATGATTGATATATTCCAGACCGAGATAGTGTGTCTGGTAATTCTACTCCTAGGGCCTCATGTGAAATGACTTATATGAAAAGACACAATCATTATATATCATAACATTTCCCAACCCAATACCTAATACAAAAAACAATATACCATCTACCGAAATGTAGAAGAATCAAGATCAGTGCTAATTTTATTTTTCCTTTTAGCTCCTGAAAGAACATCCCACACAATTAATACCCAAAAAATTTAACACCCTTTTTAGTAAAGATGATAATAGGTTCTTCAATTCATGAAAACATTTTAATAGGGATATTTTAATATCCTTACGTCCCTAAGAAACTTCATATGGATATGATTTTCTTGGGATGCTTCCATGAAACAATAGTTCTCACATTTTTTGGGTCAAATAGTACTTCTTTATCTAGGATAATTTGACCCCTAATGTGAAATATTTCAATCTAGAATTGGAATTTAGTGAGAAAATCTAGTATGTATTAATATATCATCATATTAAATGTGATATCTATTTTTTTCAAGGTTCGTTGATATATGTTATTACACCATGATATCACCTATAAAGGCTACCATAAATGAATCTACCTACGGGTGGAAAACCAAATTTATCATATCAATAATGATGGTAGGTTTATCAATGAGACTATTGATCATGACATGATACTCATATAAACTATACCAACATAGGAAATCCATACATTTTATATCTTATGGTTATAATAGTACTTGATGGTCGATTGACCAAAAATCAACACTGGGGAAGACCCATGTTCGTTAGAGTTGGTCAAAGTGGTCATCTATGTGATGTAGTGTAAACTAGTACATAACCATATGCTAGTTTTACCGATGAGAATCCCAGAAAAGTATATGGTTACCATCTACATTCATAACTAAAAGGATAGGTGAACCTCAAAGTTATGTGTTTATTTATGTAATACACTTATCATTTAAATCATATATCTACCTCTGGAGGCCCATAAACTCAATATTATATATCCGATAAAGAAGAATGAATACTAGTGAATCTTATAGAAAATTATATGTAGAAATGTATACCTCTCTCTCAAGAGTTAGTCCATAAAATTCATCCTGAAATATGACTATAAAGAGGTTAACTACTAGATAGAAGAAAGCATGTTATAGTACCTGATTGTCTAAAAGAAGGACATCAATCTAGACTATATGTCTGCTAAGTCCACGATTCTTTGGTCTATCAACACATTCATAGAAATTCCATTCCCCATTTATTATATTACCATTTCCCTATTGTCATGTAAATGATACACTCTAATGATATAAATCCAAATAGGCACCATAATGAACTAACTAGTCCATCAATAGAATGATATCAAATGAAGTCATGTTATGTATGAAGAGGTTCTATTGAATATGATGGCTTCTTATCTCAAGGTTTCACTACATACACCATCGTAAACTATCTAAAAATATACCCAAAGGAGTATCATGGTTCATAACCCCAACAATGTATCATGTTTTAAGACAAATACTCTCTAGTATTTCCATTTATATGTATGAATTTGAAGAACCAGTGTAAAATAACAAATTGATTAATGTTAAAACTAATAAAATAGTACATCAAACTATAGAATTCCAAACACATTGATCCTATGGTAAATTCGACAAAAAATATATATTGAGAAAAATCCTAGATACCTTGATAACGTCCTTTATAATATTTTTTAACATCATAATCTTACCAATGATAGACACATCCACCGCCACTTCATGAATCGCCTATAGAAATCCAGCTATATGAATGGAGAAGTTCGAAAAATACCACTTTAGAAGGTTTAGATGATATAGATCATATCACACTAGTAAAAATTGGGGAGAAACTATATAATACCTAAATATTCACCATCTTGCCTCATATTTAGCACTTAATGGAATTTTGGGGAACTATGGATTCTTATGGCCTATATTTTCTCGCAATTGAAAACCCACAAAAAATTCAATGGACGTATTATGGTTTTCAATTCCCTAACATGTAGTCTAAATGAAAAAATTACACCCAGTAGTTAAACCACATCCTTTACACAATTCTATTCCGCCTTGGCCCACATTATTAACTTCCCATTGGTTCTGATTGGTAATGAGGCTATTGTTTACTAATTTCGTAATAGTGGTCAATTGAAATCCATTCAGCTATGATTAGATGGAATATATGATAACTTCCACAAGTTGACCAATTGTCACCAAATCATCACTATATTGAGTAATTATGAACCATCGTAGCTCCATTATCATAGTATAATTGTCTAGTACTAACCTAATTTCTATTTTATATGCATGAACTCTCTAGATTAGACCTCTCTTAGCGTCAGGGAAAAAATATTCATATAGGACTATATAAAATATTTCTAAAACCATATATTGATGAATATCAAACTAGATGGTAATGTACCACCATCACCATGAAGAATATTAAGGCAGGTACATAGAGAGATTCACTCTATTCTCATGAGGTGTGTCGAGGTTCTCGAAGATATTCAGTATTTCCTATAGACCTAACACTATGGCATGAGGAGTTCCATCCCCCAAAATAATGGGCAGATGTTATTAAAAAAATTCCAGAATCAAATATAATATAGTCGGAATAGGTAATTGGGATACCTTTATGGATTTAATAAGACTCATGTATCCATCTAGATGCTATGTATTAGTTCCCATTTCATGTGTAATACTTGATTCTGTAGGTGGCACTACTGCCATTTTAGGTCCATCCACCAATTGAGAATGGTCATCACCGCCTTCCTAGACGCCAACCCAAATATTTCACGGTGGAATAGAACTTCAAAATACAAACACAAACCTCAGATCATGATTTGTAAATGTAATAAGCCATAGATATAAGGAAGAAATAGATAAAAATCCATTGATTTTAAAATTCACCCCTATCTTTCTGCTCCTAGAGTCAGATCATAGCGACATATAGACCATAAAATTCCAAAGAGACACTACCTTCTAGTTAATTCATGAAACATGATAGTTTAAGAAACACCTACACAAATGGTGAAGTTATGAAAATAAATAGGTAAATTTTTTATAGTGTTTATTAGGACAAATATACTATAGATTTCATGTACTATGTAATATTAGGAACATGAGGTTCATACTCTGAACTTTTTATATTGTATTGATCTGAAATCATTGAAAATATATAGATATTTACCATTTAAAATAATGAAATTAAAATGAATTTGGTGTGACTTGGATTATTTTTATCTAGAAATTGATGGATTCCCTTAATTTCTTGATGTTGAAAGGTGTTTTAAGGATTCAAATATGTTAGAATTATCCATTAATGGTGAAATTCAGTCCTTATAAACATCTAAAATAGATGATCTAACTGTGATACATACATGTAATAATATTATTTTAAATAAATTGTTTTACAAGATAATTTAAAGTGAAATTGATGGAATAAATATAAGGGAAGGATAGTTGTAAATTGAAATCAATTGATGGGTGGAGTTGATTTATCTAAAATATTTTATTTGGTTTTTAGGAATATGAAATTCCATAAATTATTAACTTTGGATGCATCAAAATATCATTATCATTAATAAATTTATGTTAGTATTGAATCCTTTCATTGAGATTTAGATAAATAGATCTATTTTGAGAATCTGGTTAGTTTTCAGGATTTGTGGAACTATGATCATTTGTATGGACTCAAACCTAACTCTAAAGTTTGATGTGTTCACCAAGGTGTTTGAATTATATTTTCAATGATTTTAGGAAGGAATAAAATTTAATCCAATGAAATATTGATAATTTTATTTGTGTTGGTATTGGATGATGGTAGTTTCACATCCTATAAAATTAACTGGATAATAATTTGATAGTGGTCCTAGTGAACAAAATGATTATTGACATAATGATTGAGTGGTCTAATGTATTAATGATTTAGAATCTCAATATAGAAATGATAATTTTGGGGACAAATATATTATGATAAAAATGTTTTTGTAAACTATACAAAACCAAAGAAAACTACATCCAAAAGTTAGTGGAATATTTTAGATTATTATTAGAAAAAACAATGATAAAAAAACTCTATTAAAATTTCATGATATTTAAGTACAATTACCCATGAGAGGATGTTGAGGTTATATACAATGTGAAGGTATCATATGAATCACCAAACTAAATATATATTTTGGAAATAATCATCCATCACATATACATTTGACAAGTTTTAGGAGTTGTTAGTGAGTTCATTTCAATCCAAAAAAGGGAACATTGGGTGTCTATGAAGTGTATACCTTGGTACATGAGAGGTTATAAAAAATTTCCACATTACATAAAAATATATGGGACTCCATATAAATTTTTAGAATCCAATTTTGGTGATTGTTTAGATTCATTGAAGGGATTCATCAGATAAGTCTTTTAAATTGTTTTTGGAATTTTCATTAGCTTTATATCCATAACCCAACTGGGGTTCACAATAGTTATGACATGAGTAGATTACATCACTTTGGTGATGTAATGAAATATATAGTTTGGATAAAGGGGATTCTGTTGTATTTCAAAAATTATCAAATATGGGATTTCTTTTCAGGAAACATATAGAGAAATTCACTTTTCATGAAATTATATGATTCATTCCTAGATGAATCATATTTAGTGGATTTTTATAATTATTTTTTCATTTATGGGGGAATCTGTATTGGAGCAACAAATGACTGAAGTGGTTTCCAATCTTGATGTCATGTTGAAAAAAAATCATGTGTCTGAATTGGTTAATGCGGTGTTTCACCAAAGTATGGTTGGGTTGAATAGAATGAAATAATTATGGGTAACTGTGTAGTTGTTTTATGAAAATGTAATGCTTAAAATTTTCATGGGAGATGTTGAACTACATATTCACAAAATTAAATGAATCTAATGTGGGATATTTTTAGGGTGCAATATTTATTTATTTATTACTGTGAAAAAAATTATATTGAAAAGACAAAATAAGGTAACCATATTCATGATTATAATTTGTATATGAGAATGTTTTAGAAGAGAACAAATTCTCCAGAAGATGTGCATTATTGTTTTATGACCCCCTGATTTCATGTTAAGAACCCTTAATTTGTTAATATTATTATATAAAGTGTGTGGGTTATGCTTAGAGAATTAATAAACCAATTTTAATATTTTTACGGGATTTTAAATTAGTTCCTTAGTTGATCATGATTTGTTGAAACCGTGAAACTTCTATAGGGAACTATGCATATTGAAACATAAGATAAAGGGAAGGCACACGGCAAGGAACATTGTTTGACCATACCATGCGGAAACCTTTGAGAAACCATGAAAAGTGGTAAAATTTAATTTTTCATTGTTGGTGCATGGTTTTTCAATAATTTGGGCAAACCATGTGAATTACTCTATGAAGTAGTGGCTGGAACATAGTTAGAGCATGATTTTTCCTAACCATGCATCTAGCTATGAATGACATGGAAAAAATATCATAAAAATGGGCCAAGGTTTGGAATTAGTTCTAACACCTCATTTTTGTTCAAAATCAACTATATCCCATGATTTATCCTTCTAAATGGTTTTCTAACCCATCCTTGTTAGAGTTTATTTGATCTGGGGGTGTATCTTGGGGAGTTGAAGCCCAGTTCATGTTGTAATTCATTGTTTAGGGTAGTTTTTAGTGTTTTTCTATGATCTACATACATTACTCTGTATGTTTCCCAAATAAAGTCTTTCACACACATATATATAATGTTTTTAATTCTATTTGGGGTTATATTTGGATTTTTGTTGATATGGAAGAGATCCTGGGTAGGTTTTTGACATTTAACCTTGTTTTTTTGTGTTTTCATGTCATTAATATTTTTATTCATAATTATATATGTAATTGGATTATGTCTCAAATACATTTATTATAAAATTAAGTATTAGTTTCAAATTGGTTAAATTTATTTACATTTATTTTAAAATTTTTGTAAATAAAATGGTATAAAGCATATTTAGTTATTTTTTGAGTATTTTATGTATTTATTGTGAAATTGTGGAATTCTTGACAGTTGTTGTCCAATGTACTTAGTTTTCATGATTTTAAATTGATGATTTTAAAATGATGATTTACCAATATAGATTCATTATATTTTAGGTAAATTTTTTATGTGAGATGTTTTCTACGAAATAATGGTTTTATGGAAATGTATTGAAATTTTTTATTTGAATTTTTTTAAATAAAATATTGTTTTTATTGAAATGGATTGAGTTGGTTGTTTTTAAAATGTTTTTTCATTCATGGGTTGTGAGAGTTCATGATTTTTACTAGACCCTAAAAAGGGGAGTGAACCATTATAGTACAATGGGACATGACCTTAGATTAGAGCATGTGTCATTGGGGAATAAAGAGATTGTCCGCATTGTGATGAATTAATGGATAGTTGAGAAACCTATCATGAGAAAGTAACTAACAAAGAAGCATGAATTTGTGGGTGTGTTTGGAATAATTGAATGGGTATTCCAAAAAATAATGTGAAATGGTTTTACATATTTTTTTATTTCTTTTCCGTTGAAAATTTTTAGTAAAAAAACCCGTTATTGGTGTTAAAATTCATGCATTTGATATAAAATGATTTCCACAATTTCATATAAATTGTTTATAAAAAAGTTATAACATGTTCTATAATAGTGGAATGAGATCAGAATTCATTTGGGGAAAGCCTCGTGAGTATCATTACTCACCCCTTCTTCATAACATTTTTTCTTTTATATAAACCAATTATCGGGACAAATAATGAGTAAATTATCAAACATCATTAGTGGTGCCTCATGATACATAGTTTTTTTATAGAGTTGGAGAAGGGATTATCTTGGTTTCATTGAGTTTTGTGGTCTGTTCTTTCTCTATATACATTGATGTTATTTGCCATCTTCTATGTTACATTGTTTTTGTTTTCCTTTGATATAAATGGCATTATAATGAGTTGTTTCACTTTTTTATCATGCATCACATATATCTATTTTTTATGGAATGATTTGATGAATAGTTTTATTTAAAAAGGTTAAAATCATCCACCACCTTTATTGAATCTCTTTTCATTTATTTCTAGCATGTGGTGCCTTGGGGATTTCTCTTATATCCAATTAGCAATTTTGCCTCAAGGAAAGACAATGAGGATGGGAGTGGTGTTAAAAGAGGTATCTATCTTGGGCCTTCCAAATATCATTATAGAAATGGTGTTATAAAAATGTTTGGTCATTGACTAATAAGTTTTCATCAGTTAAATAAATCTTGGAGTTGAAAAACAATCTTTTTTATTCGTTTAGTTAGGATGGTAGAAATGAGTAGGATTGTTAGGATTTGAAATATAAAGCGTAAAATAGAATATAGAAACATATTGTTATAAACTATATGTTAGTATAGAGTTTGGTACATAAGTGTCTTGGAGACACTTATATGAGTGTAATCTCAATTTCTTGGTGTTTGAAAATGATATAAGCATGAAATACAATATTGGAATGACTTCCCACTAGGAATGAATATTTCATTTTGAGTAAGGATTTATTATTTGGATAATTTTTAAAAAAATTAATTCAATCCTTATAAAATACGAATAATATGATTGGAAGAATTAAATAATTTTATGTTGGTTATCCGTATAGTGATATATTATACCGCTAAATTTTTTAATTTATTCCACTTGTCACTAGAAGAAGCTTCTGGTGAATCCTTGAAGGCAGACTTATTGGAATCGGGGATGAGGTAGGAGATTCAATGATATATTTTTGTTCTCCTTTTAACATTTTATATATAGATGGAAAATATTGTGATGGTGGATGTAAGATAAATATTAAGATATACAGGTGGTGGATCATGTTTATATATTTCTGAAATGGTAGGAACACTAATTTTTAGAGAAATTGGTAGAGGGAAACATATTTCCAAATTTTGGGGATGAATGAGGGTCAGACAGCTAGATCTGTAAATATTACACCAATAAATAAGAGAATATTTGGATTTTTCAAATGTTATTCATTAGACCACATAAAAAGAGAGTTTATGACACCACCTAATGAATGGAACAATTTCAATTATTTGGGGATTGTTTTTGAATTATTTCTATAGTTCTCTATGGATGAGTGTTTTTGACACTACTCATTTGTTAAAAACATCATATGATTTGATTGGATGAGGGTGGTAGAACAATCCTCACCCACAGAATATAGAAACCTGTGGTGATTCTAAAAATACCATGGCTCCTCAAGTGTTGAAATATCAACAAGGAAATAAAGGACGATTTTTCTCATGAATGAAACTATTTGGACAAAAGTGGGTAGTTGGGGATGGGAAGATAGGAACATCGATGGTTGTACGTATCAATATTTTGAATTCTACCCTTTTTTCAAGATCTATTTGAGATATTTTATTCCCATCACATTATTTATTCTCTTGATATTTATTTTACGAATTTCAATGTTGAGATAATACCTTCAGTGTTGAAATTGAAAACTCCTCTTGGTTCAAATGGAATTTTTAGCCTTCTTGTGTATATCATTTTATATAGATGTTGATGTATCAATGCTAATATGGGATTTCCTTGTACAATAAATGGGTGTATATGAAATAATACAATGTTTGAATTGGTTTACATTGTTCAAAAATCTCATTTACTGTTATACATGATGGGTCAGTTTTATGACTATTGATGGAATCAAGATTCTATTTAAATGAAAATGGAATTTCAAGGAAGATGGAGTAGTCATTTTAACACCAATATTTTTCATAATATCATTCCATTGAGATTAGTTTATTTTTTACCAACAGAAGAGATCATGGAAAATATTTTTCTAGTAGATTTGGATTGGTTTCTAGATTTTTTCACGAAACATTCTCAAAGATTCCTCCCATGATTTTAGTGGAGTTTACGATTGATATCAATCTAGGGAATAATATTATTTTCCTTCCTTCTTCTTGTATGTCACTATGTGAATTAAGGGAACTAATAGAACAATTGAATGAGTTGGAATGCAATGCCATCATTCATCCTAGAATGTCACCATGGGATGCACCGATCTTGTTAGTTAAAAAGGTTGATATAACTCTTCAACTATGTGTATATTATCTTAATGTTAATCACGCGAAGATAAAAAATTAGTATCCACTTAAATTCATTGATGATATTCTTAATACATTTAGTTTAGATGAATTGTTTAGTATGATTGAATTGAGATAAAGGTATCACAAATTTTTTGTTCAGAAGGAGGATATTCAAAAAAAAATTTACTTATAGATATTATGAATATGTTGTGACACCTTTTAGTATAAAAATGCAGTGGTTGTCTTTATGGAATTGATTAATCATATATTTTAGAGATATTTAGGTTATTTCATGGTGGTTTTTGTGGAAGGAATATTTGTCTATTCAAGGATAAGGTATGAACATGACACAAACATGGTCATATAGTTGGGAATCTTGAGAGATCATTGTCTTTAGGCCAATCTATCAAGGTGTTATTTTTGGATCCAGGAGGTATGTTTCCTTTTCTATGTAATTTCTCCAAATAGTGTTTTTATGGATACAAAAAAGATATAGGATGTTATCTCTTGGAAAACTCCCATTAATTTCTTCACGATACGTAGTTTCTGTGATCTAGTTGGTTATTACTGAATATTTATTCATGATTATTTATGAAATTCCTTTCCTATGAAATATTAAAAATGGAATAAAATTTATTTAAAATTGGGTAAGGAACGTTCAAATTATTTTATTGAGCTTAATGTTCTTATTACTTCAACACAAATCTTGATGTTTCCGGAACCAGGACATGGGTATGTGGAGTATTGTGATTCTTTAGGGTCTAAGCTGGGATATTTTATCGTGAAGGGAGAACATTTAGATTCTTATTGATCAATGTAGTTATGGTTTCCTTACTAGAAATACCCAACAATCGATTTGGGGTAATATATCCTTGTATATTCTTTGATGACATCATGTCATTACCTCTTTGGTGAGAAATTTATCATGTTTATGTGTCAAAAGTTATTCAAATATAATTTTTAAAAAAGGGATTTTAATATAAGACAATGATAATGGACGAAATATATCCATATTTTTTCTTTAACATTATTTAAAACCAGATTAATGGAAATATATTGCAAGATTCGTTAGAAAATAAAGTCATGTGCTTTGCTAGACAATGGATATTTAGAACAGTGGAAGTCGATGCTTGTTATAGCCTACATGCACATAGAATGTGAAGACTACAGTGAAGTTGTGGTTATATTTCTAGTTTCATTTATTTCTAATATATTATAGATGGTTAAAAAAGAATAGACAATCAACTCAGGATGTGTTTATATAAGGAATAAACAATAGTTGGGAGAATATAGAGGGATAGAAGGTGGATAAGAATTTAATTTTGTTGTTTTGAAAATGGATGGTCGTATCTATGGATTTTCGAGAAATACATCATCATTCTTATAAAAACTCAATATGGGTTATAGATATTTGAATAAAAAAAATGTATATGTCTTTGAGGTTGCAGTTTTGGTAGGATAGTATGAAAATAAAGGGAGATGAGTTTGTTTCGATATTCTTAACTTTCAGTAGGTTATGGAAGAGCCTAAATGACTAGAAGGTATATTTCACCCTTTTCCTATCCCTGTATGGAAATGTGAGATGATAACAGTGAATTTTATTACAGTTCTCCCTTTAATGGTTTACAAAAATGACGACATATGGGTGATTGTGGATCATCTTAGTACATCTTCCTATTTCATCCACATTCATGGATATCATATAGTGGAGGACTGATAAAAAATATTTATTTGTGAAATGTTAAAGATCTATGGTGTACTAGTATAGATAATATCAAAAAGAGTTCGAAGGTTTACATCACATTTTGGGAAATAATTAGAGAAATACATTGGGACATAGTATAGTATGAGAAATTTAGATTCAAAATTTGAAAGACAATTTGCGAGTCTCTGTAATGTATTTTATTATCTTATGGGAAGAGAACATACCATATGTGTAGATATCATTTAATAATAGTTATTAATATATTATATGTATGAATTCTTTTGAAGCATTGCATGTACTTCATTTCCATTCTCAACAATGATGTGTTCAAATAGGCGAGACATCACTTGTTGGGAGGATCCTCATCCAAGAGATATTAGATATGATTCATTTGACCATGAAATGGATGGAGTCTTCCCAAATTCATCCAAAATATTTTGTGTATCATTATTAATGGTCATTTTCATTTTTTTATTGGCTGATCACATGTTGTAGAGGATCACTGTAATGCATTACCATCGTCATTTAAGGAATCTTGGAATCTTATCTCTAATATACAAGGTCCCTTTGGAGATACGTGAATACATTGATGAGGTGGAATAGCAGTTTGAATTTATACCATGGATCATTTATTATCCTAATCTATTTCATATATCTCAGTTGAAAATGTATTATCTTGATCCTGACCATTCAACTTAACGAATCACATTATCCTAATTTTAGATGCTTCCGTGGTGCACATGTCTTTAGTAATTGTGGTTATACAATATAAATTACATATTAGAAAAATCATTGGTCATGTATGGGTTTTTCTGAATCGTTTTCTGTTTTAAGAAGATACCTAGGAAATGGTAAAGTAAATGTTCATGAAATGGCTTGAACTATTTCGATGTTGTAGTGGTTATCTACATTCCAGGGACATAAAGGCCAATGGTGGGGAGAATTTCTTACCATAGGTTTCATGTATGTAACGCTTAATTTATGTTTCTTTTATATATATTGTTTTGGGTAAATATTGGGTGGGTTTATAAACATTTTTTTTTTTGGGATTCTCTATAGGATAAAAGTCTGATGATGGTTCTCGGAAACAGAAAAATTATTATCTGAAACCATGCACAACGAGACATTTTCTATGGGGAAGGTGTAGGGGCAGGTTCACAATTTTTCCAAACCATGGTCCCACTTATTTGAAATCGTGAAATGTGGTATAGTGTCCTTTAAATTAATGGAGGACTATTTTTTTAACCCAATACAGTCCTCCTTGAGGTAGTGGCTGACACATAGTTATCCCAAAATTTTTCCCAACCATGCAACTAACCATGCATGAAATAAACAAATATCCTAGTAAATGGATCTATGTTAGGATAATGTGTTAAACCCTTATATTTCCCCCAAATCGATGATAAATCGACATTTCTCACTCCTAAATGTTGTGGTACACTTCCATATGGAATTGGATGTAATAAGGATGTTCATGAGGGTGTGATAAAGGGTGATTCATGAGGATATTCATCATTTATGGAAGCTTTTCATTGTTATTATTATACATACTTTCTTACCTCATATAGTTCCTTAGATCCAGTAAGTTCTGGATAGATCTGATGTTGATAAAGCCAATTGTTGTTAGATTTGGGTTTTTGATGAAGGCTAATGATATCTAAGGTGCGTTTTTTGATATTCAACGTAGATTTGTGTGTTTTTTCATTTCATTATTAATTATCACCACATTTGTTTAGGTAGTTGGCTTCACTCTAGACTCCACTTCTTAAAAATGAACGCTTCATTTAAATTTCTTATTTTTCTTGAATTTTATTGTGAATTGTGTGTGAAAATCATTGTTGAAACCTTCATTATTGAGGGTTTGAATATTATATTTATATTATAAAAAATTCGGAAATTCTATAAATTTCTTATTTAATGTTTTTTCTTTTCCTGATTTCAAAATGATGATATCAAAATATGGATTTTCTATATTTTTGGTAATTGGTTTAACTGATATGTTTTTAATAAAAGGATGGATTTAGTGAAATGTATTGAAATGATTCTTGGAATGGTATCCATTAAAAGAATAGTTTTTTGAAATTTTTTTAATTGGTTGTTTGGAAATGGATTTGGAATTCATGGGTTGTATAGCTTCATTATTTTTTCATGACCCTGAATAAGGGGAGTATACTAGTGGACTAAAATTGAAGGTGACCATGTATAAGGGGAATGTGTCATTATGGAATAAATATATCAGACACTTTGTGAAAACATAGTGGATTGGTGATAAACTGCTCGTGAGTATGGAACAATCAGAGAGAAATGAATGTGGGGGTGTGTGGAAAAACATTGAATGGGTATAACAAAAAGGAATGTCAAATGTTTTAATGTATTGTTTTTTTTATTTTCCTTTTTGTATGGAAAACTGTTTTTGTGTTTCACTAAATGGATTTGATATAAATTTTTTTCAATTGTTTTATATATATTGCTTGTATAAATATGAAAACATATTATTTTCAAGTGGATTGAGTAGGGATGTCAATTGGTGAAATCATACTATAATTCATAACTCACCACTACTTTGGAACATTGGTGATTTTATAGATATCAATTGTTAGAACAACATGAAACTGTAATGTATCCAACTACTATAGTGGTTCATCGTGATACCTCAACAATTTTTGTAGTTATAAAATGGAGAATCATGAAGTCCTTTATTTTTGTGGTTTTGTATTCTCATATGTACTTTGATGTTAGTTTTCTTATTTTATGGTACATTATTTGTAGTTTGGTTTTGATATCTGTGGAATTACTGTGATTTTTTACATTTTTATCATGCAACATGTTGTGGTATTTTTTATGGAATGTTTTGTTCATTTGTTTTATTTCAAGAAGGCAAAGCCTTCCCAAACTTGTATTGAATCCCTTGAAATTTATTTCTAGCATTCATCATCTTGGTGATGTCACTTAAGGCCAAGTCTTAATTCCACCTCGACTAAAGACAATGAGAAGAGAACTATGTTAGAAGTCCATAGGGGTTTGTCCATTAGAAGTCAAATATGAAGAAAATATATAAGATATAATTTAATTATATCTCTATAAGGGGAATAATTCAACAATGTTTTAATGTTAGGAAGTTTAATGATATGATCTTTTGGAGGGTTCCTCTGGGGGCATATAAGAGTGAACATTAACAAAAAAAGAAAACAATGTGGTTCTTTTTGGAAGCATCGTAAGGATAATAATATAACGGTGTGGTCTTTCAACTATTTTACGAGTATTTGAATGCGATATTGTTCAATATTTTGATTTTTTTTCTCAATTAATTGAGTATAGTGAAGTATGATTTCCCCATGGATTAGGGAATAATACTATTACATGTAATATCACTAAGTTTTTATTAAAAATTCATGTTTTCATCAATTAATTCTTTATATAGTGTTTTTTGTATTATTTTAATGGTTTTAAATTGTGGTGTTGTGACTTGGGTATTCATTTGTCGAAGTTCTAGACATTGTATTTTGGATTCATTCTGGAGTTGTTTCTTCTTCATTACAAGTTACTGTATTGTTTCTTATAATTTTTTAACCATAAGTAGGCTTTTATCTATACATCATCAATATGAGACAGTTTAATTCATTAAAATTCATAATATTCATCACATCGGCAAGAAGTAAATATTTTTTATAAAAGTAAAATAACTATTTCCCACTATTAATTTATATGTAAATTTATATCAACCAGATAAATATTTATGTGATATTTTATAACCACCTCACTCTAAAGGTACCCCTTTGGGTCCTATTATGATGGATAGGTGATAATTACTCTCGAGTCCTACCTCCAGTCAGCCATGGGATGATGATATGTAACAATGGTATAAAAATATCACATATGGGATTCATTAACCATTATGTAATATATGATCGAGAGATAGAATAAATCGACCAAAAATAAACTCCATAAAATAACATATATGTATGATAAAACTAGCAAGAAATTAATGAAAAATGTCACTAGATATAAATAAATTATTTTAAAAGAATATCAAAAGGCAATCACTATGAAAAAAATAAAAAATAACCCCAAAAACCTAATAATTTTTATTTTTGTATATGATGTTCTCTTGGAATCCTTAAAAAAAATTATATTTGTTTGGCGATCATAACATCTATACTTATTAAGATCATACCCAAGTTCCCACTTCCAGACATGATAATGGAATATAGATTAACTAGTGTAAAAAAGATGAACCAACATGTATCATTGTAGGAAAACTATTCATAGTGATCCTCATCATGTCACGATCAATAAATATCATAGACAACATAATATCATAGTATAAAAAAAAGTAAAATCTGAAATACAATTACATTGTAACTATTTTTCCCTTCTCATACCCCAATGTCAAATTCCTTATTCTTCCATCCCTTTCCTACCTATAATAGCACATGTCCATCTATCTGTGATGTGGGTAGATATACATCCAAATATATCCAAAAAACCTATAGAATCTAACATATGGTCCTAAAATTCATCACTTCACACATCACACGCTAACATCACAACCATGTCTCAGAAGCTGGACATTAGGGTATCATGAAAATGATAGACATCAACCCCATTCACTCTAATACAAAGAATGACCCCCCATATCACATCATCATCATCAGTGGGAAATATCCAACACCAACTCTTTTTACCACAAGGTATTATCTAACACCATCCCATAGTCATTATTTTCGATAGAAGGATAGTATGGGGTAGTCAAACATCTGATTAACCATCATCCTAGATGTTGAGAAAATCATAAATACCCAAAAAAAACATTTGGGAATTTTTAGTTTCATACAACTCTGATGGGGCATGTAAATATGTAGTATAATATTCATGATAGATATATATCACACAATAACCAACCCTTTGGTTGACATCAACTACCCAAGTATACTCCACATCACCACTAAAACACCACATGATACATATCACAATGTAATGGCCTGGGTATTTGGGGTCCATTACTTTGTGAAAATCTCATGTTGGGTTTCTGGTCTGGGAATGACGGTGGTGTAGGTATACTGGTAGCCTTAGCCTACCGATAGCTCTATCAATCGGTAGCTCGGTCTACCAGTAGCTGCAGCTACCTGTGGCTCTGTCTACCGGTAGATCGGTCTACCAGTAGCTTGGACTAACGGTAGCTGCAGCCTACCGGTAGCTCTGTCTACCGGTCGCTGCAGCCTATCGGTCCGTCAGCCTACTGGTGGCTGCAGCCTACCAGTAGCTTGGATACGGGTAGTTGTCACCCACCGGTAGCCCTCAGCCACCGGTGGCTCTGGCCTACCCCCGCGGGTTCTTTCCAGTTGCATTCTTTCTTGCACAATTAGGGTTTTAAACCCTATTCTGACTCGTTTAAGCATGTTTGAAAGATGGGTAACACCCTTAAGTTTTTTAATTAAATACATAACGAATTAACCTGGTGTGTGTGCGTTGGTTTAAACCACCAGACCCCTTTAATGACATACGGGGCCGTGTGGCCAACCCATGACACCGCGCCTTATGCGGTTTCACATTTTTATCTCAGCTGCCCCCAACCCTTATAACTACAGGGTTCGCCATGGGTTTCTTCTTTTCTCGTTCACCCTCTCCGAGGAGTACTTTCATCCCGGCGATCAAATTTTTTTTGCGTGCATCGGGTGAGACACATCGTTATCTGTGAAGTTCCACACCTGACCCCAACGTCGATCGTCTGTCAAACAAGTAGGGAATTTTCTCCTTTGTCTATCTCTTTTCTATATCATGCATGGTGGGAATGCTCTTGATTCTGTATAATTGTATAAACCTGACCTAAATAGAGATAATGAACAGATTCTATAAAGAAAGCGGGGGGCTATGATCATTGAATCTGTTTTATATAATGGTCATCTTTTTGAGTTATGTTGGCTTACGCATTCTTAAAATCAAGGCTGTTGGTGGTCGTTGTCTGTGCACTAATGAACCCATCGTGCTGTTTTAAATGGCTTGTCTTGTAATTGTAAACTCCTGCTGTGAAAAGTAAATTGGATAATCACGTATACCCTGCTGAATAAATTGAAAGCACCAGGATCAATCCCTTCTGTGCCAACCCCGGTCAAAACACGGAATTGAATCATGGAGCATGTAAAATAATTTAAATCTAAAAATACAGGCATGACCCTAATTTGTGTCGGTAGTAGTGGTTTGGTTGTTTCCTTTTACGGGCTATTTCGATGGAGATGTGGGAGGGGATGAGATCCCCTTTTTTTATACTATCAATGGTTGTGGAATCGAGGATGGGATCCCCTATTGTTATGGATTTAGTGATTGCGAGTTTTTAAGACCAGGTGGTTACCTTGCTTATATCAAGAATTGGGGTGGGATCCTCTGATGTTGAGAACTGGGTGTAGGTGTTATAGTTCACGCTTGACTGTTTACTTTCCTAGACTTGTTCATATGCTTACTAGTTTCCCAGTAGTGATTAAACTTATTTAAACATTATCATTGAACATTAAATAAGAATGGGAGAAAGGGGTTTGTTGGAGAGAGTTGTGACTTGAACTTAGTGTTGTTTATGCTCTTTAGGAGGGGTGAAGAAAAACCTAAAATTTGGATGAGTTTTTTACCTATATCTATATTTGATGTTTTCTACTTCTTATTCACGCCCCACCCAAGTTGAGCACTTAGTTCCGAACACCCCCATTTTGTGGGGGAGGGTGTTGTTCCCAACAATGTTATTAGTGGATGGTTATTAGAACCTTTTCGGCTCCCTTTCCCGGATATCCCAATTATCATCGGGTAGGCTGTGATGGCCTGAGGTCCATTATTAGCCCATGAACCTTAGGGCGGGGTAGTCTGTTGGTTGGCCAGGTGTGTGCGGTAGGTGGTTTCCCAAGTGTCTTCGGGATGAGGCCCAGGTGTCTTCGGGCGTGGCAGTGGATCTTCTAGCCTAGGTGTCTTCAGACGTAGTTGTGGTTGTTCTGGCCTAGGTGTTTATATGCGTGGTTACGTGTGACAGTTGGGGCCCAGGTGTTTGTGGGTTGGATTCGGCAGTGGGACTGCGTGTGGTTGTGGCCCAGGTGTGTGCGAGCGGGTGTGGTAGTGGGACTGCGGTGAGAAAGGATGGATTGGTTCGATGTGTAGGATGTCTCAATAACTAGTAGGAAAGTGGCGCAGGGTACCCAAACATCAATGTGATCTTATTATATATATTACTTGACTTGGGTTATTTGCGTAGTGTTCCTTGGTGAGTCTTAGGTGGATTGTTTACCTTGATAGGTGTCTGGAATACTCCTTTTCTCATAGGACTTTAGTACGTTCCCCCACTTGTGCACAAGCGTCTTTTATTTTCCCTACTGAGTGTACTTGTATGCTCACCCTATGTATATAAAACTTCTTTCAGGGTTTCAGGAGGACTTTGGGGATCGCGCAGGACTATACTAGCTCGGACCTTTGGGGCAGTTGCAATTGCTGTTTTTCTTCTTTTGGTACTTACCTTTGTGGTCATCTTTTGTAATTTGTGGCTTTTACTTTTGGAACATGCATGTGGGAATGGTTTTCTATTGTCTTTACTTTTATTTTACCTTATTGTTGTTGGGTTTCATCTTCTTATCTCTCGATCATATAAAACAAAAAGGTGTAATGCCTTCCATTTGTGAGAAATTCTATACCCTTTGTGCTAGTCTCCACTCCAGGACCTATTGAAGGTGGGTCTCGGGGGTCATTATCTCTACTTCAACTTAATGATGGAGGGGTCTGGAAATCAGCTGACCCTTACCTCCTTTTGGTGAAGGCGGGTCGTGAAAGAATGGTATTAGAGGATAATGGATGAGAGAAAGGATAGAGTCTGAAGTTAAGAACAGTGAGCATTGTATAGGATGGTTAGGCAACATTTATGGGTGACCTCGGTGCGTGAAATTATGTCAGGGAAGACCGGCTAGGACACAAGATTTTAGGGCCCCCCGTGATCCGATGCAATGACTATGGACCTACCGAACGACCAAGTGATTCCACGTTGATTGCAGGGTAGAGACCCTAGGAAGGGGACATGCATCATAATGACTTGTGTTCTCATGTTTCTAGGGTGTTTTGGGAAATAAGAATAAAAAAAGTTTAATAAGTTATAAATAAAATAATATGCACTACATGGGCTTAGGCATTCCTTGTTTACCTTGAAGCAATGACACCTGGAAGGCGACCGCGTGTGGTACAGATGATTGAGGCCCCATAGACTATTTTGGCCGATCGGCAAAGAGCTGACCGAGAGGAGGAGGACGACCAGTGGCAGAAGACTCTTCAGGCCTTCCCATGACAGACCCTCAAGAGGTATGAGCGAATCACCTCTGACATGAAGACTGAAGGCTATCTAGAGGATCTAGTTATAGATTTTTACCTGATTTGGGCCCCAACCGAGTACTGGGTTCCTCTGGCCGTCAGCCAGATGCGGGGAGTGGTGCGTTAGTGGTGGACGCTTTACCTGGGGGAGAGGAGAGTGTCTGAGATGGCGTGGGCTGAATTCGGGAGGGAGTTCTGGGCGAAATTCATATCTTCAATGATGAAGGTGAAAAAGAGTCAAGAGATACTCTCCCTCCAGCCGGGGAGTATGTTTGTGAGGGATCTTGGGATAATGTTCAAGGACCTCCTACGTTTTTCTCCGGACCTCTTTCCCGACGAGGAGTCTCGGGAAAGACGTTTGGAGGAGGCGCTACGACCCTCCCTCCAATATGTTGTTACCCCATTTACCCTTCCGATGTACTTGGATGTCCAGAAGAAGGATGAAGTGTTGGAGAGGATGCATGATCTTGGAGGAGTGTCATGAGAGGGGATCCAGCTGGGATCGTCGAAGGGGAAGGCTATCAGTACTAGGCCTCTAGCGTCAGGACACTCGAGGTTCTGACCCGTAGGGAGCAGGCCACAACAGTTTTTGTTTCGATTCCCTGGTGCTCGCCCCTTTCCTTCAGGCCCAGGACCATGGTGCTTCGTCTGTGGGAGCCCTTGACATCTCCAGAGTTAGTTCCTGGACCGGGTACAGTACGGCAGTGGCGAACAGCCCCACCACCCACCCCATCAGCAGCTTCCAGCCATGCCTTTCTAGCAGCAGCAGCAGGGACAGCGAGTTCCCTCTCCTCCGAGGGCAGACGTAGGAGGAGGAGGCTGACCTCTGGCACTCCTCAGGGACCTCGACCGGGGCATGGTCGGGGAGGTGGCCGACAGCTGAAGGGAAGAGGAGTTGGGTGTGGACAGTTACACGCCATAGAGGCAGCAGTTCCAGCAGTTCCGGAGGTTGTTTGAGGTACGATCAGTTTGTTTAGTACCCTTCCTTATGCCTTGTTCGATACCGGATCTCCCCACTCCTTAATTGAACCCAGTCTAGACCATGATTTGGGTATAGATGTTGAAAGACTTCCAGTTCCCCTGGTGTTGAGCACACCAGTCGGAGGTCAGACCGACTTGTTAATTGTCTGTTGGGGATGCAGACTGATGATAGGGCAGCATCAGTCAGTTAGGGATCTTCTTCTGCTATAGATATAGCCTTACGATGTCATCCTAGGCATCGACTGGCTATTCTCGATGTGTGCCGTCATCGATTGCTTTCGAAGAAGAGTCGTGTTCATAGAATTGGGTGGTCAGCGTGTTGTTTTCACCGGCGAGTGGAGCAGTCAGAAGGGTGACAGGCGAGAGGAACCCCTCCTCTCCTTGTTAGTTGAGCTGTCAGTAGGGTCAGTAGATGCTGAAATGGTGGATGTTCCACAGATCATCCGTGAGTTTACAGACGTCTTCCTAGAGGAGGTGACAACTCTACCCCCTTGACGTGATATCGAGTTCGGGATAGACCTGTAGCCCGGTGCACGTACGATCTCGATGGCTCCTTAACAGATGTCACCTTCAGAGCTAATAGATTTGCGGATCCAAATTGACTATCTGATGAAGAGGGGTTATGTTCGACCGAGTGCGTCACTGTGGGGTGCTCCAGTCTTGTTTGCAAAGAATGCAGATGGTGGTCTCAGGTTGTGCATAGACTATAGGAGGCTGAATCAGGTGATGATCAAGAATCGCTACCCTCTTCTATGGATAGACTATCGTTTCGATCAGCTGAAAGGGGCAGGATGGTTCTTGAAGATCGACCTGCGGTATGGTTATCACCGGCTGATAGTGAAGGAGGGAGACATCCCAAAGACGACATTCAGATGTAGGTATAGACACATCAAGTTCGTGGTTATGCCCTTCAGCATTATGAACACCCCAGCTGTGTCCATGGGGCTTATGAACTCCACCTTCTGGGAGTACTTGGATCAGTTCATGGTTGTGTTCATCGATGATATCCTTATCTATTCAAGATCAGAGGAGGACCATGCAGAGCACTTGAGGACAGTTTTGGAGGTCCTCTGACAGCATCAGCTCTATAGGATGTTGTCAAAATTAAAGTTCTGGACGTGAGAAGTGCACTTCCTCGGGCACATTGTGTCTAAGAAGGGGGTAGCGGTGGACCCATCAAATGTTGAGGCAGTTGTTTCTTGGGAATCACCCAAGAATGTGGCAGAGTGCCTTAGTTTCCTTCGGCTGGCAGGTTACTATCGGAGGATCGTACCCAACTTCTCCAGAGTAGCAGCCCCTTTCACAGCTCTGACCAAGAAAGAATAGGTTTTCATGTGGAGTGAGCAGTGAGAGTCAGCCATCAGTTATCTGAAGTAGAAGTTGGTCGGTGCCCTAGTTCTGAGATTACCAGAAGAAGGGGTAGAGTATGAGGTGTTCTGCGATGCTTGAGGTCATGGACTGGGATTTTTATGGATGCAGCGACAAGGGGTGATCTCTTATGGGTCCAGGAAGCTATGTCCTCATGATCGTAATTATTCCACCAATGACCTGGAGATTGCAGTGGTCATTTTTTCTCTAAAGTTTTGGCAGCACTACCTCATCGGAGAACGCTTTGTGGTCTTCACGGATCACAAAATCATGAGGTATATCTTCTCCCAGCGGGACCTAAACTTGCGAAAGTGGAGATCTGTGGAGTTCCTCCAGGATTACGACATCGAGATCTCTTTTATTGAGGGAAGGGAAACGTAGTGGCTGATTCCTTGAGTAGGAGGACGTAGAAGGATGCGGTCCGAGAGTCGGCGGACGCCTGGAAGGCAATGGAGGAGTTTCCTGCCTTACACATGGATGCGAAGATGGATAGAGGTAGAGGATACCTATATCAGATGACAGTGCAGTCATCTCTGTTTCATAAAGTTGAGGAGTCTCAGTGGGGAGACCTAGAGTGCGAAGTGATGCGTGACCGAGTTGACCAGGGAAATGCTTCGGATGGATGGACAGAGGATGGTCAGAACTAGATGTTTTTCCAGAGAAGGTTGTTTATTCCGGAGGGGATGCAAGGCAAGGTTCTCAGTGAGTTCTACAACTCACCCCTCGCGGTACACCCAGAAGTTTCCAAGATGTACCAGGGACTGAAGAGGCTGTTCTGGTCGCCCAGAGTCAAGCGAGTGGTGGAAGAGTTTGTGGCCAAGTGCTTAGTATGTCAATAAGTGAAGGTTGAACACCGAGTTCTAGGCGGCCTACTGCAGCCTTTAGTTTTCCCCGAGTGGATGTGGGACGACATCATGATGGATTTAGTTACAGGACTACTCAAGTTCCAAGGGGTATACGACGCCATCTTGGTGGTAGTGGACAGGTTGACAAATTCGGCTCACTTTCTAGCGATCAGGGAGTCGATTGTAGTAGATGCTTTGGTGCGAATGTACGTGGATGATGTGGTGCAGTTGAATGGGATTATGAGGTCTATAGTCTTGGATAGGGATGAACGGTTTACCTCGCGAGTCTTGATAGGATTGCAGCATGATTTTGGCACCTAGTTGCATCTTAGCACTACTTTCCATCCCCAGACATTTGGACAGACAGAGCGCACCATCCAAACCTTGGAAGATATGATGCGGGCATGTGTTCTGGACTCAGGGGGATCATGGGTGCGATTCTTCCCCTGGTAGAGTTTTTCTACAATAATAGCAATCACTCTACCATCGGTATGGCCATGTTTGAATCTTTGTACGGGAGCCCATGCTGTTCACCTGTGTGTTGGACCGAAATAGGAGAGGCATGAATCCTTGGCTCGGAAGTGGTGAAGAGCACGACAGAGAAGGTTCAGCTCATACGGAAAAGGATGAAGCAATCCCAGGACCGATAGAAGTTGTATGCTGATACCAGGAGGAGGCCCTTGGAGTTTGAGGTTGGAGACCACGTGTTCTTGAAGGTCTCCACTCGGCGGGGGAAGTGGATGTTCGACAAGGGGAGTAAGCTTTCTCCCAGGTTCATCGAACACTTCGAAGTGTTGCAGTGGGTCGGCGAAGTGGCTTATCAGCTAGCGTTACCACAACTGCTACTGAGGATACATTATTTCTTCCATTGGTCCCAACTCCACTGGTATCTGCAAGACGATTCACACATCCTTTATTGGGGTGAGATGGACATCGAGGACGACGTGAATTTTATGGAGAGGCTAGTGGTGATTGACGATCGCAAGGAGAAGGTGCTTCCTTGGTGAACCATTCCCTTGGTTCGTGTGTTGTGGAGACATGGTGGGATTGAGGAATGTACGTGGGAGAGGGAAGCATATATGCGTACCCAGTACCCAGAGTGGTTTTGATTTTTGTTCATTGTTGTACCTATTGTGATAGAGCGTTTCGTCTCTTTGTCTATGTAATATACTAGTGTTCTTTCTTTTGAATGTGTGTGAAAATCCCTGGCTATGGCTATGGGGAGGAGAGAACCTGACCCCTAATCAGGACGCATTAAGGTGGATGCGATTAAACCCGTGCGGGTGAGTCAGTGCCGTCCAAAGCGGATATTATCTTGACCGGGGGGAGGATACACCCAACCCACATGCCTGGGAAGTTTGGAAGGGTATGTTGGAAGTGTTTTTAGTTAGAATGGGTTCACTCCTAATAGGTATCTTTCGAGGTGGTTTTTCAGACCCTCTCTTTCCTTCTGTTTTTTTTTGAGTCTCGAGGACGAGAATCGTTTAAGAGGTATTTGATGTAATGGCCCAGGTTTTTGGGGTCCATTACATTGTGAAAATCGCGTGTTGGGTTTCTTGTTTGGGAATCACAGTGGTGTAGGCCAACTGGTAGCCTTAGCCTACCGGTAGCAGGCCTATCGGTATCTCTATCTACCAGTAGCTCGGTCTACCGGTAGTTGCAGCTACCGGTGGCTTTGTCTACAGGTAGCTCAGTCTACCGGTAGCTGCAGCCTACTAGTAGTGCAGAATACCGGTAGCTTCAGCCTACCAGTATCTCGGCCTACCGGTAGTTGCAGCCTACCGGTAGCTCGGTCTACCTGTACCTGCAGCCTACCGGTCGCTCGGCCAAATAGTCGCTGCAGCCTACCGGTATCTCGGTCTACCGGTAGCTACAGCCTACCAGTCGCTTGGCCTACTGGTGGCTGAAGCCTACCAGTAGCTCGGCTACTGTTAGCCATCACCCACCGGTAGCCCTCAGCCACCGGTGGCTATGGCCTACCCCCGCGGGTTCATTCCAGTGGCGTTCATTCATGCGCAATTAGGGTTTTATGCCATATTCTGACTTGTTTAAGCATGTTTTAAAGACCAGTAACACCCATAAGTGTTTTAATTAAATATGTAATGAATTAACCTGGTGTGTGTGCTTCAATTTAAACCACCCGACCCCTTTAATGATGTGCGGGGCCGCGAGGCCAACCCACGACCCTGCACCTTACGCGGTTTCACGTTTTTATCTCAACTACCCCCGACCCTTATAACTAAAGGTTTGGTCGTGGGTTTCTTCTTTTCTCAATCACCCTCTGCGAGAGTACTTTCGTCCTGAAAATTGGATTGTTTTTTCGTGCATCGGGCGAGCCCAATCGTTATCCATGAAGTTCCGTGCCCGGCCTCAGCGTCGATCATCTATCAAACAAGTAGGGAATTTTCTCCATCGTCTCTCTCTTTTGTGTATCATGCGGGGTGGGTATGCTTTTGATTCTGTAGAATTGGATAAACCAGACCTAAATAAAGATAATGAATGTATTCTATAAAGAAAGAGGGGGGCTGTGATCATTGATGTTGTTTAATATTATGATCATTTTTTGAGTTAGGTTGGTTTACGCCTTCTGAAAATCGAGGTCGTTGGGGGTCGTTGTCTGTGCACTAATGAACCCATCGTGGTGTTTTAAATGGCTTGTTTTGTAATTGTAAACTCCTGCTGTGAAAAGTAAATTGGTTAATCACGTATACATGGCTAAATAAATTGAAAGCACCAGGATCAATCCTTTCGGTGCCAACCCTGGTCAAAACACAGAATTCAAACATGGAGCATGTAAAATCATTTAAATCTAAAAATACAGGCATGGCCCTGCTTTGTGTCGGTGATAGTGGTCTGGTTGTTTCCTTTTACGGGCTATTTCACTAGAGATGTGGGATGGGATGAAATCCCTTGATTTTATACTCTCTAAGGTTGCAGAATCGGGGATGGGACCCCCTATTTTTATGGATTCAGTATTTGCGAGTTTTTAAGACCGGGTGGTTACCTTGTTTATCTCACGAATTGGGGTGGGATCCTCTATTGTGGAGAACCGGGTGTGGGTGTTATGGTTGACTGTTTAAATTCCTGGACTTGTGCATATTCTTACTAGTTGCCCAGTAGTGCTTAAACATATTTAAACATTATCATTGAACATGAAACAATAATGAGACATAGGGGTTTGTTGGCGAGAGTTGTGACTTGAACTTAGTGGTGTTTGTGCTCTTTAGGAGGGATGAAGAAAGACCTAAACTTTGGGTGATTGCTTTTTACCTATATCTATATTTGTAGTTTTTTGTATCTTATTCGCACCCCACCCAAATTGAGCACTTGGTCCTGAACACCACCATTTCATGGGGGAGGGTGTTTCTCCCAACACTGTTATCAGTGGGTGGTTATTAGCTCATTTTTTTTCTCCCTTTCCCAGATAGCCCAAGTATCTTCGGGTATACTGTGATGGCCTGAGTTCTATTATAAGCCCAAGAACCTTCGGGCGGGGTAGTGTGGTGGTTGACTAGGTTTGTGCGGCAGGTGGTTTCCCAAGTGTCTTTGGGATGAGGCCCAAGTGTCTTCGGGAGTGGCAGTGGATCTTCTAGCCCTGGTGTATTCGGGTGTGGTGGTGGTTGTTCTAGCCTAGGTGTTTGTAGGAGTGGTTACATGTAATAGTTATGGCCTAGGTGTTTGCGGGCAGGATTCGGCAGTGGGACTGCGTGTGGTTGTGGCCCAGGTGTGTGCGGGTGGGTGTGGCAGTGTGACTGTGGTGAGAATGGTGGGATTGGTTCGATGCGTAGGATGTACCAAAAACTAGTGGGAAAGTGGCGCGGGGTACCCAAACATCGATGTGATCTAATTATATATATTACCTGACATGCATTATTTGAGGAGTGTGCCTTGGTGATGCTTGGGTTGATAGTTTACCTTGATAATTGTTTGGATTAATCCATTTCTCACGAGACTTTAGTACGTTCCCCCACTTGTGCATGAGAGTATTTGGTTTTCCCTACTGAGTGTACTTAAATGATCACCGTACATATATAATACTGCTTTTAGGATTCCAGGAGGACTTCAAGGATCGCGCATGACCATACTAGCTCGGACCTTTGGGGCAGTTGCAGTTGCTGTTTTTCTTCTATTGGTACTTACCTTTGTGGTCATATTTTGTACTTTGTGGCTTTTACTTTTGGAACACACATGTAGGAATGGTTTACTTTTGGATTTAATTTTCTTGTACCACGGTGTTGTTGGGTTTCATCTTCTTATCTCCAGATCCTATAAAACAAAAAGGGGTAATGCCTTCCATTTGTGTGAAATTATGTACCCTTGGTTCTAGTCGCCACTCCGGGACCAATTGAAGGCCGGTCTCGGGGGTCATTATCTCTCCTTCAACTTAAAGAAGGAAGGGCCTGGAAATATTCTAACCCTTCCCTCCTTTTGGTGAATGCAGGTCGTGACACACAACCATTGCGAAAACTGTAGGAATCACATCATAAAACAACCACACATATCCAAAAACCTAAACATTCAACTAACGATTCCTATATTTTTCAGAAATTAATCATTTACCAATAATATTACTATATTAAAAAATTTAATTTAACATAATCATATCCCATTAAATTATTATAAAATTCATTTAATTTAACCACCATATATATTTTCTATCCCGTTGTTTTATATAAATTAACCTATGATTACTCTTTTACCAACCTGTTTATTTTATGTGTTTAGATTTCATGTCCATTCCATGGAAAACTAGTAAGCAATCCTTACCACATCACTAAAAAACGTATCTCCCCATCATTACCATTTCCAAAATACATCCCAATAGATCCAACCATCGGTTTTCTTCCTAATATATTTTTCACACAAGAATATAACCATCAACATTGCACAAGCCCTAAAATGGTTCACATTGCAAAAATAATAAACTCAAAAATACCCATCATAGTTTTCACAAAACAATAATCTATATTAAATATAAGTAATTTCATTACATTACATCTATACCTAGTGTATTTATTATCCAACAAATCTGACATTCCATGGGCAACCAATTATTTTACCATATATAATTGATTTTAAATTTAATTCCAAGCGTGTTCAAACATCTAAAATGAAAAGTATTTTTATAGACAAAACAAAATTAGAATAATATTGGATACCAACAACCATGATTTTAAATTATAACAAGTCACACACTCATATTCCGGAAATACAGAAACAAAGAAATTCCGCGGTCAAACTACCAAAATAGAATGGACAAATTTCAATACCTATCCAATTCACATTGTTTTGATAAAGTAATACTTCGCAACTATTATGGATATATATATAGATATCTAATTCATTGAAATTCCATCCAGTAAAATGGAAGAATTATAAATTTCCAAAATAATAGATAGAAATATCGCAAATAGAGCCATTGCAACACCCATCAAAGGAAACATTTATAATCATAAATACAATATCACAAAAGAAATAAAATCATGTGAAATCACTTCATTCTTATCCCAATTTTATCCAATATATTATCTTCATTAATGTGAACCATATTATACTAAAAATGGAATTAAAAAGACTTTAATCCCCAAATTTGATAAAAAATAAAGAGAAAAAGGATCCCCTTCCTCAAAGAGCCTTTGAAAATAAGGTGCACCAAAAAAATAGTGGGGAAAAGGAGAGGTTTTAAATCATAGATATCCCAATGTTAAGTGGTTAATCAATCATTTAACTATTATATAAATGGGAAAATAAATGATAAATATACTCCAACCTCAAAAAACCTCACTGCCATGTAGAAAAGAGTTTGAACCAAATAATTATCATGTACGATCGAGGAAATGATGTAGATGCACAATATACAAAGAGGGTGGGGGGATAAATTGTATACATTAAAATATTACTTCTGAACTGTTATAGCTGGTAATGTTGAACAAATTTAATAATGGTAAATTCACAAGGCCTCTTAATTATAAAAACTTTCTTGATTCTAGAAATATGGATCCATAAATGAAACATAAGAAAAGTGTAAAAGGAAAAAGATTCTACCTTAAAGAGTATAGAATCATACTAATCAGAGTACAAGTACGAGAATGTATAAGACAATTATACATTCCATATCAATCAAAATTTAGTTGAAGAAAACTTGAAACAAAACAAGTAACAAGTATGAAATCATTTAACCCAAATATTAGGGTATCTATCAAACATAGATAATGGTATATTGATTTATAATTCCATGAATTTCTATCTTACCCACACCAGGGTAAGCCCTCAATACAAATATGGGAGTTTTTCTTTCTATCCCCACAAGGCCTCAATCTTCAAGGTGGTCGTACACTCTATCTTTCTATCCCTAAAAGCCCTCAAATGTACATAACATTTGGAGTCACACAATCAAAATATGAACAAGTTGTTCAGTACGCATAAATCATGGAGGTATCTCTCTCTAGAAATCACTTTAGTAGCATGTAATCCCTAGATTGATCAATGTGACTCAGTTATTGTGAACTCATTCAATTGAGCTGATATTTATACCCACATCTTCAATGGTCGGCTCCCTCTTCCTATAATCATATTTTTTACTGAATTTCGAAGATACATGTACATGTGTCACTCATACAATGGTTAGTTAGTGATAGAATGCACGATATCATTTAATAACTCAAACAAGAGTATGTAAAATATAGTTGATCAGACAAATTAAATTCTTCTGAGACTATGTAAATATAGAATTCATAGACTAAATTAGTAAACCGTCAGAGTCTATGTTACGAGCATATATAGATTTAGTTTTATAAGGAATTTGGAATCTAAATTCTATAGATTTCAGATTTTGAAATATGGGGAATTCAGAGTCATAATTCTGAGGAATTCAAAGTATGATGTCTGAGGAATTCAGATTCTGAATTCAAAGGAACCCAGAGTCTGAATTCAATGGAATTTGGAATCTGAATTCAAAAGAATTTATAGTCGGAATTCTATGAAATTCAGAGTATTATTTCTAAGGAATTCAGAACCTGAATTTCAAAGACTTCAGAGTCTGAATTTTAGAAAATTCGGAGTTAGTTTATTAGGGAATTCAGAGTCAGAATTTCAACGAATCTGGAGATTGAATTTTAGATAATTCAGAGTCTGAAATTCAGAGAATTCAGAGTCTGAATTTCAGATAATTCATAGTCTAAATTTCAATGAATTTGGATTCCAAATTTCAGAGAATTGGGAGTCTGAAATTCAAAAGATTTCAAAGTCTTAATTTTAGAGAATTCGGTTTCGGAATTTCTGAGAATTTGGAACTCAAATTCAGATAATGAAAACATAATACAACACATCTACGTATTTATATAATTCTGTGGTTTTATATGTGAAGACCAATTTTACACTTCGGAATAAAAATAAGACTAAATAACGAACAATGAAAAACAAGTAAGGGAAAATTTTCCTGGGGATGGAAAATTTTTCCCATTAAGAAAAATAATAGGGAAAAAGATCTTTCCCTTAAGATAACGTGTTTATGATTTTCAAAATACAAAATAATGGATAACTCATTCAGGAATACTTATTAACACAACAATCCCAACCTTTTTGGAAATCACAAGCATCCTGAAGAAAAAGAATATATGGACTTAGAAATTTTTATGGGCATCTAAAAAACATATCTCCCATTACTTATGGATCTACGTGAATATGACTAACTCCACCTTAGGCTTTGTAACCACTAAGGATCGTATTTTGTATTTCCTGAATGAGATTTTTCATTTTCTTGCATAGGAAAGTCATAATGATGTAAACAACCCCTTAGATGAAGTCCCCCTTACCTATGGAATTTATTTTTAACTAAATATTCTTTTTTGACATTCCTTTGTCCCGCTTTGGGGTTTTCAAAAATAATTATAGGGAATGTAATGTAAATTTGTTACTTGAAAGATTAGTACTAAATAATAAAAAAATATGAAGGGAATCATGAATTTCATTAGGATTGAATGATTTTGTATCACAGGAAAATACCACAATAGATTGGATTTGTAAAAGATTATTATTTCTTCTCCTTTTGCATCAACTTCTTCATAACAAACTTCATCTTCTTGACCTCCTTGTGATCCTCTCTGCATTATTGAGAAACTCATCCTAATCATCTATTTTCTTCTCTAAGGATTTTATTTTCTATTCCTGAGCATTAAGTAATTCCACCATGTCTTTTATAACTTCTTATTTCTTAGTATTATTCTCATCATTCTCGAATATGATATCCATTTCCATTTTCCAACTCCGCGCAACTGATCTCAGCTTCCCATTCAAATACATAACGTCTAGCTTCTGAGAAGACTATTCCAGAGTTAGATTTTCCTCAAAATTATTAGTGAGATCCTTGATCTTCACATCATCGGTGTCAAATCAATCCTTGATAAATTCTCAAAATTGATCAAATATTATTATCTCTTATATTTTCTTCCTTCACCATCTTATAGTCCTTTGGAATGATATTTTATGAGCTTTATAGCTAATGATATTAGTCTTGAAGTCTTTCGCGAGTTTGACACCCTTATCCATTTCATTTGATTCTGAATCACATTTTTTATTTAATGAATAATAAATCATATAGGATCTTGGGTATATACTAGGGAATATTAGAATAGTCCCAACAATAATTTTCGATGACTAAACAACAAAATCATGTCCTAGAGATGACGATTCTGAATCTAAGACTTTGGTTGGTGATGATTCCTATTCGAACTCAATGCGCTTCCTCATCAAAAACCCACCAACTTCTTTCTTCTTTACCACATCTTTTCAAGGCCTATCCACAACCAATTTTTTTCCCTTATCATACTTTGGAATAGCTTCTTCTTGGTTAGGAGATTCATGTTCACTATTGGATATCTGAACAATTTTTTCTTCATCAACTTCATCCTTCTCGGCTCCTACGACAATATCTTTTGGGTGAATGAAATCATGATTTCTAATAACATTTTCAGAAGACATACTCACTTCTTCCTCACCATTATCCTCTTTTTTAGGGGTATCATGTTTTAAAGACTCTGCATTAGATGTTCGGATGGATAACATCTCTGAGGGACAATCCTTCTCATGATAATCTTCTACATGCTTTATTATATCGTCTTTATCATAACCCCCTTCTTCCTCTTCATCTTCAACTTCTACTTCTTGCACTATTTCTTCTACATTCCGTTTTTTCGGAATCAATAACTTCATTCCTAGAGTCTCTGGTAATAGTTCTAACAAACACGATTCTGGTACTGGAATATTCTCAGAGGCTTTCTCAGTAGCCTTTAGAAGGGATTGCCTTACGTCAGCCTCTGAAAACTTCATCCTTTTCTTTGATTCTTTTTCTTCATTTTATAGATTCTCATCAGTCTTTTACTTCATTTTTATTTCCTCAGTAGTTTCAATCCCAATCTAGGATACCCTTCTTTGATGTTCTTCTTATATTCTCTACACTTGGAAACTACTTCATCATGATATGATTTTTGATTCATTAGCTTTGGAGGTGTGTATTGAGTTTCCTTAGCCACTGGGGTTTTTGTCTTCTCTTCTAGTTCCTTCACATTCTTCTTTCATCTACCCTAATTAGACGTTTCATCCACATCCATAATCATTCATAGATCTTAAACTACTGCTTCCGAAAAATCATGAAATTATCTGGATTGATTAGTAAAGCCAATCTTCATCCTCCTCAGAGTATCATCACTCCAAAGTATCACCTTACAATTATTCAACATAGAATAACAAAGAATCTTGATATACAGTATAAAAAGTACAATTATTTTTTGAAATATTGGCCAGATATATAATAATCTGAGACTTAATATTTTCATTCTTTATATTCTCAATCGTAACCAAGATATACTTAACTGGGTATATCTTTTTTAATTTCACCATGAAATCCAAAATATAAATATCACATTTCATTAGGGTATCCTTATCCCCTTTTCTTGGAATTTGAAACCCATGAACCCATAGCTGATGAATCCAATGATTTTTAGAGGGATTAAAAATTTTCAGAGTCTTCAATACATCAAGTCCCAGACAAGCTCGAGGCTTTTTCATATCAACGGATCCAATTACAGCAGGAAGCATGTGAGAGAAAAACTAAGCTTCTACCTCATAAGGAATTTTTATCTGATTTCCTATCATGTTATAAGAAAGAGAGTATGTATTTCCATAGATATGGAAAGAATATTTATCTCTTCCTCCTTCATTGAAAAAACTAACTGTCTCGTAGAATTCAACAAGTAATTTTTGATAACCAGATCATGTGCTCTTGGTTTTGATATGCAAACACTCTCCCGATTATTCTATATAATATTCATAGACACAATAGAATCAGACATGGAATAAAATGTTGGATCTACTGACATTCCACTCTATAACTTCCACTCAGATATTTCCTTTACACTTGAAATCTCTTTGTGAGAAGAGAATTTTGTAGACATTCGGATGTAAGGAAAATTTTGTGATCTAGAACTGCTTTTAAAAACAGAGGAAGAGCTTCAATATGAAAAATATTGTGTATAGATGTGGGACCACAACTGTGGGGTATTTATATTGGCAATTTAAGTGATGTTTCAGCATCCTAGATTGATCCTACTGTGGAAATAATTTTTAGAGGATCTAATGGTTGAGATAATAGCTTATGAATGATTTTGATAGATTCTGATATTTCATGGTTTTTAAGATGAAACATTCAGATTTAAGGAAAATTTATTTCGAAATTTTTAAAACTAAACGAAAATAGCGACTAATAAAATAAAAAATGATTATGATGTCTTAGGAAGAGAAACAAACCTTTCAGATTACTGGGAAGATTATTCGTAATAAGGAAAATTTTTAGTGGAGAACATTAGATTATTAAATTTTGAATATGGGAAAAATTAACTAAATAAATTTGGTCTACAAAAATTTTGAGTACGAAAATTTTGAATACGAATGTTTTGAATATGATAATTTTAACTACGAAAATTTCATCAATAAAAATTTTGACTACGAAAAAATAAATTTAGCTAATAAGAAAATGTACTCCCCCTATGAATAGGAGTTTCATACAATATGGAGATAGGTTTCAAAAAAATGTTAATAAGGAATATTACATTACAGTTATCATTCCTAACTACTATTTTATACATTCGAATCTATCAGATGGTAGATATTTTTTTAAAATATCAGTAAGATGACATGGGTTCATATAAATTGAATAATGATATCTATTTTTGGTTTTTGATCCATATTAATTTGATGCAAAATATCTATGTGTTTTTCATGAGAGTTATGTGAAAGGTTTTTACATAAGGTAATGGAACTAGTATTATCACACAATATTTGTGTTTTGAAAAAACTCAAACCATAGTCTGTGAGTGTTTGTTTCATCCACAATAAAAGAGCACACCAACATCCAGCTGCTAAAAATTCATCATCAGCAGTTGAATGTTTTACTAAGTGTTGCTTTTTTTCATGAAAAATAAAAAAATGAATCTCCTAAGAAATGACAAGTTCTGGATGTACTTTTCCTATACATTCTACATCCACAAAAGTCAGCATCTTAAATACTTTTTAAAAAAAATCATTTCTAGAAATATAAAATAGTCCTAGATCCATGGTTCCCTTTATGTAGCGAAAAATTCTTTTTAGGGCCTTACATGAGATTCCATAGGATTGGATTGATTTCTTTCACATAAGTATACTGAAAACATTAAGTCTAGATGAATTTCTATTATGTACAACAGACTTCCTATCATACCTCTCAAATATGTTTTATTTATTGGTTTCATAGCTTCATCAAGATCAAGTGAATTTGAGGTACCAATAAGAGTACTTATACTCTTAGTGTTGTCATATCTATACTTTTTAAGAAGATCATTAATATAATTATGTTGGGATATATAGTTTCTTTCTAGTTTTATAAAAACATGGAAACCAATGAAAAATGTAAACTCACCCATCATGAACATTTCAAACTCTGATTTCATTAGACCCTCTAAGGAATCAGTAAAAGATTTATCAGTTGAACCAAATATAATGTCATCAACATAAATTTTAACAATCAAAACATTTTTCATATCTTTCATTATAAACATGGTTTGATTATCATTTCCCTTAACATAATTATTTTGAAGCAAAAATCATGTAGCTCTATCATACCATGTTCGAGGGGAGTCCATAAATACCTTTGGTCTGTTTGAAAACAAGTTCAGGATGTTTGGAATCTTCAAAACTATGAGGTTGTTCAACAAATACATCCTCTTGAACATAACCATTAAAAACTCATATTTAACATCCATTTGAAAATATTTTAAATTGTTGAATGATGCAATGGAAAATATAATATTAATAGATTAATGTCTAGCTACTGGAACATAGGTTTTTTCATAGTCTATTGCTTCTTGTTGATTATATCCATTATTAACCAATCTAGATTTATTTCTTATTATGATTCCATTTTCATCACACTTAATACTTAAAACCATTTTACTTCAATAATAGTTGTTTCTTAAGGTCTTTCAACCAAGGTCCAGACTTTATACCTTTCGATTACATTTAGCTCATCTTTTATAGCTTTTATACAATCATCATCAGTTAATGCTTCATCAGTTATTTTTTGATCTAATTGGGAAATAAATGCTAGATGTTGTACATAATTACATAAGGAACTTCTAATCGTTACAGGTTGATTTACATCTCCAATGATACTATCACGAGGATGATTCTTTAGAAACAACTGATTTGGGTTTTTTAAAACATGTTCATCAATGTATGGTAGGAAGCCTTCTGGGGTAAATGCTTCTGAAACATTTTCTTGAACATTTTCCTTATCATAAGGATCTTCTATCAAAAGTTAACAATATGTTTTTGAAAACACATGTGATGATGTATGTTGTTGTTGTTTAAAAAAAGGATTAGTTTCATCAAATTGGACATGTCTTGTTTCTTCAATAGTACAAGTATTTTTATTGAAAACACTATAAGCTTCAGAGGTTGTCGTGTAGCCTATGAAAATTCCTTAATCATATTTTGGTGAATTTTATTAGAGATTATCTTTAGTATTCAGATTGAATACCTTGAAACCAAAAACCATGTAGTATGAAAGTCTAGGTTTTCTACCATTCCATAACTCATATGGAGTTTTATTATGAAACTTTCTAATAAAAAAAAATTCATAGTATAGGAAGTAGTACGTATAGATTCATCACAAAATTTTTGGCTACCAAATATTCACACAACATGGTTCTTGTTATCTATTGAATAATTCTATTTCTTCTTTCAACAACACCCTTTTTTTGAGGTGTTCTTGGTGTGGAGAATTTATGAGTAATGCATTTTCTACTAAAAAATGTTTCAAATCATATTTTTGAAATTCTCTTTCATGATCACTATGAAGAGTTATCAAAGGATGGTTTTTTTCATTTTAACGTGGGCTCTAAAACTTTTGAAATAAGAAAAATATTCAGAATTCTTAGCTAGAAATTAGACCCATGTAAATATAGTGTAGTCATCAACTAAAACCAATATATAATATTTAACATCAATGCTTCCAGTTTGTGTTGGTGAAAAAAGATCCATATGCACCAATTGTAATGCATCAGTAGTTGGGACATCACTAATTTATTTAAAACATGATTTATGTTTCATTCCATATTGACAAGGATCACAATATTTTGAAGAATCAAATATATGCCTCGATAATTCATTAACCAGTCTTTTCATAGAGAGTTTTCATAGTTTCCTATGGTTAAATTGTCCTAACCATATATACCACAACCATGAATGATCATACATTACACTAAGACAAGGTATATATTGGCATATAAGGTCTTCAATGTTTTGTGTATATACATTCTCTTGCCTGTTGGCAGAAAGAATAAACTCATCTTTCAAATTGTGTACTAAGCACTTGTCATTACTAAAATTTATAAGGTAACCTTCATCACATAATTGAAATATGCTAATGAGGATATCCTTAAGACCCTTAACAATTAAAAAATTTGAAATCAATGTTTTTTCAAGAATAACAATGTTACATAAACCAGTAATTTCTCCCTGAGCATTATCTCTAAAAGTTACTTTTCCTCCATTCGTCTAGATGTTATTTCGAAAGAATTTTTTCTTACCAGTCATGTATCAATAATATCCATTATCCATGTACCATGTATTGATATTGATATTATCTATACATTCCTAAAAACAACAGTGTTAGAATTTTGGAACCCAAACATTCTTGGATCTGAAGACATCAGAATTTTTTTTAGGAATACACATTTTCATATAAAAATATGATTTATGAAAACCTAAATATTGTGTTTGGTATAAGAAATTATTTTTTACCCAATTCACAACACACTGAAACTATATGAAGAATGGAGCACTTTGAGGAACAAAATAATTGTTACAAAAAATCAAGTTTGAACTAGTATAACAAAATCTAGAATTTTTCCTTAGAGGTAGAATTTGGGTATAAATCTTATAAAAATTTTCATTAACTAAGTTAATGTTTGAAAATAACATCCATCAGGAAAGTATTTATGCCTTTATTATAATAAAAATCTTCTCATCTTAAAAAAATAGAAATATCATTAGAGTTAGGCATGAAATCTTATTTCTTAGAAATTACTTTTTTAGATCCTTATAATGCTTCTCCTTCTCAGAATCATCTTACTCCACGTTTTATGATATACATTCAAAATAATATATCTTCTTATCATGATCTTTAGATTGATATGATATTTATTTAGTATGAATAGATATCCTATAATTTATGTTATCAATCTTTTTCATGAATTTGGAATTTTCATTCTCAAGAATTATTGCAAACCTATAAACTTCTTCATAGGTAGGTAAATTATTATCATCATCAGAAAAATATTCTTCATCGGAATATTCATAACATTTACTATCACTGTGATTAGCATTCAAGGACACATTTATTATAGATTCATCATTGTGTACCCTGGCCATTAGACAATGATTTTCAATAGGTAATCTGGTTAGTAATCCATGATTCTTCTTTCCAGAAGTTTCATAATCCGAGGATTCATCAAGAGAGTCTCCACCACCGGCACTCTATGTGTCATTATCTTTCAAAACATTCTTAGATTTATCTTTTTAGTAATTCATTATATTATTCTCAGAATACTTTTCCTTTATATCTTTTCTCTTAATCATAGAACAATCTTTCCTTCTATGCCCTGCTCTTTTGCATTCATAACAAATGACTTCAAGGTCTTTCTTGTCCTTTATTTATTTATTCATGTATATATACTCAAATTCATTCTTCCCAAATATATTGTTCATCCATCGATCAAGATTATCTAGTCCATTCTCAGAATGTTCACTTCCACTTGATTAAAATAAAATAGTGACTATCTTACATTTAGATCTTGTAACTCTATCAGTTGTCTTTGCTTTCATATGATTAGAGGTAGTGGTAAAATCAACACATACATTCCCATTCATCTTCTTAACATTGTCATCACTTATTTTCATTCTAGTCTCTTGTTGAAGAAGGGTTCCAAAAATCTCATAAAGAGTAATCTTTGAGACATTACTATTCTCATCAATAGTTGTTTCCATTTATTCTCATTCATTAGGTATGATGTCTATAATCTTTTCCACAAGTGCCTCATCATCTAAACCATTTCTACTAATGGATAGTGAGCTATTAATGATAGTCATAAATCATTGTTTTACATTACATATAGTTTCTCCATAAGTAAATAAAAAACCATGATACTCTTCTCTAAGAATACCTCTTATTGTTTCAATAACTTTTGAAGTACCAAAGTGAGTGACTTCACGATTCTTCCAAATAAAATTTGCAGCTACACAAGAAGAAATCTAGAAATATATATTGCTGGTCATGGAACACAATAAAGTATTGCGTACCTTATAGTTTAGTTGATATTATGATTTTTCAGGATTAGTAAAATCTATAACTTCCTTGTCAATAATCTTGTAATCTACAGTCACCATAACAAATTTGTCCACACCAGTATTAATAAAAAATTTCCTCATACGATCTCTCCAATATTCATAATAATTCCCATAAAAATAGTTCTCTAGAATGAGTATGATTTTAAATTGAACCAACATTCATTCCTACCATCTCAATGAAAAAAAATCATTCCCCACAAACATGTAAGTAAAATAATTTTGTAAACTAGGATAAAATTATCCTAAGAATGGAAAACATATAATATGGAAAAAATTGAGCAAGAAAACATATATGTGAATATAAGTATTTCAGAGACCTCCTTTGATAAAAATAGTAGGATAGAAATAATGATGTAGATGCTCAATATACATGAGGGGGGGGGGGTTGAATAGTATAATTTGAAAATTTCCTTCGGAACTTTTAGTGATAATAATGTATAACAAAGATAAATTGGGTATATTCAAAAGACCTCTTATTTATTCAAACATGCTTGATTCCAGAAAAACGATCCCTAAAATGAAACATAAGAAAAGTTTACAAGGAAAAAAGATTCTACCATAAAGATTATAAAATATTACTAATCAGAGCTCATGTATAAGAATGTATAAGATAGTTATAATTTATTTATCAATCAAAATGCAGCGGAAAAAAACATGAAACAAAACAGGTAACAAGTATGAAATCCATTAACCCAAACAGTTGGGTATCCAACAACCTTGGATAATGGTCCAATGATTTATACATTCAAGAATGCTTGTCTTACCCACACCAGGGTAATCCCTCGATGGATTATCGGAGTCTGTCTTATTAGCCTCGCAAGCCCATGAATTTCAAGGAAGTTGGAACCTATAACATTATATCCCCAGAAGCCCTAGAATTAACTCAGCAACATTCTATGTTTCACGAAGCAATTCTGAACAAGATGTTCAGTATGCAAAAAGCATGAATGTCTCTCTCTCTAGAAATCACTTTAGCCGCATGTAATCTCTAGATTGATCAACATGTATCAGTTTTTGTGAGATTATTCAAATGAGATCTTATTTACAGGCACATATTCAACGGTTGGATCCATCCTCCAATGATCATATTTTTCACTGAATTTAATATGGACCTGTATATGTGTGAATCAAAAAATGGATTGTAAGTTACAGAATACATGAAATCATGTTATTACAAAAACAAGAAAAATTTAATTATGATTTCTCAACAAAATTCAATTTTTTGGGGTCTAATGGAAAATAGAACATGGTGTCTAAACAAGTAATCCCTTATGAGTCTATATTACAATGATATATGGATTCATTTTTTCAAGGAATTTGGAATTATAATTATATTTATTTCAAAGTATGAATTTAGAGGAATTTAGAATCTGAATTTTGAGGAATTGGGTGTCTGAATTATGTAAAATTCAGAGTCTGAATTCTGAGGAATTAAGAGTCTGAATTAAGAGGATTTCATAGTCTTATTTGTAAGTAATTCTAATTCTGAATTCTATCGAATTTGTAAACTAAATTTCAGAGAATTCAGAGTCTAAATTTCAGAGAATTTGGAGTCATAATTTCAGAGAATTCGATGTCTGAAATTTAGTGAATTTAGAGTCTGAATTTCAATGATTTTGGAGTCAGAATTTCAGATAACTCAAAGTCTAAATTTCAGAGAATTCAGATTCTGAATTTTAGAAAATTCGGATTCTGAATTTTAGGGAATTTAGATTATAAATTTAAAAAAAATTGGATTTTGAATTTTAGAGAATGAGGATTCTAAATTTAGATCCTAAAAATAGAATACTCTATAACTAAGTATTTATGGAATTCAGTGGTTTTAGATGTGAAATATAACTTTACACTATGGAATAAAAATATGACTAAAAATGAACAATGAAAAACAAGTAAGGATAAATTTTCCTTGGGGGAGGAAAATTCCCCTCATTATGAAAAAACATAGGGAAAAAATAAAATTTCATTAAGATATATTGTCTATGATTTTCAAAACATGTAGAACTGGAAAATTCATTAAGGAAACCTTATTGACTCAACATATAATTCCCAGAAAACATGAACATGGTGGCTTTATTGGTTATAATTGACTCAACATGGTAGAATAAAATTATTTTTATTCATCTATAGTTAATGAAAATAAGGAAAAAATAGAGTTTAAAGGAATTATTTTATTAATTGGGATATAATTTTACAACAATTATCATATATTAATTTTGATTCAATTTATATGAGGAAATTTCCTATTAAAAGTTTCTAGATTTTAAGAATGTAATAACATAAATTTAGTCATTGAAACATGAATTAATTTCCAATATATAAAAAATTAAAACCATATTTAAATTATAAATTAATGATCACTAAATTTTTTAAAAACCAAAATTTTTGAAATAATAAATAGTATGTTATTCTTATACTACCTTCATATTTATATTTTATCAACAAAACCCATGTTACCTCTATAGAAACTAACTACATATAGAACAAATTTCTTCTACAAGAATAACTTTCTACCATATGAATGTAAAAACATACGATAATTTTACTAAAATGATACCCCCAAAACCCCCATTGTATCCTCCAAATATATGGAAGAGAAAAATAAAGGGTTTTAACGGTACATGGAATTACATTAGGTACCTCTCATACAATTATCATCATTGATAATTCAATCCAAACCTGAAAGGGGAGGGAGGCACCTAAAGAACCCACCTGCAAGATAGCTCCCAAGGGTCTTTTTATACACAAAACACTACCATGGTCTATGAAAATGAAGAAAAGGAATTAAAATCTCCAAAAAATCCCACTAAACAACAACATCATTCCCAACTATGCACACCACTTATCTATCTCACACAATCCAAAAATATACCTCTATTCCACATAGCCATAAACACATCAATTTAAACCTATTTATAGAACAATACAAAATAATTCATCACCACCTACAAAAAACTTCCCCAAGAAAAACAATCAAGAGAACCCACGTTCTATATCCTGATATTGTTATATTTTGGTGGAATTGACTTTCCCACACTGTTTAATAATGTTTCGTAAAAATAACACATCTTGATTTGGAAGGATTTTTCTCATATTCATATGTTAATGCCATAAAACTCATTATTAACAAGGGATAGAGTGACATCTAATAAATTAGAAACATCCAAACATCACAAAATCAATTAAAAAAGGAATAATTAATATTATAAAACAATTCTGGGTATAGGGTTGGAATATATGTCTCATGATCTCAACAACTCCCATCCAATCCATTGTTCCTTTATTATACTAGAACACATGTTAAAATTAATTCATGAAACACTTTATCTCAATGATACTAGACCTCTACTATATTCTTCGTGCTTATCACTTCCTCCTAGATTACAAGTTACCTAATGTCAATGATGTTTGAATCAGTTTGATTATACTGACGAAGCTGAGACATGCAGAAGAAGTTTTCCATCATTTCCAACCATAATGTAAGCACTAACTGATAAAATTCATCTAAAACATTCCCCAAAACCTCAAAAGTCCCAATAAACTAGTGATATATCATACTCCCTCATCTGAAAAATTGTATACACATCAAGGGGATACACTCAGAAACACATGGGCTCCAACCTCAAACTCTAAGGGCCTCCCCCAATGAATATCATAGGCCATTTCATGGTCCAATGTCACCCCCACCTAATCTCAGACAGCCTAGATATTATCAACCATTTTAAACACTTGATCAGGACCAATAAAAACTTTCCCCACAATATATATTATTCATAATATAGATCAAGAAGATTGATCATAAAACATCTAAAATGGATCCATGAAAATTGATGAGTGAAAGCTATTGTTGAAAATTAAATCAATGAAAGTAATGTTACATACCCAATATCTACCAAAATTCAAGCCACAACTCACACTATGTCCTTCATTAACATTATGTTGTGTTCCATATTCATATCTTTTTAGGATGAAATTTAGTTAAAAGGAAAATATAGGATCCAATGAAATACATAGATCCCATATAAACCCACAAGGTAAAATGAGGATTCCAACCCATGATGGTTGTCCTTGGTAAGTGATGAATCCTAAAAAAATCATCTTTATACTACCTTTACACAATATACATGTAACATGATTCAAGGATTTCTAAAAAGTGAGCCAACATCATAAATTGGTCCATAATAATAAAAAATGAAACACATTCACATAGAGATCAACGTTACTTTGTTGAGAAATCCATTTTAATTTCAACCCACATACACTTGATGAAATCACTGTATAACAAAACCATCCATGAATTCATCATTCAACCTTCACCTACTATCATTCCAAACTCTATGCCACAAACACCACCATTGGCCACTTCATCCGAGGCCACTAAAGATTCATTCTCAAGGTACAGTACATTTTAGACACACAAATATTTACATTTAATGTGGATATATAAAACTATTGGGGAACTCTATTATGAATATATTTCAAGAGAAATAACCATATAGGAAAAAATGTCAGATTATTTCAATCTTACTAGCATCTATCTACAGTATCTCCATGACCAACATGATCTTGAATAACAAATTCCTCATATTCTTCGGACTGAGACTCCTCGAGCTGATAGATGAGATAAAATTCCACTATCATCTTATAAATTCAACCACAACAATTACTTTCCCCAAATTAGTATATTTCACTGTAAGGTGTCCCATCACATTCAAAAAATAAATAGACTCCTGAACCATATATCCTTTGGAATTTTTAATCATAAAATCAATGACTATGTTACCATTTAATAGGTAATAATATATCTCAATGTCATAATTTAGTAGAAACTCAGTCAAAATATTTTATAATAGATTCAAATACTTCTAGAAGAATCAATATTTCAGGATCATGTGGTCGGTAGTACCCTTAAAGAGCTCGTTCATGATGTAATGTCACCAAAACATTTGAGAAATCAAAATCACTAACAATTACATATCATTGATATCACTGTTATCCTCAGGGGATGTAAATTACTATACCCATAAGGGATTACCACCGTCTACTACATCAAGGCTCATCCAAATCCCATATGGGACATGTCATAGAAAACCTCAAATATCACACCCTCCGTAGGCTACCAACGCACTAGGTCAGAGATTAAATTAAATTTCATGTTAACAATCATTTCATGGAATTAATAATTCTATAAAAACATTTTAAATTCTTGTTCAAAGATATTATTAGTTATATAATATAAATAATCAGGAAAAAACCTCTGATTGTATACTACTACAATAAGAAAACAATAATCCCCTTCAACATTCTTGGCTCTACCATTGATATAAATGAACTAGTTTTTAATGGGTCCATAGCCACAGACTATTTAAACTTAAAATCTCTATTGATATACCCTTATCACATTAATAACATACTCTTGGATAACTTTCCAATTGGATGTTAGTGTCAAAGGAGATATAAGATAGATATGAGTTGATTGGTGAATTACATTTCTAATATTTAGTATCAATATATGTGGTAAATGATCCTGACGATGAACTAGTCCGTGTAATCATGGAATATAGATTTTATGAACCATATGAATATAACTGGTGCATCCAAAGCAAAAAATGGAATGGATGTGAACACAAAGTGCACATACATACACCCAAAGGTAGACTTCAGGATATCCTCATATTTCAGCCTTATTTACTGATTTCCATCCAACTAATATTACTTTGAAAACCAAATGGGTCACATCATCTGGTAAAATACATAACTAATATTGGGGAGGGGTAATGATTCTTTCCAACACCTAGTTAATCCTCTAATATTTCACACACATCCATAGGCTAATGTAATCCTTCTTGGAAAATAAAACATCAGAAAGTCGGGGAGACACACTGTGATGAATGAAATATATATATAAAATATAATAAAACTATAGCCTCAACTTATATAATACATCATGTTCCATTTGATATGGTGACATATGAATATGAGGTGTACCCAATTTCAACCGTATTCCAAAATTGACGTCACATTAAGGGGTTAATGTCACAATATTATAAAAAACAATTGGAAATTGCACCAAACCCTAAGAAACAATGTATGTATCCACTAGTTTACTAGGAAAAACCAAAATTTTTGAAATAGAACTAGAAATTTAAAAACAAGACCAGGAATGTTTCTTCTCTTACCACCATATAGGATTAATACAACCAAAAAAATATTTCAACCACTAGATCAAATTTATATCCCCAAAATTACATTCCAATTCAAGGACCACATGATGTTGTTAAAAAAACTAGATACTGCCACCATAAACACATTGTCCCGCAATAAAATAGAAAATTAGATAATTTTAGGAAGAAGAACACCCCACACACCCCTTGGCACTACTGAGACATGTGAAAACATGATGGAACCATTTTTAGGAGTTCATGATTTATGAGTACTTTATTAAACCAAAATTGTCCAAAAAATATTCACATATTCCATATTTTAGGATCAACATAATTGTAGCCATAAATCAAATTGATTCACCAATTAACATGAATCATTATAAGTATAAAAGTGATCATAGGTCCCATGAGAGAATCCTTATATATCCAAATCTCTAAAATAGATAATTCGATATCCAATTTGTCACTCATGTCTAAATCATATTTTCTCAATAATTCAATATTAGGTGATAAAATTCACCGAATAGAAATAAACCTATTATAATTACACATAAAATACCAAATACAAAATAGTTTTACAAAATTCACGGGCCATGATATGATCCATATCGATGTATAAGACATCTAAAATACCAAATACACATCAGGAAATATTATGTTGGACTCCAAAATAACATCATCGTAATTTACTTAAAAAATATCAAAAATAAATATTCATTTCTAAATTTCAATAATTAAATATGAAAATATTAAATTTATTTCATAGTGATAGAAATAGGCCATGTGGAGGGTTGAAATCATGTAATATTTATAGGTATTGAAGTAATTATCTAGAGAAAATGAAAAAAATGTAACAGAAGGATCATTCATCTGATGTCTAACATGGGATTTATAAAAAAATAAGGTAAATTAATAATAATTAATTAGAGGTTTAATAAAAAATATAATATTATATAAAACATATATTTTTGAAATAGAATAATTAGGATTAAAGTGGTCACATGAAAGAGCCTTTATGAAAACCTAATGTAATTTTTTATTATATATTTATATAAATATTTACAATAAAAACACTTTAAAAATGGATAAAAAATTTTATTGAATTTATTATATGTCACAAAGTGCTAGGATAAATTTGTCAAGATTTTATATTTTAGTTTTTTCTTTTTCTAATCCTATTCACACTAATTTCTCCAATGACTATTGACTAAAACTGTATCATCCTCAACGAAAATCAATAATAATTCGTAGAATAAACCATACAAAAATTTGGATATAATGGAAAACAATAGATTGTATTATTAGTGACATATATTGGTTAAAATTACCATCTGACCCTTTGTGTCAAAAAATGTTAAATTCCCTTAAGAAATTTACAATGTCAAAAATTTAACATTTTAGGCAATTATAGAGTTTTAATTGGAAATTTTTTTAAACATGAATGGAAATATAACATTATAGTTTTTGAAATCATATTTATAAGCATGTTATGTTTTTTTTCAATGATGTATGTGTTGAGTTTTTTCCACTATTTTGTTATTTGGAGGTATTTATTCACCATGGGAGTAATGTTATACAACATTTTGGGTATTTTGGGTGGGTTATATATATTTATATGCTGATTGTTGTTTGGTTTTATTGTTTTTCCCATCTTTAGTGGAAGTTTATGTGCAATTTTTTTGTTTTTTCATGAAATTGTTTTTTTATAGTTCAATTTTATAGTGTTCATATCAAATACGATTCTGTGTTAGATGGTGATATGTATTTTTATAGTGTATAGTTTATGTTTTTTATTTTGGTGGTCTTCATTTATTTTGTGAGGTTGTTTTCGGTTTGACTTTTCCATCAGCCTTAGTGATGTGAAGGGGTATGTGATACGATAGAGGAAAAAATCATAGAGGTGAAAAACATAGGATTTAGTGTCACAAACCAAACTTGGGTTCCCTAACATAATAACCTGACATATACAATGGTACGGAAAAAGGATAGAGGAACTAGTATATGGAAATCAATAAACATAACTTGTAAATCGTTTTACCGAAAAAACCAAAAAAATTCACCATCTAAACACCAATCATGATCTAACAATTGGTTGGTGAATCTATCTCTCCAATAGATAAATCTATATCCATAATAATTAATTGGTAATAATAATAAATATGATCTATGAAGAAAACTATACCGATAAATATTCCCAAGTTATCATCTATACATAACCAAGTGTATTCCTCGAGTATAATAATTATTAAAATATTATGGAATCAAATGTTTTGATACAAGAGTACAAGTTTAAAATATAAATAGAAATATAAAGATAAAAAAACACCAATACTCATCTCTAAGTGACACAAGGGCTCACATCCATCATATCGCTACCTCTAACCAATATAAATATAGCAGAAATATATGGAACCTCCATGTATTGCCTTCTCAAACAAGTCTTTCTTGGTGGTGTTCACTATATAATCCTGAATCTTCTTGAGATCTCGGTTGGAGAGCTCCACTTGTCCAATGGACTGGTAATGATATGGATTCCACAAAAAAAATGTTTCACTCTGTATTTCCAATGTACTCCTTTTATCATTTCATTGTTTAAGTGTGTCCCTATATCACTGATTAGTACATGTGGAAGGCCGAACCTGCTAAAAACTGTTCATATAAAAAAAGACCATGACCATATTTGTCATGTCATTTGTTGTAATAGTAGCTTCTACCCTCATGGAGATGTAGTCGATGTAGACCAGTATGTATGTGTTATCAAAATATTGGGGGAATAGCCCCATGAAGTTTATTCCCCAGACATCAAAGATCTTGACCTCCTAGATGGTTTGGTGGCACATCTCAGCTCTACTACCTACATTACCTTTTCATTGGCATTTATCGCAATGGGAAACAATGTCTTGGGAATCTCTATGCATGGTGGGCCATAAAAAATATTATATAAAATATTATCAATAGTATGATCAATACCATGATGTCCCCCAATTGGCGAGGCTTGATAGAATTCTAGGACTCTGTGAACTTCTGTTTTTTGGATGCAATGGGAGATCACCCCATCGACATATGATCAGAACACTAGAGGATCTTCCTAGAAGTATGTATTGGAATCAAAGATAAACATTTTCCTCTACTGTAAGGAGAGGTTGAGGTGGATATAACCTGTATAGAAATAATTAACAATATTATCATACTCGGGCTGAGGGAATTCTTCGACTGAAAAAAGATTCCTATCAGGGAAATCATCCTTTATCTCTCGATTATCCTCCTTCTCCAAATGCAGAAGCTCTTGGCAGGAGAGATGATCAGAAACAATGTTCTACCTCACTATATTGTCTCTAATCTTGAGATAAAATTTTTGTATAAGGAGTACCCATCTAATCAGTCATGGATTCAAATTCTTCTTGATTAGTTGGATCTTGAGTGTTGTATGTTTAGTATAAACAATAACTATAGATATATCAAAATTAGAACAGAACCCATCAAAAGAGAACAACATTTCAAGTATCTCCTTCTATGTGGTAGTTTAATTCATCTATTCCTCATCGATCATCCTATTGGAATAATAGACTGGTTAGTAAATTCAGTCATGCTACTCTATAGTCTCTCTCCCACTACGTAGTTAATGGAATCAAATATCACATCAAAATTTATCATCCTAGTTGGGAGATATCATCACTAGATCTTCCACTAGGTGTTACTCAAGGTTCTCTAAAGTTGTGGTGCATTCATACTTGAACTAAAAATTTCAATCCATGGTCCAAAGGTTGGACAGGGGTTGAACTATATTTCAGATGTTTTGGACAATATGCCTGTAGAAACCTACATGCCCCGGGAAGCTGTAGATGGCTCAGAGGGAACCCAAAATGCGAAGTCAAAAAATTACTACTATTTTGGTCGGTTCCACCGCTATCAACATAGCCAAGATTCTTTTTACAAGTAATTTTCCACTCTACACCATTAAATGAATCATTTCCTAGTACAATACCTTTTTATTGTTCTCAAATCATTCCAGTTCAAGCACCCGATGCCGCAAGAAAGTGGTAAATGATTTTCTATAAACGAAGAAAATCATCCATAAAAACCTCCATGATCTGTTCTTCCATGTCATGGAAGATAGAAAACATGTATTACTGGAAGGTGTAGGGAGTGTACATGTTAAATGTCTTCCTTTGGTAAGAAAACATACCACATTGGAATGTATATGTGCTCTTCTATATATCCTCAAGTGAAATGGAAATATTATTATTTCCCGAATAGCCATTAAGGAAGCAATAAAAATTGTGCCCCGTTATTCTCTATATCGTATATTCCATGAAGGGAAGGGAAAATGACCCTTCCACCTGTCGTCATTCGACTTTCAATTTTCCACACATACTCTCCATCCCATGATAGTGTGTGTCGGGATGACCTCATTCTTGTCATTTAAAATAATTGCGATACCCCCATATTTTTGTACCACATGAAGGGGACTCACCCACATACTATTTTAGATGGGCTATATGATTCAAGAACCCACCAAAATAATAACCCCTTTCTTCAAATCATCATTCATGGAGGTATAGTTGTTGTTGTGGTTTTCAATATGGCTTCACTCTTTATTCGAGAATCACATTGTGGGTGAAAAATGGTAGGGATGTGGCCCTTCAATTCTACAACTATCCAACTAGTATCATGATTCAGCCACTTCAAAACTAGTAGAATCACATCCTCATGCTACTGTGATATGCTACAATAAGTATGATGGAATATTTCTGATGGTCTCCAATATACATGTATTAGATAAGACATGACAATATTTAGTTTTAGTGTAGAAGCCTTTATAATCGAAGGTACAAGTGGTTGTAACTCTTCCCACTCCATAATGTTGGCAAAGACAACATGCTACCAGTAGTGGCCACCCTGGCCTTCATGGAATCTCAGGTCCTTTGGTGTATCAAAAACTAGAACTTCTAGATAATCTAATCCATATGAGGTGGAAGAACATACTTAATACCCTCCTTTTCTGTTCCAGTGACCATCCACTGTTGTCAGAACATAACAACCCTCATTCTCTGGTAATAAATCCTTCTTGATGGATTTTAGAACATTTTAGGAGTTTCTTTCATCTCATACTCTGAAATTAAGCTCCACCTGGTTTACATTGATCAATACCATCCCAGTGGACATGAAAGGCCATCCTAGAATGATAATCACCTCCTGGTCATCCTCCAAGTCAAGGATGGTGAAATATATGGGGAGGATCTACCTACCCCCGTTACCAGCACATCCTCTTATATACACTTCATATATTTCATGGATTGGTCAGAAATATGAAGGGATACTCACTTAGGATTTATGTTTTTGATCAATAAATTTTTTTAAAATCTGAATGGAATGAGGTTGAAACTAGCCCCTATGTCAAAGAGGGCCTTCCCAAACTCACAAGGTCTAATAGTGCATTGGATAGTGAAGATACAAGGATCCTTGAGCATGGGATGAATAATTTGTTGTACTACTTCTGACAACTCCATTTTCATTTAAATGGTTCTTATATCCTCCATATTATTTTTTTGGAGGGATATCCTTCATTTATTTCTCATACATGTGAATATGTGTCAGTGCTTTTTCAAATGGAATGTTCATGTGTATCTTCCTGAATGCATCCACGTTCTTTTTGAACAGGTGGTCTAGAATTATCTAATTTATCCTCTCTGGGAAGGGTAAGGAAGTCCTTAATGGATTTAAAAACTCCTTAACTTTTTCCTATGTGTCCTCTGTTGGTGCGAATTTTGATGAGGATGTGTCTTTAACTATACCATCTTTTTCTGTAGGGGGTGTAGGTTCACCAAGTTGTGTTGGTTCATTCCATTGTATCTATTTTCCACTCTACAGTGTGATGGCAAGGGATTCCTCCCTTGGGTTCTTCTATGTGTGACATGGTAGTGTATCACACTGCCTCACCTAGAGCATGTTTTCCAGCTAGCCGATTTGGTTCCCCATGATACTAATGGAAGCGTTCGGATTCATGAATCTGGCCTCTCCATTAGATATAAAAATGTTCATTAGATCCTCTAACATTGAAGTGTTCTCCTACATATGTGGTTGTGTAGCTTGTGGAGACAGTGGTTTCCTAGGCTTGTGCAAGAGAGGAATTTGATATCATTGCTACTTGTAAGAGGTCTGATGATGCTGTTATTGCCTCAGGTGCCTGATCTAATACTGTAGCTGACCATAGCTAGGTGGTTGATGGTGTGGAGGATTCGACTACTATGGGCCCCAACATGTCTTTTGGTGATCATGGTTTGCTGGGTTCTGGTACTACTGGAACTGGTTCAGCCCTCGGTTTTGAGAAAAATATATTACCTTTCTCGTCAAAGGTCCGACGTTAGGTCCTGGTAATTTTCCCATGGTGTGCTTGGCACCACATTTTTTGCACACTGGACGGTTCACTTCATGTACTTGGGACACACTCTTCATATTCAGCTCATCAATCTATTTTGACATTGCGTCTAACTGCTCATCAATCATAATAGTGGCATCAATATTCTGAATACATTGTTTTTTGTGTTCCCTACTCAGAATGCCATTGGATTCTCTTAGCAGACATGTCTTCCACCAGATCAAAAAGCTCACCAGGGGACTTCTTCATAACCATACCTCCATAATCACTATCATCCAAAAATGTTGTGTTTGTTTTCAGTCTTCCATAGAAGGTCTAGAACCAAATCCAGAGAGGGAATCTATGGTGTGGGAATTTGTGAAAAATCTCCTTGAAATTATCACATGACTCGTAAAATGACTCTTAGTTGTGCTGTTAGAAATTGTGTATTTCATTCCGAAAGGTCACCATCTTTGAGGGAGGAAAATATTTTTACAGGAACTCTGGGTATATATCCTCCTAGGTGAGGATAGTTCAATGCAGAAAACCTTTTATATAGTCATTCACCTTATCCCTTAGATAGAATGGGATGTGGTGAATATGAATGGCATCTTTGGACACTCCATGGATCTTGAACATGTATAATATCTCAAGGAAATTGGAAGGATGGGCGTATGGGTCCTCATTAGGCAGGATGCTTAATTGAACTGTATTCTAGATCAACTCCATGATAGTAGTTTTCATCTTAAAATTTTGTGCATGCATTGGTGGACGGATGATGCCCATGTCAGCTCTGTGAATCGGTGGATAGTCGTACTCCCTGAGAGTATGGCGTAGAGGTGGCTGTTGTAGGAGTCAAGGTATCATATATTTCTACTCCCGATGGGTGAAGTAGGGCCATTGAAAGATCTGTTTTGGATTTTGGGAATGGACAAACTTTGTAGGGGGTTATTGTGATGGCTTATGTTAGTTCCTCGGTAGGAACTACATGAATCCTCCTTTTGGATCTTGCTCCGGAAAACCCACAATGGGAGGCCACTGGTCCCGGTACGGGTGTCCCACATCAGCTTCAATGTCTATCTCTCTATCCTCCTTATTCTCCATGGGTGGTGGGATCTGTTTGTTCTCTTCCACCAGTGCACGTTGACGTTTCAACAATGTATGTTCGATTATGGGTCTATCGGAATATTTTCTCATGACTCGGCGGTCTTGGACCATGTGGGATATCGGATCAAGCACATTTGATCCTACAGACACTCATAAAAAACCCTAGAATAAAATGGAAAAACTATAAAAAGAAATGGGATTAAAGGAAAATATGTTTGGGAATTTTTAATATTTATTTTCACTACATTAATTAAAATGAATCTAAATTTTACACTCAAACTGATGTTCCCCAGTAACGATTCCAAAATTTGGTTTGTCATTTCACCGAATAAATGTCATAGGTTCCCAAAATTGATATCACCCACTCTTAATCTTGTATATCGTATATGAGGGGTTTATCCACTTGGAACTGTTGAGTGAATGAATTCTATTGCATTTGGAATTAACACCATGAAGGATGCTGAAATTAGAGTGGGATTTTTGTTTTCTCTTATGAAAAAAGTTTCGATTACTGAAGTAAATATTAATGTTTAATGTGAATGAAAACAAAATTATTTATTAATTTTGTTGATAGAAAAAATAGCTTGTATGGGATATGGTGATTATGGTGGTTATACGAACTTCTTATTAGATTGTTTTGTTCTTAATAATCCAACAATATATTTTTTTCCATTATGTCAGGGGTCCCTTGGTATGGTAAACTATATATCAAACTGAAGATATTGATTCCTTGGTTAGGTAGTTAGTGTTTCACAATTTTTTTTTGATCAGTCCCTTTGTGAGTTGATGAATACTTCCAATGATCATGAAGGTATTCATTGTTATTATTACATTGAGTCCATGAAAATTCATCCCTAGGTATGGCTCATAATTTTACCTGATAAAAATAAATGAATGAAGAAGAATAAGAAAAAACTAACAATACAAACACAAAACTAATAATTAATCGAAATTTCAACACTCTTTCATCATCCACAACCCCAAAAAATGGGATTTTTTGGTACACATGGAAGAAAATATGACAACATAACTCTCAATAACTGATGTTGTCATTGAAGAAACATTGAGGAGAGGTGAATTATTTAGTACAATGGTATAATTGTGGGGTACAAGCAAAAAGGAAGCACAACACTAGGGAAACAGAACCTCCCTCATAAAATATTGAAAATTCACTCCCAAATATTGAGGGACTTCTAACTATTTATAGGATTTAGGATTACACAGTGTGTACTAGAATGTTCAAGGCACGTACCCTTGTCATTGTGTTTTTCTATCTTTTTTTTCTGCTGGTGGTTAACCTAACATGTAGTATTTGATTTTGAACATGGCACTTCCATGTAAGTGGACATACACGGCATTTAGCTCTTCCCCACATGGTGTGTAATATTGTACATCGACCACTATCCACTTTTAGACGATCTACACGATGTGCATACGGGTCGTACATGGCATGTTCTGGTCAGCCTACAACATGGTCTTGTAGTATTTCTCTTAGCCCACAACCACATCAAGAAGGATGTAAACGAAATATATATGATGTACACGGTGGGTAATGGATTCTGGCTACTTGGGAATGTACATGTACTAGCCAATCCATCATAGGGTACAATTTCACGGCCTGTATATTAATGTACATGCCATGTAGTTTTGTAATTTTTGATAAAAATCCACTGATTTATTTCTTTAGAAAGGAAATACATGAAAATCATTATTATCCCTTAATTAAATCATTTTATATTCAAAATAACTTGTATCATATGAAGAAACATTTTAATAAATCAATAAAATGTAAGAATATGTAAACACATATCTGTTATATCAAATATTTTATTCAAAGTTTCATGAGCAGATAAGAATGTATTAACCTAGAGTTGTCTGTTATATAACCATTGGAAGAAACATCGTCATGAAAGAACATATATATCGTGGAATGATCCTCCATTAAAAAAATCGTTTACATCCTGTGTGGGTTCAACTAATCCTTATTATCACATGGAACATAAATATTATATATAAAATTATTTTATTTTTTAAAAAAATGTTTTTACACATATTCTTGGATATATCCCAAATATATATAGCTTTGTTCTATTTAAATTTTCAACCTCCTAAAATAAATAGGATTGATGTGAAATATAATAAATTATTCTTCATGAAATTTTCATTCATTCATATTTATATTCATATTTGATATCAATAGTATATCATAAACCAATACATATCTATTCCATTTTTCTATATATATATAATATGATATTTTGATATTTTATTTAATAATTGATACCACCCACTAATAACTCATTCTATTTCTCACCAAATACATCACAACATCCAATAGCATTGTTATTATATAACATTGATTATCAAACTGATAAAAAATCATGAATAATCTAGAAAGAATTATAATAGAAATAAATATTAAAAAAAATTTCAAATAGAGACATTTATCACATTATTTTTGATAAAGATGTATGTTAGGATGTGTAATTAAAGATTATTTTGTTTTAATATAATATGAATTCATTGAATAATAATATTAAAAAAATTTATTTCATACTCTAATATCATTAATCTGATTTGAAATCCAGTATTTTATCCATGATTGTCTAATTTCATTACAGTAAAATAGACTTCTACATGTAGTAGGTTGTCTCTTACATAAAATTATCATATTACACATATTTATGATTTGGTGACTATATATTTTTCATGTTCATTTGATATCAAGTATTATGATAGTGTTATTACGTTATTCTAGGTAATTTTTTCTTCCTATCCGGATAGTAGTAAATATTTTTCAATCAATTACATAATATAATATACATTGATAAAATTCTAAGATACTACATATTATTACTCTGAAGAATATGTGTAACATACACTAAATTTTATATCCAAAAATATAATCTTTTTTATTAAATTCTTTTTCTGATTTTAAACCATTAATATGTTTTTTCACATGGTTGAATTTTAATAATATATGGTTTTCAAAAATATATAATATCCATCTCTCTAAAGTTTAAGATATTAAATTTGACTGAAATTAAGGATTTCCAAATTTATAATATTATTCTACTAAACTATATTATTTTCTTTTTCATTATCCATGGTGAAATTTTTTTCTAAAATGTAATTATCTAAAAACTCTCAACACATGAGAAATTTCATTCATGCATCATATTTTGTTTTATAATGTAATACATAACATATATAACTTGTAGAAAAATAAAATCCTATAATATTATGACATCTAATTTGTTGTTTTCGTATTCATTTAATAAAAACTATTCTCAGAATAATTTCTCAAATGTAAAAAATGACAACATTCACAAGAATAATAAATTATAAAATTACAAAGAATAAAATTAAATATATATTTTAGTTTCTAAAATTAGTGAATAAATGAATATAATAACCCACAGATAAAAGAGCGATAGATAATTTAATTATAAAAAATATTAATTGGTAATGGAGAGGATATACTAAACATTTTCCCCATTTTGATAATAAACATGCATACTCTATACGCAGTAAATAATATAAAAACAACAAACATACTCCCCCAAATTACATATAAATATTAAATCAATGAAAAATTAGTTTAATTGATGATAATATAAATAACACATCATTCACTAACAGAAAATAAAACATAATTACCAAAGATATGTTAATACATTCTACCCAAGTCAAAAAAATGAAAACAATTATCCAATATATCATTTTTAGTTGGATAATAATTAATGGAATAAGAATGATTTCAATAATAAAGTCTTAAAAATTGAAATAAAAATTCACAAGAGAATATAACATCATATAATAGTAAACTCATACTTTCAGCAGAACTGAATTCTTCATCTATAGATACTAATATTCAGAACAGAATAACTAAAACAAAGTATGCAATAATGACATATAGATATATAATGGTTATTCTTTAAAGATGAAACAATATAACTAGCATGCTCAAAAAGTGAGAAAATATATTTCAAAATAAAAAATAGCATAAAAATATTATCCATGAGATAAATTGTATTACATACACTGGTGACAAGTTATTAAAATATAATTCTCAACTTGGTCATGGATAAATACCAAATAGTTCATATAGTATGATCCATATTAATAAAAAAAATAAAAAATTCATTTAATCTCATTCATATTCAGAAGATATAACAATTATAAAATAATGAACATTGTGAAATATCCCCCTTAATATAATATTTTCCATTGAAATATTGAAAAATTAATTTCAAATAGCATTAAAACATGTTAAATTTATTCAAAAACTAAATATTAATTATAATTGAACTCATACAAGTGAAATAGTTAATAATATATTATAATGATCATCCATGAACTAAAAATTAAAATATAACAATAATATTCAATGAATTTAAAAAATATTTTTATTTTTCTTAAATCTTTTAACATAACAAATTATTATTAAAAAATAACATTATGTTCTATGATGTATACAACACGCAAGGCCAATCCAAAATTAACCAAGAAATATTATTATTTAAACATGGGAGATTTAACTTATCCATTAAGTGGGATGATTTGAATGGGATTTAAAAAATTTATGAAATACATATATGGGTCCTTCTATTTTTTTTAAAATTCTTAGTAAATAAACACATATTTTTTTATTAAATTCATTTAATAATTCAAAAATGTTTTTTCATCAAAATTAATTTTTATTTATTTTTATGAATGGATATTGTACATAATTTTTTCAAAATTCATATATTTTATATTTCAAATGTGATATCATTTCTCATATAATTTTATCAAAATTATCATTGGGTGAGTTTTTAACCTTTTTCCTAGAATATTGATTTTCCAGATAAAATGGAAAACTACATGTTTTAATAAAATTATATTCTATTTAAAATATATAATTATAAATCCAATTTTATTTCAATGTAGAAAGAAATTTTATTAATTAGATATAGTGTAATGATCTATTTTTTTAATCTTCATTATACATGATGTTCTTATGAGTTCAATTTTTTGGCATAAAAATGCATTTATAAAAAATTTATTCTCATTGTCTTTTTCAGTTTTAAAATTAAATTAATTTCTACTATATTTAGAAATTACAAAAACCATTTGAAGATAAGATAAATAAATTTAATTTATTATCAATATTAATTATTTATATTTTATATATTTATATTCATTATATGAATATAGGTAAATTTCTATGAAAAGGGTAAACATTTTTTCTAACCAAATTGGCTTTTCATGCCTAATATGGTTGTATATAAATATTGATTTCAAAATCATTAAATTTTAATTTGAAAAAATGAAATTAATATTTTAATTTACAAGTACAATATTATCCTTGAAAAAAAAATTATAATTTTTCTGTATATTTTATTTTTTTATTAATAGTGAAACATATAGATTTATTATAGAAATATTTTGTTTCTATTCATGTATTTAAAATGTCAAATTAAAATATGGATTATTTTCAAAACATTTTTAGAACATTCTTTTAATAAATAGTCTATTAAATATTATTTGAGTCATACGTTTTTTATAATTTTGTATAAACAAATTAACACTAAAATGGACATTATCTGAAAACCCAAGGTTCATCATGTTTTGTGAGTTTATATCAAAATTATATTATTCATATTATATAAATTTAATTTGAAAAAATATAATAAATATTTATAATAACAATAAATAATATAATTTATTTTGTTCAACATAATTTTTCTCCAATTTTGAATAGTCATTAAATTATAAATATGTTACTGATGTTTTGATTAAAACATGTTTACTGGGACATTAAACATAAGTTATAATGGTTAAAATAACCCAAAAAATTCATAAAATATAATTTATATCCATATTTCGACCATATATCATCTAATTATTCCAAATATTTTATTTTATGAATTCCTTATTAGAAAAACATTAATATATTTTAATATTCTTTAAAAAATCCTAGTTTATCTTCTCCCACAATTATAGAAGGATACCCCTTCTCCTCTTATGTCCACACTTCAAGGGGTTTTTAATTTGTTCAATAAATACCCAAATACATTATATAATTATCTCCTCATATATGATATGATATTTTATGATCATAAATCCAATCTACTAAGGATTTTTTTTATAAGCCTAAAGATATTTTTGAAGAGTAAATATACCTCCTAATAGAGCATTTTGTTATTTCATTTTCTACCTCTAATTTTTTTTCATTCATGATAATGTAATAAATATATTATATTAAACATTATTATATTATATTATATTAAATAAATAACCTATATCAATCCCCTTCTTCCATTAAATGGGGAATGAATCAATTATTTATGTGTATAGTGGAATACCACCTCATGAATCGATGTAATTTTTATTCCATCACCACCACTCACGGATAGTTCAAATGATGTATTTAATATATATATATATATATATATATTATTAATTATTTGTTTATGATTAAATAAATATTATATATCATTACATTCCTTCTATCCTACCCATTAAAAAATTATAACGGCATTCATGTGTGTATGTTTTTTATGACCTCCACGAAGTGATGAGATTTGTTTTTCATTACCATAACAAATTGATGATATATATAAGTGCATTTAAAGAAATAATATTTTTCTTGTTATATAATAATAATCATTTAAATCTAAAATAATACATATAATATTTCAAACATTTTCATGGAAAATTGTTAATGTTACTCACGTGTATGTATGACCTATTATCTTTATGATTGTAACAAAATCCATTTTTCATAATCATCAATCATGGTTAGTTTTAAATGGTTACATGATGTATAAAAATTATAATTTTTTCATCATTACTATTTTTTTATTATGTAATGATTCACACATTAACCATTATTAACTTTCCAAAGTCATTTTTGATACATAAGTCATATATCATCGAAACATCTAATATTAGATTAACTAATTCTGTAATTTTATATAAAATGGTAATAAATATATTTAAAGGAATAATAGATTTGAAAATTTACATAAAAATGTAAAAAATTATCAAAATTTTATTATTTATGAAGAAAATTAACATATGTAATGATTCTAACTTGGGGTAAGGGACAATTTACTTTTAAAACCCCATTCTAAATGTTTTAATTATTTTTTCATAAATAATTTTATTCCATGTTTGTATGATTAAAAATAATTTTTATTTGTATTTATGTTAAAATAATTTAATTAAACAATTCTTGTATATTTTATCTTCATTTCAATATATTTCAAAAGGAATGTTTTTACTTATTTTCTACAGAATGTGTTTTTCGTCACAAAAGGAAAAAATCAATGTTCCCTTTTTACATATAAAAAATCAATGAATTTTTGAACTACATGGACTATTATTGTATGATTTTATTCCTTTATAATATTCCTTGTTTTATTAATGAAAAAAACTCATTCCCATTGATCTCTTTATTTTTATAGGGGTTTAAATGCAGTAGATATTTTAGTATATATTCATTTTTTCCTATAGGAATAATTAGTATTTTAATATGTTTGATGATGGAAAAATATATTTCATGAATTATTATGTATGGTATATTTATATTTTTTTAAAATGAAATGTGTGATTTATATAGCTCATGACGATTGGTGATGTAGATAAAGCTCTTGATAATGGGTGATCCCGATATTGCTCATGATTGCATTGGGTAAAAGGATAGCGTCAGTAGATTAGGGTTCTATTATGTTGTTATTATAATTTATATATAATATTATTCCATTTGTAAGATTTTTTCTAAGATTTGATATGAAAATGATGTCTCGAAATACCTAAAATATTTATATATGTTTTATTTGGGATTTTATGCAAATACATTGATTTCCAGTGGTATAATACTCTACATACACTTAAATGAATCTACATTCTACCTATATAGGGTGAAGTGTATAACATTTTGAAAAATAATCATGAGTATTTACTGAATTAAAATAAACATTTAGGGTTTTTATTTATTATCCTTAACAAATTTTATGAAATATTTAAAACATATTTATACAGAAATATGATTTATTGGATAATATAATACTAGTTTTGAGGTCAAAGAATTTTTTAAAAAAATTAATTTCTTATGGGTATTCACCAACAAAGGATTATCTTTCTATATATTTAAATTTATTTTAATTATATTTTTTCCATATCACATATTTTAAAATTTCTTTCAAATGGATTTAAATATGATTAGTTATAAGGATGAGGATAAAATGAAAATTTGGAATATATGTCAAAAATACATAAAATATATATCTAAAGACGTTTGTTTTGTTTAAATAATTGATACAATTTGTATCATTGAAAATTTTAATGTTATGATTATTTTTTTATATATGATGACAAAATTATATAAAACTATATTCATTAAATATCCTCAAAATGTATGAAAGTGAATTCACAAAGTAAATCTCGATATATTGTAATGATTATGTTTGGGTATTTAAACAAACATAATCTTCATAAATAAATTCTATATTTGGAATCAAATTTTCTAATTTTAGTAAATAGTACACATTTATTTTTCTCATTTTGAATAGTAACCATAGTAAATAGTTTTCACTTTATTAAGAGAATGCAAAGTAATTAATATTAAATATTATCTAGTCATGCCTAATAATAGCGATAACACATATATTAATTTTATTAGATAGTTTTCATTCCACTATTACCATCATATTTTATAAAATATACCTATTTTTATCAATTTTCTATTTATAATAGCCTTAATATAAGATTAAACAAATAGTAAATACAAAATGTCACTCTCTTTTGTTTAATATTTATTCATAGGGATAAAAATCCGTTGTATTCAGATATAAATTTTAATTTGATTTATTTTTTATTTAATTTAAACTTATACATTTATTTTAAATTTTTATTGATGAAATAACTACCTTTAATTCTTAAAAAGTGTTGATAATATGCTAGTGCAGGAATTAGAAGAAATACGTAATTGATTTTAAAAACTGTAATGGTAGTTTATTTGGGTTATTTATAGTTTCCAATGAATTATATATATATATTTATATATATTACATATTAATTATGTTTTAATATTATATTGAAAACATTGTGGTCACATTAATTTAACAGTTACAAAAAATGACATTAATGAAATTTTATAATAACCACAATTTTATCAAATGATTTAAAATTAATAAAAATAATATATTTTCCATGCGAATTTTATTTCGTTTAATAAACCAGTTTTGGTCTATTAATGGGTTACATATCATTTCATATTAAATTTATTTACCATTAATGAATAAATAACAGTGATATCATGATAATTTCCAAATGGTTTATTGGGTGTTCAAACTATGTGATAAGGGTGAAAAAAATCATATAAACTTGTCAAAAAATATATATGAATATTTTTATCATAATCATAATATTATATTAAAAAATTTCAAATTTTAACCACAAAAACATGAAAATAAATTTATATTAATTTAATATATGAAATAATTCCCAGAGTTCCTCACCGCTTACTTATAAAAGGTGGCATCCTCCCCTCTCTTCCTTAGACCATTTTCTCACTATAGTTCATCCAATACATTACCAAGTACCTTCCAAAAAATATCTCCCCACATACTCGATATCTTATATTTTGGCATAATACCATCGTTATATAGAATAATTTGTAAATCAATCGAGGTTTTCCGAAAAGATGTATAGCTTTTGAAAATATTTTTTCATTTTATTTCCTCAAATACTTGGATAAATTATCAGTAAACCATATTTATGTGTTCTTATTTATATTTCATAACCTATATCAATCTTATCTTTAATCATATGGGAAATGAAACAATCATTTGGTTGTATTGTGGACTGTCACCTCACAAACTAAAGAAATTTGTTCTCTATAAACAACGCTAATAGATGGCTATAATTCCTGATTTCAAATATATATATTATATGATTGAAATAAATATCATTTTATAATGGTAATAAATACTTATATACTTTCTCTCATTTTCATTGGAAAATGAAAACATTACATAAGTATATATCAGACCTATCATCTGCATGATTGTAACATACATTCATTTTCTAAACTACCATTCATGATTCACTTTAAAAATATATTTACTATATTAAAATGAAAATTATTTCATGATTAATATTTTTTAGGTGATTCAATAATAAATATATAAGCATATAAAACATTGTAAATTCATTTTCGATATACATGCTTATTATCATTACAAAATCTAGTGTAGAATAAATTGACTAATTAATTGATTATAAAATTGTAATATATAAAATAAAAGGTATAATAAACATGAAATTTTATCATAAGAAATTATTAAATAGAAAAATTCTGATAATTATGGAAGATAAATAACGTATGTGAAGAGTTGGACTCATGATAAGTGATTATTTACATTAAAACTTAATTTTAAATGATATAATGATTTATTTTCCAAATATTGTACTTCCATGTTTTAAAAATACTTTATATATGAGTTTTTATGGAACTAAATTATTTATGATGTTCAATTTATTTATTTTTTATTTTATTTCAAATTGTTTTAATAAGGATACTTTTTAAATATTTTATACAGAATGTTCTGACATTCTTTGAAAATAGGAAAATTGATTTTTATATATTGATGTTTAAAGTGAAAATAGATTATTTTCCCACCAAAAACATATTTAGTTCCTTGTATAACCTTATAATATTCAATGTATTATTAAAATAAAACTCTTGTTCCTTTTTTGGGATATTTAATTTTGACATTTTGGATTAATGAAAAGGGATATACCAATGTCTAAAAATGTCTTTATTACGGGTTCAAATGTCAATCATTATTTGATAGATGATGTAAATGAATGATTATATGTGTTTTATACAATTTAGGGTCCTTGAAAAAATTTTATAACCCGATTATCTAGGAATATCTCTCCATTGTATTGGGTTTTTTTAGAAGTTGATTGTATTAGTTATTCCAGTTGTTAGTGTTTCGGTAAGGGTTATATAAAAATTGTTTCATAGGGAACATACATGAAATTATTATTAATGAAAATTATATTTCATGGAAATTTATTTATTTCATAAGATAAGATAGTGATAATTTTTTTTAAAGAAAATGATTATTCCATTTTAGTTTAGAAAAATATGTTATTGATTATTATTTTTGGGTTCTAGTGTAATCTAAAAGTCCCTCAAAATTATCATTTTTTCATTATGTTTTCTTATAATGTGTATTAGGAAAATATTTTCGAATGAAACAATATTTCATGTGTAATTGAATGATTATTTTAGCATATTATTTTTAAAATACTGGTAATATATATTTTAGGATATCATGATTTGAAAAGAGACAATCTGGTTTTTTTATTACATTATGTATGTCCCTATGTGATCTTTTTGTGATCATCCATTGATCATAAATTATTTTCAAACGATTTATGAATGGGTATGAAAAAAATAAGAGGTGAATTTTTAATTCATTAATATTTTTAGTGAAAATAAATTATGCTTAATTAGAACATATTTATATTGTTAAAAATTGAATACTAAATGAATGTGTCCACTATGTAATATATTTCTTTGTTCTATATGATTTCTGAGCTATTTCACTAAAAATATAAATCAAAACTACCATAAAATAAAATAAATATAATTATTTTTAAATATTTAATTTACATATAGATTAAGGATTTTGTCCATATAGTTGGTATTTTATGAATGGTTTAAATGAATATCGAAATTAGGATTAGAAACTTGTTTCGATAACCATGTGGATAATTATAAGATGAGGACATCATCCCAATGTTTTGGTAATGTAATGATTTTGTGATTTCTTATAAATTAAATACATATCTGGATTTGGGAAAATAGAGATGTTTGTAGAAACGATACACACCTTTGTAAAATCTATGAAATTAGTGGATTGGGTATTAACACAAATGTAACATGTAAACAATTATTGGGCCTTTGCCTATACACTATACCTGAAAAATCATAGTGATAATGATTTGGTTATTTAAAATTCTTTTTATTAACCATTATAAATAATGAATGTATATAATCCATGGAAACCAATGATAAGACCTCGTGATATGGGATAACCCTAAAAATCATTATTTTATAGGACTATATTTTATAATATGTTTAATGGAACCGAGAAAACTTTTTATGATTTATATTATATCATTACTTTGGTATAAATTTATTGATTTTTGTAAAGTTTAACATGTGAAATAGTTTTTAGCAATTAAGTCATTTAACTTTTTGGAGATAATATTAAATGTATTAATAACTTTTACTATTTATATGATCGTTGATGTTGATATAATTATGTCTCATTAATGTTTGGGAAAATATTATTTATTGTATGGATAATATTTGGATTGAAATATGATTTTTAAATTATGTGATCAATGTTACATCGAAAAAAGTTCACTATATAGTTTATTGAACATTATATGAATACGGTAAATGAAATATTAATAGATAATATGGACATTAATTTGAGGAATAAAGGTTCAATTACATTTTTAGGGTATATATAATTTTATGTGTAATTGTAGTGATTTGGGATATTTAAAGACATTATTAGAATATTTTCGTGATTATATAATTATGGAATAATCATTTTTGAGTAAATACCTTTATCCGTGACAAATGATTGTTGGAGATAAATTTTAAATTAATATCATATGAATTTGTTGATAAATAATCATATTTTCTAGTTTTTGAAATTATTCAAGAATAATTTAAATAAATTTAAGCTTAGTATTTTTAAAATGAGTTATGTGAAACATTGTAATTTATTACTAACGATTTGTATATTAATTATGGGATTCTTCATATTATGTTTTATTAAATTTTGGAATTATCTTACGTTATGCTAACGATTTTGGTTTTGGATAATGTCTAAAGATTAGATGAAGATATTTTTGTCATTTTTGGTATTATTTTATCCCTTAAATGTTAATTTTATTTCCCCATACATGAAATATTATTCATTAATACGAATGTTTTGTTGAGAATGTTGGGTTTTTAGTAGAAATTAATTAAACGAATATATTTTACTTATCATGTAATTATATTTCCTTATGTTATTAGTATAGATAGTAAATGGTATAATAAAATATTATAAAAGGATCTCAAAATAGAAATTTTATCCTATTACATTCATTTATTATGAATTTAGCATTTTCCAAAACTCAATAATTTATGGTTTTGGGGTAATTTACATCTTCATGATCATTTAATTTCATGTGATCAATATTATAAGTCACTTTCAGTCATTATTTGGTCATTAATATATCATACATGTAAATATTTTAACATCCAATTAATGTTCTATTAATTTGAAACCTAGTTTTGTGTGGTTCCACATGACTTTCATATTTATCATTCTCTCTTTTCAAGAGGAAATTTTATTAACCCTTCTTTTAGTACGAGTTTTAAACAATGTAGGTTTCAAATTTAAAAAACATGATTACAGATTTCATGTTCAAAATTCTTATATGAAATGTTTTAATTGGGTTATATTTTAACTACATGATATTTTTAAAATTATACTATGTTTGATATCCTTAAAAAAATACAACTTCGAGATTAAAAAATCACAAAATGTCATTATTTAAATATGACTAATATAACATAACTATTGAATTTGTGGATTTGAATGAGAGAAATAATATTATGAAATATATATATATATATAAGAGTATTAAAAAATACACATTTTTTAATTCCTGAGAAATAAGAACATAATTTTAAAAAATCCATTTTATTGGTTGACAATACATTTTCCTCATAAAATATATTTATTTTATTTTCCATGACAATATTATAATTATTTTTTGTAAATTTTAGAAATTTATTTGATAAAAATAATATAAGTTTTTAAATAATCATATTAAAAATATCTGAGGGAAAATTTATGAAATTTATCGATAGAGATTGGGTTTTCGATGAATAGTTAAAAATACATGTTTTTGTAAAATTTCATATTCATAATGAACTAGTATGATTCTAAAAAAATTTACTAGTAACATTGGTATTATTTAATTATATATAATTATATAAATTACATTATAATTTTAATTATACATTAATTTTTAATATGATCAACTTTGTCCAAAAAAATTATTTTTTGCTAAAAAAAATTCCATTGAATTTTCTGTTTTTGATATTAAAATAAATTCATACAATTGTCAAAAAGGGAATTCACAAAATATATTTAATATTTCGATTCAAGATGTATAATTTTTTTTAATATTTCATTTTAATTTGATTCATTATGAATTGTAACCGTATAAATATTTTCACCATGTAATGGGTGATTCAGTAAGTTTTGGTTTAATATAAAATAAAATGGACTAACAATATTCCTAACATATATATGTATATATATAATTTGATGATTTTTTTGATCATGAAGATTACTGTTTGAAAATTTTGAAATCTATTGTCACATTCCTTTAAAAATAACTTTAAATATAATTTTATATAAATAGTAAAAAACAAAATGTTACACTTTTTGTTTTAATGTCAATATTTTTTTAATAGGGATAAAAAGAGGGTATTTGAGTTATAAATGTTTTTGTGAAATATTAATGTATTTATGACATCGTTATAATTTATTTATAATTTTTACTGGTCAAATGAATCTCTTAAATACTTATTCAACAGCAGCATAGTGCATAGGAGAAATGTAGAAAAATCATGTTAATGGTTTTTAAAAATATAAAAGTTATATTATTTGTGAGTTTTATAGTGTAAAACAATTATAGATAAATATGGAATATTATAAATGTTATTAATATCATATATTATAAATAAATTATCATCTTAATTAATTGAAATTTATCTTAAATGAACAGTTACAAAAAATGATATTAATGATATTTTTTAATTAATAATATTTTATTAATTGACTAAAAATTAATGTTGAAATTATATTAGTCAAATTTAATTTTATATGGTTTCATAAATCATTCGTGGTTCATTTATCAGTCACTTTATATTATATATAAACCTTCTTAACTCATAACAATAAAAAATTGTGATATCACAATAATAGTCCAAAGGATTAAAATGGGGCTAAAAAAGTGATAATGGTGGAAACGTAACAGAAAATGTAGAATTTTTTTTATTTTAGTATATTTAGGGTATTAAATATCTTATTATTTAATTACATAAATATTTATCTAAATTCATATGAATATTAATGTAAATTAATTCAATTCATTGTGTTATTCAATGAGTTCCCCTCCCGTAACTTATAAAACAGAAACTCTCCTTATCTCTTCCTAAAAAATATTGGGAAAAATATTTTAGACAATACATACCAAAATATATTACCAATTTCCCTCTATAATTTATATATTTCTTATATCAGTCATAATACCATCCATTGAGTTCATGGTCTTAATGAAAATTAAGTTTTCTGTTGATGATGTAAAGCTTTTAGGTGAATGCATTTGATTTATTTACCCTTATACAAAAATAATATATTATCAAATAATGATTAAATAATATCATTATTATATTAAATATATTTTTATTTTATTATGTTAATTTGATAATTTATATTTATACCTCTTTCATCAAGTGGTAAATAAAACCACCTTTCCCATGTACAGTGGAATGTCACCTCGTAAAATCATGTAATTAGTTTTCTATAAAATCCTCTCACAAATAGTTATAGTAATGGGTTTAAATTATATATATTATTTTAGTTATAAATAATCATACATTAATGTTAAAATAATAAATACCTTCTTTACATTATTTTTTTTAAACAAAGGAAACATTAATCAAGCATATATATGGCCATCTGTCTTAATGATTCTAACATTATTAATTTTTCATAGTTATATTTAATTTTCGGTTTTAAATGTATAATTAATATATATAAAAACATATATATATCATTATAATTATTCCATATATTATTCAATAATTAAAAATTTCCCCATAGTCAACTTACAAAATTGATTTTGGATATATGAGCTGAATAGTGTCCAAACATCCAATTTGAACTTAACGTATTACGAAATTCAATATAACATTGAAATAAATAAAATAATATTAATATTATGCATTAAAATGGTTCTTAAAAAATTAAATAATTAAATTATTATATTATTCATTAATTTAAATAAAATATGTGATGATCCAGACCTAAGGTATGGGACACTTTATTATAAAAAATCAAATTTAAAATGTTTTAAAAATTTATTTCCCTAATATATTATTATATGTTCTTAAAAATAAAATTAATATGTATTTATATAGACATAAAATAAATGTATCAGATATTTTTGGTCTCATTTTACTTTCATTAAATAGTTTTAAAATGTAAATTTTTTTAAATTATATCTGTATCTTTTTGACATACATTCCAAAAGGAAAAAAAGAATATTGTATTTTAACGTATATGGTTTCAGCAGTTTTTTCCACCACCAAACACATTATTATATTTTTGAATTATTTTATAATATTTAATTTTTTATATAAGGAAAAAATGTCTTTCCATTTTATCTATGAATTTTAGTTTTTAAAAAATCGTTTAATTGGAATGTGATATTTGAATATTTGAAAAAAAATTCTCATGTTTTCAAAAGTAAATTTCTAAAATTTTAATATTGGAAATGAAATATTAGATATTTTTATTAAATTTGTGGTCCATGTACATTTTTTCTTATGATGTCAGGAAAATATAGCTATATATTAATTTGGGAAGTGATTATCCTCTCTAGTGATTTATGTTGGATGTTTAACATTTGGGTTATTCTATATTTACTGGTTCTTGTAAGGGGTCTATGAAGTTGATGTCTCAAGAATCCCTCATGGATTCTATATTATTTTTAATTACTCTTCATGGAAATAATTTATTACAAATTTTTATAAAAATTTCTATTATTTTAGTATAATAATTATTTTTTTTGTTAAGAAATTTTTTTTCTCAAAATTTTTTTTCATGTGTTATCATTATTTCTAAAAAACACCCATAATTTTTCTTTTTTCCTTTATGTTTTATTATGATGTTTGATACGAAAATTTTTTGGATGTAATGCTTATTTAATGTGTATGTAAATGATTATTTGAGTTTATAGTTTATTATTTTAGGGAGAAAACTTTTTATATTCTCAATGACGTAACATTGAAAAATGAGTTTATCTATTTTTATATGTCAATTACTATGATTTCTGTGTGCATCGCAAGTTTTTAAATGTTTTCCACAAGATTCACGTATGAGTAAGAATAAGGATGTATTGAATTTTTATATAGAAAATATTTATAATGATAAGAAAATTTGTTTCATTTTAACAATTTTTTTTTGTAAATAAAATGTATACTGAGTGTAAGTATCCACTTTTTAATATATGTGTATCTTATGTAATACTTATGTCATAATTATCAAAAAAAAAATAAAAACAAACAATAGCTTCGAAATGTAATTGAGTGTATTAATTTCAATGTTCCCAATTTACAGATTTTTATATATTATATCCTTATAGTCATCATACATATAAATATGTCTTATATATGTAATGAAAAACACATTAAAATTTTAATGATCCTTCATTTATCATTATCTCAATGGTTTTCATAAATTTAAAAAGGAATAATTGTTTTAGAATTATCCATTCATTGAGAATTCAAAATCCATAAAACATTTAATGTTATATCCCTTATTTATCATTTATGATAGACTATCAAATAAATATGTATGTTGGTACCCATATGATTTCTGGACCAAAAATGTTGTCAATAAGATAATGAGATAAAATTAATTTTTTTATAACAAAATTAAATCTGTTACATTTACTATATCTTTAGAAATTAAGTAATTCTTAATCCCTAAAAATTGATAAGTTTTAATGTAACAATCATTATCATAATTTTTAATAATCCATAAGGAATATAATTAATAGTAGACATTGTTTTACTATTTGAACTAGACATAATGTAATATATATACATCAAAATAATTTCACCAATTATTATACATCTAAATATATCATTATTTGCATTAATAGTTTCAATTATTTTATTAGGATATTCTTATCCTAGAGTATTCATGCCAGTATCAAACTTCAAATAATCAACTTTAGCAAATATATTATTATATATATACTCAATCAAGGTAAAAGAATATTTCGATTTATCATGTCTAAATATTTATTTTTCTAGTAATTTATATATAGATAATATTTGTAACACCCCGATATTTTATGAGATATATACGTTTTAATTTCATTTATTTATTCTATTTTAAACTAAACCAAGTTTATCTTGCACTATACACAACACCGTATTATCTTGCAGTATACACAACACTATTCTTGGCTCATGCTACACTCAATTTCAAGTTCATTTTGTGGAAATAATTCTACGAAACATTAAGTATAGATTTTTTTTAATGTAAAAATGAAATATGTTTTGATTATGTAATACACAACACTAAACAAACATTTAAATACACTCAACCTTTACCTGGCTTGGATTACATGCAATCAAGACGTTCCTCGATAGAGTGTGTAGTATGCAATACAGAGTATCACCAAACGAAATATTATTATAATTATGAACTAGCCGTTATGAATAGTAATACCCAATTTCTAAAATTTTTTAAATTTTATATATCAAAATGGACTTCAATTTTGGATTCCAAATTTCGAAATTATCCTAGGGTGAATTTTTGGTATTTTTCTGAAAACATTCAATTTTTGATGAATAATGAAAACACTGGGTAACTATTTAAAAACCAACTTTGTATTTAAATAATTATTTATTTTATTTAAATTTATTTTATGTCTAAATTGATACATAATACCTATATAAGTTCAATTTAATTCATTGGAGTCATTTTATAAACATTTTAGATGTATAAAAATTTTATCGAACTTTTCACCGTCTTTTACCCACCTCCTAGGAGAATATGAAAATTTACATAAAATATAAATTTAAAGCTTCAGTGAGTGGAATTTCGAAAATCTAAGAGACATTGTTAATATAAGGAGTAAAATATGGTTCAATAAGATAAAAAATTTTTTTGGTGAATAGTACCTTTTTACTTTTATTTACCACGGTAAAAAGTAAATAGTATAATTAAAGGTAAAAATGATATTATTACACTAACATGTGTATTAATTCTATTGGATAAATGTGATTCGACCAAAAAAAGCCTTATTAATAAAATATTACCCTTTTGGTCCACATGGATTAGATTAGGACAATTATTATTATTTTATTTAAAGAAGAGTTAAAATAAGTAAAATCATTGTTTAATAACTAAAACATTTTTAATATAGGGTAATACATAAGATTAATTCAACAATAAATATTCATTATAAAGATAAAATTATTTACTACATAATTGTATTTTATTTATAATTTTTAGACATTATAAAAATAAATTTATTAATGACACAATGATGATGATGTAATTACCTTATTAATGAATTATTAACATAATTGATGTTATAAATACAAATATAAATGTAATTTGACACTTTTTATGAATTAAAAAAAAAATTTAGTATACTATGAAATATCATTATTGATTCAATTAAATGTTTTCGAACTAATCATGCTGTTATGATTTTCACAAAAATGAATTACCAAATAGTGTCAATAATGATATAAAATTGTTTTGAAAACAAATAATATATTATTTATTGTTATTTTATTCCTAAAAATATATGAATTTGAAAAATGACTTAGATAAGGTTATATATATTAATAATGAACCACTTGTGGTTCTTTTGGCTGGTTATAGTATGTTTATTAACCATATAGTGTAAGAAAACAAGAAGACACAATAAAATTTAAATTATTTAACTTAGAGAAAAATCTAAACGATAAGGTTAAAATAGTAACCTAAACTTCTCAAAAACCTATCGGTTGAGATGATTTCGACCCATCCACACGTAATATTCGATATAAGTCACTTTTGAGCCATTATAACCCGAATATGACTTTATTATAAAATAATATTTTAGGTTTTTCCTAATGTACCCCTCTCCTCCCTTATAAAAAGGAACCTCCTCCCTCTTCTCTTCACACAATTTTGAGCCTTCCGGATTGGACAATACCTACCCATTTCTGTTATCAACTTCCCTAGAAACATTATAGAGGTTCTTGTCTCCTCAAAAGACCAACTCTAGTTCCTTTATAGGAAGCATTAAAGAGGTGCGTCGAAGAAGAGGTAATATCTTCTACTGATTATTTCAGGATTCTTTCATCTTCAACATCATATTATTTAGTTTTTTCATTATAATGTAATAACATAAATATCAATAATATACTTATATGTTAATATATATATTAAACATCCCAATTACACCTTCTATCTATCCTATGGAAAACGAAATCACCGCACGTGCGTACGAACAGAATTCTGTCTCCACGATGTGGTGTAATATGTCTTTCCACCACCACCATACTTGGATGGGTATAATGGTGAAAAGAATAAATATATATGGATATTACAAAATAATACTGATTCTGAGATACTATATCATCCACTCCAATTCCATTCAATAATTATGGGAACGATATCATTGCTCGTGCGTACGTACGATTATCCGTCTCCATGACGTGATGAGATTCATTCTCCATGATAACCATTCACGAATGATTGTAATGTATATATAAAGAATAATAATTAAATATATGACATAATAAATCTACTAGATTTATGTATATATATATTTCATCTACTTACATCCATTCAAGTCAATAAGTAAAGGAAAATATCGTTCATGCATACGTACGGCCTAGCGTCTCCATGAACGGTGTATTTCATTTCATTTATCTATCTATTATATATATATATATACTGAATATATATATGACATATAAATCATTATTTTAATTCTGGATGTATGTAAATCATGATATAAGTAATAATAATATCAAGAAAAACAATTCCAGACACGTACGATAAATAAAAGGATATTTTCCAAAACGCTACTTTAACATGGAATTTACAAATGAACGGGTAATATAAAGTCATAAGTGAACCATATATGATATCATAACAATAAATATGATTCATTAATAAGTCGACTACATTATTTAATTCATTATACAGGAGGTTCGGATACGTACTTATCATATCAGACCTATGGTAAGGGAAATATTTTCCAATCTCATTTTTATCCGAGATTGTTTTTCGTAAGTAATTACTGCGGTTATATTTACCATTAAAGTCCATGTTTTCTAAAAATATTTTCATGTATTGTTAAATTCTTTTTTACCCGTTTTTTAAATTTACCAGATTTTATGAATGGAATCTTACTTTTTTTACCACACAAGGAACTTTTTGACTTATCTGATAAAAGTTCGAGGGGAATGTTTTTTAACTTAAATGGAGTGAATAGATTTTGATGGGTTAATAAATCCTAATTTTCATGAAGCTTACTCTACAAGATCTCATGACTATTTTCAAAAAGTTCCTTTAATTTAAAAATTTCAAGGCATTTTGTGAAAAGAAAATGATTTTGAACAAGAAAGGATATTTTCACCATGAATTACTTTCAAGTGTTTTATCAAATACATTTTCCATCTAAGAGAACATTATTTCATATTTGTATGATTCAAGTATAATGTTTCTATGATTAACATGGCTTCACTTATCTTATGATGAAATGATATCCATTTTTTTATATGGATTATGTTATGATGAAATGATGTTTATGAAACCCATTTTATACGTTGTGTTATGATGAATGATTTATTTTTATTTTGTGGAAAACGTAAGAATGATTTCATTATGATATCGGTGGGACCTATATCTACCTCCAATTAATTGGGTAATGATCTGTATCTCATGAGATAGACATGGCCAGAACAGTAAGTTAATCTGGTTTAGTGATACATGATTGGAACGCAGAGTGAACTCGATTCAGAAAGGGACATTGTCCATTAAGTTGGTCTTGGAAGCAATGCCTTGGATACTATAGAAATAATATCATGTAATTAATGGTTTTCCACAATTACATGATTTATTACCATGCTATTTTATCATTATTGATGTTTCTTTATGATATATTCCTTACGTACTTCCAGGATTTATGTCTCTACTCGCGATTTTGATGTTTAGATTTATGTTCATGTTTTTCCATTAAAATTTTTATGGATTGTTTTATGTTATCTATGTTTACCCTTATTGAGCATTTGATCTCACAATTTTTATTTTTTATTTTCCCCAGGAAATAAAGAAATATTTTTAGGTATGAAAATAATGGATGATCTTTAAGGGAGATATTGAAGATCTTTCACCAAGATTAGAAGATTATATTCCGAGTTTCCAAAGATACTAAATTATTATGGTCCTTTGGTCTCTATTTTTATTATGTATTATGTATTCCGAAAAAGTAGTTTAATGTCCATAAACATCATGATTTGGGTCTCTATAGTAGGTATCAGAGTAAAGGTTTAGATAACCTTTGGAAACTAGTATGCGAATACTATAGTGACATCACCAGATATATTTTTAAGGTATGTCTTGGGATGTCCTTAAGGTTTAGTAATGTCCCTAAGGATACGTATAAGTATAGGTTATAGTCCTAGAATTTCAGTAAAAATATTTGAATTTAACCAAAGATGTTAGATATTTAAGGTACTCCCCCTTGATTTGGATTTTTTCCTCTCACTCTATTCTTTTTGGGTTTTAGAAAATGGATAGAAATAGGAAGATTCATGATAATGGAGGATATGATGGACAATGAAATGATATTATTCATGAGAAACCAAATGAAATTTTTTCTGGAAGTATACATATCGTTATTATTCCAAAGTAGAAATCTCATAATATGATCAATAAATTCGTCTTCAGTAACATTCCCGACCCAGATAATAAGAGAAAGATGGAGTTTCCTCATGATCATAGAGGAATGAAAGTTCAATTTCCCTTATGTAAATCATGTGGGAAGAGGAATTAGAGATAATGTTTCAATAGAACTTGAAGATTCTTTGGGTGCGCAAAAGAAGGACACAAAGCGAGTAATATTAAAGGAAAAGGTTCAGTTAACACCACGGTCATGCATCATGGTATTTCTAAGACATAAATAATGGTTAAATGTTTTAAATGTGGAGTGTATGGGCATTATTCAATGCAATGAATTGAGGGGAAATCTCTTGAAGTGAATCAGTATGGTCGTATGAGTAGTATTTATGTTGATGATGATGAAGAAAATAAAAATTATATATGAGATGAAATCAGCGTTTAGGAATAAATGATTAAGTTTGGTCAATGGTTTAAGAAGGTAGTGGAATGATTGTATGTTTACCTAGAGTTATATTAATGGTACTATATAATAAAGAATCATCTAAGGATTGTTACACTATTGTTTTTCCTAAAGTATTTGAAATTATATGATGAATGGTATCAGTAACCATGAATGGTAATTCAAATATTCTTGGAAAGAAGATGATATGTGCATAATGAAAGTATAAGGATAAAATAATATTTTGGATATTATTAATGAGTTCATGACTGATATAAGGATAAAGTGATATCATGGTTAGAGTATATAGCAATTTTGGGATTTTGGTATGTGGAAAGAGTTAACTTTTGTCAACATTCATGTTTTCACTAATGTTCAATGTGTATTCATTTTTCAAGAGAATACATGATTAAGGTGTTAGAATGTTTGGAATGTGACCCACAAGACATATCTTATGATATATGGGGATAAATGATAGAATTCACATGCTTGGTAGATGACCTTTGTAGTAATCGTTTTCTAAATACTTTGAGATTGGATAGAAGTATTTTTGATAAGACTAAAGGATGGAATACATTAAGTTGGACATCAAATAATATTGTTTAAGGCAGGAATATTTTATTTTATTTATGAAATGTTGTAATAGTATAGTTTTAGAAAAATAACAACCTGTATAATGGGTGACAACCAATTGCGTCAGACAAGGATGCGGGAATCGAAACCACAACCAAAGTGCGATAGGCCTTTATTGCCTACCACTGGCCTATAGGAAGTCCCTGGTTAGTAGAAACAAGTTTTATTTTGTTAAGCTCTACGATAGATGAAGTATAAGTCCATTTTAGCAACCATATCCAATTAATCTCAGCATAGATGGACTTATGGATATTTAATAAATTGTGCTAAATTTTTTGCAATAGAAATAGATGGAATGACCTATCATTATATTGCATGATCTACAAACACATCATGAATGACAAATTCAACTTCATTTCATTATGATATAAAGTGGAAGTTTTTTAAGGCACAAACAATGGTGAGATTATACCAAAATCAAGTAAGTATTTATTTTAATTCAACAAATCTTCAACATTAGGGAAATGATCTTGAGACTAAAAACATTTTCCTATTACCCTCATACAGGATGAATTAGATGGTACCTTAAATCATGACAAATTTATGGCTTTGTGATTTATGGCTTGTTCATAGCCATGTTCTCTACCAATCTCTCTCAGAACATGATGGTTAGTATTTTCTTCCATATCCATATTTTCACCTATGTTGTCATTTGTGGAAACCGAGTGCTGAGTTACATTGGGGGACCATTATGATTCTAACATTCCTTTTTAAAATGAATTTTTACTATTCCTTTTTACAATGTGGGTTTCTAGGAATGAAATGTTCAAGTAGTAAACGATTTATAATACCGACGAATTTCAAGGGAAAAAATCATTTTAAGGGCGGTAGAATGTAACACCCTGATATTTTATGAGATATATTATTTTTAATTTCTTTTATGTCTTCTATTGTACAATACACCAATATTATCTTGCACTATACACAACACTATGTTAGCTTGCAGTATACGAGACACTATTCTTGGCCGGTGTTACAAACAATTTCAAGATCGTTTTGTGAAACTTATTCTATGAAACATTAAGTATAGATTTTGTTTAATGTATAAATGAAATAAGATTTGATTATGTTATAAAAAACTAAAACGAGCTTTCACTACACGCAACCTTGACTTGGCTTGCATTACATTCAATAAAGGCCTTCCTCGATAACATGTGTAGTATATAACACAAGGTTTCACTAAATGAAATAATAATATAATTATAAACAATCCCTTCTGAATAGTAATACCCACTTTTTGAAATTTTATAAATTTTATATTTCAAAATGGACTTTATTTTTGGATTCAGAATATTGAAATTTTCCTTGGGTGAATTTTTGGTAATTTTCTGAAAACATTCAATTTTTTATGAATAGTGAAAACACTATGTTACTATTTTAAAATAGACTATTTAATTAAATAATTAATTATTTTATTGAAATTTATTTTATGTCATAATTGATACATAATACCTATATAAGTTCAATGTAATTCATTTTAATAATTTCATAATTATTTTTAATATATAAAAATTTTATTGAACTTTTCACAGTCTTTTAACCACCTCCAAGGAGAATTTAAAAATTTACATAAAACATAAATTTACTGCTTCTGTGAGTAGAATTTTAAAAATCTGAGAGACATAGTTAACATCAAAGAGTAAAATGTGGTTCAATAGGATAAAAATAATTTTTGGTGATTAGTAACTTTTTTACTTTTATTTACCACAGTTAAAAGTAAATATGGTAATTAAGGGTTAAAATGATATTATTACCTTAACACATGTCCTAATTCTATTGGAATAGTGTGATTCGACCAAAAACAACCTTTGGAATAAAATAATACCATTTAGGTCCACATGGATTAGATTAGGACATTTATTATTATTTTATTTAAAGAAGAGTTAAAATAGTTAAAATCAATGTTTAATTAATAAATCATTTTTAATATAGGGTTATACTTAAGATAAATTCGGCTATAAATATTCATTATAAAGAAAATAATATTTCCTACATAATGGTATTTTATTTATAATTTTTAGACATTAAATAAATTAATTTAATTATGACACAATGATGATGGAGTAATTACATTATTAATGAAATGTTAACATAATTGATGTTATAAAAACCAAAATAATTGTAATTTGAATATTTTTATAAATTAAACTAATTTTTTTATGATCTATTACATGTTAGTATTGTTTCAATTAACTTTTTTTGAACTAATCATGATGTTATGATTTTCACAAAAATCTATTACCAAATATTTTCAAAATTGAAATAAAATAGTTTTTAAAACAAATATTATATTATTTATTGTTATTTTACTCCAAAAAATCTAATGTTCGGCCAAATGACATAGATAAGGTTATATATATTAATAATTAACCACTTGGGGTTCTTTTGTCTTGTTATAGTATGTTTATTCACCATATAGTGTAAGAAAACAAGAAGACATGATAAAAGTTAAATTATTTAACTTAGAGTTAAATCTAAATGATATGGTTAAAATTGTAACCTAAACATGTATAAAACCAATCCGTAGAGAGAATTTCGACCCATCCCCATTTTATCTTCGAAATAAGTCACTTTGGAGCCATTATAAACTGAATATGTCTTTATTATAAAATAATATTTTATGTATTTTCTAAAGTGCCCCTCTCCTCCCTTATAAAAGGGAACCTCCTAACTCTTCTCTTTACACAATTTTGAGCCTTCAATCTCATCCAAATCCTACCCATTTCCCTTAAAAACTTATCTAGAAACATTATAGAGGTTTTGGCCTCCTCATTAGAACAACTCTAGTGCCTTAAGAGGATGCTAAAACGAGGTGCATCAAAGATGAGGTAATCTCTTTAACTGATTCTTTCAATTTTCTTTCTTCTTCAACATCTTCTTATTTGGTTTTTTCATTATAATGTAACAACATAAGTATAAATAATATACTGATATGTTATTTTAAATATGAAACAACCCCATTTCACCTTCTTTCCATCCTATGGAGAACGAAATCACCACGCATGCGTACGTATGGAATACCGTCTCCACACCGAGGTGTAATCTATTTTTCCACCACCACCATACATGCATGGGTATAATGGTGTAAAGAATATCTATATATTGTTATTATAAAATCATAATGATTTTGAGATACTATATCATCCACTCCAATTCCATTCAATATTTAGGGGAACAATATCATCGCTCATGCGTACGTACAGATTACCGTCTCCACGACGTGATGAGATTCATTCTGCATGTTAACCATTCAAGAATGATTATGAAGTTTATATAATGAATAATTATGAAATATATGACATGATAAAGCTACTGGGTTTATGTATATATATATATATGACATCTACTTACTTCCATTCAAGTCTTTAAGGATTGTAAAATAGCGTTCATGTGTACGTACGACCTACCGTCTCTATGAACGGTGTATTTCATTTCATTTATCTAACTATTATATATATATATATATACTGCATATATATATGATATATAAATAATGATATAAATTCTGGAAGTAAGTAAATAATGATATAAGTAAGAATAATATCATGAACAACAAGTCCAAACACGTACGATAAATAAAACGATTTTACCCAAAACGCTACATTAACATAGAATTTACAAAATAATGGGTAATATAAATTCATATGTGAACCTTGTACGATATCATAACAATGAATATGATTCTATAATAAGTCAATGACATTATTTGAATCATTATACCGGATGTTCGGATATGTATGAAGCATATCAGACCTAAGGTATGAGATAACTTTTCCTATCTCGTTTTTATCCAAGATTGTTTATTCATAAGTAATTACAAGGGATATATTTACCATCCAGGTCAATGTTTTCTAAAAATGTTTTCATGTATTTTTAAAGTCCTTTTTACCATTTTTTTAAATATACCACATGTTATGAAATGAATCTTACTTTTGTTTGCCACACAAGGAACTTTTTGACTTTTCTGACCGAAGTACGAGGAGAGTGTTTTTTAACTTATATGGAATGAATGGATTGCTATGGTTTCATAACACCGAATTTTCATGAAGCTTACTCTACAATATTTCATGACTATTTTCAAAAAAAGTCATTTTCTTTTAAAATTTCATGTCATTTTGTGAAAAGAAAATGATTTTGAAGAAGAATAGATATTTTCATCAAGAATTCATTTCAAGTGTTTTATCAAAACCGTTTTCCATCTAAGATGACATTATTTCATATGTGAATATTTCAAGTATAATATCTCTATGATTTACATGGATTCACATTTCTTATGATGAAATGATATGCATTTTTTATATGGATTATGTAATGATGGAATGATGTTTATGAAACCCATTTTCTTCTTTGGGTTATGATGCATGATTTATGTCTATTTGGTGGCACAAGTAAAAATGATTTCATTATGAGATGGTTGGGACCAATATCTCCATACAATTAATTGGGTAAATATCTATATCTCATGAGATAGACATGGCTAGAACTGTATGTTAATCTTCTTCAGTGATACAGGACTGGAACCGGGACTGAACTTGATTCAGAAAGAGACATTGTCCACTATGATGGTCTTGGAGAAATTCCTTGGATACTATGGAAATCATATCATGTGCTTAATGGTTTTCCACAGTTACATGTTTTATTACCATTCTATTTTATCACGATTTATGTTACATTATGATATATTCCTTATGTACATCCAAGATTTATGTCTCTGCTCAAGATTTTGATGTTTAGATTTTATGTTCATGTTTTTGCATTCAAATGTTTATGGATTGATCTTTGTTATCTATGTTTACGCTTACTGAGAATTTGAGCTCACCCTTTTTATGTTTTCTTTTCCCCAGGATATAAAGACATTTTTTTAGGTAAGAAGAAAAGGGAATATATTTAAGGGGGATGTTGAAGATCTTTCACCATGATTATAAGATTATATTCCGAGTTTTCAAAGACACTAAACTATTGCTGTCCATTGGTGTCTATTTTTATTATGTATTAAGTATTCCACAATAGTAATGTAATGTCCATGTACATCAAGATTTGGGTCTCTATAATATTAATTTTTAGAAGAATCATAATATTTTCTACTATTATTATATTCATTATTTAATCGTCATATTTATCATTATCCATTAAACTATAATAATTATTCTCTTAAAAAGGATAATGTTTAGATTCTGAAAGAGTAAGTTATTATGATTTTACCTAGTCAATATTATCCATACGAAATTGATTTTATAATATTATGTGAATTCCACTATATAGAGATTGAATGAGATTCATAAAAATAATCATTAGAAGAACTCCAATTAGCCATTATTTTATTATTTTTAATTATTTTTTAAATTTTATTTTAATTAAAATTTAATTCCATGTTTTAGATGAGGGTTGTCATGATAAACTTTTTCCATTATTTTATAGTTCACATTATTTAAAATTTTCCAATATGATGGATAATTATTTGAAGTTTTAATCACATCCACAACATTGATAAATTAATGAACATCTTTGAGAAACCCAACTTTCATTTCAAATAATTACCAAGTGATTTGATACTTAAAACATGTTGAGAATGAAGATTAATTGTTATACTATAAAATATAATATCACATAATACTTTTGATATAGGTGATGTCATAAGATAGTATGGTTTTAATACTACATAGGCCACTAATGTTCAAAAGGAATCATATGCATCTTATTAGTACATGGACCTAGTCTATTCGTGATTAATATTATGAAGCTGATAGTGTTTTATCTCACAAAATACATTGTAATTATAACATTATTACATGAGAAAATAGATTAATCTCATGAAATCCATAGCATCTGAAGATTAATATGTTATGGTATGATGATAATCATATAAAGGGGCTTACATACTATGTTAAATTGTTTCTATTTTAATCCTATGTGAAAAAGAACATGTTGTTTTTATGAACCATGAATTCCATCTACTAATCTCATGAAGGTGTAAAGTTAGTCTCATGGTAAAGCAATTTTTACTTATTTAACCTTTTTGGGGACATTACATAATGTATTATTCAAATTCAAGAAAATGTAATATCTTGTACCACTCATAATTTATTATGATTTTTGGCACTATGATAATACTCTTTTTCGACCAATATTGTCTAATTTGAGTATATTGTGTGGTTTAATGATTCATACATGGCCAATGTACACTGAATTCTCCATACACAACCCACGAAATCATTTTTTCATGATATATGGGAATCACCAACGAGCCCGTACCCGAGTGGTAAGGGCTCCTGCTAGGCATCCAAGAGACCCGAGTTCAAAACAGGGTGGAGGCGAATTTCAGGGTTACTGTAGAAGTACTTTAGAAGTAACTATAGAAGTTACTGTTTGGCACTGTAGAAACCGGAACGATTCACCTGATTCGGGCCTTCGGGCCACTGGTTTGGGAATACAGGTCTCCCGGGCCATCGAGTCATCAAAGGCCTTCGGGCCACAGGGCCTTCGGGTCACGTAGACCATGGAGTAGAACAGTTCACACAGAACATGCCCTAGAAGAGGATCAGGCCAACAAGAGTAGCAGCCACCAAATGCAGAGCTAACCGGATTGAAAGAATGAGAGGGTATGGCAGCCTCCATCGGGACCAGACATTGTGCACCTTTGTACGGGGCAATGCTAGTCGATCAGAAATGCAAGGTGGGGATCTAAGGAGATCAATTATGCAAGATGCTGGGGAGGGGCAGTTCTAGTGGGCTGGGCCTACGGGGCATGTAATGATAATGGTATGCCTCTAGACCTTCGGGTCATGTATTGTGGGTCATATCGGGCCTTGTGCCTTGGGCCTACGTGTCATGTACGGGTTCCCCTTCAACCCTTAAAAGGGGGATTATCTATAATAAAACAAAAAAGTCCTTCGGGTCATTTGGGCATGATATATGTGTATCCATAAAGGCAATATAATGAACAAAAAAATCATAAAAATCAATAATAAATTATTTATATATCATATAAAAATGTATTATTGACATTTATTTAATTATAATGTCAATGAAAAAAAATTTAATAATAAAATTATATAAATTTTTAATTTTTTAGAAAACACATAGTAAATACAAATCCATAATACTAATTATTCATATAAGAATAAATTTTATACATATATTGACTTAATTAAAATTTATAAATAAGGACATTAATTGTTAATTAGAAGGGTAATTTATAAAATTTTCCAAATTAAGAAAATAATTTAAAATAGTAAGGAGTTATATATAATTATTAATTGTTCATTATTAATTAAATTTATTGTTTTCAAATTAAAAAACATATTTTGGAAATTAATTAATCCATGTAAAAAATAAATATTTATGATTAGCTTCCTCAAGGATTAAATAATGACGAATATGTGATATTTATATTACACACTCAATTTATATAATAAAATCATACTATAAAATGATTGAATTTCAATTGGTATTATATATCTAATGAAAATTCCTTATAATGAATAATATTTAAAATTTCATGTAATGAATTGTATATAATGTATTTTTATTCAAAATCAAGGATTTTCATAAAGAATTTCTAAATTATACAATGTATTCTAGATATATTAATTATTTTTTCATAAATGTTTTACCTAGGCTTAAATATTAATGACCCAAGTATTTATAGAATAATACTTTTAATTTCTTTTAATACTTATGAATATGATATAAATTATACTTTAAAGGTAATTCTTTTTCTAACATCATAATCAACCATCAACAAAATGTTTCTCGAATATCGTATGTTGCACATAACATTGAGATATACTAAAAAATAATATAATAATATTATTATTATTAGTTGTTGTTAATGCAAAGAATTTGTTTTGGTATAAATTAATATAATTGACTAAAATATGATAAAAATTCTTTTAATGACTTTACTTATATCAAATTAATTTAGAGGCTTAAAATAATTATGAATCCAATTTTAAGCAGGAAATACACTAATATTCTTTAAAAGGTTATTTTACGTCCATTTGATGGTGAACCTTTTTCAAATTTATATTTTTACCTATTAAAAGTTATATTTGAAAAAAATATAATTATTCATTATAATTGGTTGATCAATAATTAATTTCGAAGAAATTTTGGTATTTTTCTATTAAAGTTCATTTTTTAATGAATAGTGAAAATACAACATTTTAATTCCAAACTACCTTTTCATCTAATTTATTTATATAATTATATTGTACATTTAATTGGGTTTAAAGTTAAATTGGATGATTTCTTTATCATTTAATGAAATTTTGTTCATTAGTAGTAATTTAACTATGAATTTCGATATAAACAGTAGTCAATATTTTGGGTGTTTTTACATCTTAAAAACTTGCTTTTGGATTTTGACAATGAGATTTAATTTTAAATTAATTTCTACAATTTCTGTGTTTTTAATTTTGATAAATGGATACCATATTTGGAATTTGGATTTCAAATATTTATAAATGGGTACCTTATATTTTTAGACATTTCTAAAAGTAATTTCCGTAAATATTATTTTACCATGGTTAAAAGATATATCTGGTAAATAAGGGAAAGAAATAATATTATAATAATAATAAAGTACTCTAAAATGTGCCATATTCGTATTAGATGAGATATTTATGATGATGGGATTCCATGGGACGATTTTGGGACCCCATAGAGCCACATTGATGTGAAAATGGCTTTTCATAAAAATTAATTTAAATTAATGAAAAATGTAACATAAACACGTATTTTTTAGTAAAACATTTTTTATATTGGGTTATATAAGGGTTATTTTATACTATAATTAGTCATTATAAATCTATAAAAATTTAATAAATAATATAAGTTTATTTATAAATTTTACACATCAATTAAATAAATTTATTTATGACACAATGACGAGGTAGTGATTACATTATTAATGAATGATTTAAATAAATGAGATTATAAATATTAAAATAAGTTTTTTAATGTTTTTGTTCCATCCAACATTTTTGGGGTTGATATTCACTTGTTATCTTTAAAATAATTATTTTTATTCTAAATAATCAGGATGTATAGGATTTTTAAAACGTCATGATATGAATGGTATAAAAATTGACATAATTGAGTTTTTAAAACAAGTATTATTTTAATAAAAGATATAATAGTTATAAAAATATAAGATTATACAAAATGAATAATATGATGATTTAAATTTAATTAATGATACACTGGATATCTATTATCGATTTTTACTAATTAAATCAACCATATAGTATAAATATACAAGAAGACACAGTAAAAGTTAAATTAATTAACTAAGGGTTGAAGCTAAATGCTTAGGTTACTATTATGACCTAAACATGTCTAAAATCCATTGGATGAGATTATATATACCCATAGTCATCTTATCTTCTAAATATATATCATTTTTCTTGTTAGATTTCTAAAATCAATTATAATAAAATAATATTTCATGGAAGTTCTAAAGTGCACATCCTCCCTCTTATATGAGGACACCACCTCAAACCCATTACTCACACCTCTCAAGACACATGGTTTGTACAAACTCTGATCAAATGATATCCTAAAATTATTCCATTTCTCTTATAAGACATCCCCTATGATGAATGAAATTCATGAAAGCACTTTGGCTCAAATCAAAATAAGTTACCCGATTTACGGTAATGACTTCCCTCATGTTCTTTTCCATTATTTATCTTTCTCCAATACATATGATCTTCTTATTATTTTTTTATATAAAAACTAAAGTTTCATAAATATAATATATTGTTTTTATGAGAAGTATTCTAACTACACTTACACACACCTACATCTAATGGATACAAACCTGTTGTTTCTTTGTACGACATACAACTGCCTCAGGAAACTGTGATTGTTCGATTTTCCCCTACCACCTATCATGGTGGCCATTTTGATCTCATGTAATTATATATAATATAAATGATAATTATTTTATCTATATTATTATTTAATTATCATTTAAAACACACCATTATTATTTTCTGGTTTTATACATAAAATAATTTCAACTAAGGAAGTGCTGACTACTGCCCCCTCAAAGTTATATGACGTGTTCATAATATACATGGAATGTATAAATGTTGGATTTAATTAATATGTGTAATATATATATAATTATATTATATTGGAATTATAATATATATATGTATCATTAATTTTCATTCCATTCAATATAAAATAGAAATGAAAATAGTGTTCATGCGTACGTAAGGCTTACCGTCTTCATGAATGGTGCAGTTAATTTATTACCCCCAAATGTTATGGACTATTATGAATACAAATATACAATATATATATATATATATGTGATATATATGATATATAAATAATGAATATAATTTTAGAGATAATTTATTTTGACCACATTGACTATTTTTAATTATAACAATTTCATTTTTGACTCTGGTACCGAATATCGACAAAACATCCAATATCAACGTAAATTATTATGTAATTATTATAACATTATAAAAAGTGATATAAAAGGAATAATAAACATGAAAAAGGTCATGAAGCACATAGAAATAAAGATAATATTATTATTCAAGAAATTATGGAACAAAAGAGTCAAATCAGACACGAGGTAAGGGACTTCATCTAAATCTCATTTCATTGAGGTGTGTTTTGATAATATACACCTACTTCTGTTACATGGTGTATAATAAAACCCATTGAATTTTACATTAATTCAAAGGGAATATTTTTTATATGATTCATTTATCTAAATGAAAAAAAGGAATGTTTTTCACATTTGTGGTGACAATGACCTCTCTCCCACCGTATTCAACATTTTCCTTACTCTATAAGCCTTAATGTTATTAAAATGAAATGAAATGCCCTATTACATTTTTGGTATTTTCCTATTTAAAATGGTTATTGAAATGGATTGATTATTTCAACTTCTTGAAAACATTTCTTCTGATTTCAAATGAAATTCTATTGGTGAAATATTGATATTTGAAATATTATCTATTTTATGATTATATAATTATACTTGGAGATTTGACAGGTTGATACGTGAAAAACCAATGATGGGTGGTTACATGATATACTAAATGACGGGTGGATCCATGATAAACCATGTATGGTTGGTTACATTATAACATCCAACACATTGGTTTTGGAATTCAGTCATATAGTTAATCTATTTTGTGATATGTGTGGAAGTCGATCATATGGTTATTCTATTTAAGAATTTGTATGTCTCAAGTTACCATTTATATGTTATATGTTTCTTTCATTGGGATTTATTGAAATATTTTTTGTACAAAAAAGGGAATTTAATTAGGTTATATTCTATTATGTTATTTGGTTTTTATTTAAGGTGAAAACAATTACTTTATGATAAAGATTTCATGGTTTACATGTTGTTATGAAAATTAAAAGTTTTCTATCTTTATGTTTCCCTTACTGATATTTTTATGCTCATAAAACGTTTTTTAAATTTATTCTCATGATATAATGTATAATATGGTCAAGTATGGGATCATGTAAAAGTCATGTTGTTTAATACATGGATCAAAACATGTTTCATTTTTTAAGAGTTTTTATTTTATGGAAAAATGTATACATTGTAGAAGTGTGTACATGTAATATTCATGTTGTATGTATATGTTATGAAATAATTTCATAAATATAGAAAGCTAAAAAGATCCTCAATGTTAATTATTAACATACTTCAATATCATGTAATGTTTATGGTTGGGTCCTTACAGTTGACATCAGAGATCAGTTTAGATAACTATTGTGGTTAGGGTGTTATTTAAGCATTAGTGACATAACCATAATGGTTAGCATATTATAAAGTGTTGTAGTTATTTTATAATGAGTGTATGATAACATGAATATGTATAAATTAGTTTTTAGCCTCCTCATTATATTGTTCGAGAAGATTTAATTGTTATACTCACACTAAAACTTTCGGTTTTAATAAATGGCTGGATCAAGAAATAACTAAAGTAAAAAATGGATGTGAATAAAACTATGATGGTATTATGAATATGAAAACGAATTAAATTGTTTTTTGTAATGATAACTCTTGTGGCTATTGTAAACCTACCATCTAGATTCATGATTGATGTCATGAACCATGTTGATTTTTATAAGGATTCATACATGTGATAAAACAATCCCTTTGGATGATCAGGTGATAATCATAAATGAAAGTATATTTAAAAAACATTTGTGTAAATGATTTGGAAGGAAACACCTAGGAAAATGCTTCAATGGGATGGGAAGATGTTCCAGATGAGGTAATTAAAGTCAAAAATCAATAAACAACCTTGGAAAAAGGAAGCATCCAGTTTACTCTAGGAAAGGGAAATAAGTTATTTCCAAAGGATCAATTGAATATTTTAAATGTGGTGTGAGTGGTAATTATAAAAATAGACGTACTACAAATATGGTTCGATAATGGGATTAGTAGGATAAAACAAATATATGTTTAAATATTTACAATGCCATTCTAATTGAAGATGTGGAAACTCACAATGACCTATGAAGGGTATATAGTATTTCTATGCTAATGTATTGACATTAACGAATCATATGATATGATTCATGATATTGTTTTTAGTAATGAATAATTATAGAACATGTTTCGAAATTTTTTTAAGGGACTATAGAGAATTCTGGAAAATTAAGATGTCTACATTTTAGAAACTAGAGAGTTATGTTACATATCTGGATGATGAAATGTTAAAAAGTGTTAATGCTCTTTTGTTGATGGGATTACTTTGGAATACTATTATCTTGTATGTATATCCCTAATGTTTGTTGTGTGAAAATTCAATTTGAGGAATAATTTTATTTAATTTTTTTATATAGTTACATATAACCATTTGGGAATATATGATCATTGAATTTGTGGGAATTACTAGTTATTACTTATTGGGATGCAAATTCAAGATATGGGACAATATTTGAAGGATTAAATGTGCTTTGAAAATTTTTCAGAAATTTATCTCGTTTTTTTAAATGATATAAAATTAATAATTTCTATAAAATGATTAAAACGAAGACCATTTAACAACCCGTCGTGTTGGAAAATTCTATGGTAATAAAAACCACAACCAATGATAGACTAGGATTTATCGCCTACCACTAGCTTACATGATGTCCCTAGTCAGTATGACTTATTCTTTTTATTTAAATTATTTTATGGATCAAGAATATGTTTATTTTGGGAACTTATAATTTATAAAATAAATATAAACAGTATAGGAAAAGGATTTTCTAATTAAGAGATAAATGTTATTTTCGATGAAGTTCAATATTTTGAGAACACTTTATGCATATGGACAAAATAATACTAGGGGATTTCATTTGTGGAGTAATTGATGAAATTTTATATTGGAAGAATATATGTTTTTATAGTCGACATATTCCAATTTTCCTTATTTATGGAAATGATAAACCTATAATTGAGAATATGTGATTATTTTAAATACACTTCAATATGAGACATTACAAGCAGTTAATTTTTTTAGAGATAAATGTTAAGATATATAAGGAAGACTATGTGATTAAATTATTATAGGCTTTGGGTTTCAATCAAGTTTGGATTTTATTGTCCAATTTTAATGACAATTTTGTACTAAATGGAATTGGATGAACATTAGGTATAGTTTGTTCAATTTGGGAGATTAACAGTAGTATTTACGGTTATAATGGTTTATCATTTTGGGAAATATTTGATCTCATACTAACCATTTTGGTTTTGTTTAATGTATAAAAACATGGGAAATATATATTCCATCTTTGGAGGATTATTAGATTCTCAGTAAGTTTATTGTAGCACTATATATGTGACCAAGTCATCTTGAAAACTCATTATTTGGAGAAATGAATGGTTTGTGGTAAAAATTTCATAAAGGATGAATGTATACGTGACAAGTGAGAATGTATCCTTATGTTCTTAGTAAAGATTATAAATAAAATCCTTATGTTTAGGAAAAGAATGTTTAGAAAAAAATTGTCTGTATGATTTTTGGACTGAAATATGACAGATTGTTTAAGCCATTATAGTTTAGTGGTTTTTGGATGTTAATTATCTCCTAATCACATTTTCAATCACTCTCCATCAAAACTAGATGGTTTTTTCTCTTCTATATCCATCTTCTACTACATGGAATCCAAGTATTTTTTATCTCTAGTGACCTTTTCAACTCTCATTATTTCTATATATGTGATAGTTTTATTGACTCTTTTTCAGATGTGGGACTTTCAATAATTTTTCTGAGCCAAATTTTAAAATTGCAAGGATGCAATTTTAAAAATGGGGAAAAATATAACGACCCATGTATTTATAGAATTATAATTTTTTATTTATATTAATACTTTTGAATATGATATTAATTTTCTGTTATAGGGTATGCTTTTTCCTATCGACTACTCGACAAGGATAAGGGTTTTCTTGGAAATCTTATGTTTCGCACAACTTTGAGATATACTAATAAATAATATTATATTATTATTATATTAAATTGTAGTTAATGCATAACTGTTATTTTTTAAGGAATGAATAGAACTAACTAAAATATAATTACACAATTTTTTTTTTAATTTTGTTCCATTTATCTAGAAAATTTAATATTCTAAAAATATGAATGAATACAATTTTTAGCATGAAATACTTTAAAAATCTTAAAAGTCATTTTACAAAATTTTCATGGATAATTTTTTTTAAAATTATAATTTTCATAATTATATATTATATTTGGAAAATTAAAATTCTTCAATAGAAGAGAAACATAAAAATTTACTTTGGATGAAATTTTGATATTTTTCTTAGAAAGTTCATTTTTAAAAAAATTGTGAAAAAATACAGCATTTTAATTCAAAACTGAATTTCCATCTAATTAATTTATATAGTAAGACAATATGTATAAATGGTTTTAATGTGTAACTGTATTATATTTTTATCATTTAATCAAATTTTGGTAATTATAAGTAATTTAACATTGAAATTGGACATATACACATGATAATCTTTTGGTAGTTCTTATATTATAAAAACACACTTCTTAGATTTGAAAATGGGTATTAATTTTAAACTATTTTATAAAATTTCATTGTTTTGAAATTTGAAAAATTTATTCCATATTTAGAAATAGTAGGTCCAAATTTTTTAAATAGGTACATTTATTTTTAGACATTATCATTAGTTACATCAGTAAATATTTTATTTACCACGGGTAATGGGTAAATCAGGTAAATTAGGGGAAAAATTAATATTATAATAATTTTAAATTAACCTAACACATATAATAATCCTATTATATGATATATGTACAACTATGGGTATCTATGGGGAGATTTTGGGACCCCATGGAGCCACATGGATGTGATAATGACAATGTATAAAAATTAATTCAAAGTTAAACAAATGTAAGAAAAAAATTTATTTTTTTTAAAAAACTATTTTTATATTGGTGTATATAAGTGATATATTAGACTATAAATATTCATTAGAAATCTACCAATATTTCATACATCATGGTATTTTTTTAATATTTTTATACATCAAATAAAATATGATAATTATGACACATTGACAATGTAGTGATTAACATATTAAAGAATGATTGAAATAAACGAGATTATAAATTCTAAAATACATTTTTGTACTTTTTATGACATCTAAGAATATAGGGGTTTTTTTGACCAGTTATATTATGATTAATGAATTTTGTTTCAAAATAATCGCTTTATAATTATTTTATAAAAATTCATTATGTGATGAGTATAAAAATTGAAATAAATGAGTTTTTTTAAAATATCCTTTTCAAATGATATAACAGTCTTAAAAATATATGATTCTACCAAATGAAATAGATAATTTTTAAAATTTCATTAATGACCCACTTTATTATCTATTTGAATTTTATAGTTACAATATTGACCATATAACATGAAAATAGAAGAAGACATTATAAAAGTTAAATTATTTAACTAAGGCTTAAAGCTAAAAGATAATGTTAATGTTATGTCTTAAAATTGTCAAAACCCGATTTTATGATTGGATTTAGAAAAATCATCATATTATATTCTAAATATATAAATTTGTTATTATAATATGAAAATAAAATATTAATAAAATAATATTTCAAAACATTCCTAACGTGTCCCTCCTCCATATAAAAGGACACCACCTATGACCCATTACTCACACATCTCAAGCCCCATGACTCATCAAAATGATGCTCTAATAAGAACCCAACTTCCTCCCTTTTTCCTAGAATCATTACACTAGTCATAAATAAATTCATGAAATCCCTTTGGCTCAAATCAAAAGAAGTTACCCGATTTGAGGTTACATCTTCTCTCTAGTTCCATTCCATTATTTTTACTTCGCCAATCCATATTATATTCATTTTCATTGTTTATATAACAACACAATTATCATACATTATTTAGGATGTTGTTATGAGATGTATTTAAACTATAATTAGGCACACCTCTATCAAATATATACGATCATAATGTTTCTCTGTACGACAAACTACTACATCCTGAAATGATGATTTTTTGATTTTCCCCTACCACCTCTCATGGTGTCCATTATGATGGAACTATAATTAGATTTGATATTTATGATATTTATTTTATCTAACTTCTTCTATAATGATCATTTATAACATACCTTTATGACTTTAATGTTGTATAATATGATAATTTATTTGGTGAAGTGAAGACTACCACACCCTCAAAGTGATATGACTCCTTTATGCTATACATGGATCATATAAAGTATGTAATTAATAAAATTATGGAGCATATATTAAAATTATATTATAAATAAATTATAAAATAACTTTGTATCATTATGTTTTCATTTCATTAAATATGAAATACAAATTAATGTAGCTTTCATGGGTACTTATGGATTACCGTCTCCATGAATGGTGCATTTCATTTGTCATCTCCAAATTTTATGGACTATTATAAATACATATATAATGGATATATATAATATCTATGATATCTATATAATAAATATAATTTGTGAGATAATTTATTTTTGACCACATAAATAATTTTTAATTATAACAAGTTCATTTATGACTCAGTTAAAGAATATCAACAGAATGACTGATATTAACGTAAATAATTATGTAATTTTATAAGATGATAATAAGTGATAGAAAATTAATAATATATAGGGACCCAAAATTTTCTTACATTACTATCACACCATTTTAATGGTAGACCACATAATAGTATCACACATATAGGATCCAAAGGTTTAGTGTCTTGGGAAAACTAGGACCACACAGAACAATTGCATCATCAAGCATAAATATTTCATTAATTTCTTCTTCTCTAGATTCTTATTGGCACTTTTACTCTCCTTATTACATGAAGCCACATGAGGACATACATCAAAAGGGGTGAGCTAAAAGCCTAGTATGAGTATTGATATAAAGAATATATCATGGGGTCAGCATAATCATGGAATAGGAAAAAGATCATGAACATGAGAGAAGCATAATTAAATGACTAGAAATGCAGAAATTCATAAGAATAAAACATCATGTCTTAGTGGTTATCTACCACATATACATGTGAATGAATCTATCATTTTGTTCACACATCATTTCATAGTTACTCATGAGGTTCATCACATTACCCAATGCATTTGAGCACTATATAATTCTGGGCACACTTGTCAGATTCAAAATTTCATATTGCGCTATATAATTCATGGCACACCGGTCACAACATAATATTATCATTATCATGCATTCCATATAGAAAATTTATCAAAAGTTAACCTAACTAGACCATGGAATGTAATGGGTTACATCTCATAAGAACACATTTATAAATAATCAATTCCCAAAAGAAAGTGGGAATAACATACATGTTATAAGAACAGTCCACATTGGGAGAGAAGTAAAAGGTGTGTTCTTAATATAAGAGTTATTTTGGAAAAAAAAAATTGACATGAAAAATAGAGAAAAACATTTATATCCTACAAAATGAATTTCAGTGAGGAAAAAATTAACTTTAAGGAATAACCATATAAAAAATGGATTCAAAGAGGGAGAAACCAAAGGATGAAAGGTGCGTTCGAGAATTTCCCATTACCTTGTATCTGAATGCTTCCTTCTCTTTAATGTCCGGTATAATGATATTATATTCATTAATTATAAATTCGAGAACATTTTATACATTAATAGGGTTCATTCTGGTCCATTTTTTCATTTTATGTTCTTTTGGATGACTTATAGAGTTTAAAAACATTGTTTGGGGATGTTCGTTTTTATGGTTTTTCTTCGGTGGGTCGCATGTATTCATAAATTGATGTTTGGGTAGAATAGTGGTTCACATCCAGAACTGATATTACATGTTATTTATGAAATTACAGAATTTAAAATTATCCTATAATGAGTTATATTATATACCATGTGGATGAATCATTCGATAAAAATTAATTGATGATTGTTTGGTGTAATTTGGGTAGTTTTTCAATCACAACAAAATTGTTTTAATTTATCACTTAGTAATATGTACATCAGTCAGTTCCATAACATTAAATATGAAATAATACATATAAAATATTCTTTTTCAAAAATTAAAATTTTTTCAGGACCAGATCTGAAGGTATAAATGGAAGAAGAAAACTTTTCATTCTTGAAGGTGATAAATTAACACCTTGCGAACAATATTCTCATTAATAAAATAAAAATAAGAAGGAAATGGGTTGGATAACATAATATCCCATTAGTATCATAACATTCCATTAAATTCATGATACTAGAGTTACCATACCATTTGGAAAAATATTGGTGGGGAGAGAAATAGAAAAAAATATGAAATTGAATGTAAAATAAAGAAGAAGAGGGAGAGAAATTACCTCTTGAATCTTCATCTTGAGATCCTCCTTAAGGGATCTATGATTGGTCTTTTGATGAGACCAAAAGCTCTTGGATGTGGGGGAGGGGATGGAAAAGATTCATGGGCAGATATTAGTCAACACTTCAAGCTTGAGAGGTGTGAGGAAATGAGGGTGTGACGGGTGGTATTTATAATGTAGGGGAGAGGGGATTCCTTAATATAAAATTCATTAGTTAATTATTTCCCCACAAGACAAGGAATAGTGAGTCTTACATGACCAATAATTGTAATTTTATAATTTAATCCTGAACCAAGTGGGATTACACTAGTAGAACATTACACATGACCCTATAATTAGCTTATTTAGCTTATTTTGTAAATTATGGTATTTCACTATTCATAAAAATATCATGCATTTCAGAAAAATCACAAAATCTCACTCCAACAATTTTTCAACATGTAGAATACGAAAATGATGTCCATTTTTCAAAAATTATTTTCTATATATGATTAATTTAATATAAAATTAAAATCCTGGTTTATTACTAAAAATTGTTTTAAAACATTCATTTACTTATTCTAAAATATATGTACATCATACATTAACTTGAATGTTATTTTTATACTATCATTGGTAATTTTACTATTCATTAGGGTATATCACTATTCATAACTGTAAGTTACAATTCTTAATGGTAGGTTACTATTCACAAAAAAATATTTTTTTATTAGACTCCAAAAATCATCTTGAGCATAATAGTGTATCTTAGATTTTCAAAATTCCAAACACAGAAGTTAGAAATTATGTTTAAAGGTCACTTAGAACTTATTAGTTCATTATGTTGTGTTTTCATGTGGTTGTATTATATAATTATAAGTATGTATTTTCCATTGAAAAACTTGGGTTTGTTACATTATTCCCCCCTTATGAAATCTCACCCTCAAAATTTCACTGTACCGAAATAAGTTTGTGTACTTCTCCTTCATTTCCTCTTCTAGTTCCCATGTTGCTTCCTCAAATATACAATTCCTCCAAAACACTTTAACAAGATGAGTTGTCTTGTTGCGTAGAACCATATCTCTCTGATCAAGAATATCTACTAGTTGTTCCTCATAAGAGAGATCATCTTTCAGTTGTACCACCTCTCAGTTTAGTAGTTGTTAGGGGTCTTGTATGTAATTTCTCAGGAGTGATACTTGAAACATATCCTGAAATTCAGCCATATTCAGTGGAAGTGAAATTTGATAGGCCACAGCTCCTATATGGGCAAGGATCTCAAAGGGTCCAGTGTACCTTGGAATTAGCTTCCCTTTCTTCCGAAATCGCATGAATCTCATCCATTGAGTTATTAAAAGGAAGACATTATCTCCAAAGTCGAACTCCAAGTCCCTTTGACGGTTGTCAACAAATCTCCTTTGCCAACTCTGAGCAGCTTTGATGTGATTCTGGATTACATGAACCTTCTCTATCATCTCTTGAACATTATCGGGTCCAAGTGGCATTCTTTCTCCATCATCATCCATACAGGTTGTAGTTCTACATCGCTTTCCATATAGACCTTCATATAGAGAAATCTGAATACTTTAGTGGAATCTATTGTTGTATGAGACTCAACCAATGGGAGATGCTGATCCCAACTAACTTTGAATTCAAGAGATAATGCTCTTAGCATATCTTCAAGCGTCTGTATATTCCTTTTAGATTGGCCATCAGTTTGGGGATGATAGGTCATGTGGAAATTTAATTCATTACTCAAATAATGTTAAAGAATCCTCCAGAATATAGATGTGAACCGTGGATCCTGGTCCGAGACAATCGATAGTGAAACTCTATGTTGTCTCAAAACTTCTTTCACATGTATCATTTCATGTTGTTCAAGAGAGGGATCTTCCAGAGTAGTGATTAAATGGGCAGTCATGGTGAGTCGTCCAACCACAACCCCTATCACATTATTACACTTCGATGTATTTGGGATACATCTAACAAAGTCCAGAGTAACATTTTGCAATTTTCACATGGGTTTAGGCAATGGCTGAATCTTACCTTTGCAATTTTGTTGCAATGCTTTATGATGCTGAAATACCATGAATGTTGATAAATATTCCACATTCTCAATCTTATTATTATGCCACCAAAAGTTTTCTCAGATATAACTATACATCATGGTACTCCAAGGATGGAAAGAGAATGTTGAGCTATGTGCATTTTCCAATTGCTCCTTCTTTATCCCAGTTGATGAAGGCACAAAAAGCCGCGTTCCAAACCAAATCACACCATCATTATTGATATAAAACTCATGCATCTTCCCTTCCTTTACTACATTCACACTCTTTTGTATCCCCACATCATCCATTAGTGCTTCGTTAATCTTCTCCCGGATGGATGTTTGCACAATCATTTGAGAAAGGTAGGATGTATCCCCTAACATTAAGATTTTAAAATCCTTCATTTTCCTATCTAAGTAGATATGGTCTTTCTCAATCCATAACGTGGATGGAGTAGCATGTTATTTTCTTATTAGAGCATCAGCTACCTTGTTCGTCTTTCTAGGACGATAGTGAATAGAGAAACTGTAATCCTTGATTACCTATAACCATTTCCATTGACGCATTTTGAGCTCCATTTTTGTGAATATATACTTTAAGATCATTTGGTCGGTGTATATGTCACATTTCACACCATAAAGGTAGTGCCACCAGATTTTCATGGAAAAAATCACTGCTTCCATCTCGAGGTCATGCGTCAGGTTGGTTTGTTCATGGATCTTCAACTGTCACGAGGCATAGGCTGTGACATTATCATTTTTCTTGAGTACACAACACAAACCCTTCATTGAAGCATCACAGTGTATCACAAAACTTTCTCCACTCTTTAGTAGTGTTATTATAGGTGTATTGATCAGCCATCTCTTTATTTCCTTGATGCTTCCTCAAATTCTCCTATCCAGACATACTTTACCCAATTCCTTGTTATCATAGTTAGTGGGCCGGACAATCATGAGATGTTTCTCACAAAATGTCTGTAGTACCTAGATAATCCAAGAAAACTACAGATTTATGTGACACTAGATGTTCTGGGCCATTCCTCAATCACCTTTGTTTTTAGGGATCCACATATATTCCCCCACTTGTGATCACAGGTCCCAAGAATGTGAAATGATTCATCCAAAAGTCAAAATTTCTGAACACGGAGTACAACTTATCCATTATCAATGTATCCAACATAATTCTTATATGTTCTTCATGTTACTCCTTTCCCTTGGAGAAGATGAGAATATCATCAATAAACGCTACTGTAAATTATTCAAGGTAATGTCTAAAAACACTATTCATCAAATCCATTAAGATTGCAGGGGCATTAGTAAGACCACAGGGCATCACCAAAAACTCATAGTGCCCATAACTTGTACGAAAGGTTGTCTTATGAATATCACCCTTATTCATTTTAACCTGATGATATCCAGAATAAAGATCCACCATTGAGAAAGTATTTAGCACCTCTTAACTAATCAATCAAGTAATCAATCCTTGGGAGAGGATACCTATTCTTTAGGTGATCTTGTTGAGCACCTGATAATAGATACACAACTGCATTTTTCCACCCTTCTTGTTGAGAAAGAGAACGGGTTCTCTCCAAGGTGATGCACTATGGCATATGAACCCTTTCTACAAATGCTCTTGTAGCTACTTCTTTATCACCTCCTGTTCGATAGAAGCCATCCTATAGGGACACTTTGAGATACGAGTAGCTCTAGGTATGAGTTCAATTGAAAACTCTACCTCACGGTCTGGGGGAATTCCAGTTAACTCCTCGGGAAATACATCACCGTATTCCCCCATGATGGAAATTTCCTCAAGGATGGAACTTTCCTTTGACTAAACCATTTGTGTGAGGTATGCTTCTTTGTATGGAATCAACACCCACATAGATGAAAGATTTTTTAAGGAGATTTATGATCTTCCTTACATTGGTAGAGTATAATGGGATTGTTTAAAATATGAAAATATATTTCCTTTTCCCGATAGTTGATATATTCTCTATATAACGAGAGACAATCCAATCCCATTATAGTGACGAATTCAACCAAGAGACGTATTATGTGATTCTTCATAAGAATCTTTACACATAATCTAATTGGATAAGTGTAAATCAAATGGGTTTCAATTATTTCAAAAATTTCTATTTTTACAAATATATTTACTTCAAGGATTCCGGGATTCGATTCTATAGTTCTAGCAAACATGAAAGATATAAAGGAATGCATAGAACAAGAATCAAATAATAATTTTTCCATTATTGAGTGAATAAGAAGTGTACCTTGTATGACTTCATTATCTTGCTCCACATTCACATTAGTGATGGAATAATCCATACCTTCTTCCTTTGGCTTGGTGGCATTTGACGCTAATTACCCTAGAGAACACGAGGTTTAGTTCCCTAGCTCTCTACAATTGTATCATTGAACCTTGGGTGATTATCTCCTTTCTTATGCTACATTATCCTTCCATTTTATGTCTTTTTGACACTCTTGATCATGATGTCCTTCTTTCCCACACTTGAAGCATTTCCTTGTCCCTTTGAGGCATTTCCCATGGGGAAACAATCCACAATTTTGGCATGTGGGTCATTTAGTTTTCTTCCCACCTTTAATAATAGATCCACTGCCTTGAAACTCCATATTTCATTTCTTATCTCCATAGTCGTGGGACCATTCTCCAAAATCCATCTCCAATTTGAGAGAACATCTATCAACATCTTCATAACTCCCAATGTATCAAATTTCATGATCCTTTCAAATGTGTGGTTTTAATCCCGTAATGAATCTATCAATTTTTCTATCATTGTTGGTAATAAAACCCCAATCATACCTTGAAAGTCTTGTGAAACTTTCTTCATAGGTTGTGACAGATTTTCCCTTTTTTTCGTTAGATTTATGAATTCTCTCACTATCTTCATGCAAAGAGTTCTTGGAAAATACCTTTTATGAAACATTATCCAAATGTCTTCCCATTCCATCCCTTCAATTTCCTCCCATGGATTAGTGTTCTTAATCTATTCCCACCATGGATCGGCTTCTCCACCTAGATGATAAATGGATAGGGACACTATCCCTGTCTTAGAATATTTAAGAACCTAAAATATCTTCTCCATGGTGTTGACCCACTATTCTGAAGCTAGTGGATCAGAAGATCCATTAAACGTCGGTGGTTGTTGCTGCATAAAACATTTGAGAGCCAGTTTCTCCCTCTTTAGTGAAGGAGGATGTTCTTCATTGTAATGGTTATTGTTAAAAACATGAGATAAATGGGAAATCATTGCCATGATGTTTTGAAACCCACCTCTCAAATCATTGGGGATGTCATTCAGCAATTGTTACATAGTCCCTCACATGAGTTATTGGCCTGGTTTCTCCTGGTTCCCAGCATTTTCTAAAATAGAAATGGTTAGAACATAACATAAGTCAACAATTCATTAATGAATAAATTATTTATTTTCTAAATTTATACTAATATCATAACATATGTGATCTCTATGTGAAGCTTCTTGTGTGCATATTTTACATAGTCTCATGTTTGAGGTTTTCTCTTGGGTTCACTAATCCAAATTCCCAAATTAACTAAACATTTCCTCTGATACCAAATACAGCGACCACTCCTTTTCTTACATTACTATTACGTCATTCTAATGGTAAAAACATATTAGTATTACACAAAGAGGACCCAATGGTTTAGTGTCTTGAGAAAACTAGGACCATAAATAATAATTTCAACATCAAGCATAAACATTTCCTTAATTTAAGCTTCTATAGATTCTTATTTGCACTTGTCCTCTCCTTAGTACATGTAGCCACCTGAGGATATACATCAAAAGGGGTGAGATAAAATCCCAGTATGAGGATATATATGAATAATATAGAATGGAGTGACCTTAATCATGTCATATTCAAAATATCATGAACATGAGGGGAGTATAAATAATAGACTTTAAATATGGAAATGCAGAAAATGAAAAATCATGTCATAGTGGTTATTTACCACACATACATGGGATCAAATCAAGAATATTGTTAACATATAATTTCACATTTAATCACGAGATTTATCACTTTACCCAATCGTTGGAGTGATTTATAATTCTGGGTGAACCCATCATATTCAAACAGTCATATTGTATTATATAATTCAGGGCACACCCGTCACATCATAACATTATCATTATCATGATTACCACATCGATCATATATCAAAAGTGAAAATAACTAAACCATGTAAAGTAATGGCTTATATCACACAATAACACATTCATAAACATTGGGTTCCCAATAGAAAGAGTGAATAACATAAATTTTACATGAACCGTCCACTTTGGGAGAGAAGTAAAAGGTGTGTTCTTAAAAGAAGAGTTTTTTTTAAAAACATTTTAATTGACATAAAAATTAGTGAAAAAATGTATTTCCTATATAAAGAATGAAAATTATTAAAAAATAATCATTATGTAGTAACTATATCCGAAATTGAGTGAATGAGGGTGAACCCGAAGGATGAATGTAGGGATTGAGAATTTCACCTTACCATGTATCTGAATGCTTCTTTCTCTTTAATGTATAATATAATGACATTATATATATTACCTATAAATTAATGAACCTTTTATACATGAATAGGGTTCATTCTAGTTTCATTATTTTATTTTATGTTCCCTTGGATGACATATAGTGTTTAAAAACATTGTTTGGGTATGATTTTTTTATGGGTTTTCTTGGGTGGTTCACTTGTATTCATAAATTGATGTTTGGGTAGAACATGGGTAACATACAGAATAGATATTACATGTTATTAATGAAATTCCATAATTTAAAATTATCTTATAATGGGTTATATTATATACCATGTGGAGGAATCTTTAGATAAAAATTAAATGATGACTGTTTGGGTTAATTTGGGCGGTTTTTCGATCACAACGAACAAGTTTTAATTTATCTCTTAGTAATATGTACATAATTCAATTATAAAACATTAAATAGAAAATTATACATATAAAAGTTTCGGGTTCATTCATTAAAAGTGATACATGACCAGATCTAAAGGTATAAAGGGAAGAAGAAAAAATGTCGTTCTTAAAGTGATAAATTAACACCTCACGAACAACGTTCTCATTAATAAAATAAAAGGTAGATGAAATATTTTGGATGATATAATATCCTATTATTATTATATAATTTCATTATATTCATGATAATGGAGTTCTAATACCATTTGGACAAATATTGGTCAGGGGAGAATAAGAAAAGAAATTGAAATGGAAAGGGAATTAAAGAAGAACAGGGAGAGAAATTACCTCTTGAATATTCCTCTTGATATACTCCTAAAGGGCCCTATGATTGGTCATTAGATAATAGAAATAGATCATGGAAGTTGGGGATGGGCTAGGGAAGATTCATCTGCAGTTTTTATAAAAGGCTTAAAGCTTGAGAGGTGTGAGGAAATGAGGGTGTAAAGGGTGGTGTTTAGAGTGGAGGGGAGAGGGGTTTCCATAATATAAAATTCATTAGTTTATTATTTTCCCACAAGACAAGGAATAGTGAGACATCCATGACCATGAATAGTAAATGTGTCATTTAATCCCGAACCAAGTGGGATTATATCAACAGAACAACAAACATGACCCTATAATTAGCTTATTTAGCTTATTTGGTAAATTGTCGTATTTCACTATTCATCTAAAGTTCAAGAATTTCATAAAAATCCCAAAATTTCACCCCAACCATTTTTTGAAGTGTAGAATAAAAAAATGATGTTCATTTTTTTAAAAAAAAAACTATATATGATTAATTTAATATGTAAATAAAATCATGTTTTATTAATAAAAAATAGTTTTAAAACATTCATTTAAATATTCTAAAATATAGGTACATCATACTTTCACTTGAATATTATTTTTATACTATCATAGGTAAGGTAAATATTAATTAGGTTATATCACTATTAATAAGGGAATGTTACAATTCATAATGGTAGGTTACTATTCAATAAAAATTATTTGTGTTTTATTACACTCCAAAAATCATCTTGAACACAAACATGTATGTCATATTTTCAAAATTCCAATCATAGAAGTGAAAAATTTATATTTAAAGGACACTATGCACATAATAGTTCATTATATTGTTTTTTCATGTGATTTTATGACATAATTAAAAGAAGGTAATTTCCTTTTAAAAACATTGGGTTGTTATATAATAATGATGATTTTTTTGAAGCTAGTAGAAATTAACTTATGTTTATCATTCCAGAAAATGAAGAACGAATGATTGAAGTCAGACTCGAGGTAAAAGGCTTCTTCTCAATCTCCATTCACTAATTCATGTTTTGATATTATAAGCCATATTATTTTACACAGTTCATAATAAACTCCTTTGACATTTACTTTCATTCAAAGAGAATCTTTTATCTACATTGCATTTTACTAAATGAAAAAATGACTTTTATTAACATTTACGGGGACAATGGCCTATCAACTATCAAAAAAATTTATTAGATTCCCCTATAATCATTAATTATTGTAAACGGAAATGAAATCCATTATTATCTTTTTGGGTGTTTTCATTTTGAACACGGTTTCTGAAATAGATTAATTATTTAAAAAACATGAAATGATTTGTTGTGATTTAAAAAGAATTGTTATGAGATAAATATGATAATTTGTAATATCATATGTTTTTTGAATATACAATAGTACTTGGAAATTTAAAAGGACGGTTATGTGATAACCCAATGATAGGTGGTTACCTGATAAACCAAATGACAGGTTGTTCCATGATAAATCAAGGATGGGTGGTTATGTTATAACCTCTAATTCTTTGGTTATGGAGGTCAGTCATATGGCTATTCAATTTAATGTTATTTTTGGTAGTCGACCATATGGTTATTCCATTTTAGTATTTTTATGTCCCATGTTTTCTTTATAAGATAATTTTTGCATTCTATGGGTTTTATGGTAATCAATTATATACAATAAAGGGAATGTAATGAGTTTATATTCTCTAATGTGTTTTTTAAACTTCATTAAGTTAAAAAGTAATAATTTATGATAATTTATTCCTGGTTTACATGTTGTTTTGAAACTAATAGTTTTCATTCTTTTTGTATCCCTTACTAAGATTTTAATGCTCATCCCATGTTGTAGAAATTGGTTTTATAGGACATAATGTTGAATAGGGTCAAGGATGGGATCAAAGTGATGTCATGCTGTTTAAAACGTGGAACTAAACATGTTTCATTTTTTAATAGTTTTTATGTTATGAAAAAATTGATACTATGTATAAGTGTTTATAGGTAATATGCATGTTATATGTATAATTTATGACCTAATTCTCTAAATCTATAACCCTAAAAATATCATCAATGTAAATTTATCTCATAATTCATGATTATGTAATGTTTAAGGTTGTATCCTTACATAAATGCCTTAATTGTTCATTTAGTTAAAACATTTCCATTTAATTATAGTTTTCAAGGAAAATTATTTATGTAAATGAAAATTCTATATGTTATTAAAATACATTCGAAATAAAATTTATGGTTTTTTTAAAAAAATTCATTATCACTACCTAAATGTAGTATATTATTTTTCAATTATTGTTTAAAGGGAATTAAATGTCATTTAACTAATGAAATTTTTGTATATTCTCATATAATCAAAATTAATGACCGTACAATTTTCCTGGTGAGGCTAATGTTAGTATCTAAGTCTTTTCTGGTTATAAGATTCATTTAGATGGAAATATTTTAACTAAATTATTGAGATAATTAATTTTTACCAAATTTTTAAAAATGGTTTTTGGACAGATGTACTAGTAAATTTTCAGTCTAGTTTATGGTGTATAATGGATAGTTCAATGGATAAAATTTCAAATCCAATGAAGAAATGATACTTGTAGAGGCTAATTTTTTTAATAAATTATACATTCAGGGTCCTTAAAATCTAATGGTTTTATTGAAAAAATGATAAATATTTAATATGATAGAGTTTTTTAAGATACTTGAAGAAGCTTATGAATCTGTATCATATGTTTATGTCATATATAAATATTGTGGAAGATATTTATTTTTTAAAGGTTATATATACAAAATATATACATTATAAAATTTTAAAATATAACGTAATATGAAATCAAGAAATTAATTGATAGAGATATTATTTTTCATTAAATTAGTTATTTATAGATTTTCTATGTCAATGTTTTGAATGAAAAGGATTATAATAGGATCTAGTGTATATTCACAATAAAGATGTACCTTAAATTCATATATATTATATTATAAGATAATTTTTTTATTAATAAATTACTTTTATTAAAAATATGAGATAATGGATTCAATATATATGGTTTTGTATTCCTCACGCTCGGAAAAATGATTATAAAAGAGGCATGGGTAAAAGATGTTTTATCCAAGACAAAATAAATATCAACTTTTTAGTAAAACATTTAGGAGGAATTTAGATTCCACCACCATTTTAGAAAATTTAAATTAATAATGTATTATTTTATGAAAATAATCCAAATCATAGAATACTGTACAAGATAGTTTAAAAATAGTTCTTTTTGTTAAATATTCCCACTAAAATAAATTTATTTTATTTTCTAAACAAATACAACTGTATGTATATTGAAAATATATTCTTTAAAGAAAATGTGTTTATGTGGATAATGGGATTAAGTTATAATATAAGGTAGTTCAAATTTATAAAATGAAATATTATTCCATTAAACAATTATGTTAAACATAACATAATATACAAAAACATTTTAGGATGTGTTGGTAATGAAAAATTTAAAAGTGTTACATTTTTTATATAAATTTTATCAATGGAATGGTGGGATGTGAGGGTTCCAAAATGATGATGAATCACTCAGAAATGGATCTAAATATAATATATATGTTATAAACATCATAACATTATATGTTATATAGTTAACGGTTTATAATACTTTCATATAGTTGAAGATTAGTAATCTGATTTTTATATATAATTACTATTCAAACATTATATCTTAAAAGATGATACTCAATAAAGAGATTTTTTAGATGGTATAATTGGATGGTGAAATATATTTGTGGTATAATTCTATAGTGATGTCATATGTAAAAGAGAAACCATAAATGTGAAAAAAAAGTTTGTTATGGAATCTATCATAAATAATATTTAATAGTAGAACACAATTACGGTTTTGTTATGTATTCGTAGATTACATTTAAAAAGTAAAATATAACATGTTATAAAAAATGTAATATGCACATTATCATTCATTCATGCTAGAAATATATATATATATATGTGCTGATATATATATATATGTATATATATGTTCTTTTTGAAGTGAAATGATAATTGACCTAATAGAGTACAACTTTATGTTATCTCTAATTGATGAGTATCATGTACTATTGTAGTTTATGATGAAATGTTTTGGTAATCATTAAAAGGGTTCTTATATTTAGATGCATAATATGATCATGAGGCCCAATGTAGTATTGTACACTGGTTGAACCATGAATTATATTACATGGAAGGACATACCATATGTCTTTGGTATACTAGGGTTGAATGTATCATATTTGATTGTATAACTATATAGGATTGGAAATATTTTAATCTTTTTAATATTAATACATTCACAAATTCCATATATAATCACTAAGGCATAACAAATAAGGGGTTGTTGGGTGTGTTGTGGATCACCTAATTGGTTAGATCTTAACAATATGGTATTTTTTCATTAAAAAGTATAAAAATATCTTAAGTTAATGGGTACATTTTTTTCATCAGTCAAAATGTGTCCATAGGACATCATATGACCATGATAATGGGTTTTCTAAAGAAGTATACTATATACTACCACAATAAATAATCCCATAGAAATATGGTATTTCAAGAACCACTTTTTTAGCATGTTAATGATGATGGAATTTTGTGTTCCCTACATAGACCCTTATGTCACCATTGTTCACTACTATCTAGAGGAAATTTCTCACATATAACAAATGAAATCTATGCATTTTGTATTATAGTAAGGCATGAACCTTATTCTTTATCCCAGGAAAATTAGGAGTCCTATTTTCTCCTATTCAATAGCCATGGTTATTCATTCCCATGGGTAAAAAAATATTTGGACTAACCAATATTATTAAGAATAGCTTCCCATAGTGATAGTTCATAAACCGACCCTCATATCACCGTATGAATATTTTATCATTGTTATAATTCCATGATAATGGATATCATGATCTATTCTTATGGAAAAAGGACTATATGGATCCACCTTTCTCCTTGGGAATTTGTGACCATGGACATATGGATATGCCCATATTTATCAACCTACAACTTTGGGCATATGTTTCTATGGATATAGGCCCATGTCGATCTTCCAAATTACATTGGAATATAATCCAATGGATATAGAGACATTTGGACCCCATTTTAGACATGTGAAGCTATTACGGTGGTTATAAGTCCCACAAGGATGATCATATAACCAAATTCATGTATTCCCATGGTTTTTAGGTCTATCTGGACTAACATGGACATTAATAAAAAATGTTACAATTGATATCATAATAATAATTTGATCAATATATTTTAAGTAAATATATATATATATATATATATATATGTTAACATAGGGGAGTATTAATGTTTGATTTAGTTTAATTCACACTGTCATGGTTCAAAATGTGAGGTGGGATTATTTTAAATTTATCTCCCTCTATATCCAACGCCTTATTCCCTTTTAAATATGCCCGAGTCTATATCCATGGTTAGATGCTGATTCAATATCATCCAACATACAAGGGTATAGCCTATGGAAATAGATTTCCATACCATGGGGCCTTTTTCAGTATAAGTAACCTTATAGATTATGAAATCTAGTAATAGAAATATCCCTAGGGACTATTTCCTCTCATGTTATATCCACAACCATGATTTTATAATAACCTCTATGATATTTCCATGGTGATATTACCCATGAGTGCTAGGCTTGTGGATATATTCCATTTTCATGTAGAATATCATATGAAGAGAATGCCATATTGGCCATCGATTATGATATATTGAGGAAGTGAATGAACCTAACTTGATAATAAATATAAAAATTCTATCTATTCACGTGAGGGAAAAGTCATGTGATAATCTATAATGAGGAACAAAATTTTAATCATTCATCAACATTGTCAATGTATACTCAATGAATTATGAATTTTTGTATTGGATAATTGATATTGAAATACTCTAATTCCAATGGTCACTATATTTAATGTACAAATGTATCATATAAGAATGAATTATTTAATATGATGCAATTGGTGGACATTGGTATGGGGATAAATTTTTTTAACGATGATAATGTTTTATCCGTTTTTATCTAAATTATAATAAATTCTTTTTTGAGGCCAAAAATTTCTTACAAATATGGATCATGTTATTAGAACTTGTTTTAAATGCTATAATTTCTTTGGGGTCACAACTTATGGATGAATGTATATGTATTGAATTTAACTTAGATAGATTATCTAAATTTATTTTAAATTTTTATACAAAATGAGGTTTGGATGTTTACTTAGAAGGTATTAAATATATTTTCAAACAATTTAAATTGGATGTAATATTTTTAAAATATTTTTGGAAGATTTCCGAACATATTTTTGGAAATTTTTTCATAATATATTATATTTAATATAATATAAGATGAATTGTCATAATTTATATGTGGATTTAGAGTAAGATTAAAATTAATAAAAATATACTCAAAATAATTGAATATATATATTTACGAGTTTTTTAACATCTCATATTATAAAATATTAGTATATATTTGGATACAATATGTTACAACCACTAACCTTTAATGGAAGGCCTGATAATCGAAATTTTACCACTAGCATGGGTAGCCAAATGTTTTATTATAACATTTCGATATCTAATTATAATAAGCTTTAATTATTAATGTTTTTTATTGAATCCAGCGCATTGGAGGTTAATTATAACCAAATATTAAATATGTTTACTAAAAATCATATATAACTCGAAAATATCACAATGATTTATTTATTTAATGGATAACACTGATGTGACCTGAGAAGAAATAAAATGTGGTTTCACCATGAGATGGTATGTCTTTCAACCTCTATAATTCATTCTATCATTTATCCTTATTCTCCTTATTTTTAATACTATAAGAGGAAAAATTTATTTTCTGATCACTAAAACTATAAGCATATGACATATATATCATAACAATACATTTCTTCTAAATTATCTTTAACCATACACATAAGGTTATCTCGAATCTGACATAGATTGGGAGCATGTAATGAAACGCAATTGGGATTTCATCTTCCTCCCCCAACCACAAAAATTAAGTTTACTCCATTTATAATCTATTATGAATAGATTAAATAATTCATTAAATTCCATTGAATATGCTGAATTGATTTAATAGTAGATATTAATTAGTTTTATGCATTAAAAAAATTGATTATCGCACTATATATAATGAGTGTGAAGCATTTATTATATAAATAAAATATTTACCCTCATTGGTGGATGAGTATAATACTAATGATGACTATTCGTTTCATGAAAAAAAATTATATCATGTTTTTTTATTGAAACACCATTCATCATTGCAATTTGATGTCACTAATATCCCTTTATTCATGGACTGTCCTAGTGAAATGAACATGGATTTTTAGGCTATTTGGTCACCTATGTAGTGAGGAAACAAATTTTGATTACAATTTTGTCCATCATAAATGCATACTCCTTAAATGGAGAATATGGAGACTATAATATCAATATTTTTTGTAAGAATTATTATAATATTTCCTCCATTATCTTGAATGTTTTCATTATTTTCATAGGAAAATAACTTGTGATTGGTTTACCTTAATTGACTAGGATTATAATATGTCCCCATATAAACAATCAATTTTATCAAATAAATCATCTTTAATGGTTCAATGTTATTTTTTTTATTTTTAAATTTGGAACATGTTAAATGGACTATTTCTATTCTAGATTTATGTTATTTGATAATGTGATGATTTATTATCTAACACATTCAATTTTATAACATTAATATTTTAAAATTATTAGGAGAGTGAGTAATAGTAATGTAATTTGTTAATGATATTTACATTGCGTAATTTATAAAATAAATAATTTCCATGTATGATGTAACTTTTAGTTTCAATGTGAGGTCAAGATGGGAATTTCATGGAATATAAAGGTAGTGTGAGAGTATAAAGCCTTGAATGATCATACAAAACAAGTTATAAGTGCTTCATGTTCATATATAAACTGAGTTAATAGTTAGTTCCCTAATAATGGTATCCCAAACATGAATTTACATCGGGAGGATTTCTTTGCATTACCTTTCATGTGTTAGTGATATAATTTGGTATATTTTGGTACCACACTATACTGGATTCCAAAATAATATTTACATTCTATGTAATATCCCTATTTCAAACATACACTCTATTATTTCATTGAAAAGTCAGGGTAAATCCTTCTTTACAATTCATAGAAAACTAAATGTTGAGCATAGTCATTATCCTTATTGAATGGAAGACTGCTCAGGTGGGCTACCTAACAGTCTGATCTTTTTTTGGAAAAATAAAATAAAAAACTTATTTATTAGAAAATCGTAATATTTTATAAATTAGTTATGAATGATTAGTGATAAACATAAATAATATTGTTTTTATGGATAAATTTAAAAATAATGGTAACGTTTATTCATATAAAATACATTTTTTATTTAATCATTTATTATAGTATATATTCATTTTTATAAATTATATATATATAATATGAATAATGAGTAATTTATATTTATATAACTTCATGGATGTCATGAGTGACTCCATATGGTTTATTTTTTCATCTACCGTGACCTTGGTTTATTTAGGAGTTATGAAATTTAGAATATTTTTTAAATATTGTTTTTGAATAATAGGTGTTAGAGATATAATGAATTGAATTCATTATTTAGTAAAGCCTACATTTTTGGAGGGAATCGTGGTATTACAACCGACCATCAAAGAGGATTACACCATATTCTAGAAGGAATGGTGTTGGTTATCTGTCACCATGGGTTTACACATGTGAAATTTAGAGATTTCATACAACTCTATCCCTTTCCATGAAATTTTTATATATAATAATCATGCGATGAATTCAGATATGTATGAATTTACATGGCTTCTATTTTTGGGTGTCTAAATAAAACATGGATCTTAGGTAAAGGGTGATCATTTATGTGGGGTAAATAAAATAATTTCGTAAATGGAATAGGTATTACAAGACTAACTCATTAGAATAATTCAAAGAGAATTTAATAAAACATAAAAATATTGTGGTTATATAGGAAGGAATAGTTATTTGTTTAATATTATTGTGATGTATATTATTCTGGTTACAATATTAAAATTCAATTATACACAAATTTTTTATTGTGATATTCCAAAAGATATTTCATTGGTAATGACATCAATAATCCACCCATATAGTTCATTCAAAATCTATGTGTTCGTATATTTAACTATGTCTCATAAGAAAGTATAAAGTTACACTAAAACATAATTGGTAAGTCCATAATAAATTTTTATACCACTATATTTTTATATATTAAATTGTAATTGATGATTTCTTTGAGTTTATCCTCGACATAAAACCCATAGAATGGATACCAAAAGGAATGAGTTCGGTTCATACAATTGAATTATTGACTATATAGTTACATGATATCTATTCATGAATCAAATATTGTATGATTGGGATGATTCTGTAACATAATAGTCATGTTTTTATGTGATACTCAATATATTCCCTAATAAAATATGGTTCTTGGTTCAATAAATAAATACTATGTTTGGGTGTATCATTTTAATGGGAGAATATTTCATAAAAGTCCATGATTAAAATTAATAAAATTTGATACTCAAACAAGAATATGTCTTTTATAGATTATGTAATAATATATAATAATAAAATTTATATAACATGTTGGTTTGAACTATAAAATAGATATATATTGGTATCTTATGTTGATTTTTTATGTGGATTCATTTTGAGCATGTTAATGTGAATATTATAGAGATTAATTCCACCACCCCTGACCCGAGGATCTTAGACCCCACCTATGGATAACACATTATTTCATAAATAAATAGTCATACATATAAAAGGGGATTGATTAATCGAAAGGTATATAATTGTTTCTATAATAAGGAAATAGTTTCTACCATAATTCTACGTTCATTCTTTATAATATTACCCAATCGATATGTATTATAATTGAAGGAATTTTATGATGTTCCCTTAATAATTAATAGTTATATTTCTATATCATGTTTGTACAAGAAGGTATTTTCATTCTCAATTAATATTAAAATTTCTATAAATATGTGTCAAATAATTTATGGAATTAGGAATATAAATAATTTTTTTCACATTATAGATATGTATAATATTTTTTTATAAATATTCAAATAAAAATTGTTTGGTTGATTCTAATTCCACCTACCATTGGAATTTTTTCAATGGATATATTAATGGGAAACATATTCAAATACTTCATATAGATGGATTGTTGGACTCATTACACTATAAATAATGAGTGAATTTTGAATATTGTATATATATAAATATGTCGAAATAAAATTTAAGTAGAAAAGGTGAAAGGTCTAGTAGACTACTGGATCTCATAAATAGTGATCTATGTAGACTAGTGGGAACACAAGAAACTGGGTTTTTGCAATGTAATTAATTGTAATGGTGGTTTTATTTGTTATAGATATTTGTTTATAATGAAACAAAACTATTAAACTCTACAAATATTCATGTTGTTTTATAATAAAATTATAGAATCAACTGGGAAAAGGGTTTTATGATTCTTTAATGAAATCCAATTGGTATATACTTAGGTAAGAAATATGATGATCAGCTGATAGATTATGTATTTGTTTCATAAATCACTCCTCCTTGAACACCATAATAGAATGTTGTGTTTTATACGATCAATTGTATATTTTTGGACATGGATTGATCAGTAATGTGTCAATGTGACCTTCATAATACATATTGGGTTTATTCATTACAAACTATTTCATTCATATTAAACTATCTTCCCTATAAAAAATTCCCATAGATAACATATTAAAAATGGATATGTAAACATATTCCTAAATATTTTACAAGAATGTTGAGTTTTGAAAAATATGTACACAATTTAAATTTTAAAAAAATCTGACCTAAATAAAAAACATGTTTTTTTTATCCAAAAGATACTCCATGAAAGTATTTGTAAAATTATATATGATCTAATGATTTTTTTAATGATGTATTATTTTTATGAAATGAAACACATAATTAATTTAATATGAAAGGAGTAATGTTCAACTTATAAAATATAAATATTTATATACGATCTTTTCCTCAGGTTTAGGTTGAGTTGGTGATATAAATTGTTATGTAACAAGAACTAAATAAATTTTAAAAAAACATCAATTGTATAGAAATATTAATCATGCTATCATGAGATATGTAATTTTTAATTGAAAATGACAATGCAATAATGTTCAAAGTATATGAACTTAAAAATATCCAGGATGTAATTTTGAGTTCATATTTTATGAAATGGGTTAAATAAAAGGTATATAAAAGACAATCCAAGTAAACAAACCATGTCAGATATTGGTGGATGTCATATATGGGGTGAAACCTATAGTGTGAAAATGTGTTTTCCATAACATTTAAACATTATTAGAAGTGTGTATACCTTTAAATCACTTCTATTTTCAAATATTTATAAGATAATTCATGGTATTATCTATCATGAATTATTTTTACCTATTATGTTGATAATTTATAGATATATGTTACATGTTATAGCAACATATTTTTATTATGATATACCAATAACTAATAAGAAAACTAAATTCCTTAATGTGAATATTATTGATGATTTTTATATGATATGACCAAAATGATTTGAAACTAAAAATGAAATAACTAATGTATAAAAACATTTATGATTTATTCAGGGATTGATGAAATTATCTATGAGTTGGAATATATTGTTGGATGATATAATTAAATAGATTGGTTTCATTAAAAATTAAATATCATTCATCTATGTATACAAATATATGTAGGTTCCACTTAGTTTTTTTTTGATATTATAGGAAAATTAAAAACATATTATTGTAAATGATATCCTGAAACATCACTATATAGATATGTGATTGGGTTGGTGATTCTCAATGAATAATGGAGGTCAAGAAAAATCCATATTTGATATGAATAATTATAGAAATTGATCTCAATGGTTTCTATAATGCATTAAAATACATTTACTAGTACTGTTTTAAAGAGGTTATGCATGTATAATTCTAATAAGGGGTTTCTGTTATTCTATCATTAAATTAATATAAATAATAATTATGATATTTGTAAGGAGATAGAAATAATAGATTCGATATCATGACAATAAACAATTTGATCTATGTCAGGTTGTCTAATCAACCTATTATCTCTTATTATTTGATCATAACTTGTAGATACCAATCTAATCCTGATAAGAGTCACTGGATTTCACTAAATAATATCCAAAAGTACATCAAAAAGACTAAAGTTGTGTTCTTTTTATATGGAAGAGAGGGAGACCATTATGTAATGGGTTACATTAGTGAATTTATCCTAACTAAAAAGATGACAAGTGATATAAAATGGGTATTTTGGTTTTCGTAAATAATGAATCTATTTTTTGAATGAGTTTAAAAAAACATGGTGGAATCTATGATTGAGGTAGAGTACATCACTAATTCAAATGTTGGGATGAAATAGTTTGTATAATATGATCATTACATAACATGGAGTGGTTCATAGAATCAAGGGATAAATTGATCATTATGGGACAATAATTGTTCTGTTGTTCATTTTAAGGAACCCGAGTATCACTATAGAAACAATCACATTCTTCAAAACCCCCATCTCAATCATGATATTGTTGATACATTAGAGATTATAGTAGAATCATTGATAAAATAATTATCACAACAAACAAATTACAGTCATGTATAATATTTAGTTGTTATGAACATGATATATTTTTAGAAACAATTGTAATTGTATCATGATTTTATATTAGAGGAAATATCAATTTATAATTCATTATTCTATGGTGCAGTCTATATTACACGAACAGTCGAATTATATATCCCAACATAATATGACTTTGAGTTATCTGTAATCAATGATTATCATATAGTATAATGAGTTGTGATAATTTATTAATGCCAGAATGAAATTATTCTAATATTCATTATAAAAGGATTGTATATTATATATATATATATATAATACTTTCATGAGTTAATAAGTAGATATTTATTAATTGTTTGGAACGATAAAGAATATCTCATGGAATTTCATATTGTTATCAATATACATAGTAGCGTATTCTTATTATAATTTATTCTTCAATGAGGTTGGTGGAATAACTAAACTGGGAACCTTCATACATTGATACCTTAATAAATAATTTTCATTTTATGCAAAGATAATTATGGGATTTTTGGGTATGTTGTTAATCTGGGCCTCAGTTCGAGTATATCCAAGAAGGGATTTGTCCACTATTATGTCAAGTAATTATATGTGTCCCATGATTGGATTAGATGAAGGAAATATATAAACATGCTTATTTTCATCACATAAAATGTCTTTGTTTACTTAGATGAGGTATATGTTATTTACATATCTTTTTGATGGTTAACAAGTGATGTATTCATTGATCAAGTTAATATTTCTATGAAATCACAAAAAATGAGTTGGCATATAGAAGATTGAACTGTTCCATGCATTGAAGATTCATGATTTCATAGAAAACAATATTATCTAGGTTTAAAAATTATGTATATGATGTATCTTTTTGTGTACAGTTTTGTATATATATATATGAGTACATTTGATGAAGATCATATTAGACCATTTATTATCATGAGTTGCATTGATGATTTTCCATGGGATACTCTTTACTAAAATCTATGAATTATGGATTTCATTTTTTATGAATGGTTATCAGGTCCATTAGGTGTCATTGTGAGGATTCCGAATAAGGATTAAAATTTTGAAAAAGTGTTTAATTACCAAATTAAGAGAAATATATAGATTGATATACAAATGGTGTGTTGTATGGATTCATAAGGAGTTGTGATTTTCGACATAACGTATTTATTATATTTTTTTAAATATAGTACATTATTGGAAGTGAACTATAACCATACGAATAAAAAAAATATACATTAAGTATAAAATGTGTCCAATATATCATTCTGCATGAGATTGAGGTTATTTTTATGGTAACATATCCTGGTTACATGCAATCCCTACTAAAAACTTCTATCTCGGAACCATTTTTTTTTTCACAATGTATTTTTTTTTGAGGTAGTTTAAAACATCATTATATGTTTTTATAAGGTTTTATTTTTTATAATATCTTTCATCAATGTAAAAAATAAAATTTTTTAGTCACAATATATTAAAATTCCATAAGGAAATAGTAGTGGTTTTTTAAAATACCATCCCTTAATTAATGTAATAAAATTTTATAAAATTTTATTTATTTATGATTTATTATTAATTATTTAATCTTGTATATTTTTTATTATTTATAATTTTGATTATTTATAATTTTTTTAATTTTTTTTAATAATTATTAGTTAATAAATTCATGAAACTGAAAAAAAATCTACAAAAAAACATTAAATAATAATTCGACATCAAATGACCATGGCTTCTGAATAGAGAGTCTGTTTGAGATCCACAACCAATAAAACCAAATCATGTGAAATTATCTAAAATCACATGATATTTAAATCTTATATTAATAAAATGAAAAAATATAATAATATTTTAGAAAAGTTTAAAATTTAACTCGAAATTCAAACAACAATAAGTTTTGATCTGCTAGTCTATTTGGGCTCTACAGCAAAAAAATGTCAAATATTACATTCGAATCTACATCATGAATGGCTAGTAATGATCATATATATGTCAATTCTGATTTTTCACCCCCAAAAGGCCCATAAGGCCTCCTAAATAGTGTATTTTTTGTCGTACCATGATTCCTTAGGTCACAAACGGTTGTAACTTCCAATCCATGCATTTTATTGAGATGTACCACATATCAGATCAAATATCATTTTATGGAATTTTATTTGATTGGTAGTGGAGCTAAAGAAGATTCCAATATTATATGTTGTTGTGATTTTTAGGTTCTTATGGTTCTACTGGAGTTTTAGAGTTTCTTAATGTTTTTTTGTGTGTTTTATGTGAACCCTAATATTAAAACATTCTATGAATTTAAGGCCTAATTTAGTGGGTCCTTATTGAATTTTTTATGGGTATTGAATTTATTCTCAGGGCTGGAATTTATATTGATATCATGGTTTTTTTATCAACATTCACAATGAAGTTTTATTTATTATTAAATATAAGCATATTTTCTTATATTTACTTATAAAAAATCACAAGAATAAATAAATATTTACATAGAAATATTTTTTTAAGATATTAAGCCCAATTGAAATAATTATTTTTTGGTCATTTAATTTAATATGAATAATTGTCGATTTAATTTATATTTGAAAATATTTATACATAATTTATATTTATATTTTTTAATATAATATTTGTATTGATATATATATATATTTATTTATTTATATTTATATTTATATATATATTTATATTAAATTACATGTCTATGTCTATTTATAAATATTTTTATAAGGCCCCGGCCTTAAAAATTACTTAATATTGAATTAAATGAATAATTCCCATTGAGGATCTTTTCAGGTTTAGAGCTTTAGAGAATTAAATCATAACTATTACATCTCAAAATATTACACAGTAGACACTTCAACAAAGTTTCATTTTTTTCAAAACAAGAACTCTAAAAAAAATCATTTCTAGTTCCATGTTTATGAAAGCATGAATTTTCCTTGATCCCATCCTTGACCCTATTCCACATTAATTCCTGTGAAAAATATTTAAAAAAAACATGGGGTGAGCATAAAAAGCTCAGTAAGGGATACACAAAGAAGGAAAAACTGTTAGTTTTTCAAAACAACAACTAAACCATGAATACTTTATCAAAGTAATAATTTTCACCTTTATGGAGTAGTAAATACTCCCCAATAAGTAAAATATCATTACTTACCCTTTTGTAACCAAAATATTACCATGAAACCCATATAAAAAACACATAACATATAAAGGTAACTTGTGACACAAACATAATTAAATGTAATTACCATACGGTCGACTTCCACACATATCACTTAATGGAATAGCCATATGGCTGACTTCCATACCCAATGCATTGGATGATATAATGTAACCACCCGTCCTGGTATTCACAGCACCACCCGTCAGATGGTTTATCACGTAACCACCAGTCAAATGTCCAAGTACCATTATAAAATCATAAGACATAAAACAAATATAATGGAAAGAAATATTTCCACATTTTGATCACAATATATACCATAAATATATTGACATAACAAGTTCATCATAAAAACCATTTTCATTACCAAAATATATAAAAGATAATATGGTATTTATTTCATTTTAAAAACAATACGGCTTGTTAAGGAAGCCAAGGACCAAATAATACTCGTAGCGGCGGAAAAAGCCGTTGTCACCGCGTACATTAAAATAAAAATTCCATTTTTTCATTTAGTAAAATGAATGTTAGAAAAATATTCCCTTTGAATGAAATGAAAAGTCAAATGTGTTTTACACATTGTATAAAGGAAGTATTTTTTTAGAAGAAATCATGTCTCAATGAAAGTGGATTGAGACGAAGTCCCTTACCTCATGTCTGACGTGACTCAATTTCTCTTTAATCTCTTGAATAATTAACTAAAGTTAATTTATACTTTCTTAAGAACCTTTTTCAAGTTTATTATTCCTTTTATATAACTTATTTACATGTTATAAACGTTATGTAATCATTTCATTTAATAAAGTTCATTTTGTCGATATTTGGTACTTAAGTCAAAATGGACTTCTTACAATTATATGTTGTTTATGTGGTCAAATGTTCATTATATCTATAATTATATTCATGATATGGATATCATATATATCATATATATCCAGAATATACATGTATTTATAATTTTATATAACATTTAGAGGTATGAAATGAAATGCACCGTTCATGGAGACGGAAAGTTGTACAAACGCATGAACGCTACATTCATTTCTATTTCGTATTTAATGGAGTGAAATAATAATGATATAAGGGTATATTATAATTAATTTATAAAATCATATATAATAACATTAACTCCTTCCTTTATACGTCCCACATATGGGATTAATGAATCAAATCACTTTGAGGGGGCAGTAGTCCGCACTTCCTAAAATGAAATTATCGTGGTTACCCACAATGGAAACCGTAAAGGTATTCCACAAATGAAAAATACAGAAGCATAAGGAAATAATAAACATAATATATATCATATAAAAATAGAGTGACATCTTAATGGTCTCCCTGAAAGGTGTTAAAAGAAGATTGAACAATCATTGTTTCGTGAGGCAGAAAATCGCCAACCACAGAAACAATATGTTCATTAACCATTAGACGAAGGTGTGTGAATATGTAGCTATAATAATTCTCATAACAAAATCCTAGTATATTTAAGATACTGTTGTTGTTACAAGATATAGATATAAAAAGATTTTAGGGGGTTGGAGAAGCAAAATAAAACATAAGAACACAAGAGAGGACACTACCTTTAAATCGGGTAACTCTTTTTGATTTGAGCTAAAAGGCTTCCTTGGATAGACTTCTGCCTAAAGTGAGGCTTCTAGGAATAATAGAGGGATTTTGAGAGACAAAATGGGAAATGGATGGCCGAGCCAAAGGCTTGAGAGGTGTGGGTAAGTTGGTAGAGGTGGGGGCCTTTTAGAAGAGGAGAGGAGGGGCACTCTTGGAAAGTTATAAAAGGATACTTTATTATAAATTTATTTTTGGATTTTAAAGGTCCCAAGATTATATATTTCTAGGATAAGGTGATAAGAGTTCGAAATCCACACATCCAATATGTGTTTGACAAGTTTGGGTCTTAGATTTTATATTATCATTTCATTTTATTTATATCGTTAAATAATGAGGTAATCGCCGCATCAACATGGTGTCGTAAATAATTTAATTTATTTAATGTCAAAAAATTATAAAAAATATATGATGATATAGGAAATATTTTAATCTTTCTAATGAATATTTATACTAAAAAATATTACTTGTATAACCCCATTTAAAAAATGGTTTTAGTAAAACAACACATGTTTGTGACATTTTTATTTTAATATTAAATAAAAAGTTATTAATGTCATTTTCCTACCAATGTGGCTCCATGGGGTCCCCAAGTTGACCGATGGATTTTCATGGTCGACAATGAAATATACAATAAGTGTTGGACATGTTTCAAGGTCATTTAATATTATTAAAACTTTATTTTTACATTAAATTACACTAATTACCTCTAATCGCGATTAAAAACATAAAAGTTACCATTCACCAAAAAATTATTTTAATCCCATTGAACAACATTTTACTTCATAATGAAAAACATGTATTTTGGATTTTTGAAATTCAAAACATAGAGGTGGTAAAATTTCATTTAAATGAAAAATCATTTTTTTAAGTACCACTTAGTGGTTTCACTATTCATCAAAAATTGAAGTTTTTCAGAAAAATACAAAAACTTCACCCTAAGCTATATTTTATATTCCGAATTCGAAAATGATGTCTTTTTTAAAAAATTAAAAACATATAAGTTACATTAATTAATTTAATAATTAATTCCCCCTGTCAGAACAAATAGCGTGTTTTTATGAAACAATATATATCAAAAGATTGACACTAGTTTAAGTCCAATTTCAAAATGAAATTAATTCAAATGACCACTATTGGATTAAATGGTAAAAATATTTTCAAATTTCACTTTAAAACCAAATAAAAATATAATCTAATCATACAAAAAATTAGATAAAAAAAATGTTTTGAATTAAAATACAACAATTTTCACTATTAATTAAAAAAATGAACTTCATCGGAAAAATACAAAAAATTTACACAAAGTAAATTAGGATGTAATGATTCAAAAGAAGAATTCTATTTTGTCCAACAGAATGTATAAGATTGTACAAAACTATATTTATGGACAGTTCTCCATCAAAAGGCGATAAGTGGACTATTAGTGAATATTAGAGTATATATGCCTAAAATTGAATTCTTTTCGTATTTTAAGCCTTTATCCTTTATTGGATAAATGTAAAAACATTTAACAAACATATATAATCATATTTTAGTTATTTCTATTTATTCCCACCAATACAATTACTACGTGTTAACTACCATTTTAAATAATATTATTTTATTACTAGTGTGCAACGTAAGATTTCAAAGAATCTCTTTATTGCGTATCGGGTACACTATCGAACATAGAAACCCCGTTAAAGTAAAATTAATATTTAATTCGCAAATATTAATAAATATGAAAATGTTTTATACTTTAATTACCTGGGATGTTACACCCTTTGCCCCTTTTAGGAATTGCATACTCGAAATTTTATTCACTTATCAAAATAAGTGGGGGTATTTATCCCTCATAGCATTTTCAGATTCCCATGTTGCCTCTTCAACCATATGGGTTTTCCACAAAACCTTTACCTGATGAATTACCTTAATTTGCAACACTTGCTTTCTTCAGTCAAGAATCTAGAATGGTTGTTCTTCATATGAGAGATTCTCTTCTAACTGAACTGCCTCTGGGCTCAAAACATGAGATGGATTTGGCATATACTTTCTCGACATCAAAACATGAAAAACATTTTTTTCCTGAGATAAGCTCGGAGGTAACGTCACTCGGTAAGAAACTGATCCAACTTTCTTCAGAATTTCATATGGTTCAATGAACCTTGGAATCATCTTTCCTTTCTAACCAAATTGTGTCACACTTTTCCTCGGTGAAACTTTGAGAAAAACATGATCACCTACCTCAAAACAGAGATCCTTCCTCATGTTGTATGCATAACTTTTTTTTTTCTCTAAGCTATTCTCATGTGTTTCTGAATCAACTGAACTTTTTCTGCCATCTCTTCTACCAATTCTGGTCCCATCAGCTTCCTTTAAACCACTTCATCCCAAAAAGCTAGAGTTCGACTACGTTTACCATATAAAGCCTCAAATGGAGCCATCTGTATACTAGAATGAAAACTGTTATTTTATGAAAATTCAACCAAAGAAATATGTTGGTCCCAAATTCCCTGATAATCCATCGAACAAGCATGTAGCATGACCTCAAAAGTCTGAATTTTTCGTTCTGACTGCCCATATGACTGAGGATGAAAAGCTGTACAAAAATTTAATTCAGTACCCAATGACTTCTAAAGACCTTTCCAAAAGATAGAAGTAAACATTGGATCACGATCAGATACAATGGATAGGGGAACTCCATGAAACCTGACTATCTCTTGAAGATACAATCGAGAATGTTGATCTGGAGAGAAAGTATCTTGAATAGGAATGAAATGAGCAGATTTAGTCAAGCGATCAACAATAACCCAGATTTCATTATTACCTAGAGAATTCATTTGTAATCCCACAACAAAGTCCATGGATATATTTTTTCATTCCACTCTGGCACTAGTAAATGCGAAATCAGGCCTTTCGGTAATTTCCACTCTACTTTAACCTGTTGACAAGTCAAACACTTCACAGTAAAATCAACAATATCTCTTTTCATTCCATCCCACCAGTAATACTCCCACAGATCTCTGTACAACTTAGTACTGCCAGGATGAACTGAAAACGGGGAATATAATCCTCACATAACAACTCATTCTTCAACTGTGAATCAACAGGCACACATAATCTCTTCCCAAACCTCAAAACACAATCATTATCAATATTAAATTCAGGAAAATTACCATTCTGAACCAGCTCTACCTTTTTATGCAACCCACTGTCTTTCTTATGCGCTTTCTGAATTCTGTCTGATAGGGATGATCTCACTGATACCTGAAACAAAACAGAAGAACTTCCTGCACCAAAAACATCTATGCCAATGTTCATCAAATCAAAAACCAAAGGATATCGTTCCAAACATAGCATGGTTAATAAAGTATTACATTTTCGACTCAAAGCATCATCCACTTTATTTTATTTTCCCGGATGGTAATGAATTGTACAATCATAATCCTTGATTAATTCTAGCCATCTCCTATATCTCTTGTTCAATTCTTTCTGACTGAATATATACTTTAAAATTTTGTGATCAGTATATATTTCACAATTTACTACATACAAATGATGCCTCAAAATTTTTAGAGCAAAAACAACAACATCTAATTCCAAGTCGTGTGAATGGTAATTTAACTCATGAGTTTTCAACTGACGTGATGCATATGCAATTACCTAATCATTCTGCATAAGGACACATCCAAGTCCCTTCAACTAATCATCTCTGTATATAACAAACTCACCATTCTTGGAAGGATGTTCCAAAAATGGAGCATTCAACAATCTTTTTTTCAACTCTTGAAAACAATCATCAAATTCTTTTGTCAAGATAAACTTAACACCCATCTGAGTTAGCTTAGTCAATGGACTAGATAACCATGAAAAATTTTCAACAATAATTCAGTAGTAACCCGAAAAACCAAGAAAACTACAGATCTCTATTACATTTTTGTGTCTTGACCATTCTTCAACAACTTTTGTTTTAGCAGGATAAACAGTTATGCATTTTGTTGAAACAATGCGACCATGGAATGAAATCTTTTGTAACCAAAACTAACACTTGCTGAATTTTCCATGCAGTTTCATTTATTTTAAGGGTTTCACGATAACCCTTAAATGAATTTCATGCCCCTTTTTACTTTTAGAAAACACAAAAATATCATCAATAAAAACAACAAAAAAATTTCACCTGAGTCAACTGAGCCATCACTGCGACAAACTGTTTAGTTCTGATTCTGACCATATCAGGATACTGATTTGAAAGGTCATTTTCCTCTGTATGCCTTCCCAGAAAAGCTGCTCTGTTTCTTCTATGGAAAGCCATTCTTATCAAAGAAATATCTTAGTCAAAGAAACATGGTAATCTATAAAAGCTATATCATTTCAATCATACCATAAATTAATTTATAATTTAACAATTTTCTAACTCCTAATTTTGTCTAAACCGACCAATGATACCAATTATAAGGCCACGGCCATAAACATTAATTAATATTGAATTAAATGAATAACTCCCATGGTGTATATTTTCAGTTTTAGAGCATTAGAGAATTATATCATTACTATTACATATCAAAAGATTACACATCAGACACTTCAACAAAGTTTCCATTTTTTCAAAACACGAACTCTAAAAAAAAGTCATTTATAGTTCCATGTTTAAGAAAGAATGACTTTTCATTGATCTCATCCTTGAAAATATTCCACATGATTTCCTGTGAAAAACATTTAAAAAAAACTTGGGGTGAGCATAAAAATCTCAGTAAGGGATACACAAAGAAGGAGAAACTGTTAGTTTTTCAAAACAATAAGTAAACCATGAATACTATATCAAAGTAATACTTTTCACCTTTATGGAGTAGTAAACACTCCTCACTGAATAAAATATCATTTCTTCCCCTTTTGTAACTGAAATATTACCATGAAACCCATATAAAGAACACATAACATATAAAGGTAACTTGGGACATAAACATACTTAAATGGAATAACCATACGGTCGACTTCCACACATATCACTTAACGGAATAGCCATACAGCCGACATCCATACCCAATGCATTAAATGATATAACGTAACCACCCGTCCTGGTATTAATGGCACCACCCATCATATGGTTTATCACGTAACCACCCGTCAAATGTCCAAGTACCATTATAAAATCATAAGACAAAAAACAAATATAATGGAATGAAATCATTTCCACATTTTGATCAAAATATATCACTTAAATATATTTACATAACAAGTTCATCATAAAAAAATTTTCAATAACAAAATACATAAAAGATTATATGGTATTTATTTCATTTTAAAAACATTACGACATGTTGAGGAAGCCAAATACCAAATAATACTCGCGACAGTGGAAAAGTTTGTTATCACCACGTACGTTAAAATAAACATTCCTTTTTGTCGTTTTGTAAAATGATTCTTAGAAAAATATTCCATTTTAATGAAATGAAATGACAATGGTGTTTTTTACAGAATATAAAAGAAAGTTTTTTATTAGAAAAAAACATGCCTCAATGAATGTAGATTGAGACGAAGTCCCTTACCTCGTGTCCGATGTGACTCGATTGCTCTTTAATCTCCTGAATAATAAATTAAAGATAATTTCAACTTTCATAAGAACATTTTTCATGTTTATCATTCCTTTTATATAACTTATTGCCATGTTATAAACGTTATGTAATCATTTAATTTAATAAAGTTCATTTTGTCGATATTTGGTACTTAAGTCAAAAATGGAGTTCTTACAATTACATGTTGTTTATGTGGTCAAAGGATCATTATATCCAGAATTATATTAATGATTTGGATATCATATATATCATATATATCCAGAATATACATTTATTTATAATAGTATATAACATTTAGAGGTATGAAATGAAATGCACCGTTCATGGAGACGGTAAGCCGTTATTACGCATGAACATTAATTTCATTTATATTTCATATTTAATGGAGTGAAATCATAATGATATAAGGGTATATTATAATTCCAGTATAAAATAATATATAATAACATTAACTCCATTCTTTATATGTCCCACATATGGCATTTACGAATCAAATCACATTGAGGGGCGGTAGTCCACACTTCCTAAAATGAAATTATCGTGTTTACCCACAATGGAAACCATAAAGGTATTCCACAAATGAAAAATACAGAAGAATAAGGAAACCATAAATATAATATATATCATATATAAATATAGTCACATATTAATGGCCACAATGAAAGGTGTTAAAAGAAGATTGAACAATCATCGTTTCGTGAGGCAGAAAATCGCCAACCACAGAAACAATATGTTCTTTAACCATTAGACGAAGGTGTGTGTAGGAGTAGCTCTAATCCTTCTCATAACAAAATAATAGTATATTTAAGATACTGGTGTTGTTACAAAATAAAGGGATAAAAAGAGTATAGGGGGTTGGAGAAGCAAAATAAAACATAAGAACACAAGGGAAGACACTACCTTTAAATCAGGTAACTCTTTTTGATTTGAGCTCAAAGGCTTCCTTGGAAAGACTTCTTCCCAAAGTGGGGCTTCTAAGAGTAATAGAGGGATGTGGAGAAACAAAAGGGGCAGGGGTCGGCCGATACAAATGCTTGAGAGGTGTGGGTAAGGTGGTAGAGGTGGAGGCCTTTTATAAGAGGATAAGAGGAGAACTCTTGGAATGTTATAAAGGTAACTTTATTATAAAATGGTTTTCTGATTTTAAACGTCCCAAAATTATATATTTCTACGATACGGGGATAAGGGTTCTAAATCCACCCATACAATATGTTTTTTAGGAGTGTAGATCTTAGTTTTTACATTGTCTTTTCATTTTATTTAAATCATTAAATAATGAGGTAATCACTGCATCATCATGGTGTTATAAATAATTTAATTTATATAATGTATAAAAATAATAAAAAAATATCATGATGTAGGAAATCTTTTTAGAATTATAATGAATATTTATAGTCAAAAATATGACTTGTATAACCCCATTTAAAAAATTATTTTAATAAATCAACAAATGTTTGTGACATTTTTTTTACATTAAATAAAAAGTTATTAATGTCATTTTCCTACCTATGTGGATCCATGGGGTCCCCAAGCTGACCCAGGGATTTTCTTTGTTGGCCATGAAATATCCAATAAGGGTAGGACATGTGTTAAGGTCATTTCATATTATTAAAACATTATTTTTACCTTAAATTACACTAATTATCTCTAATCGCAATTAGAAACATAAAAGTTACTATTCACCAAAAAATTATTTTAATCCAATTGAACCACATTTTAATTTTTAATGACAACTGTGTTTGTCGGATTTTTGAAATTCAAAACACAGAGGTGGTAAATTTTCATTCAAACGCAAAATCAGTTTTTTAAGTACAACTTAGTGGTTTCACTATTCATAAAAAATTGATGTTTTTCAGAAAAAACCAAAACTTCACCCTAATCTATATTTGATATTCCGAATTCAAAAATGATGTCTAATTTACCAAATTCAAAACATACAAGTTACATTAATTAATTTAATAATTAATTCCCGCTGTCAGAACAAATAGCGTGTTTTTATGAAACAATATATATCAAAACATTGACACTAGTTTAAGTCCAATTTCAAAGTAAAATTAATTCTAATGAACACTATAAGATTAAATGGTAAAAATATTTTCTAATTGAACTTTAAAAACAAATCAAAATATAATCTAATCATATAAAAAATTAGATTAGATAGAGGTTTTGAATTAAAATACATCAATTTTCACTATTTATTAAAAAAATGAACTTCATCGGAAAAATACCAAAAATTCACAAAAAGTAAATTTTGATGTCCTGATTCTAATGAAGAATTTTATTTGGTCCAATAGAATGTATAAGAGTGCCCCAAACTGTCACGAACCAGCCCGAGTCGACCCTGAGCCGGTCACCCGAGCCGGTCCGCGATAAGTCCCGAGGGGCATTCCCAATCCCCCCGGGATGACAACTAGTGTCGGGCATCAAAGTTAAAACATTGGGAACTATTTGACCAAAAAAGATAAATATGTAAATAAGAATAAACAGAACAAAAGCACTAAACTCTAGCAGTGGAATGAAATTAAACCGAATAGCAGACGTACCTCCATGTGACCCTTCAGTCACCTCCCATCCACGACCAACAATGCTAAAAAATGAGCAACTCACCCAAGAAAACATGAAAGAGGGAAACCTGTGACTGAAATGATAAAAATAGGTGTGAACATTAGAAATAATGAGTAGGGATGCCAAAGTAAACCATGGAATCCAACCAAAACAACTTTCCATAAACAATCCCAAAACACTAGTTTGCACATACAAAGATAGAAAATAGGGTTTTCATATTTTAAAGGAAAAAAGATCCCATTTTACAATCTCAAAAACCAACACACACCACAACCCGTTTTCCCCAAAACAATGCTTTTTTTTGAAAACTGAAATTTCAAATTCATGTTTATCACATTTCTGTAAAAGAAGAACATTTAATAAATAAATGTTGGAAACTGAGTTCAAGTAAAAGTAAACAAACAGATATAAGAAGTAACCAAGGGTGATCCTAAACATCCCTAGAAAACCCCTGGACATACTCGGGTTCAGACTACCTGTATGCATGGTACTCCACAGTCAATAACCAATTGGCCTCTCTAACAACCAACCAATGGCACGCCCCACAAGGCCTACCTACCAAGGGGGGACTAACTCGTATAATCGGGGTTATCCAGCAACCGTCACTCGATTATCTAAAACAACTACTGGTTCGTCTTTTTGTTAATCAAACACACCAATGAAATTTTTTACATTTACAAAACACAATCAATATCAGTTGCAACCAAACACATCACAAAGAAATTGATTTAACATTACCAAGAACCTATGCATTTCATATAAACAAACATCATAAGCAACTTTCAGAAATTTAAAACAACAACATAACAAGGACATATGATTTTCATAAATACGATAGATATAAAAACGATATAAAAGAATTAATTGAAAATATTCAAGTGCTCAAGGTTTGAATCTAAAAGGGAATTTGTTGGAAACGCCTACCTCGAACAAAGTTCACGTCAAGATTTCTAACTCAAGATGAAACTTGCTCGCACGCATGCACTTCCACATGTATGTATATATATATATATATATCCTTAAACCGATGCACGTGTTCCCCACGCCATGACGGAACACACAAATAGAAGATATATATATATATATATATATATACATATTCATACCTGGGAAAATGTGTGCGCACCATCGAAACCAACCGCAACTCCCGACGATAGATCCCCGAGACTCAGAACACCACAAATCCCTAAAATAAAATTAATACAAACAAAGAAATCAAGATACAAATCAAAAACCAACCCTGCAAAAATCACAACGTTCACAAGTAAAATCCAAATAACACTTTAAGATTTTTTTTTTTAAAAACAAAGGGATACACCCCCGAAATTGTATCAACTTATTTTAAGAACTCATATCAGAATTTATCAAAACCCCAAGTGCATAAACACATAAACATAAATAATTAATCATGCTAATGACCAAATTTGTTTTTAAACAATTTATAAATTCCAAAGCATCACAAAAATATCGACGATAAAACCATAGTGATGCGAATTATATTAAAAAAATGTCAAAATAATATTTTTCACTTAAATAAGAAAAACATCGCAGATGCAAGAAGACGTAAACCAGAAACCGACTCTGGACCAGATAAAGACCTCAAGGGTCCGCAACTCAATGAAAAAAAATTCAGAACTCTATAGAAAGATAATTAAGTGCAGAAAAAAGATATGAAACAAGTTTTAAACTAAAATATAGAGTTGAACTGTTATCAATGTGATCTGAAAAAAAAATATGTGAATTCGCCTACATTGGAGGTGTGTGAATACAATCGCGCATCAACCGAAGGTAAAGAAGAAATTTTTGGACCCTTCGTAGACCCTAAAATTTAAGAAACATGCGCAAATAAAACCCCTCAATTAGGGTTTGGACAACACAAAGAAAACACCAAAAAATGAAAGAAGAAAAAAAACCAAGAAGGATACCAGAGAGGGGGGGGGGAATGTCCCGCTGGTTGAAGGTGGTGCGGCCGGAGCTGGCGCGGTCGAGCGGAGCAGGTGGGGTCGGTTGGAGCGGGCGGGTTTGGACGGAGCAGGCGAAGGCCAGAGCAGCAAGGGGAAGAGGTGGCCGGACGGGGGAGAAGGACGGATGGCGAGGCGGCGGGGCCGGACGAGGCAGGACGGGGCGACGGGGTCGAATGGGGGGCGGCGGGGTCGCCAGCATGCGCACAGAGGGCCAGGGGGGGTCGTGATTTCGAGAGGGGGGGGGGGCTGGGTAGATTAGGTTTTTAATAAAAACAAACACAAATATATATATAACATATAAATACTTATATATATATATATGTCTATATATATTCCAAATTACATACATATATCTATATATATATATATAGTCAACCAAAATAATTTATTAAACCCTCTTTAGTTTTAAAAAAATAATATAACCCATAATAATAATAATACTAACAACCTTAATAATAATAATAATAATAATAAGAACAATAATAATATTATATAAAAAATGAAAAGGTAACATTTTTATAAGACTAAAATAGAGAAATACTTAATTACTTTATTCATTCTAAAGTCGAACAGTCGCACGACACTCGTGCCGTGATGTGAGCGGTTGAGCAAACTGTGCTCAAACCGTGTCACCCGACAGCGACCGCTTACAGGGTCAACTACGTGCTTGTCGCGCAGTCTTATAACTCACACACAAGTCACACGTTGACCGGTCAGGGTGTGATAATTCTCCCCACCACAAACACTTTCTACCCCCAGAAAGTCACTAAGCCAACAGTTAGTATAATTCAAGTCTATGCCCAGGAAAAACCAGAAGAAATTGAGAGGCTCGAGGTGATCATTACCAACTCAAGAAACACATGACTAACTCGAGAACAATCATTGTTCAATTTTTAGGGGAGAACACGGGAGGGTTCTCCCCAACACAGAAATTTACTAACACGGAAGCCTTGAAACTAGAACACACCACCCCGGAGGGGGGGAAACACGGGAACTCCCAAACCGAACCCAGTTAATTTCCCCACGTATGCTGAACAACACTCGGAGACGTAAACATGATGCTTTGTACAAAATGACACAACAATTTGAGGATATGGAATTGACTCAAACCCTCCCACATCGACCGAACAAACTCCTCACCACAACCAGAGACTAGGGAATTCCTAGCATGAACTCACCAAGGGCCTCGAGATATAGCACATTAATTTCACGAAACCAAACATCCCCCTAACGAATACAATTGAGACCCAACTCAAAATTAGAACAACCCGTTCATTCGCGGGTCCATCACCATTGAAGGAGAAATGAACGATTTGATCACACACTGAGAACAGATAATACTGCTTAGACTGTGATTGAACAAGTTCATCACATCACCACAACTATGATGAGCTTACAATGGTGACAAGATCAGAACAAGGAAAATTTGGATATTTCCCTTCAGAAAGCTGAAAACATAATCCGAAGCGAGGTTCTACACACCATCGGCAACTCTTGACTGTGCTTGAGCTTTACCCCGACACAAGTGGTTGGGGCCCTGATGGCTGAAGCATCTCCTGCCTCACAGTCAGGCATTTTCATCCTCTGGTCCCTAGCTCCTTCCTCCCGAGTGAAACTTCTTCCAGAACTCTCACCAGTGGCCCGAACGGCCACACGGTAGCAAGACATTGGAGGGATGCGGCAAGGCGACTTAGAATGTCTAGACATGCCATCGTAGTGGCACACAAGAGAGCGGTCTGGCGAACTATGAGCTGGTACCGATGAGGATGGTTTCTTCGAGACAGGTTCCACCGGCACGCACTCCTTGCCAGGTGGGGAACCTTCGCAGAAGTCGACCACCGTTAATCACACCCAAAACTCCAACGACGATGAGACATCTCATCTTTACTAGTCTAAAACTGAACCCTTAAATAAACCTGAGACGGTACACACCCTAACAACCCTAGGAGTTCTCATCAACCTGAAGACCCTCTCCAGTTCCACAACCACACAACTACCCCTCACAGACATTTATTTCGTTGATCGATAGACAACATGAAAATAAAATAACTGAAAACTGGGCAGGACTCATTAAAAACCTTAGTGACCTTTCTGGGTGCTTACTCATGACAACACGAGAAACATCATCGAAACTAGCATTAAGCCAAAATTCAATCAAGGAAACAACACAAGTCAATGTCAATAGACCCATAATCCAAACATATTCAAACAAAAGCATAAATCACTTTCCAAAACCCTCATTCCATTAAAATTTGAAAACCCTCCCATGGAACCTGATGAACCGTCACATGTGCATTTATTCAATCTCGCTCACATCATCTGCAAACAAGTGCCCCCTACGCACTCTCCGTACAGACCCATGCACATGTAACCCTCCATAATGAGTGACAAGGTTCAAACACTTCTTTCCATACCAAATCCAAACACATACCATATTGTTCCAAACCAACACACTTTCTCTTTAAAAACACACTTTACAAACATAAAATACAATTTGGAAGAAACCCTTTTTTTCATTTCGAAAACACGTTCATTTTCAGCGCACACACAGAGAGACCGTGTTCAAAATGAAACACAACCACCTATGAACCGTCGGAATGAGGGACTAGTGTCTGTACTTAACTCGGCGACATGGGGGTGAGTCATGCCCCAAGTAAGACATAATGCTAAAAGGACCTTCAATCGGGCACTTGGACTCCACATGGGTCACCACCCCACGTGAGGCCGTAATGTGAACTGATTCACTCCCATTTTCATCCCTCAATCCAAAATAACCAAAGCCAAAAGCCTCAAATCCCGGACTAACCCAGGTAACTCAGGTCTCGTCACGAGTGGTGGTGATTAGGCATCAACCCGTAACCTACCTCCTTAGCCCCAACAGTCCTAATATCCTTCTACCAGACATCCCAAATCACAAGAGCCTCCTCTGATACCATTTTGTCACGAACCAGCCCGGGTCGACCTTGAGACGGTCACCCGAGCCGGTCTGCGACAAGTCCCGAGGGGCTTTCCCGATCCCCCTGGGATGAAAACTAGTGTCGGGCATCAAAGTTAAAAAATTGGGAATGATTTGGCCCCAAAAGATAAATAAGTAAATATGAATAAACAGAACAAAAGCACTAAACTCTAGAAGCAGAATGAAATGAAACTGAAAAGCAGACGTACCTCCATGTGACCCTTCGGTCACCTCCCAACCACGACCAACATTGATCCAAAAATGAGCAACACAGCCAAGAAAATATGAATGAGGGAAACCTATGACTGAAATGATAAAAATAGGCATGAGCATTAAAAATGATCAGTAGGGATGCCAAAGTAAACCACAGAATCCAACCAAAACAACTTTCCAGAAACAATCCCAAAACACTAGTTTGCACATACAATGATAGAAAATAGGGTTTTCATATTTTAATGGAAAAAATGATCCAGTTTTACAATCTCAAAAACCAACACATGCCACAACCCGTTTTCCCCAAAATAATGATTTTTTTTGAAAACTGGAATTTCCAATTCATGTTTATCACATTTGTGAAAAAGAAGAACAAGTAATAAATAAATGTCGAAAACCGTGTGCAAGTAAAAGTAAACAAACAGATATAAGCAATAACCATGGGTGATCCTAAACATCCATAGAAAACCCCTGGATGTACTCGGGTTCAGACTACCTGCCGACATGGTACTCCACAGTCAAAAACCAACTGGCTGCTCTAACAGCCAACCAGGGGCACGTCCCACAAGGCCTACCTACCAAGGGGGACTAACCTTTCTAATCAGGGTTAGCCAGCAACCGTCCTTCGATTCTCTAAAAGATGCCCAGGAACACACGGTGGTTTTAATAATACTGTGTATGTGGGAGGCCCTCGCACGCATGACTCATCTCAACGCATTTTCCACCCCCTTTCACGGAAACCACTACACGACAATCCTCGAAGGGAAGTCCCCCTGTAGAGATGCCTCAAAATCTATGTATATATAAATTTATTTCACATTCAACAAGGTGCCAACCAGGCCTTCACAGTATGCACAGTATCAAAACATTTCGTAAATGAGTTAAGTTGTCAATCAGGAACACACATTTTTTCCCCAGATTCAGTGCAATCACATACTTCTTAAAGAGTCAACACAAATATTACAATTGAGTTGGAAGAGCCAAACAGGCCTTTAAGAAAAACTACCATTTAACTCAAACCAAAATCCAACAGGGCCAGCTTCTTTCAATTCCCACTAAAATAATACATTATTTTATCTAAAACCTAGTTTTATGAAAACATAGCTTTAATGTGTCATATTCATTTGGAGGAACGTCCATGTGAGCACCTAGTGGTCCCATGGATGTGCCAACATCCAATGGCACATTTAGTTTTTAGAATAATCGCCTTAAAAAAAATATTTCATAAAACACTTTAGAATTTAAACCAAACTCATATTCTTTCACAACACTATAAAAACAAATGCATCTTTCAGACTAACCACCATTTCCAATTCTTTTCTAAAACAACTACTGGTTCGCCTTTTTGTTAAACAAACACACCAAAGAAATTTTTTACATTTCCAAAACACAATCACTATCAAATGAAACCAAACACATCACAAAGCAATTGATTTAAATTTAACAATAACCTATGCATTTCATATAAACAAACATCAAAAGCCACTTTCAGAAATTTAAAACAGCAACATAACTAAGACAGTTTCTTTTCATAAATACGATAGATATGAAAACGATATAAAAGAATTAATTGAAAATAATCAAGTGCTCAAGGTTTGAATCTAAAAGGGAAATGGTTGGAAACACCTACCTCGAACAAACGTCACGTCAGTCTTTCTAACTCAAGCAGAAACTCGCTCGCACGCTTGCACTTCCACATGTATATATATATATATATACTTAAACTGATGCATGTGTTCCCTAAGCCATGAGGGAACACACACCCAGAAGATATATATATATCTATACATATTCATACCTGGGAAAATGTGTGTGCACCATTGAAACAAACTGCAACTCCCTACGATAGATCCCCGAGACTCAGAACACCAAAAATCCCTAAAATAAAATAAATCCAAATAAAGCAATCAAGATACAAATCAAAAACCAACCCTAAAAAACCACAACGTTCAAAAATAAAACCCAAATAACACTTTAACATTTTTTTTAAAAAAAAACTAAGGGCAACACCCCCAAAATTGTATCAACTTATTTTAAGCACTCACATCACAATTTATCGACACCCCAAGTGCAAAAACACATAAACATAATTAATGAATCAAGCTAATGACCAATATTTTTAACAATTTATCAATGCCGAAGAATCAAAAAAATCTCGACGAGAAAACCATAGAGATGAAAATTATATTAAAAAAACATCAAAATAATATTTGTCACTTAAACAAGAAAAACATCGTAGATGCTAGAAGATGTAAACCAGAAACTGACTCTGGACCAGATAAAGACCTCAAGGGTCTGCAACTCAATTCTAAAAAAAATTCAGAACCCTATAGCAAGATAATTAAGTGCCTAAAAAAGATGTGAAACAAGCTTTAAAACTAAAAGATAGAGCGAAACAGTTATCGATGTGATCCAAAAATAAAATATGCGAATTCTCCTACCTTGGAGGTGCGTGAATACAACCGTGCATCAACCGAAGGTAAAGAAGAAATTTCGAGACCCTTCGAAGACCCTAAAATTTAAGAAACACAATCAAATAAAACCCCTAAATTAGTTTTTGGACAACAAAAAATAAAACACCAACAAAAATGAAAGAAAAAACTCCAAGAAGGATACCGAAGAGGAGGGGGGAATGTCCCGCCGGTTGAAGGTTGTGGGGCCAGAGCTGGCGAGGTCGGCCGGAGTAGGCGGTGTCGGACAGAGCGGGCAGGGTCGGTCGGAGCCGGCGAAGGCCGTAGCGGTAAGGGGAAGAGGTGTCCTGACAGGGGAGGCGGCCGGACGGCGAGGAGGCGGGGCCAAACGAGGTCGGACAGGGCGACGAGGTCGGACGGGGGGAGGCGGGTCGCCGACATGCGCACAGAGGGCCAGGGGGGTTCGCGATTTCGAGAGGGGGGGGTGCTGGGTAGATTAGGTTTAAAAAAACATATATATTTACCATATATTTACTTATATATATATGTATATATGTATATATATATAGTCAACCAAAATAATTTATTAAACCCTCTTTAGTTTTAAAAAAAATAAAATAACCCATAATAATAATAATACTAACAACCTTAATAATAATAATAATAATAAGAAAAATAATAATAATATTATATAAAAAAATGAAAAGGTAACATTTTTAGAAGACTAAAATAGAGAAATAATTAATTACTTTATTCATTCTAAAGTCGAGCAGTCGCACGACACGCGTATCGTGAAGTGAGCGGTTGAGCAAACTGCACTCAAACTTTGTCACCCGACATCGACCGCTTACAGGGTCAACTGCATGCTTGTCGCACAATCTTATAACTCGCGCACAAGTCGCACATTGACTGGTCGGGGTGTGACAAAAACAATATTTAATGACGGTTCGCCATCAAAAGGAGATAACTGGACCTTTAGTGATTATTAGAGTTTATATGCATAAAATTGAATTCTTTTCGTATTTTAAGCCTTTATCCTTTATTGGATAAATGTAAAAACATTTAGCAAACATATATAATCATATTATAGTTATTTATATTCATTCCTAGAAATACAACGACTACATGTTAAATACCATTTAAAATATTATTATTTTATAACTAGTCTGCAACGTAAGATTTCAAAGAATCTCTTTGTTGTGTATCAGGTACGCTATCGAACATATCAACCCCTTTAAAGTAAAATTAATATTTAATTGGAAAATATTAATAAATATGAAAATGTTTTATTCTTTATTTACCTGGGATGTTACAATTTTTAAAACATAAATATGGTTTTATGTATATTTATATAAAACATTTTATAACTATGTTTAATTATAGTAATTAATATAAATTTATTATTTTATTATTTTATTATTTTATTATTTTACTATTTTATTATAATATTTTTGAATATTTATTAAATTTATATATATTATTTATTATTTATTATTTTATTATTTATATATTAATGATAAATTATTTTATGATTTATTTTTATTCTTCATTTACTGGTCAAAAACTTTAAAATATTTATTTCTTATTTAATATTTATTATTCGTTTTTCATTTATTGTTTATTTATTATTTATTATTTAATATTTATTTATTATCTATTATATATTATTTTATTATTATTTAATATTTATTATCATTTATTATTAATTACTGATTATTTACTTATTTAATATTTATTTTTTTTAAAAATAAATATTAAATAAGTAAATATTTATTAAATATTTAATAACTATTTAATAATTATTAATTTTTTGTATTTCATATTTATTAATATTTGATAATATATAATATATAATATTTTATTTTTTATTTTTTATTCATATTTCTATTTTTTAATTTATGTATTATTAATTTATTCATAGTTAGTAATTTTTTTTATAATTTATTTATTATTAGTTGTTATAATTATATTTTACATATTATATATAATTTATTATTATTTATTTATTTTCATTTTTTATTTATTATATTATAATATTTGACGTCAATTATTAATATTTATTTATTTTTATTTTTATTTAGTGATTATTATTTATATATCATTTACATAATATTTAATTCTTATTTATTTAATACATGTTTATTATTGATTTAATTAATATTTATAGTCAATATATTATTTATCTATTATTTATTATTTATTAATTTACTATTTATTTATTAATTCTAGGTTATATATTCATTATACATTAATTATTTGTTATTATTAAAATTCATTATGTGTTTTTATTTATATATGTGTAGGTATATTACATATTTATTACTCATCATATAAGAGGCATGCTAGACTGGTAAATTACATGAAATATATCCAAGAGGCAAGGGGTTCAAATCTATCCCAATGAAAATATATTCCTCATTTTATGCATAACATGCATGGAAAATGCATGTATAGTAGGATAAATTATAAGTAATATAAATAAATTAATATTTAGTAAATAATAATTATAAAATATAGAAATAAATAATAAATAAAAATTAATATTTAATATTTAATATTTAATATTTAATATTTATTTATTTATTTATTTATTTATGTAAATAATAGAATAATGAAAACAATAACCTCCTTCCAAATTAAATGCAGAAAAATAAAAAACATCCGCCGAAAAATTAGCATAAAATAATTCCTTACATGAAAATACATGGTGCATTTGAAAAACATCGTGTATCATTTAATGAGAGTTTAAAGGACCGCTAAATGAAAAAATACGTAAGGAAATGCCTCTTGTAGTGAAACCCAAGGTGTAAAGTCCTACAAATTAAAAAGAATTTTTTTTCTTAAATACTTTTGAAATTTACGAGCCCGCGGTTTCTAAGGGTACCTGATTCCGAAGACCAGTGTGCCCAGAATTAATTTCTGAAGATTTTTTTGGGTACGTTTAGTAAACGTACGTTCGGGTTTTTCTATCTTTTGAACTGGTGCTCTGAATTGAAATCTGAGGGCACCGATGAACTCGCAGCATCGATATTTGCATAAGGGGACTTTTACCGCAGTTGTGTTTTCTCACGAGAAGAACTTAATTTTTGGGGATTTAAATTAAAATAAATCAAATTTTTGTACAAAATTTTATTTATGTTTGGTGGTTATTTCCTACAATGGGAAGTTAGAGGTGGGGCCCACACCCACATAACCTCCAATCAGAGGATAATGTGAGGTGGGGCCAACATGATCCCCTAACCCTTAAACTCCACATTAACTACCCTTCATTTAATATGGAAGCTCCTCTATTTTAAATTTTAAACACTCCACCTCCCACTTATTAAGTGTGCCAACACAATTAATTAATGACTTGATTAATTAATTTTTGGGTAAACTATTTTTTGAATTGTTTTGAATTGCATGGAATATCTATTTTATGGGGGGAATCCGTCATAAAATATTGGCTTGGAAAATTTTTGGTGGTGGAGCCTTTGGAGAATTGGAGAGGAGATTCATCCCTCGCCAATGAAGAACGCGAGGAACTATATCCTCTTGATGACTGAGGCAAAAACGTGAGGTGACGCACATGAGGAATGCCTTCATCCTTTCTTCTTCCTCTGCATTAAGAGAGAATACACCGCTCATGAGGAACGACTTCTATGACAACCACTTCCAATGTTGATGGGACGACAACATCCCCCGCGACGCCGTCATCTGTGACGCTCGACCTCTGCCATTCTTGTCTTCTGTGACTGGTTGACGTGCTCCACATTTGAAATCGAGGTAGGTTTTTTTTTTACAATTTTAAGTGAATAATTTGTACCATGTTATTCATTGAATTTATAGTTTGACTTCGGCCTTATGATATCGCCTAATGCGGAGGGCGCGGGCCGAACAAACACGGCCCGACAGACCTCCGATGCTTCTAGTATATTTTGGCACCAGCAACAAGATGCATTGGAGAACGTATGTGGAGGCTATCGAAGGCAGTGACCACGTGCTGGCCGCAGGCGGAAGAACCGCGGCCCGCACCCACGGGCCACCCGACTGAAGAAGGACTGGCCCGCCATAGCCTGCCAGGCCGGTGGAACCGCGGTACCCAACGACGCCGTGCTATAGAGGACCACGACCCACACTCCGCGGGCCCCTTGGCGGGAGAACCGGACGAATCGTCAGCCGGGTGGGATTGAGGAGGCCGCGCCACCCGCAGGTGCCGCATGGGAGGACAACGGCCCGCCCATGCGTGTCACTCGCGCTGGGAATACCAGCCGTCTTTGGCTGGACAGAAAAGATGGCGGCATCACCGTTCGAAAAAACTGTGGGCCGCAACCCCCATTCCACATGGCCGGCTGGCCGTGCTGCGGCCGGGCCACGCCGATTGGGTCAAGCCATGCCCGCCAAGGCCAGGTCGCGCCAGCCATGCCGGGTCGCGCCAGCCAGGCCGCGCCAGCCAGGCCAGGCCATACCACGTCCTTCTAGGCCAGGACACAACGGGCTAGGCCACTTCCCACCAGGCTGGGTTACGCCACCTGGGTCAGGTTGCGTTCCACTGGGCTGGTCCAACCCTTATCCAGGTAGGACCCGCCGAACCGGGTCGGGCCGACCCAGCAGCCCACTAGGCTTGACGGGGCAGACCCGTTTCACTTAAATAGGAATAACATCTTGACCATGCCCCTGATCGACAAACCGTCCACGAAACATAGACCCTTACGATGAAACTATCATTTTTTGATACTCTTAGTGAGTTTTTGATGACTTTAGATAATGGTATGGTTTGGACTGAGCGTAAATCCAATGGGGCCCTTGGAACGAAAAAACCAGTTTCTCTCAGACCAAACGTCCTTTTGATGAACCATCAGTGGCATTGGTAATCTCGTTGAGAAAAAGTTCCTTGAGTACATCCCATGGGAGTTAGGGGTATATTTGAGTTACATTTGGTTTGGTTCGTACATGAATCTAACCCGGCCCCCGGGACTAAAATGCTAATAACTCATAGACCGGGCGTCCGATTGATGTGTCGTTTGTTGCGTTGAGACACCTATGACTTGGTGGTCCTTTGAGATACATCAAAATGATACTTCATGAAACATGGAGTATCATCTTGTGGCATGTGGATCGAACCCTACTAGTGACGAGTGAGAAGTTTTCAGAGACCTAGTAGGTGGCTGAGACTTGAGGACTGGTGACCGATCAACTCGGAGTGATTCAGATGGCCCAGTGGGGAGTGATTGGTTGTAGTAGCAGACCCATAGCAGAGGAATACTTTGATGTAGCCACAGACCTGTGGTACTCGATAGAAGAAGTACCTTTATAGGCTATGAGGGGGAGCGCTTGGTTGTAGCAGCAGACCCATGGTGTGAAGTGCTTGGTTGTAGCAGGAGTCCCACAGTACTCGACAAATGGAGTACTTCGGACGTCCAATGTTAGTGGGATGCGCTTGTTTTTAATGGAAGACCCACTATACTCAACAAATTAGGAGTTCTTCAGTAGCCGTTGTTTCGACATCATTAAAAATAATCCTCGTTTGAGCAGAATCAATGACCTTTGGGTTTTCCTAATGATTGAGTTGGGATACATGATTACTTAGGTATATGTATGGGAATCTACCTAAGTAATGGTTATACATTGAAATCATACTTTTTGGTTTATCTTTGGTTAATTTTGTGAGACCTTTAGGTTCTCGGGGTTCCTACTGAGTATTTTTATACTCACCCATGCACGGGCTATGACCACACCTCGTTGTGTTGGATATAGACGATGGACATCGCTGACGATGGCCGAGAGCACCCGGACTGGTTGGTACTAGTAGGCGGACACTTAGAAAGATGACACACAGAGTGGGCCGATAGATGAGGAGCACCGAGGAGGACATCTATAACTACCCATCAGGTAGGAACCCGAAGGATGATCCAGGAGCATCTTTCACTTTTCAGATGTTTTCCTTTATCAGTTGTTCTTTCTTCAATTGTAGTTGTACCTTTTTGTTGGTCTTGTATTTCCATGCCCATTGTAATTTCATCACACTATTTAATCATATTTTCTTAGTGTTTTCTTCCTCTTGTACTCTAGTTCTGTGTGTTTACGTTTTATAATGGACATGCCTTCCAAGTTCTAGGGAATTACGCCTTTGGTGCTAGTCGCTAGCCCCTGACCTATGGGAGGCGGGCCTGGGGTACTCACGATGCGGGCCCCAGGGGACGGGTCGTGAAAAATTGGTATCAGAGGATTCATTTCTACCAAAGAACTTCTGGCTATGATATTTCTTTTTCGAGAAGAAATAGTGTTAAGGATACTATGTGTGGTTTTCAGTTTAGGGAGTCCAGTATTGGTGCGGGAAACGACGTATCCCTACACCAGGACCCTGACTTCTGACTTCTGACTCAGTGCACAAAAACACTTATTTTGTGTGTATTTTAAAAAAATTTTCCTTTATGTCATCTCAAATCAGGTCAGCTCACCAGGTATAGTCTTTTGAATGTGCCACATCTGTTCCTTCAGGATGCCTCCCCTTGGATGACAAGTTAGAGTCCCGAGAGTAGTGTGTACTGATAGCCCATCGAGTAATGAGGCCTTAGTACATGGCCCTCATCCAGTTGAGGCACTCGTAGAGGCACCAGCGGTACTACCCCCTTGTTGGGTCACCAGTTCCACTAGCCCCAGCAGCAAAGGATGCACAACGCTTGAGTTTAATGCATGAGTTCCAAAACTAGAGGGCACCCAGGTTCTGGGGAGAGATGGAACCATAAGAGTCTAAGTATTGGATGGAGGTTGTGGTGAAAGTTTTAAGGCTAGTAGGTACACAAACAGAAAACATGGTGATCCTTGCAGAAAGCCTCTTTCAGGCAAAAGGAGGCACATGGTGGGACCTGATGCTCCAGGTCAACGACAAGGTGACACTTCTCTGGTAAGACGTCGAGATCCGGTTCCAAGCGGAGTTTTTCCCACACACCTTTGAGTGGTGCGTATACAGGTGCTACATCATCCGCAGCAGGGCAACATGAGTGTAGCTCAGTACTCATCATGGATCACAGACATCTCATGTTACTCTACTGATATGGTACGAGACCTATTTTTCTGGGCCCAGACCTTTGAGTATGGACATAGGTGAGATATTAGAGCATCATCTATCTCTTAGATCATTCCGATGCAGATGGGGGGAGGGGGTGGAGTGTGCCCTCCGAGTGGAGAGTTTCCTTGCTGAGTAGTATCATGTATCATGACCAACTACTAGTTGACATGAAATGGAGTCTTGAACATCTGGTAGTAGAAAAATGATGCAGAGGTCCATGTAGACCAAACCCATAGGTGGTAGACTGCGTGACTCAGGATCGTGTGTGTGAGGCACCTGGGGTGGAGAACGACTTACCATGAGCGGACATGGTTACTCCTACAGTGGGCTTGGTCAGGTGTATCATAACTATCTGACCCGCCATATAGACAATCAGTGGATAGATGAGGAACCTCCCAGCCAGAGGAAATGTTTCGATCGAGGTGGACTGCAAGGAGTAGGAGACCGAGGCAGAGGAGCTGGTCGTGCAGCTAGTGGTGGATGACGCTTTGAGGTGTTGCCACCACCACCACCAGGAGGTCCACCCCGACGACAAGGAACAAGTGGATAGGGTAGATCACAACTTCAGGAAGCTGAAGCATATGAATATGTGGTTCCGGAAGCATGTGGACAAGATTGGGAATAGTACAGGCATGTAAGACTTTGTTCTTGGTGCTTTAAGATTCGTTAATGTCATTGTTTTGGTTGCGTTGTGTCTTTGTAAATAGAGCAGCGGTAATAAAAGACACTTATCCTTTTGACATTTTCTTTCCTTACTTTATTTTTTTGCATAATACTATGAGGTTCCATTTAAAACTGATGACTTGAACCTCACATTCGAGATTCTAACTGGAGGAGACCCATTGACCACACACTGATGCCGACAGTGTGACTCAACCCTTGGAGGTGAGATTAACGGTTGGATCTCCTGGTAGTAGCGTCGAGGTATTACGACATCATCCATAACATGAATTTGTACCATTCATGTCAGGATTGATTGTATTACGAAAATGACATGGTTCATCTAGGGGATGACACCAGATTTATTTTATTTTCAAATGAGAAATCTTAGCATCAATGGTAGAATGTAGGCGAAGAAGGGTGACGTCGAGCTCTTATAATTGGCTAGTCTCACCCATAGTTCGTCGAGCGAACGGTTGACAGTTTACTCTAATCTCAATAGTCTTTGTTGTATATTCTCTTAGATGGACCTGAAACTAAGACAGTGGTGATATCTTGAGTTCCTATAGGACTACGACTTTGAGATAGTCTATACTACTGGAATGGGGAACATGGTTGAGGATTCTCTCGGTAAGTGTTCAGTCATTCACCTGCTAGGAGAGGCGACAAAGTAGGTGCCTGCTTTGCTGATATCCTTTCTGGATCAGGATGGTGCAGTATATCTGTAGTCACCCCTCCAAATCATTAGAAGAGAAGGTTAGGTGGCTTACCTCATGGCCCTTCCACCTCAGTTGCACCGGGTGGACGACATCTTCTATTTATCTCAGCTTAGGAGATGCGTGCATGACCCGTCCCACATCATAGACTATGGGGATCTAGACATAGAGCACTGGTACACCTTCACGGAGGTTCCATTGGAGATTGAGGATCGACAGGAGCACGTCCCATGAGGATGGTCGATTCCTCTGGTGTGTTTTCGCTGGCAGCACGGGATCCTCCAGAGGAGCACTTGGGAGGGAGAGGCTCAGATGTGTGCCCAGTAACCACTTTTGTTTCCTTAGTGTATGTTGTAGCATTACGGGGATGTAAATCCCTAAGGTGGGGGTAATGTAAAGACTAGGAAATTTCAGGGACATTATTTTTTTAATACTTTCGAAATTTACAAGTCAGCGGTTTCTAACAGCTCTTGATTCCGAGACCCGATGTTCCCGGAATAAATTTCTGATGTTTTTTTGGTACGTTCAATAAAAATACTTTCGGGTTTTTCTATATTATGAACCGGTTCTTGGAATTAAAATCTAAGGGCACAGATGAACTCGCAGCGACAATATTCACTTAAAGGGACCATTACCGCAGTTGCATTTTATTGGGAGGAGAAGATAATTTTTAGGGATTCAGAATAATATAAATAATACTGTTGTACACAATTTTATTTATGTTTGGTGGTTATTTACTACAAGGGGAAGTAAGAGGTGGGGCCCACTCCTACATAACCTCTCATGAGAGGATAATGTGAGCTGGGGACCACATGATCCCCCAACCCTTCAACTCCCCATTAACTCCCCTTCATTTAATTTGAAAACTCCTCTCTTTTGAATATTACACTCTCTACCACCCTCCCGTTAAGTATGCCAAGACAATTAATTGATAACTATATTAATTAATTTATGGGTAAACAATTCTTTTGAATTTTTTTAAATTGCATGGAAATTCAATTTTATTGGGGGAATCCTTTCTAAAATATTGGCTTGGAAAATGTTTGATGGTAGAATCTTTGGATAATTGGATGAGAGCTTCATCCCTCGCGAACGAAGAACGTGAGGAACAATATCCTCTCGACGAACAATACCAGAACGTGAGGTGATGCTCGAGAGGAACGCCTTTATCATTTCTTCTTCCTCCACATCAAGGGAGAAGACACCGCTAATGTGAAACGTCATCTATGACAATGTCTTCCAATGTTGATGTGATGACACCGTGCTCCTCAACGATGTCTTCTGCAACGCTTGAATTCCGCAACTCGTGGATGTGCTCCTCACTTGAAATCGATGTAGGGGTTTGTACAATTTTATGTGAATATTTTGTACCACATACTTCATTGATTTTCTTTTTTGTATTTGACCTTATGATATCGCCTAACGTGGAGGGCGTGGGCCGAATAAACACGGCCCAATGACCCTCTGATCATTCCTATATATTTTGGTTGTGGCAATGGGAGGCGGTGGAAAATGGAGGCGGCGAAGATCGAAGGAGGAGGCCGTGCACCAGCCGCGTGCAGAAGAACCAAAGGCACAACTGCAGGACACTCGGCCATAGAAGAACCTACTGACCGTAGCCTATAGGGCTGGTGGAAACACGGTTCCCCACGACGCCACAATGCAGAGTACCGCGACCCGCGCTCCATGGGCCTCTTTGTTGGGTGAACTGGCAAGATCTTCAGTCAGCCAAGATGGAGGAGACCGCGGCACCCGCAGGTGCCCCGCAGGAGGACTGCAGCCCACCCATGTGGGGCGCTCGCGCTGGGAAGACTGGACGGCTTCGGCCTGGCGAATAGGAGGGCGGCGCCGCTGTTTGGAAAACCAGGGGCCGCGCCCCCCCCCCCCCCCCCCGGTATGCCCTGTTGGCTGGCCAAGCTGTGCCTCACCATGATTAAGACGTGCCTATTGGGCCGGGCCGAGCCACGCCGGGCCGGGACGCGCCCCGCCGAACTGAGCTGCCCCCATCTGTGCTGGGCAGTGCCAGAAAGGTCAGGCCGCACCCCGCCCGGTCGTGAAACGCCCCACCGGGCCAGGCTGTGTTGCACCGGGTTGGACCCACCGAACCAGGTCAAGCCAACCCGCCAACCCAATGGTCTTAACGGGCCGATCCCATTTAACTTAAACTATAATAAGTTCTTGATCATGCATCCGATCGACGTGTTGTCTGCGGCACTAGGACCCTTACGACAAAATTGTTCTTTTTCTATACTCTTAGTGAGTTTTGGAACATTAGATAATGGTCGGGTTTAGATCAAGTGTAAATCCAACAGGGCCCCTGGAATGGAAAATACAATATCCCTCAAACAAGATGTCTGTTTGATGAACTATCAGTGGCGTTGGTAATCTCGTTGAGAAACGGTCCCATGAATACATCCCATGGGTGGTCGAGGGATAGTTGAGTTACAGTTTGGTTGGATTGTGCACAAAACCAACCAGGCCCTGGGACAAAATGCTAATAACTCACAGATCGGGTGTCCGATTGACACACCATATATTGTGTTGGGACCCCTATGACGTGGCGGTCATTTGAGATATATCAACGTGAGAATTCGTGACACTTGAAGTATCATATTATGTCATGTGAAACAACCCATCCTGGTGACGATCAAGAAGATTGTATAGAACTAGTAGCTGGTTGAGACTTGATGACTATTTACTGATCGACTCGGAGTGATTTAGATGGCCTAGTGGGGAGCGCATGGTTGTAGAAGCAGACCCACATCAGAGGAGTGCTTCGTTGTAGTGGCAGACCCACAATACATGATAGAAGAAGTACATATGTAGGCTATGAGGGGGAGCGCTTGGTTGTAGTGGTAGACCCATTGTGGGAATCACATGTTTGTAGAAGCAGGCCCACAGTACTCAACAGGTGGAGTACTTCAATAGTCCATGGTCAGTGGGAAGCGCCTTGTTGTAGCGACAGGCCCACTGTACTCGACAGGGGAGGAGTTCTCTAGTAGTCATGGTTTCGACTTCATGAATAAAAATCCTAGTTTGAGCTGATTGAAGGACCTTCGTGTTTTCCTTGTGATTGAGTGGGATACTTGATATCTTACGTATAGGTATAGTAATATACCTAAGTAATGGTTATTAATTGAAATAATACTTTGTGGTTTATATTTGTTGGATTTTGGGTATCAGGGTCCCTACTGAGTATTTTTATTCTCACCCCTGCACGGGATATGCCCGCACCACATTGTGTTGGATGCAGATGACGAACAGTGCTAACGATGGCCGAGAGTTCCAGGACTGGACGGTACCCAGAGGTGGACAGCTGGCGTGATGGCACATGGAGTAAACAAATAGACAAGTAGTGCTGAGGAGAACATCTGTACCTACCCTTCAGGTAGGAACCCGGAGGACGATCAAGGAGCTGCTTTCACCATTCAACTATTTTTTTCAGTGGTGCTTTCTTAAGTTGTAGTTGTACCGTTTTGTTGGGCTTCTATTTCCAGTCCCATTGTACATTAAGAAGACATGTTATTCAGATTTTCCTTGTGTTTTCTTCTTCTTGTACTCTGGTTGAGTATGTTTATTTATTATAAATGAAATGCCTTCCTAGTTTTAGGGAATTACGCCTTTGGTGCTAGTCTCCATCCCCTGGCCTATGGAAGGCGGGCTTGGGGTAGTCACAATGCGGGCCCTGGGGGACGGGTCGTGACACTAGGGGTGTAGGAATCTATCACCTTCCTCTCATACAGTTTCCTTAATTTTCAATCAATTATAAGTGGAATAAAATATGAATGAACATTCATTGAATATGTTAAATGAATTTACATGTAATAGATGATTAATCGATTGCATTACATATCATTAAAGCAATCTCCATATTAAAATATCATAATGTACTTCTTATATATATGGAATATGTTCCTAGTTTTGTGGGTGTATATAATGTTACTTATGATAATTATATTCACTAAAAGATTTATATAAATAACTTCTTCCTAAAATTCCATTCATCATTAGATATAGAAGATTCTCTTACCCCTACAGAATTTGGGATTCCCAAGAATATGATCAAGGATCCATTAGCTGGAGGATCACCTATTGATTTAGGAAACCTATTTTTTTCTCCTACGATCATCATCACTATCCATGGAGATATAATGATAGTGGCATAATAATTTCATGTAATCTATGTTTTTAATTTTTCTTCATTTTTAGGATGGGTCCAATTCTATTGAGGAATTATCATGAAATGTTTTTTCCCTTCAAATTGATAGAGTCATTTGATTATCATTTAATAAACATTACTTGAAATCCATGAGATAGACAAGGTTTTACCCAATTAATGGATGTTCCATCAAATCCAGATATACATTGTGGATAGTTGATTCTGATTGATTCACATTAGTATCATTTATTAGTCATTTTCAATGATAATATAAACAATAGTATCTCATATGTATAAGCAATATGAAAATTATTATTTATTAATTTTATTGATTTTTTGATTTTATATATGGTCATTCATGTCTTGGGATTATAATTTCTTCAACTACTGAGATTAATTGTTCAACTAAACAAAGAATCCCTTTAGTGATCATTGATGATATCATGGTGTATTTATGTTTTGATGAGGATCTTTCTTGGAAATGTTTTGAACCATTAATGTTATGATTATTTATATTTGGATATTGTGAAACCTAAACATAGGAGCTATGATTATTGAGGCTTGTGGAATCAGAAAAAATGCATGAGGCATTATATTATAGATGACATGATCCTAAAAAATATGTGCACTTTTTCATGTATGAATGATGGAGTGAGAACGTTTTGACTCACATAAAAATCATTCTAATGAATTTACAATTTGTGTTATCTCTTCAAAGTAATTATATTTTTAAAAAAGGTTATCTTTGTGAAATTTGATATTCATGTTATAATTAAATTCACACTCACCAATAGTTCTTTATTCAAGAATCATTATGTATGGGAAGTTAGAGGTGGCCAATACCAACGGCTGGTCCCCTAAAAATCATGGATGATAGTGGAACTGATTAACTAGTTGTTTCACACTATAATGTAGTGGTGGGTCCATTGGAACACATGTGATCAACATGAAGTGTATCTGATATAATATAACATTCTTATAATAGTTAATATTTTAATCTTTTAATCTTTTACGAAATTAAAAAATTAGAAATGTTATCACATAGATATTGGAAAAAATTGCAAACTATGTAAACTGATTTATTGAAATTCCTTGTACAATTTTTATTTCATTTAATTGATTATGTAAAAAATATATGTTTTATATGAGTTTGTAAGGGTTTCAAACTTGTTTAGTGACTATGTTATATTTTTTCTTCTTATTTCTGGTATATTCATTTCACTTGATTCATCTACTCATATATTATTTTGAAATTTATTCCATGTTCAATTATTTTGGATGTTTTTTTTCTAATTATCGGATTTTTAAGAATAACATCATGCGGTATCAATGGGGTTGGTTCACAAATAATTTTCACAAAATATATTAAACACTTTATGAAAGATTAAGTTTTCTATAATATTTTCATTTAATGGAATTCAACGGTTTAGTATTGTATGGATTCAAAAAATGGGAATGTCTAAATAGAAAATTTTAAATGTACAAAATTCTATTTCTATAGGATATTGATAAAGGATTGTCTATTTTTAAATGACCTTAATGATCTATTAATTGATTATAAACACAAAGAATGAAAAAATTGTATCGGAATGGCTTAATTGGAAGGCACTTGTATAATTTATATTCCACTATAATAGAATGATTCTTAGAACATCTGTAAAATAAGGATCATGTAGGATATATGTTGTCTATAGTGCTATTGTAATTTATAATAGAAGTGTGGAACATGATGTTTATTACTATAATAATTTCATATAGAAATACTATCATTATTTTTGAAGATATTTATTATAATTATTAAACATTTTCTCATGTGAAAAGATCATCAATAACTAACCAATACCATGGAAAATGCGAAAGTATGTGGATATTATATTTAATAAAAAGGCTAAAAGAAATCCAAGGATAGATCAAGGGTAAAGGTTATTTGAATATCAACTGGATCAAATACTTTTTTGAACTATGGTATTAAGGGTCAAATGAATATGGATTTTAGGGAATTTCATGTTAAATTCTATAGTGGAATTTATCAGTTGATAATGATCAAAAAAAAATAAATATTATTAAATAATTTCACAATTGAATGTGATATTATTTTAGTATAATTAATAATTGATTAGGGGGATTGAATATATTCTATATTTTTGACGGGATGCATAGTCTATCTTGTTTCTAAAATATTTTAAATGTTCTATCTAGATGATGGAAAAGAACTTATAATCATAGGTAAGGGAGATGTAAATGATTGAATAAAAAACTACTTAGAGAGATAAGGATTTCAGTATATATAAATTTTTTAGAATATTCTAATTTTTATTAGACTAATGGTGGAAGTAGGTCTCTGAATTAATGATATAAAATGAGTATCAAAGAAAAATATGGGTTCTATGGTTTTCAATAGAGGTTTTAATGATGGAAGTAGTATTTATCTTGAAGATCATATAGATAATTAATTAATGAAATGATAGTTTTTTAATTTCTAGAGTTATGGAATTACTCTCTAGAGGACTATAGTGAAGAAAAAAAGTGAGATTTAATGGAAGAAGTTATATAAAATCATAGTCACATGGATTTGAGATCCAATGAGATTGATAAACATATAAATTTGAGAAATGAAATTTTTATCACAAACATAAGGTATCCTCAGTCACAAAACATTATACATTATATATATTTGTGTATATGAATATTTGGGGGCCTATACCAGTCTTTTCTCATGGGGGTTCAATATGAATAGTTACATTCATCAGTGATTTAATAAGTAAAATATGAGTTTTCATTCTTGATCACAAATATAATGTGTTTGGAGAGATTTTTAAATGGATATCCATGGTGGAAAAAGAGTCTAATTGTATTAATAAGAATGTGATATTTGATAATGGTAGAGAGTAGGCTGTCAATGAGTTATAATTAATTGTTCGAGAAAAGGAAAATGTTTTGAGGAAACTATTCTCCAAATTTAAAAATATAATTTTATTACCGATCATATTAATTCGAAACTAACACAGAAGCCATATAACATGATAAAAAAATTAATATTTTTTATTATATTTTTGTACAATAAGTAAATATATAGCTTATATTAAGAACATCTGTCTCCTTGTGCTATTGAGATGGACAATTTACAACTATTGTCGACTAGATTTTTTTTGAATGTTTATCACTTGACCATTTTTATATGAATTAACTACATCTTTTTTTATCACAAAATTTGAAAAACATACTCAAATAAATGTGCAAGAATATATATTTACTGATTAGTGTGATAAAAAAATTTGTTTTTAACCATGGGATAAAGAGAATTGTAAATCATTAGAAGTTGAAATGATCACATTAAATAGAATATAATATTGACTGAATAAAACATGATGGGGTATGGAGTTGATAATAAAGAATCAATTAATCATATATATTTTTATATAAATTTATATTCCAAATGGAATAGTTGTTTTGAAATATTAGCGACAATAGAAATATTTGAAATAGTAACCAATTACAAAATTTGTATCAGAATGTTTATTTATTAGAAAATCTCAAGGGAGAGTTTAGAAAGGATAAATTTTTAATGATTTAGTTTTGAAAAGTGATTTAACAAAAGTATATTTTCAAATTTCCTCTCAGATCATATTCCTAATTCATGTAAATGTAACTAATCTACACAAATTTATTTATATGGTCGGAGAATTTATAGAGATCATTGAAGAAGCATGATGTCTTACTAATTTTACAAAATTATATTTATATATGAAATATGAAATAGATTTTTACATATTATTCATATTTAGGAGTTGATGGAATTAACATAGGGAAATTATTTTTATGAGAAGTATTCTGAATGAAAAAACGAGTACATTGTAGAAATATTTGAAAAGGAAAGCTTGTTGTGGAAGGGTATTTTTAAAAAGAGAGAAATAATTCAATATTTTATCACTTTTTTACTCAAACATTAAAACATCCGGATAGTTTTGAGTTTAAAAATTTCATGAAGCCTATGTTTAGAAAATAAAAATGCTCACATAATGTTCATTCATGTTGATTTAGAGAAGATACCGATATGATGTAATCGTGGGTTAAATAGATAAATCGAATGAGGGACAAGTGTATTAACTATGAATTAACATTTAGGGTTTTATGTAAGGACCATGGTATTGAAACTGAAATTTATATAATTTTATAGTTAATAAGGAGTTAATGTTGGAAAACTATTATCATTTTTTCTACTAGACATTATTGATGGGTGGGAGTTACATTATCCTTCTGTTGTATATGGATGGAATACATATAATATTCTTGAAATGAAATGCATTTAGAAGATGAAATTTGATTTACATACAAGGATCGAGTTTAAATATTATAATAAATCCTACAAAATTGTTGGTATGATGATTTATAGAGATAAGAAAACCAACATTTTTGGTAATCTATTAAAGGGAATACATCAAGAAGGTAATTGAATGGATTAAAAAGATTTGATGTAAAACTACTTCACCCCCATTGGTAAGAAACTATATGTTCTCATAATAAAAACCAAAAAAATGAAATATTAGGATAATTGAATAGTGAAATACCCATTTCATTCAATGGATAGTACCTTGATTCATTCCATAGTATATACTAGGATGGGCACTACACATATAGTGGGATTTTTCTGTCTGTTGGTGGAGAATTGGGGAAATTATCACATGGAAGGTAGGAAGTATATTTTACAAATATTTTAAAGGATAAAAATATATATTATTTTTTTAGAAAAGTAGATTTATTACAGGGTTATAGAGAAATAGTCTATAGAAATGATCTGTATGGGAAATTAGAACATCTGTTTTTCCATTTTCCATTCGATGAAAAACTATATGATAAATGTAAAGGTTATAGGTAATTGTTACAATATATATATTATATGTAGAGTTTGTAGCTCATGTAAAAATATATAAAAAATATATGTAGATGATGTTTTTATTTGAGGAAAACATAAGGTGTCATAAAAGTCGATAGTTGTTCTACAATAGTTATTGTAAAATTAATTTTAGAGAGAATACATTGTATAACTCATGAATAACTCACTTTTATCTAAATCATCATTACATATATGAGATAAAATAATATGGGTTCTTGGAACTATAGAAGGTAGATAAAATTTAGAACTCATTATACATGTTTATCATGGGAATTTTCTTTGAATTTTTTTTGTATTATTGTGACTCAATAATACGTGGGTGACTAGAATGGAGGAACTGAATCTTTTTTTTTGAAGATAGAATGGCGAATTTTATGCATAAGTCTTTAAGTGAGATAAAAACAATTTGATATTTATCCATTATATATTTTTTGAAATTAAAAGACACATTCATGATTTAAATACCTACGTATTAATGTATTGATTCCGGAGTATAAGACATGAACTAATTGTGGCTCATGGAAAGATACAATGGAAGTATGTAGACTGGTCTAGATAACATGTTCCCAGATTTGAAGTGTTTGTGTTTATGTCTAGATCATGGGGTTATTAAGGTATATCTTTTTTCAAATTTATTCTAAAGAAGTTATTTTGGGAGTACTAACAACAGAATGAATAAGGGTTGTCTAATAGTTATGTATGGACAGTCAATGAGATTCATAGAAATGAATTTGAAATTCATTAGAAATCAGTAGTTGAGGATGGACATTCCATGACTAATTGGGGGTGGCATAGACCAAAACTTTGTCCCTTTTCAATATCGAAAGTATATGAAACCATTTGATTGGTTCGTACATACTATTAAGGAAGGATGGGAGAACTTTTATAAGTATTATTAACATAGATTAATTTTGATCAAATATCGGTGGTTTATATCGAGTTTTATTGTAATATTTTATTTATACATTGAAATTAAATAATGAAAAAAATTCCATATATACAAGATGAAATCATAAACCATGTAAAATTTATCGTTATGATTTCTTATTTTATTTTGATTACATTTGTTTATTATATCTATAAAGATGTGTCTTTCTTGAGTATATGATAATGTCGCTAGGGTGTGAGGTCTTAGTTATGATTTTTTCATATATGTTTGTGTACATAATATTCATCAGTATATTTTAATCATATATTTTTTGGATAATTCTTTTATAATTGATGGTTTCATAGGTTTTCTTATAGTTATCATTGGTTCCAAAATACCCATAAATAAATTTTCATATTCTGGGTTAGAGGAGGATCATGTTGATTCTTAGAGAGATATGTTTGGCCTACAACATGATCCGAGGTATTATAATACATTTAATAAGTATATTTTTATAAGCCTGAGATTCATTTCGTATGTAATTTTATCCCTGGGGATGGAGTTTTAATTGACCTAATAAATATCTATTTATTTATTGTGTCCGAGTCACCAAATATTGTAGAAAGAGAACATTAATTTATATGTCTAGTAGAAAATTTTCTGAGGTCTATACCATATTTTTCTAAAATAGTGACACTTTTAATTTACCTGATATATAATTTTTATTCATTTTTTTTCACCATGTGATAACAATAATCATTTTAATTTATTAATGAGTAGTTTCCTAATGCGTCAGTTTGGAGGATAATGTAAGAGGGTATCACTTATGAGGCAAATGTCACTATATCTTATACCATTTTTTGATTTGTTTTGGTATAATAGAAAATTGATATTAATTATGGATATAGGGATATATTCTACCATTATTGGAACTATGTTACACACCTCGTTTTATTAATTGTGGTGTTTTAATTCAAGGTGTAGAATGATTAATTTCATTGAAAATATTTTATAGTATTTATACAGCATAATAGATTTCATTATATATTTTTTCTAGAGTAAATTAGTTTTGAGAAATAGAATTTGAATTTATTTCCTTCTTAATTATTATTTTGAGCTAACATTTACAAAAGTGTGGGTTTGTAAGGTAATAGATACATTGGTCCCAAAAATATTATGGAGATGTAAATTAGGATGAGATCAAGGAGTTGAGGAAGATGTTAGATCATAATTTTTTATCCTGAACAAGATTAAGTAGAGGTTCCATTTTAATTAGATGATATTTTAGTAGATTCTTCATTATTTAAATAATTTATTTATTCTTAGTTAAGATATCCTATAACCAATGTGTTGAATGATAAAATTATTTAAGTAGATATATCCATTCATGGTTCTGAATGATGGGATTTCCATGTTATGATTCAAGATATTTTTTCATACTATATAGAATTATTGGGGAATTTTTTCAATATTTATATTCTCTAAATTTTATGTGAATATGTTTTTGGAAAATATATATCATAATTATATGTAATAGTCATATTGGTATTTCTAAAATAGATTTATGGAAATGATTAGGGATAGAAATAATATTTATTAGAAAGTAAAGGAATAGTATCAAAAAATAATAATGTTATTATAACCATCATCAATTCCATATTTCAATTGATAATTTATCTATATAGATATCTTATATTGTTAAACACACTCACATAGATGTTTCAATACTATATGGATTGTTACTGATTGAATGAATAAATTTATACATTTTATACTCCTCAAGGAATTATATTTCTTAGATCCCTTAGGATATTTGTTTGTTTAAATAGCGGTGAGAATTCATGGAGTTCATAATTATAATTTTTCTACTCAATATTTTAATTTTATGCCTCACATGTAAATAGGATTACAAATTCTATTAGGGAATTTTATATATATGTGAATTATATTTAACCCAATAAAATTGTTGGACAAATTAGATAGTAAAAATATTGGATGATATGATAAGGCATTGAATATTATATTTTAGTTGATTATGAAATGATAACGAACAACCAAAATAGATTTTTTATAACACTATCTACAGTTCATCTAAAATCATGGTGTTTTTGATGAATTATATGGTTCACCATTTTATTATATTCCAAGCTGGGTTGATTTTAGAGTGATATCAATTATTTTTCTTGATTTTATTTTTTTCCCTGACTAAACATATATAGATAATTCAGGTGAGGATGAAACCAACATATAATGTATGGAATTCATATATAAACTAGTTTTTTAGATCATTTGAGTTTAATAAAAATGAACTTTTTGTTTCCATATTTTGTTATGGTGTAGGAAATGTATATTTTGAAGGGGTAGTAATATATGATTGTGGTTTGTTATGTATTCTATGTTTTTTGGTGGATTGTTAAATTATAACAGTAATTTTAAATACCTCCTCAGTTAGATAGTCCGTGAAATATTTTATATTTTCGTTTTATGAATAATTTATATATACAATATCATTTCACATAATAGGAAATTTTATGAATAGATTAAGATTGTATGTATGTATGGTACCCAATTTAGATATAGGATCATAATAGAATGTTTTTTATGTTTTATTTATTCCATTGGTATTATTTTTTATAGTTATGATAATTTTTAATATAAAACATTCATGTTGGAATCCAATATATCATTACAACTTCCTATGTTGTTTTAGATCCCTTTTATTTTCAATACATTGTGGAGAATGATTCTTGATAATGATGGAAATATGCCCTAAATTTATTGTACATGTGATGTAATAGTTAATGTCATATTATATAATTATTTTATATAATAATTCATGGAATTATATTCCATGTAACTTATATATCCCATCATATTGTATGATTGATGTATATCGAATGCCTTGGTCAATCCACTACCTTATCCAAACATATTTTATGGTTGGTTGATATCATATAGAGTGTTTTTAGTACAATTGTAAGATATTATAGAAACATACAAAATATAATAGTTATGGGGGGGGGGGGTATTTTAAGTCTTAGGTATTGAGTAATTTCCTATGTAAGTTTTCATTTAAGAGGTATTTCATATGGATAAATTATTGAAAATTTGAAACAATCTTAAAAGGGTTTATGTCCTTGATAATTCATTTAATCATTTGTTATAACAGTTTTTTAAATAAATTAACACTCAGTGAGAATCCAAGAGGGATTTATATATATAGGTAGTACCCATTAGATGGTTTTGGATTACTCTTTCCTATACATGGATAATACACTATCCACCCGAATCTTTATTCAAACTTTTAATTTTTCCTCATGAAGTACTAACATGTCATAGATGAATGCATAATAACACATAGGAAATGAGTGATTTGGTTTTATCCTATTGATACCTCTAGTGATGGGATGTCATTTTACAACATCTACTATGATATTTATCATGCATATATGATGACTATTTTAGCTATCGTCAATGGTGTAAGGTTTGTAGTCTAAAATATTATCATGTATTGTATAAATTATTTTCATTTACCTATCATTTTTAATAATTTTTTGGTCATATTAATGACTTGTTATGTGAAAAAAATTTCATAGATCCTATGAAACTTTAAAGATCAGAATATTTTTAATTTTTAGGAAATGATTTTCTATATATCATGACATTATTGTTACTATGATCTTGGGTATTATAGGATGAATTTTTGGAGGATATCAATGTTATATAAGTTTTATATGGTGATTTGAATAGTTTATAATACCACTATAATAATTTTATACCTTATAGAAAATTTATAGACTTTGTAGCTTATAGATAATCTCAAAATTGTTATTTTATATATCATTTGAAAAATTAGAGGCATTTAACCCTTATGTGTATATTTCATTTAATTTTGGAATTTTTAGATTCCATATTTTTTAAGGATAAAAAACTATTTTTCCGAAAAAAAATATATTCCCTATCATAAGACCCAATGTGTCTATTACATTAAACTATTTTCTCTCATATTACCTCTCATTTTATTCACCGAACATGAAAAAAATATAGTTGAGTTATTATAATTTGGAGTTCTTACCATGTTTTGGAAGGAGTATCGAAATGGAAAGGGATCTTGTTCAATTTTATTATTCTATTTCCTTTATTATATATTTTGATTTTCTTTATATAAATTTTTCACATAACATTTTTAATTAAAGAAAACTGTCATTTATATATGTGTTGGAATTCAATAGACTATATAATTATTGAACATAATTTCAATGGGTGGTATCTTTATATTTTCACCACATTATCTATGTTTGGTTTTTTTTTTGAATGTAATATTGATGCATTTGAATTATTTAATGAATTATAATGAATTAAGGTCTTGATTTTCAAATGGTTGGATAATAGAGATTTGATGCTTTGAGGTTGTAAATTTCCAAAATTTAAATTAAAATGCTCGAGTTATGAACTATATATCATGGAAACTTTGGTAAATCCAATGATTTCATATCTAAATAAGGTGATTACTTTTATTCTATCTTGATACTATTGAATTTTAAAAGTGAATTTTTTAATATAGGATTATTATTACTTTTTAAAATTTAAATTTTCTCCACCCATTTGTTTTTTGATTTATTGGTGGAAATTTTTATAATTTTTGATTTTAGGCTTATATATCTCTATCTTCAACCATAATGTGTTTCTTGAAGTGTGTTTCCATTTTAATTTTAAATTTTTATTCAAATTTTATGATTAATATTTTATTTCATTTTTATTTTTGTTGTAAAATAAATAAATATTATTAGAATTAGGATGTAATGTTTTCATAAAGTTATTTTTATTTTATATTTTTCATAAATATTCCTTTACTAAAAGTGATTGGTGGTTGTGTATGAATTTTTTTACGAGTTAAATTTTAGTGGAATTGATGTTCCCATCATTTAATGAACGTGATTTTCTTTCACTATTCTATTTCTAAAATCATTGATGTGTATTTTGGGTTGATACTAGCTAATTTAGGCCCAATAAGTAAGTTTGTTTAATTATATTCTTAGAGTGTGTAGACATAAATTATATGATTTTAATGGTTGCTTCATTGATTTTTGAACTATAATGTTTTATATGGAAGATGATCAAGTGTTATAAAGGATATACCATGGTGTTTTGATAGTGTGGATAGATGGTAATGATCAAATAATGTTTCCTTTGTTGGGGGATTTCAAAGGGAACCTTGTACATGTTGAATTCTAAAATATGTATGGATAGTGTTGTTTTAGTAAGTTTGATTATGAAATATTCATACTAAATGATATGGCATTACTTAATATATTGACCAGATATTCCTTATGGTTTTTTTAGATATATGATTATCTTGTTTTAATAAAATATTTTCATGTTCTGAGGGGGATGCTTTGTCAATTGTCACCATGATGTTATGAAATCCAAATGGACCCATTAGATATTTGATATTTTGGATATGGGTATATGATTATCTTGGTTTTATTTGTGGGGACCCCATGAACATGATGTTGATATTAGTTTATATTGTTGTGTGACATTTTTTTATTTTATTATATGTTATGTCATTTTCTCAGTGACACAATGAAATTTTATTATAAAATAACTACTCATGTCAAATTAAGGTGGGTGTTACCCAACATATTAGATGGGAAATAGTGTACGAATTTATACTCACACAACATGTGATTATTTATATATTGTTATAATGATGTGCATTGTAATGCTTTTAAAAATATAAAAACTATTGGCGGAATAACATGTGATGGTTTGAAGAGGCCATTATAGTTGTATACCATAACCTGATTTTCAATGGACCATTATTATCTATGATTTTATAGGGACCATTATTATACATGATTATTAAAGGGCCTTTAATATTATGATCTATTTGGGTTATAAGTATCAAATATATATACACATATTCTATATAGATTTTTATAGTGCAATATTGGTGTGATTTGTGGTATCTCTAGTCAATATGAAGTCAGTTGGTATTCTGCACATGCTTTGAAACATATAGATTCACTAGTATGATCTGGCTGTATTTGTACATTTCATATTTTATAAGAAAAACATAATTGGAATAACCCCCATATTTCATACATATTTTTTTAAATATTAATTAAATTTTGGGTGATGTTATAGGGAAGAGTTATCTTAGATGATGGTGAATTTTTAGTGTTGGAGGCTAGTAGAATTATACCATTACTAAGGAAAATTGGAATATATTTTTTGTTTCTTATTTTATATGTATTATCACTATTTTTTAAAATATTTGTTATATTCCATTATATAATTATTAAAATTTATTGTATGGTTATATTTGACATTTAAAATGGACACTAATTTTCATTTAGGTCATATTAAATTAAGTTAATGGCTTCCATAAGTGTTTTTTTGTGTTTTATACCCTCATTTTCATCTTAATACCAATGATTAATATGGGAGAGCTTGAGGTTTATCTCTTGATATTGTTGTATCCCCAGGGAGGGTTTTCATATGGGCCAGGTCATGACAGGTATGTCATTTATAGAAGAATTAAAATACATTTAAATTTTAAATCATTAATGTTTAATCATACAATGATTAGGGGGCTCTTCATAGATTTATAAAAAAAATTCTCTTCTTATCACAATTGTACTAGGTTTGGAGAAAAAGGAGGACATGAAAAATAAAATATGGATGCATAACGAGTTCCATGTTTTCTAACTATTAAAATTTCTTTTGTATAATATAATGAATTTATTTATATTCACCTTCTCTTGGAGAAGAATATATTTACGATTTTATCAACAAAGAATCACAACTCACTATCTAACCATCTAGAACATTTAAAATCTATTGAAACATCATGATCACGGGTAGAGTAATGAGTTTTGATAAAAAATTCATTAAGGGATCCTCTAATAATAAAAAAATATAACATTGAAATATATATTTATTTCATCAAATTTAAGATTATTTTTTGGATAATGGAATAATAGTTTTTATCTAATGAAATATATTATCAAATAAAGAAAAAATAAAATAATAGTCCATTCAAAAATAAATAGGGATGTAAAATAAATTAATGATATATATTATTATATATGACTATCCAAACATAGGTTCTATAGATATCCATAAAACAAGGAACGTGACACGAGAAACATAATGGATGAATTTTATTTTCATCTATATTTTTAAAAACAAATGTTTTTTGTCATTTTATATATGGATGAATATTTTTTTTCCACAAGATGGTATGTCACCTTTGAATAATAATATTCTTTATAAATATTAAAGTGTTTTATAATTTATTTAGGATAAATTTTATATGTTAACATTTTTATTAGATTTAAATACAATGCTCTATAAGGGAATATATTTTATTCTTGGTTAATCCAATATAATTCTCCAAGATATTTTATTTTAAAACCATTATAATATTTATTGAGTAATATTTAAGGATCTGATTTGAGAAATTTTTTTATTTATAAATTTTATTTTGCATACCTATAATTTTTTTTTAAATTTTTTAAATATATTAATTAGCCTAAAATGTTTTCTATTTTCAAAACTATTTACAAAATAAATTTAGTTAGGGATGTTCATAAAAAATATACTATATAAAGATGAATTTTTTTTGAGATAATATATTCTGTAAAGACATGAGTTGTTCTTATCATGTACTTAATATTATGTGCCTATAGTAGAACATATTTAATTAGAAAATAAATTTAATATCCCTAATTATTGTCTATGTTATTGGAATGATGTTGTTTTTATAATTTTCGAAATGTTTTACGAATATGAAAATAAATGTTTCATGGTCATTCTATGGGTGAATAAATGGTTTTTGAATGATAATATTTTATTCCCTAAGAATAATAAAAAAATAAATTTTTAATATTTTAACAATATTTATCTGATAATGATATATGATCTAAGAATAAATTTTTTTTGATACATTTGTAATGTTTTCCGTGCATGGATAATTTTTTTTTTAATTTTTATCAATAAAGATAAATTTTTGAATCTAATAATGTTATTTTTTCTATTACTAAAAAAAATTGGTTTTGTGTTGGAAAAAGTTTATATTTAGAATAAGATAATTTATATGTGAATTTAATGTTCTATAATTTTTCAAAACAATTTATGAATTACATTTTATGTTTTTATTAATGATTATTTCACGAAATATATAAATTTTTGTATCATATTTAAATATTTGGTGGTTATAAAAATTCTTGTTTGATTATAATGATTTAACAATGAATCATTATGTGCATAAAAATTATGAATTATTATAATCATGAAAAAAAATTTATGAATAAATAATTTTCATTATAAAATGTATTTAACATATATGAAACTATTTTTTTAGAAAAGTACATGTAAAACATGAATGTTCTCCAGTTTAAATTACACATAACATTAACCCATGTTCCTAACTAAATGTATTACATTTTATTTCATATAAATTTACATAGAACATGAAACCATACTTAAAAATATATCCTACATTTAAAAGAAATTTTTAAAATGACAGTTATATTGAAAAATAAAAAATATAATAAATTAAAACAATGATTTAGTAAACATTTATATATTTGATAAAATCATTAATGATACATAAAAAATTTAAATAAATTATTAATTAAAAAACTACCATTAAAAATAATATTACATAATATAAGACAGTATATTATTATTACTAAATTTCTCATTATTTCCACAAAACTAATTCCCTAAATATTCATGAAATATAGAATGAATTATTATTTTATTTAGTTTACCTAATGTATATCCTAATAAATAAGGATTCATAATAGTTAGAATAATTGTTTCTCTATACATGTATTTAAAATCAATTTGATTTAATTATTTATTATATGTATAATAAATACCATTTATAATAATGTAATAATAAGCATAAATATTTTTTTCAATATATTTAGATATTTGATTATAATAATATTTGAGACCATTTCACTACAGAATTCAACCATTTAATCACCATACAATATGAGTTTAGAATGTTTAATATGAAAAATATTCATTTATGGGACATATGAAAATATTAAGACTAATTTTTTTTAGCTCTTTATTAATATGTTTCATTCCTCTTAATTTTTCACATTCATCCTTAAATTTAAAAAATGAAATAAAAGGTTCTGTTCTAAAAAAACTTAATTTCACATTCAATAGAACCTATGTTACAATATTAAGAATAAATTTATCAAAATTATAAATATTTTTTAAAAAAAATAGTTTTTTAATCATATATATAAATTCAAATGGATGAAATTGAGAAATAAAAACATCACATATATATATATAATGAAAATACATCTATTTGCTATAATTTTTTTTCTGAAAATAAAAAACATATAGTGTAATGATAGCCATTTTTATTAATAGTATAAAATAAAATAAATTTAATCCATACATTTAATAAGGTCCCACAAAAATATATATGATGAAAAAAATGAAACATTGGTTACATGATTCAAATTATAATAAAAATCAATTTTTTAAGAATCCATTTTCAATAAATAATAACTTCTGGATTCTACTTATGATCACATTAATTATATGATTTCATAATATCAAAAAGTGAATCATTATTATTTGAGAATGTATTTGTCCAGTTTTTCAAAAGTAAATTACAACATGGTATGTTGTCATTATCATAATTTAATTTATATTATTTATAACATAAACAAGATAACTCATTAGACTTAACCACACCTATTTTGAAATAAATCCACAAATTATTCTATTACTTAATAAAAAAGATATCTACACTAACAATTATGTGTACACATATTAATAAATAATAATAATTACTCTAATAATGTAAGACACAAAGTTATGAATAAAAACAATATGCAACCCAACCCAAACACCACTTAGACTAATTTAAAATTAAATTTTCACCATACACTTCTCATTATTAATATTTTTGAACCCAAAAAAATATATCATATTTATATAATATCTTTTTAAAGTAAATAATACCTACTCGAAATATTTTACCAACCACAACAATATCACTTGATCCTTGGATATAAATTCAAAAACAAATATCCATGCAAACAAATTGTGGCATTTATTTCCTTCATCATAATTAATCATTATTTATTAAATTAAAATTTTGAATTATAAATTTATTTAAAATAATTTAATTAAAAAATTATTACACTGTACATATTGTTTCATCAAAACATATTATAAAAATACCGATTATTTTTATTATTAATAAATATATTCTATCAATATTATTAGACCCTCCAAAGGATGATAACTATGAAGGTGGTTGATTGATGGTTATTTGGATTAATATTCAATGATCTTGTTCCAGGATAAGTAGAAATAGTACTCCCTTTCACATTGATTTTAAAACCCACAAACTATATTATAAAAAATAATTAATTTTTAACTCTCAGTGGTATTTTTCTAAGGGTCATATTATAGAAATGATTTTATATACCAAATTCCACTATTTTAAAAACTTATAAAAGCATTATAAAGTCATATTATACAACTTGGATTACAAAAACTCACTAAGACGTGATTTCCCTTTTGTCTCATACAATAAGAGTGTGGTACCCTTAAAGATTATAAGTATGATACTCACTAATTAACATATAAACCAAAAGGCCGGTATTTTTAAGTAATATGAACTATCATCATCACAATGATGATCTCATTATTTTTACTCATTGTTTTCAAAATTTAGTAGTAGTTTAAAAAACTCATTTCTTTTCTGGGGATTCATAATTCTTCGGAATTTGTTCACTCCTTTTTCTATTCAACCCACTTACATAAAAAGAAACTTATATCATATAGATCCCCTAGTTGTATAAAACACCACATATATCCATACTCTTTATATTATATACACTTATTGAAATAAAAACCCCTCTAATCCCACATGTTCATTTCACATTGTGAAAAATAAATATTAAGTGATTTTTTTTCAATAAACATCTTAACTAAAAAACATTACATTTACCAAATTTTTAAATCTTAAAAATGATTACATTAAAATATTATCTCCCTTATGAAACATTAAAAGTATATATATAAAGAAATAATTCCTTTATACGTGTATCCTACCACTTGAGAATCATGAGGAATTACTTATCTATCCCATTTTCAAATAAAATTAATATATTCCCCAATGAATTTACTAAGAAATAACTAATGTATCCCTCCTCCTTTATCTGATAACCCAAAAATTACTTCACCAATAATTTTTCAAGGAATCGATAACTCATCCAAATAATACATGAGAGAATCATACCATCATATACCCTACTCATTGATTTCAATTCCACTAAATAAATATTTGGTGTAATAAAAAACATCTTTAGTGTGGTGGGGTTCTATAATCTAAGACATCAGGTGGAAGAATATGGTTTAACTCTATGATCTAATAAATGCATCTCAATAGTTTCATAAGATAGTTCCTTCATCAATATTACCTTAACATTCATGTGATTAGACACATATTCAAATTTCAAAAGAACATTCTCAAATTTATCCTTAATAAAGTGATGATTTATCATAGTGTTATTTATCATTGAATTATTTACTACATTTTATATAACACTTATATCACTGATGATATCACATTAAATTGAAATAAATAATTACTTAATGTTTTTTCCATCTATATAATTAGGTACAATACCGGTAGTGTAAATATATTTCTCCTTCATAGTTATCAATGTTATCCAATATTGTATCATTCTATTCCAATTAATATAAAAATGTATAAGATTGAATAAAACCACAAATATATTACTTCATTTCACACACCAGACCAACCAATTCATTATCCATATAACCAGACAACTCCCTGTAGAATGTTCTTTAGATAAAAAAATATGAGACTCTTTATGCCATTGATATACATAAGTATCATTATCACCATAAGAATAAATGTTTTTTGGATAATTTTGATATATTTTTTATTCAAATGGGAGTAACCAAATGTAGGTTCATGATATTATAGAATATAATAGGCATCTAATGATTTAATTATAATCTGTAATGTTAACCATATTTCCCCCAGTATAATTTCAAAACATACTCATAGTAAAAATGGACATTATAATGTTTTTTTCTTTCTTCCTTCAATATGAATTCCTCACTCCTTTACCATTTATGAAATAAGATATTCAAATTAAATTATTTTCTTATATAACCTTTAAAACAAGGGAAAATTAAATTAATTAATCATATTCAATTTAAATTTTATCATTGTGAATTTAGAAAACTAATTTTTTTAACTTTATTTAATCCTCCCAATATATTTAAAACTCATATACTAACACCATTATCAATTAATTAAACTATTTCCACACATATAGAGTTTTTAACAACTTTTCATTAGAAGATATGATTTTTTGATACCGATGAATCCTATAATATCATTATATGGGTGTCTTCCATATCCTATATAGTATCTTTTTCTAAAAATACACTTTTTTTCATATTCTTGAATAATAAATTCAAATTTTTATTCAACGTAGACATAATCATTAAGAAATATAACAAAACTGTGTATTTGATATCCATTTGAAATACTATAAATTTATTTTACCTAACAATGGTTGAAAATAATGATATCATTTAAAATATTTAAATTGTATCAATTTTCTCATTCATGTTAATTCCTCCAACCTAGGACTAACCATTTCACACAATTTGTTCTTTTTTTATCATTATTTCTTATTCATTAAATTTAAATGAAAAATGATTTGGTGGTGTTGAATTTTTTTTCCATGAAATTTCTTCCAATATTATATTATTGTAAAGAACCAATTCTAGTTGAATAGTGATTCTACTATACATACATGATTTGGGGTTTGAACCCTGAAATAAAATAACTGTATGTTTTTTAGGACTATCGATTGGAATATATAGTACGTCATAAGCTACACATAACCTGATGTGTGAGGCTCATCATTGATTGGTGTACATGGGATGATAGTATGGATTTCCAAGTGTGGTAATTGTTTATCCATAGATGTAATTTGTGGGTGGAATTTAATTTGAGAATGACATGTAATTCCTACTAAAATTTACAACTAATTTTGGTGTGGATAAATAAATATGAGTTCCTATTAGGTACATGATAAGTGATGTTATTTTAACAACATTAATTAGTTCAATTAATGAACATTTATATATTATTTTTTTCCATTTCACAAAAAATCGGGGCCATCAGAGATGTATTCTCTTTATAACATCATTTCAATAAAGAAATAATTATTTTTCAAGATAAGGATAAGAAAATCATGAGGGTAGTGTTATGGAATAAAATAGCCATTGGATTTTTGTGGGTTTTTATTAAATTTTTAATCCATAATACCTACTACTGAATCCTCCATGTAATATTTTTTGTAATTTGATTGATTTCATCATTCAATGATACTATAAACATCATATCGTAACTAATCTTATAAAAATGATTAGGAACCACCTATGATAAAATAATTCTTTATTATTGTTCCATTATGCTCCCCATTTGAATAGGATTTTTCTTGTATAGAATAATGTGTTACCTTTTATTTTAGGCTCTAATTATTGACTTCATTTATGATCAAAAAAATATTTTAACATTTTCATTCTCATTACCCTTATTTGAATCATTAAAATGATCATGGGATCCCCTTGAGTTTTTTAACTCTCAACACATTTACCAAGAATTTAAATACGTTTTAATGAGGATATAAATCATTCTAAATAATAATGACATCATGTATTTTATAAATATATCCATTCCCATTTTTGAAAAATCTTTTTTTATCTCTTTGAGTACTATCTAATAAAAGTTCATTTATACCTTGAGTTTAAAACAAATGATGGATTTTGTCATTTTTTAATATGAAATTTACGTACTATGTTTGAAAATTATTTCAATGTAGGGTTTTCCTCATACCAAATATTTTATGGTATTTTCTCTTCACTCGTATATAATAGGAACCTATTAATAAATTAGTCCTATGTAAAAACTATGTTCTTAAAATATATAACTTAAACGACATTCTCAATGAGTATCATCAGAGGCATGTTTTTTATTATTTTATTTATCCTATCAACTAATTTTTTTTGATGAAGTATTACAATAGATGTATCATTATGCATTATCCCATGTGTCGTAAAATAGTACTCTACTTGGGTATTTGTTAAACATATACCATTTTCAATTTATAATTTAAATATAATTATTCCAATGATTTTATTTTTTGGTTTATGATAATATGTATTGTGCATAAATACTTAAAATTTATAAGTTATAAAAATTAACCATTCCATATGCCAATAGTTAAAAATAAATACTATGTAATACAGAATTCAACTAATAAATTTTGGTGTTATCTTCAAATATACATCATCATACACTAAATCGAAAAACATATAATATTTATATATTATTTAATCTAAGAGTAATTAATGATATTTCCTTTTTTGAAAGAAATCACATATGTGAGTAAGATTTCTGATAAGAAATGGGATATCCCTTATAGATTTTTGTTTTCCCTAATCATAAAATTATTATATATTCATGTTTCCAAGATATTCATTACCTTAATTTTTTTACCATCATTCATTAAAAAGAAAAAGTATTCTTCTAAAAAAATATGATATAGTTTTATTTTCTGTACAACTTATATTCATAATAATTTCCCCTTCCATTATGTTTATTATAAAGGTATTTTTTTTAAATATAATAAAATTACATATGTCAATAAATTTACTTTCAAATAGTAAATTTTGACGAATCCCTTAAAAATCAATACATTCATTTTAACACATCATTTCATCCAATTATGGATTTTTAAACTAAAATTATCATCAATCCTCTACCATTACAGAATCATATGACTACTTAATTATAATATTATATATACTTTATTATATTTATATTTCCTATCATATTGGAAGTATATCTTTTTTCAAAAATATTTACACTAAATAAATATTAATCTTTTAATGAAATACATAAAAATACAAGATTTTATATTATAATATTTTTTATAAAAACAGGTTTCATAACATATGTTGGGTCTTGGTATAAATTTTATTCATTTATATACGATGATTCCTCTTCATCAATTAATGTTTCAAATATATTTTGATTTTTTTTCTACATCAATATAACGACCCATACATTACATACATTGTTAATACTTCAAAATTGAGGCACACTTATTACAACATATGACAAAACCACAAAGGACCGTATAGGTATAGTGTCTTTAGAAACGTGGAAACATAAACAACTGGTTCATAAATCTTCTACAGTGTCTCCCATTTATTTCATCATATCTAGGGTCCCTTTTAGCATATTCTACTTAATATCCATCTTCCTGACCTGGGGAAAAGAAAACATACAAAAAATGGTGAGCTCAAATTCTCAGCAAGGGAAAATAAAGGAAATAAAAATCATATCATATCATCTTGAAAATCATAACCTGCAAAAGATATCATAATATCTTAACATGAAGTAAATCTTAGAAGTGAAAATGAGATCCCCATAATCATAACATAAAACTTGAAACTTTGTGGCATGCACACATAATCATGGAAAATCATTTCTTTTTAGTCATGACTCATTGCCAAGACTATCTTAGTGGACAAAGTCCATTTCTGAACCGAGTTCACTCCTCGTTTCAGTCCTGTATCACTGAACTGAAATAACCTTCCATTCCAGCCATGTCTATCTCATGAGATATAAATCTTTACCCAATGCATTGGAGGGAGATATAGGTCCCACCAATCTTACAATGAATCCTTTCTTATGTGTGCCACATAATCATAAATCATACATCACCGCATAACACATGTAACTAAAATGGAATTCTTGAAACATCATGACATCATAAAATAAATCATATAAGGTAAATGACTTCATAAAAATAATTTCCTCAAAACATAATCAAATCAATGTAATAATAGGGATAAAAACAGAACCCTTTATTATCTTAGATGGAAAATAATTTTGATAAAACATTTGAACTCCATTCTTGAGGAAAATATCCTTTCTACTTCAAAAATACATTTCCATTCTTAACATGTCATAGAATATTAAACTAAAAGAAGTTTATTAAAAATAAACTTGAAAACTTTTAAAGGAAGCTTCTTGGAAATAATGTTTTAAAAATCCATTCATGCCGTATCAGTTAAAAAAACATTCTTCGTACTTTTTTCGGAAAAGTCAAAAAGTACCTCATACGAAAAACGGAAAAAGATTCCTTTAATATCATTTACTAAAAACAAACCGAAGGGTAAAATTGGATATAAAATATTGTAGAAGGATGGAAATAATATTACATATTGATGGAACATGGATGTGGATGATAAAATACACCCAAGTAATTACCAAAGTAAAAACAATCTTGGATAAAAGGGAGATTGTGATATTTTCACTTACCTTAGGTCCGATTTTCTTTGTACGTGCCGAAGCTCATGTATAATGGTTTAAATAATGTTATTGACTTTTTCCAGAATCATACATATTGATATGATATCATATATGGTCATATTCTTAGATTCTTATTAGTAATATTTCATTGTTACTTGTTACTCGGGTCTTTATTGCCTTTTGTTCTTATGCGTGTTTTGCCGAATAAATTCTTATTCTTCTTTTAAGGTTATAGATACCTTATATCCAGAATGGTATTAGTGTAACATATATCATATTTATTCAATAAATTCATTTATATAATTACTATGTAATGATGATCATGTAGAACGAGTCGCATCACATCCTGGAGACGGTATTCCGTACGTACGCACGAGCGATGATATTGTTCCCATGATCGTGGAATTGTATTTATGTGTATTTATACTATTTAAGTATCAATATCACTTTATAACAATCATATATAGTTACTCATTACACAATTATACCCATCCTTGTAAGGTGATGGTGGAAAATAGATTACACCACGTCGTGGAGACGGTATTCCGTACGTACGCACGCGCGGTGATTTCATTTTTCCGTAGGATGGATAGAAGTTGAATTAGGGTTGTTTCATATTTATAATAACATATTAGTATGTAAGTAATACTGATGTTATTACTTTATCATGATACAACTAAAGAAGAAGAAGTTGAAGAAGAAAGAAATTGAAAAATCGGTAATGGATATTACCTCTTCTTTGAAACGCCTCTTTGAATCCTCCACATAGGGAACTAAGATTGGTCTTTGAAGAAGACCAGGAGCTCTAGAATTATCCTAGGGAAGTGGAGAAGGGATTTTTTCTGGGGTTGGCCGAGCTTGAGTCCTCAAATTGGTGTGAGGAGGAGGGGGAGGAGGTTCCCTTTTATAAGGGAGGAGAGGGGCACCTTAGGAATATCTCAAAATATTATTTTATATTAAAGTCAAAATCGGTTTATAACGGTTCCAAAGGGTCTTATTTCGAAGTTAAAGTGGGGATGTGTCGAAATCCTATCAACCAATAGGATTTAGACATGTTTAGGTTATTATTTTAACCTTATCAATTAGATTTAACTCTAAGTTAAATTATTTAACTTTTACCGTGACTTTTTTTTTCTTACACTATATGGTTAATACACTTACTATAACATGCCAAACGAACCCCAAGTTGTTTATTATTAATATATATATATCCTTATCTAAGTCATTTGGCCGAATATTAGATATTTAGTAATAAAATAACAATTAATAATATAATATTTTATTTAAAAACTATTTTGTGTCAATTTTGACACAATTTGATATATGATTTTTGTGAAAGTCATAACAGAATTATATGTTCGAAAAAATTTGATTCAATCAACAATAATATATCATAGTAACCTATAAAATTAGTGGAATTCAAAAAAAGTCTCAAATTACATTTATTTGAGCATTTATAACATCAATTATGTTAACATTTCCTTAAAAGGGTAATTACTGTATCATCGTTGTGTCATAAATAAATTAATTTATTTAAACTATAAAAATTATAAATAAAATATCATTATGTAGGAAATCTTTTTAGCTTTCTAATGAATATTTATAATCTAATTTATATTATGTATAAGCCCATATTAAAAATGTTTTAGTTATTAAACTTTGATTTTAACTATTTTAACTATTCATTAAATAAAATAATATTAAATGTCATAATCTAATCCAAGTGGACCTAAATGGTAATATTATATTCATAAGGTTGTTTTTGGTCTAATTAAACTTATCCAATAGAATTATGACATGTTTTAGGGTAATAGTAATATCATATTTAGCCTTGGTTACCCTATTTACTATTAACCGCGGTAAAAAAAGTAAAAAAGTTACTATTCACCAAAAAATGATTTTTATCTCATTGAACCACATTTTACTTAATGATATCAACCGTGTCTGTTGTATTTTCGAAATTCCATTCACAGAAGCGGTAAAATTATGTTTTATGCAAAATTCAGTTTTTAACCTACCACTTAGTGGTTTCACTATTCATCAAAAATTGAAAGTTTTCAGAAAAATACCAAAATTTCACCCTAGGCTAATTTCGGTATTCCGAATCCAAAAATGAAGTCCATTTTGAAAAATAAAAATTATAAAATTTCAAAAAGTGGTTATTAATTTTCATAACGGCTAGTTTTAATAATATTATAATAGCATATCGTTGTTTAGTGAAACTCGGTATTGCGTACAACGCAAGCTATCGAGGAAGGTCGCTATTGTGTTTAAAGTAAGTCAATCTAGTGTGTAGTGAAAGATTCCTTTGATGATATATATATAACATAAAAACAAAATTTTACTCATAAAAATATCGGGTATTACATTCTACCCCCTTAAAAAGAATTTCGCCATCGAAATTCGTCACTTTGTAACAAATAGATGAGGATAATTATCCCTCATCATATCCTAAAACTCCCATGTAGCTTCTTCATGTTGGTGGTTCCTCCATAAAACTTTCACCAATCGAGTGGTCTTGTTTCGTAGGACTTTTTCGCTACGATCCAGAATCTCTAACGGTTGTTCTTCATAAGAATGATCTTGCTCCAATGATACAACTTCTGAGCTGAGTACATGTGAAGGATCAGGTATGTACATTCTCAGGAGAGATACATGGAACACAACGTGAACTTGAGAGAGATTCTGTGGAAGCGCCAATAAGTAAGCTACCTTCCCAACACGATCCAGTATTTCGAATGGACCGATATATCTAGGGCTCAACTTCCCCTTCTTTCCAAATCTCACAACCCTCTTCCAGGGAGATATTCGTAATAACAATTTATCACCCACTTCAAACTCTAGGTATTTTCTTCGGTTGTCGGCATAACTTTTCTGTCGACTCTGAGCTTCTCTTAGGTGTTGTTGAATAGATCTGACCTTTTCTTCCATTTCATCAACGAGATCGGGTTCCAATAGATTTCTTTCCCCAACTTCATCCTTGCAAGTTGGAGTCCTGCATTTCTTTCTATAGAGAGCTTCATAAGGAGCCATCTGAATACTGGAGTGAAAGCTATTATTATAAGAAAATTCAACCATAGGTAGGTGTTGATCCCAACCTCCTTTGAAATCCATAGAGCAAGATCTCAACATATCTTCTAGGGTTTGAATTGTTCTCTCAGACTGACCGTCTGTCTGAGGATGATAAGCAGTGATGAAACTCAACTTTGTATCCAGAGTATGCTGAAGACTTCACCAGAACTTCGAGGTAAATGTCGGATCCCGATCAGAGATAATAGTAAGTGGTACTCCATGCAATCATACCACTTCCTTTACATATATCCTAGCAAGCTGATCTAGAGAGAAATCCTCTCTAATAGCAATGAAGTGTGCAGACTTTGTAAGACCATCAACTATGACCCAGATAGAATTATTTCCTTTGGATGTTTTAGGAAGTCCTGTGAAAAAGTCCATAGTAATGTTTTCCCATTTCCATTCGGGTATGGGTAATGGTTGTAACATCCCCTTAGACATTTGTCTCTTAGCTTTAACTTGTTGACAAACAAAGCATCGAGAGACATATTCAGCAACATCTCTTTTCATGCCATCCCACAAGAAGTACTCTTTCAGGTCCCTATACATCTTCGTGCTTCCAGGATGAATAGAGAATGAAGAACTATGAGCCTCATCCAGCAGATCCTTCTTTAATTCAGGGATGGGAGGAACACGAACCCGATTCCTGAACTTTATTATCCCATCACAATCAAGGTTGAACTCAGGAACATTTCTCACCTTCTTTTGTAAATCGACATCTTCTTTCTATGCCTCTTTAATATTCACATGTATAGATGGTTAAACATTCATTTGAGAAAGAAAAGATTTTTCCCCTTCCATTATAATTCCAAGGTCCATCCTTTGTAAATCCATAAATATTGGATCTTTTGTGATCCTCATCATGGATAAACTAGCATGGTCTTGTCGACTTAATGCATTTTCCACCTTGTTTTCCTTCCTAGGGTGGTAATGGATTTAGCAGTCATAATCCTTAATCAGCTCCAACCATCTTCTTTGACGCATATTCAGCTCCTTTTGTGTGAAAATATACTTTAAACTTTTATGATCCGTATAAATATCACACCTTTCACCATAAAGGTAATGCCTCCAAATATTTAATGCAATGATTACCACAGGTAACTCCGAATCATGTGTTGGGTAATTTTGCTCATGGATTTTCAACTGTCGTGAGGCATAAGCTATCACCATATCATTTTGCATAGGAACACACCCCAATTCCTTCTTGGATGCATCACTGTAGATCACAAACCTTTCTCCACTACAAGGCAGTGTGAGCACAGGTGCACTGGATAACCTTCTTTTCAACTCCTTGAAATTATCTTCAAATTCCTCTTTCCAAACAATCTTAACTCCTTTCCGAGTCAACTTGGTGAGTGGGTTAGATAATCGTGAAAAATCTTTTGCAAAACGTCGATAATATCCAGCCAAACCAAGAAAACTTTGGATCTCAGTTACTGTTGTTGGTCTCGACCATCTTTCGATAACCTCTGTTTTTTCTGGATCCACAGATATCCCCTCTTTTGAGATTATGTGACCCAAAAATGCAACTTTTTTAAGACAAAATTCACACTTGGTAAATTTGGCATAAAGCTTCTCCTTTCTCAGGGTCTTCAATATAATTCTCAAGTGATATTCATGCTCTTACTTGCTCTTTGAATTGACAAGAATATCATCTATAAAGACTACCACAAATTGATCAAGATAGTATCTAAAGACTCTATTCATTAGATCCATGAAGATATTAGGGGAATTAGTAAGACCAAATGGAATCACTATAAATTCATAGTGTCCATACCTTGTACGGAAATCCGTCGTTGTTATATCCTCCCTTTTGACCCTTTAATTTATGATACCTTGAACGAAGATCAATCTTGGAAAAGTATTGAGATCCGCGTAGTTGGTCAAATAATTCATCAATGCGTGGGAGAGGATATTTGTTCTTGATAGTGATCTTGTTAAGTTCTCGATAATCAATGCAGAGTCTCATTGATGCATCTTTCTTCTTAACAAATAGAACAGGTGCTCCCCAAGGTGACGCACTAGGGCGTATGAATCCCTTATCAAGACTCTCTTGGAGTTTCTTCTTCAATTCCTGCAACTCAATTGGCGCCATTCTATAAGGTGTCTTTGAAATAGGCAAAGAACCCGGTACGAGTTCTATTGAAAACTCAACTTCACGATTTGGTGGAAGACCCAGTAATTCCTCCAGAAAGACATCATCAAACTCCCGTACGATGGGAATATTCTTAATAGAGAGTTTCTCAACAACCATTTGAGATAAATAACCTTCATTTAGTGGAATCAATACCCATAAAATGGATGAAATTTCCACTGGAAGGTTATGTTCATCCTTGCATTGATAGATGATCATAGATTGATCTGGAATATGAAATGTGACTTCCCTTCTTTGGCAATTGATATGAGCTCCATATAAAGAAAGCCAATCCATGCCAAGAATCACATCAAATTCCACTAAATGATGGATCACAAGATTTGCAGGAAGCACTTTCCCACAAACGGCGATCGAAGAAGAAATATAAACTTTTGATGCGATTGATGTGCCATTAGGTGTTGTCACAGATAACTCAACATCTAATTGTTGAGGTAATACGGTGATACCCTTAGAAAATTCTTTAGATATAAAAGAGTGGGTGGATCCAGAATCAAATAAAACATTTTCTACTTTAGAGTGGATGATAAGTGTACCTTTCACCACTTCGTTATCGTACTCCACATTGCTGATAGAAATTTCATGTGACTTTCCTTTGTCTTTAGCCTTAAGAGTTTGTTGATGTCGACCATCATCATCAACCCTTGGATTTGGGCATTGATTGGCATAATGCCCCATCTCCTTGCACTTGAAACATTGAAGTGTAGTAGGTTCATTCTGTGTATCCCTTCCTTTGTTTGCATCATTAGACATCTTCTTCCCATTATCACGGCATTCAAATGGCCGATGACCTTCCTTTCCACATTTGAAACATTTACTTGTCCCTTTAAGACAACTCCCTCCATGTTTCTTTGCACACTTTGAGCATAAGGGAAAGCTCATCTTCTTTTCAGTGTGCTCTTTAAATTTTCCTTTGAATTCCATTTTCCTCTTCTTATCAAACCCATATGACTGATGGGTTACTCCAATCTCCATCTTGAATTTGAGAGCACATCGAACGATTTCATCGTAGCTATTGAAGTCCCTTATGGATAAATCCCTTCGAAGACTTGGTTTTAAGCCACTAAATAATCGATCGATCTTACTCTCAGGTTGGATAAAAATACCAGAAGTGTACCTTGAAATTATTGTAAAATTTTCTTCATATGTACCAACAGATTCATCATCCTTTTGCTTTAGTTCAAGAAACTCTTTCTCCATCTTTGTTCGGAGAATACGAGAGATGTACTTATTGAAAAATAAGTTCTTGAACTCGTCCCATTCCATGGACTCAATTCCATCCCTTTGCCTCGTATTCTTAATAATATTACACCATTGATCAAAATCTCCTTCCAAATGATACACTGCTAGGATGAATTTATCATGTTCAGAACATTGAAGAACTGAAAATATCTTTTCAGTAGTACTAATCCATTGTTCAGCAACTAATGGATCAGTAGAACTGCTGAAAGAAGGTGGACGCTGCCGCATGAAGGATTCAACAGAATGTAGCTCCTTCCATTGCTCATTTGGAAGTCATGAATGATTCATAGCTTGAGAAATTTGTGTGAGCATGGATACAAGATTTTTCATTCCAGCTCCTATATCGTTTGGTTGCTCAGGGGGACAATCATTGCATTTCCCATCCCATTCCGCATTAACACGATTCCTTCAGGTTCCATCCATTGACTAAAACGAAGAAGAATAGTGTGAGCAACACTAATTATAATAGGAAAACCCCATAATCAAGAATAAAATTTTCACGCTTAAGGTCATATCCTTGGTTATTCATGGCCATTTCTAAAACACTAAGATTGTGTTCTATGCTTAGACTTATCCTTATGGTTCTTACTAAGGCTTTCACATTATAGTTTCCAAAGGTTGACTATACCTTTCCTCTGATACCAACTATAAGGACCCATACTTTACATACATTGTTAATACTTCAAAATTGAGGCACACTTATTACAACATATGATAAAACCACAAAGGACTGTATAGGTATAGTGTCTTTAGAAACATGGAAATATAAACAACTGGTTCATAAATCTTCTATAGTGTCTCCCATTTATTTCATCATATCTAGGGTCCCTTTTAGCATATTCTACTTAATATCCATCTTCCTGACCTGGGGAAAAGAAAACATACAAAAAAGGGTGAGCTCAAATGCTCAGCAAGGGCAAATAAAGGAAATAAAAATCATATCATATCTTCTTGAAAATCATAACCTGCAAAATAAATCATAATATCATAACATGGTATAAATTTTAGAAGTGAAAATGAGATCCCCATAATCATAACATAAAACTTGAAACTTCGTGGCATGCACAAATAATCATGGAAATCATTTCTTGTTAGTCGTGACTCATTTCCAAGACTATCTTAGCGGACAAAGTCCATTTCTGAACCGAGTTCACTCCTCGTTTTAGTCCGGTATCACTGAACCGAAATAACCTTCCTTTCCAGCCATGTCTATATCATGAGACATAAATCTTTACCCAATGCATTGGAGGGAGATATAGGTCCCACCCATCTTACAATGAATCCTTTCTTATGTGTGCCACATAATCATAAATCATACATCATCGCATAACACATGTAACAAAAATGGAATTCTTGAAACATCATGACATCATAAAAAAAATCATATAAGGTAAATGACTTCATAAAAATAATTTCCTCAAAACATAATCAAATAAATGTAATAATAGGGATAAAAAACCCTTTATTATCTTAGATGGAAAATAATTTTGATAAAACATTTGAACTCCATTTTTGAGGAAAATATACTTTCTACTTCAAAAATACATTCCCTTTATTAACATGTCATACAATTTTAAACTAAAAGAAGTTTATTAAAAATAAACTTGAAAACTATTAAAGGAAGCTTCTTGGAAATATTTTTTTAAAAATCCATTCATATTGTATAAGTAAAAAAACATTTTTCGTACTTATTTCGGAAAAGTCAAAAAGTACCTCGTAGGAAAAACGGAAAAATATTCCTTTCATATATTTTACTAAAGACACAACTAAGGGTAAAATTGGATATAAACTATTGTAGAAGGATGAGAATAAGATTACATATTGAGTGAACATGGATGTGGATGATAAAATACACCCCAGTAATTACCAAAGTAAAAACAATCTCAGATAAAAGTGAGATTGTGGTATTTTCCCTTACATTAGGTCCGATTTGCTTTGTACGTGCCGAAGATCCTGTATAATGGTTTAAATAATGTTATTGACTTATTCCAGAATCATACATATTGATATGATATCATATATGGTCATATTCTTAGCTTCTTATTAGTAATATTTCATTGTTACTTGTTACTCGGGTCTTTATTTCCTTTTGTTCTTATGCGTGTTGTGCCGAATAAATTCTTATTCTTTTTTTAATGTTATAGATAACTTATATACAGAATGGTATTAGTGTAACATATATCATATTTATTCATTCAATTCATTTATATAATTACTATGTAATGATGATCATGTAGAACGAGTCGCATCACATCGTGGAGATGGTATTCCGAACGTACGCACGAGCGATGATATTGTTCCCATGATCGTGGAATTGTATTTAAGTGTATTTATACTATTTCAGTATCAATATCACTTTATAATAATCATATATAGTTACTCATTACACCATTATACTCATCCTTGTAAGGTGATGGTGGAAAATAGATTACACCACGGCGTGGAGATGGTATTCCGTACGTACGCACGCGCGGTGATTTTATTTTTCTGTAGGATGGATAGAAGGTGAATTATGGTTGTTTCATATTTATAATAACATATCAGTATGTAATTAATACTGATGTTATTACTTTATCATGAAACAACTAAATAATAAGAAGTTTAAGAAGAATGAAATTGAAAAGATCGGTAATGGATATTACCTCTTCCTTGAAACGCCTCTTTGAATCCTCCACTTAGGGAACTAAGATTGGTCATTGAAGAAGACCAGGACATCTAGGATTATTCTAGGGAAGTGTAGAAGGGATTTTTGAAGGGTTTGGCCGAGCTTTAGTGCTCAAATTGGTGTGAGGAGGAGGGGGAGGAGGTTCCCTTTTATAAGGGAGGAGAGGGGCACCTTAGGAATATCTCAAAATACTATTTTATATTAAAGTCAAAATCGGTTTATAATGGTTCCAAGGGGTATTATTTCGAAGTTTAAGTGGGTATGGGTAGAAATACTATCAACCAATAGGATTTAGACAAGTTTAGGTTATTATTTTAACCTTATCAATTAGATTTAACTCTAAGTTAAATAATTTAACTTTTACCGTGACTTTTTGTTTTCTTACACTATATGGTTAATACACTTACTATAACATGCCAAAAGAACCCCAAGTTGTTTATTATTAATATATATCCTTATCTATGTCATTTGGCCGAATCTTAGATTTTTAGGAATAAAATAACAATTAATAATATAGTATTTGATTTAAACGCTATTTTGTGTCAATTTTGACACTATTTGATATATGATTTTTTTGAAAGTCATAACATAATTATATGTTCGAACCAAGTTGATTAAATCAACACTAAGATATAATAGTAACCTACAAAATTAGTGGAATTCATAAAAAGTCCCAAATTACATTTATTTGAGCATTTATAACATCAATTATGTTAACATTTCATTAAAAGGGTAATTATTGCATCATCGTTGTGTCATAAATAAATTAATTTATTTAAAGTCTAAAAATTATAAATAAAATATCATTATGTAGGAAATCTTTTTATCTTTCTAATGAATATTTATAATCGAATTTATCTAATATATAAACCCATATTAAAAAAAATTTAGTTATTAAACTTTGATTTTAACTATTTTAACTATTCATTAAATAAAATAATATTAAATGTCATAATCTAATCCAAGTGGACCTAAATGGTAATATTATATTCATAAGGTTTTTTTTGGTCTAATTACACTTATCCAATAGAATTATGACATGTGTTAGGGTAATAGTAATATCATATTTACCCTTAGTTACCATATTTACTATTAACCGCGGTAAAAAAAGCAAAAAGTTACTATTCACCAAAAAATTATTTTTATCTCATTGAACCACATTATACTTACTGATATCAACCGTGTCTGTAGGATTTTCCAAATTTCATTCACAGAAACGGTAAAATTAAGTTTTATGCAAAATTTAGTTTTTAACCTACCACTTATTGGTTTCACTATTCATCAAAAATTGAATGTTTTCAGAAAAATACCAAAATTTCACCCTAGACTAATTTCAGTATTCCGAATCCAAAAATTAAGTCCATTTTAAAAAAAAAATTATAAAATTTCAAAAAGTTGTTATTACTATTCATAACGGCTAGTTTTAATAATATTTTAATAGCATATCGTTGTTTAGTGAAACTCGGTATTGCGTACAACGCAAGCTATCGAGGAAGGTAGAAATTGCGTGTAAAGTAAGTCAAGCTAGTGTGTAGTGAAATATTCCTTTGAAGATATATATATAACATAAAAACAAAATATTACTCATAAAAATCTCGGGTGTTACAATCAATTACACCTTTTTCTACCACAGTACATCACATCACATTTCCCTTGGACCATTCCTTAATAACCATTATAAGAAATACTTTGATCTATGTTCATAACCATCATACCAAAAATTTAATCCAACGAAAAAATACATAGAATATTAATATGTTATAGATTTCTATGAAATACTTGTTTTTTAAGCCTAAAATTTTCAAATAAATACCAATTTGGATGTCTATTCATTTTTGTTTTCATTATTTCTCTAATAGTAGTTTTGTTTCCACTAAAATAATTCTTCCACACTAGAGTGTGAGCTTGTTGATTCGTATCTATCATGATATACATTTATATAATATCAATCCTCAAGATTATGTTTCCTTCATGATGAAATTTTTTTCATTATAGGAAATTCATATGATTATTAATGGGGTATCCATGACTCTCTGTTAGTTTCTCAGTAGAATATATGATCCATATTGTCAATGTAATAATGTATTCATATATTTCTCTTAATATTATTGATTTTATCTCAATTGTATGACTTCTAATTCAATAAATTTCTACAATTTTATGATTTTAATCATAGGGTCCTTGAAATCATCAATAATTTTGGCATGATTTTTCTCTTTGATAGTGAAATCAATAATTTTTATTGGTTTATCAATATTCTCATAATTTCTATTTTTTATCTTATCATTAAATTCATCGTTATCCTCTTAAATCATCTTGATTTAAATCATAAAATCATTACTATAATATTATCTTCGATTTTATTATCACCTTAAATATCTCTCTACCCATAAATGTCCTTAATTATAAATTTTAAGTAAAAAAATATCTTAATTTAGGATTAATTTATTATAGTCCATTTATAAAATTTTGGTTTAAAAATGATGTGATAAATAATTTCACTAAAATGGTTTTAATTTTTTTAATATTCTATACTTCCAACTACTCTAATTCATCAATTTTTTATGAATGAAAGTCTTTATTTTTAGAGAAATGTTTCTGGGGATTTTTATTCCCATTCGTATTATTAGAATATTTATTCATGGGTTGATCAAATTATTTTTCATCAGGGAATTTAATTAGAAAATTATTGTTAAGGTACCCAAAATTTCCACATAAAAATCATGATAGAGTATGTTTCCCGTCAGATATTACTTCTAAATTTTGTGAATCATGGAATGGAATTATAATAGTTCATCGGCTTAATTCCCCGTTTCATAATATTCAAAAATGTGATTTTTAATTTACATGAATTCAAGATATTTTGATCTATCTTTTTTAATAGTATCATATGAGTTTTTTTATGACTTATACATGATTAATATATTATATTTTATCTAATGAGAGAGTGTTGGGATAATTTTCCTTAGTATGTGAAATTTTTTCATTAATGTGAGGAAGAAATCCGCTCATTATACATTTCACAAAATTAAAACATTCATGATTTTTTGAAATTATTCTAAGATCCTCCCAAATCACATTCACATGATTAAAAAATATTCCAACAGATTTAGTTGGTAGAAACCTCAAGCCCTCAAACTTTTTATAATGAACATATAATTTATCATATATTTAGTTTTTATATTGTAGTAGATAATTAGAAAATTTACAAAAATTATTTTAATGATAAACTTTATATCAGCTTAATATAGATAGTTGAGCCAATTTCATTCAATAATCCATTCCTCATATCATCTTTACATTAATAATCCATTTTATATGTTTTCTAAAATTATATATTTGGATTTCATAACCTATCTCTACTAGAAATCCTCCATGATTAGGGGTGATGTCTAGTGTGACCCCAAAGCCCACCGTTAATATGTTCATGATGGATGAAAATAATCGAGAGTGTATAACATATAAAATGGGTTTAATTAACCTAATAAATCCTTGTAAAAATTGTAAACCAACTACAAAAACCAACTTCAATGTAAAAAAAATGAAACAACCCATCAATTATATAATAAATAAAAAAATTTAAAAAACACAATGGAGCATCACATCAGTAATGTTAATAACTGAAAAAAAAATAAAATTCCAAAATTTATTAATACCTTTAATATCACCTAATCACTATATCATGAATAGTAAATTCTATCTCATTCATTTAAATTTCCTTGAAAATATTTTATAGAAGAATTTATAATTAGGGCCGAACATAAAAATAGATGAAGTAGTTTATCCACAAAAAAATTATTCTTCCAATCTAAAATATTTGATATAAATCTATAGTGAATAAATAGTGATACCAACTCCTGCCCCATCCTAAATCATCAACTAATCCCTATAGTAGTGGCATAGCCAGTACATATGCATTAGATATATATAATAAAAATAGAAAAATGTATAAGTTTACCAACACAATCTTCTAAATTAATCGACTAACCCTGACATAAAAATGATTTATTTCATTATGAATTCAACCCTTTCCATTCCATATAAAACATCCTCATTAGACAACCTCAAACTATAATGTTAGATATGTACCACATATCGCTTCTATATATAGTTAACACATACTATATCCACATGCCACTACCAAGTCAACCACATATCATAGATGAAACCAATTGAACACTACCAAAGAGTTGTTAAAGGAGGAGAGATATACTGGAAGAAGCCATCCATATATATAAATAATAAACAAGATGATGGGGGTTTACCCAGTATAAATAAATAATATGTTCTTTAATTATATTATTTTACTCTATTTGTGGTGTATAATAAATAACAACACATATCATGATATATATATATAACAAAATTCCATCAAAACGCCAAATTCCTATAAAAACATTGATACGACTATTTCCCATCTACAATGGCTAAGGGAAAGTAAGCCACCATTGATTGTATGGTAAATCAGTGGTTACTAAAACTCCATCTCTAAAAAAATCATTTAACCATTTAGTGTAATTGGATCATAGAAATCAATATTATATGAAGGGATATATAGAGATAAATAACACACATATAAAATGGGTTTTACAATATTCACTCCATCAATTTATCAAGTGTTTAATATTTTTTTTCAAACGGATATGAAAAAGTTTTCACATGTTATTATATTATAATCAATAATAAAATCAAATGTAGAAAGAATATTGTGCCAAACTCCAAATATAGTCTTGAAAAACATGTATCAATATGTTAATTAATATTTTGTTCTTGACGTCAAGTACCTATGGAATTTGTAACAAATAAGAACCATATTTATTCTATTATGTCATATAAAAATAACTGTCAAATTTTCCAGAAAATGTATAGTTTATTGTCTTTCCATTGATAATGATTTTTCCTAAGAGAGTCAACTAACATATATAGTCTTCACATGAATTTTAGTGTGATACAATATGCTATAGTGTGAATTTCATATAAAAAATCCTAGGATTATATATCAAAAATATCAAAAAAAATATCACTCCATTAGTTGAGTTACTAATTAGTTAATAGTTTAATGATATTCATAATTTCCCATATTTATTATTTACTTATTTTGAGGATGAAAATTATAGTGTTATGTAATAATTTCTAACTCCATCACTATTACCAAACCAAATAGTCATGGATTAGTGTTATAGGGCCTAGAAAATTATTTTATAGTTCCATGACATAGCTTATGGTGTATAATAATTTAGATCATCTGACAGTATTACACAAATAATTCTTTGAATCCCTATTATGGGACAATTTACTTGATCAAATCCTCAGAAACAAACTTCATGATGTGAATTTTATTGTATTTATTGTTATTCATCAATCTAGTAGTAAATCATTACATTGGATTTTTAACTTTATGATGTGATAGATCCCTTCACATTATGATTTACTTTAAACCAATAAAACATCATTCATTTCCATTCCATTTCGAATCCAATTAGGCACTAACTCATTCACGATTATATTTTCTGTGAATTAATTATTAAAACAAAATCAATACTCATGAATCAATTATTATAAGAAAGAATTAGTTGAATTAATCTTATATGATGGTTATCTAAATACAATAAATTTTGATAAATTTTTTTATTTTTTTATATTACTATAAAAAATATTTGAAAAAACCAATACTCTGTAAACAATGTCTAAATTGAAAAAATACACAGCCCCACTTTATCAATTTCCTTCATAAGGGGTCTCATTGGATTATCTATTACCCAAACAAGAAGGTATCTCCAATCTATTAAAAGGTTCTCTTCACCTTATCCTATGTGGTCACTACCACATAATAACGACTACCACTAAAAAATATATAACAATCCAATACAATAACCACATTGTATAGTTAATAATTCAACATCTCCTATTTTCATTTCCATATTCAATTACCAATACCACAGCACTATATCCATCCTATTAAAAACGTAATGCACTGACCATTAATCAACTAATTCATCAATCCCATTAATACTTTCTCGTTAGTTTATTATAAAATACATTAATTAGCCTATTAAATGACTAATTTTAAATTTCACTTATTTATTTTACTTTAATCCCACAAATAAATCATGTCAGCCCTATCATTATGAATATTAATTTCCACATAACGTTTTTTATTTTCATGATTAATTACCGACATTGAAAATTATATAATATTCATGTAAAACATATCAACATTCTTATGTAATTTATTTAAATATAAATATTCTTTTAAAAATTAGAATAAATTATTTTCAATTCTAAACATGATTTGTTAACAATAAAAATGTGTTCTTGAATTTTCATCAATTAATTCACACTAATAAACATATTCTATTTGTATTTCTGGTATCATTCACCATGAATTGTACTCATTTAATTTAAATATATAATCCTTAACACCCAAGAACCCATTATCAAATATTTAACACCATATCATATATATACTAATGGAATGTCAGAACATTCATAAAAAGTTAAAAATAATAAATATTTCCAATAAATCACTAAGCATTTCTCTCCTATAATTTTTATTCGGTTTATATAATTAGATAAATATCATCCATATAATATAAATAATTAATAAATAAGGACAGATAGAATTCTTGAATCCCGTACATAAACTGTTTTCAATATCATTACATCATCGAAGGATGAAACTTCATTAACAGAAATCCCCATTTTCATGAATATACTCCAATGAATCATTGTTCAATTTCTCCATATCAATCCCATGTCACACCCTTACATTAATAACAACCCAAGAACCATTATGAAAAAATAAATGAATAAAAATTGAATAATATAAAATAATACCATTATTACATATAGATTCAAATTTATGAATAAGGGGACTAAATTCTTTATAACAGGAACTTAAATACCACCAAAGGATGTCATTTTCTTAATCCCTCAAATAGATTAGGGGTTGAATGCATAGAAACGAGTAATTCCATATTTTCATATTAAATATTAATAGACCAAACCATGAAACAATTATGTAATAGATATTCTATATTGGGTTGACCCATAATGATCTAAAAACATTGATTACTTCAAATTAATGCTTAAAAAATCCATCTAAAATTTTCATTCTAGAATAAACATCATTGTACAAATCTGTTGAAAATTAAATTAAAACAATATGTGTTTTCTTGGTTCAACTTAACAACATTAGAAACAATTGAATATTTATTGTAGATTTATTTTGATAAATTTTTACATGAAAATTATAGGAATTTATTGATTTTTTATTATAAAATATTATTTTATTGAATAATTTTTTATTGTTTTTTAAATTACATTTGAATCTAATATTCATTGAATATCATGATTTAAATGGGCATTTTTTGAGGTTAATTGTAATGATTCAATTTGTTAGAAATTTTATTCATATTTTTATGAACAAATATACTAGATATACATTGACATATAAATTTGGATGTTATTATAAAGTTATTTGGATTTTTGAATTTACATTTTAAAAGTTCGATTTTTTTAAAATAAAAATAATGGAACACATTTTTTCAATCATTTGAAGTTTGAAATTTAATGTTTAAATATACTTTTATGTTTTATTGAATTTTAAATTATTTATTTTTTAATAGTATTCATAAGTAATTTTTTATATTGCATATAGGTAAAAATATTGGGAGGAAATTTAATATATAACAATCTATGATTAACTATATTTAGGAAGGGTAACATGGACATATTTGAATGTAACTTCATCCCACATGATGAAATTATAGGGACATCTGAGTGTTAGTGGTGAGCTACATCAATGTATCTGAAGCCTATGAGAGGATTCAAAAAGATCACCCCCACCATAGTTTGATGGTAGTATCACTTCATTATTGAATTGAATAAATCATTGAGACATTTTAAGGGTAGTATCATGTCTTAGTAGAATATTTAAACATGTCCCTAAACTCCACAAAAGTTATTTCAGTGTAGTCCCAGACCCCAAAAGATGTGAAAGGTTAACTTAGACCAGCATCCAGGAATCTTTAACTACTCTCATCAAGGTAAAATATATTTATCAAGTCTATATTAATGTGAGTCCATGGTAATAAAAGATACATCAGGGTAATTTCACATATATAAATAACAACCTCAAGGTCATCATTATGATTCAGTCGAACATTATTAAGGTGATAAAGAATTAAATTAAAATATTGGAGAACAAAATTATAAAATCATATTTAAATAAATTGGGATATATATCTATAAATTGGAATGATGAAATTTAAATCTTAAAGAGGAATCTAGGGAAAATAAACTGAATCTAAAAGTTAATGTGGATGATTCATTATTAACAGAGGAGTTTATATCAAGTCATGTGATGATGATAATGGATATTGGCATTCATTACAAGGACAATAAAGATTAAATATCTAAATAATTATCAATTAGTTAAGATCCTACATGTTTTTTAATATGTTTTGTTACATCATTTGGGGGATTAATATTTGAATTATCAAATTTGAGTGAACTTCTACCCAACACAATGATAACAAATAATATATAGAGATTTGGTAAAACTAAGAGGTAGGAACTGGGATGTATGGAGGAAGAAGGTATGAATATGGATAATGTATTTATGTTCCCTTATAAATAAAATACACCTCTTCATATTTTATTACATTTTTTTTATTCTATATTTTTATTTTTTTTGTTCATTTTATCATTAAATAGGAATTGTAACTAATTATTTAAAAGGGGTCAATTTATATTTTTAGTTCATTATTTTATGTTCTTTTTTATTTTTATTGGGTTTTTAGTTCATTAATCATTGAACATACTTCTATTGATCGTGTTCTATGTTTTTTAATATTATGACTGATGAAATAAACATGAGGATTGTTTTATACTTCTCTACCAATTTATAAATTCAACTGATTATGTTAGGGACTCAATGAGTGGAAATTAATTGAGAGATAATATTCAAGATTATAATTAATTAATTAATTAAATATATTGTTATATTTTTCATTAATTTAAAAATCAGTCAAATCATAAAACATTTGGATTTTTATTTGACGGTTTTTAGAAAATTTTAGGTGCACAACCATTTGAATAGGTTCTTACATATCTTTCACACCACACACTCACATTGTCATTGTCAATTTTGTTCCCACATTATATTTTCAAATATCCATTTTATTAATGTTTTTGGTAAATTATAACTTAATTAAAACCTTTCACGATGCACCCTCCTTCACATGGGTTCGACTATGTCTGCCACTATACTAGATTGAGTAGGGGATATAAATTGATGTTACTATATCAATATGGTCGGATTTCATAAATTGGAATCATTTTTATGGATGAAGTGTATTGGGTGTCTTAGAGTATGTATATTAAATTAAAATAAAATATATATTAAACAATAAAAAATGATGTTATCAAGACTTATTATAGGGTTCAAATTAAAAAAACATCACTTTGTGTGTGTGTGTTCTAATAATATTCCTAATAATTGATATAAAAATCATATGAATTTTTTTAATAATATTGGAACTAATTTATTTTATTTTTATTGATACATTTGGTACTATTTATGGTGTTAATATTGTAGTCCATGATTATGTGTGGTTAAAAAGTGGATAATTTTAGGGTTGGTATCTATCAAGAATAATTTATTTTTTCATTATGGATTAAATGGGAAAATTACAATGAAATTTACTAATAATAATCCATGAAAAACTCATAAAATAATCAAAAACTAGTTGTTTAGTGAGATAGAAATTAAAAATCCAAAAAAATGCATCCAATAGGCTTCAATGTTGAAATAATAGAAAATCCCCATTTGTATAATTCCACTTAAACAACATAAATTAGATCATATTAGGGAATTGTAGTATCTTGAGTAGAAATAGGATAATGATAATTTAATTTTAAAAATCATTCAACAAATTTTGAAATATTCAATTGTGATCTTTGGTGATAATATTTGGTAATCACATAAGGGAGTATAAAAATTGAAACAATAGATTTTAAAAAATCTAAATCAAATTTTTAGTGTGATCTTACATATTTTATCATTTTAAAATAAATAATTTTTAATTTGGGTCTTGATGGTATAAATGGTATATTAAACTCCAAGTAATAACTAATTGATGAACATCACATCATTATCATCCCATTAATGTCCCTTATAGATACTTTTCCATTGAAATGAATATTAGTGTTATTTTTTTTAAAGAAAAATATTTTATTTTTGGATATCATTAATTAAAATTTATCAGAAAAAAACTTATCTTTTTTCCCATAAAAATAGTTTGAAAAAATAAAAAAAATACATAGGAGAATTAAGTATTAGAAATTTAACGTGAAATGATTTTTGAGTACACACTACTTAATTTTTATAGAATAAATTTTTTTGAAAATATTTATTCAATTGTTTATTTATTTTCATATGAGCTTATTTAGAAGAAAATCACAACATGAAGAAATATAAACATTAAAAAAAATTATACCATATGCTTAAATGATTCTATCAACTTCTTTTTTCAAACATTATTTAAAATGTGTAGATATTTTGGAAGATGAGTTATTTTTAGTTATTGAATGCTCAAAATTTTCACATACTGTCACTGAAAACCCTCCTATAAAATATTATTTCAAAGATTATACCTTGTTCACTTTTGTATTTTAAGATTTTATAATCTCAAAATAAGAAAATTTATTTTTGGAATAATAGAACACCCATAAAAACACCCTACACTAAGATATCCCTTCAAGAATGACGAGACATTTTTATTCAAAATACCAATATAAAAGTGGTCATAGTGATGTATAAAATGATAAAATGGTTTTTTCACAAGTATATTTCAATTATTAAGGGGTTTTATTTTATCAATATCAATTTTAAATTCAACATAACTATGTTACCAATTAAAATTAATATGTTAAAACAAGAACTTGTATGTAGTTGAAAAACAACACCATTCAAGATACTATGGTTATTTCTCTTGGAATTTCATGTGGGGTAATTTGAAACATGTAAATAATGAGAGGAATGATTTGGTTTTATAATAAATTTTGTTCTTTTATGATTATTTTCATGAAAATAAATATACACTTCACTTATGTTCTTAAACAACTTCACCCTAACTCTATTTTCCCATTTTAGAAATGTTAATTCATTTACACTGTAAAACAATTATATCAATTAAGGGAGGTAAATTAACCATCACATCCTCTTACATTTACTTATTTATTATCAATGTTTAAATTTTATTAATGGTTTTTTTACTAATGTGGGATATCAGATGGATAAAACTATATATGACATAAAGTGAAAATAAGAGTTATCATTTTTTATGCAACAAGATAATAGTGAAACAACTGTCCATAGAGTATCTTATCCAATTCCTATTAAAATTAAGAAAATTAAAAGCTATTTTAATTTTTTTGTACTTTTTTAGAGGTGTATTTTAAATATTTCAATTTTGGTAAAATCATTAAATGTTGGATATACATTTTATAGGGAAGATGTTTTTTAAAAAAGTGAGGTTGATTAATTTCTAAAATTACATTCTAATTATTTTTTACTTAATTTTTGTTTTTAGTGATAGGTGTTAATATTTTATAAGTATTTATTCATGATAATAAATTTGAACACGATTTTACCACCTTTTATTGGAAATATAAAACTTTCTTTACATTTTTTATAAAAAATAAATACTCTATTAGATATATATATTTTTAATAGAATCGAAAATAATAATATTGTTTCTATGATTTATTGACACATCTAATTCATTTACCATGAATACAAGTGAATTAATTTCTTAAATATTTATGTTTATGTTTAGTAAATGGTGTATACTTGTTGTTTTGATATTTTATGTGACCTTGTACATGTTTTCAAATTACATAATTTGACATTTATTTGATCAAAAAATATTTAATTGTTTCACTAATCATCGAGTTCAATATTATGGATAATGTTGAGATTTAAGTAATGGAGAGGGGTATTAAACTATTTTGAACAATATTCTATTTAATATATATAAAAAAGACCTTATAATGCTTCAATAAATATTGTCTAAAGTTGTGAATTTCATTTTTAGTTGTTGTTAGTTTTTCTTGATTTTTATGATTATTTTTCAATGTTGAGAAGATTTATAATTTTTATTCAACCATGAATTTGACCATGGAATATTATATAATTTTATTTCTTAAAAATTTGCATTTAATCAAAAATTGGGTGTAAGGTATTCAAATGTAATTGGTTTTGAACATTTTGGTTATATTTAAACATATAATCATTGCATCCAAAAGGGAAAATAAATGATATCTAAATCCTTGTGATCTTTTCCCATTTTAAAATAACACTATAGTATTAAATAATTATGTTATGAAAATTAATTATTAAAAATGAGTCATCCAAATTTGTTACTATTTATGTTGGGATATTAATTATGTGACTATATCTACTTTTGGGAAAAATAAATGTTTATAAGAATATTTTAATTCAAAATAATGTGTGATTAAATCATTTCAAACTATTCAAAAAATTCAAATTCAATTATTTTTTAAAACTAGAATGTAACTTCTTGTAAAAAAAATTTTTTCATAGGAGAAATAATTTTATCTTAGTCGATTGATTCTATGGGGGAATCATTTTCAAAAACCACCTCTTTGATGGAATCACATGTCTTGATATTTCCATTTTAAATTTATTCTTATAAATTTCATGAATAAATTTATTCATGAAAATAAATATTTTATGAGCGGTAAATTTTTTTTGGATTTATTTTGTAAAACTTTTGGGGCATTATTTTAGATAATTTAATCGGGTTTTAATGATTAAAAGTGCTTCTGTTGAGGAATTATTGAATATTGGTTAATTTTTGTTGAATTATTTATTTGTTTAATGTCATCTTTAAAATGGGTGGTTTAGTTTCATGATTTTTTGAATGTACATTTTATTAATTTTAATTCAAATTTTTAGGAAAACATATTCTATATCACAATGGAAATATCATTTTATAAACAATTTTGAATATTTTGGGTTTCTTTATTATCATTTTCAAATTACTAGGTTTTTTTTAAAATAAAATTTGGATATTAATTTTTTAAATTGGTTGAAGTCTAGATTTTCATTATTAAATATGATTCCCCAATTTATGAAATTTCTAATTATTTATTATTTATAAATTTTAATAAGAAACATAGTTTATAATTTATTTTTATATTCCATATAGGTATCACTGATGGTAGGCCCCTACTAAAAGGGACATCAAAGTAGAATACTATTACATAAGTGTTATATTGACCTACATCATGGTAACTGAAACACACATGAGGCTTTGTGAGGGTAATATAATTTTTAGGTAAATGATATGTTAAGGTATCATGATCCCAACAACGAATGTGTAAATATCATTACCACTGATGTATGAGGGAAAATTGCTTTATCAAAGTGTTTGGTAACGGTCAAAGGACCTGAATTAGAGTAGTTTTCAACTCAATGGAATGTGTGAAGGAATCATCACACTACATAGAATCACATTATGGGTATGAAAAATCCTCATAAGTTATGTATGGGTTTTATGGACCCAAATCAGAGTCACATCAACCGCTAATGTTAGGGTATACCGTTTTTCTCAAGGCTGGATCAAGGTGAGTTTTTGGTAAGACAGGCTACATCAAGGTATTGTCCTTAAAAAAATATAATGGTCATCATCATGATTAAACTATTGTATATAATGGTGTAGTAATGGATTAATTATAATGTATGGAGTGTAATTTCCCAAATAATCTTTATTGAAAATTGGAGATTTAGATGTTAAATTGACTGAATAATTATAAATATTGTGGAGGAATATTCAGAGAAGAAACTAAATTAATTAGATCACATAGATGATTTAATATTCAACGTGGTTATCAGATTAATTCATGTGAGGATTATGATAAATATTGATATTCCTCATTTGGATACCAAGGATTCGAGCTCTAAATTTGGGGTTATGAGTCTTAGTGTTGGGAGTGCCTTCATAAGTTGTGATATTTCACTTGGGGGGGCGTTATCAGTGATATAAATTGACGAAAATGATGAAGCATATTTAATATATAGAAGGGAAGTAAATGGAGTCATGACACTTGCTTTTATGAGGAAGAAGGTATTGATGTGGAAAGTAAAGGTGATTTCCCTCATTGGTAGAGAATAAACCATATTCATTCTTGATTACACTATATATTATTCTAATTTTTAGGTTCTCTGTCATATTATTTTAAGAACATGTACTATAAAAAATTATTTCCCAAAAATTTAACTTCTCTTTTTTTCATTGTTTCGCCTTTTTTTTTTCTCTCCGATTCTATAGTTAATTTATCATTTCCTTTATTTTCTCTATATCTGGTTCTTGATTTTTGTTAGACATTTCAACTGATGAAACTAAACTACAAGACTTTTTGATCCTTTCTAAACATATGTTAATTTGGAGTATTGTGTTGCGGATTTGATGTGTAAAAATTCAAAAATAATGGATATTTTTTTGATTTAATTATTTGTTTTTAAATCCCAGTAAATCCTTTTTATAAAAATCATCCATTATTTTCTACATAGTTTAAAATTTTTTAGGATATTTTTCGTATATATAAAGCTCAAAAACCTTAATATGGTTTATAAATCATATTCTACTTGACACACTCAATTACTAATTATTAATTAATTTACCACATTCTATCTTCACATCTTAATTATTCCCAATTTTTTGTTTTTTAGACCTAAGATAATCCCATTGAATTCCCACCCTCCTTCCATTGGGTTCAACCCTACATTCCACTATACTAGTAAAATTATATGAAATAAATTGAAATTTTTATATCAATAATTATGGTTATCTTATTTCTCCATAAATAATGTTTTTTACCATGGTAAACAAACATAAAAAGGTTAGTCATCCCAGTTTGTATATAGATTCCACTAAACAAAACTCTAAACCAAAACATGGAAAATATCCATTTTTAACTAAATATTCAAAACCAGAAAAACTAAATCAAGGTTTCATATAAAAAATGAAAAACCTATAATCAAAAACTCCCACAGAAAATCCATTACATACAACAGGATGAGAATCAAAAACCTTAATGAACAAATGAAAACAAGATAATAGCATGATCAGTAAAACAGAATAGGTTAACTCAAAATTCAAATCAAAACATAACTCCAAAAACAGGGATCCAAAACAAGACTTCATATATTATACATAAAATAATAATTTTCTATAAATAATAAGCTAAAATAGAATAATGTATTTAATTTCATTTCTAAGTACATTATGTTTTTTAGAGGATGGAAAATACCAAATACAGTTTGGGTTTCAGAGAAGTCATTATCACTGCATTAGTTTACTAACATTCCATTTTTTATTTTGTAATGAATTTAAAACACTTAATATAAAAATAATAATTTATATAACCTATTAATTAATTATAGGTCAAAATGGTTTTATTATAAACCTTACAATGATGGTGGTGTATAACATTAAAATATTTCACAATGAATGAAAATTGAGTTGAAGTCTCAAACCTTCAGTTCGATTAGACATGTATGTTCATTTTTATTTCGATATAAAAATCATAAGATATGTTATAATTTCTTAAGAACCTATTAATGATTATTTTTAGTTATATATAATTAATTATCATTTTATAATTATTATTTAATTTTTTTAGTTGATGTCAGATGTTTTGTCGATATTCGGTACATGAGACAAAAATGAACATGGTATGATGTCAGTAGTCCATGTGTTCATAATTCCTTCATCTCTAGAATAACACACATATTATAATATTATGTTTATAAATAAACATTACTTTTAAAAAAAATCATTATGATTTTTTTTTGAAAAACAGAACAATGTTATATTCTTAAAGACCGTAAGATGTCTGTACTAATGAGTAACATTTTCCATTTTTCATTGATCATTATAGAAAGAAGGTAAGTATTATTTTTTATTTATAGAATGTTAAAAACATCATTAATATATTATTAATTTTTTATATAAACTTACATATATATTTAAATTAAATTAATGAACAAAAAACAGTCACATCGCTTCACGAAGGCGACATTTCACACGTACACATGAATGGCGTTGTCCTTTTTAAGCGCATAGAAAGTAATAACAAAATTTATATTTTCTTATAATATAATTACAAATCTGTAACAAATATCAAATATTAAATTTAATTCCATATTTATGACCACTCATGTGAGACAGTTATGGAAAACTAATTTTATCCATTTGTTAAGGTGATAGTTCACATATATGCACGAACTATCAGTTAAATTCCAATTTAATAGAAGTGAAGATTTATTTAGGTGATGATATTAACATAAAAACATTTCAAAATAATGAGGATAATAGAGTTATTATTTCATCTTGGAAGAAGAATATTTCCTGGATGTTTATGAAAAAATAAAATAGAAATACTTAAATAAAAACATTATATTCCCTTTAGATAAAAAGATTATGTAACAACTAAACACCTCTAAAGAGGGTTTTATGCCTAAAATAATTCAAAAATAATGTGGGGATGGATTATATGTTGGATTTGTTCATAGAAATTTGTCAAACCAAAAGTATTTAGATGTTTATGGAAAATAGATGGATGAGTGCCATTTAATAGTAGAGGGGAGGGACACTATTGGAACTATTAAATATATTACATTAATATCAATCCAATTTCTATTCCAAAAGGGTCCAAACTCATTTAATTAAAATATAGGATGAATATGGGTTGAAATATTAACGTCCAATATAAATGATACATGATTTAGTATTTTAATAATCATTATCTTTTAGTTTTAACCAGTTTCTACAGAAACCATTTTATGAAATATTATACACTCACATTGTTAAAATAATTTCAAAAACATGCCAAATGTCAAATTAATGATACATTAATGATGTTTGTGGAATTATATCATCATTTTAGTTAAATAAAGTATTTTTTTAATTTTATATAGTTTAATTTAATATCTTATAGTTTAAAATATGAATTATGTCAATTTTGAAAGTAGGCTTTACATGAATTTTTAAAAATATCATAACAACTTCATTCCTTAAAAAAAGTAAATTAACTCAATCATAACATGTAATAGTTATCCACTAAAATCCTTTGATCTCATAAAATATTTAAAATAATCATTATTTTAATTTTATTAATATCATTTATTTGCTTCTTCCATTAATAAATCTATTACTGCATTATCTTTGTGTCATAACTAAAGTTATTTATTTAATTCATAGAAATAGCATATAAATTATCATGTTATAGGTAATATTGTTATATTTTGATGAATATTAATATTTAACTATATTTCTCACATAACCCATATTTAAATAGTTTTAGTATGAAGAGACATATTTATGACATAGTTTCCTTTACATTAAATTAAATTTTATAAATATCATAATGTCACCCAACAAGATTATAAAGGTCACAATTTCATCCCAATGATTTTCATGGTTGATAATAACTCATGGGGTAAGATTATTAAAAGTGATATTGTAATTTTATAATATTACAATATTAATTCTATCTTTAGTTACCCAATATAGCTTTAACCCTGGTAAATAAAATACTAAACATACATTTCACAAAAAAAATATTTTTATCCTATTGTACCACATGTTCCATACAATGTAAAAACATTTATTTAGTGTTTTTAATAATCAAATATTCATTATTAGTAAAATTAGGTTTAACTCTAATCCTATAGATGGATCTAGAAAACGGATTTTTTTGTAAAACATTCAAAAGTGAACATTGTTTTTCTATATAATTTTAATTGAAAATACAACCCATTGAATAAATTGGATTAACTAATAAATACATAAATTAATTATACATAAAAATAAGTACAACTATAATATAAAAATATAAATAAATTTTAATACATGGTAGTTTTGAATTAAAATGAATTATTTCTCACTAATAATTAAAATATGGATTTTGTCATAAAAATACCAAATATTCGACAAATGTGCATTTTATTGTACAAAATCTAAAGAAAAAGTATTTTTTTCAGATATAAAAAATAAATATTACAAAAAAATATATTCAAAAAGGGTTCTCCATCTAAAAGTGTTAAATAATCCATTAAAAAATATTAGATATTTTATTCGTAAAGTTGGATTTATTCAAATTTAAATCCTCTAAAATATATTAGAGGAAATTAAAAATATTAAAAACTTTTTGTAAACATAATATAGCTATTTTTTTCATTCCCTATAATAAAAATAAAATCCTATATATTTAAATAGGATGTCATATCCAACCCATATTAGAAATATCATCCTCACATTTTATTTGAATATCAAATAAGTGGGGGTACATAGCCATAATAGAATTTTCAAATTCCCATAGTTCCTCTCCAACCATATTGTTTTTCGAAAAAACCCTATCTTTATGAATCACCTTATTCCATGATAATTTCTACCTATCATAAAAAATCTAGGCTGAGATTTCCACACATGAAAAAGTCTATTCTAATTGAACTACTAATAGAGTCCAAACCTGAGATGGATTTTTAATATTCTTCCATAACAATGAAACGTGAAAAATTCTATTAAGTTGAGATAGACTCTGAGTTTAGTCCCTTTAATAGGAAACAATTCCAAATTTCACTTTGATTTCATAGGATAAAATGAACCACAGAATCATCTTCCCTTTACTACCAAAAAAAAATATAATCTTACATAGGGAAAAATATGAAAAACATGATCAAATAAATCGAAATAAAGATCTTTTCTCTAGTTAGCCACATAATTTTTCTACCTTATTTATTCTATCATCATGTGTTTCAGAATAAACTAAACATTCTTGTCCATTTCCTCAAACAATTCAAGACCCATCATCTTCCATTTACTCACTTCTTCCAAAATATATGTTGTTCTACACTGAATTCCATATAATGCCTCATATAGATCCCTATATGTACACAAATGATAACTATTATAATTAGAATACTCAAAAAATATATTAATTTGATCCCAAATTCCCTGGAATTCTATTGAACATGCACAAAATCATATCCACCAATAATTTAATCCTTTGTACTTACTACCCATATGATTCATTATAAAATGTTGTGATGAAATTTAATTCAACACCCAATGACATCTAAACTCCATTCTAAAATATAAAAGTGAGGCTTGGATCCCAATAAAATATAATAGAGATGGTATCACAATGTAACCTGACAATATCTTTTATATACAACTTATTATGTTGATCTTGAGGAATATTATCTTGAATTCGATGAAAATTATAATATTTAGTCAATAGATCAACAATAACCCAAATAAAATTGTTACCTCGAGGATCCTTTATTAATATCACTACCAAATCGATGGATATATTTTTTCACCTATACTATAGCACTTCAAAAGTAATAAGTGTCACTTTTAGTGACTTCTATTATGCATTAAAATGTGAAAAATAAAAAATATCAGGGTAAAGTTAGAAATATTTCTTTTTATTCCATCCCACCAGTAAAACATCAGAAGGTGTCTATAATATTTGTGCTTCTGAGATGAAGTGAAAATAGAGAACTATGAGTTTTAAATAACAAATATTTCTTCAACTATTAATCAAGTGGTTCACACAATTTCTTCCCAAACCTAAAAAAATAATATTTATCAACTTTAAATTGAGGTAACATCCCTTTCAAACCCAAATATATCATTTTCTATAACTAATTGCCTTCATTTTACAATTTCCAAATTTTATCTAAAAGTAATTATTTCACTATCTTCTGAATAAAAATACATTAATTTCTTATATTAAAAATTTCCAAGACAAATTTCATCAAATATTTAACAAATAAAATCATTCCAAACCAATCATGGTTAATGTAGCATTACTTTTTTGACTCAATGAATCATCCACTATATTCTCTTTTTCGGAAAGTTAACGAATGATGAAATCATAATCCTTGATTAATTTCAACCATCTCCTTGGTGGCTTGTTCAATTTTTTTTCAGTTTATATATACATGAATCTTTTGTGGTAAGTATATATTTTACACTTTAAATATTATAAGTGATTCCTAAAAAATTATTAATAAAAAACTCAAAATAAAATACCAAATCATTTGTAGGGTAATTTAATTCAAGAGGATTCAATTGATTTGATGAATAAGAAATTATTTGATCATTATACAAGAATAAAACCAAACTCCTTTAAATGATTCATCATCGAAGATAACAAATTCACCTTTTTAGGAAGGCATGGACAAAAATAGAGCATTTAAAATTTTTATTTCCAGTTCATGAAAACAATCATCACATTATTTTTTCTTGACAAAATTAACTCCATTGTGTGTAAAATTAATTAGTGGAATAAATAACTATGAAAAAATTTCATTAAAACCATCAGTAATAACCTATTAATCTATGAAATTTAGGAATCTTTGTGATATTAGTATGCCTTGGATACTATTCAACAACATATATTTTAGAATGGTTAAAATCTATTCCTTCATCAGAAATAATATAAACAAAGAATGATATTTTCTTAAACCAAAATTCACTATCACTAAAATTTACATATAAAATCTTTTCATTTATGTTTTTTAAAACATTCATTATGTGACATTCATGTTCCACCTAATTTTAGAATAAACAAAAATATCATCTATAATCAAACCAAAAAATGATCCAAATAATTATGAATGTCATAATTAATGAGATTCAAAAATATACAAGGTGAATTAGAAATCCCAAAAGTCATAACTAAAAACTAATAATTCCCATATCTTTTTGAGAATGATATCTTTGGAATGTCATCCATCTTTACCTTCAGCTGAAAGAACCATGACCTCAAATCAATCTTAATAAAATACTAAGCTTCCTAGAGCTAATCAAATAAATCAAAGATTATGGAAAAAAGACACTTGTTCTTTATTGTGATGTTATTCATGAATCTGTAATCAATATAATGTCTCATAGAACCATCATTCATTTTCATAAATTAAAAAGGATCACCCCATGGTGATGTTCTACATCGAAGGAATCCTTTATGATTAAATTATTACAACTTTTTTTTAATTAATCTAACTAGACTTGATATATTCATAAAGGTATATTACAAATAGTCTTAGGATTATGAACCAAATAAGTAGTATGTTCATCCTACTGATTGAAAATAATAATATGAAATTCATTAGGATAAATATTTCTAAATTCATTTACAAATAGTATGTCAATATTATATACTTTTAATTCATTTTAAAAATATGATCTAGATTACATTCATTACAACATTTTATCAATATATTAGAGTATTGGTATGTTAATAATGGTATGAAATAATTTAATAATTTTATTGTCATTTCAATCTTTTTTATCATGAAATACTAAAAGGCAATCAATACCCAAAATGATATCAAATTCAACTCTGGGATGTCAAATATGATTTGCAGGAAAAACCATCGCATTATTGATAATAGTATGATTTCGATAAATCTTGGTAGCTTTAGTACATTAAGTCATAGTTTTTACCAAATGTTATATACCACATTCATGAGGAGATACTTCCATTTTACTTGAAATGGCCTAAGAATGGAATTAACGTGAACATCCTATGTGAAAAAGGGCATTCAAATATTTTGAAAAAACTAGAAACATACATATCAGCAATTCATTTGAAGGTTCCACATCAATCTTAATAATAGAAAATTAATTTTACATTCCCTTGTGATTTTAATATTTATTTTTTAAACATTGGTTAGTCATATTTGGACACAAATAGTCTTAATTACCTAACTCATTGCAAATAAAACATATTACCTCTAAATTTTAATTTCTTAACTGATTATCTCCCCGGAGTCATGAGAAATAAAGCTAGTCTTACCACATCAAAATAACTTTTCTTATTTTGAGAGTCATTATCTAGGATTATTTTTACCACACCTCTCACATATTGAATTTTCTTTTCATACCTCCAAAAATCATTGATGAATACTTTTCCATTTCCATCCAATTGGATTTCATTTTTTACTATCATGAAGTAGTTGATCGTTGGAAGACTCTAATTCTTTTCATCTCAGCACATTTGAAAGTTTCTCATAACTTTTTAACTAATGATATGATAATTCCCATAGATATTTTGGATTCAATTAAAAGTAAAATTGATTTATCTTTATATCAATATTTCAGATATAATTTGTGATGTACCTTAAAAAATAGATGAAATTTTCTTCAAATGTCGGTACAAAATATTTCACATGTTGTCTTAATTCCAATAATGGGTTTCCCATCTTAAGTCGAAAAACCTTATGAAAATATTTCTTAGGAAAGATATTTTTAAATTAATCTCATTACATGGAACTAATCATCTAACTTCATCTAATTTTTTAATCAATGACAACCACTGATTAGTATGACCTTCAAAATGATAAAAAAAGAATAAACATTTTATTGAATTAAGAAACCATAACATAAAAAAATATTTTGTTATTATCTAATACACCATTTAACTATAACATGGTTAGATGGTCCTATATATTATGTAAGGAATTTCCTCATGAAACGCTCCACTACATAAATATTCCTCTATAGTTGATCTATTTGATCTCATGCATGGAAACCACCACAATTTATCACGTGATTCAATTGATCCATCACTACTACAAACTATTTAGTTCCATTTCCAAAAATCATAGGATCTTGATTTGGAAGGTTGTTTCCCTCTATATTTATTCTTAGCACAATGACCCTATTTCCTCTATGAAAACACATTATAAAGAGAAATATCATAGAGGAGGAAACATGGAAATCATCAAATTATATATCATTTCAATTTTACATTAATGTAACATAATTATGTATATTATATTATCAATATTATAAATCTTGTGGTCATTTAAACTGACCTCTCGTACCAATTATAAGGCCCCATCTATATACGTTACTTAATCTCGAATTAAGTTAATAATTTAAAATTTATTCAAAATAACGATCATTTTTGGACAAAACTCATATATACCAACTCGAATATTATAAACTAGACACATCAAATAACTATAAAATTTTTATATAAAAAAATTTTAAAATAGAACATAGTTTAATTTCTTGATTAAAATTTATAACATTTCCATGATTGTATCATTGAGTATATTATTCTCTAAATCAAATCAAAAATAAATTCAAAACATGCAATGAGCATAAAAATCATATAAAGCGAGACACAAAGAAGGAAAAATGTTGTTCTATTAAAAAACATGTAAACCATGAATACTTTATCATAATGTATTAATTTTAAGCTTTTAGAAGTAGTAAATAAGATTCACTGAATATAAGATCAATGATTACACTTTTTTAATAAATATTTTACCAAAGAACATATATAATATAACATATAAAATATTAAGGTAAATTTAGACATAATAATACATAAATAGAATTACCATTTCGTTGACTTTTATACATATCACTCATACAAATGGAATATCTATATGGTAAACTACAAAACCCAATACATTGGAATTTATCACAAAACCACCCATCCATGGCATTTCAAATAACCAGCGGTCATTGCATTTTCACATAATCACTCATCAATTGTTTTTCACGTCACCACTCATAAAATTTTCAAGTACCATTATATAATAGTAACACAGAAAAGATATATATTATTAATATTTCATGTATAATATTTCATTTGTAATCACGCGAAATAATATCGAGATATTAAAATAGTAAATCTATTTTCAAAATAATTTTCAATACCAACACACCTAATAATGTAATAGTGTATCCATTTTCCTTTTTAAAACCTTATTTCTTATATAGGATGTCAAAGATCAAGTATTTTTTATAGAGTTAGAGTAGTTTTTTTCACTACACACATTAAAATACATTTCTTTTTTATTTTCTAAAAAAATTAAAACAATTAATATAATGAGATTCCCTTTGAAAACTGTGGAATGAATCGATCTTAAAAAAAGGTTTGAATATAAACCTTACATGTAAGTTTCTTTATAACATCATATTATTCCTCAATGAAAGGAGATTGAGATGATGACCCTATCCGTGAGTTCGATTCATCACGTATGTTCTTGTGTTTTACTAAATATAAAAACAGGTAATTTCATCTTTGTTCAGAAAATTTTATAGTTTATTATACCTTTAATAACATTAATTTTTATGTTATAAAATTTAGTTATTTATTTATGTTCATGTCAGATGTTTTGTCAGTTTTTAGTACTTGATTTGAAAATGAATATGGTTTTATTGAACTAGGCCATGTAGTCATCACTCCATTTTCCCCAAAATAATATTAATGGAATTATTATCATTTTTATACGTAAATTATACTTCTAAATTCAATCAATATATATGGTTCTGAAAATTTAACAATTTTATATTTAGGAAGACGGTAGTCCATGCTTATTCATGAGAATCATTTTCCATTTTCCATTTATTGTTATGGAATGTTGGTAAGTATTATTTTACAATTCCAGAATAACAAAATATAATAAATAATATAATGTTAATCATTTAAATATAAATATATATATCATAAAATTGATTTAATTACTAAATATGAGTCACATCACTTCATGGAGGTGATAATTAACATTTATTCACTAATGATTATATCTTTTTTATGTTCATGGAATGTAAGAAAATAATTGATATATTATTATATAATAATTATTAATATATCCTAAATATAAAATATCAATATTAAATTCAATATTTATAACCATTCAGGATAGATGGTTATGGAAAATGAATTATATTAGTTTGTGGAGGTGATAGTTCACACGTATGCATGACAGAGTAATTTTGTTCCCATTTAATAGAAGTGAATATGGATTTAAGTTTTTATATTTTAATAATTAAATACTAGTATATTTAGAATAGTGGAGTTATTATTTATTCTTGGAAGAGTATTATTTTAATAATGTTTAAGAATAAATAAAATATAAATACTTTAGTTAAAACATTACCATTCCTTCAAATGGGTACCTTTCATAACAACATCACACATCTAATGAGGTTTTTCTGCCTAAACAATGTGTTCATGAATCATGGGATGGATTCTATAAAGGGTTTGGGCTCTGAATGACTAAAATAAAAGTTTTTTTAAATTTAATAAAATCGAGTGGAATTTGTTCCTCTTTATAGGAGAGGGTAGGGGAACCATTGTATGTATTAAATGAGTTAAATTAATGTAAATTAAATTTTGATTTGAAAATTTTCAAAATCATTAAGTTCGAGGATAGGATAAGTATGGGTTGAAATATAATCATTCAATGAAAATTATACAGGATTTTTGTATTATGTTATCATTATCTTTTTGTTTTATCACCTTTTAACTCTTACCAATTTATGAATTAATTTACACTTAGATAGTTGAAATAAATATCAAATAATTCCAATGTATAATCAATGATTCAATAATGAAATTATTATAATTAAATAATCTTTTTTTAAAAAAATTAAAAATATATATCATTTAGTTAAATATATTACATTTTAGTATTTGAATTATGAAAATTTCCAAACTATTCGTTACATGTCTTTTTAAAATTATCAAAAAAATAATAATAATTCAATTATAAAATTTCATTACATCTACGAGAAGGTGTTTTTTACAACAAAAAAATTCATTGATTCAATCCAATATTTCAAATTATATTTTTTTTTATTGTTAAAATCATTTATTAGATTCCTTCTTTAATAAATCTATCAATGTATAATCTTTGTGTCATAAGTAAATTTAATTATTTAATTCCTAAAAATTATATATAATTTATGTTTTGTAGCTAATATTTTAGATTTATATGGACTATTAATAGTCTATGATTCCACTTACATAACCCAATATTAAAATTGTATTAGTATGAGGAAACTGGTTTAGAACATATTGTCCTTTACAATAAAATAAAAGTTATAAATGTCATAATCACACCCAACTAGCTTTCATTGGTCACAATTTATGGAAAAGGATGGTCATGGTATATAATAACTCATAAAATAATATTATGAAAAGTTTTATGTTAATTCTATAGAATTAAAATATTAATTTTGTCTTCAATTACCCTATTTATCATTAACTATGGAAAATAAAATATTAATGTTACTATTCATTTCAAATTATTGGGATCCAATTAGTCCAAATTATACATATTGAGTAGACCCATGTATGTATATTTATGAACCTTTAATTTACAAAAGTTATTAAATTTGGTTTAAGACTAATCCCATTGAATAATCGGAAAAATGGGTTTTTGATGTAAAATTTTAAAAACATCATATTGTTTTTATATTTAATTTTAATTTGAAAAAGAAACAAAGTAACTAAATATAATTAAATAATAATAATATTATACTTATAACATATAACCATTTGAAAGGATAATCTGATAATATAAATTAATTTAAAAAATTGGTTTTTTGAATTGAAATGATGTATTTTTACTAAAAATTAAAATATGAATTTTATAATAAAAATTAAAAAAAATCAACCAAATTTAATTTTTGATGTCCCTCTTCCAAAGAAGAATTTTTTTTCATATTGAACATCTAATTTTGAAAAGAACTAGATTTAAAAATTGTTCTCCATCATAAGGTAGTAAAAATAACTTTACAAAACATTACTATATTTTTCGCATAAAATTTGATTTATTCTCATTTTAAGCCAGTAAAATTTATTGGATGAAAGTAAAAATATTTATAAAAAAATTGTAACCATAATATTGTTAGTTCTTTTAATTCTCATAAAAAATGTCTAGGTGATTACTACCATATTAAATAAAAACAAAAAATATATATTATTTCTTAGTATGACTCAGTCTTGCATGCAATATAAGATTTCTGAGAAACCAAATGTTGTGTTTCAGGTATTATTTCATAAATATCATCCCTATTAATTTAAAGTAACAATAAAATTCATAAATATTAATAAATATGAATTAGTCTTATTCTATATTTATTTGGGATGTCACTTCCTTCCCACCTTTTGGAAAATGTATCCTTGTAATTTAATTTACTTATTAAATAAGTCGACGGTACTTCTACAACATTCCATTTTCAGATTCCCATGTTTCTTCTTCAACTATATACATTTTAAACAAAACAATAACCTGATTAATTTCCTTATTCCACAGTACTTGTTATAGGTGGCAATAAATCTGGATTGGAAATTCCTATTAAGAATGACTCTCATCCATCTAAACTAATTCTAGAATAAAAACATGAGATATATTCGTCATATAAATTCATAAAAATGAGAGAAGAAAAATATTTTATACCTAGGATAGTCACAGGGTTATATCCACTTGGTATGAAAATTATCCTACTTTATCTAGGATTTCACAAGGTCCATTGAACCATAGACTCATCTTCCCCTTCATTCCAAAACACATAAAACATTTCCATTTTTCAAATTTGAGAGAAAACATGATCACCTACCTCAAATAAAAGATCCTTCCTCTAGTTATCTGTGTGACTTTTCTACATGAATTGTGTTATCTTCATTTATCTCTGAAGCAACTGAAATTTATCTACCGTTTCCATTACCAATTATATTCATATAAACTTCCATTCATGAACATCCTCCCAAAAGATGGGGATCGACAAAACATTCCATATAATGCCTCAAATGTTCCAATATGTATAATGGAATGAACATTATTATTAAAAGGGAACTAAACCAAAAAAAATGTTGATCCCATATTCCCTAGTAATCCATTGAACATTCATGTAGCTTCTCCTTTGACAACTGAATTGTTCTTTATAATTTCCCAAATGACTGAGGATGAAATGTTTTACTAAATTTCATTTATTTCCGTATAACTTCTAAATTATTTTACAATGATAGAAGTTATCATTGGATCCCAATAAGATAGAATAGAAATGGGTGGTCCATATAACCTAACTATAACTTTAATAAAAAAATTGAGAATGTTTATCTAGAGATAGTTTATATGAAATATTATGAAATTTATAATATTTAGTCAACCAATCAACAACAACCCAAATCGCATTTTTACCTCAATAATTATTTGTTAATATATTCTTGAAATACATTAAAATATATTTTCCCATTTCCACTCTATTATAGAAAAGGATCAAGAATACCTTTAAGTATCTTACACTCTAATTTAATCTATTAAAAAATCAATCATTGCAAGGAAAACTCAACAATAATTCTTTTCATTCCATCACACCTTTAATACTCCCAAAGGGATCTGTATATCTTAGTGAAAACCAGATGAACTAAAAATATAGAACTATGATCTTTTCATAATAAATAATTCTTCAACTATGAATCACATGGAAAACATAATCTCTTTACAATCCACAAAACATAATCTTTTTCAATGTAAAATTTAGTTAACCAACCATTATGAACCAAAACTACCTTTTCCTGTAACTCACTATTATACTTTGGTGCTTTCATAATTCATTATCAATGAAATTATTTAACTCTCACCTGAAACAAAATAGTGTAATTTCCTACACAAACAGCTTCTGAGCCAAATTTCATCAAACCACTAACCAAAGGATCTCATTGAAAATGTATAATGGTAAATACAATATTTATTTTTTTACTCAACGCATCGACCACTTTATTTAATTTTCATGGATGGTAATATATCATGAAATCATAGTACATGATTAATTCTAGACATATCCTCTATCTCATGTTCAATTATTTTTTTGTGAATATATACATCAATATTTAGTGATAACTGTATATTTTAAAATTTATTCCATTCAAATGATGCTTCTATATTGTGAATTCGAAAACAACAACAAAAAATTCCTAATCATATGTATGGTAATTTTACCCATGAGGCTTCAACTAACGTAAACCATAAGTAATTACTAGATCATTATACATTAGGACACAACCATGTCCTTTAAATAAATCATCTCTAGAGATAAAAACATCAATTATCATGTGGGGGAGTAGAGAAATTACCAATCTTTTTTTCATTTTTTAAAAAGAATCATCACGTTATTTTATCAAGATGAACATAACTCACTTATGTGTTATCTTAGTTACATAGAATGGTAATTTATAAATTTTTTCATCAATCCTTTGTTAATTACCTTCTAATCCAATAAAACTACAAATATCTATGATATTGGTATGTCTAGGAAACTCATCGACAACTTTTTTTAGAAGGGTCAAATTTTATGCCATATATATGAACAATATGACCATAGAATGATATTTGTGGAAAAAAAAAATTCCCAATTAATAAAATAACTATATAGTTTATTTTATTTTCATTTTTTAAAAAAAAATCTATCAGTGACATTTATGTTTCTCATCAATTATAGAATATACAAAAAAAAATTTCTATTAACACAACCACAAACATATCCAAAACGTGATGATAGACTTCATTCAAGTGTTTTATAAATATAGTAGGTTCGTTATATTACAAAAATAGAATAAATAAAAACTCAAAATACACATATATATTTCTCTATGATATCATTATATTGTCGACCTCCTTCACCAACAACTGATGGTAGACAAATCTCAAATGACCCATCAAAAAATATTGATCTCCCAAGAGATGATCAATCAAATAATCAACAGGAGGAAAAAAAATAAATTTTAAATTTTTATAGCATTCCTACCTCTATAATCAATAAAACGTATCATAGAACCATCATTCTTTTCCATAAATGAAATAAGAGAACCCCAGGGTGATGTTCTTGGACATGTGACAACATTATCAAGAAATTCATGAAAATGGTTTTAAATCCACAAATTATATATGATTTATTAGATAAGGGGGTTCAGAAGTTGGATTAAAATCGGGAACTAAATCCATAGTAAATTCCACCATCATATCCTGATCAATTCCTTGAAATTCTTTAGGAAAAGAATCTATAAATAAATTCAATACTGGAATGTTTGAAATAATAACTATTTCTTTATTTTCAACAACTTCATATATATAAATTTTTTCGATATTTAATCCATCTCTCAACTTCATGGTATTTTGTCAATTCTATGAAATCAGTTAATAAATCAGTCTTAGCATTGAAATCTATTTTTCACGATAAACCGAAATCCAATACATACCCAAAATGATATTTAATCCCACTGTGGGATGTTCAAAAAGAAATGTTTTATAATCTATCACACTACTGACAATATTATGATTCCCACAAATCACGGTTTCTTTTTATACCCTCACCTAGAGTTTTTACGAAATGCCATATATCTCATTCAGTATGTGATATTTTTAATTTACATGAAAATAATTATGAAATAAATGAATTTGAAGATCCATAGTCAAATAGAGTATTGTACTATTTATAAAAAACTCATAACACAACTTTCACCACTTCATTTATGGTCCCACACAAACTGAAGTAGTAGTAAATGATTCTTAAATCCCCTTTTACATTCGATCATTATTTTGTTGACCCTGGGTAATCAACATTGGAAACTAATTATCAAAATTACCTAACTCCTTGAAACTAAAACATCTTACTGTGCACATTTCATTTCATACCTAATCAGCAGCCTTCTTGTCATGAGAAACATGACCAGTCTTACCAAATCATATGATCGTCCCAGATTTTGAGAGAAATTATCTAAGATTCTTTTTACCACATTTCTCACAAGAGGGAATTGTATTTTTCATTCCAATAAATATATTATATGAATACATTTCAATTTCCATCAAACTATATCTATTATTTTTCATACACTCTTTAAATACATGATCATCCAAAAACTATATTTCTATCTTCTCATCACATTGGAAAAGTATATCATAGCTTTTGGACTCATTTTAATCTGATGAACTTTTATATGTAAAGTTCAATACTAATTAAAACCAATTTATCATACTATCAAAACCCCAGAAAATATTTCGGATATACCTTCATAAATGAGTGAAATTGTATTCATATGTAGCCTCAAAATCATCCTTTTTTGACAAATCCAATAATTATTTATATCCTTATTCAAATATCCTTTGGAAAATATTTATCAAGGAAGATATTCATAAATTCATCCCATTCTATGGAATCAATTTCATCACTTAATCTGATATTTTTAATAATAGACCAATGTTAATAGGTGTAATCATTAAAATGATAAACCATAGGACTATAAATTTGAATTTTAAAACACCCCATTAAATAAAATATATTTCATAGTGTTTTAATTTACCCTTCATTATGGAATAGGTGAGACAATCCTCTGAATGATGGGGGAACATGCATTGTGATATGATCCACTACCAATATATTCATATGTGTTTTGTCTAGATGATATCTTGAATGGAAACCACTGCCTTTTATCACTTGAGTCAGCTAATCCGTCACTATAACAAACTGTTCAATTCCAATTCTGACCATCTCAGGATGATGATTCCTAAGGTTTTTTCCTCTGTATTCATTCCCATATCAACATCCAGGTTTCCTCTATAGAATCCATTTTGAATGGAAATATCATAGACAATGAAAAATAGGATTCATCAAATCCTATATAATTCCAATTTCACTATAAAGTAAAAAAATCATTTATCTATATTCTGTTTACAATATTCTAATTCCTAGAGTTATCTAAACCATCCTATGATACCAACTATAAGGCCCCATCCTTGAACATTACCTAATCTTCAGTTTAGTCTATAATTTGTCTTTCATTCCCATGAAGGATATTTTTAGTTTTATAGATATTGAGAATTAGGCCAAAACTCATAAAAAAACTAAAATATAACAAATTAGACACTTTTAATCACTACCCATTTTCTGTAAAATAAAAAAGTCTTAAAATGAAACAAGGTTTAATTTCATGTTAAAAATTCATAACAGTTCCCTGATCCCATCCATGAATCTATTCTACATTAAACACCATGAAAAATATTTCAAAACTTTGGATAAGTATAAAAAGTCCAATAAATATTTCACAAAAAAAGAAAATTTTTTGTTTTGGGAAAACATGAAAACCATGAATACATTATCATAAAGTAATAATTTTCTCTTTTTAGATGTAGTCAATACATGTCATTGAATATACACTCATTTCATACCCTATTTATAATCTAATGATTACCATATAACCCATATAAAAATATTTATAACATAAAATAGTATACTTTGTTAATAACCATACATAAATGGAATAACTATATGGTCATCTTCCACACATATCACACTTACAATGTGAATAGCCAAATGTCCAACATCTATAGTCATTGCATTGTTGGTTATAACGTCACCACCCTTCCTTGGTTTATCATAGAACCACAAATATTTATTTTATCATGTAACTACCCATCATTGGTTTATCACATAAACACCAATAAAATGTTCAAGTACCATTATATAATAAATTTTCATAAAAGTTTTCAATTATCAACATTTCAGTTATAAAATTTGATTTGTAATAACAAGATATAATTTTAATATATTAAAATAGTCAATCCATATTCAAAATAATTTTCAATTCCAAAAAACTCAAAATGGAATATGGTATTTCTTTACAATTTTTAAAAAATAAATTCATATAGAGGAATCCAAATAAAAAATAATTGTTATGGAAGTAGAAAAGTCATTGTCTCAACATATGTTAACAAACATTCATTTTGACATTTCGTAAAGAAATTAAATTTATACATATAAAAATATTCCTTTTGAAATCTGTTTTATGAATCATATTTAATTTTTTTTCATTATACACCTTATAAATAAATTGTTGTATAACATATTAAAATGACATAATGAAAGAATATTGAGATGAATTCCCTTACCTTGAGTTCAATTCATCACGTATATTCATTGTACTTATTCTATAATAAACTTAGTTATATTTCTAATTGATTTAGAACCTTATTATGTTTATTATTCCTTCTATTTCATTAATTACCATTTTATAATATTTATTTATATATTTGATCTCTTCTCACAAACTTTTTCAATATTCTGTACTTGAGTAGAAAATGAACATGGTTTGATGTCACTAGTCCATGTGGTCAAAAGTACTTCACATCCAGAACAATATTCACAAAATAATTATCAATTTTATACATAAATTTATATTTCAAAACAAACCATGAAATGTTTGTATGAGAAATGAAAAATGTTATATTCATGGAGATAGTAAGACGTAAGTGCTCATGAGTAACATTTTCAATTTTTCATTGATTGTTATGGAAAGAAGGTAAGTATTATTTTTCCTTCCAGAATGGTCATAAAATCAATAATATCACATTATTATATTAAATGTATTTATATATACCATATAATTTATTTAATGATTAATAATGTGTCACGTCGCTTCGCGAAGATGATAGTTCACGCATACCCATGAACGACGTAATCTTTTTTATGCACATTGGATGTGAGAACCTAATTCATTAATTAGTATAATATAATGATTAATATGTCAAAAATATAAAATAAGAACATTAATTCCATCATTCTAACCATTCATGAGAGACAATTATTGAAAAAGAATTATATAGGTTCGTAGAGGGGATAGTTTACACCTACGCATGAATAATTAATTCATTTACCATTTAATGGATGTAAAGAATGATTTAGATAATTATATTAACATAATAAAATCTAATTTATTTAGGATACTAGAGTTATTATTTTGGCCAATGATCCCGTACCCGAGTGGTAAGGGCTCCTGCTTGGCATCCAAGAGAACTATGTTCAAAACCTAGTGGAGGTGAATTTCTGGGGTACTGTAGCAGTACTATAGAATGCACTGTTAGGTATTGTAGCAGTTGGACTATTCACCTGATTTGGGCTTTCAGACCACCAGTCTGGGCCTACGAGTCTCAGGGCCTTCAGGCCATCAATGGCCTTTGGGCCATAGGGCCTTCGGGTCATTGAAGACCATAAAGTAGCCCATTTCACACATAGCATGCCCTAAATGAGGATCAGAACACTAGTAGCAGTCACCAGAAGCAGTGCTAACCGAATTGGACGAATTGGAGGGTATGGCAACCGCCATCGGGACCTGGCACCGTGCAGCATTGTACGGGGCAATGCGAACCGATCTGCAATGCATGTGGGGAGCTAAAGGCAATCAATGATGCAGAATATTGGGAAGGGAAGTTCTCGTGGGCTGGGCCTACAGGTCATGTATTGGGTATGGTATGCCTCTAGGCCTTCGGGTCATGTATTATGATTCAGGCCGGGCCTTGTTCTTGGGGCCTACGAATCATGTATCGGTTACCCTTCTACCCTTAAAAGAGGGAATATCTATAATAAAATAAAATAAAGTATTTCGTCCCATTTTGGCTAGAGTTTTTATTTTGTATTGAAAGAATATTATTTGAAGGATGTTTAAAATGAAATAAATTACAAATACCTAAATAAAAACATTACCTTTTCATTGGATGAGATTCCTTCATAGCACTATTACACATCTAAGGAGCATGTTCTGCCAAAAATAATGCTTCATTATTATGGAGAGGGGTTATAGTAAAGTGTATTGGCTGATATTGGCTAATAAAAATGTTTTGAAAGTTTAATTAATGGAGAGGAATGTGTTATTTATTAGAGAGGGGGGGGGGTAACCCTTGGAATTATTAAAAGTATTAAATTAATATAAATTTAATTTAGATCCCAAAATGGTCCAAACTCATATATTAAAAATATATTATAATTATGGGTTTAAATATAATGACCACCTAAAAATTAGACACGTTTTATTATTTTTTTAATCCTTATCAATTTGTGATCACGCCTTTTAGCTCTGAAAATTTATCGTGTAATTTATTATTAGATAGGTAAAATAAATACCAAATCCTGAAAACGTCCAATTAATGATTTATCAGTGTAAATTGTTGAATTATCTCAACTTTTTGGTCGATTTTTTTATTTTTAGTATTGTTATATTTATTAATTAAATATTTTAGATTTTAAACTTTTAATTATTTCTATTTGGACACTATTCATTTCATGTCATTTTAAAAATATCAAAAAAACATTATTCCTTATCAAAAAAGTAAAATGACATGATTCTATGATATAAGAATCATATAAAAAATTGGATGGCATTTAATATTTGAATTTATAATTATTTTATTATTATTAATATCATTTTTTGATTTTGTATATAACAATTCTTTTACTGCATCATCATTTATCAAAATTAAAATTAATTATATAATCCTAGAAAATAATAAATAAATAACCATGTTTGAAGGTAATGTTTTTATATTTCGAAGGACTATTCATAGCCTAATATATGGCTTAAATAACCCCGTATTAAAATTTATTTATTAAAAATATACATATTTGTGACATATTTTTCATTACATTAAATTAAATTTCATAAATGTCATAATCACACCAATGTGGCTTAAAAAGGTCACCATTTTAGCCCACATATTTTCATGATCAATAATAAATCATTCAATAAAATTAGGATAAGTTTTAGGGTAATTTTAAAATATTATAATATTAATTTTACCCTTAATTACTTTATTTACCTTTATATTTGGTAAAAATGATACTTCAAATATTTTTCACCAATTTTATTCTTTTTATAACCATTTGTGTCCATTTTTTAAATTCAATTCAGAAATGTTCTTAAATTTGGTTTAACACTAATCTCACTGTCCGATCGATAAATTGTTTTTATGTAAAACGTTAAGTAGTTCGTATATATTATATATTTAATTTTAATTTGAAAATTCATCCAATGAAATACAAAGGATTAAATGATAAAAAACATATACTAATTATATCTTAATATTATATAAAATTTTAATATGAAATTATACATAAATTACAAATATTCAGCTTTGAATTAAAATGTAGTATTTTTCATTATTCATTAAAATATGAATTTTGTCATAAAATACAAAAATTTCAACGAAAGTAAATTTTAATGTACCACATACATATAAATTTTTATTTTGTAATATAGAACATATTAATGTTACTAAAACTATATTTAAAAATTTTACTCTATAAAATGTCATTAAATCTACATTTTATTTGGCATGTTGGGTATGCTCTTAGACATATGAACCCTATTAAAGTTAAATCACAGTATAATACATAAATATTTACCTATATTAAAAATTATTATTCTAAAATAACATAGTACCTTAGGTCCTTCTCTCATTTTGTAAATTTCATTCTCACAATTTAATTTACTTATCAAATAATTGTGGGTATTTCGGCCTCATAGCATTTTCAGATTACCATGTTGCCTCTTCAACCATATGGTTTTCTGCAAAACCTTAACCTAATGAATCTCCATATTCTTCATCACTTTATGTCTAAAGTCAAGAATCTAGACTAGAGGTTCCCCATAAGAATGATTTTCTTACAACTAATCTATTTTTGCACTCAAAACATGAGATGTATCTGACATATATATTATTAACATTCAAATGTGGTAACGCTGTGTATATGGGATAGACTTGGAGGTAAATCCACTGTTTATGAAACTATTCTAACATTTTCTATGATTTCAAATGTTCCAATTTACTTTAGACTCATCTTCACTTTCATAAAAATATGCATCACACTTTTACATATTGAATCTTTGAGAAAAAACATTACTGCCTTACGTGAAAAAATTATACTTCCACCAGATGTCTGCATAGCATTTGTATCCCTTCTCTGTTTTCCTCACGTTTCTCTAAACTAACTAAAATTTTTCTTCCACTTCCTATAACATTTATGGTCCCATCAACTTCCTTTCACTAACATCATCCCAATAAGCATGATTTCAACACAACATTCCATATATAGACTCAAATGGACCCATTTGTATACTAGAATGAAAATTTTAATTATAATAAAACTCAACCAAAGAAAAATGATAATCCTTACATCCATGGTAATCCATTGAACATGGTTGTAGCGTATCCTTCAATTCCTGAATTGTTCGTTTTTATTTCCCATCTAACTGAGGACGAATGGCAATATTGGAATTTAATTAAGTAACTAATGAATTTTGAATGACTTTCCAAAAGTTATATGTGAACTTGAGATCCTGATCAGATGCAATAGAGATGCGAACTCCATGTAACTTGACTATCATTTTAATAAACAATCAAGAATATTGATCTAGACAGAACATATCTCGAATACCAAGAAAATGAGAAGATCTATTCAATCGAGCAACAATAACCCATATCATATTGTAACCTAAGGATTTCATCGGTAATATCACTATGAAATACATTTATATATTTTCCCATTTCCACTCTAGAACTAGAAAATTATAAAGCATCCATTTTGGTAATTTTTGATGATCTTTATCCTTCTAAAAAAAACATATCAGGGTAATGTCGTCAATATCTCTTTTCATTCCATCCCACTAGTAATACATCCAAAGGTATCTGTAGATCATAGTGTTTCCAAGATAAACTAAAAAAGAGATCTATAATATTTACATAACAATTCACTCTTCAATTATAAATCAAAAGGCATATAAAACATCTTTCCAAACCATTAACACAATCTTTATCATTGTTAAATTCAACTTACATGACATTCTGAACAGAATCTACCTTTTTGCAACTACTGGTCTTCCTTCTACACATTCTTATTCCTATCTGAAAGAGATAATTTCACTATCCCCTAAAAAAAGTGTAATTTCCAATAGTACTAACATCCCATCAAAATGTAATCAAATCATAAACCATAGTATATCCTTAAAAATGTATCATGTTTAATGTAGAATTAAATTTTCAAATCAATAAATCAGCCACTTTATTTTCTTTTCCATGACGGTAATGAATATTTCAATCATAATAACTTATTTATTTATACCATATCCTCTATATCTTGTTGAATTAATTATAATTGATTATATACATCAAAAATTTATGAATATTATATATTTCACACATTGCACCATTCAAATGATACTCTAAACATTTAATGCGAAAACCAAAGTATCTAATTCCAAATCATATGTAGGGTAAATAAACTGATGAGGTTTCAACAGACGTGATGAATAATTAATTACCTAATCATTCTAATATAAGAAACAAAAAATTCCTTTCAATAAAGAATGATTTTAGATAAAAAAATTCTCCATTCTTGGAGGAAAGGTCCAAAAAAACAGCATTTTGAATTTTTTTTTTTCAGTTTCAGGAAAAAATCATCACATTATTTTTTCCAGATAAACTTACATCCCTCAAAATATAACTACCTTATATGGGTACATAATTGAGAAAAATATTAATAGAAATATAGTAATAACCATCTAATCTCTAAATACTACGAATATTGATGATATTGGTAGCTATTGGCCACTCTGCAAAAAATATTTTTAGAAGGGTCAATAGTTATACCATCCTTAGAAATAATATGAAAAATGAATGAAATTTCATGCAACCAAAATTCACTCTTAATAAGCATTCCATTCAATTTCTTTTCTCCTGTGGTTTTCAAAACAATCCTTAAGTCACTATCATGTTCCTATTTAAATTTAAAATATTCAAAAATATCTTCTATGAAAACAACAACAAACTGACCCAAAAATTATGAATGCATCTATTCATGAGATTCATAAATACATAAGCTGGATTTGATAAACAAATTTGAATAAATAAAAAATCAATTTTCATATATCTCATTTGGAATATTGTCTTTGGAATTTCATCCACCTTCACCTTCTACAGATGGTACCCTGACCTCAAATATATCTTTCAAAATTACTATGCTATTTAGTGATAGTCAAAAAATGCTTCAATATTTAGAAACAGATAATTTTTTGTAATATTGATGTTATTAAAGGCTCTGTAATCAATGAATATACTCATAGAAACATATTTATTTTTTCCAAATAAAATAGGACCCCCCCCCAAGATGATGTGCTAGATTGAATAAAACCATTATCAAGAAACTCTTTCAACCGTTTTTTGTTCCATAAATTTTTCATGATGCATTCAATGAGGGGGTTTAGAAAAAGGCCTAGTATTAGGCACTAAATCAATAGTAAATTCATCCTACCTATCAGCAACAATAAGTGGAATTCCACAGGAAAAACATATGTAAATTCATTTACTTCCAGAATGTCACAAATCAAAACTGTTTATTTATTTTCTATAACATCATCTAGATAAAATTCATTTTATTCATTAATAAATCCTCCTCCTTCTAGGTATGCTATAATAGGAATGAAATTATTGAATAAAATAGTAATGTATTTTCAATCTATTTTAGCAATATAAACTAAAATAAAATTCATGCCCAAAATCATATCAACTTCCACTATGGGAAATTCAACATGTTTTACATGACAAAATATACCACTAATTATAATAGTAATGTTGCCATAAATCATGGTTTTGTTAGATTGAATTATAAATGTAAATATATATGATATGGCACAATAAAAGAGGGGTGATTTTTTGGTTAAGCATTATGTATTTAGAACCTTAATAAATAAATTTGATTAAGAGTTCTTAAGCTAATAAAATTCAAACCCAATAAAAATGACCCTACGGGTCTTGGATATGAAGGATATGATATGATGTAATACCAAATGTAATGAAACACAATTGTATTTGAATTTAATAAAATGATCATAGAAATATAAATATAGTTGATTCCACCATACTTCATATTGATTTTCTTAATACAATATGTAATGAATGAATCATAATTCAAATAATTACAATTGAAATGAATATTAATAAAATGAAGAAGAAGAAAAGTCCATTTATATTAAAAATAATAGTAGAAATGTAATGGTATTACAATTATTTTATCCCAAAGAGTAGGGTATCATTTCACATTGTATAAAATGTCTTCATTACCACCACCTTGGTAATAACTCAATTTGAAAATCGGCACGAATATATTCATATCCCTAGAATCCCTCGATAAAGTAGGTAATCAAAACATCTATCTTTCAAACATATGAAAGATCTTGATTCGATGATCGGCAGCACATCTTCCTATCACCGAAAGCCCATGATCACTATACCAATGATCATATTCTAAAAGAAAACGAATGAACATATAGAAATATGATGACATGGAACAATCTAGTCACATCTTGTATCCTCATAGGTTTCGCAAGAATCAGGAGAGAGGTCACAATATCTCTCACTAGAACATGATTGAAGGAAAAGTTATTTTGTTTGGTTCAAATATCCTTATATTTATAGTCCTCCTGTTCGAACATACATATTTCCTCCAACGATCATATTTCTCTGAAAAAATTGGATGGACTAGGACACCTGGAATTACCATGGTCAAAACAAACATAAAATACTACTTCATTTTTTTATTGCATTACTGACTCAATGAATTAATTTTAGTTTGACAATAGTAAGTACCAAAGTGTGAAACAATGAGAATGAGATACATGTAATCTGTATTGAAGTAAGATATGAATTCAATGAATTAAATGAGTACATTCCATAACATAGTAATGATGATTAACATGTGTATGATGCATATCGTGGATATAATTCATGTAGTGGTTAGGATTCATATCGGAATTTCATTACATATCATGGTTAGGATGCACGATGTGATTAAGATGTATATTCTTATTATGATACATGGTGATGGTGCCTAATATGAAAATGGTAAATATCAAGTTTATGATAAATGACTTGGTTAAAATATATGTGATTACGATGAATTACATGGTTATGATACGTGACCTGGATTCAATACATCATGTGGTTTTGATACCTTACTTAGTTACAATACATGAACTAGTTATGATACATGGGGTTATGATTCTTGATTAAAAGAAAATAATTATCCTAGGTATGATGTAATATTATGATAAATAATATAAATTTGATACATTACTTGGAAATGATTCACATGGTTCCAAAAACATCATATGTAGTTATGATTTTAAAATAGTTTATATGGTTATGATGAGAAACAATATATGGAACCTATATTAATTTTTTATTTCCAAAACAAAAATTCAACGGGAATGTTGAACCACATTTTTACTCCATAATCTCCTCCTTTTTGGAATGACAAAAATATATACTATAATGACTTTTCTCCTCCTGAGATTAATAACTCATCTAAATTTAATGGTGAATATTAATAATTCATGCCTAGGTTAAAAATAAATCTCTTGGTATCATATTCTCATTAAATTTACTTGTCAGTTATATCCCTTAGTTAGTTACACATAAATTTCTTCATTTCCTAAATAATCTACACCTTTGTGATTTTAAAAAATAATATGTGACCAAATTCATTTCTTACAAAGTTTTATTGAAATGGAGTACAAAACCATAGTAAGTACTTGTAATGACATAAGTTTTTATTACAATAGGAATTCCAAAATCAATCTTTCCCCTTTTGTTTTTCAAAAAGATCGAACATCGATAGCTTCATATCCTTGAACAAATTTATACCATCTAACAGTTTTTCAAGAGCTTCTTGAAGAGCCTTTAGCTTCTAATCTTATTCAACAATAACAATTTCTTTCTTCTAGATCATTTTGTCTTGAATTTGATTGACTACTTCCAGAAAATTAAGCTTTTCTTCATGAGAATTAAAATCCCCCATTCTACCTCTCTATTCTATCTCCACGATTTCAACTCTATTTTATATAAAAACATCCTCATTACATTCATTCTCTAATTTTACTTTTAGACCCTAATTATCATTAGAGGATATTCCTTTTTATGTTAATTTTCCTTGAATGGCTTCATATTTTTCATTCAAATCCGCAATCAAATTTTGGATGAAAGAATTGATATTTTTTATCAAAATCACTAATTCATCATCATTCTCCAGGTGATTCATGAGACTATCTTCAATGTTGTATGACCATTTGAAAAACATATTCCATGTCGTGATGTGCTTAGTCTCTTGTTTTCAGAATATCTTGAAGTCAGCTTCATTATTCAAAAACCTATTTATCAATGTCTTGACAACATCTATTCTATCATTATGATCAAATAAATGGATTTCTAAACTGTATTCAATCTTCGGAGGAAACACACTCATCTTTTTCAATTTTAGAGAATGATTTCTAACTCATGAGGGTTTCATAAAAATAAAATCTTATTTAGATAAAAAACGATTAGAAGTCAAAATAATGAATTGAGGAACAACTCTATGATCAACAAAAATAAGGCTTTAGTGTAACACCCCCAATTGATAAAGGGTTAAATGACTAAATGATATGACTCATGTCAACAAGGTGCACTTTCCTTTTCGGAATCCTGTCCGATTAGAACTTTACAGTTAAGCGTGCTTGACTTGAAGTAGTGATCGGGATGGGTGACCCTATGGGAAGTTTCCCAGGGTGTGTGTGAGTGAGGACAAAGCACACTGAAAAGGACATGTGTTGGCCTGTGGGGAATGTCATTAGTCAGATGACATGTTCAGGCATTTGGGTGGACACTTGGGTGGGCCCCACATGCCTGTGGGGCAACTAGTGGTACCTGGTGGGCCAGGACCCGACGACCATGTTAAGGCAGGGTGGTTGTGCTGTCACCAGGACCCGGTTGTCACATTTGTAATCATAGGAGGAACCCAGCCAAAAGTGCGGTGCACTGCCTGGGTTGAGATGTAGGGCCCACAACGAGGGCGTTGTGCTCTAAAGGGGGGGTGATTGTAACACCCCCAAATGATAAAGGGTTAAATGACTGAATGATATGACTCTGGTGAACAAGGTGCACCTTCCTTTTCGGAAGCCTGTCTGATTAGAACTTTACAGTTAAGCGTGATTGACTTGGAGTAGTGATAAGGATGGGTGACCCTCTGGGATGTTTTTCCATGGTGTGTGTGTGTGAGGAAAAAGCACACTGAAAAGGAAATGTGTTGGCCTGTGGGGAATGTCATTAGTCAGATGTCCCGTTCAAGCAATTGGGTGGACCCTAGGGTGGGCCCCACGTGGCTGCGGGGCAACTAGTGGTACCTGGTGGGCCTGGACCCGACGACCATATTAAGGAGGGGTGGTTGTGCTGCCACCGGGACCCGGTTGTCACATTTAGAAATTGTACCATTCAAAGTATTAAGATAGATGTATTATATTCAGTATATTATTTTTATGTTAATAATACTAACAAAAATATTATACCAAAAAACACATGGGACCAGTAGGAATTCTAAAACCATTAAATTCAAATAATTTCATATCGATAATCTAGTACTGATAAAATAATATAATACCGAAAATCTTGAACCGATGGGATTATCCAATATTTATAATCTAATAACTATAACATGAATCATGAAACTGATAGTGGTGATTCTGATTAAAATGTGAAACCTATAAAAGTGATACTGATAAACAAGAAAAAATGCTAAAAATAAAACTCACACTGATTATTGTGAAATCGATTAACATTTAAATAGAATATAAGAAATAATGATAAATGAAAAACTGATAAATTCCAAACTGAAAAATGAAGAAATTTAAAACTGATAGGGGTTAAAATGATAACCATATAAACTAATAAGTGAAACTAGTAAAATGTAAAACTAAATATTGAAACAATTAAAATGTAAAACAAAAGAGTGAAACTGATAAAATGTAAAATTCAGTGTGAAACAGATAAAATGTAAAACAACAGATTGAAAATGATAAATTGTAAAAATAAACAGTGAAACATACACTCCCCCTTTGATAAAGAGTAACTTGTTGTATGGAGATGGTTTAAACAATAAATTTATGTGAATTAATACTTTACAATGATCATTCCTCTTTTCTGTTAAATGTATTCAAATCTATTAGAAGATAATAGTTTTGTGAAAATGTCAACAAGTTGTTCATTTGTTTCGATGAATTGTAATATAATATCTCAATTTTTTGCGTGATCCCTAATAAAGTGATTCATAATATCTTTGTATTTTTCACATGATTTATATACAATGTTTTTACTATGGGAAATGGAACTAGTGTTATCACACAGTATTTCTGTTTTTTTTAATCAGTCTAGGGTTTTTGAGTATGTGTTGCATCCATCACAATTGGGAAAAAGAACATCCATCTGCTACATATTTCTCCAATTTTTTTAAAAGTGGTGGCATGGATTGGTTACCCAATCCGTGCCAAAATAAATTTATTAAATAAAAAAAGGTTACAAGAAAATCCCGAGGTGTAAAATGCATACACCATCTTAAAAAATAGAAAAGAACAACAAGGATAAAACTTTAAAAACCTGGTAAGAATCATCCAAAGATTCCAAGAGAAGATCTGCATGATCAGCACCACCATTTCTTCATCATTCTGAGTCTTCAAAATCCAGAGCAGGATCCACACTTGTCAAAGCATAAATGAATCAATCAGCACATCATCTCAGCAAGTCCACAACAAGACAGGTGAAAGTAAGGACCAGCAGCAAAAAAACTAGTACAGAACATGAGAATTCCGGCCAATGCAAGCTTAAGACAGCACAAATTGCACAAGTTTTCAGATGGGAATAAAAAAATGCTGACATGAAGAAAATCAGGCTTAAATTCAAGCAGAAATAGATTGAGGCATCAAAAAAGATGAAACAGCAGGACTCTAGAAAGTAGTAATCTCCATGTGCAAGTTTACCAAGAAAACTAAGGGTCAGACTTCGAAAAGCTCCAGAAGAAGATCTGCATGAACTGACAAAGAGAGAGATCTCATGTCTTCAGCAGTCTGCTACCTCAAAATCCAGAACAAATCAGCTCGTCATCAGGTTAAGGACACAACCAAACAGAAGTATGGAAAGACAAGAAAAAGCGTGAACTCGAGCAATCCAGCTAACTCAAAGGAATTCCAACAAGACAGCAACATTTTCACTATATAGCAAATCCAAAGTCCAAGCAATGTTGATAGTACAGGCTCAAAGACAGGTTTAGAAGCAGTTCTAAATCAGCATTTTTAAAAGTACATAAGCAATGAAAAAACTCTGTCAAATATTTCGGATCTGGAGAAAACTGCAAAAGAAGTATTCAACAGGAATTCTGGAGGATTAATAGTCTTCTTCTCCTCAAGATACCTAGTTCAACTTTATGAAATGTTTCAGCAGAAATTTCACCACTTTTCATTTTTTCATAGGCCAATCCTTTTTGCTCTTCCCAATGAGCATCAAATTTTTTTAATTGTTCCTCAAGGGAGAGTTGTGGTGTAATCTCATTAGCCTCATCAGCTGGAGTGTCATGAGCTATCTCATTATTGACAGACTTAGTGGTATTGATAGAGCGAGTGGTGATGGTTCTTTCCACCTGTGAGTAATCTCTCCTTTTCCTAGTTTTCCTAGGGTTAGGAGTGATGAATCCATCTTCATCTACCATGAGTTTTTTCCCTTTCTGGCCGTTGAATTCAAGAAATTCTCCTCTAATTGCCTAGTTTGGTCTTCTACTTCTTGAGGAACATCACTGGATTCTGAGGATTCTTTCTGTTCATCCCCTTGTGCTTCCTGGGTTTGGGTGATCATATCATGTTCCTTAGCCACGATAGAGGGTTTAGAATAATCCCCTGTGTTAGAGGGTTCCAGTAAATTAGGAGATCTATCCATATGAGTAAAATCCTTTTCTGTGGAAACCATAACAACATTATTAAAATCTGTCTCTTGTGAACCTAGGCCTTGCCTCTTATCCAAGTGCACTACTTGCCATGTGTACTTTATATATCCTTTCTATAACCACTGAAGTCAGTTTCTAAAAAACATTTCAAAAAAATAATTTCTAGAAGAATAAAATATTCCTAATTCAGTAGATCCCCTTATGTAGAGAAAATTTGATTTCACTAATTTTAAATGAGATTATTTTGGATTAGGTTGATATCTTGCACATATGTGTACTGAAAACATTAATTATGTACAACTATCTTTTATGTATAATAGGATTCCTATCGTACCTATAAAATATTATTGATATACTGGTTTCCTAGCTTCATAAAGATCAAGTGTATTTGATATACCAGTTGGAGTGATTATACTTTTAGTTTACTCAAATCCAAACATTTTGAGTAAATATTTGATATTCTTCTGTTGTTATGTATTGGTTCCATCTTGTTTTTGAGAAATTTGAAAAACTACAAAAGAATGTTAACTCACCAATCATATTCATTTCTAAAAATTATTTCATTAGATTCCAAAAATAATCTGTTAGAGATTGGTGAGTAATAAAAATATAATGTCATCAACATATATTTGAACAATCCAAATGTTTTTGTATACAGTTTTTATAAAAGTACTTGGATCTGCAGTACCTTTTTCATAATTATTTTGTAAAATATGTCATGTAAGTCAATCATACCAAGCTCTCGGGGCATGTATAAGGGCATAAAAACATTTATACATTTAAAAACATGATCATGATATTTTTAATCTACAAAACCATGAGTTTTTTCTAAAAAACATCTACTACAAACCATTATGAAAAAACTTTTTAAATCCATTTGAAAATGTTTGAAATTTAAGTAAACTACAAAGGCTAATAGAATACAAATAAATTCAAGTCTAGATATCAAAGAATAGGATTATTCATTGTCTATTACCTCTTGCAGATTATAGACCATAGCAATAAGTCTTTCTTAATTTCTTCTAATTACTCTAGTTTCATTACATTTGTTTTTGAAAACCCATTTTACACTTGTTGTAGTTATTTCATTTGGTAGTTCAATCATGGTCTAGACTTGACTCCTTTTAAACTCATTTAGTTCATATTTTAATTCCTTAACCCAATAATAATCATGTAAGGCTTCATTAAATGTTTAATGTTCAAATTGAGATGGAAAAGGACGATCTTCTATTTCATTTTTCAAGGAATATCTTGTCCAAATATGATAATTTACAACAGCAATGATATTATCACTGGTATGATTCCAAAGAAATAATTGTTTTGGGATTTTTATAACATTTTCATCAATATATGATAGGAAATATTTTTGGTTAAATGTTTCAGATATATATTTTTTTTAGTATTTCCCATTTTAGAAGAGTTTTCATTCAAAAGATTATAATCATTTTTTGAAAACACATTTTTTGATGTATGTAAGGGTTGATTAAAAAAGGGGGAAATTTCATCTAACATAACAAGAAATATTTCTTCATCAGTACATCGGTTTTTGTAAAATACATTATAAGCCTTATAAGTTATTGAATAACCAAGAAAAAATCCATCATTAGATTTCAGTTTGAATTTATATAGATTATCTTTAGTATTCAATATGAATAATTTGTATCAAAATACATTTAATTAAAAAAAATTAATTTTTCATCCTATCCACAATTCATAATGTGTTTTATTAAAAAAAATGTTTTGTTAAAAATTTATTGTTATTATGACATAATGTACTAATATCATCAGCCCATAAATTCTTATAAATTGAGTATTCACTCAACAAGTTTATTTTTGTTTCATGAAGATTGTGATTTCTTATTTCGACAACAACATTTTATTGAGGGCTTCTGGGGGAGGACAAGATGTGAGTAACACCATTCTTACTAATTTTTTTTCAAATCTGATTTTTTAAATTCTCCACCATGATCACTGCGAAGAGTTATCAATGGTCAGTTTTTCCCATTTCTATCGTGGGATCCAAAAGTTTACACATTGATAATGGCTCTAGATTCCTTTAATAGAAAATAGACCCCTGTAAACCTAGTGTAGTAATCAACTAAAACCAATACATATTATTTTCCTCTAATTCTTCCTGTTTGTGTAAGACATAAATTATCCTTGTGCAGTAATAGTAATGCATTAGATGTTGAAACATCATTGATTGATTTAAATAAAGTTTTATGATTCATTACATATTAATAATGGACCCCAGATTTTTAATAATAATTCTAAATATCTATTATATCCATAACAAGTCTCTTCATTGAGAGTTTAAAAATGTTCCTAATGTTACAATATCGAATCCTTCTATTCCATAACCATGATTGATCTTCTATTTCATTTCAAAAAGTATATATTTTCTCCTATGGTCGTATAAGCTGATTACACAAACATTTTCATTCCTACGGTTAGAGAGAATGATTTTATCCTTGGAATTGGGAACTAAAAATTTATAATTACTAAAATTCGCAGGGTAACCATCATCACATAATTGAGTTATTCATATAAGGTTTTGATTAAGTACATTAACAAAAAAATCATTTGAAATTAAAACTTTTCCAAGATGAAAAATATTCATTATACTAATGATCTCCCCCTAAGCATTATCTCTGAAGGTCACTCTTCATCCATTCATTTGTATAATCTTTTCAATGAAATATTTTTTTCTAGTCACGTGTTTTGTAAAAACAATGTCCATGTACCATATGTTCTAGTTGATGGTGCACTTTTTGTTTTCCTTAAATGAAATAATTAGTCTTTTAGAACCCAAATTGTTTTGATTTGAAAATCATTGAAAAAATAATTTCTTGAATCATCAATTTTTTTAAAAAAATTAGCTTTTTCAAATCTAAATATTTATTTTTATTACAAAAATAATTTTTTCCTTATTTTCCACCGCATTGAATTTTAGTGATGAATGGAGCTTTTTGGGGATCAAAATAGTTATGACTAAATAATGCTTTTGAATGCCTATAACCAATTCTAGGACTATTCATTAAAGGATGAAATTAAGAAAACATTTTTTCAAAACCATTCCTTCAAGTAGTGAAATTTGATAAATGTTTCCTAAGAGAAAATATTTATGATTTTAGTTGGATGGATTAATTATCATTCTCACAAGAAATTGTTTTGTAATTGTTTTTTTTAATTCAAAAAAAATCATTAAAACATGTTTTTCCAAAGCCCTTATAATGTTTATCGTTATTAAAATTTACTTCGATAATATTGTTTGAAATATCTTCAAAAAAATTTTGTTTTTATATTAAGTCATTTTTTATAATCTGATACCTCTTTTGTAGGAATAGTAATTCTATAATTTTCCCTATATTAAATATTATTGTGTTTGCAATTTGAATTTCAAAAAAATTTCATGACCCGATCAAACGGGGCTGAAGACGTAACTCCCCAAGCCCGCATCCAAAATGCCAGAGGATGGCAACTAGCACCAAGTAGACTATCCCACACATGAGAGGCATTATCCTAAGGTAGTTTTACACATGCACCCACATACACCTCCATGAAATAGTGCAGATGTAAATATATAAAAACTATAATGGAAAATCATGAATACAACTAACCCACAAATAGAGTACAGAAAAAGTATAAAAGGGAAAATAAAGGACCCACCAAAAGTAAACTACAAAATAATCATACCTGCTTAGAAATAGGAAAAAAACTACCCAAAACACCCGCCAGTAAGCACCTCAGCACAACTATGGTAAACACCCCGGTCAGTCTCACTCACTAAGCTCCGCTTGCTTCAGGTCCTCCTACAACTCTTTCGAAATGAATGTGGTCTGTACAAGAAATCAACATGTGCAGATAAATCGCATCCAGGGGTGAGTATATAAAATACTAAGTAGGAATCCTAAAACCACCAAAATAAAAGCGTTCAATTGAAAGGAAATAGTCAGCTCATCATAGTCAGAGGGAACCCAAAAGAGAGAGAAACTCCATCTGGAGATCATCCTCGGCTAACACGACTAGTCATCATAGCTCAGGTGTATTCCCAGACATACACCATGAACATCTGCTCAGGTATATTCCTATTCATATTCCTTGAACAACCAGATATAATAATCTCACGCTCTAAGCTACATTTTGTTCAAAACTCATTAGCTGCGATAGGTACATAACTAGGATAACGCACTCCTGGGCTCTATCATCCTAGATATAACTCGTTCGAGAGGTATACGCTCTTCAGATATCGTCAATAAGAAAACCATGTTAAAACAGTATAAAAACCAAACTTCATGGATATGGGATCACTACTAGGGTCAGATACGGGTTACAAAAACCCACACAAGTAACTTATATATCTCACAGATAGAGGATCCCTCCCAAGAACTGCAGGAGGATACGAAAACCCCATATGGTATAAATCGAGATGTAGGGTATCGAACTAATGATTCACTAACCCTACTAAAACCACAGGCTTAGTAGGGGATCATTTAACCGAAGATTCCACAACCATACATAACAGCCCACTGCATAGGGGATCATGTTCCCGATGATTCCTCAAACCCTACGGGGTTAACCTTCTAGATAAGGGATCATCGCCCGTGGAAAAGTGGTTATAGTGATACCATGAACCTGATCTTTGGAAGTGAATCTAGAGGATACCGCTAAGAACCCACAAGTGTGATGCCACAAGTCAATCATAAAATCATCCTACCGAGGGGATCAACAAAATAAACTGAAGTCATAAGGACACATGAATCATCATAGGAAGAAACCAAGGGAGTAACTCAACCACCACTGGTCAAAACATCGCTAACCTGAGCGACCTAAATCCTCTCCACATTTCACCCCTACTAGGCCCATACTGAGTCCACCATAGTGATCTACGTGGAAAAATGTGCAAGGTGGGCTATTAATTTTCCCCAAATAGAATTATGAACCATAAGTCATATAAACGCAGCATATGCTTGGAAGAATCCACATGGGACAGATTCCTTGACCCCAAGTTTATTTGGGGTAAGGTGAACCACTACAATCGTCTTGAAAAAACACAATGAAACGGGTGTTCAAACACTGAAAAAAATTTACAAGTGCAAAGGAGACATTTCATCGTAAAACGTGAAACCGGGCCCTGTGGGGACCACACCCTTCCCATAACCCAATCAATGAAATGATCATCACAAAAAGGTTTAATAAGAACATTTTTCAAGATGACACTGATGGAGCATCCATCGGACGTCTGGTTCATGTGGTACATCTGTTGCAAGGTTTATTAATAATATATTATTATTAAATTAAGCAATTTAGGGTCACCTTCCTTTGGGAGTTGAACTCAAAACCCCAAATACCCATATCAAAAAGTAGGTCTCGAAGATAAAATCCAATATCCACAGACGGCGCGTCAATAGAATGTGTCGTTTAGGAGTTACGTCCCATTGAACACAAGGGGCCTAACTGGGCCAGTCCACCTCGGTCGGCCCATTCTAGACCTCCGGCCAGTGGGCCAGCCATGAGTCCATCCTAGCTCGCTGCGAACTGCTGGCCGCCACCCGCCCCACCACCACCATACCCCTTGTCTTCATTTCTTCCAAATATACCGTCCAAGTGGCCATTATCTTCATGCACACCACACCAATAGGACATGCATCCCGCAGGTCATTGTTTACAACACCCCCCGAGGTGATGACCTTGGGGCTTCCCCCAAACCGCACCAAGTCAAAAATTTCACCCCCACCTTTGGAGCACAATTCCATGACACCCCTTTTCCCCTCAGCCGACGACCAGCTCCACTCCTCCCAGTCCCCTACTACGCCACGCTGTAGCTGCTATCTAGCCAGCCACACCGGAACTTGCTAGAGCAGCCACACCCGACGCTGTCATCCCCACTCTAAAGGGCAGGAAGCTCCCCACATGAGCGTCAGCCTCCCAACCACTCCAACTAACACCTAGACCCCATCTGGACTCCTCTCTTCTTCTGGCCACCGTACACCACCCATGTCGTAGTCGGGGCTTCCGTCGGCTGCCACTACCACTATCGTTCCCCGATTTCAAAACTGAATGCACATTAGAGGTCATCGGGATGAGGCCATTACAATTCCTAACCTCGATTAATGATCCATTGTGGTTATGGTGTGTCCGAAAAATTTGGACAAAGAACAGAAAAGAACTGATCGATCATGAGAGTTAGAGTAGGGCTTGGACAGTGGTCATGTTCGTTCGACCATCATTCCAATTCTAAATTTTTTGAATATAAACAACAGATATGACAAAAACTCCAGAAATCAACGAAGGAGCAGAAAATTAAAAGAATAACATACTTCCATCCGGTCGTTCATCATTGGTGACATGCCCGCTGCGATCCCACTTCAATCCGCTGGAGTTCTCTCCTCAATCCGATGATGAATCGTGAAGAATTCCAAAGAAAGTTTTATAGAGAAGATAGGGAAGAAGGGATATCATGGGAATTCCCTTAATTCCAACACATAAACGAATTTATAAAAACTCACTAAAACACTGCCAACGGTCGTGGATTCTGAAACCTTTGCGCCTGCCTATTTTATATCGTGCCTAGGAATTACACCAAATTTCTAACTCATTTGATGTCTTAGATATCCATTCCATGACTCCATTTGAAAGTCCATCGAAAAGAACCCATGTGATAAAAATCACCTAGTCGTTATTTTAAAATGATGATATTCCCATGGGTGACTTCTCCCACTGCAGGCCCATGCCCCCAACTTTTACACCCCGCCTAAGGTAAACACCTTGCTCCAGACGCAATCTTGACCTAGGATTTCTGATCCTTGATACCACTTAAGAGATAAATCAATACCACAATGTGCATAATATAAAAAATGTAACATTTTTATAAAATTACTTCCAAGAAGACCGGTCCTCGAAATCTCACACCGTCATCATGCCTAGATCTAAAAATATTATTAGGAATATTACAAATTCTGACAGGTAAAAAACCCGAGTTGATACATCCCCCCCACCATAGAACTTCTCTTTCTCGAAAATCCATAAGTATAAAGAATGAATTTAAACTCTCAAATGGGTCACCCACGCTAGCATGTTTTCCAAAACACACCCCTTCCCAAATGGATAGGTGAGATGGACTCGTCCACAACAGCTCAACGCTATCCATTTTGGGTGGAACTGACTCACCCACATGGTTTTAATCACATAAAAAAAATTTGTATCGGTGGGACATGGATCCCTCTTTGTCATGCATTTGAAGCACGCCATGCAATACCCACAAAGGGTCCTTCCAATATCCTGAAAAAATTTCGAGCAAGAAACGGAATGGAAAGAGTACCACTAAACAGATTGTATTAAAATTACTGCATAATATAGAAAGGACACAATTCATACCTCTATCCATCTTCGGGGCCTCTTGTTCAATAGACTATAAGGCATGAAATTGTTCTTTTCCCTCAACCTAAAGCTCCCTAGGCTCAACGTGGACCACCTGGGGGTGGTAGCGGTGGCATCGAATACTAACTAAAACCTCCCACTATTTCAAGAGCTCTGTTGCCATGTTCGCCACCCTGGGGACCTCCTAACTCAAGTCATTGTCACTGCCAAGGTGTCCTATCGGCCATCTCCCACTCAGTAGCACGATGGGTTGGACAATCTCTAGCATGATGTCCCCAACCGTCACAAGCATTACGTCGCCTCTCCTGTAGATGAAAAAAACCAGCATGCGAGCCCCGTGATGCCTGAACCTCATATCCTTCATCCTGGGGTCACCTCCTAAAATTTCGGCCACATCCAGACCCCTACGCCTGCAGCTGGCTACCAGCTGACGCGTTCCCAACACTGACGAGCTCAATCTACTTATCTAGAATTCTCTCCACCACGAAGGCTCACTCCAGTACACCAGTATTGGTGGGTAGGAAAATGTAAACCACACCTGCCCAGATGGCCCTGAATAGCCCCTGATCAAAGTTCTGATATATAATGATTGGGTCTCAAACCATATCTAGGGAGTAGCGTGACAGGTTTGTAAACCTCATTGAGTACTCCGACACAGTCATGTCATCCCGCAGAAGCTACAAAAGCTCCCGGATCCACACTGACCTTAGTGTCACATGATAGAACTCTTCTCAGAAGTGTCATTGAAACACTATCAATGTGAGAATCTCTTCATTATGGGATGCATCACCAAACTCCACCATCGCCCGAATAAACCATATAGATGGCCCGCTGCTAAAACCACTATCAGATTTGGAGTAGTCCTTAGCAGGAAGAAAACTCGTGTGACATCTTCGAGCCAGTCATCACCTGCCTGAGGGTATAGATCACCTTAGAACCTCTGAGGTCGCTGCCTCTAAAACTCATGCAGCACACTCAGCATACGCTCAACCTCATCCTGCACTACTTTCACAACCAGCTACTCAATAGGTGGTGTCTCAACTAGTGGACAACCTGGAGGTCCAGCCTTAGAACCTGTGCTCTAGTCCATATCCTCTACACTGGGAGGATCGTCACGACAAACCCATTGTGGAACTGTTTTTGGCTGTCATCGTGGAGGCATCATGAAATAAAATCAATACACGGTGGTCAAAGAGTATATCTATGGAGTTGAATCAATAAATACAATGGAAACCCAAAACCAAGTCTTAGATGATGCATGTACTATTATGTCCCTACAACTAGTATCCAAAGGTCCCATGTTGAAAGGCAGGTTATCAGAGTCCTAGAGAATGGATACGTCAGCCGCTGCACCATCACTGGAGTCCCTAGACTGAATGTTGAACTCAAAACATCATTACACTACCCCTAGGCAACCTAAACCAATCTCACACCTAGTCCAGCTACGCTTTGAGATCCCAACGTGGAACCACCTTTGATACCACTCTATCAAGACAATAACTAATGAGGCTCGATCCATAACTCCACAACCCCGCCTCCAATAGGCCAGGGGTTGACGAATAGTTCCGAGTAGGATATCACACACATGGGAGTCATTAGACAAAGGTAGTTGTACACACACACCCACGTACACCACCATGAAACAATGCATATTTATATATATATAAACTGAAATGGAAAAGTATGCACACATCTAACAGACAAACCAGAGTACAAAAAAATTGCAAAATGGAAAATAAAGAGCCCCCCAAAAGTAAACTACAAAAGCGTCCATCCATCTTAGAAGGTGGGAAAACACTACCAAAAACACTCTTCGGTAAGATCCTCAGCACAACTCTAGTAAACACCCCAGTTAGTACCAATCACTATGCTACACCAGATCTGTGTCCTCCTGGAACTCCGTCGAATGTCATGTAGTCTCTATAATAAAAAAACATGTGTGGGAAAATCCCGTGCATGGGTGAAGATATGAAATACTCAGTTGGCAACCCAAAACCCCAAAAATAATAGGGAGCAACTGAAAGGCAACAATCAGCTCATTCCAGCCAGAGGGAACAAAAACGAGAGAGACACTCCAACTCGATTCCTTCAACATTTAACATGACTAGTCAGCTATGTTTAGGTGTATTCCCATATATACACCTTGAAAATACACTCAAGTATTTGCCAATACATATAAAATGAACAATAAGATATACTCATTTCACGCACCAAGCCACATGTTGTTCCAACCCCATAACCTGCGACATGTACATAACTTGGAGAACACACTCAATGATCTATGTCATCCCAGATGGCACTCATTAGAGAGGTATATGCCCATTAGATATCGTCACTAATATCACCATGCTAAAATAGCCGAAAAACCAAACTCCTCAGATAGGGGATCACTACTATGGTCTTCTAGAGGATACAAGAACCCACACCAGAAAAGCGTAGATCTCACAGATAGTGGATCCCTCCATGGATCCACCGGAGGATAACAAAACCCAATCTTTTAAAACACATCATGTAGGGGATCGAACTGAAGATGCGCTAATCCTACCGAAACCACATGCTATGTAGGGGATCATTTAACCGATGATTCTGAAACCCTGTTGAATGACCCACATCATAGGGGGTAATGTTCTTGATGATTCCTCAAACCCTTTGGGGTTATACTACTAGATTGGGGATCACCTCCCATTGATAAGTTGTCACATCGATACCAAGAACCTGATCTGGGGAAGTGAATCTGGAGGAACCCGCTCTGAACCCACCGGAGGGATGCCTCAACTCTATCAGAAAACCATCCTACATTGGGGATCACAAACATAAACTGAGGTGAAAATGCCACATAAACCCTCATGGGAATGAACCATGGGTGAAACTCAACCACTACTGGTCCAAACGTCACTAACCTATACAACCTGCATCATCTCCACAATGCGTACCTCCTATTCCCATGACTAGGCCACCATCGCGATCAACCTAGAAAAACATACATGGTTGTCTCTTCATTTTACCTGAAGAGACTTATGAATCATGAGTCATTGAAACATTGCGTACGCTTGGAATTTGCTTCGTGGGGCGCATTCCTTGGCCCCAAATTTTTGCTGGAAGATTGAACCATTACAATACTCTCTGAAAAAAACAAATAAATGAGTGCTCAAACACTCCAAACTGATGTCAGATGAAGAAGTGACATTTTATCATAAAACATGCTAACCGGGCCTTGTGGGGCCCACACGCTGACCTTATCTTGAACACTAAAAAAATAATCTCAAAAATTTCCGCACGAGAACATGAATCATGATGCCACTGAAGATGCATCCATCGAACATTTGGTTCGCGTGGTACAACTGTTGCAAGCTTTAATAATAATTTATTATTATTAAATTAAAGTGTTTCAGGTCACCTTCCTTCAAGATCAGAAAATAAACACATAAAACCATCTCAAAAATTCCATCTAGAAGAGAAAAACCCATATCCACAGACGACGCATCAAAAAGACGTTCCATTTAAGAGTTATTTCCATTTGAATAGAAGGGGCCTAACTGGACAGACCCACCTCGGTCGGCCCGGTCTTGACTGCTAGCCCATGGCACAACTACATGGATGGACTAGCTCGTTGAGGCCTGATGGCCATGGCCCACCCCAGCACCATTGGACCCCTCAGGTCTGTTCTTACAAATAGATCAGCCAATCGGCCAGTCTCTGCCAGCACGCCACGTCAACAGGACCAGTAACTCACAGGTCCTTGTCAGTAGCTCACCCTGAGGTGCTAAAAACATGGCGTCCCCTTACCATGATAAGCTGACACCGTCTCCCACAACATTGGAGTTCACATCTGTGGCAGCGCCATCCCCCTCATCGGCCGACCAGCATATCTCCTCCCTGTCCCCTACTATGCCATGCTGCATCAGCCATTTTTCTGACCGCACCCGAGCATTCCACACAGCCCCCCCCAACGCCAGCATCACCACTCTGAAGACACACCCACCCTTCACCTGAGTGTTGTGCTCCCGGAAAAATTGTATAACGCACAAACCCCACAAGAATCCACTTTTCCACTGGTCACCGTGCACCTCCCTTGCCTGAGATAGGGATTCCGTCTTCTACCACTAACACTCTAGGGCCCCGATTTAAAATCTGAAGGTGGTATCCTCAGGACAACGCCTTCACAGCACCTACCCCTGATCGACGATCCATCGAGGATTTGGTGGGTTTGAAAAATTTGGATGAATAACTAAGAAGAACGTGTCGATCTTGAGAGTTATATCGGGGCTCAGACAGTGACCGTGTATGTTCAGACATCATCACTATTCTAAAATTATAGAATTTAAACAACAGATATGATGAAAAATCATGAAATTGATGAAGGAGTGGAAAATTAACAGGAAAAACTAATTCTATATGGTCGTTCTTCATTGGCGACATGCCAGTTGGGATCTCACTTCAACCTGTCGAAGCTCCCTCCTTAATCCAATGAAGAACATCTAAGAATGCCAATGAATGAAGGAGAGAGAGAGATAAAGAAGAAGGGAAATCATGGTACTTACCTTAATTCGAAAACTCAAGGAAATTTATAAAAACTCACTTAAAGTCCATGGATGGTCATTGATTGTGAATCCTCCATGCCTGCTTATTTTATATGATGTGTATGCATAACACCCCATTTAGAATTAAATATAAGTCTCATATTTCCATTAAAAGACAAAGTTAAAAATTTATTCGAATGGAATTATAGTTATAAAATTCACTAAGTCATTATTTCAAAATGATGATTTTCCCCTCGGTGACTTCTCCCACACCAGGGCCGCACCCACAACTTTTACACTCCGCCTCTGGTAAACAGAACATTTCGTATGCAACTGTTCCATTGGATTTCCAATCTGATGTACCACTTAATAGATAACACAATCCAACAACATTAATAGTATAAAAACATAATATTTTTATAAAATTATTTCCAGGCACACTAGGCCTCAAAATCGCATGTCGTCTTCACACCTAACTCTGGAAATATTCTTAGGAAAATCCTAATTGATGAGACGGCCAAATCTCGAGTCTCAACAAATCAAGATACTTCATAAATATTAGGTAAATTATCCTCTACTGAGGAAGATATTTCATACGAAGAGTAGGAATATTTCTCAATAGGTTAATTGAAATTTAAATATTCATTTGTAAGAGATACTACAATTTTTACAATTGCCATAAAAATGGATTTTCTGTAGGAAGTTAGGCTATAAGTGAAATATTATTTTGAATAGAAGATTCATATTTAAAAGATTCTTCTGATCAATCACCACCATTCTAACTCAAAGAATCATTTTCATTCTAGATATTCATAGTATTTGACTTTTAATAATTTTTTCTTTTTTCATTCAGAATGATTCTCCTCCCTTTATTTTCATTTAAGTAAGGGACAGTCTGGTCTAATATGACATGCCCTTTTACATCCATTACATGTTACTTCTATGTCATTCTCTTATTTAATATCATTACTTTTGAATCTTTATTGAATGTCATTATTTCAAAATATATTAATTCGTGTACATGAAATATTAGCTAATTCATTATCGGAATGATCATATTCACCATATTCTAATACAAAAACGTCTTTATTAGTTATGGATCATGATAAACTATATGGTGTCTCGGATTTTGATGTGGTAGTAAAATATAAACATCCAATTCCATTCTTATTCTTATTAAAATCTATGATTATTTTCATTCGTGTGGTCTCCTATAAGAGGGTACCAAATTATTCATCATGAGTGATTTCAGTAACATTCATGTTCTTATCAGTAGTTTTCCCTTTGGATTCCCACAGATTTGGAAATATAACGTTTATCTTTTCCAGTAGCACATCATCATCAAGATGCATTTCTCATATGGATTGATGACTATCGTCAATGGTTATAAATCATTGTTTAATCTTTCATACTGGTTGTCCATAAGGAAAAAACAATGATATTCATCTTGAATGATTGATCTTCTTGGTTCTATAACTTTAGATGTAACTAGAATTTGTGACATCGAATTTCTTACAGATAAAGTTGGATGCTTCATATAATGATATCTGACTGTATATATTCATAGTCATATAACACAACATAGTGTTTCGTACATTAGAATTCAGTTATTATTATAGTTTCTCTTCATTGGTGAAATTTCTAACTTCCTTGTATGATATTTTTTATTCTCTAGAAATCATGACCATGTTTCCCACTCTAGTATTAATAAAAATGTATTCATTCGATATCTCTAGAATATATAATAATTTTCTTAAAAAATAAGTCATCTTGATGGTTTCAAATTGTCAATCGATCTGACATTCATTTGTTCCATCTTATAAAATAAGACACTTACTTTCAACACATTAGTGAAGTAAGTAAATATTAAGAAAATATTTTTCAATGAAATAAAATTCAATTGATAAATGAAATTTATAATGTAAGAAATAGCCATGTAAACTACCTATGATACCAATTTTTGGATCACAATTTTGATGTAAATGTATATGATATGGCATAATACAAGAGGGGTGAATTTTAGTTAAAAACATTGTATTTAAAACCTTACAAAATAACTTAGTTTAATTGGAATTAAACTAATACAATTCAAAACAAATATGAATGACCATACTGGTCTTGGATATGCTGGACATGATATGATGTACTACCAAAAGTAATGAAAAACAATTGTATTTTAATTGAAGAAAATGATTAGAGTAATACAAATGTAATTTATTCTACCATAAATTGTATCTAATAACTTAAATCTATAAGTAATGAATGAACCATAATAGAAAAAATTTCATTAGAAATAAATATGAATTGAAATAAGAAAAAAATGATTCCATTTATATTACAAATAGTTGTAGAAATGTAAAGGTATTACAATTCTTTTTTCCCAACGACTAGGGTATCCTTTCACCTAGGATAAAAGGTCTGTATTACCACCACCTTGCTAAGCCTTCAATTCGAAAATCATTATGACCCTCATCATATCACTAGAGTCCCTCAATTAAGAAGTTAATAAGTACCTTTGTCTATCAAATACATTAAACTCCCTGATATGATGAATAGCTCCATGTCTTTCTACCCCTGTAATTCCTTAATCGTTGTCACAATGATCAGATACACAAAGAAAAACAATGAACTTGTAGAAATACAATAATTAGGAATAGGTCATTCACTTCTTTTTTTCTTCAAGGAATTAAAACAAAGAAATAGTGAAGTCACACCAACCCTATCTAGAATACTTTAGAAAAAAATTATTTTTTTTGGTTCGAATGACCTCTTTTTTATAGGTGTCAGTATCTAACAGTCATTTTTCTCTGAACAAAAAGAGGGACATGGACACCTAGAATTACAATGGTCATAAAAACATAATACAAAATATTATTTGGTTTAGTGTATTAATAACTCAATGAAATTATATTAGTTATAAAATAGTAAGAAAAAAATAATGAATCAATGATTATGTGAAACACATAATCGTTATTGAATAAGGACATGAATTCAATGAATTACATGAGTATGATTCATAACATGATTATGATCCATAACATGGATTTTATTCATATCATGGTTACAATTCATGTTGTTGTTTCGATTCATATTGTGGTTATGATTCATATAATAATTTCAATACATAACATGGTTATGACGCACAATGTGATTATAATGTATATTCTGGTTACCATATATGGTTACGATTCATAATATGATTATGATACATATCCTAGTTATGATACATGACCAGATTACAATATATATGGTTATGATACATGATATGGTTACAATACAAGATTTGGTTTTGATATATGACTTGGTTACGATATATGACATTGTTAGGATACATGTGGTTACAATTCTTGATTATAATACAATACTTAACTGAATTATAATTCATGAATAAGATATATAATTTGAATACTATACTTATCCTGGTTAAGTTTCATAGGGTTACAAAAACCTCAAATATAGATATGATTATAAAACAGTTTACACGGTTACGATAAGAATCAACATATGAAACAAGAATTAATTTCTTATTTCTGAAACAAAAGTTCAATTGGAAAGTATAATTTTTTTTGGATCATCATGTTCCGTTAATAATTCTACCTATAGTTTTTAGCAAATTATCTATATCAAATTCACAAGGTGATATTTCCAATTTTCATTTAATGCTCTCAGAAATGAATGAACATGAAGATCCATAGCTAAAAAGAGTATTGGAATATTTAGAAAAAATGGGTAGAAACATTTCACCACATCACCTGATGGTCCCACATCAACAGTATTAGAAAACAATGATTTTATCATGCCATTATTCTCTTGATCATGTAGGTTTCCACCTTGGGTATTCAAATTTTCACAAACATTGGAATAGTTCCCTATTTCATTGCAACTAAAATTTCTTACCACCTAGTTTTCATTACCATCCTGATCACCTCCCTTGACGTCACAAGAAATATTAAAAGTCTTACAGCATTAGAATCACTTCCCTGATTGTGATAGACATATTCCAGGATGCTTTTTACCACATTTATCACAAGATGAAAATTTAGTTTTCTTACCTTCAATCTTCTTCGATGAATGAATTATCCATTCTTCCAAAAGGATCACATCTTTAGCTTATTATCTAGAAAAACATGGTCATTATAAAACTCAATTTATAACTTATCTACAAATCAGAAATCTTTCTCATTTCTTGTAAACTCACGAGAACCAAATGTATTTCAATATTTTGTATTCAATCCATAGTGAAACCGATTTATCTTAATATTATTACATTTAATAAAATTTTGTTCATACCCTAAAAAATGGGATAATTTTTCTATGCTTGAATCCATTTAATCACCTTCTGTTACCTCAATTATAATAATTTATTTTCTATACAATGTAAAATAGATTTTGGAAAATATTTCTCAAGGTAGATATTCTAAAATTCATCCCATTCAATGGCATTCATATCTTTACTTCCTATGATATTTTTAATCACTACCACATCTGATATGCATAAACATAAAAAAATAAACAAAAAGGCTAACAATTTTATTTTTTGAAGACCCCATTACATCAAAAATAATTTATAGTTCTTTAATAAACACTTTTACTAGCACTGTTCTAGATGATACTTTGAAAAAAGGAGGAAATTGCCAAAAAAATTCTCCACTAGAATAATATTCCTTTATAGTTCATTTGGTTGACCTATTACTGATACAACACCACCATTTATAACTTATTTCATCTCAGACATCTTTATAACAAACTATTCTGTTCAGATTCTGACCACATAACAATACTGATTTGGAAGGTTATTTTCCTCAGTATGCATTCCAAGTATAGCTTCCTTTTTTACACTTTTGAAAACCATTATGAACATTAATATCTTAGATTATTCAACATGGTAATCAAAAAATGATATATCTTTTCCAAATTTACTATAATTATTCAAAAAATTATGGATATTCTATTAACAATATTCTAATTCCAAATGTTATATTAAATGAACTATGATACCAAATATAAGGCCTATACCTCAATCATTATATAATATTGAGTTAAAAAATTAATTTTACTTTAATTATCATCAAGGAATTTTCGGGTTTAGATATTTATATAATCAGTCCTTAACTCACATAGAAAAACTCAAATATTACAATGTAGACACTTCAACTCACTAACAATTTTATTAAAAAAATTATTTATTCAGAAATATGGTTTAGTATCCTATTTAAACAACATATATTTAATTTATTCCCATAATTAACTCATGTATTAATTAAATATTGTGAAAAAACATTTCAAAACATGGGATGATCATAAAAATCTCATTAAGAGATATAAAAAGGAGGAAAACTGTTAGTCTTGAGGAAAAAAGTAAACCATGAATACTTTATCATAAAGTAAAAATTTTAACCTTTACAAAGAAGTAAATACACCTTATTCAATATAAGATCCTTACCAGCACTTTTTACATTCAAAATATTACATTAAAACTCATTGTAATAAACATATAACATATATAGGAACCTTTGAATATAATCATACATAAATTTAATAAGCATGTTTTCGACTTCTACACATATCACACTACAAAATGGAATAACTATATAGCTGAATTCCAAATCTAATGCATTAGAAGTTATAACCTAAAAACTCATCCTTTTTATCATGAAGCCACATGTCATTGTATTATCACATAACCACCCATAATTGGTTTTTCATGTAACCACCCATTAAATTTCCAAGTACCATTATATAATTGTAACAAATAAAAGATTACAATTTTCTAAAATTAACTTATAAAATGTCATTTATAGTCACAAGGAATAATTTAAGGATATTGAAATAGTCAAACCACATTCAAAATAATATTCAATAACAAATCACCCAAATAGGGAATAATTTATTTATTTTACATTTAAAAATTATAAGGATGATATAGGAATACCAAATATCAAATAACAGTTATAGTGGTTGAGAAGTTTTCATCAACACATATGATATAAAATATTCCTTTCTATATTTTGTATATAAAGTAATAAAAGTATTATGAAATGTTTCCTTTTTAAAAAATTGGAATGAATTATAATTCATAAGGGATATATTATTAACAGTACCCATAAAGTGGCGTATAAAATCAAAATTTGGCTCAGTGAATGGAGATTCAGAAGAAGTCCTTTACCTTATTTTCGATTCATCATGTATGTTTTTTCCCCATAAAAAATAAACATTGGATAATTTATATTTTCTTCAGAAAATTTTTATTTTTATTATTCCTTATATATCATTAAATTACCATGTTATAATAATTAGTTAATATTTTTAGTTCATGCTAGACATTTATTCGATATTCGGTACTTGAGTTGATACTGTATGTGGTTTGATGTCAATAGTACATGTGGTAATATTTACTTCATCTCTATTATAGTATTCATGGTGTTTTATATTTTTTGACTAATAAATTATAATTATAAATAAAATATGATGTATGGTTATGAAAAATGATCAACACTATATTCATAGAGATAGTAAGGTGTACGTACGCATGGGTAATGTTTTCCATTTTATATTGATCGTTATGGAAAATGGTATGTATTATTTTAAATTTACATAATGATCATAAAATAATTTATAATATATTAATATTTTAAATATACTTATATTTAATTTAATTTATGAATGAATTAAAATGTGTCACATCACATTGGGGATGTGGTAGTACTCACGGACGGACACTCGACATAAACCTTTTAATGAACATATATAGTTAGAATGTAATTGATATATAATTTTCATATATTGATTAATATGTCATTAATATAAAATATAAACATATATTACATCATTATAAACAATCATTAGAGATGATTTTGGGAAATGAATTATATCATTTTATGGAGGTGATAGTTCACATGTACACACAAATGATTAATTCCATTCACATTTAATGGAAGTGATGGTGGATATTATTTATGATAATAACATAATAAAATCTCATTATGTTGTTCATATTGGAGTTATTTATTCATCCCGGAATAATAATATTCAACATATTATTAAGAATAAATAATATATAAATACTTAAATAAAATCATTACCATTCATTCAGATGATCACATTTCTTGACACATTAACACATATAAGTATAATGTTTTTTCAAATAAAAGGAATCAGGCATTTGGGGGGATTATAATAATGGATATGGGATGATCTGTTTGTAATAAGATTTTTTTGGTTGGGTAACGAATAAAGAGGAATGGGTACCCTTTTATAGGATAGGGGAGGATCACCCTTGGAATTATTAAAAGTATTAAATTATAATAAATTAAATTTCTATTCCAAAATGGTCAAAACAAAATTATTTGTAATATAGTATGATTATTGGTATAAATATAATAATTAAATGAACATTATAAAATTTTAATAATTTTTAATACATATCTGTTTGTTTTAACCCCTTTTAACTGTTAACATTTTTTCTCACGTAATTTGAACATAGATGGTTAAAATAATTTCCAAATAATTCCAAAAATATAATGAATGATTCATTATATTAATATTTCGTCTTATATAAACAATTTTCTGTAATATTGTTTATTTTTTAAATTCTTTATAGTTTTATTATATTTTTTATATTTTAAAATATGAATTATGACACTTTTGACACTATTCAGAACATGACAATTTTATAAATATAATAACAACTTTATTTCATAGATAAAAATACATTAAATCAATAATAACATGTCAAAATAATATATAAGTGATGTTTATGGCATAAAATATCTCAAATTATATTTAATTTAATGTTATTAATATCATTTTATTGATTCTCTATTTAATAAATATATTACTACATTATCTTCGTGTTATAATTAAATTTAATTATATAATTCCTTAAAATTATATCAAAATTGTCTTATTGTAGGTAGTCTTTCTATATAACTTTGGACCGTTAATAGTAAAATATATAGCATACAAAAACCAATATTAATGTTGTTTTAGTAAGAGGAGTCATATTTATGATATAGTTACCTTTAAATTAAATTAAATGTTATAAATGTCATAATCACACCAAAGAGGCTTATAAAGTTGAAATTTCTTCAATAGGATGGTAATGGTTAATAAATACTTATAAAATTTTTTTAGTACATGGGATAGGGTAATTTTATAATGTTATAATATTAATTTTACCTTCAATTTCCTTATTTACCCTTAATTGTGGTAAATAAAATACTTAATTTACTCTTTACCAAAAATTATTTTGACCATATTGGACTACACTTTTTATTCTATGTAAAACCATCTATGTCCATTTTTTAATATTCTATTAGTACATGTTGTAAAATTATTTTTAACTCTAATCCCATTTATGGATCAAGAAAAAGGGTTTATTATTTAAAACGTTCAATTGTATACATTGTTTTTCTATTTAATTTTAATTTGAATGATCATCAACTGAAACAAATTGTATAATTGAGAAAAAATTATCTAATTAATCCATACAATCATGTATGATGATAATCTACCAAAATAAATAAATTAATAGAAATTCTATTTTTGAATTAAAATGAAATATTTTTCACTTTTCATTAAAATATTGATTTTATAATAAAATTAAAAAAAATCATCCGATGTAAATATTGATATCCCTCTTCAAAAAAATAAGTTTTTATATCTAAAAAAATATAAAAGTGATTAAAACTAAATGAAAAAAGAGTTCTACCTAAAATGGTTGTAAAAATTCCTTTTAAAAATATTATAGTATTTTATTCCTATAATTGGATTTATTTTCATTTTAATACTCCGAAATTTATTTTAAAAAAGTAAAAATATTCAAAATACAAGAGTAACAATAATATATTATGTTATATTCAATTTTTCTAATAAAATAGCTAGGTGATAAATAAAATTTAAATTAATAATATTCATAATATCTTATTTTTCAATATGACTCAGTCATACATGCAACATATGATTTAAAAAACTCATTATTGTGTGTCGGGTATTCTATCGGATATAGAATCCCTATTAGGGTAAAATAAATATATAATTATTAAAAATTTATAAATTTATTATTTATTATTCTATAATTACCTAGGATTTTTCAATTAGGGGAACCATAAATCATTGAAATATAATACTCCTGATGTCCATCGATATTAAAAAGAAAACAATTTAACTCACCCATTGTATGAAATCTGAAACTGTGAAATTTAGGATCTCAAAAAATATCTTTTCATTATAGAGTATCCTTAACCAATTTCATTGAAAATTATAATTTCCATGACGCATATAATTTATCATACAACTCCTATATTACTAATAGAAAATACTATTTAAACACCATATCATAGAAATTATTACATTTATTTACTATGCACATTTTTTCACCTAAATTAAATTGTTGAACTACTTTGAAGAAATACTTTATTGAATCACTATCATTAGATTATATTCAAAACATCATGCTCACACACATTCATTATCATGGAATACATGAAACTTATTGATTTACTTCTGAAATATATTTCCATGTTCATGAATACAATATTATTTTTTCTAAAGCACTACTGTTTAATTCTTCCATTTTTTTCCTTTCACCCATTGGCAATAAAAAACTTGAATAATTCATGAATATATTCCCAAGATTTGAAATATTTTTGAAAAAGATCCATTTTCCAAATTATATAGAATATTTCATCAAAACAATTCTAAATATACATTAAATCTATTTAGAGTCTTCACTAATTCATTGGAAACAATGAAAATGAGTATCTATTCTTTAGCATCATGTACCAATGATCTACCAATGAACTTAGGTACTCTTATATTGAAAATTTAAAATCAGCATATCTCTTAAAATTCCATTTCTGAAAACATCCCATGTCTTTTAATGAAGCTTCTGTGGAAATGAATTTGTACAAACAACAAATTTTATAATGTCTAGCGAAAATAATTAAAATATATAAAAAATATAATAAAAATATTCCATATCCTATAAAAATAAAATCTATCGTTCAAGAAAACTACTGATCTATCAAACTAAACCAATTCATATGACAAAATATACCATCATTGGAAATATTCAATATATAGAATCTCCCTCTCCTAGAATATTCACATTAACACCTCCAAAACCATCCATACAACACTAATTTTAGGAGAACAAATAAATATTGTTATCACTCCCCCAATACTATTTACTAGTTTCCCATAGTATAGGTGGAAATTATATTTTGTTAACAACATAGTAAAAATTTATCGGTGCTATAATATTATAGTTACACCACTTTTCGTAAGTCGCAAAAACTTTATCCCATAACAAAAGTAGATATTTTATAAAACATCAATTCAATTCACAATAATTTTTATTAAAATTCCCAACACTCAAAATTTTATTAGTATATATATAAATCATAATAAATCGTTTACATCACTATACTAGAAACCAATTTTATGATAATATTTTTCAATAAAAATATTCAAAAAAAAATTTCATAAAAATTTTCAAAAATATTTCAACATTAATATAAATTACGGTAAAAATAACTAAATAGTAAATCAAAATCATAAAAATATTTTTATATTATGAATAAAATGAATAAAATTTTATATTGAAAAAATTTACATTATAGAGTTTATTTTTTCTACATAAATGGTTTCTTAATCATAACCCTTAATTATATTGGTTATCGACATTATAAATATATTATATTAATGATTGGATTATAAAGAGACATAATAATGTGAGTATTAATAATTTATTAATAATTTTTTTTATTCTTTTTTGACATAAAATTTACATGCCTTTAATATATATTCCATTTTATCATATAAAAAAATTTATTATCAACAAAACATGATCATAATAGTATATTTTAGGATTTTAATTTTACATAATTAAATATTATGATATTCATATATAATCGATAAACATGTCATGTGAAATAAAAATAGTTCACATAAAATTGTTAACTATTATAGAATCCTAAACTTGTTCTTCACGTAACTAATGTTTACCCACTATATTACTCATTATACAAAAAAGTATTTCATATTATCTAACAGATTATGGATCTACTAATAAAACGTAATATATTTTAGAATAACTCATAACCCAATAATAAATGATAGTTTTATCAAGATCATGACATGACTCATAACCCTAACATACTCCTGATTCAATTAATTTATATGCATATTATCCATCAAATCAAACATGTATTAATTAATGTATCTTGTCAACAATGTTGCGACATGTACACATGTTATTCAATCATGAATAGTGAATGTACTTTTTTATTCTGGTTCTACATATTCTATTAAATCAAGAATGTTTAGTTGAACAATCTCAACAGCACCAAAAATCATGGAAGTAAAAATGTTTGTGATAATGTAAAATGGTTCAATAATTTCATCCCATGAATATAACTCCTACCCTAAAACAATTAGTGGATTTAACTTCTATGAAAACCACTTCATACTCCCTCGGGAAGAATTTGATTCAATTATTGGAATGAATTGTCTTTCCCTATATTGATCCAACATAAATTTTCATGAGAGGTAAATCATATTCCATATTGGAAATCTACCCCTGGTTCTATACAAGTTCATCGTGGAAGATGAATATTCTTTAGCACCATCATATCAATTGTTGATATTACTGCACTATGAGCATGCATATCTTTCTTAGATGATTGAGTCTATGGATGTAACCATTCTTGAAGACATACCTAGGGTATGGTATTTCACTAAAGGGTTTATCGATGAATTTTCTAGTCATCCTCGTATAAGAGATGTTGAATTCTCGATTGATCTTATACCAAGGCATTTCCAATATCCAAGGGTTTATATAGAATAGTTGTAGTGGAGCATGAGGAACTAATGAAACGACCATATGAGAATGTAGATAAAGGGTTTAAATTCACATGTGCTTCACCATGGCGTGCACCACTCCTCCCTATCAAGAATAAGAATGGGTTAATGCGCTTTTTCATTGATTATCTCGAGCCCATCAAAATCATGTTAAAGAACAAGTAACCTGTTATAGGAAATCAAGACATGTTCAATCAGCTATGTGGAGCACAATACTTCTCCACAGAGGATAAACAGTCAGTGTATTACCTAGAATGGGTGAGGAAGGAGGATATCCCCAGGAAATATTTTCTTATATGGTTAGAGCACTATGAATTCATAGTAATTCCTTTCAAACTCATTAATTCCCAGAAATCATCATGGAATTGATGAATAGAGTCTTTATATATTACCTAGAAAAATAATTTTTAGTCTTTATTTATGATATTCTAATATAATCCAAAGCCTAGTAGGAGCATTAAGAGTATCTGATCATTGTACTAGAGACATTGTGAAAGGAGAAGCTCTTTGAAAAATATAGAAAGTGTGAGTTCTGGTTCAAGTATATCTCAATTTTTTTCATATCATAACATTAATTGGTATATTTGTGGTTCCCTCAATGATAAATGAAATCGAGGGTGGATGAGTAAAACATATGTGACAAATATCCATAGCTCCCTCGGGTTAGCTGGATATTATTGCCAATTTGTGAGAAATTTCATATTATTGGAAAACCCTCTTAATAAGCTATCCCAGAAGGTAGTAATGTTTTCATGGAGTTATGAATGTGAAGATAGCATGAAGAAGGTGAAAGTAAGGCTAATGACTACACTAAAGCTCACACAACCTCATGTGGAGATATTTTTTTTGGAATTTAGTGAAGTTTCAAATAATGGCTTGGGATGTGTGTTGATGGAAAATTACAATTTCATTGCCCATGATTCCAGGAAATTTAAATTTAAGGAGAAAAACTATGAAACACATGATCTAGAGATAATTTTAGTAATATTCTCTTTAAAAATATGGTGAAAATGCCTCTTTTTGTGGAATTTTTTAATATATACAGATCATAAAAGCCTCAATTATAAATTCACGTAGATAAGGATGAATATGTGCCAAAAAATATGGTTAGAGATCATCAAAGACTACAACTGCTTAATTCACTATAATCCGAGGAAAGTGAACTAGGTGGAAGCTAATCTATGTAGAAATCACCCAAAGATTCAATCATCAATGATAACTGAAAAGGATCCAATCTTCATAGATTTTATGAAGATACACATGTGAATCATAAAGAAAGTGAGATCATTAGTCTTTTCACAAATGATTTCTCAACCATCTCTTTTGGAAAGGTTAAAGGATCTACAAAATGATGATGTGTAAATTCATAGTAAATTGAAAACTATCCGAAAATTAAAATCCTTGGAGTCCAATTTTATTGAATAAGGAATTGTGAGTTTTTGGAAAAGAGTTTGTATTTGATTAAATCAGGAGTTAAATATTGAACTTTTGGAGGATGCATGTAGTTCGAATTTATACATTCACCCTGGAAACACAGAGATGTTTGGATATATCTTGGATCATTATTGGTTGGATAACATGATTAAGGATATCCCCGAGTATACATCAATTTTCATCGTATTTCACAATGCGAAGGATGGGAGGCAGAAGTCTAAAGGGATGATAGACCCATTACCCATACCAATATGGATATTAGAGAACATCACCTTGGACATTGTCATTGGACTTATGAAGACATCGAAAGGAAACAATGTTATCCTAGTTGTTGTGGATCTTCTTACAAATATTGCATACATCATTGAAGTTTGAGAGGATTTTTCATTGGATACTGTCATGGATGTACATTAGAGAAATTTTAATAATAAATGGAGTACCACAATCTATTTTATCCTATCGAGATCCAAGATTCACTGTTATGTTTTGAAAGAGTCTCCATCACGATATGAGTATATATTTGAACATCAACATGGATTATAATCCTCAAACTAATGGAAAATATGATAATACTATCCAAACACTAGAGGAAATGTTGTTAGGATGCTCAATGGACTCCAAAGTTGGATGGGATCAATATCATCCTCTGGTTATGTTCTCATACAAAAACAGTTTTCACTCCAGAATCCAAATGTCTCCTTATGATTCTCATTATGGAATGAGGTTTAGAACACTATAAGGTTGGGATTATGTTGGGGAGTGAAAACTCCTAGGTCTAGAAATGTTCTATGAAATTGTGGAGAAGATTAAGCCCATCCAACAGAACATTAAAGCTACTTAGAGTCTAAATAATATTTATGATGATAATCATAGACAAGACCAAGATATTGATGTTGGAGACATTGTATTCCCTCAGATATCACCATTGAAGAGATTTATGATATTGGGGAATAAGGGAATGCTTAGTACATGGTACATCGACCATTTTGAGATCATGTATCGTATTAAAGCAGTGACCTATCGACATGCACTCCCACTCATCCTATCCCATGTACTTGATGTATTCCATGTACCACTATAGAGGATGTACCTACCTGACCCATCACAAGTACTCATTCAAAAGGTGCTTCCATTTTAGAATGGCATCTCCTATGAATGGATTCCAGTGATGATCTTAGATCATAGGGAAAATGTTATATGAAATAAGACAATCCCCTTTTCATGGAGTTGTGGAGAAACAACAAGTTTGATGAAGCAATGTGGGAATTAGTGGAAGTGATGAAGCAGAGATACCATCATTTGATTAAGTGTGGGAAAAGGTAACTTTGAATGTGAAATTTCTTAAGGGCGAAGATTATAACGACTCAAACATTTATTATTGAAAATTACTCATGATATAATAATATGTCTTATTATGTAAAATGGTTATATATAACTGATGCACATCATTTGTTTTATGTTTATTTATTTTACAGCATAGTTATGAATTGTTAATATTGATAATATAGTTGTCTAATAGAGATCACATGATTAGTATAAATATTGAGCTTTAACAAATCTAATTTAGTCTAAAAAAGGAAGTGATGGCCTCATCTAGAATAATTGATTCATAAAATCCCATCAATTATTGAACAAATAAGATGTTGCATCACTAGTATTTTCTCATGACAAATACCAAGTTGAGTTTCAACATATTATGCTTGAATGAAATTTCCTATAGGAGAAGTGGAAGTTAATAGAAATTACAAACTGATAGATGTTATCTGACCCGCCCCAAGAGTCTGTTAGCAACTCAAACCTTACCCTTAGAACATATGTGGGTGTTATAAGGGGTTATATTACAAAGCACTAACACTTTGATTATGTGAATTATTGTTGTATGAATAATATATGTTCATGATCTTATTTTTAATTTTTAAATATGTTTGATGGCACATATATTATTTTTGGTTAATATTTAAATTCGATTATGATTTATATTTTGACTAATAAATGGATTTTTAATTTAAATAACATTTTATTAAAATATTATATCTAAATTAATTTTTTATAATATAAATAATTTTATGATTTTTATGAATACAATTGAAATTTTTATTTAGGTTTCAAAACCTTTTTTGTCAAAACCCATGAATTTTCAATAATTGTTGGTTTTTATTTTAAAATTGAAAATTCTCATATTAATAAAATTATATAGATAAAATTAATATAATTTTTTGAATCATGATTTCAAATTTATCCAACGGTGTATTTTTCATAATGTTTGGAGGAAATTGAATTTTTGGGTAAAAATTTAATACCACATAAAAATAAAATGTGATTATTACATAATAATGACCCAATAGTGATGTAATAAAATAATATAAAATGTTTATTAGGACTATATATGTTATAAAATTTAAATAATGTGATTTTTAATTTTTTTTGATTAACATTATGATGCCATAATGGACACACAATGACTTATAAAATATGTTAACATTTCAAAATTATTTCCTTGAGAGTGTGACTCACGTCCACATAATAAATCCTAATATTTTAATATGTTCAGACATTAGACTTATAAAATAATTTTTCAACTCCCATTTGGTGGAAAACATAGGAACAAATATTCATTGGTTTGTGGTTTTAAATATTTAAATATATTGATTCCAAAACCTATGTTTTTGATATATAAAAGAATTTCCCTCTCTTTTCCTATATAAACTATCCCATTCTCCCACTTCCCATCACTAAATAACCTTTTTTCACGTCCATATTCTTCCATATGCTCTCTATAATACTCCTAAGGCTCCCCAAGCTCCCATTAAGACTCTCTCAAACCTCTCCCAAGCCTTTGGAACCCCACATCCAATTAAGGGGTTCCTCCTTTCTCATTTTGTACATGTTATTTATGTTTTAATACCCTTTTAATTGGTATTAAAAATTTTGGTTTATGATTTCAATAATCCTTTATACTTCTCTCCTTATGTTATAATGATAAGATACCCTTTTTATCTCATTAATCCCTCCCATGTACACCTTTAACCATGCTGAAATTTCGTAAGAGTTATATCATTTATCCTCTTTCATTATGTTTTGTTATTATGTTACACCTTAAAGTTCTAAATTACATGTGTATTTACATTTATCAATTTGATCAAATTACTTTAAATTTCATTGAAATTTTATTATATACCCTTTTATACCTCTTCAACCATTAATATGGACTTTTAGGTCATGCTGTTGTGCTGCCAAAATTGCACCATTATTTTCCAAACTGAAATCATTGTGTAGTGAATACTATTCCCATTTCTCTATCAAAGGATTCACCTTTCGGAACATATACGTATTTAATTGTAGTTTCATTCATTTAATCCACATTCTTTAGTCATGGAATATCTGACGATGTGGAATGATTCAATGATATATGATCCATGTGGTGCACTTATACATGAAATGAAATGTTTATAAAGTGTGCACCCTAATCGCGCTCCAATGCATTGGGTAATGATTAGTATCATTATATGTCTAGGGAAATGAAGGTTTACTCCTGATAATTCACGATCAATGAGGATTTACTCATGATATTTCATGTTAAATTTGTTTTTACTCATTCCCCAAGTGCAATGATCTGTGGCTCTTTCTAACATCATGCTAAATGTTGTTGCCACATTTCTATGTAATGATAATCATGCTATATCATGCCATTATATTCATGGTTATCCTTTTGTAAATTGAAATTACTATTTCCATACATGTAATATATTATTCATGTTATTAATTTTTACTCCCTTACTGGGCTTTATAGCTCACCTTTTTCTTATATATGTCTTCCAATTTTCCCATGAACTGATAAGTATGATTTAATGTTAGGGACATGTAAAAGTATTTTTCAATTAATATGTGGTATTTTATGTTTTATGTTGTGATAAAATATTCATAATTTTCTAGGATAATAAACCACTCGATCCTCATAGTTGTTTTAAATGGAATTTCATGTAATAAATCATGTTTATGTGCATACTAAAGAGTAGGGTTGTTATAATCATTATCATGGATTTGATTTGAGTATGAAAAATTATAGAATTTATAATCCTTTAGAAATTGATATATCATGAATTGGGTTACATTGATTGAACATATATTTTATTAAAACCTTATGGAAATTGGTGATTAATTATATATTTAATAAAGAGACTATATTATTTCCCTATTAGATATGTAATTTGGGGAAATTGATTATAAGTTGTTGGATTCCTAATCTAGAATATTAATTGGGGAATTATTTATGAGATATTGAAATGGATAAGTTGTGATAATTAATTTTGGATTAAATATATTCATTTGATAATTTGATCTATATGATTAATTGTGGGATTAATTATTGAAATTTGATAATAGAAATATATATTTAACTCTGGAAAATTAATTATGAAATATGAACTGTGATATTGATTAATTATTTGATTTATAAATTAATGTTTTGAAGAACATATATAATTGTATAGTTAACTAATGGAATGGATGTGGATAACTAATTATTGAATTATTAATGAGAGTAGAGTGGGTAATTAATTGGTTATTTAATTATGTGATAAATAATGGGAACATGGGTATTCTAAATTGAAAATATCAAATGGTTCCAAATTCATCATACTTTTGAGTAAATAGAATTGGAACATTGCTATTCTAAATTGAGATGTATACATAGTATCATTGTAATTATACATAGGAGTACAGAGAATGTGCATCTGGTCATTCTATTAAAGAGTAATCATGGTAGCATGATCATCTTAATTACATTTGTGATATTGGTATCATTGGAAAAATGGATTATATGTGTGAAATTAAAGAATGGAAATAATGGAAGTCCGAGTTATGGCCTCATAAGAGAATATTCGAACACCAGAATGATTCAAATTAGGTATTGAGATATCATAGCATCATTGAATACTTCGGGGTCTGATAATAAGAAGGTATTAAGATATCTTTTTTCCTAGGGAGCACATTTCGCTCTGGTATGAGATGCAGTTAGTATTGAGGTATGGGTGTCCATTGTAACCCTTGAGTTATTGTTGTAAGATAAAAATAAATGATAATTTAATCATTGGTTATTTAATTCATATAACTTATTTTTTATTGAACAACATACACTCTGTTTTGAGAAGAATTTTTTGAGGCACTATTGGTGATAGCCTACTGAGTTGTACTCACACACTATTGGGTCTTTCTAATTGGTACCCGAAAAGATTATATTATTACAGGTCTACATAAGGGGAATGTCCTTCAGATAGGTGGATGATTGGATATAGAGCAAGGTGGAGGGATCCAGACATGTTTAGGAACCCAATTGGGTATTTTTAGTGTCTTTAGATTCGGTTTCATTATATAACCTTGAAACTCATATTGGCATATCATTTTTCAATTTATTTGAGTATTATATTTCCTATAGGGTTACCATATGAAATGAGTATTTTTATTTCTATATATGACTCCACATTTTTTTAATTATTTCCTCTAGTGTTTTAATATGATAAATGAGGGTATAGTCTCCCCATTGATGACTTACTAGACCCTCGTTGCTAATTGAAAACCAGTATCATATGTAGAGGAGTTCTTGATTCCATGTGACAAACCAGATCGGGGATCCATCACATGGAACCCAGGTCTTGATATAAAAATGTGGTATTAGAGCTCTATTTTTCATTATTAATAATTTTTCTTACTGTTTTTGTCACGAACCAACCCGGGTCGACCCTGAACCGGTCACCCGAGCCGGTCCGTGACATGACCCGAGAGGCATTCCCGATCCTCCCGGGCTGGCGACAAGCGCCAGGGCATCAACAGAGGTTGTGGGAACAATTTATCCCAGTAAAAATAAATAATTAAAGCAGCAGAAAAACAAACAGAGCAGGGCAAAATAAATAAACAATGTAAAGTAACTAAGAACAAAAGAAAATGAAACTAACCGAAAGAGACAACCACTGTCACCGTGTGACCTCGCGGGTCACTCTCTAACTCACAACCAAACGTCACCCAAGGCGACGCACCCAAGATGTAACCTGCACAAACACTAAAAACAGAAAAGATCTATAGGCGTGAGTATTAAAACTCAGTAGGTAGGCCTGACTAAATCTATCCCCAAAGAACATACCAATAAATAAAGAATTTATCAATTCCAGGTTTGAACTAAATTATATAAAATATAGTTTCCACACAATTTCATTTTTAAAACAAGTAACAGTCCATTGCCCTATTAAATCTAGAACAAGTTTAATGTTGAAAGAAATAGTTGCATTGCATTTTTAAAACATTTTGCGAACAATTTAGAAATTCAAACTTCAGTTGCTAGTCAAAAAAAAATCACACACAACACACACTAAGGGCAATGGTAAAAGTGGCACATATGGGTCAGCAGCCGAACTCGACCTCGCAATCGTCCGCCACACACAAATAAACACTAAAAGAATCATGGGTCGAAACTAGGAGATCGTGAACAATGCAGAACGTACTATACATGTGACTCATCCTGAAGGCATGCCCTAACTCAATGACATCATAACGCCCAAACGCCCGGCATAGCCCTACATGGCCTAACCGAGGGGCCCAATCCCCATAGCAGCAATAACTCAGTATTCCCCTGATATGGGGCCACTATCCAGTGCATGGTCTAAACTAGTGCAGCAATCGTTCTCAGAAAATTCACTCAATATGCCAGGTTCCCATGTCATCACAAGCAAGAAAAAGGGGGTGCGTCCACAATGTAAATTAATCAGTCACAATGCAACAACATCACATACAGATCAAAAAAAAACAACTCACACCACAGATCACCCCCGAGTGGGTTTTCCAAAATTATCTATTTTTATTAAAGTGCCAAACGGGCCTTCGCCAATTTTAAAGTAAAACTTCATTTCTCAAAAAGCTCAAAACACTTTTTCAGAAGAAGTAATTTATCTTTAAATCTAGAAGTACATTTGAAATGCTGTGAATTATGTTTTAAGGCCAAACATGCATTCTTTCAAAACTGGGTGTCCGCCCGTCAAGAAAATGTTCCTAGTGTTCGGTATAAATTAAATGGCTCTTTTAACAATAAATAATAATTTAAAGTTTTATTATCTGATATTATTTCTAATTCATTAAAAATTTATAAAACAACAAGCAATTAATAAATTCTAAATCTAGAGGTAGGTGCAGTGGTGGACCTACCTCGACTCGTATCCCGGTTACGACGACGATGCATGTCACACACTCGCGCAAGAGTACGCGCAAACTTCTGACGATCGCAACATCACGGAAAGTCTCGCCAATGCACTGAAATAATGCAAAACCTCTCAAAATACACACAAAAGCGAAGCTAAAATAATCCTAACATATAAACAATATAAAAAAACTAGCTCGACATGTTTTTAAAATATCACATCAAAACACGTATCAAAACACAACCAAACTCTTTAGTAGAGTTCAATTACGACATTTAGACACACCAACCGCTTTACGCACCGCAAGATCAAAGTAATAAAGCATTTGAATAATTTATAAAACATCCGAAAAAGGAGAAACCAAGGTTCACATCAAAAGATACTCAGTTTCACATAAGAAAACACTTTAAAATAAAACACACAATATCATCACACCTAGAACATGTCTCGCACCTAGCAACCAACCCATAAAACATTTTATAAAATAACTCACCCATTTGTACACACAAAACATTGTAGCATTCAATTAAAAATTATGTTCGCAACACTTAATCATGTTCACCACCTTTAAAAATATAATTCACATCCTAAAAAAACAGTTGATTAAACACTTCTATAAAATAACCAAAAACAAGACCAAAATGAAAACACATCATTTATAAAAGAAGATATAATTTCATCACACACGCATGCCAAAAAAATCGTAAATCGCGTCTCACACCTTATAAACACTCTTAAAACCCATTTTGAAACCATGCATACACCGCTTTAAAAAACTATAAACCCAAAAGTCTACCTTTGAAAAAAAGAACTCCTCAAAATACTCCCAAAACACAATCCGAACCACATAAATAAATTAAAGGAAATGGAAGATTAATCAAACAAACAAGCAAAATAACATAGACACATGTAACCGAAAACCAGTAACCGACTCAGGACAAGATAAAGACATTAAGGGTCCGCAACTCAATTCAAAAAAAAAAGAAAACAGAACTCTATAGAAAGATAATTAAGTGCATAACAAAGCTGCGAAACAAGATTTAAAACAAAAAGGAAGAGTGCAAACATTAGCGGAGTGATCCAGAGATATAAATACGCAAACTCACCTACATCGGTGGTGCGCGAATCCAACTGTGCTTCAACGGAAGGGGGAAATGAACTTCGCAGACTAAACGCACATCCTAGATACCAAGAAAAACACGCAAAAACGAACCCTGGTATTAGGGTGATGGTAGATTTGATAAGAACACAAAATATAATAAAAAAAAATAGGAATTATACCGGAAGAGGAGGACACCAGGGGAAAAAAGGAGGAAGAAAGGGGTTGCGCCGGACCGAGAGGGAAGCTTCGCCGGACCAGGATGTCAGGTGGCAGAAACCCGCAGGGTGAGGTGAAACCGGCTGGGCCGGCTGGTCAGGTTCACTGAGGAGGCCGGAGCGGCGGTGGTCGGCAGGTGGAGGGGACGAAATCGGATGGGGAGGCAGGGCCGGACTGGCGGAGGGGACGCGCTGCCGGAGGGACGCTAGCGGAGGGGAGCGGTGGAGGGGCATCGGGGCGTGGTCGGTGAGGCGCAGCCAGGAAGACGGTGGGCAGCGGCACAGGGAGGCGGCGGCGGGGCTACAACGCGAAGAGGGGGAAGGGTCAGGCGCTGCGTAGAGGAGCCAGGGGTGCCGCGCTGTAGAATGGGGGAAGAGGGGGCACGCGCAACACGCTGGGAAAGAGGGGGGCGCGCTGCGGGTTTTAGGGTTTTCCATTTTTTTATTTTAGTGGATTGGTAATATCATTATTACCATAATAATAATAATAATAATAATAATTCTAATCAAATAAAAATAAAATAATAACAAATCATAATTATTATAAACACATATACATATATAAAAATATATACAACATATACAATCATAAATTCATATATATATATATATATAAACATATATATAATGTATATAAACATATAAACTTATATGAACCTGCATATAACATGTATACGCATAAGCATATAACGTTGAAACATATTTATTTGTGAACATACCTCTATATATATACACCTATAAACATAAATACACATACATTATATATATATATATATACACATACAATGTTAAAGCATAAAAACATATAAACATAGACACACATATATATGCACGTATATAAACATACAAACATATATAAATATATATGTATACACTAAATGTTAAAACTAGATGATCGTGCGGTGTTCGCACGTCGTATGGGATCCCAGCAGACTGCAAGCGGGCTGCACGTACCCAAACGAAAGGCACATGCCCCAACGAACTGCGCGTCTTAAGCGTATGGTGTTCGCGCACCATCCCAAACCACAAACTCATCCCAACATTAAAAATTTAAATCGGGACTCACCCGTACTTATGAAAAAAAACACCCGAAGCCAAGTGAAATAAAATAAATAAAATGACTAACAAAACGGGTGTGACAATTCTCCCCACCACAAACACTTTCTGCCCCCAGAAAGTGACCAAGCCAACAATTATCTTAACTCGAGTCTGTGCCCAGGAAAAACCAGAAGAAATTTAGAGGCTCGGGGTGACCATTACCAACACAAGTCACACCCGACCATCTCAAGTATAAACATTGTCCGATGTTGAGGGGAGAACACATGAGGGTTCTCCCCACCATAGAAATCTACTAACACGGAGAACTTGAAACTCGAACACACCACCCCTGAGGGGGGGGGGAAACACGGGAACTCCCAAACCGAACCCAGTCACTTTCTCCACACATAATGAACAACACTCAGAGACTTAAACAGGAAGCTTACTACGAAACAACCCAACAGCTCGTGGATAGGGAATTATATCAACCCCTCACACACCGACCGAAGAAAAACCTCACCGCAACCAGAGTCTAGGGAATTTCTAACCCGAACTCACAAAGGACCTCGAAACAACGCATGTTAATTTCATAAAACCACATATCCCCCTAACGCACACAATAAAGACCCAAATAAAAATTAGATTGACCCGTTCATTTGCGGTTCCATCACCCTACAAGGAGAATTGAACGATTCGAAAACACCCTGAAAACAGATAAGACCGCTTAGACTGCGGTAGAATAAGTTCATCACACAACCGCAACAAAGGTGATCTTACAATGATGACTCGAACATAACAAGGAAACTTTGGGTATCTCCTTTCAAAAGCCGAAAACATAATATGATGCGTGGGTCTACACACCCTCGGCAACTCTTGACTGTGCGCGAGCTTCACCCTGAGACCTGTGGCTGGGGCCCTGATGGCTGAAGCATCTCCTCCCTCACAGTCAGGCATTTTCATCTCCTGGTCTCTAGCTCCTTCACGAGCGACGCTTCTTCTAGAACTCTCCCTGGTGGCTTGAATAGCCGCACGGTAGCAAGACTTCGAAGGGATGCGGCAAGGCGAATTAGAATGTCTGGACATTCCATACTAGTGGCACACAAGAGAGCGGTCCGATGAACTATGAGACGGTACCGACAAGGATGGTTTCATGGAGATAGGTTCTACTGGACCACACTCCTTGCCAGGTGGGGAACCTTCACGGAAGCTGACCACTATTAATCACACCCAAAACTCCAATGACGATGAGACATCTCATCTATACTAGTCCAGAACTGAACCCTCAAACAACTCTAGGGCAGTACGAACCTTAACTATCCTGAGAGTTCCCAACAACCTGAAGACACACTATCTTTAAGAACTATACAACTACCTCTAATAGAATTCGACTACCTTGATAAGAAAGAAACACAAAAATGAACTGAGAACTGAGAATAACTCATTGACAAACTTTTGAGGATTTCTGGGCGGCATACTCATGACAACACGAGAAACACCATCAAAACAGGCATCACGCCAAAACTCAATCAAGGCAACAACACAAGTCAAGGTCAAAAGGCCCTTAAGCCAAACATATACAGACACAAGCATAAATCACTTTCCAAAACCATCATTTCTATAAAACATTAAAACTCACCTATGGTACCTTATGAACCGTCACATGTGCATTCATTCAATCTCGCTCACATCATCTGTAAACAAGTGCCCCTACGCACTCTCCGTACATAGCCATGAACATGTGACCCTCCATAAGGAGTTCCAAGGTTCAAACTCTTCTTTAATTACCAAATCCAAACACATACCATATTGTTCCAAACCAAAACACTTTTTCTTGAAAAACCCACTTTACTAATTTCAAAAACAATTTGGAAGAAACCCCTTTTTTTTCATTTCTAAATCACTTTCATTTTCAACACACACACACACAAGACCGAGTTTAAAACTAAATACAACCAACTATAAACCATCAGAATGAGGGACTAGTGTCTGCACTTAACTCGGTGACATGGTGGTGAGCCATGCCCCAAGTAAGACATAACACTAAGAAGACCTTAAACCGGGCACTTGGACTCCACATGGGTCACCACCCCATGTGAGGCCGCAACGTGAACCGATTTGCTCCCATTGTCATCCCTTAATCCAAAACAACCAAGGACAAAAGACTCAATCCTGAACTAACCCTGGTAACTCAGGTCTTGTAACGAGCGGTGGTGATCAGGCACCGACCCGTAACCTACCTCCTGAGCCCCGACAGTCCTAATATCCTTCTATCAGACATCCCAAATAACAAAGGGAGCTCTTAAAAGAGAGGTCCGCTAAGAGCCGACCTGTTCTGATACCATTTTGTCACGAACCAACCCGGGTCGACCCTGAAATGGTCACCCGATCCGGTCTGTGACATGAACCGAGAGGCGTTCCCGATCCTCCCGGGCTGCCGACAAGCGCTAGGGCATCAACAGAGGCTGTGGGAAAGATTTCGCCAAGTAAAAATAAATAATTAAAGCAGCAGAAAAACAAACAGAGCAGCGCAAAATAAATAAACAAAGTAAAGTAACTAAGAACAAAAGAAAGTGAAACTAAATGAAAGAGACAACCACTATCACCGTGTGACCTCGCGGGTCACTCTCCAACTCACAAAAAAACGTCACCCAAGGCGACGCACCCAAGCTGTAACCAACACAAACACTAAAAACAGAAAATATCTATAGGCGTGAGTATTAAAACTCAGTTGGTAGGCCTGACTAAATCTATGCTCAAAGCACATACCAATAAATAAATAATTTATCAATTCCAGGTTTGAAATAAATTATATAAAATATAGTTTCCACACAATTTCATTTTTAAAACAAGTAACAGTCCATGTCCCTTTTAAATCTAGAACAAGTTTAATGTTGAAAGAAACATTTTCATTTCATTTTTAACACATTTTGCGAACAATATAGAAATTAAAACTTCAGTTACTAGTGAAAAAGGAAAATCACACACAACACACACTAAGGGCAATGGTAAAAGTGGCACACATGGGTCACCAGCCGAAATCGACCTCTAAATTGTCCGCCACACACAAATAAACACTAAAAGAAACATGGGTCGAACCTAGGAGATCGTGAACAATCCAGAACGTACTATACATGTGACTCATCCTGAAGGCATGCCCTAACTCGATGACATCATAACGCCCAAACGCCCGGCATAGCCCTACATGGCCTAACCGAGGGGCCCAATCCCCATAGCATTAATAACTCAGTATTCCCCTGCTATGGGGCCACTAGCCAGTGCGTGGTCTAAACTAGTGAAGCAATCATTCTCAGAATATTCACTCAATATGTCTGGTTCCCATTTCATCACAAGCAATAAAAAGTGGGTGCGTCCACAATGTAAATTAAACAGTCACGATGCAACAACATCACAAACATCTCATGAAAACAACTCACACCAAAGATCACCCCCGAGTGGGTTTTCCAAAATAATCTATTTTTTTAAAGTTCCAAACGGGCCTTCGCCAATTTTAAAGTAAAACTTCATTTCTAAAAAATCACAAAACACTTGTTCAGAAGAAGTCATTTATCTTTATATCTAGAAGTACATTTGAAATTCTGTGAATTATGTTTAAAGGCCAAACATGCATTCTTTCAAAACTGGGTGTCCGCCCATTAAGAAAATGTTCCAAGTGTTCGGTATAAAATAAACGGCTCTTTTCACACTAAATAATAATTTAAAGTTTTATTATCTAATATTATTTCTAATTCATTTAAAATTTATAAAACAACAAGAAATTAATAAATTCTAAATCTAGAGGTAGGTGTAGTGGGGGACCTACCTCGACTCGTATCCCAGTTACGACGACGATGCATGTCACACACTCGCGTAAGAGTACGCGCAACCTTCTGACGATCGCAACATCACGGAAAGTCTCACCAATGCGCTGCAACAATGCAAAACCTCTCAAAATACACACAAAAGCGAACCTAAAATAATCCTAACATATAATCAATATAAAATAACTAGCTCGCCATGTTTTTAAAATATCACATCAAAACACGTATCAAAACACAACCAAACTCTTTAGTAGAGTTCAATTACGACCTTTAGACACACCAACCGCTTTACGCACCACAAGATCAACGTAATAAAGCATTTGAATAATTTATAAAACATCCGCAAAAGGTGAAACCAAGGTTCACATCAAAACATACTCAGTTTCACATAAGAAAACACTTTAAAATAAAACACACTATATCATCACACCTAGAACATGTTTCGCACCTAGCAACCAACCCAGAAAACATTTTATAAAATAACGCACCCGTTTGCACACACAAAACATTGCAGCTTTCAATTAAAAATTATGTTCGCAACACTTAAACATGTTCACCACCTTTAAAAATATAATTCACACCCTAAAAAAAATTGATTAAACAATTCTATAAAATAACCCAAAACAAGACCAAAATGAAAACACATCATTTCTAAAAGAAGATATAAGCTCATCACACACGCATGCCAAAACAATCGTAAATTGCGTCTCACACCTTCTAAACACTCTTAAAACCCATTTTCAAACCATGCATACAACGCTTTAAAAAAACTATAAACCCAAAAGTCTACCTTTGAAAACAATAACGCCTCAAAATACTCCCAAAACACAATCCGCACCACATAAATAAATTAAAGGACATGGAAGATTAATCAAACAAACAAGAAAAAGAACGTAGACACATGTAGAAGCAAACCAGGAACCGACTCAGGACCAGATAAAGACCTTAAGGGTCCGCATCTCAATTCAAAAAAAAAAAAAACAGAACTCTATAGCAAGATAATTAAGCGCATAACAAAGCAGCGAAACAAGATTTAAAACAAAAAGGAAGTGTGAAAACATTAGCGGAGTGATCCATAGATATATATATGAAAAAAAACCTACACTGGCGGTGCGTGAATCTAACTGCGCTTCAACGGAAGGGGGAAATGAACTTCACGGACTAAACTCACACCCTAGATACTGAGAAAAACGCCCAAAAATGAACCATGGTATTAGGATGATGGTATATTTTATAACAACACAAAATATAATAAAAAAGGAATTATACCGGAAGAGGAGGACACCAGGGGAACAAAAGGAGGGAGTAAGGGGTTGCGCCGGATCGAGAGGGAAGCTTCGCCGGACCAGGATGTCGGGTGGCGGAAACCCGCAGGGTGAGGTGAAACCGGCTGGTCAGGCTGGTCAGGTTCACCGAGGAGACCGGAGCGGCGGTGGTCGGCAGGTGGAGGGGCCGAAATCGGATGGGGTGGCAGGGCCGGACTGGCGGAGGGGCGCGCTGCCGGAGGGACGCCAGCAGAGGGGAGCGGTGGAGGGGCATCAGGGCGTGGCCGGTGAGGCGCAGCCAGGAGGACGGTGGGAAGCGGCACAGGGAGGCGGCGGCGGGGCTGCAGCGTGAAGAGGGGGAAGGGTCGGGTGCTGCGTAGAGGAGCCAGGGGGGCCGCTCCGTAGAATGGGGGAAGAGGGGGCACGCGCAGCGCGCTGGGAAAGAGGGGGGCGCGCTGCGGGTTTTAGGGTTTTCCATTTTTTTTTGTTTTGTTTTAGTGGATTAGTAATATCATTATTACCATAATAATAATAATAATAATAATAATTCTAATCAAATAAAAATAAAATAATAAGAAATCATAATTATTATAAACACATATACATATATAAAAATATATATAACATATATAATCATAAATTAATATATACATATATATATATAAACATATATATAACTTATATAAACATATAAACTTATATGAACCTGCATATAACATGTATACGCATAAGCATATAACGTTGAAACATATTTATTTGTGAACATACGTGTATATATATACACCTATAAACATGAATACACATACATTATATATATATATATACATACAACGTTAAAGCATAAAAACATATAAACATAGACACACATATATATGCACGTATATAAACATAAAAACATATATAAATATATATGTATACACTAAATGTTAAAACTGGATGATCATGCGGTGTTCGCACGTCGTATGGGATCCCAGCAGACTACAAGTGGGCTGCACGTACCCAAACGAAAGGCACGTGCCCAAACGAACTGCGCGTATTAAGCGTATGGTGTTCGCGCACCATCCCAAACCACAAACTCATCCCAACATTAAAAATTTAAATCGGGACTCACCCGAACTTAAGAAAAAAAAACACCCGACACCAAGTGAAATAAAATAAATAAAATGACTAACAAAAACGGGTGTGACAGTTTTCTAATGTTAGGAAGGATACTTGGTGGAGTGGTACATTATTAATGACCTTGTGCAAGGTAGTTACAAGAAAATGTATGGGGGAAAACCCATGTACTCCAGATATGATTTTTGTTATTTTGGTTTGTTGTAGCAGTTGAATATGATTTAACATTTGGTGATGCACTTGCGGTGTTATGTGATTATTGATTATGATACTTTTTTAGTATTTATTTTTGCCCATAATGGAACGAGAGTGGAGAATTCATGCTTCATTCAAGGTACTGAGGTTTATTTTGAAATGCATCATTTTAGGCATGCATGTGAAACAGGTTATCTGTAAGTTGTTGAACATACAATTTTTTCCATTCGGTGAGATTTAATGGAAAAAATGGTTCCTAACATGAATTTAGTAGTATTTTGAGAAAATCAAAAATGATAATAAGTGTGTTTATAAATGTGAAATTTTATTATGAATGTGTTTTTACCCTTCATAACAAAAACCTAGTTGTAGGACTGTTATGGGTAGTGGTAGTTCCTCAGTTTTAACTGTGTGGTGAGGTGTTGAGAATGTTTTTTGTGATTATTCTCCTCTTGTGTAAATGTTTTAGGATTGTGTTACGAGTCCTGATATGTGTTTTGGGATTTTTATAGGGTATTCCTCTATGTTTATTATTGAAGGGAAGACTAGAGGTGTGCTTAGGAAAGTTATTCGAGTTAGGGATTGCGATGCACCAATCATGCTAGCTGAATATATTGGGGAGGTGTTTTGAGATAACATTTCTCGCTTCATTAAATTCATGGAAAGAATCATAGGGTGGGTTGTGAATGTATGTATGAGTTGAAAAGGGAGTTTCTTTTTCATCACCCTCTACATTTTACTAGAGTGGGTCGACCTGGTCGAGGTAAATTGTTGCTTGAGTCCACATAGGATATAATTGACCATTTGGTGACATAGAATGAGAGTAGGGTCATGTTGGGTGAGTTTATGCTATGGGGATTAGTGTAGCACTGGTGGAACATTCAGGCATGAATGGGATGGAATAATGGTATGTTATAGAAGGAATTGTTAGAGAAGTTCTGGAAATACCTTTATCCAGATATTCTAAGAGAAGTGAATGCTTTTGAGATCATGAATATGACCCTGGGGAGCATGTCGGTGATGAACTATGTCATAAGATACACATATCAACAATAATTTTCTCCAATGTTACCAAGAGATGAGGAAACTAAGGGGAAATGGTTTCAGAAAAGACTTATGTGTGAGATTTAGTCCCAAGTTAATATATTCAGGATAGAAATTTTTACACAAGTGGTATATCAGCTTCTTATAGATGAAGAGAATCTGATGGGGGATTTAGTTTTAGACATTTAGTTTATTCTAGGAGACCATGACGTGTGAATTTTGATCAAAGAAAGCATTGTAATGAAAACATTAACCAAAGTAGTGGGAAGCATAGTACGTAGACATAAGGGCCAGTTGGATAGAACCGTACGGGGTTGTTCAATAATCAGTGTCGTAAAACAAGACATTATCTTGAAAACTATTCCCAAAAACTAGTAGTGTGTTGAGCTTGTGGTAAGATGAGAAATCTAGAGAAGCTCTACAAGTAACATTGATACACTGGTACAAACGAAGATGTTGGACATAGTTAATGTATGGGAGAAGATCTTATACACAAAAACAGGCTAACAGTTCGAGTTCTACTAGATGAGTTAGTAGAGGTAGTTGGAAGGGTGATTCTAGGTAGGAGTGACCACATCATCATAGTGGTGTTACTTAGGGGAGATAGATAGTTTCATCTAGAAGAGAGGCAGAAAAGTTACTTGAAGTATTGCCAACACATGTGGATAGTGAGCCAGGACTATCAGCAGTGAGAGGTTCTATTTTAGTTGATTGTACTTAATATAGTGCCTTGTTTGATACTGGTTCCTCTCTTACAATTATGTCTACAAAACATATTAATGATTATTACCTGATTGTGGAGTTTATGAGCAGGGTGATGACTATGGATTCACTGTTGGTAGTGTAGTGTAATGATATATGTCTTCGAATGGGATGTTCCCTAGAGATCGGGGAATTTCTATTCTTATGAGATATCTATGTTCTTGGAATGATGGGATTCGACTTGATTATATAAATGGACATTCAAGTACCCTTCTAAGCCCACATCAGTTATTACCATAGGAGAGTGAACGTTGTGCCTTATATGGGTGACGAGCATATTCAACATGGAGAGTGGGATATCAAGGAAGTCATAGTCAATCCAATTACTCATAAACTAGGGGTGATCAAAACCCATGTTTCTATTATATTTTTGGATGATGAGTGTGTTAGGGATGATTTCCTTCCACTAGTAGTGGAGATGTTTCATGATGTATTTTCTGATGACTTATTAGGGCTACAACTAGATAAATATGTGGAATTAACTATTCAGATCATAACGGGGGATGATCCAGTATCTATTCCACCAAACAGAATGGAACCAACTGAGAATCAAGATCATAAGACATAGTTAGAGGAGTTTGAGGATACCTGATTCATCTGTCCATGTACATCACCATGGGGATCACTTGTTTTGTCTTCAAAGAAGGCTAAGATAAGTTTATACTGATGTGTGTCTTACCTGAAGTGGAAAAAAATGAATGTGATGAACTGATATCCTGTTATGTGTATTTATTATTTTTTTTGAAAAATAGAAAGGATATTCTGTGTTCTCTAAGATCAATTTTGAGATCAGGGTATTATCAGCTGACTATTTTGACAACTGATTTATCGAGGAATGATTTCAGAAGCAGGTATGACCTTTAGGAGTTTGGGATAATTTTATTTGAAATTATAAATGAACAAGTAGTGGTTGCAGATATTATGAAAAGAACCATTCATTTGTATCTATCTCAATTTGTGGTTGTGTTTGTGGAGGACATCATGGTGTACTCCAAGACTCATGACAATCATTACCAACATCGTTCCATCATCCTAGAAACCCACAAATTGCATTTTCTATAAGCCATGAAATCTACATGATAGTTTTGTATTGACTAGGTACACATCTTAGGGCACATAATATCGAAGGAAGGAGTTCCAGTGGAACCATTAAAGGTTCAGGTCATGGTTTTGTGGGAGTAGCACATTATTTTTTTCATATCTATAGCTTCTTTGGATTAGCTAGATATTACTATATGTTCATCCAATACATATCCCACATTGTATCATCACTATTAGACAATGCCAAAAATGGTGGAATTTTTTAATGGGTTGAGGCTTGTGAAAGATATTTTTAGGATTTTAATAAGCACATGACCATAAAACCAAATTTGTGCCAACATGAGCCTGGCATGGATAATATGGTTTATTATGATGCTTATCAAATTGGATATGGAGTTTAGCTAATGTAGAGAGATTGTGTTGTTTCATATGGGTCTCTGTAGATAAGGCTTAATGACGATAACTAACCTATAGACAACCTCGAGTTTTTAGTAGTAGATTATGATCTTATGTGATGGAGACACTATATTTTGGGATATAATTTTATAGTCTATACAAATCACAAGAGATTGAAGTATCTATTTTTAAAGCATGATGTGAATCTTGAGTAGTGGAGATAGGTTGTTCCTATGAAGTCTTTCGATTTTGAACTAGAATATTTGACTAGGAAGGGAAATACTATGGACGATTCCTTAAGTAGGAAAACAAAGACACAGATGGTGCAGGAGTCAAGGGTAGAGTTGAAGATGATTACCTTGCTGGCTGAAATACATCCGGTGGAATCAGAGAGTCATTAGCTGATGAATCTCGTTTCAATTGCAGTTGAGCCTACGCTTTGGAGATAGATTAGGGACAGATAATATGAGTATCACGAGTTCTTAAATTTGAGGGAATGTTTTGAAATTGGGGAGACATCATTGAACTTTTTGATATAAGAAGATGTGATCATCAATGTGGAGAATAGAGTCATGGTTCCTACATGCATGTGAGAGGAGATCAGGTGGGAATTTCATGCTTGGAAGTGGGTGGTGCATCCTGGAGTGACCAAAATGTACTGTGACGTAAAATGATTTTTTGGGGGAACAAAATGAAAAAGGAGATAGCATGTCTCATGACAAGATACTTCACCTGTTAGCAGGTGAAGGTTAATCATCAACAGCCCGGTAGTTTTCTACAACTGTTTCCTATTCCGGAATAGAAGGTGAACAATGTGGCCATGGATTTTTTCTTGATTATCCTAAAGATGCATATGACGAATGAAGATATTTGGGCCATTATTTATTGTTTAAAAAGGTAGGCCATTTCCTACAAATAAGGAAATACTTTAAAATGGAACAAATGGGAGATCAGTACATTTAAGAAATAGTCCATCTTCATGTAGTTCCACAGACTATAGTTTTAGATCATGATTCATGTTTCATTACCCCCTTCTAGAAGGTCTTACAGAATGAGTCTAAAACATAGGTATTATTGAGTATGGATTTTTACCCATTGATAGATAGGCTATCAGAATGTACTATAAAGGTTATTTAGGATATTCTACTGGAATGTTTGCTTGAATTTAGTGGATCTTGGGAAAATATCTGGGCCTTAGTGGAGTTCACATATAACAACAGTTATCATGAAACTATAAATATTGAAGAATTTGAGGCTTTTATAGTATCACTTATATATCACCACTATGCTAGATAGTGGCTAGTGAGTCAGAGTTGATTGGGACTAATTTTTGTGCCAAAGACATCAGAGTAGGTACAATTGATTCAGAAATTTATGTTTACAGATCCGAGTAGACATAAGTCATATGCTTATAGATGGAGATTACCCCTAGAGTTTATAGAGGGTGATCATGTGTTCCTTTGGCGGTCTCTAGTGTTGGGTCACTGTAGGATATAGAGGTAGGGAAATTTCGAACCTAGGTTTGTTAGACCCTTTGAGATAGTGGAGAGAATAAGGCTGGTGGAAGACATTTTTATTTTTCCATAGAGATATAATGCAATGCATGGTGTGTTCCATGTTTCAAAAAATTGATATTATCATCCCGACCCTCCTCATGTGATCAATTTGGATGAGGTTGATCTTGCGATTGATGGGTCCGTTGAAGATAATTTTATACATGTTTTGGATTGTAGTGAGAAACAATTTTGAGGAAAAACTATGTTGATAGTTCATGTCTTAGGGAAACATAAAATTGCACAAGTGGAAACAAGGGAAAGTGAAGAATAAATAAGGGATCAATTTCCCAATATATTTTTCATGGAATATTAGAATGGAGGGTAGGTGTAGATCAAGGATGATCAATTATAAGGTTGGTCGATTGTAAGATCATAACATTTTATGGAGTTATATTAGGTGAAATTTCAGGTAAATTTTGTTATTCCATAAGTAAATTATATGGGATTTAGGGAATGGGTTGAATTTGGGTGAGGAAAAATAAAATCAATGAGAAATTATGATATGCATGGTTGGTTCATAGTTTGTACAAATCATGTGGCTGACTATGAGAGATAGTACGCTATGTAGTCTTCTAAGGGAATATCATTGTTATAGTCAAGTCATAGTTTGAGAGGTCATGCAAGATAGCCATGAGAAATTCCCCCTTGAATCAGTGGATAACACACGATTAGCACATGATTTTTTTAAATGTTTTACTAAAAAGTGCATAGGCCAATAGTGAGACACTTAAATATGGGATCTCAATCATTTTCAACTATTAATTACATATTTCTACAATTATTAAGCCATTACTAGGGATTTTACTTTACCAAGGGTAAAGGAAACTTCTCCCATCGACTCGGATGGATTCTTAGTTCATAAAAATACCTTTCATCACGATCAAAATCTCGAATAAAAGAACCACTCTTCTCTAGGTAATTGGATTTCATCCTGATGCTTCCCTCATTCTTTCTTTATTTCTATCCATAATCTTTTAATTGAAGATAACCTCAATATCCTTCAATATAATTCTATGTGGTAAGATATATATCTATTATTTGAATATACATCTAGATTTATGAGATCTTGATGTCTTTCATATTCATTTTGGTTTATGGATTTAGATATAGAACATTTATTTACATTGTTGTACTGGTCAGATTTTATGAATTTTTGTTGTGAAAACATGAATAAACAAATCGGGGTAGCCGGTCTAAATATAATTCCAATAGTTTTGGAATTGATATGTATATGAAAAAATAAATAATTACTTTCATACATTAGAAATTTATTTTCTTGAAATGGGATAATTTTATAGACCATTTAATTTATCGAAGCATTGTTGAAATAAGTGATTATATAGGGAATCAAACATCAGACAAAGGTAATTCCCTGTTAGATAATTAATTTGGTTAAATTGATAATATGAGGTATGGGTTGTTATCTAAATAATTAAAATGGGGATTAATTATGATAAATTGAAATGGAAAATTTGGTACAATTAATCTTGGATTAATTATGTGACTTTGATAAGATGACCATGATAATTAATTGTGGGATTAATTAGGGAAAGGAGAGAATATAATGAGATAATTTATTCAGAAAATATAATTATTTAATATGAATTGTGATATATAATAATTAATTGATGAATTAATTAATGGATTGAGTCACATAGTTAATTGTTTATTTAACTAATAGAATATATGTGTATAACTAATTATCGATTTAGTAAAGATATTTGGGTTGATAATTAATTGTTAAATTAACTATGTGATACATAATGGAACATGGTCATTCTAAATGGAAATGTACAAATGGTAACATGGTCCTCATAATTGTGAGTAAATTAAATGAGAACCAGGTCATTCTAAATTGAGAATTATACAAGGTAACAATGTCATTATACTATGGATTAAAGAGAATTAGAACACGGTCATTAAATTGAAGAGTAACCATGGTTATATGGTCATATTAATTATATTTTTTATATTTGTAACTTTGTAAATGTGGATTATAAGTGTGAAATTATTGAATGGAAATAATGGAACCATGTTTTTTGGCCAGACAATAGAATATTAAAACTTTGACATGACTTGATTCATGTATGGAGATATCATAGCATTGTTGAATACATCATTATTCAAAAAGAAGATGATATTGATATTTGATATTTCCCAGGGAACACATTCGGATCTGGTATGAGATGAATTTAGTATTGGGGTTTGGGATTCCATGGTCACCCATGAGTTAATGTAGTTTAGTAAAAATAAATTATAATGTAACAAATTGTTAATTAATGATTTATCTTATTTCTTATAGAGCTTTATACACTATATTTTGTGATGAATTGTTTTAGACACCATTTGTGTTGGATTACTGAGTTTTTCTCACACCCTATTCGGGATCCTTGATTGGTACCTGCATAGATTATAATGTTACATGACTTGATAAGGTAAAAGGTCGTGGCATAGGTTGCTAATTGGGGATAGATATGGGTGGAGGGAAGCAGAAATGGTTTAGAACCCACTTGTGGAGTTGTAGTATCATTCATTTTAGTTTCATTATAGACACTTGACCCTCATATTTTCATAAAATGTTTTCCATTTTAGTTGATTATTACATTTCTCGTTTGATTGTCTTGGGAATTGAGTATTGTTATTGTTATATATTCTTCCATGTTTTTTATATATGTATATTATAATTTTACAATAATAAATGATGGTATAGTATCCCCATAAATCACTTACGTGACCCTCCCTACTTTTCGGCGGCCTCTAGAGTATGGGGTACTTGCATAAGGTTATGTGATTAACTAGATAGAGGCACCATCACATGGCACCAGGGTTCTTATGTTACACATAACAAAGGGAAGGAGGTATTTTCCTTGAAAAAAACATATAGGAGTATAAATTAATCTGAACATAAAATAATAATCATATTCGGAGTAATGTCTATTGACAATGTATACCTTAAAGTAAAACATTCCTTTTTCTTGTTAAAACATTTGATATATAATACATAAGAATAATCCTTCTGAAAATCATTGAATTAAATTCAAAAGAGTCTCATAATGCCCTTTATAATTAATATATTTTTATTCTAATACTTCTGGAAAATAATTTAAATATATTGGACTAGAAGAAAAATATTTAGATGGTATGTATTTAAAATATTTAAAATGGGGATTTTATGTTATATTTTCCCTTACAAAATGATAAATATTAAACAAAAAAATTAGGAACGAACATTTAATTTATCAGTAATAATAAAAAATAAATTCATATGTTTTTATTGTATACCACATAAAAAAGCATGCTGTGAAAATATCTTAAGTATCAATGAATTGGAGTTATAACTAGAAATCCCATACATAAAAAATTGTCTAGCAACGTATGGTATATAATTCATAAAAAATGATAATATATTTTTTATTTACATGATGAAGAAAATTTTCATGTTCATTAAATTTTTATTATTTATTTTATATATTTTTGGAGCTTGATATACTTACTCAGATTGTAAGTTTAGTTTACAATGAACTTTTTGAGGATATTGAGTTCATGAAACCAAAATTGATTATGTAAGAGGATTATGGTAAAAGATTTCATTATTCCATCACCTCTATAATAATAATCATGAAAAATAACAATTTTTATACATTAATTTTTTAAATACAACAAAGAATGATGGTTATTAAAATTTCATTGCATTACAATCCTGTAAATTGTATTCCAGTTGTACGCATGAGTAGCATTTCAATTTTTTTATGAACATGATGAAAATATGGAATGAAATGTTATATATTTTTAGAATTACTGTTTTATAATAAATATCATATTATCCCTTTATTTAAAAATACTTGTTGTATAAATTTAATGTGGTTATGAAAAATGAATAACATCACGTCATGGATGTGGTAATCCATATGTTCACATGAATGAATCTTCCATTTCTTCAATTCATGGAATGGTAATAAAAAATGTAATGACACATGTTTTTTAGACTAGATATATTTAGAATAAATTTCAATTTCAACTATTAGATGCTTATAAAAGGTATAATGGTCCTTTCCACTAGAAGATGATCTTGGATAATTATAATGACCACCATTATTGTATGTGAATAGGGTGTTTACCTTAGGATAGGATTTTGGTGGAACTCTTAGTTGTTCAATTTTTTGTAGAATAATTAATATTTAAGATTAATTAATTAAATATTAATTTGTTCTATTAGATTCTTTAAAACATATATTATTTATGGAGAATCATATCGAGATTACTTCTATACTGTTCATTTATGAATGGGGTGTTTTTCCAAGGTGTGGTATAAACTCATGTTGGCCATCATGGAAAGTCTTAGGCCCCATATTCTACTTCTTTTCTATTTATTCGTTTTATATTTTTCCCTTTTCATTTCTAGAATCACCCTTTGTATTCTCAAATATTCCCAACACCACATATGGACCCAATTCATCATGTGACCTAGATAAAAAATGGAGAGGATGATAGGAATGGTGAGAGGAATGAAGGGTGGTGCCACTGAGGGACTCTGGATGACCTATATTGTCATACATTAGCTGTTGACGTTGGGAATGGGAAATGATTCTAACGATTTTACATAAAGATGTCATATTTTAATTTTTATATAAATACCGATATAATTACTATTTTATTTTTTTAAATCCATTTATGACTACTTAGGACCCCTTGTGGGATGATCTATTACTTTTTTAAGGTAATATGGTTTTCAGTTTGATTTGTGGCGTTCCCTATTTAGAAATCAGGATCATAGGGTGTGTAGTTTGGGAACACACCCTATGTGTTCTTCAGGTATCAAGAATGTAATCTTTTTAGAAGTAAACATTGTGTCTGGGGTGTACACGCAGTGTATATAGACTTAGTCATGTAGCTAAATAATCCGCCAAATCGCCCATGTAGCAGCTCAAAATTTTTCTAGAGTACATGGATGGACCCCACATGGTTTTTACACTGTGAATGGGTAAATGTCCATGAAAATTACTAGTCCATGAAATGTGATGTGCATGTGAATGTAACCCGTTTAGGGTAAATATTGATTAAATGATTAGAATTTCATGTACATGTTCCTTTTCATTTAATGTTCAGCTAGACTACATTACCTAGTGGGGATTTTATGTCACAAGTTGTGTATTATGTATACAAATGGTGTTCTTATACCTTTATACCCTTTTTAATTTTTTTAAAATCTTTATTCCTAGGAGTTTAAATTAGAATATTAATTAGTCAATTTTTGAGAATATTTATGTGTAGATTTTGATGTAAAATCCATCGGACAGATTTGATGACTCATATGGGATGTTTTAGGATTTTTCATGAATATAAATGTTCTTCCCATTGTGATCTAATCTAGTTGTATCTTTAGATGAGACCTTTATTTGAGATGGGCCATAATACATAACCCACAACCAATTAATAAGTATATTTTCCCATTAAGATTGTGTCAATTATGAGATGGTTCCATAGGGACCATGTGTCTATTAGGTTTGTTATTTGGAGGATACTCGACAGGATGACTCTATGTATTTATTGTCCATGACGATTCTCTATATGATACAACTTATTATGTTTAATTATGAAGATACAATTAAATATTCCATTGTAATATACTATTATAGGATCCCAAATATCATGACTCCATTTACATTCACTATTTAGTATACCATATAGGATGAATCTCTTGTGTAATGAATTGAGATACACAATGTATTCCCTAATGCTTGATTGACCATAAGCTAGTTCATTGGTCATTTGGGAATAAATTGTAGAGGGTGTCACTATAAATCCCATTCCAAACAAATAATACCATTGTAATGTGATATTAATGTTGAACATAAGAATTCATACACCCTTAATATTTAATTTATTCATTCCCTACATTACTAATGATGTATCAATGATTAAAAGAGCTGCTTCTTGGATGGTGGATGAAAATATTGATATTATGTATCATTCTTTGTCATTTGTTATGCCCATACATTCTTTAGAGGATCTATATTATCTCATTTTTTAAGATACCCATAGGTGTTTCATGATATCTTAATTTTGATCCATATATTTTTCGATGTCCTTTTCATGTCTATTGATACTATTGAAGATATTTTTACTCCCCTTGATTTATTGTATCATGATGATGATTCCGCTCCCCTTGATTTACATTATATTGGGGATTATTGCACTTCCCTAAAATTACTTTATTTTTCGGATGATCACTTTATCATCTAATTTACATCTGATGAAGATGACAACACTCTCCTCGATATGATAATATGATGATAATGTTCAAAATATTATACTGGGAATATGCATATGAGTTGTACATTATCATGGTGGTTGGAATGATGTCTGACACCCATAAATGATGTTGGCTGGGACATTCCACCTTAGATTCCTTGAGGGAAGGGATTTGTGTCACACCTATGAGATCTCTTTATACATCTCCTAAAGGTCATATCCTTATGTATTATATTTTTAGAATTGTTTTGACTACCTATGGACTAGGACATTGGGCTCAAAGATTAGATAGGATTTACATGAAATAGGTTGATTTAGGTATATATTAGTCACCATTTTATATAGTGTATATCAATATAAGACATCATTCATTATAGTTAATGGAAGAGAGTATGGTTGAACACATGGCTATGACATGCATCCTCCGGTGGTGGGGTAGTATTATCAGTGTTATTTATAGTGATTCCTGAAGAAGGAATTGTTGATTGGGATTATAGATCCAGAGATCAACGTAATGATACACATTTTGAGAGGTACATTATCTTTATAACCTCCATTTTTATATTATTTCATTAATATGGGGATTATAGACCCAAGGACCCACAATCAATTATTTACTTTATATATTCAACCATACTCATATATATATATATATATATATAATATTATGGGAATATATATAAACATATAAATATGAATAAAAGTGATTTTAATTTTCTTATTTTACAAATATAATGGACCAAGTGATTAGTTTTTGATTCACATTTTTCATTTATTTAACTTTTCTATGATGTCTTATATAGGCGGATTATATTTCATAATCATTCACTTATAACATTAGATTTATATGTTAATTTTTGGTGTGGGGTACTAAGATTATTTTTCACCCCTATACGTTAACCTCAGTGTGCATGAATACCTTATATCGGATTTCCATGTTGAGAGCAGATTCAAGATGGATTGGGATGAGGCTCAAGGATTTTGGATATATTGGAGCTACTTTCCTTTTTTTCTTATGATTATGCAGTTGCAATATGACTGTGTCTAGGGATCAGGTAAGTGGTATGGCTTATAGTTGGTAGTATTTCATTTTACATTTATTTAAATTTAATTTGTCTTCACATATATCTATAGTAATCATTGTGGGTGACCATTGATTTATTTATGCCATAGTTATTCAGGATTTTATATTATTTCATTTATTTTTATAGCATGTTCAATTTGAGTTGATTTGTTTTTTCACAGTTTGTATATTTACTACATTGGATGGTGTCTAGTTTATTCTAATGTTATTTCTCAAATATAAAGGAATAATCTCTTCATAGACACACCATAGAACCACCCAACTAGTTGACATCCACTAGGAAATGAAGTGGCACACTTAATGCCTTATAGTTAATGGATAAGATCTCCAATTTAGTGGAATCCGGGTAGGGACATTACTAAGTGGTACCATAGGATTTCCTTTCATTTTTATTTTTATTATGGTTATGGTATATAGGTTTATTAAAAAAAATTTATAACTTATAATGGATATCATATTGATGAATGACACAAAACATTTCCACTAAGAAGTCCTAGTTTCTAGGGAGATGTGATTTCTGTGCTAATCTATGAAGTTACAGTTTTAATATTGTTTATAACTAAGTGATGTAGAATATTTTTAAATGATGTGATTTATTATACACTTCTATATATTGTCCCATTGGAAAGAGGTCAATGATTAATTTTCAATCTTGTCCAAAAAGTTCCAGAAGCATCTCAATTCATCTTATTTGTGTCATATGATTCTCACGTTTTAGGACTACTAGTGTGTACATTTAACTGATTATAGAGAATACATTTTTAATGTTCCAAAATACTGATAAATTTTATTATCCTGTATTATTTATTGGTTTAATTATACTCAATTTAGCCTAATTTCAGGTATATTTATTTTTGAGGGAAGGCCGTGTTGATTTACAATGTGGTGTTTGATGGTGATTCTACTGAATTAGTCTAAAAAATGAATATTTTTTATATTTTATAATGATTTTTTAACCTCGAACGATTCTCATAACTGAAAAGTGTTATTGTCTGTAGGTTTAAATGACCCATGCATTTATCGAATACAAATGTTGAGTTGAAATATGATTTTTTTCAGTTTGATTATTGTATGGGATAGAATGGTATTTTTCCATAAGAATATGTTCCTAGACAATTTATATGACCAAAACATTAGCCGCAAATATGGGTTTTTACCCTAGGATAGGATTTTGGTAGAATTATGATACAAATGAATTTTAGTGGAATAAATAGTATATAATATTAACTAATTAAATTTGAATTTATTTTCTCAGGGTTATTCAGCCATTTATTTTGAACAAAGTATTATATCAAAATACAATTTCCTTTATTTATTTCATAATTGCATGTTTTTCTTTGTGAGGTCATAAACTCCTATTGGGAAATTGGTTAAGGCGTGAGCTTTCTTTTTCTTTTCCTTTTCATTATTTTCTTTTTTCGTTATTTCTTTTCTTCTTTATCCATTTTTCTTCTCACGTACGTCCCCCCACCAACATGTTTCCATAATCATTCGAATGAGATATAAAATTGAGAGGTAGAGGTAATGTGAGTGAAAATAAGGTAGCTACCACCATGGAGAATAATAGGAGCCTATTCAACATGTGATAGATGTTGATCATGAAAATGGGGGAAGATTTGGTGGATTTAGCCCAAAGTGTAGACATTTTTATTTTATTTTTCATAAATCCCCATATATTTAACTTTTTAATCGTTATACATATATTATCAAACCATATTACCCCTTGTGGATCAATATTTTTTTTGGGAGGTAAAAATGGGTTTAAACTTATTTGATGGGTTTCCCCATGAGAAATATCGATCCAATAGTGCTTACCTCATGGAATACACACCTTGTGTATTTCTAGTTCAAGGAAGATTGTTATTTAGAAATATATTTCATATCTAGAGTATAAATTACTAATATTGGGGCTCAACCATGTCTCTGATTACTGGGATACTAAACCCTTGTAGGGGAACGTGGCCATGTAGTGTACATGGAGAAACCCTATGTGGGTTACACACCATATAGAGGTAAACATCCCAGAGATGTGCATGGTGATGCCACGTGAGGTATAGGAGAAGGTACCTTATGTTGGGAACATCACATGTAAAATATATACACACCATTTTCTTTGTTTAATACATGTTATGTAAAAATGGATTGCATGAATAGGTAGGGATTTTGTGGTACACGGCATCTATTGAGTATATACGTCGTGTACTACCCCCTTACTACAATTTTTTGCGGTTTTTATGTCATTACAGTCATGTGTATTAATTGGACCTATATGTAGCCCATTTTTAGTATATTTATGCATAGATCATGATGGTAAAATCCTTATTGTGATTTGAGGTTAACTATGTTGTATTTGATACTTTTCTATAAATGGAGTGGTTCCTCCACTTGTGATTGAATCTTGTTTTCTACTAAGAGAGAGACCATGATCTATGAAGGTCAATGATACATCGACCATGAAAAATTGTTATTTATATTTTCCCTTGAGGATGTATCGATTGTTATATGGTCACTTATGAACCAATAGGATTTTTTGGTCAATTAATTTGGGGATCCCCAATAGGATAGATCTTCTTATGTTTAAAAATAGAGGATTCTATTTTGGAATACTCTACTTATGCACTATTTCGATGATCCTATGAATGTTTCCTCAATATAAATACCATTAATGTATCCCATATAGGATTTCTCTATTTATATTCAATTATAAGGATTCCAAGTAGGTTTCCTATTTTTTTGACATGAGGGAGCCAGTTTGTGCCACAATGTTTGACCAATATTGAGCTACTATAATGGGGGTTTCGGTAGAGAAGGAAGTGGGTCAAACCGTAGATCCAATTCCAAAAATTTAATACCATGGAGATATGGAAGTAGTGGTGGGTTTAATATTTTTCACCCCACTCTTTTATTTATTCATTCACTTGTGTACTACTCATGTAGTAATGATTACCATAGATGGTTCTTAGTTGGTGGTAGATGAGCCTGATATGATGCAACATTCATTATAATCTAGGATTCTTAGACCGACTTTTTAGGATCCATAATTTTTTACCCAAACATGATTTTTGGGATCCAACTATTGAGCCATATAAGTTTTGATTTTCTCACCATCCAATTAATTTTTTAGGATGATTCATCTCTCCTTGATTTACTATGACTCCATTGAAATAGATGTTTAACATCACTAAAAATGTCCTTTATCTATTCTATAAAAGAGATGATTATAGGAATGAGATTAAAATACCTATGTTTATATCTCTTCTGGGAGAGGAAAGATAAATATATCCTTACTAATGCCAGAAAAAGAGCTGATAATGTGTTCCTTTATAAACTCTTTTAGAAGCGATGATAAAAGACATCATTTATTGGCGCTTTTATTTAGCACAAACAATGGGGGAATTTATGAGTTATTTTATAATCCCTTATAATGGGTTCCCTTTTTGACATTTTTAATGGTGCTGATAATGCTCAATATTATATTGTGATGTAACAACATACTGCAACACCAATTTAGTGGGCTGTAAAAGCACAATGTTTTAACAAAATCGCCACTAGATATCAAAAAAATCAAATGCCAAAATAGAATATAAATTATATTAAATATAAAACAATAATAAAATTAAAAAAAATATATTATAGGAATTTAAAGATTATTTTATTCAATTATATAAGTAAAAAAATTTACAAACTTTCAAAAACATTAATGTTCCTTTGCCTTTTGATCCTGACCCCGACATGTGATATAGTAGAACAAAAAACCATTGATGGAGAAAATTAACCGACATATACAGGAATCAAATTATTTTGTTATTATAATACAATGAAATAAATGACAGAAACTGATAATTTTAACTTAATATTTTAGTCAGGCTTGGAACATTGTTTATCAGATTGAGTTACAGTTGATTCTTGCTTGTCACACCATGTATTTAATTCCTTAAAAAATTACCGTAGTGATAATTAATTAAATAATTATAAAATAAAAATGAATAATATATGAATTAATTAAAATATATATATACTTATGTGACAAAAATCAATGCTCATTCTCTTTGTATTGGCGTTGTGATGCTCGTTTTAAATTAAAATGAGACTACTATATTGAAACGACCCATTTTCATCCTACTGACCACTCCATGCATATGATTTATGTATGGATAATTCATACACATCCCAAATGACTAATGGATCATTTACCTAATGTATCAAAATAATATGAATGTGTTTACTCAGTTTTGAGTATGTCACTTTCCTTTTCAACTAAAATGAAATTTATAATTGGAAACATGCACATTCACTAAACTGGACAGATCATGTGTTGGATTGATGTGAGACTGATTGAAACATGTTACAAATTATTTTTAATCATTTTCCTAAGTTATCATGAAAAATCATGTTAGTTTCATTGGGGTTTTTAGTGAGTGAAACGTTATGATCTAAACTACTGCTTTTAAACTGATAACAAACAATTTGAGTCATACCTTGAACATATTTTATTAGATTTACATGAGAATAATTCCTACACATTAAAAATTACATATTGGTCATTTTAATAAAGTATAATGTTTTTTCATAGTTTTGTGTAGTCAGTTAGCATTCTTACTAAAATTGATGTCAATTTAGAAAAACACAATTGAAGAAATACTAGTCACACCATATATAATATTGATGTGAGTTTGTTTCTAAAAAATCTCAAATTATATATATATTTTTTACTAATGTATCAAAACAATTATAATGTGTTTTCCTAGTTTTGAGTATTTCACTTTCATTTTTTACTTTAATGAAATTTCAAATTGGAGAAAAACAATTTGACTCATACCAGTAATATCATGTATCAATTTGATGTGATACTAATTACATTACATAAAATATGATTTATTAATATCTTTCTCAATATTATAATGAAATGTCAATCATGGTTTCTCATCATTAAATGAGTGACACTTTTTGGACTAAAATGATGGTTTTAAATTAATAACCGACAATTTGAAACATTATGAGAACACCATGTATAGGATTTAGGATAAAATGAATCACGCATGGAAAAAATTAAGTATTTATTATTTTACTTAATTATAAAAACAATATGAATGTTTTCTCTCAATTTTGAGTATGTTACAATCCTTTTGACTATAATTTATGTCAGTTTTAAATAAAATAGGATCATGGAGTCATAAGAGTCACAATGTTTTTCAAATTGAGGTTTTGATGATTCATACATGTCTCTAATGACATAAGGATCATTTAAATATAGTATCAAAAAAATATGAATGTATTTTCTTCATTTTGAGTACAACACAAGTCCTTTAAACTAAAATTGTTGTCAATTTTTTTTAAAAAAAATCACTTGGTGTCATTCTAGTCACTAAGTTTTTCATTTGAGGTGAGGATGATTCCTAACATTTTAAAATTACATAAGGATCATTTTTAAAATTTCTCAATACAATATGATTTTTTTCACAATTTTGAGTATGTCCGATTTCTTTTTTTACTAAAAAGTCATTTAAACTAGAAACACACACATTGATTCATACTGATCACATCGTGTATCAGTTTGATGTGAGGACAATTCTAATATGCCAAAATTGATTTAGGAGCCTTTTCCTAAATTATTAGTATAGTCCGAGTTTATTTTCCTACGGTCCAGTGAGTCAATATTTTTGAACTAAAATGTTGATTTTAAATAGATAATGGACACTATAATTCATACTGGGAACATCCAGTAGTATATTTGGATTTGGATGATTCCAACATGTCAAAAAATGACATATGGATCATTTTTAGAATTGTTTTTTATTATTTTTGGTTATGTTGGTTTTTATTTTTCATAAAATTGATGAAAATTATAAAAAAGAAGCACATAGAGCCATATCAGTCAAAAAAAGCATCGAATTGAGTTGTGGATGACTCTTATATGTCTTAAATGAAATATGGATCATATTAATAAATTAATATATTTATCTGAATGTGTATTTTCAGTTTTGAGTACATTACTTCTATTTTTTAAAAAAATTATTTTAAGCTAGAAAAACACACATTGACTCATATCGAGCACATCATTTATTTGGTTTCTGTGAGACTAATTCCCAAATTTAATAAATGGATTATGAATTATTTTACTAAAATATCATCCTAATATGACTATATGTTTACAATTTTCAATGAGTTGCACTTTTTGAACAAAAAATACAATTTTAAACTAATATATGTCAAATTGAGTTATACAAGAAACATCATGTATCCAATTGAGTTGTTCCATATTTTTACATGTCATAAATAACTTATGGAGCATTTTTATATATTATAAAAATATTATGAATATTTTTTTCATTTCTTTTAGTTTTCCAGACATCTTTTTTATGAAATTTAATGTCACTTTTAATAAAAATGATGCACTTGGAGTGATACAGGCCACACCGTGTGTCATATTGAGGTGTGAAAGATTCATAAAAATCCCAATGTCTCTGAAAAATCCTTATTAATAATGTTAATATCCATTCAATTGTGTATATTTTGTTAATTTCCAACACTTCATATAGAAATGATGTTCTTAGATGAAAAACACTTTTTGGCTTTGAATATAGACTGAATATGAAATGATGTCGTTTAATAAAGAAAGGTAGTGGAAATCATGAAGAAATTGGTAGAATGGAACATTATTATAATATTTTTTTTCATGATTTAGATTTTTGTTTAAAAAATATGACTTCCCAAAAGATCTGTTAAATATATATTTATTAGATAAATTTTTTATTGAAATTAACATAAAAATAGTAGATAAAAAGTTGGAAAATTAATTAAATAATTAGTAGGAATTAACCTTTTCAAGATTATTGTATGCATTCTGCATTAATTTCATTATTTTAATTATCCCAGGTGTATGATTTATGTCCAATATCTCAAATAAAAGGGCATCATTGAACAAACCACCATAGACCAAACAAAAGAGTCCACCTGTATAAGAAAACAATTATTATATAATTATTAGTAAAAATAAATAGATTTAAAATAATATTAAACCATATATTAATTATATAGACAATTGTTTTACTATAACAACATCAAGATTACCAATGTGATTAATAATTGGAGGGAACATGAAGAAAAGTGATAAATTCTAACATCGTAGGGGTGCAAAGGTTTTAGGGGGAGTAATTCCATGGAAGCTTTAGTGCCGATAGTCTTGAAAGATGTAAAATAATCTTTAAAAATAATGTAATTTTTGATATTAATTCCCAAAATATCTATGATTCAAACTAAATAAGTATTTGACAAAAATTATATGAAAATTAACTTTCAAATAGTAGTTAAAATGATGAAACATTTAATTAAATATGTTGTAGTAATTAATTTTTTCATGTTGCTTATATGAATTATTGGTGTATTTCCTTATTTCCATTGTCTCACTTTTAGAATTAATGTCTAATCTTTTAGGATCATTGACACCTTCTCATAGACCATCCTAACTAGAACAAAATAAACCACTTGTATACGAAAAAAATTCTTTTGTGATAAATAATAAAAATAAATAAATAAATCATAAATAAGATATTATACATTATATCTATAGACAATGATTTTTCTATGAAATTATTTATAATACATCTGTTATTGAGAAGATGTTGTAATGTTGCCCTACCTGCAATGTTAGTGTATGGAACATGACATAAAATGATAAATTCGATCACATTAGGAGTGACATGGTTTTGTGGGATAATAAATAAATGTATTTTTTTGAGTACAAATGAATTAAATGTGGATTTAAATCAGACAAAATAAATAAAATATTAATGGAACAATGACAATTATATTTTTTTATTACATAAATTTTTGCTTAAAATTTGGTTAGTATGTCATATAAATACTTTTAAATCTTCCCAAAGGGATTCCTTCAATATATATTGTTCTCCGACATGATTGCTTTCAATGTAATTTGAAGGAGGATTTATCTATATGAGTAGTCAAACATTTAATTAAAATTATGTTAATATAGTTGTGAACATATAATATTTTGGGGAAAATGGTTTATTAAAAAAACACTTACCATCTCATCCAATCTTCTTTATTTGTTATAATTTTTTACTACCTAGATTCCTTTATTAAGAATCCAAATACCCTATTTTTAGTCCACTATAACATAGAAGAGACTATCTAACTTGGTACTGACATGAACATATTGTGAACTTCTTATGAATGGGCCATCATTGATTAAATTTTCATTTGACCCAACATTTGTTTTAATTGCTAGGCAGATAATAAACCAATTTTTTTTTCATTCTCTAAGACAAAAAATACATTAACTACTTATAATTCCATTATTAATGGCTCTTATTTTTTCCTCCTATATTTAAATTGACCTTCTTAAAGAAAATTTTGGAAATATTCAACACACTAATAATGTTAACCCATTTGCAATGGATAATTTAATCTTCAAGTATTGTATAAATTAACTTTTATATCTATTCAATAATTCCAAAACATGAAATATTTTCATAAATTGTATTTCTATCCATGGAACTAGATATGAAAATTACTTCTACCACAATATTAACAACATTTTTATCAGCATGACATCATCATCATGTTCTGTTGTATAGAACATAAAACCTTTGATTACAAAACCAGTGTAAGATGTTAAATTTCCATTTTTTCCCATGACCATCCATTGATGTTGTTCAATAATTTAATAAATATTTTCGATAAATTATTATTGATTTTATTTCAGAACCATCATGTAAACTGTTGATTTTGATCATTTGATATCCATCCTTCAGCCATTGATGGATTCAAATATCTAATAATATTCTTGTGGGATTCAACATATTGATCAACAATTTTACTATTATGTAAAATATAATGGTGTTATTGATGTCACTCTATTAATATAATTGTATCAAGATATGTTCTATAAATACATTCTCGAATAAGGAATCCCCTATCATGAGACATTCAGAGACTTATTCTTTCATATCAGATAGGTAATCGATACATAATTGAACAACTTCATCACCAATATATCATTCTAAAATACAACCTTCTGGATAACATTGATTCTTGAAATAACCATTAAAAATCTTTATATACCTTTCAATGGGGTACATCCATATATAATGTAATGGACCACATAGTTTAACCTCTCTTAAAAATTTAATCATCATGTGGACCGTTATATCATTGAATGATGGTGAGGACAACTTCTCTAATTCATATAATATAACTGCATCCTCCTTATTAATGATTGGAATATTTTTTGGTCTAAAACCTTGGTTTATATGGATTTGAAAAAGAAGAAGTGTCTTATTATTTTGTTCTAAACATTTTGTTGAAGAATTTAAGGGAATGAAACATGCATCGAGTATTTCATCGAAAAATAGAATTTAGGTGATTTTATACCTTTTATCTTAAAATTTCTCTTTTCAATGCATTCAAGAAATTTGATGAATACTCATATATAAATTATACACTATTAAGGAAAATAAAATATGGAAACTTTTTCAATATGTATAGATTGTATGTTACAGGAAGAAAAAAATTCCTCCCTTTACCCTTTAGTAGTGCCAAATCATCCTTTATCCCCATGTTAATCATGTCCATCTTAGCAAGGATTCAATTTTTTTTCATGAACAATTAGTAATGTTAAAATAACATTATTTAATAAATTTTTCCACATGAATTATATTGAAAAAACTTCTAACATATAAACCATTCCAATAAAGAATTTCAATGAAATTTATCTCTTATTCCAAACTGGGTACAAATGTTTTTCATAAATGTTTTACTAAAAACTATTTCAATATCCTTTAAATTATCGAATAGTTGATGACTTGTTACTCGAGATGGTTTTGTTCATTTTTTGATATAACCGTCAATGTTTTCATCTAGGATTTGTAATTATGTTGTCAATTAAAAAAATTTAGATGTCTTCAGAGCATAATAATTGAGGAATGGTTCAACCAAACTGAGTGTGCAAGTTTTTCCTAAATGGGACACCACCAAATTCCATTGTTGTTATTGCCTGCTAAATTTTTATTGGCGGGGATGTCATTTATCATTCCATATAATAATGTAATCAATGGTAATTACTAAATTCTATGAGAATCATACTTAGTATCACTTATATCACATATAAATTTTATATATTGGATCAATTTATTCAAGTTCACATCAATATCGTTAGCGGGATAATTTGGTCTAGATATTTGCACATAAAAAATTATATCTTTTCACTTAACATATAATCCTGGAGGAAAATTATAATTCACCAAAATGGAAGGAAATATATTATGAGTAGTACTCTGTGCTCCAAAAGGATTTATTCCATATTATATATATATAACATTATGAGTGATTCTTGAATCATTTCCAAATTCAGGATACTCGTAATCAATATTCATCTACTAAAAATAATCTATTGGTTGACGTAGGTTCACATCATTAATTATTGTCTCTAAATTCCATTTTAATTGCCATGTGGTTTCTAAACATCGATATAGACTTTTAAACATTCAAATAATATCAATGTACCATATAGATTTTGAAGTACATAATTAATTTTTATTAAATCGATTTGGCCCAAAATTAAGGCATTTTATTACTGATACATGGTCCTTTCGAAAAATAATGCAATAATTTTGGAAAGTATGAATATTGTAGAGATCATTCCCATTGAGCATAGAGTTCATTTAGTGTTATATTATTTACAAGATTGTTCAGTTTATTCAGGTGACATGTCATTATGGGGACCATATAGTAATGTAAAGATTTTGTCACTCCATCCACATCCAACATCCAGATTATATAACATTTATATAGCTGAATATATTGTGTATATTTTACAAATGGTATTTAATGGTCACTTTATACTACTATTTAAATAATAAAACATCTTTGTACACTCATAATGGTAATTTTTATGTTTCATTTTCATTTCCTCCATGTGATTCTATCATTATATACACTTTTACTCATATCCAATGATCCATAAGTAGTAGTACCATCCAAATCAGTATTCTCATTCAGAATTTTCACATGTTTAGTAAAAAAATTATATATTAAACATTTTCCCTAAAAAATAAAATGTTCATCCAACTCTTACATAATAATTTTTGTTCAATAATATTAATGCAAACAGGGAGAGTGGAATTTACAATGATCGTATACATGGTCTATTGCAATCTTTATCTACTATTTAACTCATTCCTTGCACTATTTTTGCCAAATTATTAGCATGATTTAATTTTTAATCATAGACATCCTATTATGACTATGAAATATTAAATTTTTACAAAATATAAAGAGATAATAATATTATATTAATTATTAGTGTTTAAAGTTAATGATTATTCTAATAATTGAAACAAGACATTTGATTGTTTCAAATAATTTAATTATTCTTTTAATAAAATTTGTAATTGAATTTTATAAAATACTTACTCTACTATGGTTTATATTATCCTCCAAATTCATTCAATGTTAAAATTTATAGATAACTATCATCCTCATTTACTCATATCCCAATCCTTTATCTTTTCATTTTTTGTTTGACACACATCTTGCATATATTGTGGATATGAACCTATCATTCTCAAAATACTCTAACTAGTACTGATCCATTGGATGAATACTTCTCTATCTAGTACAATAAAATTGAAATATATGAGGGATGAGTCTTAAGAAACAAATTTCAATATTAAATGTTCAGAAGTTGAAGTTGATGATGATGTCAATAATACAACATTGTGTTATCTAAAATTTGTAATGCCTCCCTTTGAAGAGAATCTCTCCATTATAACTAGTTATTAAAATTTATCCTTTTACTAGTGATATTTGGTGGGGGCATAATCATTCATGAATATTATTAAAAAGTGTCTTAAGGAAATATGATATTACATATGAATCATTGGACCTTTTATGAATTCTAAATTTATAAAAGAAACCCAACTTTTAATACATTCAATATTATAAATTTGTCTTGAACTAACTCTCTTAAAATGATAAATCAAGTATTTATTAAATACCATAAAAAAAGAAAAAATAATATATGAAATTAAAAAGAAATAATGAACCCAAATATAATAAATAATAATAATAATAATCTCTTATTTAATCAACTATAAACTATAAAAATTTATTGATAACATAATTCAATAAATAAATGTGTATTTTATATATATGGATGTTAATAAGATATTAATAGGGGTGGAACCAATACATTTAGACCAAAAATAATTAATATATAAAAATAATTTATAATAATTTCCCAAAAATATATACAATATGATAACCACCGTTAAATTTTTTTGACTATGTGATGTTACAACATAAGGAATTATTACAGTTAATATAAATGGTATATCAAATATTTGAAAACATCACAAAATTATAATTTACATTTAAAATAGATAATTATTGGAGAAAATATTTTTTTCGAATGAATACACAGTAACAGTAAAGGCTCCAAACTTCTCAAAAATCGTAGTTGATAAATAGACTGTAGAATTATGTCTAGAAAGGTTGAAAAATGAATTACATTCAAGAAGATGAAGAGGATTATTTACAAGTAAAATACATTTTCATGTCCATAATACATTCTATGGTGATTTTGGGAACATAGTGTAATATTTTCTTCCTAATGAGAAACATTAAAGTTATTATCGAATATATAAAGGTTTTAATATAAATGGGAGATGTACCACTAATGAAAAAAATAGATTTAATTTGAGACGAATCATTATATATAAAATTTGTTAATTAATTTTTAACATTAAATAAAATATATTGATAATGTTTCAAATTATATTATTCTACATAGTATTGTCATCATTTTATAAAAACCCTGAAGAATGTGAATAAATATTTTCAAATGTACTATATGAAAAACAATGTAATGTAGGTGGAATTTATAATTTACTCCACAGTAAGGGGTTTACAAAACAAATATCCTTTCATATTTTATATTATTATTTCATCTCATATGACAGGTAAATTGATGTAATTAAGTATTTTTCATATGTTAAATTGATACTTATTATTTTAGAATTGGTGGATCTCTTACAATAAATTGTTTACATTTAAAAGATGATGGAAATAAAAGAGAATGTTAAGGAATGAAAATTTTTTATAGTGATTAATGAAAAACCTACATAGTCATAATTATATGTTTGATGATAGAAATTATTTTCTTTTTATGAAGTATCAAAGAGTAAGTAATCATTTAAAATATGGTTTTATAATTACAATATTATAAAAAACTAGCTAAACCATATTCTAATATAGGGAGATTAAAAAAATTTAATTTTCATTGAAAGTGGAAATTTATTTTTGGTAGTAATGAATTGATCATATTATACAATGATTATTTTATATACTGACATAAAAAGGGTGACTTGAAATGTTTTTATGATTAAAATATTAAATTGATAGATATTTTTTATTTATTAGACTTGGTATATTTTTAATAATTAACAAATAAATTATAGATTTAAATTCAATAACCCTTTGGCTTCCCCACGAAAGGCTTCTTTATGGATATTATCTATTGTGTGGTTTTGGAAATTTGATGCAAACTGAAATCTTACTGTAGTTACGAAATTACATCCATGAGAAAACATCCATTATATAAAATGGAAAAGAGTAACCTTAATAATACGCTTTTGTATAAATAATTCCATTAGAATATATGTACTGAAACTGAGTCTTAGCCTCAAAATTATCTATTAGAGCCTTATGATAAGGTGGACAAGAAATATGATGAGATCCAGACAAAATCTCTATATAAAACCCATCATCTCTCTTTGGTATAAAAATATATTGGCCATCATTAAAAAAATAATTAAACCAAAAATTGATTGGATGAAAAATTTATCATTATTTATCCTCACATCCCATCATCATCATAGAAATATTGTACATAATCCTTCCTAGGATCCAATTTTATGGTCATGTAGGACCCCCCACTAATCACTACCCACTAATGCAAAAATCATTGTCACCCTTCAGATATATATAAAAAAATCATCTATGGTAACAATAAACATCATTGTGGTATGGAATTAATCAATACAACCCAATAATATGTTCTAAAAATAATTTCAAAAGTGAAGTAGTCTGAGAGAAAATAAACTTATTGAAAACCAATAATTTGTTCAAACCTTGGATTTGTTCACACCTTTAATTGTTTTAGACATGGATTTGAGGCAGGAAATTTTCCAATACTTTATTTGATCCCTTATTTGAGATTAGATTCATCGAGGAGGAGAACTGGAAGAGGGAGGCATACGTAGAATGGATCCAATATAACATCAAGTTTGTAACTGGTAATGGTTTTTTAAATAGATCATGACACTTTTATCAGTGATTCCAAAAAAGAGCAGACAAAATCTATCTTTATTAGATCTAATGTTTTAGAACAGATAACGGTAGATGTTGTTAGCACTTGTTTAGCACATATAATGATCTATTGTTATCAGTGATAAAAAGGTACTAAAAAATATTCCTATTATCATCACTATTCAATTTATCATAGATAAGGGATGTAAATTTATAATTATAGATAAAGAAATTATGTCTATTTATATAATAATATATATCTAATAGTTACATATAAATATAAATATAATAAATATATTCTCTATATAAATATATTTATTATAATTTTATAATTATTTAAATGTACATTATAGTATTTGTAATTATACAATATTTTTTCAAATAACATTTATATCATTATATATATATATAATTAGGTATATATGTATAAATATATAAATATAAATATAGTAAATATATTAATTGTTTAAATAAATTTATTATAATAATTATTATAAATAAAAATAATCAAGACCCAAAGAATCTATTCCAAATATATATTGAAAAATAAAACAATTGAGTCCAACATTACAAAGGAGTATTACTAAGATGATAGTATGTAACAACTTACAAGTACACATATGGAATAGATTAAAAATACCTAGTTGCATGAATGGATTAGATATATAATGTCTCAATAATTATTTCTTTGAAATATAATCTGCAACACAATTAGCTTCATTTTACACTTATGAGTCCATCTAATTAAGTTTCTTAATTACATTATTACACTCAATGGAATTATGTATAAACTGCCATGGAACATTTATTGAAAAGGCCCTATGACTATTATAATCCAAAATAGAATAATATTTAATCTACTAATGGATCAATTTATGTTGCACATCATATTAGTACAAATTAGTTCCCCCTATTCAGCTTCATACACAATCACACTTCCAATATAATAAAAAACACCCATTCAAAAAATTGCAGTGATTTAAAAGGACCCCACTATAGCCTGATGGAACTGGTGGTCCAATGGAATAACCATAATAATTTTACTTAATCCCCATACAGATTTATGTAATCTAGCAAATGAACTTCCTACTAACAGACCTACGATCCATACCATGCACACTTATATGCTTGAGATTTTTTAGCTCATTGAATCCATTATATATTGAACATGATTCAATTTTAGATACATCAATAACATCATTATAAATTTAATATCTTCTTCTATGAATACCATGATTTTGATTGTCCAAATGTACTGAGATACTTTCTATTAAGAAGAGAACAACCAATAAACCAATAACAACCAGCCGACAATTCCACAGTTGTATATTAAAATGCCCAACAATCTTATTAGCTTCTAGATAACACTCAATATGACCACCCCTATTAATAAAGATACCAAAAAGAACCTCGATATAATGCTACAACCTACATATGAAAGAAAAATCAGTAGAAGAATGACGAATTCAATACACAACCCTCATAAACAAATGTCACATGGATGCCAATTCATTTACCACCCCTTGGAGAATATCATGAGTAGGAAATATCCATGTCTATGTTTTCTAGAGAAGTAAAAATATACTCAGATGAATAATTTTTGATATGAATATAGAAATCCACGCTAGAGGAAATACACTTCCATCAATATTCATCCATTAAAAATTCCAAAGATTAAAAATTTCACCCCTGTTATCATTCAAAACAATGACATCCATGTCCACATAAGAATATTTATGATTTAAAAGAACAAATATGATATGGAACCATCTTATATACCACTTCCTAATAGTAATAAACATGAAAATGAAATTTTAATTTTATTAAGTGGAATTGTCATACATTAAAAAAATTGGTTTGTCAAGTTAAGGAGTTATCCAAAAATTAATACTAGTCTGCTTGGATACAATTCATTTAGAACTGTACATCATCCTATTAAATAATATTTTGATATCATTCCATATATAATAAATTATATAATTTGAGTACTCATAAATTATATTTTCATTAAATCTACAAGACAAAAAATTAGTGGATGTGTCATTAAGTGAAAAAAGATTCCACATTATTTTATTCGGTAAAGAATCATTAAAAATAATATCTTTAATTCCATTACCTCTAAAATTCATTTCCTTAAGAAAATTATTCCAAGAAACTATAAGGATCTTATTTTCATACATCGAGCCAGTCAAGATGAAACTACTGGTCTTACTTTGTAGATTAATAATAATACAATTGGTCTATCTATAATGAAAAAATGTTTATATAATGTTTGATGTAATTACCATGTTGACTATGAAAATTCATCCCACTTGAGACATGATTTACCATTCCATTTGGTCATTAGATTCATAATATTAGAAAATGTTTCATCATGATAACAATTATTCATCATACCCTAAAATTGGGGGAATCAAATATAAATAATATTGAGTAAACCCTATTAATTCTATGGTATATGGAAATCCAATTTTTCCTTGCGACTAAAATTTTATTCCCAACAAATGTGGAAGATTTTTTACATATTATATCTTTCCCAACCACCTCTTTATAATGTTAAAAAATATACATGATATCAGGATGTTTATTTATGGAGTCCAGCTCCAGAAGATGGATATCATCAGTATAAGACAAGTGTGATTATGTGAAAATAACTTTCCCATCATTCATTCTCTTGAAAGTTATAATATTGACCATATCATTAATATATATACTAAAATAGTCATTAATGAGGGGAAAAAGAAGGTATGACAAGTGATGACCCTTGACCACTACCCTAGAGCATTGAAAGAATCCTCTAAAGGATCCATTTATATGAATAGAGGGAAATTCAGTGTCACTCCCCACAATTTCATAGTACGTCACTTCCTCAAATTAATTCAACAACTTGCACTACACACAACACTGAGTTTAAGCGCATCACAACTTACCAAACTAGTCATCTAAAAGCAGTTATGAATAGTGATAACTAAATTTTAAACATTATATAATCCTAATTATTTCATAAGTCATTTTATGAGTTTCTTAGACACAATGTAAAACCTAATTCATTTTTTCAGATAAAAGATGTATTTTTCAAAAACTGCACTTTTACCACCTTTTAATGGTGAACCCTTCTTAAATTCAATATTTGAAAATTTTATATATTCAATATGACAAAATAAACTTCTTCAATAATATCAGGACATAAAAATTTAGATTCAATTAATTTTTTTTGTTTTTATGATAACTTTCATATTTAGGTGTATAGTGAATAATACTAAATTTTAACTAAAATCAACTTTTCTAATCACGATAATTTATAGTGTTAAACAATAAATTTGAGTGGTTTTATAGTATATTTAGATTATATTTTTCATTTTAATTAAATTTTGTTCATTGGGAGAAATTTCACTTTGAAATTGCATATAAACAATTATCAGATTTTTTATAGTAATTATTACTTAAAAACCAGCTTTTAGAATTTGGCAACTACAATTAATTTTCAATTAATTAATGCAACATCAATGTTTTTAATTTGAAAAAATATGCATCTTTTTTGGATTTGGGATATCAAAATTATCTTAAGGTGAATTTTTTGCATTTTTCTAAAAACATTCAATTTTTGATAAATAGTGAAAACCACCGAGTTACTGGTTTAAACAGACTTTTTATTTAAATAATTATTTATTTTATTTAAATTTATTTAAGGTATAAATAGATACATAATACCTATATAAGATCAATGTAATTCATTAGATAAATTATATATTAATTTTGGATATACAAATTTTTATTGAACTTTTGACCGTCCTTTAACCACCACCTCGGAGCTTTTTCAAATTTTAATAAAACATAATTGTACCGTATATATGAGTGGAATTTCAAAAATCTGGTAGACATGGCTGATATCAGTAAGTAAAATGTGGATCAATGAGATGAAAATAATTTTTGGTGAATTTTAACTTTTTAATATTATTTACCACCGTTAAAATAAAATATTGTAATTAAGGGTAAAAATGATAATAATATTACCATAACACATGTCCTAATTCTATTGCACAAGTTTATCTCGAACAAAAACAAACTTATTAAAAAAATATTAATATTTAGTTCCACATGGATTAGATTAGGAAATTTATTATTATTTAATTCAATGACTTGTTAAAAGAGTTAAAATCAATTTTTAATAACTAAAGCATTTTTAATATAGGGTTATACATCAGATAAATTAGATTATAAATATTCATTATAAAGATAATAATAATTAATAAATAATCGAATTTTATTTATAATTTTAGGACATATATTAATTAAAAGTATTTATGACACAATAATGATGCAGTATTTTCCTAATTAATGAAATAATAAAACAATTAGTATTATAATTTTAAAAATAAATATAATTTGAATGTTTTTATTCCATAAATTCATTTTATTGGTTAATATGACATGTAATGTTTTTTTAAATGAATTTTTTTCGAATTTATAATTTTTTAAGACTTTAACAAAAATCAATTATTCAATAGTGTCAAAATTGACATAAATGAGTTTTTAAAACAAATATAATATTATTAATTGATATTCTTTTCCTAAAAATCTAAAGATAGGATAAAGGACTTATATAAATATATTTATATAATTAATGGACCACTTGGGGGTCTCATGGAAGTATATAGTAAGTTTATTAACTATATAATATAAAAATACCAAGTGACATGGTAAATGTCAAACTAATTAACTATGAGTTAAAACTAAAAGACAAGGTAAATAAAGTGACCAAAACCTATCTAAAACCTATTTATTGAGTTCTTTTAGACTATTAACCACCATATAATTTAAATAATCAACTTTTGAGCCATTATAAACCCAATATGAATTTATTATAAAATAATATTTCTACCATAACCTATGGTGCCTCTCACCACTCTTATAAAAGGACATTCCCCCTTCACTCTAATTTATACCCTAAAAGAATTTTGGTTCGTCCAAACCCATCCCAAATATCTCTTAAACATCCCTCAATTCATCCTAGAGGACTTCCTTTAGCCATAAATCCAACTTAAGGATCCCTTTTGATCATATCAAAAAGAAGAACCCGAAGAATAGGTAAAAACCTCACCACATCTTTCAAGTTCCTTTCTTCATACACGTCTTCCTTCTTTTTTATTATTATTATAAAAAAATAAATCCAGTATCTTCTGTATACTACGATGTTATTATAAATATGGTACAACCATATTCAGTATTATATTCATCCTTTGATTTACTTGTCACCTTACGGGTGTACGTACGACTTACCATCTCCACGTCATGGTGTAATTGTTATTCAAAACATTATTATTTGGATGGGTATGATAATGATGTGTAATTGATTTAAATAATAAATATAACATAATAATTATATTTTATATTTGATATACCATCCAATTATATATTATTTTAATATCAAAATAATGATATTGGATTTCATGCGTAAGTACAGACAACCATCTCCACGAACACGATGAGATTCATTCCCCATCATATCAATTCAAGTCTAATTCTAATTTGATGATTAAAAATAATTTTTAAGTACATGATATACTTCTGTATATGAATATGATACAACCTATCCATAACAAACACTACTTATGTAACGAAACATATAAAATAAAACGAGTAAGTTTACACCCGAAACGAGGATAATACTAGGATATTATTAACAAATCAATGTTAAAAGATCATATATGATATCATATTAATGTATATGATTATTGTATAATTTGATAACAATTATTTAACCATTATACAGGATGTTAACATACCCTCAACCAAGTAAAAGTACAACGTAAGTTTTTATTCTACAATCTCTTCATTATCAGATGTTGTTTATATGTAATTATCTATTGGGACATATTTATCATCTGCATCCATGTTTATTAAAAATGAATTTCAAAACATTATTAATATTTTATAGACTATGGGTTAAAGTAATTTATACCATTTTTTGACTATTTATAAGATGTTTACAATCGAATCATTCCGTCAATTTTCGAAGATGGTCTTTTTTAACCTTTTCGCCAAAATTAATGTAAGAATTCCATTTTTTAACTTATACGACAGGTGTGTTTATTTTCAAACATTTTATAATCGTCGAATCATTGCTTACAAGCTTATAATAATATTTTATATATAAATTTTTTCTTTATAATTATGTGACTCTTAAATGATTTCAAAATAGAAAGAGTTATTTCTCTAAAATGGGTTTTGATTCCATCTATGTCAACATCCTTTGATGGATTTTATGTTTATTCAAAGTTGATTTATTATGATACAAAACAATCATAATGTATTGAAGGTTTTGTGAAAAATTTTACTGTGGATGTTCTATTTTTATGCCCTTCATGGTTTATGGTTAAATTATTGACATTTCGTATGCTAGTTTTAATACGAATGTTTATGATATGTTTAGACATTTTCATATGAGGAATGTATTGGACTTAGTAAGTGACAGGTAGATCCCGTTATAACTCTTCGATGAATCGATTGGTCTAATAAGACCACTATACATGGAATTGTATGAGGCCTTTCCCAATTCAGAGTTATGGTTTTGGCCGAGGCCTTAATCATTTTAAGACGTCTTGGCCGAGGCTTTGAAAAAATGTTTCAGAATTTCTGGAATTATACATTCCCTCATTATGGAAATAATATTGATGGTTCATGTGGTCATTCGACTGGTAGAATACCCATGATTATGTTTTATTATGGAATTATTTACACCACCCATATTCTTTCCATAAAAGTGTACATGTTTATTTTTGGTAAAGGCATGTGGTTTCAATTATTCTTTGTGCTTAAAATTTATGTTATCTTCCGATGTACTACGTACCTTTACTGAGCGCTTGAGGTCACCCCTTTCCATGTTTTTTTCCCTAGGATTCCAAGAAGTATATTATGATTGATATTCAGGGTTAAGATAAATGGAAAAATAGTTTTCTCAAAGAACTATTTGCGTTGGTTTCATGGTTGAAATTGTAATGGAATGTTAAGGTATGTAATCTATTTTCCAATACTGCTAAATTGATCAGTCTTTTAGGACATTATTTCATTTTGATCAATCCAATGCATTAAAATAATGCAACGATTCTAGGTAACTGGGGTCTGGGCATTACAGTTGGTATCAGATAGAGTTTTTTACAACCCTTGGAATCTAGATTTAAATAAACTATGATTAGAGCACATTTCCCTAAGATATACATTAAGGGTAAGTATAGAAGAATTTCCTAGAATTTTGGTATTGTAGGGATTTTGTGAGTTTTACAGGAAATACATCTCAGTCTTGATATGAGCTGGTAAAGGCGGCTTTGGCACATTGGTACATAGGGGTAAAAATCGAAAACACTGCATTGAGGTAGACTCGAATATGTAATGGTTCATGAAAATGGACTTTGATGCACTCTTGGTTATGACACTCCTGGGGGATAGGCTTAGGATAATTCTCATTTTCTTTACAAATCATTATCAAGAGTTTATGAGTATATACTTCCTAAAAAAACATCTTTATGATTATCGATTATATCCATAAACTGTTCAATTTACGTTAGATATTTTACATGTTTGGAATTATTCATTGCAATTCATTAACTAACCTTATTTATGACATTATATAGAAAAGGTTCCCAGTAGAAGGAATCTGAACCACATCAATACATATTATCCATAGAGTTAGAAGGATCATATCTTTCATAGTATTAAGAAAACATTTCAAAGGGAAATAGTCTCCCATGCATTCTCAACATATGAAGAAATAGTATCGTGTGTTAATAAGATAAGTACATAATTCTCTAAGTCCAATGGCCTTGAAGGGAAGAAATAGATGAAAAGTATGGAAGAGAGAAAGATGGATAAAGGGAAGAGGGAAACGAAGAATTTTCCCATATATGATAACTGTGGGATGAAACACCCAGGAACATTCATGAATGAAATGGGAGTTTGTTATAAGTGTGGAGGAAAAGGACACCAATTATGTGACTACAAGGGTAAGAAAATTGTTTCAAATGTGCAATGGTACATATACAAGGAGTTGGTACACTACGCAAACTAATGTCCAAATCATTAGAGTATTCCCCAAATGATGCTATTGTATAATAATAATGTTATGATACAACCACAGATGAGGAGGAATGATTGGAGTTTCTATGTTGTTATTAAATAATTATGTCATTTGATTTTTGTATCAACGATGTTCTGGTTATATTAATTATGGAGTGTATAAATATATTATTATAGTACTGTTTCATTAAGGAAAAGAGATTGTATGGAACCAAGAAAAGTGACTCAATAGCAGGTTAAATTTTTAGAAAATATATCGTTGAGAGAAAGATAAATCATTATATGGTTCTAATACTGAGGTAGTGAATTTGGAATAATAAATTATTGATTTGGATAAATTATATTGGATAGTCTTGACTACCCAGAAATTGATTAATGATTGCTGTATTCCATCATTATTGAAGTTTAAAACATTTTTCTATAGAAGGTGTATATCCAATATTCTATAAGGAATATTGGATCATGAATGTAATAAATATGTTTTTTAATTCTAAATGTTTTAGTGTTTTAAAAGAATACATGATGAAGGTGTTCACATGTTATTACGTGGGAAAAAGGTTCTTCATTATGTTTACCTTCCTTTCAAATTTTGGACCGTGAGTTTGGATAGAAGTATTTTGGATAAATATAGTCTGAGATAATTTTGGGATTTCCATAAAAGGACAACCCAGAGGTCGGGCGACATTGCATCGTATCCGGCAAGGCCGCAAGACTTGAACCTACATCTGAAGGGAAACAGGGGTTAATCACCTACCACTGGCCCATGTGATTTCCTGGATTGAATAATGTATTTTTTAAAGGTTTTGGTAGATGAATTATTAATTAATTTTTTTTGGAAACCTATAGGAATAGGATAAATAGAATATTTCTTCAGTTCTATTATAGTTTTGAGTGAAAGATGTGTTTATGGTAGAAATTAGTTAAAAAATGGAACTATAATTGTCAAGTATATATTTTCTTTCTTCTCGTATTCAAAGAAGAAATTGTTTCTTAAACTTTAGGTAAGGTATCATAAAACTAAAAATGTGTTATCCTAATACCTTATGTTTGGTTGAACTGATGATATTTTAAACCGTCATATATTTGTGTCTTTGAGGCCCACAATTCTAAAATTGTTTTTGATTTATGACCTCAATCACACCCTATTAATATTTACGTTTTCCTCTAATAATGTGTCTCCAATTTCCACCAATTTTATCCCAATCATGATCATAATTTTTTGGTGACTTTTTCATTCCCCTTTTTCCGTCTTATTATGACTAAATTTTATTAACCCAATTTCAGATGTGGGTTTTTCCAAAAAGGTATTTTCTATTTTCAACCATTTTTATAAAGACAATTTGAAATTGTGAGGATTCCATTTATTGAAGGAGGGAATAATTTAACACCCTATGATTTCATAATACATCATTTCTTCAAAATAATTCAATGACTTGCACTACACGCAACACTGTGTTCAAGTGCATCACGACATACCAAAATAGTCATTCAAAAGAGCTTAAGAATAGTGTTAACTGAATTTTGAACATTATATAATCCTTATAATTTAAGAATCCATATTATGAGTTTCTTAGACATAACGTAAGAACTAATACAATTTTTTTTCAGATAAAATAAGTAATTTTCAAAAAAATGCACATTTACCGCCTTATAATGGGGAACCCTTCTTAAATTCAGTATTTGAAACATTTATATATTAAATTTGAAAAAATAAACTTGTTCTTTAGAATCAAGACATAAAAATTTCGTTTCGATGAATTTTTTATGTTTTTCCGATAACTTTCATATTTGGGTGAATGTTGAAAAATACTAAATTTTAACTAAAAACTATGTTATTAATAAAAATAATTTATAGTGTTAAATTATTCATTTGAGTGGTTTTAAAGTATAATTAGATTATATTTTTTCTATTTAATTAAATATTGTTCATTGGGAGTAATTTCACTTTGAAATTGTACATAAACAAGTATGAATCTTTTTTAGTTATTATTTCTTAAAAAACCCTGATTTTGATTTTGACAACAGGAATTAATATTAAATTAATTAATGCAACTTCTATGTTATTAATTTTGTAATGTAGACCTCATTTTCTGAATCGTAAAATCAAAATTCTCTTACGGTTAATTTTTGGGATTTTTTTGAAAACGATCAATTTTGATGAATAGAGAAAAACACTAAGTTATTTGTTAAAATCGACATTCTATTTCAGTAATTATTTATTTTATTTAAATTTATTTTAGGTAAATATATATACATAATTCCTATATACGTTTAATGTGATTCATTAGAGTCATTTTATATTAATTTTAGATATACATAATTTTATTGAACTTTTGACAGTCTTTTACCCACCTCCTTGGAGCTTTTGAAAATTTTCATAAAACATAGTTTTACCACTTTTATGAATGGAATATAAAAACTCTGAGAGAAAAGGTTTATTTCAGTAATTAAAATATGTTTTAATGAGATGCAAATAATTTTTGGTGAATACCTTTATTTACCACCATTAAAAGTAAATATGGTAATTAATGGTAAAAATGATATTAATATTACCCCAACACATGTCCTAATTCTATTGGAAAAGTGTATATCGACAAAAAACAACCTTAAAAATAAAATAATATCATTTAGGTCCAATTGGATTAGATTATGACCTTTATTATTATTTATTTCAAAGAAGAGTTAAAAGAGTTAAAATCAATGTTTAATAACTAAAACATTTTTAATATAGGGTAATACAAAAAATAAATTCGATTTTAAATATTCCTCAGAATTATAAAAATATTTCCTACATAATTGTATTTCATTTATAATTTTAGGACAATGATTAATTAAATTTATTTATGACACAATAAGGATGCAGTATTTTCCTTATTAATGAAACAATCAAATAATTGGTATTATAAATGTTATAATAAATTTAATTTTACATTTTTGATGCCATAAACGAATTTTATTGGGTAATATGACTTGTAAGGAATTATTTTATTTATGTGGTTATAATTAATAATATTTTTATGACTTTAACAAAAATCAATTATGGAATAGTGTCAAAATTGGCATAAATGAGTTTTTTTAAAAAAAATATTATATTATTAATTGATATTCTATTCCTAAAAATCTATGGTTTGACCAAAGGACTTATATAATGATAGGTGTAACATTAATCAACCACTTGGTGGTCTCTATGAAGTATATAGTATGTTTATTACCCATATAATATAAAAATACAAAGTGACATGGTAAATATCAAACTATTTTACTAAGAGTTAAAACTTAAAAGATAAGGTCAATAAATGGACCCAAACCTATCTAAAACCAATTGGATGAGTTTTTATCAACCTATCGCAACCATAAACTATAAATAATACACTTTGGAGACATTATAAATGAATATAAATTTATTATAAAATAATATTTCTAGCTTTTCCTAAGGTACCCCTCACCCCTCTTATAAAGGGGAACTCACCCTTATCTCAAATTCATACCCTCAAAACCTTTTTGTTTGGCCAAACCCTACCCAATTATCCTATCAACTTCCATGAATTCATACTAGAGGCCTTAATTTAGTCATAAATCCAAATTAAGGACCCCTTTTGATCTAATCAAAAGGAAGAACCTGAAGAAGAGGTAAAAACCTCACCACCTCTTTCAAGTCCATTTCTTCTTCTACTTCTTATATCATTGTTATTTCAATTATAAAATAATAACTCCAGAATCTTTTATATACTATGATGTTATTATAAAAATGGTACACCCATATTCTGTATTATATCTATCCTCTGAATGACCTGTCACCATACGTGCGTATGTAAGGCTAACCGTCTCTATGTCATGGTGTAATTTTTATTCAAAACCATATTATTTGGATGGGTATGGTAATGATATTTAATTTATTTAAATAATAAATATATTATGATAAGGATTCTGTATATATGATGTACCATCAAATTATATATTATTTTAATTTCAAAATAATGATATTGTCCCCCGGGCGTATGTACAGACTACTGTCTCCATGGACACGATAAGATTCCTTCCCCATCATATCCGTTCAATTATAATTCAAATTTGATGATTAAAATTAATTTTTAAAGAATTGGTATCATTATAGATATGAATATGAAACAACCTATCCAAAATAAACATGACTATTGTAACAAAACATATAATAGAAAACATGTAAGATAACACTCGAAACGACGATAATACTAAGATATTATTTACAATGCAATATTAACAGATCACATATGATATCATATTAATGTATATAATTATTGTATAATTTAGTAACAATTATTGCACAAATATACTAGAGGTCAACCAACCCTCGACCATGGAAATGTATTAGGTAAGGGTTAATTCTACAATCTCTTCATTATCCGAGGTTGTTTATATGTAATTATCTACAAGGACCAATTTATCATCCACATCCATGTTTCCTAAAAATGTATTTCAAAACATTCTTAATATTTAATAGACTATGGTTTAAAGTCTTATATACCCTTTTTTGACTTTTTATAAGATGTTTACAAAGGAATCATTCTGTCGTTTTCAAAACAATCTCCTTTTTAACCTTTTCGACAAAATTAAGGTAAGAATGCCTTTTTTTAACTTATACGGAGTGTGTGACTATTTTACAACATTATAAAATCGTCGAGGCTTCCCTTACAATAATATAAGAATATTTTAGAAATAAATATTTTCTTTATAATTATGTGACTCTTAAGTTATTTAAAAACAGAAAGTGTCATTTTTCTAAAAATGGATTTGATTTCATCAATGTCACCATCCTTTAATGGATTTCATGTTTATTCGATGTGGATTTATTATGATACAAAACTTCCATATTTTATTGACGGTTTTTTGATATGTTTGACTATGAATGTGATATTTTTATGCATTTCATGGTTTCTGGTTAATGTATTGACATTTCGTATGCTAGTTTTAATAAGAATGTTTATAATATGTTTAACCCTTTTCATATGAGGAATTTATTGGACTTATTAAGTGATGGGTGGAGCCCTCTATAGTTCCTCGATGCATCAGTAGGTCTAATGAGACAACTAGATGTGGAATTGTCCAAGGCCTTTCTGAATTTTGAGTTATGGTTTTGGCCAAGGCCTTAATCATTTTTCGACATCTTGGTCGAGGCCTTGAAAAAATGTTTCAGAATGCCCAGAATTACACATTCCTTCATTATGGAAATAATATTTATAGTTCATGTGGTCATTCGACTAGTAGAATACCCATGATTATTTTTTATTATGGCTTTATTTACACAGCTCATTTTCATTTCGTAAAAGTATTCATGTTTATTATTAGTAAAGGAAAGTGGTTTCAATTATTCTCCAAGCTTAATTTTATTGTATCATCCAATGTATTTCATACCCTTACTGAGCGCTTGTGCTCACCCATTTCCATGTTTTATTTTTCCCAAAATTCCATGAAGTGTATTTTGATTGATATGCAAGGTTAAGATAAAGGGAATAATGCCATTCTCAATGAACTATTTATGCTGGGTTTTATGCCTGAAATTGTAATGTAATGTTATTGTATTTAATCTATTTTCCAATACTTCTAATCTAATCGATCTTTTAGAATATGAATTCCTTGTTATCATGAAAATGTATTAAAATAATCCACCGACTATGGGTAACTGGGGTCAGGGCATTATATTCAGAGCTAAATATAACATTAATCATATTGGTAAAATCAATGTAAAAACTAAACTTATATATAATATTAAAATGAATCTCTATTTTATCGTTTCAATGTATTTGTAAATATCAATCTTCAATGAAAAATTCCAATACCATTATTCTTCTTTATGAGATTAACACTCTTAGTTTTTGTGAACAGAAAATTTTTAATATTCCTACTAGGGAAAAATATGAACCGATTAATTGTAATAATATCCATGACCATCTTCTGTAATCAGATGGTAATAATTTTTTTTAAAACCATCGGAAGAGTATTCCATGTTTTCAACAGTCCAAAATCAATGTTATCAATAACATTTTATTTCATGGGAATAAGAAAAATAGAATTTGATTTTACCCAACATGTCCTATGAGAATGAGTAAGGAATTCCCTGATATAATTAACCAAATCCTCATGAATTATGTCCCAATAGAAGAAAAACCATATTGATGTACCCATCCAATACCATCAAACTATCAATAATAATAGGGAATATAACATCTCTAATTTCCTTCTAATATAGAATTGAGGATAGGCCATAGTTCTCATGATGTATAAAAGAAATATGAATGTTATCAATTATATTGTGATCACAATCATAACCACCATTAGTGTAATGTATTTGAATGGAACCAATCATTGCATTATTGATATAATTATCTGATGAAAAACATAAATTTATTAATAATAAGTGCATTCATCCCCCCTTCATTCTTTTCTCCTTATGAATTATCATGAAATCATTCGTGTGTTAGTCACCATTTTTAATACATCAGGCATTTTGAGGGTTTTTAATCATCCTAACTATAATAAAAAAATATCACCCATCTTGGTAGGAAAATACAAGTCATTCCTACAAGGGTTATCCAGAGTCTATTTTGTAATTTGGTAGCTTCAAAGTATAATCTCACCAGATTTGATATCATCATCATGCCACAAATATTATTTTTTTCTACAATCTTTTATTATTCCATTCTTGGATTTCATCTTTCATGTTAAGAATTTAGAGGGATTCCTAGGTATCCCACTTCCCAAGCCACCAAATCAGTATCACTTCAATAAGGAATGACGAGCCACCCATTATTAAATAAGAAGGGGTGTGGATCATACTATGAAATATTCATTATGACCTCAATAACAAATGGGTTAGGATACAACTAATTCATATAATGAATAAAACCACAAATCATAGCATGCCCAATTACATTAATAACAACCATAAGACATCATTTAGGCTTATTGTCCTATATTCCATTAATAGTGTAACTTTTCCCAGTTAATTCACCCCTATAAATTATGACCACAACCAAACTAAATTGATTAATCCAAATAGAGAATCTAGTGGAGGAAAATCTATAAATATTGGTATGAGTTTTTCCTTAGTACTCAAGATAGGGTTGAAAAATTCAATATGAATCCACCTATGATCTATATCTTAATTCATAATTCCAATATCTCTCCAAAGATCCATTTTATTGATATATTAAATAGAGGCATACATTAAGATATAATAAGTGTAAAATTTTTATATACGGTAAAAATTGCTGAAATGAGACCCATTATCATAAGAGACATGATGGACATTACCATACTTAGAACCCAATAAATGAAAAAAATTACTATGACTGTTTTGAGAGACCAAACATTATTAAATACGTTCCCAGTTGAAATAATTCTTGTCTTCAAACATAATTTTCGGTTAATAAAGAAAACATCATGAAAAAATATTTGTCCTAATAAAATGAGTAAGGGCTCCTACTATTTGGGAGTTTCCTAACACATGGTTGTTCCAAAAAAGAGATCATCATTTGGATATTGAACATGTGTAAGACTCCAATTTGTTATTCCCCACAACCCATTTTTTTATACATGGGAGGCCTCCCTACATTCTTATTACGTGCAATATCACCTTCTAGTAGATTTATAACATCCTTTTCCATCACTATGACCTCAAAAACTTAATTAATATTCATTTTCCTTCCATCATTCATTGGAGGACATTGAAATATTAAGGGTCCAATTTGAGTATCCTCTAAAAGGGGGAACACCCTATAAACAGATTCAACATACATAATATTAAAAACCTACAAACCCTCTCTATTGACTTGAGGATCAAGTAGATTCTCCAAATCAAACAAAATTCCAATAGTAGTAGATGTATCATCACAAGGGTTTCCTTCTATATCTAATTAGAAACATCATATTGACCCACAAACACTATCAATAAATATCTGATTTCTAATAGAATATCTGAAATTAGATAATATTCAACCAATTCCTCTAGAAAACATGAAAACCAAATCAATGATCTCTGTTGAAATGTCTATGTATAAAGAAATACAATCCATACAGGAATCCCTCTTCTCAATAGTGTCTCTTTTTCCCATATTGTTAATATCAATTGGTTTATTTACATCCTTTTCCTCTTATATTATTCCATCCCATGATTAATTTAATTTATCCCAAGGGACATAAACTCATTCCGACTATTCACAGTACCTCAAACACTTGTAATTACTACTTTTATCCCTAACCAAATCCTTGTTCATTTTATTTTTATTAACAGCCTTCCAGTCCCTAGACATAAAAACTTTTATTCCATCCCTTTTTATAGGCTTAGAAAACTCCCCTCCTCTCCTTTTTATCGGACTATAGTTTTAACTGAGTGACCAAAAAGTTTTACAAAAAATATTGATAGGAGGAATAGATTTGTATTCCACCCTCACATCAATTATGTTATCATTATCAAGAAGAGAGATGCCATCAGGATGCTTCAAATTTTGATCAAGGTCCACCAAATTTTGAGAAAACAAACCAATATCCACATCCAATTTTTTTATTCCATCTAGATAGGGATTCCCAAACATGATGTAAGATCATTAAAATTCATAGGGTGTAATTAAACCAAACTCAAGCCATGAAGGCTCACCCAAATCATAGTATTAGATTTCACATGAGTGAGGGGATTAAAATTATAATCCAATTTAGAGTCTTTAAAAACTTCTTACTGATGACAATGATTACGAACAATCCATGATGCATTGAGATCCTATATATAATTAAATATAATATGAAAACCTCCCCACCTTGTCTGAATAAATTTCCATTCCAAATTACTCCAAAAATGAGAAATCACATTCTTGATATCAATATGAGACCATGTTTTATCACCATTCACATAAATTAGACAACCCCTCAATTTTTTTACTATGATGGAACCTTTTTTGTAATGCCCCTCAATCTACCACAACCGAGAATCGACCAACATCAAGCTTCTTGATATTAGAATATCTAGCCATATCCACCTTTATCAGATCAGAGGATCCAAGTAATGCCTACATGAAACATACATAGTTCCTCTTAATATATGGGAGATAAATGAAATCCACATACTTTTCCTGGAAAATGATCTAGATATCGATTCATCCTTAAATGAAAAATCTCTATCAGGATGAAACTATACCATGGATGAAGATCATGCACAAAACAAAAAATTAGAACCATCTCCAACACCAAATTAATAATCACCCAAATTCATTGTACCCATCTTTTAGAGGAAATAATATTTTCATCATCAATTTTAAAATTATTTAAATATATATATATATATAATTCAATAAACACTTTTTCTAAAATAATATTTTTTATTTATAATTATAAATATATAAATATATATATGTATAGATATAGTAAAATAAATTTATAAATGTTTATATTTATAAATATATTTTTACAAATATATTTTTTACATTATAATTGAATGTTCAATCTTATGTGCATTACGGTTAAAAAGGAGTGAAATTGAAAAATTAAAAATTAGTAAACATAAAATATGTTGATAGTATGAATACGTTTTATTTATGAAATATAAATTATCAGAAAAATATGGATATATATTGAAATAATAAATATTGAAAATTTTAAAACATCGTAAATAAAATATTGATATCGATTAAATTAAAAAATAATTTAAAAAATAAAAAATAAAACATATTGTATAAAAAATAATAAACAATATTAATGAAATTAAAATTTTAAATAAAATTTAATATTTTTAAAGACATGATATATTATGTGTATCTTGTTATAATGAAATTATATAATGGATTCAAAAATTTAAATAAATTACATAAATATTTGGTTTATGTTTTTCTATATATGATTTCATTAATTACTTTAAAAAAATTTGTGTGTTTGTTGTATATAAAAATACATTACTTACATATATGGTAAATCAATATAATGCATGTTAGATCTTTGTTAAATCGAAATAACAAATGATATTCAATTATTTCCATTACTCTATGAAATTATTCAATAGATATTAATACATTTAAATTTTTAATTATAAACAATTATTCACTAAGTAAATTAATGTTTAATTTAAATGATAAATATTTTGTATTAGTTAAATAATATTTATATTTATTTATTTATATCATCATATTTGATATATTTTATTTATTGACATAGTCAATAATTATTTACATAATAAAATGTTTAATGTTTTACTCAATTTAGATATATTTAATTTTTATATGTTTAATTTTCATTTTACATATATAAAATCAATATATACTACTTTTTAGTATTTATAATTTATATATACTAATAAAAATTTATTTATTATTTTTAATGTTTATTTAATTAAAAAAATTTATATTTTTTTAATAAAATCAATTTTTGGATTTTTGTTTTGTAAATACTTTATTTTTTTGTACCATTATTATTGATAAAAAATAAATCATCATGGATCCATTTATCAACTATAAATGTAATGTTATGAAAATGTATTCCCTCTATCAGTGCTAAAAATAAAATTCTGATAAAGAGGACCCTTTATCAGCATAAAAAAATCACAGATAAAGGGTATCCTTTATTAGTGCTAAAAATAATGATATAGGGTACCGTTTATTAGTGATTAAAAAGAATTGACAAAACTTACCCATTAATAGTGCATGTTTTCACACTATTAAATTACTGTTTTTATAAAACTATTTTTAATGAAGACGATTCTATCAATATATTGTATGTTGCGGATGATTATTCTCTACTCTAATTGTTATTTTTTCAGGATAACCATTCTTTACTCTAAATGACATGTGATGAGGATGATTTTACTCTACTCGATTTGATTATATGATGAGCATGCCCGAATGTTCTTTTTCGAAACCGAATTATGGGATTCACACCATCATGGGGTTTGGAATGATGTCACACAACAATGATTGATATTGGTCATGAAATTTAATATGAGAGAAATCTAGTAGTAGTAAAAAAGTATTACTAGTTATATCTCCTAAAACGTCACCAATGATTTAGACCCTTAGGGATTTTCTATTTTGCAATATCATGACCACCTATGGATTAGGACCTATGATTCAGACAAACAATTGGATTTACATGTCATGGATTTCATAATTTCCATCTCGATGACCATTTACCAGAGTTTCCTTCAATATTAAACATCCTTCATTATAGTGATTAGAGGCGAGTAAAGGCGAACCTAGGGCTAGGAGATGTATCGCCCTATGGTGACATGTCCTTCCTAGATACATTTCCTACTCTAGCCATTATATGTTTTTTTAATTATGATTTTGAATCCCATGATCAAGATAATAATATATTGATTTAGTCGCATGACATCCAACTCAATTCCCAATTCATGGGATTTCTAGATGATCAGGATTTTAGACCCATGGTTTGACTGCTAATGATTTATATTATTTATTTCACCTTAATCATATATATAGATATTTATGTGTAGATATATTTATGGTTATATATAACGACAAATATAAATATTAATATATATAAATTCACATTTCCCAGCTATCAAGGATTACGGAACCAACGATCGGTTGTGGATTCACTTAATTAGAATTATTTATGTTTTCAGTTGTTCCTTGTATAGACTGAGTATATTGCATGCATGTACGCTTACAATATAAAATTTATAGTCTCTTCGTTGGGGTTCCCAACTTATATTATTCCACTCCCATATTAATTCACCTTGGGGTTTCAGTATACATTATAACTTCTTTTCAAGTTGAGCACAGATGCATGATGTAAATGGTGGAATCCCAAAGATATATGATTAAATAGAGCCACTAGTGTTGTTCTCATATGGTAAATTTTTCTTAGTTCAACTGTAAAACCCCATGTTTTTAAATGGATATGCTATGTTTTATAGCATACAAGGTACGCAACACTGAGCTTAAATAAACCACAATATAATATTCAATATTATTATTTAAAGAAGAACATTATAAACTAACAATAAAATTGGATGGTGAAAAGAGGATTAACTATATATTGAAATATATATGTAATTCATATTTATTTATTATTTGGATATTGAGACATAATGTTTAGTAAATTCATTTTATTCATTAGAAATATGTTTTCCTAAAAATGTTTTTATGAATAAATATTATAACTATATTTTGGATGTTTTAAAAAATTTATTTTGAAAATTGATCTAAATTTCTATAATCAATATATAAATATTATTCTATGGTGAAATGTTTATAATTATATGAAAGTGTTAAATTTTTGTTTAATAGTAAAAAATAACGGTGTGAATTGAAATATGGTAACTTTTGTAATATCGTCAAAAAAATAAATATTATACAAAAGTTTATTAAACATATTTAATGATTCATATACGATAATATAATCAAAATATCATACGAAAGTAATCCAGAAAATATAAATGATAAATTGTATCACGAAAATTATAAAAAACAATTTCAGTGTCAATGCAACACCTACATAGCATTGGAAATGTACATATTGGTTATACATATATAATAATTGAGAGGTAAAAAAGACTTATAATGACTTTTATATTAAATATAATTCATAAATGATGATTTTTACATATTTAATTTTATTTTTTACCTATATAACAGGAATCCTTTTCAAATACCTTTACAAGGGTTGTGCAATGCTAGAAATATCAAATTATCAAATTTAATAAGTTTTCTTGATATAGATATGAGTAAAAAAACATAAGAATGAATAAAAACGATTATATACATAAAAATTAATTTATTTTTATGATAGTTATTTAATTATAATGTTTATATATGATATAATTATCTTTTACTATTTTGCAATGCAAATATAGTGAGTGCGTATGTAGAAGAAAAATTTATAAAATGATTACAAATAATATTATAAGAAAAATTAAATAAATAAAAAAATCAATTATTCATATTTTATTAGTAATTTTAGATTATAATAATACTTGGGTCTTATTTAAAATCATTTTGAAGCACTTTCCTATCATTAAGTCTCATATTGTATTTTATTTTAAGAAAATGAAAATTGTTCACACTATGGGTTTCAACATGTATAACATTTTTAATTCCTGGGTAACAAGAATACATGTAATAAATATAATGGTATTTGGATACCTAAAATAATTTACATCGTCATTTAAATTTAAATTTAAATTATATGGAATAAATAAATAACTCATATTTGTATACAACAATGATGCAATAATTATAAAATTAATAAAAAAATATATTAAAATTATAAAAAAAATTGAGATAATTAATTTGATCTGTATGCTAAAAGACGAATATGATAGTTATATTATATAATAATTTCTTCCATTGTTCAAATCTTTGATTCCATATTTTTAAAGTAATACTAGTGAATACTATCAATTTTAACAATAATGATATTCTATGAATATAATATTTTATTAATTTATTTAAAATTCATGAAAAAATTAATGATGTAAAAAGGGGATAATATATGGATGAAACCTTTGTCTCCAACTAATTGATAAGCCTTTTTAAGTATTTGTATCTATATAATCCTTATTATATTTTAATATTTTGGGAAATTCCAAAATTAAGCCTCACCTCAATTATAAAAGGGAACCTCTTCCACAGAGTTTCACAACATATTTAGCCACCTAACTCAACCAACCCAAAAAACGTTTTCTTACAAATATATATATATATATATATATATATATATTTTTATGTTCCTTATCTTACAATAAATACAAAACATAGATCCCTTAATATGATTCGTAAGGAAGTCCAACAAAGAAGAGGTAACTGGTTTAACCAAATCATGCACGTTCATTTCATCTTATACTAAATATTCATGTGTTGTATTAGTTGTAAAATAATAAATATAGTATTATATGTATTCTAAAATGTTATTACAGTTATGGGAAGTCCATATTCCTCCTTTTATCCATCCTTTGAAAAATGAACACACTAAAAGTGCATACATACGGCTTACTTTCTTCACCCCATGGTGTAATTTGTTTCTTAAAAACTATAATAGGATGGTTACAATGATGTAATAAGTTGATATATGTTGACCTCACCTGTTTTGATAATCCCAATTATGTGTTCATATATTATGCTACTCTCAATTACTGATGATCTACATTTTAATTCTTTCAAATCAGTGATCAAGTTAATAATAATGTTTAAATAATATCTGATTTATGTTAATATAGATTATTCATGTTTAGCTTTGAAACAATTCTAAGTCAATTAGATGTGGTTTGCATAATAGCCAGAGCTACCGATAGCCAGAGCTACCGATATCCAGAGCTACCGATAGCCAGAGCTACTGATAGCCAGAGCTACCGACAGCCAGAGCTACCGATAGCCAGAGCTACCGATGCACACAGAGCTACCGATGCACACAGAGCTACTGATGCACACAGAGCTACCGATTCACACAGAGCTACCGATGCACATAGAGCTACCAATAAGAGCTACCGATAATAGCCACTAGTAGGAGTTTGAAGAGCTACCGATGGAAGATCCCTACACCGAGTCAACTGTACACGTCTACAAACAACAGCTACCTATAATGAACTGCGGAGTCAAATACTATATTCTCGACACTATTTTTTTATTATACTAACGGTTACATTTGTTACTTTTGATGCATTTAATGTTATTAAATGATTTTTGTTTCCATTTCAGGAAACCGTACCAAGTACGATCAAAAAGTATAATCATTCCTTCTTCTCAGAAGAACAGAAAAAGGGTATAAAGAGGACATCGTGTATGTATAAAAAAGATGTGTATGTGTATGTGTGCGGGTGTGTGAGACAAGAGAACTCGAAGAGATCAAGCACAGATAATATACTGTCGATCAAGCTCAAAACGTGCCAAGATCAACTAAAGAACTTGCACTCACAAAGACTACTACTATCAGCCTCCAGAACACAGAGCATACATCGATCAATCTATGATAAAGTAGAACCACACAAAAATCATCATTCTTTGAGCCGATAAGCAAGCTGAACCTCGAAGTCAAAGAAGCAGATGGTACTCTGTTTTCCAGACAAAAACCAGAAGAAGACTTAGAAGGAATTCTAATCAACAAAAGGAGTCAAGAGCTGCACAAAGATCACTAGAGCCATTTCTAATCACTAAATCTTTATCTCTGTGATTTACTTTTTACATTATGAGTAGTGTGTGTTATCTGTTGTATTTTACACACACACTGTCTCCTGAACCTTAACTGGAGGATTTATAAATCCTCACTCACTATCTTTTCATTATTTTTTCCACTGTGGATAGTGGTAGAGGTCGTGTGTGACCTGGACAGCTGGTTGTTGTTGTTTCGTTTCCCACGGATAACAGTGGCATATGTCTTAGACCTGGACATTTGTAAACTATTGAACCCCGATCCAGGGTGTGGATCATTCTTATATATACTTTTGAGAGGACTAAGTCTCGCCTTGATACTGAACCTCTTGGTTAACTCCTCTGTGTTTTTAGTTAATGTTTATATCCATACACTACATATTTATTTCATATTCTGCTACTATTACTTTGAAATTTAATTTATTTTCAAAGCTACTTTGATAGTTAAACTCGCAAGTGTTTATATTTATTGTAAACCAGTAAGTTAGTTTCAAAAGTTAAATTAATCATAAGTTTAAGTTAACTAAGAACTAATCAATCTTTGAGAAACTAATTGAACCTTTATAATCTGTATAAATTCACTACAGTTTAATTTGTTTTTGAAATTGGGGGATTTTAATAGAAATTGTTTTGAGCAGAAATTTTAATTGGAACTCAATTCACCCCCCTCTTGAGTGTCCACTCCGACCAAAATTTGGTATCAAAGGGTTTATTAATACCTTCTAAATTACTCTGTTTTCAACTGTGATTTTAGTTGTATTTTAAAGTTCTTAAAATTTCTGTTATTTCTAAATTTTTATCTCTTTAAATTTTGTTTATAATGGATAATAGACTTGAGGGTGCTGCTACTAACCGGCCACCTTTCTTTAATGGAAATAACAATGCTCAGTGGAAACTTAAAATGAAAATTCATCTAGAAAGCATGAGTTTTGATATTTGGACTGCTATTGAATCTGAATATAAAGTTCTCACTACTGATAGATCTACTTGGGATGAACCTACAAATACTGCTTACAATAATAATTGTAAAGCTATGAATGCCCTGTACTGTGCTCTAGGAGATGAAGAATTTAACAGAATTTCTGCATGTAAAACTGCTTTTGAAATTTGGGATACCTTGGCTGTTTCTCACGAAGGAACAACTAATGTTAATGAAATGAGATTAAACACTTATACTATTAAATATGATAATTTCAAAATGAAGCCTGATGAACCTATTTCTGACATGTATCTCAGGTTCAATGAGATAGTAAACACAATGAGCTCACTTGGAAAGATTGTTCCTGCAAAAGAACAAATCATGAGAATACTGATATGTTTGCCATATAGATGGAGAGGCACGTCTGTCTCAATCAGAGAATCTTGTGACATTGGAACACTGCCTGTCAAGGAGTTAATTGTTAAACTAATGATGTATGAAGAAGAATTGAAGGTGAACAAAGAAGAAGAAGATGAACCCAAGAAGAAATCTGTGGCATTTAAGAATACTGCATCAAAGAGTAAAGACAAGGATAAAGTACATGTGCCTACTGAAAGCTCATCTAGTGAAGATTCAGATTCTGACAGTGATGAAGAAATGGCTCAAATATCCAGGATATTCAAGAAGTTCTATAGGAAGAAAAAGTTTTTCAGAAAACCTAGCTACAAAGGAAAGTATGATCAATAAGGAAAATGGAAAAAGGATTGGAAGAAGGCTGACAAGACTGATGAAGTTGTCTGCTATGAATGCAAGAGAAAAGGACATATCAAAGCATACTGTCCAAAGTTAAAATTTAAAAAAAAATATGATTATAAAGACAAGAAGTACAAGAAAGCCATGAAGGCTACCTGGAGTGCTTCAGAAGACAGCACTAGTACATCAGAATCTTCGGACTCTGAAAGGAATCGAGCCAACATGTGCTTCATGACAAATACTTCTGTGGTAACATCTGACACTCCTGTTTTAAATTCATATTATTCTGGAGATGATTCTGATTCAGAAAACATGTCAAAATCTGAACTATTTTGAGTACTCTGATATGTTGGATGAAACCTGTAATGAACTTAAAGACAAATACAAAGGCTTAAAGAAACAGTATGCTTTAAGTGTTAAGCATAAATCTGATCTTGATATAGAAAAGGAAAATAATGCTCAACTACTAAAGGAAAATACAGAACTGAAACTGTCAAATGAGAAACTTAGAAAGGATTTAGAAAAATTCACAAATGGAAAGGATGCGTTAACTCAAATTCTAGGAAAGCAAGTTGCACCTAGATATGCTACTGGTTTGGGATACAAACCTGGACAGAGACAATTCACTAGAACCCGATTTATTCCAAAGTCTGAAAAAAATTCTGTTAGTTCATGTTTTGGAAATTCATATGCTTCAACAGGTTGTTCACATGGTTATAGACCAAATAAAGTTTATCTTTCAAAATCTGTTGTTTCTGTTAATTGTATGGGACCCATAAAACAAATTTGGGTACCTAAGGCCCTGATTTCTAACCTATCTGGACCCAAGAAAATCTGGGTACCAAAGTCATTTCCTCTTTAAATCTGTTTTATAGGAGACCTTCTTGACAAGCTGTCACAAGAAGATATGGTATTTAGACAGTTGGTGCTCAAGACACATGACTGGAGATTATTCTTGCTTCAAGAGCTTAATAAAGGTTGATGGAGGTCATGTCACCTTTGGTGACAACTCTAAAGGAAAAATCATCAGCCTAGGCCAGATTGGTAACACTGACTCAGTATTAATTTCTAAAGTTTTATTCGTTGATGGACTTAAATATAACTTGCTTAGTATATCTCAATTATGTGACGATGGTTTCAATGTCAAGTTTGAAAATGACTCGTGTGATGTTTTTAACTCCAAAAACTCTTTAGTATTTTCTTCTCTAAGGAATGAAAATGTTTATGCTGTTGATTTAAATTCTTTAGCCAAACAAAATATTTCTTGTTTGAATGCTTTTCATAAAGAATCTTGGCTATGGCACAGAATATTAGGACACTGCAACATTCTCTCACTTAGAAAACTGGCTAGGAAAAACATTGTTAGAGACTTACCTAAGTTAGAATTACCAAATGACAAAGTGTGTAATCCCTGTCAAAAGGGAAAACAACACAAAGTTTCTTTTAAATCAAAGAAAGAAGTCTCAACTTCTCAACCACTTGAGTTGGTTCACATGGATTTGTTTGGACCATCAAGAGTTTCTAGTTTAAATGGGAAGCATTATGTCTATGTTCTTATAGATGACTTTTCTAGATATACTTGGGTGTACTTTATAGCTCACAAAAGTGAAGCTTGTCCTTACTTTGTTAAATATTCCAAGTCTGTAGAGAACCTTAGTGGACTTAAGATTAAAACCCTAAGAAGTGATCATGGTCATGAGTTTGAAAATCATGAGTTTGAATCTTATTGCTCACACAATGGCTATAGTCACAATTTTTCTGCCCCTAGGACACCCCAACAAAATGGTGTAGTAGAAAGGAGAAACCGAACCCTTCAAGAAATAGCTAGAACCATGCTCAATGAATATGAACTGCCTATTTACTTTTGGGCTGAATCTGTTAATACAGCTTGTTATGTTATCAATAGAGTCTTGATCAGACCTGTTCTTTAGAAAACCCTATATGGGTTATGGAACAATAGAAAGCCTAAGGTTAATTATTTCAGAGTTTTTGGTTGCAAAGACTTTATACATAATACTAAAGACAATCTGGATAAGTTTTCTCCCAAAAGCGATGAAGGAATTTTTCTGGGTTACTCTATTTCAAGTAAAGCTTATAGAGTTTTCAATAAGAGAACAAAATGTGTGGAAGAATCTGTTCACATCAAATTCGATGAAACTGATCCACATGAGCCTAAAACCTCTCTTGAGAATCTTGAAGAAGATTTGTCTATCTGGACCTTAATGATAAATCTAAAGAACCTGTTATAAAAACATCCAGTTCTGGACTTTCTCCAGAATCTGCTTCTGTTGAACTCGAACCTATAGATGAACCTGAAGTTTCTAGTCCAGCCTTCACTAGATCGACTAAGATTCTAAAGAATCATCCTTTAGATGGTGTTGTTGGTAATCTTGATAGAGGAACACAAACTAGAGCTTCTCTAAGGAACCGGGTTGAACATCAAGCTTTTCTGTCACAACTAGAACCCAAAAATATCAATGATTCTATCAATGATGAATTCTAGGTAATAGCCATGCAAGAAGAGTTAAATCAATTTGAAAGAAACAAAGTCTGGGAATTATTTGACAGACCCAAGGACACCTCGACAATAGGCACAAAATGGGTTTTTAGAAATAAAGTAGATGAATCAGGATACATAGTTAGAAAAAAAGATTGAATAGTTGCACAGGGATATAGTCAAGAAGAGGGTATAGACTATGGAGAAACTTTTTCACATGTAGCTCGACTGGAAGCTATTAGGATCTTACTTGCATATGCATCACATCTGAATTTCAAGTTATATCAAATGGATGTCAAAAGTGCATTTCCAAATGGTTTTATAATTGAAAATTTTTTTGTGGAACAACCACCTGGATTTACAAACCCTCATTTTCCAAATAATTTTTTTAAACTTTCTAAAGCTTTATATGGTTTAAAACAAGCTCCAAGAGCTTGGTATGATAGACTCAACAATTTTCTTATTTCAAAAGGTTTTACTAAAGGGATCTCTGATCCAACTCTGTTTATCAAAAGAATTTCTAAAGATGTTTTAGTTGTACAAATCTATGTTGATGATATTATATTTGGATCTTCTAAACACTCTTTATGTACTGATTTTTCAAAAAGCATGCAAAATGAATTTGAAATGAGCTTAATGGGAGAGCTTAAGTATTTTCTTGGTCTTCAAATTTTTCAAACCAGAGATGGAATTATTTTAAATCAAAGTAAATATAAAAAAGATCTTTTAAAACATTTCGGATTGGATAGCATTAAGGAAAATGATACACCTATGAGTACTACCTGTAAGTTGGATAGAGATGAAGCTGGGAAACCAGTGGATCAAACCAATTACAGAGGTATGATTGGGAGCTTACTTTATCTTACTGCTAGTCGACCAGACATTATGTTCAGTGTATGTATGTGAGCTAGATTTCAAGCTAATCCTAAAGAATCACACTTACTGGCTGTTAAAAGGATTTTTAAATATCTTAATCATACTGTACATTTAGGTTTGTTTTATCCAAAAGGACAATCATTTGACCTAACTAGCTATTCGGATGCTGAATTTTCTGGATGTAAGTTAGAAAGGAAGAGAACATCTGGAACATGTCCTTTACTTGGTAAATCCCTAGTGTCATGGTGTAATAAGAAACATAACTCAGTTGCATTGCCTACTGCCGAAGCAGAGTATATAGCTTCTGGTAGTTGCTGTGCACAAATTCTGTGGATGAAACACAGTTTATTGGACTATGGATTTGAGTTTAAACATGTTTAAATCAATTGTGACAACACTAGTGCAATAAACATATCTAAGAACCCTGTATCTCACTCTAGAACCAAACACATCGATGTAAGACATCATTTTCTAAGAGATCATTATCAAAAAGGAGATATTACTCTTGAATTTATTGGCACTGAACATCAATTGGCCGATATTTTCACTAAACCTTTAAGTTCTAATAGGTTAAGTTACATTAGGCACGAGATGGCAATGATCAATTCTCACCGATGTTGAAATTCTCACCGATGTTGAAATTCTCACTGATGATCAATTCTCACCGATGTTGAAATTCTCACCGATGTTGAAATTCTCACCGATGATCAATGCTAACCGATGTTGAAATTCTCACTGATGATCAATTCTCACCGATGTTGAAATTCTCACCGATGTTGAAATTCTCACCGATGATCAATTCTCACCGATGTTGAAATTCTCACCGATGATCAATTCTCACCGATGTTGAAATTTTCACCGATTTTTTTTTTAAAACTTTTGTCTGCCGCCAAGAATATGAATCGTTTTATTTCTATGTTATTTTACTTTATTCACTTATTTATGATTCCTACATGATAAAACTAAGCCTAAGCCGCTTATCACTCCACCGAACCCAAAACCTTTCACCTTTGAATCTTAGTTCCCTATTCGACTAAGAACCCTAAATCCTCGATGGAAAAAACCAAGATTCCTGCCAGTAGAGATGAAAGTGTAGATCCTAAAACAAAGAAGTAGAAAGTGCAGCAAGAATATCGTGGAAGTAATGTCAGAACTTGGTCGGGAAAGAGACCAGTAAACCCTCATTTGCAGAATAGAGATATTGTGATTGAAAAGGAACTATGCGTAGATTGGCTGCTACCAAGCAAGTCGTTGGTGCTTGAAATTCTTGAAGATCAGAAATGGGTAGATTTTTTTTCAAATAACAATGGTCCCTACTACCCGATGTTAGTGAAACAGTTCTACGAATTCATATGCTTCGAGAAGTCTGAAAATGAGAATGGGGTAAGTTCATTTTTAAATGGAAAAGAAATGTCGTTTTCTTCAGTAGAGAGGGAAGAATGTTTAAAAGTCCCACATGAAGGTGTATCCGGGTATGTCTCAAGAGCAATTCCACCTAACAGTAACATCTTTGACTAAGAGACCGCTTTAAAATAACTAACGGGAAATGGAAGTCAAAGGCAAGTGGTTGCTACTGAATTGGATGGAGAGAACAGACTGCTCTTCAAATTTGTTCAACATGTTTTCATACCGAGGAGAGGAGACTTTTCTTATCTGAGATATCAAGATATTTATCTTCTACATCTGTTAAGACATGGTGTGAAAGTTAATCTTTGCAGACTGCTGTTGAATCAAATGGAAGACATGATTAGGCCAAAATCAAAGACTAATGCTTTATTCTTTGCCAAAATGATCTCTGTAATGATAAAAGTGAAAGGGATACCTGAGTCTTAGGATGAGACAGTTGTAGTTAAGAATAACTTATTTATCACTACTACAGTTTGTAGGTACATGAAAATCAATTGGAACCCATGGAAAGGAGAGTGGGTCAGTGATGACCAGAGGGTGTATGATAAGTTTAATCCTGTGGATTATCCTTCAAGGCCAAAGGATAAAAGAGATCCAGGTTTAGGATCTGATGAAGAGGAACCCGAGTACAATGATGAGTCAGAAGAAGAAGAAGAAGAAGAGGAAGAAACTCCTATGGATATTGGAGGAGATCCAGACTTGCCCCCAAGTCCTGTTACTGAGTTTGTTTACTCAAGAAAAGGAAAAGTAGAGGAAGTGTTACCTCTTGATGAGGAAGACCAGCCAATTCCTCAGTAGGAAGGAGAAAAAGGGAATGTATCTGAATCTTCTGATTCTGCTAGGTTGAGTCTGAGTCCTTTGATTGAAAACTCAGTTGTGCCTACTGATGAGGTAGAAAAAGAAAGAGAAGAAGTTGTACCTGTCTTAGAAAATCTCCTTACTGCTGCTGAGATGGAAGCTGTTGTGGAAGATTCTGATGAAGAGAGACCAGCAGAAAATGTAGTTTTTGTACATAGGAATGCACCCATTGAGGGGGAGCATCATTCCAATCTTGGAAATGTTACAGTAGCTGTTGAGATTGAAGACTGGGTAGAAGAACCAGGTTTTATAGTCTATGGTTTGGATTATCCTGATTCAGATAATGAAGTATCATTGAATAGACCAAAGATCAGCTATGACATCAATTATGAGTTATTACCTGATGATGTGGTCTGAGTACATGATTTAAATGTGCTGAAAGAAAATCTCAAAGTCAGTTTTGTAGAAGAAGTAAAGACAATGGAATCTTTTTTTGTTTCCTCGATTCAATCAGTCATGAATGATTCAGTAGTTAGCCTAGCTTCTGCAAGAGTATCTACTACAGTTGCTTCTACTGATTTTGTTACAAAGTCCGATCTTGAATCCCTGAAGGATGAGCTGAAAGAATCCTTCACTGCCTCAGTTACTGAGATGAATCACTGTTTTCGTGAAGAAATGAAGTTATTAGAACAATCTTTTGAGCTTTCTCTTGGTTTCAATCTGTCAACTTTTATGGGTGAGATAATGGAAGCAGTTAAAGAGTGCCAGACCCAATCTTCTAGAGTAGAAGCAGATCTTGAAGCCTTACAGAAGTCTGTTACTGCTTTAGATTCTTACATGAGCTCAAAGCCTCAAGCTGATAAGGATTTAGCCTATGTGAAAAGTGTTGTAAGCCAAATGGTCTCAGTATTTGAAGATTTCAAATCTTCTATAAAGGATCATGTTAAAAATCAGGACTCTCAACTGCAAACTCTGATTAGTGGTTTGACCAAAAGTTTCTAAGAAACTGTATCTTTCTCAGTGGGTCCTCTAGCTTCAAAAACTTATTTTGATTTGAATCAATTAAGAGCTATGATGAAGGAGGAGCTTGGTTCTATTTCAACCAGTGGCTCTGTGGACTCATCAGATCTCAGCCGGGTAGTGCTCTCTACAAGAGATTCAGTAAGGGAAATAATGAAAATCGTCCACGACACTATGAAAGAGGCCTCTGCCTCTCAGGAGGAAATCAAGAACAAGGTGGATTATTATTTCCAAAGGATTTTTACCAAGCAACAACTCACCCATCATTTCAAGCTGATGCTGGAAAACATGAAATTACCCCCTGTAACTCAAGACTTCCGAGAACAAGTGAGCAAGCTAAGAGAGCTGACTCCTGCCTTAGAAATATTTATGGAGAACAAAGATGATTTTATATCTACTATGGAAAGATGGGGAGGAATCATTATGGATTTCAGGAATCTGTTGCTTCCCTTTTTGCATGTTGATGCCAGACCGGTTATTGTCCCTCCTGCCTTGCCTGCCTCTGCCTCTACTGAGTCTCCAGTTCAGATGACTCCTGCTCAGGCCATCCGAAGCCTCACACCTATGATCACTCAACAAACTTCCCAATACAGGCCAGGCACTATATCCGTGGCTCAGCCTCCTGTGATCATTTCTGGGATTCCAAAGCCCTCACTCACATCCTCACCACCTGCCTCCTCTTCTGATCCAAAAGGCAAAACTCATGTTGAGGATCCGGATTGCTGAAGTGGCAAGGATGTTTGATAGGAATTGTTTTTTTTCGCTTTTTCTCTTCTATTCTATTTCTGTATGTTTTGTCTGGTATAATACAAATGCTTTTCTTTACACTATCTCTGTTTCTCAGTTTTCTCTATCTGCCTTCCCACTTTTTGATTATCACAAAGGGGGAGAAAATTATAAGGGGGGGGGGAAATATAAAGAGAGGGGGAGACATATGCTATAACGAGGAGGATAAATATCAAAGGAAAGAAATTTTGAGCCTTTTCTATTATTCTTACATTTCCTTCTTTGGTACCAACTCTTTCAAAGCTTATCTCTGATACTATTGTATTTAATACATCCTATGACAATTTTTTATCTATTTCATTCTATTACTATTTCCTCTATTTCCTCTGCTTGCTTTCTTTGAGAAATTAGAATATAAATGTTATATTCTCTTATACTATATTCTCACTATTTTTGGTCATATCATAAGTTGTGATTATCAAAAAGGGGGAGATTGTTGACCTCACCTGTTTTGATAATCCCAATTATGTGTTCATATATTATGCTACTCTCAATTACTGATGATCTACATTTTAACTCTTTCAAATCAGTGATCAAGTTAATAATAATGTTTAAATAATCTCTGATTTATGTTAATCTAGATTATTCCTGTTTAGCTTTGAAACAATTATATGTCAATTAGATGTGGTTTTCATATTAGCTAGAGCTACCGATAGCCAGAGCTACCGCTAGCCAGAGCTACCGATAGCCAGAGCTACCGATAGCCAGAGCTACCGAGAGCCAGAGCTACCGATAGCCAGAGCTACCGACAGCCAGAGCTACCAATAGCCAGAGCTACCGATAGCCAGAGCTACCGATAGCGAGAGCTACCGATGCACACAGAGCTACCGATGCACACAGAGCTACTGATGCACACAGAGCTACTGATGCACACAGAGCTACCGATGCACAGAAAGCTACCGATAAGAGCTACCGATAAGATCCACCGATAGGAGTTTGAAGAGCTACCGATGGAAGATCCCTACACCGAGTCAACCGTACACTTCTACAAACAAAAGTCTACCTATAATGAACTGCGGAGGCAAATCCTATATTCTCTACACTATTTGTTTATTATACTAATGGTTACATTTGTTACTTTTGATGCATTTAATGTTATTATATGATTTGTGTTGCCATTTCAGGAAACCGTACCAAGTACGATCAAAAAGATTAATCATTCCTTCTTCTCAGAAGAACAGAAAAAGGGTATAAAGAGGACATCGTGTATGTATAAAAAAGATGTGTATGTGTACGTGTGCGGGTGCGTGAGACAAGAGAACTCGAAGAGATCAAGCATAGATAATATACTGTCGATCAAGCTCAAAACGTGCCAAGATCAACTGGAGAACTTGCACTCACGAAGACTACTACTATCAGCCTCCAGAACATAGAGCATACATCGATCAATCTATGCTAAAGGAGAACCACACAAAACTCATCATTCTTTTAGCCGATAAGCAAGTTGAACCTTGAAGTCAAGGAAGCAGATGGTACTCTGTTTTCCAGACAAAAACCAGAAGAAGACTCAGAAGGAATTCTAATCAACAAAAGGAGTCAGGAGCTGCACAAAGATCACTAGAGCCATTTATAATCACTAAATCTTTATCTCTGTTATTTACTTTTTACATTAAGAGCAGTGTGTGTTATCTGTTGTATTTTACACACACACTGTCTCCTGAACCTTAACTGGAGGATTTGTAAATCCTCACTCACTATATTTTCATTATTTTTCCCACTGTGGATAGTGGTAGAGGTCATGTGTGACCTGGACAGCTGGTTGCTGTTGTTTTGTTTCCCACGGATAACAGTGGCAGAGGTCTTGTACCTGGACAGTTGTAAACTGTTGAACCCCGATCCAGGGTGTGGATCATTCTTATATAGACTTTTGAGAGGACTAAGTCTCGGCTTGAGACTGAACCTCTTGGATAACTCCTCTGTGTTTTTAGTTAAAGTTTATATCCATACACTACATATTTATTTCATATTCCGCTGCTATTACTTTGAAATTTAATTTATTTTCAAAGCTACTTTGATAGTTAAACTCGCAAGTGTTTATATTTATTGTAAACCAGTAAGTTAGTTTCAAAAGTTAAATTAATCATAAGTTTAAGTTAACTGAGAACTAATAAATCTTTTAGAAACTAATTGAACCTTTATAATCTGTATAAATTCACTAGAGTTTAATTTGTTTTTGAAATTGGGGGATTTTAATAGAAATTGTTTTTAGCAGAAATTTTAATTGGAACTCAATTCACCCCCCTCTTGAGTGTCCACTCCGACCAACAATATATATTGTACTTATTATGTGATAAATATTCTTGATATAATTAATATAACTCCCAATTCATTATTTTTTCACCCCATAATGGATTAATATCATTTCCCATGCATACATAGGACTTGTCATCTCCCCGACGCGATGAGATGCATTTTCCATGATAAAATATGTTAGAATTGTTATTGAACAATATTAAATGATTTTGTATGAAATTTATAACAATAATATAATTCTAGAAATTTTATACCAATTTCTAATGAAAAATAATAGGGACATTTGTTATAAAATATGCATGAGAAAACAATGAAATTAACACCCAAAACAATAAAAATGATGAAGTATTATTAATGGGAGGGTAATAAGATGTTATAAAATGATCAAATAAAATAGTATAAATAATAATATGGTTTTCTAATGAATTAATATCAATATTTAAACCATTCTACAATATGTTAACTTATTCACTTCTAAAGAGAAGTATAAGGTACGAGTTGCTAATATCACTTTTAATTATGTGAGATATGTGACATATTGACCACATATTTGTTATTTGTATAGTAAATACTTCACATTTTTATATAATTTCATGAATTTTGATATTTTCATTTTATAAAATATTTTAATTGATATCTATTTATTTTATGGGGAATATTATAGGACTGGTTGCATAGTGGTAAGGGATTTCATAACTAAATTTTAATTCATTGGTTTAAAATAATATTTCATTGATTATGTCATGGTAAGTGTATATATAAAACTAATTTTTATTATGTTTTTTACACTTTTTTTGGACTTATATTGGATACAAAAAATCAATCTATTTATTAATGATATGATATTTTTAAAGGAATTCACATCAATTTCACTTATTTGAAGAATTGTTTTATTATATTATAAACCTAGATTCAATTATCTTGGGTATATAATGTACCTTTTATTTATGATAATTTTTAATTGCTGATTTAATTAAATATACTTATTTCTTTTATCATGGTCAAACTTATTTCCTCATCCATGTTCCATTTTTCCGAATGGTATTAACTTTTAATTTTGTTTGATTAACTAGGAAAATAATGAAATATATATATATATATATTTATAAATAAAAATATTTGTTTATAATGAATATTGACCCATGAATTTAATTGATGATTTCAATATTTGATAAATTATTTGGACATGGAGACAGAATGGGGCTTGGCTATCGATAGTCCCTTGATGCATTAATAAGTTAATGATATGAATTAGGTAGAAACATCAATGGATTTTTTAACCATACCAATTAAAATATATTTTTAATTGTATTGAATATAGAGGTACCATGATGTATGTGATCAAGAAATCCAATAACCATGTATTTCTTTTGTTAATATTTCTTCTATTATTATCCATTATGTTTTCAGTATGATAATATCTATGGATGCATTTTATTCTCAGTTAGTTATTAAATACAATGTGTTTCAGTTATATACCTTTCCATATATATTATTGATTATTTAAGATAGATTCCTCTTTACATAAATCTTTCTAATAATTTTAGCTGACCCATATATTTTTTTATTTCCCCATGTTAAGAAGAAGAGATCTTTGAATGATTTTTCAATGATGCATAATATTATCATTTTTTATGTATTATGTTTACACTATTTTCCCGTTGTAAAATGGGTTTCATGTATGTAATATTCCTTCTAAAAATGAAAAAATGTCCATTACATTGGAATTTATACATTTTATATATTCTAGTATAATAATATAAGGAATTAGTTCTGAGATATTGGTGTTGAGGTTATTTTAGGTGGTATTAGCGTATGATTAGTAGAATCATTAGAACATTATTTCTAAAATCATTGATTAGAAAACATAACCCATTTACTGCATTTTAGGATAAGTAAAAGAATAGGATATCATCCTATATATTTAGTAATGACAATGAATAACCCAGTTAAAACCTATGGAGGCTTATCTTCATAATAATGTGTCATAATTTAGACATGAATTGAATATTTTTTCCTAATTATATGAGAGATCAATATAATTATTATAGTTACATGTTTACACATTGAAATTTGGTTTTAGTCAATAGTGGGGAACATATGGATGTAGCTTAAAATTTAATGTAGCAGAAAATGTGTTGAATAAGTATTTCTATAATTTTATTATGGTTAGAATAATCCCAAAATTTCAAATGAAATTTCTTGTTAAATATTAGTTAACATAATATTTATAGACACCATCATGGTTTTAGGGGTTTAATGTTAATAATAATTTAATATTCTTAAAACCCTTTTTTTGAATTTTAATGTTATGGATGTTAATCAAGATAAAGGATATGTTGGGAGTAATTTTTTTAATAGAACCCATTGTATTAGTATGTGTGAAAACATTATTTAAGTAATAATTCAATTACATTTTATGGATATAAGAATATTGGTAAAGATGTCTTTTTGGGTTTAAATGATCTTTTTATAAGGTAATTATTGGATATTATATTTTTTACAATGAAAAATGAAAAGTATGAGGTATGTTTTGGGGTTAAAAACATAATTAAATTATAATATATGATTTCTACTTTTCAGAATTACATAACAAAAATAATAATATATTTTTGAAAAATGGGAAACATATAGGTCATGTGAGAACCCATCATATTTGGTAAGTCTATGGTGTTTGGACCCACAACTGAAGGCTGATATGGGTGCATCACCTACTATTGGCCTACATGATGTCTTTGTTAGTATGAAGTAGTTTTTATTTACTTAAATAATATTATAGTTATATGGTATAATAATTTTCATAATAAATAATTTATCATATAGATAACCTTGGGATAATAAATCAATTTTTTTTATTTTTTTTATTTTGGAAGATTCTAACTATTTTTTAAACTCTGTTAGATTATGGTAAACAAAATATTATTTATTTTAATTTAAGAATAATGGATGAATTTTCTTTTGTAGGAATGTATGATTTAATTGTGGATTTATGGTGATTCATGTTATTTTGGGGAATTCTTTTCATATAGTCAAGGTTATATGTTTTGGGCATGCACATTTCTAGAGATAAATTTCAAATTTTTCTTTGGAAGACTATTTGATCAAATCCCTCTATTTTTTGGATTTTAATCTTAGGTTGGAATATTTTTCAGAACATTTATTAAAGGATGTATTTTGAATTTTCTCTATTACTATTGAATTTTGATAGAATAATGTTGATTAGTTTTTCAGTGAATTATCTGAGTATGTATTAACAATTTATATTTTATTTTTTTCCAAAATATTGGATGAACATATAGTTATTAAATAATATTTTTAAGCTATGTTTTTGTTAATTATAATGTATTAAGCATAAAAATGTATGCTCAATAAAATAAGAGTTTATAGTGAAAATGATAAAAAAGATTATACTATTCTTTTCAAGTAATTATATTTTCATATAATCATACTATATGATATAAAATAATTTCTCAACTCTATGAAAATGATTTTGGAACAACTACATTATCCATTTAATTTTCTTAACTAGAAAATAGTTGTAACATCCCAGACCAATAGATCCACCCAAATAGTGCTATATGGGTCTAATGTTACTAACTTAGGCACACCTTCCTGACGCCAAAGGCTTCTAACTAGCGGTAATGGTCTAAACAGGTATAGTGGGGAGACTATACCATCTCAAAGGATAATAAAGGTACTGGACCAAGTATATTATAAAATTAGAGAATCTTTAGACTCAAACAAGACCTAAATAATGGAATCGAAACAATATCAAATAAACAATAAAATTGATTAAAAATCAAATGCAGTGGAATGTAAACACAACAGAATGCTGAAACCACTTGTAACAACTACTAGAACAGAGAAGTCATTCATCCATTGAATGTAAATATATAAAGGGGCTATAATGGCTAATGAAAAGAATCTACAGTAAACATGGTAAGCATGATCATATAGGAACGAAAGAAAATAATGTAAAATCTAGCTAGGAAATACCTCAATGTTCATACCATCTCTATGAAACAACTAATACAATCCATCTACAGAAGTTGATCTCTTTCCAGCACGTAAATCTATAATTTCTACACGCATCTTGAATGGCATGTGCAGGGTGTGAGGAAAATATCAATAGGATACCAACCAATGGTGAGTATCTAGTATAATTTTTTAAGCAAGCATTCAACTTTAGGGGGAAAACTAAACAATACAATGCAGACAGTAAACATAACATCCACTGGTGCTCAGCATCCACCATGGAGCATCACCTTCTTTGATGAACACTGAAATCTCACTCAAGTAACATGGAACCATATTCCTCCTAACACCTTGTGTATCAAGTACCAATTTCCCAAAGGCATGAGAAAACAATGGTAACCCTGATCGATAGCTCACATCTACCCATGGCATAACAACTGATGGACCAGCAATGATTGTCCTTAAAACAGTAACTGGAGGGATAGAAATGTCAGCCCTCAAATAAATAACTGTAGATATTGTGATGTCTAGAGTCAAGACATGGAAATCCTTGTCCCCCAACCTGATAGCCTCAACACTAACTCGTAAACTCCCCTCGCTATCTACATGGATTCCTATGACAGGAACCCCCAAACCAACTGTATCCCACCGCAATAATCGGGGGAATCTACCCAATGAGCAGTCAAAAACACCTCCTCATGGATTCTATCAGTGTGCACACTAATCAAATCATGGGTGAGTCGTAATCCCCAAATTATTTTCCCCAGAAAAAAAAACCTTTGACACCTTGTGTCCATACGAAAATGTTGTTAAACTCCGACAGCCTCACTATCATAGTAACATGAGCCATACCCAACCTGATAGTCTAACTTCTTCAAGCTAGCGTCCCTGACACCAAACACTATGGTCAAAACCACCAAATGTAATCTAGACCAAGCCTTTCCTTTGAACAACATCACTCAATAATAACCAGGACATGCCCAACACAACCCAAATGTTCCAGAATATGCAATTCCAGACATTACACACACATATATATAATAAAAATAAATACATTAAAAAAGAAAATAAAAATAAATAGTTGTATTTCACTGGAAATTTGTTATCTTATTCTAGAACCATTTCCTTGAAATCATCCAACAAACTTAATATTTCGTAACAATTCAAACTAAGCAGTTTAATTTAAAGCAACTCAAATATAACAATTTTGGAAATCCTAAAAAATTCCCCAAATGAGAAGTAGCCTCTAACCCATCCTCTCTCAAGCATAATAGAACATTGGAATACCAAACAACATCCCACAATGCATATAGTCATTTCAATATAATTAAATAATAGTCTCTCCGAAAACATAATGTCTCACTAAAAATACAAAACCCCCAATTGACAAAAAAAACACGGAAGAATATATGTACCACATTCCACATACATGTATGATGATTCTCCTATGACAAAAAAATTTAATTTAGTTTAATTTAAGGTAGATCTACAATAGAGTAAAAAAATTTCAATCGCACATAACATGGCTTAGAACAGAAATAATGACAAATGGATCAGGATTAATCAAGACCATACCAAGGGAGTTATGACACATATAAAGGTGATCAAATAGTGGTTTAGATTAACACTTGAGAAGGAAGTGAAGATCTGGCCGTCTGGGGTGTGGAGGTTCTGTCTAGGACTTCAAAACGGGGAAACATCCTATTTATAGAAAAATAATAATACATGTTGTGTACTTAGGACTAATCAATGTGTTTCTTATTCAAATGGTCATTTTGCTTCCACTATCTACTGAAATACTTTCTATATCAAGCAAACATGATTACATGGAATGTAGTGTACACAATGTGTACTTGGTTTTTCATCTCCTCCTCACTAACTTCCCCACACGCCAAGTATATACCTCATACATGTCCTGAATACATGGCATGTACAACATATATACATGGTTTTAAATTTATACTTGGACAACACTCCCACACACCTTGTATGTCATCCACAAATGGCCAAGGGTACATAGTGTCTACTTATTAGTACATGTGTGAAACCATAAAATTTCCAAAACTACCCATGTTTTCAGGTTTCTCAGAAATAGCTCAAAAATTGATAGAAAAAGAAACAACTACCCCAATATAAGAACTCTGTTCTTATAAACTTCCCCCTTAAAAAATTAATCCCCAAATTTCACTTACAAGGGTGGGGATGAAAATATTTAGAGACAACAGTCGTCCAAAACACAATTCAAACAAAAGTTCACTTACCATTTTTTGGAACCATGGTCCTATAATGACACATCATCACCCCTACACCACATTAGGTGCTCCCATATTTCTTATAACATCGAAACATATCTGCACTGCCTTTTTGTCTGCCTCAATGAGGTCCTACATCCCATGGATGCTCAAAACGAAACCACATGACTTTCATCTCATGTAAGTTGTATCCTCGATGCCCCGATACCAACAATACATCAAGAAACCTTCATCCCACAGATCCCATGATTCCCATGTCACTTCATATATATATATATATATAACACTCGATATGGTACGAACCCCACTTTCCAGCATCTGGTCAGTCCAAATATATCCTCTTCAACTCGTGTACTAAAAATGAACATGCCCCAACAGGCCATGCCAAATTTATAATAGTTTGATCGAGGCCACACCAATGGTGTACCTTCAACCTTCATTGGCTCACCATCTTTCTCAACAACTAGAACCTACATAGAGTTCACCTGGCATGATATAAAATTTCCTTAATCGTATCCCCCCAATGGTACTACATCAGTCACCAGACACTGACCCGTCATATGGGTCCTGCTATCTCTACTATGTCCTCCACATGCAATTGAAACTTGACTACCCTCTCATGGCAATGAAAAAAAAATCCAACTCCAGATGCCACAATCTATCATGGTCCCTGATTACAGGACATTTGAGAAGGTTTCCTACTGAACCTCTAGAGATACCCAACATTTCCACATGCCCGACACTCCTTTGGAGTACTATCACATTCAGTATAGACAATCCCTAGCAACCCAACCTGAATAAAAAACACTAATAAACAAGAACGAGGTTTTTTGGATGATTCCTTTTCATGAATAACCTGATAGAACTCATCCTAACAACTCGTCCTACTATATGAACTATCACCTGAAGCCACTATTCAGATCAGATGAAACCTATCTATCAATATTCACTTGACTATAAGCATACGATTCAATGTCTTCGAGAACATGGTCAACATTAAGATGTTTACCAGCACCTGTATGTCATGTCTTATGTCATATTCAAACCTCCTCACCCTCAAGACGTCATCGCTTACCATACCTAGTGCAAAGAGAGTCATCTCAATGAAAGTACATCCATAGTCCATGAAGAACATGTCACCCTTCTGATGGCTCATGAACTCCCGAGAACTCTCCCCCCTCAGTGTCTCTATGAAATATTTCTCAAATTGTTTTTCTTTGAAGTCCTTAAAAACTAGCCCCTCATGTTTGTGACCCTATATCATCACATCCCACATTCAATTTTTCAGTCCAATTATCATTTATACGACAACATGACCCTCTATCTAGGAGGCATCTCAAGCATCTCAAAGATTATCTACATTCTCTCAATCTAGTGTTAGCCACCTGGGGACCACCCTCGCCCTAAAATCATGGCATGTGGTGTGAATAGAACTCCTTCATCAGATATTCCATACATGGTTTTGTTCCTTTTGCACCTATGTCGATCCCCTTCAAGACACATAGCCTGCTATTTTGAAGATAATCATTGAGCCATGGCCTGAATGTTGCAAAACCCAACTATTTTCATTCTTGCACTGGATCATGAACCTAATAATGTCCTTGAGCTAGTACCTACATCTCATGATCTTCATGCACCAGATCCTAAACCTAATAGAAATCCTAGGGCACTGTACCATCTCCTACCTGATGATCCATCTGAGTCGTCCAAAAGGAACATGTTGAATATCCTAAATGGTCCGAAATACCTTATATATACATAATATATTCAACGGAGATATGGAAATTTGTAAAGAGACAACATATAAAAACTACCCTTACACTACCTTATCAGAACCCATGCCCATGGCATCACGACCTCATTGCCTCCAGACTAGCCCTCAATAGAGCCGTGTATCAAAAGTATCTCGGGCCATGACGGTCCTAACAACCAATGATTCCTAAAATTGATAACAGAGTCAACCAATATTGATGATCAAAATCACATCAACCACAACACATGACTGCTCGTAAAAGAGAAAGAAAAAAATTCCCTACCACATGAAAGTTTACATTATATATAAATCATGGAATATTATACTGAAATCAATAAGAAATTATACTAGGATTTCCACCATTTGCATTTCAATATAATATATAACATGAAAATTGATATTATTCAGAAGGTATTATCACTTCAAAAATCATACGTGCTATTATGAAATTGAAAGAACATAATAATGGGCCTATTGAAATCCAAAAAAATAATCCTTTCCATTCCGAGCCATGGTCAAATTCTCTCTTACCGCAATGAGTCAAGGGTCACATATCACAATCAATAAGATCACACAAAAAGTGATCCACCTTGGTGGAAATCATAAAAACTATAATTTGAGAAAATGAAAAAAAAAATCTTACCCAAGGAAACTTAGTCCATCCCTCGTACCTCGGGCTTCTAGCTACCAATAAAAAGCTAGAAACCTAGTTCAAATTACAACCTATCTCAAGTCAACTGTATCCCAAATTGTAATCGAGTATAAAAATAAAGTGAAGTTTCAATCCCCTTAGTAGCCAGGAAAATACTACTACTTAATCCCTATCAAGAATTCCCATGATACAACTTTGTAACATCTCGAAACCTAATATCCACTCATGTTGTTTAAAACGGGTCAGGTATTACTACATTATGTGCATCATCCCAAATGCAAAAGGCTCCCGACTAGAACTGAGGGTCTATATTGGTATTATGGGGAGGCTATACCCTCTCAGAGGATAATAAATGTTCTAGAACAAGTGTAATATAATATAAGAGACTCTATAGACTTGAACCAGACCCACATAGCCAAAGAAAAACATCATCAAATAAAAAACGATGGTGATAAAAAATATAATCAGTGGAATGTAAACTGAATATCATGTTGTCACCAATTTTCACAGCTACTAGAATAGAAAAGTCATGAACCAATGTAAATTCATGATATAATGGGATGCTAATGGCTAACCCTTAGTAGCTACAATAAACCAAGTAAACACGCTGATATATGAAATAAAGAAAAACAATGTAAAATGCTGCCAGCATGAACTCAGGGTTCATACAATCACCTTGAAATAGATAATACAATCCATCTCTGGAAGCGGATATCCTTCCATCACGTAAATCCATAAGGTCTACACGTGTCCCAAAGGGCCTGTGCGGGTTCTGAGACGTATCACCATAGGATAGCACACAATGGTGTGTACTTATATATGTGTTCAAATAGATATTAAACTTTGAAGAAAACAACAAACAATAGAATTCCCAAATTAAGAACAACCACTACTTGATCTTAGCTTCCACTATGGACTATCCCCGACTTCTTCCAATGCCGAAATCTCAATCAAGTAACTAAAAACCATGTGTCTCCTGACACATCATGTCTCAAATATTTATATTTTGATGGCACACCTAAAAAATGCTAACCATTTTCAAAAGCTCACTTTTTTCCCTGACACGTTAACAAGAGGAACAACGATCTCTATCCGGAAATCAGTAATTGGAGGGAAAAATATGTCTTCCCTCAATGAAATAATTAGAGGGATAATGATGTCTAGCCTCAAGTCACGATGAGCCTGTACCCCCAACACAGTCGCCTCATTGTTATCCCATGAAGGCTCCTCACCTTCCACGTGGATTTCTATGTCATGAACCCCCAAACGAATAGGAACTTAGTGAAACTATCAGTGGCCTCTACCCAACGAGTGGTCAAAACCACCACATCATAGAGTCTATCTATATGCACAATACTCAAATTATGGGAGAGCGGTAATCCCCAGAAGAAATTCCCAAGCCAGTACACATCTAACCCCTCGTGTTATTGCGACCATGTCACTCAAGTTCGATGAACTCACCATCCATGTAACATGGGCCATGCACAACCTAAAAGTCACACTACATAATGCCAATGTCCATGATGCTCAATATCGTGGTAAGATCCACCCAATGTAATCTGATATAATCCCAACATGTGATTATCATCCCTCACCAATATCCAGGCCATGCCCAACACAACCCAATGGTTCCAAAATTTTCAGTACCACACATCACATATATATATATATATATAATCAAAAGAAATACATTTAACATGAAATAAACAAAATAGGTTTATTGAACTATCTATGTGTTGTCATATACTAACACCGAGGTCTTGAAAGCCTCTACCAAATAAAATCATGCTTAACAATTCATACTCAACAGTTTAATTCACAACAACTCAAATATAACCATTTTGGAACCTCGACCAAAATTCCCCAAATGAGTAGAGACCTCTAACCCAGCCTCACTCATGAATAACAGGAAAATGGAGTACCAAACGACATCCCACAATGAAAACTATCATTTCAATATAACTAAACAGGGTTCTCTCTCAATACCTGATGTTGCACAAAAATTATGCAACCCCCAAACAACCATGAAAACATGAAATAAGGTATGAAAAACATTCCTCATACACGTATGATGATACTGCTCTGTTAACAACCTCTAATTCGTTCTAAATCAATGCAGATCTACAAAATAAAAAAAACTCAATCCCACATAATGTTGTTTAGAATAAAAAACTAGACGAATAGCTCATCGATAATCAAGGCCTTACTGAGGTGGTTCTAACACATCTGATGATGATTTAATCAGAGTTCAAATGATGTCTTGTGAAGGAAACAAATAACCGGATTTTGGGGTGTGGAGGTTCTGTCCAGAACCTCAAAACGAGGCTATTGCCTATTTTAAGAGAAAAAATCATAATCGGCTTGTACTTAGGATGACATGTCATGTGGCTTCATTAACAGTTAATTTGGCGGAAACATTCCATAATCTCACTTTCCAAATCATGCCGAAAGGATTGCATAGCTTGTACTTTGTGTTCCATATCATTCTCTCCAACTTCCCAACATTCCTTGAATATCAATCAAACACTACTAGAGTAAACATAGTGTACACGGTGTGAAAAACATGTAAATGGTTTTGTATTTCCTCCAAACCAACATTCTCACATGCCATGTATGACATCCACACATAGACAAGGGTATTTTGTGTGTACTTATGAGTTCATGGTTTGTAACACTAAAATTTATAGAACTACAAATTTTTATCATTTTATAAAAAAATGGACAAAATTTAAATGAAAAAGAAACCCATACCTCAATGGAAGATCTAGGTTCTTTCAATTTTTTCCTTTTAACCCATCACATATTTACAGTTTTTTGATGGTTATAAATCTAATGACCATGAAATCATTCACTATCCATTAGACCGTGATAGTTAGATTTATATTCCATGTAAATATCATAACCTAATAGTAATTTTACCCTATTCAATTTCCTTGTGTTGTGGTGACCTTTACTTTTCTTGTCCATAATTCTAGGAATGTATTTTATTCACCCTTTCAGTGTTGTGGGTTCCCCATGAAGTTAACTTCAAATATTAAAACCTTTCTTTTCAAAATGGGAACTTAAATTGAAGGGATTAAAATTAATAATGGAGGATAGAATCTAGAATCCCATGTTAATAATAAGAAACTCCATGTTTGATAGGGTAGAAGATATACAACATCGATCTTAAACAAACCACGATATATTATTAAGTATTTTTATTTTAATAAGAAAATTACAAACAAGCCATTAAATTGGTGGGTTTAAATAGGGCTACCTATATAAGGAGATAAATATATATTATACTTATTTATATTTATGAAATAGGTTCATAATTTTTAGTAACGTAATTTTGATTGTCAGAAATATATATTCATCAAAAATTATTCTTATTCTTTTTTATGGATACATATTATATTTATTTTATTGATGTTTTAGAAAATTAATTTTGACGAATTAACATCAATTTTTAAATGAGAATATAAATATTATTCTAAGGGGAATCTATTTTATTTTATAAAAAAGTTATATTTTTGTTAATAATTAAAAATATACTTTATTACGAAATTTGTAATATTTTATGATATCTTACAAACATAAATATAACATAAAATTTTAGTAAACATATTTAAATACTCATGTATGATAATATAATAATCATATCATACTAAAATAATCCAGTACAGATAAATTATAAATTATTTCATAATAATTGTAAAAATTGACTTTAGTGTCGATGTGGAACTTATGCATCATTGGAAATGTCAAATTTGATGGCATATATATACCAATTTATTGCTGAAAACAATTTTCTCTATTTCATTATTAATTAACATTCATTAAATAATTTTTTTACTTATTGTTTCTAATTTTTGAATTATATTATATGAACCATATAAAAAATTTTATGCCATGGTTTTGTGAGGCTATAAAAGTAAAATTAATTAATTTAAAAAGTTAACATCATATTGATATTATTAAAATTAAATAATTAATGAATGTAATGGATTTTATTCATAATAATTAATTTTTTTTATGAAAGTCTTTTTTTATAATTATGATTATTATAAAATTAACTTTAATGTGTATGAAACGCTGACGTAGTGATTGTTCAAGCAGAAGAAAAATCATTAAATTGGTCTTAATTAAAATTATACGAGTAATTAAATTCTCTAGAACTCGAATAAGTATTATTTTATGAGTAATTGTTGACCTAAATTATCCTTTTGTAAAATTTATGACATTTTGGATCCACATGGTTGATATTAATTTCTTTATAATATTTTATTTCATGAAAAGTCAAACTACTCTCACTATGGTTTTCAATAAGTAAAATATTTTCAATATAGTGTTTTCTAGTATATACCCAAACATGAAAAATTGCATATTTCCAATGTTAAAACTCCAGGTAATATGCCCCAAAATCATGGCCTTGGGCTACAACCACGGTTTTGGCCAACCATGGCTGCCATCCCCTTTGATGTAATTCCCAGCCTATTTCCACTATTTTGAAAATCATGGAAATAGGTCTTGAAATTGGCCACTGTGGCGGTTGACCTATATCCATGGATTAAACCATTGAAATTTCATCGATAAACCGCGTTAATATCCCCATTACACAATGTAAATAGCCTAAATAAAAAATTTCACTAGTGAGTTTCGATCCCTGTAGCTCCCCTTTGTGATTGAGCTTACTCAACACTACATTTCCCGAAAATTCTTTTATGTGTGTGTGTGCCTGTGTCTATATATAATGATATATATATTAACAAAAACTAAGGGAACATCCTCAAACATATTGTGATAGGGCTTCCCAAAAAACATTTTGTGGAACTTATTTTCGCACAGAAATGTGGGAATAGTATAAGCACAGTTTTGGAGAACAGTGGCTATAGGGATTTGAAAAAATTAGCATATAGCCTTGGTTTTGAAAAATGTGGCCATTAGCCACAAAACCATGGCTATAGGCCACAAAACCATAGCTATAGGTCCTTGGAATCATCTTTATTTTTTATTAGTGTATGTTTGACCATTAATAGTATTTGAAAATGTAGAATATTTATATTATTCATTGAAATTTGTTATTAATTTTTAGGGTAGAAATAAATACCATAAATGATTACAAAACAATGTGGCATTAATTACTAAATTAATGAAAAAATATAAAAAATCACATTAGAAATATTATAATAAATATAATTTTAGATAATTAAGATGATACAAAAAATTATATATTGTAATAATACATTTAAAAGAGGCAGAAACATAATTTTTCTTAATTCTATATTTTTTATGATTTTAACGTCATAGTAATTAATAGTACCAAATTTGACAATAATTATATTCCATGAATAGAATATTTTATTAAATAATGTAAAAACATAAAAAATTTAAATAAGGAAAAAATGGGATGATATATAGTCTAAATTTTCATCCCCTATTCATTTATATGTCATTTTTTATGTTTATGGGACTAGAATAGGCTTATTCAATTTTAATATTTTGATAAATTCCAAATGGTGCTTTCACCTCAATTATAAAATATAAAATAATCCCTCAAATATTAAAAAATGATTGATCCATCTATCTCTTCTAAATCCTACCAATTTCTCTTCCCAAAAACCTTATCCATGTTTTGGAGGCCTTTTTCTTCCAAAAATACAATCCATAGATTTCTGGAGAAGATGTCAAACGGAGGACCGTCGAAGAAGAGGTAATTATGTTTAACAAAATAATTTAGAATCATTTCTTCTAATACATAATTTCAATGTTCTATTACCATTATAAAGTAGTAAATTCGGAATTATATATATTCAAAAATATTATTTTTATCATGGTACAACCATATTCCACCATTAACCTTTCCTATGAACAAATAAATCATCATTTTTGCATATGTAGGGCCTTCTGTCTCAACTTAGTGGTGAAATTTGATTCTTCATCGCCATGTTAATAGGCTTGTAATAATGATGTAAAAAAAATTATATAACATACTTAATAAATTCAATTTAATCAGGAAAAAAACAATACACTCTCATCCTTACAATTTCTCCCACCAATTGAATGATATCACCACTTGTTTGTGTATATAGCCAACTAACTCCACGATTAAATGTGATTCATTTTCCATGTTCAAAATTCAAGAATTGTTCTAAAAAAATTGAAATTATTAATAATTAAAATTTTAACGTTAATATAAATATTTAAATTGTGGATCTATATAAAATCCAAAAGAACATGAACATTAATGACAAAATATGTATTAGAAAGCAGGGAAATTAGCACCTAAAAGAATAAAATGATGATGTATTATTAATAAATTGGTGATAAGATGTTATAAAATGATAATATAAGATATTAAAAAGATAATTATGGTTCTAGAATAATTTAAAAACATTCATAACAATATTTTATAGGATTTTAATGTATTCCCCAACAAAGGGAAGCATGAGGTAAGGGTTTCTCGTCTAACTTTTACGTTTGTAACAAACCTAACATATTCAACACATATTTCGTATGTGGGGAATAAATAATACCCATTTATATATCATAAAATTAATATCATTATATTCATGTTATTAAATTTTTCATTTTATAGTAATTAATTTTATAGGGCATACAATTTTACTAATTTCAAAGTGGTAAGACATTTCTTAACTCAATTTTCATTAATTGGGATAAAAATTCCATTTCATTGAGTATGTCATGATAATATTATTTGTAAAATTGATTTTTATTATCGTCTATTATATCTAAAATTTTTATGTTTACTTTAAATGGATACATAAAATCAATCCATTTGATTCATGATATGATCCTTTTATGGGTCTTTGCCTCAATTTCATTTATATGAAGAAAAATTTCAAATTATAAACCAAACTGATTTATGTGGTGTATATATTTCACCTCTTATTTATGATCTTAATTAATATAATATTTAATTAAATATCAACATTTCTTGTATAATGGGAATGATTATATCAATATTCATGTATCATTTTTACATATGAAATTTAGTTTGAATTCTATTTGATAAACTAGGGAAATAATGATAAAAAATATTTTACTAAAAATGGATATTTGATGATATGGAATTTTGATTCATTAATTTAATAGACCATTTGGATATACGGTGAAATAGTCAGACCTATAGAGAAGGGTTAGTCTATATTATAGATATCCCATCAACGAATCAATAGTTTCAATAGACAGATAAGGTTTCCAAATTAAATTGGATTTTTACCCATGAAGATTAAATATTCCAATGAAAAATCATGATGATAGGGGTACTGTGATGCATGAAATTATGGAATAAAATAATTATGAATTACTTTTTTTAGTATTTTAGTTATTTTTATTCATGAAACATTCACTATGATATTAACTCTAGATATATTTCACTCTTAGTTATTGATTAAATTTTTTTTGATTAAATTATTTACGTTGACATAATAATTACATATTATTTATGATATCTTCACCTATAAATATCCCTTATTTATAATTTTATCTCACCGTTATTCTGTTTCTAATTCCAATGTTATACTAAATACATATTTTCATGAGTTTTCAAGGATTAATTTTATTATATTTTCTTTTGTATTATGTTTATTTAATTTTCCTAATGCAAAAAAGAATTCCATGTATGAAAACTGGTTTCCAAAAACAACAAAAATGAAAAATCCATTGGGAATTGAATCTAGTATCTATTAGATTATAATAAATTAAGGAACCAACTCCAAAGTACCAGGGTCTAGTTAAATAAATTAATAGTGTTTGGAGAATGGTTATTTGGTTGGCCTTTGTTTTAGTTATAGAGTCTTGTAATTTTATTTTAGTTTCATTTAAGTTATTTTTTAATGTATAGTTGGTCCATTTCATAGCCAATGGATTATGTATGACATGGATCATTGTGCCTTTATATAGTTTCATTTATTATTATATCATATTAAATTTCATTTTATTTATTACTTCCAAACTGTATTTATTTAATTATTTCGATGATATCTATTTTTTATATTGTGTTTAATCTGAAATGTGGTTATATTATATCCATAATAACACTATAGGCCCTAGTTTCTAGTCTGCTGCCTCAAGATTATAGAGAGTTGTGTTAGAGGCCATGTGGTGAACTATCATAGAGGACTTTTTTTGTGGAATCCTGGGTTGAGAAATTACAAAAAAAATTATATATTATATTTAAGTAATGATAATTAGGTCATGAATAAACTATATATATTAAATCCATAATTATAATATTTCATGGTAGGAGGATATGGAAAATGAATTATATTGGGTCATGGGTAAATGGTCTGTCATATTGAGAAATAATGGATTCATTTTTAATTTTTGGAAGAAGAAATTGATTTAAGGTATGAAATAAATATAATAACATATTTTTATATGGATGATAATATTTATATTATATCATCATGGTTCAATAATTTTTTATGTCAGTGGAAAAGTAAATAAACATAAAATAGGTCTATTAGATCATATACCTTTGTTATAGACAACCCATTGGGATTACACCATAATCCTTTTAGGTTTGGTCCTTTAGTGAGACTAGGTTACCTAGGGAATTGTGAGGGTTGTTTTTGAGAGACGTAGGTACGGATTTATTGAACAATAGTTCTCCAAATGTGTTAGGAAAAGATGATTAAATATTTCCTTTTATAAGTGGGGGAAACTATACACTTTGAATATCATTAAATAATAAATAATTAATACATAATAATAATATTAAGTGGCACAAAGGCACCCATAATTATTATATAATATGTCATAGGGTCTATATAAACTCATAAAATAAAATTTAGACATTTTGTGGATACATTTTAATGCTTATCTCCTAGTAAAACCACATAACTAATTTTATCATTACATATTAAAACTACTCTTTTTATTAAAATAATATAATTATATAAACAAAAAGAAAAGTGGAATTATAAAAAAAATGAAAAGATAAATAATTATTTTTTATTTATTTTATCAGTTTAAATTTTTGATATTATAATATATTAATTTCAATATATTAATTAAAAATGATTAAAAATTTTTTTTATGAAACTAACTAATTTATGATTAAAAATAATTTCACCTTGAAATAAAATAATAATGATTTTTAAATGAAATTATTTGGATATAAAAAATAATAATTTATGGTTTTTATAAATCTTGATCAATCCGTAATAGAATTCTATCATCCAACAATACCATTACTTCTAAAGAACCAAACATAGATTTTAATGTGAATAAAATATAGCTTGTCATTATAAATGTAATGATTGGGTCTCCTAGTTAAAAATAATTCTTTAAAAAAGTTATTTTACGCCATATAATTTTTTATTCAAAACCTCTCTCCAAAAAGGATTAATTTAGTTTTATGACATATTTTAAATCTAAACCCTATAGTGTTAACCTTGTTTTAGCTCTTTTCCTCTTACCACATTGAAAAATATTACTATGGATAATATTAATATTTATAAAAATTATTTTAAACCCATTATATTATATAAATTATTCTTATTCCTATTATAGAATCCATTTTGTAAAATAAAATTCATATAAGTGGTGGAATTTAATTTCAAATTAAACTAACAAAACATAATGAATTTTTTTTTCTAGAAAAATCGCCTCCATATGTATAAAAAGATTTTATACATAAATAGATTATAAAATTGATACCAATGATATAATAAGATAATAAATAATATAAATGGAATAAGTTAGGTTTTAATATTTTTAAAAATTCTTGAAATAAAATGATAGTTTTTTTAACAAAAATTAGTTTTTTCTAAAATTCAATAAAAAATCAAAATTTACATAAAATTCTAAAAAAAATTACTCCACAGTAATATTTACATGTTTATTCCAAAAATAATGTTCGTTTAATCAAATAAATTTAGAAATGATTGATAAATGAATTACAATATCCATTCATAAAAGGTAATGAAATAATTTCTGAGAAAATGTAATTTGGAATAATTAAATAAACTTATTCTCATTCCATTTATAAAAACATATTTAAAAAATATTAATTATTATATTTTAATATATATAATATACATATTTTATAAGAGTGAGTTATCAAAAATAAAAAATTCAGTCTAATAATATAAAAATACATTGCACACATATAACCCATTTTAATTTAAAATATATCTTTTACCATCAAATAATTTAATTTACCTTTTAAACGAATTAAATTTAAAAAATAAAAAACATATATATGTATAATGAATATATATATAATTTATATGTTTTAAAAATCCATATATATATTCATCATAATTAAATATTATTATTTCTGAGTTTGTTTATGCTCAGTGTTTCATGTCTGGTATGCAATCGAATATAGTGTTCATATTTTAAAATATATGGGTGTTACATCACCAACAAAATTAATAAATTGAATGATCACAGCATTATCATAATGAACTTAATCAAATGTTTACAATTTTATAATGACTTTTTTAAAAACCCTTATAAAAAAAATGGTTAATAAAAATTCATTTTGAAAAGAGGGAAAGAGAATTTTGAATGTCATTTGGATTAATAAATAACTACGTTTCAAAATATGAGGAAAATACTGATAACTGAAAATGTGGACATAGAGAAAAAATTAATATCTATATAATTATAATGAGTGAAGAAGAATTGTTATAACAATAAGTTGAAAGGCCATGATAAAGTTAAAGATAACAAATCTATAAACCAATGTTTTGTGAAAAAAGCCATAAATTCATCAAACAAGAAGGTGAGAGGATAAACTTTTTTTCAACATCATTTTCATAGATTTTAGTAATTATTTTACTATCATGACTAAGAACAGCTGAAATTTTACTTACATGGAATGTATAATTTCTAAAATTTCTAAATCTACAACACAATCATACTTATTTCTCCCAATTATGTTTATTTAGGATGAATTTTTCATTCCTTAATCTCTAAAATAAACTTATAATGAATTACAATATGCAAAAAAAGATAATAATTTATTCCTCATTTACTTAAACATTAACGAAAAAATATTTTTTTAGCATAATATAAAATAATATTCATTATTAATAATCCTTCATATGGGTAAATATAACAATAATCTCTAATTCCTCCACAATAATCCCCATAGTTGAACTTAAATCATTTTATAAATTATTATCCATATAGATTTTCAAAACATTCTAAACCAAGATTCAAACCTATTGATTATAATGATTTGATGACATATTACTCTGTGATATATTGAAATTTAGTATTCAAATAAAATCAGTCACTATTAATGTCTCATACACAAGATGCATATTCCAGGATCAAATATTCTCTTAAATATACTAGTCATTTATCAAAACAAAGTCACAACAAAATCAAATATGCTTCTAAATGTTAAATCAACCATTATTAGTCAATTAAAACCCATTATTATTGAAATTTTTTTCTAATTACCTTAATATTATAAAGTCCCCAAAATAGTGTACTTAATCAAAAATAATATTTGTTACATTTTCATCAAATAAGTTTTCAATCCGATGGATATTTTTATGATAAAACATATCTTCCCAGCATTTAATAACCATTTTATTCCAGTTAAATCAAAATAAATGATCATATTAAACCTAAAGGTTATCAATAGCTTTAATCATTAGTCCATAAAATATTAAATCTTTTTTCATCAAATAAAAAATTCACTAAAACAAATACATAATTACAGAGTTTTATAACAATAAATGTCTCCTGAAATACTCTTAAATATCATAAACTATGGTTTCCTAAATCCTAAAAATTGGTTTTTATTCCTTTATAAATATCATAAAATATAAAATTATAAACCCATGATAATATCCACACCATTTATGTTATCTTCAAATGGAAGATTCCTAATCTAAAATTATATCTAATCTCTAATATCTTAGCCACTACAATAACTCTAGACTTTCACTCCCAAATATCATTCTATTAATATATTTTTTCCATTTATCTCATTGATACCGATTAAAATTTTCCTATTTCATCCATCCAAAAAATACAAGGTAAAATGTAAATGTAGGATCACATATATACACATGGGCCTTCTAGGTTTAGAATTCTATATAATTAGGATAATATCTTACTTAACAATACAAAATTATTTATGTGATAATTTTTCCACTATACCCATCAATATTAATTATTTATAATTTTTCCAACTCACCCTTAAACCCAGTGAAAAATAGATGAGATCCTAATATGTTCATATAAATAGTTGTAAGAGATATATATAAAGAATAAAATTGTTTAATTTTGAATACCTGATGTCGTAATAGAAATATTGTCGTTAATATAATAATCATGACCATAAAAAAATTTAATTTCACATTAAATATACATAAATAAAAATTGTTGTCTCTATCAATGGAGTCACCAATGAGATCTTGGTATTGTGTTGAGGGTATCCCTAGCATATGGGTGGGCTATCACTTCTTGGTTGTGTATTTTCCACACACCCTTGGAAAAATTCATCTCAATCAAGATACAATAATTCAAGGAATTATCAGATCGACTGATGTGTGTTTATGAAGACCACTTAACAGGGTAGCCAGACCACCTAAAGTCAATGGATCATTCCATTCATCGATAAAAGGGATATAAGATTCTTTATAGTTCAAGGGGAGGGTTGACCTGTACAGTGCATATAGAAATCTAGTGTTGGTGATATAGAGGAACATAGTGCTCTATCTGGATGATAACAGTGCTCTGTGGATAGTGATGGGGATGGCCAATGAGAATATAGAGTACAGAAATGCATCAGTGAACACATGAATGAAGGATTCGCCTATTATGGTTGGATCTCTTTGGGCTTAGGAGATCACGGAATATGCAATGGTGACATTTTCAACTATGGCTGGTGGAAGTCGGTCTTGGTATATGGAAATAGTAAAGGGGATGGATCATCCTAATGTTCACATTTATTTTAATATTAATAATATTATGATCTTTTCAGGTCTAGAAGAGGATAATGGGGATTAAAATAGAAGGCATTTTATTAATATGAAGGATATGATTCCCAATCATATACTGAATAAGGGAGATATTGTTCTGGTGATTCGAAAAAGAGAGGTTATAATTGAATGAATTAATAATTGTATGTAAACCATTATTTATTGGATTGATCTCCCTACTATTGGATTTTTTGTAAATATGCTGAATTTGTTCAAAATTTAGAAACTATGTTCTAAATTTTCTTATTGGAGAAGCATACCCCATGGTCGTGGTTTCTTACATATCAAATTGTAGTAAGAGGAACTGAAAAATAGTTGTTGTGGTATTGAATTACTTTCCTTAAATCTAGATATTATTTTCATTCAATAATGTTATTTTTGTGTAAGGACCTGACCTAACAAAATTACATAATCTTGTATTAAATGAATAACTCACATTGAGGTTCATCTTACTTTTATAGTTATAGATAATTAGGCCATAACTAGTATATATCAACTTGAAGATTAAATGTAAACACTACTACTCAGTATCCATTTTTTTATAAAATAAAAACTCTTATAAAAAAGAGTCATGTCTAGTTCGATGTTTTAAACAGTGTGACTTTTTCTTGATCCCATCCATGACCCTTATTCATCATTAATTCTGGTGGAAATAATTTCTAAAACATGGGATAATCATAAAACTCTCAGTAAGGTTTATAAAATAATGAAAGAAACATTAACTCATTAATATATACAAATCAATTAAACCATACATTTCAATCATAACATAACATACGAAATCATAAGATTTATGAATAACAAACACAAATCATAAATCATAAAGGTTACATATGGCATTCATATTAATCATACCTTGTAGATATCATTACTATGTTGGGAGGTACACTTAGAATACCCATCACTATATATTCCTTAAATCTCGTAGGATAAACATCACGTTTACCTCTGTCACGTTACACAATGCATTGGAGAGAAATCATGGGCCCACCCACCCAAGGTTTATCACGGAACCACCCGTATATACAAACAAGGCCCAATAACCATAACATAATCATAACACATAAAAAAGTATAAGGGTGAAATAACCTTTCCACATTCCAATATATCCAATCATGATATCGAAATAAACAATTCTTTATCAAATAATTTTCAAAACCATTTGAAAAAGAGATTTTTGAATCAATGTGTCCCATACAACATTGAATCTTTTAAATGAATTATCATTTGAAAACATTATTGTCCATATAAATAATTCCTAAAACTAAATTTGAAAACATGGACATTACTGAGAAATATTTAGAAGAAATAATCTATAAAACATTTAAAATGATGTTTTAGTTAAAGCGTTTTTTTAACAAAAATAGAGATTCTTGAATAAAAATAATATAGGAATAACATTTAATAAAACTTTATAATATCATGAGAATAATGTGATTCATGATATACTATTCCAAAGGACATTATATACACCACATAAGATTGAATTGGTGAATAAAAACAATGATGTCTCAATGTAAATGTAAATTGACATGAAGTCCCTTATAAAGATGGCATCATTAAATTGAAGACAAATAAATCAAATATTTATGTGTCAAAAATATAGATAAACCAAATATATGTTGATATGAAGTGTTAAACCATCATATGTCATTCACACATATTAATAGGATGAGATATTCAATATGTACAGGTTGAACCCAATGAATTAAAATTGGGTTAAGAAGATCCCTTGTAAAAATTCCCCAGGATAACAAAGTCATTTTAAAATTCAGAAATTGATTTGATGGGATAAAAAGGGTATATAATCACATGGACATAATGTTTAAATAAATATTGATTTTTAAGAACATATCCCAACATAATAATATGTAAATTAAAATACATAACAAAAATAATATATTTAAGAAGAGGATGGTGAAAGGTTCCTTTACTGATTTGGTAACAAGCAAAACATACGCCACATGAAAGAAGGATCATACAATGAAGATGTAAATACTAATTAATGAAACTATATTAAACAAACATACAATCATTGGTAGTACATACCCAACGCAAATGTAAATAGTGGCAAATATAGCAAGAATCTCCCAGAAATAAATAGTGAGATGAAACCTTTAAGAACATTGTAATCAACTGAGTCATATGAAAAAGAGTTAATAACCACCAAATTAATCACATAATACAATGAATATAATTAGAGTCATGATAATATATATTATATGGAAATAAAAAATACACCACATTCAATGAATAAGTGGCGAACAATGGAAATCTCTTGGAATTAATAGTGTGATAAGAAAATCCCTTACATTGTATCCGACTTGACGTGATCATTATTTAATCTCCTGAATAATAAACTAAAGTTAATTTCTAGTTTCTAAAGAAACTTTTTCAGGTATATTATTCCTTTTATATGACTTATTAAAATTTTATAAACATTATGTAATCATTTATGTTATTAATGGTTGTTTCGTCGATATTTGGTACTTGAGTAAATAATGAACACCATATAATTACAAGTTGTCCATATCATCAACAATAAATTATCTCTAGAATGATATTCATGAATTATATATAATATATATCATATATATAATGTATATTTATTTATTTATTTATAAGAGTACATAATATTTGGAGATACGAAATGAAATTCACAGTTCATGGAGACGCTAAGTCATACGTATATATGAAAGGTGCTTCCATTTATATTTTTTATTTTAAAAGAATTAAAATATATTCTAATTACACTTTAAAAACAAATAAATAGATAATAGTCCCATACAAATAAATTATATTAAAAGTATCTTTTGAATTAAAATACCGTATTTTTCTTTCTTCCTTAAAAAAATAAACATTATCAGAAATATAGAAAAATTTCATCTAATGTAAATTTTGGTGTCCGGTTCTAAATAAGAATTTTATTTTTTCAAATAAAACATATAAATGTTTCCACAATAGATATAAATAGTTTTATTCATTAAAATGTGTAAAATCGAACTTTTAGTGAATATTAGAGTATTTATGTATAAAATCGAATTCTTTACTTATTTCAAGCCTCTATATTTTATTGGTTAAATGTAAAAATATTCAACAAACATGGATAATAATATTGTAGTCAGTTCTATTCATTCCCTCCAATAAAACAACTAGGTTCTAACTACCATTTAAAATAGTAATATTATATTATTAGTGTGCAACATAATATTTCAATGGAACACATTGTTGCATATCAGGTATGCTGTCGACCAGAGCATACCCTTTAAATTAGAAATAATATTTAATTAAAATATATTAAAAAAATATGAAAATTTCTTTTTCTTTATTTAACTAGGATTTTACATCCATCCCCCATTTTGGTAGTTGTTTCCTCCCAATTTTAAAACAAGTATTGGAAATTTCATTAGAAGTCCCACATCAGAAAAGATTTAGTAAAACTATCACTTTAATAGAATCAAAGGAAAGTTCAAATGTCACCCAAGATAACCTATACATTGATTCAATGTAGGAAAACACTGATATGGAAGAGAGAAAAACTATCAATTTCTAATGGAGAGCGATATAAAACACGATTAGGAGAACGTTGACCACTAGAAAGTCACAAACTTATTATCAGTTAAATAGTCGTTGATTTCCCAGTAGGAAACTTAATCCAAAATTGTTTTTGTTTTATATTCCTTCTCATAATTTTAAGGAATTTATTTACTTCATTGAATAATAACAGAAGTAAATATACATACCATCAAGTATAGTTTTATCATTTAATAAGATTCTACCAAAAAACTAATCTTTTCTCAAATCAGTTATCATTTAAAAAGACATGGTCATATAAAATTCACAAGAATCATATTCTAGAGAATCATATAATACACAAATTAATAACTATATAATTTCCCTATATTTATATAATAACTAAAACCAAAATGGTTAGTATTAGATCATTTAATCCCCAAAAAATGGCAATCCTTTAAAAAAATATACCCAAAGTTCAAGAAATATCATTCAATACACAATTATCCTTAAAATTCTTCAAAATAATCCAAACTATGATTTAAACTGAAAACACAGATTGATTTAATCCCATAGTCTTCCATAGTAAATCTAAACATTTATCTCCAAATAGATTCAACTACTCTTAATGTCTCATAATTTATTTTAATTATCATTATCACATATTCTCTATGATAGGTTAGTCATTTCCATAAATAACCTAGATATCCATATTTTTAAAATAAAACATAAATTCTTCCAAAAAAAATATTTCAAGAATTACCCCAAAATTTAAATCCCATAGTATTCCTTTTTCTATTGGTATATATTGTTCCCCAAAAGGGAGAACGTCTTCCAAAAACACCATTATCACTTAATCCCCAAAACATTTTATTATATTATGGGTATCCATTTGATAAAACTTAAGACCACAAATCATCTTATTCTTCATCAATAAAATAATTTAACTAAAAAGAATAAGTCATACTAATAAGGGACTTCATGTAGTATAATGGTAGTTGATAAATCCCAATTTCACTTTGGTTTTGGGTGTGATTCCCTCAGTATTGTTCGATGTGATGGGTTGTCACACTGTCTGCATGTTGTCATTTTTATAAAACTCAACAATGACCCTAACATAATTTAACCTCAATTGTTTCCTTATACATTTCATTTTGAACCCAATTAATTATTATATCAACATCTGAATTCTGTATGTATTGTATATATTGTCGATTTTTTATTTCACCACCATATGATAAATTAAAATGATCCCCAAAACTAAGTTTGTGTTGAAACTTTCAGTCAGTGGTCCTTTTAAAATACCTTAAGTATGTGATGAGAGACTATATTTTAAAATCAAATATAAATAGGTTTCTCAAGGGTCTCCTTCTTCAACACCATTTTCAAAATCATAATATGCTTCAAAATATTTTGATAAGGTAAAATATTTGAAAATTCCTTGAAAATATATACCTTCCCTAAAAATATGACAATATTATGAAAATAGGATTTTATTAAATACTAAACATGATCCCCGATGATATCTGGGTATAGTGTAGGTTTTTAGTATCTCAAAAAATTTCTATCATGTCAGTTGTATGTTAGAAAAAGTTTCACAATCATCCGAACAAGTCATTGCAATAATTATTGCAAGCTAGTCTTCAGGAAGAGAAAGGAATGTTGTTTGAGATCTTCCTCCTTCCAGTTGTATCATTTTTTCCTTGATCTATACAAATTTATCTAACATGGATTTAATTGATATAATAGACATAGGTATTTTCCATGGGTTTATCTAAAACTCATAATCCCTAATATTGTCTAAACCGACCTTGGATACCAACTATAAGGACCCGACCATTAAAAATTACATAATCTTGAATTAAATGAATAAATAACATTGAGGATATTTTCAGGTTTTGAGTAATAGAGAATTAGTCCATAAATATTAAATATAAATAAGAAAATTACATGTAGACACTACTACTCAGTATCCATATTTTTCATAAAATAAAAACACTTACAAAAAGTGTCATGTCTAGTTCCATGTTTTAGACAGCGTGATTTTTTCTTGATCCCATCCATGGCCATTATTCATCTTTATGTACTGTGGAAAACATTTAAAAAACATTTTATTAGCATAAAAATCTCAGTAAGGGTTATAAAATAATTAAAGGAAACATTAACCCATCAATAAATACAAATCAAGGAAACCATACTTTTCAATCATAAAATACCTAACGAAATCATATGATTAATGAATAAAACACAAAAATCATAAATCATAATGGTTTATTATGGTTTCCATATCAAACATACAATGTATCTATCACATATATTTTGGAATGTACACTTGGAATACCCAGCACAACATATTTCCTAAATCTCTTTGGATAAACCTCATGTTTGCCTCTATCATGTTATCTAATGCATTGGAGAGTTATCTCGAGATCACCCACCCTATGTTTATCATGGAACCAACCATATACATAAACAATGACCAATAACCATATAATAACCATAACCCATAACACATGTTTAATGTAAAAAACCATTCTGCATTACAATATATCCATTCATGATATTGAAATAAACAATGCATTATCAAATCATTTTCAAAACCATTTCAAAAAGTGATTTTTGAATCAATGTGTCCCATACCACTTTGATGATTTTAAATTAATTATCATTTTAAAACATAAATGTTTATATAAATAAATCCCAAAAAATATTTTTAAAACTTGGAAATTAATGAGAAATATTTAGAGGAAATTATCTTTATTACATTTAAAATGATATTTTAGTTAAAGGGGTTTTGACAAAAAGAGAGATGCTTGAACAAAAATAATTGAGGTATAAAATTTATTCATAACATTATAATATCATTATAATAAATGTATTCATGATATATTATGCCAAAGGAAAATATATACAACACATAATAGTGAATTGGTTCATAAAAACAATGAAGCCTCAATAGAAATGTAAATTGAGATGAAATCCCTCATAAAGATGGTATCCTCAAATTAAGGATAAACCAATCACATAATTAAGCATGAAAAATATAAATACACCCAATGTAAGTGGATATTAAGTGTAAAACAATCATATTTCATTCACACATATTCATGGGAATACATACTCAAGATGTACAAGTTCATCCCAAATAATTGAAATTGGGTTAAGAAGTTTCGTTGTAAAAATTCGACATCCTAACGACGTCATTTTAAAATTTATAAAATTATTTGATGAGACAAAAAGGGTATCAAATCACATGGACATAAATTTTAAATCAATAAATATATATAATATCATATCTAAAAATAATAATATGCAAATTAAAAGACATAACAAAAAGAAGTCTTTTAAACAGAGGAGGGTGAAAGGTTCCCTTACTGATTTTGTAACTTACAAAATCTACACCACATGGAATAAGAATCATACTATGAAGATATAAATAATAATAAATGAAATTATATTACAAAATGTTTACAATAATGGGTAGTACATAAACAGCATACAGAGAAATAGGGGCTAATATAGCATTAATCTCACGGAAATAAAAATTGAGATGAAACCCTTTACCATGTTGTAATCATCTGAGTCATTTGACCAAAAGTTAATAACCAACAAATGAATAACTGAATCACATGAATATATTGAGATTCATTATTATATACATTAAATGGCAGTACAAAATACACCACATGCAATGAATATGTTTCGAACAATGGAAATCTCGCGGAATTAAAAGTGAGATAAGAAAATTCCTTACATTGTGTCTCACTTGACCCGATCATTCATTAATATCATGAATAATAAGATAATGTTAATTTATAATTTTTGAAGAAATTTTTTCAAGTTTATTATTCCTTTTATAAAACTTATTACCACATTGTAAACATTATGTAATCATTTATGTTATTGATGGTTGTTTCGTCGAAATTTGGTAGTTGTGAAAAAATGAACACTTTATAATTACTAGTTATCCCTATCATGAACAATCCATTATCTCCAGAATGATATCCATTATTGAGATATCAGTTACATAATATATACCTATTATATATAAATATATATGTATTTATAACAGTACATAGTATTTGGAGATAAGAAATGAGATGCATCGTTCATGGAGATGGTAAGTCGTACGTACGCATGAATGCTACTTCCATTTCTATTTTTTATTTTAATGGAACTAAAACACAATGATACATTGATATATTATCATTAAAGTATAATATCATATATAATACCATTAAATCCATCCATTATACATCCCACATAAGGCATCTACGATTCATATCACTTGGAGGGGGTGGTAGTCTGCACTTCCAAAAATTCAATTATGGCGTTTACCCATTATGGAAATAATAAAGGTATGATATTAATGAACAATATAGTAGAATAAAGAAAACATAAAAATAATATATATCATATATAAATATAGTACCATCATAATTTCCCCCATGAGAGACGGTATGAGATAATTGAACAATCATCATTTCATGAGGCGTCAGTTTTCCAATCACAGAAACACTACGTTATTTATCCATTAGATGGAGGTGTGTGTAAGAGTAGTTCGAATAATTCTCATAAAAAAATCCTAGAATACATATGATACTGGTTGTTTTTATAAAATAAAGAAATAGATAGATTTTTGGTGGTTGGAGAAGTAAAATAAATGAAAAGTACTTAAGAGAAGATGTTACCTTTAAATCTGGTAACTCCCATTGGTTTGAACCAAAATGGTTTCTTGAAGTGTTTTTTACAATGTTAAGGCTTATATAATTAATATATGGATCAATGGAGCTTATTTGAGAATATATTTCATTATCCAAATGCTTGAGAATTGTGAATAATGAGTCAGAAGTGAGGGATTTTTATAAGTGAGAGGAGGGTCTCTTTTGGAATGTTTGAAAAAAATATTTTATTATAACCATATATTTGGATTAAAGAGGTAAAATATTCATTAATGTCAATTTTTATATGACTCATGGTCGATATAAAATTATCCAATAATAATTGGACTGGTTTTGGATTTTTTTTATATTTATAATTTTGTTTATTTAAATGATTTATTATTGAGGTAAATAGTGTATCATTATTGTGTCCTAAATAATGTAATTTATTTGATGTCCAAAAAAAAGGATGATGTGGGAAATATTTTTATCTTAACAAATAATATTTATATTCTAAATTATAAATAATATAACCCTTTGTATAAACTATTTACTAAAAGATATTTTTTTTCATTTTTGACATTACTTTAAATTAATTAATATAAAATGTCATTATTACTTTCATGTGGTTACATGGGGTGCCAAATTACACATATGATACCCATGGTTGGATATGTATCATCCAAAAGGATTAGGACACATGATAGTGTAATTTAATAATATTATAAGATTATATTTTACCCTTAAATATTATTTTTTTACTTTTAATCATGTCAAATAAAATATATACTGAAGTAAATATTTAAAATGTATAAAAAAATATACCTATTTACATAATTTGGACCTACTGATTCCAAATATTGATTCCATTTTTCCAAATTCAAAACACAGAAGTGGTAGAAATTAACTTCAAATTAATTCCCGCTGTTAAAACAAATAGCGTGTTTTTAGGAAATAAAAACTATCAAAAGATTGACAATTGTTTATGTGAAATTCAAAATAAAGTTACATTAAATGTACAAAATTAGATTAAAAGGTAAAAATATATTATAATTACACCTTAAAAATCAATTCAAACGATAGTATAACCATATAATCAAATCAGATTAATTTTCACATTTGAATTAAAATATTGTATTTTTCCTTATTCTATAAAAAATGAACTTTATCAGAAAAATAACAATAGTTTATCCGAAGTATATTTGGGTGTCCCTATTATAAAGAATAATTTTATTTTTAAAAATATAACATATAAATGTGTCAACAAATATATTTAAAAATGGTTCACTATTAAAAGGCGGTAATTTGACCTTTTAGTGAATATTAGAGTATTTATGCTTAAAATTGAATTATTGACATATTTTAAGCCCCTAATATTTATTGGATAAATTTTAAAACATTCAACAAACATGTATAATAATATTTTAGTATTTTATAATCATTCCATCCAACAGAATGCCTAGTCATTAATTATCATTTAATATAAAAATATTATATTATTAGTGTCCAACATAAGATTTCAAAGAAACCCATTGTTGTGTATCAGGTACGCCGTCAAACATAGCATCCCATTTAATGTATAATTAATATTTAATTCAAAAATATAAATACATATGAAAAATTTCATGTTATTTTTTTACCTAGGATGTTACATTTTGGTTCAACCTCATTTGAATAATAAATTAAAGCTCTATGTTATGAATCAAATATTTTTGACTTACTAAGATCCTATGGAATCCCATGATATTTTTTTGACATAGATTATACTATTAGTATTCCAATTAAACTGGATAGATCCATTGAGACATTTATGTTCGGGAATATCTCTGGTTCCCATATAGAGGATGATTTAAGAATGTTCTTGATTAATAATATTATACTCTTAGCCCTTGAAGATGAAATATTTTTACAGGTGGAATATGAAAGACTTCATTACTTTTATCAGACTATCAGGAAATTAATCATATAAAAAACATGTCATAAAAATGTGGTCTTATACTATATCTCTATATTAGGGAATCATGAGAGACATTGTATAATGTAATTGAATTGTAAAATAGTGGTGTGTAAGGTGGATCATGTTGGTGATAGTTATTCCAGTGGGGGAAACTTTTGTCTAAGGTTGTTGTTGATACATTGATTGATTATGCATCTTCCTATGTGATGATGCATAGTCTTGAGTCAATTCCTAGTATGGGAATTCCAAATCCGAGGAATAATTCTATTCTTTATACAGTTTTTCACCATGTTATGGGGTGGAAGGATGGTAATAGTGATGTCTTGGTTTTGAATGTACATGGGTGCTACGTTTTCTCAAAACCTGGGTGATGATGGTATCCATAAAAAAATTGATGTTTCAGATGATGTTCATACACTCCATGGTATTTTAAAGGCTACCTATAGATAATCTAATTTGTTGGAAGGAAACATGAATTAAATGACCCTTGACCTTTTATCCCCTCATGAGGATGTTTTCAATTACAATGATTCTCTAAAACATGTTGATATTAATTCAGAGAACTTGAAAATATTTATTTTCTCTAGAATATTTATGAAATGTATAAATGTATCTAATAATGAAGGGGTGAATTCTAGTACCCTTCTCAATGAATCAAGTAGTGGTAGGAATTTCTCTTATAAGGATGAAATAATAAATGGAATGGAGAAGTTAGTTTAGAGTGAGGGTTTCACCCCCACCCATTTTGGAGTGATTTCCAGGGAATGACTATTTTTATTTACCACTAAATTTGTCTACCAGATCATTATCTAATGTTTAAATGATAGAAAATGGAAAAATACTAAAGATATTACATAATGATAATACTCAATCTAAGTGAGAAACTACAGGTGATTCTAAATTTAGAAGTGAAATTTCCTATTATGAAAATTGAATATGTTGTTTGATGGATGCAAGAAGGTCCCTCTGTTTAACACCCTCTGTTTCCATTGTATTTTTTCATTCCTTTTTCATAAATGGTCATATCATTCTTCTTGATGGAGTTTTTTGGTAATACTCAACCTTTTTTTAAAAACACTTTATAGGAATACATAGATGAAACTTTGTTATCATTATTAATACATATAAAACTAGAGAACCTTGAAAAACAATCTCTTAAGAACATACGTATTTACCATTAGAGGGCATAATGTTTACATAAAAAATTATTTCCTTATGAAATAAAAATATTTCCATTAAAATACATTAAAAATCAGGACAAAAGTATAATATTTAATTTGGGACAACATTTTCATATTACTCATACAAATGGAATAAAATAAATCTTGACTTACAATATAATTTTCTGAAGAATATAATCATTACTCAACGAATTTGAGATCTATATTAGGCTCACCAAATGATAAATGGTTTATAGTTACAATGATGTTCCTGATAAATGTAAAGTATATCATTTAAATTATCAAACAGAAAAAGGTATACATTTGAATCCATAAGTAAAAAAATTTCATATATTGACATATCCATTTCTATTAAAACCCAATTTAAAAAACTGAGATAAAAAATTAAAATAAAATAAATGTTATTATATGAACTAAACAAGGATGATAATAATGTATGAAGAAAACAAATTAATGGTTATAGAAGTGGGACAAATGTTTGACACGGTATATGTTATATTGTAACAATTATTTTTTAGTATAGAATACGTAAAAATATTCATTTTCAAAAAGGTTTAATGTATGAAAAAATTGTAAAAAAAATTATAATTATTATATTTCTATATATATACTTCTAAAAAGATATTTTAATAATTGGGACATGGAAGGAAAAAGTTTTCAAGATAAAATGAAATAATATTAAAAATGATGGTTTAAAGGTAAAGTGTCACTTATGGCCTGATAAAATATAAACCAATAAAAAATTATAAGAAATAAATTTTAATTAAAATTCAACAATTATGAAATAAATATATATCATAGTATTATATAGAATAGAAAATAAAAAAAATGCTGAAAATACCTTAAGACTCAAAGAAAGGGAAATCCGACTAAAAATATTTTACCTTCAAAATCTTCAAGCATTATACATTATATAATTCCAAAATAATATAAATATATTCTTTGTTTAATTTCTTTATATACTCTATCATATTCAATACATTTTAATTATCCTTTTTATATCATTTTTTAAAATTTTCCTTTTTTTTACTTCATAAGTTAAGTTTGCATCATACATTTTGAGAAAATTAGGTTCATAATCCCAAAACTACAATGGTAGGATGAATGTGGTCAATGAGATAATTATTAAAAAATATGTATAATAATTATCAAGGAAAAATTATAATTTTTATACATTATTTATCATTTTAAAACCATCTAGTAAATTTGATTATGAATAATAATTTACATCAAAATCATGAAGGCGGTAGGAGGTAAATACACATGATAAAGGTTACCATTTTTCAATGAATGAGATTTAATTAAATCAAGTATAATTATATATTTAAATATTTTTTATTCATTCATAAATATAATATTATCTATTTAATACAATTATATATATCATCCATGTGATTTGTTGGTGAAAAATTAAAGACATTGCTTCAATGAGGTGGTAGTCCACATATACACATGAATGAAGGTATGATTTTTAAATAGATGGTATTGAAATAAAATATATGGTATATTATATTTAATCAATTTTAATTATTTATTAAATAACATATATTAACATTAAATACATCATTATATCCTTCAATAAGATGCAGTGATTAAAAATGAATTGCATCGGTTCACGAGGTGGTATTTTATGATACATAATAATTATGGTTTCATTGCCCATTTTATGGTTGTGGAGATTCATTTAGTTTGTGAAATAAAAATAATAACATATTAATATGTGTATGATACTATTTTTTTAACATTTTGGATGTGGTTTGGAATTATGTGAAAGAAGAAATAAACATGAAATAGGTCAGTTATGACTTATAACGTCTTCTCAAACAACGGAATTGAATTACACCTTAATTAATTTAGGTTTAGTATTTTGGTGATATCATGCACTATAAGAAGTATGAATTTATGATATAGATATACTTTTTTAGGTATTGGTGAAATTAGTATTCTCAAAAGGTGTGAGAAATAGAGTAAAGGAGGTTTCATTTCATAAATGTTCTAATGGATGCACATGGAATTGCATAACATATTAAATAATATTTATATCATAAACTTGTCTAGTATCACAATGGATCCACAAATTTGAAGATAATATATTATATTACTAAATAAACTCAACCAATCATGTTTAGTAAAGTGTAGGTTACATGTAAATCTTATCTTTTTATTAAACCATATTCAAATCATTTTAAACATAAACATGTAAACAAAAAATTTTACCGTGATAACATAATTATATGGCCAAAAATAAATGTGTTTTTATAAAATAAAATTGGACATTATGATAATATAGTCGTAATACATTTTATTGGATTCTATTTTTATAACTATTACAAATTACTTTTTATATAATAATTCAAATTGCCTAAAAACTTATTTTTATGAAAATAAATCCATTAAATCAAGTAATAAATAGATTTACATGAATTATTTTGGTTAGGTAATCAAAATAATTATTTATACATTTAGATCTATCCAAAAAAATAAATGATTCTTCGAACCATTCCATTAAATTTATAGAACCAAAAAATTCATAAATTTAGATAAAATATAAATTTTCTTTATAAAATTTTAACTTGAGTTTCCAAATTCAAAATAATTTATTAATTTTTTTACTCCATAGAAATATATTTGTTATAAAAATTATTATAAAATAGGATAAATTCAAAATTCATATTGATTTTAATGATTTACCACGTAGGATAAACCCCTTTTTATATGTTTTACCCTTACTTGGGTGACAAATATTTACTATGGTTACTATTAATAAAAACAAAAAATATTGTTGAAAAAATAAAATTATTTTAAATATTCTGATTAATAATATGGAATCCATTTTATCAACTTAATTTTATAGAAGTATTATAATTTTATTTATATTTAAACATAGAAAATGTGTAAAAAATCAGTTTTTAAGAAGAAAAATTCCTTCTTAAGTATAAAATCATTTAATATCAAAATCATGAAATAAATTTATTCAATTTTTATTAATTTTATTAATAAATAATATTTCTAACCAATATTTAATTTCATAATATTGACAAACATTATTTAAATTATAATTTTTTTGAAATATAAATATAATATTAAATAAAATTACTATTTTCTATTATTAATTAAAAAAACAATATTTTTAAAAAATTATCAAATATTCACTCTTGGAAAAATTTTACAAGATGATATAAAAAATAATTAAATATTATCAAATATATTTTCTAAAATAGGCATAAATTAATTACAATATCAAATCATAAAATGATTACTTATTATAATTAAAGCGTGGGTGTTACATTCTTCTCTCCAAAAATTTCATCCTTGAAATTTTCGTGCATAAACAATGTAACTATTCATGTATATTTATCTAGTTCCAAAACATATTATCTACAGTGTTAAAAATATAGATACTCTCTTCATTGAAAGATGGATTGATTTCTGATTTGGTTTATTTATAGGTGAAAACATAAATTGGGTGTATCTTATAATTTATTAATAATGTGATATTGAATAATGTTTCTTCATATTATCAGGGTTTATTTCCATAACCTAGGCTAGTTGTACTAATATGGTGATGATATGCTCTACTCCCACACCAATTGTATTATCCTACATAGTGCAAAAAACTCTATATTATACATGAGTATTGATACCATGTAGCATTTCTAAACATAATAATATATATAATTACCTCATAACATTATCAAAATAAATCATAATATATAATTTCAATCATACATAACATATATTGAAAATCTATTCATAACTAATATCATTATGATAAACATGGTTTAATTGTTAATATACTCAAATAATAATTACATTTTATGATATATCATTATGGTTTGTAAATAAAATAAGAATTAACCCAAGAATATCCCTCCATGGTTTTCAAACAATGTGAAAAATAGGATCACATTCACCATTCACAACACTAATGGTGTAGACATAGTCGACCAACTCATTTTTGGGTTATTACCCCTAAATGAATCTATTCCAAAAACACATCCACTTTTAGTACCTTGATAGTTAGGTGTTGTTTGGAAAAAAACATAATTTCTTCCATATATAAATATTTTTGATATTATACTACAATTAGGAAAATCCTTAATGACTATTTTTGGGTAATGATCCCTAATAATTTTTCCATAAATCTAGTTCCCAATATTTCCTACTATGCATCATTTGATACCACCATTAAAAACCCAAAGTATAGTGAGCCGGATTCAGTGTTTATTGAAATGAAGTTATTTATAATGGATCACATATCTAATGATATATCAATTTATAATAATTGAATTACTAGATACATACATGATTCCAAATTTTATATTGGAAATGAAATATAAAACAAAAAAGTAAAATAATTCCACCTTCAACTCATTAAATGACTCCATCGTCATTTCCTAGGGAAACGAAAAACATAATTGTATGATAAAATGCATAGTAGAATATAAAAACAATGAAATTTATCATGATTAAATATAGAAGAAACAATATGAACAGTTAAATAATTGAAAACACATGTCATTTAATACATAACATGTGAACTAAATATATCAATGGATAATATCAAAGTAATAATATCATGGATAAAAAGAAATAAATTCTCAGTAAATGAAATGTATAATATGGTATATCATGATCTCATACATTATGATATTTTACTGTCAAGGACCTGTTCAAACAAATTTTATGTCGATGGGTGTGTTTACACCAATAAACCATTTAATAAGGCTACAAATCTAATTTTTCAAATGATACAAATCGATGTATCACAGGGAAGTGTAATATTAGTCCCCAACATTTACAACATGCCCAATGCATTTATCATATATTTAATGATAGATTTTATACCTATAAATATTATTTACCAATAAATATCAGTATTGAGTAATGAATATGAAATATCAATATTAACCTGGTTAATCAAAAAACTATCATAGTAAAACATCATATATAGATATTTTATATGGTTTAGGAAAAATAAAAATTCCAATTATATAAATAATAGGAAAAAATTAAATATTATTATAATTACATCCAAATTAATATGTCATAAAATATTACTATTTATTCATTATAAATATACATTATATAATAATATCAGCTATTTGTGGAACATAATAATATATAACAAAAGAATTTAAAAAATTCATTAAATAATTTTCATTTACAAACTACTGAAATAATATAGAATAAGATAAATAGTGTAAAACAATTATGGTTGTGGAATAATCTATTAATGTCGTATACATCAAATAGAAACATTAATTTTTGATTTCTTATAAATAAAGATAAAAATGAACCTTTTGGAGAAATATATAATTTTTCCTTAAAACCATATAATTATTCAAGGAAAACAAAATATATCCCTAATAATTTATTTTTCTAATTAAAATATACTTTTGTAAAACTATTATGAAAAATATAGACATAAAAAGAAATAAGTAATGAATAGACAAGTAATATTGTATTTCCTTTTGTATTTTTATTTTCTTAAGTAATGTGGAAAATATAGAAAATTTTTGTAGAAGACATAGAAAAATCATAAATTTATAGAGGATAATATATTAGTTGTAGTTTATGATGATTATATTAAAAATATTTTCAATTAAAAAAAATAAATCAAAAAAATGTGATTATAAAATATATTATTTCCTCATTGGTATATTTTAAATTATATCACATTTAAAGAGTAAAAAAGAATTGAAAATTTAATCAACATGAAGAAATCTATATTATTTTGAGATATATAAAAAAAATTATATACACCATATGAAAGAAATTTTTTTCATAATACCAAATATATCTCAATGGAGTTAATGTTGAGATGAAAACTCTTTCCTCATGCTTCCACAGAGTAGAATATTGCCTATGTTATAATAAATTTATGTTTATTATACTCAAAAAACTGAACAATGTTCAAATTTAAAATATCATATCTATTCTTTATATATCATCACACCACCTATTTGTTTACAATACATTATTATTATCATCATTTCATGTGTTAACAATTTGATTTTCATCGTTGTTTTATTAAGAATGCCAAGATATTTATATCTAGATTATCATTATATCAAATATATAATATAATAATTATATCAAAATAATACATATTAATTATATATATATTTAAAATGATATATAAATATCTATCAGGAAGAATTAATCACATCACTTCATGGAGGTGTTAGTCCACTCCTATACCCAAGCGATGTTATCAATTTTTTACAGGTAGAAGTGTAAAAGGGTGGAAAATATATTAAATTTCAAGAATCATTACAATATCATAATTATCATATATATTAAACAATTACATAATTATGAATATTCATGTGGTATGATGGCGGATAAAAATTACATCGATTCATGAGGCGATAGTCCTCCATGCACATGAGTGATGGTTTTGGTTCTCATTTTATAAATAATGAGATTCATAAAAATTAATAAATAAACACAATTACATATTATTTTAAGGTAGAAAAAGGTTTCATTATATTATAATATTTAGATCATAATTTAAGGTGTTAAAATAATAATAAAAATGTAAGAGACTTGTTAATATTATTTCCACTTATTAGAAGTATATCTTTTAGATCAACTCATAAGGATCCCAAAGATGGTATTTTTGGAATACCAGCACTACTAGAAAAATTTTAAATAAGTAGGGAAAATCAGTGGTTGGGTTATTCTGATATAAGTGGATCAAAATGTGTGAATACTTTATTTTAGGAGGTTCCCTTTTAAAATGGAGGTGACTGAATCAATTATAATGTTTTGATGTTCTAAAATATTTATTATCCATGTTTTTGTAATAAATTGATTCAAAATTACTAAAATTTCATATAAGATGATATTAAATTAAATCCATGACTAATAATCATCATTATATGAATTTATGTTTATATATTTAGATATATAATCTATAAATTTAGTTTTAATAATTTATCATTATGGATAATTTTTAATAATTAAAATTGAAAATAATTATGAAAATATGAATAGTTCCTTAAAAAAATATCCATTTATTAATTGAGAATGATATTTTCATTATTTCTATCAAATTTAGAATCAATATATTTTAATCATACATTTTATAACAAAGTATAATAAATTAAATGAGGATCATAAACATACTACATTATAAAATCATATTTCTAATCCAATTTTTTTTAAAATAATTCTATGTTTATGTTGAACTAGAATGTTAAAAATCAATATTAAAACTATCAATTTAGATATATTTTCCATTAAATATTAATATTTGCATTGTATTATTGTTTTATTAAGGTAAAATTTTCACATAATATAATTGATTGTCGTTTGTTACACATTCCACTCTACATGTGCTATCACAACCCCCCCCCCCCACCCCCCCCCCCCACCGCCACATGAATGTCATATATCTTATTACATAGTTCTCTTTATAATATCCATCCACTATTATTTTTCTTTTGGTTTAAATAAAATTGAAAATATGGTTAACTATTGAAGAAAATTTCAATATGGGTCTTCGAAATCCCGAACATCATTCAAGATTTTTTTATTCTAGAAACATATATGAGATTCATCATTCATCCCCTTTATAATAAGAAGGGTTCACCTCACCCAATCATCATATACAAATCTTGGATGAGAGGTATTAATGGTGTTCACACATCCTTTTTCTTATATTTTTCAAAAATGAATACTTTTTATGCTTTTTTCTGTGTCTGTTTGTGTCATTACAAATATTTATGTTTGTATATTTCTTAATTTAACAAATAATATAATTAATGATTATTAATATAATTATTATATCAAATTTTTAATTAATTAATATAATTAATAAATAAAATATAAAAATTCAATAACATTTAAAAAATTATATTAATTAATTAATAATTTGATTTTAATAATTAATATTTACTATTATAATTAATGAATATATACTTCTGCTTACGGGGGATAAAAACTATAAGCACACATTGATTCAATGTACAAAAGATTCTTAAGCTTGATCCCTCTCTATAAGGATAGAAAAGAACACATAAGGATCCATTATAAATTAATAGTGACCAATATTACCAATGAATCAAAAGAACTTCTTTTGATAGTCCAAAGGTCCCAAATGGGATGGACCAATGGAATAATGTCTTTTTTGGTTTCCCATACATAGGGGAAGTTGTATTTTATTACTATCCTCACTTGTTTAGAGGAATACTTATGCCCTACATCCCATGTTTGAGACTCCGAGCACTAGTTTCCCTATGACTCTAGTTGATACATGACACCTCATGCATATTACATCCTTGCACTCGTTTTAATCATGATGGTATCAAACCACACATATCATGTCCACCCAACTCTCATTAACATGTGTATAGTAAAATTACACCCTCCAATGGGGGTGAATATCACAAAGGGATGGAGTTTGAAACTCCACACTACCAGATGTATTGTTAGTAACCGAACAAATAAACTAAAACTCTGTCAGTATAACTGATAATTGATAATAAACCAAAAGTATTAATGAGTCAGGAAAATAGCCTACATCCAGAATTTATTGAAAAATAAAGGAAAGAACATTTGGAAGAGAAAGTATAGAGACAAAGAAGGAATGTCTTCATCCTAAAAATAACTACAAATACATAGAACGAGGATCCCGACAGTCATGACTAGATAAATAATCTGTAGACTCCAATTCTAACTGATAGATATTCCAACTTAAAATCAAAGAGTATATTTCCATTAGTTTCACAAGCTTAAAATGATCACATTTGTTGATGATAACCATCCTTTCCCATGTTCTCCATTATCTCTTCCACATCCTTATCCACGATTTTTTGGATTCCTACCTTGTTTCCAAGTCTTAGTTTTCTTTCAGTCCCCTTACAAATAATATCCCTCATAATTGAGAGTCTTGACCATTCAATCAGTAATGAATCTTGAAGCATAGTATGCCTTATTTTCCAATTCATTATCATTCTCAAGAAACTTTGAAATATCCATGAATGGTGACACATTATTATAAATCACATTCTTTTTACCATCCTTAGTGGATATTTTTGAAAATTTATCAACCAGAAAACATCACTCCATTAAATTGATCTCAATTACAAAAGCAATATATTTCCATATTTTTTTTACCAGGGAACTTTAACTAGTTTTCAACCCCTTCTACCACCCTCAATGTATGGAAATCATTTTCCGACTACACAATCATCTCAATTAAAATATGAGAAGTAGTCGCATCCCATTTCATAGTATTAATTTATAACTTAGTTGATAAGTTAGAATATTATTTTTATGCATTAACGGGTCCATTAAAGAGATCAGGAGCATCATTCAACAGTTGTCTAATGAATGCTACAACCCATGCACTACCACTAGAATAAGTTTTATCCTTCAATTTCAAATAATTACCACCATTAAAATTAAATTAATCAGAAGACCATGGATTCTTTATTTACATCATAATATCATCAACCATGACCAACATAATATCCAACACCACTAGATTTATTTGATTTTCATTTTTGAAACACATCTTTCCAATATGCCTATGATTGGGGTAGAACACACATATTCTCGATCTACTGCAACTTGAGAAATCATAACCAATGGTTTTAAATATATAAAAAATTCAGAAAATTTTCATTCTGAATATTAATATTGATATCATCGTCATCTATTGGATGAACAACTACATTCCCAAAAATGATGAATAAATATACACTTCAAAAAAATGTCTTTTGAAATGAAAAAATCTAGCCAATTCGGTCTTAAGATCCATTTTTATAGGAATCCCAATAGATAGAGCAATGCCATGAAGAATTTTATGGTAGAAAAGGATCGAGTTTAATCTTGATAGTATGATTAAATTGTTTACAAAATAATTACCCATAACCAATAGATTAAATCATCAATGCAATTCGCATATGTGAATCATTTGGGGCTTGAGGGAGATGTAGCTGAATCACCAGTCCTTGATCATTTATTCCTCAAAAGAGAAAATGTAATGATTAAAAATGTGAACCAATGATACGCATTTCCATTTAGAGAAACCCCATATATCTAATATGTGTTTTTCAAGATCGATAATTTTCCATGGATTTGATCCCCTCAGAAAAATCAATCGACTAATGATAGAGAACAAGCATAATTTCTTCATATCAAATACCATGGTCATATAATTCTTTAGATCTATTAAATTACCTCATCTATGGAAACAACAATTAGTGGAACCCATATTAAAATGGAATGCACCAACACATCAACACCAACTAGAGTAGATTCCTCGATGTCGCTAACCAAATGAGTTGATACCAGCACAATATCCGCCTTCAATGATGAAATATTAATGACATGGGAAATGACAACATGAATCATAGCCGCACTTATAATTGTGTCATACTACCTTAGATAAAGTTCGACTATATGAATAGAAGACTTCTCATGTGTAACTCTGATATAAATTATAGATTTAGTATAAGGACTTTCTATTGATGTCATGGTTGCCTTTGACATTTTTGAGACTAATGGATCCCTGGGATGAGATTCATCAAGAGCTAACGATGTGAATTTGTGTGAATCGAACCTTCATGGATCAAAATCTTCCACTACATACAAACGTCGCACCATCTACAGTAGTTGATATTATAAATAATAATAACAATGTTATTAATAACATTATCATTTAATAAAATATTTAATGATTAATAATATAATTACTATAATTAGTATTTATTGATTATATAATTTATAATATAAACTATAAAATATTACTAAATTAATTTACTCATTATAATTACTAATATAACTAATTATATAAACAATTATAATAAATAATATATATATATATATATATAACTGAAAATAATATTATTAGTAATAACTATTATCAATTTGATTAAAAAATAATTCTCTAACTACTCAAATTATTAATTAAATTATTTATTATAATCAATAATTGTATAGATAATGAAATTATAAATTAAAATATAAATTATAATTAATGACTATTAATTATGCCTCTATTTAACTTATATAAATATTAATTATTCCTGATATTTCATAATAGTATAAATTAATTAAGAATTATAGTAATGTATTTTTTTACAGTTGACAAATCAAATATATTTTTAGTTAGTAATTAACATAATTATATACATACCAGGAAAGCTCAGTCCGAGGAAAATCCTCAGACCATTTATTAAGAAAAGAAAAGTCCAGTGAACTGGAAAACAGACTGGGGAAACCAGTTACATGTAATAAAAGTCATACCCGTCTCTGCACCCATGGAGATCCTCTGTGATGACTGATTCCCATTCTGAGCTCTCATAATGCTTAAGGATCTTCGTGTACTTCCTTCTGAGGTTCAGTTTCTCTAGATATATCAATTCATTATGGGACTGATTTATGGAGGACCTTGTCGCCACCGGCTTTGGCAAGGTAGAGTAATCCTTCCTCAACCTTCCCTTAATTGGAGGAGGTTTCTCCACTCCAGAATTCTTCTTTCCATCCTTGACAGCATCACAATAAGAGGGCCTCACAGAGCCATTCAGATTTTCTTTGTCACTCTCTGACACATCCCCCCATTTTCCGATGACAAATCAATTTGGAAACTATCTTTCCCCTACTCATATCGTCCATTACGGTCAATCAAAGCCACACATTGTGGAGGATCCACAGGTTCATCACCAGCATCGACCTCCTCCTCTAATCCACCCTCCAAGGCAACCTGCATACATTTATTCCTCATTGAGGAGCTCCCTTCCTCTTCCACATGGGACAGCTCCTAGAATTGATTGAAAGTGTCAACTGAGACCTACAACACACCATCATATGTTGGCTGCACTTCCTTCTGAATATCCAGACAGAGGATTCCTTCTTCTTGTGCTGGCCAATCACAGTCTGGGCCTAGCAGCAACTCTCCCTCCTTCTGCTGATTATCTCCAGAACCAACAGGCCCACTGCCCTCGCCAGCAGCATCCTGACCCAGCCAATGCACGTGATGCAGATCCTTCCCAGTATTGTCAATAACTCCCACATTTCCTCCAGCACCAATACCAGGACCATTCACACCATTTTAAAGTTGAAGATCTTGCTTCAATCTTTCAAAAACCACAGCTACAGATGGATTAAAGCACGCCCCCACTTTCTTTCCCAACTATGATCCACCCAGGCCAGACGCACTACCAGACTTTCCAGCATTTGTACCTCTCATCCCCTGATCAGGCAACCTACCAGGTCTCTTCAACACAGCAACTGACCTTTGGCTCCTAGCTCCACCCATACAATTACTGGACGAGTGACCCAGGCGACTACAACTCGAGCAGAAATCAACCCAATCCTCAAAGACAACAGCCTTCCTCCAACGAAAATCCTCCCCTACAGTAATCCTAACCCAATCAACCGGTGGCCTCGATGCATCCACTTCAACACAAATGCGTGGATTTACCGGGTGACTCATAGAGGATGTGCGGGCATCAGAGCATAAAAACGACCAACTAAGTTTCCTATCATACGAATTATAGAGGGATTTTGAAAGGGCAAAGGGAGATTCGACAAACTTACCCATGCTGCAACCGCAGGGGGGTCTTGGTTCCTGCAAAAGTCGAAAGACCATTAAAGAAGGAAGAAGCTGCATCCTCTGCATCTGCAAGGAGCACTGGACCTAGCATGGATTAAATCTTCCTCTGAAGATAATCGTATCATCATGTGACGATTATCAATTAACCCTATTACTGCGCGATCATGTAGAAGGTTGTTTGCTAAATCCTTCCCCCACATGGAAAAAAGATAAACATTCTATAATTGAAATATCACCACCAAAGAAAAATATAATGTCAAGTATGCTATAGTATCTAGCTACCACAGAAGAATAATCTGTTGATGTAATTGAGTGTAATGTAGAATCACTAGATGATGATTTTGAAATCTCTATAAGGATAGATAGTTTCATTACTTCTAGAAATGACATCACTTCAAATTTATATGGAAATGTATCAGATGGACTATGATGAGGTTGTGGCTCATCTACAATTGGAATGGGGTAATTTCTGGATGATCTTGTTAGAAATCCTCTGTGTGTACCACATCATCATGTTGTATGTCTAGACAAGGGTTCATCACCCACTATAACGTTAACCTTGGGATCATAAACTTGTGAAATGTTTAATAAAATATAACTTTAAATCCCATCTATGGGACATTCTAATCAAAATATTTTGATTGATTCAAGAACATCATCCTTACCCACTCTAATCTAGGCTCCATATGTATATCTGATATCTCAATATATAATTCATGTTATTAACTCCTATATAATTATTTATTACTTATAATTTTCTAGGAATGATGTAAAGGAAATTGATAGGTGTGGTGCAGGGGTGTGTTTATGGACCCCAAAATACCTTATAATTCAATTGACATAGTTCCACTACACCATGCGAAAAAGGATTAATAGGCACCATTAATGTGATGGTAGAAAAATATTCATAAAATAAGTTAGTATAATTCAGAAAATAGGATCAACATATGGAATTGATGAAAACTATGATAAAAATATAAGTAAATAATAAAAAATATATTTATGGAAAATAATAATAATGAAAGAATATAATTAATAATCTTATACATCATCCAAATAAATGATATCAAGCATAATTATTCAGTTGAGGAAATCATATTTGGTAGTATCTAAATTTCAATTGTCTTATATGGAATAAATAATATCATTATTGGAGTTATATTTTCACAATATAAATTTATGGATTTTACTTTCATAAATGAATCATGGATAAATATGCCATCATCCGTGTGGGATATCTCTAATAATATACATGGGAAATAATGAATGAATATGAGGATAGATGTGATAGATTTAATCTCATTACAAAATCTAAATATTAATAATTCATACCATAGTATACATCTTCCCCCTATGACATGCCTTACATAATTATCTATATGTAAAAGAAATACATGTAAACAACTTGCTGTATCTTCAATCAGGTTGTGATTTTCAGCTAAAGTTAAATACATCAAATGGATGGATGTCATAGATTTATTGAAAAATATCAAACAAATATTATGATATATAATGTATTAATATGTAAACTCAAGATAGTGTTATTGTAAATATTATCAATAAGATGGTTTTTAGTACCCATATATCAATTTCATGTGTATATTGTTATGAATGATGGACCTATCATCATCCTGAACCTATATACCTATTAAAATCTATAAATCATACAAATAATATCCAAAAAATCACCATATTATTATCACACCCATGATAGAGATTCCCTACATAATGGATACATCTATGAGAGTGATGGTAATATCTCCCTCAATTAGATGGAATATATATTTCTCTATCCCTCATATGTCAACATGTGATATAATGAACTTGTTATGAATAAATATTAAGTCACACATCACTACACCATAAAACCATACACATAATAGATGAGGTATAATAATAGGTGAGTGTTTGATATGCTGGAAGTTATGAGACTTTTATACCCATATATTTGGAATAATAAAATGCTCGAAAAAATCAACTAAAGAACAACAATCCTAGAATGTGAGAAAGTTATTTTCAATTATCTCTATATTTGATATATTTTTTCTATTTACACATAATGTAATTCATTTTATAAAAATTAATGAAATACCAATATATAAATGTGGTATAGTATCATTATTCATAATGAAATATGAAACAAGAATGAATAAAATAACATATTTACACAATATATTGATTGTACATAAAATATCAGAATTCATGATAAGGAATCTCGCCTCGTCCTACAATTTCGGGATATTTTTTTATTTTGGAATTCTATATGACATATGGTGAATTATAGACTGAACACCAATTCTCAAGGAGAGTCACTCTTTTTTTAATAAAAGTACACATCGTCCTTCCTTATGTGTGGAACATGGTAATCTTATTGAGGGGCCAAGTGATATACTAGTGAGACATAGGTCTCCTAGGATAATATAATTGATAAACAAGATATATGTACATATACATAGGGATACATTAGTTCTATAAAATAACCACAATAAAGGAAATTATTATCCATTAATACCACAATAACACAACTTCTATTTCCTATGAGTGGTTTGTGACAACCTTCTACATCAATGATTTTTTTAGTTAGATCATCAGACATGAAATGATTATGTATCCTAGGAATGGTTATCCATATAAACTTGGTAGTTTATAAAAATATGTTTCCCTTGAGTTATTCCTTAATAATCCTGGTATAATTATTCAACAATGTACTTCACTCAATGAAAAAATGTGACATAACTAACACTATGGTCCAAAGATTATGAACACCCCTATAGGTCACATTTATTTATTTAAACATATTATTTTTCATATGTACGTGTCACTTACCACCATAATATACTAATAACCATTTCTTATTTGAAATATTAATCATTTAATCATACCTACACAAACTATCCCTTTAAATTTATTTTATATTTTCATCAAATTTTCCTTGTTCTATCTTGTATTCCAAAAAAGGCCACATGGAAGTATTTAAGTAGATAATAAATATTATTCGAATATATATATGTTTAAGGGAACATAAATAACTTATTTATTACAATTTTTAATTATTCATTTTTTAAATTGTTATGGGAATTGCAAGAAATTTATTGGATAAAATATCAATTATAATAATTGTTTTTCCTCATATAATTAGATAATTGTTATTAACCACAATAATAACTCTATGATAAGAAAATATAAACTACAGTGTGTATTTTCATAACATGTGTAGGAATGCAAGACAAAAACCAACTATGTGATTCAAATATATCATTGTCAATAATAGAGAATGTGAAACAGATGTGAAAACAATTACTATCCTATGAGACATCCATGTGAATTTCAATTTTAAACATTTCATCAATAAATGTTATATTCTCCTAAATAAAATATTTTCTCTTAAAAAATGTTGAAATACATTGCCTGAATTCATAGAATAACCTATAGAATGTTACATTAATTTATCAACCATATTACCTCAAAATAATCATTCAACGGTCTCTAAATAAAAAATGAACTAATTGTTGAGATGCATTAATACCATTATCTATTAAAATACTTATATTATTTACCCTAATCACCAAAAAAATTTGCAATTTCATTTTTCATTTCCATCATTGTCTTTCCATAGGATATCCTATATATCATCAACTAAATAATTTGTTACTGAATGAGTTATACAGGATTATACTGGCATTATATTATCATCTCAAAAATAATATTCAACATAAATTCCACATCATGTGTATACTTATCAAGTTCTAGGTTTGTAGGAACAAATGTATGAGGTCTTTCTATTTAAATATCTTATAACATGAAAAATATTTCTCATGTATTTCCTACATCGGAAATTTAAATTCTACCCAATATTTTTTAAACTAAATGATGTATATACCATTTTTGACTCATTAACCATGTTTGAAACATTTCACTCAATGTTGTATTTCTTAAAGACCTTTTAAATATAATTTTACATTCAAACACACTTAAAACATTTAATTTGTTATGAATTGAGGAAAATGATTCACCTATAATGTCTAGGAATTATCTACATAGTGTAACGGCATCCCTAATATGCAGGTGACATTCCTTTAACAAATGAAGTAAAAAATGGAGAAAAGATAATGATTTAGGGTTCATAGAAACCGAAAATAGTTCAATTAATGGTTATATGAACAAATATTTGTTGAGATCCTCATCTTATATCACATTATGAGTTACTTCATTATAATTGAATGTCACATTCAATAAATTTCTTGATTTTATAGGGATGTATCTTATATTAAGCTCAATAATTTAACAACATTGTTCAAAAATAACATCATTTGACATTACAGACCACACAATATTTGGATATTTAATCTATATTACAAGTTATATGATTAAAATTGACTAAAAGTTTTATTAAGTCTCAACATTAATCGATCTGACATAATATATTTATATAATAGTAGGTTGTGAATGGTCATTGGTAGAAATTTAAAAATAAATTTTCATTAAACAATGAATATATTGTTGTCTCATGAAACATGATACTTCAGTCAAATATGAATCACTTAGAAAATGATATGAAATATTCCATACACTATCAATATATTAAATATATTTATATGTGAATTATTTTATTAGTTGATCTCCCCATTATTAAATATAAATTAATCCCCATATGGACTTATTCTAGTGTCATACAATCATGTAGATTATCAACTCTCATTAGTGGTAAAATGTATTTTAAGAACCTTATCATTAAAAATTAATTCATCATTGAAGTATATTTATGTTGAAATTATTACATGTTATGAAAATATAGTAACTATATATATATATCATCATCAAAGGAATAATTATTTATTATTATTTATACCTAAAAAATGTGACCTGATAAATATATTGTTTTCTATATATTAGATTATAATTTTATGATAAACCAATAAATACCTAGGGGAAAACTCCTTAAGACTATATTCCCTTATATTTTATATACCTTCATTATCATTTCATTGATAGTGTAAATATTCTTATACTAGATTTTATATAGATAGTTGTAATTTTTTATATACTGTAACATTAATTAAACCATACCTGACTAAAATTTAGATTATGATTGAAATTAAAAAACATGTTAGAATAATTTTTAATTTTATAATGTATTGAAAAATTTTATTAGATAATTTTAATTTAATATATATACCTATATATATTTAAATTACTTAAATTCTTTCCATACTTTTAAAAGATACATGATTCATAAATTTTTTAAAATTTTCTCATCATCGGTTTCAATGCATGACAAATGCAGGTGTGGGAAAAAATGAACCAATGTTGATAAAGTGAAGGTTTTATTTATGATTACAGGTTTGAGTGATGAGGAGAGGTGTGATTGGTAGTCATAAAATCCTTTGGTAGTCATTAAATCCTTTGTTAGTCATGAATTTCCATTACAGACATGAATTATTTTGGTAGTCGTGAAAGCCTTTGTCAGTCCCAAAATCATTTAGCGGTCATGAATGCATTTAATAGTGGAGAAAACCATTTTCATTTGATGTATTATTTTGATTTCATGAACTTTTTTTATATAAAAAATGATTTTAATAAACTTCATTTATGAACTAAAATGATACTTTAATTTTTTTAATCAATTAAATTAAATTTCTTATTCTAAATGATATATTTTTATAATTAATTTAATTAAAAATTATAACATTGTATTATTTTCCTTTACAAAAATACAATTATTATTTATTTTATAATTATATAAATATTTGGAATTTTTGATTTTAAATTTTTTTGTAAAAATAAAATAAATGAATCTCTTACTACTTTTTAAATATATATATATATATATTCATAAATTTTTTTTCAAATAATTATTATAACATAATACATGTGTAATAATTTATAATTAATTAAATATTTTATATGAAAATTAAATTTTATTTTTATATATTTATTTTTAATTTTTTTTCAAACATTGGAATTAACAACAAATTAATATTTAACATTAAAAATAAAAAAATCTATAATGGCTTATATAGTTTGGGTTTCGGTTATTAGAAAAACCAACCACCTATTATGAGTACATAATTATATGGGTTGATCTACTAGCCTATAAAAATTAGTTATATTCCATCAACTGTCACGTATAGATGTGACATGAAACATTTATAGATCATTTAGATCCACCATTTTTTCCAAACAATACTCGATATAATGTGAGTTGAATATATGATAGTGATATATTAAATTCATCAAGAACACATAGTTTATATATATGAGGAAAAGGTATTATACAAGAATCATAAAAAACAACTGAAAATTAATTTCATAAATAAGAAGAAAAATAAATAAAATCAATTCTACATTGGTCATTCTTGTTCATGACTATTCAATATTTATTGGAATGGTTGATAAATTATATTTTATATATATTTTCCTATTATAAATAATTTAAATTAATATATTGTAATTGATATAAATTTATTAAATAATTATAAAAAAATTAAAATATCCAAATATAACATTTAAATTTTGAATATCCCTCAAAATTATTTAAATTATTCGAAAATATATTTTATTAAAATAATAAAATCTATATATTTTTTATGTAACCTAAAAAACATCATAAACAATTAAAATACAAAAAAAAATAAAATTTTAATAATTAAATTTTACCATCACGAAGAATATAAATAATAATTTTTTAAACATATTTCAATCTGGTATATCTTTATGAAATAAAATAATATGATAATGAGAGAATGAGTCAATGGTGTTGGGATATCCCTATTAATGTTTTTACCAGTATAAAATGTTAATTTGTTCTATCACTCTTATTGATCATTAGAGTAATCATAAACAAAATTCATGGTTCTCACCCATTGTAGAGGATTGAATAGGTTTCACACTTCTAGAGACACTTTTGGACAAGATACACCAACCCCTTAAAAAATTAAACTAGAAAGAAATCCTCACATGCCTCTGCTTATGTTGAACTTAATTTAGCATCTCATTCTTCTACCTATCTCTATTTATATTGATTAATTTTAAAAATTAATATTTATATATTTATTATTATCCACATGGAAATTTGAATAGAAAGGATTTTAATATTCCGAATATTTGAAACTCTTTGTTAAAAGTATTTTTACCATTTATTTAATGATTTTTACCACTTTATTTAATGCATTTTAACTATTCATTTAATGATTTCTGACACTTTATTTAAATATGTGTGACAATTAAATAATGACTAGTATGATTTCATTTAAAGTGGAGTGACTCTTAATCTATTTGTGACTTTTTGTGATTCACTAAACATATTTATAAATAAGATAAAACACATACTCCCTTTAAATTTAAGTGATAATATCATTTTGTCTACATAATATTAATAATTAATAATTAAATTATATTTCTTACTATATTTTCCAAATAATTTCTTCTCAAGATACATGGTATATCCTCGAATTCATGTAAAAATCCAAGGAAGAATATAACAATAAGATTATAAATAAAATATAACATATCATCATGATAATTCATAACAAGATGGTGTTAGATAAGGTTCATGATTTCAAATTCATCCCAAAAATTAATAATTTTCCATCGAAATAAATGTACCAAAACATTCCATGTAGGACCAATTATTTCAATTTTTCCACCTTCAATGTATAACTTGTAAAATAACTCATTAAATAAAGATAGGGTATTTATATAAAATAAATAAAAAAGAATATTCAAATTTAAGAAGATTATATTTTAAGAGGCTTGTTTATAGCTTCATAATATGATACCATAGTAAATTTAATTGAGGAAAATACTTCATAGAAGACAACTTTACATGAAAATGGTAATAAATAATTCATGAAACAAAAATAAATCCTTACATGGAGAATGGTTACTTAATTGTATATGGAAAACCATGGATGTTTTTAAGGGAAGGTCATTATCAAATGAAGGTTATTAAATCCACTAAAAAAATTTCGACTAAAGAAAATATAGTTTCGGTGATATCCAAATTCAATATGAATTCAAATAATACGAGTTGTTTGGTTTAATATAGGGAAATAATTAATGTATATATGGATCATTCAATTTTAAAAACATATGAAAAATTGTATTATCATGATGTAAGTGAACAATAAAAATAAATCATTTATAAATGTCAATTTTCATGTAAGTTAGAAACTATAATTTAGTTTTAGAAAGTAGCATAATATTATAAATTATCTATATATTCCAAATATTCCAAATAATATATTATATTTTAATAATCTATTTAATAAAGTATTTTAGGGATCATTTAAATCTGAAAAGTTTATCTTGTAAAATGGAGGAATATTTTTTGGGAAGGGGTAATCAATTAATATGATGTAAAAAATATCTATTAACAATAGGATTTTATTTTTGGACTATTTAATTAATTTATATAGTGTATTGCATTATGGTTTAGAACATGTTGATTATTATTTATTAAAATAAATCAATAAGTTAATATTAATTAGTATTGGAAATTAATTTAATAAATTTACAACATCTGTTGAATCAAAAATAGCTACAACTCATTTCAAGGTTTTGAGAGAAATTATAATATCCTATTACAGTGTATTATGATATTTATAAATAAAATATTTTATTAAATCAAAGAGGTATATGGTATTTTTTACATTTCTGAGTGACTATTATTGATATTTACATGTATATCTTCATATAATAAAAGTTTAGTTATTTAATATTTTATATAAATATAGTGATGATGCTAAAAAATTATTTAAATAAAAGGATTAAATTATTACGCTCTTATAGAGGTGGGGAATAGTTTATGAATGAATTTAATGAGTTTTATAAAAAATGGTATAATTAATCAATTTGCATCACCTTATATGTCTCATCACAATGGCTTGGTTGAATGCTAAAAAAGACGTACATTAGTAGAAAGTATTAACTATATGGTTAATAAATCTAAAATCCAATTAAATTTTTGGGGTAATGATTTATTAACTATATTTATATTTATTTTAGAACAACATCTATGAAAACTAAATTTTCCCCATATAATGTTTGGAAAGTAAGAATACCTAATATTTTTTATTTTAATATTTACGGTGTTCATCCGATTATAGAGTTATTTATAATAAAATAAAAAACCTTTCCTATATAAATTAAAGGTGTTTATTTGTTACACATAAAATAAAAAATAATATAGAGTTAGAGATTTGGAAGCCAATGTAATTGATTCATTAATAAAAATAGAGTTATTTGAAAATAAATATTATAATAATAATTTAGATGATGTTATTACCCATACCCATATCTCTTATACTCCATCTAATTCAAATATAATAGTAGAAAGCATTGATGATTCTCATGATAAATTTAAATAGATTAAATTTTCAAGGAAATAGAATCTTATATATCGAGATTTTATATTCTCCAAATTATAATGTATTCCTTTTGGGGGGAGATCAAAATAATAACCTCTAAAGTAAATATAATATTTTATTAACTATAGAGGATGACCCAAATACATGTAATGAAACTATTACTTGTTGGATTTTATTTCTTTCTAGAAAGAATCAATTAATGATAAAATGTGATTCATTATGTGGAATGACACTTGAGTCATTATGGTTTTACTAAAAGGTTCAAATACTAATGGTTAGAAATTGTTTTTTTATAAAGAACTGTTATTCAAATGGAATCATTAAATATTTTAGTGAAAAATTTGTTTCCAATGGTTTTGGGGAAAAAAGTGATTAAGTATTAGGATACATATGATCATGTAGCTCAAATTATATTAATAATGATATTGTTTGTACTATATAAAAAAACATATATATTTCTATATAATGGATATTAAAACCATTTTTAAAAGGATATTTATATAAATAAATTTATATATAACTTCTATAATGGGTTATCTTAAAATTTAATTGAAGGAAAGTATATCAACTAGTTAAATATAGTCCTAAACAAGATATCATTTAATGGCATGGAAACTGTAATTCAATTGTATAATAAAATGGTTTTAGACATAAAAATATAGATAAATGTGATTATATAATGTTAAAAAAAGAATAAATATTCATTTTGTGTCACACACCCCCACCAATCATCTACTACTACCACTCATATGCAAGTGGTGAAGAAATCAATATCCTCCAATTCTAGCCTCCAATAGGTTCCAAGATATATACTAGACTTAAGGGTATCTGTCATAAGTATGGGAGCCATTGCTGCCATTTTATAATCCATGAATAGAGAAAAGACATACCAATTTGGTCCAAAATATAATAAATTTAAAGGGTTCCAATTTAATCCCAGATATGTCTACCATAAAAAGAATATAATAAATCCAATGAAAAGAATGACCAAAATTTAAATATTTACTCAAACTCCAATGATCAACCGTAGATGATTAAATAGTACCTCTTCTATTCATCCTTCATGAGATCCTATAAAATAACTCATGAAACATTCTATAAGGGTGATCACTTTAGAGTGAATAGTATGATCTTATTTCAGTGAAAAATAATATCCATGTGAAATCAATGTTATGAAATAGATAATTGTGGAAACTCTATTTATTATTTAATGAACTATCTTGGGTCAACATACCATGTGACATGATCTAGATCACTATAAGGCCTCCATAATGATTCAATGAGTTCTAGAGTTAATAAATAAGAGTGATGGTATAAAAGGTACATTGGAGAGATTATATAATCTTTCCAGAGTGTAATAATAGTGGAAAAAAACAAAACTCATACACATGGGTAATCTTCAGAGTGTGGATTATGTATAAAATGAAACATAAGCATGCAATAAAAATAGAAATGAAATGTAAAAAATAAATATAATTTATAAAAAGTAATTTTTTTCTGACTAGGAGACACATATAGAGGAATAAAATATGAAATAAATACATCCAACCATACATACAGCTCAGAATCAAACCACATACCTATTATCCACAATGCTTGAGCTACACTAGCCCGATCCAAAGTCTCTATAAGATTTTCTGCACCTGATCATGAAACAGTATGACTCAAATCCATCTACTACAAAATATATTATCTGACATGAATGGAGGCATCCGGTCTTCATGCACAATAATTTTAACATAAATGGGTGGAAAATAAATATCAATAGGTCATCCCCAATATTGGACCTATTAAATACTATCATAACAATTGAATGAAAACGTGATTTTCCCAGCCTAGATGAAAAATAATAATACTTTTCATGAAATAATTCCATCATAAAATTAATACCGTTTAAAAAACATGGAAAATAACCATCCATGGGTTCTATCCCAACATCGGATTTAAACTACCCCAACTATAGCCAATTCTAGAATATTTTTAGCTTGTAACTCACCCCATCACACCATATCACACATGTATATATATAGGATCTCCATGATTTCTATTCAAAATGGAATGAACTTTAGAACCCTAGGAATAAGGAAATGTTTCCTAAAAAAGAGAATCTACAGGGATCTAGGACTCTAATGGAATGATCTAAATTGGTAATATAATATTTTATCAACAAGTCTAAGAATAAATCATGTCCTTAAATTCATACAATAAAATAATTAGGATCCAATAATACAAGGAACCAATTGATATATAACAGTATCTCCCCCATTCACATGGAACTGAAGGTTTCACTACATTGTGGTATCTATACAAATGAATGGGAGAATAACATCAAACAAAAAGATATATCAACCTTTTATCCAAGTATTATAAATGACTATAGTTATTTCACTCATTTATATTGTCAATTAACTCCCTAATCCTATCTATCTACATCCATCAATCATAGGATTGAACCAGATCAACACTAATGGTCAATGCTTGAACCATGATAACCCAAGGAACAAATTACCAAACTAAATTATTGAGAAGAAACTATGTCAGAGTGTGTGTATTGAGGCTGCTCGGTGACCGAGGTGTGATGATGGTCTCATAGTTTTATTTGAATTTCAAAATTTGAAATGGATTTTTGGTTTCATTGGCGGCTATATGGAGTGGATGATTTAAAGACGTGGATGGATCAGGAAGAGAATATAACTTTTTTGTGGAATTTGAATGTTGGAAATGGAACATTGAATGGGGTATTTGTGGTATCATTTAAGGAGGACTTTGGCTGTGGTTCTTTTTGTATGGTTTCCACTTTTCCAAAAAATGGATTTTTGAAAATAAAAAAATGGATTATGTCTAGTGAAGATTGATTGAAATCTTGATCGCACCATCCAAATAGCTAAACTATTAGTGTTAATAAACTGATGTTAAAAAATCATAGGGACTATCTTGGTCCACTAGATCTCAGCATCTAACAAACAACCACCATGGTCACTCAACATACCACTTTAGGGGAATGAAACATTGCACTCTAATGGTCTGTGGTTTCACAACATAAATCAACATCCAAATAGGGACACCTCTACTACACCCAACCCTTTGATACCACGAATTCAAAATATATCAACAACCATTCCAAAGAACACAACATGAGTAGGACATCCTACAAGGGTTTACAGTAGATCATCCTAATCATGGAACATTCCTAGTGATAAAATATCCCAAATGGACATCTGTATCCTCCAAATGATCCTCAATAAAACAATTTACAAAAGGTACCAAAATATTTTTAATTACTATTAAGGGACTCAATGTTCCTCTTGAAAATATGAAGATGAAGATCCACCACAAGGGCTCCACATCAAAAAAACTGATGGAATATCCCATGATGGTTAATTTTCATAAGGCCTTCCCAACAACAACCCATCCATGGGTACATACTCATTCATTGGGAAATCCCAATGAAATTCCACGCCACTCTGGTATTATAAATATTGAACAATGACATCTATAGATCACTTTATCTGAAACCATCCTATAAGGGTTCCTCAATATTCACTCAAACTCATCTCAATAGCTCAACATCACCTAATTGTTACCACAATACCATGACAACAACCTTGCCCAAATGCTCCAATATCTCATCTCCTGAAACCAATGATCTATCCCAAGCCACTCTAACCTTGAGAAATATTTCTGGAAAACTATTAACAAACCAATATCTCCCCATTGATAATGCACGATCCTTCATGATTAATTCCATCCAAAAGAACACCAAAAAAGTCTCCATGGATATCACAAAATAGACTAATCACCAAGCTCACAACCCCCACCAGAACCCCACATCTCACAACCCAACCCATATGAGGATTATAAATCCAATCCTTAATGAAATTAATCTATAAATTATTTCCTATCCAAAACACCATCAAGACTACCTCTAATTTCAAAATGGATTCAAGCATCATGTTCTACATAAAAAATTATATGAATTGACTACTGACAAATCATATTATGACTCCAGTATGTTAAGATGAAATGAATTTCCATGTTATGAAAAAGTACATGTTTGTAGATACAACATTCATCCATGGTCATGTTCCATAGGATGCATGACGTATACACATCTGACGTACATTGTTTGTTTATGAAGTACATGGTGTGTAACCCCATATGGGGTATCTACCCATGTACCTCATCCCACTCACCATGTACAATGCCTGAATATAGAGTGTGTACTACCAAATACATATCATGTACCACACAAAAGTTGTGCAGCTATAAACATTTCCATATTCCCAAACGCAGGGTTCAACCAAGCATAGAACATGGTCATTGGTCATGTACCTCACTTGAGCTCTAATCATGAACCAAAAACAACCATGTTCACACTAAACACCTCAGATTCTAACTACAAGGAATGTAAAATGGATTTAATTATTTTTAGTCCCAAAAACCCATTATCCCAAAATAGGACGAACACATGGTGTGTGTTCCTTGAATATCACACCATATCTATGGGTTTTCCAAAAACAAAACCCACAAAACATCTCAAAACCCATGTCTCTCCTCAATTAATCCTTAACTGAACCTCAATGGTTCCCCAACAACCAAATTATGGATATAAAATATTAAAATTAACTATTTAATGGGGATTTACAGTGAAAAAACATAAATAAACATTCTTATAATAAGAAATTTCTGAATCCCCACACACGATTTTCACCATAAACCCATTGATCCATATTCTACATTCATATAGGCTCTTCAGGAGGTGCCTCCACCTCAATCTACCTCTTCTATACCTCTCTCTATCATAGAAAAAAACATATGGGATAATCCCAATTTAAATTTGTGGTATGTGAATGTATAATTAATAAAATTGAAAATACAAAATCAATGAAAAAATAAAAATAAAATAAATGGGTCCCCATCACAACTCCAGTTCCCATGGTGGGATTATGACTCACATTGGAAAACCCCCCATTTGAAAATTGACTATATATATAATATCAATCCAATTAATCATTTAATTTGTATCACTTAATGAACATATGAGTATAAATTAAATTTAAATTAATTAAATATTTAATATTACATGAAAATTTTAATTTCTATGATTTCCACAAAACACATTTCCAATAGTAAAAACCCTATTTTGGGACCAAAAGTGTTTTCATAAAAATTATATGATACAAAATTATATGAGAAATTACTATTTTTCCCTAAAACATATCATAGATAAAAAATTCAATTTTCCGATGATTTTTACAACCACGGTGATGTGAGGCATTACAAAATTCCCACTACAAATGATTCTCACACATTAAATGCCTTAATGGTCAACAAAAATCCATGGTCCCAACCATGAACCATGAAAAATGAAATTATCCTGGTTATAAAAAAATGGCCTTACAGTATCCACAACTCTCTCCCAATATTATAGACATTGAAATATGAATGGGCTAATTCTCCCAACCATAGGAGTATCATTATCATAGCCTCCCTTCCCAAACATCAAACAACACTACCCATGATATGTCTGTCAACAAAATCAATGTATTGATGTGTGTAACATACCCACACCTAAACACAAATATAAAAATTATGGAAACCCATGCTCCATCCTAAATCACTAGGAATAGAAACTAGTATTGTCAAAAAATCCCATCGTATTGGTTCAGGGCCTCAAAAAGACTATTGTTCACTCCCCGTAATAATTATTTACTTAATCATATATTGAACAATAAATAGTTCTTATTATCACATAGGCTATGTAATAACAATACTAGCCTAATGTGGATAGAATTTATGAACATTCTCTTTACATTATTCAGTTCCAAGAAATAAGAGTTCCCTTAGCACACATATTCAGAAATGAGGAATCGTTTTCATGAAATGGTCAACCACACAACCCATTTATTCTCGTTCTTTGAACCAAAGAGAAAAGATTTCAATAATTCTTCTACTTTGCTTCCCAATGTGAATCCAAAATAAGAAGGGCTAGTAGTCTAACCAATACTTTTCTCTCAATAATACCATAAGTCTGAGATCACACCCAATATTCCACATATAAAACACTATGAATTCTAATTCCTCTCTATAACATGAAATACATATACCTCATAGACCTCACCTTATAAGAGAATCCATGGCCACCAAATACATTAGTGATACCAGTAACATAGGCTCCACCACATGGCATGTTAAACAAAACATGGAAAGAATATATACCACTTGAAAAACTAATACGTTGGTCATCACGAAAATTACAACCATAAAGAATATAAGGATTAATCATAACATCTCTCAAGAATTAATTCCTACATAAAGCCACCATCTAGGAACTCCAATCCCACATTGACGAATAAGGGTTTTTTTGTCACTCAAAAAATGTATCATATCTCCATCACGAGAAAAACTATCACCACAAGATCCACTTTGACTATCATCAGAATTAAATAAATAATGTGGTTTAGGATGTTACAATTAAAACATGGAGCTAAATGTGATACAAAATTCTATTCATTAGATACACATTAAATAATTGAACCTCCATTGTTATTTAAAATAGATATAGATGGACATATGTCATATGAATCCTACAAGACTAGAATAATGGTGAAAACCCAACCTTTTTCTCTTGTAGAAGATAAAATATTAATAATAAACTATAAATATTCATACATATGTGCATAAAACTATGTGAAATTAGACACGTGTAAAAATTGAATCCAAGAATATCTGTTACAAGCCCAATTAACCATGACATCCTCCTAGAAAATGTGTTTATGACACACTAGGTTGACTTCCATCACATGTTATGAAACATTCCGAGAAAAAATTTCATCTAACTCCAAAAATAATAAAACATACCAATTGTATAATTATTCAATGTACTAGCACTAGAATACACAACACATCACCCAATTTGGTTCACTACAAGGACACAAACACACCTCCATGAATGTTAGAGGCTACTGACTAGTGATGATGGAATCAATGGCATAGTGGGAACATTATACCACTTGATCTGAGTTTAATTAAAATTTAAAATAACCAAACTCATACTCATGGAATAATATGAAACCATATCATGATAAAATAATAAGAATAAAGTATACAAATTCACAAGTATGTAGAAAATACAACAACATGTCTCCCACTATTCTGACCAAATATAAAATATAAAGAACTGAAAAAATACATCACGATCTACAACCAACTCCAAGTAGAACCACATACCTGGTCTCTATGCTGCTCAGGATACACCAGAATGATCATGATACTCAATATGGTATGAATTGTTATGTCAAGAAACATTGGGCCTCATCTCTATCAATTATCCAACATAAGCTCCTACCTGAATGAAGATATCATGTTTTAATGTACAGTGAGGTTCATGTGTATGGGATGTAAAAAAAATATCAATAGACCACTATAAATGGTGGAAATATAATCTACTATCATAATATGAGAATACACGTATGATATGTCGAGCCTTGTCAAAAACTAATAATAGTAGGAATAAAATAACAACTAAATAAAATAAAAGAGGCTAAAAATAAGAAAAACAACCACCAATGGGTTTTACCCTGAATCCGAAGGTAAAATGATCCCAAATCTAGACCATGTTATATTATTTACATAACAAGTATTACCCATCCACACAATATTCGGTTCATTCCATAGATCTATATAGGATCTCCAATGTGTCTAAATGAAAATAGCAAATTTTTAATCTCAAGACATGACCATAGGTGTCTACACAACAAATTTTATCTACAAGCCTCAAGGACACCATTGGAATGTTCTAAACTATTGATGAATTCTACCTTATACATTTATGATAATAGTTCATATCCCAAAATTCTTGTAGAACAAATTAACCTCCAATAAAACAAAGACCCAATAGACACACTACCATGTGGGATCCATAAACATGGAATGAAAGGTTTCAAAAAGTTATTCCCTCTATAAAAAAGCCCTCAAGAAATAAAATCATCCCCTAAAAATAAATCTAAAACCTATATAGGTCACATACTCATCTAGTGATAGTGTACTCATCTAGATGTCCAATTATTTCTATAATATTGTCTAACAACATACAGTAAACGAAGGAGATAACCATATCAAAACAAAGGGTCAATTCCTAATACAATATATACCATGGGACTCCTCCCCAAACCATATTATTTATTAGAAACTAAATAAAATATTATTGGAAAAGTAAAATAGAACATTGGTCAGTCCAACTGTAAAATCCACTATCCAAAATGATAATCTACCAGTGTCGATAAACTCATAGAAAATAAATATTAGTGATTTCCTTGGTCCCCTAGATCAAAACATCTAACAAATAACCATAGTCTCCCAATAACCCCGCATGTTTGTAAAGATGCAGATATGCCATGGAATTTTTTTTTTAAATACATGGGAATTTTACGAGTCTGTACTTTCTGAGGATTCTTGATTTTGAGGCCCAGTGTTCCCGGAATCAATTTCTAATGTTTTGTTCAGGTACGTTCACTAAATTTATATATGTTATTTTATAACTATTGAATCGGTTCTCGAAATTGAAATTCCGAGGGAACCATTGAACACACAGCATCGGTGATTGCTTAATAATACCTTCACAGCAGTTGCATTCTAAAGATAATACAAGTTATATTTCGGGGTTTTTAATTAAATTGATTACAAATAAAGAGTTAACATTATTTTTATTGTGGTTGTTAAAATCTCCAAGAGGAGGTTAGTGGTGGGGCCGCCACACCATAACATCCCATGAGAGGTTATGGTGGTGGGGCCCACCTTCCCATAACCTCCACTAGGAGGTTAATTAATGTGGGGACCACATGGGCTATAACTCCTTGTAACTCTCCACCTTCCCCCACTAATTTTTTGTGCCAACGCACGTGATTTAATTGGGTGGAGCCGGGTTATTAATTAATCATTTTTAATTACATTCTAATAAATAAAATAATATGGATACTATTATTTTATTTGGGTTTGGAATTTATCTTCCTTTCAAATTGTTGGAAAAAGATCTCAACAGAGAACCGTTCCTCTAACAAAGAATGTGAAGAACGCGAAGAACATTAACGAACTTCTTCTTCCTTCTTCGACCAAACTTAAGGGGAAGGAGCCAACTGAGGAGAACACCACCTATGCCTCTACGCTTCCCGATGTCAATGAATCGACACCGCCATTTTTCGCGACATTGTCAATGATCTTTAGCAAGAGAGGTAGGGGTTATTTTTATGATTGAATATTACCATCCATTCCCCCATCGTATGTTTTTTCTTTTAGAACAGAATGATATCACTGTAACAAGGAGTGTTCGGACTGCAGGAACATGGCCCGACCCACCCATTTTGTTGGTTATTGTTTGATGAAGACAGAGGCGGTACATGCAACGGCCGAAAACGAGCCGATCGCGAAGAAAGCCGGTGGCGCAAGGCCTCCATGTCACCACAAGGCATGGCACTGCTGTTTCACGTAGTAAACCGATCCACGGACAGGCGGGCCATGGCGGTGCTGGAGGGATACAGTGCCGACGCATTGTGCTGTAAGAAAGGGGTCGCGGCCAAGAGGGCTGCGGTGGTCAAACGGTGGGACGGCGCTATCGCGCCACATAGAGTAGTAGGGAGTTTCGGCCAGGGTGGGCCAAGGAGGAGGGGTGAGGCTCTGTCTTGCCGCACTGGTGGTACAAGACCATGGCCTTAGGCGGTGGTGGATAGGATTGGGTGGCCGGCTGAGCTGGCAGCTGGTGTGTGTCGGGAAGGACCCTTCGGGTCCCGCGGTTACCAGGGGTCGGTGCCTCGCGTCGGCCATTTCAGACAAAGGGGGGGAGAACCCCCCCCCCCCTCCCCTCCTATGCATGGTCGGATGACCCGCCAATCCATGTGGGAAGCCAGCCAGCTAGGCCACATAGGCTGCCACCTGGCCAAGCTGGCCGCCACCAGGCCACACGGGCCGCCGGGCCGGGCCGCCCCTTCAGGCCAAGCAGCTTTCAGGCCGAGTAGTACCATTGGGCCCGGCCACACCCTTCGGTCTAGGACACCACTCCGTTCCAGGTCAGATTCACGGACAGGGTCGGGTCGGTCCGACTAGGTCGGACCAGACCTGACCCTATTTGACTCGTTTTCACCTTTTTGACCATATCACAGTCTACAGATCTATGTTTGACAAATTGTCAGTGGCTACGATATTATCGGAATGAAGTAGTACCATTATGAAAACCCTCAAGGGATTTCAGGATATTGTTGAGATGCAATCAGGTTGGTTCGTACACAAAACCAACCAGGCCCCAGGGACTAAATGGCTAATAACTCACAGGCATGGTCTCTGATTGACGTGTCGTCTGTTGCGTTGAGATCCCTATGACGTGGTGGTCTATTAAGATACTTTCACATGATACATCATGAAATATGGTGTATTGACCAGTATCTTGTTGAGTGGATCCTCCCTGAGATGAGAAGATAGAGTGCGGAGACCTAGTCACTAATAGACCTGAAGACTACTTAATCGATACAACTCGAGGTGATTCAACTAGCCCAGTGGGGAGCACCCAGTATTTGGTGGAAGACCTAGGGAGTACAGAGTTCCTGGTAGTTGGAATCAGTCCCATAGTACTCAACGGGTGGATTACCTCTGTAGGCTACAAGGGGGAGTGCCCAGTATTTGGTGGCAAACCCATAATGAACGGAGCGCCTGGTAGTTGGAAGCAGACCTTCGGTACTCGACAGGATGAGTACCTCAGCAATCCAAGGATAGTGAGAAGTGCCTCCATGTTGCAATAGTCCAATTGTACTCGATTGAGGAGGATTTCTCTAGAAGTCGTGGTTTCGATAATGAAAATCCTGGTTTGATCTGAGTCCGTGTATTTTGTGTTTACCTGTGGATCGAGATGCGTTACATGATAACATATGTATATGTATAGGAATATACCTAAGTAATGTTTATCCATTGAAATCGTACATTTTTTCTCATCCTTGTTGGATTTTGGGAGTCCTTGAGGGTCTTGGGGTCCCTACTGAGTATCATTATACTCACCCCTTCACGGCCTCTGCTCGGACATCATTGTGTTGGATGCAGATGACCGAGAGTGCTTACCGAGGTGGAGTGTATGAGGACTGGACGGTACCCGGAGGTGGACCTCAAGAAGGGTCGGTACCCGGTGGAGGCGGACAGATTTGGAGCTCTGTGGATGACATCTGTACATACCCTTCAGGTAGGACATGTGGTGGACGATCCATGACCTTCTAGACACCTTCCAACTATTTGACTTTTTAGTTGTACATGTTTGTCCTATCCTTGTACATTATTATTGGGCTTCTACTTCTGTCCCTTTACATTCATCATACTTCTTATACGATTTTTACTAAGTGTTTACTTCCGCTTGTACTCTGGTTGTGTTTTGATTATAGTTATAATTTCAAATCCTTCCCAGTTTTAGGGATTTACGCCTTTGGTGCTATTCGCCATCCCCTGGCCTATGGAAGGCGGGGGGCTTGGGGTAGTCACGATACGATCCCCGAGGGACGAGTCATTACAATTGGTATCAGAGGAGTCGGATCTACCGCCGAACATAGGACTCTGATATTTATTTTATATAAAGCAAAAATGTTAATGGTACTGAGTGTGGTTTTCAGTTCAAGGACTTGAGTGTTCGTGCGGTGGCCATCATATCCATACACCAGGACCCTGACTACTAATTTCCAACATAGTACATGAAAAAATGAATGTGTGTGTGTTTTCAAACATTTTCTTTATGTCTGCTCAAACCAAGTCAGCTTACCAGATATAATTGTTTGACTGTGTCACGTCTTTTTCTTTCAGGATGCCTGCTCGAGGACGACTGACTAGAGCCTCGAGAGTTGTACATACTAACAGCCCACCGAATGGAGAGGCCTCAGTATAGGGTCTTCTTCGAGTTGAGGCACCAGTGGAGGCACCAGCAGTACTACATCATGTTGGTCCACCATTGCCACCATCCCCAGTAGTAGTGAGTTCATGTCACATGAGCACGCTGTACCAATTCTAGCGCCAGAGGACACCCAGTTTAAGGGGAGAGAGGGACCAACATGCAGATGAGGATTGACTAGAGGCTTTGGTGGGATTATTCAGACTGGTAGGGACACCAGCTGACTTTATGGTGATCATTGCTTCCAGCCTCATTCAGGAAGTATCAGGTAAATGGTGGATCATAATGCTCCAAATGCATAATGAGCTGACACATCTATGTACAGACTTCGAGGGCCTATTCTGGGTGGAGGTTGTACCAGCCACCCTTAGAAAGGTGCAGGTAACAGAGCTACTTCACCTGCAGGAGGGCCGCATGAGTGTAGCACAGTAATCAACGAGGTTCACAGACCTCTCGTTCTACTCCACTGATATGGTACATGACCCATTCTTCAGGGTTCTCACCTTTGAGTAGGGACTCAGGTGTGATATCAGAGATTTAGTTATCTCCCACAGCATCCCGACATAGATGAGGGAGATGAAGAAAGCCCTCCTAGTGGAGTGTTTCCTTGCCGAGCAGTCTTCAGCAGCGAGACACACCACTAGTCAACTTGCAACAAAGTCTTCTGCAGCTGGTAGTAGACAGATGATGCAGATGTACAAGAGGACCATCCCCACATGTGGTCGACTACAAGACTCAGGATCAGTTGTGCGGGGCACCCAGAGTGGAGACAGAGGTAGACATGTCAGTTGTAGACTGTGTTACTCATACTGTGGGCTTGGTCACATGGATCATGACTCTCTGAACTGTAATTATGATGATTAAAAGTCAGTTGAGGGACCTCCCAGATAGAGGAAGAGGTTCGATCAATGTGGTAAATAGCTTGTAGGCAGACATTGTAGAGGATCTGGATGTGCATCTGGTGGTTGATGACGATACGAGGTTCTACCACAACCACCAACAGGAGGTCCACCCCGACCGCAAGGAGCAGGTGGATAGGGGAGGTCTCAGCTTCAGGTAGCTGAGGCCTATGACCATGGAGCTCCGGAGATGATATGATGTACGATCTCTGTCTACTCCATCATAGCTGCATTTTTTATAGACACAGGTTCCAATCACTCTTTCATTTCTATTTCCCTTGTTTATAGCTCAGATATTCTAACGGAGCCATTGGATGGATCCTTATGGATAGAGACTCCTAACAGAGAAGACATGATTATTACGCACTGGTTCCGGAAGTGTGAGCTTAATCTTGGAGGCGAGTGCTTCTACTGGGATCTCCTCTTAGTGGCGTCGAGGCATTACGACGTCATATTAGGTATGGATTGGTTATCTACAGTCCATTCTCAGATTGACTATATTAGGTACACTGTTTAGTGTGTATGAACAGATGGGACAGGTTCACCTTCACTAGGGAGAAGAGAACCTTTGCAGTGCAGGACATGCTTACTCGGAGGAGGGTGCAGCCGATAACGCACCTGTTGGCTTGCCATACCCTCAGAGCAGTAGATGTGGAGAGTCCAACATATCCTGTAGTGGTAGACCTGTACGTGAATGTTTTCCCTGAAGATGATCTAGTAAAACCTCCTCATAGAGAGGTGGACGTCTACAATTACATGTATAATGGGAAGACACCGATATCTACTCCATCATATCAAATGGCTCCTGCTGAGCTTTGCAAGATGAAGGTATAGTTGGAGGACTTGCAGGAAAAGTGATTCATCTGGCCCAGTGTTTCTCCCTAGGCAGCCCCGATTTTGTTATCCATGAAGGCATATGGGAGCTTGAGGCTCTATGTCAACTACCATCACCTAAAACAGGTGATGGTAAAGAAAAATTACCCACTTCCGAGGATTCATGACCTCTTCAATAAGCTCAAGGGAGCATGAGGTTTATCGAAGATAGACCACAGATCAGGCTATCACTAGCTCAGATTTTGAGACGAGGAAATGCATAAGGCAACCATTAGGTGTCAGTTTGGCCACTATGAGTTCTTGGTTATTCCCTATAGCGTAAAAAACACTCCAACATTGTTCATGTGTCTCATGAACAAGATCATTCAGCCTTCCCTTGATCGCTTTTTCGGGGTATTCATCGACGTCATTCTGATCTACTCGACTACTAAGGAGGAGCATGCCTTCCATTTGAGGGTTGTACTGGACACACTATGAGAGAACAAGGTTTATGTTAATCTCTCTATGTGATAATTTTGGATTCGAGAGGTTCAATTCTTTGGAAACATCATCACGAAGGCTGGAGTTGCAGTGGATCAAGAAATGATTGAGGTAGTGCTTTCTTGGGAGCCACCCAGGTGTGTGTCCGAGGTTGGAGTATCTTGGGCTTTCCTGGATACTATCAGAGATTCTTCCTAGTCTTCTCTATAGTTGTTGCACCACTATCAGCCTTGAATAATAATTGGAAACACTTCATGTGGTTGAAGAGAAGGAAAATGAGCTTTCAGGATCTGAGATAGAGGTTAACCAGTACCCCCATATTGAGGCTTCCAGAGGAAGGCATAGGATACATAGTATACTGCGATGCATCAGGAAATGGCCTCAGATGTGTCCTGATGAAAGAGTGAGTTGTGATCGCATATTCTTCTCGTTATTTGAGACAACATGACCAGAAATTCTCTTCCCATGACCTGGAGTTAGCAGCAGTGGTCCTCACCTTTAAGATGTAGTGGAACTATCTGATGGGTGAATGTTTTACCATGTACTCTTACCACAAGAGTCTCATTTATATCTACTCTCAAAAGGTCCTAATACTGAGAAAATGATGATGGCTTGAGATCCTCCAAGACTAGGACATTGAGACAGTCTATACTCCTGGGAAGGGGAATGTTGTTGCGGATGCGCTCAGCAGGAGGACTGGTATTCAGCTACTAGGAGAGGTGACAGAGCAGCTAGCTGCCATACAGATATCCTATATGGATAAGGATGGATAATCCTATCTACAGACTCTTACAGTCACTCCTCCACTTCTTCAGTGAGTCAGGGAGGCACACCAAGGGGATGCTGACTGCGAGACACAATGTGCTCAGATATCCATAGGCAGACACTTGATGGATTTCCTGATGGTGGGGAGAATTTCATCCACTTAAGAGGAAGTACCATGGTACTAGTTGAACTTCACGAGGAGGTTTTGATGTACTTCCACACATCCCCTCTAGAGGTACATCCAGGTGTGGCAAAGATGTACCAGGAACATCGATGATAGCATTGGTGGCCAGGTATGAAGAAGGCGGTGGCTGAGTTTGTCTCATGATGCCTCACTTGTCAGCAAGTGAAGGCGGAGCACCAGGTACCAATAGACTTGGTTCAACCCTTGGATATCCCATCGCAGATGTGTGATGGGATATCCAGGGACTTCATTAAGGGTCTTCAATGTATATCCAGAAGTCATGACTCAATTTGGGTGATCATCAACTAACTCGCTAAGTCAACCCACATCCTTCCGATCAGGGATCAGGGTTCAGTAGAGATCATGGAATGCCTTTATGTGTAGGATATAGTGTGTTTTCATGGAGTAACTTCTTATATTGTCTCTGACCATGACACATGCTTTACTTCCTGGCTATTGAAGGGGTTGCAGGAAGCTTTTGGGACATAGTTTCACTTGAGCACCGCCTTATATCTTTAGACTTATGGTCATACCAAGAGGACCATCTAGACCCTCGAAGACATGCATCGTGCTTGTGTCCTCGACATCGGTCGCATTTGGGAGGACCACTAAATGTTGGTCGAGATTTCCTACAACAATATCTATAACTCCACCATTGGGACGGCACCTTTCACGCTGTTGTACGTTCAACCTTGCAGTTCACCACTATGCTAGAGAGACTTTGGGGAGTTAGCACTAGTATGACCAGAGATGGTATGGGCTACCACCGTGAAGGTGCAGATTATCAAGGAGTGGATGAATACTGCACGAAGTAGACAAAAGTTGTATGCTGACAGGAGACGGAGACCTCTGGTGTTCGACGATGGTGACCACATCATCCTACAGGTATCATCTAGACGAGGTCTATGGAGATTTGGTCGAGGCAGAAAGCTCTCTTCAAGGATCATCAGACCCTTCAAGGACCTTATTAGAGTAGGTGTTGTGGATTACCACTTGGATCTTCCAACGTAGTTGCACCGGGTATATGACGCCTTCCACGTATCTGATCTGAGGAGATACATGCACGAGCCATCCCACATCATTGACCATGGGGATATGGACATCGATCATTGTGCGACTTTCATGGAGGTTCCTGTGGAGGTTGAGGATCGACAGGATTAGGTCATACATGGACAGTCAATACCTTTGGTGCATGTTCGCTGGACGTACGAGAACCTTCAGGAGAGCACTTGGGAGAGGGAGGCTCAGATCCATGCTTAGTACCCCCATTTGTTCCCATAGTTTGAGTTATAACTTATGGGGATGTAAATCCATGAGGTGGGGGGAATGTAAAGACCCAAATTTACAGTGGATTTTTTTTTGAAAATTCATGGTAATTTTACATCTCCAAATTTTTTGACGGCGCTTGATTTTGTGGCCCAGTGTTCCCAGAATAAATTTCTAATGCTTTTTTCGGGTTCGTTCAATAAATTTATGTATGGGATTTTATAAAATTTGAACTGGTTCCCAGAATTGAAATTTTGAGGCCGTCGTTGAACTCACAACATCAGTGATTTCTTAGTATGACCTCCTCCGCAGTTGCATTCTAACGATAATGAAAGTTAGATTTCGGGGGTTTTAATTAAATTTATTAAAAATAATGACTTAATTTTATTTTTATTGTGGTGGTTAAAAGATACAATATAAGGTTAGTGGTGGGGGCCAGCACACCATAACCTCCCATGAGAGGTTATGGTGGTAGGTCCCACCTGCACATAACCTCCCTTGGGAGGTTAATTATCATAGGGACCACATGGGCTCTAACCCCATGTAACTCTCCAGCTTCCCCCAATAATTTATTGTGCCAACGAATGTGATTTAATTCGGTGGAGCCGGGTTATTAACTCACCCATTGGAATTATATGCCAACACATAAAATAATAGGCAGACTATTATTTTATTTGGGGTTGGAATTTCGCTTCCTGTGACATTGTTGGAAAAAGATCTCAATGGAGAACTGTTATTTTAAAGATGAATGAGAAGAATGTGAATAATATCGACGAACATCATCTTCCTTATTCAACTGATCCTAAGGATAAGAGCCGACTGTGAAGAATGCAAAAGATGCTTCTTCCTTGGCCTCGTGCCCCGAATTATTATCGACGTTAACGAATCAACAACACCTATTTCTGCAACTTCGTCAATGATTTTCGGCATGTGAGGTAGGGGTTAATTTTACGAGTGAATATTACCCTCTGTACACCTTCGTATATTGTTTCTTTGAGAACAAAATGATATCACCGTAATGATGAGGGTTCAGACCGCATGAACATGGATCGACCCTCCCCTTTTGATAGTTCTTGTTGAGGACGATGGAGGCGGTACACGCGGCGACCGACAGCGAGCCATCCACGAAGAAATCTAGCAGTGTAGGGCCGCCAGGTCACCACAAGGGTGTGGCACCGCAGTGCCACATATTAAATAGAGCCACATCCAGGCGGGCCGCGGTGGTGCCAAAGGGGCGCGGGGCAAACACACAGCGCTAGAAGCATAGGTCGTGGCCAGGAGGGCTACGGCGGATGGACGGTCGCACGACTTCATGACGCCACGCGGCGTAGTAGGGAGTCATGGCTAGGGAGGGCAGTGGTAGACGGGAACAACGATGTCACACCGCGCTGGTGTTACAGGATGGTGGCCTTAATCCATGACTGATTGGACAGGGCGGCCGGTTGAGCCACCCTATGCTGTGCACCAAGCGGGACCCTTCATGTCCCGTGGTTACCAGTGGTTGGTCTCTCGAACCAGTCATTTTGGACAGGGGGGGGTGGCACCCCCCTCCAAAGCGTGGCCTGCCATGAAAAGCGGGTCTGCCAGCCAGGCCACACGGGCGACCACCAGGCCATGCGGGCCACTGGGACATACCGCTTTCGGTTCAGGTTGTACCTTTGTTCCAGGCCACCCCTCCGTGTCGGGTCAAATTCACGGACCGGGTCGAGTTAGCCCAACTGGGTCACACCAGACCTGAACCCGTCAGACCCGTTTACACCTTTTCTCCCATATCTTGGTCTACGGATGTCCATTTGACAAACTATCAGTAGAAACATTATACTTGGAATGAATCCATCCCATTGAAAATAGACCCATGCGAGTTCATGGTTTAGTTGATTCACGGTCATGTTGGTTCATACTCGAAACCAACAGGGCCCTCGGGACTAAAATTCTAATAACTGACAGACTGGGCGTCCGATTGATGAGATTTCTATTGTGTTGAGACCCCTATGACATGGTGGTCCTTTGAGATACTTCCATTTGAGACTTCTTGACACTTGTATTATCGACCATTAGCTCATGGATCAGATCCCCCATAGACAAGAAGACAGAGTGCAGAGACATAGTAGCTGACAGACTTGATGACTACTTGATTGATTCGACTCGGAGTGATTAATCTAGCCCAGTGTGGAGCACCCGGTATTTGGAGGTATACCCATGGTGGATGGAGTTCCTGGTATATGGCCACAGAACCACGGTACTCGACAAGAGAGGTACCTTTTAGGCTATTAGGGGGATCTCCCAATATTTACTGGAAGACCCATAGCAAACAGAGCGCCTGGTAGTTGGTAGCAGACCTGCGGTACTCGATAGAAGGATAATATCAGCAGTCCGAGGTTAGTGGTAATCCCCTTAGTGTCGTGACAGGACCACTGTACTCGACATATGAGGAGTTCTCCAACAGTCGTGGTTTCGATAATGAAAATCCTAGTTTGACCTAAGTCGATTTATTTTGTGTTTTCTTCTTGATTGGGATGGTTTACTTGATAACATAGGTATATTTATGGGAATATACCTAAGTAATGGTTATCCATTAAAATCATACTTTTTGGTTTATCCTTGATGGATTTTCTGAGACCTAGAGGGTCTTAGGGTCCCTACTGAGTATCATTATACTCACCCATGCATGGGCTATTCCCGCACCTCATTGTGTTCATTGCAGATGACAAACAGTGCTAACTGAGACATAGTGTACGAGGACTGGACAGTACCTGGAGGTGGGCCTCACGACAATTCCGTACCCAGAGGAGAAGTACAGATGTAGATCACTAAGCAGGCTATTTGTACCTACCATTCAGGTAGGATCCATGGTGGATGATCCAGGAGCTACTAGACACCTTCCAACTATTTTTCGTTTTAGTTGTACCAGTTTGACCTTTCCTTGTACATTACTTTTGGGCTTGTATTTCCAGACCCTTTACATTCAGCATAATTTTTATACAATTTTTACTTAGAGTTTGCTTCTGCTTGTACTTTGGTTGTGTTTTGTTTACAGTTATAATGGCAATGCCTTCCATGTTTTAGGTATTTACACCTTTGGTTCTAGTCACCAGCCCCTAGCCTATGGAAGGCGGGCTTCTGATAGTCACGATACGAGAACCGGGGGACGATTCATTAAAATTTTACTCCCAAGAAAACATGGGGATCCAAGTAGTCATTTGGGTCACTGGATAAGGAAACATATTACAAGGGACTCCCTTGCTACACCTGAGCTCTCGAGTAATGTTTGTATAGTAGATATCCACAATCATCCCATATGATACAATAAGAAGAAACCATATGAGGGATTCCTCTAGATCATCCAAAGAATGATACATACCAATTATATAAATTCCAATACCACCATCAGTGTTTTATAAATGATCCTAATTATCAAAACATCTTACGAAATCCAAGATAACAGGAATTCCTAGAAGGGAATCTCATTGTTCCTCATGACCACCTCAAGTAGTATACAGTTATTTAATATTGAATTAAGTTAATAATTAAAATTGAGGATCTTTTCAGGTTTAGTGTTTTAAGGAATTATTCCATAACTATCACATTATATAACAATTATTACAAAGTAGAAACTTCTACGTAGTATCCATATTTTTCATAAAATAAAAAAATTTAAAAGAAAACAAGATTTCTTTTCTTTGATAAAAATCATGCGGAATTATTCTTTTATCTTAACCTTCCATGTATCCCATGAAAAACATTTCAAAAATGTGGTATGAGCATAAAATTCTCACTATGCATTATAATAAAAAGGGAAGAATAAATTAGACCATCAATACATACAAACCAATGAAATCGTACTTTTCAATCTTTGACTTTCCACACTAAATCATATGATTTTTGAAAAAAAATCAAAATCATAAATCATAAAGGTAATGTGTGGCTTCGATAACATACTTACAGTGTAGCTTTCACAGCTATGTAGGGTGTTAAATTTGTAATACCCATAACAGTATATTCCAAAAATATCTTAGTAAAGACATTAATGTTTACCTCTATCATGTTACCCAATTCATTGGAGGGATATTTAATTCTCATCCTCCCTAGGTTTACCATGGATCCACACATATACATAAATATTTCTTATGATCAATAACATTTTCATAACTAATAAAACAAACATAATTGAAAGATATCATTATCACTTTTAAATAAAAATATTTCATTTAACTATATTTACATATCCAATCCATTATCATAACCATTTTCAATACCAAAATACTTAAATGAGTTTATGATATTTTTTTCCCTTCTAAAAAAATTACAGCTTGTTATGGAATCCAAATATCAAATAACGCTTACAACGGAGGAAAGGTCGTTGTCACCATGTATGTTAAAGAAAAATTCCCCTTGTCAATAAGTAAAATGAAACATATAAAAATATTCCTTTTGAATGAAATGAAAAGTCATAGAGGTTTATACACCATATAAAAACAAAGTCGTGTATAAATAAAAATATTCCTCAATGAAGGGAGATTGAGACGATGTCCCTTACCTCGTGTTCAACATGAATCGTTAATTTTTTAATATCTTAGATATTAAACTAATGTTATTTTATACTTGATTAGGAAAAATATTCATATTTATTATTCTTTCCATATTACGTATTACAACATTATTATCATTACATAATCACTTATGTAAATAACGATCGTTTTGTCAATATTTGTTACATGAGTAAAAAATTAACTTCATATAATTAAAATTTATCCTTATCATTAAAATTCCATTATCTCTTCAATTATATTCATTAATTATATTATATATGTCATATATATCCATATATATATGTGTGAGTGTGTGTGTTTATAATAGTACATAACATTTGGAGATAAGAAACTAAATGCATTGTTCATGGAGATGGTATGTCGTACGTACGCATGAACACTAATTTAATTTATAATTAATATTTAATAGAATTAAAAATTAACAATACATAGGTATTTTATAATTCTTGTAAAATCATCTTTTATGCATTCCATGTATTTCATGAACAATTCATTTCACTTTGTGGGGGTGGTAGTCCGCACTTCATCAAATTAAATTGTATCATTTTTCCGTTATGGAATCCTTAAAGGTATACTATAAATGAAAAATATAGAAACATAGAGAAAAAATAATCATAATATATATCATATATAAATACACTTCTATCATAATGTCCACTATAATAGGTGGTAAGAGATAATTGAACAATCATCATTTCGCGAGGAAGTAGTTCATTGTACATAGAAACAGTATGTTCGGGTCCATTAGATGGAGGTGCGTGTATGTGCCATTTGAATCCTTATCCTAAGAACATCCTAGTATATTTAAAATATGAGTTTTATTTTGTAAAAAAATAATAAGAATAGAATATGGAGTGATGAAGTAAAATAAAAGGAGAGATCTTGAAGGAATAAGTTACCTTTAAATCGCGTAACTCCCTTTGGTTTGAACCAAAAGGCTTCCTTGAAGTGCCTTCTTCCTAAGGTAAGGCTTCATTGGGGAAGAGAGGGATCTTGGGAGATTATATTGCGAGATTTTTTACAATACATGGGGCTTAAGAGGTGTGTTCAATTGGTTAGAGGTGATGGCCTTTTATAAAGGAGAGGGGGGCTCTTTATGATAGTTTATAAATATTATTTTATTATAAAATGATATTCAATTTAAGAAAGACCAAAACATATTTAATTAAAATTTAAAGTTTATATAAGTCGAAAAAAAATCATCCAATATTAATTGGATAGGTTTTGGATATTTTTTAATCCTTATCTTCCTTATATAACCCTTTGTTAACTCATTTAACTTTTACCATGTCTTCAAATACATTCAAACAATATGGTTAATATATGTACTATAATACTCCAAGAAACCCAAAATGGATATTTAATGAAAAATTTAACATCATATATGTCAGTTTTCTGAATATTATATTTTTAGGAATATTTTATGGATTAATTAAATATTAAAATATTAAAAACACCTTTATGCCAATTTTTATACTATTCTTATCATGACTTTTTAAAAATTCAAAAGAAATTGATTTTTTCGAAAAACCTTCATTTGTTAAAAGATAACAAGTCATCCTAATCTAAAAAAATCGTGTATGGAATAAAAATATTAAAAACATATTTATTTTAATTTTTATAATATAATATATTTAAAACATTCATTAAATAGGTAATCATGGCATCATTATTGTGTCATAACTAAATTTATTTATATAACGTCTAAAAATTATAAATAAAACACCATGATGTAGGAAATCCTTTTATCATTATAATTAGAATTTATAGTCGAATATATCATTTATATATCTCCACAGTAAATATTTTTGGAAAATAATACTTGTTTAGGATATTTTTATTTTAACATTAAATAAAAAGTAATTAATGTTATTATCTTGACCAGATGGCCTTAAAAGGCCAAAAGTCTTACGTAATAATTTTATTTATCTTAGATTACTCATATTATAAGGTTACGAAAGTGTTAATATAATTTTATATTATGATAATATTTTTTTACCTTGAATTACCCTATTTACATTTAACCGCATTAAATAAAAGTCAAAAGTTACTGTCCACCAAACAATATTTTCATATTATTGAAACAAATTTTACATACTTATGAAAACCATTTATGTTAGTTTTTTGAAATTCAATTCACAGAAGTGGTAAATTTTCATTTAAATTAAAATGTTGGTTTTTAACTACTATGTAGTGTTTTTCACTATTCCTTAAAAATGATCATTTTCAGAAAAATACAAAAATTTCACCCAAAGATAATTTTGATATTACCAATTCTAAAATTAGGTCTAATTTATCAAATTCAAAACATATATGTTTCAATAATTAATGTAAAAATAGTTTCCATTTTCAAAACTAAAAAGCATGTTTTTAAGAAATAAAAACTATCAAAAGATTTCAATTTGTTTATATCCAATTTCAAAGATAAATTACATCGAATGACCACAAATGGATTAAATGGTAAAAATATAATCCAATTAAACATTAAAATCATTTAAAATGACAATCTTTCCAAATAAATAAATTAGATTAAGTGATAGTTTTGAATTAAAATGCAGTATTTTTCATTATGCATTAAATAATGAACATTGTGAAAAAATACCAACATTTCTTCATACGTAAATGTTGATGTCCCGATTCTAAAGAATAAATTTATTTTTTCAAATAGAGAATATAAATATGAAAAAAATCGATTTAAAAGTGGTTTTCCCTCAAAAGGTGGTCAGACTACCTTTAAAAATATTAGAGTATTTCATGCTTAAAGTCAAATTCTTTCTTATCGTATGTCTCTAAAATTTATTGGATAAATGTAAAGACATTTAACAATCTTGTATAATCATATTGTAGTTAGTTCTATTAATTCCTTCTAATACAACATACATGCCTTAACTACTATTTAAATTAATATTATATAATTATTTTTCAGTATGACTTAGCCTTGTTTGCAATAAGATATTTCGGAGAAACCCATTGTTGTGTGTTAGGTACGCCATCGAACATAGAATCCACTATAAAGTAAAATCAATATTTTATTCACAGATATTAATATATATGAAATAATCATATTCTTTATTTATGTGGGATGATACATCCTTCACCACTTTTAGTAATTAAGTCTTCGTAATTTTAAAATTGGGCTTAAAAACATCATTAAAAGAACCACAATGGAAAAAAGTGAATAAAATAATCACTTAAAAATAATGAAATATAATTACAAAGGGCAACTAAGATAACACATTTTTAGATTCCATGTATGAAAACATGGATTTGGAGGACAATATAAGTGACATGTTTTTATGGAAAGTGATGGAAAACATGACTAGGATTAAGGTTACAATAAGAATACCAAAAACAAGTGAAAGATTAAATGGTCTGTGATTCCCCGGTAGAAAAAGTAAACGGAAAACGTTTTTTTAGGTTAAATTACATAAACTAGGAGAATTTATTTATGAGATTCACTATGAATATATGGAAATATACATACTATTAAAGTAGAGTTTCATCCTTTAATATGTTCCTACCAAAAACTCTTATTTTCTCCAAATGATGAGTATTCATGATGACTTGGTAACACCTCAAATTCTAAAATCAATTTCCATAGAATCACATAATCCAAAAAAAATGAACTATATATTTACCCTAACATTAGACATTATCCAAAACCGAAAAGGTTGGTACATGATCAATTGATGCCAAAAATTGATAATCTTTTATAAAAAATTACTACTCTTAATTTATAAAAGAGAACAAACAATACCCAAAGCTCATCCAAGACCATTCAATAAACAGTTGTCCATAAAATTAATCTAAATAATGAAAACAAATTTGAATCCCAAAATTCATAAGGATTTGATGACATTTTCTTCCACAAAAAATCATAAAATTTATCTCCAAATAACATTGCATACTCTTAATGTCTCATCTAATGTGTAATTAACAAAATCACATATTCTATATGATAGGTTAATCATTTCCATAAATATGCCAATTTTCCGTTTTCTCATTAAAAAAACTATTATTATTCCCAAATAAAATTAAAAAAATACTCCAAAAACGAAATCACATTATATTATGTATTCCTTAGGCATATAGTGTTTCTTTAAAAGAGAGAACATCTTCCAAAATAACCTGTATCACTTCATCAACAAATAATTTTCTTATACTGAGGATTTCCAATTTATAAAAAATAACATCCAAAAATCAACTTATTCTAGATCCAAAAAATCATTTATCCAAAAATAATTAGTCATTCTAACTAGGGACTTCATGTAGTCTAGAGGTTGGTGATAAATCCCAATCGCACTTTGGCTGTGGGTTTGATTCCCACAGTATTTTCTGACGTGATGGGTTGTCACATGGTCTTCTTATTGTCCTTTCACAAAAATTATATAATTTTATAATATTCTAGAAAACGAATTTACTTCCTAAAAACCCATATCATATTTTAACAACAAATTTTATCTCATAACTCTCTTTTTCATCCCAAAATATAAAAACCCCTAATTTCAATAGAAACAAAAGATCAAATGAACCCCTAAGGTTATCCATTATGTCCACACAATAAAACATTATTATTCTTGCATACCATTTTCACATATCCAACAACAAGGTTACACATAATTTAAAAATTATTAAAATGTAATCCTATCATCAAAAGATCCTTAATAATTTTAAGCATTTCTTCATCCAATATTGTACCATAACACTTGAATACATAGTATGTAGACTTCTTACTCATTCAATGTTATTAATGATCCATTAACCACGACATTCCATATTATTCCATAATACGTCATTCTTACAAAAAAATCACGAATCATTCCATGTGATTCAACAATATCAAAACAATTGCTAAGAAACATTCCATATCATTTGTAGGCCATTTTCAATTTCCTAATCTTTATTTGGAATAACATTAGGAATCAGTAAATATATATGGGTACAAACCTTCTGATCCCATTCCATAAGTATCTTCGTAGGAAATAGATTTTTATAATTACCAGGAACACCATATTTAAAACATTCAATTGATTTTTTAGAATGAAATTTTTTACATTTCCTGGAGTCATTTGGATGCTTCCTTTTTCCATGGCATGCTTTTTCATTATGACCTTCATTACCACATCTATAGAATCTTTCAATCCCTTTGAAACATTTCCTAGGTGTATCATTCCATATACATGATACATAATATTTTGAATATACATACCTTTATGGGTATTTCCTAAACTCGCATTGGGATTGATTTATCATATATATGATGCCTTATAAAAATCACCATGGTTCAGGTGGTCAATCATGACTCTAGGGAGTTGGTTGAGAATTAAAAAAAGAGTGTTCATTACTGATGTCATTTACTTTAATTTCTTACTCAGAAAACCTTCAAAGTTTTCTCCACATCCATTATCTCTTTGATGCATGCTAGATCCATCCATTTACCAAAAGGAAAAAGTCAGAGTGCGTATATCAGTAAAATAAACATTTAATATCATAAGAGGGGGATAAAAACTGAGATATACTTATTCATGTTACCCTAAACCCATTTAATTTATCTAAATTAACTATGAATTGTTCTATTATTCTAAATATAATGGTAATGTCAATTATATTTAAATAACACCCTATCCTCTAATGCTTACTAAAACGACCATTGATACCAACCAGAAGGACTAGACCATAAACATTACGTAGTATTGACTTATGTTAGTAATCCACATTGAAGATATTTTCATGTTTATTGTTTTAGAGAATTATTCCATAACTATTACATTACATCAAGACTGTTACAATGTATACACTTCTAATAAAAATCATTTTTTTCATAAAATAAAAGCTATTAAAATGAAACTAGAGTTATTTTCTTGATAAAAATCATCTTGAATTATTTCGTTCTCTTATCTTTCCTTGTATCCCATTATATACATTTAAAAAACATGGGATGAGCATAAAGAGATCATTAAGGGTTATAAAACAAGGAATGAAAACATTAGTCAATCAAAAAATAAAAGTCAATGAAATCATACCTCTTAATCCATAACATACCACACAATATCACAAGATTTACAAATAACAAATGGAAATCATAAAAAATAAAGGATACTTATGTCATCCATAACAAACTTACATTGTATATTTCACTGATATGTAGGGAGTTACATTTAGAATATGCATCATATTATATTCACTAAATCTATTAGGAGAAACAATAACGTTTACCTCTGTCTTGTTGAACAATTCATTGAAGAGCTATCTCAGGCTCACCTGCCCTATGATTTTCATGAAACCACTTGTATATGTAAAAAATTCTAAATATTCATAACATCTTCATAAAAAAATAAAACCAAGATAAAGGAAAGATAACATTTTTTAATTTCAATCACAATATATATTATAAATATATTAACACAACGAAACAATTAAAAACCCATTTTCAATACCAATTTATGTAAAAGAGTATATAGTATTTATTTTCCTTTTAAAAACATTAGGGCTTGTGATGGATGAAAAATATAAAATAATGCTTGTGGCGATAGAAAGGTTGTTGTCATGGTGTAATTTAAAAAACATTCCCTTTGTAGTTTAGTAAAATGAAACATAGAAAAATATTCCTTTTGAATGAAATGAATACTCAAAAGGGTTTATACACCATATAAAATAATTTCATGTATAAAGGAAAATATTCCTCAATGAAAGGAGATTGAGGCGAAGTCCCTTAACTCATTCCTAACTTGACTCATTATTTATTTAATCTCCTGAATAATACAATAAAGTTAATTTCTACTTGCATAATATACTTTTTTAATGTTATTATACATTTAATATTAATTATTACCACGTTAGAATCATTACATAATCATTTATTTTAATAACGTTCGTTTTGTTGATATTTGATACTTGAGTCAAAATTGAACTACATATAATTAAATGTTATCCATGTGGTAAATGTCCATTATCTCTAGAATGATATTCATGATTTATATATCATATATATCATATATATCTCGTATATATATATATATGTGTGTGTGTGTATTTATAATAGAACATAACATTTGGATATAAGATATGAAACACAACCGTTCGTGGAGACGATAAGTCGTATGTACACATGAACACTACTTTAATTTCTATTTCATATTTAATGGAATGAAAACATAATGAAACATAGTTATATTATAATTCCAGTATAAAATTATATATTATTTCAGTAATTCCATCCTTTCTAGGTTATATGTATTGAATGAACAAGTCATGTCACTTTGAGGGGGTGAAAGTCACCACTTCCTCAAATGAAATTATCATATTTACCCATTAGAGAAAACATAATGGTATGAAATAACTGAAAAAATAGAAGAATAGGGACAATATAAACAGAATATTTATCTTATATAAATATAGTTCCAACATAATATTCTCCATGAGAGGCGGTAGGTGAAGTTCCCAGTTAGGATCCAAGCAACACTTAGTGGGAGAGGGGGTGAATCAGTGACATATTTTTCTTTTTATGTTTCCTGTTTCTGAAACAACCTTCATCTCCGGTTAAAGTGATTAATACCTGCTGAACACACACAACCACAAGAACACAAGATTTACATGGTTCACTAATCAAAAATAGTAGCTACATCCTTGGTATGGTACAGAAACAATCTTGTACCACACAATCCACTAGAAAACAATCCTTTGATGTCTAATATAATGAGTAGGATATATCCTTACACTTGTATAGCACATTGAAAACAATAAGATAGTGTGTGTTATCGCTCTCAGTACAAATAGGGTAATCTAAGTATTATGTGCTTCATAATGTCATTTCACAAATCAATTCTATCAAAAAAAATCTTCATTTTCCTACCAAGTAGCTGGTAGGAACCTCCTAGTGCAAACAACTTGTGCGCCACATCCTACTTGCGAGCCTTCCTGCTTGTGCACCACCTGCATGCACACCTACTCAATACTTGCACGCCACCGTTGAGCACATATCACAACTTGTGCACCCCCTTTGACTTAGACACATGACACTTCTTGAAAGCACCTCCCAGCTTGCGTGCCTCTGGAAACTTGCACGCCAGAACATGCGCGGCAAAACCAGTGTGTCATATAAATATCCCTGAGCTTGTGTGACGCTCCAGCTTTCATGTCGTCCTCTTCTACTTGTGCAATCAGACCACCCTCTACTACTTTCACGGTCAGAGATTAGATTTTCTCTTAATTGTTGAACTCATAAAAAATGAGGATGCAAGTCGTCTGTTTATTGGAATTTTGGTGACTTGCATGCCACATACACTTGCGCGCCAATACTTGCACGCCACTCCATCCCTTGAATTCCATTTCAAAACTTGTGCGCCCTTTCATCACAACTGAGACACTTTATTTCCTTTTTCATATTTTGATATGATGATGTTGAAATATGACTTGCCTGTAACATTCACATGTGCACCACAACTTGCGTTCCAATACTTGCGCGACACTGTTGACTTGTGAAACACTTTCTAACGTGTGTGACACTTTATTTCCTTTGACAAATTTTGATTGAATGATCTTTGAAATATTACTTTCGTGCCCCTTATACTTGCATGCCAATACATTCACGCCAAAACTTTCATTCCATTCTTGACTTGCACGCCACTTTCTTTCCATTTCAAAATCACATCATTTCATTTTTCGATTTTTAGGCCCAAATATTTGGAAAACACTGGAAAATGGTTCCACCTAAAATTGTTCTTTTGTGCCACCTCCAAATGTTATTTTGCTTTATCATTTATCTCTTCACTGCTTTCCATAACCATTCTTCATCATTCATCACAAACTCTACTATAGTGATATATATCCTTTGATAGATCAGTATTAGAATCATCTGAGTTACAATGGGAAGTACTAAAACATCCTTATCTTCCAGAAACATCATTCCTTCCAACAATAAATGTATATTAGTGGCATCATCATTTCTACCCCTTTCATTCATATGTCTTGCATCACAAGTTCTCATAACTTATGATATTTTAGAAATACATATCAGCAAAGCATCATCTGGTTTATAGTCTATTTACAATGTGAATTAATTTAAATTTTTTGGAAACAAAATACAATACTATGCAAAGGGTAACTCTTCAAACTGCCTTCTCCATCGATCTTGGTCGCACTAGTTGGAGATAATCGAACAATCATCCTTTTGTGGGACATCGGTTCATAGTACACCGAAACAATATGCTTGTATCCATTAGATGAAGGTGTTTGTATGTTTATTTTGTATACTTATCATAAAAACAACCTAGTATATTGAGGATACTAGTTTTGTTTTGAAAATAAATAATATGAAGAGCATGGGGTGAAGTAGTAAAATAATATAAGACTACTCGAGGAAAGACGTTATCTTTAAATCAGGTAACTCCCTTTGGTTTGAACCAAAAAGCTTCCTTGAAGTGCCTTTTTTCCTTTGGAAAGGGTTCTAGAAGGAATAGATTGATCATGGGAGATTATTTGGGAAGAGGATGGATTATGAAAGGTGGTTGAGAGGTGTATTTAATGGGTTAGAGTTGATGGCCATTTATAAGGGAGTGGAGGGGTTATTTAGGAATATTTGAAAATATTATTTTATTATAAAATAATTTTCATTTTCAAATAGTCCTAAACCAATTTAATTCGAAGATAAGGTGCATATAAGTCTATATAAAATCATCCAATAAAAATTGGATTGGTTTTGGATATTTTCTAATCCTTATCATTCTAATTTAACTCGTTGTTTACTTATTTATCATTTACCATGTCTTCTTGAATATTAAAACTATATGGTTAATATATTTACTATAAAATTCCTTGTGTACCAAAATGGATCTTTAATGAAATTTTTAACATCATATATGTATCGTTGTCGAATCATATACTTTTAGGGATATTTTATCTTTTAATAAATTATTAATTGAATTAAAAACACATTTATCTCAATTTTTAATCTATTCATATCATGACATTTTAAAAAATCCAAATCAACTTGATTCGTTCGAAAAAACCTTCACTAGTTCAAATATAACAAGTCACAATCATCTCTAAAATTCGTGGATGGCATAAAAATATTCAAAATAAATTTATATTAATATTTATAATAAAATTTATTTAAAATATTTATTAATCGAGGTAATAAATTCATCATCATTGTGTCATATATAAATTTATTTATTTAATGTCTAAAATTTATAAATAAAATAACATGATGCAGAAAATCTTTTTAACCTTCAAGTGATAATTTATAGTCAAATATATTAACTATATTTCCCTACATTTATTTTTTTTGATAAAATAATACAAATATATGATATTTTGATTTTTATATAAATAAAAATTTATTAATGTAACTATCATACAGAAATGGAATTCAATGTCCAAATGGCTTACCCAAGGATTTTTTTGGTCATACATTACTCATCCCATAATGTTAGCACATGTTTTAAGATAATTTTATAATATTATAATAATATTTTTACCTTGAATTGCACTATTAAGCTTTAACTGTGGTAAATATGTCAAATGTAAATATTCACCAAAAATTATTTTCATCTTTTTGAACCTTATTTTACTTATTGATTACATCCATGAATGTTAGATTTTTTAAATTCAATTCACATTAGTGGTAATATTTAATTTAAATGTAAAGGTTAGTTCTTAACTACTGTGTAGTGTTTTTTCACTATTCATAAAAAATTAAACATTTCAGAAAAATACCAAAAATTCAACCAGATCTAACTTTGACATTCTGAATTCAAAAATGATGTCTATTTTACCAAAATTCAAAACATAGAAGTTTCATTATTTAATTTAAAAATAATTTCCATTGACAAAATTAGAAATCCTTTTTTAAGAAATAATAACTATCAAAAGATTGTTATTTTTTTATGTCCAATTTAAATTGAAATTTCATATAATGACCAACGGTAGATTAAATGGAAAAAATATAATCCAATTAAACATTAGAACCATTTAAAAAAATTTCTAACAATATAAATATATTATATTAAGATTTTTTTTGAATTAAAAAGCTTAATTTTTTAATATTCATTAAAAAATTAAAATTATTGGAAAAGTACCAAAATTTCATCCAAGGTAAATTTTGATGTTCTGATTCTAAGGAAGAATTTTATTTTTAAAAAATAAAACTTCTAAAAGTTACAAGAAATAGATTTAAATGGGATTCCTCATCAAAAGTCTATAAATGACCTTTTAAGAATATTAGAGTATTTCTTTCTTAAAATCATATTGTTTCTTAACTTAGGTCTCTAATATTTATTGTATAAATGTAATGACATTAAAAAACATGTATAATAATATTTTAGTTAGTTCTCTCCATTCCTGCCAAAACAATGGCTATGCATTGTCTACCATTTAAAATAATATTATATTATTATTTTTCAGTATGACTCAGCCTTGTGCGCAACATTAGATTTCAAAGAAACCCATTGTTGTGTGTCGGGTATGCCATCAAACATAGAGTAACATTTAATGTAAAATCAATATTTAATTCACAAATATTAATAAATATGAAAATGGTATATTATTTATTTACCTGGGATGTTACACAGACCCTCAAAGGGGGATCTTATTCTAGAAAAAACCACTTGGAAATTATCAATTAAGATAAACCTCAGTTTGTATTACATAAATTAACCTAACCATGGGTACCAACATTCCCACATATGCATCCTAATGAAACACTATTTCACTAAGTAATTCTCAAAAAATAACCATGAAATCCAGTAATTAATTAATTATAGACTATCCCACAAGGTAATACACAAATGTCCCTCATACTATTCATAATCTATCAATAACACCATATTGTTACCAGCGTCACCTAATGTAAGCCCTCCCAAAAGATCCTATTGTTATAGTCTTTAAACTAGAGATCTAACCTCATCCACTATAACCATGAATAATTATCCCTAAAATGTTGGAAAAAATGATCTTCTCAGAGATAGTACTCAATAATGAATTCCACCATTTATCATAAATAACCCCAAACAAATCAATATGGTACAAAAGAACCACAGCAGTCACTGAGAACACATCCCTCACCTGAGCCTCGCAACTCACAACCCATCCCAAAGGTGGATTCAAAATGCAAACATTAAATAAATCCTCCATAAAATAAACTCCCATAAAACCCATATATATAAAGACATTAAGACCTACAACAATTCCACCATTGGGATCTATGCATAAGAAATCTATAAGTTGACTACTCAAATTTTTAATTTTTTCATCATGGAGATAAACATGAAATACTATTCATGGCAGGAAATAGTTCGCAGCGTGTTCTTTAGGTAAATGGTATGTATCTTCAATGGTCCTCCATGTACATATACCACGAACCCCTCAGAATGTACTTTTCCAATTTATAAGGCTTGTACACCCTCTACATGGTGTATATCCCCACATGGGGTACCTTCCCATATAAAAAATTATAATAAGCATGTAAAATGCATGACTACACATTGTGTACCACCGTATACATGGATTGTACCACACATTGGGTACATAGGAATGTTTCGGTCCAGGAACCTCCTGGCAGAGAATGGATATGAATATTAACCAGACACTAGTTTTTTACCTCACTCAGCCACTTTTCATGCACCCGATGTGACTATTTCCCCACAACACAACCTAAGACACCAATAAAATTTTTTACTTTGTGGTATGTGATGTGTAGGCAAAATATACCATATTCACTGAACTATGCGAACAAAAACCATTTTTCTTCTATACTACATGTCATCTACACGGGTTTTTCTGAATTTAATCCCCCCCAAATGGAATAAAACTACCATATCACCCTATTTAATCCTATATTATCCCCTAGGGGTCCATGTAAACCATTTAAGGATATATAAACCTCAAAATCAATGATATGTGAATTTAAGTGAAAAAACATAAAATATACCACCTCAAGAAATAAATTACTTATTCTTCACATCGGATCCATGCAACTCACCCGTCGAGCCTCGATCTACCACCAAATGAGATTCTCAGAAAACACCTCCTCCTCCATATCCATATCTCATCCAAATACCCTAAAAGGGAAGAACCAAAATCATACATTAAAATCCAAAGGATTAGACAAAAAAAATAAAAAAAATTAAATCGAATGAAAAAAATAAATGAAAATGGGCTCAACTCCAACCCCGGAACTGGTGAACTATTTATTCCTTTCCAAGTAAAAACTCCCCATAGCAAACTCAAACAAAGAGATAGAATCCCAATATGAATCACCATTTAAATTATATAATTAAATTAACACACTCTAATAATTTATTTTTTTGGTAATCCGATATTTTATATTTAGTGAATATTAGATTAGCACAAATTTCATCAAAACATATATTCTAGGGTAAAAAATTTATTTTAGGACCAATAGAGATGTAAAAAAATTATATAATGTAAATTTGTAAGAAACAATTACTAGTTTTAAGAAAATACATTATTGAATAACAATTCAACTTTCCCTTGATTTTTACAACCCATAATAACCAACGACATCACATAGTAAATAAATTTAAAAACATTAAAGTTGATATATAAAAGATAATTAATAATCACAATATAAACATTCCATTAGAATAAACTATAAGCATAATATCATAAATACTTCGTGCATCACACAAAATGTTCAAAACCCAAAATATCATCAATAAGGGAGATATAAAACATCTCAAATTTCATAAATTCTTCCACCGTTCAAGCAAAAAACATATTTTCATCACACCATACAATTAAAAATTAAGAATTAATTTTAACATAATGTATGTTAAGAAAATAAGACCCTATAAACATAACTCCATATAATATTACCTACCAAACAAGGCCCTTCCATCTCAAACCATAGTTATCCATTAAAATATCTCCTCACCAACTGAACATGAAGCATGTAATTTCCAGAAAATAATTATCATACATTTTCTATTACATCATCCCCAAAAAATGTGCTCTATATAGAGATGAAAACAAGCTTTATTTTTTAAAAAAATTACTAGACGTTAACCTGGTACATCCGATTATAAGTATACACCAAGGTACAATATCCCAATATTACGACATATAAAATATCACAGAACATAATAGTTACGACATCACTAAGAAGTATGGAATTTCTTGTTAGTGTGATGTAAAAAAGAAGAAATAAGTATTTATATATCAATAAGAGTCATAATAGGTAAATCATATTAGTGTTGAGGGAATCTCCCATTAATCACATTACTTACTCTTATAATCATTAATTCATATATTATTTTTCATATCATTTATTTTCTAATTATTATTCATATAACATCAATCCAAATATATTATCATAATTCATTAATTTATTTAGAATATATACCCATATTTATCCTTGTTTTTTTATTAATTTGACTTACCTTTATTTGAAGGATTCAATTACCTGTATAAATCAATAGACCATAAATATCAACTATGTGGTATAGTAGTCATATGAGGATGATCAATAAAATATAGAAACCAATCGATTGTTAGGAAATCGATCATGTGGTATTGGAACAACCTCATGAACAACCAAAAAACTACGAAGGATTAACTAAAAATAATACTGATTATATGGTATTCAATGACAACAATTACAAATAAATCAACCATGACAAAATCAATCATGATAAAATTGACCATGTGGTAGTAGAACTACCATATAAATATCTAATTAACTTTTTAGGATTGACCATGAGGGAGACTAATCATGTGGAGTAGATCAAAAACATAAACAACCCAATACCCATTATGTAAAATTCTATAACTGTATCTATTTATACCCTTTTATCCCTTCTCATTATGATTTTTGGTTGCTTATATCCTTAATATGGAATTAAATAAAGACCAAGAGTGGTTGGAGTTTAATATTCAACTCCATGTGGGGATTCATGTCATGAATCACCGATTCATTCCTTGAAATATTGATTCATAGTGTGGATAGTGTTTAATAACTTGTATTTGAGTGTTGGGAAACCATGTTTTTATAATATATATCCAGGATAAATTCATGATGTGAATTTGTGTTCCTGGAAAGAATTTTTTTTATTGTATTATTTGTGGTTTTTTATTTGACGGATTCACATCCTGAATGGTTTTAATCATGATTTGATATACCTCATGGGTTTATCAGATTGAGAACATTATTTTTTAGAAGATGCAATCCATGTGAGGTTCATAGTGTAAACTAGCCACTAATACCATCAATGGATATATTTCTATTATTTCTATTAGCTACATCCACCCTCTAAATTTCCATATTAACCAATTATTCCCATGGTCCTTCTAGGAATTATAAAGTGATCTTAAGAGTCATAAAATTCATTGTTTTTGGTGGGTAACCTTTGCTCTCATAGTTTCGATTTCTTTGTTTTCTATTGAGTTATTATTATCCTTCCATTATAGTATTCCTTTGAATCTTTTAAAATTTGGAATAAATTATATTTTTTTGGAGTTATGGGTTATTTTGAAGTGATTTGGATGAGATATCATTAAATTTATAATTAAATTGAGTATTCCTTATGTGCATGTGGCATTGTGGATCAAACTATCTTTCTTTTCCTTATTGCAAGGAATTAGAAAGCTTATTTTGAGGTAGGGAATGGATGTTATCTCACTTTTATGTACATATATGGTATTATCATGACAATTTTTCAATATATTGCATTGTATGAATTGGTATAATATTGATAATAAAATAGTCTAAATAAATTCCAAGGGAATGGTGTGATGTTAATATGGTAACCTATTTTATTAATATTTTTTTCCATTCTATGATATATTGATTTTATAATATTATTTCTTGATGTGATGGGTTGATTTTATAATAAAATTTATGTTTTTAAATACATGAATCTATTATATTAAAATACTATTTTTATCATGCTTGTTTAATACTTGACATTTTTTCTAGCATGATGGCCATAGTTTTTTGGTGAATTTGGGGCCTTGTTTATGTGTGGGTTGGTGGATATGGTTGTTTTCATCACTTTTTCCATTGTTATTAATATATTTATGGCATTGATTATTTATTGTTTAGTGTATTTGGATGTGATGTGGTACTTCTATGTGGTTATTTCTCAGTAGAATTTTAATATAAATGGAATAATATGGACTATATAAAAGTCGTTATGGGTAAAGAATTCATTACTAATAATTAAAACTAAAAAAATAAATAAGTTATGTTGGTTTATTATTAATTTAAAATTAAAAAAATTTCCCAGGTTATGGAACCAATGATATGTTTGTGGTTTGGTTGTTTAGTATCAGAGGTAGTACATGGTAGTAAAATATCACAAGTGACCTGATGGAGGTTGTGGTGGTGTTTCTTATTTTAACCCATAGGTCTGGGATTATGTAAGACTACTATATACATTCATTTGTTATGACATTTCTATACACACCACCTGGGTTGGATAATCTGACCAATACCCAAACCCCAGGGGGTCTTTTCCTTAACATCTAAGATGGATGGGATACAGATTCCTGACTACCACATCCCCCAAAAACCCCTTCAATAGTTTCATATGGTGATGTCAATGGTGCATGATAATTTATGTGGTGGGATTCATGTGTGTTAATATGGTGAAAGGAGGTTCATACCATGCCCAATAAGGATATCATACTTCCTTAGTTTCATGGTATGAGATGTGATATGTGGATGCTACCACGATATGTGATATGTGGTTGGTACCATGTGACATTATATATGGTTGGTTTCATTATTAGTTTATATCTAAGGGATGTAAGAAAATTTTGTATTCACATTTGTAGTGACTATAAAATAATTGATAAAGTGGTTTTAAAATGCCTTCTTAAACATTATAATGATAGTAAGTCTCAACGATTTGAGAATTTATTTGTTTATTGAGCCAAGGTGTGGCTTGGGGAAATTATTTCTCATGTATAGTGGTTGGTTATTTCTGTTGTTTATTCACCATACCAATAGTATTCTCTCCAAAATTATTCATAGTAATCCTTGGGTATGATCATATTTAGTACATATACTATGCTCACCCAATATATATATATATATTGTTTATTAGGTTTCCATATGTTATTTAGTTATAGTTCTATAGATAATAGTTTTGATCATGTGTTATTTGAGTCTCTTCAATGGGATTATTTTTTATATTATTTATTCATAGAGATTTTTTAATTTTTTTGGTTAATGCATATGGGATTAAACGTGTATATAATTTTGGGCTATTTATTTTATTTTATAGTGGGTTTTTGGTGGTTATAAGCTATTAATAATTGATATTGAGGGTAATTCTATGAATTTTAGTATTTTTTACCCTCAACACTTATTCATGTCAGAGTGTTATGAAAAGAGTTATATAAGAGACTTGGTGGTGTTTTCAGATAGTAACTAGTGAGTTATTTACTGCCTTGTCAACCAAAAGTGATAGAAAAACTTTGTATGTGATGACATAATGGGATAAAAGTTATTGTACTGAATTTTAGGACCCCCTTGTGATCCAATTAATGAACATAAGCTAATTTAATGTATAGGGTAATGTTTTGTTTTGAAATATAGTGTACTACTATGAGAAAAACATTTATCATAATTGATTAAGTTCAATTTTGAATGTGGTTGTTATTAGAATAAATAAATTAATTAATTAAATGAATCTAAATAAATCCATTACTTCTAAAATTAGGTATTTCTAATTTCATTGAAGAGAATACAACTCGTAGCCTCCCATATGGTGTTCTATCTGAAGAGGTTTATTATGTCAAGTATATTGATCGTTAGAGGTTTGATCTCGACCGCGATGATATGTAATGGTATGGGATGTTGCAAGAATTTCATCATTTTCTCTTAGAAAAGTATTATGGTGGAATCTCTAACATATAGATCGAGTGATTTATGGGGGAGTGACAAATTTCTTTAGGCATGATTAATGGCCGAACAAAGTATTAGGTTCCCCAAAAACTTTTCCATCTTAGGGATGTAGCATTTCAACGGTGGATATTATATCTCAGGGAATGTTAGAATACAAATGTATTGTGGGATGAATTTAATCAGGTGTTCTGGGATGATTTATTATTGATGAGAGTGAAAGTACTAAAATGTAAATCATTCACCCACCATAGTATGGGATCATGAGCATTCAGATTCTATAGACAATTTTTACGTACCATATGTATTTTTCCCCTGATGTGCTTATATATGTGTATTCATGATCACAATTCTTAGAGGAGGAACTACACCCCCTAAATTTATTTTTTAGTCACCACATTAATATTAATTATATATTTGGAGATGTAAATGAAGTAATAATGGATTGAGATGGTGCATGAGTATGATGGAGAACCCCCATTTGATAATATGTTAGGACATCCAAGGAGTAAGGTCTTAGATATTGGGGCATGGTTGATTGACCATTCATGGTTCAGATTGATGTGGAAATGTTCCCAAATTTCATGACAATGTATCTTTAGGTCAAGAAATTCCTATGTAACTAAAGGGAACTCTCATATTTTGTAATTTGATTACTAATTTCAGGGTCACTATCTTTAGTAGTGTCCTTCGGTCTTATAGAGTCATTATTGATCAAGTAGTTCAGATCCCTTATTACAACAATTATAGTTATCCTCGAGGATGTTTTGGTAGAATGGACTTCTAGATTATGTTCAACAGCATATTCTGCAGTTTTATGCTCAGTTGAGAGGAGTTGGAGTTGGTAGATGGTGGACCTTTGATATAATATCAATTAGATACCCTGACCTATGTACTGAAGTGGAGCTCAGTAGGAACTATGTAGGGGAGATGATTGTTAGATGCATATAATAACTATACCAGTTCTAGATTACCCCAGGGTAAATTATGGAGATTTTTTTCTTCTACCATGGTTTATTTATTGTTTTAATCTATATGATTGTACTGGTTTTTCCACAAACCATGATTTGAGTACTTTGATGAGATGTGGAGAGTCTTTTTGAGCCACTGGTTTGGAAATGACAGTTAGATTCGTGGAATGTTTTCGGATGTGGGTCATGAATGAAGACTAATTATTGGAAAATATCAATCAAAATACGATACATTTTGGATAAATATACAACCATATGAGTTCATTCTTAGTATATATTTGTTGTATTATATTCATGTAGTTTTTTACTATATTGGGAGGTTATTTTTTATTATGTGTAAGGTCAAATTGTGGTGTTCTCCAAAGAGAGAGGATTATGGATTTATAGAATATAAGAAGAATCAGTTATTTTATTTATGTCTGAGCCATTAGATGATCCAATAAGGGATAATTTGGTGTGGACCCCCTTAGTTTTTTAATATTTTATTGATATTTTCCTTAAGTAGGTTGTGACACTAATCCCTTGACGGGATGTTGAGTTTGGGATAGAATTTCAGTTGGTTACTACACTAATTTAACTGTTTCCTTATTGGATTAACCCTTGGAGTTATCAGAGATGAGGAAAAAAATTGATGATATGATATAGAAAGGAATTAAAAAGACTACTTGGTCTCTATAGGCACCTCTGGTGTTTTTCACCATGAAGATAGATAGTAGTCTAATGTTGTACATAGACTTCCAGTTGTAGAATCTAGTGATGATCAAGAATTTTTACCCTCTTTCAAAACTTTTGGATCTATTTTTCTTGATAAAGGGAGTTAACTACTTTTCTAAGAGAGATATATTTTATGATATCATTATTTATATGTGAGTGAGGTAGATATTAAAATGATTATTTTGTTATGTGGGTATAGGAATATTGAGTTCAATGTCTTTTCACTCAATTTCACGAATGTATGATATTTATTCAGGGGACTCATGAAATTTATATTTCATGAGATATTGTGCTAGTTCATAAAAATTTTAATTGATGAAATTATCATAATCATGTGATCAATAAGAGACAATATTTGGATCCTAAGGATCATTTTACGAGCTCCTTAACACTATCAGTTGTTGGGAAACATTCAAAGTATAAGTTCTTGGAATGATAAGTATGTTTTCATAGATGCTTTGTGTCCTATAAAGAATTTGTAGAGTATCTAAAAAATATTTTTGTGGTGGTTTCATTTTATGTACCTATGAATTTCATAGAGGTTATTAGCTTTCTTGGCCATTGGGATATTTTCAAATGTTTTTGTCAAATTTCTCTCATTATATTGCCTCATTAATATTTATTTTCTATATGTAGAGACAATTCATTTAGGCTAAATTGTTTTATGTAGAATTTCGTACCTGAAATAGAAGATGTTCAGTGTACCATTTCATAATCCTCATGAGGAGGGAATGATGTTTGAGGTCTTATATAATGATTCCTAATTAAATTTTGGTTGTTTCATGATTCATAATTCCACATTCATCTCCTATGGGTCAATGATGTTATCCCCACCCTATGTTTACCTATATCACCCAAGAATTTGAGATCAAGGAAACAATGTTTATCATAAAGTGGTGGTGGAATTACCTCATCCTAGGAATGAATTTGGGTATTTATGGATCACAAAAGAATAAGGATTATTTTCTCTTAGTTTAACCTAATTATATTATTGAATATATGGATGGTATTTCCTTATAATTAAGATTTTCAAAAATCATATATACTAGGAATTTGAATCTGTTAGGAAGATGTACTAAGAGAAATGTGGATGTGAGAATATTGATAACCTATGGTTTCCCATGGGTGATTGATGGATTGGAGGTTTTATATCATAAAGAAGAGGCAGTTGATGGCTATTGATACTTTTTCTAGATTTTGGTATAGAAAAAATTGTTCTGGTAGGTGGAAGAGTCTTAGTGGGGTGACTCGATGTTAGAGGTGATGCATGATCGACTCGTTCATAGTGAATAGTGATGCCCCTATGGGATGGATAGAGGAAGAAGAAGATAGTGTTATATTTCAATGAAGGATATCTAAACCATTGGTAATTAATGAAGTATTACTATCTGAAATCACACCTCATCCCTATTGAAACACTCAATCATACATATGATGTATCATGTCTGGAGGATCCAGTGTAATTACCCATGGAAGAACCAATAAGTTGCATATTTCATGTTGTGATATCTAGTATTCCATTAGGTAAATGCATAACATCGTGTTCCTAGTGTTTTTATAAACATTTTATTCCTCTTAGTTGAATTATTGGAAAATATATATGGATTTAATCACATTGATACACTAGTTCAGCGGTGTATATTGTGCTATCTGGTTTTTTGGATCAACTAATGATGTTGGAAATTTTTTTAGTGATATGGGAGTCATGTATTATGGATGTTACAGTAGGACTATATATGGATGAAGTTTTAAGGATTCATTGATCCCTGAGAACCATAATTTTTAAATAATACCCATTGAATAATTATTTATTCTTGATGGTATTTCACGTGCTCTTTCTCTCAATAATGCATTATCACTACTTTACACCACTTGATGGATGGATAGTGGCAGTGTATCCTCTATGATCTTGAGGATATTTTTTTGTCATGTGTCGTGGGTTTTAGTGGATCATGGAATACTAACCTACATTTTTCGGTTTTATTACATTATTTTATACCCCACATCCATTAGTATAGAACATTTTTAGGCAGGTATAGGAGGTTGTGTTGATACATATTTTGATGGAACAAGATTGCAGGGGCGACACATCTTGTTCTTAATGTGGTGTAGAGAAAAACAATTTTTATTTATTTGGATCATTAAAGGATAAAGGTGGATTATGATTGTGATATGTCTAATTCAATCAGTGGAGGATGCTAGTGGAGATTTAGTTTTATGTCCATTTTTTTGAAGGTTTTCCCTCGATGTGGATAATGGGGGATTGGTTGGGGAGTAACCTCTTATACTAATTTATTAGAATATTTATGGTGTTGGACATGATCCTGAGATGCCATATCAGTTGTAACGACCTTTAAATAAGGAAATATATCACGATATCTTCCCTATTTCCCATTTTTGGTATTTTCACAATGATTTGCGACTACTGGGGATATGGACTGTGAGGATGAGGTGATGTTTGTGGAATAACTGACTGAGATTCAAAAATATAAAGAGAAGGTGTTGAAAGGACATGTTAGCTAATTGGTATGAGTCCTATAGAGGCATGGGGTCTTTGTGAATAGTATATAGGAGCATGAGCCACAGATATGTTCCCAATACCCAATGTTGTTTGGTCCCTGATTTTTGGATGTTTAGATGTTTGATTTTGTTATGGTTATTTTAAATATTTTTACAACTTTTTAATATCATGTTTTTTAATATATAGTTTCATCCATATTTTATAGGTATCTCTTGATGGATTTTTTTCGGTTTTTGGGGGGTTAGTGATTCCATTCATTATTCTATATTTTTTACTCTTAAGGATGATAAATGTTTCAAATGTATCTATTTTATCTCCAAACCCCTTCTTCCCAATCACGTGGTGAATTTTAGGATTTAGGGCCCCTTAATATGGGATTGAGTATGAAGATTGATTTTCTAGAGTTAAATATGAAACTATATATGGGGATTTACACTGTGATTCATCGATTTTGGTTTTGGATGGTGTTTCACATGGTGAATTCTTGTCTTGGGAAGCCTAGTATCATGATTTTATATCCACGATAATTTCAGGTTCTACATTTTTAATCATAGCCTAAATGTTCAGATTTTTGTGTTTTGATTTTCTGTTTTCAAAGGATTCACATCAAAAAAATGTTATATTAATAACATAAAATACCTCCAGGATATGTTTGATTGGTAGCAATGTTTTTCAATGGATGTGAACCAACTGAGTTACACGATGTGAACCAACCATTCATGCCAGGAATGGGGAAATTAATGAGATTTCTATATGTTCCAATCTCCATTTAATTTTACCCATTATCCCATCATTAAACAAATAAATAGTCAATTACCATTCAATTATTGGATCCTTAATAACCTTTTTTCTATTGGAGTTCATTTGTGGATACCAGAGGACTGATATCATTGTTTCCAGGTGAGCTAATATTCCCTTTATCTTTGAGTTAGTAATTTTTTATTTGATATTAAACATCATATATGCTATTTGGAGTTGGTTATTATTTGGATACAATTTTGATGATATATTTCTATGTTTCATATTTACACTAGGATCCCTTATGTGGTCATGTACCCTCTATTAATCCTCACCTGATTTGAATTCTCACTACAAATGAGAAAAATAATTTTGAAATGCTAGATTATAATTTTGTCACTTTTATGTGAATATATAGGATTATAATTAATATTTTTTATTATTTTATTGGTGTGAATATGAATAATAATGAAAATAAAATTTAAAAATAAAATTCAAAGAGAATAGGGTGATGCGAATTTAGTTACTTGTTTTCATTACATCCTTGGTATTATTCGGTTCTATAAACTTTTCATGATATTATTCTTTATAGTCATGTCCTGATTTAAAAATTCACATTAAATTATGAAAAACATAAAGCTAATAATTGAAAATACTAATATAATTTTCCTTTTTTATTCATGACTTATTGTGTGTCATGGTGTACTTTGTCGTTTGAAGCTTATTGGACTTGGATGTGTGTTGCTTGGTGGCATTGTTTTTGTGTGTCTTGGTGGCCTTTGTTGTGTAAGGCATGATGGCCTTGGATTTTTTTTGTATTTTTGGACATGGTTTTGTGTGTCATTGTGGACATCGTTGTTTTCGTAATGATTTCATTAGTTGTGATGTAGTGGTTTGACTTGGTGGACACTAGATTGATGTTTACAAGAAATGGAATAATATAGTCATATATAAATGTGGTTATGGATATGGAATTCTATGATATGAAATTAAAATAATAACTAAATGAACTGATTTATATGTTTTATCATTAAATATAAAATTAAAATTTGAACATAGGTTGTGGAACTTATTTGATAATTGTGGTTTGGTTGTTCTACATTTGTTCTAGCACATGGTATTGAAAAATTTGAAGTGACCTGATGGTGATTATGATGGTACTCCTAATATGATTCCATTGTATTGTGAACGAGTGATATAATTATAGACAGGTATTATTTATGAATTTTCTACCCACCCCACTGATTTCAAATAATCTTACTGACATCCATATTCTAGGTGTTGTCCACCCTAACATATTTGGTAGGGAGGATATGAATAGCTAACTACCCCCTCTCCACCTATCTGGCATGAACAAAAACATCTAGTTATATCAGTGTTGGATGATGAGATATGTGGTATAGTTCATACGTGGTAGGTGGAGGACATGAGTTTGATGTCCTAAGAATTAATGATACTCAACTGACCTAGATATATGACATGAGATAGGATATATGGTTGGATCTATGATATGTGATATATGATTAGTGTCTTTATACTTTATATATGGTTGGTGTTGTTATTGGAGGATAAAGAATGTATGGGAAAAAATGATGCATTCTAATTTGTGTGAGAGAATAAAATCATTGGTTATATGGATTTGGTGAATTTATCTACATTCATATTATATTTATTTACATATATTAGATGTGTTGACTGCTGAGAGAGCCCTGGTGAGGTAGGGGGATTAGTTCACTTATGTATGTGTTGTTTAGTTTTTTATTCATTCATAAATGAATTATAATTCCTTTTTAACTTTTCCATTAGAGGAAATGGGTATGATCATACTGAGTATACATGTTACTCACACCCTACTTATATATAACCAATTTATCCAGACAATATAAGATATTTTGTGATCTAGATGGACAATACTAGCTCAAATCATGGGATGTTTCAGTTTCTTCCCTAGGATTTCATTTTGGTATTTTTTGCATAGTAGAAATTTTTATCAGTTTAATATTTATTAATATAGGATATTACTTGTATGGGACTCTATATAATTTAATATATAATATGTTTGTCTGGTACACAAGGCTTAATACCCTGAGAGGGGGGTGAATCAGGGTATGAAGACTTTAAAATTAAAGCCCGTTATGATCTTGTTTCGCTGTGAAGAAAAAAAATCTTCTCTCTCTTTCCTATTTCAAAATATAAAAAGAATGTAAAACAAGCATAGGACAAAAAAATTTTACTTGGTTCACCGCTAAGGGCTACGTCCAAGGAGCATACGCTGACAGGTTGTCGGTTGTACCAAATTCCACTAAACTTCACTAGTTGTGGACTACAAGGTTTGGGCACAGTCACTTTGTCCTAGGCTCACTTCCTTTACAATGTTTAGGGTCATCTCCCTGCATTCCCAAGGGTCACTGCCTATTTCTCTCTCTCTGGATCACTGCCAGTGGAGAGGATCACCTTCTTTCCCTTCCTTTTCTCACTACTCTGGAAGGAATCCATTCACAGTTTATAGACTTGTAGGTCTCTTCATTATCACAAATGAATACATCCTCTCTTGTATGTAGATGCTCTATTGAAGCTCAACCTTCACCCATAGATGAATTTCTCTTTGGACCGAAGGTATCAGGAAACACCCCTGCTTCCACACAGCCCTGAATCACTACTGTAAATCATCCTTACTTGGCACCCTTCTCTATGGTGGCGCGCATGTCTCGGCATGAAAGTCAATAATGGCGCGCAAGTATTTCTTACCATTTTCCAGAGTCAAGATTAAGATTTTCCAAAATTGCATGGTGCACTTCCTTGGCTGCCCAACCCACCTTAGGCGCACAACAAATAAATGGCACCCAACTTCAACACTGGCGCGCAAGTCCCTACATGCGCGATCACACACCACTTGCGCGACTTCCACTCCTGCGCGACGAGAGCTCTGATTTTTCTAACTATTGAACTCTCTCAGAAATGCGGAGGGGTGGTCCAGTATTTATAGGAATTTGAACTACCTGCGCGAAGGCGCGCAATTCCCCCTCCGGCGTGCAAGTCTCGGCACACAGCTCAACTGTCCTAGCCTCTGTCGTGCAACTCACTTGCGTGACCAACCCAATACTTGCGCAACACAACTTCCTTGGCCATATTTTGAAGTTATGTTCCTGAAAAACAACAGGCGCGCACGTTCCCAATCCTCATAAGAACCAGTGCGCCAGTCTCTTTATGACATGCAAGTCACTTGCATGACCAACTCGATACTTGCGCGACCCTTGAACCTTTTCCATATTTTGATGATCTTTTCTTGAAAAACATATGGCGCGCAAGTTTCCAATTTTTCTAGTATACAGCGCTCAAGTCCCTTTTCCAAAACCACTTTTCTACATTTGTTCATTATCAGGCCCAAAAATTTGGCAAACACTAGAAAACATAGCCACCTTGTATCTGTTATTTTTACTTCACCTCCAGATAATCCATTCCTTTGTCGACATTCTCAAATCAAACATTGTTCGTAGACCACATCTCTTGAACTCGACATTCCACCATGAAATCCCCTTTTTCTACAAATTTTTATGTCATGGTTATTATTGTCAACAATCACAACACAGATGTTCACTTTTTCCACAAAAACAATCACCTAAAAAAACTTCAATGATGCCTTGAGGGATTTTTTCCCAACAATCTCCCCCATTGGGTTTGTTGAAAACTCTTCCATAAAAAGATACATAGTTAATTCTCTAGCCATAATTTGGATTTTTCGATTCTGATAGCGATCATAGATTTACTCAACACATACTCTAAGCCCACATGAGGAACGCTCGGCGTGAGAAACAAGAGGAAATGAAAATTTTATCAATGATTCACTAAAACTTTGAGATTCACAATTGATACCAAATTGATACCAATTTATACCAAACTGATACCAATTTTTGGAAATGTTCTTAACACATTCCAACATCGCACTTCTTCTTTCATCATGATCCTCAACTATCGTGACATATATTCTTTGATCGATCCCTTCTTGCATCGTCAGATTTAATACGCTCCCCCTATCTGTTCACGGCTTCAAAACCTCTTTAGCCCTATTTCCTGTGTTGTCCAACCTAATCTCTGGATAAGCACGTTCAACTATCTTCAAATCCCCCTATCTGGCTACTCCACTAGTTAGCTTCTCCCCATATCATTTATTTCTTAAATTTCCACACTGTCTCCCCCTTGAACAATCACTATTTTCTCCCCCTTTGTCAACGAACCAAAAGGACACGCCTTTTCAGTTGGTAATAGAGTAGAGAACATATATCAGTACATTAGGGAAAAACACACATCATACCTTGGGGAGAGGGGGATAGTTCCACATTAACACTATTTCAAGTTTGGGGAATCGACTGAACTCCCAGAGCCAGTCGATGCCTTTCAAATGCTTCCTTGGGTATGGCCTTTGTCAGAATGTCTGCAACCTGTAGCTCTGTAGGCACATACTCCCAATTCACAATTCCCTGCTCAAACTTCTCCTTGATGAAATGTTATTTGATCTCAATGTTCTTGGTATGTGGGTGATGGGCGGGATTTTTGATATGATTGATAGCACTTGAGTTATCACACTGGATTCTGATCGGAAACATCACTTCACCTCCCATATCTTCAAGCTTCTTCTTCATCCACAATAATTGTGTGCATGCTTGAGTGGCTGCAATATACTCAGCTTCCACAGTGATCAATGAAATTAAATCTTTATTCTTGCTAAGAAAATAAATACACAATCCACCAAGATATAATGCACCACATGACATTGGTTTTCTATCATCCGCTGAACCAGCCCAGTCTGCATCTGTATATCCCAATAACTCTGTCTGAGATTTGTCCGTATATGTCAAGATGAAATACACTATGCCCTGGATATACTGAAATATTCTTATCACTGCAAGCATATGGATTTCCTTGGGATTACTCTGATATCTCACTTCTTGGCATGTGGAAAAAACAATATCATGCCTTGTCGCAGTCAAGAATAACAAACATCCAATAATTTGACTATATTCTGTGATCTTAACTGCCTTGTCATCCTCATCTTTTGATAATTTCATCCAGGTAGAAACTAGAGATTTCATATCCTTGGAATTATCTATGCTAAACATTCTTAAAACCTCATTGGCATATTTGGATTGAGAAATGAATGTTCCATTCATTTCTTGTCTCACCTGTAGACCAAGGAAAAACGTTAGCTCTCCAATCGTTGACATCTCAAACTCATTTTTCATGAATTCAGAAAACGTTCTTCACTGAGCTACATCTTATCCGCCAAAAATTATATCATCGACATACACCAACACCATCATCCTTTCATTACTGTCATTACTAAAATAGAGATTGTAATCAACTCCACCATGCTAGAAACCATGCTTCTTCAAATACTGGTCAAGACTTGAGTACCACGCTCTTGGTGCTTGTTTTATCCCATAAAACGCCTTCTTCAGCTGAAAAACATTACTCTCATCTTCATGAATGAGAAAACCATAAGGCTGCTCAATATACACTTCTTCTTTCAGAACCCCATTCAGGAATGCAGATTTTACGTTCATCTGGAGACTTTGAACATCTGTTTCACTACAATGGCCAAAAATAATCTGATTGTATCCAGCCTTGCAACCGGTGAAAATGTCTCATCAACATGAATTCCCTCTATCTTGGAGTACCCTTTGCACACTAGACATGCTTTGTTTCGAACTACTGCACCATCTTCATTCATCTTGTTGTGATAGACCCATTTAGTTCCGATGTCCTTATTTATCTGCAGGTCTCAAAACAATCTCCCACGTCTAGTTCTTCTCAATATGATAAAGCACTTCATTCATAGCCTGAAGGAACTGCTCATGTTCAGCTGCATCGGAAAAACATTTAGGCTCCAAATAAGATAAAAACGATTTTTGTTGTAATGATTTCATTCTTCGAGTTTGAACTGGAGATGTCTGATCACCCGTGATATTTTTCATGTCAATCTCAACTCGACTCTTTGGATTCCTAGAAGATTCAGATTTTGTTTCCTCTTGTTCGTCATATGTATCTTCTTCTGAGTCTACCTCTACCACTTCTACTCCCCCTGTGTTGCTTATCTCCTCATCACTTTCATCCAGAAACTGGTCACTGGATCATTTAATATTATGTTCATTTTCAACAATAGTGAAATCATTGCTCTCAACAATTTTTCCCAGCCTTTTGTTGAAGCATTTATATGATTTTATCTTCCCTGAGTAGCCAAGGAACATTCCTTCATCTCCCCATGACTGAAACTTCCTGTTATTTTCTTTGTTGAGAATGAAACACATACTTACAAGGACACGAAAGTATTTCAATGTTGGATTCTTTCCATAAAACATTTCATATGGATTCTTCCCCTGCTTCGGACACAACAGAGACCTGTTCGAAACATATACCGATGTCAAAAACTGCTTCCTTCCAAAATTTCTCTTGTAGGTCCTTATCAATAAGCATTATTCTTTCCATGTTTTTGATGATCCGATTTCTCCTTTCAACCACTTCATTATATTGCGGAGTTCTCACTGATGAAACTTGATGCCTTATCCAGTGTTTCTCGAGATAGCTTTCAACATGAATGTTTGTAAATTCTGTACAGTTATTAGTGTGGAACTTCTAAATCTTCTTCCCAAGAATCCTTTATGACTCCCGCCTATACTACTTTATGAAACTAAACACCTTTGTCTTATGGGTAATGAAAAATAACCAGACCATATTGCTATAATCATCAAAGAAAAGGACATAGTACCTTTTTCCATTTATGGCTCGTGGTGAGATTAGTCCACAAACATCTGCATGTACCAGTTTGAGCACTTTGGTTGATTTCTGTTCCTTTTTCCTGTATGTCTTCCTGATGATCTTCCCTTGTTGACATGCATGACATGTGTGAGTATGATCATGTGATAGTTTGGGAAGGTCTCTAGCAGCATCACCCTTTACCAGATCTTCCATGGATGGTTGGCATAGATGACCAAGTCGCTTATGCCACAACTGGTTTTCCTTTTCTCAGGATAAAAAGAACATGCCTTCTTCCACACTTAAAATGTAAATATTTTCCTTTGTCCTTTTTCCCTGTTGATCAACTGCTTTATATTTTCCGTTCACAACACACATTTTCTTGGTAAATCAGATAGTGTTACCAGAGTCAGATAGTTGACTGACACCGAGTAAGTTATGACTGAGACCCTCTACTACCAAGACATCAGCACTTCTCATTTCTTTTCCCCCAAATTTGGCCTTTCCATAACCAACAATCGTCATCCCTTCATCGTTCCCAAACTTGAAAACTCTTTATTTTCCATATTTTATGCCTGTAATGAGATCCTTGTTCCCTGTCATAGGGGATGTGAAACCACTACCAAGGATCTGTACTCCTGAACGATCTGATGCTTTAAGGGAAATTTATACAACAACTACCGTCTCATGCTTTTTCTTTTTGATCCAGGTCTTCAACTTCACAGTCGGTGTGGTTTAGGGAACTTGATCTTCCTTAGAGTGTGATAGACCAGCTTCATCTTGCAATGCTTCAAATCTATTTATCACTTTTAACTCACTTGTTGGTTTATTGATCTACTACTTGCGAACATTTTGATTTTGATTTGGCACATTACTTTGTATGGTCGAAGTGAAATATCTAGACATGTGCCCAAATCCTCCACACTAGAAGCAGTGTCCTTCGAAATATGTTCTGGAGAACCGTTCTCTATTTGACTGCCACCTTTGTTCTTGTTCCATTTGATATCTCTTGGCTATAGAACACACATACTGTGAATGTCTCATCTTTCAACAACAATAAAACCTAATAATGTGAGAATTCCTCTATGGTATGTCAGCACAATGAGTTTCCCCTTGAGATCTCTAAATATTCTGATTCTTCCTTATGCCCAAATCAACTTTCAATCTTGGGACTGGTGCTTGCGGTCAGACTTCAATATTCATTGACTTTTGTTTATGATTACTCCCTGAAGTAGCCTCAATGTCTGAGATCAATTGCTTCTTGTTTTCTGCTGAACTTCTAGGCTCCTCTTTCATCTTTTCAGTCTTCGTAGTGACCTACTTTCCCAAGAATGTGTTAAGAATTCATGGTTTCTCCTGGTCTTTAACTTTTTTCTACGGACCGAAAACTTATTTTTCAAGTTCTTTGATACGCTTGACATGGTCTTTCACTTTTACATTAAGGACATAGATCTCCCTTTTTGGTTATTCTATCTTGAGTTTAAACTCACTAAGAGATTCTTAGTTCTCTGGTGTTGATGACTTGAGTTTTTCAATTTCATCCATCAACTAAGAATTCTCTTCTTCATGTTGCTGCATATAGAGTTTTTCATCGCAAACAACTTTTTTAGCTTTTATTGTTTTGTCTCTCCAAACATCTATCTCCTCAAGAGCTGCTTCTAATTCAGCTTCTATGTCAACTCTTCCATCAATTTCTTCTTCTTCATCATCAGAATTGGTTTCTCCCTTTTCTTGTGCACTAAAGACAACAACCACCATTGCATTTTTTCCATTATCATTAAAAATTTTAAACTCCTCAACCTCTTCATCCTTAGACTCATCTGAACTGTCTATTTCTTGTGGAAGAAGATTCTTCTTCTTGTAGAAATTTCTCTTGAATTTTTTCTTCCCTTTCACAAATGTTGAAGAGTTCTTCTTGGGAATTTCGACTTCATCATCATCATTCTCATTTTCTTGAAAAATTTTGGGGTACCATTCCGCAATATGAACAAACTTTCCACATCGAAAGCATGCTGGTGGAAGTTTCCCTTTAAACATTCCTTTTCCTCTTTGCATATTTGAAGAAAGGAATGACATCACCTCATCTGTCTCTTCTTCTTCATGAGAATCTTCTATGGTGAGATTCTTCATTGCCTTAAATACCATCTCTTTGGATTTCCCTTTTTCCACAGCCTCGTTATCATCATTCCTTACCTAATATGAAACCAAGGTACTGTTCAAATTGTCCAATGTCAGCTCTTTGGGATCTTTATCTTCAAGAACTGAAACTTTCAGATTGAACCGAGGTGGAAGCTTCCTCAAGATGAGATTTACGATCTTTATGTATTCAATGACCTCACCATGTCCTCTCATATCTTCCAAAACAATATTTACCCTGTCAAAGAATGTATCAACAGACTCATTCGGGTTCATATTCAGATCTTCAAACATTTTCCACAACACTTGCAGCTTTGCCTCAATTACCTTTTCATCTCCTTCATATATATTCAATAGATTTTCCCACATAGCACGTGACGTTTTTCATGACATCACCTTTGTATAGATAGGATTAGATAGGGCTCCCCATAAGGCATTAATTACATTGGCATCTACATCCAACTCTCTACATTCAGCTTCTGACAATGCACCACTATTAATATTAGCTATTACGCCACACATTGCTACTGTGAATACATCCATTCCCAAATATCAGAAGTAATGTTGCATCCGAATATTCCATAGCTGAAAGTTGTTCCCGTCAAAGATCAGAATCCCTTTATGACTGGTGACCTCCATTGAGAGAAGAACTAAGATCAACCTTTCCCTCTGATACCAATTGTTAAGTCCACAAGGCGGAATACCCTGAGAGGTGGGGGGGTGAATCAGGGTATGAAGAATTTAAAATTAAATGACATTATGATCTTGTTTCTCTATTAAGAAAAACATGCTTCTCTATCTTTCCTATTGCACAATATAAATAGAAAGTAAAGAAAGCACATGACACATCAATTTTACTTGGTTCACCGTTAAGGGCTTCGTCCAAGGAGCATACGCCGATAGGTTGTCGGTTGTACCAAATTCCAGTAAACTTCACTAGCTGTGGATTACAAGGTTTGGGCACAGTCTATCTATCCCAGGATCACTTCCTAAACAATGTTTAGGGTCCACTCCCTGCTTTCCCAAGGGTCACTGCATGTTTCTCTCTCTGGCTCACTGCCGGGGGAGAGGATCACCTTTGTTCTCTTCCTTTTCTCACTACTCTGGAAGGAATCCATACACATTTTATAGACCTGTAGGTGTCATCATTATCACAAATGAATACATCCTCTATTGTATGTAGATGCTCTTTTGAATCTCGACCTTCACCCGTAGATGAATTTCTCTTTGCACCGATGGTATCGGGCAATCCCCCAGCTTCCACGCAGCCCTGAATCACTGCGGTAAATAAACCTTACTTGGTACCCTTCTCTAAGGTGGCGTGCAAGTCTCGACGTGCAAGTCAACACTGGCACACAAGTATATCTTAACACTTGTGTGACTCAAGATTCATCTTCTCCAAACTTGCATGACGCACTTCCTTGGCTGCCCAAACCACCTTAGGCGCACAACAAATAGATGGTGCGCAACTTCAACACTGGCGTACATGCCCCTACTTGCGCGACCAAACACCACTTGTGCGACTTCCACACCTACACAACGAGAGCTCTGATTTTTTTTTAAGTATTGAACTCCCTCAGAAATGCGGACGGGTGGTCCAGTATTTATAGGAATTTGAACTACCTGCGCGACGGTGCGCATGTCCCCCTCTGGCATGCAAGTCTCGGCGCGCAGCTCAATCGCCTTGTCCTCTGTGGTGATACTCACATGCACGACTAAACAAACACTTGTGAAACCCACCTTATTTGACTTATTTTGAAGTTCTGATCCTGAAAAACAACAGGGGCGCAAGTTCCCGAGCCTCATAAGGACCTGCGTGCAAGTCTCTTCACGGCGCGCAAGCCACTTGCGCGACCAACTCAATACTTCCACGACCCTTGTTCATTTTCCATATTTTGATGATCTGATCTTGAAATATATATGGCGCAAAAGTTTCCAAGTCTTCAAGTACACAACACACAAGTACCTTTGACAAAACCACTTTTCTTTATTTGTTGATTTTCAGGCCCAATAATTTGGCAAACACTAAAAAATTGTTCCACCTTGTATATGTTCTTTTTACATCGCCTCCAGATAATCCATTCCTTTGTCGACATTCTTGAATCAAACCTGGATCGTTGACCACATCTCTTGAACTCAAAATTTCAACATCAAATCCACTTTATCTACAAATTCATATGTCATGGTTTGCATTGTCATTAATCACAAAACAGATGTTCACTTTGTCAACAAACACAATCACCTCAAAAATACTTCAATGATGCCTTGAGGGATTTTTTCCAACAATGGTGGATTAGTTGGTGGTTTTATGTTATGGAATAGGTATTACAAGGGTAATTCCTCTCATTTGATAATTTTATAACCCTAATTCTAGTCACCATGTGGGGGCCTATTAGAGGAGACAATTAGGGATACTCCTTATATTGACTTCCAACATAAGAGGGGGAGTGTAGAAAAGATTCATGACAATAAATAGGTAGATCATCCATATGACCAAATAACTTTTCATGAGGCAAAAAAACATAGTACGGTGGATTGAATACATGAAACAACTACTAATCATGTGGAATAATTTAAAAAACTAGCACTATAATGGATCTGTATAGAATTCATACATTTCAATCATCCCCACACACATCCCAACAAAAAAAACACATTTCATGGATTTATCATCAAACCAATCATTCTAAAATCCCTCCAAATACTAACTTAAAAACCAATGTTTCAAGGAAACACTCTATAGGAAGTGGAAACTCTTGTTATGGAAACAACCCTAAATGATTCTATCTAAAAAATTCCCATGTTCACTTTATATTGATATCATACCTATAGGAACAAGGATAAAGGAAGACCATTTAATATTTAAGCCATCCAAGATCGTAAAAACAACTAAACACCCATCAATACCAATTATTAAATATACCATGTACATTACATGACACTATTTAAAATTAATTGTTGGTCAGATATTATAAATTTTTCATTTTTAAAACACTTACATCATTTTAATTCTAAATTTATTTTAATATTATTACATTATAAGTATCAATTTGATTATGTTTTTTAATTCTAGATTAACATCTAATAGAAAAATTGATTCCAAAATTTGAACTCTATTGTAATTTTTTTCAATATTCCATTTATATTCAATCCCAACAATTGTGTCCAAAAATTATCATTTTATTAAAACAATTAAGAATTATGTCATATGAAATTAATTAGTGCCAACCAACTAGTCACATTTCCATTCATAGGTTCAAAATCCATTCTAGGCCACATTAAAGTCATCTTTAATCAAATAATTTGTAAAACCCAATGATTTTATGATATTGTTATTTTTAGTAAAATTTCATTTCTTAAATATCTTAGGTTGCACACAACACCATACTTAAATGAACAATGATATACAATTAAATATCATAATTTTAACATGACTTTTATAACCTAAAATCAAATTGGTGGGAATAAATAGTATAAAATAAGATATGAAATTTAGATATTAAATATTTAAAAAATATTTTGAAAATAATATAATATATTTAATGGGAATAATATTTCAATGAATCCAATTTTACGCATTAAAAGTCTATATTTTTATAAATATAGTTTTACCACAATTTGATGGATCACTTATTTTAAATATAGTTTTCGAAAATTTTATAAATTTTATTTGATGAAATAAAATACGTAATTCACATTTTAATATCGAAATTTAATTTTATTGAAATTTAGGAATTTTTATTATAAGATTCATTTTTTATGAATAGTGAATTAATACTGAATATGAATTGAAAGGATATTTTTCATCAAAATAATTTGTATTATTTAATTATTCTTTTGAATGGTTTTAAAATATAATTAGATGAATTTTTAGTTAATATAATGTTGATCATTTTAATAATTTTAACATTATATTTTAAAATAAAAACTTTTCGATATTTTGAATGTTTTCTCATTAAAACTCATTTTTTCATTCTGTGAAATGGATTAATTTTTTATTAATAAATTAATCATCAATGTATTGAATTTTAAAAAATTGATTCAATATTTATAATCATTATGCCCATATTTTTTGAAGTGTTTCATTTTATTTTTAAAATTTATGAATAGTGAAATTTGCAATTTTTTTATTAATACACATAAAGGTAAATCGAGTTATTGTAAATATAATATTATCAATATTATAATATTATCCAAGAACATTGCATAATTTTATATGATGGTTTATTTTCTACCAAAATCATCCTCGGTATAATGTTAGGGCCTCTTTCATCAACCTTTATGACTTTAATAATGTTTTAGTATTTCATTTTATAGAAAGTTCAATATGTTTAAATTCATGTTTTTAATAATTGTTACATTTTTTAATTATGGTTATTTAAATTATATATTAAACTATAAATAATATTTCAAAATAATAATTATTTTTCCTCATCATGGAATATTATTTTTAATTTTTAGGGGATAAATAATTAAATTAACGACTTAAGTAATGATGATGTAGTAATTTTTTATTTAGAGGACATATCAAATAAGTGTTATTTATAATTTTAAAATAAATATAATTTGATATAATTAATATAATTATCATATTTTAGAGATTATATAGAAATTTAATGTATGCATGAAGCATTTTTCTATAGTTTATATTGATTATTTATATTTTTTAAAAGTCAAACTAATAAATAGAGTCAAAATTGACGTTAATGATCTTTTAAAATAAAAATTATTTTGTTAAATGGTATAAAATTCATAAAAATATAATGTTAAAATAAATGAATGGATTAATGATAAAAATGTTATAAATTTTCAATCTATCATTTTGTTTTCATTTTATAGTAATAGTGTTAACCTTTAAGGAGAAAAAACATACTACCATTGTAAATGATAAAAAGAATTAAATAAGGTCTAATTCCAAAAGTTAATGTTAATAATGTAAACTAAAATTCTCTAAAAAAATTTGTATTAATATTATTCTACCATTATTAGCATAATATATAATTTTAGTTGTTTGATGGATATTTTTACATTAAAATAACTTACTTGTAATTTAAATCATTGATCTTTACAAACGACCACTCTCTTTGTATATAATATCATTTATGTGTAGAAATGGTGGAAACACCAAGATATGAACCAAAATAAATTTATATATTAATCCAAATGAATTTATTTTCATGACATAAATTTATTTTGAATTTTTAAAAATCATATATTTACCAAAAATAAATCTCCAGTGAAAAAACAGTATTTATTTAATTAAGAGAGAATTAAAATAATTGATTTTAAAAGTGTTTCATTTTATTCATTCTGGATGATTTAGTATTTAAAATTTATTTTCCAGATCTATAATATATGTTAGAGTTTTTTCACAACTTATATTTTCATTACCACTTTTTCTTTATGTATTTAAATTGAAATTAATTGAATTGTATCAAATTGGACAATAATGATATTTTATTGAAATATTATATTATTAAATTATTTTAAAACCTAAAAATAAAAAATAATCACTTAGAGTATAAATATGATCCAGAATTTATTCCTTACTTATTTATAGTACATTTTAATTTTTTGAGGATTTTTGAATGTTCCCCACACCTCATTTATAAAAGGGATCCTCTTCCCTTACATCATCACACATATATGATCCATATATATAGAAAAAACACTTGAAATTTAACATAATAATATCCATATTTATCTTCTAGAGGATTTTTACATCTAGAAGACCTTTCCTATATAACTTTAGAAGATGTTTATGGAATTTTCCCGATGATAGTTTTTTCTAACACATTCACGTTCTTTTCCAGTTTTTCATCATCTTCATGTATGTTTTCCATGATAAATTCACAAATATTGTATTACATATATGTTTATATGTTATTATTAGTATCAAAGAACAATATTCCACCATTTATCTATCCTATGAAAAAAGTTTTCATCATACTTACGTATGTATGGCTTACCGTATCAATGTAATGGGATAATATGTTTTTCATCACAACATTAATAGGATGGGTATAACAATAGAATTAATAGATATATATAACAATAATGAGATGATATTAATTCATTGAAAATTAATATATTATTCACTTCTTTAACTAGGGGATGATAACATCCCCCATACATACCTACGACAAACCATCTCCATGACGTGATGTGACTTATTTTTCTTATTAACCATTAATGAATGATTATAAAAATAGATATAATTAATAATTATTATATCGATGAACTTAATATAATTATTTATATGATTTTAAAATATACCATTTAGAAGAATCAATACATACACGACAAAATGATCGTAGTAAAATGAAGTATTTAACACCTGAAACAAGGGTAGTAAAGAAATTATATTAACAAACATATAATAAGATAATATAAGAGGATCATATATGATTTAATAAATTTAATTATGTTATATTATAAATTATTTAAATTATTTAAATCATTATAAATGAGATTAAATCATGTTCAATTAAAGTAATCTACACGGAAATTGTTTTTCTTATCTCACTTTTATTTCTGTGATATAGGACTTCTTCACCACATATTTATTTAATATGGTGTATATTCTTCCATTTGACCTATTATATAATTAATATCCATTGAATAATGATATTATAAGTTTCATTTAATGTTATTACTTCATGGGAGTTATGATTCAAATGTTTCAAAGTGGTATGGGACACTTTCGAATGATTGGAGATTATTATCCTGAATATTATTTTATTGTTCATTTTATTGTATTTTTATTCATCAACCTCAACAACCCTAGTTGTTACTCATCCTCCAGTGAGTAATTATTGATAAATTAAAATTCTAATTAATTCAATATGGATATTTTATAATAGATATCATTGTTTAATTAACTAAATAAATTATTCAATACATGAAAAATGATTTGGACTGCCATATGAGGGTTAGAAATGGTTATAAATATCCCCTTGATGAATCAATGGTCTCATGGGACGAATCAGTTGGAAAAATTGGAGTAGCTTAATATATCATGATAATAAACATTATTGGTAATGTGTTTCATTCTCTAGTTAAAGTACACTCAACATTAAAGAATTTATTTATATCAGAAATCATTTTAGTTTTTCTCCAGAGGATCCTCACTGAGATAAAAACATTGGATGCATTTCATTTTCAGAATAACGATTAAATAAAATCTTTTTATATTTTATAGCATTCAATAGTTTTAATTCCTTATCCATTTATATGTGTGACAATTGTTATCAATTATTTTCCTTCCCATATAGATTTATTCTCAATGATTCATGATTGATTCTGATATACATAACCCTCACTAGGGAATTGAGCTCAAACCTTTCTCATGATTTTCCCTTGGTTTATAAGATGATTATTATGAAAAATAGGTAGGGTTAAGAATCAATAGTAATGATGTTCTGAGAGAAAATCTTTTTCTATGTTTAAAATTTAATATAAATTTTATCTACGTATCTAATTTAGCAACATTTCAAAACTTATTAGTACATTCAGATTTGAATCTTGTAATTTATGCCAATGTGATAATTTAATGCAATAGATCTGGGATTCTAGGGTCTATGGAGTTACATATTGTATTAGAGGAAGAATGTTATAAAACATTGGAACTATATTTGGGAAATCATTGATTAGAAAACATAACCCTATGACTATCTCTGAAGATAAGTTTAAGTATATGATAAAATCTTATATAATTGGTAATGAATATTGATATCCTAGGTTAATCTTAAGGTTTTATATATTGACAATTTATCATTGTTTAGACATTACGTTAATGATTCATCATGACTATATCACTCTAAATATTATTTATCACATTTTGGTTCAGGATTTGGTAAATTGTTTGAATCAAAATGGTTATAAAAGTAATGTTTAATGTGTTGCAAACGAAGTGACTAAAAGTTGAAAATGTAAGGCATGAGGTATTTTGGAAAAGTATTCTGAGGTATAATAATTATTTCAATAATTATGTAGAAAAAATAATGCTCTTTTTTATTTGGATTCAATAATTATTTCATCAATCATGCTCTGGTTATAAGAATCATGAGATATATAAGGATTGTTTTGTTATAATACTAATTTTTGGATTTTTATTAATTAATGTTTTGATTAAGTAATTTAGGTGATAAAGTTATTAATATATGTGGAATGTGAAAATAAAAGCTATATTATGTGGTTTATGGAGTCTAATTTTAATATTTGTCTTGAAAATATGGATAATTTTTTGGACTGTGAATTTAGACAAAAATATTTTGGATGAGTCATATGATGGGAATGAATAATGTTGAACATTGTATATTATTTTTTTGTCGTAATGTTTTGATTTATTATATTGGATATCATATGATAACCATTTTAGTTTTGAAAATATTTAATGGGTAAATGGATAACTAACAAATCATTCATTAACTAGATTTTCCATAAAAATCCTTATTGAATATCCTTATCCAGGTGTATGAAATGAAGTGTAAATATATTGAAGCACAACCAATAAATGAGATTATGATTTTTACATGGTAATTAATCATGTTAGTATACATTATATTGTGTTTATCAGGATATTAAAATATTCCCATGACTTAGGGAAAATTATTTTAGAAAAAAAATATTCCTTTAATTGTCATACTGATAAATCAATGTTTATTTTACCAATCATAAATTTATTGTGATGAGATTATAGACATTAAAATTCCCTTTTTCTTTATCAGTCTCTTTAATAACGTGATAGTTGTATTACACTTTCTTGTCCCAGTTTACACTTCCCACTACTTTCAACCTATTGGAACCACTAATTTTGTGGTGAAATTCACATTTTTGTACCCCTATTATTATGAGGATATAACAATAACCCCATTTTCAATGATGGTTCCCCATAAAAAATTTTGAAGTATCAAGATTTGGTTTTTGATGTGTATTTTTAAATAGTGAGTAAAATTTTATTGATTTAGTGGATATTGTTACACCCATAGATATTTTTATATATATATTTTTACCAAAATTAATTTAATTGATATCTTATGTTTCACACCTATGTAATCTTAAACAAACAGTTTTATACATTTATATATCATTATACTAACATGACTATTATATCCTAGTAGTTAAATTAGTGGGAATAAATAGTATTAACAAAAATATGAAATTTCTATATTATATATTTAAACAATTGTATATACATTCATCCCATATATTTAATAGTCAAATGACACGAACAAAACAAATTTTATTCATTAAAATGCTATATTTTTTTTACTGTAAACACTACTAACTATTGAAAATGTACTTATTTTAAGTCTCTTTGTTGAAAATTTTATAAATTATATTAAATAAAATCAAAATCACTTTCTAATTTTTAATGTAAAAACCCATATTATTGATTTTTCTATTTTTGAGATAAGTTTTTTGTTTTTTTTAATAATGAAAAAATATTGAATTTCAATTGAAAACAACTTTTCCAAATAAATATTGTATGATGATAATGTTAGATTTTTATTGGTTATAAAGTATAATTATATAAATTTTTATCATTTAATATAATATAGGTCATTTGAACCAATTTCACACTAAATTTGAATAAAAATATCATTATTTTAAATGTTTTCACATTAAAAATCTGTTTTATCATTCTATCAAAAGTAATAATATAAAAGTATTTCTTTAAAATTATGTGTTTTGATTTTTTAATAATGGATTCATTATTTGGAATAAGTAGGTCAAAATTATTTAAATAGGTTTTTTTAAAAAAATTTATCAATACTATCATTATTAATATCTAATTTACATTGTTAATGGTAATAGAGTAATTATGGTAAAAATAATTATATAAATATTATAAAATTACCCAATTACTTGTCCAAATTCTACTGGATGAGTTATTTTTTAAAACAACCATCCTTGGGATGATCATTTTAACTCATTTACCTTGTTGGATAACATTAATATTTTTTAGTATTTTATTCTAATGAATGTCCAATAGTTCATACTCATATTTTTAATAAGGGTCACATTATTTATAAATTTTTATTCTGAATTTTTATTATACTATAATAATTAATTATTAATATAAAACATTTACCATAATAAGGATAGTTTAATCATTATTTTTAGCAAATAAATATTTTAATTAAAGGCATGATCAATAATGATAGTTTAATTGTTTAATTAATGGACACATCATTTAAATGTTATTAATAATATTAAAATAAATATAATTTGATATAGTTAATTTCAGAAAATAATTTACTAGATTGTAATTACATATTAGGGAATCAATAATGGTTTTTAGGTTATATTATTTATTTATATTTTTTAAAATTCAAACTAATGAACAGTGACAAAATCGACATTAATGATAATTTGGAATAAAAAATTATTAAATGGTATAAAAGACCTCAAATATAAAATATGGATATATTATTAGGATAACTATTTTAATTTCATCAATTATAAATTTATTTTTCCTTTCTAATTTTATAGTAGCTTTATTTACTGATATGGAGAGAAACACATGGTGTCACTGTTAGAGATGAAGGTAATAAAGAAGGGTTAAAGAAAAATGATACAAGTAATAATCTGACGTAAAAATTTCTAAAAATTATTAGATGAATAGGATTAGACCATTATCACATCAAGATGTAATTTTAGTATTTTAATGGACCCTTTTTAAGGAAAATAACTTACATATTATATCAATCATAGAGAGTTACAAAATTTCATTATCATTGTATTTATAATCATTTATATCCCCACATTATGACATAACAAAGATATTAATAGACATAATTTAATACCTGGATCCAAATGAAATTGTTTTTTCATCGACATTTAATTGGAAATTTTAGAAATTATATATTTACCTTAAATGTTCATTGACGCTAAAACAACCATTATTTAATTGACAATGAAATAAAATAATTAATTTTAATCTATTACTCTTTTATATTTGGGTTGATTTACTGATTATAATTAATTATATAGATATATATGATATATTATATATAATTAAAGAATTATATTTGAATTACTACTTTTTTTGAGGTATTTAAAGTCAAATTAAATGAATAGTATCAAATTTGAGAATATTGATATTTTATTATATTATTATTTTATTAAATTATTTTCAAATCATAAAATGATTTAATAATTTCCAAGGGGATAATATATAATATTAATTTATATATAATATTCATTTATGTGCCAATTAGAAATCTTTTTTTCTAAAATTGAAATATTATATTTTAATATTTTGAGGTTTTAGGACAGTTCCCCTCACCTCAATCATAAAAAGGAAAATCATCTCCTACTTCCCCAAACTAATTTTGAAATATATCAAGATCGAAAAACTAAAAATTAAAATTAAAACATCCTTATTTAACATATATAATTTATTTTATAACCAAAATATCTACCCTATATCATTTTAAGTAGATATTAATGGAAGTCCTCCGACGAAGAGGTTATCATTTTTACAAACTCATTCAAGTACATTTCTTCTTCTACTATTACTATTTTTTATTTTTCCATGAAAAAGTAATTATTTAAGTGTCATATATACTATGAGATTTTATTATGGTTATGTTACAACCATATTCTACCACTTATCCATCTAATAAAAAATTAGCGCACTATATGTACGTACGTAATACTTATAGTGTCTACGTCATGGTGTAATTTGTTTTTCATCACCCATATACTTGGATGTGTATAATGATGTAAATAATAGATATATATATATATAATATATGAAAAGATACTGATTTTGAAAAAAAAATCATCTAATTCCTTATATTGTTACCATTAAGGGAATGATATCATCATTTGTGTATACGTATGTCCTATCATCTCCTCGACACAATGTGATTCATTTTCTATGATAACAACTATAGAATAGTTTTAAAATTTATATGATTAATAAATATTTTATATATGAACATAATATAATTATATAGATGATGTAACAATATCTTATGCACAAAAATCATGACATAAATTACGAAACGTTCATCAGAAAATGAAGTAGTTTACATCATAAATAAGGATTTTAATGAAATATTAATACCAATAGTGGGATAAAATAAAATAATAGAATAATATATGATATAATAAATATTAAAATGTTTATTTTAAACATTAATAACATTATTTAATCCATTATAAATATGTTTAAATTATATTTAAATAAATTAAGCCGCCATGTAAGGGCTTTTCTTATCTAACTTTTCTATCTCAGAGAACTACCTTATTCACTTCTTGTTTATTTTTTAGGGTGTATATAATACCCTTTGACATGTTATATCATTTATATATTTATTATAATTATATTATATTTTAAATTTAATTAATTACTTTATGATATTTATGATTCAAAATTTTAATGTATTATGTGACACTTTGTAATTTTTAATGATTATTTACCTTATGAATGTTTTAAGGATCATTCAAGGGTGTAAATATTCTTAAATATTAACAACCATCATTTTTAATTATCATATATTGAGGAATTATTTATAATTAATTAATATTAATTCAATTTGTATACATGATTATAAGATATATTATTTAATAAATTAAACCACTTATTCGATATATGGTGAATGTTTTAGAATGGTAGGCACCAGTTCTTCCTAATTATAGATTTCCCCTCAATTAATCAGTAGTCCAATTTGATGAACTAGTTTGAAAAATTAGAGATGTTTAAACTATCTTTTTAATAAATCACGAGAGTAATGTTTTTCGTGTTCTAGATATATTACATACAATATTAAATAATTTAATTCATTTAGAATTCATTTTAGTTAACATCTATTGGATTTTCACAATAAATGAATCTATATAAGCATTTAATTTTAAGACTATATATTAAATGGAATTTTTATGTTTTTTAACACTAAATATCTATTATTTTTTATCCAGTTATTTGAATGGAATGTTTTCTAAGTTATTTACTTTTCCATGTTGATTAATTCTCATTGATTCATGATAGGTTTTGTTGTACTTATACCATAATAAGTAATAGAGATCACCCATTTCTTATGTTTTCTTTTAACTGGGTTTCCAAGAAGATTATCATGACTAATATTCAGGATCAATCAAAGATAATTATGTTGTTCTCTATAAATTTTTTTATGTTTAGATGTAATTTAAATTTCAAATGTGTATATATTTTATGATGAAAACTAAACATATCAGTTCTTTGGGATTCGAATATTTTATCATATAACAATGTAATAAAGTAATGCACTAGCTCTAGGATTTCTAGTTCTGAGGTGTTACAACATCTATAATAACATATATTGAAGAAAACTATAATATAAATTAACATATAAAAGGATAATAATCACACTATATAATGTCGTTGTTCAAAAAAATCAATATAAATAAGAAAAAACACATCCCCATAATAAAAACTAAATAGAATTACAGAGATCATGATATAAGAGATTATATAATATAGTAAAGATAATAACACAAGAATCCCTTTCTCTGGGCGAGAATTCAACAAAACCAGGCGTGATAGAAATTTTGTAGAATGGGATGAATATTATTTTATACAAGATCCCCCCCAAACTATATCTCAACAATACCAAATCCAAATAGATAATTATAAATGATGTTAATAAGTCCATGTAACCCATTATGATAGACTATAACATTACAATACCACACTCATTTGAAGATTTATTAATTCATTATAAGAAGGAATCACTAGTATTAGTGTATTACATAAGTTTTATGATTTGGAAGGAACTAGATCATGGTTTTATTAGGTGGGTGTCAAAAATAGAATGTTACAATCACTATGAATTCAATTAACGGGGATTAGAAAAATAGGAACAATTAAAACCCCTAGACAGTTGATTCAAGGGGATATCAAATAAAGGGTTCGATATTCATAAGGATTCCTAGAATTATCCACAGGATATCAAGTATAATATAAATAATAAGATAAATGTAAATTCAAAAATATAAAACCATAAACAAGAGAATAAACTCCACATCATGTGTGATGTGCGGAGTTTTGGGTGGGTCGAATTCCTCTTCATTTTGGAATTTTATCATTTGGTGGTCGTAACAACCATTATTTCTAATTCAAAACCTTATTAGGTTATTTAAATTTGCTAAAGTCAGTGTATTTATATGTTTTATAAGATTTGGAATGGGACATATTGTTTCGTATAATTTTTGGGTGCATCGAGCCTTTGAAAATCAATTTCAAGGAGGTGTTACTAAGTCCTAGTGGCTAATCGGTCTAGATCACTATTTGAGTGGAAATAAGTCAGGATACTATAAATGGTAACAAAGGTGTTATTTCCTTTTGGGTCTCACAATATAGGCTATGGTAAATTGGAGATTTGGGTGTAGTCGGAACTGAGTGATGAGCACATGTTTGGGTCCCTATTGGACCATGCATGGGGGATAAACCATGTCTCAAGTGGCTGGAAATTGAAGTAATGCTTCTCAAATTAATAGTTGATTTATTTCCACCTAATGTGGAACATGTGGGACTAATTTTAATGGAATATTTGGTTTTTACCCTTGTATTGGTATAGAAATGGATTTTTTCTTGTCTATCTTGGTAGGAACATTGGCTCTTATGCAGTGTGTTTTTCATTTTTTACAACATTGAATCAATAATGCACTATGTGGGGTGGGGTTGTTTGAAGTATCAACAAATAAGCTAAACCATTTTTCTCGACTTGTACATTTTGGTGTAATTTTACTCATCTAGCCTGAGTATGTGGTTCTATATGAAATTTGTCTGATTGTGTATACTATATATGGTCCTGAATCTTTTAAGGGTTACTGTGGCTAATTATTTTTCATGAGTTGTTTAATGTGACAATAAAAATCTAAAGAGGGATTTCACAATTATCATTTTTGCAAAATTATACTCAGCTAACCATGATTTATGATACCTATCATATGTGATATTTGATCAATGACTCGGTAATGGGAAGACAAGGGGTCATAATTGTATATTAGACATTATACAGTACTTTTATATGTTTATGTATGTATCCATGAGGAAAGATTTCATGTAGAAGGGGTGTTCAATGAGATTCTAAGGGGGTGATATGTGATACCTATTAAAACGTTCACTACCTGTTATATAAAATATTTTTATAGTTGTTTGACCATCATGTTTTGTTTTCAACATGATTCAAGCTAGACATATTGTCATGGAGAATCAAGAGACAGAAGATATAGGATTACATGATCATTCATGGGAAAGGGGCCCTAAGAGTCATCATGAGGCCTCTGAGGGTCAGGATGATCATGGTACATAGGTACAATCTCCAGTATAGTTGGGGATATAGTAGAATATGGTTGATCATGGTTCATCGTTAGATTAACATCTTAGGGAATGCAGGGTATGTGTTGTACAAGAGATTTACTTGGGATCTTAGGGATCTGATATGTCCATGGTGTATCTAGCTTGATATTTCTTCTCTCATCACTGAACACTGTTTTAGGGTTAGGGTTTAACACAGGAATCAAGGAACGTGATCTAGTTGGTGTTGGCATTATTCAATCATCATGAGACACCCCTTGGGTGGATGGTGAAGCTAATGACCTACACACTCATAGGCCCAGATAATGCTTTTTGGACATCACGTTCATGTAGGAAAAATGAGTGATTATTTGGGATTTATTTTGAGGCTAGGTACCTCAAGAACATCTTTCTAGACACTTTGATGGTGGAAATATATCATGAGTTCATGAAACCACATTACGGAGACGCATCTTTCATGGTGTCTGTGGAAAAGATCATCGAACTATCTTGTTTTTACCTTATTTAGTTTGATATGATATCTCCAGGTTTTAGAGTTTCAAGTATAGATTGAGTTATGCCATTAGTGATTAGGTGAGCATCTTCAGAATGACCTCGTTTTCAGAGGAAGTGAGTAATGTTATTTTAACAACATGAAATTTGACAGACCAATATTATTCGTGTTGGGTGAAGATTCTATGTGAGCTTAGTTGTGTTGCTTTAGTTATATGGAAGTGATACCATGACGAATCTTAGCTGATAAGTCATTATAGAGACTCTGGTAGGACATCAAGGATTTTTTTTGATTGTTTGATTCAATTGCAGCTAGTCAAGGCATGTGCAAACCTAGTGAAATCAGAATTGAAAGGAGTGCCGAGCATGTGGCCAGATGGGGAATCATGAGATGTTCATCATTAAGCCTTCCCGGAGACGTGGGAGAAATGTGTTTCGGTGTGGATGTGCGTCGGGTTTCTGTTCCGACGCTGTTCCGCCAGGATGCGTTCGCGCGTGCGCCCGTCGACCAGAGGGGATGGGTGCGCGGATTGTGGTCCCGCAGTCCCGCTTTCCAAAGGCGGGCGGCACCCGTCCCTTATTCAGGGACGTCTGCTCCTTGATTGAAACCGGGATGATGGTATGTCGGCTCCTCCTTCCGTGGACGTCTCCTCGGAACTCATCGCCTAATCCAGGTCTCCCTCATAGATTTAAGAATGTTCGTGAATCTCGTTCCCGGCGCCATATCTTCATGGACACCGGTTAATTATGCTGCTTCCGCCCAGACGCTCCAAGGAGTCTGGTCGGGGCAGCAACCTGCGGGGAGAAGACCGGGTAGCTCTGGGTGTTGCGGGCGTGTCTTAACACTGCAGCTCTGCATGTCTGCCTTCCGTCCCTAATAGGGCTTCTTGAAGGCGTGATGGCCTGAGGAATCCCGCGCTGGGTGAGGGGAACTGCGTTTACCTGAGGTTTTCCTCAGCTTCCCATGTTTAACACGGGGTATGCCGCGAGTTTAACGTCCAGCGGGGACGGCATCAGACTGATCAACACGAGGAGTGGATCAGATGACAGAACCCCTTGCGGGGAACCTCCGACGCTGGGGCAAGCACATGGGCAGAATCCCGAGTGAAGTGGAGTGGAATGAAATGGCATGACCCCACCGGGATGTGGCGGCCCGGGTAAGGATCAGGATGGATGATGGAGTGAAGAGCTTGGACCCCTTAGAGGCTTCCTACGTACCACGCATTAGCGCGGATCAAAGTCAGCGTAGTTCGGATATACAGTTTAACGTCATGCTGGACGGTGGCAAGCCGACTCACGAGGAGGTCGAGGATGCCGGGCGGAGGATTGAACCGAACCACCTCACACAGATGGTGATGGAACGGCCGGGTGGATCACAGTTTCACGTCATGCTGGACGCTGGTGTTTGGGGCTTACACTCTATGGAGGCCCATATGCAGAAAAGCTCAGTTGGAGAGGGACTTTGACCGAAGGTAAGAGACACCTCGATCCCTGTCACGCCCTCTACTGGATTCTGTAGTGGGGAAGCACAATGGATATACACATGTGTGGTCCCCCACAAGGGCCGATTCATAGGTGAATCGACGCGAATGTGAACCCGGGAGGGGTCCACTGATGGACGAACCGACGTGAATACGACCGGGACGACCAGGTGGTGGGCTTGAACCTCAGGGAGTCTTCCTACGTACACTGTTTAGGAGACAGGGATCAAAGTCCACGTAGTTCATTCTGTGAGGACTTACGCACTGAGGCAACCTGAGTGCGGCAAAGCTCAGTTGGAGAGGGACTTGGGCCGAAGGTGAGAGACCTCGATCCCTGTCACGCCCTCTACTGGCTTCGGCAGTGGGGAAGCACAATAGAGATACACATGTGCAGTCACCCACAAGAAACTAGGGGTTTGTAATACCCTACCCCCGTGGGTGAAGGCCACTCCAATAAATCGTCCCTAAAGAGGAGCAATCCCGACATCCCTGCAGAGACGAGCGGGTGGGGGCCACATCCAAACCGGGGAGGGGACCCTGCGTGCAAGACACGGGATCGGACGAAGCGGACGATTTAACGTCTTGCCGGACGAAGTACAGTTTAACGTCGTGTGTTGAGGACGAAGATTCTTGGCAGTTTACCGTCCTGCAGCGCGGACGAATGCTGAATAGTTTAACGTCTTGTAGCTCGGACGTGGTATAGTTTAACGTCATGTTGGATGAAGATGCATGGAAGTTTAACGTCTTGCAGCGCGGACGTGGTACAGTTTAACGTCATGTTGGATGAAGATGCTTGGCAGTTTAACGTCTTGCAGCGCGGACGTATGGTCGCCACCGATAGGTCTGTGTCACTTCGCGCGAGCCTGGAGGGCCGCATGGGAAGACAACGCACGGTGCAGGCACCCGGGATGAAGATCATCGGGCGCCACGTAGGCGGGTAACCTCAGGGGGTCAAAGGGGGAGACCCTGGCGGTTTTCGTGAAAAAGAGGAGCTTGGCGCGCAATACCGCGGGTCGGCGCGCAATTGGACGGGCTGGCGCGCAATTGGGCCAGTGCTTTGCGCGTGGAGGATGGAGATTGCGCGCACCGGGCCTCTGATAGCGCGCGGGGGCAATGTCCCATTCTTTAACGAATGTCCACTTAGAAAGGGGGGGGGGGGTGCGCGCAATCGGGCTGGATTGCGCGCACCCGGGGGGCAATTGCGCGCAAGAGGCTTCTTTTGCGCGCGAAGGCCTTTGGGTGAGGAGTTGGTCAAAGGAAAGGTGCCAAAGGGGTTGCGCGCGAAGGCGAACCCCGAGGCTTGCTCGCGCGAAATAAAGGAGGTTACCTGAAGATCGGCATTGCGCGCGGAGGGGGTGGGATTGTGCGCACGAGCGACTCTTCGAATTCTGGAAACCTTCAAAACGTTGGGGGTCTCCTTGTATTTATAGGCATCCCCGGGCGCGCAATTCGGTTCGCGGGCGCGCAATTCGGCTTGTGCGAGAAATAGGGGCCCGGCGCGCAATAGGGTCGCACAGGGACGTCGGGCGCGGAAAATTACGCGCCGACTCGCCCCATTGCGCGAATCCCGGAAGGATTGCACGCGCAGAGGCAATATTGCGCGCGGGCCTCCGATATTTCGCGCAAGGCCTTTGGGCCTTCCGAAATATGCTTCTGACTCCAAATATGACCTCGCTTTCCTCATCCGGAACTTCTTTTGAGGAGTAACGGACTTTTCCGGCGTCTAAAAAATGTATCTCGTTAAAATTAGAGTTCCGATGTGTGACATATAGTAGTAACTAAATCTATTATATATGATTCATCTGTATGCGTAGGTCGTGACAGAGATAGAGATACCCTGCAGTGCGGATAGTGGCTGGTAGCTCATGCAGCTCCGTAGGGTGTATATGCCTTGGGTTTCTAGGATTTAGGATAGGTTCGTGTTATTGATCTATCTAGGTAATATTATGTTTGTGATCTGATGGTGGTTATTGGTACACCGTGATGGTGGGGTTGGACATTTTGTTTTCTCATGGATAGCTTTAATGCATGAGTCAAAATGAGGAAATGAAGTGCATAGGCATCTAGGAATCTATGCAATGAGGATTTTTCAATGTGGTTCGAAGGCACTAGGAGAGTGTTGGGAATACCTACATATATGTTGTGGGTTTATTGTTTGAATATTATAAGATCCAAAATTTAAGATAATCTGATGAGATGTGGGTTCTGATGGTTTTCGTGAATGGAATAGGTATATATGGTCATAAAATGAGATATGGTACTTGATGGGTGTCATGTATGACATGGGTATGAATTGGGAAACTCATGATTTTTTGAAATGATTTTTTGTCTGGGGATTACATGTATGTCTGATTATGGATGGTGGAAACATAGGTTATTACCATTTTGGGTTAATAAGTGACTTGTTCTATAATTCCTAAGGTGGGGAGTTCCACAAGTGTAATTAACCAGTGACTAAATGACTGGGGTAGACTGGGTTGATATACTGATATTTGTATGTTCAATATCAGCATTGTTTAAAATTTCTTAGGGAGCATCAATATAAATGTGGGGAAAATATATCATAAGGGGGTTTTGAGAGGGCCAAATTTTCAATCCATTTTGTACTTTTGAATTTGGTGATCAAGAAAAACTTTATTTTTGGGGATGCGATCCCCATTCTGATATTTTTTGACAAAATCCATTTTTTAAAAGTAATATAAGGCTCAATATGTTCCTTATGTTTTTTGATGAGTTCCAAATGAATCGGGCTTTGGAAACACATTTTTATAGGTAGGACCAAAGGCCTAGTATCCAACTGGTATGTATAACCATTTGACTGACAATCGAGTTGGGATGCGATAATAATGAATTCTAATTCATGTCGAAAAAATACACAATGTCATCCTCCAACCTGCAACATTACATATGAAACTAAAACATAAACCATAATCCACTATAATATAACAATAGTTCTACTTGATAAATTATTATTCTAATTTACTCCATTGTTGTAAAAGAAAAGTGAATAGAGATTATAATTCCCCTACATATTTTATTGGATAAATTAATGATGAGGGATAAGGTGATCATGACATCGATCATGTTTTTAAGGTGTTTGGGTGCTCACAGACGACATCTATAATATATAATGGATCATCCATGATTGATATTAAATAATAAAACATGAAGTAATGATGAATTATCTATAATTAAAAATAATGTAATTATTTAGGATCATCCCTAAATACTCAATCAATCATCCTATATAATTTAGTGGTCCAAATAATTATCGAAAGGGTTAGACAAAACAATAGTACATCAAAAGGAGTCATTTCTTATTTTTATATCTATTTATAAATCCTTAAATTCCACAATTAATTCCATTAATTTAGATAAATGTGTTTTACAATTGATATATGAACAAAATCTAAAAAAATTATTTTTTTAATAATATTACAAAGAAATATTTTCAATATAACACAAAATGAAAATTTATCATTTAAAAATAATATTAGTTAGTTGATTATAAATTTAAATAAAATAATATTTTTAAATCACATTGAAAACCACTGAATAAATTCTTAATTTTCACAAAAATCACATTTTAAAAAAATTAAAATTACTTTTATTAAATTTAAGAATAATTTTAAAAATAATATTTTGTAATCATGAAAACACTTTGGAACCACCCTACACATTAGAGAGAAAAATTGTCTTGTTAAAATCATATCCTCTATATTTTTTTGTCTATATATAGATGATATGTTAATTTTTGGAACCAATATGATTAGTATAAATGAGATAAATAATTAGTTGGTCTCTATTTTTTAAATAAATGATCATAAAATAATCAATAAAATTATATCTATAAAAGTTATAAAACACAATAGTAGATATTCATTAGTATATTCACATTAAACTGAAAAAAATTGATTACATAGGATTCCAATAGGTCATACTTCTTTTCAATAAAGTGGTACACTATTTATGAATATGTGTAGAGTCATAGAATAATATTAATATCATATTTCATTTATTTAGTTAACATAAATGGGTTATCACTAATTCCATTTGTTAAAAAAACATGATAACACAGATAATATATAGGGGTTAATCATGACATAAAATGAACTCATTCAAGAAAAAAAACATGAAAAAAATCAGGAATTCTTTTAGATCATAATTTGGAATATTATAATCTCTCACAGTTTAAATAATATTCCAAAGAGCTGAAATAATTGGCTAGTGAATTTCACCCAGCAACAAGAGGCTTCGTCCTCATTCCAATGGATTCTTAAGGGTCAAATAATATATCCTTGGTATAAACATCTTTACAAGAATTAATGAAAACCAATCAACATCTGCCATCTTGTTTATAGCAGCAGATTTCATGTAATATTTATTTTGTGGTGGAGAATCATGCAACATATCTTCCCATCCACCGCCCCAATATTATTAAATATCCAAATATTTTTCAACTCCTCCATAATATAAGAACTCTCAAGAGTTGGATAACCATATTCTATTTTTTTGGTTGAGTAGTCAACAATATATGTGGTCCATATAGCAAGGAGACTCTCTGATCCCCTCCTTGAGGTGTTTTTCTGAGTTGAATAAATGATTTATTATATATATCACTAGACAATAATGATTTCACAATTCTAGGACCACCATCATCACCCACATAAATACCTAAATATAATTATTTCGTGCTCTTGGTACCATATTATTACATTTTTATAATTCCCTCATTCACATAAGATTCTTTTATAGGAGGTCTCGAACCCTCCTGATGGTCCCTTATGGAATCCAGTGTATAGAACATTCCTTTTTCCATTTAATGAGTAATAGCCTTTCTTTTTTTACTAGAGATGACATCAATGGATTCCATTGACTTTTTCAATTTAATAGTATAAGGATTACTTGGAGAAGCTTTTCTTATATGGACACCATTATTTCCAAATTCATCATGAGAGTGTGAAGACACCCCACCATGGGCATCAAGAGAAAGACTATATCATCATGCCTAATTGTTATTATCCTATGATATATTCTTCATGATGTGTTCCTCTTAATAATATATTAATTAGTAGAAAGTTCATGTGAATTCCTTCCTATATTTTTCCTTGTAATTTCTTATGATTTTGTAATTATTAAAAAAATTCAGAAGCATCTCATAGATAAGTTTAATATTTAACTAATCATCAAGTGAATTTAAAATCACATTTTCTGTTATCATTGAATTTAATTCAATCACAACTAAAAACCAGGAAAAGTTCCCTAATAAAGATTCTTTTTGTCTCCCTATCCATTTTAATTGGGATCCCAATTGAATATGCAATGTCAAATATATTTATTAGATACCACAATATCCAATTTAATCCAAATATTTTAACATCAACTATGAAAAAAATTAGTTTTTGATTTTAAATGGGATTAAAGAGAAATTCCATTCTGGAATATGGATAAACCCTTATTTAAGAGAATGGACATGTCCCCAATCCTGTTTATATATTTATTCACTGGTGAAAAGAAAATAAAAATAAACACAACCCAGTAGTATGCATATAAAATTTGAGATTCCCCAAATATGGGATAAAAATGAACAAAATAATCAAGATTAATTTTATTTATACATTGGATAATGAAAGCCTTTCCTATGATGGAGTGATTATATTGACCTAAATAGTAGAAAATTACATCTAGTATCACTTAGACCTGAGAAATAACTCATTTTTAGAGAAACCTTCTAGAATAATCCTCATAGGGGTTGGGAAATATCATTTTACAAGAAAATATCATGTATTATATATCAATTTTTGATTAATGAAACACTTTTCAAACATCCCTAAAAAAGAATTGATTTCATGTTCATCCCCCCTACACCCTAGAGGTAACCTACAATGAGGAGGTTGTTAACCCCAAAAGCTTCATATCTCAGAAAAGACATTATTTATTTAATACATATAATTCATTGTACTAGACATGATATTCATTTTATAGTATATAAAACAAATAAATATACTCTAAATCCATATATATATAATTTTAAATGTATAAATATATATTTGGATACAAGAAGAAGTACTGAGATTTAATTTTATACTACAATTATTTTCTTATGGTATTAAAATGATAGACATAGGTAATTTGTATCAGTAGTGTTAGAGATAATAAATCCACATTTAGAATTCTGTTTAATCTTATTGGTTTTGTTAGTTCTTGGGAAAGCATGATACAAACAATTATCTCACATTAGACCTTGTATTATATATTTAAATCCTTAAAATAATGTTTAAATGAATCTCAATGGATTAGAAATATATTATTGAATATAAAACTAAGATCTATTCTAAATCCTCATATTTATATCAATTATGATAATTGAGTAAATTTATCAAAGTAATATTGATTCTTGTATAATGAAATGTATATACATATTAGTATGTTACATGATTATATGAGATTATTATTATAAGATGGTACCATAACTATACTATTTGTATGATCATGAAAAAATTTTATGGATCCATTTAAAAAATATATACTGAGAGTGGTTATACATACATATAATATATAAATGGAACTAAAATCTACTAAATAATCATTTGGTAGTAGTAACTCATCAATATTATTAGTTATATCATAATTATTGTGTTTAATGGATAAAAAAGATTCCATACTGATTGTTGATATTGATTGTTTGTCCTAATATATTTTATGTCAATATTTCCCATTATGATTCATGGTTGAGAGATAACTCTCAATGAAACGCTAATACTCTTTCTATTATGTGGTGATAATAATGGGCATTTTTTTAATGTTACACCTATATAATATACTAATTCAATGTATTTATTTTTAAATAAGCCACATATTTAACATGGTTGAGAGGGAACCCTTACATGGATCCAAGGCCTACAATACATTAACCGATTGCGAATATATACAAATTCAATACACATTTTACAAGACTACACTAAAATAGCCCCACCTCAACACTTATTAGATATATTTTTCAATCTAAAAACATGAAAATGGAGGCAACATATCCTTGATTTATGAAGAGCTATGTGGGTCCATAATAGTGCTAAGAACTTTTGGTGCTTCGATGAATGAAAAATTATTATATGTGTGAAATATTCAGTGGTGATATAAATAATTATATTTTAATGCTTAATTAACATCATATTTTACATCAATTTGAAAATTTAAAACTAGTTAATAGATTAAATTGAAATATGACATTACATTCTATATGTTTTTTTTGGAAATTTTAATACGTAATAATTGTAGATAATATTATAAAAACGTGGGAAATATTATATTTATTAATTGTAATATTTTCTATTTATTTATTTAATGTTATACACATTTTAATGTTATTATAATGGAGTTATTGAAGCCTTAAGGGTATAGAAATTTATTTAAAGATATTTTATTATTCATTTCAAGAGATGTCACACTTCTTTAAAAGATCTTTGAAACGTCATCTAAAGAGTTCTGGCTCTTCATTTAAAGATGCAAGACTGGTCATTTAATTTATTCTAGATCTTTATTAAAAGAAGGTTCTCTTGATGTCTTGTTGAATTTAAGGATATTGTGACCATATTTATAAATAATATGAAATACACATTCCATTTTAATATATGGAGAATCTACATTTTTCTACATCATAGAGAAAAAACACTCTGACTTATTATAACAATTTATTCTTATAGTTTGTCTCATATTTCTTCAGCATACCTTTTTTTTAAACAATAAACATAATGTGGGTAAAATAAATAAATACATATAGTGTGCATGGAGGAAAAATAACATAGTCACATTATTTTATTTTTTATTTCCATCCACAATTATTATAGAAAAATGCACAGACCATGATCCCCTAAATTTACTTTCAATGTTTACTACCCCCCTTCCAAATTTACCTCAAAAACTCATCACCCACATGTCATCCTCATCAACCTTCTCCAACTATCCATGAAATGATCGGTAAATTTTTAAATTTTATTATAGAAATAGAAATTCAAAGGGAAATGGAAATGAAATAGTAAAGGGAAAAGAAAAATTATTCAAAATCAAGTTGGGTATGCCCCAAAAATACATGGGGTGTAGTTAAAAAAGTAATGTTAAAAATTGAATTAAATTAAAAATATGCATTAATTTCGATGAAAATATGTTTTTCCGGCTCTATCATAGCTCTGTTTGATTCCCCGTTATCATCTAGGAATGAAACATCCCTTATAATAGCCTGTCACTCTGCCTAACAATGTATTTTAGAACCATCACCACAATCCCCTACTTACAACCCCTCATGGATGACCATCACAAAATCCTCTTCACATCCCAATGTATCCCCCTTCTATAATTTTCATTCTCTATGAATCTAGGTTTGATGTAAAAAAATTTATGATCACTCTTTAAACTAGAATCGATGGGTGGGGATGGTGAGAAAGAGGGGTCCTGATAAAAAATTCAGGATGATAATAATGAATTATTTATTGGGGATAATAGTGAAGAGAAATGATTTTTGGATGGTGAGATAGAGACAATGAGAAAGGGATGGAGTGCTAGTAACAGTGAGTGGGATCAGTACTACAGATTCACATTTTATCAGTGGTGACTTTTATTAGGGTTAACGAAAATTGCTTATAAATTTTAAATTTTATCATCCATATTTATGAGGACTGATAATGGTTTTCATTTTTCATTACTACCAAGTGATCTAATAATGTGCATACACTTATATTTTCACTTTATGAACTATGAAATATACTACCATTATCAGTGACGTTTTTAGTGCTCATAAATATTGAATTTTATGAATACTAGAAAAGTTATGATAAAAGGAATTTTGAATAATTTAGTGTATTTATAAATATTTATATATTTTACAATTGTATTTGTATAAAATAATTATATATTTTTTATAAATAAAATATATATATAAATAAGTAAATATAATAATAATAACATAAATATTAAATAAATACATAGTAACCATTAAAAATAAATAATAAAACCAATTTGGTGAAGATAATGATTTATATCACTCTTCGTATCTTAAACGTGATAGCTTAGGTTAAAGAATGAAGACACATAGCACTTCACATTGGGATTATACCTGCTAGATATCTTTCATTAAAATCTCTATATATGTATATATATATAAGTAATCAAGTAAAAGTAAAATTTATATATTTAAATGAATTTAAATTTCAAAATGATGTAATAGTTATTTTAGTAATTTTACTAACATTAGATGTTCATTTGTATATTTTTTTGCATTGATATATATTTATATATTTTATTGAATTATAATATTTGTAATAATATATAAATTTTTTAAAATTTAATTAATAATTATCTTTTTTTTATAATAAATATATTACTTAAATTTATAATTAGTAAAAATAATATATATCTATATATAATTTTTAAATATATTTATATAAAAAAATAATAAATCATATTTTTAATTCTAAACAATTATAATTAATCATATATGATGAAAAATATTTATAATTTGTATTACAGTTTATATATTTATATTAAAAAAATTTATAAAAAAATTATTCATTTATATAAACAACAACATTTTTCATTGTAATTAATAAATTCACTAACATATATATTAATGAAATATCATAATATTAGTTCATTTATCATAATATTTACACATTTTTTAATCAAATTAATATAATTGATTTAGTTTTTTCCTTTTTAGTATTATTATAATTTACTCATTTTCAATTTTTTGGTATATAAAATATATTATATATAAACAATATAAATAAATATATAAATTTATTGAAATAATATATATATATATATATATAATTAATTGTAAACAATGATATATTTAATTGTTAGAAACTACAAATATGTATATATATTACTCTTAATTTTCATATTTTTATGAATAATTATGTATGTTGATTGAAATTTAAACAGAATATCATTATTTATAAATATATATGTAATATTTTCTATATTTTTGTAATATATATAATTATTATCTACACATTAATAATATTTATTAATTTTATTTTAATATTTATTTTTTTAAATACTTATATAATTTTTATTTATTTATTTTTTATATACTTTAATTTTAAACCGTTTTTATTTAAATATATATTTTAATATTTATTTAATTTTAATATATTTTTTACTCATGTAATTTATATTATGAAGCACCATTTTTAAAAATATTTTTATAATCTATTCAATTTTATTAATTCATTTTTAATATTATTTCATTTAGTATTATTTATTCATTTTCAATATTCATTAAAATTTAATATTTTTTACATTTATTAATTTTATAATATTTATTTACACATATTTACTTATTATCTATTAATACATTCAATGTTTTTTAATTTATATGTTTAATATTTGATAATTTTTATTTATTGAGTTTTCATATTTTTAATATGTTTCAAAATTATTTAAACAATAAATTTAAATTCGTTTTAGTTATCATTTCTTGTTAAATGGTGAATATAAGTCATTTTAAATAATTTTATAATTTATTTAATTAATAATATTTTTAATTCATTTTTTATGTGGTTTTAATTTATATAATTATGGTTATGAATTTAATTTTGAAAATAATTTCATAATTAAATAATTTTTTATTCATTATTAAAATTATTTGATTTAATAAATATTATTCATATTAAATACTTACTAATTATTAATTTTTTTAATATATTAGAATATTAATAATTAGTTATACATATTTATTTATAATGTATTATTATTTTAAATATGTTAGTAATTTAATTGACTAATACTAATTCATATTTATTTTGTATGTTTTGTTATATTTAATATGATTTTACTTAATATAATTGATTATTTAAAATATATTTTTCAATAATTGTAGTAATTTAAATAATTATAATAATTAATTTCTAATAATTTTATTTTATATATTATTCTTTTATTTTATTTTTTCATTTTCATTCATTTTTTCATATTTTTACCAAAAATATATTTTCCACAGATAAATGTATATTTTATAATCACTTGAATATAATAGCTCAAAAATACGTATTTTATCACTATTTTAGCACTGATAATTGTATTAAATTATCAATACTAAAAAAATTGATAGAAGATTTATTTATGTATGATTTTTATTTTAATGCGGACAAACACTTCAGCCACATTTGAAAATAACCCTAACTGATCATTCTTGTCCTCACACCACATTCATGCACTCGTAGAATTGATCATCTACAGTAGTTGAAAATGTATTTTTTACATATAGAACTTAATAAAAGGAAGTTATTATATTCCAAATTTTTTTACGGATTCTCAATTATATTTCATGTGTTTTTTTGTTATTTTTTGAGTTTACATTCCAATACTTATCTATATGGGTTCATCCCCTAGATGTTTTTTCATAACCAGTTTTTTTGAATTACTTCTTCAATTTTTTTTGGGAAAATATTCCATTTCAAGGTGAATTCTATTTTTTTTCGATCATTCATTATTTTCAAAACTATTATGTTTTTAACCTTGATTGTATATATAAACATTTAATATATAAAGGGATTGCTACAAAATAATTAATAAAATATTATTTTTTTTAGTTGAAAAATTTAAATGGGTGTCACTAGAATGAAATCGTTTTTTATTGATAAACTGAAATTTGGTAGCCACATAACAAAGAATTTATTTGTCACTTAGGTGAAGAATAAATATCTTGGGAAATTTTTAAATAAACAATAATTCATAATAATTTTATAAACATGTATATTCCATAAAAATATTAATGTATTAAAGACTACTAATTTTGGTATAGAATGGGTGTGTTGGTATGGTTATTACATGATATATACAATTTTTTATTGTTCTATTTATTTTGACTATCTTATGTGATTCATTGTAAAGATTCGGGAAGAGATCCACTAACATGATTCCATGATCCAATTCTCCAGATAAACTCATGTGTATCTCTCTATAATCAAGAGGTTGAGGACAATAAACGAGGGTCTAAAGAGATAACTATGGAGACTAAACCATCATTTCTAGAGTAACAAAATAGTGTAAAATAATTTAAATATTGATAATGTAATAAAATTCAATAACCATGCATTATATAATCATTTTCCAAAAATTGGAAGAAGAAGAAACCCCTAAAAATAAACATTATAGGTTATAGTAGTTCCATGGGTCACACAGAACACAAGATAAAGATACAATAAAATATATAAAATGGGTCCTGACATCAGATCTGGTTCCCCCAACACTAATAAAAATGGGATTAATAAAAAAATATCAAAAATAATAAGGCCATCAAGATTTAAGAAAATATACATGTGGTATATAAACCCAATTTTATTATTTTAAAATACATAAATTAACCACATTTATTCCTAGATCCTAGTGATACCGATACTCATCCAACATACATCATTGAATGTTGGTCATCTGACCCATATGTCATATAGGACACAGGTCGACATACAAGTATCATTAGTCTATGTATCGAATCTAAATTTAGAACACCATGCCCGACCGTAGTAACCATGTTGTAGAACTCTATGTTCATTGCAAAGGTGTCAATAGAATCATTACATCATCCAAAACTATCATTCATTAGGGAACCTATAGCATTATTGTGTTCTTCCCATTGGAGTGGAGTATAACTCCAACATCCCAACCCATCATTAATCACATGTCCATAGGTCAACATTAGTTACCACTTATTACAAAATAACTACAAGGGAGCATGTTTATATTTTGTTTCAAATTTCCATGGCTCATTACATTCCAGAAGTTCAAAACTCTTATAGTAAGCCCATTTCACCATTTAATAATAATACAAAAAAATTGTCCCATTGAATCCATTTAACCACATATACATGCCTACTTAACCATTTATCCCATTTACCGATTTACATGTAATAAATAATTTGACTTACTCAAGTTAAGACAAAAGCCCATATATTCCATGTTAAAATTCTAAACACAGTTCCAATTGGTTAGGAATCACAAACCCTTAAATTCATCATTTACCAACTCATTTTCCAAATACAAGGAAGTGATACACCCCATGGGTGTCCTTATTAATGGTCTAATCATCCCCAAAAGATAAAAAAACAAAAATGAAACCACAAACACATAAATTTACCTCACGACTATAGGATACAACATCTAGAACACCAACCTCATGATCCTATCAAACTTCTCTCTTAAACACGGCCCTTTATTGATGCTTAAACAATAATCAATTACTTATCGATTAATCTTCTATAATATATGTTTTTAAGATTAATGATTATAGAAAACATTTAACCATGATTATTCTATAATATATAAGAAATATGAGTCACAGGATCACCTATATCATCAATTCAAGAAAAAGATTCTCTATATTTCTATGAATCAGTGAATAATGACCCCTAGAAGAGGTTTGAGATTATGGTTCATAATCCATGATGCTAGAAGAGAAGTAGGAAGATAATTGAGCAGGAGACATAAAATCAAAAGGGGTAAAATGTTAAGCAACCCCACCCAGAATACTTTTAATGAGGTTTGTGGTTTGGTCACACAATTTTCCAAACCATGCACCAAACATGCTAAACCATATATCCTAGAGGTGTAAAGGCACACAGTTAGGTTGGTACAACCCCATTATTTTATATATAATGGGGTTGTTGTATGCTTTCCTCCATCCAAGGGGGTTGTGACACATGAATTCCTAGACTATATTGTACAACATTCATCAAACATTCTCCTAGTATAGAATATCCTATTTTCCCACCTTTTATTTAATGAATCCAAAATACCCTCGATACTTATTATAATCCAGGTATTAATTATTCTGAACAAAAAAAACTTATAAAAAAAACATTAAATGAAAACACACCTCATCGAACACTGGTATATTTCAATAATTTTTTCATTAGATTATGGTTTGGATAAAGAAATTAACTATATTTTATTTGAGATTTAATAAATTGTATTATTAATTTTTTTATAGAAACATGACATGTGATATAATATTTTATTAGATATATGTGTGTTTGTTTGTTTGTTTGTTTTTATATGTATAAGTATACATTGATATTTGTTTTTTTATTTTTTATTAAGTATCTATATATCTATGTGTGTGTGTATATAAGTATATATATACATATATATTATGACATATTATTTATTCATAAAATAATTTTTTTGATCATATTCGATTAATATTTTTCATTCATAATTGTTTTCATGTATAAATTTATATTTTTGGATTTCGTTTGATTCTCATGTGGGAGGACTACATAAATGACATTGGACTTGTTTCTTGGTTGTTATCGCTCCCCCATATGGATCCTATAGATTCCCCAGGGTTCATATGAGTCATTCACCTTCTTTGTTCATCAGTCTCATCCTAGACACTAATGTGGCCTCTACTCATTTAATTGTTTATTGAGTCGTTCATTAGTTATTGAACATGGTCAGGTGCATCATTCCTCACTAAATGACATTTATAATCGGATAATAGAAAAAATTTCAAATCCCTCTCATATACACAACTCCTTTTTGTGTTGGATAGAATACTAGAGAGATTAGGAGAGAAACCTTTGATTTCATCCTAATCTAATGCTTTCTGAAAGTCCCAGTATGATCATTGAATTTTTTCAATCACATTATAGTACTTTTGATCATGATTTATAATTATGATGAAGATACAATGCTTATATCTCATGAGGAACAATTTATTTTTGTACCATCAAATCTATATTGAAAATCTTCAAAAAAATCATTTCTGAATAACTAGTATTCATTGGTATGTTAACTTCATTTTATATTCCCTTTTTAGCTTATTGTTACATTTATTATTGTAACACCCCAAGCTTCCTCGGTATGTTTCCTTTCGAATAATGCAATGACGTGCATTGTACGCAACTTCGAGATTTTAACACTACACAACCAATCAAACTAGCCGTTATGAATAGTAATACCTACTTTTTGAAATTATATAAATTTTATATTTCAAAATGGACTTCATTTTTGGATTCGGAATATCGAATTTAGCCTAAGGTGAAATTTTGGTACTTTTCGGATAACTTTCATATTTTGATGAATAGTGAAAATTACTAAATTTTAATTAAAAACAACTTTTTTAATCAAAATAATTAATAGTGATAAATTGTGAATTTGAGTGGTTTTAAAGTATATTTAGAATATATTTTTACCATTTAATATAATGTTGGTCATTGGACATAATTTTACAATTAAACCGAACATAAACAAGTGTCAATTTTTTGATAGTTATTATCTCTTAAAAACACGCTTTTTGTTTTGACAGCGGGAATTAATTTTAAATTAATTTCTGCCACTTCTGTGTTTTGAATTCAGAAAAATGGATTCCATATTTGGAATCAGGATGTCCAAATTGTGTAAATAGGTAACTTTTATTTTTAGACATTTTGAATAATTACTGCGGTAAATATTTTATTTACCGTGGTTAAGGGTAAATCCGGTAAATAAGGGTTAAAAAAAATAATATTATAATAATACTAAATTACCCTAAAATGTGTCTTAACCCTATTGGTTGATACATGGTAGACCATGGGCATCTTTGGGTCAATTTGGGGACCCCATGGATCCACTTGTAAGTGATAATGACACTTTATATTAATTAAGTTAAAATGAATACAAAAATGACACAAGCATATATCCTTTAGCAAAACAATTGTTACATAGGGTTATATATGCTGGATTTTTAGATTATAAATATTCATTAGAAAGCTAAAAGGATTTCCTACATAATTATATTTTATTTATAATTTTTTAAAATTAAAAAATTTATTTTATTTATGACACAATGATGATGCAGTAATTACTAAAATAGTAAAAAATTAACATAATTGATATTATAAATACCCAAATAATTATAATATGAAACTTTTAATGAATTAAAAAAATTTTCTAGGATAATATGATATATTAGGATTGATTTATTTTACTTTGTTCGAAGTAATCAATCTGTTATGAGTTTCAAAAAAAATCAACTAGTGAATAGTGTCAAAATTGACATAAAAGAGTTCTTAAAACAAATATTATATTATTAATTGATATTAAATTCCTAAAAAACTAAGGTTCGGACAAGATACTTATATTATGATAGGTTAATCATTAATGGACAACTTGGGGGTCTTTTTGATGTATATAGTAAGTTTATTAACCATATTATATAAAAATACAAAGAGACATTGTAAAAGTGAAACTAATTAACTTAGAGTTAATACTTAAAGATAAGGTTAATATAAGTACCCAAACCTGTCTAAATTCTATTGGATGATTTGTTTTCGACCTATCCCCACCTCAACCTTTGAATAGTCAACTTTGGAGCCATTGGAAACCGAATATGAATTTATTATAAATTAATATTTCTAGCTTTTCCAAAGGTGCCCCTCACCCCTCTTATAAAAGGGCACTCCTCCTTCTCATTTCCTCACACCTCTCAAGCCACTTGGCTCGTCCAAACTCTGCCCAACTAATCTCCCCACATCCCTCTCCTCCTCCTTGAAGCTTCCCCTTAGGCAGAAAGCATTTCAACAAGTCCTTTGGTTCCAACCAAAGTGAGTTACCTAAATTAAAGGTAACAATTTCTCTTAAATTATTTTCATTTATTTTGCTTCTTCAACCCCCAAACTCTTTTTATTTCCCTTCTTTTGTAACAAAACCAGTATCCTCAATATACTAGGATGTTGTTATAAGAAGTATTCAAACTACACATACACACAACTCCATCTAATGGATGATGAACATAATGTTTCTGTGGATAGCAAACTAACGCCTCACGAAACGATGATTGTTCAAAAACATCTTACCGCCTCTCATGGTGGCCATTATGATGGCACTGTAATTAAATATGATATTAATGATATATATTTTATATATAAGCTTCTGTAATTCCATTTTATTTCATACCATTATTCGTTTCATGTCGTATATACATACGATAATTTCATTTGAGGAAGTGCGGACTACCGCCCCCTTAAAATGATATGACTCGTTCATACCACACATGGAACGTATAAAGGATGGTGTTAATGAACTTAAGTAACATATATAAAATATTATATTATACTGGAATAGTAATATACCTATGTATCATTTGGATTCGATTCTTTTAAAATAAAAAAATTAAATGGAAGTAGCGTTCGTGCGTACGTACGGACTACCGTCTCCACGAACGCGATGAGATTCATTATCCATCGTATCCATTCAAGTATAATTATCATTTAATGATTTAAAAATGATGTTTATGGACTTGATATCATTCTGGATATGAATAATATACAACAAACATGACTTATGTAACAAAACATATAAAATAAAATGAGTAAGTTAACACCCGAAACAGCGTTAATACTAAGATATTATTAACAAATCAATGTTAAAAGATCATATATGATATCATATTAAAGTAAATGATTCTTGTATTATTCAATAACAATTATTTCACCATTATACAGGAGGTAAACCTACCATCGACCAAGGAAAAAGTACAAAGTAAGGGATTCTCTTATCTCACTTTCAATTCCGTGAGATTTCCATTGTTCGCTACTAAATTATTGAAAGTGGTGTATTGTGTACTTCCATTTGATATATATTATCATGATTCACTTTATACTCATGTTATTCTGTAAATCATTTGGTGGTTATTAACTTTTGGCAATGCGACTCAGTTGATTAACGTGGTAAGGGGTTTCTTGTCTCACTTTTAATTCCGTGAGAATTCCATTGATCACCACTTAATTATTGCATGTGGTGTATGTGTACTACCCATGATTGTATTCATTGTGTAATATACTTTATTTTATGGGTATTTACATCATCATGGTATGATCTTTCTTTCATGGGTGTTTGTTTCTTAAGTTACCTAATCAATAAGGGAATTTGAGATTTCAATTTCCACTCATTTGGCTTTACGCATATTTCATTGATTATATTACCCCAAGATTATGTGTGGAATCACTATTCATTTGATTATGTCATAATTTCCACTCCCCTTCCTGTGGATATAAGTTTGATACACATAATCACTCCATTGATAATTCTCAATTCATTGATATGAATTTGATAAGAGTAATTTTAACTCATTCTCCATTTGTTGAGTTAAACATCCAATTCGTTGGTATTGTTTTTACAAGAATATGTGTGAATATACTTTGATTGATTTACACTGAATATCCAATCATATTTAGTGTATTTATATTTGTCACACATAATTATGTCGTTGATTTATCCTTAACCAAAGGATACAACCTTTATGAGAGATTTCATCTCAATTTACATTCCATTGAGACTTATTTGATGATATACACCAAATCACTTTTATGTGGTGTATATAATGTACTTTGACATAGTATATCATGAATTCCTTTATTCTCATGATATTACAATGTTTTGATTACCTCAATTATTTGTATTCAAGTGTCTCTCTTTTGGTTAGAAACTCTAACCAAAATACCATTTTAAAATGTTTTAAAGAATTATTCTTCTAAATCATGCTCATTAATGTCCATATTTTAAAAATGGTTTTAAGGATTTATTTATATGGACATTAAAGTTTTAAAATTAAAAATCCTTTTAAAAAGTTTCAAAGTGGTATGGGACACTTTGATTCAAAAATCTATTTTTAAATGGCTTCTTGACAAATAGTGTGACTTTTAAATGTTTTCATGAAAAGGGGGATATTTCTCTCAAATAGTTTTGATGAATATTTTCATCTATGTCAACATCCTTCATTATTCATGATTGAGGTTAATGTGATACAATACAATCTTCCATATTGTATCAAATGAGTTATATTTGACTGTGGATGTTCTATTTTTATACCATTCATGGTTTGTGGTTAAAGTATTGACATTTCGTATGCTAGTTTTAATACGAATGTTTATTTTATGCTTAAACCTATTCATATGAGGAATGCATTGGACTTAATAAGTGACGGGTGGAGCCCGCTATAGCTCCTCGATGCATCGGTAGGTCTCATGAGACAAACTAGTGTCTTGGCACAAGGCCTTGGCAAAATCTTATTTGTAGTCTTGGCACGAGGCCTTGGCTATGTGGTTATGATGGTCTGGCATTATGCATTCCATCATTATGAAAGTGGTTATTGATATTGCATGTGATCATTCGACTAGTAGAATATCCATGTGAGTAAGTAAATGGCATTATTTCATTTTACCTTCGCCATTTTATGCTGAAGTTTAAATTTAAAAGGGCTTTTGTTTTAGTTATAAATTGCCTTAAGTGTTTATGCTTATTTATGAAAGCTTCTGCTATAATGTTATCCTTACTGAGCATCCGAGCTCACCCCTTTCAATGTTTTATTTTTCCCAGGATTATGAAGAAGTAATTTATGAATGACCTGCAGGGATAGTATGAGGGGATATGAAGACAAGATGTTTTTTTTATGATGTAATGTAAAAATTTATGGATGTATCTAGTTATTCCAAGGCTACTAAACTAATCGGTCTTTCGAGACTTGATCTTTCTCATGATCATGCCAATGTTATGTAATAATTCACCGACTCTAGGTAATTAGGGTCGGGGCATTACAATTATTTTTATTTCTATTCATCTATTATTGTTCTCTCTATATTTATTGCCACTTTTATTTTACATTCTCTACTTTTATAAAATAACATGTTTAGGTAGTGTTTTTTAAATAAAAGTGGTACCAATTTGGTTTGAATTAGATTAAATCATTCTTTTATTTTCTACTTTTGATTTTATTTCAACATTCTTGGTTCTTTTTTATTGACACACAAAAACTAACTTCTCTTCTGACCATTTTTTTTATATTCATTCATTTTCATGTTGTTAAATCATAGTGTAAACCAAACACATACAAATTTGATATTAAGATATTGTGTGGGGGAATTAAACTAGACATTTCCCCCAACAATTCGTAGCATATCCCCTAGATAAAGAAATGACATATACTATGAAAATAATAGAACATTTTGGGGTGATAATGATTTCAATATTTGTATAATCAGGATTAGATAATTTATTATCTACCAATGGATCATCAATTATATTCACATACATATGACACCATCATTAGTATGTTTTCAAATTTAAAGAACTCCCCCACAAACAAATATGTGCATGCCAATATTTTGGTAGTATCACATATTTTTGGGTTATTATATTTAGGTAATAAATTTAAAGGGATGTTTCATATGATCTTTTTCGTGTCAGTATCTAGGAAAAACGGGAGAATTGTTGAATGATTGCATCTTTAGTTACTATTTTTTTAAAATCATATAATGTTTACCTTTAATATTAATCCCATATATCCTGTCAAAGTGCATCTTCATTAATTTAACAAAACAGGACTTCACATATAAATAATTTATGTCATGATTGTTTATGATGGTCAAGATATCATTATAATTATATCAGAAGATAATTTATATATCATGCCAGTTGAAACTATAATGTATGGTCGTGAATCCTCGATTAATGAATCAATCAAGCCTCCCTTAATTTATAAATAGCATTATAATAACCCAAAAGTTATTTATATGAAATAATTTTCGTAAAATTGGTGTAGGATGGATAAAAAATGATAAAATAAATATCAATATATAGTTGATGAAAAAAATAAGAACCAAAACCCATCTATGTTGAGTCGGGTAAATTCCATGTCAAAATAGTTCACGTTTTATATTTATGGTAAGTCTATTAACCTATGTCCAAAATTCCCTAAGCCTAAAACCCCATGATGAACCTTTTGATCCCTCATTGTTTGTTTATACAATATATAATGGTTTTGAGGTAATAAATGTGTCTAAGACTAATATATCATATCTTTAGGTCCTAGAAATATGGTGATCCTTCCATATGAGTCAAAATAGAGAACCATTCATAGAATTGAATGATAGAGTAGAAGGATAAATTATTTTTGAAAATAATATGATATGTTAGTTCTAAGGTAGATGATCTATTTTTTTATAGCTTAATGACAATTATATTGTCACCGTACCTGATATCAGGTGGGTTCCCACAAGCATAGAAATATTTTATCCTTATGGGATCTAGATGAAAATGATTTTTCCCTTAAATATGAATATTTTTTTCCGAGAATTTATAAAGGATCTCATAGTTTCATTAGAGTTTTTCCCGATAATGGGATTTATGTGTTAGATTGAATAACCGTTATTGGAAACATGGATAAACATATGTCACTGATATTGACAATACTATGTTATTTAATAGGAGTTTAGGTCACGTTAGATCTATGGTTCTAGAGGAGTTATGTAAATAGGTTTTTCTAAGGGATATTACATTTAGTAATATTAAATTTTGCGAGGATTTAATATTGTGTAAATACAAAAGAGTGACTATTAATTGATCTCCGTTAAAGTCCAATCATGAAATATAGTATTTTTTCTCAGATTTTGGTGCCATTTTTACGATCTCTATCAATATAGAAGCTTTTATTTTTGTACTTCCATATGTAATTTTTCTATGAAATTCTAGATCATTATGATCAAAAATAAAATTGATGTGTTTGATAATTTCAAACATCATAAATCCTATAATAATAATAACACTAAAATAAAACAAAAAAAATGAGATCTTTTAGTAGTTTGGGATATTTTTCATCTTATTTTGTTCAATTTTTAGAGACTAAAGAAATTACTATACATCGTACTATTACTATAATCCCATCAGGCTTGTCTAATTGTGCAAAAGAATAAATCTATTTTTTAGTTGTACCATGACGTGTTTTCTTGTTTAGGACATAAAAATTCATTCAGGTATAAATCTAGAACGATTTCATGTTGTCCCATTAATATACTTCCATCAAATAATAATTAGTATAAAATTCTAAAAAATGTGATGTAATAAAACACTTTCTTATAATCATTTCCTTGAATTTTTGTGTATGTCTTATGATCTTATTAAAATGGAAAATTTGTAACCTATAGGATTTATTTTATTAATTATAGGCTATCTAGAATGGAAAATGTAATGAAATATATGGGTTGATAGTGAATGGTATAAAAATTTATAATTTGACATTATTAAATATTCAATGAGTCTGTTACTCCAAATCCCACGTCATACATTGAAAATAAGGGAAAATAACCTCAAACTAAGGATGATGGGAGTGGGTTGTCAACCCGGTTGAATGATTATATAGATCTCTTTCATCCTAATTGTCAACCAGATTCACATCCTCATGTTCATTAATGATGAAATGAACCCATTAAGAGAAAAACCATACATTTTCCATCATTGTAAAACCAAAATGAGATAAAGTGATATTTTTTAAGTGGAATTTAAAAATGATATAATATAATACTAAAGAAATGAAAATTAATTATATGTAATGATTTTTATCAAGGGATTCCATAAACATGATTGAAATTTTTGTTATGAAATTTTATCTCCTATTATGAAGAATTTGATCATTAATTTGTAATATTTTCTATATAATGACCTTCTTATTGAGAAAATTAACTCTAAAACTAATTTTCTTCATGTTCATGCTGATGGGAAAATATATATGAATCCTTATAATGGTTTCATAATTTAATTTAATTCAAACAAACTATTAATGTTGAATAAATTGTATTACAGTTTGATGTAACATTCGTGAAAAATGTATAATAAATTTGAATTAACCATGTTATATGGTAATTTTATCCGGTTTTTATATGATTAATGTGTTTACTATAGTTATATCAAAATATCCATAATTTCAATTTTTCTATATGTTGATAAAATGTTGTTTGATTGTAAAGACTTAAATAACATAATTTTTGTTATATCAGAGTCAAATATTTGTTTCAAATGATGTATCTTGGAAATTCCATAAATATTTCTGGAATGGATATAGTTATGGATAGAAATAAGAAAACACTTTACCTATATCTGCGTTATTGGAGTTTCAAAATATTGAAGAGATAATTCTTTGATTCATTTAAAATTAAAAATGTACCCTTTCCATGATATTTTTTGTTACCTTTATCATAGTTAGATACTATGATTCATGATATTAATAACATGAGTAAAATTGTTTATGAGAGTATTTCAAGTAGCATTATGTTTGTTTTGATTTTAACAAGACTAGATGATTCCATTTTTTTAAACACTATATTGGTTAAAGACTATTTGTGGAAAAACAATATTTACATTTCCTTAAGTGGATTATTATTTATATCTCATTTAAATCATTAATTTCTCTCATTTATATTAGAAAATTTAATTCTAATTAATTGGATACTGGTATTGTATACTATGACTCCACATGAAATAATGATACCCAATAGTCCCATAAAATATTTTTTTCACTGCCTATAGAGAACACATTTCCTAGAAATTCTATAAGTATTCAATTTCGGAATTCATAAACACAAAGTATGGATATATTTCATTAACCAAGGCTATTATATAATTAATTTGGATAAAGGGTTACTTTATAAAATTTCTTCACGTTATTATTTTAGTACTATTTTTAGTGATAGAAAATTTATATTTCATTAATCAAAAATATCTATTTTCCCAGAGTAGATCCACAAAAAATAGATATTAGACTGCATTTCAGTAATAAAATTATTGAAATTGGAACAATGTGTGTTCATAAGATATACAAAGTAAAAAACAATCAATTTTTTAACTAATGTTATGACATTATACAGGATGAATCATTGTTTAAATATATTAATTTTTTTGAATTAATTTACAATATGTGAATGAACATCATTGAATTACATCTTATTTGAAAATCATGGAGATATTTGAATTATTATTTAATCAAAAAAATTATTCTTTTCTAATATTTCATTTATATTTATCACGAATGACTATTTATATATATCAGTTTATATTTTTTATTTTATATTTATTTTCACCTACATGGGCCACATACCAAGACCTTAAATTTCTACTTGGTCACATCCTCTCCCACATGTGAATCCAATGTTTTTCCTTATACTCATATGATCCATTGATTAGCTACATTCTTCATCCTCATTCAGGTCATCCATATGGCCGCTTATTATTGCTTGTGTTGTTTAGTAATCCCTCAGCTGTTATGCTTGTTGAAACACATTATTTTACCCTCTCCGAAGCATTGATTATGATATTTGGAAGACCACAGGAATTCTATATAATATATGATGTGAATTTTGGTTCTAAACAAAACCATATATATATATATCAGGATATATATATAATATTTCTTTTTGAGCAATATCATTCAAGTCATCCATGGAGGACATTTAACTCTGTTCCACCAATTCAGAGAATAATTGATCTCGGTGTAGATTTATGGATGAGGCATAGTTATCATACCTCATTATGAAGAAAACATATATGAATCTACATATCATTATGTCAAATATTATTAATTTATATGATTTATTAATGACTTAAGAGTAAGTTTATCACTTACTATATAATACGTTTCCTTTTTCGGTTTATTCATTCATCAAATATTTCATTATTCATATATTGTTGGTCTATATAGTTGTATTTTCTCTTATATTTTATTTTCTTTGTTTATAAAATCTTATGGGCGTGTGGTGTACTTATTTTTCACATTTGCTCGAACTTTTCTACATCAAATAAAATCTTTCTATCCATTTCTAATTTTATTAATCTATATTTTTATTGTTTTCTCCTATCCCAACTAACCAAATCTCATTTATCTTGTAACCTTAATCTTCAACCATATATTAATTTTTTATTTATGTGATATTTATGGAAGCCAAAAACATATCATGTTTACAATTGGTCATTTTATGGGGGAATACCCATAAAAAATTTCCACAAAATATATAATTTTTTTATTTATTTTATTTTATTTTATTTTAAATAAATCAATTTCAATTAAGAAATTCACATTATACTATAAAATAGTGAATGAATTTAACTACTTCATACTAGTAAAACAATATACACTAATTGAGAAGACTTAATTAAATCTAAAACCTAGTATTAATTATATTAATATATGTTTCATTTTGTTATAAAACATAGATTATATATCTACTCTATAATATAATTTATATATGTATATATTAGAATTTATAAATATATTTTAAAAAGTTATACAATATAAAATTTATTGATATTAAAAATGATTCATTATATGCATACCATGTGTATATTAATTTATTTTTTAAAAATGTTAATATAGTAAAACCAAATAGGATGGATATAAATTAAATACGTATCAATGTTAATAGTATAACCATGGAATATAATGATTTAGTTAAGAGCTCATCAAGGATTCAATAGATCACTCATATAACTATAATAAAATAATATTTTGATGTTTACATTGTATTTAATAATGAATAATTTTTTTACAGAGTAGTTGTAATGAAATTGAGATGTTATGTAATAGATAAAAACTATAAATGTTGAACTAAATGTGGGGATGAGGTGAATTTAGATACTAATTGGGAGGATACTATGATTTATGGATCATCTTTTATGATTATAATTGTGAATGGTTATAGAGATCATTTGGAAGAATTGATATTGGTAAATGAATATGACTAAAATTTCTATCTAATGATATTTGAGAAGTTAAATATCTTTTCAATACACCATTGTATTATGATTGTATAAAATATACATTGTTTATTGATGTAATTATGTTATATAATTTGAAATATGGTAGTGTATTTAGTTTCACCATCGATTAAAAATTAATTTTCCATGAGAATGATGAGAAAGAAAAATAAAATGATCATCCATTTCAACCATATGATTGTAAAAGAATGATACTTTCAATGAGTATAATGTCTCAATGAATACATCAAAATAAAATTGATTTTATATTGATTCACAAAGAGTATGAATAACTAAAAAAATTAACTAATTTTGGTATTTTTTGATAAAATATATTTGAATAAATATCTTCATGAAAAATTATGGTTCTTTTAATTATTACATGGTGTAGAAAGATATATAGATGTCTGGAGACATCTACAAAAATAATGATTCATTTAGATACCATAATTCAATTTGGGAAACTCTCATCCAAGTATATTATTACCTATATAATAATATTGATCTCAAGTATCTTGAGTTGGAAATTATTGGAAAATCCACTTTCATATGGTATCTAAAAATGGAATTAATAATTTTGGTATATAAGTTATTACTCACTATATATGTCTGTTTATGTTGGTAAAATATAAATTTCCACCATAGGATAGCATGAATAGAAAATAAATTATGTTTTATCTACTTTTATTTGGACCAAAATATGATAGTAATGATACTTACATTTATTTGGATACATTGATCAAATATATAAAATTGTTGTGGGATATGTGTGTTACATTGTAAGATTCTCATAGATTTCAATAGTTCACATTATAATCTATGTTGTATGTGATAATAAATGACATTCCTAATTATGGAATTTTTTTTTCTATGTAATTACATGAATTTTGGGGTATCTTATGTATGAATAACTTACACACATAGTTTTGATGAATTCCTAAAATAATATGATTTTGGGACATTGAATTTTTTTTCCACATAACATAACTACTTATCATGGATTCCATTGTTCAATAGTAAATAAAAAATGGTATACCACAATCTCCATTAATGGGAAATTAAATGTTCTAGAAATTGAATAATATTATAACTATATTCAGTAAACAATTTTCAAAAATACCTTATGGAATCATTTTATATAAATCTATTATTTTTTTATTTATCATATTAGAATTATTTGTACATCATTTATTTTCATGATTTCATGCACATTGAAAATAAATTTATGTGATACTGTTATTAAAATGTTTAAAAATGAACCAATAAATGAAAAGGATGAAATTAAGGCCTGGTTTTACAAGATTTAAATAGAGATAAGGGGATTTATGAAACCAATTATGTGTGACCAAAATAATTTTATTCATTTTTTGTCTTACACTCTTTTTATTTTACTAATATTTTGTTTTTGAAACAATGTTAATGGTGTAATAGTTATAGAAGAATATGAATAAAATTTAAATAATACAATTTGAATGAAAATATTCTTTATAATGTTTTATAATCACAAAATTTTCATGTTTTGATGAAATATTTAATTTATGTGGCATTACATTACATTATACTAAAATGTTTATAGTAGACATTATATTAGACTTTATTCTTTTTCAAATCCATGTGTGATAACGTTATAGACCAAATGAAATTTCCAACCATAAATAATGATATTCATGTAATATTATGTATGTTATAGATATTCTTACCACCAAAATTATTTTATATAATGTTACACTAGATGGTTTACCTAGATGGAGATATTCAACCTTCAGATATTGTGCATTCAAGATGTATGTATGCCAATTAATGGTTTATAAAGATTTCAAATGGGTATCACATAAATCTAAGTAATTGAGAATGATCTATTGAATAGTGGTATATTAGTGAATAATTATTGAAATATTTAATTAAAATATAATATATGTTGATAGCATTGGTATCCTAAATTATCATCATAGTGGATGCCTTGTGGGTGAAGGGATTTCTAGAAGATATGTTGTTTTAATTACTATTAATGATGAGGAGAAATATCAAATTCCTTATTTACATAATAGTATAGAGGTTTTTTCATACATTCAAAAATAAAAATTAGTAGTTAGGCATTTTAATCCATCAAGGGTAAAAAAAATTGATATCGAAACAGATAAGCAACTGTTTATATGATGGTTCGGATATCATGTTTTTAAGAAAATATTTTCAAATCTAAAATCAATTTATAAATGATTTTGACCACTACCTTAAGGTCAAAGTGTTCTTGAATTATTCTAAAATGGTTATTCCCTTTATAGTAATATAACTATACAAAGGAACAAGATGAATTTAGTATGATTTTAAAGAGTAGAGTTACTCTTTTAGTGGAAGTGATTTGAATATTTGGTACCATGTACATAAATTTATTTCTATGAATATTTCATTCATTAGTGTAATCAAAAAAATATATGAGTTTTATTATACATCGTTTAACATGTTTGTTTTTCATTGAAATTGTCTTGAACATAGAATTGTAGTTTAATTTAATTAATTTGTTATCATGGGGATGTAATTCATTTTGGAAGGTTACAATGATGAACCATTCATAATGGATTAATAGGTAGTGCATGTATTTTCTATCTCAAATACTACAAAAAATAATTATTAAATTGTCATGTTTTTGACTAAAAATTATAAGGTAAAAAAATTTATTGGAGATGAAGCCTTCATTAGGACGTCACAACAATTTCACTATTTTAAAAATGTAGATAGTGTCTTGTGAATTAGATGGAATCATGGGTAGAGGATTTAGATACCTAATAGTGGCTATAAATCCATTCAACCATTGTTGAAAAAAAGATTCACCAACCTGTCAAATCCTTTTATCTATTTTATGTTTTTCCTCATAATATTATGATATAACTAATATATTTATATAATCATAATTAATTTTTTATCTTTTCATAGTGAAAATGGATTTTCCATTAACTGATTCTACCAATCTCAAGGAACAAGATACGAATGAAATTAAATCCAATAAATTTTTAAGAGGTCAATAACATACTACTGAAAAAAGAGCACTATAATAACCCCCTGTTAATAAAAGTTATTAGAAATAAAAAAAATTAAAATAAAATGTTTGGTGGAATCAATATGGATAACTCGATGAACCCTACAAGTCATTTTTCCATTGTTACATTTGGATCACAACTTGAATTCTTATTTAAATCGATATACATACATTGAAAAATATACTACCTATATAAAATAAAATCATTGGAGAAAATATTTGGGTAATATTATGATATATCATTTCCATTTTAACAAAAAATCAGGAAATAAAACATTGATTTATTTTTCAACATAAAATATAAAGTATATTTATTTTATATAATTGACCAAATAAATTTATATTAATGGTCACATCAAATACATAAAATGAAAGTTGAAATGTTTCGACAAAGTGACATGTTAGGTATAATTATAGGAAAATAAAATTCAACACAACTACTATGTATGAAATAATAACATAACAAGAAACATTGAATTCATTCATTTGTCTTCATAAGGATAAATCATTTCAGGTTCATTGTAATTGGTAATTTTTTATTAGTTAATATTTATTTTTATTCACTTATATTAAAATTATTAATTAATGAAATAGAAAATTTATTATAAGAATAAATAAGGCTCTTAAAAACCCACATACCCCTTCCTTAATTCATTGATATGGTATTCCTGACATAACAAATGGTTTGTATTTAAAATATAATGTAAGTGATTTATGTAATATAATGAAAATAACATAATTGTGTTCCTTTGTAAATATACATATTGATGAATCAGAACCTAAATCCACAACCATCACACATCATATTCTATCCAAGTAGTGTCATGTATATAAAAAAAGTTGACATATTTAAACACAAATCATGTAAGAGAATCATGTGAATGTCTGACCTAATAGTATTTATTTATACTTTATAAAAATACTATATAAAAAATATGAATATGTTAATATTTTTTAGAATGTTTTATACAAAATAAAAACCTTCATATATACAAAAAGAATGAACACTTGAAATAAAAGTTTTTCGGTTAGGATAATATGGTTGTGTTGGAGGTCTAGGTTTTGGAATATCGCATCAAGAATTTTTATGAAAGAAAAGTCATACGGGGGATGAAAATTAAAAATATGAAAGTAATATGAGAAAAAATATATGAATTAAATGAAATTATTATCAATTATATTGTCCTTGATGTAGTTAAATAATAACTCAATATGAGGTTAATTGAGTTCATAAAATTTTATAAAATTTAAAAACAACATCCTGACACCAAAAATGTATCTTTATTATGATATTTATAAAACAAACATTGGAAACAAATAAAAATAATATAAAAATATATTAATACTACTTAATTTCAGAAGGATCCCCTTCCCCAAACTACCAATTCTCGATTCCTCAAGCTTTGTTATTTTAATTTTACAAGTTATTTTCCCAAGGACATAGAAAGATAATTGAAATTAATTAAAAAATGCAAAAAAGGATTTTGGATATTTCAATTGGGATCTACATATTTTAAATACATATCCTAGTCCTTTTTACACATATAATTATGAGTGTAAATTATATTGAATTATAATAATAGAAATATTATTGGTTTAGCATTGATGTTCTTGAAATAATTAACTGTTGATGAAGAATTCTTCGAACTAAATCATGAACAGATTTACGATATTAATTTGTTTTGGATGTAACTAGAAAGAAAAACGTAGTAGTATATGGTTTTTTAGATGTGAAAGAAGAATATATTGATGAATAGTGTCTTCGCACACTTGATATGTCAAGTATTTTCAGCTTAAAATATGATTTTATGCAGAACACACATTCTTTTTAGAATTTGAGTAATCTATACCAAATTTAAGTAGTGGTGATTAAATAATATAATAATCAAATACTATTAATAATATCCTTTTTCATGTCACACTCTCTAGAAACTGAAAAAATATAGTATCATTCTGGTTCTGGATGCAACTTACATGAATCATTACTCATCGTAGAAATAGATTCATTAAATACATTGTAATTTATTTATTTATATAGGACAAATTATTTTTAAAAAAATGTTGGGTTGAATTCTCTTGATATATTAAAATTTTAAAATAACACCATGATTTAGTAATAACATATCATAAACGTAATTATGATATACTAATATGCGAGTATTTTGCATCATAATACTTAAAATTGTATTTATTCCCCTAATCATATGACTTTTAAAGTAATCATGTAACATCCCTAACTATGAGGCCACTAACCTAGTTCCTCGAGCTGAGACCTCACATGTCCTTAGGTGTTCCCCCACATATGACCAAGGCTACTGACTAATAGTGAGGGTCTAATGTAATAACTATGGAGACTATACCCCCTTTATTAGTGTATGTTATTGGAGAAAAGAAGAGAAATATTTGAAAATTTAATAAATAATAACCATGAATCCAAGTCGATTTCCCAAAACTATGTATAATTCCACGACCAAAATTAAACATGCTAGGTAATTTCATTACAGTATCAATAGTATGAAAAACCAAAAATGAAGACAAATGAAAAAATTACCAAAAAAGCTCATGTTTCTTTATCTAGGTCCCTCTTCCCTTCACATCATAATCCCAATTCAACACTCTAGCATATTTACTTTTCATTTTTCATAACCTACAACCTTTATATCTACCCAGCAACCTAATAGAGGCCTGAATATGGTGTGAGTACAACTTAGTAGGTCACCACCAATGGTTTATACAAAATATCTAGTTTAACCAAACTGTGTATCAATGATGTAAAGATCAAAAATGAAAAAAAGGATAAAATAGATTTCAATAGTTATCAAGATTCTCTTAACCTATTTATATCATTAAATTTATAGGTTAGGATATTTATTTATAATTTAATGACACATGCTATCAAACTACAATGTATATGGGAAAACAAGTTGTTATTTTTATATCTATATGGAACACATTTCACAAATTATTCATATCACACATACCATGGAGCCTCACTACATGTAGTCTCACCCAATGTAACTACTATGGGCCTAGAGCCTCATTTCAACTCCCTAACCCCTGCATTTTACGGGTGTTATTTGGAGCCTCAGTAAAATTTGGCCCATTGGAGGTTCCTCAATCCAATATCTCACACACCACCAAACCCTGGGAACATGCTTTAATGACTATACATCAAATTAACAACTTCAATAAAACATAATAATTCAATACCCACATTATTCACAACTCGTATATCGTTAAATATATAAACCACCATTGTTCAATAACACATTTACATATTCCCATTTATATTCCTTAACTCAATTTCATGATTCCATTATAACCCATAAGTCATTTAAAAAATTCACAATAATAAATTTAACACATTCCCAATATTCCAAATAACTGCATCAACTTTGCTAACAACTAGAAACAATTACCTTTGTTCAATTTCGTAATCCCAATCAACAAGTATGAAAATTATCAAGCGATCTACATCATTATGATGCAATTTAATGCTTAAAATTACCATTTTCCATTCTCGGGTAATGGAGCCCCACATGGGAGGGCCAATAATGGGTCTAATCATGCTCAATGCATTCAAAAAGGATCATGAGTTGTGAAATTTCTCACTTATCCAACCCAAACTATGAAATCATAAAACGTGAATCAAATGCACAATAATGAGGTACCAATATCCAATCCGCATGCACATAAACCAATATCATTACTATGGGATAGAACTTGTAGACTACAAAACTATGATTGTGAATATAAAATCGTTCTAAAGCTTATAAAATGACTTGGATTCGAACCCCATCTAAATACACAACCTACAAACCAATTAAAAAAGGTTTTATGGGTTTTGAGGTAGATTTACAACCATACAATCCCTAATCCTATATAGAGAAGAAACATGGCTATTGAACATTCCTAGATCATTAATTTTCACCTAATTATTATAAACTTGTCTTAGATATAAAGAAGATTGATCCTTAGTATGCTATGGGTGCTTTAATATTTCACCATGGATTCTGGATAAGAAAGGAGGATAAAAAATAAGGTATAAGACATAAGTCTAAAAGGGAGAAAGAGGTAAAAATATCTCTTTTAATAATGCATGTGTTTTGGTTGCAAGATTTTCCAAAATATGAACTAGGAATGCACTAGCCTCATCTCATGTGACACTTGGTGACACATTTACCTAAAAATCCCACATGTTTTAAAAAATAGTTTCCTATCCATAAAAAATGGACCTATCCAAGTCTATAAGGTTTCGCCTACCCATTTATGTTTTACCTAATAGTGTGCCATTCCTCTTGTTTAGCATGGTTTGGGTGAAGGTTTACTACTCACCATGCACCAAAATGATTAAAATAAATGGGTTTTCCTGATTTCCTCATTTCATTCATTTACCAAACACCTTTCACCCCCCAGGTTTCCAAGTACAAATGATAAACATTTAATTGATAAAATTTAACATATTTAAACCAGAACATACCTCAATAAATTTCAGGATCATACATCCTCGAAAACAAACAATATATTTTCCTTGATCCACCCTTCCCAAGAACCATTGATCCTCCAAGGTAAATTATCAAGCCATTGGCCCCTCATATAGGCCTCCCACTCCCATTATTATTCATGAATGATACCATATTAGCATCACAACCAAACCAAATGAAAGGTATTTCCCCACAATAGATTATCACAATTATCGACAATATGATCTAGATTTTCCAAAAAGGATATATCCACTCCATTATCAAAGTCATAAACAACAAGCATGTGGGATTTTTTTTCATGATACTGCTAAATTTATGACAAAGAAAAAACAAAAAGCATACCATTATACCATTATGGAAGATCTAATCGATAAGAAATATGTCGGATCCTCTTAATGATCTCAAATGACCCCACATACATTGGTACCATCATTCCCTATATTCAAATATTACGGTGACCCAACCTTGGTTACACCTGAATAAAAACATGATCTCCCACCATAAACTCTAGTTTTTTACAATTCCATTATAAATAAAACATCTTTATGCTATGAGTTATAGACATTAGCTTCCAAATCAACTAAATGAATTCGGATGTCTCCTCTAGGAGACTGAATACCAACAACTCTTACTCTTCAGCCTCCATCCAACTTAATTTTGATCGACATAGCCTACCATCGAGCTCCTCATTTGGTGACATATATATCATCTCATGGTAAATATTGTTTTATGTGAACTCAAAAAACCCATGTACTTCTCTCATTATCCACCAAAATTAAGGACATAATCCCTCAACATGACCTCTAGAACCTCGATAGTACACTCTGACAGTCCATCCATCTATGAGGGGGGAATCCATACATGAAAACACATGGGTGCCAATATCATTATATATACAATGTTACATGCAATGATTAATGTATATATCATGATCTAACACTATTTTTCAGGGAACCCCATGCAACCATACTACCTCTCAATCATTAAACACTCTCAACTGATCCATGGTGAATTTATCTTGAATATGAAACAAATGTGCCTTCATGGTCAACCAATCCACCACTACCCAAATCACATCATTATTTTATGTTATCCTTGAAATACCCACCACAGATTCCATCATCATTTTATTCAATTTCCATTATATAATGGAAAAATACTCTAACTAATCACCTTTTTATTGATGTCTCACCATTACCTAATGAAAGTTGTCACACTCTATGACAAAACATGCATCATCTTTCTTCATCTCTTGACACAAATGTTGTATACTAAGGTCATGATACAATTTGGTTAAGTTAGGATGAACCATCCACTTCTAGGAATGGATCTAACAAATCTAATATTACTACATACAAGTAGTAATGAGAACATTTCTAAAAACATAGAAGATTTTATTTTCACCAATAGTCCATCCAGAAGGTGGCTCCCCACATTCGTGACATTCCATCAATACCAAAAAATCAGGATCCTGATATTACTCCCCATTATCTGAATTAAAAGCATCCAATCGACTACCAAGGCTATAAGGGTTATCTATCTCTATCCATACTCCACCTCAACATGCATCTCAATTTGTTATGCTATCATCCTCCACTCAGAACTGGATTCTGGAATGACATGATTTTCAGTCTTTCATCTCAATGCATCTCCAAAATTGTTTCCTCTTATCAGAATTAATGGATTTTATATATTCAACCCATATTCACCATTGAATATTAAAATAAAACTGGGAGAATATTTACTTAATTCTCTTATGATCGGTATACATAACAAAACTCTCTCCCATAAGGAAATGTCACCGACATTATAATGCCAAAACCACAATGACCGGTTTAAGATCATGTGTAGGGTAATTATATTCATGGAGCCTTAGTATAAATGACCCATACACTACAACATGGTCATCCTATATCAATAATTCTCTATCGCAAGACCAGATGCATCAGAAAACATGGTATACTATTTACCTAATTTTGGTAGGATCAATATTTGTTAATTTTTATGCCACTTCATTAATTCATAAAAATAATTCTCACGTGATTCATACCACTCAAAACTAATTCCCTTTGTAGTGTGACCAAATATCTGGGATACTATGTTGGAATATTCCATGATGAACTTTTAGTAATACCCCAAAAATCCAAAACTACTTTTTATATCAAAAGAAATTGTAGGGATGCTTATAAGAAATAATGGATTTTTCATTCCGAGATACCACTAACACACATTACTCTATGATGATGTGACCCAAAAAATTACCTTTTCAATTAAAAAATGACACTTGGATCGCTTGGTGTATAGCCTATTATCACATAGTGTACTAAGGATGATGTTAGTATATTTTACATTATCATAATGGGACATAGTGTACACCAAGATTCCATCCAAAAAGACATATTCCAATTGATATAGATATGGGTGAGTGATTCTATTCATTAGGACCATAACCATAATCATTTCATTGATCAACCGGAATGACATCACAACAAAATCCTAAAACCCATACCTACTCTTGATAGAATTATGTGGTACATAGGAAGGTATCACCATTAGAAAGTTATAAACGGATCACAGATCAATCATTGAGAACCCTAAAGAACCTCTATGATAGTCAAAAATATCATCGACCTGAGGAAAATGGTACATAATCTCCATTTTAAACCTATTCAGTCTTCTCTAATCAACACACAACTGAAAGTTAATTTCATCTTTCTTCACAAACAACATAGGAGATCCATAAGGTGATATACCCGAATGAATTATACTCATGTTCTCTAATTATTCATCCTAGGTTTTATGTTCCTATAGTTCTACCAGTTCCATTCTATATAGAGTAATAAAAACTGGTTCATCCCCCGATAGAAACTGTATTATGAACCCAACATCCCTCTTCCGTGGAAGACCCAACAAGTCTTCAGGAAACCCATCATAAAATAATCCACCATAGGATGAATGAAATGTTTCACTACTTCTCCATCATAAAGAATAATACGAGGTACATGGGATATGTGTTTATCTAACTACTAAAAAACTATAATTTCATCGATAGCTCAGATATTCCATTCCCCAATATGACCATTCAAATTCCCGATCCAGAATATAAACCATAGAATATGGAAGTAACAATCAATATGGGCCAAGTAAAATAATATCTAATCCAAATCCAATATCCATTAAAAACATGACATTTCATGAAAGAAAATGTTCCATAGAAAACGGTGCCCAAAATCCTCAAGGGAACACTCATTACATTAATAGATGTTTTCATCTCTCACCCCTAATAGTTAATCAATCGAAATGAACCCAAACCCATGTTCCCCTGATAGAACCAAAAAACTCCCAAAATTATATGATATAAAACAATGTGAAGAACCTTTTTCAAATAAATTACAGTCATGTAAGGAATCTACCACAGTCATACCCCGAATATTGGATAGTATGGACTCACCACCCCCATGTGTTTGAAAAATTATTTGTAGCTAACCTATCCCTCATACATGGGATTTGGTCCATGTTCCAAGTGTTGTGATACCATGCTTATATGGAAACTCTTATCTGGGAGTACCTCTTTCATTACCCTGATAGATACATCTATTAGAGATCCAACTATATACTTTATTGGGATTTATCTTTCCACTACATGTACTCTTCAATGGCCTCGATATCCCATATATACCCATCTTTATAGGGTTCTTATAAAACCTCATAGAAATCCACATACTTCCACATTCCTGAAACTCAACTGTTAGTGGTGGACACTATCTGAAATTATGTCATGGTCTACCACACAGATATCAGAAAACTCTATCACTTCCTGGAAGGCTTGTTCACTTTTATCACTACCATGTCCACCACCACCCTAGTGTAAACACTTGAAGTTGTGCATCGTGCTATCAGAAGTCGCTCCAATTGGTCACAACACTGGAACATCCAATACACCCCAAGAAACCTCCATGATAATCCCTTTTGAAATTAGGGCATGATAAACCACTTCAATAAATCTCATCATGAGAAATATATGAACCTTTAACTTAATCTCAATTCTACATCCATCCTCGAAACATATTGTCGGAGCATTCTCATCCACTACCAATTTTTTGATGAAGCGCTGAATTTCAGTAAAGTGGATAACATAATCCATCATTGACATAAACCCCTAGGGAAACCTCATAAACACATTACAATTGTCTTCATTCAAGGTCTTAATATATAAATGTTCTAAAATAATTTTTTGAAATCCTTCCATATTTAAATAACATCATGATAGTTCTGAACTAGAACCTCCAACTAGTGATTTCCCTGACCCCACATCATATAAGACACCAACATCACTCTCTTAGTAACATGAGTGTATATGGGATCAATAATTTTTTAAATAGTCTCTATCCAACAATCGGCTACATCGGGTCAACCCTCTCTAGAAAAAGATGGAGCATGTTACAGTTGAAACTCCCAAGTCATCTCAAACAATTTTGGCACAACCTGCATAGTGTCCAATTCCATTATTTACATAAAACTGGTGAAGCTATCATTGAACATCCCCCTTTTCCCATTACCTTGGACCATCGGGTTCTCATGCTCCATGTCAGGACTAGCATTCTCATATACATCTGATTATTTCCAAATTATAACGCGACGTTAGAGACACATCTTCATATAATGACATGATCAAATCAAAGAATAAATATAAAAAAATCCCTAATTTTTTAAAAATATGTCTCTCTAATATATGTAAAAAACCCATTCTGCATACACTATCCCAAAGGATATGATTACCCCACTTTTACTACCCTCATGCAATACAACCGTGTGAAATTGTTAATATGGGGTAATCTACACACATATTATAGAGTTTTTTATTAAGCACCCACTTATAATTTTCATTAACAACTCATCCTAAAATTTTAATTAACTTCTTTTCCATTTACCAATTCACACAATAAGTATTAGAAACTATTTTATTCAAAATTTCAATGAGAATAAATGCATCTTTCCCTTCATATCCCACACATCCTCCCCATGTGTTTCATCCATGAGACATGTATTTATATATTTGGATTCCTAAAATAAACCATGAATGAAAACCCATTTTACATTTTATCCAATAGAATAATATCACAAAAAAGTCACATCACCCATAAATTGAATAACCCAATTGTGAAATATCATTTAACTGTAACAACACACATCAACAACAACAATACCACCCCTGGAACTTGGTTTTCACCCATACATGGGATAGATACTCCCATGAAAAATATATATACCATGATGTTAATACATCATAATATCAAGAATACCATTCCTAGATATTAAATATATAGAAAATAATATCCTATGATACAACTTTATAATGTCCCCAACTAATATCCCACTAAATAGATACCCCATGACGAGTATCCACATGACCTCATGCATGCCTCTCTATAAGCCAAATGCTCCAGACCGGCATTGATGGTCTAATTTAATAGGTGGAGAAAAAATAACCGCTTTATCATAGTAATCACAAATATATAATAAGAGAAATAATGTAAAATAGAATAACCAATAATGGTACATCGGAGTACAATTTCCAAAACTGGGTATAATCCCAAAACAATTAAACATTATATTTAATGTTAATATAGTTTCAAATGTAAGGAAATCCAAAAATGAAGGAAAATTGATGAATTCCCATAATGTCTCCCGACTCTATGTCAGGGTATCTCATCCATGCACATCCCATTTCCAAATCAACCTTATATCATATGGCTTCTTCCTTTCCTTGACCTACAACCATGAAATATTCATAGATACCCAATAGAGGTTCGGGATGTGTGTGAGTACAGTTATGTTGGCCGCCACTAATGGTGTATACAAAAAAATACAATCTAAATAGAGATTGTATTCATGTAGAAAATAGTAATAAGAAAATAATTGTTAATTGGATTCCATTAGTTAGATGATTTATTAATGATATTTATTTCATTTAATTCATGTGTTAGGTTATTAGTTTATAACACAATATTCCTAGATAGTGAACTACTATAAATTGGAAAAAATGTAAAAAATATTATCTCTCTAGGTACACTATTTCAAAATCATACACATCACACATAAATTGGATCCTCAGTCTAATAAGTCACATCCAATGCATCTGTTAGGTGCCTAGAGCCCCAATTTAACTCAATATCATGTGCATTCTATGTCGGTAGTTTATAGCCTCCACCCAATATAACTTATTAGAGGAGGCTTAATTAAATATCCCAGACACGACCAAGACTTTTTCATATTCTTTCACGACCATTCATCACATAAAATATTTCAATAAACTATAATAACTAAATAACCACATCATTCACAATTCAATGTTTTTTAAATATATAATCCATCATTATGCCTTCTCCAGGTTTCACATTCCCATTTATATGCTTTATATCACTTATATGATTCCATTACAACCCATAATTCATTTCACACATTCAACATTATCCTTTTATCCCATTCAATATTTTATAAATAACCACTTGTACCATTGTAATGACTAGAAACAATTAACATTGTTCTATTTCATAACCAAAATCAACAAGTCAATCATTTATCAAGGATTATACATCATTAAAAAAATATAATGCTTAAAATTATTATTTTCCTTTCTCATGTAACGACAAACCCCATGGGTGGCCCTATAATGGGTTTAATAAACCTCAATGCATCACATCGGCTTCATGAAGGGTTAAATTCCTCACATAGCTAACAAAAATTAAAATGTATTTCTCTGGCCATCAAATGAAAAATAATGTGGAATAAATACCACAACCACATGAATATAAACCAACATAATTACAATGAGATATGAATTATAGACTTCATACCTTGATTATAATGATGAACTCTCTCTAAACCTTATCCCTTGAATCTAATTCAAACACCCTTTGAATATATAACCTACGATCCTCTTGAAAATAATTGTTTTAAGGCTCCAAAATAAGAAGGACAATCACATAATCCCTTATTTGAAAATGAGATGAAAGAAGATTTTTACACATACAAAGAGCTTCTATTCAAACCCTACATCACTCTAAATTTCTTATAATCCAAGGAGATTGATCCTTATACTGATTGGGGAAAATTGGTACATCACTAGGGTTTTTAGAGAATGAATTCGGAGGAATAATTATATAGAAAACATAAATACCAAAGAGTGATTTTTTTAAAATAGAACTTTTAATGTGGTTCATGGGTTTTTTGCATGGTTTACTATACTCCATCCTCTTTCCAAGAGGGGATAGTTTAGAAAGATACTAAAGAATCTTACATTGTTTAAAAACCCATGTTCCCCTTGTACAGAATGATTCTTTCTATAGTTATACTATTTCTCCGCCCCCTGGAACGGTTTTCCTAACCATTCACCCTTCCTCCTTAATAGATCATTTCGAGTTCACGGTTACTTCTAACCAATCACCATCCATGAAATAAAAATAAGAAGTCCTTATTTCACCCTTTCTTTCATATCCTGAACCATTGGTCACCTCTGAGCTCCCTCATACATCCATTAAATATTTAATAAACAGAATTTATGGGATTTAATCCATGATTTAAAAAGTAATGTACCTCCACATTGTAATGTATCATACACATCATAAATTGTTATCAATATATAAAAATAGTCTCTAAGAATAATACATTCATCTAATAATAATAATTTAGATTCTAATTGTAAGTATTTGATGTCTACTTTTATAATTAAAAATAATAATTGATCTTCATTATTTATCATATAGCTTCATCGGGTGAGTTTTTTATCATCATAAGTCATTAATATTAATAATTAGGGGATGTATGACTTTAAAATTTCATAAAAAGTAGTTTTAAATTTTGGTCTAATCGTAAGACTTCATCACTTCAAAAAAATACCATAATTTAAATTCCATCAGAGAGTATTGCAATCAAAAACATTGAGTGAAAATATTAAATGCTTTAGTTTTTTTTAAATAAGGATTCAACACATAAAAAATCAACTCGAGTGTTAGAATCAGAGGAAAACATATTTAGAACATTAAATTTTAATATTTATTCATCAAGAAATATCATTTGAAACAAAATTGATGGTTATTTTGATCAATAAATCATTCTATAAAATGAGATAAATTGTAATAGTATTAGTACTTAAAAAATAAAATAATTTTTATGAAAAAAATCAATAAAATTTCAAATATAAAATTTTATATATTTATAGAATAAGGATATGAATTTTCTAAATATCATTTATGTGTAGTATTTTTTTCCATTATCTTCTCCCACTTTTCATGACATCATATGGAAGAATAAAATAATATATATAACAAATTCAATATGACACATTGAGTTATATAAATATTTAATATATGATTAAATGGAATTTAAATTCATCATTAATGGTTATAGATGATTTATAATGATATAGAAAAATAAGAAATGTATCATTATTACATTCCCATACATGAAATAATAAAATTAATCAACTAAATTTTATTAAAAAAATAAGATGATTATATGGGTAAAAATATATATCAACCAAAAGAATGAGACACACTACTCCTTTTTCATAAAAGAGTTCAATGGGGAAGGTTTGGTCCTAGAAGAACAATTCAACTAGGTATCAGGATCAAGAGTTGCTTTCTTAAATTTACAAGTACAAGGAGTGACAAGGATTATATATGATCTAGTAGAACCAATAAAAATTAACTCTATCCCAAAATGTGTATATTGATGACTTATGATCCATAACTCTTAAGATCTTATCCTTATTCATCATAGAAAAATTGGGGTACAAAATTGTTGGAGGAGGAGGAGATGACCAAAGATATGATTGAGTTTTCTCCAAGAAAATTTAAATACATGGGATTTAGGATTATGATAAAAAGTATGAGGTCTAAAAAATATTAAAACCATTTCTAGAAGATGGATATCAGTTGGTAGGTACATCAAACATAGATCACCCACTTCATATTTCCATCATGGGTTTGTCAACGATATCCAATATTCTCATGAGATAAACATTCGTGAAATAAAAAAGAATTGTATATGCCCACTTAAACGCTTGTTATAACTTCTATACATTAAAGAATATTTTTTTGGTTTACAAATAATATAAATAAATTTTCTTGTAAAAATTAGATATTTTAATTGATTTGATCATTCTTATCAATATACATCATAAAAAATAGAAAAAAATTATAAAAGAACATTTTGAGTAATATGAGGGGTATTTTTCAGTTAATCAAGAGTGAAATGTATATAAAGAGAAAGTTAACCAACGAAGAAGTTGTAATGGTAGCTTTAACTTATTTACTAGAAAAAATTTTCAACATGAGTTCTTTGTATGTAGATAATTTCTCGTGAATTGGTGGTCCACAGGGTATACAATCCATAAAATCTGAAATTTCATTTCTAAGGTCATCTAACCTATAAATTATCTCCTATTTACAGTTGTTTAAGAGAATTAGAGATTCATTTTTTGGATACATATCTCACCATGTTAGGTTTGTATAAACCCACATTTATGTGATTCTTCAAGACTTATAACAGAGAATATAATACAATAGGTACAAAGATGTTGTGTTGATACATAGAAACTACTAACACTTTTCCCTTAGAAGAATCTACTTTCACATCAGTTATCTCATTAAGGGTTTCATCATGAAGAGGTTCTGATATTGAAATAACTAGATTAGGAAAAGTGTATTTTATCTCCACTATATATAAAACCAAAAATATAAATTTTCATTGAAACATTTCCCCATAATTTTAAAAAATTGACTAGATTTATATTCTTAGAAACCAATTAATTTATCTCAGAAATAAAATCACTTGAAATAAATTTTAGAGAGATTATATTTAAAGAACCATCTTCTGGACGTTTTACCATTCTTTTTACAATAGTAATTAATATGACTCAAGTTTCAAATAAGCTATTATTTTTGTTGTTTATGGTAGAAAATATTTGTAAATACAACGTAGAGTGGGTAGCACAGATCTGGCCAGGACATGATGATATTTTATTGATCATTTTACTCATTAGAAACACATTTGGAGACTATATTTGGTTTTTAATATGAAATAATTTTATTGAATTTAAATCAAGAGATCATAGTTCTCTTTACAGTATGAATAATAATTTTGGAAATATAAATCTCAAGCATACCACTTGGTTCCCAATAAAATTAGTCAAATACTAAATTATTAATATAGATTTCTTTAAATATAGTCAACTAATTCATTAAATATCCCACTTATACCTAAACATCATAAGAATCTATTATTTTAGTAGTTTAAAAATTATTTCTCAAACCATAACGCGTTTTAGAAATTCCTTCATCACATCCAACTCATACAAAAAACAAAGATATATTTAAAATCCTTAAATTTTCATTTCCAATATTCTAGTTACTCAAATACTATATAAACAATGCCTTTTTGAATGGGTTGAAGGCTCCCCAAAAAATTAGATTGGGTATCCAATATATAACACATGTTAGAGAAATTAATTTTATAAATTGAGTCCTCTATTATGATATATATTTGACCATTTAACGAATTAAGATCATACATAAAAATCATTGATTTCCCACATATCACATTCAAACTCATTAAAATCAAAATAATTTTTTTTGACTTGATATTCAAAATAAAATCATCTTTATTTTAATTCATTGAATATGATACATTTTTCACATTACTAGGGTTTGGTAATTTCTAAGTGATACTAGTTAAAATGATCTTATCATATTATTCTTTACTGACTGTAGGGGGGGTATTATCATATATAACATTAATGAATTATATTATAGTATAAAAATAAACATATCTACTAATTGAATCCTATATATTATATCTAATAATTTCATCAGCATAATTTTTATGTCTGAGGTCATTAACAACTCCAACTATTGGTTCTTGTTTTGATGTATCAATAGCTAGTTTCTCTATAGGAACAACTGTATCCATTAAAATCGGATCACTTTCAAAATCTTCTTGATATTTTTCATATGTAACATCATTTTTTCCACATACTAATGTAGTTTTTATTTCATTATTAGGAACATTACCTTCATCCAAGGAATTAGAAAATTCCCCATCAATAGGTACAACATCCTAATGATTTTTTAAACTAGCTTTCTCCAACCTGATAAAATATAAGGGTACCTTCTTCATCACAAAATGAATATTCCATCTGACCATAATAATTAATAAAAAAACTCATTGTTTGTAGAGTCATAGTATAATATCATGTTCTTTATAAACCCCACAAATAGATTGTGATGCCTTCAATACGTGGTCACATCAGAGTTAGTTATGAAAACATATTTCCATTTTCTGATCATAGTCATAATTCAAACAAAAGGGTAAAAGATGAGCCTCTGCATAGGATACAAATTATTTTTCATATAATTAACCATAAAACTTGTAACATTTACTACCACATCATTGAAAAAACAAACCCAAAAAGTTTATTTCATGGAGGATGATATTTCTAGAATTCATTTATTTTATGAGCTATACTAAATTGAATGAATTTCAAGAGGACCCTATGGTCTAGTGATATGACCCTTTGTGACTTATTCTCAATTATAAGACATATAAATTAGTATTTCTCCTAAATGAATGAATAATTTCATTATCTAGGATCATAGTATAGATATAAAGGTACCGACCATTGTGAGGAGAATGGGAAACATAAAAACTTTCTTCATATGGAATATGGAATTATTATCCACTAACATCAAGCTATAGAAAATCTCCTTTCTGATTGAATAAAAATATATAATTATCATAAAATTATATTAATGTTTTTCTGAACATTGTTCTTGTGTTATACACATCAAGAAAAATCTCATTAATAAAAAATGTGGAATCCCATTAGTATAAGATTCATTTGATGCTTTCATCTAAGATCTATATCATTTCCCAGCAACAACCATCAATCTTGTCCCCTAGGATTATCTCTCCTTGAAGTTCCAACAACACCATCATTCGTCCTCATTAACCCCACTATTCGTATTGCTGAATTCTAGGGGTCAAGAAGGAAAATACATAGGGTTCTAATTCAATTGATTAAGGGAGATATATATGAGGTTCAATAAGTGGGTATTTTTAGATGAGAGAATTTTTAAATTATAAATTTTTATGAAAAAATAAAATCCCTTATATTCACATTATGTGTTATGGAGATGAAGGTCATAAAATGTCAATAATAAAATATGTTCTATTTGGGTTATATAAAAAAATAAAATTGAAACATTGGAAATATATATCAAGAACTAGAATGGAATTATTAATTGGTTGAGAATAAGATCAATTATTTTCAAACATTCCTAACTCACCATTAATAAAATAAAATATATCTACTAGTATGATCATTGTGAATATATATTAAACATAATTTTTAACACAAATAAATTATAAAAATATATCACCTTTATTGAGTGATCCCTAAATAAATTTTTTATTCAATTAACGTGTTTTATCATTAATGGATTATAGGATTTTTTGAAATGTTTATTGTATAATGTTTATAACATTTTAGTAGAACATGATCACAATTAAATAGAAAATCCATTACAGTGTGTTTCATACACAATACATGTTTACAACTATTAACATATGTAATGTACTCTTATTCAGTAGGTGATAATGAAAAAGGTATTTCTTCTTACAAGAACATGAAACTGAATATTTTCCTAGAATGTGTAATGTTCAATATGTATTCATTATTTCTTACCTAAAAACACTAATGATTTAATTAGAATATAAAACTAAATCATGGATATAAATTTTTATAAATGTTTAATATAAATGAATTTTTCATTTTATGTATCTTAAAATCCATTTAGGGGATATCAAATGTGACACTTTTGGGTTTTATTTAAATCTAGAATAAATATATAATGAAAAATTAATTTATGGTCAACGGATATTGAGATAAATAATGTGCACAATTATTCATATATAAATTTATTTATTTCCTAATGGTTTCCCAGCATTGTCTAAATCTAGATCTATGTAAGATCTAATATGAGATAAATATGTTTTACATATTTCATGTATAAATGTTTTAATTAATTCATGTTTGTAATTAATTAATTTTATGATATTCCTTAAATAATTGTGACATGTTTAAAAAATTATCAAATAAAATTAACTCACCCATCATCGTAATTTATATTTATTTTTTGCATGAATTTTAAAAAAAACTACACATTTTTGTTTTGTTGAACCACGTGTAGCATAATTGAAATAAATTTATACCTAAAAAGTATATGTTGTTGAGATTTTCTAAAACTGAGTAGGGTTTTTCAAACCCATATTGAAGAAATATGATAAAATAAATGTCCTCATGCATTCAAACAAATTTCTTGGTTTAGGTTTATGAATATAAACGACCATGAAAAGATTGAAAATAGAATTTGTAAATTTAGTTTCCTCAAAGATTATAGTATTTTTAACATTAACTCCCACTATTTTTGAGTTTATTTAAAAATTTATAATTAACATCAAAATAAACAAATATGTGATCCATATTTTAATCAAATAATAATATGATAAAAATTCCTTCTAACCTAGAAACAAGGGAAAATGATTACTCATAATATATTCATTATTCATAGTAATATACTTTGGACACTTGTATAGCGTAATTTTTTTTATTACACCTAGATAATCATGCTTGTTTCTAAACACATATTTAGTTCCTATACAAGTATAATAATAGGATCTATCAATGAAATCACATAACTTATTCTTCTGAAAACACATTGATTCCTATTTCTTAATAACCACCAAACTCTTATCCATTAATTTTTATTATTTGGTTTTATGTTATTTCTAGGATATGAAAGAAAAAAATTCATGAAGACGTTTTCCACTTATTCTATTATTAACTACCTCCCATAGACCTCAAATAATTATTTCTTTATGATGATTTTTAAAGTTTCTAGGATATATAAGAAGCTCACTTTCAGTTTCATCGCATTCAGTTCATTCCAGATAGGATTTTTCATGATCAATATATATATCATCATCCTTATAGTCATAAAATGTGGTTTTGGGTATCATGTTATCTAAATAATCTATGTATTCATCGATATGATTTTTATCCAAGGGATACACATTTACTAGAATAATCATGTGTAGATTCTTCAAAAATCCTTGATTTTATGTTGAAAACTCTATAGGCTTTATAATTGGTATAAAAATATTGTAATATTCAATAAATGCCATTTAGATAAATCCTTCCAAGGTTTTCCATAGTGTTCAAGATGTAAATATTACATCCAATAACCATAAATTATATGATAATTGAATTTATATTATTCCATAGCTTAAAAGATTATTTCTTCAATATATTCTCTATATGGATTCTATTGAAGGCATAACAAGCTTTGTTAATAGATTCATGTCAAAATTAATAAGTCATTATATGTTCTGAAAAATTGTTCTAGTAATGTCTTGCATTATTTGGTTCTTTCTTTTAGCAACACTATTCTATTGAGGTGTCCTTGAGAAATAGAATTTATGTTTAATGCCATGTTTTGTGAAAAAATTAATTTTAATTCAATGTTCTCAAACTCCCACATAGTTTCGGTTTTTAATGAAATTATGTTAACATCCTTTTAGTAATGTAATAACTTCTGGATTCATATAAAATGAGTTCATGATTCACTCATAGTTATTCAGAAGTATACCAATAGAAAATGAAAAAAATCACATAAAAAATAAACCAATGTCTTTCCACTTAGATCTGCAGTTCTAGTGGAACCAAACATATAGATATAATTATTTTTTAATGGTATACAATTAAAAACCTCCCTAATTGGTTTAACAGAGGATTTTTTTTCATTATTTTTTAACATGAATCAAATAATTTCATTTTTTTAAATTTTAAATGTGAAATACAGAAAATAAGGATTTTATTTTATAAATATATTAAAGAATAGACATTGTAATTTCCGATCATTTTTTTATAAACCCATTGTTTATCTATTTTAGTAATCAATTATGTCACAATTTTTCATACAATGAATAATGATCTTGAGTGTAAAAAATTTTAGTTCTTTTTTCTCTAAACAAAAATGAAATTTATTTGAATACTAAAAATGAATTATTTCAAAATTTAAAAAGAAAATTCAATAACACAATGTTGATAAATACTTATATGGTTGTTATTTTAGAAATCACCATGAATAACATTATTTATGAGGAATGACTGTGGATTTAAAATAGTTCCAATTCCAATAATCATTATTATGGAATGTTCTCTAAATGAGACATGGCCTCTATCAAATATATATAGGTTGATGAAGTTAGAAAAGTATCCACTCATTTTTATTGAAAACCCATTATGAATAAATCATTTTATATTTCTTCCCTTTTAGATTTTTCACTAAACCGAATTAAAAAAATGACTTGAAAACCAAATTATCTTGGGTAGATTAGTGTAAGAAAAACAATATTTGGGAGAACAAATATTTTTACTCTATTTTGAATATTCCTAACTTGTAGAGAATAAAGAATTAGAGTTTGAAGAATTTCAATAGAAAAGTTATTTATTGACACCGAAAAACTATGGATATCATAAACAACAATCATTAGCATTGTAACAATATCTTTCATAGTGAAAATGTAATATTTTATATGTTTTTGTTCATAAAACTAGGAACAAAATAATTTATATATATCTTTTTTTCATATTTACTTTATATGTAATATTTTTAATGTTCGTTTTTATTACTAATGATTTTATATAAATAAATCACCCTTTAGTAAAGGTAATATAAATATCTTTTAAATATTTTACTTCAGAAATTATGTTTTTAATTTTTTTACATGGATATCAAAACTAGATGCTTTTTATTCTAATTAAAATTTCAATTCTGTAATTTATTGGGTTAGATCATCATTTTTCTCTAGCCACAACATCATAATATTTTCTGAGAGATAATCTTTTAAATTAATTATTTATATTTATATTTTATCATTAAACAATAATCATTCAACTCATAAAAAGAATATTTTTTAGGTTTTCATTCATATGAAGATTAATATATAGGGGTACCTCATAAGTCTTTTCTATGAAGATTATATTCTACTTATAATTAAGTACAGTACCTTAATAAGAAGACCATGAGTTCTCATTGGAGACCTACAAGATACTACATGTAGTTTTTATTACTTTCTTCTCATTTTCATTAGCTAATATATTCTAATACTTATTTTTTTCTTTTCCTTATGAAGAGGTAAGTCAGGCTACATACACTCAATTATCATACACCCATAGAATCTAGATTCATTGTAATTTCTATTAAATTTATTATAAACATTAATATATTTGTGGAATACGATTTTATTACATTAGAACATCTAGTTAAATTGAGAAATATCATTAATTGACTATAAGTTTCATGTATCCTCTTCATTAAATGATTGTTGATATTATGCCTCCTTATTTTTCTTATTATATTTTGATGTTGTGATTTTAAAGAATCATTATCATTTTTATCATCCTATAATCTCATGGCACAACTTCCATCTCAACTTTATAAATCATCAGTGTCACAACGATTTCTTTGATTTGCAAATTGTTTAAGAATGTAGGCTTTCTAATAGAAGCTAAAATTACATTTCATTTAGAATGCATAAATCTATGTACTTTTATGGATTATTCTAGTTTAGAAACTGGAGTTCCTAAGGAAGCTACATTATTTATAATTTTATTCTACATTTCATTCATCTAGGTGGTGCCTTCACCTAGAACCATTCGAGATATAAAAAAATTATTTTGGATGTATTGTATATATGTTTATTTACATTCATAGTACCATTATATTAAATAGACATGGTTTTCCACATTTCTTCTGTGATAAAATGTTATGAAACTAAATCAACCTCCCTATATCATAATCTCTTTATCATTTCATTCATAGCCTTGGATTTCAGTTCATATTATACTTCTGCTGTTTAATCTCAAATTATCGGTTTTCCTCCAGCAATTTTATAGGACTTGACCCATTTCTTATACACCATTAGACTAACATTTTTATCATAAATAGTCATTTAATCCTTCTAATACAAATAGTTCTCTCCATAAAACTAAGAAATCATGCCACCAAAAATACATATCTATTTTGGACCTCTGTATCCATTTGAAAAGTAATTTTATGAATTCAACCTATTATATTAGGGAACATTATAGTCACAATAATTAATATCCATAATTTTCCGTCATATAGTTACAAAATAACTCATGAACGGGGTAAATTTAGTTCTTAATATTTTCTCCAATTTAAAACCACCATATTTAAAACAAAATGAAATTCCAAAACTATTTATTAGAAATATAAGTTGAAAAATAAAACATAAAAAATTATTTGGACATTGTAAATTTATAGAGGTTTTTGGCACAAGGATCCCCAAGTCCACTATAACAATGATGTACTCATAATGATAGTGATTATAACAATGAATATTCTTTTCCTAGAGCCCTATTTAGTTGAGTGAATGAAACTAACAATTGTAAAAAAAAATAAGACAAGATATTTCAATGGGGATCACACATTTTACAATACCTCTCATTGAAATTTATAAACTGAGAATAATTATTATAAAATATAAAAAAAATATGAGTAGATATATTTTGGGTTTGGTAGAAACTTTTATGTAGCGACTGATATGTGATTAAAAAACAATATATTAAAATAATGAAAACATTATAGAAATCAGAAAAATATTTCATTTAAAATTGAAATTAATAAAAAACACATGTAAGTTGAAATGTTTTTTTCATAGATTCATTGAGGGGAACAACTTGAAAAATAATCTCTGCATGTTAATATTATGTCTAACATATTCACCTTGAAAATTGACTTTAATTAATACACTTATTCCATTTTGAATTTGAATCATCTCCAACAAATTAAAATATTTAGGGCAAAATAATATAATAACCAAAAATTAATTCCTTATTTCTCTTTCATGATATTTCGTCTAGAAATATAAAACATTGAGTATCAGGATAGTGAAACCTTCATCTTCATAGAAAACTTACACATCCAAGAAATAAAATATTTTAATACATCCAAATTTGTTTGTTTATACATCACTATTTTATATAAAACATAAACATGGAATATAATTCTACTGATATACAAAAAGGGTAAAAAATAAGCTTGAATCAATATTTAAATAATTAAATTTAATTAAATATATATAGAATTTTGATTCTCCAGTATCATAATATTTTTTATTATGATTCTTAACTTTATCCTACGGATTTTTTTTATTTTTTGGATTAATCCAAATATATTATCATTCTCTGATCAAAAGAGATTCTTTTGATCGAATGACTTTATAGTTTTATCATATATCTTTAATGTGTAATTTTCTAGTTATTATACATGCATGATCATAAGGGACTATCATATGTCTTTATTTTGATACTTTTTCATGTCCATAAGTCTGGAATTCATAACAATTCATCAATTTATAACTATATTTGATCATAATTTAATTCCTCATGATTTAAATATAGGAACATAATAATTGATATAATATATGACGCAAAACATCAATATTATAAAAGAATGTAACACCTAAATAAAATATTATTTATATATTGTAAAGAACTGGAAATTTCAAGGAAATTTTTTCTTAATTTATTTGTAATTTTACAAGAATGCAGTTTATGACGCCACCTGATTCCAAGGACCGATGTGCCCGGAATCATTTCCCGAAGTTTAGCTCGGGTACTTTCAGTGAACAAATGAGCGGGTTTTCCTAACTTTTGAACCGGTGCTCGGAATCGAAATCCGAGGGCACCGATGGAATCACAGAGCTAGTAATTGCTTAGTAACACCTTTTGCGGAGGTTCATTTGCTCGGGTGTGGTTATTAAATTTTTGGTTAAGTAAATGAATAAAATAACGTGGGGCAACCAATTTATTTTATTTAATGTTGTTTAATCTAAGATAAGTGGTTGAAGTGGGACCCTCTATATCCTACTCCACTAGGTAGGATATTTGTGGGGTGGGGCCCACACGAGCCCCACCTTTTCCACTTCCACGAAACCCCCACCTTTTATTAGGTAACGCACCCGCACCCCCCTTTAAATATAAGTCAACTCATGCGTTTAAACTGAATAATAAATGCCACATTAATTGGGTGGTTTAAGCACCTCAATTAATTCAATTAATTGATTGATTCAATTTTTGAATTCATAACGTTTGGCTTGTGTGTTAATAAAATAAGACAAGTCTTATTTTATTAAAGGGGTTCATTGAGTGAGAGGGCTTGGGAGAAATCACTCAAAAGACATGAAGCACTCCTTCTTCGACGAAGAATTCAGAGAACGTGAAGAACGCCGACCTCCGACGAAGGACTACAAGAATGCCAGATCCTCAGAGATCGACGACGCAACGTCGACGAATCTTTTCTCCGCGACGCCTTTTTCCACGATGTGAAATTCTGCGACGAACCATCGTTCAACAATATCTTCGAGGTAGGGGATTTTATTGTTTTTTTTCGTGACTACCTTCATCGATGATTATCATCTTTATTTGAGATTCCTGATATCGCAATAACGAGAGGAGGTCGGACCGCATGAACATGTCCGACCCCCCCCCCCCCCCCCCTTATTGTTGATTTGTTTGCGGCACGAACAAAGTAGCGCGGTGCTGATGCACTGCACAGAAAATATTAAAGATTGGGAAAAGAAGGGTGTTGCCATCGCGCCGCGCTGTTGAAGTAGAACAAGATGCAGTGTCGTCGCGCCATGCCGGTGGGAGCAGGATGCGGTGGCCGGCTTCCAGTCTCCGGCACCGGAGTAGGAGAGCGGGACCCCGACGGTCCCTCAGCGGCAACAATCGGTCGGTCGGACTGGGTTGGCCGGCTTCCGAGAAGGGTCGGGGGTCGTAACCCCCGGCTGGCCAGCAGGAGCACCCCCCCCCCCCTCATGGGGGCCACGGTTTCACACAGGGGGGGCTGCGCGCCCCCTGCACACTTCCGCTCGACCATTACGGTCGAGCCGCCTGGCCACGCGGGCTAGGCCGATCGAGCCAGGCCGGGCCGCCAGGCTGGGCTGCGCCTCGACCGGGTCGCACCGCGCCCAGGCCGATCTGGGCCACACCGGTGGGGTCGGGCCGCGTCCACTGGGCCGGACCCAGTACCGGGTCAGGTCGACCCGGTTCGGGCCTACCCCGGGGGTATCGGGCCGGGCCCGAACCCCCTATTCGGGGACCTCTTACGGTCTTTTACCCATACCTTGGGCTACGAACCTCCGATTGATGCACAGTCTGCTGCGATGCGATCCTTGGATCGACACGGTCATTTTGGTATGTTACACTCAAGGTTTTGGAGAACCTTGGGTGCGGCCGGGTTGGTTCGATCACGAAACCTACCGGGCCCTCGGAGCGGAAACGCTTGTATCTCAAGCTTCGGACGTCCGATTGACGTGTCATCGACTTTGTTGGTTTCCCCTTGATGAGACGAAACGTTTGGAATGCTTCACTTGTGTTTTGGATGCAGTTCGATAGTGGCCGGGTTGGATTGTACCAAAAATCCAACCGGGCCCCTTGAACGGAAAAGCTGATAACTTTCAGACCAAACATCCGTTTGACGAACTCTCAATAGCGTTGGTGATCACGTTGAGAAACGGTCCCTATGAGAGTACAATATGAGAGATCGGGGTACAGTTGAGATACGAACAGGTTGGTTCGCACATGAAACCAACCGGACCCCTGGGACGAAAAGGCTAATAACTCACAGAATGTGCGTCTGATTGACTCGCTGTCTGTTGCGTTGAGATCCCTATTACGAGGCGGTCCTTTGAGATACATCTTCGTGGGACATTGTGATACATAAAGTATTGACCTGTAGCTTGTGGAGCAGACCCTCTCGAAGACGAGTGTTCGGAGTATGGAAACTGAGTAGCTGGATGAGACCTGATGACTGCTTGTCTGATTCGATTCGGAGTGACTTGCATAGCCCAGTGGGGAGAACTACTTTGTGAGGTGGAAGATCCATGGAGGAGGAGAACTACTGTGTGAGGTGGCAGTCCCGCGTTACTCAACAGGAGGAGTACCTTTGTAGTCTATGAGGGGGATCACTACTGTGTGAGGTGGCAGACCCATGGAGGAGGAGCAATACTGTGTGAGGTGGCAGACCCACGGTACTTGACAGGAGGAGTACCTCAGCAGTCTTAAGTAAGTGAGTAGTACCTCAGAGTCGTGATAGGATCATTGTACTCTCCAGAGAGGGATCTCTTCAGCAGTTATGGTTTCGATATTGAAAATCCTGGTTTGAGCTGAGTCTATGACCTTGTGTTTACATCATGATTGAGATGGGTCACTTGATAATTTGGGTATATGTATGGGCATATACATGGGTAGTGGTTATCCATTGATTTCATAATCTTTGTGTTTTCTCATGATTGAGATGGGTTACATGATAACTTAGGTATATGTATGGGCATATACATAAGTAGAGGTTATCTATTGAGATCTTCCTTGTGGTTATCCTTGTTGGATTTAGTGATCCCTTGAGGGTCTCGGGGTCCCTACTGAGTATCGTTATACTCACCCTTTCATGGTCTATACCCGCCCCTCATTGTGTTGGTTGCAGACGATGGGCAGCGCTGACAGAGGCTGAGTGTTCGAGGACAGGACGGTACCCGGTGGTGGATCTCATGACGAGTCAGTATCCGGAGGTGGACTTCACGACGTGACGATACTCGGAGGAGGTTGAAGGGTGAGAGCGTTGAGGAGTCTATCTGTATCTACCCTTCAGGTAGGATCCTTGGTGGACGATCCAGGAGTTGCGCTATCTGTACCTACCATTCAAGTAGGATCTGAGGTGGACGACCCAGGAGATGCTTCTTTTGTTCCATCTGTTGTCTTTTATGTTGTAATTCCTTTCAGTTGTAGATTCACTTTTCATATGGGTTTGTATTCTTACCCAATTACTTTTCAGTACTTTCGCTTGTACACTGTGGTGTTTTCTTTACCTTTATAAAGTAAATGGCTTCCCAGTTTATCGGGATTTACACCTTTGGTGCTAGTCGCCAGCCCATGGCCTATTGAAGGCGGCCATGAGGTAGTCACGGCACGGGACCCGAATATGGGTCGTGACAAATTGGTATAATAGGATTCGGTTCTACCACAGAACTTATAACTCTGATATTTTATTTCTATGAAGCAATATTGTTATGGGTACCGAGAGTTGTTTTCAGTTCAGGGAGTCCAGTGTTGGTGCGGGCGGCCGACGTATCCATAGACCAGGACATTGACAATTGATTTCAAACTTTGGGCATGAAAACACTGAATGTGTGTGTGTTTTAAAAGGTAATCCCTTAAAACAGCTCAAACCAGGTCAGCTCACCAGGTATAAATCGTTTGACCGTGTCACATTTGTTTCATTCAGGAAGCCTCCCCGCGGACGACCAGCTAGAGCCCCGAGAGTTGTACGTACTGACAGCTCGCCGAGCGATGTGGCCTTAGTACAGGTCGCTATTCCAGTTGAGGCACCAGCAGAGGCACCAGCGGTACTACCACCAATTGGGCCACCGATGCCACCATCCCCAGCAGCAGGCGATGCACGCCGCTTGAGCGTGCTACATGAGTTCCAGAGCTAGAGGCCACCCAGGTTATGTGAGAGAAGGACCCACATGCAACTGAGGATTGGATGGAGTCTATGGTGAGAGTCTTCAGGATAGTGGGGATGCCAGCAGACGTCATGGTGATCCTTGCTAACAGCCTTTTTCAGGCAGCAGCAGGCAGATAGTGGAGCCTGATGCTGCAGATGCATAACGAGGAGACACTTCTATGGGAAGACTTCGAGAGAATGTTTCGGGCAGAGTTTGTACCATCCCCACTTCAAGCGGTGCATATACAGGAGATGCTGTATCTACAGAAGACTAGCATGACGGTAGCGTAGTACTCGGCAAGGTTCACAGACCTCTCACGTTACTCCACAGATATGGTATGGGACCCGTTCTTTAGGGCCCGAACCATCGAGCAGGGGATCAGGCGAGAGATTAGAGCTTCTGTTGTTTCTCACAGATTCTTGACGCAGACAGGGGTGTTGGAGCAAGCCCTCTTAGTGGAGAGCTTCCATTCTGAGAATTCTCCAACAGTAGAACCCACCACTAGTCGGCGTGCGGTAGAGTCTTCTACAGCAGGCTATTAAGAGATGATGCATAGGTCCAAGAGGACCAGACCTACAGGTGTTCGACCGCATGACTCAGGGTTGGTAGTGCGAGGCACCAAGGGGAATCACAGAGCCTGACCTTCCATGCGGTGTTACTCCTACGGCGGGATTGGTCACATGGCACGTCAATGTCCGACCCGCCATGCAGATGACCAGAAGATAAATGAAGAACCTCCCAGGTAGAGGTAGAGGTTCGATCGAGGTGGACCGCAAGGAGAAGAAGGCCGAGGGAGAGGAGATGGTCGTGCAACTAGAGGTGGAAGACACTTCGAGGTGTTTCCACCACCACCACCAGGAGGTCCACCCCGACCGCAGGGAACATGTGGACATGGCAGAGCTCAGCTTCAGGAAGAAAAAGCATACGATTATGGAGCTCTGGAAGCAGGTGGACAGGAGCGTAACTAGTGGTTTCCTTTTGTTCTTCTTACTTCTAGTTCCATGTTGTTGTCACATTTGGGTCTTTTTAATATGAGCTGCAATAATAAAAAGACACTTTCCTTTGTGACATTTTCTTCCTTCCTTTTGTGTACTAAGAGGTTCCAGTTTAACCTATTGAATTGACCCTCACATTCGAGATTCCTACTGGAGGAGACCCAGTTACCTCATGCTGATGCCGACAGTGTGACTCGACCCTTAGAGGCGAGAGTGACGGTTTGATCGTTTGGTAGTAATGTCGAGGCCTTATGAGGTCTTCCATGGAATGAATACATCATTCATGTCCGAATTGACTGTATTAGGAAAAGAACGTGGTTTATCCAGGGGATGAGACCATGTTTCTCTTTTTGGAAAAGAAAAAATCTTAGCAGCTGTTGTGGGACCAGAGATGGTCCAGGCCATGACAGAGAAGGTCTGTGTCATCCAAGAGCGGATGAGGACAGCTCAGAGTCGATAGAATCCTTATGCTGACAAGAGGCAGATACCACTAGAGTTCGAGGATGGCGACCAAATTTTCTTACGGTTATCGCCTTGACGTGGAATTACAGAGATTTGGCTGAGGAAGAAAGTTATCTCCATGCTTCATCGGACCCTTCAAGGTCCTCAGCAGGGTAGGTGAGGTGGTTTACCACTTGATCTTTCCACCTCAGTTGCATCGGGTGCATGAAATCATCCATGTATCTCGGCTTAGGAGATACGTTCATGATCCTTCACACATCATCGAACTCAGGGAGATGGACATCGATGAAAGGGCGACATGCGCGGAGATTTCAGTGGAGATCGAGGATCGACATGATCGGGTCCTACGTGAACGATTGATTCCTCAAGTGCGCTTTCAATGGTAGCACAGGAACCTCCAGGTGAGCACATGGGAGCGGAAGGCTCAGATGCGTTCTAAGTACAACTTTTTTCACTAGGTTGTGTTAAAGCTTTACAGGGACGTAAATACCTATGGTTGGAGTAATATAAAACCTGGAAATTTCAAGGAAATTATTTTCATAATTTCTTTGGAATTTTACAAGAACACAGTTTCTGACGGTACCTGATTCTGAGGCCTGGTGTGCCCGGAATCATTTTCAGAAGTTTTGCTCAGGTACGTTCAATGAACGAAAGAGCAGGTTTTCCTAACTTTTGAACTAGTGCTCGTAATTGAAATCTGAGGGCACCGATAGAATCGCAGTGCCGGTAATTGCTTAAGAACACCTTTTCCAGAGTTTTGTTTTCTCGGGTGTGGTTATTAAATTTTAGGTTAAGTAAATGAATAAAATAAAGTGGGGCAACGAATTTATTTTATTTAAAGTTGTTTAACCTAAGCTATGTGGTTGAAGTGGGATCCACTATATCCTACTAAACTAGGTACGATATTTGTGTGGTGGGGACCACACGAGTCCCACCTTTTCAACTTCGACGAAACCCCCGCCTTTAATTAGGTAATGCACCCGCACCCCCCTTTAAATGTAAGTCAACTCTTGCGTTTAAACTGAATAATAAATGCCTCATTAATTGGGTGGTTTAAACTCCTCAATTAATTCAATTAATTGATTGATTCAATTTTGTAATTTCATAATGTTTGTCTTGTGTGTTAATAAAATAAGACAAGTCTTATTTTACTAAAGGGGTTCGTTGCGCGAGAGGGCTTGGGAGAAATCACTCAAAATCCTTGAAGCACTCCTTCCTCGACAAAGAACACGTAGAACGTGAAGAACGCCGACCTCCGACGAAGGTCGACAAGAACGCCGGATCCTCAGAGATCGACAACGCGATGCTCTCGAAACTTTTCTCCGCAACGCGATGATCCCCCTTCCGCGATGCCTTCTTCCGCGACGTGCAATTCCATGACGAACCTTCGTTCAACGTTTTCTTCGAGTTAGGGGATTTTATTTTTTTTGTTCGTGTCTACCTTCATCGCTGATTATCGTCTTTATTTGAGCCGCCTGATATCGAAATAACGAGAGGAGGTCGGACTGCACGAACATGACCGGCCCTCCTGGACCCCTTTTATTGTTGATTTGTTTGCGGCACGAACAAGGTAGCGCGGTGCCGATGCACCACACAGAAAATAATAAAGATTGGGCGAAGAAGCGCGGCGTTGTCATGTCGTGCCCTTGAAGTCGAACAAGTCGTGACGCCATCGCACCGCGCCGGAGAACCTAGAAGAGATCGCGGCCGGAGTGGGGCCGCGACAGAGGGGCGCGTCACCATCGCGTCACGCCGGTCGGACCAAGGCTGCGGCCATTGGTCACTACGGCCGGCTTCTGGCCCCCGGTGCCAGAGCAGGGGAGCGGGACCCTGGTGGTCCCACGTCAGCAGCAACCGACCAGCTGGACCAGGCCGGCCGGCTTCCGAGAAGGTTCGGGTCTTGTAACCCTCGGCTGGCCAGTAGGAGCACCCCCCCCCCCCCCCTCATGGGGGCCATGGATTCATAGAGGGGGGGCAGCACACCCCCCACACCCTTTCGCTCGGCCGTTACGGCCGAGCCTCCTGGCCACACTGGCCAGGCTGAGCGAGCCAGGCCTGGCCGCCAAGCCAGGCCGCACCCACCGGGCTGGACCCGGACCCGAGTCGTGTCACCCCGGTTCGGGCCGACCCAGGGGGTATCAGGCCGGGTCAGACCAGGCCTAAACCCCCTATTCGCAGACCTCTTATGGTCTTTTTCCCATACCATGGGTTATTGACCTCCGATCGACGCAACGTCAGCTGTGATGCGATCCTTGGATCGAGACTGTCGTTTCGGTATGTTACAATGATGGTTTCGGAGAACCTTGGGTGCGTCCAGGTTTGCTCGATCACGAAACCAACCGGGCCCTCAGAGCGGAAATGCTTGTATCTTGAGTTCCGGACGTCCGATTGACGTGTCGTGGATTTGTTGGTTTTTTCATGATGAGACGGAACTTTTGGAATACTTCGCCTAAGTGTTGGATGTAGTTCGATAGTGGTTGGGTTGTATTGTACGGAAAATCCAACCGGGCCCCTGGAACGGAAAAGCTGATAACTTTCAGATCAGACATCCGTTTGACGAACCGTCAATGACGTTGTTGATCACATTGAGAAACGGTCCCTATGAGAGTACCCTATGAGAGTTCGGGGTATAGTTGATATATGGCCGGGTTGGTTTGCAAACGAAACCAACTGGGCCCCCTGGACTAAAAGGCTAATAACTCAAAGACCGGGCATCCGATTGACACGTCGTCTGTTGCGTTGAGAACCCTATGAAGAGTCGGTCCTTTGATATACATATTCATGGGAGTTTTCGATACATGGAGTATCGACCTGTAGCTTGTGAAGCGGACCCTCCTAGAGACGAGTGTTCGGAGTACGGAAACCGAGTAGCTGGCTGAGACCTGATGACTGCTTGTCCGATTCGATTTGGAGTGACTTGAATAGCCTAGTGGGGAGCACTACTTTGTAAGGTGGTAAACCCATGGTGGAGGAGCACTATTGTGTGAGGTGGCAGACCCGCGGTACTCGACAGGAGGAGTACCTCTATAGGCTATGATGGGGAGCACTACTTTGTGAGGTGGCAGACCCATGGCAGAGGAGCACTACTGTGTGAGGTGGAAGACCCGTTGTACTCGATAGGAGGAGTACCTTAGTAGTCTTAGGTAAGTGAGTAGTACCTCGGAGTCGTGATAGGATCACTGTACTCTCCAGAGACGGAGCTCTTCATCAGTTACGGTTTCGATAATGAAAATCCTATTTTGGGCTGAGTTTATGACCTTGTGTTTACCTCATGATTGAGATGGGTCACATGATAACTTGGGTATATGTATGGGAATATAATTGGGTAGTGGTTATCCGTTGATTTGATTATTGTTGTGGTTCATCATGATTGAGATGGGTTACTTGATAACTTAGGTATATGTATGGGCTTATACCTAAGTAGAGGTTATCTGTTGATATCTTTCTTTGTGGTTATCCTTGTTGGATTTAGTGAGACCTTTAGGGTCTCGGGGTCCCTACTGAGTATCATAATACTCACCCCTGCACGAGCTATACCCGCACCTCGTTGTGTTGGTTGCAGACAACGGGGAGCGTTGACAGAGACCGAGTGTTCGAGGACTGGACAGTACCCGGTAGTGGATCTCACGACGAGTCAGTATCCGGAGGTGGACTTCACGTCATGATGATAATAGGAGTAGGTTGATGGGTGGGAGAGTTGAGGAGGCTATCTGTACCTACCCTTCTGCTAGGATCCGTGGTGGACGATCCACGAGCTGCACTATTTGTACCGACCCTTTTGGTAGGATCCGTGGTGGACGACCTAGGAGCTTCTTCTTTTCTTCCAGCTGTTGTCTTTTCTATTGTACTTCCTTTTAGTTGTAGCTGCACTCTTCATATGGTTTTGTATTCTGGCCCACTTACTTTTCAGTACTACCGCTTGTACTCTGTGGTGTTTTCTTTACCTTTATAATGTCAATGCCTTCCCAGTTTATCGGGATTTACGCCTTTGGTGCAAGTCGTCATCCCCTGGCCTATGGATGGTGGGCTTGGGGTAGTCACAGCACGGGCCCCGAGGACGGCTCGTGACATATATTTAAAATATATTCAATCTCATCAGCAGAATATAATTCATGAAAACATGAGTTTGGAAAAAACATGATACTATCTGAAAATATTATTACTTAAATATGACCATTATAACCTTCCGATTAAGTTGGAATGTATATATACTAATAGATAAATAATGAATGTTATATGGATTAAATTTTTTTATATAAATTAAATTTTTATAGATTTATTATAGAAAAAATTATATCTATTTCCAATTATCATTTTTCTAAATTTGTGATATTTTCCTTAAAATATTAATTTAATTAACGAATAGGGAAAATTTTGATTTTTATTGATAATTTCCATTTTGTTAAATTATTTACATGGTCACAATTGAATTTAAATAAGTTATAATGTTATATTAGTTTAACTTTATTAAAATTTTACTAATTTATTTCATTTAATTAAATTTCTTATTGAATTTCGATATAAAAATATTGTATACTATGGATTATTTTTCTTTAAAAACCCATTATTTGGTCATGTTTACGAGTTTATTTTTATATTGTGTTTTGAAAAATCTATGGACTTATTTTGTTAATTGGATTCCATATTTGTAATTAGCATTATTTATATTATATAAAAAGTTCATGTTAATTTTTTCCTATTATGAAGAGTAAATAAAGTAAAATTTAATTGATGGTTCTGAGGTAAAAATAAGTGTACCGGTGTTAGTCAATACAGATAAGCATTAAAATGATAGAAGACATGTCGAACACAAATTGGATATCCATATTGGAAATTTCACACCTCAAAGGTAAGATAATATTCCATTTTATATTCTTCTTTGATGAAAAAATATGGATATCACATTATCTTTAAAAAACATTTTGTGGCTTATCTCCCCCGCATATAAAATTCTACCCCTCTCCTGCCCTATTCACACCTCCAAAACACATTTTACTTTCCAATACCATCCCAAATATCTTCCTTAATTCCCTCCCTATACCCTAGAAGAAATATTTTTATTACGAATCACTATTAAAAAAAATTTAGGTGTCTACATAAAGAGGCCCTCAAAATATAAGTTAAATTTCTTAAACGGAAATATATATTTTATATCTTCTTCATCCTCCTTAAAATAATCATCAACTATGAAAATAAAATAACTATAATTTCCCATATATATTATTATTAGGTAAATGGAATAACCCATATCTATATTCAATTTCATAAAATGGGAATCAAAACCATTGATCATGTGTACAATGGACTACTGGCTCGCAAACCCACGTAATTCTTTTTCTGTCACCACGTTTCAAGGATAAAAATAAAGGGGTATTTAATTTTTTTTATTATTTTAATGTTATTATTATATTTATTAAATTATGAAATCAAATATACATTCTTAAATTCCATTCCATGAGAGATTTTATAATGTCTCTTATGTGTATGGAAGACTACCCAGTAGTGAAAAATATGCTTTTATAAATCAGTTATTTTTTCTATTTTCACCATTAGATAGTTATTGATGTTATTAAATGTGATGTTGTAAATTAGTTTATAATTTTGGTTAAAAAAATGGATGTTATAAATAAATTTTGGTGGAATTTTTTCACATTGGTTATAAAATAACAGACTTCAGAATTCTAAAATATTTTAATTCTAACATCATTAATTTTTAAAATAATGTTAAAAATAACATATAATATAAGTTTTTACAACATTTCTTTCATAAATATAATCATAATGTTTTCCATTTTTTTAGTTTAAAAAACCTACTTTTAAAATAAATTTTTATATATTTTTCAAATTAGGTATTCTATAACGTGTATGAATTTTTCAATTAAAATAAAATAAAACCCTATTATTCCATTCCCTTCCAACATTGATATTGAAGAAAAATAGCATAACCCCAAAAAATAAGTACCAAAAAAATAATAGTAAAAATTATTACTATTTTAATTTTAATGGTGATAATGTAAATTAAAATTAAATAAAAACCTAGTCAAACCTATGAAATGGTTCATGCATTAAATTTTTATGTGTCTTAACACTTTTACAATAAATATTTGAGTTTTATAAAAGTATATGAATTAATAATAAAATATTTAACATGTATTTAGAAAAAAATGAATGTAAATTTAATTAAATGGTTTACAAAAAAATTACCCTAAGGGACATCATAACTCTCTATGTTAAAAGTAATTCGAACATAAATCCAAAAAACATAATATTCAAATCCCATTACTCATTATTATTTTGGAAATTTATATTTAAATGAATTTTTCAATTCAAAATAACATTTGAAATTCTATAACCAAAATTTGGTAATTAAAAATGAAAAGTCACCTTTTCTTTAACATATCTGATTATATCTATCTTCCTCATTTTTTGTCTCTATAATAAAACTTCATTACTTATTTTAAATTAATATGATTAAATAAATTTAAATTTAATTTAATATTAAAAATTAATAATATAATCAAACATATGAAATCAATATAGTGATAAAAGTTTCCTTCACTTCACCGTGGCAATTCATAGCCAATAAAGTGTCTTCTCCCTTAAAAAACACATAACATCCATTGTCCACTAATATATAAGTAATTATGAATTGATTATATAGTAAATTAATATATATATATATATAACACATTATATGATTTATGTTTTATACTCATGATGATAATGAATAATATAGCACAGAATAATTTCATTCTTTTGAAGTATTTCAGCCATATAAATCATTCTATCTGCAACATTCATTATAATTAATTTAGTTGAAACATGTTGTGGGTACATAAAATCAAATTTTTTCCCTGTCATAAAATTTTATAATGATAGGAAATTTAAAAATGTTAAGTTTATATATTTAATAAATACAAATCACGTAATAGATTATGTTAATTCCCATCCATTGAAATACAATAATCGAGTTGATTCCCAAAATATTTACATTATAAATATCAATAAATTATTTTTTCAAAAGTGTAAGATTCATTACAAGCCAAAAAATTCCATATTCTATTGTAATATATTAAAAATATAACAAAAAATTTGAATATATTGATAATTTAATTATACTAGTTGATGTTGTATCAGATGTCACAATAATTTATATTTTTTATTGTCTGTACAATTTTTCATTGCCTTAAAATTATTCTTATAAACAATATATAAATATATAAAAATTAAAATTTATAAAAAATTAATAAAAAAATGAAATAAAGTAAATATTATAGACATAATACTATGGTACTTTTTTATAAATTTGTAGATGGGAAAAGGAAAAAATGGTTAATATATTGTTCACTTATATATACCTCATCTATAGGAAATGGTCTAAATTATAATCTATCTATAGTATTTTTTACAGTGACCCTATGATTATGTTTCTCTATATATTGATGATGAATTGTATCCCCAATATATTATAACATCCCATATGAAATAAAATGATATTGGGGATACCCAATATATAAATCACAATAAATGCGAAGCTGTAGAGTAGGGGGTGTGGGATTCGGATAAGTAGGAAGAGTGGGGTCAACAAACAGATTTGGAGTAGGATAAGTCGGAGGAGTGGGATCAGTTGGTAGAGTTGTATTAGTATAAGTAGTAGGTGTGGAATCAGTAGCCTAAAACTATATTTCCATGTATTTAGACCTCGATTGTACCAATGTTATGATCATTCCCTCCATCATGTCATGAATATCCTTAATATCAGATTAAATAGATTCAATTTTGTTATAATCATACTCTTTTAAAGAATCATTAGAATAATTAGACACTTTTTACTAATACCCACTCTAGATATCCTCATACATGACCCTTGTGTTTAATATTTCCCATTATTATCGCTAAAATATCACGTGTACCCCAAACTATGAAAACCCCTATGTTCTGTTCTCATAATCATATTCGTGTATAGAATATTAGAAAAAATTGATTGTGAATAATTGATTATAAATTATTGATCTAACATAAATAAGTAAATAAATAAAACATCTTACAATCCTCTCAGCTACAACCATCAAATCTCCAAATTGATTTTTTCATATTTTTCTCATCTAAGAACACATCCATTTTTCATGTATAGAAGGGGGAAGGAGGCTCATCCTCTTTAGATCCTAATGTCTCTACATTTAGTTTTTAAAGAATTTTTGTAGTAATTTTTCCTTCCAATAAGGTATACCCTTCATGAGATAGATAATGAGGATTTTGTTTCTATAATGGGTCTCCTAAAAAAATATTTTCATTTTCAATAAATTAATAATAAATAAATCCTTAATATGATCATTACCATTTAATATAATTTATAATATAACAATTCACATACAAAAAATGCTTCTCATTTTCTACTTTCAAAAAAAGACATCAATGTATCTTTATCTACAAATGGATATATATCAAATGGATTTTCTATTTATTTATACTAATAAATGAAATATGATGTGAGGGTTAATTTAAAATCCACCCATTTCCTAGAAGCCAACGATAAACATTTCCTGTTGAGCCCTCTAGTATCTCTTATATCCTATTTCATCTGATAATATGGGGGAAAACATATATTAGTTAAAAAATTTCATTATAGTTAAAATAATAAAAAATGATCTTACAAAAACGGCCTCCCATAATTGAGTTACATTTCATTTTTTTCAACACTTCTCCAATTATCAATCAAAAAAATAACTTTTATTTTAGATTGAACTGTAATAGAAGTCATGATTTTTTTGAATTTGGAAATATTGGATTATAATTATCATAAATTTGAACTGGTATCCCTTATTCCTAGATATGGGAAACTATAAATTTTGGTTAATTTGTACAAGCTCATTTAGGAATCCTCAAACACCTTTCACCCATGGAAGTAGATTCCTCTTAAAGAGAAGTATGAGGATTCTCATCTACAAGAGTATATTTATGTTCCTCCGTATAGATATGTGTATGATCTTCTCAAGACATATATGGTGGATCAAATGTTTCATATATACCTACCCTACAAATCAATTTCAAATATAATAAGTACACAAATATACAAATCCAGGTATTACATAGAAATTTAATTAAAAATTAATTATTATAAAATCAAATGTAAAATAAATTAAACACATATTTTATTCATATTTATTCTTTATAAGTAAAATTTTCAAAACATTAACAAGTTTTTAAATAAAATTAAGGAATGAAAAACAAATCAAAAAATGATTTGTGAATAGTAAAAATACATAACCATATTACACCATTTTGTACACTAATAAAAATATTCTCGAAATATTTGAAATTTTATCCAACTAAAAGTAAATTAAAATGAAAATATTTTTATTCATATTTTTTCAATAGTTAACTAAAATTCTATAAAAATAATTGGGAAATGAAAATATATAAAATAATTAAAAAATACAAAAATGGTAAAATAAACTAATATATATAAAATTTTTGACTTATTAATTATAATATATGTTTTAATGATGAACAAAAACTAATATATCTAACATTTTATGAAATTAAAAAAAGTAAAATAGAAATAAACATATTTTCCAGAAATATTATAAATGTACTAAAGGATTTCTTCCAAAATTCATTCATCAAAATCATTAGTTATGGAAAAAACATATCTACTAAATGCATATCAAATTTAACTATTAATAATTATATGGATGTATATATCTCAAATAACTCATCATCTTCTTAAATTTTATCATCACTGACATAATTTTTTTTCGTGTAAAATAATAGGCCCTTATATATCATATTGATCAGGGACATTGAAATTTTATTTTCATTTGTTTCCATTATAAAAGGATCAGATATGTATTCAAATCCATATAAATTAAATAGTTTAATTATAAATTCATCATGTCTCATACTTTGGTTACTAATATGGAATTTGTATTTAACCCAATAAAATTGATATTTAATGTAAGAAACTTCACATATATCTTCAATGACTTAATAATTTCAACATGATGCATAGATTTGGTTTTTTGATTGGATATTTAAAAAAAATGCTTCTACGAACACCAACACATTTCAATATTAAAATGTACTTTTGTTGTCAATATCATTCATATGAAATTTGTAGACATTAATGTCTTACTAGGACCATGTTATTAAATTTCGACATCGACTTCCCACTGACCATCTAAATTTTTCTAGTGGATCTGATCTACCAAGCACGGTCTCTTCAAACAATTGAAAAAATGTTTTTTTATATACATTCAAAAAAAATCTTTTCATTATTATTTGTATAACACTATTTTAACACATTAATATATAATTAAATATATGTTTTACCTTTATCTATGTTATTAAATATGTATGAATGTACTTTCATTATCTATTCAACTGTAAAAGACTATAATTTCCATCCATATATCCCCTTCCCATAATAACTGATCATTCATGGGGTGATATAGGAGAACTAATGTGCACCACTATAGAAATGTTGCTTATACAGAACACTCTAACCAAATATGAAATATACTTCTCAATAATTGAGGCTTTAGTTCAATATGGATTATTAACATTCCCCTTCAATAACTTCATATAAATTTCAAAAGGATACAACCTATTTAGATATATAGGTACAAGAATATTTGTTTCTCTCACAAAATGAACCATTCAATTCACCATGATATCAAAAAAATATGGAGATAAATAATTTTCCAAAAGAAAAATTATAGATACTTCTTTATCACCCAAACTATTTAAGTATTTATGATCAATCACCATATTAGAAATTGAATAGAAAAAATAAAGAACCTTCAAGATAGTAATTATGATGTGTATGGGAATTATTACATGAAATAAAACTATTAAGAGCAATTATATCATGGAGTGAAATTCATGATATTTAATACCTCTAAATTTGAAATATTTTAATGACACAATTATTTCATTTGAATAATTAACTTTTGGTATATTGATATCATGAAGACTTTGAAAAAGGTTAATTTTATCCTCAAATTTTAATGTATGTAAAGGTGGGGGAAATAATGTTTTACTTCCATCGGGATTAGAAGATATCTTAAAAAATATTCCTTTTAAGAGAAAGTCCAATCATGCATTCAAATTATTTTTTTATTTCCTTTAATATCTAAAAATTATCTAATCAATCAATCTGAAATATTATTCTACGCATGAATCACATCAATATTAATTTTGAACTCATGATATCTACAATATGTTAACATAAATCATATTTATCATTTCTTCTAGATATTTCAATCATTACTAAATTTTTGTGTCTTTCAAAATGTCACATTAATGTTTTTAAGCCTATAAAAATAAATATAGAAAGAAAAATGTTTTATAGAAATATAACATTATTGTGATATATTAAAAACTTTCTGTTAAAATTCGATAAGATTTATCCATGAACATAAACCTTTGATGAATGATTTATACTATTTTTCTCCCAGGATACAGTTTAATATATATTTTCAGTTCTTCAAAAATTTCACGAGCTTTATACACTAAGAAATTGTATCTAAAATATTTTCCATATGTTGTGAAGTCACTTATAGTGAAGATAATAAATTAATGTATCAAAAAAATTTATATCTTATATGAATCATACACACAAATACCTTCCTCCCATAAATGATTCAAATCATCAATTAATGTAAACAAGAAAACATCAATATCATTTCATGATTATTTTTATCCATAAATCATTCAACTCAACATGATATATTTTGGATTCATACAAAAATTTATAAGATAATTTGTAAATTACAAATAAAAAAGGCTATGAACTATGTGTGATAATAAGTATTTGATATGGATTCATTCCATCTACTCACAGTTTAAGACTGATATTTCTAAAATCATTTCCAAATATAGGAAACTATTGAACAATTTTCTTCTAATATAGTCAATCAGTAGGATTTCACAATTTTACATCACATATATGCTCATATTAATTCAATATTAATATTTTTGAATCATTTTAATATTAATATAAACATTTATAAAGGGTAATTATATGAAAATTCCAAAATGAATTGGTAGGGGTATCTGTAACTACTAAATCAGCCAATGATTTTTCTTTCTACTTATGCCTTGACATTCCACATGTAGGATACCATGACATTAATTTGTATTCCTTCATATATTGCACATAAAGTTTAGGTAATTATTCAATTTTCTTATACTCTAATCCAATAGGGAATTATAGTTTTTTTCATTATATTGTGAATATTGAAGATCATTATCTTTTGGAAGAATGTATTTCAACAATTATTTAAACATTGTAAAACTCATGTCACTCCATTAATTTTTTACCTTCTAGTTGATCAATCATAACATTGTTAATAAAACTATATGTTATATATAAACTAGATTAAATGGTTTTTCAGCATCACAATATACATAGTATATTTTTGGTTCTTTCTTAATTTCATTTACTTCAATATCATGAGTACTTTATTCAACATTATCTTATATTTAATCACTCAAGTAATAATCATCCATTTATCTAGAATTCTCCCAAGTTTCACAAATATAATTCCAAGGGATGTAACATAGATTAAAATCCTGAGAAATTAAATTTTCATTGATATCTATGCTTTTGAAATTTTTTATATATTAACATTTTGGGAATGGATAGATAAACATTCATTATATATAACATTTCATTTAGATAATTCCCAAAAATAATTGAATCCTTATGCATATTCATCACTTATTAAAAGTTCAAAAATACAATATCTTCTTGCTAAAATCTAAAAAAATGATCAGAAAATAAAATCATATTATTATAAAATTAAATTTAAATTTATAAATAACATTATAAAATATCCTAATTGGTTTCATGTATAAAATAAATAAAACATATTTTTTAAACAAAATATAACTTTGGAATAAAATTAATTAGTATTCATTCATTAACAAACACATCTTAAAATTATCTTATTAAACTAAATATATTAATACGTTCATAAAACATTATACATTAAAACTACTATTTCAATTAAAAGAATATATATTATATACAGATTAATCAGTGAATTTAAATTATCTATAATAATATTTCATCAAATAATCATATAATCAATCCTAAAATATATATATATATATATATATATATATCAATTTAATAATACCTTAGATTCATGATTACTCAAAACCAAAAATAAATATAGTTATGGGATGAATAAAATATTTGTAGCAGATGTAATGATTCATTAATACAATCCACAATCAATATTCATCAATTAAAACATTCATGTAAAATAAAACAAAAAAATATAAATTGAAAATATATACCCCATGGGGGACTAATGAGGTGTCAAACAAAATGAAATATGGTAAAAATATATCAAATGAAGTGTTTTATGATACATATGGTTGGATGATGGTGGTAATGCTAAATAAATGACATTAGTGTCAAATGTTGAAAAAAACATACCTTAGAAAAATATTTATCAATTAGTTAAAATTATATATGACAATATTTCATTAAATAATCATATAATCTATCATCAAAAAACATAAATTATTAAAATAACTCCTCAAATTTGTGATAAATAGGACATAAAATACAAAATATTTAAGTTAGAAATTCATGTTGGCATTGGTGGGGATAAATGAAGAAAAAATAAATAATAAAATTTCTTAAATTAAAACCACTTTTCCCACATGGAAAATTGAATACATAAACATGAAAAAAAAATACCTTATGGGAGATGAGTGATGAGATAGAGATAATGGAAATATAGTGTTGAGAGATCAAAAGAGGAGGATAAAAACACCTGATGGTGGATGGTGATGGTAATCCCAAATTAATTAAATTAAAGTCCAACACAGACAAAAAAGATACCTTAGATACATACTAATCATAAAAATTAAAATTATTTTTAATTATATTTAATCGAATAATTATATAACCAAACTTCCAAAAAAATATACATCAGTTCTAAAATACATCACATGCATGAATAATTAGAAAAGAAAATTCAAATAGTGAAGAGATGAAAAAAAATTAGTAGTGGATGGGATTAGTCAAGCAACATTCAAAAATTTGTATTCATCAAATATAACAAACTGTGATGCATGGTAAATCAATAAAATAAACACCAAACTAAAATATATACCTGATGGGGGAATGACTAGGAGAAAATGATTATGAAAATATTTCATAGATATATCGCAATTGGTGAACAACATTATTTGATTGTGGTTGAATATGGTAATGAAAAATAAATGTGATTAGAGTCATCAAGAATAAAGAAATGAAGGTTTATGGCTTCTATATGAGTGAAAATATGCAAGTCCTGTGAGAAAAAAATACAATAAAATTATTCCACCTATTGATAAATAAAATATTAAAGGGTTCTTCCCACTATTAATTTAAAAACCAAAATGAAAAAAAAAATTTAATGATGGAAAAATGTAATCAATATTATAATCTAAATTCCAATATCTGTTATTTAGAATCCAATTTGAGTAATCTAATTTTTAAAATCCATTTCAAGATAATCGATAAGATAATAAAATAAATTTAAATTTAATATTTGTTTTCTAACCGACATGACAAATTTCTTTCACATTAGTTATAAGTAACGAATGTTAAAAATGCATCGCAATAAATATAATTTTCCCTAGTGACTGTCACAGAAACCGATGTGATTACTTTCTTCACTTTCTCTTAATAGGGAAGATATTAAGGGAAAAGATGATGAAATATGTGATATTTATGAACTAAATATACTTCTATAATTATTTTATCACTTCTAACTTCTTACCATCTATTCCTTTGGAAAACAATAATGTTTCTCGTGCATACTTGTGGACAACCCCCTCTATGTATCAATGTGAATTTTTTTTATTTTGTCTTTACATTGATGGTAATAATGACTTATTTAAGTAATATAAAATATTAATATTATATAAAAATGATTCTATAATTTATAATTAATAGTTATTTTTATTTACTTCCATTTTTCTAGATAATGGAAAATATCATTCATTCGTATGTAATGTATACCCTCTCTATGAAACTTTTAATTAATTTTTATATCAACAACTTTTATATATTGAAATAAATACATATATAATTAACATATATTATAAATTTTTCATTATTAAATTTATTTATATTCTTTTATAATGATCAATATAAAATAACCAAAATTACGAAACAAAAATATATATGAAAAATGAATCAATTATCACCCTAATTGAAGGTATTAATAAAGAATTGCCACTAAACGAGTCATAAAAGACTATAATTAAATCATATATGGTATGGAAATAAATGGTTATGTATCTTTAAATGATTTTTTATAATAATATTTTTATTAGTCATGGTATTCAGACACAAATTAATGAATGAAATCCTCAGGTAAGGGATTATGATATCACTTTTACATCAACCAGACATATACCATATTCACCACTAATTATTTTTTGTGGTATATATACTACATATTAATGATATTTTTTATCATGAATATTTTTCAATTGGTGGTATTTAAATTTTATTTTTATTTTTTATATTGGACTTATGATTCAAACATTACCAAAGTGGTATGGTTGTATTCCAGAGTTTCATCATTATTTAGGATTGTTTATGTTTAAGTATCACTTACTGGAATTATATTATAGTAATTATAAAAAGTCTTTTCTATTATAATATAATTATTCATTAAATTATTCATGTATTAGTACCACATTCTATCTCATTAATACTTAAAATGATTGAGAAAATATTTTTTTAGAAAAAAAACATTATTTCTCTCTTTGATAGAAAAATTTTTTTCCTCCCAATCCATGTTTTACAAAAAAAAGTTTCAAATAATATTTTCAAAATTACTATAATGATTTAATTCACAATTTTTTACCCATTTTAGACTTTTTATAAATCAATTTTAAAGGAATAGTCTTGTCATTTTCCAAACAAGAATGTTTCACTTGTTTCAAAATGTTAATGGAATATTTTTTAACTTATATTGCTTGTTTTTAATTTCCTATTATTATAAACTCTATTTGTTTTAAATTTTATTTTTTATCATAAAAATTTTATTTCCAATTAAAAATATTCTCTAAAATATTTGGAATCATTTATTTTTTAAAAAAAATTACAAAATAGAAAATGATGTTTTTATCAAGAATGTTTTTAATTGTATTTTTATGCTATTTATATTAATCAATGTAAACAACACTTATTTTCCCTAATGATCCATTAGAAATATGTTGTAATTAAAAAATTATTAATATTTCTCTTAATATTATTGGATCAATTATAACATATGTACTATTTTTATATCATTCAATATATTACTTTTAATGGTTAATGATTAGGTTTATTTGATGGGGAAAGTATTAAAATTTCATATGCTAGTATTTCTGATAAGAAAATTTTAACTTATTGTGTTTCACCACTTTTATATGAGGAATTAATTATACTTATTATTTAATGGTTGAGATCAAGAATTACAAAAACCATTTATGGATCGATGGTTCTCATAAGATAAATTAGTTGGAAAATTAAATTCGTTTTCACCCATAGTTTTCAAATATATTATGATAATTATTGATAGTTTGTTTAATATATTTAAAACTATCTATTCCCCTATTATGAGATTAGTTATTTTTTCCATGTTATTCATTGATTAGTTAGAATATCCATTTATAATTTTCATGATCATATTATTATGTATATAGATTTATTAGATAATTATTTATTCCTTTAATATTATGAAATCATTAATGTAGAAATGGAATTTGTTTTATATATTTACCTTTAAATATTTATTATTATTTTATATTCATGATTGATTTCATGGTACTTATATAATTACTATGCTTCTAATGTCACCAATTTCATTTTTTCCAATTTACCTTGGATACTAGGAATTGTTTTGTGATTGATATGCAATAATATTCTAAGAAAAAATATGTAATTCTCAAAGAAAACACTTTTATATTTCATTTTTTTAATTATAATATGAATTTCAAGTATGTAACTAGTTTACAAAGATTTATTAACTATTAAATATGTTAGATTGTTATTCCTTGTATTTTATTCCATACTAATAATGTAACAATGTTCTCTACACTTCTAGGGATGAGATATTTACTATTTTCATCAGAGGAAGTTTTGTAGAAACCTTAGGAATTTGATTTAGTAAAACATATATTAAGAAATATAAGCCTATGGAAGAAATTCAGGAAATGTTTAGAAAATTATCTTATAGTTTTGGTAAGGTATATATTATGTCATTATACTTGATAATTCACCTATTTTTTAGAAATTACAAGTGTATGTTGTTCTAGAATAGATATACATAGGCGTAATAACTGTAAAAAAGGTGCATCAAGATTGATTCGATCATTAATTGGTATAAAACGATGACCATTATTGTACCCATTTTTGGAAACTCTCGAGTTCTATTCCATAGATAATTCAATTTTTTTTACAAACCATTATAAAGGATTGGAAAATATTTTCAAGATATAAAAATTTTCCCAAATCAACCATGTTTATTATTATTGAATTATACATATAGAGTTTTTTCAATTTATATTAAATTTTTACTACTTTTGTATTATACAATATGGTTCATAAAAATTTTTATATAATATATTGTCTATTATTTGTTAGAAATAGTGACTCGTGGAAGGAATAGAAGCCTTCTAAATTCACATAGCTCATTTAGGGATCTCCCTCCTTTGAAAGATAGCGAAACAAAAGCGAGATTAGAAGACAGAACTAATCAAATTATAACCATATTGGGGAAGTTGGCTTCAGTTATGAGTAATAACCATGCTCATATGGAGAAACCTTCTAATCCACCACATGTTCTAACCATGTTACTCCACCATACATGATAGGCACATTCCTCATTTCATGGGAATGCTAATCTATTTTTAATTGAGCTGTGTAAAAGTTCCTAAGAAAATATATTTCAATCCTTTGGACATAATGAAAGGGAGAATTTTTTGAATTTATTTTATCATATAGAGGGAATTTCATATGAATAGGGGTTATTAATTCAAAACACTAAGGTTGAAGAAGAAATTGAAAAAATGGAATGAAAATATTTAAAGAAACTTCACATGAAATAATATTTCCCAAGTGAGAAACAATAAAATATTGAGATAAAATTCCAAATTAAAAGAAAAAAAGATAAACGTGTTTTCTATGAATTAAAAAAATATTACATGGTTATAATGGAATGATAGAGACTATGTATGTGATATAAATTGTAATATTTATTGTAACATTTATGTGATTAACGCAATTAATTGAAGATTTCAATTCTCCCAATAATTTTCATCATAAAAGGACATAGTATCACATTATATTAGGAATGATAAATAATTATCCATATATTATGGATTTTAAGGGATGTATTATAATTAGAGGATATTAAAGATAAGAAATATAAATGGAGGAAGGGAATGATTTATTTCCCCACATATGATAATTGTGCAAGGAATCACCATGGTACTCACTTAAAGGGAATTGATATTTTCTAAATGTGTCAATAGAAAGTTCATCATTCCTATAATAGTAAGGGAAATATATAAACTGGTAGTTTTTGATTCTTCCACTATAAGTTGATGGTTCACTATGTAAAATAATTCCTCAACCATAAATGGAATATACCACTAACGATGTTAGGGGATCAAGGTCAATATTTTTCAATTACGATATATGATGTACAATTATTAATGTTAATGTTCTTAGATTCATGAATTATTTTTTAAAAGTATTTTCAAAAATTCTATTTCGGTTATACGAATCATGCACTTTATAAGGATTTTATGGTGAAAGTTTTTCTATAATTATTTTAAATTATATGTTTAATGGTACCAAGAAAATTTATTTTGTAGAAAGTTTATCTTTTTGGAAAACACGTGATTAATATAAGTTATCCATTAATATGTTCACTATGTTGAGATAATAGTGATAAATATAATTTTTATGGGATAATATTGGTGAACATGAAATTTATTAGTGATTTTATTGTTAATGTTATATTTTTTAGAGGTTAATGCATTTTTTGATTTATGGAATATATGTGACAACATGAGGATTTTATTTTTGGAGGAATGCATTTTCTAGTTATTTTTTATGGGGATCAAGGTATTCCTATATTTTCAATGTGATGTTAACATATTCTATATATTTTCTATGGAATATTATTATGATTTAGTGACCTTCCTTCTAAATTTTAGGTCTTTAAATTTGGTCAAAGTTATTTTGGATGATTATTAAGGATAAACAATTATGAAATTGAATTAGATGAATTTTATTAGTTTCTATTGAGTTATTATATATTTTCATATTATACTGGATAAAATTTTATAATTATTCTGGTTTTAGTAAAGATTGGAGGAATTTCTTGTTAGTCTTTTATATATCTAAAAATTCGATAAATGTTCATTTTAGTGATTCATGCATAATAAATTAATCATGGATATTCATTTATCAGATTTTTAAATGATGTGGAAATTGTTCTAAGAACAACCATAGAATGAAATTAATATTAAATATATATTAAGTATATTTTTCAATTCCCTATACTAGGAATGTAAAATAATTCCTCCACTTTTGGAGAAGGATATTGAAAAAAAATAATGTCTTATCAAATTCATATCCAATACAAAATGTCCTTTTAACTCATTATATATTTATAATTTTTTAGTTTATAACACTAAATTTATCATTCATATAATTTTTTTCAATGATATCTATCACTCCCTATAATTATTTACATTTTTCATCCATATACACATCTTTATTGGACACCAATATTCTATTACTTGGAAACCTAATTATTCCTTATTATTGATGAGTTTTTTCATGACCCCTCCCCACAAAGTGTACCCCTCCTGGGTCGGAAATGTGAGAAAGGAGATAATGACTCCGACATCCAACCTTCAGTATGCCCTGGGTTGGTGACTGGTAGCAAGGGTATAATAAACACACAAATGGGAGTAATTACCCTCTAAGGGAACTCATGAAGAAAAGAGAGATAAGATAGACACCAACCAACTCCAACTCAAAACTAAAATATTAAAGAAACCCAAGTGAACGTATCTAATTCCATGAAAAAGTACTGCAGCTGAAAGAGGAAAAATAGCAAGTGCCCAAATGAATGTAAAAACAGCAGCAACCATAAGCCCGAACAACTCCTACAACCACAACCTAGTAAACAACAGTCGGATCTCCAACCTGCTTCAAGTGGCCCAAAAAACAATTTATATATACATAAAAAGAGTATAACAGTATACTCAGTAGGATCCTCCCCGAAGCCTCTCATTAAAAAGTAAGGTAAGCATGCTAAATCATAGTTAACAACAAGTGAAACTAACTTGTCACATAATCAATTATACTAAGTTCCCAACCTTACCATGGAAACACTCACCAAGTAACACATACAATAATATATCATATAATAAATAATAGAAATGGTACCCCACTACTATTTCCCCACTGGTCTGCTGCTTTTCCCCAATGTCGCACATCCTGAGCATCTCTCTCCAAAAAGGTTTTCCCGAATACACCTCGGTGAAGCACCACAATATGAACCTCGTGCCACAAAACCACCTTGTTCACACACCAAAGTAACCAGGTAGTTTCTGGGAGCCACCACATCTCGCATAACATGTATCATATGTATGGTATTATACCTCAATCCATCACAGCCCATACACCGAGTAAAGATCATCAATCCATCACAACTTATACACGTTACACCTATTATAGTCCATAGAAAACTATATCCAGAATATATGTTTGTGAATAACCCCAAGCCATTACATCCCTCTACACACATATATGGGGAAAACTAACCAATGTTCCTGCTAGCACAAGAAACTACCAAGAGAAGAGAGTGATGCCAAATGGGGTAGTCATCCATCCATCCTCCCACCGACATATTGGGGAAAACACCCCCATAGGGCTCAAGAATCCCCGAGGTGTCAGTTTCCCTTACTGACGGGGAGGACTAGTGTATAGAAACAAAAAAAAAATTACATAATATACTATAACTCACAACCACATTATGGGAATAACCTAGTGTTAGACATAACTATAGCTAAGGTCTCTCAGACATTGGGATGCAACTTCTAAGACTTGGTATCCTATAACCACACAACCATTTAAAGTGCATTATTTTATTACATCATTCAATTTTTATCAGTTCCATTGTACCTTAATTAATCCATTAATCATTAATTAACCATGAACAATTCCTCATTAAAATTAATTAGCATCACACCCAAGTTCATTGTTCCTTCAAAATTACAACCTCATCATTATGTTCCAGCAAACTCCCACCCCATGGGTTAACACCATTAATTAAATTAATCATTACAGAAATACTTTCCCACATTACCAAGAATCCTAGAAAAACATTCAATGCTACTAAACACAATGGGGATCAACACGGTGAGTTGATTTACTACCTGTCAGTCTTTTCCGCTTATAACAAGATCATATACACATCCTTCCTTGAGAAGCTAAACACAGAAAGCACATGGCATACACCGCGTGTCTTCTCTTCTTTCCGAAAAAGTGTATGAAAGACCAGCTTCCCTAAGCAGTGGGGAAAATTAAAGAAGATAAAAAACCAACGAAACAACCAGCATTGAACAATCACAACAATCCCATTCCATCATCCCTGGTGTCCATCCTAACACCCACATGCATTAACTGATGCATCTCGCCACTCATGGAGTCATCTCCTTCCACAACCAAAAAAGGCCTACATGCCTCCATATATTACCACAACCATCCAAGATCACATAAAAACTCAAGCAGCAGTAAAACAAACATATTCACAATTATACTCTTGGCCCTTGAACAAACAAGATGGTAACTCAGAACCCTGCAAGCAATTATCTTTTAACATGAAACAGTTCTTTAATCCATCTTGGAATAACCAATTTATTATTCGTTGGTTCTAAATTCGGGAATCCTAACATTAAGCTATCACAAATAAATGCACATGCATATTTCTCCTATTTGATTAACATCAAATTACAACAAGAACCAGATTCATTTTAATGATTCTTTATCTTTATCCAAACAATTATCAATTAATCATGATTTACGTTCTTTACATATTTCCATCGAGAACAAGAATAAATATCACACAATCTATAAGAAACTAGAGACAATAACATATGATCGATATCAATTTATTTATTCAGTTTAAATATTTTTTATATCTATTCCATTGTCAACCAGTTGGATAAAAAATTCTAAAGATACAATTCCACCTAATATAAAGGGAAGCAATGAATCCCCTACCTCCAATAGTTCCACTCATTCATTATCCACACAATGGGACATGATCCTCCTCTCGTGACAACTACATCATTCCAAGGATTCCATGGTATGACCGCACCAAACAAACCCCAAGAAAAACCCCATTAGATGTATGGAGATTTCATGTTATAATATCGAAAGGAGAAACAAGAGAAGATTGTCCCCAAAGTAATGACTATAAAACATAAATTATATCGATGATTGATAAATACAGCTTGGTTACATCAAAATAGAGCGGTAAAAATATTAGGGGTAACGTTCGATTGTGAAACTCCAATGGGAAGGATTGAATGTTTCTAGAGTCTCATAGCCCAGAACAAAGAGGAAGAAAAATGGGGGAAAATATATTCTCATTTTTTGAAGATTTAATGGGGCTGCAGTTTTAGATATTCTTAATTCCTGATAAAAAGTGGATCGCATTAAACCACACGGTTTGACCATATAAAAACATCCTGAGCCATATGAATAATTAATATAGTATTTATGGAATTTTAATCGGCCTTAAGAGCCCTTAAAATAAGGCTTTAAATGTATTTTACGTTAAAGGAAACGTCAAAGGAGTGAATTTGTAGGATGCTGGAAACACTATAAACCTACCGTTACTGTACAACTACCATTATTGTACACCTACTGTTAGAGGTTACTGGTAGAGGTTACCGATAGACCTCACCGATCATGAAACACTATTCACAAAACCTCACCGATAGAACTGTTCATTGAACCTCACAGATAGAACTTTTCAATGAACCTCACTGCTAGAACTGTACACAAAACCTCACTGATAGAACTGTTCACTGAACCTTACCGATAGAATTGTTCACTGAACATCACCGATAGAACTGTTCACAAAACCTCACAAATAGAACTGTTCACTGATACTCATAGATAAAACTGTTCACTGAACCTCACCAATAGAACTGTTCACTAAACCTCACCAATAGAACTATTCACTCTACCTCACTGATAGAACCACTCACTGAGCCTCCCTGATAGATCTGTTCACTGAACCTCACTGATAGAACAGTTCACTAAAACTCACTGATAGAACTGTTCACAAACCTCACTATTAGAACTTTTCACTGAACCTCACCGATAGAACTGTTCACAAAACCTCACCGATAGAACTGTTCACTGAACCTCACCGATAAAACTCTTCACTGAACCTCACCAATACAACTATTCACTCAACCTCACTTATAGAACTTTTCATAAAACCTTGCTAGTAGAACTGTTCACTAAACCTCACCTATACAACTGTTCGCTAAACCTCACTGATAGAACTTTTTACAAAACCTCACCGATAGAACTGTTTACTAAACAACACCCAATAAAACTGTTTACTAAATTGGAAATATGGCTATGTGATGGGGATAAGCCACTTTGACCTCCCGAAACAACTCAAACACCACATTTTCACAATGTAATGGACCGAAGAGGTCTGGTCTATTACATTATAAACCTCTCAAAATATTCTCATCCTCTGGAATTCAAAACCCCCCAAAAATAAGAAAAAAAAAAAACGGGGTCTGAACAACCACCCATCGAGATACCTCTCAAAAGATAGAAAGCCCCAAAAGCAACAAAATAAATTCTTAAATAAAACATGAAATGTCTAACAACAAAGGGTACATCATTGCATGAAAATAGATAAACATCAATCAATTATGGGTACTAAGCACGTATCTATGACTCACCTTCCCAGGTCGCTCCTCAAAGGTTGTTCCATCATCAACATCGATCTCTACCTAATCGATAATTTGATAGTCATCATGAAGATAACAACGGAGTTGTGATAAATGGAAAAAATCATGAATCTGAATCATCTATGGGGGATGTGCTACATGATATTCCGCAGCACCAACACAAGATAACACCTAGAAATGCCAAAAAAAACAGGGAGAATGTTTACTTCCGTGACCAAACCGTCACTGCCCAAAATGGTGAGTCACCTTCAGAAATACATGATCCCCAACATTAAACTATAATGGTATCCTCTTTAATCAGAATATGATTTCTGACAATCTTGTGATGTCTTCATCCTCTCCTGAATCACCTGAACCATCTCTGTTGTATTCTGTACTAGTTTCGGTCCGATAATTGATGACTGTCCGACCCCAGTCCAACACAATGGAGAACGGAATGGTTGACCATACAAGGCTTCAAAAGGTTCCATACCTATGGTGGATTGAAAACTATTGTTGTAATAAAACACCACCAAGGGTAATTTCTTTATCAATGAGCCTCCAAAATCAATAACACATGAGCGTAACATGTCTCCACGAGTCTGGATGGTTCGCTCTATCTAACCATCCATTTGAGGATGAAAAGTAGAGCTAAGGCATAGTCAAGAACCGAAAGCATGTTGGAGACCTCTCCACACCCTGGAGGTAAAACGAGGATCTCGATCTTAAGTTAATGTCATAGGGACTCCATGATGTCGCACCAACTCCTCAAGATAATGCCTCGACTCCTTGATCGCTCTGAAGTGGGGCGATTTTTTTAAACAATCCACTACCACCCAAATAGAATCATGTCCTCCCAGAGCTCGAGGTAAACTAGTAACAAAGTTAATTGAGAGGTCCTCCCACTTCCATTGTTGAATCTATAATGGATGGAGAAGACCACTAGGAACATGGTGTTCAACTATCACCTTCTGGAAAACTAAACATCGAAAAACATACTCTGCAACCACACGCTTCAGCCGAGGCCACCAAAACTGAATCCTCAAGGATCAGTTCATCTTTGTTAAGATATGATGTACTGCTAATGGAGAACTATAAAACTCTCATAGAACCATCTCGCACTTCGTTAGGGGAACAAAAAGTCTTCCATGATATATCACTCAATGTTGATCATCCTCCGACCAACCATCAGGGGCATCACCACAAACTAGGTCTCTCCAAACCTCCACCTATAGATCTCCCAAATGGGACTCTTCCAACATATGCATTAGGGATGATTGTACCATCATATGAAAAAGACAACCTCTACCCCAGACTTCTTCCATATCAAGATGAAATGATGGAAGTTGGTTCTTTACACCCAGGAATCGCCGGATTCATGCACAACATCACTACATTACTTTCAACTCCATGCATCAGCTAAAACATTCCCTTTTCCAGGTGTATACGATATTGTGAAGTCGTATTATTGTAAGAACTCCATCCTCTGATGCAGTCGTAAGTTCATGTCATGCTGGGAGAAAACAAAACTCAAACTATTATGGGTGGTAAAAATCAAAAATGAACTCACCAATGAGGTAATGTCATAACAACATCATAGAAAAGACAACATATTACAACTCATGCTAATGGGTGGCATAATTGCGTTCATGGGGACACAACTGCCGAGACCCATAAGAAAAAATTGACCTTTTCTCTATGAGAACACAACCTAACCCTATATGTGAATAATCACAGAAAACATCAAACTAAACTCCCTCAACTGGAAGACAAAGGACTGGAGCACTTACTAACTTCATCTTTAGATACTCGAAAGTTATCTGACACTGATCAGTCCAAATGAATGCATGATCCTTCATAGTCAAAGCTATCATCGGAGTTGCATCTCATGAGAAATCGGCAATGAACCTTTTCTAGTAGCATGTGTGTCCAAGGAAACTACGCACCTCTGACACTATCATGGGGGCTTCCTAGGACTCAAATGCTTATATCTTAAATTGGTCCATAACTACTCCCTGTTAGCACATGACATGCCACAAGAAATGGACTTCTCAAGATGAAAACTCATAGTTCAACAACATCCTGAACAAAAGATGTTGTCAAAGAACTCCAAAAATGGCTTGTAGATACTCTGAATGCTCCACTTCAGATGGAGAGTACACAAGGATATCATCGAGGAAAACTACCATGTACTTTTCCAAGAACTAACGGGACATAGAATTACTCAATCCCATGAATATAACTATAGAATTCTTCATGCCAAATCGCATTACAATGAACTCATAATGCCCATGACAACAACAGAAAGTAGTCTTTGGGATATTCTCATCCTTCACACACATATGATGAAATCCTGACCGCAAGTAGATCTTTGAGAACCAACATTCTCGTTTTAGTTGATCGAATAAATCATCATTACATGTAAGTGGATAGAGATTCTTTATTGTCACTTTTTTTATGTGATGATAATTTACACACAACCACAAACTGTCGTCGGCCTTCTTCAAGAACAGAATTTGTGCACCCCATATTTACAAACTTGGCTGAACAAAACAACACCATAACAGACCACCAAGCTGTATACATAGATTACATTACATAGAAGGGGCCATTCTATATGGAGACATATAGATGAGAGACACTATTGTCTATAGATCAATCCCAAACTTGATCTCTCATCGAGGAGGTAATGCTACAACCTCTTCTAGAAAGACACCATGGTACTCCTCTACAACCCTAGGAAACGCCAACTGTTGAAACTATGAAGAACTCATAATCATCTCATCCATCATGGATGATAAGGATATAACGTGCCTATTACCCATCAGAGGATCTTGATCACCAAAAAACACCACTTTATCTCCATCCGCACCAATGAAGACAACCCTCTTACTAAATAAATCCACGATCGCCTGCAGCGAATACAACCAATCCATGCTGAGGATGACAACATATGGTTGTATCCATAAACATAGGAAATCTTCCTTAGATCATGGTCTCCCCAACACTAGATCACAATATCATTATACTTCAAACAAGTCAGCTCAACCTCCAACTGTAGTATTCAATGCCAAGCGCACTAGAAGCCTCTCTACCTCAAGTCACAATGCATGGAAAAGGGTAGGTGATATGAAGGAGAGTGTCTCTCCTAAATCAAAAAAGGCATACACTATGTTAGAAAACAAGAAAAGGGTACCTCGAACGACATCTAGCTCACCTGGAGCTAGAAGCGCTAGTGCATGAAGCTGACCACGACCACCTCTAAGGCCTATTTGACCCTGATGATGACCACCACCATGGCTTCATTCTTCTCACTAAGGATGAGGAGAGTCATGGGGTTATCCTCTACCTACCCCATCTACCCTCTATAGATCTTAAGCTAGTGCAACCGGTTGTTGTTGCCTCGGCTTGAACTATCTCAATGGAGGAACCCGGAGCATAGCTCCTGGTTCACGATGACCGCTCAGAATGGTTGGGAACTCCCGCTACTGATGAACATGACCACAATAAGAAAAAAAAGCGCTTGATCCCTTAGAATAGGACTGAGATTTGCTGCCACTGGAGAAACAAGATATAATGGGCTGGGACCTACCCCCGGCTGAACGAAAACTATTCTGCCCTGAAAACCAAAAACCCCAGACCACAGCTCTGCTTCGTGATGAATCTTGATGATCCCCATCTCATGATGATCCGGTCCAGGCCAAAGTCCTCTTGACAAACTCTTCCCTCACCAGTACCTCATGATATGTATTCAATATAAATGTAGTGACCTGGAACTTGATCTCTAGATGCAAAGACACTTCAAAATGTCTCTCCCTAGACTCCTAATATATCAATAGGTATGAATCATATCATAAAAGGTTCCTGAAATGGATTCCAAACTCTTGAACATTGGAGATCCCATGTTGTAGGGTAAGAAGCTTCCTCCAACGGGATGTCATCGCAGTAGAAGAAAGAAACTCGACTCTAAACCTGTCTTGGAACTCCTCCTAGGAGATCGTAGACTCCCCACAATCCCCTAGGAACAAGAACCACCACTTCTTTGCTGCTCCACATAGCATCATCACAACCATGGACACCTAGTTATCCTTCTGACAACGAATCGAACTGAATCTAATCATGAAATCCACTAACCAGTCTTCCAGGATTTTATTGGAAACAGATCCCTTGTAGTTCTGCAGACTCTGGTTCTAAAACACATGTAGTGTCTTCCTCCTTGTTCTTTCATTGTCAACCTCTACCCTGCGGCGATCTGCTGGAACATCCTGCTGGAAATTTTCTGCGCAAACCTGAAGAGGACGTTGACTTGGAGACCTGTCTATAATATAACATCCCGTTAGTGCTCCTAAACCTGTAATATAGAAGACTCAACATTAATTAATTAATTTTTTTTCTTTCATTCATTTTATATTAACCCACCCTAATGTCTACCCATTAAATCACATGCACAATGAAAAATGATGCATGATCCTTTCATGGGTCTCTACCGTACAACTAGTAGAACCTTGTTTAGTTTCCATTGTAAACTTAATGGTCCGTACATCAGATCATAGGGGGGCCCTAAATGCCTATGTCTCAGCCAGTCTACAGTGTTTACATAACTTTCTAAACATGAATGAAATTGTTTCCCTACCAACCCATGCTGCCACACCCGTGCCTTACTCCAAACTCCCTCCTATTCCCCAACAAGACCTCTGATACCACAGTATCACGACCACCTCCCCACAAAGTGTACCCCTCCTAGGAAGGAAATGAGAGAAGGGAGATAATGACCCCCGAGTGCCACATCTATTAGGCCTCGGGTGGGTGAATAGCACCGAGGGTATAATAAACACAAAAATGAGAGGCATTACCCTCTAAGAGAACACATGCAGAATAGATAGATAAGATAGACACCAAACAACTCCAACTCAGAACTGAAATATAAAATAAAACTAAGTGCACATATGTAATTCCATGAAAAAGTACTACAACTGAAAGGGGAAAAACTTGAAGTACCCAAAAGAATGTTAAAATAGCAGAAACCATGAGCCCGAACAACTCCTCCAACCACCAGCTAGTAAAAACCCGCTTGATCTTCGACCTTCTCCAAGTGACCTAAAAAATAGTTTATATATAAATAGTGTGAGTATAATAGTTTAGTCAGTAGGATCCTCCCCGAAGACTCTCGTGCAAATGTAAAGAAATCATGCTAAAGCACAGTAAAAAACAAGTGAAACTAACTCATCCCCTAAACATGTATACTATATTCCAAACATCACCATGGAAACTCTCACCAAGTAACACATACACGAATATATCATAATGTAAATAATGTCAAGGGTACCCCACTACTACTTCCCCACTAGTTTTCCTTTTTTCCGCAACATCGCATGTCCTGATCATCTCTCTCTAAAAAGGCTTGCCCGCATACACCAGGGCGAAGCACCACAGTATGCACCTCATGCAATAAAACCACCACGGCCGCACACCAATGTAATCGGGTAGTTTCCTGGAGCCACCCCATCTGACATAACATGAATCAATCTTCGGGAGTTATACCTCAGGTCATCACAACTCATACAACGAGTAAGGATCCCCACGACATCATAGCCTATACACGTTACACCTATAGTAGTCCATAGAAAAGTATATTCAGAATATTTGTGTGTGAATAACCACAAGAAATTATATCCCTATATACACATATATGGTTAAAACTGACTAATGTGTCTGCTAGATAAAGTAACTACCAAGAGAATAGAGAAGGGATAAAGGGGGTAGTCAACCATCCATCCTCCCACCGGCAAGTTGAGTATAACACCCCCAGGGCTCAGAATCCTTGGGGTGTCAGTTTCCCTCACTGAAAGGGTGGAGTTGTGTATAGAAACACAAAAAGTACTGAAAATACTATAACTCACAACCACACTATGGGCATAACCTAGTCTTAGACACAACTGTAGTTAACTTCTCTCATACTCTGGGGGGTACTTCTAAGACTAGGTATCCGATAAGCACACAATCATTCAGAGAGATTTATTTGATTACTTCATTCCATTTTTATTAGTTCCATTGTATGTTAATTAATTATTTAAACATTAATTAACCATGAACAATACCATATAAAAATTCAATAGCATCACACCCATTTTCTCTGTTCCTTAAAAATTACATCCTCATCATTATGTTCCAGCAAACTCCAACCCCTTGGTTTAACACCATTTATTAAATTAATTATTACATAAATACTTTCCCACATTCCCAATAATTATAGAAAAACATTCTATGCTACTAAACACAAGGGGGATCAACACGGTGAGTAGATGTACTACCCGTCGAGTCATTGACGCTTATAAATAGAGAATATACCAATCCTTCCTTGAAAGCTAAACACGGAAAGCACGTGGCATACCCAACATGTCTTCACCTCTTTCGGAAGAAGGGTAGGTAAGAAAATCTACCTTGAGCACTGGGGAAAAGTAAAGCAGATAAATAGACAAAGAAACAACAAGAATCCAACAATCACACCATTTCCATTCCATCATCACTAGTGTCCTCCCAAACACCCACATGCATAAACCGATTCATCACGCCACTCTAGGTGTCATCTTCTGTCACAACCAAAAAGCCCTCCATGCCTCAACATTTTACCACAACCATCCAGGATCACATCAAAACACATGCAGTAGTAAAACAAACATCTTCACAATTGGGCTCTTGGACCTTAAACATACAAGAGGGTAACTCCGAACCCTGTAAGCAATTATCTTTTAACAACCAATATTAATTTAATCCTTCATGGATTAACCGATTTATTATTCGTTGGTTCTAAATTCAGGAAACCTAAAAGTAATCTATCACAAATAAATGAACATGCTTACTTCACCAATTAGATTAAAATCAAATTACAAAATGAACCATATTCATTTACATGCATCTTTACATTTATCCAAACAATTATCAATTAATCATGGTTTATTTTCTTTTCCTATTTCCATTATGAACAATCATAAATATCACAGAATCGAGGAAAAAAAAGAGGTAAGAACTTATGATTGATGTCAATTTATTTATCCGGTTTAAATATTTATTATGTCAATTCCAGTTTCATCAAGTGGGATAAAACATGATAAAGATAAAATTGCACATAAAAAATTAAAAGAAATGAATCCCCTACCTCAAACAGTTCATCTCAATCTTTATCCACACAGCGGGTCATGACCCTCCTCTCGCGATAATTACATCCTCCTAAGGATTCCCCAGTACGACCGCAACAACGAAACCCCAATAAAAACCCCATTAGAAGCATGGATATTTCATGCTATATTATGGAAAGTGAAAACTGGAGAAGATGGTCCCCAATGTAAAGATGGTAAATCATACCTTAAATCGAAGATTGATCGATATAGATTGTTGTAAAAAAACAGAGTGGAACCAATACGATGGGTAATGTTTGATTGTGAAACTCCTACGGGAAGGATTGAAAGGTTATACTATCTCATAGCTGAGAACAAATAGGAAGAACAAGGTAGGATGATATCTTGTCCCTTTTAGATGATTTAATGGGGCGACAGTTTAAGATACGCTTAATTCCCCCATTAAAAGAGGATCTCATTAAACAACGTGGTTTGACCAAGTAAAAACATCCTGAGCCATAAGAGTAATTAATATAGGATTTATGGTCTTTAAATCAGCCTTAATGTCCTTAAAAAAGGCTTTAAATGTATTTTACGTCAATGGAAATGTCAAAGAAATGAATTTGTAGGAATCTAGAAGCTCTGCACACCTACTGTTATTGTACACCTACCATTATTGTACACCGACCGTTAGAGGTTATCGGTAGAGGTTACCGATAGACCTCACCGTTCTGGATACACTGTTCCAAATCTTCACCGATTGAACTATTCAGTGAACCTCGCCAATAGACCTGTTCACTAAACCTCAACGATAGAACTTCTCACTGGACCACAATGATAGAATTCTTCACTGAACCTCACCGAATGAACTGTTCAGAAAACCTCATCGATAGAACTGTTCACTGATCCTCACCGGAAAAACTGTTCACTAAACCTCACTGATAGAATAGTTCAATAACCCTCACTGATAGAACTGTTCACTAATCCTCACTGATAGAACTGTACACAAAACCTCATAGATAGAACTGTTCAGTAAGCCTCACCAATAGAACTGTTCACTGAACCTAACTGATAGAACTATTTATTGAACCTCACAGATAGAACTATTCAACAAACCTCACTGATTGAACTGTTCACTGAACATCACAGAAAAAAGAATTCACTGAACCTCACCGATAGAACTGGTCACCAAATCTCACCGATAGAATAGTTCAATGAACCTCAGTGATAGAACTGTTCACTGAACCTCACCGATAAAACTGTTCGCTGAAGCTCACCGATAGAACTATTACCAAAACCTCACCGATAGATGTATTCACTAAACCTCGCCGATAGAACTGTTCACTGAACCTCACCAATAGAACTGTTCATTGAACCTCAACGATAGAACTCTTCACTGATCCTCACTAATAGAACTATTCACAAAACCTCACCTATAAAACTGTTCACTAAATATCACGGATATAACTGTTAACTGAATTGGAAATTTGGTTAAGTGTTGGGGATAAGTCACCTTAACCTCCCAAAACACCTCAAACACCTCATATTCACAAAGTAATGGACCAGATAGGTAGATTCCATTACATGTTTTTTACATAATATTATCTATTATCAATATGATGTTTTATTAAGCCTTTTATGATCTATGTTTCTAAATAACATATAATAAAATTTCAATAATTAATTTTTGAGGAAAAGATTAAATTTTTAGGATATAATTTCTTTACAGGGGTAGAATATACTGCACAGTGATTTTAAAAGAGGAAAATCATATTTGACAGTATATACGATAGAAAACATAAATATTATAATATAGTGTGACATCTAGAAAATTTATAAAAAAATTATTTTAAATAAATTTAATCTATTTGATAGCTTGTGATGCATGAAACACTAGGATTTAACAAAACATGATACACTATTAATATATAATTTTTTAAACATAATCATTATAACATATCCATTATGATTGAGAATATGAATATTAGGAAATAAATTATGAAAATTATATGATTTAAATATGTATAAAATAAATTTAATGGTTGTCTATTGATTAAAAATAAAACAGATCTAGTTGAATGAAAATGAAATTTTTTTTCATAATCAATATTGTTCTAAATGAAAATTTACTAGCGCAATACCCATATAAAATAAAATTATTTTTTAACAGATATATAAATTTTATTTGAAAAAAATAAAATTTATTTTTTAAAAATACGTGTGAAAATTATCCTTCGGGGAATGATTTTAATTTTTCTAGAAATATTATTTTTTTTAGGAATAATAAAATACATTTTCTTATTGAAAATAGCCATTTTGATTAAATTATTTACAAGGTTAAATAATATTTCAATTTTTTTATAATATAAAATTATTTCAAATTTTTTACTATTTAACTAATTTTGTTAAGTGTGATCAATTTCATATTGTATTATGATGTAAAAACATTAATATGATTTAAAGGTTTTTCATTGTAAAAAATTATTTTTTCTACCCTATTGTGGGTTTAATTTTATATTGAACTTTACCACTTCTATTGATTGAATTTAGAAAATTTCATTGAAAATTTTATATTGGAATAATATATATTATTTAATATGATAATATTATTTTTTAACATAATTAATAGATAAAACAACAAACATTAATTATCATACTTAAGTTAAAAATGGGTGTAATGGGGGTTAAACTAAGATGATTAGAGTTAAAATGACCCAAAAATGTCCAAATTAAATATTATTGTACTATTTATAACATGAAACATCTAATTATTGAAAATAAAACATTTTTTAGGATTTTGGAAAGAGTAAATTATGGGTATCACTTTATTATTTCAAAATTTCATTGTGTGTCCTCTCCCAAGTAATAAATGGCCAAACCTCTCCTCCCCTCTTAACTCCACAAAAATAATATGGACATACAAATATATCTTCCTAAATTACCACCCCAAATACCATTTTAATTATTTAATTAATACTATCTCCTGATTATTAATTTGATAGAATCCTAATGGGTCTCTCTAAAGAAGACGTAAATATATTTTACGTACGTATTTGTATTATTTCTTCTTCCAACTATAGAAAATAATATTAAAATGTTGTATTATAATAATAAATATTTCTATTATATAATGGTATTAATTGTGTTAATTTAATATCCCATATCCATCTCCACTTTAACCAAATGAGAATCATAACCATTGATCTTATGTTCGACAGACTACCTCTTGGCGAACATATATAATTAATTTTCCATCAACACCATTAATAGTATGATATAATGATGGACACGAATTTTTTATATAATACTTATGAAATTATTAATCTTAGATGTTATCATATCTCGTATTTATTCTTACATTACATTTCATAGGGGATATGATAGTGTCGCTCGTGTGTGTGGAGTACTACCGACTCTAGATACGATGTGATTTGTTCCTCACTTATGATTTACATTTAAGGTATTAAGGATAAATTAAATGAATATATGTAATATGTGTGACAAAAAAATTCTATAAATGTAAAATCACATCTAACTTCCTACCTTTCCATCCTTTAGAAAACAATATTGTCGCATGTGCATATGTGTAGACTTCTGCCTCTACATAACGATGTGAAATGTTTTTCATTTTTTTACATGGATAGAAATATGAATTTATTTTATTAATAAAAATATTATATATGTCATAATAATTATTATATATTGGTTAATTTAAATTATTTTTCATTCCACATCATCTATTGAGAAAAATGGAAACAAAGTTCATGTGTATGTATGGCATATCATCTCCATGAATGGTGTCCTAAATTTTCTATCCCTAGATTATGTATAATACTATAAATACATGTATAATTTGTATATATGATATTTATTTCATGGTTAAAATTTACTAAATTTTTAAGCCATGATCATTATTGAAGCACCAAAATTACAAAACCAAAACATACATGAAAAAAATGAAATTATCACCTGAAATGGTGATTGTAACAATGAATTTTTAATAAAAGGATCATTAAATAATATAAGAAAATAATATATTGATTGAAATTTATTATTAAGGATTTGAAATATATTTATAAAAAATCTATATTTGTTAAAACATTGGTCCGTAAATATTCTAAGGATGTTAAACCTGTGGAAAGGGTTTCTTGTCTCATTTTATCTTCCATGAGAGATATTTCAAATTCACCAAGTATTCAATTGTGTAGTGTACGAACAATCCCTTTTATATATTACAACATGAATAAATTTATCCTAATGTTATTAAATGTTTTATTTGAGTTCATTCATTGGGATGTTGATTCAAATACTACCAAAGTGGTAAGGTTGTATTTCACAATATCATCATCATTCGTGATTATTTATGTTTATGCCTCCCGTGAAGAATAAAATTTTATTTCTTAAAGATTATTTATTTTCATATAATCTAGTTATTAATAATAATTTTCAATTAATAATACCATTTTCCTCTATTTTTTACAAAAAATTGTTGAAAAAATGTGTTTTAATAAAATCTGACTTTATTTATCTCCTCGATCGAAATTACATTTTCATCCAAATCTATGTTCTCTAAAAATATTTTAAGAAATGTATTTAACATTTTGAAAATTATTTATTAATTCAATTTTTACTAATTATATAATTTTTTAAAAAAATAAATGAATATTTGTTTTTTTTTCAAAAAAAGACCATTTGGATTTTACCAAATATTTTGATGGAAATATTCTCTTAACTTATAATTAACATATTATATTTTTATCAATATAACCACTCAATTTTTTAAATATTATTTTAAATGTTTCTCATGTTATCTTAAATCAAATTAGAAAAAATTATCTGAACATTTAGCTTTGATTGTTTATTTTCAAAATGGAATAAAATATTTTCCTCAATAATGATTTTAATATAGTTTTTATTGCATTTCTATTCTTCAATAAAATAACCTTCATTTTAACATGTAATACATTGCTAATTTATTTTTAATAATACCCTCATTTTTATTTTTCAAGATTGTTAATGATCAGTTGATTATGATGTACTTTTTTTATACCATTTTCTATATAACAATGAATTGTTAATGACTATGTTTGTTGATTGCGGAATGTTTTAACATCTCATATGCTACAATATTTTATATGAATGTTTATGTTGATTCTATTGCACTGATTTAATTTGAGGAATGAATTGGAATTATTATGTTATGGGTGGGTTCTTGAATTACATAGCACCTTGATGCATCATATGTTTTAGATGTTTTTAATTATGTATTCCCTCATTATGAGAACATTTATCAATTTCCATGTGATTATTCAAGTAGTTTGAACATGCATGGATTATTTTTCGTAGCATGTGATTATGTAAATGGATTTATCTGATAATAATTTATTCCTACCATGTTTTTATTAATTTATAATTTAAATGGAATGTGTTTTAGTTATTTAACATTACATAAAAAATATTATTATTTATTCATTATAGATTCCACTATATGCATGCCCTTACTGACCATATAAGATCACCCCTTTCATATGCTACATTTTTCGTTGGATACTAAGATGTTTTTTTAAGATTGATATGCATGTATTTTCAAATTATAAATATAGTGTGGTAAAAGAAAAGACTTCGAGTATTTTATGTTTTCAACTATCATGTGAATTTCAACTATGTATCTAATTTAAAAATACGAGTAAATTATTTTTTCTATCTGTATGTGATTCCTTGTATTTTATGTTGATATAAAAAAGTATCTACTAAATCTGGGATACTAGAGTTGGGGTATTTATAATAAAACATTAGAATAAATCTTCATATCATAAAAAGACTTCAACATCTTATATTTTATCCAAAAACATGAATATCTCTCAATATTTATTTTAATTTAAATGTAAGGGAATAATGATTTCATATATTACATGAATTTAATATAAGGCTTCAATGCTTAATAAATATTAACTAAAATGTGAAATTATTAGAAAACATATTTTTAAATTTTATTATATTTCTAAATAAATCTAAAAAACTTTTTTTTAATTTGGGGAACATTAAAACATATGATATAATTTTATTTGTTAGAACAACATTTTTATGAACAAAATAAATATATTTTTTATGAAGTAGTATATTAAAAGTGGTCAAAGAGAACTAAAATAGAAAAAAAATCAATACATGAAGGCCTAAATCCCCCTTTCATTGAAGCTAGAAATTCCCTTTAATCTTATACCTTATCTAAGGTAATAAGTAATTTCATAAAAAAATTCTGAATGTGAATCAAATAACTATCAATAACATTATTATATTAAGATTCTACAAGGTGAACGTGACTGTGATATATATATATATTCACACCCACCCATCACCTTCTTGTGAGGGGTATAATGTAAAATATGAAAGGAGATATGATACATAATAAAAATTTCCAAATAGATCATACCATATTTGGGACTAAAGATTCTAATGAGTCCAGAATTGAGACACATATCCCCTTTGATGATTTAAATTTTCAAATTTTCAAACATTCTATTGTATCATTTTATGAATTGTATTTTAATCTTATAAACATATATGTTGATAAAATGGTAAATAATTTATAATTATTTTAAAATGAATATAATTTTACAATTTAAGGGAAAATGTATGAAATGTTGTATTCTCTTACATATGGTGAAAAGAAAGTGTAAACATATGGGCAGATAAAAACATCTAGTGGATCAACTAAGAAATCCAATGGTCTTTCGAACAGTTACATTACCCTGCATATGTTACATCCACATTTCTTAATATTAAAAGTACTTGAGGATAGCACATTCCATGATAAAAAATGGACTACATTTAATTTAAATAAAAAAATATATAGACAGATTATTACAAATGTGATTTTTCTTGAGAGTATAAATTAAATTATACAGAATGAATGTTTTAGAATGAAAATTGTAAATATATACATGAGTAATATTTTCATAATATGTTTTTTTAATAATTAATCTATTATTATATTTAAAAATCATAACTATTCAAAAATATTTATAAGATTATATATCACTAATATACAAAGGTAATCATATATGAATGAATCATTAATCATCTAATCATTTATATAGAAAAAACCCAATATTATAAATAATAAACTAAAAAATATAAGATCAAGCTATAATTCTTGAACATAAAATAATATACAATAATCTCTTTATAATGATTACAATGAATAAATAGACATCTGCAATCAAGAAATATAAATTTTTTTTCTATTATTTATTCTAGTTTATTTTTATAGGCAACAATAGATTCTCATTGTAATTAGTTTGGATACTCTAAAGGTTTTTTTTTCTATCCAAACTATGGAATTCCAAAAAATTGATACACCTGATGTACATTATGATTTTTAATGATCTAGAAAAATTATTTTTTTTATAAAAATAAATTTATATGTTTTATATTATGTGTAAATGATAATTTTCCTATGATATAGAAATCCTTAAATATCAACAAAATAATCGTATGGGGATGGTTATTGATCTCATCAAGCCAATGGATTTCTATACATAGATATATATTATGTTATATATAATAATAATTTACTCTAAAAATAGATTTCAAAACAAATTAATAATATTTCATCATTTTTATGCAGTGTCAAAAATTAAATAATGAAAATGATTCTGGAAATTAACTTCTTAAAATTATGAAAGATATCTTATTCTATCAACAAATTATTATCCCCACGGAAGTATATCTGAATGTAAATGTAATTTTATGTAAATATATATTATTTGTATATTTTTCAATATTTATATAGTGATTTTATGATTATTTAGAGTCTATATATTTGAAAGAAGATGTATATTTTTTTAGAAATAATTTGGAATAGTGCGTGGTATCAGAATATTTTTAGGAATAATGAATATTTGATTTCCAAATGAATTTTAAATTTTTTTTATATTTCATATAAATCATTATGAGTTGATTGAATTACTAAATGTTTTGTTACTCCAAAAAACAATTTTTAAAAAATGAAGATAAAAGGGATAAAAACTATGAAAATGAGTTCATAGTGCAATGGAAAAATATGAGAGTGATCCTTGGGACATATTTTATTTATATGAATTGACCGTGCATAAATTATATAATTTTTTTACTAGGAATGATTTAATGTATCATTTTAACTTTATTATTCTTATTAAAATGATATATCACACATCACGAGGTTAGAGACATGAAAATTACCTCTTATTGAGATTAAAACATTGGAAAATAATAATTAGTTAATTTTTGGTGTTGAATAATCAATGAATAATTAGTCTGATTATTGAATTACTCAGTATGATTGAAAGTACTATTTCAAATTTTTATTTTTATTAAATTGATATATCATCCATTATGGGTTAAACCCCATGTAGTTGAGTTTCTATTGGAATAAAAACATATTAAAATGATCCTTGATTCATTTTCAACCTGTACGAATCAATTGAGCATCAATATAACGATTAGATTGATTGTTATGATGAAAAGTACTATTTATTCTTGTTAAAAATTCTTAATAAATGAAGAATCGTCATTTTTGGACTCCTAGACGAGAAAAATGATTTCAATTGGGGCCAAATAAGTTTGTCAATAATCTTAAAGTCATTTCAGGTCTATATGAATAAAAAATCATTAATCTAATTCCCAAACTGATCAATATGATAGAAAGTTTCATTTTACATCTATATTGTTATTAATGTCCATAGTCAACCAAAAGGGATCAAAACTGAGGAAAAGAGTTCCTATTACCATCAAAACATAGTCGTAGAATACAAAAATAATTTTTTTCTCAACGAATTTATCATGTGTCAGTATGATTCTAGGATTTTTCGATATGATCTGATGTACAATTTCATATTTCTATTTCTATTAAAATGACATATCACTTTTCAAGGTGTCAAAACAAATAAAAATAATTCTTATTGATGTGAAAAATTAGAAAAATGATCCTGGAATCATTTTAAATATATAGTAATCAATCATGAATCAATCTGATGTATGAATTTTCTGGTACGATAGAAATATTTATTTTTATATTTTTAACAATTACTATTAGATTATAATCACTTTTTTAGGGTTTATAACATTGAAAATACGGTCATATTTGTGAAAAAATTGATGAAAACAATATTTGAGTCATTTATGATCTTTTTGAACCAACCACACTCTTAACGTCCACTTTTGGGTAAGGTCATGAAGGCCCATTGTGATGAAAACCTAATTTGTATTTTGAATCACTAGACAATTCTGAGATGCCAATGGGAGGTGCAGGAAAAATGAAAGATATACACAAAATATTTTCAATGGTGTACTGAATCTCGTATATCTAATGAGACTGCAAGTGGAGTCTTCCATTATGACCATCCAAAATCCAGCCATGTCAGTGGCACCAAAGAAGAATTACTAGTGTGTAAGATTTCAATATGCGTGCAAGATATTCCATGCCCAATGCGATGTAAAAATTCACCCTATCTACATCCCATCTAGCAAACTATATCCGATTTTTTTGGCTAAAAATAGAAACTTACCTCCACCCTTCATGGGAAAGTTACAAAAGACGAAACAACGCACTTATGCATGAATGAAATCACATCTATGACAACAAGATAGACATGACTTCATGGTATTAGATCTTGGGCGATAGGTATCCCATGGGTCCTCCTTCGAGTGGGCCCTCTATGTCTTCATACCCACCCCTTTTCTTTTACTCCACAGTATTTTCATGCAAATTATTCCTCTGCATAAAATTTTTCCATTATGATGTGTTGATCATCTCCCCATGCATACATCCACTCGTTTTTGGCGCATCCACCCCATCTTTCACAAAACATATCATCTTATGTTCACCCCTTCACACTTTCATGTGACCCTCCTTGTGTTCTCCATGTGTCATCCTCACTCTAATGCACCATGATTGAGACCCTCTTACACATAACACCCCTATCATGCACATAATTCTCCCATATGGACCTCTAGGTTAGTATGAATTGATTTTAAGGTCCCTTGGGTGGTGCTTAATGTCATGTTTGCTAAACAAATGCTTCTATGACTTGGCATGCTAACAGCTATTGCTTGTTCACATATCCATGCTATTGTGATCTTCTTAATGGATCACTTCACAATCCCACCTCTCCGTGGCATTGTATAATCCTTCCTTTTACCATGTGGTACACTGCACTAGTTATGTAAGTCCTAGAGGAGATAATGTGAATCCTATCCATCCAATCTATAGGGAATTAAAATACCAAGCACTCACATCCATGGAACATGACTTTAATCTATGAATACTGCAAAATTGACAAGTCTAGAGCGTATAGTGAAGGGGATGGGCACAAGCGCCTTCTTACTCCCCTCTCCCTTTGGGATGCGTTTCCATGCACACCTCGGGATTTCTCCGTATACGACGTGACACATTATTTATGGGATGATTTAGGTTTGATATCCATATCCTCCTCAAACATCTGGACCCCTACATGGGATTACCTATAAGAGTACTTCAAGTGTTTCCCCTTTGGGAAGCTAAGCATTTATAATTCCCACTCCATTCCTCCGAGACTCTCCTATAATGATGCGATCAACAAATCTTTTTTTCCTCTTAATTATCACATCAGCCATAACTCAAATGGGATTCGAGTAAACATCGACCAGGTCACCATCTATTGGGTTCCTTAGTGTGTGATCATTATCCCCTATCCGATAGAACTACACTGACAATAATCATTTCCATCTCCAGGCGAGGTACATTGGAAGCCTCTCTAAGGTTCAACCCCTCACCCATCAGTCTTGACCACTTCACATAGTGATACCCACATCCCAAATGATGTTAAATTGTTTTTATATGATATAAGTGGTTTTTGATCGTTGTCACCCAAGACATGGTACGTAGGAAGCCTTCTTGAGGTACAACCCCGAACACTAAAAACCTGTGGTGCCCCTTTTGTTGGGACCCACATCCTTAGATCGGCCCTTAGTTCCATTTGATCAGATCCAATACATCTGAGAATGCATAATCACTACACTAAATTCACAATCTTCTAACTAAGTGTATCCCTCATATGATGGTCTGCTAACCATGCATATTCCCAATCATGACGTTGGGTCGTTGTCCTTTATGTACTCCCTGATTCTCTGCCATGTCCTAAACAATGTGACTTTGATTCCCGATAATGGGGATTTGTAGGAGGCCTCCCTATTGTTCAATCCCATCACTCATGTCCCATATTTTTGTCTCCCTTGATCCTTTTTGTTTCAGGAAGAGCATTCCCTACCCCATATGTTCATTTCCCTTCGGGTCTCATCCATGCTCTACATTCTCACGGGTCACCTCCTCTATTGTCCCATCACTCCAGTGAACTATGTGGAATTTTATTCTCAATCAAAGGGATATGTAGGAATCTTCTTTGAGTATTAATCCCATCATCACCATCATCTTCAGGCCTATCCCTGTCCCATTTATCCCATGCACTTTTGTTTCACCATCAAACCATCCATCATCCATCATGATTCCTACATGGGACACAACATCCTAATGAAATAATTTCATCCATTTGAGAAGCTAACCATGTATAATCCCAAACCAATCCAAAAACATCCATCCGAGAGTTTCCCTCCTGCAATGGACCACAAACCACGCATAAGGCCCAGCATGAATTTGGGTTGATGTCTTTTAAGTGAACCCGGATTTCACGCCCCACCCATTCAAACTATGTGGGATTTTATCCTTGTCTTATATACAGGGTATGTAATAGGTGTCCACAAGGTTCAATCCCATCCATTGGTAAAAAATGGTGTCCCCTTATTTGGGAACCAATCATCCTCAGATTTGTACTCATTGGAAATTTGATCCATCCATCAGGTAAACTTTATAGGTTATCCCTCCTAGGTATGTACCCATATGATCCACTCCAATAATTGTTCTGATTAGTCCAATCCATCTCTGCTAGGAATTAAACCTAGGTCATACCCTGTGTTAGGCATGAGTAGCTTAGGATAACATTAGGGACATTCCTATAAATATAATTCCCCACACTCAACATGGGATGCATCAGGAATCCATGTTGTTGAGAAGCCCTATCATAAGGCTATGATATCCCGGTGAATCATTATTTTAGTGTCCAGACATGATAATGAACCCCAATTTGACAACACCCCTAACTGAAGGATGATTCTCTGATTTGACGCCTTCAAATGTCCTAAATGAGGCAGCTTAATTAACCGAAGTCCACAAAGATATGGCACTAGGAGGAGTTTCACGAACAAAGTATTAACCATTAAGGGAGATCCAGACTGGGAAACAAGTTCTGAAGAGGAATCCACGGAAGGGGGAACCGAAATAACATCATCCTATTTCAGTCAAAGAGAAATCATCCCTAAATATGTGATGGATGATGCCCATCTTTAGAAAGAGGTAATGCGAGGCGACGACTAGCGCGTCAAAGTACAATGATATGCACCCCCAGGGAAATCCCCAAAAAAAGAAATTGTGAACCTGATGTGATATCTTCTTATATATATGAATATTAATAGAATTGAAGAAATTAATAGATAGGAGTGTCACCAGATCCTGCAATACAGCCCCAAGTCCCACCAAGAAAATAGTGGGACTGGTGTGAAACTCCCCAAAATTGGTGCATTTGATCATTTGGCATTCTGTTCTGAAATGTTGTCTACATTAATCATTCTATCCATCAATGGAAGACTTAACAGTTTTGGGATACTATGCATTACTTTCTTATTATTTGTATTGATGAGTTAATTTTTCATCATTGAAGGACCCAAAATCATGATACAAGAAACCAATCATATCCCACCTACAGATGTGGGGTGAGCGGCAGTAAGAATTCTTAAATTCTACATAGCTTCATCTCCTCTGGGATGGCTCCCATGCCCCCTACTATAGGGAACCCACAACCCCTATCACCCTCTGAATTTATTTATTGAAGGGTGATTGATCGTCTGGTTCAATGATATGAACATGGAGGGGTAATCCTGACAAGGGATAGGTCCCACCATGACATGGAGGCCTCAGTGCATTGCCAACAACACCACTCTCAAGGGTAGCACATAGAGCCACTCCTCACCACTACAATATTAAATATCTTTAGGAGACTATCCCCAAATCACACTTATGATTCACTCCCTTATGCTGCTAAAGTAAGGTATTTTTGAGCCCATCCGGTCATGACATCAGCTAGGTAGTCTCCAAGGAGGGATCCCAACTGACCATGTCAGCATTTCCAGCTGATCCTACCAACCAATGAGTAAGTGGTCCATTCCCTTACACATCCGGCTCTAGTTCGAAAGACCTAGTGTCATCGCTGGGTGGAAGCTCAACAGTATGCCCACCATGGGGCATCATCATCTGTGATGTTAGTGGCATGATCCACCACCAGCATGATATATCACTCCACTTTCATTGTAGGGAAGGGGAACCTCATGTTTACAAAGTAGGGTTGCATTAATTCTGAGCCAAAGATAATTCACCAGTCACCTAGTGAGCATATTTAACTGGCACTTCTAGTTACTAGGGCATGCAACATTTTTCGCATAATGATCCACAATGATTGAATCCAGAATAGAGGTCCTCCCCATACTAGTATTAGATAGATTTTAGGTCATCCCCACTCCTCCATTTATTATGGAGGTCCTCCCAATGCCACCATCATCAAAACTAGAGGAGGCCCACCCCGCTTCATTTTAATTTTGCACGAAGGTCCTCCCAGTGCCCCTGGATTTAGGTATGAGAATTTCCTTCACATACAAGGTTCTAAATGTGAGGATCTTACTTTATTGATCACTCGAATGAATGGAGGCCATCCCCATGTGCTCATCAATTCTTGAGGAGGTCCTCAAAGAGCAACAAATCACATAACTGGTGTCCATCCTAACTTCATCAATGCAGATCATATAGGCCCTTCTCATTTCAAGTACAATTTGTAATAATGTCCTCTTCGTACCATTGATACTAGCACCGACCGATGTGAAGATCCTCCCCGCACTATGGATGACCACCATTGAGGTCCATCAAATGTGTTTATGAGCTCTTACAGAGGTCCTCCTCAATCCACCACTATCAAACATAGAGATACTACATGTGTTCCATTTGAAATCTGTCTGAGAGCCCCTCACCCATCATCTATTTAGAGTAATGTTCCTCCCCAGTGTACAAAAAGTGATATGAAGTCCCTCATCATATCCCATCCAATGAGAGAGAAGATCCTCCTAACTCAAAAAACAATCTTCATGGAGAAAATCACCATGTCCAAAACCAACCATGTCCTGAAGAACCATCCTAGGGCAGGAGGGCGGGTCTCCACTACCAAATTAATAATCATGTGAAGCTCAAAACCAGGATTAAACCCATCATCTTTTATGATTTTGAGGTGGAGTTATATTCTATGATGGCACCTTCACCCCAATCATCTATGTCAAGGGCTAGGGTAGGATCAATGCCTATAATTATCATCCTTCTAGAATGTGAGTTCCACTGTATCCCTGCATCCCTCTAAAGATACATATAATAGGATGATGATTTGGACCCTTTCTAGGGCCTATCCATGCAATCCTCATTATCATCAACAAGATCATTTTTCCCTCAATAAGTTCATTTCCACCTCAACAAGAGACTGTGGATAGTTTTTATCAGGACCAATAGAGGAGGAGTGTCTACATGATTCACCACCCATGATGGTATCCCCTTTGTATTAATAAGTGGTCATTAATCTCTTTTAAATGGAAGTGGTAGCACAATCAGTGTGTTCATCAGTAGATTTTCAAATATGTGGTGGCAAGTCAGTTCATGCATTATGTTCTTCGTAGGCAATTCTACCATTAGAATGGACTAATTTAGTGTTGCTGCCAATCCCTAATCTAACCCCATCTGATGAATGTGGAAACCAGGGGACAGATTCCAAGTCTGATCCGAGAATTTTTTGGTACCTAGTCTTCATATATCATCTCCCTGAGGTGTTCTCGCCCACTACAACATCAGGTTTCATCATTCTAGAATCTATCACCCAAGTGGATATAATGTTCTTCAATGAAACTCTATAGGATATTCACTTTTGTCTCCATCATTGTTGATTCTCTATTCATTAATAGAGTTAAAAGAATGACAACGGGAAATTCCATAAGCAAAAAGAGGGTCACCCTTTGAAGAAATGTAAAAAAATTGACAAATTCAAGTCCCATAGCCATTTTGGACTATGGAGCGCAAGTCACATGTGTGCCAGACTTTGGGTGTGCAAGTCACATTCCCGCCAAATATGTTCCGCATAGTTCAATTTCTCTCCCAACCTTATTTTTATCCCTAACTCAGGTGGACTATAAATAGCCCTTGTGGTCCCCCCATTTCAAAGATGAATTTTCCAAAACTCAGATTCAAGCTGTGGTCACCGAAGTCTTTTCCTGACATCTTCCAATCACTTCTAAGGTAATTTGTTACCTTAAATGGAATCTCTAAAGAGAAAGATTAAGGCCTATGTATTATAACTCATCAATACTTGCATGCCTAAGTGTCCATCCCTTAAGGAAAGTGAAGACACTTGTGCGCCACCTTTCCCTCTCAAGGGAACTTGTGCGCCACCCATCTGAAAGCCTCCAGGGATGATACTAAGGGCATGAGTTCAAAGTCACCCAAGTATTACCCTATGGATTATTCATCACCCAAGTTTACTCATGTCATGAAAGTATACTTGAGCTACCCATACTTGTGCTCCATACTAGGACTTGTGCGCCTCCTTCCAATTCACTTCCTTTCCTCAAATTCATCTCTCCTTTTCAGAATTTATTCTTCAAAACCCTCTTCAATGTCATTTACAGCATGGTTCTTCTCTTGGATTCCTTATATGAAAGGAATTCTGTGGAAAATCTCTCAAAACCTCGTGATTTACATAAATATATGTCATTAAGATTCGAGATTTCCTTCATTCCACCTCATCCTTTAAGATGATAAGATCTTTAATCTGTGTATCCTCCTTAAGAGTAAGCCCCAAGTGCCCTATTCATGGGAATCCTCCTTAGGATAAATCCCCAAGTTCCATAATTTGGGAATCCCCCTTCTTAGGATAAGTCCCAATCATAATTTCCTTTAACATTGGGCACCCTCATTAGGAGTAATCCCCAGTCTAAATTTATTTTAATTTGGGATTCCTTTTCAGGAATGAAACCCAATCAAAAGTTCCTCTTAATTTCAGACTCCTTCTCAGCAGTAAGTCCCATGTTAAAATTCCAAATCTCTATAAAATACACATACCTTTATAGACCCTGCTCTTGGGCTTATTTCCTGAACTAAGTCCTAATATTCATTTACATGAGCCATCATACATACCTACGCCCCACATCAATTCTTATGACTTCATCTTTCATTGAAAAATCATCAAATTTACTAATACATCTTTTTTCGCACACTGAGTATGACTCACGTGAGCATAGAGTGTAAAAGTAATCTCGACATCTCTTTTTGGGCTATAAACCATGCATAAGCCCCATATTTCTTCCCTGAACTATGTGGAATTTGATCTCTTCCTTTAAATTGGAGTACATAGGAATCCTGTATAAGTTCCAAGCCCATCTATCATTAGTTCTTTTTCTTTCCCATATAACGTTAAAATACATCCTTCCTATAAAACTATGTGGATTCAGATTCTTTTCTTTTTAACAAGGATACATAGGTAGCCCATCTGCGCGTACGATACCAACTCTGAAACAATCCCTATCTTTTGAATTGACAATAAACATAATATTCCCCACTTTGGGGCTTTAAAACCAGTATGGTTATCATAATGACCAATATATTTCTATATAATGTGTTGAAGGATACCATTGACTAAGAATATCTAATAAATATGGATGATTCTCTATTGTTAAAGAACCTCCAATACATATAAAATATTATCTAAATCTCATAAATATCAATAATTGGTTTCCAATTCTAAAGGAAAACACATTTTCATACTTGGCGAATTAATAAGGATTGTTGAACATAAATTAAATCTATAAGAGAGTCCTGGAGTATGTAATAATTACCCTTAAAAAGTTGGGATGATCCAGACCTCCCATCCTCTCGACCAATGAAAATTTGTAACCCTCATTGGTCCACAACTATTGTTCACCTAACATTGGAAAGTAGATCGAAATAGATATAGAATCATTGGATATTTCTGGTTCTATGAATAAGCCCAGTAGAAACCGATTGGAAAGTTTGAACCTTAAACAAACAAGGTCATCCCCACTTCCAGACAAAACAAAAAATGGTGTACCCGACATGAATCCTTAACCAAGTTAAATGATGTTTTAATTATTTTTATGACCTTATTTAACTTAATGTTAGGTCCAACAAAGAAATCAATATTATATGTTCTCATCCAAATGATGTAGTCTGGCCAAACTTATCATGATTATTTCTGTTATATCAAAAATTAACTCTTTTCAAAGATCTCTGTGCATTACAGAAATGGATTCTTTAAAATTAACACCTATGAATGCCTCGACCTCTACTCCTGCTGGATCCTCATCCGATATGAGGACAACATCACATACTCAATGTCCATAATGTTGGGTCTCGAATGCATTGGTGAGAAAATACCATCAAAACAATATCATACCTACTCTGGAGGTCACTCAACAAGCCCTCTAGGTTAACAATTCACCCTAGTTGTCTGGATAGCGACGACCAGTGGTGAAGGAGCAGGTGGTTCCAACCACTGTTTCTAACCATTTCATGTCATTATCCTAGGAACACAATCAACAGTTCCTCTCATATTATAGGGTGGTGAATGAGAAGGTCACTCAAGGCCTTAATTCAAGAAGACAGGACTCCTTCCTGACGGCTCCCATCAATAATGGCCACCAGACCCGTGTTGTACTACACCCTCAACATGATGAGGGTATCGTCTTTAGGGGTTCAGCTCAGGTTCCTCGGACAAGAGCACACTAGACGAACCCGTCAGAGGTGAAATCCAGTCAATAGAAGGCAGGTTCATACTTCTACCCCCTCCAGAGAAGTCCATCAAGACAACATGGTGGAAAACAATGGGAGGTCATATTCACCAATTCGTCCAGATGTTACTACCCAGCATACCCATCTATTAGTAACCCACCAATCCCGCCATGAAATTTTGACGGAGTATTATAGGAATGAAAATACAACTGTTTATAATTAATCATCTAGTCAGCTGGCTCGTCTGACTGCAACCAAAGAAACACACCAATCAAATCTGGTGGTGAAAAATTAGCAGGCACATACACCTGGAATTCATCAGGCTAGCCAATAGTCTCATTTGGTAGCACCTAGAGATTTCAATTAGAAAGCTCCAATGACAAGCAAGAGGAAGACACAATTTTCTACCCCCACACATGACTACTGTCAGAATTCAATGACAGGAAAAGGAGGACATGAGCTGAAATACACACCTACTCCAAGAAAAAAATGGATGTATATTCCCGTTCCGACAACTGAAGTCACCAAGCACATTCTAACAATGGTGAAAGAGCAGAAGAAAATCCAATCCCATGTTCTGGATGCCTGTCATAATATTATATCAAATTCAATAGCATCATAGGGAAGGAATCATAAATCAATCCCCATAAGTGGATTTATTCATCAACATATAACTCTGTAAGAGATACACACCTATGTCCTAGTCCAGGAGGGTTGTGGGGCATACTCCTCCATGTCATACAGACAATCAAGTTAGGCACATACACTTGATTTGAATGGAGATAATCAGCCTAACCTACCAATTTCTCCTGAGCAGAACATACACCTGCCCATAATAACCACTTTTTTCAACAAGTGGTTTCTAATGTGAGTAAAAATAAGTCTAAGAAAAATACCCATCCAGCACAGTCGAGAAATCAAGAGCCAATTTGTAATAAGGCCTTGATTGATGCTGGAGTTCTTGAAGACCTCAGACAATTATCTATTGCCACTCAAGATTCTGCTCTTTCATTTAAAAATTCCGGAAATAACAACAATAATTATGAACTTCTTCATCAGAAAATTCATCATTATGTCTTACTTGATGACAGTTTGGTCGATCTCGAAGTATCATCTTCATATGAGAGCCCTGATAACCCTCTGTATGGCCAGAAGATCAAGGATCTAAAGGTTTCATCTTTTTTGTATCCCAACATGGTGGTCCTCCCCATGATGATGATTTTAGCAGTGAAAGTCCTGTCCACAGTTGTAATTCGCATTGCCTGTAAAATTATTCAAAGGAAAATGTAGAAATGAGAAAGCACTCTTATCTTGAGTAACATGCAAATGTGAATCCAGTCATGTCTGATGCTTTACCGCTAGCAGGTGAAATACTTTCTCAATCAGAAGATAGCTCAGGGTATAGGTCATTCTCTGAACTACCCTTGGTTCATTCATCTTCTAATTTAATAAATTAATTCTCTACCATTTTTGTTGAATCTGATGAATCAACTATGAAGCACCAGATTTGGTCTAACCAAGTAGAAGAATCTTCATCAAATGATAAGGAGTAAGTAATGAATGTGAGAAAACAACTGGTGAAAGGTGAAGTACCAGACATTATTTGGCCTTTGGATGACTCTCCATATGCTATTATAGAAATGTTGATGGAATATTGTATTTATGATAATCTTCACAACATGTGGGAAAATCTTTGTCAATTAAAAGAGAAAATATTATCTTATGATGAATATGAAAATCATGTTGAGATAACATACGCGTTACAACACCGAATTGATTTGGCATCCCTCTTAGGTTCCCTATAACCAAAGGTTGAAAAGTAGCAGAGAGCCCTTCCGCATGCATGCTTTGGTGCACTAAAAAGGTTTCACCAATTAATTACCAATGCCCCTTTATTTTATTCATATCAGGGGATGGGGTGTTCAGGGAGCACTGCATTTAACTGCACTCTCTAGTAAAAGAATCCCACCAAAATTGGTCTCATGCAATGTTATTTCCTTTGGCTGGCCACAGCCAATTGGTTTTGTGTGTAATCAAAGGCTTGTTCATGAACATGCCTCAACTAGTTCTTCCCAAAGTCTGGCATACATAGAACAAGTTTCTGAATTACTCTTCCATCAATCAAATGATAATATCGAATAGGCTTCTCATCTATATCATGTACATCATTAGGTGATAGAGATGTTATAAATCATTCAATGTTCATTGGATCCAGGTGATTAGAGTGAACATCGTATGATGCATTTGGCTAATTTCTGGACTAAAATCCACAAAATAAAGAGAGCATTTAAAAAAGTCCCAGATATAGCAGCTCAAGAACCACCTTAGATTTCTAGGCAGGGGACTCTTTTAGCCCAACTGTTAGGATCAACAGATGGGATTCAAGGAGTTGAGCAGCAAAAGATGGAACTGCCCCTATCCACCAGATACAGGACTTTTTCAAATCCTCAATCTCTTCCCCAGCGAAAGGCAGTCTTCTCTCAGTTAGGGAAGAAGCCACAATAGGAACATAGAGCCAAATTATTATGATATTCCCTCCATGTTAGGGTTTATCAAGAAGTTCCTGAGGTATCAACTCAACAAAAGGAAATGTATCATAAAGTACAAGGAAGAATACAATATCGCAAAAATACCAAAAGAAGTAATGAAATGTGTTATGCATCGATAAATGTCATCAATTTCATAGTTACTGATCCCCCATAACATGATGTTCACTCAGAGGAATCAGATGTTGTAGTTCATATTCAAGAAGTTATACAAACAAAAATAAATGAAGAAGGAGTGCACACCAGAAGCCAGAGGGCTACCTAGAGGAATGATATTCCTTCAATTAATGACCTTCTATACTCCAAAATGGAACATGCCAAGAAAAAGGGTGAATGTTAGGTTACATCCCACCCTAACTCTAGAGAAGGCCAATCACTCTCATTAAAGGAATGGTTGGAAAAATAAATGAATGAAATGAATGAGTTAAAGAGGTAGAATGTAGAACTAATTAAATTTAGTCATCCACCTAAGAATGATGAAGTCAGTCAGTCAAGGGAATTCATTACAGTAACTGGGATGGATCAAGAATATCCTCCTTTACAGGTACACCCTCACAGGTCCAATCCTATGGGTCATGCGCAACAACAACCGGTAGTGATACTATTAGTTGTAGTACCGGTCACCACACCTATCCAAAATCTAGTTATTTCACCTGCTAAGGTCCAAGATCAACCATATTTTTCTCAAAAGTAAATAACTACCATTGAGTCATTAACATCTCGGTTGGAAGCTATGGATGGAAAGCATGCACAAGTTTAACTCGAAAAGAAAGCTTACCCTAAATGGGATGATGTAATTCCTCCCCCATCAAAATTTTCAAATACCACATTCCCAATTTTTAATGGTTCTGGATACCTAGAATGTCACGACCCCCTTCCATCAAAGATTCCCCTCCTGAGCTGGAAATGGTGAAAGGGATATAATGACCCCTGAGTCCCGCCTCCAGTAGGCCCCGGGGTGGCGACTAGCACCAAGGGTATGAGTTTATTTTTTTTTCAATCATGGGAGGCATTACCCTTTTTATAGTTAGGATCAGAAATAGGACAAGTCAACCACCAAAAATGAAAAAGAACAAAGGTGATGAAAAGAAACCCAAACCAGTCCCATATGCATGTATAAATACACTGAAACAGGTACAAGTACAAATAAGCTCAAAGTACAAGTGAGTACAGTACCAAAAGAAAAACAAGAAAACAGAAACTGCACAGCTCCCACTGCCTGACTAGTAGGGTCCCGCACGGCCCTGGTAGTCCTCCTGAAAACCTGAAACAACGTAGGGTGAGCATACAAGTATACTCAGTAGAGAACCTAAAGCTCTTTTGCACAAGTGGGGAGACACCCTAAGGTCCCGTGAGAAAACCGAAGAACCAGAAACTAACAAGGAAAAACTATCCACCCAGCCTCACTGGTCACACTCACCATGTAACACAAACAAGTTTAGTATATATATAGAACAAAAGTATTGGGTACCCCGCACCATTTCCCACTTAATTAGATGATGTGCTTCCTAACGGCAAACATCCTGACGCTACCACACTCTTCCCGCCCGCACACACCTGGGCCAAACCACGAATCCCGCCCGCACACACCTGGTCCACAACTACTAACCTGCCCGCAGACACCTGGGCCTCATCCCGATGGTTCTTGGGAACGGTAAGCCTGCCCGAAGAGTCTTGGGCTAAAGGTAGCCTCAAGCCATCACAGCCTCCGAGACCTACCCGAAGAGTCTTGGGTGTAAGGTCACCTCAATCCATCATAGCCTATGGAAGAAGGAGTAGGAAGGAGCTAGTAACTATGGGCGAACACCCTCTCCCATAAAATGGGAGTGTTCGGCACTAGGTGCTTGACATGGGTGTGGTGCGACAAAGCACAAAGATACAATTATATATATACATATACCAAACACACAGCCCAACCTATGGCTTCTTAAAAAGAGAAACTAAGCATGTGCCTCGGCACTGCTACCACGAAGCATGCATCAACAACCAAACAATCATCCCCCAACCCCATTTAGGATTTCATGTTTCATGCATTGGTTTAACAAATTATTATTACAGGGCAACTAACATCCAGAAAAAACCTTTCACAAACATATCCCTGCCATCCACAACCAAGGTTGGGTAAAACGCAAGCAACCACATGCCATTTCATTTACAAGAGATTATCACAACCATACAACATTCCATCATTCATTTATTTCAAAGTTCCACACATAAAACCCTTTCCACACACAAAAAAATTCCGCATTTGAAAACACCTTTTACTTCAAAACACTTTTCATAATCAAAACACTTTTCATAAATAAAGGCATTTTCCACAAAACAACCAAACCACCAACATGTTCATTATTCCAACTTTGTTCAACCGGGGTGATCACACATGGTTTTCATTCTCATTTAATCAGCCAGTCTTTACGTGCTTATCCATTTTCCAGGTTTTAACAAAACCAACCACAAACAAATTCAGATATCAATTGCGCACGCAAGGGCCACCAACAGCCTTGATTTTCAGTAGGCAAAGGACTTTCAATCCAAAATCACAATCAGAAGATAAAGAAACTGGAAGGCAATAGAAACAACACAAAACCCCAAACCCTTCTTTATCCGGTTATTATCTTTATTTAAAGTTCAACTTCATCTCATGGAACAAAAGAAAAATATCCCACCCCGCATGTTGCACCAAAAAGAGAGACGAAGGTAAACCCCTACCTCAAAAGGTCCCGATCACGTCCCTTCCGACGACGTCCTTCGGTGTCCTCCGCCTTCGCCAAACCCAACAAACGCCTCCTAGGATGGAATCTGGAGAAGGAAGGTCGGAAGGAAAGGTGACAAGTCCGAGCTTAGAAGCTTCGCCTCGTCGCTACAATCCTGTGGCCGCTGACGGATCGTAATTCAGAGCTCGGACAAAGAAGTTAGAGGAGGAATACTTCTCGATCATCCAAGAGCATCGCCGTGCGACAAAGAAGCGATCGATATGGAAGATAAAACATGACCTCGTTCTTATATAGGAAACGAATAGGTAAATCCGTATTCAGCGTGCATTAATGAATACACGATGTGACCGTACATACGTTACATGTTTTGATTGGTTAACACACAACACGTCACGCGGTTTCCATGCGTTTTAATAATAATGACAATTCTATCAATATGTGGTGTTTCATTGACCCGAGGCATGAGTCATAAAAGTAGCTCATTAATGTTCTTAATATGACCTTCATAATTTCAGGGTTACGCTGTCACTGACGGATCGTCAATCCGATACCATATGAGGGAGATACGTTGGATACAAGATCCCGTAATAAAAACAATATTAAATCTATTAATTCAAAACATAATTCTCATTAAATCATTATTACCAGATCTATCAAAAAAAACCAAAATTATAATTATTTAGTATAACACTTATAACAAATCCCCAAAAAACATTTATTAACACGTCACCATTTATTATTAATAATTATTATTATTTTTGATGTTCGCCGCATTGACCACATAAAAAAACGTTTTTACAAAGTAATCGACCGGAGAGGTCCGGGCCATTACATTAGATACCTCTCAAAACATTCTCGTCCTCGAGAATTAAAAACTGACCCAGAAGAAGGAAAGGATCTGAAGAACCACTCCACAAGATACCTCTCAGGGCTCTCGTCATGACAAGGAACCAACAAACATCTCTATGAGTTAGTAATTCCCTCTCCTTTGTCAAGATACTATCCTCTTTAGGCGACACTGACTCACCTGCACGGGTTTAATCGCATCCTCATTAATGCATCTTGATTAAGGATCAGGTTTTTCCTTTCCCATATATCCGGACAAGCCACACACTTCCCAAGAACAATTAACAAAGATCTCACATCCAACAAGACACCATTTTATATATCAAAGGTACAGGGTAACACCAACAAACAAAGGAAGGTACAAGTCAAAACAACCACGGGTACTGAGCGCGCATCTGGGTCTCCCGCTCCCAAGTGCTCTCCTCAAGGCCGCCATGCCTCCACAACACACGAACCAAGCCGATGGTTCGTCCACGGAGTAGTTTCTCCTTGCAATCCTCGATCCTGACTGGCCGTTCCTCGAAGGTCGTGTCTTCTCCCACATCTAGCTCTCCCCAGTTGATGACATGAGAGTCATCATGTAAGTACTGACGAAGCTGGGAGACATGGAAGACGTCATGGACCCTCTCCAACTGAGGTGGTAGGGCCAGCTGATATGCCACCTCGCCAACTCGCCTCAGCACCTCGAAAGGTCCGATGAACCTAGGGGAGAGCTTACTCCCCTTTCCGAACCTCCGCTGCCCCCGTCGAGGGGAAACCTTCAAGAACACATGATCTCCCACCTCGAACTCCAAGGGCCTCCTCTGACGATCAGCATAAGACTTCTACCGATCCTGAGCTGCTTTCATCCTCTCCCGCACTAGCTGGACTTTCTCCGTGGTGCTCTGCACTACTTCTGGTCCAAGAGTACCAGTCTCACCAACCTCTGCCCAGCAAAAGGGTGAACGACATGGTCTTCCATACAAAGCCTCAAAAGGAGCCATGTCGATAGTAGAGTGGAAGCTGTTGTTGTAGGCAAACTCTACTAAAGGCAAGTGTCAGACCCATGATCCTCCGAAATCCAGAACACATGCTCACAGCATGTCCTCCAATGTCTGGATAGTCCGCTCTATCTGTCCATCAGTATGAGAGTGAAAAGCAGTGCTAAGGCGTAGCTGGGTGCCAAAAGCATGCTATAACCCCTTCCAGACTCATGAGGTGAACCGAGTGTCCCGATCTGAGACGATAGTCTTTGGAACTCCATGCAAATGAACCACCTAATCAACGCACCTCTGTGCTAAGGTACTCATAGGTCCTGACTCCTTGATGGCCAAGAAGTGAGCAGATTTTGTCAGTCGATCCACCACTACCCAGATAGCATCATGCCCGCCCTGAGCTCTGGGTAGTCCTATGACGAAGTCCATCGAGACGTCATCCCACTTCCACTCGGGAACATCTAAAGGATGCAACAAACCACCAGGAACGCGGTGTTCAGCCTTCACCTGCTGACACACCAGGCATTTAGCCACAAACTCTGCCACTGCCTGTTTCACACCGGGCCACCAAAACTATCCCCTCAGGCCTTGGTACATTTTCAAAACACCTGGATGTACTGCCAAGGCTGAGCTATGGAACTTACGAAGGACTTCATCACACATCACCTCTGGAACAAACAACCTTCCATAAAAGAGCATATGATGTCGGCTGTCCTCCGACCATCCTTCCAGAGCGTTCCCCTGATCAACACGATCCCGCAACACTTCCACCTCAGGGTCTCCCCACTGAGACTCTTCCACTTGCTGCAACAAAGAGGACTGTACCGTCATCTGAAACAAGCAGCCTCTAGCACCTTCCACCCTCGCATCCAAGCGCAAGGCAGCCAACTCCCCCATCGCCTTCCAAGTATCAGCAGATTCCCGAACCACTTCCTGATGCGGCTTCCTGCTCAAGGCATCAGCCACAAAGTTTCCCTTACCATCAGTGTACGAGATCTCAAAGTCATAGTCTTGGAGAAACTCGACCCATCTCTGATGTCGCAAGTTCAAGTCACGCTGGGAGAAGATATAGTGCAAGCTCTTGTGATCGGTGAAGACCGAAAAGCTCTCCCCAAAGAGGTAATGCCGCCACAGATTCAATGTGAACACTACTTCTTCAAGCTCCAAGTCATGGGTGGCATAGTTCCGCTCATGAGGACGCAACTGCCTAGACCCATAGCAGATCACACCCTTCTTCTGCATCATCACACATCCCAAGCCAAGGCCAGAGGTATCACAAAACACCTCATACAAGGATCCTTCCTCTGGAAACCTAAGGATGGGAGCACTAACCAACTTCTCCTTTAGGTAGTCGAAAGCTTCCTGGCACTGCTCATTCCATAGGAAGACCTGATTCTTCCTAGTCAAAGCTGTCAATGGAGCAGCAACTCGAGAGAAGTCTGAGACGAACCTCCGATAGTATCCAGCCAACCCCAGGAAACTACGATCTTCTGCCACGCTCTTGGGTGCTGTCCAAGAAACAACTGCTTCTACCTTCAACAGGTCCACTGACACTCCATGCTGAGACACCACGTGCCCAAGGAAGTGTACATCTTGCGTCAAGAACTTACATTTTGACAACATTCCATAAAGTTGATGGTGCCGAAGGACTTCCAAGACAGCCATATGATGATCAACGTGCTCCTCCTCTGATCTTGAGTAGATCAAGATGTCATCGATGAACACAACGACGAACTGGTCCAGGAACTCTCAGAAGACAAAGTTCATAAGACCCATGAACACAGCTGGTGCATTCGTAACCCCAAACGGCATCACTACAAACTTGAAGTGCCCATACCTGCACCTGAAAGCTGTCTTTGGGATGTCACTGTCTTTTACCCTCAGCTGATGATATCCCGACCGCAGATCAATCTTAGAATACCAACATGCTCCCCTAGCTAGTCGAAGAGGTCATCTATTCTCGGAAGGGGGTAACGGTTCCTGACCGTTACCTGATTCAGCCTCCGGTAGTCTATGCATAGCCTGATACCACCATCCGCCTTTTTCACGAACAGAACCGGAGCACCCCATGGCGACACACTGGGTCGAACGAAACCCTTCTCCATCAGATCGTCAATCTGAATCCGCAACTCCCGCAACTCTGAAGGTGCCATCCGATAAGGAGCCATCGAGATTGGACGGACACCTGGCTGTATGTCTATCCCAAACTCAACATCACGTCGAGGGGGTAGAGTCACAACCTCCTCGGGAAAGACATCGAGGAATTCCCCAACAACTTCTAGAACATTCATCATCTCCATATCAGCTGGAACCGCTGATATCCCACCCAACAAAGAAAAGAGAGGCTTCACATGCCGGCTTCCCACCTGATAGCTCCTCTCTCCAACAAAAGTCACACGTTGTCCATCCATATCGGAGAACATGACTCTTCTCCGGAAGCAGTCGATAACAGCACTAAAAGAGAACAGCCATTCGATGCCTAAGATGACGTCGTATGGCTGCATCTGTAGAAAAAGAAGATCTCCAATGGACCGATGTGGTCCCAACGTCAGCTCGCATCCCCGACAAACACAAGACAAACGGGTCTGACCTCCAACAGGCGTACTCAATACCAGGGTTATAGAAAGTCTCTCTACGTCTAGACCCAAAGAATGGGCTAGACTGGGTGCAACAAAAGAGTTCGAATCTCCTAAATCGAACAAGGTAGAAACAAGAGTGCTGAACAAACAGATCGTACCTCGTACCACCTCTGGTCCTGCTGGAGCTGCCAACTCTGCTGCGTGCAACTGTCCACGCCCAGCTCCTCTGCCTCTCTGATGTCGACCGCCTCCCCGACCACGCCCTGGTCGAGGTCCCTGAGGAGCACCCTAAGATCGGCCTCCTCCTATAGGGTCTACCCTCAGAGGGCCCTGCTGCTGCTGAAAGGGCCTCGACGACAACTGCTACTGAGGCGGGTACTGATCCTGACCACCTCCACCGTGCTGAGCTCTGGTCGGGCACTGACTCCGGACATGCCCGAAACCTCCATAAGAAAAACACTTCAGTCCAGGACTCGAGAAGGAAGGACGAGGGCCTGAAGACCTGAACTGGAACAGCTGGGGCCTTCTCCCCACCGGCCTGAACCTGGAAGGTCCGGTCGCAGGAGGTCTGCTACTGACTGCCTTCCCCTTCGACGGACCCGCCTGGATCCCTTCTCGGGGTTCACCTCCCTGCAAGTGCATCCTCTCTACAACTTCCGCCTTCTTCTGTACGGCTAGGTATGTCGGAAGGGTGATGGGGGTTACAGCATACTGGAGCGAAGGACGAAGCGCCTCTTCCAAACGTGTCACCTGAGACTCTTCATCCGGAAAGAGTTCCGGAGCAAAGCGTAGGAGATTCTTGAACTTAATTCCCAACTCTCGAAAAGTCATACTCCCCTGCTGAAGGGAGAGCAACTCCTGACGCTTTTCCTCCTTGATCAAAGAAGAAAGTAATTCCTCTCGGAACTCCTTTTCAAAGTCAGCCCATGGAATCTCTGCCTCATTCCTCTCCCCGAGGTAGAGCATCCACCATTGGCGCGCCGCGCCTCTCAGCTGACTGACCGCTAGGGGGACCCAGTACTCCTTCGGAGCACGGATCAAGGTAAAAGCGATCCCTAGCTCTTCAAGCCACCCCTCTGTCTCCAGGTCTGAAGTACTTCCCTCGTACTTCTTGAGAGTCGGACGCTAGAAAGAATGGAGGGTCTTCTGCCACTGGCTGTCTTCCTCCTCTTGATCGATCCTCAGTTGATCGATCGCCTGAACCTGATGGGCCTCGGCCGCCTGAGCCACCTGGGAACGCCGTCCAGGTGCCATAGTTGTACGGTAAACAAGGAAAACCTATGCCCGAGTAGTAAGGAGATTTCTTAAGGGTTCATTTTATCATTTTACTTTATTCCCAGAACGCCCCAAATCAAGTAAAACACAAACTTGATGATGCATGTACCTTTCCTAGGGTTTCTACCCTAAAATCAATGTAGCCTCACTTGGTTGTTCGGTAGGCTCAGAGTCCTTGCATCGGATCACGGGGGGCCCTAAAATCTCATGTCCTAGCCGGTCTTCCCTGGCCTATGTCACACACCAACATCAGCTAACACTGTTTCCCTACCATCCCATGCAATCCTCACTGTGCCTAAATCCAGACTCCATCCTATCTCTCAACCATTCCTTTGATACCATTCTGTCACGACCCCCTTCCATCAAAGATTCCCCTCCTGAGCTGGCAATGGTGAAAGGGAGATAGTGACCCCCGAGTCCCGCCTCCAGTAGGCCCCGAGGTGGCGACTAGAACCAAGGGTATGAGTTTTTTCTCAATCATGGGAGGCATTAAACTTTTTATTGTTAGGATCGGAAATAGGACAAGTCAACCACCAAAAAGGAAAAAGAACAAAGGTGCTGAAAAGAAACCCAAACTAGTCCCATATGCATGTATAAATAAACTGAAACAGGTACAAGTACAAATAAGCTCAAAGTACAAGTGAGTACAGTACCAAAAGAAAAACAGGAAAACAGCACCTGCACAGCTCCCACTGCCTGACTAGTAGGGTCCCGCACGGCCCTGGTAGTCCTCCTGAAAACCTGAAACAACGTAGGGTGAGCAGACAAGTATACTCAGTAGAGAACCTAAAGCTCTCGTGCACAAGTGGGGAGACACCCTAAGGTCCTGTGAGAAAACAGAAGAGCCAGAAACTAACAAGGAAAACTATCCACCCAGCCTCACTGGTCACACTCACCAAGTAACAAAAACAAGTTTAGTATATATATAGAACAAAAGTATTGGGTACCCCGAACCATTTCCCACTTAATTAGATGCTGCTCTTCCTAACGGCAAATGTCCTGACGCTACCACACTCTTCCCACCCGCACACACCTGGGCCAAACCACGCATCCCGCCCGCACACACCTGGGCCACAACCACTAACCCGCCCGCAGACACCTGGGCCTCATCCCGAAGGTTCTTGGGAATGGTAGGCATGCCCTAAGAGTCTTGGGCTAAAGGTCTCCTCAACCCATCACAGCCTCTGAGACCTACCCGAAGAGTCTTGGGTGTAAGGTCACCTCAAGCCATCATAGCCTATGGAAGAAGGAGCAGGAAGGAGCTAGTAACTAAGGGGGAACACCCTCTCCCATAAAATGGGAGTGTTCGGCACTAGGTGCTTGACATGGGTGTGGTGCGACAAAACACAAAGAAACAATTATATATATACATATACCAAACACACAACCCAACCTATGGCTTCTTAAAAAGAGAAACTGAGCATGTGCCTCGGCACTGCTACCACGAAGCATGCATCAACAACCAAACAATCATCCCCCAACCCCATTTAGGTTTTCATGTTTCATGAAATGGTTTAACAAATTATTATTACTGGGCAACTAAAATCCAAACAAAACCTTTCACAAACATATCCTTGCCATCCACAACCAAGGATAGGTAAAACGCAAGCAACCACATGACATTTCATTTACAAGAGACTATCACAACAATACAACATTCCATCATTCATTTATTTCAAAGTTCCACACATAAAACCCTTTCCACACACAAAACATTTCCGCATTTGAAAACACCTTTTACTTCAAAAAACTTTTCATAATCAAAACACTTTTCATAAATAAAGGCATTTTCCACAAAACAACCAAACCACCAACATGTTCATTATTCCAACTTTGTTCAACCGGGGTGATCACACAAGGTTTTCATTCTCATTTAATCAGACAGTCATTACGTGCTTATCCATTTTCCATGTTTTAACAAAACCAACGACAAACAAATTAAGATATCAATTGTGCATGCAAAGGCCACCAACGGCCTTGATTTTTAGTAGGCAAAGGCCTTTCAATCCAAAATCACAATCAGAAGATAAGGAAACTGGAAGGCAATAGAAACAGCACAAAACCCCAAACCCTTCTTTATCCGGTTATTATCTTTATTTAAAGTTCAACTGCATCCCATGGAACAAAAGAAAAATATCCCACCCCGCATGTTGCACCAAAAATAAAGACGAAGGTAAACCCCTACCTCAAAAGGTCCCGATCACGTCGCTTCTGACGACGTCCTTCGGTGCCCTCCGCCTTCGACAAACCCGACAAATGCCTCCTATGATGGAAGCTGGAGAAGGAAGGACGGAAGGAAAGGTGACAAGTCCGGGCTTAGAAGCTTCGTCTCGTCGCTACGATCCTGTGGCCGCTGACAGATCGTAATTCGGAACTCGGACAAAGAAGTTAGAGAAGGAATACTTCTCAATCGTCCAAGAGCGTCGTCATGCGACAAAGAAGCGATCGATATGGAAGATAAAACATGACCTCGTTCTTATATAGGCAACGAATAGGTAAATCCGTATTCAGCATGCATTAATGAATACACGATGTGACCGTACATACGTTACATGTTTTGATTGGTTATCACAGAACACGTCACGCGGTTTCCACGCGTTTTAATAATAATGATAATTCTATCAATATGTGGTGTTTCGTTGACCTGAGGCATGAGTCATAAAATTAGCTCATTAATTGTCTTAAAATGACCGTCATAATTTCAGGGTTACGCTGTCACTGACGGATTGTCAATCCGATACCGTATGAGGGAGATACGTTGGATACAAGATCCCGTAATAATAACAATATTAAATCTATTAATTCAAAACATAATTCTCATTAAATCATTATTACCAGATCTATCAAAAAAACCAACATTATAATTATTTAGTATAACACTTATAAAAAAATCCCAAAAAAATTTATTAACACGTCACCATTTATTATTAATAATAATTATTATTTTTGATGTTCGCCGCATTGACCACATAAAAAAAATGTTTTTTCAAAGTAATAGACCGGAGAGGTCCGGGCCATTACATAGAACAAAACTTAACACATTTTTTTTCTCATTGTGATCATATGATGGGAACTCCTCAACAAAAAGAAGCAGTTAAGAGCAGATATTTTGTGCAATCATTACAAGGTCTTACTTTTTTCTGTTATACACGTATATAGTCTCGGTCAGTTACTAGTTGGGAAGATCTCCGTCCATGATTTCTGCTTCAACATAGCTCAAAATTTCCAAAGAAGACAATTTTCGATCTTACCAACTGCAAGCAAAGGGAAAATGACAGAGTTTCAGATTTCATTTCTCGCTATAAGGGATTAACATATTCCTTAATCTTAGAACTCCCTCATGAATAATTTTTTCCATTGTGTGTGGAAAATTTGTGTGATGAATTATGCACCCATTGATCCCTTTGAAATACACAAGAGAGTTTCAAGATCAAACTTTAATCACTCGACACATAAAATATTCTTTTATAGAGACTATGGATAAAACTTGTGTAACTTCATCCGCTCTAGCTAGGAGAATAGGGAGAGCAGAGACTACTAAAGTTACACTTAAACAATAATTTTTACCATCTTCCACTTCAAAACCATCATCTTATTGAAGGGATCCACCTCCTGAGCATCAACGATAGAGGTTGCCTCATCATGATGATCAATGAGATCAAAGACGGAAATAATTTTATGAGTTAATGAATAGTGTTTATTCCTTATGAAATGAATAACTTCCTAGTTACTTCCTTTCAGCTCTAGAAAATAATTTGGTTCAGTTGATAAGGCCTAAAATGTAGAAAAAGGAAGGAGATGAGGACCTCCCAAACTATTTCCCATTTCATCCAATGTTGGGGCATCCCATTCAGGAGTGATTTTTCTTCAAAGAACTCCAAAAAAATATGGTGGAATCTAGACAGGTAAAACTAAAAGGTTCTTCCTCCCAGGTAGCATGTGTTACTCCTACTGATCCAGAAGAAGAAGGTGACTTGCATGAAGTCAAAAGTAAAAATGCGCAAAAATTTGATGATTGGATGTTCAGGAAAATGATCAGCCAAACTCATGAAATTTTACGAACATAATTGAATCATCCAATTGTGTCTTCTGCTATGAATTCCACAAAAAAACCTCCTTCATCAGAAGGAAAATCGTTAAATAAGCAGCATAATTTGAAGAAAGAAGAGCAGTCATAAGAAGATGAGTTCATGTAAAAAACTAACTTTTCTATGACTATGGCATATTTTATTCCATCTTCTTCAAAAGAACGTGCACCACCCCACCAAACGATACTTCTTGAAATGGTTCATCGGGTAGAGTCTTCATCAGATGAAGATTTGATTTTTGTTTCTGATAACATGATTCACTCAACAGATCCATATGCCAGTCACAGTTTCGATCTTGATGAGCATGAGGTCTCTGTATCAATCAGAGGAATTAGAGGGAGTTCCAGAGGTCTAAGATATAGGGGAAGACATGGATATTTCAAAATCCACTGTTCAAACCCTACCCCTACTATAATTGTATATGGAAAATAAACTCGTGGAAAATACCTTCAGTTGTCTCAACAAGATCAAGAATGTTCTTCCACACATTGCGGATTCAATCATGGCATAGTTATTTTGGAAGATCAGTTAGAGGTTACTCATTCTTCCTCTCAGTAAATAAATAGACCCAGTCGGTCAAATCTACCAAAGACATGATTATTTCAAAATCTTACCTCGATACAAGATGCATATACTTCCAAATAATCAACATCTAAGGCACCAGTGAAACCACATTTTCTTATAGGGAAACACAGACCGCTGGACCAAAATTATGATGTCTTGAAACATTTGGCCCAAATACCAGCCATGTTATCATTTTTAGATGCTTTAAATCTATAAAAGGATCTTCAGGAGGTTCTCATTTAGGCTTTGTCAAGTCCTCAGGATTTCGAAACTAAAACTGTTTTGGATGAAGTCTACCAAATAGAGAATGATCCTGTAGAATGCTATGCAGTGATATCTTTTACAGATGAAGATGAAGATGATGTTGTGCATGGACATATTAGACCTTTTTATTTATCTAGAAAGGTCAATTATGTGAACATTATACGAGATTTCATTGATAATGGTTCGGGAGTCAACCTCATCCCTATTCATACACTTTGTCGATTGGGCCTCACCGAATCTGATTTATCTTCTTCTACTTTGATGTTGCAAGGATATGATTAAAAAGTACAATAACCTATGGGTGAGATTACACACAGAACGCATTTTGGAGAGCTTGAATCAAATTTATATTTCATGGTTTTTCATCATGACATAACCTTCTACATTTTGCTTGGAAGACCTTAACTACATCAACATGCAGCTATATTTTCATCATATCATCAATGTCTCAAATATTGTTTAAATTGTAAAATTGGGACATTGTATGTTGATAAATCCCCATTCAAAACTTGTGAATCTCAATACATTGAGGTAGAATTATATCACATGGAGGAAAAGTAGATATCCACAACAAAGGAGGTTACCAAAACTAATGATTCATATGGATTGGAAAAGATTCCAATAAACCCATTTATACATGTTAGTATATATTATGTGTTGCATATTAGTCAAATTGACAGGATAGACCCAAATCCAAATACTCCTATAGAAAGTTCTATAATGACAATTACAGAAACCAAGCTAGACAACATGGTATAAATTGTTGATTCACCAAGAAATGATAAAGGCACAAATAGAGATTTCTTCATTTCATCTACTGAAATCTAGCAATTCTATACTTCACAAATAGGCCAGAAGAAGTTATAGAAATTCCAGAGATGAATGATGATGTTGATTCTCAATCCATCATCTCCAATTTATTACACAAGGAATACCCTTAATCATCAATAGAGTTATAAATGGTATCCTTTTCTTCAAGAAGTTAAAATTCTAACTTATCCATTGATTATGAAAATTTTTCTTCATCATCTACTATCCAAGTAGAAACAAAATAAGTAACACATATTGAAGAAGAAGTGGATGATCTTATGGATTCTCCTCCAGCATTTGAAGAAGGTATCTCTACCCCTATATATGAACTCATAGAAATAAATTTGTGTACAAAAGAAGATCCACGCCCCACTTTAATTACTGCGGCCATAACTCTTTATGATAATGAAATTTAAATTTAATTTTTAAAGGAAAATAGAGATATATTTTCTCAGAATTATACTGAAAATCCAGGGCTTGATCCTGATATTGCTACTAATCATTTGGGTTTTTTAGAAGAACATCGAGGATTCAAGCAAGCCTCAAGAAGAACACACCCAACTGATGCCTCCAAAATTGAAGCTGAAGTGGATATGCTTATCAAGAATAACATCGTCAGACACGTTCAATATTGCAAATGGCTAGCTAATATTGTCCCTATGAAAAAGTGTAATGGAAAAATTAGATTTTGCATTGATTTCACGTATCTTAATTGGCATTGAGCCAAGGATGATTTTCCTGTTCTGATCACAACACCCTTAATTGATGAAACTTCTGGCTATGAAGCGCTTTCCTTCATGGATGGATATTCTTGGTATAATCAAATCTTAATGGCTCCCAAACATGATGAATCTACATCTTTTAAATCCCCTCATGGTGTGTATTTCTATTGTGTAATGACCTTTGTCATGAAGAATTCAGGGGAAACAAATCACCGTGCCATGCACCACATCTTCAAACCCTTTTTAGGGAAATTTTTTGAATGTTATGTGGACGATTTGGTGGTTAAATACAGAAAATGTTCTAATCAATTGGATGATTTGGAAATCATATTCCACAAAAATCAACAGCACAATTTGAAGATAAACCCCTTGAAATGTTCTTTTGTGGTAACCTCGGGAAAATTTCCTGGCTTTGTTGTACGCCATCATGGTATCGAAGTTGATCCTGAGAAGAAAGAATCAATCCTTGGTATGTCACCACCTTGAAATTTTATGGAAGTGAGGATACATCAAGGACACTTGGCCTATATTCGGGATTTCATTACCAATCTAGCAGGAAAAAGTTTACCCTTCACCTAATTAATGAAGAATGGAGTCACTTACCTGTGGACTGAGGAATGTCAATAATCATTCAATAATCTCAAGAAATAACTCTTGATTCCACTTGTATTAATTGAACCAAATTAAGTAATATCACTTATTCTTTATGTAACATCTTTAGAGCGATCATTGGGTGCCTTCCTTTCCCAAAAAAAATGATTCTGGGAATGAAAACAACCATTATTATCTCAGTCAGACTTACCATGAGGCAGAAAATCGATATTCAAGTATTGAAAAGTACTGCCTAGCATTAATCATTTCATTTCATAAATTGATACACAACCTGAAACATCATGAGGTCCAATTGGTATCTCACAATAACGAGCTAAATTTATCTTTAGTCATCAAATTCTTATAGGATGTCTGGGAAGGTGGGTAGTTATTTTTCAGTAGTTGGATATCCAATATGTGTCTCAAAAGGCAATAAAAGTCCAAGATCTGGCTGATTTCCATGTTGAACACCATTCAGTAGAAGATACATCTTTAGATACTGAACTTCCTGATGAGGAAGTATTCTCTATTCAAGATAATCCTCAAACATGGAAATGTATGTTGATGGTGCTCCCAAAAGTCCAATAGGGAAAAAATGGAAGATCCTAAATTCAATAATGTTGGGTTAGGAATCGTGCTTATTTCCCCAGAAAAGGAAGTTCTACCCTATTCCTTCTTATTGTTGTATGGCGGTACAATTAATGAAGTAGAATATAATGCTCTCATTGAATGATTGTAAATTGGAAGAGTACACATCGGAAGAAAAATAAACATGCAATAGCGGATGCAATAACAACCAACAATGTAAACAGTGGAAGACTAAATCAACATACTGGAGAACATATGTATATATATGAAATGATGCATGATACATATCTAGGAAAGAATCCAAATAATTCACAATGCTGGAAAACACAAAAATATAAAAACAAGTACAAAAGAAAAGTAAACAGCTCCTCAGCATCACAAGACAAAGCTTGGTCCCATGCTCTCCTGCTCCAAGAAATCATGTTCCAGATGTTGAAGGGCACTTTCCCTTGTCTATACCAGCAACAAAATAGTCATCTTGGGCCCAAAATCATGGCTCAAATAGGGTGTGAGATAAAATCATAGTAGGTAACCACTCGAAGATTTGTGCCTAACAGTCAGTGGGTATATGGCAGGTAAAAGTACAATAAACAGTAAACAACAATAGCAAGCAGTAGGTAGTAAAACAGGATGATACATAGTAGCAATCAATCCAAAACAAATCAATAGAAGTGAAACAAATAGCTAACAACCGGAACCCTCTAGGAAGTACTCACAGCCATCCCATCTAGTCTTATCCAAGAAGTACCACAACCCTCTAAACAGTGCACTCAGCCTAACCCCTCTGGTTTAGTCATACGAATTTATGAGACTCTCAGGGGAAGCTCACTCGGTCAATTCCCCATATAGTCTAGGGTAGTCAGGGACTCTCTTAAGGAAGATCACGCGGTCTAACCCTCTTATCCCGAAGGACTAGAGACTCTCAGAGGAAGCTACCTCAATCAATTCCTCCTATAGCTTCAGGTATACAACATACTCTCTGAGGAAGCTCACTCGGTCAATTCCTCCTCTAGCCTGAGAGGGTTCTTTAAAGGGATTATAACAAGGTAAGACTCTTCGAGGAACCTCACTCAGTCAACCCTCTTGTATTATATAAAATCCAAGAATCTATAGGAGCTCACTCGGTCCATCCCCTCTGCAGTCTGTAATTTCTAAGACTCTCTAGGAAGCTCACTTGGTCTATCCCTTATAGTCTATAGCCCCAGGTTCCTTCATCCTCATGCCAGTCAATGCATAATAATGCTATAAGTCCAAATTACACCTATAGATCTACATGGATAACAAAAGTACACCTATATAGCTACTTATCTAAATATTATACAAGGCATCAATCATGTCATGTGTTTCACTTCAACCTATAACCGCGAGGCATGAAATCATGTGTAGCCGCCAAAGTCAAACGAGACCCAAAAGTCGTAAATAGAACAAATCAAGGGAAAAACATCCAATCACAACATATTATACTCTAACAAGTTCAAATTCCCTCTACACAAGCATACAAGCAATGTAGGAAAACAATGAAGGCAAAAAGGTAAACACGCAATACCCCGTTCACGGGTATTGGTGGGATTTTCACATGGTAAAGCACAAACCACCTACCTCGATCCTAGGAGATGGATATACATGAACCACGACAACTAATTACCTATAGAACATCGTAAAGGAGAGAAAACGCAAAAAACTTTAAACCTTATATAACTTCAGAAAGAGGTAGAATTGGAAAACAAGGCTCAAGTAGAAAGAAGAACTCACTGCGGTGCTTCCAACACAATCGACCGTGCTTGAATTGGAGAACGGAAGTAGAAATGGGAGCTCGTGGAAGATCAGGTCGTACGAGTCACTCTCGGACAAACCAGACCAAGAAAAAGATGATTATGGCGATTAGGCATGACCCTGGTCAGATTAGTAAAAAAAAAGAAAAGTGCACGACGTGTATTTTTAAAGTACACGGTGTGTAGTTGGTTTTTTCCATACTCTGCCAAAATAGACCTCCACATCACCCCTACACAACATGTGTGTGGCTCGGACACGTCCAACACATGGCTTCAAGACGGAGAAGAGTACACGGCGTGTACTTCAAAATTTTCCATAAACACCATTTTTCTTAAAAACTCATGAAAAAGGAAAAGCGTACCTAAAACAAAGATCCTGGTTCTTACAATATTCCCCCCTTAAATAAATTTGTCCCAGAATTTCCTTAGATGTGTTTAGAAGAAGGATCCTCAAACAATTCTGGCCACTACGATCGATCCTCGGCCTCCCTCTCCCAAGTCTCGTCATGTACTCGCCCGTGCTTCCATAGCACTAATACTAGAAGAAAAGACGGGCCTTAGAGAACCTTCGCACTGTGATCGATAATCTAGATGGGATTCTCTACAAACGACGCATTCGCCTCATTCTCAACCTCATCAGGATGAATGACATGAGACGGGTCTGAAAAGTAATGCCGGAGTTGAGAGACGTGGAAGACGTCGTGCATGGCCTAGTACCTCTGAGGTAGCTGCAACCGATAGGAAACTGGCCCATCTCTCTCCAAACCCTCAAACAGCCCGACGTACCACGGTGAAATCTTACCCTTTCTCTGAATCCTCTTGTGTCCCAACCTCGGTGCGACATGTAAGAAATCCTGATCCCCGAACTCAAATTCCAGAGGTCATCTCTGCTGATCTACATAACACTTCTGTCGAGACTATGTTGTATCCATCATATTCGGAATCAACTCTATCTTCTCTGAGGTCTCCTGAACAAGACAAGGCCCTAGCAATGTTTCCTCTCCTGCCTCTATCCAGAATAATGGTGATCGACATGGAATACAATACAGATCCTTGTATGGTGCCATCTGAATTGTCGCCTGAAAATTGATATTGTAGGAAAACTCCACAAGAGGTATATGCTTCTCCCAAGAACCACTGAAGTCTAAAATTCAATCTCAGAGCATATCCTCAAGCACCTGGATCGTGCGCTCGGACTGGCCATTAGTCTGAGGATGGTATGCTGTACTCAAAAATACATGTGTACCCAAGGCCTTTTGAAGTCCCTTCCAGAACCAAGTGGTAAAGTGCACATCCCTTTCTGAAACAATGGAGTGTGGAACTTCATATAGAAGTAAAATCTCTAGGTTGTATAGTCATCCCAAATCATCAACACTAAAGGTTTCCTTGATAAGTAAGAAGTGTGAAACCTTCGTATGCCAGTCAACAACAACCCAAACAACATCACTTCCCCGAGGTGACCTCGACAACCCGGTCACGAAGTCCATCGCGACATTGTTCCACTGCCACTCCAGAATGGGTAACTACTGTAAAAGCCCTGCTGGTCGATGATGCTCTTCTTTCACATGATGACAAGTAGAAAATTTCATGTCAAAACCAGAAACATCCTTCTTCATACCTGGCCACTAGTACTGGCGATTAAGATCCCGATACATCTTGGTGACGCCAGGATGAACTGCCCAAACTAAGGAATAAAAATCCTGCATCATCTCCTCGCGTATGTCTGCTGGAAACCATACATGTCCCTAGAAACCCAAGATCGCATCCTCGGCAACTGTCCATCTAGGAAAATGGTCCCCTCCTGACACACTCTCCCGCAGGACTAAGGCCTCCAAATCTGACAGCTGCCTCATTCGTACCCGATCAAGAAGTGTAGAAGTAATAACCAAAGATGAAAGAAATGTTTGTCCCTGCCTATCGTGCACCTCCATATGCATCTAATAGAAAATAACCATACGCTTCCACTCACTGCTGGACTCTTGAACTCCCTGAATTTGAGTTCGTCTGCTCAACACATCTGCCACTACATTGCCCTTTCCTACCGTATAGGCGAGCTCGAATTCAGGGGACTAAAGATACTCGAACCACATGTGCTGTCTCAAATTCAGATCACACTGAGTGAATATATACTCATGAATCTTGTGATTGGTGAAAAACACAATGTGCTCTCCCAGAAGATAGTGTCTCCAATTGAATAAGGCGTGAACAACTACCGCCAACACCAGATCATGCATAGGGTAATTATTCTCATGTGGCCTCAACTATTGAGACCCGTACGCAACGACTCCATCTCCCTGCATGAGCACAGATCCCATCCCGATACCTGAAGAATAACAGTAAATAGTGTAGCCCTTTCCCGGCTCTGGCAAGACTAGTATCAGTGCTGACGTCAACCTCCCTTTCAGTTCCTGAATGGCGGACTCACAACAATCTGACCATAAAAACTTCGTACCCTTCTTGGTCAGACCTGTCAACGGTGATACTAAGCATGAGAAGAATTGAATGAAGCATCTATAGTACCCAGCCATCCTAGGAATGTCCACACCTCAAAGAAGTTCTTCGGCTGCTCCCAGGAAACTACAACCTTCACATTCTCTGGGTCCACTGACACTTCTATCTCCAAGATAACATGACCCAAGAAGTGAATCTGATCCATCCAAAAGTGGCACATCGAGAAATTAACACAAAGTTGATCCTCTCTCAGTGTACATAGAATGATATAAAGATGTGTGGCATGGTCGTGTCGAGTGTGAGAGTACATCAAGATATCATCAACGAAGACCACGACAAAGGAGTCCAAGTACAGATGGAACAATTGGTTCATCAGTGCCATGCAGACTGCATGCACGTTTGTGAGACTGAATGGCATGAATGTATACTCGTAATGACCATGCCTACTACTGAAAGCTATGAGAGGTATATCTGATGGTCTAACACACAACTAATGATAACCAGACCTCAAGTCGATCTTCGAGAGAACCCAGGATCCTTGAAGCTGATCAAAGAGGTCATCGATCCTAAAAAAGGGATATTAGTTCTTGACCGTCAACTGGTTCAGCTTCCGATAATCCCCACAAAGCCAAAGGGTACCATCTTCCTTCTTCGCAAATAGGATAGGCTAACCCCATGGGGAAGTACTGGGTCGGATTAAACCCTTTTCCTACAACTCCTCAAACTTCTTCTTGAGCTCCTACAACTCAGGTGTAGCCATCCTATAAGAAGGAAAGGACACCAGGGCCACTCCTAGCACTAGCTCAATTGATAAATCTACCTCATGCTTAGGAGGTAAACCTGAATAGTCTTCTGGAAATACACCCCTAAAACGATCCACCACTATAGTAAAGTCTAACTGTGAAGTCCCCTGGTCATCCAGATAATGACTGGAAATCTTGTCTGTAAATTTCTCTATCCCATGATGCTCTGGTCCAGCTCTACACGCCTGGACATCCCATTCACCTCTATGAAGGAAAGATCCACCCTCTAGTGATATGAAACTCACCCTTCCGTGATAACAATCGACGATTTCATGGAACGGAAATAACCAGTCAATCCCGAGAATGACGTCATTGCCCATCATCTCTAGGACATAGAGGTCCCATAAGAAATGAAACCTCGCAACCTCCAGAGGGAACTCTATGCACTGACGTATGCTAGATGTCCTCGTTCCCAACAGTGTGTGAAGAGTAAACAAGTCGGAAGAAGAAAAGATACAGAGGCCAAGGCTCTCCACGAGAAAAATAGAGATAAAGCTATGTGAAGCTCCAGTATCGAAAATAACTAAAGATAATACTGAGGCTACTAAGACCATTCCTCAAACTGTAGAAGGGCTGGGATCCTGCTCCTGATAGGTTTGCTCCACGGTGAAAGACTGGCTTGCATCGCGGCCCTGCGCCCCTTGCTGACCGCTCTGAGCTAATCAACTATACTATCGCTGATGACCTGGTGACAGACTACCATGGTTGCGACCTCCACCTCAGCCTGAACGGCCAGAAGAACTCCAGTTCTCTAACTGGTGGGAAAATAGTGAAGCATCTCTAGAAAACAGGTTCATAAAAGAACCCCTACCAACAGCTGAAGGAGAGAATATGTGACAGAAACGCTGAAGATGGCCCATCTTGCCGCAAGAACAACACTCCATAGGATCCCTGTGGCACTGAGGCCTAGTATTCCCACTCCTACCGCACTAGTAGCATATAACCTGGCTGTCAGAAAACACGTCCTACGAGCCTCGATCTCCTCGAGAAACTCACTGCGATGCTTCCTACTATACGTAGGAGGAACACTAGCTCTGGATATCGAACCACCCTGGCTCACAGCTTCAGAATCTCTCAGATTGCATTCAGCGATCAGTGCGTGGTTGACAATGGAGGATATAGACGTCAACTAGAAGATATTCACATGGGAATGGATCTCCTGCCTAAGACCATCCTCCAACTTCCTAGAAAGGAACAACTCATCACCTCCTGGTATCGGTGTGAAACACTGCAGCTCAGTGAATCGAGATGAGTAATTCATAACAGAGAGAGTACCCTGTTGTAGGCTCATAAACTCCCAGGCTCTATCGGCCCTCAGGGTCTCCGGATAGAATTAGTCAATGAAGGTGTGTCAAAACTCTTCCCAAGACATATCATGTTGATTCCCTAACAGTGAGATCACCTCCCACCACCTCTTGGCGGTGTCCTGGAGCATATAAGTATCCATCATTACCCTTTTCCTTGGAGGGATCTATAGGTGCTCAAAGATGGTCATAGTGGGCTCTATCCACGACTCTGCAGCCTGGGGTCCTCCATCCCCTGAAAAATTAGGAGGATGTTTCTCCTGGAAAACCCGCGTCAAGTCAGCCATTGAAGGGGTAGGATGCAACACTACCTGGACGGTCTATATCAACCTCAATAAGTCCTCCCTGAACTACGCCCTGATGCCTAAAACAGATATGACAGCCGGTGACATGGCTGGCTTGACTGGAGGATCAGCAAGAAGTCCCTGATCAGCCATATCTAGCATCTGATCACTACCTGACGATAGATGTACAACCGGAGGATGTATCAGAGGCATAACTCTGAATGATCAAAAGTATACCTTAGATCAAAAAATAGGTACAGAGAACACAAGAGTAAAAAACAGGAACGGGGGAAGAAAAACATACAATCTTACAAAACACGACTACACGACGTGTATAAAAACTACACAGTGTGTCTTCTTAATACACTGACATGGGCATGTACCCCTGCCCTGCTAGTCGTGTAACACCTCAAACTACACGGCGTGTTTACACAAAACACGGTGTGTACTCGAAGAATATTCCCCTGCCCGAGCCTCTTTAATGGATAACTAACATGGATTAAACTAACCTTAGACTACATGGCTTGTTCCCTAGGGACACAGCGTGTACTAGACACTGACTCGGTGGCCCGTGTTATTGGTTACACAGCCGTCTACACAACTGGCCCTTACACGGCGTGTCCGAACAAACACGGCGTGTATAGGAAGAGGTCACACCGTCCCGTGTTGTTTGTGACACGGCCATGTACCTGGGAAAGTCTACATGGAGTCTTCCAAAAGCAACATGGCGTGTCTAAGAGAAAGTCACGCCGTCCCATGTTGTTCGTGACACGGCCGGGTACCTGAAGAAGACTACACGACATGTTCCAAGAGTAACACGGCATGTCTACTCGAGCTTACCCGACCCGTTTTGTTAGTGACATTGCTGGGTACAAGGCTCTTCACTACACGGTGTGTACATACCGACACGGTGTGATCCTGATGTAATTTTCGCAACACCGTGTTCCTGCACACACAGTCAGTAACTGGGCCTAAAAACTACACAGCGTGTAATCAGAAACTACACGCCGTGTATTCTGGGTTTTTCTAGGCAGTAGCTCAAAAACTGCACAGAATCCCAAAAACATGGAAAACAAAGCAAAGTGGTGCCAAATTACGATCTGTGAGTGCCCATACTCCCCGCGAATAAAAGAATGGCATACCCTACAGTCATGTACAAGAGAAAACAGGATCATGATCCACCAATTTCTGATTCAAGAGGGACCATAACACATGAAGAATCAAAATTTGGCATTAATTTAAACAAGTACAATAAAAATAATTCACTAACAAGAAACAAAGATTCTATCAAGCTTCTATCACAACAACATGCCTAATCTACACAACATCTATCACAACAGCTTGCAATCGCTAATGCACCCTGAATGGAATGGCAAGAATGCAAGCATGTGATTTCTAAAAGTTCCTATTTGATGCATAAGATGGCATACCATCATTTAATCGGGTTGTGATAGAAATAGAACTCTAATATCAAAAAAATAATAGTAAAATTATTTGAATCACTCTAGGTGAAATCGTATCAACCGTAAAATCTCAAACCATAAAACAACAATAAACGAGGTAGTATGGCTTTTCCCTGTACACGGGTTAGCTACTCCAAGGCACAGATTATTACCAAGTACTGAATCCATCTTATCCTAGACTAAAGTCTCCATATAGTAATCCAAGAGAGAATAATTCCTCTGATACCACTTTGTAACATCCCGGTTCCAGAAGCCGCCCAGAGGCGCCCCGTACCCTATAGGTCAAATGGCCTCAAGTGCATTTCCCCAAATGCCAGAGGCTGCCGACTAGCATTGAGGGCCTTGGGTGTGATAGTGGGGAAATTATTCCCTCTTTGGCAGAGTACACAGCTGAGGAAAAATAAACATGCAATAGCAAAAACAATAATAACCAACAATGTAAACAGTGGAAGACTAAATCAACAAACTGGAGCACATATGTATATATATGAAATGATTCATGATACATAACTAGTAAATCATCCAAACAAGTAACAATGCTAGAAAACACTACAGTACCAAAACAAGTACAAACAAAAAGTAAACAGCTCCTCAGCATCGCAAGCCAAAGCTTGGTCACATGCTCTCCTCCTCCATGCAATCAAGTTCCAGAAGTCGAAGGGAGCTTTCCCTTGTCTATAACTTCAACAACATAGTCTTCTTGGGCCCAAAAGCCTAGCCCACACAAGGTGTGAGATAAAATCCCTATAGGAATCCACCCAAAGATCTGTTCCTTATAGTCAGTGTGTATATTGCAGTTAAAAGTACAATAAGAAGTAAACAAATACAACATGAAGTAGGTAGTAAAATAGGATGACACATAGAAGAAATAAATCCACAACAAATCAACATTAGTGAAACAAACAGCTTACAACTGGAACCCTCTGGGTAGTACTCACAGCCATCCCCTCTGGTCCTATCCAAGAAGTACAACAATCTTCTGGGAAGTGCACTCAGCCGAACCCCCCTGGCTTGGTCATACGAATTTATGAGACTCTCTGGGGAAGGTCACTCGGTCAATTCCCTTCATATTCATGGGTAGTTAGGGACTCTCTTGAGGAAGATCATGCATTACAACCCTCTTATCCCCAAGGTCTAGAGACTCTATGAGGAAGCTATCTCGGTCAATTCCTCCTATAGCCTTAGGTATACCACAGACACTCTGGGGAAGCTCACTCGGTCAATTCCTCCTATAGTCTGGGAAGGTTCTTTAAAGAGATTCAAACAAGGTAAGACTCTCTGAGGAAGCTCACTCAGTCTATCCTCCTGTAGTCTATAAAACCCAAGACTCTCTAGGAGTTCACTCGGTCCATCCCCTCTATAGTCTGTAATGTCTAAGACACTCTGGGAAGCTCACTCGGTCTATCCCATATAGTCAATAGCACCAGGTTCCCTCAGCCTTATGCCAATTAGTGCATAATAATTCTATAAGGCCAAAGTACACCTATAAAGCTACATGGATAACCAAATTACACCTATAGAGCTACTTAGCTAAATAGTCTACAAGGCAACAAGCATATCATGAGTTTCACTTCAACCTATAACCACGAGGCATGAGAACAGGTGTAGCATCCAATGGAAAACGAGACCCAAAGGTCGTAAACAGAACAAAGCAAGGGAAAAAACATCCAAAAACAACAAATTATACTCTAAAAATGTCAAATTACCTCTACACAAGCATACAAGAAAGGCAGGAAAACAACGAAGGAAAAAAGGTAAACCTGCAATGCCTCATTCACGGGTATTGGTGGAATTTGCACATAAAACTCAGAGACTTTGAACGGTAAGGCACAAACCACCTAACTCGATCCTAGTAGGTCGATATACTTGAACACGACTACTAATTCCCCATAGAACGTCGTAGATCTGAGATAACGCACAAAACGTTAAACCTTATATAAGTTGAGAAAGAGGACGAATTGGAAAACAAGGCTCAAGCAGAAGGAAGAACATATCGCTGCGCTTCCAACACAATCGACCATGCTCGAATCAGAGAACGGACGGAGGAATGGGAGCATAGGGAAGATCCGTCCGTACAGGTTTCTATCTGATGAACCAGACCTAGAAGAAGATTACTATGGCGATTAGGCACGGCCCCAGTTGGATTAGTGCAAAAAAATTACACGGGTTGTATTTTTAAAGTACATGGTGTGTAGTGGGTTTTATCGTACTCCACAAAAATCGGCCTCCACCTCACCCTTACACACCGTGTGTGTGGCCCAGGCATAGCCATCACACGACTTCGAGCCAGAGAGGAGTACACGGTATGTACTCAGAAAGTACAGGGCATGTACATCGAAATTTTCCAAAAACACCATTTTTCATAAAAACTCCAGAAAAAGGGAAAATTTACCTCAAACGAAGATCTGGGTTCTTACAAACTTCCCCCCTTAATGAAATTCATCCCCAAATTTCCTTAGATGGGCATAGAAGAAGGATCCTCGAACAGTTCCAGCCACTGCGATCGAACATCGGCCTCCCTCTCCCAAGTCTCGTCCTTTACTCACCCGTACTACCATTGCACTCGTACCAGAGGAATATATTAGACGTGGAGAACCTTCACACTGTGATCTATAATCCAGATGGGATGCTCTTCAAACGACGCACCCGCATCGAGCTCAACCTCCTCTGGCTGAAATACCTGAGACGGGTCTGAAATGTAACATCGGAGCTGAGAGATGTGGAAGACTTCGTACATGGCCTGCTACCTCTAAGGTAGCGGCAACCGATAGGAAACCGGCCCAACTCTCTCCAAAACCTCAAACGGTCTGACGTACCGCAGTGAATTCTTACCCAGTCTCTGAATCCTCTTGTGTCCCAACCTAAGTGCGACACGCAGGAAAACCTGATCCCCGACCTCGAACTCCATAGGTCCTCTCTGCTGATCAGCATAAGACTTCTGTCGAGACTTTGTTGTAGCCATCCTCTTTGGAATCAACATTATCTGCCCTGAGGTCTCCTAAACAAGATGAGGCCCTAGAAAAGCTGCCTCTCCTGCCTCCAGCCAGCATAATGGTGATCGGCATGGCCTACCGTACAGAGCCTCGTATGTTTCCATATGAATGGTCTCATGAATAATATTATTGTAGGCTAACTCCACAAGAGGTATATGCGTCTCCCAAGAACCACTGAAGTATAAACGGCAAACTCGAAGCATATCCTCAAGAACCTAGACCATGCGCCCAGACTGGCCATCAGTCTGGGGATTGTATGTTGTACTCAAAAGTACATGTGTACCCAAGGCCTTCTGAAGACCCTACAAGAACCGAGGGGAAAAGAGCGCATCCCTATCTGAAACAATGGAGTGTGGAACTCCATGTAGACGTACAATCTCTCGGATGTACAGTCATCCTAGATCATCAACACTGAAGGTTTCCTTTATCGATAAGAAGTGTGAAACCTTCGTAATCCTGTCAACGACAACCCAAATAGCATCACTTACCATAGGTGACCTTGGCAACCAGGTCACGATGTCCATCGCGATATCATTCCACTTCCACTCCGGAATGGGTAACTGCTGTAAAAGCACCGCTGGTCGCTGATGGTCTGCTTTCACCTGCTGACATGTAGAACATTTCATGACAAAACCAGCAACATCCTTTTTATACATGGACACCAGTAATGGCGATGAAGATCCCAATACATCTTGGTGATGCCAAGATAAACTTCTTAAACTGAGGAATAAAAATCATATATCTGCTCCTCACATTTGTCTACTCGCATCCATACACGTCCCTGGAAACACAATATCTCATCCTCGCCTATTGTCTATCAAGGAAGAGGGTCCCCTCTTAACACACTCTCTCATAGGACTAAGGCCTATGAATCTGATAGCTGGCTCATTCGTACCCGATCATGTAAGTGTAGTGGTAATAGCCACATATGAAAGAAAGTTTTGTCCCTACCAGTCGTGCACCTCTAGATGCATCTTAGAAAATAGAGCCATAAGCCTCCACTTAATGCTAGCCTCCTGAACAGTCTGAATCTGAGTTCGTCTGCTCAACGCATCTACCACTACATTGACCATTCTCGGCGTATAGGTGAGATCGATGTCAAAGGACTGAAGATATTCTACCCCCATGTGTTTTCTCAGATTCAGATCGCGCTGAGTAAAGATATACTTGAGACTCTTTTCGTCGGTAAAAACCACAAGGTTCTCTCCCAGAAGATAGTGTCTCCAATAGCATAAGGCATGAAGTACTGCCGCCAACTCCAGATCATGTGAAGGGTTTTCTTCTCGTGTGGCCTCAACTGCGGAGACCCGTACGCAACTACTCCATCACCCTGCATGAGCACAAATCCCATCCCGATACCTGAAGCATCACACTAAACTGTGTAGCCCTTTCCCAGCTCTGGTAATACTAGTATCAGTGTTGACGTCAACCTCCCTTTCAATTTCTAAAAGGCGGACTCACAAGAATCTGACCATAAAAACTTCGCCCCATTATTGTTCAGAACTGTCAACGGTGCTTCTAGGCATGAGGAGTCCTAAATGAAGCATTTGTAGTACCCAGCCAGCCCTAGGAAACTCCTCACCTCAAAGACTTTCTTCGGCTACTCCCATGAAACTACAGATCTCACTTTCTCTAGGTCCACTGACACTCATATCTCTGAGATAACATGACCCAGGAAGTGAATCTAATCCATCCAATAGTGGCACCTCGAGAGTTTACCATACAGCTGATGCTCTCTCTCAGTGTTCTCAGAATTATCTCAAGATGTGTGGAATAGTTGTGTCGTGTGTGGGAGTACACCAAGGTATCTTCCATGAAGACCACGACAAAAGAGTCCAAGTACCGATGGACTACACAGTTCATCAGTGCCCTGAAGACTGCAGGCGTGTTCGTGAGACTGAACAGCGTGACTTTATACTCATAAAGACCATACCTTTTCATGAAATATGTTAGAGGTATATCTGATGGTCTAACGTGCAACTGATGATAACTGGACCTCATGTCGATCTTTGAGAACACTCGGGCTATTCAAAGCGGATCAAAGAGGTCATCGATCCTCAGAATGGGATATCAGTTGATGACCGTCAACTGGTTCTTCTTCCGATAATTCACACAAAGCCGAAGGGTACCGTCTGCCTTCTTCGCAAACAGGACAGGCGAACCCCATGGAGAAGTACTGGGTCAGATTATACCATTTGCCTGCAACTCCTCCAACTGCTTCTTGAGATCCCGCAACTAAGGTGTATCCATCCTATAAGGTGCAATGGATATTGTTGATGATACTAGAACGATCTAAATCAAGAAGTATACCTCACGCTCTGGAGGTAAACCTGAAAATTCTTCTAGAAAGACATCCCTGAAATGATCCACCACTTGAAGAAAGTCTAACTGTGAAGTCCCCAGGTCATCCAAATAATGACTGGAAATCTGGGCTGAAACTTTCCCAAGACAATGATGCTCTGGTCCAGCTCTACCCGCCTAGAAATCCCATTCACCTCTATGAAGGAAAGATCCACCCTTAGGTGATATGAAACTCACCCTACGGCGATAGCAATCGACGATTTCTTGGAAAGGAAATAACCAGTCCATCCTGAGAATGACATCATAGCCCGTCATCTCTTGGACATAGAGGTCCAATAATAAATGACACACCACATCCTAAATAGGGCACTCTCTCAACTGACGTACGCTATATGTCCTCGTTCCCAACGGTGTGTCAAGAGTCAACAAGTCGTCAGACGAAAAGATACAGAGCCCAAGGCTCTCCATGATGGAAAAAGAGATAATTCTACGGGAAGCACCAGTATTGAAAATAACTGAAGATAAAACTGAGGCTACTAAGATCATACCTCAAACTGTAAAAGGGTTAGGATCCTTCTTCTGATAGGTCTACTCCACAGTGAATGATTGGCCTGCACCGTGGTTCTGCGCCCCTGGATGACCGCTCTGAACTGATCCACTCTGCTTTCGTTGATGACCAGGTGACTGAATACCATGGCCGCGGCCTCCACCTCGGCCTAAACTGCCGGAAGAACTCCAGTTCCCGGACTGGGTGAAAACTAGTGAAGCATATCCAGAATGCAAGGTCATAGAAGAACCGCTACCACCAGCAGAAGGTGAGAAGATGTGACAGAAATGCGGAAGATGGCCTATCTTTCCGCAAGACAGGCACTCCATCAGATCCCTTTGGCACTGAGGCCTAGTATACCCACTCCTACTGCACTGGTATCATACAACCTGGCTGCTAGAAAATGCATCCCATAAACCTCAATCTCCTCTAGAAGACTCTCTGCGACGCTTCCTATTGTCCTTAGGAGGAACACCAGCTCTGGATATCGAACTTCCCTGGATAACTGCTTTAGAATCTCTTAGATTGTGCTCAGTGATCAGCGCATGGTTGATGATGGAGGATATCGAAGTCAACTGGAAGATATTCACCTGGGAATGGATCTCTTGCCTGAGACCGTCCTCAAACATCATAGCAACGAACAACTCATCACCTGATGGGATTCGTGTGAAACACTGCAGCTTAGTGAAGCGAGATGAGTAGTCCATAACATAGAGACTACCCTTCTACATGCTTATAAAATATTGGGCTCGATCGTCCCTCAGGGTATCCGGATAGAAGTAGTCATAAAAGGTGCTCTGAAACTCTTCCCAAGACATATCCTACTAATGACGTGAACATGAGATCACCTCCCACCACCTCTTGGTGGTGTCCCGGAGCATATAAGTATCCACCTTTACCCTTTTTCCCGAGGGATCTCTAGGTTCTCAACGATGTTTGTTGTGGCCTCTTTTCATGACTCTACAGCCTGGGGTCCTCCATCCCTTGAAAAAGTAAGAGGATGATGTTGCTGGAAAACCTGCATCAACTCAGCCATCGATGGGGCAGGAGGCAATGCTCCCTGCAATGTCTACATCATCCTCAGGAAGTCCTCCCTGAACTGTGCCTCGGTGCCTGCAACATATATGATAGCTGGTTCCAAGGGTGGCTCGACTGGAGGATCGACAGGAAGTCCCTGATTAGCCATATATGGCGTCTGATAACTGCCTGATGACAGACGTACAACCAGAGGATGTCTTTGAGTCATATCTCTGAAAGATCAAAAATATACCTTAGATCATAAAAACAAGGACAGAGAATACAAGAGTACAATATAGGAACTGAGGAAGAAAAAAACAAAAAATTACAAAACACGACTACATGACGTGTATAAAAACTACACCGTGTGTCTTCTTAAGCCACTGACATGGGCGTGTAACCCTGCCCTACTGGTCGTGTAACACCTCAAACTACACAGAGTGTTGACCCAACAAATGTCATGTACTCGAAGTCTATTCCCATGCCCGATTCTCTTTACACGGCTAACTCACACGGTTCAAACTAACCTCAGACTACACAGTGTGTTACCTAGGGACAAGGCATGTACTAGACATTGACTCGGAGGCCCATGTTGTTGGTTACACGGCCATCATCATGGATGGCCCTTACATGAAATGTTACAAACAAACACGGCGTTTATAGGAAGAGGTGACACCATCCTGTGTTGTTTGTGATACGGTCGGGTACCTGGTAAAGACTACACGACCTATTCCAAAAGCAACATGGCGTGTCTAAGAGAATGTCACACTGACCCGTGTTGTTCATGACACGGCCGGGTACCTGGAGAAGACTACACGGCGTATTCCAAGAGCAACACGGCATGTCTACTCAAGCTTCCCCGACCCGGGTTGTTAGTGACATGGCCTAGTACAAGGCTCTTCACTACACTGTGTGTACATACCATACATGGTGTGCTCCTGATGTTATTTTCACAACACCGTGTTCCTACAAACACAGTTAGTAACACAGCCTAAAAACTACACAGCGTGTAACAAGAAAGTACACGTTGTTTATTCTGGGTTTTTCTGGGTAGTATCGCAGAAACTGCATAGAAGCCCAAAAATATGGAAAACAAAGCAAAGAGGTGCCAAATTCCAATCCGTGAGGGCCCACACTCCCTGCAAATCAAATCCTGACATCCCCTAATTTCCTATACAAGAGAAAACATAATCATGATCCAAAAATTTTTGATTCAAGAGTGCCCATAATGCCTCATGAATCAAAATTTGGAATTCATTTAAACAAGTACAATACAAACAATTCTATAACAATTAGTAGAGATTCTATCAAGAATCTATCACAACATCATGCATAATCTACACAACGCCTATCACAACAGCATGAAATTGCAAATACACCCTAATTTTCCTCGAAAGAATGCATGGAATGTGATTTCTACAAGTGCCTATATAATGCATGAGACTGAATACCCTCATCTCATCCGGTAGCGACAAAAATAGAACCGTAATATCAAAACAATAACAATACAAAGAATGTGAATCACTCTAGGTGAAATCATATCAACCGTAAAATATCAAAGCAGAAAACTGCAATAAATGTGGTAGTATGGCTTATCCATATACACGGGTTAGGTACTCCTGGGCACAAATTATTACCAATTACCGAATCCATCCTATCCCTGACTAATGTCTCCAAATAGTAATGAAAGTGTAATGAATTCCTATGATACCACTTTGTAACATCATGGTTCTGGAAGCCTCCCAGAGGCACCCCATACCCGGTTGGTCACATGGACTCAAGCACATATCCCCAAATTCCAGAGGCTTCTGACTATAAGCCAGGGCCTTGGGTGTGATAGTGGGGAAACTATGACCTCATTGGCAGAGTACACAACAGATGAAAAATAGAAATGAAATAGCGAACGCAATAATAACCAACAATGTAAACAGCAGAAGACGAAATCAATAAACTGGAGCACATATGTATATTTATGAAATGATGCATTATACATAACTAGGAAAGAATCCAAACAAGCCACAATGATGGAAAACACTACAGTACAAAAAAAAAGTACAGATGAAAATTAAACATCTCCTCAGCATCTCAAGCCAAAACATGGTCCCATGATCTCCTGCTCCAAGCAATCATGTTCTGGAAGTCGAAGGGCACTTGCCCTTGTCAATACCTGCAACAACATAGTCTGCTCGGGCCCAAAAGCATGTCCCAAATAGGGTGTGAGATAAAATCCCATTAGGAAACCATCCAAAGATCTCTGCCTAACAGTCAGTGGGTATATGGCTTTTAAAATTACAATAAGCAGTAAACAGCAACAGCAAGCAGAAGGCAGTAAAACAGGATGATACATAGAAGCAATCAATCCAAAACAAATCAACAACAGTGAAACAAATAGCAGAAAAATGGAACTCCCTAGTAAGTACTCACAGCCATCCCCTCTGGTCCTATCCAAGAAGTACCACAACCCTCTAGGCAGTGCACTCAGCCTAACCCCTCTGGCTTGGTCATACAAATTTTTTGTGACTCTCTGGGGAAGCTCACACGGTCAATTCCCCTTATAGTATAGGGTAGTTAGGGACTCTATTGAGAAAGATCACGTGGTATAACCCTCTTAGCCCCAAGGTCTAGACACACTCTGAGGAAGATATCTCGATCAATTCCTCCTATAGCCTCAGGTATACCACAAACTCTCTGAGGAAGCTCACTCGGTCAATTCCTCCTCTAGCCTATGAAGGTTCATTAAAGAGATTCAAAAAAGGTAATATCTCTGAGGAAACTCACTCGTTCTACCCTCTTGTAGTCTATAAAATACAAGACCCTCTGGGAGATCACTCGGTCCATCCCCTCTACAGTCTATAATGTCGAAGACTTTCTGGGAAGCTCACTCGGTCTATCCCTTATAGTCTATAGCACCAGGTTCCCTCAGCCCCGTGTTAGTAAGTGCATAATAATCCTATAAGGCCAAAGTAAACCTATAGAGATACATGTCTAACCAAAGTACACATATAGAGCTACATAGCTAAACATTCTAAAAGAAAAAAATCATGTCATGAGTTTCACTACAACCTATAACCGCGAGGCATGAAAACTGGTGAAGAAGCCTAAGGCAAACGAGACCCAAAGGTAGTAAATGGAACAAAGAAAGGGAAAAAACATCCAATCACAACAAATTATCCTCTAAAAAGGTCAAATTACTACTACAAAATCATAAAACCAAGGAAAAACAAAGAAGGAAAAAGGTAAACACGCAATACCCTGTTCACAGGTATTAGTGGAATTTGCACATAAAACTCAGAGACTTTGAACGGTAAGGCACACACCACCTACCTTGATCCTAGGAGATCGATATACTTGAACCACAATGGCTAATTCAACCTAGAACATCGCAGATCTGAGAAAATTCACAAAAAATTCAACCTTAAAAAACTTTAGAAAGAGGAAGAATTGGAAAACGAGGCTCAAGTAGAAGGAAGAAATCACCGCTGCACTTCCAGCGCAATCGACCGTGCTCGAATCGGAGAACGGACGGATAAACAAGAGCATGGGGAAGATCCAGTTTTACAGCTCACTCTCAGATGAACCAGACCTAGAAGAAGATGATTATGGAAATTAGGCATGACCCTGGTCGGATTAGTGAAAAAAAAGAAAAAAGATCACGATGTGTATTTTTAAAGTACACGGCATGTAGTGGGTTTTTTCCGTACTCCGCCAAAATCGGCCTCCACGTCACCCCTACACACCGTGTGTGTGGCCCAAACATGGCCATTACATGGATTTGAGCCGGAAAAGAGTACACGGTGTGTAGTCATAAATTAAACGGTGTGTACTTCGAAATTTTCCAAAAATTCCATTTTTCTTAAAAACACCAAAAAAAGGAAATACGTACCGGAAACGAAGATCTGGGTTCTTATAGAGGAACATTCAAGAATCTAATAGACCCATCCCATTGTCTTTGTGCCAAACCGATAATTTCAATTTCAGTAAATTGGTTGTATCGTCCCGCTATGAAAACAGGAATGTGGTATGAAAACCCTGGTCTTCATTCACATTAGGTTTATAAAACACATTATGTGTATTCCTTATTATGGTCTGAGCTCTATGACCCTAAACTAAGATCTCCTACATTATCTTCCTACATTATGTTAAACTGTATTTCAAGAACTACGTATGGCTTGATTCCAATCCTTATGGGATATGTAGTTAAGTCTAGCATCTCAATTCCGGACCCATTCACAACATGATTATGGTTAGAATCGGTCTGTGTATCTCCTTCATGCATTAGAAAATGTCCATTTTGATGTGTCATACTCCTAACATTAAATACTTATAGATATCCATAACCCGTTTCTTAAAATTTGGTCACAAAATTTATGATACTTGGAAATTATTTTGCATGACTATACTGCATGTTCCCCAAGGTGTCCTTACATAAGTTGTATATATAACGGACCTATCAGCCAAAAGATACTATTATTTGACAATGCAGCCAATTCCCATAAATGATCCTGCATAATTCAACCCCCTAACAGGTTTCTCAAATATTGGTAACTTCATTCTTGGGAGAAAAACAACTTTTTACGTTATTTTTCATAATAACAATATATAGGGATCCACAAAAATAATCATCCTTAACATATTTGTCCCATACACTTCTTCATGATCTAAAAGTATTTAAGTCTGTGGTTTATATTTCCCTTCCCTAAGTTTCGGTCAGACATTCGTAGGAGTGACATTAATCCAATTATTTGACAATCTTGATTGGGAATATCCTCTGCATATTCAAGTACCCCTTTCCATACAACAAACTCAATGCTTAGGAAAATTTGAATCTTCGTAAACATTCAGTAGTATTTATAAATAGAAAAGTAAAATATCTGAGAATTATTTTTCCTGACTATGCAGTAGGTTTCCCTCAGTGGACTTGCATAAGTTTTCTACATAATAGACCTATCATAAAAAAGATGCTATTATTTGACTATGCAGTCACTACACTTAAGTAGCCCTGCATAATTTAATCCCCTAACAGGTTGTCAAATAGTGGTAACTTCACACTGTGGAAATACTTCCTCTAATGCCTTTTATCCCTTTTTTCATATCATCACTCAGATTCAAAATGTCTTAGGTCATAGTTTACATGTTTCCCCCTTACATGAATGTGGTAATATGTTTCCAAACAAATTATCAAGGAAATGATTAAATATTCTTCCAATTGGTCAAATCTATTTGACCTTTAAATATTAGCATTTTTTATAGTCCAACATACATGACTTTAAACTGCCAAATTTCTTGTTTCTTCATTACCTCAGAGTCAAATCCTTTTTCCTATTTCTGGATCCAACTCTGAGGGGGACTATTTTTAAAAGCTTCATTCCATCATAGAGTTAAATGAATGAAAAAGGGAAATACATAAAGCAGAAATAGGGCAACCCTTTGAAGAAATGTCAAAAATTTGACAAAGGCAAGTCCCATAGCCATTTTGGACTAAGGCGCGGAAGTCACTGTGCACCAGACATTGGGCGTGCAAGTCACTTTCACGCCAAATATGTGGCACATTGGTCACCTGTGTACCCATCCTTAATTTTCTCCGAAACTCATGTGGCCTATAAATAGCCCTTGTGGGCCCCCCATTTCGAGGAAAATTTTTCCAAAACTCATATTCAAGCTCCGGTCCCCCAAGTATTTTCCAAACGTCTTCTGAACACTTCTAAGGTAATTCTTTACCTATAATGGAGTCTCTAAAGAGAATAAATAAGGCCTAATTATTAGAACTCATCAATACTTGAACTCCTAAGTTTCCATCCTTTAAGGGAAGTGAAGACACTTTCACACCACCTTTACCTCTCAAGGGAACATGCGCGCCACCCATCTGAAAGGCTCTAGGGATGATACTATGGGATTGAGTTCTATGTACCCCAAGTATTACCCTATAGATTCTTCATCGCCCAAGTTGACTCATGTCATGAAAGTATACATGTGCGACCATGACATTCCCGCCAGACCACGACTTGTGCGCCTCCTTCCAATTCACTTCCTTTCCTCAAATTCAACTCTCCACTTCAAGATTTAGTTTTCAAAACCCTGATAAAAGACATTTATGGAATGGATCATTTGTTTTCTTTTTTATCTGAAAGGAATTTTGTGGAACAACTCTCAAAAAATCATGATTTACATAGCTTTTTGTCATTAAGGTTATATATTTCCTTCATTCAACCTCATCCTTTAATATGAGATGATATTTAATCCTGGCATCCTCTTAGGAGTAAACCCCATGTTCCCTAATCATGGGAATCCATTACAGGAGTAAGCCCCAATTTACATAATATGGGCTTCCTCATTCTAAAGAATAAGTCACAATCAAAATATCCTTTAACTTTGGGAATCCTCTTTAAGAGTATGCCCCGGTCATAAGTTCTTTTGATTTGGGATTCATTTTCAGGAATCATACCTAATCATAAGTTCGTCCTAATTTGGGCCTCCTTCTTAGGAGTAAGTCCCAAGTTAATATTAAAAATCTCCAGAAAGTATAAATACCATTATGGACCCTGCTCCTGGGCTTTTTACTTAACTAAGTTCTAATCATCATTTACATTGGTCGTCATACATACGTAAACAAAATATCATTTCTTATGACTGCATCTTTCATGGCACAGTCGTCCGATTTATTGATACCACTTTTTTCACACACTGAGTATGACTCACGTGATCATAGAGTGTAAAAGTAATCAGGATATCTCTTTTTGGGCTATTAACTATTCATAAGCCCCATATTTCTTCCCTGAACTATGTGGACTTTGACCTCTGCCATTAATGTGGAGTACATAGGAAGCCTATATAAGTCCAAGCCCATCTTTCATTAATTCTTTTTCCATCCCATATGATGTTAAACTACATCCTTTCTATCAAGCTATGTGGGTTCTGATTACTTTCTTTTTAAGAAGGATAAGTAGGTAGCCCATCTGTGGGTACGATCCCAACTCTAAAATAATCCATGTCTTAAAAAATGACAATAAACTTCAAGTGCCCCATTGAGTGGCTTTAAAACCAGTATGGTTGTCATGATGACCAAGATATTTCTATGTAATGTGTTGAAGGATACAATTGATTAATAATCTATAATAAATACGGATGATTCTCTATCGATGAAGAACCTCAAATACATATAAAATATTCTCTAAATCTCATACATATAAATCATTGATTGCCAAATCTAATGGACAACTCATTTTCATACTTGGGGGATTAATAAGGATTCTTGAACATAACTTAAATCTATAAGAGATTCCCGGAGTTGGTAATAATTCCACTAAAAAATGTGTGATGAGCCTGCCCTCCCATCCTCTCAACCAATGCAAATTCTTAAGCCTCATAGGTCTAAAACTAATGAGTACCTACCTATGAAATGTTGGTCCAAATGGATATAGAATAATTGGATGTTTCTAGTTCTACAAATAAACATGTTTGAAACCGATTGGTATGTTTGAACCTCAAACAAACATGGTCATAATCATTTCCAGAAGAAACAGTCATCGATGTGTAGCTTACCCAAGCAGCCAAAATAAATTCGATGACATTGGCCAGAAATGTTTCACGGTCAGATGGGCTTCTCTTCCCATGGATAAGTGCCCTATGTCACTCGGTAATAATCAGACTCTCCTGCAATGATTCACCATAGCTTTTCATTGCTCGACAGAATTTTTAATGAGTACTCCCCCACGTTTAGATCTATGGTTGGGGGTAGTAGGTTACTCTTCATTTCAATCCTATCTGATGTCATCCCCACATTCCAGTTGATTTTATGGATATAACTCTAGTTATAGATGCAGTTAGCATGGATGACCTATCATAGGAATAAACTGAACTATGAATCTTTGAAGAGAACATCCCCCCTGGGTGGTTCAACACCTATTGGATACTTTGGTTGGGGTTACTCACTATAATATCAACCATCTTGACCTTCATATACCATCGAATTCAATGTACCTTGGTCGGGTCCCCAATAAGTGTAAATAAAACACTGGAACCGTCAATCCCTATGATTCTTTTGGCTCAGTAAAAAAGAAATATGATGACCCCGAAAAGACTATGTTGTGTCAACATCTCACAAAACACAAAAATACAGTTGATGACATCTTGTTGAATGTGTTATGGAATAGTGACCCGATTATGGTAATCCTCGACTAGGGCAATAGGGGTAGGTACAACCTCTCTAAATGAGTGGCCTCCAAGTGTCCTTGACTATCCTACCCATATAAATTGGGTAGAGGACAGATTCAATGGAATAAGGGTGTGATATAAACTAGTGAATCCACCTTAGTTGTGTGACAACCCTCTCTAGGAACCAGCATAGGTTCCCCCAACCGCTCTATAGGTCGTTCCCCCCCAGAGTCATGAATTTCATCCCACAATCCACTCCATAATCCTTTATTCATTCTTACCATGTTGAACAACCTTCCAACACACTAGTGGTTAGAGATCCTTGTCATGAGAGGAATCCTATACAAGATGATCAAATGTAGACTCTTATTGACCACCTCAAGTCATTGGAAACGCGATAAGTAATGGTACTATCAGATGGAAATTTGTATCTGAAAAGGATGGATGATAAGCCCTCACCCATAGATTTCATGAATCCAACTTTTTCCCTCATTAATGGGACCGACGATCTACTGCATCATCGGGCCCACTTTATTTCATGGTTTGGACCCATTCTGGGAACTCTAGTGCTATAGGAGGCTACCATGATATGTTGTTTCATAAAAACACTATAAGGGCCCACATTTGTTTGGTACATCTAGTTACCCATTGGGTAAATACCTGATTGGGAGGACCTTCATAGACAGTTTCATTACCAATTCTCTTCCACCACCCAGAATTCAAGCATTGTTGACCTCTTAAAATAAAAAAATAGGACTAATGAGTAGCTCACATGATTTGTTTCCTTTTTTAAATGCCTCACTTATTCCTTTTATATGTCACCGACACATGAAAAACTATTGATGATGTGTGCGGGGAATGTGACGATCGATCTAGTTCCTTATCTCGTCACACCGAACAACCCAAGTTGATTTCGGGATTTCTAAGAAAAAACCTAGAATCTAGTGGATGCCTTATAACATGCCAAGTAGGCAAGCCCATTACCAAATGTATTTTCCATATTAAGAGATTCGAAGGTAGAGACCACCATGGTAGCACAAATAGAGACCCTAGAAGCTGGAGTTATATCAAGTGATCCATCTCCACAACCTCGCCATGGTCCACCACTGCAAGAATATACTATGGTCCAACAATGGTCATCTGAATAATCAGTAGGCTCTCCATACGTAATGCACCAAAACCACCAAGGTGGGATAATCAGGTTCCATATACTTTGTAACACCCCAATTTTTGAATAAATTATTTATTTTATTAGTATTTTATTGATTCAATTTTGATAAAACAAATTTAATAATAAATTTTTTAAATATGTTTTGATTAAATAATGTTTTTCTAAATGTCGTATAATTTTTGTAATATGAAATTATTAATAATAAATATGTATAAACACATGTTATAATTTATAATAATATGTTTTCTTAAATCATTTATGAAATTATTTTTAAACAACAAATATAAATTGACACATAAATATTTTAAAAATATAATTTTAGAAGTACTATTTTCAATTTAAGATAATTAAAACCTTAATGAAATTGTAATATATATTTTTTAGAATTAGAAAATAAAATATATCGTATTTAAAAATAATAAAATTCTGTTACAAATTAATATTTTTATAAACAATGCTTTATTTAAAATAATATTTTTTTTATTTGAAGTTAAATTTTTATCTCAAGGAATTATGAACTATTATAAATAGTCATATAAATTTAAAAACAATAGAAATAATAATTCTTTGTAAAATAATTAAAAAAGTTATGATAAAAAATGAAATCATATATTTGTTTTAAATATAAAATTTATAAAATTTATGTTTTAAAACTATGGTAATTATGGGTAAAATAAACAATTACAATAAAAAAACATGAAATTGAAAAGAATGAATCTTAATATATATATATATATATAACAAAATAGTATGTATATTCAGGTAATTGTTTTAATTATATAATTAAATAAAAAAACCCGATAAATGTTTTTAAAGAAATGAATTAAAAAAATGAAATGTTAAAGGTAATAATCGGGGTAGGGTTTCGTGTGTTCGGGGGCATAAGGATGACGTGAGAAGGAGACCAGATACAGTATGCATTCTAGAGAGATGGGAGGAAAAGGTCATGCCATCGTGAAGGATTCTGGTAGAAGGGAAAGTTGAGTCGAGGTCGATCCGAATAAATAGAGACTGAGCATGACTTCAAAAAAAGAGAAGAGTAAGCTCAGTTGCTTGGTGGTCAGTCGAAGAGTGAGCAAGGTTTCGATCATGAATCGAGTCTGAAGCCTTCAAGAGTGGGATGGAGGCTGTCTTCGAGGGTCTCTAGTCAATTCTTGATCTTGTTTCTGATTTCAGATTTGGAAGATCTGTTTCGATCTCCAAATTCATTTTTTATGTTATTTGCATCTCATTTTTGGATTATATTATTTAGTTTTTCGTACCCGAATCTTCACAAATATCTTATCTATTTGATTGAATCTAATTTATTCAAATCTTGTATGTCCTTGACATAGTTTTTGTCATCTTTTTTTATATGATTTTAATTTTTAAATTTGTTCTAACGACATCGATTGGATATGAATTTTTTTTATTTAAAGTTTTGCTATTCATCACCTTATATGTTTAACACTGTTTTAATTGATTTTTTTCAACTTTCTCTATGGATGTCCATATCAATAGTGTGTTTTGATTCTTTCAAATAATCTAGTTGTTTTGTTGTTCCATTTTGAACAGACTTGCAAATAATCATCCGAATCACTGATTTTTTCCACTTGGAATAGAATATATAATATATTCTCAATGATATGTACGCTTGCTCGAAAAGCAGTACATATGGTCCACTAAATTAGAAAAAATATAATAATTCCTATAACTGATTTCACTAGTAGATAGTGATTCATAAAATATTTAATTTATGAATTGCTATACTGGTACCACATATACATTCATTTGATTTTTTTCACTTGAATCCGGTTTATTATAAATATAGGAGTGCAATGACCTAGTCTAGGAGGGAGTGGGAGTGTTTTTTCTTTCAAAATTTTCTCTTTGTTTTCCAATTCTATATGAGAGAGAAAATAATGTCCGAAGAGTATACCAAAATAGAAGGAGACTCTGTAGAAAAGTGTAAGGGATTTATTATATCTGTTCTGTCATATTATTTTTCTACCCAAATTATATTTTTGCAATAGATAATTTATTGTATCATATTTATTTACATTAAGAGTTCATTATAATGGAGTCTTTCTCCATTTTTCATCTGAAGTCTTCAAAAATTACTTAATTTTTTGTAAGTGAACATTTATTTTAACTCTAAATTTTTATTTCCTTCTGAGAAAAGAAATTACATTATTTATTATTTCTAGTTTTGCGTAATAGAGAAATATATATTTTCAAGTCAATGTTTAGTTGAACTCTTATATTTATAATGGAATACCTTTGTCTTGACTTTGGTTTAAAGTTGTATGAGTGTATATATAAAAACATATTTGTTTAATTTTCTGCAAATAGGATTCTTTTTATCATAAATCTGAAACAAGATTACATATTTTTGTGTCTTGGTTATTAAATAATGATAAAAAGGTAATCGTTAATTGTAAAGGTCTACTTTTTTTACTTGGTCCTCTTTGTGAGAAAACACACAGTTATATATATATATACATTTGGAATATATGTTCTTGTATATGTTTATACCCACATATATATGTATGCATATTGTTTTATAACCTAACCCTATTCTGGTTTTCTAAAAGTGTTTTTCAATGTTTAAATAATGATGTGGTACTCGTTTTGGTTGTCAAATGAAATGTTCATATACATAATTATATATATACATATGGTTTATAGCTACATATATCGATAAGTTTTCATGACATTTCATACATGCATACACAGACATATATATAGGTATATACACATATATATGATGATGAATTAAACTTTACAAAAATGGTTTTTTATATTAATATGGATGAAATTTCAAGTGTGTGGTTGTTGATTTATCTTCCATGTGTTTATGAAAAGTCATGTATCATGAGATTTGATCATAAAATGTAGAAAATATAATTTTTATTAAATATTAGTATTAATTTGTTCCAATCATTATTATGAATGTATTTTTGAATCTAAAACACCAGTAAAAATTTTATGAATATAAGGCAAGCTGATAAAAATGATTTATAAAAACTTGTACTCAATATTTATAAATATGATAGGGAATTGGATAGTGAATCCATCCCTCAAGTGGGTAGGCCATGATAGCCTTCAATGTTTTGAGTGGCCCCAGCTGTTTTGTCATTAAGAGCTTTCTTAATATTTTCAACTGATTCACTGGGTTAGTTTTAAAATTGTATTCGAAGTTTAATTAATTTTCAAAGAATTATTATATTTTGTAAAGGGTTTTTAAAAAAAATGATTTATAATTGATTTTTCTAATTGAATTTTCAAAAGAATATTTTAATGGGATTTGAAAAAGGTTTTAAAAACCCCTTACATGGATCATTTGTGCTCACCCTACATTTTTGAAATGTTTTTCACAGGTTTCCTTAAATTCCAGAGTTAGTCATCTTTTTTGTAGAACACATTGAAGAGAATTTGATATTTCATTTAATATTAATTTATTATATAACTCAGATGTTTTTTAAGAATGTATCTTTTCTCTATAACTGTAACACCCCAAGAATTCATAATGTGTTATTTCTTCAAAATAATTCAATAACTTGCACTACACGCAACACCGAGTTCAATTGCACCATGACTTACCAAAAATCCATTGAAAAGAGGTTATGAATAGTACTAACTAAATTTTAAACTTTATATAATCCTTATAATTTTTCCATATTATGAGTTGCTTAGACATAATGCAAGAACAAATTCATTTTCAGTATTGCACTTTTATCTGCTTTTAATAGTGAACCCTTTTTAAATGAAATATTTTAAACTTTTGACAAAATGGAGACATTAAAAATTTAAAATGAAACATCCCAAGCTTCCACGGTACGCTTTCTTTGAATAATGCGATAGCGTGTGTTGTACGCAACACCGAGTTCTAACAACCAATCAAACTAGCCGTTATGAATAGTAATACCTACTTTTTAAAATTATATATATATTATATTTCAAAATGAATTTCATTTTTGGATTCGGAATATCTAATTTAGCCTAAGGTGAAATTTTGGTACTTTTCGGATAACTTTCATATTTTGATGAATAGTGAAAATTACTAAATTTTAATTAAAAACAACTTTTTTAATCAAAATAATTAATAGTGATAAATTATGAATTTTAGTAGTTTTAAAGTATATTTAGAATATATTTTTACCATTTAATATAATTTTGGTCATTGGATATAATTTTACAATTAAACCGAACATAAACAAGTGTCAATCTTTTGATAGTTATTATCTCTTAAAAACACGCTTTTTGTTTTGACAGCGGGAATTAATTTTAAATTAATTTCTGCCACTTCTGTGTTTTGAATTTAGGAAAATGGATTCCATATTTGGAATCAGGATGTTCAAATTGTGTAAAAAGGTAACTTTTATTTTTAGACATTTTGAATAATTACTGCGGTAAATATTTTATTTACCATGGTTAAAGGTAAATCCGGTAAATAAGGGTTAAAAAATAATATTATAATAATACTAAATTACCCTAAAACGTGTCTTAACCCTATTGGTTGATACATGGTCGAACATGGGCATCTTTGGGTCAATTTGGGGACCCCATGGATCCACTTGTAAGTGATAATGACACTTTATTTTAATTAAGTTAAAATGAATACAAAAATGACACAAGCATATATCTTTTAGTAAAACAATTGTTACATAGGGTTATATATGTTGGATTTTAGATTATAAATATTCATTAGAAATATAAAAAGATTTCCTACATAATGATATTTTATTTATAATTTTTAGACATTAAATAAGTTATTTTATTTATGAAACAATTATGATGATGTAATTACTATAATAGTGAAAAATTAAAATAATTGATATTATAAATACCCAAATAAATATAATATGAAACTTTTAATGAATTAAACTAATTTTCTAGGATAATATGATATATTAGGATTGATTTAATTGACTTTTTTCGAAGTAATCAATCTGTTATGAGTTTCACAAAAATAAACTATTGAATAGTGTCAAAATTGACATAAAAGAGTTCTTAAAACAAATATTATATTATTAATTGATATTAAATTCATAAAAATCTAAGGTTCCGCCAAGAGACTTATATCATGATAGTTTCATCATTGATGGACCACTTGGGGGTCTCTTGGATGTATGTAGTATGTTTATTAACTATATTATATAAAAATACAAAGAGACATTGTAAAAGTGAAACTAATTAACATAGAGTTAATACTTAAAGATAAGGTTAATATAAGTACCCAAACCTGTCTAAATTCTATTGGTTGAGTTGTTTTCGACCCATACCCACCTTAACCTTTTAAAAATCAACTTTGGATCCATTAGAAACTGAATATGGATTTATTATAAATTAATATTTCTAGCTTATCCAAAGGTGCCCCTCACCCCTCTTATAAAAGGGCACTCCTAATTATCATTTATTCACACCTTCAAAGCCTTTTGGTTCGGCCAAACTCTGCCCAAATACTCTCCCAACATCCCTCACTACAACCTAGGGGCATTAGTTTGATCAGAAATCCAACCTAAGTAGCCCTTTTGATCAAATCAAAAGGAAGAACCCGAAGAAGATGTATTGATTTCACCACCCTTTTCTAAGTTCATTTCTTCTTCCACTTCTTCTTCCTTTGTTGTTACCATTCTAAAATAATAAATCCAGTATCATATATATACTGTGATGTTATTATAAATATGGTACAACCATATTCATTATTCTATCCACCCTTTGAATAACGTGTCACCATACGTGCGTACATATGGCTTACCGTCTCCACGTCGTGGTGTAATTGTTATTCAATATAATATTATTTGGATGGGTATAATGATGATATGTAACTCATGTAAATAATAAATATAACATGTTAAGGATTCTTTATATATGATATACCATCCATTTATATATTATTTTAATATCAAAAGAATGATATTGTCGCTCGTGCGTACGTACAGACTACCGTCTCCACGAACACGATGAGATTCATTCTCCATCGTATCCATTCAAGTATAATTATCATTTGATGATTTAAAAAATGATGTTTATGGACTTGATATCATTATGGATATGAATAATATAAAACCTATCCTTTACAAACATGTCTTACGTAACAAAATATATAAAAGAAAACAAGTAAGTTAACACCCGAAACAACGATAATACTAAGATATTATTATCAAATCAATATTAAAAGATCATATATGATATCATATTAATGTATATGATTATTGTATAATTTAATAACAATTATTTCACCATTATACAGGAGGTTAACCTACCCCAACCAAGGAAAAGTACAAGGTAAGGGATTTTCTTATCTCACATTCAATTCCGTGAGATTTCCATTGTTCGCCATAAATTATTGAAAGTGGTGTATTGTGTACTGCCATTTGATATATATTATCATGATTTTCTTTATATTCATTTTATTCTGTAAATCATTTGGTGGTTATAAACTTTTGGCCATACGACTCAGTTGATTAACGTGGTAAGGGGTTTTCATCTCACTCCTTATTCCTATGAGATTCATGCCATATTGCCACCATTACCTTTTGTGTGGTGTATGTACTGCCCATAATTATATTCTTTGTGTAATACACATTAATTTATGTGTATTTACCTATTCATTATATGATACCTCATTCATGGGTTGTACGTTTCGTAAGTTTCCAAATTAGTAAGGGTTATTTCACAATCTCTTCATTATCCGAGGTTGTTTATATGTAATAATCTACTGGGATCTCTTTATCATCCACATCCATGTTTCTTCAAAATTTATTTCAAAAAATTTTTATTATTAAAAGAATATGGTTTAAAGTCATTTATATCCTTTTTTGACTTTTTATAAGAGGAATCTTTCCGTCGTTTTCAAAACAAGGTCCTTTTTAACCTTTTCGACAGAATTAAGGTAAGAATGTTTTTTTAACTTATACGGCGAGTGCGGTTATTCTCTTCCGTTATAAAATCTTCAAAGTTTTCCTTACAAGCTTATAAGAATATTTTCAAGAAAATGTTTTATTTTATACGGCTCTTAAATGATTTCCAAAATAGGAAGAGATATTTCTCCAAAAAGTGTTTTGATTTCATTTATGTCAACATCCTTTGATGGATTTTACACTTATTTGAAGTTGATTTATTATGATACAAAACTTCTATATTGTATTGAAGGTTCTGTGATATGTTTGACTGTGGATGTGCTATTTTTATACCATTCATAGTTTATGGTGAAATTATTGACATTTCGTATGCTAGTTTTAATACGAATGTTTATGTTATGTTTAAACCTTTTCATATGGGAATGCATTGGACTTAATATGTGACGGGTGGAGCCCGCTATAGCTCCTCGATGCATCGATAGGTCTCATGAGACAAACTAGTGTCTTGGCACAAGGCCTTGACAAAATCATATTTGTAGTCTTGGCACGAGGCCTTGACTATGTGGTTATGATAGTCTGGCATTATGCATTCCAACATTATGAAAGTGGTTATTGATTTTTGCATGTGATTATTCGATTAGTAGAATATCAATGTGAATAAGTAAATGGCATTATTTAATTTTATTTATGCCATACCATGTTGAAAGTTCATGTTTGAAAGGCTTTTGTTTTAGTTAAACATTGCCTTAAATGTTTATTCTTATTTATGAAAGTTTTCGCTATATTGTTATCCTTACTGGGCATTTGAGCTCACCCCTTTTCTATGTTTTATTTTTCCCAGGAAGTGAAGAAGTAAATTATGAATGACCTGCAGGGATATTATGTGGGGATATGAGTGTGGATTATGGAGACATTATGTTGTTGTAGTAGTTTTTCATTTTATGATGTAATGTAAAACTTATGAATATATCTTGTGTTTCCAAGGCTACTAAACCAATCGGTCTTTTGAGATTTGATCTTTCTTGTGATCATGCCAATGTTATGTAATAATGCACCGACTCTGGGTAACTAGGGTCGAGGCGTTACAGTTGGTATCAGAGGAAGTTTAGTACAAACCTTGGAAGCTAGATTTAGATAAACTCTGATCAGAGCATGTAGACCTAAGATGAACTTTGAGGATTAGTATAGAAGAACTTCCTAGAATATTGGTATTGTAGAGATTTTGTGAGTTTTCCGAGCAATACATCCCTGTTTGGATACGAGCAGGTAGAGGCGGCTCTGGCACAGATGTACCTAGGGGTAAAACCTGAAAACACCGCTTTGATCTAGACTCGAACATGAACTGGTGCACGACAACGGGCCTTGCTGCACTCTTGGTTACGACACTCCCGGGGGATATGCTTAGGATAACTCTCATTTTCTTTACAAATCATTAAGAAGGGTTTATGGGTATATACTTCCTCAAAGGAGACATTTTTATGATTATGGATTATATCCATAAACTATTTAATTTATGTTATGTGTTTTACAAGTTTGGGATTAGGTATTGTTATTCATAAACTAATCTAGTGTATGCCATTGTTTAGAAATGGCACCCAGTAGAAGAAATGAGAACTCTAGAAATGCACATGATCCAAAGAGAAGGAAGGATCATATCTTTCATGGTCTTAAGCCAGAATTTATAAGAGAAATGGTTTCGCATGTATTATCATCATATGAAGAAATAATATCATGTTTTGATAAGATAAGTAAAGAGTTTACTGAGTCCTATGGCTTTGAAGGGAAGCAAGAGAAGAAAAGGATGGAAGAGAGAAAGATGGATAAAGGGAAGAGGGAAAAGAATAATTTTCCCATATGTGATAACTATGGAAAGAAACACCCTGGAACTTGCCTGAAAGGAATGGGAGTTTGTTATAAGTGTGGAGGAAAAGGGCACAAAGTACGTGACTGCAAGGGTAAGAAAATGGTTTCAAATGTACAATGCTTCATTTTCAAGGAGTTTGGACACTACGCGAACCTATATCCCAGTCATCAGACTATGCTGCAAATGATGCTATTGGATAATAATCAAGTTATGATACTACCACAGATGAAGAGGAATGATTAGAGTTCTTATGTTGATTATGTCAATTGAGTGTTGTATCAACAATGTACTTGTTATAATAATTATGCATTATATAAGGATTATACTGCAGTATTATTTCATTAAGGACATGAGATTGTGTGGAACAAAGAAAAGTGACTCAATAGCAGGATAAATTTTTGGAAAATATATGGTTGAGAGAATGATAAACCATAATATAGTTCTGATACCGAGGTAGTGATTTTGGAATAATACATGATTGTTTTGGATAAATTATATTGGATGTTCTTGACTACCTTGGAACTGATTAATGATTTGTATATTCCATAATTTTTTGGGTTTAAAACATTTTTGGATTGATGAAGTATATCCAATATTCTATATGGAATAAGGGAGCATGAATGTAATCAATAAGGAATATGGTAATTCAAGATGTTTTAGTGTATTAAAAGAATACATGATGAAGGTATTCACATGCTATTACGGGGTAAAAAGGATCTACATTATGTTTACCTTCCATATAAATGTTGTACTGTGAGTTTGGACAGAAGTATTTTGGATAGTTATAGTTGGGATTATTTTGGGTTGCCATAAAAGGACAACCCGGAGGTCGGGCGGCAACCCGTCGCGTCCGGCAAGGCTGCGAGACTTGACCCGCAACCGAAGGGTGACAAGGGTGTATCATCTACCACTGGCCCACGAGATGTCCTAGATTAAATAATGTAGTTTTTATTAAAAGATCTTGTAGATGAATTATAAATTCTTTTATTTTTGGAACCCTTTACGAATAGTGTAAATAGATTTTTTTACATTCTATTATCTTTTAGAGTGAAAGATGAGTTTGTGGTAGAAATTTATTAATGGATAAAACTCTAATTATAAATTAAGTATACCTCCTTATGATCTTAGCCAATCTCAAAAATAAATTCCTCAATATTAAGAAAAGAAACTTAGAACAAAAATGTTTTCCTAGATTTTACCTTAAATCATCACTAATTTATGGCTTTGGGATTGTTGTCCTTTTCATAGCCATGTTCTCTACCACTCTCCATCATATAATTGATGGTTAGATTTTTCTTCCATATCCATATTTTCCTACATGGAACCCTAGTATGTGTTATTTTCGGTAATCTTCATACTTTCGACTCTTTATTTTAAATAGAGGCCTTATTAATTCATTTTTCGATGTGGGATTTCAACTAAGATATTTTGAAACGTCAAAAATGTGTTATCCTAATACCCTATGTTTTGTTGAACCGATGGTATTTCAAATCATCATAGATTGATGAATTTAAGGACCTCAATTTTATACTTGTTTGTGATTGATGACCTCAATCACTACCTATAAATATTGACGTTTTTCCTCCAATTATATGTCTCTAATTCCCACCAATGTTCTCCTAATCGAGATCATAATTTGGTGGTGACCCTTTCATTTCTCTTTTCCTCATATTAAGACTAAATTTTAGTAACCCAATTTCCGATGTGGGTTTTCCCACAAATATATTTTCTACTTTCAACCTTTTATTTTCGAAGAACAATTTCAAATTGCGAGGACGCAATTTATTGAAGGAGGGGAGAATGTAACACCCCAAGAATTCATAATGTGTTATTTCTTCAAAATAATTCAATAACTTGCACTACACGCAACACCAAGTTCAATTTCACCATGACTTACCAAAAATCCATTCAAAAGAGGATATGAATAGTACTAACTAAATTTTAAACTTTATATAATCCTTATAATTTTTCCATATTATGAGTTGCTTAGACATAATGCAAGAACAAATTCATTTTCAGTATTTCACTTTTATCAAATTTTAATAGTGAACCCTTTTTAAATGAAATATTTTAAACTTTTGACTAAATGGGGACATTAAAAATTTAAAATGAAACATCCCAAGCTTCCACGGTACGCTTTCTTTGAAAAATGTGATAGCGTGTGTTGTACGCAACACCGAGTTCTAACAACCAATCAAACTTGCCGTTATGAATAGTAATACCGACTTTTTAAAATTATATATATTTTATATTTCAAAATGGACTTTATTTTTGGATTCGGAATATCTAATTTTGCCTAAGGTGAAATTTTGTTACTTTTCGGATAACTTTCATATTTTGATGAATAGTGAAAATTACTAAATTTTAATTAAAAACAACTTTTTTAATCAAAATAATTAATAGTGATAAATTATGAATTTTAGTAGTTTTAAGGTATATTTAGAATATATTTTTACCATTTAATATAATTTTGGTCAATGGATATAATTTTACAATTAAACCGAACATAAACAAGTGTCAATCTTTTGATAGTTATTATCTCTTAAAAACACGCTTTTTGTTTTGACAGCGTGAATTAATTTTAAATTAATTTTTTACACTTATGTGTTTTGAATTTAGGAAAATGTATTCCATATTTGGAATCAGGATGTTCAAATTTTGTAAATAGGTAACTTTTATTTTTAGACATTTTGAATAATTACTGCGGTAAATGTTTTATTTACCATGGTTAAGGTTAAATCCGGTAAATAAGGGTTAAAAATAATATTATAATAATACTAAATTACCCTAAAACGTGTCTTAACCATATTGGTTGATACATGGTCGACCATGGGCATCTTTGGGCCGATTTGGGGACCCCATGGATCCACTTGTAAGTGATAATGACACTTTATTTTAATTATGTTAAAATGAATACAAAAATGACACAAGCATATATCTTTTAGAAAAACAATTGTTACATAGGGTTATATATGTTGGATTTTAGATTATAAATATTCATTAGAAAGATAAAAAGCATTTCTACATAATGATAATTTATTTATAATTTTTAGACATTATATAATGTATTTTATTTATGACACAATGATGATGCAATAATTACTATAATAGTGAAAAATTAAAATAATTGATATTATAAATACCCAAATAAATATAATATGAAACTTTTATTGAATTAAACTAATTTTATAGGATAATATGATATATTAGGATTGATTTAATTTACTTTGTTAGAAGTAATCAATCTGTTATGAGTTTCACAAAAATAAACTATTGAATAGTGTCAAAATTGACATAAAAGAGTTCTTAAAACAAATATAATATTATTAATTGATATTAAATTCCTAAAAATCTAAGGTTCCGCCAAGAGACTTATATCATGATAGGTTCATCATTAATGGACCACTTGGGGGTCGCTTGGATGTATGTAGTAAGTTTATTAACCATATTATATAAAAATACAAAGAGACATTGTAAAAGTGAAACTAATTAACTTAGAGTTAATACTTAAAGATAAGGTTAATATAAGTACCCAAACCTATATAAATTATATTGGTTGAGTTGTTTTCAACCCATCCCCACATTAAACTTTTAATAATCAACTTTGGATCCATTAGAAACCGAATATGAATTTATTATAAATTAATAATTCTAGCTTTTCCAAAGGTGCCCCTCACCCCTCTTATACAAGGGCACTCCTCCTTATCATTTATTCACACCTTCAAAGCATTTTGGATCGGCCAAACTCTGCCCAAATACTATCCCAACGTTCCTCACTACAACCTAGGGGCCTTAGTTTGATCAGAAATCCAACCTAAGTATCCCTTTTGATCAAATCAAAAGGAAGAACCCGAAGAAGAGGTAATGATTTCACCACCCTTTTCTAAGTTCATTTCTTCTTCCACTTCTTCTTCCTTTGTTGTTACCATTCTAAAATAATAAATCCAGTATCATATATATACTGTGATGTTATTATAAATATGGTACAACCATATTCAGTATTCTATCCACCCTTTGAATAACATGTCACCATACGTGCGTACGTACGGCTTACCGTCTCCACGTCATGGTGTAATTGTTATTCAATATAATATTATTTGGATGGGTATAATGATGATGTGTAACTCATGTAAATACTAAATATAACATGTTAAGGATTCTTTATATGATATACCATCCATTTATATATTATTTTAATATCAAAAGAATGATATTGTCGCTCGTGCGTACGTACGGACTACCGTCTCCACGAACGCGATGAGATTCATTCTCCATCGTATCCATTCAAGTATAATTATCATTTGATGATTTAAAAAATGATGTTTAAGGACTTGATATCATTCTGGATATTAATAATATAAAACCTATCCTTTACAAACATGTCTTACGTAACAAAACATATAAAAGAAAACAAGTAAGTTAACACCCGAAACAACGATAATACTAAGATATTATTATCAAATCAATATTAAAAGATCATATATGATATCATATTAATGTAAATGATTATTGAATAATTTAATAACAATTATTTCACCATTATATGGGAGGTTAACCTACCCCAACCAAGGAAAAGTACAAGGTAATGGATTTTCTTATCTCACATTCAATTCCGTGAGATTTCCATTGTTCGCCACTAAATTATTGAAAGTGGTGTATTGTGTACTGCCATTTGATATATATTATCATGATTCTCTTTATATTCATGTTATTATGTAAATAATTTGGTGGTTATAAACTTTTGGCCATACGACTCAGTTGATTAACGTGGTAAGGGGTTTTCATCTCACTCCTTATTCCTGTGAGATTCATGCCATATTGCCACCATTACCTTTTGTGTGGTGTATGTACTGCCCATAATTATATTCTTTGTGTAATACACTTTAATTTATGTGTATTTACATATTCATTGTATGATACCACATTCATGGGTTGTACGTTTCGTAAGTTTCCAAATTAGTAATGGTTATTTCACAATCTCTTCATTATCTGAGGTTGTTTATATGTAATAATCTACTGGGATCTCTTTATCATCCACATCCATGTTTCTTCAAAATGTATTTCAAAACATTTTTATTATTTACAAGAATATGGTTTAAAGTCATTTATATCCTTTTTTGACTTTTTGTAAGAGGAATCTTTCCGTCGTTTTCAAAACAAGGTCCTTTTTAACCTTTTCGACAGAATTAAGGTAAGAATGTTTTTTTAAACTTATACGGCGAGTGCGGTTATTTTATGCCGTTATAAAATCTTCAAAGTTTTCCTTAAAATCTTATAAGAATATTTTCAAGAAAATGTTTTATTTTATATGGCTCTTAAATGATTTCAAAAATAGAAAGAGATATTTCTCCAAAAAGTGTTTTGATTTCATCTATGTCAACATCCTTTGATGGATTTTACTCTTATTTGAAGTTGATTTATTATGATACAAAACTTCAATATTGTATTGAAGGTTTTGTGATATGTTTGACTGTGGATGTGCTATTTTTATACCATTCATAGTTTATGGTGAAATTATTGACATTTCGTATGCTAGTTTTAATACGAATGTTTATGTTATGTTTAAACCTTTTCATATGGGAATGCATTGGACTTAATATGTGACGGGTGGAGCCCGCTATAGCTCCTCGATGCATCGGTAGGTCTCATGAGACAAACTAGTGTCTTGGCACAAGGCCTTGACAAAATCTTATTTGTAGTCTTGGCACGAGGCCTTGACTATGTGGTTATGATAGTCTGGCATTATGCATTCCAACATTATGAAAGTGGTTATTCATTTTTGCATGTGATTATTCGATTAGTAGAATATCAATGTGAACAAGTAAATGGAATTATTTCATTTTATTTATGCCATACCATGTTGAAAGTTCATGTTTGAAAGGATTTTGTTTTAGTTATACATTGCCTTAAATGTTTATTCTTATTTATGAAAGTTTCCGCTATATTGTTATCCTTACTGGGCATTTGAGCTCACCCCTTTTCTATGTTTTATTTTTCCCAGGATGTGAAGAAGTAAATTATGAATGACCTGTAGGGATATTATGTGGGGATATGAGTGTGGATTATGGAGACATTATGTTGTTTTAGTAGTTTTTCATTTTATGATGTAATGTAAAACTTATGAATATATCTAGTGTTTCCAAGGCTATTAAAACAATCGGTCTTTCGAGATTTGATCTTTCTTGTGATCATGCCAATGTTATGTAATAATGCACCGACTCTGGGTAACTAGGGTCGAGGCGTTACAATAACCTAGACTGGTAAAAGATCCTCCTTTTTTTAAAGAGTAGTGTAATCGTTCATTTTCATTAAAAACAATTACACAACCTTTTCAAGCACTGATTCCGGAAGGGCAGGATCGGGGGGCTATAATTGGTATCAGAGGAATGGTCTAGAAAAATTTGGAGATTAGATGTTGTGTCTTGAGGAAAAAACAAATCTACGCTTTAGATCTTTTTAGCTAGTTTAGTCCCCTTAGTATTTCATTAATTCTGAAGATGAAAATTCCAAATTTTCGTCAGTCCAATGAGATAATTTCTAGGGAATAATTAATTTAAGGTGGGGAGAATGTATGTAACGACCCAATCTTTTTGAGTAGTATATTAACTTACTCTTAATGATTTAATATGATGTTAATGGTTAATGCAGAAAGAGGAGTCGAAGGCTTCATCCAGTAGACTCGACCCTTATGAAGCCCACTTATCAGAGCTTGGGAAGGAGGTAGCATATGTGGGCTTCGCTTTGGACCAAGCCCAAGCAGAACTCCAGCGTTTCAAGCTTGAACGGAAATGCCTATGGGAGAAGTTCAAGTTAGTAGAGATTACTACTAAGGCAATGTTATCTGAGCCTCCCTCAGATTCTCTCACCATAGCACACCTTACACTTAGGTCTTATGCCGGTGTTATAAGGGGATATGTGACGATACCCTATCTTCCTTGTGTAATCCTTTCGGGTGAATAAATTGAGATATCATCCTTTAGTGATGTTTGTGGATTTTCTTTTGTCTGGATAATTTTAGGATATATTTTATTGATGAATTTTTGAAAAAGTAATATTTTAAAACATTTGTGTAAACCCTAAATAACTAATGATGTGTAATGATTTTGAAAAAATGGTATTCTACAAAAGTGTTCAGTAAGGAATTTGGAGTCTAATAAGATCAACTTAATTTTTGATGAATAGTAAATTATGAATAGTGATTTTACGCTTAGGATTAGTAATGTGACCAAATGGATTAGTAATTTCACTCAAAGAAAGTTTTAATATAATTTGGACACCTAGATTAAGTAATGTGATTCAATAAAATGGGTAAATAACGGTTTCATAAATAATTAATCAAGTATTAGTTTTTTCGGGTGAATAGTTTTTTTAATTAAAAATTTAATTAAAAATAATTAGAAATTTTTTTTATAAAAATGACTTTATTTTTGAACTCAGAGCATCGATATTATGTGAAGGTAATTTTTAGGGATTTTTCTGAAAAAAATGAATTTTCGATGAATAGTGTTTTTATTTAAAAATTAAATTAAAAATATTTAGAAAATTATTTTTATAAAATGAATTTCATTTTTGAAATCAGAGCATTGATATATGGATAAGGTGAAATTTTGGGATTATTCTGAGAATGTTGAATTTTCGATGAATAGTGAAAATATAGTTTTTAAGTTACAGGTGTTTAATGACATCATTAAATGATGTATTAAGTATATATTCAATATGGTCGAATTATGAATAGTAAGATAAGGTATGAGTTGTCCCAAGTGTCCAATACCATGGGCAAGCCCACGGTTTTGCCAAAACCACTAATGAGGTGTCCCTTGACCATTATTGCCTTGTCCCCTCACTTTCCCTATATATACCCACCCTTTCCTCCATTAGTTTTCACTCCCATCTCTTCCCCAACGATGTTCTGGTCTACTTACCTTCCACGGTGTCCTCCCAAGGTGCCCCCAAGCCCTCAAGGTCCAAAACATTGAGTTTCAAGAGTCACGTTTTAAGCTAAGGGATCCGACCTCTCTCTTTCTTTTCATGTAATCCTTTTATCTCATTCCTTTTATGCTCCATGTTCTTATGTGAGAAGATGTTCTTTTATATTCCTCTTACATCCGTTTTCATGTTTATATGATGACAGATCCCCTCTTACTCTCATCATTTCGTTTTATGAATGTTTAAGTGACGCCGTTAGGCTGCCGAATTTTTAAGGGATTCTTTCACCCTTCTCATTTTTCAAGTTCGATTTTCATTTCAAGTATTTCAAGGTCCTTTTTTATGATGGGGTATGATATCTATATCTATCATAATGATCTCTTATTATCATATGATGATAGACCCTATTTGATCTTGTCAATTCATTTTTATTGAAGTTTAAGTGACGCCGTTAGGCTGCCGAATTTTCATAAGAGAAATCTAATTTTTGTCTTCCTTCCATGTTTTTCATTTCAAATGGTATGTCCTTCAAATTTCATTACCATGTCCATATATCCTTCTTATTCTGTCCCCTTAATGTTTTATGGATCATTTATGAGTGGGTGACCCATGTCCCCTCTCTTTTCAATGTTTTCTAAAACCCCGAAACATAGCCGTTATGCTGCAGAATTTTCGTCTCAAAATGCCTCTCTCTCTTTTCTCAAAATTATTTTATGTTATAAAGTGAATACTCAAATCTATTATTTCTACAAGGGTATTCACATATATATCAAAATGTTCTATTTTAAATTCTGGGATTTACATACATGAGACCCACTTTTCCTTCCGTGGGTTTAAAGTGCCGTAAAGATCATGTCTTTAAAGAAGTTTTTAAAACGTTATGATTATGAAATGAAACCCATTTATTTTATGCTATGTGGGTTATTTATGAAATGTTTTATGATTATATATGTGTCTCACATGATAATAAAGGCAAATTTAAGGGTGCGCCCTGATAGCGCTCCAATGTATTGGGTAATGATGTAACCACTAGAGATTACAATTTTCACGATACCTTGGTGAATAACCTTGGTAATTTTCAAATGAAACCATGGGGATGGACCTTGGTGATATGTTCATGATTTTCTATGTTAAATGATGTAGCCACATCTTCAAGTTATGGAAAATTTTATTTTTATTATGAAATGCCTCATGATTTCTTTCTCATGCCTTAAAGTTCTTTTCATGTCCTTATTGAAGTATCTCAAGTTAACATGTAAAATGTTCCTCTTGTTTCCCTTACTGGGCCTTCTGCTCACCCTTTCTTTTGATGTATTTCCCCAGGTTATGAGATGCAGTAATGAACCTAGGATGAACTTAAGGAGAAGCCTTTCAAGTGTTTAAGAATAATGTTTTATGTTGTTTTCATGTATTATGTTCCTGGTTTCCAAGACACTAGACCTTAAAGATCCTCAATTTTGTGTAATGTAATGAAAGTTTATGTTATAAAATGGCGGGATGCTATAATGTAACACCATGAGTTTTGAATAAATTATTTATTTTATTAATATTTTATTGATACAATTTTGATAAAACAAATTTAATAATAAATTTTGTAAATATGTTTTGATTAAATAATGATTTTCTAAAGGTGGTATAATTTTTGAAATATGAAATTATTAATAGTAAATATATATAAACAAATGTAATAATTAATAAAAATATGTTTTATTAAATCATTTATGAAATTATTTTTAAACAACAAATATAAATTGACACATAAATATTTTAAAAATATAATTTTAGAAGTACTATTTTCATTTTCAGATAATTAAAACCTTAATGAAATTGTAATATATATTTTTTAGAATTAGAAAATAAAATATATAGTATTTAATAAAAATAAGATTCTATAATAAATAAATATTTTTATAAACAATGTTTTATTTAAAATAATATTATATTATTTGAAGTTAAATTTTTATCTCAAGGAATTATGAAATATTATAAGTAGTCATATAACTTTAAAAACAATAGAAATAATCATTATTTTTTAAATAATTAAAAATGTTATGATAACAAATGAAATCATATATATGTTTTAAATATAAAATTTATGTTTTAAAACTATGTTAATTAAGGGTAAAATAAACAATTACAATAAAAAAACATGAAATTGAAAAGAATGAATATTAATATTTATATATATATATATAACAAAACAATGTGTATATCAGGAGAATTGTTTTATTTAAATAAATAAATAAAAAACAAACCTATAATTTTTTTTAAAGAAAATAATTAAAAAACAAATGAAATGTTAAAGCTAAAAATCAGGGTAGGGTTTCATGTGTTCTAGGGATTGAGGATGACGTGAGAGGGATACCAAATACAGTATGGATTTGAGATCGATGAGAGAAAAAGATCATGCCATCATGAAGGATTTTGGCAGAAGCGAATGCCGAGTCGAGGTCGAGCCGAAGAAATAGAGACCGAGCGTGACTTGAAAAAATGAGAAGAGTATGCTGAGTTGTTTGGCGGTCAATCGAATATTGAGCAAGGTTTCGAGCATGAATCGAGTCCAAAGCCTTCAAGAGTGGGATGGAGGCTGTTGTCGAGTGACTCTAGTTAGTTATTGATCATGTTTTTGAGCTTAGATTTGGAAGATCTGATTTGATCTACAAATTGGATTTATTTATGTTATCTGCATCTTGTTTTTGGATTAGATTATGCAGTTTTTGGTTCCCGAATCTTCACAGAAATCTTATCTATTTGATTGAATCTAATTTATTTATATCTAGTTTTTCCTTGCATTAATTTTTCTTCATCTTGTTGGATATGATTTTAATTTTTAAATGTGTTCCAACGACATTGATTGGATTTGAATTTTTGTTGATATCGAGTGTCTCTATTCTTCACCCTATCTGTTTATCACAGTTTAAATTGATTTTTGTCAACTTTATCTGTGGATGCCCAAATCAATAGTATGTTTTTATTCCTTCAATTAATCTAGTTCTCGTGTTGGGCCATTTTCAACAGAATTTGATATAATCATCTGAATCCCTGAATTTTTCCACTGGGAATAGAATATATAATATATTCTCAATGATATGTATCCTTGCTTGACAAGCAGTACATATGGTCCACTAAATTAGAAAAAAATCTAATCATTCATGTAACTGATTTCACTAGTAGACAGTGAGTCAACAAATATTTAATCTATACATTTCTGTACTGGTACCACATATACATTCCTTTAATTTTGTTTTTTTCACTTCAATATGGTTTATTATAAAAATAGGAGTGCGGTGAGGTAGTCCAAGAGGGAGTGAGAGTGTTTTTTTCTGAGTTTTCTCTTTGTTTTCCAATTCTATATGAGAGAGAAAATAATGGTTGAAGATTATAACAAAATAGAAGGAGACTCTGCAAAAATTTGTAAGGGTTTTATTATATCTGTTCTGTCAAATTATGTTGTTACCCAAATTATATTTGTGAAATAGATAATTTAGTTTATCTTATTTCATTACATTCAGAGTTGATTTGAATAGAGTCTTTCTCGATTTTTCATCTAAATTCTTCAAAAATTATTTAATTTTGTGTATGGGAACATTTATTTTTACTCTAAATTTATATTTCCTTCTGAGAAAAGAAATTACATTATTTATTATTTCTCGTTTTGCGTAATAGAGAAATATATAATTTCAAGTCAATGTTTAATTGAACTCTTATATTTGTAAGGGAATGCCTTTGTCTTCCCTTTGATTTCAAGTTTTATGAGTGTATATATATAAATATATATGTTTAATTTTGTGCATATAGGTTTCTTTTTATATTAAATCTGAAACATGATTTCATATTTCTGAGTCTTGGTGATTAAATAATGCTAAAAAGGTAATCGTTAATTGTCAAGGTCTAATTTTTTTACTTGGTCCTCCTTGTGAGAAAACACATAGATATATATATATATATACGTTTGGAATATACAAACCTGTTTATGTTCTTACCCACATATATATGTACGCATATAGTTTTCCAACCTAACTCTATTTTGGTTTTCTAAAAGTGCTTTTCAATGTTTAACCAATGATACGGTACTCGTTTTGGTTGTGAAATGAAAAGTTAATATACTTAATTATATATATTTATATATATATACATATGGTTTATTGCTATATATATAGATATTTTTTCATGACATTTCATACATGAATACGCATATATATATATATATAAGTATATACACATATACATGATCATGATTTAAACATTACAAAAATGGATTTTATAGCAATATGGATGAAATTTTAAGTCTGTGGTTATTGATTTACCTTCCAGGTGTTTATGAAAAGTCATGTATCATGATATTTGATCATACAAAGTAAAATATATAATTTTTACTAAAGATTGGTATTAATTTTTTCGAAACATGATTATGAATGTATTTTCGAAACTAAAACACCAGTGAAAATTATATGTATATAAGGCAAGATGATACAAAAATGTTTTATAAAAACTAGTACTCAATATTTATAATATGATAGGTAATTGGATAGTGAATCCATCCCTCATGTGGATAGGCCCATTATAGCCTTCAATGTTTCGAGTGTCCCCAACTGTTTTGTTTTTAAGATCCTGATTAATATTTTCAACTGATTCACTGGATTAGTTTTAAATGTGTTTTTGAAGTATAATTAATTTTCAATGAATTATACTATTTTTTAAAGGGTTTTCTAAAAAATTTATTTATAATTTAATTTTATAAATTAATTTTCAAAAGAATTTTTTAATGGGATTTGAAAAAGGTTTTCAAAACCCCTTACTGGGCATCATTTGTGCTCACCCTACGTTTTCGAAATGTTTTTCACAGGTTGCCTTGAAATCCAGAGTTGTTCATCTTCGTTGTAGCGTGAATGAAAGTGAAGCTGATCATTCATTTAATTTTAATTTATTCTTTAACTCTATTGTTTTTATGCATGTATCTTTTCTCCAGAACCTAGACCAGTAAAAGATCCTCGTTTGTTTAAAGTGTCGGGTAATCGTTCAATTTCTTTAAAAAAATTGCACAGCCTTTTCAAGCACTGAGTCTAGAAGGGCGGGCCCGTGGAGTTATATACTTGATAGGCATTGAAATCCCCTTGTCTGGTCCAGACTCCCAGAGCTCCATTTCCTGATCGATGGAATTTATCCTAATAAATTAATGAGGACCGGTCCCCAACTATTTGTAAAGTGCCTTGGATGCTTGAATCTTTTTTTTCGGAATAAAAGAGGCCCGAGGAGGTGGATCTAGTCAATCATCCCAAATAGTTCCCCAATCACATTTTCCATTGTCACACCCTCAAGAAGTGATATATCTGTAACTACTAGATCAATGAAAATTTCTTTAGAAAAGTAGTTATGTTGGGGCCAACCCCGGCATAGGTGGCATTTTTGTTTATAAATCCTTCCAGCGACAACGAGGGTTAATGGAAGTATGTGTCTAATCGCATGTATCATAAATATAAAAAATGGATGTCTCATAGGGATGTTGCACATGCCCATTCTTATATTCATGAACCTTTGTATCGACCGAAGCCTTTTGACGTCTTCAGGTTAGCTGCAACCACTTCTTCTACGACAACATATCAGTCCTCCTCTTCCTAGAAGTGCGAGCATCAATGAAGTAAGAAATGAAATTCCCCCCAGAGATTACATCTTCATCTCTTACACTTGATGATTTCATGCCCCCATAGATGGAGATTTCTCCTAGAATATAACCATCAATGAAAGATTACTCTATTGATGATGAAATGTATGCTTCGGTCAATACTGTGGAGTTGTTAAACACCTACATGGTTCTTGATGAAGAAAATCACCAAGAGGACCCTTCCTGTGTCCCAAGGAGATGTCAATTCTATGGAGCCATGGGCATGTGAATTTCTAGAATTCCATTGTTGGTTCTTACCTCCATGCATTGAAAACCACTAAGACTAGGCAGTATGCCCAATACAAAGCTCAACACTTTTATCCTTCTCATCTCATTCGATCAAATAAACCTACACTGTTGGTTGTGCTACCTGATCAAGAATATCCATTATGTCAGTGCTATAGTCGGCCATGTTCTGTCATGGATAGACCTCAGTCATATATCCCTTAGCTGGTATTCACTCCAAGTGTCCAAACTAATTAGCAATACGACATTACCTATTCCATCAAGGATCCATCAGTTTACCCAGAATCACCAATCAGACCTCATATGATAGAGATACCATCTGTCAACATAAGTGTATGCCTAGTATAGATGTATGATATCTACATGAATAATTGTATAATTCCTTCGATGATCACTATCCTCAAGGATCTCCACCTATCAGTGGATATTAATGAATCCCTTATAGAGGGTTTAAGAAGTCCCATCTATTTGGATATGGGGTTGCATCCATAGAATCCTTCCATGCTAAGACAGCTGATCATGAAAAATGATCGGCCATCATCTCTTTATCTGAAGAAGATGGCGGTTCCATTATATAGAGGAACATCCCCCCATTGCACATAAATGTCCACTTCAATGTAGTGGATGTTTTCGACTGGATTTTCGACACATGCTCTTGGATCAACCTTATCCTGACCCGGAATCTCCAAAATATATGATTGTACAAGGATGATCTAAGTGACTCTAAGCTAAATAGTCTATGATATGATATGATAGAGCAGAAAACTGTTGGATTGATTCATTTGAAAACTTATCTTGGTGGTCCAATTACTAGAACTGAGTTCATGTTTGTCTCACAAGACACCATATACATCACGTTGATGGGTATACCATGGCTCCACTGGCATGCGTTTGTCCCATCTTCGAAACCCCAATGCCTTAAATAGTTCCATAATGGTCGATTAGGTGTACTACAAGTTCATGTGTCCCCCATTGCCTCTTGAGAGACCCACTACTTGGATGACAACTATTTCAAGAGAAAGGAAAATCATATTTAGTATTGCGTGGTTGGACACATTGCGGTTATGACCGACCCATGGACAGACCATGATGACACCAACATTTTCTTGAATCACTGAATAGAGGCTACGACCTCATAATTAGGGAATGTCGTTATTATCTCGAGAAGGAGGTGGAAGGGCGTTCCGAATTCAACATTATGCTAAAATATCACCTCACATTCAAAAAAAAATTATGATATAGTGATCTCATATCCCCCTATGCCTATAATTTAACGAGTGGTCTTCCCCATGATAACATTAATACATTTTACATGCTTCTTTTCTCCAGGATGGGAAAAAATAGATCAATCTGACATGCCATTATTTCATTGATATCATCATATGTGACCCCCTGTGTTGAAGGCCAGATGGTATTGGGTCGAAATCTTTCATCCCAATGGTTTCATCAATGTAGAAGTCCCCCAGTGAGGTTCCCACTAGAGCACATTCTAGCCCTAGTGACCCATTGGGATATTTCAAATTAGAAGAGTTTCTTCCTTCTGGTGATTCTCGCATAGAGGATGATGATGATTTGGAATATTCCCCTCAATAATTTGAAGAGGGTGTCTCTACAATGGTTGATGAATTTGTATAGATGATCCTCACTAATGAGATGTATTTGTAAGAAACATTGATCGGGACTTATATGATTGCAGAAGAACAATAATGATATGTAGATTTCCAAAAAGTAGCATAGTGATGTATTTTCATTAATTTATGACATAATTTCATTGATAGATTCTCAAGTCCTCATCCTCAATCTAAGTCTCCATGTGAATCATCATGGGATTAAATAGCCTCCCAGAAATTTGAACCCTTCTCATGGTGCAATGGGCGTGGTCGTGGTTGATAAGCTCTTCAAATCAAACTTCTTCATGGAGGTCTAGAACCCTAGATCATTATCCAAAATTGTGCCTATAAGGAACATGAACAGACTGGTCAATGTTTTAATTGATGTCCAGGATCTCAATTGTCCATTTCGAAAGGTTGATTTTTCCCTTCCTATAAATTATTTGTTAATCAAATCCGTTGTTGTGTTCTAAGATCTCTTATTCATGGATGGGTATTATAGATATAATTAAACCTGAATGATCCCTGAGGATGAAGAGTCTATTACCTTTAAAGAACCATAGGCTACTTTCTGAGACCATGTAATTCCTTTTAGTCTAATGAAGGCAGGTGAAACCTATCAGCGTGTCATTCACTTTATATTAAAGCTAATCTTTATGACATTTGTAGAATACTACGTGGATGACCTGGGGGTTAAATCTTACCAAATTCAGGACCATCTAATAAATCCTGCGAAACTATTTTTTATCCTTCATTCCATCCGTCTAATGATGAACCACTTAATGTGTGCCTTTGGGGTCACCTATGGAAAGTTTCTCATATTCGTTATCTGATAAAGAGGCATGAAGATTGATCAGGAAAAGAAAAATTCTATCATCGAGAAGACTCCTCTTAGCAGTATTCATTAACTCAGATGCTTTCTAGGCCACAAAGACTACATTCACTGAATCATTACAAATATTTCTGGCATGTGAATTCCCTTTTCCCATCTCATAAATATAGGTGAAAATTATTAGTGGGATGAGAAATGTCATACTTCTATTGATGGTAATCAAGAAGCACCTCCTAGAGCTTCTGGTTCTAATGCCACCCATTTATAGAAATTTGTTGGTCCTTCATGTGACCACTCTAGAATGGTCTATCGATGACCTTATATACTAAAATAATAATAAATGGACATAGAATAGTTTATATTATCTTAGCCACATGGTCCTCGATATGAAGATCGTATATTACTCTATTGGGAAGAGCTGCCTTGCACTGGTATTTGTAGTGCAGAAATTGAGACATTACTTGAAGCAACATGAGATAAAACTATTGACCTAAGGGAATTTGGTTTAGTACTTTCAAAACCTCCCCAAGTTGACAGGTCATCTAGATCAGTGGGTAATGATCCTCGAATAGTTCAACATCATGTTTTCCGCCTAAAAGGATACCAAGGGATAGGCATTGGAATACTATTTTTTCACCCATCAAGCACCCATATAGAAGGCTCTAGATCTTGATTTTCCAAATGGGTATATCCTGTCAAGAAATAAAGCCATTCTGTATTGGCAAATTCACATTGATGTGTCCTCCTGAGACCCCACTAAGAGACAGATCCATGATCCCAAACTCAGTAGACTAGGTTTTTGTATCATCTTCATCACAACTACACAATATGTACTTCTATATTCATTCTAGTTGTTAAAATTATGTACCAACAATGATACAGAGTACTAGTCTATCATTATTGGTCTCGTGCTGGCCCTCGAGATTGACCTTCCCCACTAGCATGTAAAATGGGACTCTAAAATGATCATAAGGTAGATGAACAGTGACTACATCATCATGAATCTGGATCTTGATCAATTGTTAGAGCATACATGCCAGCTGATGGCCCAGTTCCCTTCACAGCCAAAAGTTAATCATGCACCTTGAACACATAACACTAGAGATGATGCCTGAGATTTCCTTGCTGCATAACTTATATAGCCTGACTATGATTATTTTATTATCCATGTGGTGCATCGAAAATTCATCACTCTCTTTAATCTGGAAAATGATGATAGCCTACAGGTAAGCCACCATACTATAGATGCCTCCACATTGGGACCTCAAGGTCCCCCTACTGTAGTGTTGGAAGAGAATCATGAATGTTGAACCCCTTTCATTGAGTGTCTTTAGCCGGATAGCCTCTCGGAATATTGAGCAGTGTGACTAGATCTGATGGCCTGCAATGAAGTTCACCCTCCAGAGTGGACCTAGTCTTGAGACGATTCTCTATTGATGTGTGTTTGATGGAATTATCCTCTATTTTATTCAAGGTGGTGAGATTTATCAGGTCATGTATGATGTTCTTGTTGATTCATGGAGGGCTCAACAGATAGGGTCGAAACTCTCTCATCAGATCCAATGATTGGGGTATTTATGGCCCACCATTCTCTGTAACTATATCTAGTTTTCCAATAGGTTCTATTCATGCTAGATAATTCCTAATTTTTGCATCATCATTCATAACCTATAAATACTACTAAGTACTCTTGAAACTTTCAAGTATAGTGACTCATTGTTGTGGGACCATATCCATCGTCAACACTCTCCAGTGCAGGTTCAACATGACTGGAATAGATTTATTTTCCAAGGATGTCAAGGCATTTCCACTCATAAAAGTCCAGAAATTTTCTATCTTTGAGTTCATGACCTCTAATATAATCTACCAATTCAGGGTCCATGTTTCTATCTGCACCGATAACAAAGCCAACTTCCAATCTTCCAAGATGAATAAGTTGTATTCCAAGTAAAATATCAATTCTAATCATACCCCTCGTAATCATGCGAAAGATAATGGAATGATCGAGGAATTCAACAAAACCCTCTCTAACATCATGGAGAAGATGGTGGGGTAGAACAATAAGAGTTGGTCTAACAAACTCTCCAATGCTCTCTGGACATACCGGACGATGCCTCATAGTTCCACTTAGAAAACATCATATTCTCTAGTCTACAGAAAAGAGGTTGTCCTGCCTATTGAGATTTAGTTACCCTCCTTACATACATCTATATACTATATGTATGCACCCGAAAAAGTAACTGAAATCCCTCAGGATAAATAGTATGTTCTTAATGAGAACATTCTTCATGCCCTTACCAATCTGGAGAGTCATCCGAACAAGATATCCAGATCTTTCAATAAGAATCTTCAAATCTACTCCTACTAACAAGGTGAAATGGTATTGACTCTACGAATTCCCTTGATACCCGGCAGGACCAAAACAAAGCTATAGCCCAAATGGGAGGGACCATATATCATTTACAAGGTTTACCTAAATGGTTCACACTCTCTAGTCTACATTAATGCTGAGTGTATTACTCCACCCACCAATGATAAATTCATCATGTTGTATTTATCTTAAGAGTGTCTGCCACTCTCTTCACCACAATATGTTAAAATGTTTGATATATCTTTGATTAAGGATGTCAAAACCAATTTTCCTCATCCTATATAATGATAAACAACAAAATGGTATGATCTCTATGACCATAAGCAATGATATCCTACGTCCTTTTCACATTATGTTAAACATCGCGTCACTTTTAGAACTAAATTTGGCTAGATTCCCATCTTTATTGGATATGTAGGAATGGCCAGACCTTTCGTATGTGGCCCATCCACTAACCCTTCGACCTCTTCACCCCTTTGTCCCAAGTTCCACATACAATTTTATTGTGTGGTATATACTCTATGTCCTCATTAATTTCAGTCAATTTTTTCCTAGAAATAGAAATCCCCCTGAGATACTCCTTCTTACCTCATACTTACCGCATGATGTTAAACATCACACCGTTTTATGGACTACGTATGGCTTGATTCCCATCCTCTTGGGATACATAGGAACAAGCAGACATTTCATCGTTGATTTTAGCCAAAAAGGATTCTTAGACCCTCCACAGGTTTAGTTATATTTGAGGGATTTCATATGGTGTGGTATGTAGAGTTTTAGGGTCCCCATTCATGTCAGGTTTACAACAGTCACATCATGTCACACTGCTTTTAGAACATCCTTTCCCACATCCTTACTGCATGACTTTAAACTGCTCAGTAATTTACGAAATATGTTTGGATTGAAAAATATCCTCATTGGATGGTGGGAAAGCCTAGACATTTCTTCTCCAGGTCCAGCCTTGGTTTTTAGAAACATCATCTTCCTTCCGATCCCTTAGTCTAGGTTATCTTGGGATTATGTCAGGTGGTGTAGGATTATGTCCTCATTCACATTGGGTTTGCAACAACCATTCCACTTTACAATCTTGAGATCTCTCTACTCCCCTTTCATCTATTCAAACCATCGAGTCATTTTCCCTGAATTGGTCCCCTTGACCACTTGATGGTTCCTCATCAACATGCGTAGATACACTCTAGATTTGGACCTAGATTGTTGTATTTGGCATGGATGTGATTTTTTTATGTCACCATTGCTTCACTTCTTCCATAATTTGGGTATTTTATAATAGTTATCATCCAAAAGTACCCCCAAATTGCACGGATGATAGGCCTTTATTATATCCTACCTTAATAGGTCAACGCCTTGGAGGATCCTATATGGAAATTCGACACAGGTTCCACATTTCAAATTTTTTCAGTGGTAGATGCTCATTTCTAGTTCTCATTTTAGGTCACGCATTGTGGAAACAATGTTTCAAACATGGTAAAAAGTTATCCTCCCCTTACCGGGAATTCCATATGTGGTGAAGATCTACTCCACCCATGGTTCCCTCAATGAGGGTAGCTCATATGTGCTTAGGGACTTGGTCATGATTTATGAACACCTAGAGGAATCTCAATTATTTTGTTCTGAGATCTATGATCATTAAATAATACACCCCTCATTCTTACCACATGATGTTAAAATACATGAATTTCAATAACTATGTATGGCTTGATTCTCATCCTTATGGGAAAGGTAAGAATTCATTGACATTTCATTTTTAGGTCCATCTCAGGATCCACTAATTATCTCTTCTGTTCGGCATTTTGGCCCTGATTCTTATGGAATTTTATGGTGTGGCCTATGCAGACTTATGTTATCATTTCCATCGGGTCTATAATAGCTTGACCACATACTTCCCCTAATGTACTTGTCCCTCCCTTCTTTGACCTTATCACATGATGTTAAACTGTATGGATTATTCATGAACTATGTCTAGATTGATTCCCATCGGCATGGGATACATAGGAATACCCATAAATTTCATCTTCGGGTCTATCCCCATGTAGTATGATGTTTTCTTACCCCTTGGCCTAAGTTCCCCTCTACCTAATGTTGCGTGTGGTGTGGTGTTGACTTATATCATCAATCACATCAAGTATGATTTATCATGACAACCACATTCCCTATATAACCTCATTATTCTGTATACATCCAAGCCATAAGACATTAACCTATGTGTCCTGGACCCACACGACATTAAACTATTGCATCTTTTTTGAGTGACACTAATATTCATGGGATTTTCCTATCATACAACCATAAACTGTGACACTAACGACTAGGCAGCATGAGGTAAAATGGAACTGACTTGTGGTGTCCTCACTCGTGGATACATCATGTTTTGTATCATTTAGCCACCATTTCATTTTCAAAGGAATAAATATGGGTTTATTCCTAGGAAGATTCTCGGATTCCCTATCCTATGTTTTTTTTTGAAAAATCACCCATCCAAACTAACGAACAAACATGATCCATCAAATGTTGCTTCATTAGAGGCTTGGGCTAGACCTGCATGATAGTATTTCCCATAGAATTAGGATCCAACCAGGACATTTCCAATAACTATGTGTGGCTTGATTCTCATCCTGATGTGATACATAAGAATGCCCAAATATTTCTCTTCAGGTCTATCTATAGTTACCTCAATCCCCTCTTTCTTTCTGGACCCTTGGCCCAAACACTATCAGAAACACTTGGTTCTCTAAGGACATATGGGTCCTCATTCACATCGGGTTTATAATATCCATGTCATGTACTTACCATTCAGGGATCTCCCTTCCAATCTCATTTACACCATACCAAATGATGTTAAACTTCACGATATTTCAAGAACATCATGTGGCTTGATTCACATCCTCATGGGATACATAGGAACACCGAACAATTTATCATTGGGTCCAGCCCTAGGTTTTATCGCCCCGAGCCTAGTTACCCAGAATCGATGTATTACTACATAACATTGTCATGATACAAGGAATCATTTCCCAAAAGACTGATTATTTTAGTATCCTTGGTAGTATAGACACATACATAAGTTTTACATTACATCATGAAATAAAAAACATTACATCTCCTTTGAAAACTTTTATACCCCTTAAACTATTCCTACAGGTTAATCATAATATACTTCATTACATATTGGGAAAAATAAAACATAAGAAAGGGGTGATCTAATATGCTTATTAAGGATATCAATATAGTGTAAACTATCAAAAATTAGAATAAACATTTAAGGCTATGTAAAAGACTAGAACACAAACCTTTTAAACATAAACATCAACATAGTATAGAAATGATAAATCAGATAATGTCATTTTCATATTCACATGGATATACTACAAGTTGAATAATAACATGAAATATAAATATCCAATTTCATATTTATTGAATTCATAATGCCGAACTTCATAACCACATAGCCAAGGCATTGTTCCTAAACACTAGTTTGTCTCATTTGACCTATCGATGCATCGACGAGCTATAGAGGGCTCCACCTGTCACTTACTAAGTCCAATTCATTCCTCATATGAAATGGTTAAAACATAAACTAAATATTCATATTAAAAATAGGATATGAAATGTCAATATTTTAACCACAAACCATGAATGGCATAAAAATAGCCCATCCACAGTCAACCATAACTCAATAAATACAATATGGATGATTATATTATAATAAATCAACCTCAATCAAGAATAAAATATACTGATGTATATTGAAATAGATGAAAACAATCATTAAAACTATTTAACAGAAATATCCCTTTTTCTTCAAAACATTGAAATGTCACACTTTTTTTAAAGAAGTCATTTAAAATAGATTTTTGAATAGATGTGTCCCATACCAATTTGAAACTTTTAAAAGGAATTTTTATTTCAAATTGTTAATTTTCATATAACTAAATAATTAAAACCATTTCTAAAACATGGAAATTATTTAGAATTATTTAAAAGTATAAATATTTAAAACATTTAAAACAATATTTTTGTAAATGAGTTACTAACCAAATAAGAGACACTTAAATGAAAGTAATTGAGGAATAATATTAATCAAAACATTATAAAATCATGAGAATAAAGAGATTCATGATATAATATGTCATAGGATAGTATATACACCATATAATAGTTAATTGGGGAATAAGGACAAATAGGTCTCAATGGAATGTAAAATGAGATGAAATACCTTTTGAAGACTGTATCCTTAGATTGAGGATAAATCAATGAATTAATTATGTGTGTAGAATATAAATACACTCAATATAATTGGATATTAATTTTAAATAAATAAGGTTACATTAACACATATTCTTGTAAAAAAATCTATTGACATGGATGTTTAACTCAATGAATGGAAATTGATTTTAGATTACCCTTAAAAAGATCATATCAATGGAATCTGAATTTATAAATGGAGTGATTATTTGTATCAAAGGTATATCCATTGAATGGGGAGTTGATATTTCTACATAGATAATAAATAATTATTCCACACATAATCTTGGAGTAAAATATTCAATGAAGTATGTGTAAAGCCCAATGAGTGGAAATTGAAATTTGAAATTCCCTTACTGATTTGGTAACATAAGAAACATACACCCCAGGAAATTATTATCATACAATGAAGATTTAAATACCCATAAATTAAATTATATTACATAAAATATACAATCATGGTTAGTACATACACCACAAAAAAGGTAATAGTGGAAATATAGCATGAATCTCATTGGAATTAGAAGTGAGATTAAAACATGTTACCAGGTAACTTTTCTTAGTATAGGGTAGTTTAACATCTTGTATAATGTTTAAATCACTGTTTATAAGTTTTACAGGAACCATGTACATAAATATGATATCATATATGTTCTTCTTATATTTCTTTGTTAATTTTAATTCAGTAGTATCATTGTTTTGGTTGATAACTAATTTTTTACTTTGTATGTTTTATTATATAAGTCATGTTTGTTATATATAGGTTATATTTTATTCATATCAAAAATTATATGAAGATCTTCTGAATTATTTTTAATAAAAAAAATAAAAATTATTCTTGAATTATTATGATGGGGAATGAATCTCATCGCGTTCGTGGAGAAGTTAAGCGGTACCTACACATGAGAAAAAATGTCATTATATTGATGGTTAAATTGTATATAATTGTATGGTATATCATATCTAAAGAATAATTAAAAAGTTTTATTTATTATTTAAATCAGTTATACTCATTATAATATCTATCCAAATAATGAGGTGTTTGAATAACAAACTACACCATGACGTGGAGACGGTAATCCGTACGTACACAGGTATGGTGACATTGTCATTTATAGGATGGATGTAATAATGAATAGCATTGTAAAATATTTATAATAACATAACTATATATAGAAGGCATTTTATTTATTATTTTGGTATGGAAACAAAATAAAAGTGGTTGTGGAAGAAGAAAATGACTTGAAATAGGGTGGTGAAATTATTACCTCTTCTTCGGGTGTTTCTTTTGGAGTTGATCAAATGGGCTCTATAGGTTGGATTTCTGACCAAATTAAGGCCTCTAAGTTTAGGTTAGGTAAGTTGGAATGATATTTGGGTAGGTTTTGGACGAGCCAAATGGATTTTGAGATGTGAAATTAAGAGAAGTGGAAGTACACTTTTATTAGATAGGTATGGGTCACATTAAGAAAAGCTTAAAATATTATTTTATAATAAAATAATATTCGGTTTCTAATTGATAAAAAATGAATTATTTAGAAGATAATGTGGGGATGGGTATAAATCCTCTCAACCAATAGGTTTTATACAACTTTATGTTACCATTTTAATCTTATCTTTTAATTTTATCTCTTAGTTAAATAGTTTATCTTTTTTGGTGTCTTCTTGTTTTCTTATATTATATGGTTAATAGACTGACTTTTAACATACATGAGAACCAAAAGTGGTTCATTAATGACATATATAATATTATTTAATCCTTTTTCCAATCATTATATTTTTAAGAATACTATATCGACAAATAATATATTATTTGTTTAAAAACTAATATTTGTCAATTTTGACACTATTTGGTATTTTGTATTTGTGGAATTCATAACCACCTTATCTAATAGAAAAAAAATTATCCAATCAACCCTAACATTCCATATTAACCTAAAAATCTCGTTTATGGCATAAAAATATTAAAATTTGATTTATTTTACTATTTATAATATAAACTATATTAATATTTAATTAAGAAGGTAATTACTGAATCATCATTGTTTAATAAAGAAATATAATTATTTAATCTCTAAAAATTATAAATAAAAACCCATTAGGTAGGAAATATTTTTATATTTCTAATGAATATTTATAGTCGAATTTGTCTTATGTATAGCCCCATATTAATAATGGTTTTGTTAATAAACATTTATTTTAACACTTTTTGCTCATATTTAAATAAAATAATAATAAATTTCCTACTCTAATATAAGCGGACCCAAAGGGTCATAATATTTTCGTAAGTTTTTTTTTGGTCAAATTACACTTATCCAATATAATAATAAAATTTGTTAGTGTAATTATAATATCATTTTCACCTTTAATTACCTAATTTTTCTTTTAACTGTGGTAAATAAAAGTCAAAAGTTATGATTCAAACAAATATTTTCATCTTATTGAACCTCATTTTACTTACTTATGTTAACCAAATTTCTAATATTTTCTAAATTCAATTCATATAAGTGATAAAATTATGTCTTATGCAATTTTACAAATGCTCATAGATGCTTGGAAAAAGAAGGAAAAAAGTTCAATAACATTTTATACATCTATTTTTATTTTAAAATCACTACAATGAATTAAATTGAACTTATATAGGTTTTATATATCTATTTTTACTTAAAATAAATTTAAATAAAATAAATAATTAATTTAAAAAAGTCTATTTGAAATAATAACCCAGCGTTTTTCACTATTCACCAAAAATTGATTTTTTCAGAAAAATACCAAAATGTTACCCTAAGATAATTTTAATATCCAAAATTCAAAACATAATTCTATTTTACCAAATTTAAAACATTTATGTTTCATTAATTAATTTATAATTAATTCTCATTGTCAAAACCGAAAATTTGGTTATTAAAAATTAAAAACTATCAAAAGATTGAAATGTGTTTATGTCAAATTTAAATGTCAAATTATTTATAATAACCTAAATTGTATTAAATGATCAAAAAATAATCTAATTATACTTCAAAACCATTCAAATTCATTATTTAACACTATAAATTATTTCAATTAATAATGTTTTTTTCCATTAAAATTATGTATTTTTCAGTATTCATCAAAATATGAATGTTATCAGAAAAGCACCACAAATTTATCTAAAATAAATTTTTATGTCTTGATTCTAAAGAAGAATTTAATTTCTATAAATTGAATATATAAAAGTGTAAAATATTGGTTTTAAAAGGGGTTTTCAATTTAAAGGTTGTAAAATTACATTTTTTGAAAAATACTTGTTTTATCTGAAAAAATGAAAATGTTCTTATATTATGTCTAAGATACCCATAATATTGATTCTGAAATTATAGAAAGTATATAAAATACAAAGTTCATATAATACTATTCATACCTAATTTTTCAACAGATATATTTGTATGTCGGGCTGCGCTCGAACTCGGTGTTGCATGTAGCGCAAGCTATAATATCACATTAATGAAAATAACATACTATGAAATCTTGGGGTGTTACATTCTTCTCCATTTTTGAAAAGTTTGTCCTCTCAATTTTAAAATGGGGCTTGGGAAATTAATTTAATGTCCCACATCACAAAAAAGAGTCAATAAAACTATCACTTTAAAAGAAATGAATGGAATTTCAAAGGTCACACAAGATAACCCACACAATGATTCCATGTAGGAAAACATGGATATGGAAGACAAATTAAGTGTCATGTTATGATGGAGAGTGATTGAAAACATGATCAGGAGAAAGTTAACAATATGAAAACCACAAACCTGTAATGGGATAAGAAATCATTAGTTTCCCAGTAGAAAATGTAAACAGACAACTTTTTATGTTTTAAGTTCCATTTCATAAAGTTGATGAAATTATTTATGAGATTGACTGAGAACAGAAAGATATATACATACTTTTTATTTAGAGATTCATCCTTTAAAAAATTTTACCACTAACTTATTTTTTTTTCAAATGATGAGTATTCAAGATGAATTTTTCACACCTGAAGTTCTAGAATCAACATTGAGAAAATCAAATGATCCAAAAAGGATAAAATATATATTAACCTTTTCTTTAGATATTAAACAAAAACAAAATTGTTAGTACAATATCATATGATCCCCAAAAAGGAAAATCTATTAGAGAAATAAATACTTTTCTTAATTCCTAAAATTATACCAACAATTCCCAAAGTTCAATAAATACCATTCAATAAAAAATTGTCTTTAAAATCTATCAATATAATGAAAACTAATATTGAAACCCAAAACATAGAATAATTTTATTACCTTTTCTTCCACGTAAAACTATATATCCGAATAACATCGACTACTCTTAAAGTCACATAATTAAAATCAATTAACCTAATAAAATATTTTCTATGATATGTTAATCATTTCCATAAATAACCCAAATCACTATAAATCTATAATAAAAACATAGGTAAAAATAAACCATTACTCCTCAAATTAAGTCCCATATTATACTATTTTCTTTAAGCATATACTTTTCCCAACATAGGGAACGTCTTCCAAAAAATATTTATCATGTAATCACCAAATCATTTTTTATACTAAGGATATCAATTTGATAACAAATAATATCCCAAATCATATTATTATCGATCAATAAAATCATAAAACTAAAAAAAATTAGTCACACTAACTTAGTGCATCACATAGTTCAGTGGTTGGCGATAAATCCCAATCACACTCTAGTTGTGGCTTCGATTCCCACAACATTTTCTGATGTGATGGGTTGTCACACAGTCTGCATGTTGTCCTTTTTTAAAAAATATATTTTATAACAGTCCCAAAATGAGAGAAATTCCTCAAAATAACCATAACATTATTTCCCCTCAAATGTTATCTCATTCCTCGAATTTTCAACCCAAAATTTAATAACTTGTAATTGCCTCAAATTCAAAGATCGTATAAATACAAATGGTTTTTTATGACTATATTTACAATAGAAAAGATAATTGTTTCTAAAATATAATTTTCACATACAAAACTGTAGGGTTACACATAAAAGAGAAAATTCTTCCGAAGTAATCCCATTAAGAAAGAGAAGTAATACTTTTAAACATTTCACAATCCATTTATTTCCACATTGGATCTTCCTTGACTAAGGGGTTATCCTATTGAATAGGGAATTAACTCCAGTAATGCCTAGGTCCCCAACATTTTTGACAAATGAGTATAAATGGATTCTTGGGATTATTTATATATCATTCCATTGTACTCTTCATTTTTCCTAGGAAATTATTTACTTTAGGTCATTATTTCCCACACATAAATAATTTCATTGTTTTATTCTCACAGTTTCCTAGGATTCTCTTTCCAAATTTTCATCATTATGGAAATTGATCTTCCTTTTCTCCATGGTCTCCACTATTATATATCTTATCATTCACCGTCATTCTCTTTATTGTTGAGTCCATGAGTTTTTTAATATATATGTTTTTGATCATATTTTAGGAAAACTGATTCGACATGAACAGAATATCTTTTACACCTCTCAACATTAAATTTCGTTACTCATTTTTACAATTTTTCACACCTTGTAAATCATGTTCAATGTTACTATGACGTCCTTGGAATCCGGACAATGACTAAAACATGAAACCATACTTTGAGTAATAAAATTATTTTGAGAATATCATAAAACATTATATTCAATATAAAACACCTTCCGAAAAACAAAATGTTATTTATTCTCGTATTATATTAAAATCCTTCAAATTGGGTTGTAATGAAAATAAGAATTATCCTATGAATATCACATGGGAGTGTTGTAACCAAGAGTGGAGCAAGGCCCGTTGTCATGTACATGGATACCCCAGGTCAAGCCTGAAAATCCTTGTTGAAGTATTAACTATTAGTTCATCTGTGCCAGAGGCGACTCTACCTTCTAATAACTAGAAAAGGATGTATTACATGGTAAAGACACATAATAATTACATTACAAATTTTTTTGGATGTTTGTCTATAGTAATCCTCAATTTCTATCATAGGGTAGTGTTTCCAAATCGGATTTTTTTTTTCTAAATCCATTTTCCAAGGATTGTGCTAAACTTTCTATGATACCAATGGTAATGCCCCAACCCCTATTACCCAGAATCGGTGCATTATTACGTAACATTAGCATGATACAAGGAATCATTTCCTGAATTACTGATCAGTTTAGTTTCCGTAGAATAACTAAATTCAAACATATGTTTTAAATTACATCATGAAATAAAAAAAATTATGTTCTCTTTGAACACTGTTTTATCCCTTAGCCTATTCCTGTAGGTTAAATGTAATATACTTCTTTTCATCCATGGAGAAATAAAACATAATAAAGGGGTGAGATCAGATGATTATTAAGGATAAAAATATAACATAAACTTTCATAAATAATAATAAACATATAAGGCAATGTATAAGACTAGAACACACGCCTTTTAAACATAAACAACAATATAATATGGAAAAGATAAATTAGATAATTCCATTTAATTATTCACATGGATATTTTACTAGTCAAATGATCACATTTTATATCAATAGGAAACATTATAATGATTGAATGCATAATGTCAGGCTTCATAACAATATAGTCAAGGCCTTGTGCGAAGACTACAAATAAGATTATGTCAAGGCCTTCTTCCAAGAAACTAGTTTGTCTCATGAGACTTACTGATTACTCGGGGAGATATAGTGGGATCCACCCATCACTTACTAAGTCCAATTAATTCCTCAAATGAAATGTTTCAAACATAATCTTAACATTCATATTAAAACTATCATACGAAATGTCAATATTTTAACGACAAACAATGAATGGCCTAAAAATAGCAGAAACACAGTCAATAATAAGTCATTCCACACAATATTGATATTTTTTTATAATAAATCAACCTCAATAAAGAAACAAATACGCAGAAGGATATTGACATAAATGAAAAAAATACATTAAAACAATTTGAGAGAAATTTCCCTTTTTTCTAGAAAACATTTAAATAATGCACTATTTATCAGAGAAGTCATTTAAAATAGATTTCTGAATAAAAGTGTCCCACCCACATTAAAACTATTAAAATGAATTTTTATTTTAAAATATTCATGTACATAAAAATAAATACTTAAAACCATTTTTTAAACAATGACATTAATGTGAACTATTTTGGAGAATAAATATTTAAAATATTTAAAACAATATTTTTGTTAATGAGTTCCTTACCAAATAAAAGATGATTTAATAAAAGTAATTGAGGAATAACAATAATCAAAACATTATAATATAATGATAATAAATGGATTCTTTATAAAATATGTGAAAGGATAGTATACACAACAAATAAAAGTGAATTTGTGCATAAATACAAAGGGGACTCAAAGGAATCTAAACTTAGACGAAATACCTTATAAAGACCATATCCTTAGATTAAGAATAAATCAAACAAATAATTTTGTGTAAAAAAATATAAATACAATCAATATAATCGGATATTCAGTGTAAATCAATCAGTTTACATTCACATATATTCTTTTAAAAATAAAACAAATGACTCATATGTTTAACTCAATGAATGGAAATTGAGTTCAAATTAACCTTAAAAGGTTCCTATCAATGGAATATGGATTTATAAATGTAGTGATTATTTGTATAAAAGGTATATCAATAAAAATGGGAGTGTATGCCACTACATAAAAATAAATAGTTATTCCACACATAATTTTGGAGTAAAATTATCAATTATGTATGTGTAAATCCCAATGAGTGGAAATTCAAATTTAAAATTCCCATACCGATTTTATAACATGCGAATCATATAACCCATGAAAGAAGTATCATAAAAATAATATGTAAATACCACAAAATTAATGTATATTACACAGATAATTCTATCATTGGCAGTACATACATCACATAAAAGGAAATAGTGGAAATATAGCATGAATCACATGGGATTAATAAGTGAGATGAAAACCCCTTAACTTGTACTTTTTCTTAGAATAGGGTTGGTTAACCTCCTGTATAATGGTGAAATAATTGATTTTATATTATAACAGAACCATGTACATGAATAATATATCATATATGATCTTCTAATATTTCATTGTTAATGGTATTTCTGAAGTTTCATTGTTTTGGTTATTAACTAATTTGTTTTCCATTGTATGTTTTGTTATGTAAGTTATGTTTGTTCTATTTAATATGTATTTGATTCATAACTAGAATTATTTTAATTTATCTAACCTTATATTATTCCAAAAATGAAAATTATTCTTGAATGATTATGATGGGGAATGAATCTCACTGTGTTCGTGGAGACGGTAAGCTGTACGTACGCAAAAGTGAAAATATAATTATATTGATGGTGAAATCATATGTAATTGTATGGTATATCATATATAATGATTAATTAACATGTTATATTTATTATTTACTTCACTTATATTCATTATTATACCCATCCATATAATGAACTGTTTGTATAAAAAACTATACCACGGCTTGGAGACGTTAAGACGAACGTTCACACGTATGGTGACTTTGTCATTTATGGCATGGATAGAATAAAGAATATGGTTTTAACATATTTATAATTACATAATATTATGTATATTGTACTAAATTTATTATTTTTATGGAAAAAATAAAAAATCTATAGGATGTTGAAGAAGAAAAGAACTTAAAAATGGTGGTGAAATTATTATATCTTCTCCAGGAGTTTCATTTTGAGTTGATCAAAAGGGCTCCTTAGGATTTAATTATGATCCAAGTAAGGCCTATTAGTTAATGATAGGTAATTTGGGAAGATATTTGGGTAGGTTTTGTCCATGCCAATTGGCTTCGGAGTTGGGATATTAAGATAAGGGTAAGTACCCTTTTATAAGAAGGTGAGGGTCACTTTAGTAAAAGATTGAAATATTATTTTATAATAAATTCATTTTCGGTGTCTAATGGGAAAAAAATGATATATATCAAATCTAAGGGAGGTATGGGTCAAACCCCTCTCAAAAAATACGTTTTATACAGTTTTAGGTTACCATTTTAATCTTATCCTTTAGTCTTAACTCTTTGTTAAATAGTTTGACTTTTACTGTGCCTTCTTGTATTCATACACTATATGATTAATAAATTTACTCTAAACTTCCAAAAGAACCTAAAGTGGTTCATTAATGACATATATAATATTATTTATTCAATTTAGCATAACCTTAGATTATAAGGAATAATATATCAACCAATAATATAGTTTTTTATTTTAAAACATATTTATCTCAATTTTGACACTATTTGCTATTTCGTATTTTTGAAAGTCAAAAATACATTATCACTTAGAAAAAAATTTATCTAATCAACCCTAACAGGTCATATTAACATAGATAATTTTTTTATGGCATCAGAACCACTAAATTATATTTATTTTAATATTTATAATATAAACTATTTTAATATTTCTTAATCAAGGTAATTATTGCATCATCATTGTGTCGTAAATATATTTAATTATTTAAACTCTAAAAATTATACACAAAATTCGATTATTTAGGAAATTTTTTTATCTTTCTAATTAATATTTAATGTCGAATTTATCTTATTCATAACACTATATTAAAAATGGTTTAGTTAATAAACATTGAATTTATCACTTTTATCTCTTTTTTAAATAAAATAATAAATAATATCCTAATCTAATCCAAGTGGACCTAAAGGGTCATATTTTTTTCTTAAGTTTTTTTTGGTCTAATTACACTTATCCAATAGAATTAGGACATGTGTTAGAGTGATTATAATATTATTTTTACTATTAATTACCCAATTTACTTTCAACCGTGGTAAATAAAAGTCAAAACTTACTATTCACCAAAAAAATTCAACTTATTGAACAACATTTTACCTAATGATATTAATTGTGTCTCTTAGAGTTTTGAAATTCAAATAAAAAAAGTGGTAAAATTATGTTTTATGCAAATTTTCAAATCCTCCTAAAAGATGGGTGAAAGACGGTAAAAAGGTCAATAAAATTTTATACATCTAATTTTATTATAAAATCACTCCAATGAATTAAATTGAACTTATATATGTATTATATATATTTTTTAATTAAAATAAATTAAAATAAAATAAATAAATATTTAAATAAAAATAATGTTTTAATCAATAACGTGGTGTTTTTCTCTATTCATCAAAGACTGAATGTTTTTAGAAAAATACCAAAAATTTACCCTAAGATAATTTGGATATACTGAATTAAAAAATGAGTTCTATTTTACAAAATTAAAAACATATAAGTTGCATTAATTAATTTAAAATTAATTCACTTTTTAAAAACCAAGAAACATGTTTTTAAAAATAAAAAACATTCAATAGATTGACATGTGTTTATGTAAAATTTAAATGAGAAATTGCTTATAATGACCTAAATTGAATTAAATAATAAAAATATAATCTAATTATAGTTCCAAAACATTCTAATTAATAATTTAACACTATAAATTATTTCGATTAAAAATTTTGTTTGGAATTAAAATTTATTATTTTTCAGTATTCATCAAAATATTAAAGTTATGAGAACAGTACCAAAAATTTATCCAAAATTAATTTTTATGTCCAGAATATAATGAATAATTTAATTACATTAATTCGAATATATAAAAGTTTCAAATATTTGTTTTAAAAAGGGTTTTCAATTTATAGGTGGTGAAATTTCATTTTTTGAAAAATACTACTTTTATCTAGAAAAAGGAATTTTATTTTATATTATGTCTATGAAACACATAATATGGATTCTGAAATTCATTGAAGTATTTAAAATTTAAATCTCAGTTAATACTATTCATAACAAATTTTTGAATGGAATGTTTAGTTAGTCATGGTGCGCTCGAACTCGGTGTCCCATGTAGCGCAAGCTATAGAATTATTGTAAATAAATAACTTACTATGAAATGTAGGGGTGTTACATTGTTCCCACATTTTGTAAATTGTGGCCTCATAATTTTAAAATTGGGAATTGGAACATCATTGAAAGTCCCACATTAGAAAAATAGTCAATAAAAATAATACTTTAAAAGACATAAAGAGAAGTTCAAAGGTAACCCAAGATAAGCCATACATGGATTCCATGTAAGAAAACATGGATGTGGAAGATAAACTATGTTTCATGTTCTGATGGAGAGTGATAGAAAGCCTGATCAAGAGAATGTTAACTACTAGATTACTATAAACTGGTGATGGGATAAATGGTCATTAGTTTCCCAGTAAGAAAGTTAAATAGAAATTATTTTTATGTTGCATTTCATAAAGTTATGGAATTTTTTTATGAGATTGACTAAGAACATAAATATATATACTTACATTTTAAGTTTATTTTCATCCTTTAATAAATTTTAAACACTAATTCAAGTTTTTCATTCAAAAAATGAGTATTAAAGAAGTCATAGCTGCACCTGATGTGATATAATCATCATCTAGAGAATCACATGATCTACAATGAATAAACAATATATGAACCCTATCTTTTGAGATTAACAAAAACTAAAATGCTTAGTTCAATAATAAATGATCCCCAAAATGGATAATCCTTTATAGAAAGAAATACTAATCTTATTTTCAAAAATTAAACTAACAATACCAAATGTTCAATAAATACCATTCAACAAAAAATTATCCTTAAAATCCATCAATATAACCCAAACTAATTTTGAAACCCAAAACATAGGAGAACTTTATTAAGTAGTCTTCCACAAAAACATTTATCCCCAAATAACATCGACTACTCTTAAATTCAAATACATAAATGTAATTAAATGAATCACATATTCACTATGATTAGTTAATCATTTCCATAAATAACCCAACGTTCTATAAATCCAAAATTAAAAAATAGATAATATCCACCATTACTCCTCAAATTAAATCCCATAGTATTCTATTTTCCTTAGATATACAGTGTTCCCAACCGAATGAACGACATCCAAAATATCATTTATCACTTAATCAAAAAATAATTTTCCAATTCTAAGGATATCCATTTGATATGACATAAGATCCAAAATCAACTTATTATTGATCAATAAAATCATTTAACTCAAAATAATTAGTCATACTAACCAGGGACTTCACCTAGTTTAGTGGTAGGTGATAAATCTCAATCGCACTCTGATTGTGTGTTTGATTCCCATAGCTTCGTCTAACACGACGGGTTATCACATGGTCTGCGCATTGTCCTTTCTCAAAAACAATATTTTATAACATTCCCAAAATGATATAAATTCCTCAAAATAACTACAACATAATTTCACCACAAATGTTATCACATACCTCTCATTTTCAATACAAATATTAATAACTTGTAATTTCCTCAAATTCAAGGATCATATAAACCTAAATGGGTATTTATAACTATATAAATAATAGAAAATATAATACTTCTTAAAAGTTCATTTTCACATAACCAACTACAGGCTTAGACATACAAGAGAAAAGTATTTCAAAGTAATCCCATCAACAAAGAGCACTAAAAATTTTAAACATATTTCAATCCATTTATTTTCACATTGGTTCATCATTGACTAAGAGGTTATCCTATAGAATATGGAATTAAATCGGGTAATTCCTAGGTCCCCTAAATTTATGGAAAAATACTGTAAATAGATTCTTGGGATCATTTTAATTTTCATCCATAGAACTCTTTATTTTTCCTCATGTTTTATTTGCATTATGTCATTCATTCAACACATAAATAATTTCATTGTTCCATTGAGAAAAATTCCATGGTGTTTCCTTCCACATTTCCTGCATGATGGAAATTGACCTTTCATTTATCTATGGTCTTCACTACAGGAGATCTTATCATTCACTGCCATTCTCTTCATTGTGGAGTCCATGAGTTGGTTAATATATATGTTGTCAATAATTTTTTTGGAAAACTGATTCAGCATGAATATGATATATTTTACACCTACCAAAATTCCATTTTGTTTCTCATTTCCATCAACATTCCCACCTTGCACATCCTGTTCAATGTTACAATGAATTCCTTGGAATCCAGCCATTTACTAACACAAGAAATTATAGTGTGAGTCATAAAATCATTTATACAATATCATAACACCTTATTTTCAATGTTTAAAACCATAGGATTAACCAAGGTTTTTTATTATCATCTTATATTATATTCCTTCAAATTTTTTTGTAAGGAAATAGTGAATTTTCATAAGCATTTCTCTCAGGAGTGTCATAAACAAGAGTGCAGTAAGGCTCGTTGTCGGGTACCATGATAACTCAGGTAAATCCTTAAACTCCTTGTGAGAGTTCTCATTCCTTGGTATATCTGTGCTAGACCCACCATTACATACTCTTATCATGATAGGGATGTATTTCTTTGAAATTTAACATAATATGTACATCATCAAATCTTTTGTATATTCTTCTATACTAATCCTCAATGTGTATCATAGGGTAGTGTTTGTAGATCAGAGTTTTTTCAAAATCAAGTTTCCATGGTTTGTTCTAAACTTCCTATGATACCAACTATTACACCGAAACCCCAGTTACCAAGAATCAATGCATTATTACATTACATTTTCATGATACAAGGAATCATTTAAAGAAAGAATGATCAGTTTTGTATCCTTGTATGTACTAGAAAAATAAATAAGTTTTAGATTACATAATTATATATAAAAAAACATTGTGTCCCCTTTGATCACTATTATATACCTTAGCATATTCATGCTGTTAGATCATTATATACTTCACTACATCTTGGGAAAAATAAAACATAAGAAATGGGTGGGCTCACATGCTCAGTAAGGATAACAATATAGCGGAAACATTCATAAATAATAATAAAAATATAAGTCAATGTATAAGATTAGAACAGAAGCCTATTAAACATAAAATTTATCATAATATGGAAAAGACAAATCACATAATATCATTTACCTATTCACATTGATATTCTACTAGTCTAATAATGACATGTAATATCAATAGACAATTTCATAATGATTTTATTTATAATTCCAAACTTCATAACCACATAGATAAGGCCTTGTGCCAAGACTACAAATAAGATTTGGTGAATGCCTTGTGCCAAGGTTCTAGTATGGCTCATGATACCTACTAATGATTTGAGGAGCTATAGTGGGATCCAAGATTAACTTACTAAGCCCAATGCATTCCTTATATGAAAATGTTGAAAAATAATCGAAACATTCATATTAAAACTACTATAGAAAATGAGAATATTTTAACCACAAACCAATAAGGGAATAAAAATAGCACATCCACAGTCTAGTATAACACATTCTATAAAATATGTATGATTGTATTGTAATAAATCAAAATCAGTCAAGAATAAAATACAGTTAATAATATTTACATAAATGAAAATAATCATTAAAACTATTTTAGGGAAATATCCCCTTTTTCTTGAAAACATTTAAATGTTGAACTATTTATCAATGAAGTCATTTAAAAGAGATTTCTGAATCATAGTGTCCCATACATCATTAAAACTTTTAAAAGGAATTTTTATTTGAAAACAATAATTTCCATAAAAATAAATACTTGAACCCATTTTTAAAAATTTCATTAATGAGAATGATTTAAAAGAATAAGTATTTAAAACATTTAAAACAATATTTTTGTTAAATAGTTCATCACCAAATAAGAGATTCTTGAATAAAAGTAATTTAGGAATAAAATTAAACAAAAAATTATAATATCATCAGAATATGGAGATTCATTATATAATATGTCAAAGGACAATATATACACCATATATAAGTGAATTGGTTTATAACGACAAAGGGGTCTCAAAGGAATGTAAATTCTGACGAAATACCTTATAAAGATAGTATCCTTAGATTAAGGATAAATAAATGAAATAATTTTGTGTTAAAAATATAAATATAGTCAATATAATTGTATATTCATTTTAAATCAATCAGGTTACATTCACACATATTCTTGTAAAAACCAAAACCAATGACTCGGATGTTTAACTCAATGAATGGAAATTGAGTTAAGATTACCCTTAAAAAATTCATATCAATGGAATGTGAATTTTTCAATGTTGTGATAATTTTTATCAAAGGAATATAAAAATAAATGGGAGTGTATATTACTACATATAGAATAAATAGTTTCTCTCCACATAATTGTGGAGTAAAATAATCAACGATGTATGCGTAAAGCACAATGAGTGGATTTGAAATTGGAAATTCCATTACTGATTTGGTATCTTACAAAAAATACACCACATGAAAGAAGTATCATAAAATGAAGATGTAAATAACCATAAATTAAATTATATTACACAGATAATACAATTGTGGGCATTACATACCCTACAAAGAAGGAAATAGTGGAAATATAACTTGAATCTCACGAGAAAAAGATGTGAGATGACAACCCCATACCTTGTACTTTTCTTTATTATAGGGTAGGTTAAGATCCTTTATAGTGGTGAAATCATTATTATTAAACTTTTTAATAACCAAATACATAAATATGTTATCATACATGATCATCCAATATTGAATTGTTTATGATATTTCAGTAGTATCATTGTTTTGGTTGTTAACTGATTCATTTTCATTTATATGTTTTTTTACATAAGTAATGTTTGTTATGTATAGGATATATATGATTCATATCCAGAATGATATAATGTTCAAAATTATTTTTCATCCTAAAAAGAAAATTATTCTTCAATGATTACGATAGGGAATGAATCTCGTCGCGTTCGTGGAGACGGTAAGCCGTACGTACGCACGAGCGACAATATCATTATATTGATGGTTAAATCATATGTAATTGGAAGGTATATCATATATAATGAATAATTAAAATTTTATATTTATTATTTTCATCAGTTAACTTCATTATTATATCCTCCCAAATAATGAAGTGTTCGAATTACAAACTACTCCATGACATGGTGATGGTAAGTCGTACGTACACACATATGGCGACTTTGTCATTTATAGGAAGGATAAAATAACGAATATGGTTATACCATACTTATTAAATATTCAAAATATTTAGAAGATACTATAATTTTTTTTATGGAGACAAGAAATAAATAGGATGTGGAAGAAGAAAAGAAATTGAAAGAGGGTGGTGAAATTATTTCCTCTTCTTGAGGAATTTCCTTTTGAGTTGTTTAAAAGGAATTGATAGGATGAATTTATGATCAATGTAATGAAAATAGTTTGAATTTATGGATGTTGGGAAGATATATGTATAGGGGTGTTCTAATTAAAATGTCTTTGGAGGTGCAAAATTAAGAAAAGGTGAAGTGCCCTTTTATAAGAGAGGTGAGTGTCATTTTGGAAAAGCTTGGAATATTGTTTTATAATAAACTAATTTTAAATATCTAATGTATGAAAAAAAAATTCTTGAGAAGACATGGTTGGTATGGGATGAAGTACTCTCAACCAATATTTTTTAGAAAAGTTTATGTTTCCATTTTATCCTTATCTTCTAGTATTAACTCCTAGTTAAATAGTTTACCTTTAACGGTGTCTTCTTGTATTCTTATACTGTATTGTTAATAAGCATACTATAAACTTACAAGAACACCTAAAGTGGTTAATTAATAAAATATATAATATTATTTATCCCCTTTGGCCGATCCTTATATTTCTTGAAATATTATATCCACCAATAATATAGTATTTTTTTAAAACTAATTTATGTCAATTTTGACACTATTTGGTATTTTGTTTTTGTGAAAGTCCTAACAACCTTATAAATTCGAAATAAATTTATCTAATCAACCCTAACATGTCATATTAACTTATAATATTCTTGGATGGCATAAAATTTTTTAAATTCTTTTTATTTTAATATTTAACATATAATCTTGTGTAATATTTCATTAATAAAGTAATTACTACATCATCATTATATCATAAATGAATTTTATTATATAATGTCTAAATTTTTTAAATAAAATACCATTATGTAGGAAATATTTCTATATTCCTAATTAAAATTTATAGTAGAATTTATCTTATGTATAACCGTATATTAAAAATGTTTTAGTTAATAATAATTGAATTTAACACTTTTATCTCTTCTATAAATAAAATAATAATAAATGTCCTAATCTAATCCATGTGGAACTAAAGGAAAATTTCTTATTACTAAGGTTTTTTATGGTCTAAATTCATTTATCGAAAATAATTAGGACATGTGTTAGGGTAATTATAATATCATTGTAACCTTTAATTACCCTATTTACTTTTAACTGTGGTAAATAAAAGCCTAATGTTACTATAAACCAAAAATTATTTTCATCTAATTGAACAATATTTAGCATAATTATATTAACCATGTCTCTATATTTTTTTAAATTCAATTTGTAGAAGTGGTTAAATTAGATTTTATGTAAATTTTCAAATGCTCTTAGAAGATGGGTAAAAGATGGTGAAAAGTTCAATAAAATTTTATACATCTAATTTTAATATAAAATAACTTCAATGAATTAAATTGAACATATATAGGTATTATATATCTATTTTTACATAAAATTAATTTAAATAAAATAAATAATTATTTAAATAAACATTCGGTTTTAAACAATAACGCATTGTTTTTCATTATTCATCAAAAATTGAATGTTTTAAAAAAAATACCAAAACATTACCCAAAGATAATTTTGATATTTAAAATTCTAAAATTAATTCTATTTAACAAAAAAAAAATAAGTTTCATTAATTAAATGAAAATTAATTCCCATTGTCAAAACTGAAAATCGTTTTTTTAAAAAGTTAAAACTACCAAATGAATGACATGTCTTTATGTAAAATTTATTTGTGAAATTACTTTTAATGATCTAAATTTTATTAAATGAAAAAAACATAATCTAATTATACATCCAGACAATTAAAATTCATATTTTAAATATATAAATTATTTTGATTAAAAATGTTGTTTTCAATTAAAATTTTGTATCTTTCAGTATTCATCAAAAATTGAATATTATCAAAAAAGTATAAAAAAATTATCCAAAATAAAATTGTATTTCCGGATTCTAATGAAGAATTTAATTTCATTAAAATGAATATATAAAAGTGTCAAATTTTGGTTTTCAAATTTTTTATTATTAAATGGTGCTAAAATTTCATTTTTTTGAAAATAATTCTTTTATCTGAAAAATGAATTTTTTTCATATATATGTCAGAGAAACACATAATATTGATTCTGAAATTATATGGAGTATATAAAATTAAAACTTCATTTAATATTATTCAAAGTCTCTTTTTGAAAGGTTAGATTGGTAAGTCGAGGCGTGCTCAAACATGGTGTTGTGTGTAGAGAAAGCTATTGAATTATTTTAATGAAAATAACTTACTATTAAATCTTTTAGTGTTACATTATTTCCCCATTTTGGAAGCTTCATCCTTGAAATTTTAAAATTGGTCTTGGGAACATCTTTTAAAGTACCACATTGGAAAAAGAGTCAATTGAACAATAATTTTTAATGATATAAATAGAAGTAAAAAGGTCAAACATGATAACCCATACTAGGATTCCATCTAAGAAAATATTGATATGGAAGATAAACTATGTGTCATGTTCTAATGAAGAGTGAAAGAAAACATGAGCAGGAGAAAGTTAACAACAAGAAAACTAAAAACTTTTGATGGGATAAATGGTCATTAGTTTCCCAGTACGTAAAGTAAGTAGAAAATGTGTCTTGTTTTAAGATCCATTTCATAATATTGAGGAATTTATTTATGAGATTGAAAAAGAACATAAAGACTTATACAAACTTTTTCCAAATATTTTTATCCATTAATAAATATTTACCACTAACTCATATTTTTTCCCCAGACGATGAGTATTAAAGATGACTTGGTCACACATGAAGCACTAGAATCAACTTCCAGAGAATCACCTAATCCACAATGGATAAAATAAATATTTACCTCGTCATTAGATATTAACCAAAACCAAAAATGTTTATTACAAGAACAAATGATCCCCAAAAAATCTATTCTTTTATATAAATAAATACTAATCATAATTTCTAATATTAAACCAAAAATACCCAAAGTTCAACAAAACCCATCCAATAAACAATTCTCCTTAAAATCCATCAATATAATTCACACTAATATTGAAACCCAAAAATAGAAGAATTTGAATATGTAGTCTTCCACGTTAAATTTTATCTCCAGAAAAAATTAACTACTCTTAAAGTCACCTACATAAAAGTAATTATCATAAACACATATTCTCTATTATAGGTTAATAAATTCCATAAATAACCCAAGTCACACTAAATCCACAATAAAAACATAGATAAAAAATACACCATAACTCCTAAAATGAAATCTCATAGTATTATATTTTTCTTAGGCATGTAGTGTTCGTAGCCTAACGAACATCTTGCAAAATAAAATTTATCATTTAATCACCAAAACATTTTCCTATACTAAGTATATACATTTTACAAACAAATAAGATCCCAAATAAACTTATTATTGATCAATAAAATCTTTTAACTAAAAATAATTAGTCACACTAACAAGGGACTTCAAATATTTTAGTGTTAGACAATAAATCCCAATCGTACTCTGGATGTCGCTTCAATTCCCACATCTTTGTCCAACACAAAGGGTTGTCACACAGTCAAATTTTTTTCCTTTTTCAAAAACTTTATTTTATAACATTCCCACAATGAGATAAATTTCTAAAAAAACCAAAACATAATTTCCCCACAAATGTTATCTTATACCTCGCATTTTCATCCCAAAAATTTAATAACTTCTAATCGCCTCAAATTCAAGGAGCATATAAACCCAAATGGTTATTAATAAGTATATCAACAATAGAAAAGATAATTTTTCCTAAAATAGAATTTTCACATAACAAACTACAGGGTTACACAATCAAGAGAAAATTATTCCAAGTAATCCAATAAATAAAGATCATTAATACTTTTAAATATCTTACCATTCATTTATTACCACACAGGTTCTCCCTTGACCAAGAGGATATCCCATAGAACATGAAATTCACTCAGGTAATACCCATATCCCCTACATTTATGGAAAATGACTGTAATTGGATTCTTGGGAACATTTTTATTTTATTCTATAGTACTCTTCAATTTTAAATGGAAATTCTTTACATTATGTCCTTCTTTCCCACACATAAATAAATTCTGTGTTCCCTTGAGACACTTTCCTAGGTGTCTCCTTCCACATATCATTCATGATTGAAATTGAGCGTTCTTTTCTTCTTGGTCTCCACTACTAGATCTCATATCATTAACCTTCGTTATCTTCTATGTCGAGTTAGATAGTTGGTTAAAATATATTTTATTCATCGTATTTTTATTAAACTTATTTGGAATGAAAATGGTATCATTTACACCTATCAACAATCAATTTCGTTGCTCATTTCCACCACCGTGACCACCTTGAACATCATGTTCAATGTTACTATTTCTTCCTTGGAATCCATACATTGACTTACATAAGAAAGCAATGTGTGAGTTATAAAATCATTTAGAGAATATCCTAACACCTAATTTTAAATCTAATACACCATAAAATTATCCAAGGTTATTTATTCTCATCTTATATTAAAATCCTTCAAATCATTTTGTAAAGAAAATGTGAATTTTCCTAAGCATATCCCCTAGGAGTGTCGTAACCAAAAGTGAAGCAAGGCCTGTTGTCGTGTACCAGGATATCCCGGGTCATGCCCAAAGTCCTGTGTTGGAGTTTTCATTCCTGGGTACATCAGTTCCAGATCTACCTCTACCTGCTCGTATCTAGATAGGGATGTATTGCATAGAAAACCCACATAAAATTTAAATTAACAATTTTTTTGTTGTTCTTATATACTAATCCTCAATTATATATTAGGGCATTGTTTCCAAATCAGATTTTTTTCTAAATCATGATTCCAAGGTTTGTACTAAACATCATCTAATACCAATATTATTATACTCACCCTAGTTACCCAGAATCGGTGCATTTTTACATAACATTGGCATGATACAAGAAATAATTTCCTGGAATACCAATCATTTTAGTATCATTGGAAGTAAAAGATACATATATATGTTTTACATTACATAAATAAATTAAAAAATCATTTTGTCCCCATTTAAAAATATTATATCTCTTAGCCTATTCCAGCAGGTTAATCGTAATATACATCTTTTCATCCAGGAAAAAATATAACATAAGAAATTTTTGGGCTTAGATGATCAGTAAGGATAATAATATAGCAGAAACATTCATATATAAGAATAAACTTTTAAGGAAATGTATAAGGCTAAAACACAAGCATTTTAAACATAAAATTCCGAAAAAATTAGAAATGATAAATCAGATAATTTAATTTATATATTTACAGGGATACTCTACTAGTCGAATAATCACATTTAATATCAACAGGAAATTTAATAATGATTGAATGCATAATCCCAGACTTCATAACCTTATATTCAAGGCCTTGTTCCAAGACTACAAATAGGATTCTGTCAAGGCCTTGTGCGAAGACACTAGTTTGTCTCATGAGACATACCGATACATCAAGGAGATGTAGTAGACTCCACTCTTCATTTACTAAGTCCAATGCATTTCTCATATTAATGGTTGAAAAATAATCTAAAAATCTATATTAAATCTAGCATTCAAAATGTCAATATTTCAACAAAAAACCATGAATGGTATAAAAAATAGAACATCCATAGTCAATAACAAGTCATTCAATACAATATGGATGATTTTAATATAATAAATCAACATCAATTAAGAAAAAAATACACTATAGGATATTGAAATTGGTATAAATAGCCATTAAAACTATTTGAGAGAAATCTCCCCTTTTTCTTGAAAACATGTATATGTCGCACTATTTATCATAGAATTAATTTAAATGAGATTTTTGAATCAAAGTGTCACATAATACATTAAAATTTTTTAAGGGAATTATGATTTCAAAACATTAATGTCCATATAAATAAGTATATAATACCATTTTTAAAACATGTACATTAATGAGAAATATTTAGAATAATAAATATTTATAACATTTAAATCAATATTTTAGTTAAAGAGTTTATAACCAAATAAGAGATTCTTGAATTTATGTAATTGAGGAATAACCTTAATAAATACATTATAATATCATGAGAATAAATATATTCATTATATAATATCTGAAAGGATGTTATATACACCATATAAAATTGAATTGGTGCATAACGACAAAGAGGTCTCAAAGTATTGTAAATTGAGACAAAATACCTTATAAAGAAAATATCATTAGATAAAGAATAAATCAATGAAATAATTATGTATGAGAAATATAAATACACTAAATATAATTGGATATTCATTTTAAATGAATTGGGATACATTCACAACTATTCATGTAAAAACAATACCAATGACTGGGATGTTTAACTCAATGAATGGAAATTGATTTAAGATTACCCTTAAAAGTTCATATCAATGGAATGTGAATTTATCAATGGAGTGACTATGTGTATCAAAGATATATCCACCTAAATGATACTTTATATTAAAACATAAAAAATAAATACTAAATCTATGCATAATCATGGTGTAAATTAATCAATGAAGTATGTGTAAAGACCAATGACGGGAAATTGAAATTTGAAATTCCCTTACCGATTTGGTAACATACGAAACATACACCCCATGAAAGAATTATCTTACTAAGAATATGTAAATATCCATAAATTAAATTATATTACAAAAATAATACAATAATGGGATGTACATACCCCTCAAAAAAGGAAATAGTGGCAATATAACATGAATCTCACAAGAATAAGTAATGAGATGAAAACCCCTTACCATGTAAATTTCCTTAGTATAGGGTAGGTTAACCTCATGTATAAGGTGAAATTTTTGTTATTAAATTATACAATAACCAAATTCATAAATATGATACCATATATGATCTTCTAATAATTCTTGTTTAATGATATTTTTTGTAGTATCATTATTTTGGTTGTTAACTGATTCATTTTTCGTTATATGTTATGTTACGTAAGTCATGTTTATTTTGTATAAGATATATTGGATTCATATACAGAATGACAGTAAGTTCTTAAGAATTATTTTTAATTATAAAATGAAAATTATTCGTGAATTATTACGATGGTGAATGAAACTCATCGAGTTCGTGTAGATAGTAAACCATATGTACACTCGAACGACAATATCACAATACTGATGGTGAAATCATATGTAATTGGATGGTATATCATAAATAGAGAATCATTAACATGTAATATTTATTATTTTCATTAGCTATACTCATTATTATACTAATCCAAATAATTAAGTGTTTAAAATAACAAACTACACAACAACGTGGAGGCAGTAAGCCATACATACATGTGTAAGGTGACTTTGACATTTGTAGAATGAATAAAATAACAAATATGGTTGAAACATATTAAAAATAAAATCAAATTATGTAGAAGTAACTGGATTTAACATTTTGGTGTGGAAACTAAAATGAAAGAGGATGTGGAAGAAGGAAATTGCTTGAAAGAGGGTGGTGAAATTATTACTTATTCGGGTGTTTCATTTTGAGTTGGTCAAAAGGGATCCTTAGGTTGGATTTATGATAAAATTACTGCCTATAAGATTAATTGAGGGATGATTGAAATATATTTGGGTAGGGTATGGATGAGTGAAATATCGTTGGAATAGTGAAATTAAGAGAAGGGGAGGTACCCTCTTATAAGAGAGGTGAGGGTCACTTTAGGAAAACCTTGAAATATTATTTTATAATAAAATCATTTTTGATTTCCAATGGCACCATATTTGTTTATTTTTAATATAAGCTATGGATAGGTAGAAATACTCTAGACCAATAGTATTTAGACATGTTTAGGTTACCATTTTAACTATATCTTTTAGTTTTAACTCTTATTAAATAGTATAACATTTATTGTGTCTTCTTGTATTCATACACTATATTGTTAATTAACATACTATAAACACTCAATAGAACCTAAAGTGGTTATTTAATGAAGTATATAATATTATTTAAGCCCTTTATCAGAACTTGGGATTTTTAGGAATATTATATCAACCAATAATATAGTATTTGTTTTAAAAACTAATTTATGTCAATTTTGACACTATTTGGAATTTTGTTTTTTTGAAAGTCATAATAACCTAATCACTTCAAAAAAAATTATCTATCTAACCAAAACATTTCATATTAGCCCTAAAAATTAGTGTATGGCATTAAAACTTTTAAATTATATTTACATCAATATTAATAATATAAATTATTTTAATATTTCATTAAGAAGGTAATTACTGCATCATTATTGTGTCATAAATATATTTAATTATATAATCTCTAAAAATTATAAATAAAATACCACTACGTAGGAAAGCATTTTAAATTTTTAATGAATATTTATAGTTGAATTTATCTTATGTAGAATCGTATATTAAAAATGGTTTAGTTTATAAACATTGAATTGAACACTTTTAACTCTTATTTAAATAATATAATAATAAATTTCGTAATCTAATCCATGTGGACCTAAATGATCATAATTAATTCAAAGGTTTTTTTTGGTCTAATTTCAATTATCTAATATATTTATGACATGTGGAAGGGTAATTGTAATATCACTTTTACATTTAATTTCCCTATTTACTTTTAACTATGGTAAATAAAAGTCAACATTTACTATTCAAAAATAATAATTTTAATCTTATTGAACCATGTTTTACTTATAGATACTATCTGAGTCTCTTGTATTTTTTAAATTCAATTCACTGAAGTGGTAAAATTAGGTTTAATGCAAGTTTTCAAATGCTCTTATAAGATGGGTAAAAGACGGTAAAAAGTTTAATAAAGTTTTATACATCTAATTTTTATTATAAAATCACTCCAATTAATTAAATTGAACTTATATTGGTATTATATATATATTTATTTCATTAAAAATAATTTAAATAAAATAAATAATTATTTAAATAAAAATTAGGTTTTAAACAATAACGCAGTGTTTTTCACTATTCATCAAAAAATGAATGTTTTCAGAAAAATTCCAAAAAATTTACCATAAGATAATTTTTTTATTCTAAATTCCAAAATGATTTCTATTTTACAAAATTCACAACATAGAAGTTATATTAATTAATTTAAAATTAATTACCTTTTCCAAAACCAAAAACTGGGTTTTTAAAAAGATAAAACTATCAAAAGATTGACATGTGTTTATGTCAAATTTAATTCTAAAATTAATTATAATGAAATATATTGTATTAAATGAAAAAAATATAATCTAATTATACATATAATCCATTCAAATTCATAATTTAACAGTTTAAATTATTTCTATTAAAAAATGTGTTTTCAATTAACATTTGGTATTTTTCATTATTCATAAAAATAAGAAAGTTACCAGAAAAGTAACAAAAAATTATGAAAAATAACTTTTTATATCCCGATTATAAAGAAAAATTTTATTTTATTTTATTTAATATATACTTGTGTCAAATATTGGTTTTAAAAAGGGTTTTCCTTTAAACGGTTGTAAAATTTCATTTTTTTTAAATAATTCTTTTATCAGAAAAAAATGAACTTGTTCTTATATTATGTATAATAAACACATAATATGGATTCCGAAATTATATGGTGTATTTAAAAATCCAAATTCAGATATTACTATTCATAACCGCTTTTTGAATGGAAAGTTTTGTATACCATGGTGCACTCGAACTTGGTGTTGTGTGTAACAGAAGAAATTGAATTAAATTAAAGAAAATAACTTACTATGAAATCATGGGGTGTTTCATAAGTTCATCAATCCTTTTTTCTCCCTTCATTTATAGACTTCTCGATCTTTATTATGCCTCCCGAATATGCTTATATGCACTGCGGTTTAGGACCTAGAGTTTTGGATTCTACATGACCATGTTTTTATACATTTCCTTGCTTCATGTCTCCCTTAATTTGTGTTTTCACCGTCATTCAAATCTAAAAGGAGCCTCAAATGGTATGGATGCTTAGACTTATGGCTCGCCATCCACTCTGGTCCAACGTCCGAGAGGACTATCAATGACATTATGTGATAGGTTTCATGATTCGAATATGGTCAGCGGTCAACTGTCATTTGTTGGTTCCCATTTCATGTCACACACTATGGATGTTGTTTTTAAAATGTGGTCTACAGTTATCCCCCATCGTTTCACAGCCTCCAAAAATCATTAAATATTTTTCATGAGATTCATTTCTTTTTCCACTCAATCATGTTCAAGTGTAATTTAGATACCCTTGGTGTTATCCCTCTGTTAACCTATGAATTTTAAATATGGTGAGTCAATGTCTTGAGGGTCATATTAAACACAAAATAATCTCCCCTTGCTACATAATCCTCATGTTTCCATGATCTTACCTTCCTGTGTTTCCCACATCGATTATAGCTCATGTGGGAAAATGGATGTTGGTAGGGTTTGTGCATACAGAAAAATATCCAGTCATCTTTTTGTATGAAAATATTAATCATAAACTAGGAGCTTTAGTCCCTTAGTCTAGGAATCATAACATTGAATTGTGTGAATTATTATAGAAATTTGTGGTGCAATGTAGAATATTATGTCCTCATTCCCATTGGGTCACTTTATGGAACAACATTACAAATTTCAACTTCGCGAAACAAGAAATTTTTGGCCCAAGATATATGGCCATAAATAATGATCTCTTAAGTCCTTATCATATGAGTCTAAACTACATCTTATGCACCTAGGATATGTAACAATAAATCACCAGTCCATCTGATGTCTTCACTCGAGAAGACATTTCCTCTTCTGGTATCGACCCACTCTCATACCACCTCTATGAACTATGTGTGGCTTGATTACCATATTTATGGGATATGTAGTGACACCAAGACTTCTACTCTATGGTCCATTAACAACATATTTCCCCCTAAATATCATTTCAGGAAGATGTTGTGTGCTACAGACCTCTCTGGTCCACATTCAAAACCGGTTTTGAATCACACCACGCATTTCTTCTTTGGGGTACCCATGTCCACAACGCATGAATGAAAACAGTAGTTCTACCCTCTACATGTTTTGGATTCCCTATGATAATTATGGGATGCATCAACTTATTCAGTAGAGAGGAATATCTGCTACCAGCATTGGTCTCCTACAATAATATGCTAAAGAAAAATTTATTATCTTGATTCTCATCCTTATGTGATACATAGTGATGCCTAGACATTTCACTTTGGTCCAACTCAAGGGTAATTATACTTTCTATCCCTTCATCCCTGATCATATTACAGACTCTATGACCATAAACTAGGAGCCTCATGGAAATGAAACATGACTTTAAACTATTATCCTTGGTAGAGGAATTATGACCTTAAGCTATGTGCAACGTCTTTATTATATGATGTTAAACTATTTCATGCATCGTCCTCATTGTATGATGCTAAACTGCATGATTATCATCCCCATTTATGCGATGTAAAACAATAGTCCTTCTTAGGTACAAGCCAATGATGTACCTCCCAGAATTATATCTTATCCCAATTCAGATCAATACTCTCACCCAAGGTACTACCATCAATATCATTTAATTTCATGAGTGTTGGACTTTATCCAAACATCCCATCATTCCATCACCATCCATTGTGTTCCCTCTATTTATGATCCACATTCCTTTCAATTTCTGAAGGAAACCCCTAATTTTTAGGATGCTAAACCTTAAGTCTTGCCTACCATCATAGGACAACGTTCTAGAATACTTCAGACAACACTTCGAGTTCGAACCATTGATTTGAATGTAGTTAGTGGATCGCTCAAATTTCTTTTTCATCATATATAGATAACTTGATATATATGTTGTGTTTCAAATTAGGTCAACATTAATCATATTCCATCATTTCATCCCCACTATATCCTGATATTTGGGTATCTTAATTCACAAAATTAATTTTTATTTTCCCATATTTAATCTAACACCCCTGGAATAGTCCCTCTCGTGCACTATAATAGATGGGAAATAGCATTATGGCAGTTATGAGGACACTATTACCAGATCAAGACCCCACCGTTGTTCCAAAAATTATGGGTGGTCATTTAGACCCCATGTTTTTGAATGTTTATCTAGAACTCTCATTAACAAAGTGAATAATTATGTTGTATTATCTTATTTCTCACACAATGTGTGACCCACATGAGCTTAGGGATTGATTTCTAATTACTTCATAGATATTTTTGGAATGCACTAAAATAAGAATGAAATAAAATAATCAGTCCATGAACATAGTTCAGAATAGGAATGTAAAAAAAATATTTATAGGTTTAGGATTTTGGAAAAAAAAAACAAGACCTCACGTATTAGTTCAATTTATGTATTTCCCCGGTGCTTCCACATTTAGGCTAGTATCCACTAGGGCTTCATTCCCCTCCTTGATATCCCTTTCTTAATTAACATCTTCATTTTGGAACTCTTTATCATTGGCCTGCATTCGTGTATTCTCATCTTGGACCTCAATCATTTGAAGGATTTAATTCACTACTTTCTCTTGGGAATCCTCTAGGTGGGCCTTAAACTATTCAATGTGCTCCGAATTTCTCATGATAAATTCCACCGTATAATTTCCATTCTCATCAAGGAATCAGAATTCTTTCTTAGCTTTAAGGAACTTCTGTGTATTCTCTAATTCTGTTCAATAATGGGAAATATCGGAGCACTAGATGCTCTCTTGTATCTTCTCATCCATATAATCATGAATTATTATATGAATATGTTGAGCATCCACCCCTAAGGGGTAGAGAAATTTAATCCTTGTGTGATGTGATCCCATTCAGCTTAGATATTAAGCATGTGATTCAATAAGGAAGTGTTTGATGCAATTCCATGCCTTGCATCATGTCATACGACTCTCGTCAGCCGAGTTGAGAACAAAGTCATCTATATTTTCTAGATATCCATGCATGTACTTAGGAAAAAGAGCAAGGAGTTTAGTGGTAGGGTCCTCTTCTAGCTACCTTTCCTCTTTAGCAGCCTCACCCTCACTGGCCTGGATCGCAACCCTGGTAGAAACATCACCCATGACAATTGAATCTTGCTCACCGGGTGCTAGGGAGGGACCAACTTGAATAGTTTTCTCTTCGAGAGCTAGTGCAATCACTAGTATCCCTCATACGTATGTTCCAAACTTGATAGTATTATATGCCTCTATCCTTGCGATCACTACATTGGGGACCGATATCTTGGTCAGTCAAGTCCCCCATTAAATGGTGTGATCCAAAAAAGGATGAAACTTACAAGATCCAAGAGCAGTGGTGTCCAGTACCAAATTCACAATAGGATATCCAACCACAGCAGATCCATCAGCACATGTTAATTCAAAAATCAGTGATGTGTCCTTTTGGATGGTGGTAGTTTCTTGATACTCTGAGGCTTCCATTTCAGCCTTTCCTTTTGGTTAATCACTTCCCAGTTCAATTGTTCTTGGTCCTTCAACCACTTCAACCATGGTTGCTTCCCTCAAACTGCTCAATCCCAAATACAGGAAACCGAGGAAGTTCTTCCACATCTATGAGTAGATCTTCATCCCTTTCAGGGAAGGATTCAATGAAATCATCATCATTGTTCTCTTTAATTGGATAGAGTTTGGTTAATTTATTCAAATTATGAAAAGAGAAAGGCCAGTAGAAAGGAGAGTTGAGACTCACATCGAGTTGTTCTCCCAGTTCAGCATGAGAGCCTCCAATTTTCCACTCTCATGTCAGCATCCAAAGTGGCTTTTAGTTCCATTAGGTATCTCAACTCCATGACCTTCACCCAAAAAAAACTCTTCTTTTTTCCCTCTTCCCTATCTTCTATATCTTCTCATTCTTCCTCCCCATATTCCTCCCATCTTCTTCTCCTTCCACCTCGTCTTCATCCTCTGTTGGAATCATTTACTGGTAACACTCATTTCCAAGAATCACTTTCACTAGGATATAGAGATCCTAATACATTCCTCATTGGCATGAATACATATCAACGGATCTCAGTTATGCATGTCAATGATGAATGTTTACCCTCTCTTCCACAAAAACGTACCCTAGGTCTGGTAAATCTATTCTAGTGTGCATCAGGCTCCACTATAGCTCTTAGTGGATATTGATTATCGCAGTGTCCTATAGGAATACCATTGGGATGGGAAAATGGAATCCATGATAAATATTAGAAGATGCATTAGTTTAATCCCAGTGAGTTCCATGGCTTTCCCACGAGACCACCCATCTTTAGAAGGTAGAGGCCCATTCCTACCTCAAGACTCTCCTGTCTATAATGATCCATCCCGCCCCATTCCGGCTACCTATATCATTCATTTTCTAGACTCCCCAATGGTACTGTGTTTACCTCCCATATTTAATGAATCCACACTAAACACCTTGAATATTCAAATAGATTTGTGTAGAATCCCTGTTGGGATGGTTTTTCTCCAATAGTCAGAGTACTCTGTTGATGGGCCATAATTGACATTAGTAGGGGGTGATTTCTCTAAATCCTATAATCGTGAACATGAGCCACATGATTATAAGAATTAAAGAAAGTTTCTATTCCTAAACCATGTATATACTTTATTCAGCATCTATTGCTTGCACCCAAATTTCTGGGAAAACCATGTCGGCACATACAGTTCGTAAATGATTTTTCCATCAATCTGGGATACCAGCACACTACCCCGTATACTTTTCAAGTACTCCCACTTCCCCAATTACCATATCCCATCATCTACCATATATTAAAATGGGGTTCAAAATAGATTAATTATAATGATGGTATGGTTTCCAATCATGAGTTTGATCCCTTTCTCTAAGAGCGTCCGTAGGAGAATTCTAGAAATATTCTAGAGGGATGGTCACAGACCATCCCCTAGAGGGAAGATAAAATTTGGGAAGTCATATCAACCATAATGTGTTGCAACCCAGCCATAAAGAATATAGAATGAACCACATATTCTCCTAGGTGTGCATCCCTGATAAATAATTCCCATAATGATGTAAATCTTTCCTAGTACATGCACACCAAGATTAATATCTTTCTTCACTACCGTGATTTTGGACATAAATAAAAACCCTAGGAAAACCCCCATCCTAATATCTAGTACTAGCAGCAGTAGGCCACCCATGAATGAAGCAAGGAACTTGACATATTGATCATTTGGGTCCCGACTTTTATTTATTCCAATGCCTCATGATCGGTACCCACTTTCTTCCAGGACCATTTTGTATGATCCGGCCATTCCATTCTACGATGTGTTTGGGAACTGCTTCCCTCATTCTGGAATCCTCACTGCCTTTTAAGATGTTATAAACACACTAAACCATCCCAAATAGCATATATCGATTAAGATGTAATTTATTTCCATATTATCCTTATCCAACTCCAACAGATGCCATGTTAGAATAGGGGTGCACGTCTTATCCCCCCAAACATTTTTTTTCAAGGAACTCATAATATTGGAACCCTTCCAAGGGAATACCCCGATGAAATGAATGTCCCATAGACTGATGCCCTCCTCCCCATGATGAAGGTGGAAGGTAATCGTTTTAGGAGACCATCAACTAAACTACTCTAGTACTACATCTTACTAATGTCAGAAGTGAAACTATGATGTCCACATATCTTTAAAAGTCTAGATATAGAGTCGTTCTATCCCAAACTCCTCATATAACAAGTTTACCTATTACACCCATGCCCATTGACTCATTAGATTTACCCCAAACCTGATGTCACATTCCCTCCAACCAATAGTCTCATTAGTGATGCTACGGATGATGTTGTTCACATAGTGATTTAGATATTCCTCTAGAACCTGATCACTCCCTATGATAGTATTGGTCTTTGAATTTCGGATGTAGACGGCCATGTTCTGTTTTTCCCTAGAACAGTGACCATTTCTCATGATGTGGAATTGTGAAATGCTATACTCACATGAAACCCTTGATTGTGTCATATCAGTCTCAAAACCGAGCATCAACACCTCTTCCGAAAAACAGATGTTCCATATTGGTAGACTATCACTATGAACATGATCATTTTTATCATGTGTTTTCATACTAAAAAGAATATGATTATTGTATAAAACCCTTCCCACATGAAGATCCTGAGGGTTTTCTATCATCTGGGTCCTCCATGCTGCAACGGTATCTTCAATATCAACATCAGTTAGTTAAGTATCCATTTATGTTAGGTCCTACATTACCAATGGAAGATGAATGAAATAATGGGTTTTCGGCACATAAAGAAGACTATTGAATGAAATATGAGATGAGGATGAGAAAAGTGTGTCTAACATAGGTATGGGAAAGAATCGATAGTGGCATGAAGGAACCAGAGGGTGAACGCAAAAAGTCAGAATAAAAAATGTGAGGTCTTTCACATAGAAATTCAGATCATTAATGCATGGCAGAGAAGGTGCCTATCTTACGAAATAGTAAAAGTGGGGACCCAGGGCCCCTGATGGTGAATTTATAGGTGTGGATCGACCATTTTTCATGTCCACATAAGTGGTTTCACTAATGGAAAAACTAACTATACCAACGGTTTAGAACCATTGGTATAAACTATACTAATGGATTGGGGAGCCGTTTCAATGATTTGGTGTGGGGAAAGAACTATCCCAACGGGTTTCAATCCATTGGTATAGGTCTTTCCAAACAGTTTCCTCAAAGCATTGGGTTAGGTAAATATATAAAAAAGTGTTCCAATGGAGGTATGAACCCACAACCTCTATGTTATATATCAATGAATTTACCTATATCCTAGAGTAACCTTTCTGAATATATTTGGATATATATATTTTTATATTTATATGAAATTTATATATTGATTTATTTTACGATATTCGATAAATGTACTCATTAAAAATAAGGGAACCTATCCTAATGGATCTCAGAACTGTTGGGAAAGTCTTATCCCAAAATTTTTTAGAATCGTTGGGATTGGTACCCACCCTTTCCCAATGGTTTGGCCAAACCATTGGGTAAAGTGGCCTCAAAGTGGACTTTTCCCAATGGTTTGGCCAAACAATTCGGAAATCCATACCATTTCCCAATGGTTTTGGAAATCCATTGGAAAAATTGGCCTCAAAGTGGAATTTTCCCAATAGTTTGGCCAAACTATTGGGAAAACCATACCCTTTCTGAACCGTTTTGGAAAACCATTTGGAAAAGTGACCTCAATGTGGGCTTTTCCAAACTGTATGGAAAAACCGTTGGGAAATGGGACCTATAGAAAAGGTTTTTACAAACTATTGGTATATATGCGTTGGTATAGGTCAGATTTCCCGTAGTGTTTATACACTGAATGGACATTTGTGTGCACCCTAACTGTTAGGTGCAATACCTTTTGGCAGGACAGTCAGAATCAGACCCTCGGATCACCCATCTGCTCTTATGCTAAGGGGGGGGGGAATTTATTGACAATTAATTTCTGTTCAGGTCATGAATTCCCAATTTTAAGAAAACATAATACACATTTTGAATTAGCAGATAATTCCATGATGTCCAAGGGAGGTGCATGCATGATAGAAGAGTTACACACATGATTTTCAAAGGCGCACAAAATCTTGTGCACCCAATGTGATGTAAAATGGAGTCTACCATGGTGAAAATCCAAAAACAATCCAACTTAATAGCATGAAAAAAGTGTGACCAGTGTGTATGTTTCCTATATGTGTGTAAGATCTTCATCGCCCAACATGACCTCAAAAAGCATCTTATGTGCATCTCATCTTGAGAGTCTACACTAATGTTTATGAATATAAATAAAAACACACCCATTCCCATAGGGGGATGGTTATAGAAGAAAAACCGATGCCCTTCTTTGTCAATGGAAACCCTTCTGTGACAGCGTAAAAAACATGGCCTCAAGGTAATGGATTTTGCGATACAGGTCTCCCAGGGTCCCCCTTTGGGTGGGCCTATAAGGGGCTGATCCTCTACCCTTTACTTTTAATCCATGGAATTTTCATCCAAAATATTCCTCTTGTACATAAGTTTGCCCTTATATTGTTTCGATCATGTGCACAAGGTCACATGCTGCACACATCCACTTGTTTTTAATGCAACCACCATAACTTGTGTGAAGCCTCTCATCTTGAACGCACCTCATTAATATTATTAGTTCATATCCTTGTGCACTCCTTGTGTCTTCCTTACTCTAAAGAACCATTTCTGAGCCCCACTTAGGCGTGAAACCCATGTCATGGGAATACATCTCCTACACGGTCATCCAGATTTGTACTAAGTGACTTCAATGTCCCCTGGGTGATGCTTCATGTTGTGTTTCATGTCCATGTTCTTATATTCATAGGTACTCTAATGGATATTGATTCCTCACAAGAAATATTAATATGATCCCCTAAATGAAACACTCCAGAACCCAATCATTCCACGACATTGCTGGTTCCTTCCCTACACCAAGGGTTGCAGTGCGCCAGTTAAATAAGTCCAAGACATGACAAATGAATCCTCACCATCTGAGTTGTTGGACATTAAACTACCATAGAATCCACATCCATGACACATTAAATTAAACTATAACCACCAAAAAAGTGATAAGTCCATAGGGTACCTGGAAGGGGGTGGGCACTAGGGCCTTATCACTCCCCTCTCACTATGAGATTTGTAACCATGCACACCTCAGGAAGTCTCCACATAAGACCTTCCACATTCTAATGGGATCATTCCGGTACGATGGACATATCCTCCTCATACATCTATACCCATACTCGATATTCCATCCTAGAGTAAGCCCCATGTTTCCTCTTTGGGTGGCTGACCATGAGTATGCCCTGCTCTATTCCACACTAATGCCCATTTTACAACGCGATCATCAATACTTTTTTTCATCTTGTTTCTCACACCAAGAAGAACTCATGTGGGATTAGATTAATCATCGACCATGACACCCTCTATGGACCACCTATGTGTGTAATCCCTATCCCCTATTAGACCAAACTATGTGGACATTGATCCATGCGCTCTCCTAGAGAGGTACGTAGGAAGACTCTCTGAGGTTCATGCCCATCACCCATCAGTCCTGACCACTTGACATCAGTGTAACCTCATCTCACATGATTTAAAAATTTATTCATTCTAAATACGTGGTATTTGATCCCCATCTCCCGGGATAGGGTATGTAGGAAGCCTCCCTGAGGATCAACCCCAAACACTAGAAAACCATGACACCCCCTTGGTTGGGAAACACATCCATGGTTTTCCCTTTAGTTTTAAAAACCAGGTCCCAAGAAGCTAACTAGTCAAAATACCAATAATCAATTCCCACTACTCCAACAATGTTTATCTCTCTTGTGATGGGATGTTAAACACGTGTAATCCCCAACATGTCTTCGGGTCACTATCCTTCAAGTTTGCCTCGGTTCTATGACCCATATTAAACTATGAATATATTCATTCCTTGTCATAGGGATCTGAAGGATGCCTCTCTGAGGTACAAACCCATCACTCATGTCACATCCTTATCTCCCCCTTGAGAATTTGTTTTTCAGGAAGATCATGCCCCAGACTAGAGGTTCAATTCCCATATGATTACTATCAATGTGTTCCTTTCTCATTGGAAGCCTCCTCTGGTGTCCCATTTCCCCACCCAACTACATGGACTTTGAATTCCAATCACAAAGATAAGTAGGAAGCCTATTTTATATTCCCACCCAACACCACTATCATCATCAGATTTGTTCCTTACCATTTCTCCTATCCACTTCATTCAACCATCCAACCATCCATTATCCATCCTAATACCTACCCATGCCACCACATCCCTTTCAAATCATGCCATCAATTTGGGTATCTAACAATGAATTATCCCCACACAATCAATAACCATCCAACCATGAGGTCCCCTCTTGTGACGGGCCGATAACTGCACATATGTCGCGTCATGTTGTCAGGTTGATATCCATTATGTACACCATGATTTCCTGACTCACCCATTCAGAAAATGTGGGTATTGATCTCTATCATCTATGTAGGGTATTTTGGTTGGATACATGAGGATTAATCGATGACAACATTAAAATGTGGTGTCCCTTTATCAAGACCCAATCGTGCTTAGATTCTTCCTTGTTAGTCATTTGATTAATCCATCCTATAAACCTTCTTGGTGTTCCCTTATAGGCATGTACCAATATAATCCACTCCCATTAGGGATCCATTCAGCATGATCTATCTCTTCTAGACCTTAAAATCCCAGAAAACCCCATCATAATAAAGGGAAGGTGAGGAAAACCATAGAAAAATGCCTAGGGTATATAATTCCCCACACTCGATGTGGGATTCTTCATGTTTATAAACCAATGAGAACCTTATAATAATGGAAATAGATCTTGGCGTACCAGTGTTTCAGCATCTGTATGTTCTTGAGATACCCAATGTGACTTCTCGCTTAACTGAAGGTTTCTACCCTGACTTGACCACTTGGAATTTCCTAAAAGAAGCATAGTAATTAACCAATATCCAAAAATATAGAGCATCATGAATTTTTTAATGAACAAAATCTTAATATTTAAGGGAGATGTGGAAAATGAAACATGTTTAGAGGAGGACCCCACATAAGTAGGTACTGAAATCCCATTATCCCATTTCGATTAAGTAGAAAATTTACATAATATGTTATTGATGTCGACTTCCTTTGGAAGGTGGGAATGCAGGGAAACAGCTAGGTGATGCATCATGACAATGTGTGCCCCCAATGAATGAACGTGAAATGAACACATCATTCTAATACCATAATTGATAGACATAATCAAATTTTTTTACCACTATATTTTTAATAAAGTAAAAAATATCCAAACAAATTTCAAACCCATAAAAATGAGTTCATATTTACATAAATACATTTTATATTTATCCTTGAATTATTATTTGGGTTTTTTGGAATCAACAACACAACAATATCCTGATAGAATTCCTCAGGATGATCCAAAGTACCATCACTCCTTTTTATTTTTATTATAATGAAATATGACCCATAAAGGGATAAAAAATGATAAAATGAACTCATATTGACATGAAAACATAGAAAAAATAACATTAGGTCATTTTTATTTATAGGAATTAATATACAATCAATATCATGCTGAGATAACTCAGTATTATCCAAAGGAAAACTTATTCATTTTATTTTCATTAAAATTAAATATCATTTATCAAGGGGTCGAAAATAATAATTCGAGTTTAGAATGACATAAGAAACATTGGAATGTGATCCTAAAAACATTTATGTTTTGTAAGAATCAACATCACATCAATATGATGCTGGGACATCTCAGTGTGATGGAAACTATGATTTCAAATTTTTAACACTTATTAATTAATAAAAAATTATCCTTGTAGGTGTACAAACTAATTAAACGTGTTTGTATTGGCCCAAAAAATGATGATGGAAATCTTAATGATATTTAATATCTAAGGGAATCAAATGTACATATTTCCATCTAGTGCAAAAAATGCTCGATATGTGTGAAAATGTTGTTTGACCATCATACTATTATTAAAGTTTAATGTCACCTAAAAGGGGAAAATACCAATAAAATGAGTTTCAAATAACATGAAAACATAATATGGAAATCCTTGATTCATTATCCATATTTAAGAATTAACCTTTCATCAATCTGATTTATGTATTTATCAATATGATCCAAAGTTCCATTTCACCTTTCTATTTTTATTATAATTACATACCACTCATCAAGGGATAAAAACAATGAATATGTGCTCGGATTGATGGGAAAACATTGGAAAATGATCCTCAGATCATTTTTGATCCATGGGGATCAATTTCATATCAATAGGATACCCAAATTTTTTAGTATGATAGAAATTTTTATTTCATATTATTATCACTAACAAATAAATGACTAATCATATTCATGACGGTTATAACCAAGAAAAAAAGTTCATATTGGTGTGAAAATTTAGAAAAAAAATATTTTCATTTTTTCTAATCTATTGGAACTAAACATACTTTAATATGATTCTTGAATTTATTAACATTATTGAATGTGTAGTTTTACATTTTCATTGTTATTAATGTAAAAAATTACCTAAATGTGGTAAAAATTGGGTAAATGTGTTTTTAATCATATAAACACAGGAGAATGGTCCCAATGAAATTTTAAATATTTTATAATTTTTCACATGTCAATATGATGCTCATGTTCCATTGTATGATTAAATGTAACATTTAACCATAGTATTTAATTAAAATTAAATAACACACTTCAAGGGGTCAAAACTGAGAAAATGGGTTACATTTCTATGTTAACATCGGATATGGATTATAATGGAAAAGATGTAATCATCTAGTAATTACATAATTAATATAAATATATCAATACAACCTATTATAATGTGGTGTCTGGATGATAATTTTATATAATTAAAAAAATTATAACTAAGGATACTCATATTGTTTTCAATTGATGGATATTTATGATTCAATTATGAGTGAAAGTTATTAATACAAAACAGAACATTAACTTAGACCTCAAATTATTCTCGTGATATACTCTTCGATACACATCTTATGTATTATTTTTCTCCATAATATTAGGAATAGAAAAATAAGAAAAAATTTATATTAAATGCTTATTAATATAAACCCATATCCTAATGTGTCAAATCATAATGATGAATCAGAATATGAAGTGGTGTTAATGTAAAAAATATATAAAAATACCTTATATTATAATCATAAATCATGTTTGAGTAACATAAGATACAAAAAATATTGTTAAGGAAACATAAAAGATATTACATGACTCAAAATAAATATCCATAATCATATAAAATGTGAGCGTCATATAAAACTGAAGAATAAATTAAAAATAAAGCATAATCACGAAAACCTATAATTTCATAGAATATATATATATATATATATATATTTAAAATGTGGATTAACATGATAAATAATCTTGGAAATGTAGAGAAACTGTAATCATAGAAAAAAACTTGTGAGAAAACTCATTATTTCCACACCTATATGAACAAACTCATTATGTCCACACTTGAAAACCTGAATTATACCATCATGATTTCTCCCTAGTGAATAAATTAATTTTCTTAATACCTGAATATCCCATTAGTTATAAATATATGATGATTCATTAATGGATGATATATAACCCCATCCATCATTATCCAAACATATGTATTACACTTAAAAAATCATAAACTCATCTTAATAAACCTATGGAATAATAATTTCTTCCAAAAATTTACAAAAACATCACATAACATAAACATAAAATATCATAGAATAAAAAAATACCATTTTCCAAAAGTAATGGAATAAATGTGAAATTTATATGATGATCAAAAATCACTTCATGATAGATAACCATTCGAGGGAAAATAGAAATGAAAATACCAAAAAAATTTACAAAAAAATTTATATTTTATTATAAACAGTAAGTGAAAAAAAATTAAAAAATATAATTGTAGTAAAACACTCTTTAAAAACATGTTAAATATATATATAAATAATATATCTTCGAAAATACATAATGGATTTAAAAAATGAGGGGTGGAAGGAAAAATATATGATTTTGAAAGGATTGCAAACAATATTTATATTTTAAATTAACATTTCATGAAAACCCACATCATAGAAAGACTATTTGTAATTTTATTTGAAAAGGGTTAAGTATAATTATAAAAATCCTAGAAATTAATAGAAATTAATTTTCCAAAAAATAGAGGTGATTATTAATGGGAAGGAAACTATGGACAATGAATAAAATATTCCTTATTGAGAAAGGGAGTATTCTTACCAATGTTAAACATTTATTTAAAAAACAAAATTAAAAAACAAGTAGTTATTTGTGATTCAGTGTACTTTACCCAAAAAATAAATAACATATGGTATAAGGTAATAGTAGGATCAAATAAAGATTGATTATTACATTCAGGTAAGAATTAATATGACCTAATGAATTGGAAATTGAGTTGTCTAATCACTTACAGAGTTGATAATGTATGAATGAAAGGGTATTGAGAATACGAGAAAAACCATGAAATTAAAATATCATGAACTAGAATATATTTTCCAATTTAAATCAAATTGGGTAGAAAATACACCATATTGAATTATATATGATGTTTAATATGAAACATGTCCTACAGAGTTGATGTTGAGATAACGAAACTCTTACATTGTTTCCCCACATAGTTGAATACACTATAAGATTCTTGATAAAAAACATAAATACATTAATAAAAATTTTAATAAAAATATTCATAAAGAAAACCATTTATAATATTCATTTATTTTTATTATAGATATGCATATCTTTTATTTTTTTACATATTTTCCCACTTCATGTTTTTAGAGTTTATAATATTTACAATAGGTTCACAAGAGCAGTTTTGGTATACATTATTTTTGAAAATATATTAATTAAAATATAATTAATGTTTATATAATTTATTTTTTTATAATTATTTAATAATTTTACAATTTATTTTGTTAGTGTTTCATTCTTTATCCTTTTACATAAAATCGATAACTATGATGTTTTTGTGATTCTTGATGAACAAAATGTGTTTTCTTAGTTATTGAGTTTAGTTATAATGTTACTATTATATACAAAAAATTGTTTTTTAAATATTTATATCATGATATACCATTATTGTTTTAGTAAAAAATGCTAAAATTTCATATCATTGTCCAAAGATGTGGTTTAACTAACCAAAACTTGAACATGCCATTATTAATGGATGATTATGCAGTTGTTTTGTTGTGATATAAATATAAAATAATAATAATGGTCATATTTAGTTTTTATAAGTGTAATATATAATAATTTTAAGAAAGTATAATAAAACCCAATATATAATAATATATTATATAATATTAATAAATCAATTTCCCTTCTATGTTTTCTGGTTTGAGATGGTTAATTTTATAATAATTATTTATCAAAGATATTATTAATTAGTTATTTATTTTTTTAACCGAAACTTATTCATGTGATAAAAATAATATTTATCCTTTAAGACCATTCTCATGAACAACCATGTAAGTAGATAACGAAATGAAAAATGTAAATTGATCATTCCGTGGAGGTGGAAGTCATCTCAGACACAAAGTTAATGACTTCAATTTCTATATAATGAGGATAATAAATAATATGGAATATAATTTAATAGTATAAAATATTTCATAAATATAATAAATATATATTAAATTTAATATTAATAATATCCTTGTATTATTGTGAATGAAATAAAAACAATTTTTTTCATAGATGTGATATTCCTCATAATGCACGATTCATGTTTCCCTTTTGGTTAATGGAAAGGGAATGGTGATTAATTCTTGTAAAATAATAATAATAACATAATATTATAATATAGATACTATTTTTATTATTTTAATATTGATAGATTAAATTTATGGAGGAATAAATGTGAATAAAGAAATATAAAATTGGAAGAGAGGTTATCAACTTATACATCACTTCTACAATTATCACCTTTGTGAATGGGATTAAACCCTTAAGTGGTGCTATTTTGAGAATAATAGAAAAACATTAATGTTTTTAGAAGTGTTTAAGATGGTTTTTAGATATATATTTGAATTATGTGTTTCATTGTGGAATGGAAATCAAGGTGATAAGAGCCACTTCTATAAGTGAAAAACAGTGGCATATATGTAAATACCCAAAAAAGTCATCATTGGGTGGACACTATCATGAAAACTGGCTCCAAGATTGATAAATAATGTTGATGAGAAGTGATAATTTTTATCCAAGGCCCCAACCACACATTTTCATGTAATTTTTAATCATGATTGATCTATTTTTCATTTATATTCTTTACTTTTACTAGTTTAGCATTTACCATTGTAACTAGTTTTTACCTAGAGTAAAGTACCATTTATGACAAAAAATATAATGGTTAGTATTAAATTATTTGAACATGTGGTTTCCAAATTTTAAATCCAATTTATTTTACTAAATTTAAAATATTTATTAAATATAATTGTAAAATTATAAATGTGTATTTTATGGAAAACATCTCTTTGAAAAATCTAACTTATGTTCTAAAATGTCAAACATGCATTTATAAATTTGAAAAAACATTTTCAAAATTATTAATTAAATTAAAAATTAATATTTTTTCATAAAAAATGGTTTCATGAATTTATAATTAAAAATTTTATACTAATAATTACATAAAAGTCATGTTATTTGTAAAAAATAGTATTTCGCACTATTCTTATACAATTCAATATTTTTAAAAAATTAAGAAAAATATTTAATAATATTTAAAATTTTTCTCAAAAAAAGAAATAATTTTATTAAAATATAAATTATTAAGATTATTTTTTATTTATTAAATTAAAATATAATATATTAAGAAAAACTGATTTTATTTAAAAAAATTAACAAAACATAAAGTGTTTCTAATATTATTTCAAATATATTTATATATAACTGAATATTGAGATATTAGTTTATAAATATTAATATAACCTATTATGATAAACTAGTAACTAATTTTAATTTAATTTATTGAGGTAAATTATAATAGCCCATTTTAAAATGGTTCTTTAAAGGGCATTTATTCTATTAAAATATTAATAAAAATAATAATAATATGTAATAATTTTAATTTGTTATTATATTTTAAATTACTAATTAATTTATTATTAATTTAATTTTAAAATTTCATTTTTTATTTTAGTTGGGTGTTTTTTTCTTTTACTATTGAGTTTGATAAAAGTTTTCGAAGATAGTATAAATTTAATATGATCTAAAATACTTGGTTGTTACTACAATCCTTGAGTCATTTTCGATTTGTAGGAATATATCAAGAATAAATCTAACGCTTGGATTTCATGGGATGATCCAAATTTCCATTTCATTATATTATTTTTATTAAATTGAAATTTCACCCATCAAGTGGTCAAAACATAAAAATTGACCATGGATTGTCTTGAAAACATGGGAAAATGATCCTCAGGTCATTTTTACATATAAGAGTTAACTAAGATTTAATAAGATTCTTTTATTTTGTTATTTGAAAAAATGGATAAAATTTTATTGTTTCCCTTACCATAGCTAGCCCCTCTACAACCTCCTCCCCACATCGAGCACCCCAACCCAAATCCCATGTTGACAACCCCACCCACTACCTCTCATCGTCGAGCCTCACCACCTCCTATTATTTAGTCCCACTATCACCCTCATCTGATCCTCACCCCTACCACCACTCATTCCACCACTATCCACTTCTGATCGCTCCTACAATTGAGCCCCCCTCCCATATCATACGTCTCCCCATCCAATCCCACCCAATCCCCCATTGCCTATCCCCCCCAATCATTTATCCCCACTTCGTTAGGTCCCATCTCATTCCCCCATTTAGTCGACCCCTACCCCTCCCCTCGTCCACAACCTCATTATTTTTTCATTGAGATCATTCCATCACTTATTGTTGATATCAACCTTCCACACAAAATATTAATTGCAGACACTCATGCTTTTCCTTCTTACACTCCACCCTACCCTCAAAACCTGTCTAGGTATAAAATTCCAAACCTTACACTTATAATCACTTCGTAGTCTATAAATTTGAGTAATAAACATAATAAACTATTTATTTTTGGCTTACCATAATTAATTGATTAATTTTTAGTGGTTGGGTAATTATATATTTAAGATGATTAAGGTATTCCAATTCATTGTTTTGACTTCTTTTCGGTTTGGAATGTATATATATGAGTTTTTTGAAAATTAATTGATGACTAAATTGATATATTATAAGTTTATAATTTTCAATTTGGTTTGTATGAATGGGTTAAAATAAATTATTCAATATTTTATTTTCAAATAATTAATTGTTCTTAAAATTAAATTAGTACTTTTTATCTAACATGAATATAACATAAAATGCTCAAAGAAATATATATATATAGTTCACTAATGAAATATAAATGATTTTAAATGTAAATAAATAATTGTAAATGACTTAAATGATAGGTGTTTTTGTTTTTTTATGATAACTAATTTAAAAAATTCTATTTAAGTAATTATGAATTTGAATAAAATCATACCATTGGGATTCGAGCAGGAAAGCATTTAATTTGTGGATATTTGGTGTAACATTTTTTGAATTGTTTTATGATATTTTTATGATTAGATTAGATGAGATAAAAAATTTTATTTTAATTCATAAATTATTTCTTCATACGATTACCTATATTTATCATCTCTAATATGTATAATATATAGTATATATCCTAGAATCTACATATTAGATCAAATAATAAATTAATAGAAATAGAAAAAATGTGGAGGAAATTTTTTTACACAAATTACATAAAAAACAATTATAATGTATGAATATCTAATGGAATAAATGGGATACCAAACCCTCCATCATACTCATTGTAGATGAAATTTTAGTAATAAAGATGTGTCAGTATGGTTTGAAATAGATTATGAAAAATTAAGAGTTAAAGAATATCTTGAATATAATATTTTAAAAATTTAAAAATTAAAAGTAACAAAATTATTTTCATAATATGAATACTCATGGTATTGATACACATGTCTTTTAAAAAAAGTATTTTCCATTTTTTACTAGTTATAACATATCATTTTCACCTTTTATTTAAATAATGTAATTATGTGTTTCCTATTAAAATATATTATGTACTTATTGATCATATTATTCCATTTAAATTTTAGATATTATGAATTTATTAATTTTATAATAATATTTGATTCACAGATATCATGATATAGAATCATATTAGGTTTTCATAATCATTGTAATTTTCCTATAAAATAATTTTCACTCAAAGTCCTTTTTAATTTTGTTTATTCATATTTTTTATCCATTATGATAATGTTATTTAGTGTGAATTTGTTGATTTAATTTTATGTAGGAATATTATATGTTTACATTCAATACGATGAATTTTTGTAAGGAAATTTAATTTTTTATATAGTATGAATTCATAAATTATATAATGTATGCATAAATTTTTTTATTTTCCTCCCATTGCACTTCCAAATTCATATAGAATACAAATTTTTAAATTCTGTACACGTCTCTTCAAAATTAATTTTATTTATTGTATTTTTTCATTTAGTTATAACTTTATTTACCATATTAAGAATTTAATTTTACATCAATGTGCGTTTAAACTGTGTTGCATCTATATTAAAAAAAAATAGTATTCTTTACCATAGTAATCCTCTTATATTGGCTTTTGAATATATAATGCATTTTTAGCTTACTATTGTTTTTTTTATTCCAAAATTGATGTATTTGATAATTTATTTTAGTTTGAGGCTTCTACCAATGAGTCCATATAAAAACTATAGTTGTACTGCTAGTTTTCCATTTTGGTTATTTTCCTTTTAAATTTATTTTATCCTTATGCAATTCCAATATAATAAAATTTAATACAATTCGGCCATGCATTCCCAATTAAATTATTCATAAAAATTCACTTTATACTGAGACTTATATAATTATGTTTTTTAAACACTGACAACATTTTACTTCCACGGCTTGTAATTGTCCACTTTACATTTCGCACAATCCTTATGCATTTAGTATACAATGAAATTGAATACATAGTGCTCATACAATCACATTCACTTTGTAAAAAATATGTATTTATTTATTGTATAAAAATATTATATACACATTTATTTGGCTATAGAACAAATTTTATTTTCCATATTTTATACGTAGTAACCATGTTTTTCAATCATAACTACTTTCGAGTTTTTTTTGCATTTACTATAAAATCAGTTACTCTTATAATATTATCAAATATTTTTTATACATAGTTTTTACAAATTTCCATGATTCCATTTGATTTGATTTTTTTATTCATATTATGGGAATTTCATATGAACATTCAACTTAATTCCAGTTGATATATGTCTTCAACATGCGTATAATTCAATTTTAGTTTACTAAAGTTTCAGTTTATCCAAAAATAACTATCAGTGACTCAATTTGACAATGAATGTTTTATTCTATTTTTCGCCTATAGATAGTTATCCCCTTAAATACTACATCATCTTGTCCAATTTATCCACTATATAATCCTTTTTCATTTCCTATATAAGGAAAATGAAATATAAGTTAACCCTTAAATTTACTTTTACTTAGAACCTAATCAAATATTGTTTCCATATTTGTAATATATTATATAATATTCATTACGAATTTATTGTTTCCATTATATGTTACTATAATTTTATTATTATATCTAGCATTTGATACATTTAATATTTATCATCTATTTTATTTATCTTGAATGTTATCTTATAATTTTTATTAATTAAATTTTTCAAAATTCATAATTTTTATAGATTAATTTAATAAATATCATGAACCATTTTATTGAGAATCATATTATAATTACACTATTTAAACATGTGCACATTTACAATGTTGAATTAAAAACATTATTCTATAATTATTTTCTCATTATATAATGTATCTATATTTTTAATATAAAAGGTTATTTTTATTTTTTAGAAGCTACCAAATCCCGTGAAAATGAATTGGAGGAATTTCATTCCGAGGTTTTGGTTTTCTAGGATGACCAAAAACACATTTTTTTTTTCTAAAACAAAAAATAAAATTATTGACAGAAATATCCATATTATATGACATCATACGGAATTTTAAACAAATGAAACTATATTTAAATAATTTTTTACTGGTACGAGCAGATTTCCCATTAATGGATATTTTTGGATTTCCTGGAATGAACAAATTAGTAGTTTTAAGTTGTTTTATAGACTTTAAAATTGCATGTCAGTGGGTCAAAATGAACCAAATACCCTCTTAATTCTTTGAAATAATATGAACAATTGATTTTGTGATTTATGAAATAGTGGAGTTAAAAAAAATTTAATCTGAGGTGTCTTTTTCCTTAGATGACTAAAAATGTACTTTTATTTTTTTGAAATATAAATATGTGAAATTAATGTAAAATATATATAACAATTCCCTATATTGATGTGAAATCATACAAAAATAAACATTGTTATATTTTTTCATGTTTGAGTAAAAAATGCATCTATCGAACAATTGGTGTTCCCAAAATGACATAAAGAGTTTTATTAAATGGTATGGTTTCATGTTAAAACATATATCATGGGGTCCAAGCCAAATGATCTTCTACTAAATATTGTGAAATAAAAAGAACAAATTTATAGTGATTTTTGAAATGGTGGAGTATACTAAAATCAATATGAGGTGTCATTTTCTCTAAATAGGCTTTAGGCACTATAAATGTTTTGAAGTACTAAAACATGTGTTTAATAGTGAAATATATATAAAAGATTTATAGAATGATGTAAAATCATTTGAAATTCTGATTTGTATTATATTAACATGTAAAAGTAGATGAAATGTCAATCGAACTTGTTTTGTCCCTATAATGACGGAATACGTATCTTTTAAAGTGGTAACATCCTTTAAAAACATGCATCAAGCAGTCAAACCCAACTGATTGGCCTATGGATGTTGTGAAAGAAAGCAACATAAAAATGTATGGTGATTTTCGAAATGGTGGAGCGCGTATACCATTAATCTAATGTTTCATTTTCCCAAGATGACTAGAATTGAACTTTTCATATTTTAAAACACTAAAACATGTGTTTAATGTTCAAATACATATAAAACTACCTCATAATGAAATTAAATCATAGTAAAACAACTTTTTATTATCATTAATGTATATAAGTATATTCCACATCAATCATAAAAGTGATGTTCTCATAATTAATGGATAAAAATTGTATAGTTCAAACATCCTTTAATAATTTATGTTTGGGAGTAAAAGCTAACTGAACGACCCCAAAATTAAATTAAATTTGACAAAAAACAACAGTACAATGATTTTTTAAATGATGTAGATAAAAAATTACTCATAGGTTTTTCTTCCATAGTATAATTTGAAACACATGTTTATTATTTTAAAACACTAAATTGTGCGTTTAATGCTTAGATCCAAGTAAATTCAGACCATAAGGATGATAAATAAGATAAAACACTTCATTGAATTATTTTTTATGTGTAAAATTTAATTCATATCAATGGGAAATGTGGTGTCCCTAGAATGACTTAATAAACATCATTTAAAGGTTTTACATCCTTTAAAAACTACTATTGGAGGGGATTAATCGAATGACCACATGAATGTAGTTAAATTAGAAAAAAAATCATAAAATGATTTTTAAAATATTGTGTGTAATATAGTGTCCATCTATGGTGTTTTTTTCTTGAGATGACCAAAAAAACATTTACTTTTTTAAAACAGTAAAACATGTGTTGAATAGTAAGATCAAAAAAAATTGACCATGGAAGTAGGTGAAATGATATGAAAAATATTTTTTATTTTTTATTTATTCTTGTAGATGAATCATCAATTAGACATGCAATGTGACTGGAATAACTGAATACGTATTTTTTAGAGGTTTTTCATCCATTAAAAACATGATTTAACATATCAAAAAAAATAAAACTGCATATGAATGACATGGAGTTTGAAATATATATATATATATGTTGATTTTTTAAATGGAATACTTAATTTAATATAAATTAGGGATTCTTTTTTCTGTGAGGATAGGAAACAAACAATTATTGTTTTAAAATGCTCAAACATGAGTTTAATAGTTAGATCAATTAAAAACATCCTCATAATGATGGTAAATTATTAGAAAACCATGTTTTTATTCATTTAAATGATGTTATTTATAAAACACATCAACCAGATGTGTGGAATGTATAGAATATATAAATAGGACGTTTTTAATGGTTCAACAATCTTTAAAAACATGTTTTGTGGTGTCAAAACCAACCAAACGACCTCTGAATGTTGTGAAATATGATGAAAATGAAAATACAATAAATTTTGAAATGGAATATTTAAAAAAAATTAAATCAATGTTATCAATTTCCAAGGATGACTAGAAATGAACCATTATTATTTTAATACACTAAAACATACATTTAATTATAAAATCTATAGAAAAATACCTTAGAATTATGCGAAGTTAATGGAAAACCGTATTTTTATAATTTTTAACATGTAAAATAATAGGACAACTCAATTAGACATGGGTGGTTACAAAAATGAACAAATTGGTTTTTATGGTATTGGTAGCATTACAAAATGTGTGTGAGGGGTCAAACCCAACCGAATAGCCTCTGAATTCCATGAAATAAAATGAAAAAGACTCTACCATGATTTGTGAAATTTTAGAGCTAACATAAAATCATCCCAAGGTTATTTGGTTCTAAGATGACTGGAATCACACCATTTTTTTAATACACTGAAACGTGTTTTAAATAGTATGATCCAATTAAAATGATTTTTTTTAAAAATTATATGATAATCTCCTTTTTATTTTTTATATATAAAATCATATGTCACATCAATCGAACATGAAGAGTGTCAAAAATAATGAATAAATAATATTCCTAAGATTTGTGTCCATTAAAAATGTGTGACATGGGCTTAAACCAATCGAATGACCTCTGAATTCACTGAAATTGAGAACAAATACATAATGTTATTTTTGAAATAATGGATCTTACAGAGCATCAATCTTTTTTTTCTAATGATTACAGAAAATGAACTTTTACTATTTTAAAATAACAAAAAATGTGTTTAAGGGTAAAATAAAAATAATATAACATTATAATGAAATTAAATAACATGAAAACCATAATTTAATTATTATTGACATGTATGAGTAGATAAAAAGCCAATAAAATGTGACGTGTTCCTAAAATTACCAAAGACACAGTTTCTACATGTTTGATATCATTTTAAAACAAGTGTTATGGGGTCAAAATAAACAAAATGGCCTCTAAATGCGGTGAAATATAATATAAAATTAATTTTATAGTTAATTGTGGGATGGTGGAGAAATATTAATGGTATTCAGATGTATTTTTTCTTGGATGGATGAAAATTTACTTTTAAAATATTAAAACACTAAAACAAATGTTTAATGGTCAGATCAATATAAAATTACATTGGGGTGAAATGAAATCAATAGAAACTCATCTTTTTCATATCTTGGATGTGTAAGAGAAGACAACGTGTCAATTGGATTTGTGGTGTTCCTAGAATGACTAAATAGTTATATTAAATGCTTTGATGTACTTTGAAAATGTATATCAATAGGTAAAACTAAAAAAACCCTCAGAATTCCATGAAATCCTAATAAAACATAGTTTTGTGAATTTTGAAATACTGGAGATGGTGAAACATCATTTTGAGATGAAGTTTTTGAAGGATGTCCAAAAAACTGTTTTATATTTCTAAAACAATATAACGTTCCTATAATTTTAAATTGCATTGAAAACGACCTTGGATTGATGTCATATCATAAAAACCCATCATTGTATTATTGTTCAGTTGTACAAGTATATGTGACATCAATAGGATTTGTCGTGATCCTAAGATTATGGAATACATTGTTTCTAACGATTTGACATCCTTTATAAAATGTATCATGGTTCTAAAATGTTTATAATGACCAGTAAATGCAATGAAATTTAATGGAAACATCAATAAAATGAAATTTTAAATGGTGTATCTGACTGAATGTTTATTTTTGGTGTTTTTTGTCAAGATGACTGGAAACTCGATTTTAATATTTAAAAAACTAAAACATGTGTTTATAAGTCATATAAAAAGAAAAAAAACACCATAATGATGTCAACTCATAGAAAAAAATATTTTCATTATTTTTGACTTGTACGGGTAGATGTAATGTCCCTCATACATGAATTGTGCTCGAAATTATTGAATATTAAATATTTAATGGTAGAGGTCCTTTAAAAATGTGTATTAAGGGGGTCAAACACAATAAAAATACCTTAAAATGTAATTAAATCAAATAAAAAATCATATAATGAATTTTATAATGATTGAGCTCGTATAAATTTATTCTGATTTGTTTTTTCTTAGAAGATTATATTTCTTTTATTTTAATACACTAAAACATGTGTTTAACTTCAATATCCATAGAAAATGAACTACGAAAAATTATTATTTTTATAATTTGTGACATGTACAGGTAGAAACCATGGTAATGAGAAGTGTGGTGTTCTCAGAAGGTCTCAATATGTAGTTTTGAATGTTTTGACGTGACTTAAAAATGTTTTTCAGGTTAAAAACTAATCAAACAACCCCATAAATTCAGGATATCATACAATAACAACTGTAATGTTGTTTTTTAAATATTTTATCACATGGATCAAAAATTTATATGTTGGTTTTCTCAAAACAACCCTAAAAACAATTTGAATATTTTAAAATACTAAAACATTTTTTTAATAGTAAAATCCCAAAAAATTAACTGAAAATAATTATAATTCATTTTAAATATATGTTTCTAGTATTAAAAAATTTTAAGAGAAAATTACATACAATATGGACATAGATTATTCCAACAAATTTCCAAATAAAATGCTTTTAAGGGTTTCACGTTGTTTAGAAACATATGTTAGGGTGTTAAAACCAAGTGAATTACCATTGAATATCATATAATAGAATTATATAAAGCATATAATTAATATTAAAATATAATACCTAATTGAACATCATTCATAAGTTTCAATTTTCTAGGATAAATTAATATGGTTTTTTTCTATTTTAAAATACTTAAATGTGTGTTTCATTGTCAAATAAATATAAAATGACCACAATATGATGTGATGTCATAGAGAATTCTTTTTGTAATAATATTTATGTGTCAATATAGATAAAACATAAATTATACATTTGTAGTTCCTGAAACTACAAAATATACAGTTTTTTAACGGTTTTGTGTCCTTTAAAAACATGTATCAGTGGGTCAAAACCCACAGAATAGCCTCTGAAAATTGTGAAACCAAGAACAAAATATAAGAATTGAAATTTTAAATGGTGGATCTAATTTTATTTTAAACATTTTTTCCTACGATTGTCAAAAAACACACTTTTATTATATTAAAACATTAAAACACATGCTTAAATCTAGATCCCATGTTTATGATCCCTAAACATTGTTTCCCTAAATCTGGATCCCTATGATTCGAATAAACATTATCTAATACCAACTATAGTGACCATAACCCCTGTAGCATAGAGCTAGTGTCTGCATTATTACATTGTATATAATCATAGAATTTGATCCTAAAGGACCAATAATTTTAGCATTTTTTGACAACAAAGAAACATACATTATAAACATATTATATTTGAAAACACTAATAAAAATATATTTTTTCTCAAAAATAATGTTACTACCTCTAGAATATCGTTGCATGTCCATCATATTATACTTCATGGATTCCTACAGAATTAAATAGAATAAGTATGAAATCAAGTTCTTATTAATCATTAAATAAAGAGAAAGATATAATGAAACAATAAAGAATAATCAATGTGGCATGATATATAATTGAACACGCATTACATTTAATCAATAAATTGACTTTCATAACTGGATACGGAATAATCAATATGGTAATTTTAATAAATTAACACCAATACCATGTAAATAAAATTACACTTATTATATGATAAGGTATTGTCAATATTTAAAGGTAAATAAATGAAAAGACATTCCATTTAATCAATAAACAGTTAATGAGTATCGTCTATATATAATATCACTATGAAAATGTCATGGATAATAATAAAAAAATTCATATTGAAGTAAATACTTAATTATTGGTTTTCATGATATCAAGAATCATGAAACAACTACCTTCAACACATTTTACAATACAATTTAATATTAATGTGTAGTTATACATAAAAACCCCAATTAATAAAGGCAATACAACTATTTCATATAATGAAACTACCGATGCATTGAGGGGATATTTATAACCTGAAACCACCCATATCTTCTTGTCCAAAGAATTACTTATATATCCATTAATCGATTTAATTCATGAAAAATATGTCGTATGATCAAATATTTATATTATGAAAAGAATACAGATTTAATAGTATTTACCTAAATGAAAAAATGAATTTCTATGTATAATAATTATTTATAATTTTCATATAGTTTAAAACATAAATGTATAAGTTTTAAATAATATAGATATTTTGGGTTAATATAATATCCAATGATCACAAGAATGATAATATTTAATGGGAAAGCAAGTGAATACAAAACTAGATCAGCAAAGTGAATATAAAATATTTTTTGTAAAAAGGATCATAAAACATCCATATAAATTTATTAGGATTGTATAAATAAAATATATCTAAATGAATAACTTCTTGTTTCCAACAATGAAGTATACATACCATAAAAGGTTTTTTTAGAAAAATTCTTGAGGAAAATATCCATTTTATTTTGAATGTGATATCAAAACTAAAACTTCAAAAAATATTTTGAAAATAATTTTCAATGAAAATAATATTTCAAAATACTAAAATAAATTTTAAAACATTTAGTTTTCATTATAGAAGGAAATTATGTACATTTCATGTAGGTTAAAATAAATATTCCTTTAAATTTTGGGTATGATTAAAATGAGCCATATTTTAAAAATTAAATGAAGATTAATTGTTAAAAAATATTATAAAGTAAAAAATGGTTAAATATATATTTAATAAATCATTTATAAATGGTAAATATTTTTGAAAATATTATTATGAAAACATGGTTTTGCAATAAAACTAATTTCATATCAATCAGAGAAATGAAGTATGATTTTCTTAAATGAATTATTGAATATTTTATGCACAAATGTGTGGGAAATTTTATCATTACTTGAAAATATCATTAATAAACATATAATTAAAAAATGGAAGGTTTTTATAATCAAAAAATCAAATCATTTCCTTTAATTGAAATTTGAGCATAAATAGTCATACATAACATGAGATTGTGAAATAAACACTTACAAAGATCAAAAAATAAATTGAGAATTAACCATTTAATAGATTTTGTTTGTAAAATGTATATACACATAAAGAAATTGTACAAATAAAATAATTAATTCAAAATTAATTACACTCATAATCATAGAATATCAAATAGTATGAAGATTTAATACAACCTAAAGAAAAGAAATTGATTTATTAATTTTTTTTCCACTTAGAAACTCCTATCTCAAATCCCATTGAATGAAATAATTAAAATTGATAATTAAAATACCATAAATTATTAATGAATTCGGATATTCATCTAAAAGGTAATTATATACATCAGACAAATAAATTAGGTTCAAAACATTACAATATTTCATAATGAATGAAAATTTAGATGAAGTCCATTAACTAATGATTATTTCTAGGGGGACATGATTTAACCTCATATAAGTGATTTTAAAAATGTAATGAACTTATATAAGAACCATATTAGTATTTATAATATCATATATGGTCCTTTATAACATCTTATCAATGGTTCATTATTAATATTTAATTATTTTTATTGTTTCTAGGGTAAATTGATTTTTTTATCCTTCATTCATTGTAATCAACGTTCTAATTATTGTAAAAGTTATATACTTATATAATCTCCATAATAATAATCATGAAAAATTTCTCATATTTATACATTAATTTTTATTTTATTACTAATAATGAAATATTGTATTATGAAATTAAGTATGTTATGATCATGGAGACGGTGGGTCGTACGTACGCATAACATTTCCATTTTTTTGATAATCATTATGGAAAATATGTATATAATATTTTATATTTATAGAATGATAATTATATTATGAATAAATTATTATTTATTTAAATTTACATATATTTAATAAATGTGGTGTGGTTTTGAAAAAAGAGTAACATCGCTTTGTGAAGGTGGTAGTCTACAAGAATGATGTTATCATCTTAAAGTGAGTGAAAAATGTACGAAATAAAATGATATATCATTTTTTAGAATGATAAATATGAAATTTATATCATAATTATTTCTTATATATTACCTTTATTTAGTAAATATTTCATTATTACCATCCATGTAAATCATTAGTGAAAAATGAATCACATAGCATGACGAGTCATTAGTTTTTCGTACACATGAGCAACACTATTGTATCCCCTATATATTGGAAAGTAAAAAAATGAATATATGATATAATTACAAAATATTTTAAAATATGTTATAAATATTATATATATATATATATTATATCCATAATTATATCCATCCATGTGAGGTGGTAATTGAAATATCAATAACACCAGTTCGTGAGGTGGTACTCCACAGTAAACCAAAACAATGATTTCGTAACCCATTTTATAGCAGCAGGGATGGTTATAGTTCCTAAAAATAACATTAAAAATCTAATTATGTGGATGATAATGAGGTTATTATATCATCAATGTTTAATAATCAATTATGTAATTGGAGGAGGATGTAAAATAGAAAACCATCATTACTGATTGCAACCCCTTCTTTGGGAATCCAGCTTAGGATTGCACAAAAATCCCTCCTAGGTTGGATTCATGGCCAAAATATATCTTCTTTGATGATTTTATAGAATTTTGGTAGTTATTTAGTCATGTATTTTCTAATCAAAAAAGTTTTTAAGGAGTGAAAAAGAAAATGTGGGGTGGCTTTTTATAAGTGATGTGAGTGAAAAACTTTTAATTTTTTACAAGAAAAAAAGGTATAGCGACAATTTTCACATTTCAAAAGGGTCAAAAATGGATAATTCAGGAAAAATAGATATCATAAGATATAAATATTTCTTGAAATTAACTTTTATAAAAGTTTTTAAGTCATCATAGCCATTATCTTTTTAGCTTCACCATGTTGTAAACCAATTTTTACCTTAACAACATTAAATTATTTTAACTGCTTTGACAATTGATTTTGGTGGAAAATTAAATTTACACTATTAGATAATATAAATTATTATGATTTATAATTTGGAATAAATTTTTAGAAATTATATTCATATAAGTGGAAAGTTATTATTTCAAATTTATCTCACATAGGTGACGAGAAAGTAGATTTTCAAAAAGAAAAAATATCCAATTTTTATAATGTTTTATTACAAAATTCAAAATGAAAATGATTAAAATGAAATAATTTTTATTATTTAATTAATAGATGCATTAATTTTAATTTAAAACCAATTTAATAAATATTTCGATTTTATAAATTATTTAAATGAAAGTATAGATTCCATTTAAAATGAAATATTTTTCACTATTTTTCGGAAAATAAAATATTTCAAAAAAATCCAACAAAATTAGAAGATAATTTTGATGTTAAGATTTAAAAATTGAAGTCAGTTTTATTAAATTGACTTTATATAAATTGTAAAAATTAATGTTAAATTATGTGGACAAAGAGTGAAAAAAGATTCTTATAGAAAATATATAAATTTTAAAAGAAATTATTTATTTATTATTCTATATGATCCTTATATTATTTATAATCAATTGAAAATTAAAATTTTTAAAATTTAGTTACTAAAATTCACATCCTCAAATATAATATCTAGGATGAAATTTTATACTATATTTTGGTTCATTTAGACTCGGTATTGTGTGTCTTGTAAGCAAAGGAATATATTAAATATAATGAAATATATTTCCTATGTTGTTTAAGCATGGTGTTGTGAGGTTTCATATGAAATAGAATAAAATTTGAATCTTTTAAAATAATGGGGTTTATAAAAATTATATATGATTCATAACAAATAAAACAAGCTTTTATTTATTTGAAAACTTATAAGAACAATCATTGATCTATTTTTTACCTGTATAAATCAACCACACAACAATTTGATACATAAATTGACCGGTATGATCATATATGTTTTTTGATAAAAATTGTTTCTTTGAATTTATCATGGATTATATAACTATACAATTATAATTTCATCTATCATTTTTTATAATGTTACTAAATAAAGTATGATTTTATTATAGGAATATTATTTTTTATATGTTTTGATTGATCATTAGGTATGTCTTGGCACATGAGTTTTTTAATTGGTTGTAAAAATATTTAATTGTAATTAAATTTTACTTCAATTTAATTGTGTTTTAAAAAAATATTAAATTTAATATTTCAATAGAAATGATAGTGTATTGTAATTTTTTTTATGTTTTTTATGTTTAATATGGTGTAATGTAATATTTTTACGGATTGAATTATTTTTCATATTAATATTAAAAATGTTTTTTTTATTTTTAAGACATAATATCTATTTATTGTAAAATTTTAAGTGTAAGTATTTTTTTAACAATTTATATTCTAATTTTTTATTTGTGTTGTAATGTTTTTATAAATATAGAAGTTATTCTTCAAATGGGAGTGTTTTATTACTGGCAGTTTTAGAATTGATAAAATTAGTATTTTTCAGTGATAAAGAAGAATAAAAAAAGTATATATAAGTCAGTAGAAAAAACCTCAATAATAAAAGGAAATATTTATTAGTTATTTTCTATGGATGATAGATGTGCCTTTGAATTAATTTTTTTATTTCTTGTAGATGTTACTATTTCTATCATTAGATAGCATGTACCAAACTTTAATTTAGTTAAATTTGTTATGTTTGGGACCCATAAATCATTAGAAAACATATCACTATTTCCTACCTCCATCACTCTATATCTATATCTATGGAACCACACTATTCCTCTCTTACTATCACCCATGTATCTCAAAATCCATAGTTGGAGGCCTCTCTATTTATAGCATCCCTCCCACAATACATGATGATGAAACATTTGGGTTTTCATTATCTATAATATAGATATAGTAGTGGATGAAAAACAATAATATATATGATTTATCTTTGACAGAATCAATATGTAATAAATAAATAATATAAATTTCAAACCTGGATATCAAATTAATTAATCATCAATTAGTTTTCTTAATTAATATCACCAGATTAGAAAACAAAATATTCCTATATCTGTGGGACAACACTGGCCTATGGATCTTGATCTCATTTATAGGACTCCCTTATAATTGAAGATACGCTAGCATCTTGGCCGAAGGTGATTAAATATTTATAGGAAGGAAGAGATATTGGATAGTCTTGCAGAAAATCCTTTGTTAAACAATAGGAGGGATCTAATCAATTTATATAGCCATCCATAATGGGTTTCATTTAATAAAATATGTCATCCATATTCAGCATAACCATATATATTTATTCTCATTGTAATTATTTTATTTAATAGTATTTAATGAATATTTAAATCATTTCATTCATTCATTATAGATTATTATCATTGAATATGTGACAATGATATGTTCAACTAAATTAAATATTCCATTAATTATTCTAGTTTAAATTAAAAAATATCTGAATTTTTCAAAAACCATTAAGGACTAAAAAAATAAAAATTTTATGTAAATCCATCAAAAACACTTTTTGGAATCAATTTCATTATAATCAATTCATTTCTGAATAAAAAAATTCTAAAAAACATATTCCTTATCGAGTGGTCAAACATTGTTACCCTATGGACCATGGTAGGAATGACAAAAAATATATATATAAAATAATTATTTTATAGATGTAAGCATAGAATATCCTCTATAAAATCATCATTTCATGTCAAGATAAAATTGGGTTTGGTGTGATCTCTGATAAATATGATCTTATCTCTATGAACTTGTCCTATAACAACCCATAGTTATGTGAAATATTTTTTTCAATTGAATTTAATCTATTCAATATTTTTCATTACATGTAACACTAATTCAAAAAAAATTTCATAAAAAAATCTATGTTTATATTTTTTAACAATTAAAATTAATTTTAGCAATTGTTACACACAATACTATTTATGGAATTCCTTTCTGTTACAACCAAAATATTATAAATGAAATTACTTCCTTGAAATGAAATTGTATTATGTTGTAATATAAAATATTATACACATAAAAAACCCACATCAGATTATTTAGTTAATGAAAATTGTAACTCTAGCCAAAGAATAAACATGTAAAATTTCAAATTATTAAAATCATATAAAAATAGAAAATAGAAAAACAATAGTGGGAAAATACGAGTCACCCAAATCTGTTAAAATTATCCCTCCCACGAAAAACACTATAGAAGAAAACAAAATGTTATTTAACTAATTAAAATTATAGAAAATGGAAATACATAGCATTGAGAGTAATTGAGTTGAATATTGTGTGATATAATGATGTTGTATTTATAGGAGGTAATTTAACAATTAGAATTGTAATGTTACCAAATGAATATTAACCTTACTATTGGGAATAATAATCCAAATATTAAAAATATTAATGTGGAAATTGGACGAGTAATTTATCTTAAAAATAAAAAAATTTGATACAAAAAATATTTATCATAATAAATTTATGTAAAAATAAATATTATATTTCTATATAAAATAAATATCATGAAAAAACTCAAATAAAATATAATATCATAATTAAAAAACTATATTTTATAATATTTCATAAAAATATTAATATCTATATTACATATAAAAATTACCAATGAAAGTATGTTTTTTAAAAAAATTAAAAAACATTTGAAATCATCATTTATAAAATATCCAATGGTTATTTTTTTTAATTTTATGAAATAATATAACTTTCAGGTGAATAGATAAATACTCTTTTTCTCATAACTCATGTATTTTAAGTTATATCATTTATGATGTAATATTGACAGAATCATTCCTATAACTTGTTGTTTTTCCAAAAAATGATTAATTTTATTGACGAGTCATTAAAATAAAATAATATTAAAAACCTAAAAAACATTTAACAAAACCTAAAGTCAAAAGCGATCCCTTAAATTACAATTTTTCTATTTTTTCACATTATTTTTTAGTAAAATAGTAAATTATAATTATAATGTTGTTAAGTTTCTTAAATCCCACTATAATATAATTATATATTTTTTATATTATAAAAAGATCACTATTACATGTTTTACCTTTGAGCTATTTATTTATTTAATATTTTATTCTAAAAAATACCCTATCCTCATTTATAAATAACTCCTCTCCCTCCCATTGAAACTCACTCCTCCATCACTATGAAAAGACAAATACTTTTCCCAAGTCCTATCTCTCCTGTATCTTAGAATACCTATTTATGTTTCGGAGTAAACTAACTCAAAACATTAATGGATTTTTTGTGTCATATAATAGAAGCTACATCGAGGAAAGTGTATGATTCTATCAACTCTTCCATTTTTTCATCTTCATTTTATTTTTTCTAACTCCATTAAAATATTTATAATATAAAATTTGATATTATATATTTTATTTTTATATTATCTATTTTAACCTATTATAATTATAATATTTATGACATACATATGTTTCAAACGTCCCATTCTCACTCTTTCGACAATATCTCATCAATGGTCAGTTAATTGCCAACGTGAAAGGTTACAACTTATTTCTATATTACCAACATTAGGTATGGTTAATATATATTATGCATTATATATAAATTTATAAACTTTTCAATTTTATTCCTCTACAATTTATTTTACATATGCATTAATTACCTTGTAAAAAATAGGTAAATCAAAGAGAACCCAGAATTGTTTAAGGAAAATGTGATATGAAAACACTTCAACATCAACAAAATAAATTAGGAAATATACTCTGATGATTAAAATTTATAAATAGTGACATATTTAACATAATTTAATATCTGTTTAATGTTTTAATAAATCTAAGTCGATTATTTAGGAGGTGTAAAAGAGAATAAATAAATAAAGAATTAATGTAAAGTGATTATTGCAACTAAACATATTTCTTTAGATTATCCATATTTCAAATAAATTTTAGTATGGATACTCCAATAATTTTTATTAAATAGCATTTCATTTATCTTCTATTTTATTTTCTGGGTTATACTTTTTTTACCTTTATTTTTAAGATAAATACAAATATTCTCAAAAAATTAATTTTCATTAAAACCTGATATTTTACTCTGGTTGAGTTGTTTCTTATTCACAAAGGAATAATTATTTTATTTATAAATATATTTTATCAATTTCCTTTGATAGCCCTATGTTTATTCAAGAAATAATTATTTATGAAATCATTATGAAACCCATTCTATTCAACATTTTATTTCAGGACTATTATTGTGATAAATTTTATGTGGAATGCATGATTATGTGAATATTATGATGTGATGGGTTGGTATGGAATTTGATATTCCTCCAATACACTTGTCAATGCATTACATCTGATGACACTATGTGTATTATTCATGAAAATGATGCTATCTTTTTTATAATGATGATGTTATGATTATGCACATATATAATGCGTGAACATGATCCTACCTATATTCACAACTATGTGTTGTATTTGAACACTATTATATGACGTTTTATTTTTTATGCCTTACCACGTTCCATGACTTTATCAAATGTTTCCCTCATGATAATGATTCTTATCTTATACATATGTTATGATGATTTTGATTATTCTTGCCCATGGTATATTGATTCAAGTCCTTTACTCGTATTCATATTGGGGTTTTAGCTCACCCAATTCATTTATGTATATCACCAAGTGATTACATGTACTAAGGGAAACCTGATATTTTGGAAGGATAAAGAAGATGAATTTTAAAAAATATTTATGTATTATTATTTTTATGTTATTTATGGTTTATATTTTCCTAAAAAGCTACCCCTCTATATACATTAATGTATAAATATTATTTATTTATTGTAAAAAATATGTAATAGTAAAGTAAGAAAAATTTATGCTTCTATAGTTCATATTAGAGGTATGTTTTATATAATTTATTAATTTGGATTATAAAACATTACTGAAACCCATATGTATATTTCTATGTATAGATAATCATCCAAAGTTTTGTTAATGTATAAGAGAATGTGGTTTCCATGAAATAAATTCCTTATCAATATACTACAAGTGAATTTGGATCCACTATAGTTCTACCATGGGGTAACAACCCCAAAAACACCAATTGTGCTATAATTGATCAAAAACAGGAGCATGAAAATAGGCCTTGCTTCACTCCATGTTTGACACTTCATGGGGATGTCCTTTGGTTAATCATAGAATATAATACATACTATTTTGAATAATATATAGATAATGTAATTATTTCTTTTGATGTTAAAAATGTGTTAATGTATAGGATCCTTAAAGTGTTGTTTTAGAAAAACGATAAACAGAGGGATACTATGAGATATTTATTTATTTTTAATTGTGAAAAATAATAAATTATTTATTCATTATTTGATGAATTATGATCAATCCATTTAAATTATTTTAAAATGTTGGAATGAGGAAAAACTAAGATAGTAACACATATATAGGATATTGAAATGATTTCCTAAATGATACTATCAATGTAATGATAGGTGGACTTCAAACTACCATGGAGATTCATACCCATCTATCTCAGCCTATGAAAAAAACCTAAACAATTCAGAACATCTGTATTCACCCATGAAGGAAAAACTAGCTATTGAATCCTTTATAAGATAATGACTACCGATTTTAATAGATATTTTGATTCAATTATCATATAATAGTGGGTTGACTAAATATAGAACAAGTTTTCTATGCTCTCCTATTCAAATATGGGGAATTTCACTTAGAAAATCTATATTATTTTTCATGAGGCTGATCAATGGTCGGAACAATTGGATAATAATAAGCTAATTGATGAAATGGAAGAAATCTAATGGGATGAGTTTAAGATGTTATTTCTTATCAAGTATTTCCCTCAGTCACTTTGAAAAAATATGGAAATAGTGTTTCTAGATCATAATAAAATGGATGGGGAATATTTCACATCATACAAGGAAAATTTTACAATTTATTTTTGATACTCCTTTTGTTTTGTTATCTATAATGAAAATAAAATATATAGATTTTCTAGTCACATAAAACCACACCTCCGAAGGGATATATATATCCAATAATTTCAGGGTTATGAAGAGGCAGTTCAATATGATATCATATTAGATATGGAGTTTATAGATTGGTCCCACGGTTAGGGAGATGTGAAATTAAATATGGAGTTTCATGTTATCAGATCAAATTAAAAAGGTGGAAAGAAAGACCAACAACCCACATGTTAAGAATTTGAGAAAATGAATCATGGTAACTTCCTCAAAGGCCTAAAAAAGTAGTACATGTTTGGGATAAAATTACACAAAACTAGTGAATATCGAAGAGACCAAAATAAGGTAACCAACATAATATATGAAAGGAAGACACCACCCATGTTTCAATGCATCAACTGTAGGTAGAAAGGAAATAGTGCAAGCTAGTTCACTAAACCATGGTACCTTGAGGGTAATCAATATTAGAACCCACAAAATCCAATGGAGAAAGGAATATTTATTTCCTAACTACCACTAAAGTGAAGTGTGAAAATGACGTTTTACAAGGTATACTACCTATTCACTAAATAATGGGTACAGATTATTTGATTCTTCTTTTATGCATTCCTTGATAACATTCAGGTTTTCTTGAATAGATTTATTAAATCCTTTATAACATGAAGTTGAGATATATGTAAAAACACATAGTGGTTCAATCATTGAAACATATGTGTTAGATTATTCTCATGTTTATGAATGTGGGAAGATTCTTTTAATAAATCGCATAATCATTACCATGGTGGAATTTGATTCTATACATGGAATGTATTGGCTCCAATATATAGAGATCACAACAAATATTGAGAAATTTATTTCTCTTTTCATATTAGTAACCATCCCACGATCCTCTACAAATTCAAGTAATATCATGAATATCATATAGAAAATACACTACTTGTATTGGTATTGATAACCTGTAATGAATAATAACATTCCCAATTGGTTGAGTCAAAGATGTTATCAACCTATAGGAAAAGTCTGTTACTTTGGAGTACACTGATGTATTTCCCACAGAGTTACTACGAGATCCACCATATCATGGGTCGAGTTATTAATTGAACTTATACCTGGAGACACTCCACTCTCAAAATTCCCCTACTGGATATCCTCAATCATACTGGAGGTGTTAAAGATGCATATAAACAAGTATTTGGACAAAGGGTACATGCACCTAATGGTATCTCCTTAGGTAGTGCATATTATATTTTCAATGAAAACGTAGGTATCAATGAAATTTTCCATTGATTTTTGAGAGATCAAAAATATCACTATATATAAAATATATCCCTAACAAAGTATTAATGACTTTTTAAATAAATTATAAGGAGATATGATCTTCTCAAAGGTGTATATTTATTCTGGATATCATTATTTTAATGTAAATAACTAATACATTAATCGAATATATTCCATAAAATGTATTGACAATATGAATTATTAGTGAATACCAATTAATTTTCTAATTCCCCTAAAATATTCATGATTTTTATAACTAGAATCTTTAGAGACTACCTAGAAAAAAAAATTTAGTTTTATCGATGATATTCTCATTTACCACAAGAGAATGGAGGAACATGAAGATCATGTAAGGATTAGTTTTGTGACATTAAGGAAGGAGAAAGTATTTTATATGTTCATAAAATTTGACTTATGGATGTAACAAGTCACGTTCATTTGTAACATGATCACATTTGATGGAATTATTTTGGTCCATTCAAAGACAACAGAAATTGATGAATGAAACAACCCCACAAATTTCATGGAAATACAAAGTTTTCGTAGCATAGTAGGGTACTGCTAATGTTTTTTGGGGAATTTTTAATGATTATATATCCTTCTAACATGGTTAAAAAAAATTGGTGTTGTATTTACATATAGGATAATGTAAGGAAAAATTTATAGAGATAAAATATAGTTTAATAACTACAACTATAATCACACTAATAATAGGTGGAGAAATTTATATGATATATAGTAATCCATCAATGAAAATATTGGGTTATGTACTCATGAAGAATGATAATGTGATAATCTATACCTCATGATAGTTGATGATCCATGAAGAGAAAAATATGATGCAAGATTTGGTGTTAGCATATATGATCTTCATTCTAAGGATTTTGTAGTGCTGCCATTATGTTGATATGTGTGAAATATATACCAATAAAAAGAGTCTAAAATATATATTCACACTTGTGGTTGTCATATCATATGATTTATATATTTACAATTATCCTCAAAATTATAACAAATATAATCATTCTCATAGAAAAAAAGATCCTTCTACTTTTTCTATGATGTTAATTTAAGAAGACATTATATTTGGTGAAATATAAAGGATGGATCTAGAAATTATAATGAAATGGAATACATACATACTTTCCCAAAATTAGAACAAAAAAATCTATGAAATATATGATCAAGGAGTTATAAAGGGATGCTTTGGAGATTCAAAAGAATGTTTAAGATAAAATGTAAGGGAAGGTACACAAGTTCCACATCGATGAAGGATGGTTTCAACAAATTTGGAACTGCATGTACAATGATGTATCATGATATTTGATTGAACATGTGATGGTAAAACATGAAGAAGGTATTATGGAGTGTATGTGAATATGTTTTGTAGGTGAATAATTTATTTAATAGTGATGTAAGCCCAAGGGTACAATGAAACCATTTCCTATACCCATATGGAAATCGAAGAACATCACAAGGGACATTGTAACTAGTAACATAAATATATATAATGGATACAATGTATTTTGTGTCATATTGGATGGATTCCCCCAAAATTCACACTTCATTTCTATTCAGGATGATCACTCACTTGAACAACATTCCAAGATATATGTAAATTAATTGGTGAGGTTGCAAGGTGTAAAACTTTTAATCATCCTTTATTGTGATCCAAAGTTCACATATAAATTCTAGAGAAGTATTCAACATGATTTCAGTACGAAATTTATTTTTAGTATCGCCTATCACCCCTATAAAATGGAAAATATGACAGAACTATTAAAAATCCTAAGGATACGATGAGAGCATTCTCAATAGAGATTAAAGGTAGATGGAATCAACATTTACCATTAGTTGAGTTTTAAACCAAAAAAATGTTCCATTCAAATATTCAATTGGATATATATGATTCATTATATATGTGAAGTGATGTAGAACTCCAACTATTTGGGTTAAAATTAGTGATGAATGATACTTGGACCTGATCTTTTATAAGAGATGACAATGATTGTTCAAGCAATCCAAAAACATATAAAATCTATTATGCATCAGGAAAAGATCTATAATGCCAACTATCGGAGGTATATGGATTTTGATGTTGAAGAAAAATATTTCATTTCAATAGCTCCATTGAATAAATTCATGTTTCTAAGAAATTATGGGAGGCGTATACTTAGTTATATTATCCCATTTAATGTCATTGACCATATAGGTGTAGTGGAATATTAGCTTATAATTCCACTATATATGGATCATGTTCATGATCTGTCCCACATATCCTTTCTGAGGAAGTACATACATGACCCCTCATATATAATAAATCTGGAGGTGGTGGAATTGGATAATGAAATCTATTATGAGGAGAATTCGGTGATGATGTTGGACCGTAGAGACAATGTTCTACGAAAAAAGACAACCCACCTTGTAAAAGTTCATTGGAGGAACTATAAGTATGAAGAGGTGATATGGAAACTTGAGGAAATTGTAAAATGAATGTACCATGACCTATTCTCAACTACGATTATGATTTAAAATATAGATGATTAAATGAATAAAGGGGGAAGAATGTAACAACCCATTGATTACAAATTATATTATTTATTGATATTAATGTGTATTATATTCTTTTATAAAATTTCACATGCATACAATTCATAGAGAAACTAACATCACATTGTTTCAACAATGAACATCAATAAATATAGTTAATTAATAAACCCATTAAAATGTAAATTATTATAATAGGAAAATGAATAAAAAATAGAGAAACTACAAGGGGAAAATATGGATCACCCCAATCGTCGAGAATCATATCTCCACTGAACAAAAATATAGAAAAGAAAAAAATATCAATAATTATCATCATCATGGAAAATGGATATACAGAACCTTTATAGTAATTGAGTTGAATATTGTGTTAAATAATTATTTAGTATTTATAAAAGGTAATGTGACCTATGTAATAGTAATGTGACCATTAGAATAGTAACCTTACCATTTTGAATATTAAACTGAGCATTGGGAAGTTAAACATGCCCATTGGAAGAGTAATTTAACCTGAAAAAAATTGTTACAAAAATACTATTTATCCTGATTAATTCAATTAAATATGTATATTATAATCCTGAAAAATAAATTTCATGAAAAATTTGGAGGCAAATATAGGCACATTTTTTGATAAATTTTACTTTAATGTATTTCATAAAATTATTTACTTTACTGTTCAAAATTAAAAATACCTATATAAGAAATTTATTTTTATAATTTCTATATCATTTTTAAAATCACAATGGTGAAATATTCAAGGGTGTATTTTTTGGTAATTTTCCTGAATACTTCATTTTTTGAGTGAATAATATAAATACAGTTTTTCCCATAACTAGTATGTCTTAAATTATATAATTTTTGGTTTGAAATAATCTAATTATTTAAAAAACTGAGGTTTCTAAAAAAATATTTTTAATTTAATTAGTGATTCATTAAAAAAAGTAAACATAAATTCCAAATTAAAAACAAATTTTCATAATCCAAAATTCAAATGTGGTCCCACAAAAAACAATTTTTATTTTACCATTTTTTAATAAACAAATGAATTAATATTATAATAATTATTAATTATTATAAACCATTATAATTTATTTATATAAAATTTAACTTTAAAAAAGTTCAACATTTTAATTTTCATCAATGATATATTATTTTATTAACAATATATTTCAAAAATACTCATCTCCTCATGTATAAATAACCCCTCTCCCTCCACATGGAATACCACCCTTCCCTCACATTTCGAAGAAAATGTTTTAAAAAATTATCTCTATCAGTCCCCTTTTAATACCTCAGTTTGTTTTAGATGATTCTAAATCTAAACATTAAGAGACTTATATTGTTGTACAATAAAAGAAACACTAAATAAAATGTATGTTTCTATCAAATATTATATTTTATCTATTTCTATATCATTTTTTCCAATTACATTAAAAAAATATTATAAAAAAAGTTTGTAAGAATTTTATCTTAATATTTATTATTTTAACCTAATATTTGTACCATATTGATGACATACATTAATTCATCACATCCCTTTTCTACTCTTTCGGAAATGTCCCATCAATGGTCCATTAACCAAAAAAAGGATGGTTCCTACATCTTTTTATATCCCCATCCTCATGGATAGTTTAAAAAATTATTTTCATAAATAAATATATAAATATATCTATTTAAGACTTATTTTGAACTTTCAACTAATGTATAAAATACCTTATATAAAATACAAAAGTATACATGAAACATGACCTTTTTATAGAAAACATGATATCAATTTTTTTTAATTTCAAAATTGTAAATTAAGAAATATAATAAAATCAGTATAATTAATAAATTGTGAAACAACTTACATAAGTCACTATATTTTCAATGTTTTAATAAATCAAATTTTATTATTCATGAGGTGTAAATGTAATCAAATAAACATGAATTAATATAAGGGGATTATCAAACCCATCTTCCATTAAATGGGTTATTTGTCTTACACATATTTTTAATTATGGATATTCCTATATTTATTCATTAATATAATTTCATTTATCTTCCCTTTTCATTTTAGGGATATACTTATTTCTCGATTGATTTATAATCAAAATAAAAATATTCGCGAAAAATAATTTTTCATCCAAAACACATATTTTACTCCACTTGAGTTGTTTCTTTTTCACTAAAAAATATGTATTTTTATACCAAATATTTTCTGATTTTCTTGTGGCAACCCCAGTTTATTCATTATATCATGATTTATGAAATCTATATCAAACTCATTCCATTTAATGGGTTATTTAAGGAATATAATTGGTATATGTTCAATGTGGAAAGTTTTATTATCTATGAATTATGATGTGATGGGTTGGTATGGAATTATATAGGACACTAATGAATTCACTAATGTAATTTATCTACTGAGATTATGTTTATTATGTATGAACATGATTCTATATATATTCACAATTAGGGTGCCATGATTATGCAGAAATGTTATTTGTTAACATGATGCCCTCATTATTCACAACTATGTGTGGAATTTGACCACTATGACATGATTTTTCATTTATATATATTTTAAAATTCCAAGTCATTTTTAAAAGTTTACATCAGGATTATGATGATGTTAATTTGATTATGATATGTTGATTACGATTATGTTCACCCATTTTATATTGGTTAATGTCCCCTATTCATCCTCTCACTTGGATTTTATCTCCCCCCTTTCTTGGAAGTATATCTAAAGGTGATTACATATAGTAATGAGAATGTGATCATTTATAATGTTTATGAATAATTATTTTAAAAAATGTTACCTATATTGGGTTCTTGGGGGTAAAATTTTATTCAAACACATGTAATCTACGCACACACATGCCAGAAAGGAATGACATCACCCCCAAGGGATAACCATCCTATCAAGCCGCATTATTACATAATATATTATAGGGATGATGGCATGGGGGGAAGGAATACTATTACAAGACCCATAGGCCCACCATTAAATTGCCTAAAGTCCCTCCCAAAATCATGCTTCTGTCACTACCTGCATATCATGCATGCATCACAACCACAATGATTATCTAGATTCCCAATGTCATGAAAACCTATTCATGATGAATAGTTGTGCTTATATAGTACCCCACTATATTAGTCACACTTTTACAGTTCTATAGTTCCACCAATATACTTCTACAGTACCTTTGGAAATTCACACCAACCAGGATTTGAACCCATGTCTAAAGTATTATTATGATCCTAATTTTCCCAATATATTAATCCTTTTGATCCTTGAATATATAATTGTTATGTTCTTTATACATATATTTATGTAATAGTCATGTAATAATAAATTAGGGTCTATATTTTAAGTCATAATACCAACATTATGTAACGTTACATGAAACACTGTGTTTAAACATGTCATGAAATATTATAAAAATATTATTATATAATTTGATCATTATCAGAAAACCATTGGAATGATATGTATGAGTATAATTAAATAATTTATGAAAATATATTATGTAAAAATTTATTTATAATGAATTATTTGGTGGCTAATTAATTGGAAATTAATATAATATCCATTTGAATATAAAGTAAATCATTTTCCAAAAAACATATTTTATGCACATAAATGCATTTTACCTCAATAATTTAAATGAATCAATTTTGGTGAATTATTTTAATTAAATTATTATATTTTATATTCCATAAAATATTTAAAATTAATATTATTTCATATAGAAAATGGATTTGAATAAATCCAATTTTACTCTAAAAACAATATTTTTTTAAAATATTTTATCTCCTTTTTTCACAATTATTTTAAACTAATTTCTAAAAATATTAAAAACATTATTTGGAAAAATAAGATTCATTTGTTAAATCAATATATAAAAATTATATTTTGATGACTTTTTTATTTTTTGTGAAAGGTTTCAGTTTTTCATGAATAGTGAAAAATTCGGAATTTTTGGGATTTAACCGGAAAAAATACCATTTTTTGATGAATAGTGATGCATGATGAATTTTTATTGAAAACTATATATTCAATTAAATTATTAATTTAGTTAAATTGTATTTTAATTTTTATTAAAGTTGAATTTATTTAATTATATACATATTAATCAAATTTAGGTCATTATAATCAGTTACATATTGAGATTAGTAATAAATAATTTGTAATCTTCTGTACATTTTCTCTTAAAATCATCTTTATCATCGCCTCTGTGGGATATATTTTAAATTAATTTTTTCCAATTAAATTATTATAATTATTATAAATAGAATTAATATTTTTATATTAATAATTTTTTTATCTAATAAGGAAATTTTTTTTTTCAAAAATGAACATATTAAAAAATAAAAATAAATTACCGCGGTAAAGGTAAAAATGGGTTTCACCTACAGTTAAAATAAATTGAAAAGGGTTAAAAATAACCCAAAAATGTACAAAACAGATTTTATGGACATATTAAGAACTTATGAATTTTATTTTCTATAATGATCCACCATTGGATCCTTTTACATGAAAATATTTGGGTGTAATTCTTTCTTTTAGAAGATTAAAAGTGTGTCATTGTGCTCACTTATAAAAGGTTACCCATTATTCTCTCATATTAACACCATAAAAACATTTTTTTTCTATATATATCTGTCAAATTATGTTTCAAAATTACCTATCTCCATCCTATAAAACATTTTTCTTGTAATGAAATCCCACCATGGAAGGCTTTAGGTGAAAACCTAAAAAGGATTCCCGAATTAGAGGTAGTGTTAATCAATGAGTGTATTTTAATTTATTCCTCCACCCCTACAATAATCTTTTAAAAATGATAATATAATAAACTCATTATATTTCATATATTGAGATTCTTTTATGATATCTTCATTAACTAAAACTATCTCCACGATGATTTAATGGGTTATGAAATCATCATTCCAGAATACAACTGACTACTACCTAGAAAACTGATGTCATAATTTTTTCCATTACCACCTATCACGATTGGGTATTATGATGTATATAAAGTATATATATTACATTTATAACATAATTATTCAAATTTAGTAAACATCTCATATATATCCATTTATGTTTCATCTCGTATTGTATATGATAACATCGTTCGTGTGTACAGCTGACTACCACCCACTGAAGAGATGTGATTCTTTTTCACTAACTCTTTAGATGGAAGATAATAAGGATAAATATATGTTATAAATATTTATCATTATGAAAAGGTAAAAAAATAATTTTATTTCTTACCATTTCACTTAATAAAAAATGATAATGTCATTCATGTACATGTGGCCTACCACCTTAACGAAGCTATATGACTCTCTTTTCATCACCTAAACACATGGATGATATGTATAAGTATTTTTTAAGAAATAATATCTTATTAATTATATTAATATATGTTTTTTAATATAATATATTACTTTAATTATTTCCATAATAATACTTGAAAATTGTAAACGTTATTTCTTCATATGTATAGCCTACCGTCTCCACGACAGTAAAACATAATTTACTTCACAAAAACATTTTTAATTATTATTCAAAAAATAATACTTGGTATATAAATATTATAATTATTTAAATATTGTAATTAAGGATTTTATTGAACAATTATCATATTATGTGGACCAAAAAAACTAGAGACATATATGAAAGAAAATCGGTTATTACCAGAAACATAAAAGTAACATGGAATTGTTAATAAAATGGTAATAAGATTACATATAAAAAAATATACTATATGATATATATAATTATGTATTTTTAATTTATGTATAGTAAACTGAAATTTATTATACATAATTTTTTAATGGGTACAATGGAATTCGTGACATACTATTAGATATTTCTATTCTCTCTTTTATTTCAGGGGGAAATATGGAAATTCACAAATAATATATAGCCTATGAGGAATATACTTCTACTTTGACATGTTATATCAAATTAAAACTGTTATCATGACATTTATTGTTTTATTTTATTCTATTATTTATTGGGGATTTCAATTCAAACGATTACAAAATCAGTACAAGATTTTTGTCTCAATTTGACCTCTTTGAGTCGTATGTAATGTTATGCACCTAAATTAATTCATGAAATGTATATACTGCAACTATGAAATGTCAAATCATGAATTTATTTATGATCATGACATTTTATACTATTCATTAATGGTTTCTATGATTCAGTGTTACTGACGGGGTAAGGATTTTATATAATAGTTTCATTTTATGCCAGGATTGTTTATGATTATGCTTCAAATAATATAATATTACGACCTATATAAAATAATATCATTAATTTATTCATCTCATTATGTACCCAGGAGTTTAAAGGATGTTTTTTAATAAAAATTATATTTGTTTCGAATCCCCTTTCTCTTCAAAAACCATTATTTCTAAAAATGCCTTCAAAAATATTTTTCAAATTTTTCAAATAAATATTAAAAAATGTTTTCATACATTTTTTACATTAAAATAAATTAAAACATCATGGAATGTTTAAAAATAATCCCCAATTAACATTAACTAAAAAATTGAATAAATATTTTGTTTTAACATATACAGTTTGAGTGAATCATCAAATCATCATGATAGTTATTTACATCGAATATTAAATTATATTTTATTCAATTTTATTTTCAAATAAAAGGATTTTACATGTGTTTTATGTTAAAAATGGTGTTTTCCAAAATCATAAATAATATTTTTCTCAAGAAATGTTTTAAATGATTTATAAATCACCATTTATAAGATTTCATTGTTATTGTGAAAGGAAAAAAAATATTTTGTTATAAAAAGTTTTTTTCAGATCAAAATGGATATTTTCCGCAATAAATTTTTACAATTGTCATTCCATATAATTTCCATCTAAGATGACATTTTTTTATTTTTTCTATAACTTATTAGGGATATTATCCAAGGATAACATTCTTATTTATTCTCTAAATTGTTTAAGTCTATAATGAAATGATATTTATGAAACCCATTTATCTTCAAAGGGTTATGCCATGATAAAATTCTTATAGAACCCTAATCTTTTTCAAGGGGTATTATTTAATTAAATGATGAAATTATTATTTAATTTTTCTCTTTTCATTAAGTCATAATATGATTAAATATTTATCAAAACCCATTCCAGTTCATTAGTTATGATATTATGAATGTTTTATGAAAGTATGACACACATATGTTGGATTTCCATTATGTGATAGTTTGGAGTAAATCTAAATACAATTATTTTGGTCACAATAAATATTATATGAGATAAAAGAAAACATTGTTTGTTATCCCAAGCCTAAAACAAAGGTTACATTGGTGGTAATCTGAAACATGAATAAGAGGGTACACTAGTGGTTAGTCTAATCCCAAAGCCGGTACACAGGTTGTCTGACCATTCTCAATGTTGGTACACAGTTGGTTAGCCCGATCGAAATATATTCTAAAGAGATTCATGGGTTTATTTGAAATAATTTTTTCTTTGATTATGTATATGTCCCTAATATATGTCCCCAATATGTCTCTTACATCAATGTTTTATTAACATGGGTCCTGTTATTTGATTTCCTTATGATTCATGACTTATAAAAAATCAATATTTATTCAATGGTTCAATATTATGATCTTTGATATATAGGGTGTTGATTTTAAATTTTATTCTCATGTTATCGTACACTTATGTTTATATTATTCTTATGAATCTCTATTGATTACCCTTAATTATCATATAATCTCACCATTTCTTGTGTTTCCTTTCCATAGGTAATGATGAATAGTTTTTATGTTGGTGTACTAAATGGGAAGCTCTTTATGCGTGAAATTTAATCACTTTTATGAATTAATAATATTATGTTCCAAGATTCCAAATGATCTATACTATTATGTAAAATATGCATTTTTTTGTGTAATGATTTCAATAGTTATCTAGAAAGATATAATATCCAAGTATGGAAATAATGGTTCACTATAATTGAAATGAAATAAAAAGTAATGAATTTAATACTTAGGAATTATTTTTTGTGAGTGTTGGATAAAGCTCGGTTCACTACCAAGGGCTTCCTAATTAATGGTATACCTCAAGGGATGGGGGTGTGTCCCACCTTTGAGGTGTATCCACCAATAGATTTCCCCTATAAGTATCAATAATAGTCCACTAGACATAATTATGTACCATTATAGTTTTTATCATAATAATGGTTTTATGAAGATGTGTTCACTTATATAGGAAAACATTAGTGAGATCCCTATGGGTTTTTATAAGTATATTTCTATGGATGTCTCTAAGGAGAATTCTATAGATGAGTCAAAGTATATGTAAATGTCCTATAATTTTGTAAAAGGATAGAGAGAGCTATTTAAAAGATATTATATCATTTTGTAGATGCTACACGTTTATGTGGATCTAGATGATAATTACATAGGGGTAATAACTATGAAACTAGTGAATTTAGATTGACTTTATCATCAACTAGTTCAAGAAAATAGTCCTTAATGACAAATTATTCTGAAAAACATGGAGGATATGCTTTGTAATTTCAAAAACACATTATGTTGCATCATGAAGGATTTAAATAGATAATGAATATGAATGACCTATTATATAAAAAGGGTGTTATATATTAAAAATAATGTGTCATGATCTAGACATATTGTATGTGATTTTCATGATTTTTTGGCTTTCATTTAGTATTAACATTTCTCATACAATTATTTTTGGTTTTAGTTAATATTGGGAACTAGAAGAAACTAGGTTAATATTGAATTAAATGTAAAGTTTTCTAATGATAAACCAAATAAGACTAATATTATAGTATGTGAATTAGTTATTATGAATAATTAGATTTCAAAATATTTTATTAACAATGTGAACCTTAATAGACTCTGAAACTCACTAAAAAGGAGAAAGATAGAGGTCATTGAGTGTTTGTGTGGAGGAGAGTATATATTAAGGAATATTTAGTTTCTTATATGATTATAATGTGGGAAGAATAACTCTAGGTAATGTCTCAATGGAATGAGAACATGTTTTGAGTTTGGAGAATAAGGACACCTGGTATGTAATTTAAGTAGAAAAAATAATGTTTCAGTTCATTTAATGGATGGGAATAATGTTCTCCCAATTATATCGTCGATTAATGTCATATTTACATGTGAAATGAATGGAAATTATGATAATTTATTCCATAAGGAGATATTTCATGAAGAAAATCAGTGCAGTTGAATGAGTAATGGTTATATTTTTTATGATAAAGAGACAAAAAATGATATATGAAAGGAAATAAGTGTTAAGGAATATGATGAAAAATCCATGTTCATGGTTTGAGAATAATTTGGGATGATGGATGTATTTATATACTAGAATTATATAATTATTTAAATGAATCTTAAAAAATTTACGTATTTTTATGTATAATTTTTTCTATAAGGATTGAAAGAAATATTTTGAATAGTACCAATGACCTTGAAAAGTGATTCAATGGTAATGTGATATCTTTTTAAGGGAATATAACCCATTATATGATCCTAATGTGGAGAAAATGGTGTTTAGTATATTTAAAGAGATTATTGACATTGATAATGAAAATTAGATAATACTGATGACCTCCAAATTGATAATAGATAAATTGACAATGATGTTTATTTTATCATTGATAGAGTTTAAAACATTATTAGATATATAGAATATGTCTACTGATATATGGTTTTATTAAATTAATGAGGAAGAATTACTTTTTTCATTGAGTTTTTATAGTAATCAATGTTATTATAAAGATTCATGAGAATATATGACCAAGGAATTCACTTATTTATAATTTAAAAATTATGATGATCTTAATGGTATGTAGTGGAATAATGTTATGTTTGTTTTGAAAAATTTAGTGACCTTCTATAAATTGTTTTTATTTTGGAATGTTAATATGTTTAAAAATTTATTGAATTTTTTATGTTTAACACTTGATGATGTTTGATAGATTAATTTATTAATTGTAAATATAAATATTTATCCATATTGGATAACTATTTTTATCTCTTTTTAACTATAAATTTAAGGAATGAGTTATTCGTCATCATTGGATCATGTGATCTGTTAGTGATTAAAGCATAAAAATTTCACCATTATTTTATAGATTATGAGGTGATGTGTAAATTGATCAAGGAACAACCATAGGGAATGAATGTGCGTATTTAATGAAATGAAATCAAGAAAGCATATAATTTCATGAATTCTAGTTATGAATTACTTCATATAGTCCTTGTGTTTCAAAAATTTCATTTTTAATAGAAGTATTATTATAAGTTTTAGGATGTGGGTTTCAATAATGGAATTTCAAAATGTGGAACCATTAATGACCACTAATAATTTTTTTGGATAAATTCATTTTATGGTGGGTAGAATTTATCCCCCTAAGATTTTGTGAAATATTTTTTTTCATATTTATTAAATCATTTTGATATTTTTTGTTACACGCACCACTATGTTGAGATTTTATTTCATGAAAAACAATGTTTTGATTTTGTTACACATAAAAAATAGTTTATCTTATATCACATGAAACACTATTTTTGGACTTTCATACACACAATACTGATTTTACCTTTCAATACACACAACACCCAGTTCAAACAAAACATGAAATACATTTAAAATGTTATTATTTAATACAATAGTTATCACCTGAATTTCATTATAATGGGTATAAATATGATTAAATAAATTAAGAAAATATATGGTTTAAATATATATAATTATTACATTTTTTACCAAATTAATTAGAAATTAAAATAAGAACCTTTTGAAAATAAAGGATATCATTTTCTATAAAAACTATTTTTATGTACATAAACTTCTTTTACAAAAATAAATTAAATGAATCTATTTTTGTTAAATATTATAAAAAAAATTAATAATTTTATATTGTATAAACTATTTAAAAAATTTATCTTATTTTTTTAGATGAGAGAGATAAATAGATCCAGTTTTTACCAAATTTTTTTTATTTTTCTAAAATAAAATTTTATCTCTTTTTCAACACTTTTTTTTAAAAATATTTTTTAAAAATTTAAAAAATAATTTTTCAAAATAAGGGTTATTTTATAAATAATCATTCAAAATTTATCATAGAGGGAATTTTTGCGATTTTTCTGAAAATTTTTATTTTTTAAAAAAATAGTGAAAACACAGAATTTCAATTGAAACATCTCTTTTAGTTTAAATAATATATAAATATAAATTATATTTTAAGTTGGTTTTAAATTAAAATTTTTAAAATTATATATAGCTATTATTAAATTTTAGGTTATTTTAGTAAATTTTAATTTGAATTTTAATATAAAAACATTGTAAACATTTGACCATTTTCTTTTAAAAATCAGTTGTCTCGTATCTTATATGGGATTACTTTTAAATAAAAATTTCCACTTTTGAGAATAAAATATTTCAAATTTCATTCCATGTTTGGAATAATAATAATATATATTATCTAATAATTTCAACTCAATTTCAAATAAAAATGAATAGGGAAAAGAGTAGAAATAAATTGTGGTGGTTAAGGTAAAAATGGGTTTATCGGGGTCTAAATTAAAATGATGAGGGTTAAAAATTATAAAAAACATAATCAACCTATATTGGATGGAAATATATAGAAAGTTTCCCTTATATTATTTATATTTCTCCAATATTTAATCTATGTGAGAAGACAAAAATGTGGTTGGAAATCTTTCTTTCAAAATTTTACAAGTGTGTAACTCACGTCACTTATAAATGGACACGCCATATCCTCTCCAATTTACACCTTTATGAACATTTATTTCAGCCAATACCTACCCAAATAACAATAAAAATTACATACTCCAATATTTAAAGTACTAATTATTACATAAATTTACCCTATGGTGGATTTTGGGGAAAACCAAAGGAGTATACCGGAAGAAGAGGTAATGATAATCAATTTAGAATTTTTATTTTATTTATTCCCCCCAACTCCTTAAATTATTACTATTCTAGGCGAATATAATAACCTATGAATATTTTATATACATTTTCACTATTATTTTTAGGGAATTTACAATAACTGTATCCACTACCATCAAATGGGTTTTGAAATCATTGTTCGTGTGTATGGTAAACTACAGGCTCGCGAACTGTTGTCATTCACTTTTCCAATACCACATCTCATGGATGGGTTTGTTGATGGATATAAATTATATAAATTAATTTTATAAAATAATTATACCTTTCGTGTCCTTATATATTATATTAATTCTTACTTTAAATTCCTTATGGGATGCTATAACATCGTTCGTGTGTACGGCAGAACGCCACTTTACGAAGTGACGTGATTCGTTTTCACTAAAACATTTCCTAGTTGATAATAAGCATAAATATATTTAGCATACAAGAAATAAATATTATAATTATGATATATTAATCATTATGAAAAGATAATATATCATTTTATTTCATAACCTTTCACTCACTGAATGATGATAACGGTGTTTGTGTATATGTGGACACCCGCCATCAAAAAGTGATATCACTCTCTTTTCATCACCAAACCACATAGATGAAGTGTATAAATATATTTAAATAAATTTAGGGTATTTATGAAATCATTATAATTATTTTTTTATAATATATTACTTTTCTCCTTTATATATTGATCATTGAAAGATGGAAATGTTACACATGCATATGAATGGCATGCCGTCTCTATGATCACAGAATACTTTATTTATCAGAGTCACATTTATTGATTGGTATTAATCTTATAATTTATTTATAATTATTATAATTATTTTACTAATGTAATTTTGGATATTATGGAATAATTATCTCATTAAGGGGACAAAAAATAATAGATCATAACTTATACAGAATACAATGTGATTATTACTTGTAATGTGACATTAATATTAAAATGTTAATTTATATTTAATAGAATGAATAAAATTAAATCATATATTGTATGGTATATCTAATTATGGTTACATAATATATTTATTATAAACATATATTTATTTTACCAGGGGTTTGAATCTATAATAAAGTAGTTGAGACCTGTGGTAAGGGGTTTCTAGTCTCCTATTCAATTCTGGAAGACATATGAAAATTCTCCCATAGTTTATTTTGGGTGATATATATAATTCCCATTTTACATGTTTTATAATTAATACAATTATTAAAATGATATTTAATGTTTCATTTTTTATATTATTTAATTTTTATCGTGATTCAGATTATTATTAAATTGGTAAGGGATTATTATCTCATGTTATCTTCTTTGAAAAGTATGTTATGATTGAATGTAAATTATTTCACAAGGTGTGTATACAAAACAATTGACATTTAAAATTAATAATTTATTTATCATAACTATACTTTAAGTTTAATTTTATGTTATTCCGTCATAGTATTATGATTCAATCATACTAATGTGGATAGGATTTAATGTTGCAATCTCATTATTTATTGAGATTATTTATGATTATGATTATAATGATGAAATTATATTATATATAACTCAATAAAATAAATAATTATCTTCTCCTATATTTATTTTTCATAATGTTTTCCCTTTATTTTTAACCTATTATTATATTGAGAGTTCAAAATAATTTTTTTGATAAAAAACACATTTTCTGTCAGTAACCATTTGACTTCTAAAACCATGTTTTCTAAAAATGTTGTTTCAAATGTTTTTAAATTAATTAAAATAATTTATTAAACATATTTTCACTAATTTATAAATCTAAAATAAATATTAATGGAATATTTTTATTATTTTCAAATACATTTCTCATTTATCTTTTATAGAAAATGTTAAAGTAATCTTTGTTTTGATGTGCACGGGATGAATGGAAATTATTATTACCATAACCATTAAATGAATAGAAGTATACATAATAAGTTTTAAAGTTTATTTTCAAATAAAATGATTTTAAAATGATTTATGTTTTAGAATTTTTATTCGATGTTAAAATTATATTTTAATTAGTAAATGTTTAAAATTATTGAAAATGTTTCCTTTATTAGACATCATGATAATTTACAAAAATTGATTTTCAAATAGTTTTATGATTTAAATGGTTTTTAAAAAAATTATAATGTATATTTACCTCAATAATTGTTTTAAATTATCATTGAAAATAATATTCCATCTAAGATGACATATGTATAAGTTTCCTATGTCGTACTGGTCATGTAATCCAAGTATACTATTCTTATTCTTTTTTTCATGGTTAATTTTTATGATGAAATGATGTATATGAAATATTCTTCACATTGATATGGTATACCAGGATATAATTTTTTTTAATCCTACTTCTTTTTCAATGGTTATGATACTTTGAAATTGTGAATGATTAGGAAATTTGTCTCTTTTATAATATTCTACAATATTAGAGGGTACATGGGAGCTTAACCTATCGGAGAAAATCAGGGTACACTGGTGGTAATCCCAGGATTGAAAAATTGGGTACACAGGTGGCTAAACCGAGATAGAATTATATACATCAGTTGTTATCCTAGTCCAAACATTTTATGAATGTATTGGCTAGTATCTTTGATGTAATATTTCTTATTATTTTGTATAAGACAAAAATATATGCCTTATGAAATATTTGTGTTTTCATGGATAATGTTCTTTAATTTCATATGATTTCTTTCTTATAAAGTATTAGTAATTATTCCATGACTTGAAATTATGATCATTGATATGCATGGTATGGTTTTAAATGTAATTCATAAGTTCTCATAATCTTATGTTCATTTTATTCTTACACATCTCCCATTTCTTACCCCTACTAAGCATCTTAGCTCACCCATTATTATGTTTCCTTTCCTATGTTATGAATATATTATTTTAAGTAGTATTAGTAAAAGTGATGTTATTTTTAAGATGAGTTGATGATATTTGTTGAGTTATGAATATTTTGATCCATTATTCTAAATTTAGTAAACTATCAGGGTCCTCATGTGTTTTTTAGTAATTTATTGATTATTCATCTAAAAATATTTAATATCTATTTATAAAAAGTCTAGGAAGTTGTATTTCCACCACTAGATATATCAAAAAAATCATATTTATACATATACAATCCTTCATTCTCTAGCATCGAGTGACCACTAATCATAGAACATGTCAATCTAGCATAGTAATCTAATAGATTCTTGATTCTCTAAAAAAGAATGATGAGGTTAATAAATCCATCACATGTCATTCCTCTAATAGATGATCAGATCACCTACCCCATATCAATGTAGTTGACTATGTCATGTGTGACTCCACTAAAAATGTTTATGCATTTCCTCAGTCTTATTAAATCAGGGTACAAATGACATTTCTTATCATGAAAGTAGAAAATGTTCATATTTGTTGCACTACATCTGATGACATATTGATCAACATACCCAAACACCACTATATTATCTTAGTTCATATGTTGACATGCGTAATTAGGGTATCATATTATGGACGTTCTCATGATAGGTATCTTTCCAACATCAGGTAAGAAGGATAGATAATAATCAAGAAACCATATGTATATATATGACTATATGACATTTTATGGGATATAAATTGATTGGTAAATATATGTAATATTTTTTTATTTATTACCTTAATAGTCTACCCTTGATATCAATTATACAACCCTTAAAATAATGTCAAATAATCAATTCAAGATAACATTAACATATCATCGGAATATGTTATATTCTATAGTGTTTTTTATTCGGTTTTGGGTGTGTATTGGTTGAAATTTAGATATAGATTGGTGTGGTCAAGGATACTTCTTGTGTTTCTTTGTGAGCATATTGGTTCTTGTAAATTTCATATTTTCATTATTGTGTGGAATGGATAAAGAAACCATATATGTGGTAGTTCATCCTCATTCCCAACTTTTTACATGTTATGTGTTTGGATTTTATGTCTTCCTTTACTTTTTGTTGTTAGTAAGGGTCGACATAATAAAGATAATTAATTGGAAAACATAAAATAAATGGCTATAGGTATAAATCACATGTTTTATCTTCTTGGATATTATTATTGATGTGTTTATGCCTGAAATTAACCTTACTAAAAATAAAATCTATTGGGAGGCTTATCTTTTATATATATTGTGGGATCCTTATCGTGTTTATGTTTGATTTCACCCTAGATTAAAGTATCAATAATTAATATATGGAAAATGTATTATTTTCTGATGGAAATATGGTTATTGAGATAAAACTGATGAAAAATGAATATGTAATGTGATGAAAATCCTAGGATAGATTGTGTAAATTAGGTTATGTTATTGTTGTATATGGTTTCTTTATTGTGTTTACTTATGTGTTGTGGGATTTTGTTCATTGTTGGTTTTGATAAGATGTCTTGGGTAGAGTTTGGGGATATTATTTGATGGTTGGATGGCATGTATGATATGTGAAAAGTTGTGTGGTTGTGGTGTGTGATGGTTATGGTGCACAATTGCTGTGGTCTATTATTGTTATGGTGTATAGTGGTTATAATGTTTTTTTGTTGGGTACTGTGGTTTTTATGGTGAGAAGGGTTTGTTGATGTGGTGTGGTGTATATGGTGGACGTTGTGTTTCGATGATGGTTGATTTGAGTTGGGTTAGTTGTGATATAGAATGGTTTAGTCAGTCACCCTATTTCCAATGGAATAAATTATTATGATGAATGAGATGAATAAATAGATGGGTTGGTTATTGAATCATAATGGGATGGAAATTGATACGTAGTAATTTTATATTTAAATTAAAGGAATAAATGAATGTTTTGAAAGTTTTTTAAAATAAATGGATTTGTAATGGGAGTCTATGTCAACATGTTAAAATCAGAAGTGGTGAAACCTGTAATTGAAAGTGGAATTATATGGATTGTGTGGTGGTAGTGTAGTGCGTATCAAATATTTTTGTAAATGGTTTTGATTATTTTCATGCAGTTGTGGTGAGGTGTTGTGTGCTAGATTATTTGTTCTTAGCCCATAGGTTGGTAATTTTTTTCTTTCTATATATCATTTATTTTATGTTATTTCTATAGATGACACACCGGAGTTGGATAACCTTACCAATTATCATATTTTCAGGGTTCTGTGTGTGTTCCCCAATATCTAGGATAGTGGTGATAGATATAGCTAGCTAAACCATCTTCCCCACTCTTCATTAGTGGTGATGATGTTGGTTGGTGTTTGAGATTACCTATCATTGATGGAATGGGTTATTTTTTGTGATACATGATATGGTATTTAATTTGGGTCATGTATGGTATGATGCTAGAATGAGGTTGATGACCTTCACATTCATGAAAACCTACTATTCAATTTATGAGGTGGAATGTGTTTTTATGGTCATATGTCTACAGGAAAGACATGATGCAGTGAATAATGCTACAACATAGGATTCTAGGAATTTCAAGAGTGAGTTCGGTAGGGATGTATGACGACCTATATCATAGATAAATAGTATGACATGTGATATTTATGAATTGTATGGGAGAATAATATGTTTTGGGATGGGGTGTGAGAGTGTAAAATCAACCAAGAAGTAACTATTGAATTCCTTTATTTGTTATGTTCATGATTCTATGTAATTATATTTGATTTGTTTTTATTTAGTAAGGTGTGGTGTGGTTTTGGATTGGTTAGTTGACCTTTTTATGTTCTTTTTGGGTTTTCAATTTCTTCACTAGTGCATTAGAATAATTTTTTCACATGTGTACTATAGTCCTTTTGTGTGTTCCTACAGATTGTACTTGTATGATCACCCTATATAACGGTTCCAAGAGGACAATATAGGCTGATATGTACATCACTAAATTTGGTTGGATTTGTTTTTTAGTCATTATTGTTGAAATTGTCTATTGGATTTTTACTTATAGACATTATTGGTATCACCAGAAATTGTATGTGACTTATGGGATGATTTTATTTTTATTTTATGTTACATTCTTGAGTTTTGTGGTGGTTTTTTATCCTATCTTATATCCTGTAGCTGATGTAGTGTAATTGCTTCCTTATGCATGGATTTTCAAACATTGGGGTGTAATCGAAAACCTAGGGCTTACTAGAGAAAGAACATGATTGTCATTATCACTCCTCATTTTTTGTCTATCCATTAGGGATATATTTGGAGAGTGGGGTAGTTATAGAGTGGTATCAATGTTTTTGGATGATATATAGGGTGGCGATAAAAGTTTGGAACTTGATGATTTTATTGGCTTTGTAGAGATATGGTTCTAGTTAATCTTGGGGCATGGCATGGGATAGGGAGACTGGCTACGATGTAGAATTCTAGTCCCCATCATGATCTAATGCATGGAGGCTATGTTTATTGAATGACAATGTGAGGGGGAAATGATTATAGGGTCATTTCCTAGGAGAGGTACATGTATCAGGATTGATTTTTTAGTCTAAATTGGGTGATTGTTGGAAAATAAAATGAATAAATTTTAAAAAATGTCAATATTCATGGATACAATAATTAGGATGTTCTCCCTCAATTGTTAAGAATGGATCTTGGTAACTATCTAGGTGTGGAATAGTTAGTTGAGGTTCAGAAGGCTAATACATTCTATTATTATCAGATTAACCCAATAGAGGATGATAAGGCACAAAATATATCATTGCATTTGTTTCAATGTATGATCTTGGAAAAGTGTGGGTGTAGTGTCTCAAATTTGTATATAAATATCTAGTTGGGGGAATTCATAGATCTATTTTGGCATGTTAAAATAATGGTCTGTGTTTGGGGTAATATTGGATGTTAGTTAGTTAGAGTGATCTGGGCATTATTGTCGGGTCTTCTATCTAGGTGACAGACTTGTGGAATATGTGTTATTGCTATAATTTAATAAAGAATTCCATTTGGTGTACCATTCGTAAATGTTAATATAAGACAATTGGTGGGATTTCCTCTCCCTTTTTGTAGGAATATTGATTGTGTAGGAGCTTAGGGGAAATTTCAAGGACCTCTTGTGCTTTTCAATATATCTTTTCCTAGATGAAGAGACATGAGTGTGGCATCTATATAAGGTTTTAAACCTAGGTATCATGTATATAGTCACTCCATTTACACTCCCTGCATACCTAGAGGTGTAGAAACAACTATAGGTTATTTATTGGATGATTTACCTACTATTTTATCCTACATAGAGTGGCCAATAGGAAATCTCAAGGAGTATAGCTTCAGGTAGTCATGATTTCAACCGGTGGGGAGCAAGTAGTGGAAAATATTTTCCTAAAATTCTGGGAAAAGAAGTTTTTGATCACCCACAAAAGGACTTATGTTTTAATGTTATGTATGTGGGGGACATGGTAACTACTACTCCCAATGTCCAAACACTCATGGAGTCTATTTCAGATAGGCAGTCACACCCCTTTTTGGAAGTAGTAGTGGTTTCCTCTAAGGTAGTTTCAATGATAGGGACTGTATGTTGTTTTTAGAAATAGAGAGAAGATGGTGTTGGAATATTGAATCCTCATTATGGTACATATCCAAATGGACCTAGTCTAGAGTGTAGATTAGGAGTAAAATTGAGTAGAGGGATATGACTTTTGAATTTAAATATGGATTTTTTTCGATATGAAAGCATCAAATATGACAGAGTGTGTTTGATGTATAATCGGTTTATTGTTTACTATTATGTGTGACTTGATTTACATAGGAACCTCAAACTCCATTTTAAATCTCAATTTTTTCCATTATTGGGTACTATGAGTGGGGAGGATTCCATTTCCAATTGTGTTATTTATGCATGTTGGATGTTAGGCTGATTTGATTGATGTGTGCCAATGGTGTAGACAGGTGATGGGGAAAAAGTAGTTTGTGGGACATTTCTTCTTGTTATAGATATATTCATATGATTCTATTCATATCATTTAATTTTTGTAATATACGATTTTAATCATCAATTATTTATATAGGATTTTTTATCTTGTTGATTTGGAGGGCTAGTGAGTTGAATTCACTGAAGAGTGATATTATTATTTTTGTGGTTGGAAAATCGTGCCCCTATTTTCTTAGCTGGTCGATCTATCCCTAGAATCCCATGTATATAATGTTCCTAGAGTTTTTGAGGAGTTTAAATATGTTTTTTTCAATTAGGTTTTGATTCTACCCTTGTGAAGCAATATCGAATTTGTGATAGAGATTCAACAAGGTGCATCACCAGTTTTTTTGGATCCCTACCAAATGGTACCTATAGAGTAGTGTGAGTTGCAATTGTAGGTGGATGATCTAATGTAGATGGGTTTCAAATATCCTAGTGTGTATCCTTTCATTTATCTAGTAAATATTATCAATAATGAATATGGTTTTATGATGTTGTACAAATAGACTACTAGAAGATGAATTAAGAAACAGTCAAGAACAATTACCCTATTGAGTATATTGATGATCTATTTGATTTGATAAAGGATGATTGTAAGTTTTTAAAGGTTGAAATGTTGTCTGGATATCCCTAAATGGGGGATAAATAAGAGGATATCCGAAATACAGCCTTTTTGTTTAGTTATTAGATCTTTGAGTTCATGTTATTGTCATTCAGTTTCAAAAATGTACCAATTGTGTTCATGGGGATCATGAACACCATATTCCATGATTACCTAGACTAGTTCATTTCCATGATCATCAATGATGTAATGATATACTCAAAGATAAATGTGTATCATGTTTATCATATCAAAGAAGAATTATTGGTCATACGACACCACAATATCTATGTTATGGTGTACAAGTGTAATTTTTTGATGTGGGAGGTGCATTTCCTTGGATATGTAGTGTCCTAGCAGGGTGTGGCAGTGGACCCACTAAATATTTAGGTAGTTTTTTATTGGTAATCTCCTAATAATGTCGCATAGGTTCGTAGTTTTCTTGGTATGGGTGGATATTATTAGTGGTTTGTGTAAAATTTCTCCTCTTTTACACCCCCTCTAACAGATTTTTGTATTATGTCCATGATTTTTTTTGGATTGGTCAGTTCTAGTTTGCATTCAGATTTCATAAAGATAACTTGGTCAGTTCTCTAGTGTATCGGTTTCCTAATCTATGATTGATATTTGTGGTATTATATGACATGTCCCATATAGTCTTGTGTTTTGTGTTGATGCAGCAAAGAGAAGTGATCTCTTATGGGTCTAGGATGTTAGTTCAAAAAGAGTGTTAATGTTATCCTCATGATCTAGAGTTGGAAGTATTTACATTTAGACTGATTATATGGTTTCATTACCCCATCGCAATGTTCTATTTGGTTTTCACCAACCATATTAACATGAAATATATCATTTCTAATTGATATTTGAATCAATACTAGCAGAGGTGGATATACTGCCTTTATGATTAGATTTTTTATATTTATTATGCCCTTTGAAAGGAGAATGATCTTGCTGATGTGATATGATGGATGTCCCAATGTCATGTGGTTCCGAAGACTATAGATGTTTATAAAGGTATAAATGGGATTTAAGTGATGAATATTGACATTAGAGGGAGAAATAGTTGTGGTTATCTTTATTAGATGACTATAATGTCATCCTTAATATAGTAGGTGGAGGAGTATCATTAGGGAGACTTAGAGGAAGAGGTGATGTGTGATCATGTAGGTCATGGTGATTCTCTATAAGGACGGTTAGTGGATGATCAGTGTAATGACCCAAAATTTTGAATTAATTTTGTTCCATATCTTTTTGTGTTATTTTATTTTTTACTCAAAAAAATTATTTCATTTAATAAAATGAGTATAATTAAAATAAAATCGTTGGGTTTCAATTGTTATATTACCATTGGTCAATAAGATGGTTGGAAACTAAATGGTGTGATTATTGTCTCTAAATACAAGTGATCTTGATTAATTAATATAGAATGATGATTCGATGGCCCCATCCAGTAGTCTTTGGATGATCGAATCCCATATGACATAACTCGAGAAGGAGGTAGCACCTTTGGGCTACACTCTAGACCAAACCCTATCAGAACATCATCGTGTGATGCTAGAATGGAATCACCTTCAAGAGAAGTTCAAGCTGATAGAAATCACTACTCGATCAATACTGGCCAAGCCGCCCCAAGATTCTATCACCCAAGCACACATTACTATTAGGTCCTATGCTGGTGTTATAAGGGAAAATGTAACGAGACCGTAATTGCCTTGTGTAATCCATTGATTTAAATAAAAATTGTTATTTCATATTATGGTGATGTTTGTGAATTTTCAAATGTCCGGATAAATATAGTATGAAAATTATTGAAGAATTTTAGAAACGAGACATTTTAAAAATATTTATTTAAACCTTAAATAATTAAAAATGTGTATTTATTTTCAAAAAATGGTATACTACAATTATGTTTAGTAATAAATTTAGAGTCTAATAAGATCAACTTAATTTTTGATGAATAGTAATTTATGAATAGTGATTTTACACTTAGGATTGCTAATGTGAACAAATGGATTATAAATCTCCCATAAAGAATGTATTAATATAATTTAGCACCATGATTAAGTAATGTGATTCAAAAAAATAGGTAAATAACTATTTTAGAAATTATTGGTTGAGTGTTAGTTTTTCAGTGGAATATTGTTTTTTATATTAAATAAAAATTATTTATAAAATTATTTTCATAAAATGGAGCTCATTTTTGAAATCAGAGCATCGATATTTGGTTATCGTGATTTTTTGGGATTTTTCTGAGAAAGATGAATTTTCTGTAAATAGTGTTTTTATTTAAAAATTAAATTAATAATATTTAGAAAATTATTTTTAAAAAATGGATTTCATTTTTGAATTCAGAGTATTTATATTATGTTAAGGTGAATTTTTGGGATCTTTCTGAAAAATTTGAATTTTCGGTGAATAATGAATTTTTAGTTTATAGTTTCCGGTTTTTAATGACATCATTAAGGATGTAATAATTATATAATAATTCTAGTCGACTTATGAATAGTAATAATAGGTATGAGGTGCCCCAAATGGCCAATACCATTGGAGAATACAATGGGAAAGCCCATGGTTTTTCCAATACCACCAATGGGTTGTCCCTTACCCATTAATTCCCTGTCCCCGCACTTCCACTATAAATACAAATCCAATCTCCTATCCATTACATTAAAAATCCTCCTCAATGATGTTATGGTCTCCCTACCTCCAAAGGAGTCCTCTTAAGGGGCCCCCAAGCCTCCCGAGGTCCCAAAATTCAAGATTATGAAGTTACCCATCAAGTTAAGGGATCCTACCACAATGTAGTTAATTTTTGAATTTAGAGAATCGATATTTTGTTATGGTGAATTTTTGGGATATTTCTGAAAAAGTTGAATTTTCAGTCAATAGTGAATTTTCAGTTCAGAGTTTCTGGTGTTTAATGAAATCATTAAGGATTTAATAATTATGTAATAATTATGGTTGACTTATGAATAGTAATATAAGGTATGAGGTGTCCTAAGTGGCCAATACCATGGGAAAATATTGTGGGCAAGCCCATGGTTTTTCCAATACCACCAATGAGGTGTCCATTGGCCATTAATTCATTGTCCTCTCACTTCCCCTATAAATACCAAGACATTATCTCATCCTTTCCATTACAAAATCCTTCTAAATAAAATTCGGGACTCCTTACCTCCCAAGGAGTCCTCCCAAGGGGCCCTCAAGCCTCCCAAGGTCACAAACATCAAGATTTCTAAGTTACCCTTCAAGATATGGGATCTTACCTCTCTCTTTCTTTTCATGTATTCTCCATTATTCCATTAATTTATGCTCCATGTTCTTATTATTTGGATTCTCTTTTATATTTATCCTACTATCCTTTTCATGTTCGTATGATGAGAGAACCCCACTTTCACTCGTCAATTAATTTTAAGAATTTTTAGTGGCTCCATTAGGCTGCTGAATTTTTGTAATAGATTCTTTCACCCTTCGCATGTTCAAGTTCTATTTTTATGTCAATTAATTAATTTTTCATTTTATTATGTTGTAGAATGATCTCTATATCCATCATATAGTTCTTATATGTTAATATGATGAGAGACCCTATTGTATCTCATCAATTCATTTTTTATGTTTTCAGTGATGTTGTTAGGATTCCAAATTATTCATAAGAGAAATCCTATTTTTTATCTTCCATTCTGGATTTTCATTTCATATGGTATGTGTTGTGCACAGTGTTGCATTTGTTGTCAATAAGATGTCAAGGAGGGAATTAATGACAAGGAGTGTCAATATGTGAATGCCAGAGGATGCCATGGTGATGGTGATGTTGTGAAACAGATGTCAAAGGATTGAATGAATGATGAGGTGGTGGTGGTAATTGGAGAATGGACATGGTACTGAGAAGCATGTCACATAGGAGAGTCACTAAGTGGAATAGGAAGTAATGGTTGAAACATTCTCCATATGAACTCAGACGATTGCAGAGCTGATCTTAAAGTTCAATGAACTTGTGTCAACTGGATACAATGTCATCACAATGTTAGAAGACAATGCATTGTATTGGAAATGCATGAGGAGATAAAGAAGATCCATCCACAAGTTCTAAGTGGATGATGTAGATTAATTATTTCCAAGCACTATCACTTAGTGCATGTGAATGTGAAGAAGATCCAACTTGATCTCTGATTAGGTCAATGATGTTTGTTGAAGATTTAGTTGATTAAGGAGCTCGGTTGAAGAACAATTCCATTCCTAATAATTGAATTCATGTTGAAGAAGAATTGGAGGAATTTTAATGGATAAGAAATAGAGAAGAGAAGATAAGAAATTAAGAATGGAGGAGTTCTTAAAGAAATGACGAAGAGGGGCTTGAAGTGGCATTTGGTGTGTTGATCTTGTTACTTTGTTTTTAAACAAAGTGTTTGTTCTATACATAAGCAAAAAGAGAGCCACCAAGGAGGCCAGCCGAGGGTCATCACCCAAGGCTCTTGTCGGACTCAAGGTCACCACGCCCATGGGGAACCCTCAAGCCAGTGCACACCATGAGGTAGGAGCGCGCGCGCCCGAAGGTGCATAGTGGGCGCCAGTGGCGCGCCGGAGTGGCAGGGGTGGGCGCAAGAGCGCACACGCTAAGAGAACTCGGTGCGGGGCGGCACAGAGAAGGGAGAAGTGAAACTGAGCAATGGCAGGGAGGTGGTGTTTGTTAAACCATGAGAAACCCACACGCCGAATCGATGTGGGACGGAAAAATTTATCTGGGATCTAATTTGGGCCGTCCAATCGATCGCACGACTGATCTCGACCGCTCATCTCATCCGCTGCGAGATGTTCTAATCACAGCCGTCCGCCTTCATTAATCGCCTGATCCAATGGCTAGCGTGCATCATCTTCCTCGAGCTCAGCCGAAGGCCACCCGCAACGCTTCCTGTACCAGAGGTGCCTCCCGAAGATGGAGTTCGAGTTCTTGGCCACCATTGCTGAAGCTGAAGTGTCCGTTGAGTTCGTCTCATTAAACTGAATATATCCATGCATAAATATTGGTTTTCATGCAACAAATCGGAGAATTCAAGTTCGGCCGAAGCAACCCAAAGATGCCAAGGCCATGTGGAGTTGATGTCTTGCATGGATTGTGCTTAACAGAGGCATGAACGCGTTCAAAAACACATGCACATAGATGAAAATGAAAAAGAAAGGAACCCGCGTGCACCGAGGAGAAAGTTCAAGATTTTCAAAATCTGGAAAACCCGATAATTTCGTGGATTCAAAGTTATATCTCACGCGGATGGACAGAGCCTCCTCTGCCTATAAAAGGAGAGCCCAAGGCGATGGTTTTTCTTGCTGAATATTTTGTTGAAAACCCGGAGTCCCGTGAGAAGCACCTTGTGCCTCGCGAAGAAGAAGCCCCGCGCAACCAACTTGCGCGGCTGAGGATACTATTGCGCACTCCTTGCATGAAAGAAGTAAGGGAGAACCCTGCGCGCAAGTGAGGCGCGGCAGGAAGAAGTCAGGGTGCATACTTGCAGGCCCGCGGGTGATACACCATGCGCGCCCAAGGGCTTGCACGACCCGTGGCTACCCCTTGCACTGAGACCTTGCGCTCCTTTCACCTTTTGCTTGTGCATTTGAAGAAGGCAGTGGGGTGTTGCACCTTGTGCGGCCCTTGCCAGTGCACCTTGCGCGGCTGTGAACAGAAGAAGGGCACACCACTTGCGCACCTCCCTTGAGGCAGTGGTTCAGGTGAAGACAATGCACACCTAGTGTGTGTGCAAGCAAAGGAGGAAGGCCACCCTGCGCACTCCCTTGTGCGACAGGGAAGAAGCGCAGCCTTGCGCGCCCGCTGCCCGCATACTTTCACGGTAGCAAGTGGTTTCACCCCGCGCGTCCCGTGGCGCAACAGGAAGATATCGAGCCGCACCCTGTGCACCCTCTGTGCCCGCAAACTCGCGCGGAAGGAGGAAGGCACTGCGCCACCTGCGTGGTAGAAGATTCTCCCACACCATGCGCGCTTGAAGGCAGGAGGTGGACGCATACTTGTGCTCCCTCCTTTGAAGTGGGTTCGGGTGAGGTGAATCTCAACACACCTTGGTTGTGTGTGTGCAAGAAGAGGAAGTGCATACCTACAGGTTGTGTGTGATTTACTTGAAGAAGGGTGCTTGCATAGTGGAGTACATGTCCATGATAACATAAGAACAAAGTGTGTGTGCACATTTGAGGGAAGAGAAAGATTAATTGAGAAGAAGGAAGGTTGTGTGAGAAAAGTGGAGAGGAAGGCCACACCATCTTTGTTGTGTGTGTTTTTATAGAAACAAGAAAGCCGAAGCCTTTTATGTGCACAACTGAAGGAGGTCATACCTCTTGTGTATTCCGAAGTTAAGGAATAAGACACATGCATGTCCATGCATGAATGAACAAGTGAAAAAGTGGGTGAAGTCCTTGAGAAGAAAGAGAGAAGGGGAAATCCACACTAAAGAACAACACACAATTTGGTGTGTGTGAGAAAGAATAAAAGATTGTGACTCGAAGAAAATGGTGTGTGTGCTAAAAGAGATTACACCATTTAAGGTTTTATCACACCAAGAAGAAATAGGGAAAGCATGCTTGCATGCATGTACATGCACACGTAAACAAAGTTTAAATCAGGGTGTGTGGATTTGAGAAGTCCGAGAACAAAGATTCTTGAAGACATTTGAGAATCCATGCAAGTCATGCATGAAGATTCAGAGATGTCATGTACTCAGTGCATGAAGTTTAATTGAAGAGATACTGAAGCCAGACTGATGTTAAAGACATCATTCATCTGTGTTTTCAGTAGTTGAGAAGAACAAGAAGATTGAGTGGGCATACTCAGTGCAGGAACATATTTTCCAATAAAGATTCTTGAAGACAGAGGCCGGGTCTTCCTTAGAAGAAGGATAATAAAGCCTGAGAAAAGAAGAGAAGTCCTGGTCATCACAAGTGATCAGAAGAAGTGAGAAGGGCCAACAGACCTTATTCAAGGCTGTTGAAGACTCTTGAAGAGCTTAAAAAGAAGAAGAGCTACTCGTGTGACTCGAGGAGCCAGGAGAAGACCCCCTGTGAGACTCAGGGTGGAGAAGTCTTTGGTTGAAGCAGAAGCAGGCCAGTGGGACTCTAGTAACACTATAGGATGCAGTATAAATAACCTCATGTGGGACTCAGGAGAGATACAGTGTGACTTTGTATCGACCATTGTAATTACTAACCGAATTATAGTAGAGAAACCATGTTGGGGAGTTTAACCAACATGGTAAAGACGTAGGCCTTTGTAGCCGAACCTTGTAAATCCTTGTGTCCTGTGCCTTTACATTTACTGCATCACTCAAGGAAAGGCTGAGAGATACAAGAAGAGTGGATCGAGGCCTTAACAATCCATAGAGGTTTAATTAATATACAATCAATTAGTAAAAAGTTTTAAAGGATCACTGATTCACCCACTCCCCCTCTCAGTGATCACACTGATCTGGACACTTCAATTGGTATCAGAGCCAGGTTGCCCCTAAAAGATCCAAGGGAGTCTTTATGAAGTGCATATTTGAGGAAATGAGAGAACACCTTCAAATGAAGATATCTTCCAAGACTCAGAAAAATAGATATAAGAAACTGGTCAAGACGATGAAGAAGAAGGTTGATACTAATAGAGAAACACCTTCCATTGAAGGTAATGTGAAAGCCACAATAGATGAAAATTCCTTTTATCACTCTTCTAATGAAGCCTAATCTAGCTGTGATGATGATGGAACTATCAATGATCTTCTAAATGCACTCAAATATCTTCAAAAGACAGTCCCCAGGGAAGTGGAAATGTGTATTGCTACAACTATCCATTATCTTCAAGAAGACAAATTACGGCTAGAAGAAGAATCCAATTCTATGTAAGATCAATTGGCAAGAAGGGTTGGCATAACCAAGACTCTCACAAAGCTGGTGAAGGCTAAAGATGAAACCATTTCCCTTTGAAGTGAAATAATTGATTATGTCACTGAAGAACTACAAAGAAGCATTTGTGAGAAACAATTCTTTGAGATAGTATTTAAAGAAGTTTTCCATGCACTGGAAAAGAGGCATAGAGTGTCAATTGTTGTCAAAGATTCTCAACTAGAAGACAAAGTAAAAAGGAATAAGGAGCTTGAAAATTCATTGTAAGAAATGAAGAAGGTGCATGAAGACCAAATGAAACAACTGAATGATAATTTGGAAGGAAGTCTAATATTTGTTGAGGATGAGAATAACTCTCTCAACATGAAATTCTTAGAGCTAGAGGTGATATAGAAAAATTAGCAATCAACCAAAACTGAAGCCTCCCAATTAGCTGAAAGAAGAAATGTTTCCACTCAAGTGTGCATTGAGAAGGATGATTCCAAAAGGAGGAAATCCTCTAATGAAAGGAAAACATCATCTAAGAAGAAGGTACCATCCATACCATCTTTTACTAATGATTCTAAATGTGTTTCCACAAAAAGTACAGGATGAAAGAATAACCCTAAACCAGTATGGATGAAGAAGATGAAGAAAGAGAGCTCTCCTGAAAAAACACAGCAATTCAAGAGAAAGACTCAACAATCAGAAGAAGTTCAGATGACAAGATTTGTGGGTCAATGTTGGTGTTGCAACAGGTATGGACATTGTGCAACGGATTGTTGGTACAATCCTCTAAATGAAAAAGCAGAAAGGAATCCCATGTCAAGGGGGAGCAATCCAGAGAAGAAGAAGAAACATCCACAGTTCTAGAAACATTTGTTTACTGAAAACAGATTTAGAATGTTTGATAACATCTGGGATGAATGCAAAAGTGGTCACAAGAATGAAAAGAAGAGAAGATCACAGAACATAGATAATAATGAAGAAGTATCCTTGGGAATCCAGCAAAATAAAGTTAAAAATGCTCCTAACAAGATCTTGAAAAAGAAAGAGAAGTCCTTGGATTTCAAATCCAAGAAGGGTGATGCATCCAGAAGGACCACCAAGAAAAAATGCTTCTGCTGTGGAAAGACAGGTCATACCATGGATCTCTGTAAACAATCCATGGAACTAAATATAAGAAAACTGCACTCAACAGGACAATCAATCCAGAAGATCAAGAAGGTATTGATTGAAAATATGCTTCCAAATAAAGGTAACATAAAAGCATCAAAGGAACCCTGTGGAACATCCAAATCTGAAGCCTCACTTCCAAATGAAAAATTAATCATCTGGCCAGAAGATTTGGAAAGAATGAGAACGGAAGAAAATAAACATGCCAAAAAAAGTGCAAAAGAAAACCAAAATATTTCACATGAAGATGAAGTTTTGTGTGTGAGGTGCAATAAAGCTAGTCATATCAGTAAAAAATGCATGACACTCATTCCAGCTCAAAAAGAATTATTGAAGAGAATAAAGATTGCACCAAGAGATTCTAGTGCTCTGAAGGCACTTAGAAATAGAGGAGTCACACACAAAGAAGTTGAAGAGGTGTTAAGATCCACACCAGTACAAACATCATTGAAGATCAAATGTGCAAGTGTAAAGAATGGAGAAAGTGGAACATCTCGGTTGAGAGAATCTTCTCAACCTTGTTGTTCAAACTGATAAACAAAGGAGGTTCCATCTTATTCCCTAATCATTAGTATATACATTTGCTTGCATTTCAGGGATTTGAATATGATGATCATTCTCAAATTTAGAATGGTACGGACAGAATGCAGTGCACCCCTTTCGGGGGAGCTAATCTGAAGAAGATGATATTTTGAGATTCATATCATCTTGTGAAGAATGAAGGTATTCCAATCACACATTCATCCCTTGTTTCTTAATTATATTTAACATGTCAATTAAGGGGGACTGTTTGATTGAATTCAAAAGGATGAAAGGGGGAGATTTATCTTTGCACCTGGACTTTCTAATGAGTTTGGTGAAGTATGTGCAGGATTTAGCAATTCATTGATATATCTGAAAAATTTCAACCCCTTGATGCCTAAGCATGATCTCACATGTATAGTGAATTGTGGAAAACATTGAATTCTTTGGTTACATCACTCTTGTTTTCTACACCGAGTCTTCCCAAGTATATTTAGAGTTGATTTTCTAAAGCCTCTTTGCTAAAGCGAACATGTGACATCATCCCTCTCTTGGTAATTTTCAAGAAGATTCTATTCAAAGGGAGGAAGAAATATTTTGAAGAGAACCACACCACACCTTTGCATTTGGTTTCCAATAAGGGGGAGAAAATCTTGGAACACATATTGACCCATTCATATGTTCTCTAGTGATATTGACAACAAATGCAAAGGGGGAGATTGTTGTGCACTGTGTTGCTTTTTTGTCAATAAGGTGTCAAGGTGGGAATGAATGACAAGGAGTTTCAATATGTGAATTCCAAGGGATGTCATGGTGATGGTGATGTTGTGAAATAGATGTCAAAGGATTGAATGAATTATGAGGTGGTGGTGGTAATTGGAGAATGGAAATGGTACTGAGAATCATGTCACTTAGGAGAGTCACTAAGTGTCATAGGAAGTAATGGTTGAAACATTCCCCATATGAACTCAGACGATTGCAGAGCTGATCTTAAAGTTCAAAGAACTTGTATCAACTGGATACAATGTCATCACAATGTTAGAAGACAATGCGTTGTATTGACAATGCATGAGGAGATAAAGAAGATCAATCTACAAGTTCTAAGTGGATGGTGTGGATTAATGAAGTCCATGCACTGTCACTTAGTGCATGTGAATCTGAAGAAGATCCAACTTGATCTCTGATTAGATCAATGAAGTTTGTTGAAGATTTATTTGATTAAGGAGCTCGGTTGAAGAACAATTCCATTCCTAAGAATTGAATTCATGTTGAAGAAGAATTTGAGGAATTTTAATGGATAAGAAATAGAGAAGAGAACAGATGAAATGAATAATGGAGGAGTTCTTAAGGAAATGAAGAAGAGGGGATTGAAGTGGAATTTGGCATGTTGAGCTTGTTACATTGTTTTTAAACAAAGTGTTTGTTCTATACTCAAGTAAAAAGAGAGCCACCAAGGAGGCCAGCCGAGGGTCATCACCCAAGGATCTTGTGGGACTCAAGGTCACCACGCCCATGGGGAACCCTCAAGCCAGGGTACACCTTGATGCAGGAGCGCGCGCGCCTGAAGGTGCATAGTGGGCGCCAGTGGCACGCCCGTGTGGCAGGGGTGGGCACAAGAGCGCGCCCGCTAAGAGAACTCGGTGTGGGGCGGCACAGAGAGGGGAGAAGTGCAACTGAGCATTGGAAGGGAGGTGGTGTTTGTTAAACCATGAAAAACCCACATGCTGAATCGATGTGGGACGGAGAAATTTATCTGGGATCTAATCTGGGTCGTCCAAGCGATCGTGCGGCTGATCTCGATCCCTCATCTCATCCACGACGAGATGTTCTAATCGAAGCCTTCCGCCTTCATTAAACGCCCGATCCAACGGCTAGCGTGCATCGTCTTCCTCGAGCTCAGTCGAAGGCCACCCGCGACGCTGCCTATACCAGAGGTGCCTCTCGAAGATGGAGTTCGAGTTCCTGGACACCGTTGCTGAAGCTGAAGTGTCCGTTGAGTTCGTCTCATCAAACCAAATCTATCCATGCATAAATATTGGTTTGCATGCAACAAATGGGTGAATTCATGTTCTGCCGAAGCAACCCAAAGATGCCGAGGCCATGTGGAGTTGATGTCTTGCATGGATTGTGCTTAACAGATGCATGAACGCGTTCAAAAACACATGCACGTAGAGGAAAATGAAAATGAATGGAACCCGCGTGCACCGAGGAGAATGTTCAAGATTTTCAAAATCTTGAAAACCCGATAATTTCGGGGATTCAAAGTTATATCTCACACAGATGGACAGATCTGCCTCTGCCTATAAAAGGAGATCCCGAGTTGATGGTTTTGCTTGCAGAATATTTTGTTTAAAACCCGGAGTCCCGTGACAAGCACCATGTGCCTCGTGAAGAAGAAGCCCCACACAACCCACTTGCGCGGATGATGATACTTTTGTGCACTCCTTGCGTGAAAGAAGTAAGGGAGAACCCTGCGCGCAAGTGAGGCGTTGGAGGAAGAAGTCGGGGTGCATACTTGGGCGCCTGCGGGAGATACACCCTGCGCGCCCGAGGGCTTATGCGACCCGCGACTACCCCTTGCACCGAGACCTTTCGTGCCTTGCACCTTGTGCTTGTGCGTTTGAAGAAGTAAATGGGGTGTTGCACCTTGCGCGGCCCTTGCCAGTGCACCTTGCGTGGCTGTGAAGAGAAGAAGGGCACACCACTTTCTCGCCTCCCTTGCGGCAGTGGTTCGGGTGAAGACAAGGCGCACCTAGTTTGTGTGTGCTAGAAAAGGAAGAAGGACTCCATGTGCGCTCCCTTGTGCTACAGGGAAGAAGAACAGCCTTGCATGCCCGCTGCCTGCATACTTGCGCGGTAGCAAGTGGTTGCACCCTGCGCGTCCCTTTGCACGACAGGAAGAGGTCGAGCCGCACCATGTGCGCCCTCTGTGCCCGCGAACTCACATGACAGGAGGAAGGCGCCACGCCACCTGCGTGGTAGAAGTTTCTCCCACACCTTGCGCACATGAAGGCAGGAGGTGGACGCATACTTGCGCACCCTCCTTTGAAGTGGGTTCGGGTGAGGTGAATCTCAACACACCTTGGTTGTGTGTGTGCAAGAAGAGGAAGTGCATTCCTATGGGTTGTGTGTGATTTACTTGAAGAAGGGTGCTTGAATAGTGGAGTACATGTGCATGTTAACATAAGAACAAAGTTTGTGTTCACATGTGAGGGAAGATAAAGATTAATTGAGAAGAAGGAAGGTAGGGTGTGAAAAGTGGAGAGGAAGGCCACACCATCTTTGTTCTGTGTGTTTGCATAGAAACAAGAAAGTCAAAGTCTTGTATGTGCACAAGTGTAGGAGGTCATACCTCTTGTGTATGCCCAAGTTAAGGAACAAGACACATGCATGTCCATGCATGTATGAACAAGTGAAAAAGTGGGTGAAGACCTTGAGAAGAAAGAGAGAAGGGGAAATCCACACTAAAGAACAACACACAATTTGGTGTGTGTGAGAATGAATAAAAGAGTGTGACTCGAAGAAAAAGGTGTGTTTGCTAAAACAGATTACACCCTTTAAGGGTTTATCACACCAAGAATAAATAGGGAAAGCATGCTTGCATGCATGTACATGAACACATAAACAAAGCTTAAATCAGTGTGTGTGCATTTGAGAAGTCCGAGAACAAAGGTTCTTGAAGACATTTGAGATTCCCTGCAAGTCATGCATGAAGATTCAGAGATGCCATGTACTCAGTGCATGAAGTTGAATTGAAGAGAGACTGAAGCCAGACTGAAGTTAAAGACATCATTCATCTGAGTTTTCAGTAGTTGAGAAGAACAAGAAGATTGAGTGGGCATACTCAGTGCAGGAACATATTTTCCAATCAATATTATTGAAGACAGAGGCCGGGTCATCCTTAGAAGAATGAGAATAAAGCTTGAGCAATGAAGAGAAGTCATGGTCATCACAAGTGATCAGAAGAAGTGAGCAGGGCCAGCAGACCTTATTCAAGGCTGTTGAAGACTCTTGAAGAGCTTAAAAAGAAGAAGAGCTACTCGTGTGACTCGAGGAGCCTGGAGAAGACCCCCTGTGAGACTCAGGGTGGAGAATTCTTTGGTTGAAGCTGAAGGAGGCCAGTGGGACTCTGGTTACACTGTGGGATGCAATATAAATATCCTCCTATGGGACTCAGTAGAGATACAGTGTGACTATGTATCGACCATTGTAATAACTAACCAAATTATAGTGGAGAAACCATGTTGGGGAGTTTAACCCACATGGAAAGTACGTAGGCCTTTGGATCCAAACCTTGTAAATCAGTGTGTCTTGTGCCTTTACATTTACTAAATCACTCGAGGAAAGGCTGAGAGATACAAGAAGAGTGGATCGAGGCCTTAACAAGCAATAGAGGTTTAATTGATAAATAATCAATTAGTAAAAAGTTTTAAAGGATCATTGATTCACCCCCTCCCCCTCTCAGTGATCACACTGATCAGGGCACTTCGGTATGTCCTTCAAATTTCATTACCATGTTCCTATGTCCGTTATATTCTGTCCCTATACTCTTTTATGGATCATTTATTAGTGGGTGACACATGTACCCTCTCTTTTTAATGTTTTCTAAAACCCTGCAACATAGTCGTTATGCTGCAGAATTTCGGTCTCCAAATGTCTCTCTCTTTTTCTCAAATTTTTTTATTTAATTAATTGAATACTCAAAACCCTTTATTCTATAGGGGTATTCAAATATATATCAAAATATTATATTTTAAATTCTGGGATTTACATATATGAGACCTGATTCCCTTTTCCATGGATTTAAAGTGACACAATGATCATGTCTTTTAAGCAGTTTTCAAAATGTTATGACTATGAAATGAATCCCATTTATTTTATTCTATTTTGGATATTTATGAAATTATTGATGATGATATATGTGTCTCGCATGAAAATAAATACATATTAAAGGGTTTTACCTAATGGCTCTCAAATGCATTGGGTAAATACATAATCTCTAGAGATGACCATTTTAATGATACCTTGGTGAATAACCTTGTTGATTTTTTAATTACACCTTATGGATGGACCTTGGTGATACAAAAATTATTGTCTATGTTAAATTTTGTAGCCACATATTCAAGTTATAAAACATTTTATTTTTATTATGATATGCCTTGTGATCTCTTTCTCACTCCTTATTGTTATTTATCAGGACATTATTGATGTATCTCAAGTTCACATTTAAATTGTTATCTTGTTTCCCTTACTAGGCCTTCTTCTCACCCTTTCCTTTGTTGTATGATCCCAGGTTATGAGATTTTGTAATGAACATAGTATTAACAATGAAGAATCCTTAAAATGGTTTAGAATAATGTTTTATGTTGTTCTCATGTTTTATTTTCCGGATTTCCAAGACACTAGACTTTAAAGATCCTATGTTTGTAAAATTTAATGAAATGTTACGTAATAAAAAGGTGGGTTGAAACAGTTGGTATCAAATGATAGTATATTTATTTATTGAAATTAGGATATGAAAACATTAGGAAGAACCCTATAGAAAATTTTAAATATAGGAAAACTTCCTGGTATTTTGGTGAGTATTGAGTAAGTGGTTTATCAAGAAAATACATCCATGTCTGGATATGAGTAGGTAGAGGTGGATTTCGCACAAATGTACATAGGGGTAAAACCCGAAAACAAATCTTTGAGATAGACTTGAACGAGAAATGGTACATGACAATGGGCCTTGCTATACTCTTGGTTATGACACTCTCGGGGGATTTTTTGGTTAATCACATTCTTTTTATGAATCATTATGAGGGAATTATAGAAAATTGTAACTGTCTATGAATGAAGTTTTAAGACATAAAATCCTTTTTAGTTAAAAGATTCATAATGAAATAAGTATCTCATGAAGGTTTTATTCTTTTAGAAAATTTCCCCCTCATCTACTAATACATTGATGTATTTCCGGAGGAGTTACTCGGACCTCCCCCAAAAAGGGAGGTAAAGTTCTCTATTGAACTCATACAATGATATCATCTGATGTGAAAGACCCCCTATAGGATTGAAAATATGGAGCTAGAGGAATTAAAGAAACAACTCGTATATCTTTAGGATAATGGGTTTATCGCACCGTGTGTGTCTCCTTGGGGAGCCCCGTTCTCTTTGTGAAGAAGAAGGATGGGTAAGTGTAGCTATGCATTGAATATAGAGAACTGAATGGGATCACAGAGAAGAACAAATACTCTCTTCCAATAACTGATGACTTATTTGACCATCTTCATGGGACTCAATTCTTCTCTAATATTTATCTTCATTATGTTTATCATCAATTGAGGGTGATGAATGATGATATTCCAAAAATTGACTTCCAATCAAGATATGTTTGTTATGAGTTTGTTGTTATGCCCTTCATATCGACTAATGAACTTGCTATTTTTATGGATGAAGAATAAGTTGATTTTAGAAACATATATTTTATCAACTGGATATCCTTTGTATATGAAAATGATTTTTTTGATTGAAGGATAAATGTTATTTTGGATGATGTTTTACCTTTTGGAGTAATATTTTCCAAAGGGAAATAAAATAATACAAGATTTAAATTGAGGAGGAATGGTTTAATTTTTTTAAGAAAGTTATGTATTTATGTGGAAAATTGGTGATTTGGGTTATTTATGGAAAATGATGAACCTAGCGTAGGGAATATGTGGATAGGTTAATTATACATTAGTATGAGACTTTAATAGTATTCTATGTTTTTTGGAGATAAATGTTAAAATTTACTAGGGAGGACTATGTGATTAAATCCTTGTGATTTTTGGGTTCCAATCTTAGTTTGGATTATTCTTAATAATTTTAAGGATGGTTGTGTATTGAATGGTCTTTCTGGAACATTGGGTACTTTTGTTAAATTTTGGAGATTAATAGTCATATTTCTTATTATATAGGATTAACCCTATTTGGGGATTATATGATCCCATACTAACCTTTTTAGTTTTATTTTATGACTAAATACAAGGGAAAATTACAGTTATTATTTTGTGGATTATTTGATTCTCTAGAAGATGGTTCTTATGATTTTGATGAGACCAAGTCTTTTTGAATTCTAATTGTTTGGAAAAATATTAGCCTTGGTGGATACTTATTAAGGGATGAAACTCTACTTGAAGGTAAATATATTTCCTTATGTTTTTATTCTATGTAGTAAATTAATTCCTCAAAATATTGAAAAGGAACGTAAAACAAAAATGTTGTTGGTTTATGTTTACTACTGGACTGTTTAACACATATTAAGTTTGTGATCTTCTTGTGGTTAATTTTCTCCTAATCGTGTTTATATCACTATCCATCAGAAAATTACCCTTTGTTTTCTCTTCTATATCCTTGTTTTCTTACAGGTAATCCTAGTATGGGTTAACTCAGGTGACCTTTGTACTTCCCTTTATTTCTTTTGAAGTAATAGTTTTACTGACTCTTTTCCAATGTGGGACATTCAACAAAATTTCAAAGCCCGATTTTAAAATTGGGAGGACTCAATTTCTTAAGGGGGGATATTGTAACGACCCAAAATTTTGAATAAATTTTGTTCCCAAACATTGTGTGTTATTTTATTTTATACTCAACAAAACTATTTCATTTAATGAAATGAGTATAATTAAAATAAGATTGTTGGGTTTCGATTGTTATATGACCATTGGTCGATAAGACTGTTGGAAACTAAATGTTGCGATTATTGTCCCAAAATAAAAGGGATCTTGATTAATCAATATATAAAGAAGATTTGATGGCCCTATCGAGTAGTCTCGGTCCGATCGAAGCCCATCTGACAGAACTCAGGAAGGAGGTAGGACCTTTGGGCTTTGTTCTGGACCAAAATCCAATTTGAACATCAATGTGTGAATCTGGAACAGAATCTCCTTCACAAGAAGTTAAAGCTGATAGAAATCACTACTCGGGCAATTTTGGCCAAGCCGCCCCAAGAATCTATCACCCTATCATGCCTTACTATTAGTTCATATGCTTGTGTTATAAGGGGCTGTGTAACGAGACCATAACTGCCATGTGTAATCCTTTGATTTAAATAAAAATTATGATGTCTTCTTATGGTGAAGTTTGTGAATTTTCAAATGTCCATAAAAATATAGTATGCATATTATTAATTTATTTTATAAAAAGGACATTTTAAAAATATTTATATAAACCTTAAATAATTAATAATGTTTATTTATTTTCAAAAAATGGTCTTCTGCAGTTATGTTCAGTAATAAATTTAGAGTCTAATAAGATCAACATAATTTTTGACGAATAGTAATTTATAAATAGTGATTTTACACTTAGGATTAGTAATGTGACCAAATGGATTATAAATCTCACTTATAGAAAGTATTAATATAATTTATGAAACTAAATTAAGTAATGTGATTTAATAAAATTGGTAAATAACTATTTCAGAAACTATTGGTTATGTATTAGTTTTTTTTGGGTGAATAGTGTTTTTTTAAAATAAATTAAAATTATTTATAAAATTATTTTCATGAAATAGAGCTCATTTTTTTAAATCAGAGCAGCGATATTTGGTTAAGGTGACTATTTGGGGTTTTTCTGAGAAAGTTGAATTTTTAGTGAATAGTATTTTTATATAAAAATTAAATTACAAATATTTAGAAAAATATTTTTATAAAATTGAATTCATTTTTGAATTCAGAGCATCGATATTATGTTATGGTGGATTTTTAGGATTTTTCTGAAAAAGTTGAATTTTCAGTGAATAGTGAATTTTCAGTTGACAGTTTCGGGTGTTTAATGACATCATTAAGGATGTAATAATTATGTAATAATTATGTAATAATCTTGGTCGACATATGAATAGTAATATAATTTATGAGGTTTCCCAAGTGTCCTATACCATGGGAAAATACTGTGGGCAAGCCAATGGTTTTTTCAATACCACCAATGAGGTGTCCCTTGGCCATTAATGCCTTGTCCCCTCACTTCCCCTCTAAATACCAAGCCATTTTCTCATCCTTTCCATTACAAAATATGCCTCAACGAATTTCTAGTCTCCGTAACTCCCAAGGAGTCCTCCCAAGGTTCCCTCAAGCCTCCCAAGGTCCCAAACATCTAGATTTCAAAGTTACCCTTCAAGGTAAGGGATCCTACCTCTCTCTTTCTTTTCATGTATTCTACTTTATGTCATTTATTTAATTATCCTTGTTCTTTTTTTGGGGAAAATCTTTTATATTTATACCATTTTCCTTTTCATGTTCATATGATTATAGAACCCCTCTTTCTCTCATCAATTCAATTTATGAATTTTTTAGTGGTGTCGTTAGGTTGCTGAATTTTTGTAAGGGATTCTCTCACCCTTCTCATTTTCATGTACTATTTTCATGTCAACTATTTCTAGTTCATTTTTATCATGTTGTGGAATGATCTCTATATCAATCATAATTTTTTTATTTTCATACGATGAGAGACCCAATTTGATCTCATCAATTCATTTTTTGATGTTTTAAGTGACGTCGTTAGGCTGCCGAATTTTTCAGAAGAGAAATCTTATTTTTATCTTCTTTCACAATTTTCATTTCACATGATATGTACTTAAAATTTCATTACCATGTTATTATATAATTTATATGTTTCCCTCAACTATTCCACGGAACATTTATGAGTGGGTGACCCATGTCTCGTCTCTTTTAAATTTTTTCTATAACCCTGCATCATTGCTGTTATTTTGCAGAATTTTCGAATCAAAATGTCTCTCTCTTTTTCTCAAATTACATTATTTTATTAAGTGAATTCTCAAAACACTTTATTCTATAGGGGTATTAAAATATATATATATATGTTCTATTTTAAATTCTTGGATTTACATATATGGGTCCTGCTTTGATTTTCTTTGGGTTTAAATTGACATAAAGATCACGTCTTTAAAGCAATTTTTAAAGTGGTATGACTATGAAATGAAACCCATTTATTTTATTCTATTTGTGATATTTATGAAATTATTTATGATGATGTATGTGGCTCAAATTATAATAAATACAAATTAATGGTGCGCCCTAATAGCTCTCAAATTCATTGGGTAAAGACTTAATCTCTAGACATGACAATTTTAACTATACCTTGGTGAATAACCATGGTAATTTTTAATGACACCTTGGGGATGGACCTTTGTGATACGGAAATGATTGTCTATGTTTAATAATTTAGCCACATCTTCAAGTTACGAAACACTTTATTTTTGTTATGATATGCCTCATGAACTCTTTATCATGCCGTAATGTTATTTAAAATTACTTTATTGATGTATCTCAAGTTCACATGTAAAATGTTTCTCTTCTTTCACTTACTGGGCCTTCTTCTCATCCATTCATTTTTTGTATGCTCCTAGTTTATGATATGTTGTAATGAACTTAGTATTAACAATGAAGAAGCCTTAGAAGTGGTTTAAAAGAATGTTTTATGTTGTTACCGTGTTTCATGTTCCTGATTTCCAAGTCACTAGACTTTATAGATCCCTTGTTTGTAAATTGTAATGATACATTACATAATAAAAAGGTGGGATGCTACAATCAGAATTTGGTGTTGTTTAAAGGGGTTTTGTTTTTTATATTGCAGGTTCTTGAGGGGGTTCCCCATGAATTTCATAGCTCATCTGTAGTGGTGCAACATTTTATGACTGATATGTAATTTGGTTTGGATGGACATCTTTAATTGTTAGGGATGAAATTGTCGGTGGAAATATTTTTGTTTTCCAACAACTGAAACTAGAGAATCATGTTCCTATAATTTTTTTTAGTCCTTACATGTTCTCATGTAGAAATGGGAAGAGATATAAATGGTTGTATTCATTGAGTGACCCCAATATTAGGGAGGTTTTAATACAATGTTTTATGATAGTGGACCAAATAAGGAAGTAGGGTCAACTTTTTATAATCTATAAATTGATTTCCATTGACGTTTTGGAGAGGTAGTATATGGATGATTTGGATATGATTTATTAGGTATTAAGGACCATCATCTCTTATTATGATACACATTTTACCGTCTAAGTATAGAGTGTATTTCTGGATGATTCTAGCTCTCGGTTGGGAATTAGAATATATTTCCATCCAAAGAAAGATGGGTAGGTGGAACAGAGCCTCCAGACGTTGGAGGACATGTTTTGAGCATGTGTCCTAATCATTGTTGGATAATGAGAAAGACCCCTATATCTAGTGGTGTTTTCGTTAAATTTCTTATCACTCATCCTTTGGCAGGGCTCCATTTGAGGCATTAATAGGGTGACCATTGTATTTTCCATTATGCATGATGGTGGTATGGGAGTAAGTAGTTCTTAGTCCTAATGTGGTCTATATAATGTTGAAAATATCTTGTCAGTCCATGAGATTAGGAGGGAAGATCATGATCATCAACAGAACTATGTTGATCATAGACGGAGGCCCATATAGTTCAAGTATGGAGACCATGTGTTCTTATAAGATGCCACTCAAATAGGGCAGTGGACATTTGGTAGGGGGAGTAACCTATCACCAATATTTATTAAGTCTTTAATAGTGTTTAAGTGTGTTTTCATAGTTTCATATTGATTCAAACTTCCACCACAATTGGAATGATCCACAATGTATTCTACATGTCTCAACCCCTATGGTATCAACCTCATTAATCCAACATTATTGACTGGGAAGATATTGATATTGAGGATGATATAACATCTGTAGAGTACATGATAGATATATAATATCATAAAGAGAGGGTTCTACAAATATGATCCATCCCCTTGGTTTTTATGGAGGAATGTTGTCTAGGAGGATAATATTTAGGAGTATGAGGCATAATTGTGTTCCTCATACCAATCAATTTTTTTTGTTATTCATATTTTCTTGAATGATATGATTATTGGATCTTATGGTTTTATTGGATGTATTGATTCATTGTTGATGTGTCCTATGATAAATATTCTAGAATTTAAATATAGGGAAACCAGATTCCTAATAAAGATGTGTTATACTTTGACATATTTAAAACCATGGGGGAGAGTCAATTTCACCAAAATTGGATAATATCTTAATATTGAATATGGTGTTCCTTGATATGTATTCTCAAGGAAGTGTTTTATATTTTTTATGGAGTTAAATATTTTTTTATGTATTATGGTTTTTTGGTAGAGGTGATATAGTTTTTTGTAAAGGTTCTGGTTCATGTTTGGTATTTTATCTGTGGTGTCATGCCCAGTGAGGGATGATAATGTGATTTTTGGGGTGTTTTATTGCCTTTTTTGGCATAGTGTTACTGGCATGTGGTAGTGTTTGAGGTGTAATGGGATCCCAATGTTTAATCTCAAGGGATGGCGGTTCAAAAACTTTCCTCTCATCCAGATTAATTTTGATTCTATATGATGTGAATGTTTTGAGAGGAACTAATGTAACGGTCCATGCCTTCTCAAAAATTTATTTTACTTATTTTTTTCCTTTGAGATTACTTCTTGTGTCATGAGGAGGTTATCTAGAGGCTGGTGCTATAGACGAACTGAAACAGGTGGCACAGATTATGAACCTTATTCATGATGTGATTTGTTGATAAAAATATTTTTTCAGCTTAAAATTTATGGTTTGTATTCAGTTGAGGTTTGGATCATGAAATTAATTCATTTCATGAATTTTAAATTCAAATCATGTATAGAATTTAATCTGTGACGACTTAATTTAAAAAAAAATAAAAGATATAGGAAATTCACATTCTGAAACTAATTTACAACTTCTGTTCCATGGACCCCATGGAATTCACAACATCAATATGGAATTCTTTCTCTAAATAAGGATACTTACTACCTGTTTATAGGTTTGGTTTTTTTTTCAAACTCCCTCACACGACCGTTGTTTCCAATCACTTTTGGGAAAATCCTAGTTTCTTTTGGGGGATCATCTAACCCTTTCGCTTTAGTGTTGATCCTTGGGTTCCAATGGATGATATTTAGTGTTTGATGTGTAATTTAACTCTATGAGTTCTTTTTCCCTTTCTTTATTCTTTTAGGATTCATTATAATGTTGTCAATTCAATTTGGGGTGAATTTTAGTTGTGTCTTGATGATCTATTGGTCAATTTTAGTATTTTCATGGGATTCCTTATACATTTGTTGATTATGTGTTGTTTTTTCTACCCATGTGGTTCACAGTAGATCATAAAAGATTCAATGAGGTAGGGTATCCTTGTTCTACTGAGTTTACATGCTTTGTGTGCAGATTTCAGGATTTGTTTTCCCTTTGGGTTGGAAATAATGGTCAGTAAAATAAATATAATTGTATTCCACAACAAATTATTGGTGGGTATGGTTATAATATCACCTTTTAGACCATTTGATATATTTATTGATGTGTTTATTCCATATGATTCCCTTTCTGAAAATAATAGTTTTTGGGTGCCCTATTTGAACAATAGAGGATATGTTGTGAGACCCTTTCTAGGTTTTTATTTGGTCACACCATGAATAAAATTCTATAGAATTTATATATGTATAATGAATAGTTTTACCATAGAAATATATATTTTTTTTATAATACCCATTATAAATAAATATGTAATGTGATGAAACACATTGAATTAATTGTGGAATATGGGATGTTATTTTGTTTTGTGTGGTTTCTTTTTTACATGTCCTTGTGTGTTTTGGGATATCATGTAGTGGTAGTGGTTACTGGATGGGCTATGTAGTGTGAGGGTTTGTCATACGATGGTGGGATAGAATAGATGTGATTTTTAATGTTCTTTGGTTGTGATGTGTGATAGTATTGGTGAGAAATGGTTACAGTGTTTAGTAGTTTTTATGTGAGATGGTTTAGGAATGTGGATGTCGTGGTGAGATGGTTGGGTTGATTTTTTGTGGAAGTGATTGTTGATATGGTGTTGTTGTGACATTTGATTTCAGTTAAGTAAGATGTGGCATAGCATGGTTGGGTTTATTGCCTTGTTTTAAAAGGAATAAATTGTGATGGTAAATCGAATAAATAAATGAATGGGTTGTAGAACGAATAAAAATGGGATGGAAATTGATATTTGTTAATAGGATAATTAAATTAATGGGATAAATGAATAGGTTATGTAAAGGTGAAAAGAAATGTATTAGTAATGGGATTTTATTGGAACTTATTAAATATAGAAGTGGTGAAACCTATAATTGAAAGTTAAATTGTGTGTCTTCTGTAGTGGTTGTGTGTTTTTTTTCATTAAATTAAAGTAGTGGTTGGGTAAATTGATTTGTTGTGTGTTGGTGGTGAGGTATATTTTTCCAGTATAGTTGTTGTGAACCCCTAGGTTGGTAATGTATTCTATCTATATATCATGTTTTTCATTTTAATTCTATATTCATTTCACCAAAGTTGGATAACCTTACCAATTATCAACAATGATGGGTTTCGAGTGTTTTCCCTAAAAACCAGTATATTGTTGATACGAATGGCTGGCTACACTATCTTCCTATATCGTCCTTCAATAGTTATCATATTGGTATGTTTTGGAGATTACCTACCAGTTATGGATGAGGTTTTTTTGGATGAGATATCATGTGGCGTGGTGTTTATGTGCTATGGTATGTGGTTGGGGTCATTTGTGGTAGGGGAATGACATGATGTTGATTCCCTTCACATTAATCATACCCTACAACTCTGATAATTTGGTGACATGTGTTTTTATGTGCATAGTGTATGTGGAATGATCTGATGTAGTTATTACTAATGCAATCATTCAATATTATACCTTACAAGTATAGGGTGTTTAGGGATGTGTCCCGACCCATATCAAATATGACTTCTACGAGATGTGATATGTATAGAAAGGATTTTAGCATAGAATGATCAATGTTGGGGATAGAGAGAGAAACATCAATGAGGATGTGGCTATGGGAAACCCTGCTTAGTTTTATTCATTATTTTATGATCGTATATTTGATGCGTGATTTTTTGAGTGATCCGTAATTTGGTTAGTATTGGTTAATTTCCCTATTTAGGATATAGTTGGTTCTAATATTTATTATTTAGTGGATTAGCATGATGTTTTCACATGTTTAAAATATTCCTTGGGTGTTTTCCTATTGAGTATACTGGAATGATAAAACTATATATAGAAACTATTTTTCTGGTTTCCAGGAGTACTTTTTGCTTAGACGTGGATATCACAATCTTGGATGGAGTAGTTTTTGAGTCACTAATATAATACATTCCTGTTGGTTTTTTACTTGGAGGCATTATTAGTATTATTTTACATTGTTCATGAAATATTTTAAGGATTTGTGATTACATTATATTATATGATAGATATTTGTGGTTGTTTATCCTATCTGCTAATATTGTTGTTTATAGAGGGTAATTTCAAACATATGTGATATTCTTATACCAACATTTCATGTTGCCAATTTGGGGCCATTTGGAAGCAGGACTCTGGGGTTATTGTCACTTTTATTTAAATTCTAGTCAAAGAGGGGTATTTTTGACGGAGGGGGTCATGAAAAATGTCCACATCCCTTACATAGATTCAGTAAATCATGATAAATATCTTTAAAATAAAAACCCTATTATGGAAACAGTTTACTTCATTACATGAATAAAAATATAAGAACTTTTAATACTTCCATTTATATTAAACGGTTGTATAATTATTACACTTGTAAAATATATAATCAATATCACATACCCTATAAAATCAAAAAAAAATCGATAAAATTAATACAATGATTTTGAATTCCATTATCTTCACAAACTCCATCTGGAATTCTAGATAATCCCATTATATGTGATCATTAATAATTCCATGCATTTAAATAACCTTATCTATATTCTTCAATAATTAATATTGGTCTTTTCAACTTGTCATCTTCCAATTTTTTAATATTTAACTCCATATATTGTTTGTATAGTATCATAACATAGTCATCATAATCCAAGTTCATTTATTATTAAAATTTTTATAATTTCAAGTAATAATTTCCTAAAATAATTCACGTAGTGGGAACACTTTCAATAATTACAATAAGATTAATTTTTTAACTAGAATAAGCCTTATTGAAATTATTCAGTCTCTCCCATCGTATTCAATTGTTTTGAATACTATTGACACACTCAATCATACTAAGTATATGAGACTAGAATTATATAGTTTAATTATCATCAAGTGCCTTTGAAACCATAAATGATTCATTCCATGCTTATATAAGCATCTAAATTTTCTTATTGAATGATTAAAACACTTGGTTACATATGAAGGAATTATTCTAAAACATATATTATTTCTCTTGGTCAAAAAATTTTCTTATGTTGTCAGTCTTAGTAGTTTCTTACTTTAATATTCTTTTTTAAATTTATAATTTCAATGTTTAGTTTAATGATGATGATACATTTATCTATAATATAAATTTTTATTAGATGAATATAATCTCTAATATTTATTCATTAATTACATTTAATGATAATTATCCCTCTAAAATGATAACCCCTTACACAGTTATCGATTTAGTGAGGCAAGAAAAATTTTTAATTAAGAAATGAGTCAGTGTCGGTGTCAATATCATTAATGTAGGGCTTCAACACAATCATAATTATTATGACTCATTGATATTTGAGTTGATAACCTTTAATAAAAATACATCATATATATTTACTCAATAATATTCCCATGATTTTTTAATAGTTAATAATTCTCATCTTATTTAACCTAATAAAAATTCAAAAAATAATAGAACGGAGGAAGATTTAGAGGAACCCAAAATTACAATGAAACAACCTATATGTAAGATCCAGAGTCACTTACTAATTTCTTTCCATAAAAGAGATAAATTGGGGGAACTTAGTTTTAGCATGAAAGTACCCATTTGGATTATCATGGTCTTCAAATGTGTCACTTTGGAAGGAATCTAACAAGTAGTATTTGAGGGGTTTTATTATAAAGTATTTATAAAATAATATATATATATATATTATTTTTATTAAATTAATAATTATTACATTTTCTATAATCATCATATTCTCGTGTTTCATTCCCATTTTTTATGTATAATTCTAGTGATGATGTTTTTGAATCCTTATTTTAACCACCAAATTAATGTGTTAAAGACACATTAATATGTAAAATTTAAAATTTTTTATCCTTATTAAAAAAAATTAAACCCCATTAAGTATTCACATCTACACAAACTATAAGTTTGTGTTACATGCCCAAAAGAGAAGCTAAACATATCCATACATATCTATATGCATTATATTCATAAGGTAGATCGATTTTTTTGGTAACGTTATAGAGAAACATGAGATTGGTAATCTACACATGAGTATCCCATGAGTGGTAGATAGAAAACAACATTCACCTTTCTAGTCAAGGAATAAGCCTCTTAGATGATAGGTTCTTTGACCCTGAGTCCCTCTACCCAGGTTGACATTACTAAAGAGGGATGTAAAGTAGTGAAATATTTAACACATAACATGTGAAAAATATTCCCAATAACATAGTAATTACTATAACTACAAATTTTGGTTAGATAAAAACAAGATTTTATAGGGTCATACTAAAAATTTAATGCAAGGATCTATATCCTAGAAGTAGTTCAATTATTAAACTAAATCGTACATATTCATAATATAAAATATTTATAACTAGGTATAATTTTTGTAACAAACTTTAAATAAATGAACAATTTAAATACTTAACAATGAGATATACATTTTTTAACTATTCATAAATTCAAGCTAATTATAAACTCATTTATAAAATAGAATACAATATGGACATTACATAATTTTGTATATAAACACATTTATATTCAATCTAAAATTAACTCTTTCTTATTCTTTATTATAAGGAATTACAATTTTATATTATAAACTTTGATAAAATCAACAATGAAAACCTTTTTTATGTATTCTAACTAATATATTTAACTAATCACCTATTTTAAATTGAATAATTTAGAATTTTATTAATTATGAATAATTCAAAACTAAAAATATAAACACCTTTTTTGTTTGATCATATTTTTAGATTTCTAGTCTATTTATTAATATTTTTTATAATTTTGAAATAAAAACTCTATTTTAATATTATAAATATTACATATAATTTTAGATTATTATTTTCATATCATTTACAATGATTTATTAAATTTATAAATGATATTAATATATACATATATTCTTAATATTAACTCTTTAATGTTACTAAAATATTAGTAATATATTTAGGGAAAAATATTTAATCAATTACCCATATAAATTTTATAGTTAATAGATATATAAAACCCCTTTTATAAAAATAAAAAACATCAAATAAAACCTTTTCATTTTTTATAATAATTTAAAAATTATATTATTAAATTAATTATTTTATTTTATTTATAAATATAATATTTATTTATTTACCAAAACATGTTTGTTAATTAAATAAATTATATATCCTTTTTATTTGAACAAAATCAAATTAATTACTTATAAATGACTCATAATATCATATAAAATGAATTTATATTTTTTCTGTTCTTTTAAATTAACAACACTTAATAAATTACCCATTGTGGTTCATAAATAATTTTTTAAGATCACTAGGAATTCCACTGAATTTTGTATAAGGTATTTTCAGTATTGAAATTTAATATTTTGAATATTTTGTGGATAAATGTTCCAAAAACATTTACATAATTAGCTATATACAATTTATAATTTTATTATTTATTATCTATTTTCAAACTGAAATATAACTAAAATACCATATACTCTGATTAATAAACATTTTATAAACCATTACAGTTAATTAACATATAAATACATCAAATTATATATTACATTATTTATAAAAAAATTATAAATAATATAATTTATTTCATTATTAAAAAATCATTGTTAAAATATATACTTTATTTATTTTCATAAAAAGTGTATTAAATAAGTACTATTCATATTTAAAAAAGGATAATAAAATAAATTATATTATGCTTCAATTATTATTGTTATTCCCATCTTATAAATAATTTTATGTAACATCATGTTATCCTCTTTCAGGTGTTTGTCTTTTCTCTTGCCATTTCCTTCCTTTATTGGGTGTATTCTAGGAATCCCAATGATATTGATAATTTTCAGGGAAAACGAATTAATGTTCATGGAAGTGTGTTTATTGAATTAATGGGGTTTGGGTATAAATGTGTGGGTGGTTTTGTGGGTTCTCCCCATATTCAGAGAACATATGGTGGGGTTTGGAGTTTTCTTATGAAATTTTGACTTCATAGAGTCTACAAAAGAAATAAACGTTGTGTAATAGGATTACAAGTAATGTTATTATCTCTAAGAGGATTTCATGAACTTTTACATCATGATAATTGTTTACACATCTTGTATTTGGAATTCATTGTGTGTAACATTGAAATGGAAATTTTCATAAAAAGAATATGCTTTTCATAGTTGTTTCGACCTACATGGATTACAAGACATGTAATGTGATTAAACTCCATGTCAATCTCTAATTTTTACATTAAAGGAAATTTACAAGTGATTTTTTGTTTCATTCATCTTCGGGATACTTGTATCTCATCCTCGTAGCTTTCCCAGGTGATTTTGGAGACATGTAACACTTATGAATCTTTTCATTATGAAATTGTTTATCCTTTCGATTGTAGTTCATTTATTCGGTTGAGTAATCATTTCTTCTAATTCATCAAAGTTGATCTTGGTAGCTTAATGCATTGATTTATTGGATCTATGGATTTTTGATGAAGATTCTTCTAGATTGTTTATAGATATATTATTAGATCTTTCTATAGTGGTTATCCATTGTGTTGGTTGTAGTACGGTGTGTGGGTTCCTTGAGGTATGGGTTGTTTCTTCTTCTCCACTGACATTTCATCATTTTTAATCAATTCTGAGATGTGTGGATTAATTATAGTGTCATCTTTGTTGTCAATGTCTTTTTCCTTATTGGTGGATCCTATTATGGGTGTTTATGACTCAATTTTTAGGATGGTAGTTATATCTCGATCATATATTGAATGAACTACATTTCTGTGAATTTGATAAATTATTTTATAAATGAAATAAGTTAAAAAATTAGTTTATTTATTTGTGTGGATATTTATTATTGATTAAAAATGGTAATTGGAATGTTTTGGAGAATGGAAAATATATTTTCAATGTGATTTTAAATGGACCTCTAAAATAGTTTCAAAGAATTATTTTGATGTCATTGTTTTGAAAATATAGAACATTGGAATCATTGGATACTTAGTTAGAAGGAGTTATAATAGGCCTCATCTGTTGATATTGTTAGCGGGTTTACTCATAGGGTGTTACACTTCTCCATAGTACTATTATTCAAGGGACTTGACAGACTTGTTGGAAGCTTCAATTTTTCGGCTGTTACTCTTTTATCTATATTTTATTCATATATCTAGAGGATTTACTTGTATAATTGTCTATGATTAAGTAAGGGATTCCTAACAATACTGAACATTAGTGATTCTTGGCATGATTTTAACTATTCAATTGTCTTGTAATGTTTCATCCTATCTTCTATGGATTGATATGATATAGACTGACTTCTTTCTTTGATTTGATATATAATAAAAAATTTGATACAGTTTTAGTAGGATTGTTTTGGGAATTTTGAAAAATGTAAAAATAAAATTTTTTCATACATTGGATATAAAAATAGATAAACTATTTATCATTCCATGTTGTCTTTGATATTGAGAATTTTTATATTTTTTTACGGAGTCTTTTTATGGAACACGTGGGTGGAATCCTACTAATAATGATATTCACATCTAGTACACCCCTTTGATGGTTCATATACCATTGTATTCCATTCAATGTAGGGAAATGAAAAGCACCACAATGAGGTGGAGATGTTTTTTTATGACATATATTTGGGTAGCTAATAGTGAGATAGTGGGGGTTCTCCCACACTATCACATGGAGTATTCATATTTATTTATACTTATCCTTTCATGTTGGACATTTACATTAGGATATCTTGAATTCTTTGAGTTGTAATGTTTCCAATGTCTTTATTCATTTATGGAATATGTTTATCTCTTGTGATGCTTGTCTCTTATATATATATATATAAATATATATATATATATGTATTCAATTTTGATTATTTAGGTTGGGATAGATCATTCCTGACAAATGTTTTTTGATTCCAAGGTTCTACTCACCAACCCATGGGGATCGAGAACAACCTTTGGGTATCTGGAAATTTGGTCCAGGTACAAGTTTAAGAAGGTGTTCAGCATGGTTTCATAAAATTTTGTTGTCAATGGTGTTCCTTACTCATGATGTCCTATCTTGGGACATTTAGTGTATTGTATATAAGATTTTTAGGACTTGAGGGGTTGTTTTTGGTGAGTTCTTTTTCATCTATCACCATGATGAGACTTATGTTAACATGGGATATTCCGATATCTCTCTCTTATATTGAGTTCTTTATATTAATCATATTTTTTTATTATGGTTTTTTAGTATTAATTGAGACTATTATATTTTATGATAATTTATTATATTTTTTGGGATCAATAGTATACCTATGAGGCATCGTCCACATGTTCCCCATGATGGTCTAGAGGATGCTCCTTAAGGGAATCTGCTTGTAGATCTGAACCATGTCAAGGTCATCATGCAGGAAATTCATGTTGTCAAAAAGAATCAGTTGTAATTCCATAAAATAGTTATTTAGGTATATCTTGGTCCTTTAGGAGAAAGGGATTGATCATGGGAGTTCTTACATGAGAAGACACCATTTATTAAATGTACAAATGAACCTCACGAGGTGGAGGAATAGCTGTACAAGATTGATCATATCATTAACATCCTAGATATACTATTGAGTATCATGGTGAAGTGAAATATTTTTATACTGGAGGGTCCCAAAAATTGGTTCTTGGATTCCATGGATCATGATGATGTGAATATGGGAATTGATTGGAAGGTTTTTAACATTCCCTTTTTCAACTATTTTGTCTAGAGTTACTATTGATAGTAATGTATCTATAGTTTCTCTATTTTCTCAGATATACCTATAGGGTTTATGAATAGATATAAAATCATAGATATTTATGCTAAAACATTAAACCTATATAGAAATGGGAGACTGGGCGATGATGGAAGACTTTAATATTCCATGAATTCTTGGATATTTTTCCTTTAATCTTCCCCCATGTGATAACTTTACATGAACATAATGGAAACAAGGGGAAGTTTCAAGATCATCTCATTATTGGTGGAGGTGGTTCTCAATGGGTGGCCACCTCTATACCAATAGTTATATCTAGTACTCTATCATTGACTTGATATGGATGTGGAAAGGATATACACACCTATAGTTATTGTCCTTCACCTACATATATGTGAAATAGTGGTTGAAATTATGGTCATCTATAATAAAAATCTGTGTATATCTACAATTAATTATGGTTAGAGATTGATGGATCTAATTGAAACTACAATATAATAGGATTATTCAAATACTACAAGGATTTATCCACATTACTCATGATTGAATCACCTTTATGAAGTAGATGATTTACGGACCGAGGTAGATATAGGTCCAGCAATACTGACGGGTAACCTAATTATTGCATCTTTTGTATTGGTTGATTTATTTCACATGGGTTCTTCATATCTTTTTATTTATAGTAAATTTTTATGCCTAAAAATTCAAAACAGCTAATTTCCTTTTTTATGGTGTAATTAACCCACCATGGGAAGAGAAAATAATGGTTTTCAATTTCCTTCATGTTCACTATTGATAGCTTATGTGGATTATGTCTGGGATTTTCACGTTCTTGATCTGGACTAATTTGACATCATCATTGGGATGTATTAGATTGTTTCTCAACATTCTAATGATTATTATTTCATCGAAGTTAATTATTTCATAAAATTGATTGGGGATCATGGGATTTTTAGGGAGAGTGGGCTCTATGGTCTGGTTTTCAAGATATTCTAATCGAGATCCCATGGGTTTTTTGTTTTTTTAGTAGTTGAGCACAATGATGTTTCCTTCTATTATTGATCATCCCACTTCTCTTTGGGAATTTCCAGAAATTTTTATGATAATTTTTCTTGGATTCCTCTAGAGAGGTAGGTAGAGTTTACGATTTTCCTAGATCTTGGTACGCAACTAATTTCAATAATTTCTTATCAAGTGGAATAAGTAGAGATGAAATTGCTCAAGATTTAGATGCATGGACTGATGGATAATGGCTTTATTCTGCCTATTTTTACACCTTTAGTAGTCCCAATTCTAATTTCTAGGATAGAATATAGGTCCTTGTAATTTTGTGTTGATTATAGAAAGTTTAAAAGGGCAATGGTTAAGAATAAGTATCATTTTCCTCATGTGAATGATTTTTTAATCATTTAAATGGGGGATGTGGTTTTTTAAGATTCATCTTCATTTGGTTTATCATCATCTTATAGTTCTGGAGTCTGATATATCAAAGTTGGATTTCAAAAGTAGGCTTGGAAATTATGAATATCAAGTGACATATTTTGCCTAACTAATACTCCTATGGTTTTTATGAATTTAATGAATCATATATTCCATGAGTATATAACATATTTTTTTTAGCGTTCTTGTATTATAGTTTGGTTTATTTTATATCAAAGCATGATCACAAGAACCGTTTGAACTTTTTTCTAGAAATAACTAGGAGCCACTATTTTTATCGTGATATTTCGAAATAAAAATTTCTAGATTCTAGAATTGATGTTATTCGAGCATTTGATTTTTGAGTACAACTTATCAATTGATCCTGATAATTTGAATATTTTTTTGTCTTAGGATGAACCATATAATGTCTTTTATATTTACAGATTCCTGATTCTTAATTTATTCTACTATTTTTCATCATGGTTTTTTCAATGATGGGTCACCTCAGACATCTCTTACGATCAAGGGGATGAAAATCATATGCGATTAATTGTATTAGTAATAATTAAAGGAGATGAAATGAAATATCACATCTGCTCCTATTCTGATATTACATGATCCTAGAAATGGGTATATGGGTTTTTTACACTGAAAATTGGTCTCAATTTCATTCCTATGATGTTTGATAATGTAGTGGATTACAACTCTTATTAGATATGAAAAAATGATAATAATTACCCCACTCATGATTTAGATCCTATTGTGGCTATCCATGGACATAATTGGTGGAGGTTTTATCTCATTGGGGTGTCGTTCGTGGCCTTTTCTGACCATAAGATTCTATGCTGTAATTTTGAATAAAAGGAATTTAATCTTAGAGAGAGTTGATTTTTGGAATACCATAATAAATTTGATTTCAATATTTCCTACACCCTAGGAAAGGGGAATGTCATTATTGACGCTCTTATGAATAATGATCCATCGTAAGCTTCATTGTAATTAAATAAAGAGTAGAACCTTATGGTTCTCTTCACTTAATTGCATCAAGATTCAAATGAGGATGTTTTAGATATTGTAGTATCTTTTGTTTAGATATCATCATATGTACTAGTGTCTAATATGTTTGTTTAGTAGTAGGATTCTTATATTAAAGGAATTTTATAAACCCAATATGTTGTGGAGACTTTTTCTAGTTGTTCTCTCTCATCAAATGGTATTATCATTATTTGGGGATATTTTTTCAACCCTGTTTCTATGATAGGATTAGTTTGTTTGATTTTCATAATTCATTGTGGGTTGTCCATTAATTAACTAAAATTATGTATTATTTAATGAGATGGAGATACTTTTGAAAAATTATGATGCCTGTAATTTTTTATTTTGTTTCCCATCATTAAACCTACCAATACATAATGGTCGAGCATCTGAAAACTTTTAGATTTTTCCAGACTATTCTGTTTCTATTTTGGAAATGGTATGTCATTTTTAGGGACATTTTGGTTATATTGACATGGAATTAATACAGGAATAATTCTATCTGGGTGGTGATTGATTGGTTGGCCAAGCCATCTCGCTTCACTCTGATCTGGACTACAACCAAATATGAAGATATTGTTAAGATGAAAGGGTCGGTGATCATGATGTAACACAGAGTTTCTTATGTCATTATTATGGAGTGGAATCCAAGGTTTACGTTGAGGTTATGGAGGAGTCTCCAAGAGGTTATGGGGACTCTGGTCAGCTAGAGTATGACTTATCGGCCCCAGACAGACAATCATATAGACTGTGATATGATGATCTAGCATGATATACTCCATGCCTAGGTATTGTATTTCGGTAGATATTAGTGTAGTTGTCTTGGAAAGATTGAATTTTCCAACTACAATAGTTATCATTCATTAATTATAATGGCTTCCTTCAAGGATTTGTATGGAATCCCCTACAGAAAACATCATTATAGGGAAAACGGGGTAAAATCACCTTCAGTGGGAGAGAGCCATGTTTAAGAGAAAATGGCATGGATTTAGGACATACATCAGGGTTCGGATATATCATAGATTATATAGAAATATTATGTGGATTGATGGAATAAGCCTTAAGAGTTTCTCAATGATGTCTTGGTTTTCATGAATGTTTCTCCTCAGATGGTTCACTCTCATCTTGAGAAACATGGAATTTTTTCAATAAGATATATTAGTCCATTTGAGATTACTAAGATTCTTGGTAAAGATTATTAGTAGTTGGATTTTCCAATTTAGTTAACATGTATTCATGATATTTTCCATGTATCGAATATTAGGAAATACAACCCTGATCATTGTCACATTCTGAGATGGGAAGAGGTTAAGGTAGATCCATATGTTTCTGTTATGGTGAAACCTGTGGTGTTCATTGACTATCAAGTGAAATTCCAAAGTGGGAAGATGATTTTATTGGTTATAGTGTTATGGAACCATGATCTAGATTCTCAAAAGATGTGGGATAACAAATCATTGAAGAGGGAGTAGTGGCATCATCACTTTTCCAGACAACATTCATCTATATGACTTCTCAGTGATGGAAAGTATTATAGTGGAGATTTTTTGACATCATATTACCATCATCTAAGTATTTCTTTTCTCACTTGTTGTTTCCCTCTGTTATTGGGTGTGTGTTGGGACTAATAAGGATTGATATAATTTTCAAGGGGAAATGACTTAGATTTCATGTATTAATGTTATTTTGAATTAGTGGATTCCATGTATAAATGAGTCGGTAGATTTATGGGCCCTCTATATGTTCAGAGAACATCCTTGTTGGTTTGGAGTTTTCTACTAAAAACTAGACTTCTTATAGTCTAAAATAGAAACACATTTCATGTAATGGGATTATATTCCATTTAATGGATTAAATGTATATTTATTGATCTTTTATTGGGTGTCAATGGTTTACATGTTCTTTAATTTGAATTTTCAATGTGTAATGCCAAAATAGAGGTTTTTAAAAAAAGGAAATGTGTTTCTTGGTGCATTCGGCATTTGTGGATTATTTGTTGTGTAATTTGGTTACACATAATGTAAATCATAGGGTTTGTTATTTTATATAACTGTATAAGCTATTTTTCATTTCATTCAACTACATTATATTTTTCTCCCAACAAATGATGTATCCAAGTCAATTTGTAGACCTCAAATGATTCTAAATCATTTCATAGAGAGTGTAATTATTTTTTTGGTTTTGGTTCATTTCTCTAAAGGAGTGACCCTTACTAATTATTTATGGCCTTTGATTCCCTACTACCAAACTCACTATTAATACAAAAATAATAAACCTTTATTAGCACTAGAAAAATGTTTACTACCTTAGCACAGTTAAAATTACATTGGTTTTTTTAGTGCTAAAAAAATACTGATAAATGGCAAATCTATCAGTGAAAAAAAAATTCTAACAAAATACCCCATTTATCATCCCTATTGTTTTTCACTAATAAATAGACTAATTGTCATTTATTTTTAAAGAGATGATAAAAGCATCATTTCTCAGATCTTATATTTTCACGGATAAAAGAATGATTTTTATAAACTTTTTAACACAGAGATACTAATATAATATACCAATTCCTATATAAGAATAAAAAAATGTGTCTTTTATCATCTATTTTAACAGTTCTGATAAAGGTGAAAAATACAATGTAATGTTGTAGTACACTACATAACTAGACATATGTGTAGTGTGTGGAAACAACACACTGCATCAGAAAAAATGGAAAAAAAATTACCAAAATAGATACAAATACTTAATTTAAATGAAATAAAATTTCTAACAAAAAAACAAGAAAAATCAAAGACCTTATAGAGAATTTGTATTGTTTATTATAATAAAATATATGTAAATTTTGAAAAAAATATGTTCACATTGATTCATACCAGTCATATTGTGAGTTAAAAAAGGTGTGGCTGATTCTTACATATCACAATTGACATATGGATTATCTACCTATTGTAACAAAAGAACCAGAATTTTTTTGCTTGGTTTTGAGTTTTTAGATGTTTTTTTATTAAAATTAATGTAGTTTTCGAATAAAAATTCAATCATAGAGTCACACTAGTCACACCGTACGTCATATTGAGGTGCAGATGATCCTCACCCATCATAAATTCCATATTTATAATTGTAAAAAAGTAAAAAATCATCCTAATGTGTTTTCAATGTTTTGATTCTGTTAATTATTGTTTTCACTAAAATTAATGTCCATTTTGAATAAAAAATATGCAGTTGGAGACATATCAGTCACACCATATTTTTCATTGAGGCGAAGCTGAATACTACAGATCTCAAATTAATCGTGAATCAATTTTTTAATGTATTTAAATAATCAAATCATGATTCCTCTGTTTTGAGTATGGCATATGTGTTTTTTATTAAGATGTTATTTTAATCTGAAACCATACAGTTTTATCCATATTGGTAGAATCATGTGTGGGATTGATATTATAATTATTAAAACACATCATAAATGAATTATTATTATTTTTCACAAATTAAAAATAAAATCTTAGTGAATTTGGACATTTTTTCATGAGTGACACTTTTTGTATTAAAGTGGGAATTTTTAACCAATAAGATTCCCATGAGTCATACCGGTCACACCATGAGCCAAATTGAGGTGATGATGATCCATACCCATCAAAAATAACATATATGCCATTTTCCTATTGTAATGAAAAAATAAAAATGAATTTTCTCTATTTTGAGCATGATAGTTGTTTTTTTTCACTAAAATTAATGTCAATTTAGAAGAAAAAAAAGATGTACATAGAGTCACACCAATCACATAATGAATAAAATTTAGTTGTGGTTGAATGATACATTTTCTTAATGGCTCATGGATTATTTTCCTAATGTATCGCAACAATAATAATGTGTTTCCTCAGTTTTGAGCATGTCATGTCTGATTTATATTAAAATGTAATTTTAAACCATAAACATGCACACTAATACATACATGTGGAATTGTGTATGGGATTGACATTATATTAATACATAAAAATCACTATGGAATTTCGAATCATTTTCATAAATTATCATTACAATTAAATCATGTTTTCTCAGTTTTCACAAAGTGACATTTTTTGGTATTAAAATGCCATTTTTCTGCTAATAAAAAACATTTTGAGTCATACCAGTCATGTTGTGCATAGAATTGTGGTGAAGGTGGTCCTTAAACATAAAAAATGATGTATCTATTCATATAAAAGTTGTGGCATGAATTAATCACCCAATTCATGCTCTAAGGAAATTTCTTCAATAAAGAAAAATTATAAAGGAAACACGAGGTGTAAAGCGCTTAATCCAAACATGAAATTAAAGGTTTCCAACATAATGTTATCAACAGAACTAGGAAAAAAAATTGAGCTTTTTAAGACATCATATATATACAAACCATCCAGGTCCAGACGGGGAAATCTCATCTATTGAGAGAACTACAAGAATGTTCCACGAAACATCCCAGCTATGAAGATGGTCTGAAGCCAAGTGAATGGATACTGGAAGAACCAAACCACTGAGAAACTGAAAATCATTCCATGTTAATCCGAGGGTGGAAATCCAGTGATTAGTAATCATAAGAGCATTACATTTGAGTATGCCACATGTGTTTTTTTACCAAAATGTCATATTAAAATATAAAGTTACAAAATAGCTCTAACCGTAAGTGAAAACTATTGTTTTCACATATAGATAATTTTTCTAAATAAATTATGGTATTATTCATATTCCACTTCATTTGTAAAAAAAATATTATTTTCAAGACAACTCTTCTTACATGCCTCTGCCTCGGTCTTCACCTCAGACTTCACCTCTTCCTCCTCCTCCATGTTAGTCTCTAACTCCGACTCTGCCTCACCCTTCACCTCCACCTCCACATATGACTATCCCCCACCTCTTCCTATGTCACAATGATTACCCAAAAATATTATTGTTTGAAGGTCATATTTTTTTGAAAAATCTATTTCCTCCATTACACTTATCCTTGACAAAAAGATTAAAAATAATACATAATAATTCATACACTAATTCTTCACCCCCCAAAATATCATTTGATTTCCATAACTCAAATAGATCTCAAAAATAGTAGGTAATCACATAATATTTTTGTCATAATACATTCTGAAAAAATATACACTACCCACTCGTCTCTAAACAAATTGATTTATTTTTTTTGTAACTCATTTATTGGAAATATTAACATTACATTGAAAAAATATACAGACAAATGATTAAGAAATATATTTAATGAAATTGTAATTCCATCACAAATTAGTTTTTGGGGGAATCTATTCATTCATTCTTTTTTATTTCTCTCATTATTTTTCACATATAATATCCACAATAGATTGAATTATCTTATTTCAAACACTGAAAAAAGATTGATCAAAATAAGTAACTTTTTTAATTTTTTTGATTGTTAAATACTTATATATATATATATATATATAATTCTTTCCATATGTATCATTCCACAAGATTTATCATTTCAGTGACTGACTTCATACTATGATCTAACATGTATTTAGTGACCAACCTGTTAAAAGAATTGTCATTGACTTAGAAATATAATTTATAAATCGAATTTAATCTTTAAAATATTGAATTTAGTGTATTAAATATTCACAATACACATCATGTGAGGTCATTTTGTTATAAACAATGCATTGTATCCAAAGAAAAAATATTTGGTGTGTCTATATTGACAAATAATTTCATCTACAGCTTCCTAAAAAAATTATGTAATTCTAAACATAACAATATATTTTATGTGATTAGATCATATATTTTTACCCTTTTTGTTTAGGAATCAAACGGTTTTTGTTGTCTGTTGATTTTTAACTAAAATTTTTGAGTAAATCATATTTTTTCTTGTGAAATTAATCCTCAGTCAATGTAATTAGTGGGATAGAAAATATATTGGGATTAATGAATCCAAATTTTTCATTGAATGATAATCCCTTTATATAGACGTAATATAAACGCCTATATAATATTTTTAAGGTAATTTACTTCAATAAAAATATTTTTATCACTATTTAGAAGATGTGTTATTAAAATGTACCTTATTTATATATTCACAACTTAGACACCCATCCATTCATAAATGAGAATCACATTTAGTGTCTTGAGACCAATTCCATCTTTCAAGGAATCACAATATTTTTAATCTTCATATTAATTATAGAACATTATTTTATATTTAATCATGGTCTCGATATGAGGTTGTAATGATAATAAATATTTATCTAGAACTAGTAGTGAGAAGGTACTCTCGGAAGTTTGTTTTTTTATTTGTCGATTAACTAGATTTTTTTGATTCTACCTTTCATTTCTCTACCACTTTATCCATAAATAATATCATACCACACTTCAGAACATTTATCAAAAAACGATACATTTTTTTAATAAGAAAAAATCAGTTAATGATGTACCTAATGTATCGTTATAAGATTAGATGGTCATAGTATGAAAGCTCTAATAACATCATTTACCATTGTAATTTCCAGACCCTTAAGTGGTACAGGAAAATCAATAGTAGGTTTATAAACTACCACAATCCCCCCTCTCATGATTTTTTTGGGAGGGATTGATTGTGTAGTGGTTTCCCATAATATTATTCACTGCACCCATCACAACATGGTATTATGTGTGTGTCCACAGTTAATATCCAAAACCACTTTACCATAAATAATTTTAGTAATATAATGTTATTATATTTTGTTTGATTCACATTTAAAAGAATGAGTAATAAAATTTTTTGATTACCTTAGGTATGGAGTGATGTTGGGGGGAATGACTAGCCTCAAAGCTTATGAAATCAATTGGTTCGTGTGTGGATATTTTCTCCACCATTATATTTCTTTAATTATTTCTTCTACATTGGTATGTCGAACTAGACCGCAAAATAATATCATTCAGTGAGTCTATTTGTGTATTAATTCATCTCACTATATTATATGTATCTTCATGTTGATTTATCTTCTCGAAATATGTTCATGTAGAGACTCCAAAACCAAATCCTCTAACACGTCCATATTTTCCAGGCTTCTTCAATATTATTGAAGGATTGTTTTTATTTGTTATGGTCACTGCTGATTCTTGTATTTAAATAATAATAAAATCTTTAAATATTAATTTTTTATGTAATATTTTTCTAAATCATAAAAACTAAAATTATTTCATACACACACATTATTCCCATTCTGATTTTTCCTTTCATTAACTAATATATCATCCTTTATTACACAGTCACCCTTCCATATCACTATCATGGGAAGGTAGTGGATTTATATTTTGATTCATCAATATTTATATAATCAAGGTAACATTTATTATTTAAATTCAAATAATTAAAATTTTATTTTTGACTAAAAATACTTACAAATTTCTTCCCTAATGAAGCATTCCCCATCCTTCATTTATGATAGGGTTACACTAATTTTGATACACGTTCATTATATTCCTCATTAGGTTACTGTTTTTTAAATTAACAATCCTAAATCATGTTGGATAAAATAAATAATATAAAATAATATATTATTTACCACAATTCTAGTTGAATGATTTATCATTGTGATGATTAATAAAAGTAGTACATGTTTCTTATTTTATAATATCTACATAACTAAGTGGTGGGGGATTTATTTTCCCCTCAGTATCTTTAAGATTTATCTTCGTCAGAATAGTCTAGAAGCCTTTTGGGAATTTCTTTTTTCCATCATGGAAAATTGCACATGGAAATTATCTAAAATTTATGATCTCTTCAATGAATAATTAAAACTAAATAAACACTTCAATATATAATTTTTCTACGAAATAAATAATATATATATTCTAACATTATTGTTTTGTCTTTCCAAATGATTTTGTTTGTTTTAGGTTTGATATGGGGCCATTTTCAAAATCAATTTCACATTCATCCTAGTTGTGTCCACAATTACTTAATGAATGTTGACTTGTTGGAGTCAATAGGTTGTCTTTATTGATTCCAACCAAGCTCATATTTTATACCCTAGATACTTGGCATGATAATTATATTCAAAACTGTGAAGCTATGTAATTTTTGTTGTTTTTTCTTTTTTTTTCATCAACATGTTGTTGTTCCCAAATAATTCCATAGTTTCATCATCAACAATCTATTCTTGAATGGGATTGTAAATATCATCATGATTATAATACAATGTTTGGATGATTAGTAAAAAATTTAATTTTTCTTGAATAACAACAATGAAATACAATTCATACATAAAAGTCCACAATTGTATGAATCTTGCATGAAAATTATTATTTTATTAAAGGTATTTATAATACTTCAATACTATGTTAAAACTAACCTTCAATACCTTTAATTAATTCATCCTCATATGCTTGATTTTCTTCCATCAATTGATGATGGATTTGAGGATACTCATTCCCTATTTCAAACAAGTCTTACTCTGATCACTTTTCAGGAGGTATGTCATCATTAAAAATTTGAACTTCAATGATGGGAGGAAGGTTTGCTTGAAAGAGGGATTTCAATCCATAATCAAGAGATAGAAGAAAATGAAGCGTCTACGGATTAATGTGTCTAGAGAACCTCCACTAATGGAATCACTCAAAAAGTATCCTCACTTCATGAGGAATAGGAATACCATCGCTATAATTATCAAGAAGAAATGAATCTCACTCCAACTATATTGGACATCACTTTTGTCTACTCAAGGAATACTCACTATCAAATTTGGATATATTTTCATTCCTCCAAAACATACCTCACATAACATACATCCTTTTAAATGGTGAATCTTCCAATATACTCTTAGTATTGATCTATAATTTTTACTTCTTATAAATAAAATGAATTTATTCAATGCAATACTTAATTTTTTATATTTATATAATACAATAAAATCAAAGAGGAACCATAGACACTTCCCATCGTTGATAATTCTACCACATAGCCTGAACTAGATCTACAATTACCTCTATCAATGCAAATAATTATGAATTATAAGAACATTACCAGAAATAAAATATAATATTAGATAGAGGTGTCCATGTAAAAAGTATTCTTACCTTTGAAAAGATTTCACTAGCCTTCAATCATAGAAATATTCTTGGGGAACCTCAATTATTGAAGGAGTGATATCACCTTAACCTAGAGATAAATAGTGATCAAAGAAGAAGTTAGGTCTATCTATGGAATGAAATAATGGGGTAATTACAATATGGGGTCGTACCCCTCTATAGGGACACTAAATTTAATAAATAGTTCCTTGATCATTGAGCTCCATCTCATAGAAACCGATAACATCATCATGTCTGAGTACTTATTTCATTGAGTGCTTCAATAAATGTTTTAATCCATCTATGATGATCTTTATGATTTATAATTGATGATAAACCATTCGGGATAAGTATCCATATTGGTTAATAAAATATAATATATTTAATTCCAAAACAACATCTATGTTGGCCATATGTGGTAACCATTTTTAAAATTATATATAAGATTAAATTTCCATTTATGATTCATGGATATCACCAAATATGGTATCTTTGTTTTTTGAAATTTGGACAATGATGAAAAATTACATGAATTATACGATATACAAATCTGAACCATCAAAATAATATTTTAATCATTTTTTGTCCTCTCTACGATTTTTCATCATGTTAGATTACTTTTCTAATTATTTTTTCCTTTGAATTAATTATATCTCTATCTAGATTATTAAATCTATTAATAAATCGCATCTTTTAGTTTTCATGATCATATATCCAACCACAGATAACTCACATAATTTTGGGAAATACACTCTTTATATGTTGTTATGTATTTTAAATTCCATTTACCTAGTGACTTCTAAACTCTATCCAATCTATCAAATTTTATAAAAAAAATATTGAGCATTCATCTCTCATGATTTAAATTCCCCATCAATCTGTAACATTTGGTTAATGTTTAATTATAATCTTTTATTATTTAAAAAAACTCTCCCAATATGAATCGCTCATATAATTTTTGGAACCTGAATAATTAATTCAATATTTTTTAATTAAAAAAATTATTCATGAAAATCAAAATTCTAATTAACCCATTTTAGGGTTTAACAATTTACATAAACAAACAAAATCTAAAAAACATTTTTTATTTATTTTTACACTTATCTTGGTCCATATTTGTTCATCAACCATAAATGAACAACATAAATTTAAATCCTCAAATCCTTAAAAACACTCATTATTAATCTTTTGCAATCTATTATCTAGTATATAAGATGAATTAAATTTGTGAATCTACCTAGATTTTGGAAACCTATATTATTCGAATGAATAGAAAACATTGTTTGGATGAGTGGCCTCGTTGTTAATTTCTAGATCATAGTAAACGATCTATTTTTGAGTTTAGGGACAGATGGTTTGGACACTCAAATACATATGAAAGGAGAAAAATGATTAAATAGAACTACACTAGTTGTATTCCATTAGAGAAGAGAAGATATGTATGGTTCGTCATGTATATGAAAAGAAGAAAAATGAAAAAAGTGGATCCCAAAACATTAAAAAATGATAGAGGAAGAGTATAAAATAATTGAAATTAGATTCAAGCCTTGATTAATATGAGGGAACGTAGAGGATTCGCACCAGTTGTAGAAGATTTCCATGAGAGCTTGGGAATCATGACTGACTGAGTCATGGTTAATGTTTTTTAAAATAATCTAGGGACACTTTTATAGATAATTCTAGAATAGCACACACAAAGGTCCATTTTATCATTTCTAAATTTATAAGCGTTAAAAATTGAATATTTAGTAGTCCTTTTTAGAACTAATAAATCTTGAGCTTTATTAACACTATGAATATAATGTTAAAATTAATATATATCGGCACTAACATTTTAACACAGATAAATATATCTTTTAACTGCACTTTTTTGAACAAATAAATGTTTTGTAATTATAATTATTTAAAAAAGTTATTATAATTTTATAATTCTTTATATAAATTTATTATAATATTATAATTATTTTAAGATATATAATTATATTTTTATAATTATATAAATAATTATTTAAAAAATCATTATTATCTTTTTATAATAATTATAAATATAGAAAATATATATTTATCGATATATTTATTTATAAATAATTTTTGACAAATATATATTATTAATGTATATATAATTTTAAAAACATGAATTTTAAAAATGAGTGAAATTTAATAATTCAAAATCAGTACACATTATAAATATTGAAATATTGGATATGTTTTATTAATTAAATATAAGTTATTTAAAAAATATGGATACTTATATATTGAAGTGGGTGAATAAATATTGAAAAACCTCAAACATATTAAATAAATTTAAATAAATAAATAATAGAAAAATATCAAATTCAGAAATAAAATAATAAATAAAAAACATAAAAAATTAATACCCTAAATGTATTATTTAAAAAATTAAATGATTAAAAACATAGTATATCTTAAATTTATCATATTATAATGAAATTTTGAAATATATTAAATTTTAATTAAATAAATAAATATTAGTTGTATGTGTTTCTATATATTGTATAAATATATTTAAGTGTCCGTTTGTGTATACAAATTCATTAACATATTTATATGTGTATGTTTTTTTTGTGCATGAAATAAATGAAACACACTACCTTTGATATAGGTTAAATTGAAAAATCAAACAATATTAAAAATTAATAAGACATTAATATGTATTTATTTAACATTATATATATGTTAAACTTCTTAATTTTTTGTATATTTATTTAATATATACTAATTATTTATAATTATAATATATATATATGTATATTAAATTTATTCATTTTTAAATACAATTATTTAATCAATAAAATGTTTCATATTTTTCTAAAATTACTCTTTTTATTTTTATTTTTTTATTTCTTCATTTTAGTTTAGACCTTTATAAACCCTAAGAACATTCTAATAAAGGTCACAATTTATCAACGGTAAAAATAATTTGCTGATAAAGGATTCCTTTATCATCTCTAAAATAAATCACTAATAAAGTTTACTTTTTATCAGCAGTCATTTTATCACTGATAAAGATGAAATTTATAATTAAATATTTTGAGCACTAATAATTGTTATCATTTCTATAGGAATGTTTTTAGTAGTATTTTAGTAGAACCATGTGTTGATTTATTGGAACTTTTGACATTTGATGATGATGATTATTGAATCTTTCTATATTGGACAAGTGATATTCCTCTAGAGGTAAACCATTGTGGTGGTTGTGGTTCAACATGAAAGTTCTTTGAGGTATTGGTTGTTTATTATTCTCCACTGACCCTTCTTCTTGTTGAATGAATTATGAGATATTTTTTTATTGATTTAAGGGCCTCTGTTGTTGTCATTTTGTTCATCCTCAATGAGGGATCCTGTTGCAGGTGTGTAAGACCCAATTTTGAGGTACGTGGTTCCATCCCAACCTTATATTGGATGGACTATATTAGTCTAGTTTTTAAAAAAAACTATAAAGGAAATGATTTATTTTTTGGTTCTTGCATAGGAAAAATAGGTTTTGATCAAATATGGGTTATCAATTATTTTGGTAAATCGATAATATATTATCAAATAATTGTGAAATGGATTTCTAAAATTATTTTCAAAGAATGGTTTTGATGGATTTTTTTTGAAAATAGAGAACATGGGAATAATTTTGTAATTAGGTTGAAAGTGTACTAATAGATGTAATCTATTTATGTTGTTGAGGGGTTCACTCATGGTAAATTCCTCTGATCCCTATCCATGTTGTTCTGGGGACTAGATAGATGTTTTGGGAGTTCCTCATTCTAGGGTGTCCCTATGCACTCTAGATTTGTTGCATAAATCTTGATTCTTGATGCACTTGATTTACAATGTTTATGTATGAGTTTAGTAGTTATCTTTAACAATAGTTATATTTGGTGTGATGTTAAATGTTATTGTTTCTTGTAATATTTTCTATTTTATGTGCATGGATTAATATGATATGTGATGCATTCTTTCATTGATTTCATATATGTGAAATTAATTCATACTTTTATACATGGATTATTTTTGGAATGTGTGAAAAGGTTAAATTAAATGTTTTCATTAATATTTATATTAAAATTTTAAACTATTTATCACACATTGTATTCATTAATGATGAGTATGAACATTAGTCAGAGACTTGTTAGGAAACACTGGTTTGGTATCATACTGACCCTGTTAGCACACACCATATTCAACACTTCGATGGTGCATAATCAATTTTATGTCTTTTGATATAGGGAATGGTGAGGCACTTTGGAGAGGTGGGAGGTTTTCAATCTGCTATTTCTGGGTAGATGGTGATGAGATAGTGGGAGTTTTCCCACACTATAACATGGAGTATTCAGTTTGTGTTATAGTTTTCCATTGATTTTAGAACTGAATGTTTGGATATTATGAATTATTTTAGTTATATCATTTACAATATCTTCTTTTAGTAATATAATATGTTTATCTCATACATTGTTATTCTCTTATATATGTATATATATATTCCATTTTATTACTTTAGGAATCGTGAAATTTTTCTTTTTGACTATTCTTGGATGTCTGGATACTAGTTTCTAGCTCATAGTAATTAGGAAATAGCTTTGGGTAGGTGTAAATTAATTTAGGGTATCAGTTTTAGAGGGTATCTGGGTTGGGTTCATCACATTTTAAAATCAACATAAATAATTAAATTATTTATTTATTTCATTATTTAATATAAATATTAATTTTCATATTTATTTTCATTCTAGAAATACCTCATTTCATAATTTTCAAAAAAAATGTTAACTAAATAATAAAATGAACACATTGATATGTCAAAGAAGTATTCTCTTTGATACCACTCTCGGGATCTTATTTTCCATCAGATGGACATGAAGGTGGAAGAAAAAACCAAATATATTTACTATATCTTTACCAAAATAAATGTGTAATAAATGAACATAAAAGTGTGTACATGGCTAGATAATGGAATAATATCCAACGTGTTTTCTTTATGAATATCACTAGAGTAACAAATGATGTATTCTATCCTCTGATGGATCACATCAGCGAATAGATCCTGATATTAATCAAAGGACTCCTATACACTTGAAAATTTTGTATCATGTTCGATGAAGATGATGAACAAGATATGAGAATGAAGATTGTTTGGAGAGGTTTTTGGGAAATCGGTTGTTAATCAACAGGAGGGATCTCATCCAATTATATAATAATCCATGATTTAGTTCATTTAATAAAATTCATTTATCATATATAGTGTATCCAAAAAAATTTATTCTAAATGAAATTAATTCATTGAATCCTATACAATGAATACTCTATACAGTTAACACATTCAATAAAACCAAGTGGAATATTAATTTACTTAAATTAAATATTCCATTAATAATTTTAGGTCATATTCAATATCATCTGCACTCATGACTTATCATCACTCCATTGGCCTTGTTCTCATGATTGATTTCATCTATACATTGACCACTGATCATCTCCTTAAATCATGACTCCCTCAATACACCTTTGGATATTGTTCGATTTTTTATTTTATGAATTTAGTACTTTTGTAAACTTTTATCCCATTTATATCAATATATTATTCCATTAAATGAATTAAATATAAATTTTAATAATCCTTATACTTTAATTTTTCATATTTTAGTTTTTAATAATCAATGTACATAATTTTATAAAAGATAAATAAATATATATATATAGTGATTTATGTTTTTCAAATCCTAAAATTTATTTTGGAAAAAAATGATTCTAATTTATAATTCATCATATTTTAAAAAAATATTTTATTTTAAATCATCAATTTAGATAATTCCACAACTCCAATAATTTTATTCATTGAAATTAAGAAATATTATTTTTTTGGTGTCTTTAATTGTTGTTTGTATATTATGAATATTTATTTTGTAATTGTTTTATATTCGGAGTAAATTATTTTTTAAAAGATTTAATTAAAATGAAACTTAATTTTTTATGATTGGAATAATTTCATTATTAAATTACATATCATAATTATTTTATTTTATTTTTTATAAATTTAGAGTTATGAATATTTAATATTATTAATTTTTAATAAACAAAGATAATAATTTTCATATTTAAAATATCGATGATTTTTATTATTATTGACTATAAATCAAATGAAACTTCATTTTACATCAATTATATTTCCAATATTTATATAATATTTTATAATTTTTGATGATCTTAAACATGACTCAAAATGAATATATACATTAATTAGTATAGACCCATTGATTTATTACTAACAAATAAAAAATTTATTGTTTAAATGTCACCCAAGGATCTATTCAAGGCATGGATAAACATGAAATTAAAAAATGATGATTTTCAATTGGAAGAAAAAGGATTAAAAAGGACTACATCTAGTGATTGGATTTATTATGAGAAAAAGGTTATATTTTTTATAACCATGTGGTTAAATTTATAGGAATTGGATTACTATTGGTTGGAGTAGTTATAATACATAACACCTAAACATTTTCTCAACATATTGAATGCTTAATGGAATAAAAGTACTAAAAGTTCATATTGTCCCTTTCATGATCTTGTACCATTCATGAAATTATTGCGATAAAAAATATACTCAATTATTTTCAATCAGAAGATGGTGATGTCCATTATAATTCATGTACTCACTTTTAAATGTTATAATTATAAATGAGTTATAGAAATATTGAAGTACCTGGATCCATAAATGAATGTTTTTTAGAACTATTATAAGTTGGGATGTGATGAAATTGTATGAACAATATAAGAAAGAATTGAAAAATGATTTCACAATAATTAGTGTTAGGATATATATTAAATTTTATTTCTTGATTACTTATAATAATGAGTCATATCTTTTATTGCCTTCATATTTTATTTATTTAGATTATTATTTAATCATTATAATTCCTTCTTTTCTCGATATGTGGAATCTCCCTCTGATGTAAAGTTGACAAAAAAATAAATATTTATTTATTTGGGTTTAAAAAATAAAATATTTTTTCTTTCCCTTGAAAATGCTTCAATAAATTTTTCAACCAAATAAAACCAAAAACCATAGTTGAATATTGAAAACAAATTATTTTCTCTGGTTAATTGTTTCATTTTAACTATTGTGAAATTTTATTAAATAAAATTATTTAATAAGCTCTAATTTTTAATGATTTTCTATGTTAAAAAATTAGATAAATAATTTCTTATGATAAAGGATCATAGGGTAGATTTATATGCTCTAAAAAATTTGAATAAATTATTTCTGTAGATATTGGTGTAGGTTTATGATAGAATGTTCCCATTTGAAATAATTTCGTATAAAATGTTCCTGAAAGTAATTTATAGTATTAATATATTCTCATTAATTAAGATATTTAATATCCAAATTATTAAAACATCATTCATAAGAAGACTGTAAGGGAGAAGAGTTGATTTTTAATTTTGTTAATCTTTTTTAGGCTCCAAAAAAATTTAATTTAGGATTCAAATATCATTATCAAATTTTTAAATTGGGAAATATTTTGAGATTGAGATATTTTTGTTCAATAATGTAAAAATGGAATATTATTTCATTATGACCATCCCAATTAATATAAATAAGAATATTTTGAAATATTAGATCAAATTTATAAATTTAATTTTGTTTGAATTTGTGTTCATTCATTAAATAAATTTTAAAATATTATAATTTAACTTCAAAAATTTTAAATTCTCTATTAATCAGGAGACAAAAAAACTATTGGAATATATAAACTCCATAAACATTAAGAAGAGTATAAAAACGATTTATCTTATATTTATTTATTTTTAATTGATTGAATGGATTCATCTTCATTGTGTTTTAGTTCTACTATAAGGTAAAATATTGATTTGATTGATATACATTTAATTTTTTTTTAATTTATTTGATTATTTCATTTTGTATAAAAAAATTTCATATATAATTATTATAGATGTGGATTGATCTAAAAAATATATTAGTTAGTCTAAATTATACTAAATTTTATTTGGAAATCTATCTAGAGATTCCATTGGTTGAAATGGTATTAAATTGAAATTTAAATGTGGATGAATGGTTGTATAAAAAAGTAGAAGGTGTCATATTTTATCACGTATGGTATGTGAGTTTCATAGAATTATCATTACTATAATGGACTCATTTTCTACCATTAAAACAAATTTGAGAGTGTTGGATAAATATAGAAATTTTAATCAGCTAAAAAAACATAATGTATTAATTTCAACATGAATTTGGATTCATGGACTTAAAATTATGAGTAATGTTATCATATATATAATTTAACATAGTTAATATATAATAATTATATTTACATTTATTTATAACATTTAATGATAAAAATGAATAACATTTCATAGAGGAAAATTTGTTCTTTATAAATATTAATTTCAATATAGAAAGTTAAATTTATTCAAATTCATAAATGTTAATATTCTTAATAACTAATGAAATTAATATTTATAATGAGAAATTCTATTTTAATGTGGGATATCCCTCATCTTCTTCAAGCTTGGGTGATCTGAATAAATCCACCCATTTGGCCTGTGGAACATTATGGGTTTATTCTTAGATGGATAAACACCACGCTGTCTAGGACGAACCTACATTGACCCATATATTTAAAATTACAACCCTTGATTCCACTAAAAATATATTTACCCCATATGAAATAAAATTTAATTTTTCAATAAGCACACTATAGTGCAAAATCCATGACATAGATGATCAACCTCAAATCCCCCCCTCTACAACCGTGAATCTCATAGTGATGAGATAGTTAAACCACGATGAACTAAAAAACACACAATAATAAGAAAACACAATCATATAATTTCACTAAAAACATAAATATTATCCTTCCAATAAATACCTATCTTTAAACACTCCCCCTTTCTCATATCACACATAAAAATTAACAAATTAGTGGGTTAGAAAAATTCAAACCTCGATAATGACAATATAATAAACATCTATATAGATTGACAAAAATATTTCATCTTCTAATTCATTGATAGTTATCTTCTGTTTCCAATAAATTATTAAATCACCATGAGATTGAGAATCATTGTCATAATGTTAAAGAGAAAAATCACTCGGGAATAGGAACTGTTAGATATGATATTATCGCTAATACCAAACCTTACAATCTAACACCACTTGTCAGTTCCACTAATGGATGATACCTAGAGAGGGTTTGAATCATGGTATGATTTTTTTAAATATCCCCATCAATGATCTTATTACAATATTAATAATCATTCTCTTCTCTTCTTGGACCAATATGAAAGAAATAAATCACTTCATAAAAGACAATTTGTTTGTTCACCCTAATCATTATAGGTATAAGAATAATACAATGGTAGCATGTTGATGGGGAAGAATATATTAATTTCACAACATGTACAATATTCAGAACATATTATCCATTCCTTTTCATTTATTCCCACTCTATAGAAAAAAATATCATTGATCCCTCATACAATAAAAACTCACATCCCTTGAACTATATAAATTTATTCCTCACTAGACACAATAGAAAAGAGGACACATATTTTTTATTGAAATACAATTCATATTCATCATCATGATGATCCACTTATTTAATTATTACTTTTTCTATATCTAATAATAGAACTAAAATAACTATTATTTTAGAAACTGTATCTATTTATGTAACCTATTCTCTCATTTTTCCCTTTAATCCCCCTTTTTCATTTTAGAGGAGTTCTCATGTCTCTAAAAAAATTAAGTTAGTCACTCTTCAAATAGTTATGGAAAAACCCATTTATTTATCCCTTTAAAATTTTATTGAATGTATTTTGATAAAATAACATATTATTATACTTGTTTAAAAATATTAAAATCTACCAAATATACAGAACAACAAACAACCATGATGATAAAGAAATAACCAAGACATTTTTTAATAAAACATTTAAATACAATAACCTTTGATAAAAAACATTCTCATACAAAAAACTTTGGCCATTTCCTTCTTTTTAATATCTATATAGAAATAATATAAAAAGATGTAGTGTTCAGTTTACCGTGTCGTGGTTTTTTATAATAAATTCTCCAATGAAAATCTTCAACTCCACACCAAAAACCTTATGCTCCTCCCTATTTATACATGAACCATTATTATAACTGTGACATTGTTTAGTTTCACATAGTGATAATGGATTGTATAAAAATATATATAGAACCATTCTCATGAAAATTCCTTAAACCATGACCAATCTTACTCTTTTCTAAAAAACACCCTCAAACCATGAAATTTTCAATATTATACACTATTTTATATATCTATGTCACAAAAAAATTATATCAAAATAGATTAAAAGTTATGTTATGTTTTTTATATTAATAATTTTTAAATACTCCATGGGAACAATGAGGTCCACTATCAGATGTTTTGTAGTCATAGTGGAAAATATCTTTAACAAACAATTATCCATGAACCACCACATCAAACTGCTCATTTATGAAAATCATACATCCAAATCATGATGTAATTTACCGAATCATGGGATAGTATTTTTTTATAACCAAAATTAAAAAAAACCATAAAATTTATTCTAATATTTAAATAAATTTATTTTATAAAATGTTAAAAATGTGTTGAGTATTCTATATGATTTATTTTATGCCTTTTTCAGAAAACATAATCTTAAAAACATATATTTTTACTAATAAATATTATAGAATAAACATAAATTTTGTTTTAGAATATAATATCCTTATTAAAGTAAAAAATCCCTAAATCAATATACCTAAATAAAATTTTGATCCCCAAACCACTACTTTGTTATGTATGATTTAAAATAATTATGATTATAACACCATGTCAAGAAATATGTCGACCTGGATTTGATTTGCCCTAAATTATACAAGGATGAACCAATGATCACAATTTATCATTGGTGTTTAGCATAAGGGATTCATGGGAGAAGTTCCTCATGCCTAAAATGCTATTATTTGAGGGCTTAGAGTCCCGAAAACAATTAAATACCATTCGAGGTATTCGGGGAACACAAAGCTACAAAATAAAATTTAATTCAATGTTTACCTTGAATATTGATATAGAATAATTATTTTTACATGTGAATTACAAGGACTTAAAAAATTTATTATCATTAATTTAGAAAACAAAAATGTGAAAGTCAATATTTTCATTAGTAAGAATAAAAATACATTAGAAAACTTATTTCATAAGAAAAATAATTTTATGAGAAATTTTTTTAACTATTTTATTTTTATTTTTAAATTTTACATGACACAATAGAACTTTTTAGCTCAAATGGTTTTCATGTAATTCTCTATGAAAATATAGATATATTTAATACCCTATAGAGACATAGGGTACATTTTTAAAACCACATAAATCATTGTGTTTGATATATTTCCATTTTTTTCATTTCTGTTCTCTAACTTCCATAACAGTTAATCCATAATAATTGTATATATTAAAAATTTATATTAATATAAGACACATAATATATAATAAGGTTTTAAAAATAAAATAAAAAATAATAAATAAACTCTATTATATCATAGAATTTATTAACTGTAATAAAAAAATTTCACATTCACTCCTACACAATAAATATGTTATACCACACAAAAGAACATAATGTTAAAAATAAAATTGGTTAAGAAATAAATTACTCTAAAATTATAAAAAATAAATAAACTAAAACATAGATAAAACTATAAACATTCACACAAAATATATATAATAAATATAAATATATTTCAAAAATCAATTTTAAATGTTTAATAAAGAAAAATTGTTTTATCCATGAAAAAATATATGATTTAAATATAACTCCTATATATTAAACATATTTCAATTTCACAAAACAAATATAAATATATTGTCTAAATTTACTGATATATGATGAAAAATATTATATGGTTTGAGAAAGAAAATATTTATGAATACACTACGTCATTTGATGAATCATTACTGTTTCTTTAATATTAATTGAATTAAAATATTATGTGACTCTAAATGTCTTGTGAAACAAAATTTTATTTAAATTCAAATATTTTATATATAATTTTATAAATATTTTTGGGTTTTAAAGAAAATTTTTTATGAATGGTTTGTGATGGAATAAATTTTATATGGATAAGTATGGTGTATATTATGGTAAAAGGTTTTTATTTGTATCATGTAAATAATTATAGTTATATTGAGCTAAATAATTTGTATATGTAAATTATTTATGTTTGTCTGTCTCAAAATAAATAATTTTTCATTTTAATAATTTTTTTGTCATATATATATATTTTTATATGGTTATAAAAGTAAATAATATATAGGTATTTTTTGGGTAAATATATTACTTAAAATTTAAAATGGTATGCTTTTCGAGAAAATTTTCTTTTCTAAGAGAAAAAAATATATTACAATTAATATTAATTTTATCTGAAAAAAGTGTAATTTGAATATAATAAACTATCTTTTATGGTGGATAATGTTTCTTGTTCCTATATTTATCTAAATGTTCCATAACAAAAAATGTAATGTCAAACAAACATTTTTCAGTGAAATGTTATAATTGTTTTTTGAATGTAAATTTTATTGGTTCATTTTTTGGGAATAATTATTATATGATCGATGATAATATATGTGTCTTTTCCCAATAATCTAGTAACTGAACTCTTTTATATCGTTTCCTTAAGGATAGGTACTAGTTAATAACATTTATGAATCCACATATACAATTAAAGGAATTACTTCTAAAGATATCATGTCACCTAGTATCAATTCAAAAACAACTCTAAATATAATAAATAAAATATCGTATTTTAGGAATTAACAGAACACATAAATTTTATACACATCTCTAACACATAGAAACACATTATAATTAATTTAAGTTTCTCAAAATAAACAACCAAATAAAATGCATAAAAATCTCAATATGCCTAATTTTAAGTGTATAGCCAAATATAGACTGCATCTTGCTACCATGAAGCATATCTCATTCCAATATATCTCTCTATTGAACATGTGGATTTGTATAAACAAAGGAGTGAAATCATGAATGTTTAAATAACCCTATTATTAATAATACTCAATATCATGATACTATGAAATAATTTTTCCCTATTAAATATTATAAATAATGTAAATGTTCATGAAAAAAAATGTTTAAACAAAATCAATAATCCAATATTATCATTTCTAATTTCATAGTTATTATTTCATTTAATATTTAATCTTTTTTGTCCTCCCCATAATCACTATATATAAATAAAAATATGTAAATATATAATGAACCCTCATAATAATTACAACATTAAAGTGAAATTGTATACTACATCCTTATTGTGGTCATAAGGAACCCAGACACTCACCCTCAGGCCCCTAGTTGACTTACAGTTACCCAAATAGTGGTAATGATCATGACACTCTATTGATATGATGATATATCACAATACACTTCCCTAAATGGATAAGGAACTCCCCCACCAAATATGTATATATTAGTTACATAATATAATGTATCCCTACCAATCTCCCCTAACAACACCCTAAAGAGGAGATGTGCCATCACCCATACATCATAAATAACATAAAAAATCACATACAACACCAAAAATTATTGTTTATCACTTTTTATATGAAATTAAATATAAATATTGTAACACCTAACAATTTTAATATACTAATACCTTTAAATAATTTAACATGTTTGATAGCTTACCTCACATGATGCACTAAACTTAAATGAAACATTGATATATTTTAAAAAATATAAATTTTTAAGTATGGCCATTATAACCGATATGTTGAATTTTTAATAACAAACAACAGTAAACTCATCGTGAAATGTTTACCAAAATAAAATAAATGATGAATTTAATATGAATGAAATTCAATTAGTGCATCTAAATAATTAATAGAGCTAATTTATTCATTAAAATGCAGCCTTTAAAAAATTGGATTTTTATTTGAATATAAATATATTATTAACAAAATATATTTTATCTATGAATAAAATACTAACACTAATTAAATTATTAACAGTTAATAAATAAATATAATAATAGTAATAACTTTTTTTAAAAAAATTATTTTCCTCTGAAAATATTTTTCATTATATAATTATATTTGTATTTCAAATTTAAATAAATAAGTTTTTTATTTATAATTTTAAAAAATAATTATTTTTTTAACATTTATAATTATTATATTATCATATGATTATTTTTTGGATTTTACTAAATTTTTTATTTTTAGGTAACTAGTGAAAAACTTATTGATAGTGGTAAAAATGTCAATTTTATGAAACCATCATAATACAAGAATGAATTAAATGTTTTTAAACTGATATATATATATATATAACTAAAATAAATAATTTGAAATTAAAATTTTTTAGCCCATGTATATCGTTTTGGAGACATAAATAATATTTTATTCTAAACGAACTGATTTATTCAGTTATATTTAAAAAATAATCAATTATATAAATTAAATAAAAATTGATTTAATGTTTTATATAAACATGATAATATTATTTAATATTTTCAATTTCAGTTTTTGGTATAAATTTATGATTATTATAAAACATGGCATGGACCAAGTTAATGTTAAAACTGTTATTTTAAAAGAATTTTTTTATTAACCTTCATTATTTTTTTCTAATCAAAAAAATTGATATCATATGTAAAAAATAATTTAATATAATTTAATAAACAAATTTTAAATAAATTATCACTCATTAAATGGGTAATAAATACTAATAAATATTCAGAACACTCAATGATGAAAAAACCATGTTTCCACGAAACAGTTTTCCTATATATAAAATATTTAAATTTAAAAGTTATATATTTATAATATATAAATTAAATTAAATTTAAATATATGGGATATAAATTTAGTTTTATAAAATTATAAATTAGTGATAATGGATAGCTTATATTTTTAATAAAATATAAACTACTATGGTAAAAAATAGTTACAAATTTAAAAACCAAAATTGTAAAATATACAAATAAAATATTAAAAGGGTTGAAACATTCTTTTAATATGGGTTGGAATTTTATTGGTTTGTTAATTTTAAGACAAAGACTCCACAAATCCATTATTATTTACTTTTTGAATCATTGACCTTGGAATATTATAATGATGTCACTAAAAAGAAAAGGGTATGCAAGAAATGAAACCTTTTCTTCACATATAATTGGAGACACTTCCACCCATTCATACCATACCCGTCCCTAAACATTCATTACTAATAATCACAAATTTAAATCCTAATATAATCCTATCTTATTTTTATATTCCACTTGTCTTCATATATTATTTGAATCCCTTTATTACCCATGAAATTTTCACGTGAAAATTCCGGGTAGTAAAGTGTGTATTACTTACTCCTGGTATTTTCTTCTTAAATTTTCTCCTCAAAACCTATACTTTATATATTCAAATAATTAACATAGTATCATTATTATATATAACATTTATTATATTATAATAAGAACCCTTATTTATTATTCTCCACCCACATGGAAAAAAAAGAACACTAACCATGCGTTGTGTGGATTATCTCCTCCACAAAGTCAGATTTTGCATTTTTCATATTTATTTTATTATTTAATACAATAAAAAATAAACTATTATTTCAAAACATTTAAAAACATAAATAATAACGTTATTACACAAAAATAATGATATTTTACACCTCCTTAACCATAATCACCCTTCGGGATATAACACATTCATGTTTAGGGTTGGTTTGACCAACTACATAAGTAATGCTACAAATATCTACCATTAATGAATATGGTAACTTAAATATTTTTGTTATTATAAGTTAAAAATAAAAAATTGTAATTGTAATATAATTTATTTAACATATCATTATCAAAAATCATATTTGGTCTTTAAAATCCCCAAAATAATACAATGTTGATTCAACTTTTACAAAAAATATAAGAAAAAAGAATTTTATAAATAAATAGATTTTGATAATAAATGGATTATATTAAATTAAATATATATTAATAAGTTTCATAGTAAGGTATCTAATAAAATTAATTTTATTATTCATGAATTTATGAGAATTCACAAAATTAAGTTGAAAAAATGTAATATTTTTTCTAAAATTTTAATTCCTTGAGAAATGTTTATGTTAAACAAAATGTTTTATTATTCATTGTGAAAATAATTCCCCAATATCAATTTTTTAATTATTCAATTATATTTCATTATGTTTAATTTTCAATTTAATTTTCATTCTATCATGTTGAATTGACTAAAAAATTTAATATTTGTACGGTTTCCTTGTCTCAAATTTGATTTTTGTAAGAAATGATTATGTTATACCTCATGTTTTATTTTTCAAGGTGAAAATAAAACATCATTATAATTTTATACCATTATTTCCTTATATTTCTTCATATTAAATTTTTTATTCCATTTTCATTATCACTTGGCAGTTTGACACATAGAATTCAAAAATAGTAAATGTATCTTTTTATCAAATTTTAATTCCCCCACACATGTTTATGTAATATATCATGTTTTCTGTTTTACGTTGTACTTAATTTCCCATTAATATTTTATATAATTATTACAAAGTTATTCATGTAATTTAATGTTCTATTTGAAATTATATCCATCAAGTTGTTTTTCTCTGAAAGTTTCTAATGTCGTAAGTGTTTTATTGGTCTCCATTTTTATTCATTGAGTCAAAATACATTTTTTTATTTATAGGATATATTTTAATTCCATTTATCTATTTTTATAATAATTTTTTTATTAATTGGGATTCAATATCCAAATCATGTTCCTATATTCATGTTTCTATTTATTTAGTCATTTTCCTCATAGTAATAGTTTTTGGTAACTCAACATTCATTAATTGAGTTATGATCTCTCCTTTGAACATGTTTCATTTAATTTTTGAATTTATTCCCTTTTATTGTTTTATAAGTTACTCATTAATTATTTTTGAGAGATATATATTTCTATCAAATAAACTATTTTACAAATTTTCTAACTTCAAGAGATATGTTTCCCATAGGGGATATTTGTAAATTATATATTCATCATTGAGTTTTAAACATTTATCTTGGTCTTCTTATTCAATTATAAAGTTATACCACCAAAATATTTATTTATATGGTATTTTGTAATAATATATTCTAAATTTATTTTTTAATATAAAAAAACTAATTATCTAGGATTAAAAAATAGTATATATATATTATTAAAATGGATTATTTCATAATAAAATTTTTTATATTTGGATCCAAATTTCATATAGAAAACATTATTTCATTTTTAAGACTCACATTTAGGATATTATCTTTCAATGTAAATGTTTACAAATATTTCTCCATAAATTTTCAAAAGTTACTTTTGAAATGAAAAAGTTAAAAATAGTTTTGAAATATATTTTATGTTTTCATCTCTATTTTCCATTTCGTATCCCAAAGGATTTACACTTATCAGATTTAATATTTATTTTTTAAAAAATAAATCTCTTTATAATTTCATTGATTGATCTCATGGAATAAAACAATTATATTATTAATCCGTTCTTATGTGGTACTATTAGAAGCATTATTATGCAAAGGGTATTTTTTATCTATGTCAATATCCTTTTGGGTTTCCTTTTCAAATTTGGGATATGTTCTTTTTATACCATCCACCGTATTTATATAGAATTATTATATATTTTTACTTTATATGAAATAAATGATTCATCACTAAGTATTCTTACCTAACCAAACCCTATGAATAGGAAAAAAATCCCTTCGAATGCCTATACTTTTTGTATACACTGTTTCCCATATACATGATTTAATGTGTTTCACCTAGATTCCAAACATCAATAATTATTGTGATTATTATATATACTATATACTGGTTACACTATATGGTGTTAGTTTGAGGTATTCTAACATAGAAATATATTTTTAAAATTATTGTGGAAATTTTTAAATTCCATAAGTTGTTATTCCGATATGAATTATTATTGAAAATACGACTATGTATTGTTTAACCATCCACCTTATTCATCTGGATGTGTTATGATAATGTTATCCTTTTTAGTAACATGGATAACTGTATTAGTATCCCTTGTGATTTTATTCCAATTTGGATGTTTATTGTAATGTTGATTGTGTATTGTTTAACCATACACCTTCTTACCCTATATGAGTTATGATATTGTTATCCCTTTTGTTGAAATAAGGAAAATAATAGGAATTATTTATTTTTGTTATATCAATTATTATGATTACTAAAAGGATTATTATGTATTATTTTACCATACGAATTATTTATTTGGATGGGTTATGATCATATTGTAATTTTTTTGGAGTTTATAATGTATTTACATTCTGTATGTGATTATTCTAATAAAGATGATTATTGGAAATGTTTATTTTTTATTATTTACTCATTGTCAAATATGAAAAATTCATTCAAATTAAACAAGTAATGAATGGATCCCAGCATTATATATCTCATCGATATATCATTAGGTTTGGATATTTATTTTATGTCTACCCAATTCAGCAAGATGTACTTATTGAGGTATTCAATATAAGAAGAATTTCTCGACTAAAATCTTGATACATGTAATGCTGTATTGGATGATGCCCTAAAAATTAATAAAGAATCCCAGAATTACCCATTTTATCACTGTGAATTTAGTTATTATTATCCATGTGATATATTTATTTTTAATATTATCCATTTATATATTATGATATTGGTTTCTCTTTATTATGGTTTATGACTGTTATTTATTCCTTCCTTAATATTTATGCCAGGTTTATGTCATGATTAAATCAGTCACATATTTTTTTTACTATCTGTTTTAGCTCTCCCCATATTATGTTTCTATTTCCCCATGATATAAATAAATTAATTAAAAATTATAAATCAAATAATATCTCTTCTGTGCATAATTTTTTGGCAATTTTAATGAATATTTACGGATTCAGTAGTTTATTATAGTTTAAAATAATTTCCTTTAGTTCAGAAATGCATAGGATTTATTAGTTTATGGTTTTCCATATTTCTCAAAATCCATAGTCCTAAAATGTCAACGGAATGTATTTAATGAAAAATTTTATTTATGTCATGTAATTATGAGAAATTTATGTCTAGAAATATATAGTTTTTATCAAATTGGGTTATAATGCATGTTTATATGGAACTAGTTCCAAGATTGTTGGTCCAGGGAATCATAGTAGTTATCAGATCTAATATTAGATAAATTTGGGGTTTATTATAATTAATGAAGATATATTATGGGTTAATTAGTAATTTTTGGCCAAAAATTTTAAGGTGCGTATATCCTTTTGGGATAGTGTGAAATTTAATTTTATGTTAGTAATGTGAATTTTATTTGGGGATAATGAAAAAATAACCTTATTTAAAACCCTTGTAATAATTAAAAGTGGGAATTCTATGTATACGATAAAATTATAATGTTTTGGTAAGGTCGATACTTCATGGATTGCTAAGAATTTACATCCCATTCTAGATATTTTAAGTTGAGTAATTATCTATAGTAGAAGAACTAGTGGTAATAACCCCAAAAAGAGTAGATTGGAAATTAAATTGATTGCCACATAGTGCATGAAAAAGACATCAAACTACACACCTAGTATGAAAATCAATAGGGATATTCTTCTTTTTAATCACAATATATTTAAAATATATTATGAAGGATTTTTGTTTTTATGGAATTCAAATATGAATTAGTACAAAACCCAAACTAAAAAACATTATTGAACTGATAGTGATTAAGATTAAACTAAAAGATAACTTAAATGAGTTAGACTTTATGAGGCTAAATTTATTATACAATAAAACTTATCCTATAGTTCATCACTCACATTAATTCCTTTTTGTTTTAGTAATGGTTGAATCATAAATGAACCAAGTTAAAAATGTATTCCATGGACAATGCATAAATTATCTCAATTAGTAACATAATGGGATAAGAGTTGTATTTAAAACCCATGTTATTATGAAAACTAGTAATCATGAAAAATGATTAAAAATGTGAATATATTTGAAATTACAAATATACCAATGAATATAAGGATATATTCTCAAGTAATTTCATGTGATGAAGGTGATAAAGGAAAGAATATTCAATCAATTTCATTTCAAAAAAGTGTGAAGAAGATCTCAGGGAAGTGTCTTCAATGAACCAGAATAATTTTTATGTGTGAAAAATGAAAAAATATAGAAACTATAATATCGGTTAACTTGACGAATAAATAAATGTGTTTCTATGTTATATAAAAAATATTATTTTAGAGACCTCATTTCATATATATATATATTGAGTTGTGTCTATCTTTCATATACCATTAAGTAATATTATTAGTGTCTTCCAATTAAATTTTTTAGGATGAAATTTAATTTAGGGGGTAATTTAACAACATGAGGTTTTAATATATATTTACCTTTAAATAAGTCGATGCGATTGATAGATTGTTATATATATAATACAGACTATTATAGATATCATGATATAATTAGATAAAATATAAATATTTAGGCACGACCATTAAAATCGAGCCATTGAATTAGTTGTAATAAATAATATTAACATATTTATTTGATATTTATATAATGAAAATAAATAATATTTTAAATATGAATAAAATTCATTTATTGTAACTAAATAATTAATAAGACTGATTTATCCTTTAAAATTAATTCTTAATAAATAAATTCTATTTTAATATTAGAATATTATCAACAAAATATATTATATTATAAAAATAATATATAAACACCTATTTTATTAATAATTGATATGAATTATGAATTAAAATATTAAATATTTTAAACAAGTTATTTTCTTATAAAACTGAATTTCATAATATATCTATGTATATAATTAAATACTAAAATAAAAATAATTATTATGAATTTTTTAAAAATAAACTTCATTTTAATATTCTACAAATCAATATTAACATCAAATGAATTTTTTGGATCATTCTAAAATAGTTTATATTTTGGTGAATAGTGAAAAAATACTAATATCTCTAAAACTGTCAATTTTATGAATCATTTTTGTATAATATATATATACAGAGATATATATATATGTGTGTGTGTGTGTGTACATAAATCATTTAAATAGATACTCTTAATTTATAAAACTCATTTATATCATTTGTGAAACATTACTATTATTATATTTTAAAAAACTAATTTATTTTCTTAAATTAAAAAGTATGTTTTCATAAATTAAATAAATTAAATAATGAAAAATGGATTTAATAATTTATAACATAAATATCATATTATATAAAAAGTTTAATTTATATTTTTGGGATAAAATTATTATTAATAACATTAAAATTAATGGCCATGATTAAGAAAAAACCTATTATTTTTACAAGATTGTTTTATTAATATGTTTTTAATTTGCATCTAATGAAATAAAAATAAATCATATAATAAGTGAATTTAATATAATTTTTAATCCTATATTTAAATAAATTATCACTCATTAAATTGGTAATAAATATAAAAATATATTTAGAACACTTAAAGTTAAAAAGAACATTTTTTCTACCCAAAGGTTTTTATATATATTCAATATTTTAATATAAAATTTACTTCTCTCATATATATAAGTTGAATGATAATATATTTGGAATAAATTTGGGATGATAAAATAATAATTTGGTCATAAGGTTTTCCTTATATATTTAATAAAAGTTAAACAACTAGAGTAAAAACTAGTTACCAAGGTAAAAACCAAAATGTTAAATGTTAAAATAAAGTGTTAAAATGGTCCAAAATGTGTAAAAATGTATGTTAATTGATATATGGGAAATTATATATCCATGGACACACCCAAATCCATTATTTTGAAAATTAGGATTCATTTACATTTTTTTAATGTAATGATGTCATTGAAAAGTCAAGGGCATTCACAATGTTCCTTTTTCATCAATTATAAAAGGGACCACTTCCAATCCATCATTCCATATTAATTACTTATAATTAGTTTATAAAACTATTCCTATTTTAACATCATTTATTCCCCTCTAATTTTCATAATCCCCTATCCTCCCTAATCTATCTTAAGAGCTTCATTTACTAGGATACTTTCAAGAGAGAGTTTATATTACCAAAGAGAGTATTAATTGATCCATATCATTTCATCTTAAAATTTCTCTTTCGAACCTATAAAAAACAAAGTTATATAATTACCCCAGTATAATATTTTTATTATATTAATGTAAAACCTAATATTTATTCCTTTTTATCCAGTTATAAAAAAATGGTTACTATGTGTTATGCGGACTATCGCCTACATGTAGTAATGTTTTTCATTTTTCATATTTTTTTATTGAGAAAAACATAAAATTTGATTCAGATACTTAAAAAATAATTTATATAATTATTAAACTTCTATAAATAACATTTTATAATTTCTTCACTATACACATCCATCGAGATATAGCACGTTCATGTTTTCGGTTAGTTTAACCACATACATAAACAATACTATAAAAATAAATAATGGATAACTATATAAATATTAATAATACTGGTATTATAAGTTAATAGGAAAATAATTGTTTATTTTATTATGTCATGAAAACATTAATTATTTCACATTATATTAAAATATCTTCTTTGGTCACTAGAATCATAAAAATCAGCCAACATCAATTCATCCTTCTTGAAAATATATATTAAATAAATTCATAAATAAATAAAACATTATAATAAATGATACATATTTGATGATTTATAGTGGAATAAGGTTTCTAATAACCTCTATAGAAATTTTAATTTTATTATTTAGGAATATAAGAGCATATTCAGAATGGACCCAGAACAATGTAGGGGTTATTTATCACAAATTTAAATTCCAGGAGACCTATTTATGTTATTCATAATGCTTTAATTTCCATAGTAAAAATAATATCAAATTATCATTTTTATTCATTATTACATTAAATTTCATTATGTTTAGTGTTCTATTCCTTTTTCATTCTCTTATGGCGTTTTAACATCAAATTATAAAAGTAGTAAGGGTTTTCTGTCTCAAATTTGATTTCCATGAGACATGTGTTTGTTATAAAACCTGTCTTATTTTCTGTAATTAAAATACTACTCCATCATCATTTTTTTCATGTTAAAATTATATTTCATAATATTTAGTATTCTATTCAATTTTCATTCTATCGTGTAGTTTTGACTCAATAATTACCAAGGTATAGTGGCACTTTATCTCCAATTTCAATTCCTTGAGACATGTTTATATTACTCACCATGTTTTCTATTATATAGAGTTTTTAGTACCTCCATTACTATTTTATATCTTATTTATCTTATTATTATTTTAATTTAATATTCCATTTGAAATTCAATCCTTCAAGGGGGTTTGATCCTATTGTTTCCAAATCTATAAGTGTTTTCATGGTCTCAATTTTTATTCATTGGGAAATAATACATTTCCTACACCATGTCTTCTTTTTCTGGTGAATATTATTTAAAATGATTTATTTTTATGATAACTTTTTATTTCATTAGATTTAGAATAAAAATAATTAATCATTATTTAAGTGGATATTAATTCAGCTATTTCCCTAGTTTTAATGAATTTTGGTAAATGAACTTTTATTAATTGTGTTATAATAATTAAATGAAAACCTATTTCATTTAATATTGGTAAATTATACCCTTTTGTTTATTATAGGTTATTTTATCATTGTTTTATTTTGATATAAATTTCTACCATATAAACCTATTAATAAATATTTATTACTTCTTTTGATATGTTTCTCATAATAATTGTTGGTAACTTAAATCTTCTTCAATGAGTTGTAAAGATTTATCTTAGAATTTTTTTCATCCATTCATGGTTTCTCCCACCGTAATATTTTATTATTTGATATTTTATAATTCTATTTTGGAAAATATAATTTTAATAAAAATTATTAATTTACTATATGGGTTTCAACAAAGGTAATTTAAAATAATTGAAAAGGTTCCTTTCATAATATTTTTTTTATATTTCTCTCAAAGTTTTATATAAAAACATTAAGTAATTTTTGAGACTCTATTTTTTTAAATTCATTTTAAAATTATATTTTTTAAAATCATCCACTTCACCATTAAAAAATTTAATTTCAAAAGAAACATGTATGTTATTTTTTATGACAATGTCAAAAACAATTATAAACGTTTTCTAGTTTTCACCTCCATTTTTATTTTCATATTACAAGGGATTCAAAGAAATTATATTTACGTTTAATTCTATAATAAATATTTTTGGTTATAAAATTTGAGATTGAACATGTGGTATAAAATAATTTAATTCTTTGTCTCTGCCTCTATGGTATGTAGTGTTAAAAATCAATGTATGTGGATGATATTGGGGAACGAAAGCTATTAGGACCATAGTTAGCTAAAGGAGTGGTAGGGGATGATAGATCCATTCAGTAGCATGTCAAGAAACATCATTGTTTATATAAAAATTTACTAATAATCATCAGTGGGATATTTTGTTTAACGAATGTGATAATGTGATATTATGAATATATCCTTGGAAGAAGGATATGATAATTAGAAGGAATGGAATTCTAAGACCCATAAATATCAGTAACATTAAAATTATTGATAATGTTGGGATGGTTTCTTATTACATTGTACATCCATAAAATCTCTCTTTTGTTCATGATTGTGTCCTTGTATACCTCTTTAGAAATTACATAATTGATACTTCCCATGTACTGAAATCACAGGTTGTCCTAATGGAGTATGATCTCTATTATGAGGAACAATAATTAGATATTACATATCCTATAAATAAGGTTCTACATAATAATACCAAAAACCCAGTAAATGTGTTGGAGTGAAACCATAAATTATAGGAAACTTCATAGGAACATGAGGATGTGATGAGGTCAAAGTATCCTTACTTATTTACTGGGGTTATGGAATTTGGATTGATAAATTCTTATTAGGGTTTGAATTTAACAACATTATATTTTTATATATATTTCTAATTAAATAAATTTTATAAATTTTTTTACATGTAGCACAATGTTTAAACAAACCATGATAAACTATTAAAATTTTATTATTTAAAATGATCATTATCAACTATCCATTATATTAGAGTGTATGAATATGAATAACTAAATTAAGATGAATTATTTTTTATATATGAATAAAATTAATTCATAGTTTTCAAATTGATTAATAACTAATATAATTGTATTTGTAAGTAAATATGAGATATTTTAAAAGATAACTATTTATTTATACATAATTTATATTTATAAAAATAAATTTAATTAGTCTTATTTTAACATCATATAATAGTTTAATTATAAAATGGAATGAAATAATACTTAAATTTTCCCTAAAATTAATTTTTCTAAAAACTTTTTTTGTCTTCTTTTGAATAATTATTTTAAAATAATCTTCAACCACTTATAGAAATTGAATCTCATAAAAAGAATTAATTTTTTTAATAATCATAATTTAAATAATTTAATAAGTTTAACTTATTTTTTAATAATTAATTTTAAAAACAAAAATTAATTTATTACCACATTTGAGTTAAAAAGGGTTTGTAGGGTTTTAAACAAAGAGATAAGGCATAAAAAGACTCTTAAACAAATCTAAATATTATTATATAATGATATTCAAGCCATATATTATTTTAAATTCAATATTTTTGACTTTTTCTTCTACTTTATAATGATATTGGCTTTATATAATATAAATCTTTTTAGTAATTCCATATGTATCCCTCCCCTCAATTTTAAATGAGCGTCTATTGAACTCCATTATTCACATAGTGTGATCGCGATATATAAAATAAATCCTACCTAAAACCCTTTTTATAATACTTCCCTTATTTATATATATATATTTTTATACCCTATGATAGTCCTAAGAAATATTAAGGTGTATTCTAATAGAGGTCTTCCAAAAAAGAGGTAATCGTCCAACCCTACTCATTATACATTTATTTCATATTATAATGCATATAAATATATTTTAATCATACTAATATATTAATAAATTATCTTTAATATTTTTATATTTAATTATGATTACGTTACATCCATATTCAATCTATTCTCTGTCAAATGGAAAATGAATGTATCACTAGTTTGCATGTGTGGACTATTACCTCCATGTAGCGATATGATTCATTTTCAATCACTGACTCACATATGAGGATTTAGTATTTATATATGATATTTATGAAATAATTATTTTTCGTTAATTATAATATCTCATCTTACTTGTTTCCTTACCATCTGTTGGAAATTTATAATGTTGCTCGTGTGTGCATGTGGGCTACCACCTCCGCAAAGAAATGTGATTCATTTTTTCATTTCTATTTTACTAAGATGGTAATAATTATTGTTAAAATGGATATATATTATATTTTATATATAATAATTATTCTATACATATTAATTATGATTTCACATTATTTCGTTTCATCCATTAAAAATTTTAATCATCAATCATTTGAACGTATGAACTACCATCTCCCTAATGTAATGAAATTCATTTTTGATCATTATTTTATATGAATGGTTATAAATATGTATATAATTAATAAATGTGATATTTATATCGTGATTAATGTAATATGGATTATGAAACTAGGATCAAGGTGTAGGTACCCTAACCATTGAACCATGTAAGGAAAACATACCATTTTTCACAAGAATCATAATTTTAATGAACAAATTATTAATAGAAGGATAATTGGAAATTATAATTGAATGATACATAGTAAGTTTTGTTTAAATATTTTTTCTAATATATTTATAATATATATATATATTATTATTTTTTATTTTAATTTTTATCACACATTATGCAAAATAGTATTAAAGGTAAGGGTTTCTGTACAATCTCATTTATTTTCAGGATTTCCAGTAATAAATTTCCCTTGAGGGAAATTATACTGATCATATCATTAAAAAATTAAAAAAAATTCAATGATTATTCCTATAATTTTAAATTAATATAACTATTTTATAGACATTGGGGTGGAAAAATGATATATAAAATGTTTTTAAGAAAAATTAACCCCATTTCTTCTTCAATCGATGAATGTTTTAATCCATATCTATTTTCATTAAAATGATTTCAAGGTTATTAGTTTTTATGTTACAATTATTCTTTAAATACATTTTTAACCATATTTTATTTTTTTCAATTATATAAAAATTAATTATTATATTGTTTTTTGAAATTTTTATTTATGATTTTTTGCAAAAAGTGATTAATTACAATTTTTTAACATTTACCATATGAATGGATTTTCCCACAATTAAGTGTAATATTTTATTTTAATATTCATTTAAATATTTAATTATTTATTTTAAAATAAAATATTTTCCATAATATTCTACTAATGTTAATTTTTAATGATATTAAAAAAATGGAATTTTCACTATTTTCATGGAAATGTTCAGATGGTCCTTTAAAATAATTTTTATCCTTCTTCAACATTGTTTAAGTATTTTTAATCATAATTAGGGATTTTTTTATTTTGGTTAGATCCACACTATTTCTATAAATGGATTATTATATTGACGTTATGTATTTTATTATATAAAACTCATTAAACTATTTGTTAATTAATAAATGAATAAATATTTATAAAGTAATTAATTTTCCATTGGTTATGTTGTGATAAAGTTAAGAAATGTTTATAAACCTTGTTTTAGTTCCATGAGTTATATTATAATTATATGATATACTTTTTTTGAAATCCATTTCCATTCCACATGTATGATATGGAGGATTTATAAATACATTAGGAACATATGGAACCCATATGTTTGGTTTTAATTATTTTATGGGTTGACATAGAGTTATATTATCCACCATTGCATTGGTTAAAGAAAGATATATGAAAAGATAATAACAACATTAATGTAGAGTGAACCATGTTCAGAATGTTTCTTTTTCCATTATGATAGTATTGGGACTGAACCATGACCAAGGAAATGATAGAATAAGTAGCTAACTCTATCCCCTATAATAGTATTGGCAGTGGTCCTTGACTAAGTAAATAGTTTTATATTCTTTTGTGTATGGTATAAAATTTTTTCATAGTCTTATAGTATGTTATCATTGATCATGATTGGTTATTGATGAATCCACACTCTTATGAATTATGTATTTTTTAATGCTGAAACCTTATTTAATGATTCATCATTAAATATATTTGACTAATTTTGAATAACATTATTAATTTATTATCATGATATCATCCCCAAGAGATAATTCTCACTATGATCATTGATTAAGATCTCCTATGTTTACCCTTACTGGTTATTTTTTCTCACCCTTTATTATAATTTCATTGATGGTTACATTGAGATAAAAACATTTTAGATGATTTTAATGATAATTCATGAATTAATTTGATTATATATCTTCTTTGAAAATAAAATAATATTTTGGGTCTTTAGGAATTTATTATTGTGAAAATAATTTAATAATAATCTTAATTGATGTAATATTTTTATATTTCACACTTAGGGTTCCATGTAATTCATCTACAACCATGAAACTATTTTCAGACTATGTTGACTCACATTCATGTCCTGAATTTTATGATAGTAAAAATTATGTTATTGACGTTCCAAATGAACTCTATGAAGGCACTGTTATTCCATATGAGAAAAAATCCAACAAAACTCTCAAATTTTTTATGTACTAAGTCATTATATAATTTTTTTATTTCAGTTTTTAAAATTAAAAAAATTATTTAAAAGAGTTTCTTTTTCCAAAAAAATGTTCTTTTAGATCTATGTGAAATATGATAAAAAAATATTATTTCATGTCAAGAAACTATAAATGTTTTAGTAATATATATTCTATTCTATTTATGAATGATTTTAATTTCATTTACGTCTATTTTGATTAGTTATTATATTTTACTCATTATTAAATATTTAGAATTTTTTCTCTACAGGTGATATCTTATAGTTGTATATAGCGGAGATTTGTATTCATGTTTTTAGTAATGGCAGCTTCATTTCAGGTTTCAGAATATTTAACTACATTTTAGTATTTTATTCTAAATTTATTTATATGTGTGGGTAGAATAGAATAATGGGATTCTCATATATTTGTATCAAGATAGTTTAATTAATGTTCTAGAGACATTAGTGGGACTAAATGTATATTATATTATGGATTCATAAAGCATGATAAATTGTGTGGACCCTTTATTGGTTGTTATAAATTACTATGTTGATCAAGGTAGTTCAGGTGACCTAAACAAGTTATTACTATTTTATGTAAGTGGTCACATTACTTATTTTACATATCCTAATTTCAAAAATATACATATATACGGTCATTCACTGTGGAATAATGTATTCTAGAGAAGGATTTGGTTGTATGTACATTACAAATGAGGGATATTGTGGGGGTATAAGATTACTAATGTGCAAGTGGTCTATATTAATTTTTTTTACACATAGGTTATTCTGGTGACCATTATTATTTTTTTTCATTTCATTTTGAAGACAATTTGTTATAAAGAGGAAGAGGATGTGGACACCTTAATTTTTTATTGAATTTATTTTCTTTTAATGGATGGTTATTATTTTTTGGAGTTGAATCCATTTTAAGGATGAATATTTTTATAGGTATGGAGGATGTAATATCACGTGCTCATTCATATAAATAATTTGTTTGACCCTCTAATTTAGCATCTATTTTGATTCTATTAGATTCATTATTTTTAATATTTATTTAATCATGTTATTTGACGGTTTAACTTATTTTGAGGTTAATTTAAAAAATAAATAATGTTACTAGGAACCCAAACCCACTATGTTTGAAATAATAATTTACTCCAAAATAGATTTGTAGATCATAAAATTATAAAAATGATTATTTTTATTAGGAATGATTTTTGGTGTTCATCAAACATAATTGAGATATTAAATATATTATAGATTATCGAAATTAATAAAAATAAATAATATAAATTAATAAAAAAACATTCCTCTCACCCATATCCCTTTTCACACACACACACACACACAATATTATATATTTTTTGGAAAAAATATATGTATCATTTATTATTTTCTCGAGGAGGTATCCACTAAGGATGGGTAGAACACCAGAGATCAATTAAGAGAATGTTTAAAGGGTATAGTTTTTAATTATAACCCTATATCCATTCATTTTACATAAATTCATATGTTCTTATTTGAATAAAAATACATTATACATATTCAATTCATTTCACCCATTATATATCAACATGATGAAATAAATTAGATGAATTCATTAATATAATAGTTACTAATGTTTCATGACAAGAATCACCTTGTCTATGATGAGGTAGTAAATAAACTCTTGTAGACCTCCCCCAATGATAGAGGTTTTTGACGGGTGGCGAGGTCATAGATAACGTTTAGTGAGACTACTCCCATAGTATCTATGAATATCAAATGAATAATATTAATGAAGAAATAAAAAAGGAAACAAATAAGTTAGGAACCAAATAAACATATTAAAATAAATCAGAATAATATGTGATAAAAATTTCATTAAATATGTTGAGTCATACAAGGTGTTAAACTGGTATCCCCAATAGTGGTCGATCATAATATGAATGGAAATAAAAAAGAAAAAAATAAAAGAGGTTTTTCTACTCCCATAGTGTCATTCACTATCATTTTTATCCCCATCCACCAGCACCTATTTAGATATATATCCTAGGGAACATTCCTTTATTTATATCCTTGATCATACATTCTCCATGTACATTACAACAGATTTGCAGGGCATGATAATAATCTCATTTGGACACCACCAGTAGGACCTTAACATAACTGCATCATGTGTATAATGGTGAATGTACCAATAAACAATAATTACAATAATTACTCTTTTCCTTACTGGGTAATCATGTGCTGGCCATACCACCATGAACCCAAGACCCACCTATTTCAACACCAAGAAAGAATAATGGTACATCTAAACTGGCACTATCTATCATAACCCCTGGTCCATTCTTTTCCCATGTATTTTAGCCTTAGTCACACAATGACCCATCTAAACTATCATTATATTCTATAGCCCATAGCCCATTATTTTCCCATATAATTCTGCCTTAGTCACACCATGACCCATAATGAATGTTTATAGGGGGTCATACATTTAACCTCAGACCATCATGATGTGTTTTTAAATTCCCAACATATCACCTCACCCATATTTATGGTTCTTGGGAGGCCAAAAAATCATCCTAGTCCATCCAAAAGGTTATTTTGATTCCAACTTGTCACTCTAGGAAATCCAAAAGTTTCTTCAAAGGTAACTACAAGTAACATTAATACAATATAAATTTTCATCAAAATGATATTATTGTAATGTAAACACCATTCCATTTCATTTATTATCTTTTTGGGCCTAACCATCCCAAACTGAACCAGAACATATTCACTAAGGACCATGTTCCCATGTGGACGACCATTATATCAAACACAATTCCATATGAAAATTTTACACTGACCAATCATTAACCCAACACCACCCCCCCCCCCCACTAAAGGGTCCAAAAATCCCATAAGAGCCTGATTGGATGTAATTGTAACTTAGTAAGAACTCTCTTAGGAAACAAACATAACCCCCCCCCCCCAACTTAAATAAATATATCCATATATAAAAAAAGTGTACTCTTATAGGATTTCATAACATAGGTGAGGTTGGACTAAACCACAATGAATCGTTGTCCATAATAAGCCCAAAAACCCAAATCCCAAAAAACTACCCAAAATACATAGGATTATGGTTTAATGAGAATGAAATATAAGAGAAACCATGATAGGAACCTAAAACAATATTATATTTACCCAGAGAGATGCAACTCTCTGAATGGTGTTCAATTTTTTGAAGAAATGAGGTAAAGGGAACCAATTCCTTCATAAAGAAACATCCCCCACTATATAATTGATCCAAAATCTGGAGGGAGAGGTGAAATTGGTGAAATATAGGGTGTATGAATTAATTTTGAAATGAACCTCAATTAAAATTCCTCCCATGAGCCCACCAGCTAGCCTCTAGACTATATTGGGTGGCCAGTGGAGAGAGGAATACTGCTCAAGAACATTTAAAGTCCACTGGATGTCCATTGGCCCTTAATTAGTATGAAGTGGTCCCAACCACTTCTTAAAAATCTATTGAACCACCTCAGGACACCATTATATACTAGAACCCAGTTAATAACTCTAAAATAAAATGATTCAGAATGTAACATACTTTTATTAATCTGGGGAAAATGAAAACTCCCCCTCCCAGGCCTTCTTATCCCTGGGATGTGTTCCATGGGACACTAGAAGAATACCACTAACCACTACACCCATACATCAAAGAGTCCCTCTCATATTTACTCTTGTATCTTTCATTATATCATAACACCCAAATAAGTGGAATTATCTTCCAATGAAGCACCATCTCACTTTATTCCACAATTTATACTGACCATTCCTCGATCAAATCATCTTCCTTCACCTCAACGTCACCACTATCAATCAAATTTTTAGGGTCCATCTCATACTTTCAATGTTTCTAATCCTAAAATACATCATGGAAACACAAATTTGTTCCAAAATATTGAATGGAGTAATGATATATAGTCATTTATTCCCTTATTTTCTCAGATATCTTTTCCCTAACCAAGGTGACACCCATTTTAATACCATATCGCCCATAGATAAATCTTGGGTTCATTGCCTCCAGTCAGCATACAAATTCTAAATAATTAGGATGGTGACCAATTTCATTTATATTTGTTGTACCTTCCAATAAGTATCATGCACTTTTATGGATCTGATTACTGTAGACTCACCATCCTCTTGCCATTATAATAGTGATAGACATGGTGGACCCTAAAGTTCCATGGAGGTTTCCATTCAATTAAAATCACGAGATTTATTATTGCTGGAAAACTCTTTCTGGGCTAGGTATTTATGCAATATCACACAGAAATTAAGAATAAACACCTTGATCATATTCTCTAGAATCTAGACCATCCACTTCTATTATTTAACTGATTGTGAGTGATTTAAAATTCCCATATTCAACTATGTTTCAAGAGAGTTTTATAAGACCTTCCATATCTATGGCATGAAATGAGAATATCAATCTAATATGTTTCACATAGAATTATATTAAATCGTACTTCTAATAATAGAAAAATTGTACTATACTCATCAACATATTGTGTATATAAAAAGGGAATAAATTGTGAAAAAGTTATTAGATTGTCAAAAACTACACACATGAAATCTAGACTCCTCAATGTCCTAGGTAACCCTAAAACAAAGTTTATAGTGACCACATCCAATCTTCAAAATAGTTCAAGAAGAGGATGAAGCAATATTCCTGATTATTTTTACTCCATGATTACCCTCAGATAGAAAATGCATCTAGTTACTAACACAATTATGTCTTTCTTCAAACCCAACCACTAGAAATGATGTCCCATATCCCTATGCAAATTGGATGATCCTGGATTAACATCCGAACATGACGCATGATATTCTATCATCAATTAATATCATAATAATTTGGGTATGATAACCATCCCAAGCAGATGAAGTATGTCATTCCAATCCATGGACCATAATAAAATAGGTTCATCCCCCAAAAAACACGCTTGCATCACCAGGAGCTCTAGATTGAATTCTGGGTCTCCCTTCACCTGATCCACTAAAGATGGATCGATAAATAATGCTGCATAAACTAAAACTTTCTAATCCTCTAAAATATGGATCTACCAACTCACCCATATACTCATGAGATTCAACCCTTCCACTGATGTTAGATTTTTTAGTTCCTTCAGTTTTCTACTAAGGGAATCCAAGATAATGTTCTCCTTTACCAGGGTACGTTCAATCTCGAAATCAAATCTACACAAGTATTTGACCAAGCCTATCTAGCATACACTCATGTCTCACTAAGAAAATGTGTACCATATGCTTTTACAATAGGTGTATATGAAAAAAATCTAGCCAAGAGGATAATGAAATCAATAATTTAGATCATACACCATGGTATATAACTCTAGGTTATGATTAGGTTAGTTCCTCTCATGGGATCATATTGTAAATTAAATTTAAAAAACTAAAAACTAACCCTATTCTAACACAACCCCCCGGAACATTCCTTGAAACATCATAGTAAATTGTATATCCATCCTCTGGGTCTGAAATATTCAGATTCAAAGAGGACTAAAAGTTTTATTTCAACTGCTGAATGTCATATTCACACCTGGTAGTCCACTAAAACATGACCCATTCTAGGTCATATATATTATTATTTCATCTACATTGGAAAATTAATAAATGAACCTCATGTTTTATCTAACCAATCCAAGGAATCTCTAAATTTGAAACAAATTCTGAAGACTGTCACAAGACATAAAAGCCTCCACTTATTCATGGTCAATGGAAATCCCTACCTTAAAAACTACATGGACTATTTAATATACCACCTTGATCTATAAATGTAACTTATAGAACGTTGGGTAAATACAATGTTCCTAATGTGTGTAAAAATATATATCAAGGTTCATTGTTTTCATATATAATTCCTATGTGTAAACAATGATGTCATCAATGATGACCATGAAAAAAGAGTCCATGTAAGGGTATATAATATAGTTTATGAGAACCATGAACACTACTAGTGCATTCGTCACACTAAATGGAAACATGAGATATTCATAAAACTCATTCCTTCTTTTGAATATTTCCTTCGATACTTCCTTATCTGTAACACCTAACTAACAGTTCCCTAATCATTTGTTGATTTAGGATAACTACCGGACTCCCCTCAAGTGATCAAACATGTAATTAATCCTAGAAATTGGATATCTAATCTTCACCATATCCTAATTAATTTTATGATAATCTATACCTAGTCATAGACTCCCATATTCCTTCGTGGTGAACAATGTACGATCTCCTCAAGTTATGTTCTTGCATGAATGAATTTGTTTCCCTCTTGGAAATAAAGTTGTACCTTAATCTCTCTCAAATAAATATGTTCCATTTGATATGGGTTAATTGTTATTGGTAGTGCACAAGATATATTCTCAGTCTCTAACTAAATCCCCATGTCAAGATTAAGGCCTAAGAAATCTTCTTGGCATACATCCTTGTAATGATCCACCTATAGGGTGAAATGGTATGATCTACCACCTATTACACTATGAGAATCAGACCCACCACCTATTTTGTAAGGTCCCTAATCTGGAAAAGGTATATCCCTGATCTACCTACCTACATGTTACACTACAATTCATGGACATACTCCTCTCCCTTATGGGAGGTAAAATCCACCCACCTCCTATAAAAATCGATACAAGCTCAAAATCATGTTAACCAATCCACCACAAAGACGATTTTATATCTTACCATATTAAGAACAATGAAATCACACAAATTCGCATAGTCTCTGACCACTACATCAGATATGAGACACTTCAACATTGGATCTATCAATTTCCCAATAGGTGAATCAAGAATAAAAAACAGGGTGATCCACTGGAAACCCCAAATTAAAAATGATCGGAGAAAAAATAAATCCATCAGAACCACTTTTCAAGATAATAAAATTAATATATCAAGCCTACTAGAACCATGTCTCTCAATGTTAATAGCCATGTCCCATCCTTAGCTAAAACCTAATCCAGTGCATACACAAAACCATCCATAGATCCATTATCTTACGCCCATGATCCCTAGATCTTATCAGTGGATAAAACCTATAAAACAAATAACTGGCGCTACTTAAACCCATTTCCTAGTCCCCATCCCGACCCCCCTCCCTAAAAAGACCCATTACTTTCATGTTTCTCTCCTGTTAAATCCCACAATGCCTAAATCTACGAAATCATCTACATACAATAAAATTGAGTTAAAATCAACATGAATGGTCTAACATTCCCTGTCTAACAATTGGAATGGAAATACATTGGATAACTAGAATATGAACTATGATAATTTCCTGGTTTTCCACACTAGCACCCATAGGATGAGTCCCCATCGATTCTAGATGAGATGAACCCATACCATGTCCCAACTATATCCTAATAGCTTGGTACTTCTCATCATACCTCTACATTATACCACTAGGTGCATCTCCTATGCAACTTGAAAACCCACTAATAAAATAAATAGAAAAACCCATTATAATATCCTAATCCAACCCCTTTTTAATTGTATGATCCATATGAACCACTTCTGATCACGTGGTCAGAAAAAAATTCCAAACCTAATGCTTCACCTAAGAATGATTCCCAATATCAAAATATTGATCTTTCTGAACCACATTACCATCTAACAACATAGAAAAATCCATAAGACCCCTAAAACGTATCGTATACTAAGTCACCGACATTGTTACCTATTAAAGATCCATAAACTACTGACCCCTTTATACCCTTAAGGCCCCAGAAAATAATTCCTCCATTAATAGGTCCCTAAATGTTTTATACATCATTTCCTCATGTATCCCAGTTGGGATCATCAAACTCCATAACCTATATATAGAACCTTTCAATATAAAATTCATCAACTAAAACTCGGTGATAAGATGGAGTCTCCTATAATTAATGATCCTCTTTACGATGTTAATATAATATTCAACATATGAGACACTATCTTTACCCTAGAATTAATTTGGGTTATGTAGCTTGAATATTGGTCTAAATACATGATATTCATCCATCCAAAGTGGGAACCTCCACCCTCCACTAATACAATATGGAACACACTCATTGAAGGGTTCTACTTTGCAGAAAAATAAGAGGGGAATCTAGGGCATTCTTAGGATACCAATTCTATGTATATGATGGTAAACCATGAGTTTTCCATGCACCATGTGTTTCCACACCACAATTATGAGGTGTCACCATTGGATTTCTATATGGAGACGTTATCTGAAATGCCAATAGATGATCATAACACCCTCAATAGATCAACAAAAAAAATTAAGCAATTGGTAGGCATGCACAGACACACAACAATACTGGGAAACACACATTAGATTTACCTAGAACTACTTGTCATGACCCACTTAAGACTTGTCAAAGGATTAATCCCCCATTACATTACCTAAACATTATTTACAGTCTTCTAATAAAAAAATCATATGTATTCTCAGGTAAAATTAATTATATTACATCAAAAATATATTTTAGAGAACACTGAATATATTTTTCACTTAAAATTAATTATTTTAAATCTATATAAATCACAAGAAATTAGGCATCTGACATGTGAACCTACATGCCTACTCATGATTCATGAACTCACTCACACTTTTCCAATGTCCAAGAGTAAAATCCCATAAACCATAATAGTAAAAAAATGGAAATGAACAACATGGAATTGTAACATCACATCCAATAGAATGAAATTAATAAACTTGGTAACTTATAGGTCCATTGCATAATTACCAGTCAGTCATGGGGTATATATCCTAATCGATTCCCATTCATCCAAACTTAATTCTACAAATCCCCAAATAATAAATCAATGAATATTCTAATACAATATTTGTAGCACTGAAACCTGAATCACCTGGACCTGGATGAGGTGGAATGTAACCTCCTGTGTGCCTCCCCATATGAAATATGTTGTCAATTGGCAGTGAGGTCTTTAATAAAATATGGGGATATTAATCCCTCTATATATTTTAATATCTGAATATTCATGCAAGATAAGTAATAAATAAGGAATAATATGAGAAAGGAGTCAAATAAAATATCCAACTACATAAACATAACTTGTGATAACAAAATGTCAAAATATCCTTACTCATACACGTCAGTAAAAATGGATCCCCAAAAGTGATGAATTGATGTACTAAAGGGATTCAATACAATCAATAAAAGAGCAATTTCTACACTATGAATATGTCATGGTGTCACCTCAATGGTGAGAAACTACAACATACTCAATGATATGACATATGACCCTTCTTGTTGGTCGGATCCCGAATCATAAACTTTGCATGTGTAACAGGATACCCATTCATGGTTTATGAATAAAACAAGATTGTAAAAACTAATGGGACTTTATCATAAATAAAACAGGGTTATAAAGGTGTATGCCTTGATAGAAAAGGAATATAGTAATAACTCAGAACATTGATAGTTAATAATGCATTGATAAAATCAACACAAACACTAATCTCACTTCTGTCATCTCCATGATAGAAGAATGGTCTATCAGAACAATCATAATAAAACATAAAACAAGGAAGTCCCCATCCCTATAGATCATTTCCTTAGTCACATTATGACACATCTGGAAAGTTCGTAGAAGGTTAATTGTATCACCTCGTGCCATCTATAATGTTCTTGGGATGCATAGAGTATAACCATGACCCATCATGGTAGTTCTAGGGAGGCCAATTCATCACCTTGATCCGTCCTAAATGTTCATGGGAGGCCTACATGTCACCTTATCCTATCTTGAATGTTCTTGGGAGGCCACCATAGGCAACAAGAAGATAATGTCAATTTTCTTCAAAAATGATATTATAGAAAGGGAGACCTCATTCCATGTCATTCATCATCTTTTCAGGCTATCCCAACACCATATGATCCTGAAAGGCTCCCGCAGGCTCAATGTTCCAAAGTGGATAACCACTATATTATAAACACTTCCCAATGAAAATTTCAAAATGGAAATGAATTACCCTAATTCGACCCCTATAAAGAGTGTGTTATTCCAATACAGACCTAATTTGATGTAATTAGACCTAAGACGAAGGTCTCTAAAGCTACCCACACACCCTCCACAAAGATAAATGTTTTCATCGTTATAAAAAAATCATTGTATAATTGTACAGGATTTCCCACCTTAGGTGAGGAAAGATTAAACCACCAAGAATCGTTCTCAATAACAATCCTATAACACCAAATCAATAAAACAATCCCCAATTTCAAATGTTAGGGTTTATAAAAAAATTAATAATGGTGAAACCACGATAATAAGAAAGAATGGTGTTCTATTTACCCATAGAGACCCAACACAAAGAAAGATCCTCCATTTGGTGAAGAAATCCGGTAAGGGGAACCAATTCCTCCCCAAGGAAGACTCTTTCAAACCAAAATTGAGTCAAGTGTTTGGGGAGAGGAGGTGAAATTGGGGGGTGTAGGGTGAAATTATAAAACTAACCTCATTTAAATTTAATCTTAGTAGCCCACCAGCTAGATGCTGGAGTCTAGTAATATGTTAGTCGGTCCCTGAAGACTACTAAGGCCCCTAGAAATTCATCCTACAATCTAGTTGACATATAAGAATTCCCAATAGTATTGGCCACTTTTTGACGAACCCAAAAACCTACTCATAACGCCTCTAAAAATAAGAAAACCCATGAATATCACCAAAATAAAATTACTAAAATTTTAATGTCGAATCATCGAGGGGTGTTAGAATTATGAATATATGATTTGTGGTTTGATGTTATTCTAAGATTGATGTTTTGGAGAATTCTAAAATCATTGATGAATTTGAAGACCATGAATTTAAAATCCAATTGAACCATGTATATATTTTGGAATCCACTAAAATAGATAAACTCGTGGACATTATAATTTTATAGTCAACATATGTTTTAATGATATTATAGAGATTTGTTTTTTAAATTGATTTTTTCTCAAAATGTTATAAACATCCCACGATATTTAATAATTAAATCTATAATGTATCAAAATAAAAGTACTTATGGGATGAAACCTACATCATAAAATTTACATTAATAGGACTTGTGAGTTATCATAAATCTATGCTCAATCATTGATTCTAAATCACCATGACTAATTTATGTCTAAAATTGTTGAGTTTCTAAATTTATTACCGAAGGGAATATATTATATCATGTTGTAATGAATCTCTACATAAAAATTGGTAATATTTTTACCCTATAAATTATGAATTATATGTGTGTGTAATACATACAATCAGGTTGGAATAACACTCCTTTATATATATATCTTCAGTTATAACTCTAATGTGTATAATTTTTCAATTAAAAATATTATTTAGAATTTAAATACATAACAAATATAAAATTTTTTTAAACACATTTTTATCGAATATAAATAATTATCTTCTTATAAAATTCCAAAAAATCAATAGTTTAAGTGATAATCAATGTAAAATTAATTCAAATAAAAGTTTTGAGGACAGATATATGATGACTCGTTGTTCTTATCGACGCAAATCATAAAGAATTGGATCCATATCATAGGTACATTAAATTTGATATATTGTAGATTTTATGATTCTATTTGAGTAATTTATCACACATTGTAACAAAATAAATTTAAAAATCTACCCAAAAATATATATAAAACTGTTCATTGAAATCTAAAAAAATATATGGTTTGGTGATATTTTTAGTTTAAGACATTGAAAATATATAATGAATTTAAAAATTCACTCTAACAACAACTAAAATTTTTAATTTGGATTGTCATTATTTGAATACTATAACATCATAAAACATAGTTGAACATGTTGTTATATAATTGGTGGTTTGAATAAAATTGATACAATTTAGAATTAGTTTTAAACAAATGAAAATATTTACTTAAAATGTGTATGTGGGTGAAATCAGAAAATCCATATCTCATAGACCTCCTCATTTTCAATATCCTGTCATATCTATCACCTTAGTGGCTATATCCTTGACATAATGATTGAAAAATTATAATGTTTTTAAAACACATTGATCATAGGATACGCAGACAATTTTTTTATTACTTAATTGAAATTAATTTTAAAATTGCTAATGACACTCCAATAAAAAATATGATAGATCATTTCAAAAAAAATTCCCTAATGAAATGAATTTTTGACTCATCTCAAATGAAATAGTTTATTTCTGGATCTCATACTCCATGTAGGTGAAAATTGATTATTTACACTTATTGGACTAAAGATATAATAAAAATATTTCTTTTCCAAAAATCTCATATTACTAAATTAAATCAAAAAGTATCAAAATTTAATAAATAATAAAATCATGAAATATAATGAAATCAAAACAAATAGTAAATTATATATAAAAAACAAGTCATTCTCATGGATATCTTGTGATGGAATACATTTTATTGACATTACAACAAAACATGCCTTTAACAGTGATAACATTTATCAGTGCTAAAAAAAGTGATAATAAAGGTCACCTTTAGAGTGACAAGAAGATCACTTATATAGATTGCCTTCTATAAGTGCTAAAAATGTGTCGATAAATATTAGCATTTACTGGATCTTTTATATGCACACATAAACGGTACCCTTTTTCAGCCATTTTTTTAGCACTTGTAAAGGGTACACTTTATCATCCCTTTATTTTGAGCATTGATAGTGGGTTGATATTTATAGAGGTTTTTTAGCATTGATAAATGAATAGAATAAAATTAAATAATAAAGTAAATAAAAAATTAAAAAAATATTAATGATTTTATTAATTAAATAATTATTAGTAAAAATGAGTAAATTAAATATTAATATATATAAATTATTAAAATTATGTAATAATACATATTAAGTATTTTGTTACTAAAAATAATGAAATTAAATAAATAAATAAAAATTGAAAAATGAAAAATTTCAAAAAATATTATACCTTTTATTAATTAAATAATGATTGATAAAAATGAGAAAATTTAATATATATATATATATATATATAGATTATCAATATTAATAAATAGTTTATGTTATATATTAATATATAAAACGAATAAATTTTAATAATTAAACAAAAAATTAAAAATGAATATATTGTAATAATTAAAAAAATTAAATAATTATTTTGAAATTTATTAACGAAAATATTATTAATAAAACTGAATATGTACAATATATATATATATATATATATTAATTTTAAATATTAATAAATAATATATATTATTTATACATATATCGAAAATTAATAAAATGTTGTAATTAAAAACATATTAATGTCTTATTAATTTTTAATATTACTTTATTTTTCAATTTAATATATGTCAAATGTGTTTTACATTTATTTGACATACATATTGGTAATTAATTTTTTTAAATATAATGTGAACACACAAATATTCAAGCAATTAATATAATATTATATATAATCACAATCACCTAATATTTTTGTAAATTATTTAAATTTTACAATATTTTTGAATTTCACAATAACATGATATATTTAATCTGTTATTTTTTTAATCAGTGATATTTATTCATTTTATATTAATATTATTAGAATTAAGCATTATTTAATCATTTTTAATATTTAATATTTTTTATATATTATTTTTTTGAATTTATTCATTCTCTATTATATAGTTTTATTTATTTATTTATAATGATTTAAAGTTTTTAATATATATTCATCATAACTTCAATATATGTATCCATGTTTTTTTAACAATTTATATTTATATAATACAACATATACATATTTTAATATTTAAAATGTGTGTTTATTTTTAATTATTCAATTTCATTAATTTTTAAAATGCATGTATGTTTGATTACATAGTCATTAATAATGTTTAAAATATAATTTTAGAAAACATTTATCAATAAATGAATTTTTAAAAATGAATTTTTTATATTTATACATTTATATAATTATAATTACTATAAATTATTTATTTTTTTAAAAATATTTTTATAATTATTAAAAATTAATTATATATATTTAAATAATTATAACATCATAATAAATATATTTTACTAATTAATGTTCTATATTTTATATTTATAATATATAAATACATAAGATGAAGTTAAAGCCTCATTTTTATCGGGAAAAGGGGCAATATTACAAAGAATAACACGATACTTCCAATACAGGGATGTACTTGATGAGACTCAAACTCATGACCTCACCAAGACCAACTGGGGTAGCTACCACTGAGCTGCACCCTAGGGTCTATATATATAATTTTTTAAATAAATTAATATATAAATATTAATATTTTTTAATTACTATTCCTGTATTTATAAATAAACAATTATATATTTAAATATTGAATATATTTATATTTTATATATAATTATATACAAATATATAATGACATAAATATATTTATAATTATAACTAAATTGTTATAAATAAATAATTATAAATTTGATTATAAATTTGTGTTTCCTATATTTATAAAATTAAATATTTATATAATTAAATAAAAAATATATTTTTCAAAAATATATATTATTTTAATTATAAAGAAATATTTATCAAATTAGAAAAAACAAATATATAATTATATAAATTTCATTAAAATTATTTATATATAATTATATTTATAGATCTGATATTAATGATAAAACATTAGAACTGATATTTATGCATTTTAGTCATTAATAAAGCTCTATCTTTTTCACTGCTTATTAATTTTTCACGGAAACAAGGACTTCATATTAGTTATTTTTTTAATGTGTTGATAAAATTGTCTCTAGTTTATTTAAAAGAAGTCTAACCGCAACTCATTCAGTCGCAATTCTCAAGGTCTCACGGAACTCCCAACTTGTCAACACTACCCATCAACATTCTCTCAAACGAATCAAGGCTATAATCTATGATATGTGATTTTTTAATTTTCCTCAATCATTGTTTGATTTATTATAGGATACGAGGTTTGTTTACTGTTCTTAACCATATCAAACCTAAAACTCATCTCTCCCTCTCTTAACAATAACTAAACTACACCATCCATACTCTATAATCTCATTACTACTTAATATGAGACCACTGTGAATTGAATCTCCATACGCTATTGCAATGAATGGTGATTTTCTTGATATTTCTCTTATATTGTTTCTCATTTCCTATTAGATATTTTGGATTTTCATTATTTTAATCTTCTTTCCATAATATGACATCCACGTGAAGATGAAAAGAGTTTAAGATAATTAGAATAATCATAAACATATTTGTATATATTTGTAAAATCATCTTCATAAAATTACATATAATGTTGGTGTGGATTTTTTCTTAATTAATATTATAGGTTTAGTGTCACATAGGTGATGTAGTTGATTGAATAAATTATGTTTGTTTTTATGGCAGAAAATAATATAATTTAATTGTGGTTCCTATATATTTTATTTCAATTTGTTTTATTTTTTTGACCATACACAATTTCAATATAAATCTAAATATAATTTCACATACTAAATATATTATTGAATAATGAGATGACGATATACCACATGAAATAATTATTAATGGTGTTACATTAAAAATTGTAAAATATTATAAAATTTAGTGTTGTTTCGCACTATCATAGTATATTTATGATTTCGATGAGTTTTATCATAAATGAATCGATAAATTCAAGTTAATTAAATGGAAATTTGTTTTTAAGGATTACATAGTTGTTTGTGTTTTGTTGTGATGGAATGTAAATTATATTTTTAATGGTGATCCCGCAACAATTGAAAGTTGAGTAATAATGATGTGTTGCTTGATTTTTTTTCTAATTTTGATTACGGATTAATAATTCATAATAATTGTTAAGGCTACAATGTACCATAATATCCCTAGATATGGTTGTGTAAATAAGGATTAGTTTTTTTAATATAGATATAAAATAAAATACACTTCATGCATAAAATTACACATTTTCAAGCATCCTGTATGAAAATTGGTATTTACTTGAATTGGGATATAATACTTCTATCTTCCAATACAAATAACCTTCAACAAAATTATATAATCCTTCCATAGATGCTTCATTACATCCATCTCTGGATTATTAATTAGACTCCATCTTTTAAAGTATACATCCTCTAATCATTTTGGTTACAATGTTCCTTGATGAGATACCTCCCAATAAGATTTTATTCATTAATATATGTCAAAGATGCTACCACAACATTCAATAACACATCTACCAACCCATTATTCAACTCCTTTATCCATCCATCCTCCTAATTTTCTACTTCTTGAAAACACCAAAAATGACTCCTAAAAATTAATCAGAACATAATGAATTATTTTGTTTCTTTCTTGGTATTCATTTTCTTATGTGACTCACTAGGTTACTTTTTACAACACTTCATCAAAAATTAATTTTAACTTCTGTGTAGTTACATTTTATCCTATTTGATCTCGTCAGTTATGAATGCCTGGATGAGAATAATACTATTACAGGTGACCTCCTAAAATTACTTATTTTCCACTTATTTTGGGGAATGAAACATGCCAACCACACCATTTAGATGTATTACCCATCAATAATTATAAATTTAAAAGTGTTCTAATCTGACTCTTTAAGGTATTCCCACTAGAATGAGTATAGATCTTTGGCACTGGGTTATGGCATCACCTACACTAAAATTGTAATCTTTGGAGAAAAAGAAATATGACTACATTTTCATCAGATTTATTTTTCTCCAAAATTTCCAATTGTAGTGATATGTGTTTCTAGAAATGCTAAAATAAACTAGAAATTAGGTTTTTTTTGAGAAAAAAATAATGATTTTGAAAAATAAATAGATTAGTGAATAAAAATTTTTATATATTTTGGGAATTATAATTTATGTAAATTTGGATTTGAATTTCAAATCATTAAATCATGAAATGAAATATTTTTTAATCCATAATTAAAATCTCTTTTTGGTTATTTTTTTATTTTTAGTGGTTTTAGATTATAAATGGGATAATAAATTTTTAAAAAAAATGATGTATTTGTTTTTTGTGTGTTACAAGTTTGGTAAGTTAGAATTTGAGTTACTATAGACATGTTAGCGATTCATATAGGGATAAGGTGAGGGTGATGTGTAATTTTTGATATTGTTTTTCCATCATTATAGGTTTTCAGATGTTTTGTTTAACTAATGTATTGTGGAGCACATTTTTTTCGTTATAAAGGCAACAAATTATGTTAACACATCCCCATATTTCAATTCAACATCCTAAGAAAAATGTCTTTGTTATTCCCATTCCATGATTTGGACGAAATGAGATCATGTGATTGTTATCCCTTGAGGATATTATTGAATGTTTGGTGTCTAAGGGTGAATCAAATTGTACTTGTGATGGGGTTATTTCCTAAAGGAGTTAAAAAAAATATCCTCATATGTTCCAAATGTTATCCTCTTTTTAGTGAAATGATATGAATAACAGGGAAAACAATGTTATAAACTAATGGTATGATTACTAAAATTCACTCGTATAAAATAATGTTAGTTCATTTGATTTTCATAGTGTCTTGGTTAGAAAACAATGAATCCACTTAAATGATTATATTGAGTGTTACTACTATGAACATTTACTAAAATATTTTCTTTGTATATTTTTTGGGTCCAGTTAGTATTTACTTGATTATAATCATACTCAAACCCCAGACATGAACCATAGTGGACATAGAGCACTTATATTTAAGATACAGATGAGCGATAAGGACCATTAACACAGATTTGAGATGGTTCTACCTAGTGGGGATTATTTCATATTCCCCTTGTATTGTTTGGGACCTTTTATCATTTTAAAAATAGATTTGAAATTTTAAATTAATATTTTTTCATTAACAAATGTTTTATGGATACAACTATCATCATCACTAGATTCATCTACTGAATAGTTATTATTAAAAAAAATCCTCATACTCATCCCCCATCTCTTTTATATTGTTTGAACTAATCTGAGCAATATTCATCCAAAATGATCACCAGTAACCAGTATGGGAAGACTTTTCGAAAAAAAATTTCAAGCAACATGGGTTGATGTACACTAGATATGGTGGATGAGTATCAAGCAAAAAATGTAATGATAACTATTTGGGAGATGAATTTGATGATGATAAAAGTTGTCTATAACCTTCACCTTTAGATGAATTCAGAGGATAACACCTGCCATTGTTGGTAAATAAATTTCATAAAATTAATGACCCATTTCCTTTAAAATAAATTAATTATAATAATTTGAAAAAACTATATGATGATGTATTTAAAGAGTTTTTCAAGAATGTAATATAGAATATATGAGACCCTTCTCAAATACTTTCTCGATGTTTAATTTTATTTCTTCAAGGGATATTAAGAGTTTTACTACTAATACAGAAAAAATATTCTAAATATGATGATGATACAAATCCAAAGGAAGAACAAACTATTGATGATGAAACATCATAATTTTTTGGGAATCCATAGCTTGTTGATGTAAAAAAAGAAATAATGATTCAACATCATTTTTATGAATAAAATTATCAAGGAATGAAGTTAGAGAATAAATTATGAGGTTGGATGGAATCAATGCGGCCAACCTATTAAATCAAACATGTCTTTGTTTATTACTTATCTTGGGGTCACAATGAGGATTAATGTGCTGATTGATATTGATTCACGGGGTCATGTCCATCCTATAATTAAAGAAGTCCTTTTGAAATATATAATAGTAATGTTATGATATACTATCTCTAATTTAAAAAAAATAATATAATGAAACGTTGATTTAATTTTCATTATTCCTTATAGATTTCTCTTATTTTAGATTTTTTTTCATAAAAAATTGTCTTAATGGTTTTTTGTAAAATCCCATAGAGGCTTCTGGATTCTTCTTACGATGTTACATCTTTCGGATACTTAGGGTAAAGTAAATACCCACCCATCATAATTTTTATGAAAACATTATAAATAAGGATAAATATATTTATTTCAAAAATCATTACAGTGATATATAATTTCAGGAACATTCTTTTCGATAATATATTATTTGAAATTATTTATTTTAAGAAAAATTGATTCAAAATATTTATTTATGAAATATTAAAAGAGGGCTGAAAATAATGAACTTGTATTATTACCAATGAACCGCTATCACAATGAAAGTATGGAGTACACTTCTAAATCAAAAATAAATGTTTAAATATGTGTTATGAACAAACATATGTTACTTTGTTTTTATAAATATTGATTGATCAAAATTTGAATCCACTTCCATATCGTGCCATAGGCTATGGAATGAGGCTTATATAAATAATCAGGGTAAACTAGTTGATGAAAACAAAAACAATAGTAGTGTAATATTGTTTAGGAATGACATAACTGAAATTTATAATGATTTATAACAATATTACATAAAAATTTCTCTTTATGTTCATGTGTTTTGATACGGAATAAGCACCAGAATCAACAAAACTTTACTAAATAAACTACTTTCAGTAGCCTTGAAGTAGCTAAAACTATATTCTCGCATTAGAGGATTATGTTTTACATATTTCAAGTAGATAAAACCACGTGAATATTCAGATAATATGGTGAGATGATTGTAGTCACAACGTGTTGCACACCAACAAATTATTGTTTAGTGAAGTTTGGTAGAACAATGTAAGAGAAAGGATCAAAGAAAACTAGTGTTGTATAAAATATCTACACAAGAACCAAAGGATCCCACTAGATTTGAGGCTGGTTATTCCCCCCAAATTCATAACATACCTGATGTGATGAATTATTTCTTTACTCTATATCTTAAATGTGAATCAAAGAAATTTTGATAACATTATATTTCTGAAATATTACAGGGTATAGTTCTATGTGATTTTGGCCTATCAGCACCCATGTATCAATGTGTTGTGATGGTCATAGTGTATAATATCGTTGGAGACCATCTGCCCCATAATAACCTCCCAAAATATCACATAAGAGTGGGTATTTAGGTATCCCCTAAGTCAACTATTGAGTTTCATGTTCCACTTGACAATCTGGATATTTCATTTCTCTAGGATGCTATTATAAATTTCATCACATAGATTTATTATCATATTAAGAAACATGAGGTTTATCTTTAAATAAATTTAATATAAAAAACTATAATAGTTGATGATATGTTGTTTAAAGTGAGGTATTGTATTAAATATGGATAATGTGGTGTAGAAACAGGCGGTCAGATCAACCAAATCAAATCAATTGACCAAGAAATCAAATATAAATTCTTATAGTACCTTCTCCAAACTAATTCTAGGGAAAAATTTAATATCATCCCAAATTTATTTAGAGAAAACTTTTAAAGAAGAAAATATTTATTAAATTCCATATTAAAATGAAATATATGGAAGTTTAATGAAAAATGTAATTAGTCTTGAGATTATAATTGTGATTCTCAAGCATGAATGGTTGGAATCTCAGTTGTGAATAAATATATAAGTTTTATTTTCATAATATGTCTATCCAACTAGTGATATAATTTGATTATTATAGTTAATAAATATTCATTTTTTATATAAGTGTTAATATCAATACTAAATAAGGGTATTATTGTGTGAATAACTATTTGGATTCATTAATACATGTATCATTTTTATGGAAAAACATACTTTGGATGCTGATGATATTTAGAATAAAACATATGAGTTACTCAAAGTGTTTGATCAAAAAGTATCAAAAGATAAACTATTTGTTATTCCTATAATGCATATATAAAACTCTACAATCTAATCATGTAAAATATATTTTTAATTTTTCCATTACTTATTTGTTTTTGTTTTTTTGGGAGAAATGTATGATGATCCCAATCAATTTGGGAACATTAAATAATTATTTAAAGGATCCAATGCCTGGATATATAACCAAATGACCACAAATTATGTGTATTTTTAATTTTTAGAACACTGAAATCAACATTTTATAGATAAATGATGAATTATTTTTTTGAGTTTGTATTTTAAAAAGAATTCTCTTATGATGTGGACATCTCTAAATATAAGATAAATTATGGCATTAAGATGGTTTCTGAAGAGAAAAATTCTATGGATTAATACAAAATGGAAAAAATTATGGAATATATAGAAATATTTAACTAATAAAAAAATTTCAAAATAATATAATTATTTTGGTCAATGTTTCTGCAGTCTCCAATGTAGGATAATGGCATCGATTATGGGTATTATGATTGAAAATTTTTGGTAAATATCATATTTCCTGAAAAGACCAGCATCACACAATAGGAAATTTATTAAGGTAATTAAAATTTCATTAAATATATTTCATAATAATTTTTATCTATATTTTCATAGCACTTTAATGATTTCCAACAACTATCATAATAAAAATAATCCGAATATTTGTTTAGTGAGGAGTGGGTTGTGTACATTTTTTTAGAATTTATACCAATAACAAATTTAGGTAATTTCCTACTATTTTATATTATATAGAATGAGTTATATCCTTAGAAATATATTTTGAGTTTGAATAATTATCATCAAAATTATTATATATTATATTTGATCTCTTTCATAAGGAGAATTACATCGATAGAAATGAGTTTTTTATAAGAGCAGACCTGGGGACAATGAATTTTTTTTGGAAAAGGAAGAGGTGGAGTAAAAGGAAGAGGAAGATTTAAAGTCATATCTAGAGACCGAGGTGGAGGAAGATGTATAATCGGAGACCAAGGTGGAGACTATAGCAGATGAAGAGACTAAGTAGTGGATTCCCGAAATTAAAATATTTGTCAATGCAGAAAAATGAGGATAATAAAAATATTTTTTTAAAAAGGTTATTGAAAATTTCCCACAACACTTCTATATTAAGATAAGATCCATGGTACACGTGTTTTCGGTGGGTTGTTAAAAAAATCTATACTTCATTAAATGACTTTATATAGGGTATTAATCGAAATGTAAGATCATAAGGAAAAACATCATGACATTCCTCCATCAATTAATGATATAACATATGGTTATGAGTCTTCTCTTCAGGGAATGAATTAACCATCTTCAATAAAGAAAAACATGCTTCTATTTAGGGAATTATTTCTCCACCGTATATTTATTGATTATGATGGAAACTTTTGTCTCCTCTTAAATAAATTATACTTTTAGAAAATGGGTTGGTTCCAAATAAGTGAGTGACATATTGTCATGCCCAAATTAGAAATAATATGCCATCTTCCTCCCATTATCATTCAATTACATACCAAACTTCCAATGATTCCCAAAAAAATAAGTGATAATTATTCATAGGAATAAAAATGCACTATATCTCACCAATATATTTCTATCAAACGGAAAATGAAATCAGAACCTATATGTTGAATTATTGTAGTCTATTATTGTTCAAAAAAATTATTTTTTATGTATGACGATGATCCTATATTGGGAGCTTTAATTTATCCACTATTGTTATTGAAGTAACATATTTACAACTCAAAGTCATTAAAAAATTAAATAATCCAACATAAATGTTTGAATAAATATTTGTGTAATCAACCACTGAAGTCTTTAGGTGCAGGAAGGAACTATTAGAGGATCAAAAACACTAATATTTCATGGAAATCATTGAGGCATGGTTTCAAAATGTATATTATCATTTTAAAATTCACCATTTATAAAAAATGTGTCACTCACTAAAAATAGATTAATCGTTCAAGGATTGTCTATATAATATAATACGATTATTAAAAATTTATTTTTGAAGTGTATGAATCATTTTAAGGAAAAACACACAAATTATGTGACCTATATGACGCAATCTTCATGAACCTAGTTTCAAAACTCTTTTTATTAAAAAAACAAGTCGCATACTCATAACTGAGGAATCACTTTCATATTTTTTGACACTTTTTTCAAATAAACCATGAGTGATTTAGTACTTGTAAGAATCATCTGAACCTCAATATAACGCACATTGTGGCTAGTATGGCACCAAGTGTGTCTTTTCATTCAAAATTATCATTAATATTATTAAAAAAGAAACTTACATGCTCAAAAGATAGTAAACACATTCTAGTAGTTATTAACATTAATTAAATGGTCCATTTTTTATTTTTGATGTATAGGAATATGCATCACCATAATCTGGTACAAAATGTTCCCTGTATTACCAAAGTGTATGTTATCAAGGTTAAAATTTTAATAAAAAATATTCACCCACTATGAAAAAAACAAAATCATATTTACATGGAAATTTGTAGAAAAATTCATAATTCCTTTACAATGTGTATGAATAATTCTCCTAATGAACCCACACATGATGCAACATGCATGACTCAAAGTATGTGTTTGCAGTTTGAAATGATGTTTTAGTAAAAAATTCAATTGGAACACTCCAAATAGAGTAAATTCATTCCTATTATTTTAATACAATATTAAAACTATCCATAGGTCATTTATGATGTGTTTTAATCACCTTCACATCAATTTGACACACGATGTGACTGGTATGACTCCAAGTACATCTTTTATTCAAAATTTGCAGTACTTTTATTAAAAAAACATAATCAAAATAGGGAAATCGCATTTAGAATATTTTGGTACTTTAGTAAAACAATCCATAAGTCCTTTTTGACATGTTAGAATAAGTGACATCCCAATCAGATACACGATGTACCTGACATGACTCAAAGATTCTATTATTAGTTTAAAATTGGCATTTAAATACAAAAAATTTCACTCACTTTGAATTGAGAAAATGTGTTTGAATTTTCTTGATAATTCTATACAATGATTCATAAATAATTTTTGATATTTATGAAACATTCTCATGTCAAACCCACACATGATGTGACCTGTGTGACTCAATGTTTGGGATTCCAGTTTAAAATTACATTTCAGTAAAAAAACACAAGTGGCATACTCAAAATTGAGGAAATGATTCAATATTATTTTAATAATTTATAAAAAAATCCATAATTCATTTGTGACATGTAGGAATAAACCACACCACATTCTAACATATGGTTTAACTGGTATGGCTCTATGTGCATCTTTTTTTCAAAAATGTCATTAATTTTATTAAAAACCATATTACAAACTAAAAAAAATTACAATCATTTATATTTATTGGTAAATTAGTAAAATGATCCATAAATAATTTTTTTATTTGTATAAATCATCTTCCCCTCAATATGATATTCTATTATCCTCGTATGACTCAAAGTGTCTATTATTGGCTTAAATTTTACTTTTTAGTAAAAAAATATTCCACTAGAAAAAAATTGAAAAAACATGGTCATATTTTTTTAATAGTTTTATAAATATTTCATAAATCAATTTTTTGTGTATGAAACATTTTTATGTAAAACCCACTCACTATTTAAACAATATGAATCAATGTTCATGTTTCTAGTATAAAATTCTATTTTTTAAAAAAGAAAAAGTGTCATACACAAAACTAAGTAAATTCATTCAAATTTTCTTGATAATTTAGGATAACTATAAATATATCATTTGGGACATTTATAATTTATATGACCCTGAATCTAAAAGATATTGTGACTAGTATGACTCCAGGTGTGTCTTTTTATTCAATAATGACATTAGTTTTATTAAAAAAACATTTGACATACTAAAAACAAAGGAAAAATTTTGGTATGTTTTGGTACACTATTAATATGATTTATAAGTCATTTTTGATGTATATAAAACATCTATAAATCAATTTGATAAAATATGTTCACATTATGTCATAATGTGGTACTTGTTAGATCAAAATTATTTTTTAAATACAAAAATACTCATTGAAAACCAAGAATGTGGTCTTTTATTATCTTAATAATTTGGTAAAAATGATTCATAATTCATTTTTCTTTGTCAGAATTATTCTCATATAAAAACCACACATAGTTCATCCTATATGACTCAAAGTGTGTGTTTCTAGTTTAAATTGAAATTTTAGTAAAAAAAACAAAATTGGTATATTCAAAACTATGTAAACACATTCAGATTGTTTTTATAATTTATGAAAAAACATTATATATCATTTAGGATGTGAATTAATTAGTCACACCTCATTCTGATGTATATTGTGACCGAGGTGACTCTATGTGTGTATTTTTATTAAAAATTGTTCATAATTTTTGTACAAAACCAATGAAATACTCAAAATATGGGAAACATATTATTATTTTTTCTACATTAGGAAAATAATCCCTATGTCCTTATGTGCATGTAAGAATAATTTATACCTTAATATGACACATGAGGTACCTATTATGACTCTTTTCATTATCAATTTAAAATTAACATTTTAATAAAAAAAGTGTCAGTCACTAAAAACTAAGAAAGTACAACTGCATTGTCTTGATAATTTAGGAGAACAATTTATAATTCATTTATGAATTGAATGTATCAGTCCCATTTCAAACCACATATGACGAAAACATTATGATTCATTGTTTGTGATTCATGTTTGAAACGACTTTTTAGGAAAAAACACTAGTGGCATACTCAGAGCCAATGAACATCATTAATATTATTTTTCTAAATTATGAAAATGATCCATAATTCATTTAGGACATGTAGGTATCAACCACACCTCAATACAAAACATGATGTGACTGGTATGACTCAAAGTGAATCTTTTTATTCAAAATAGACATACATTTTGGTAAAAAAAACTAACATACACAAAGCTATTGAAAAACTTTTAGAATATTTTAGTACATTAAGAAAATGTACCATTAGTCATTTGGGTTGTATAGGAATCAACCGCACCTCAATCTAATGAATGATTTGATTAGTAATACTCCTTGTTTTTTATTCAAAATTGACATTTTCCACAATGCAATCTGATATACAGTGCTCTTGGTATGGAAAAAAATTTTAGTTTAAAATTAACACATTCTATTTAATTTATTCATTTATATTTTTACTAAAAATAATATTTTTTTATTTAGGTGTATTATTTTTATTGAGTAAGAGTGGTTTTAATTTTATATTGGTGTGTCTTTTTTCTTTATAAAAGTATTTTCTTTCATTTATTTCTTCTGAAAATTTTATTTCATAGAGATTATTTCTTTTTATCTGAATTTTCAAATTTATAGTGTTGTTTCTGGTGCAACATTGTCTTGTAACATCACACTATAATATTCTTCTTTTTATCGCTAATATATTAATTGATAATGAATGTGTTTTTCAGTACATGTACAAGTGCTGATAAAGGGACCATCTATCAACAATAAATAAATGAACTGATAAATTGTGACTTTTATCAGTTATTATAAAATAAATGATAAAAGAGTGATTTATCAGCACTTTTTTAAGTGCTAGTAAATAACCCATTTATCATTTCATTTCAATCACTGATAAAATCATAGGCCGCTTAATTACATTTTGGTTGTTAGTGCTTTTTAGCGCCAATAAAGGCATATTCTAGCAATATTAAAGGTCTCTTTTTTTGTATTGTAATAAGTATTCCTTTTCAAGGGGAAATTTAGTTCATTTTTTACTAGACTATATGTGTTTTGAAATTAAATGTTTTTTTTATGAGGACTTTTTATTTGAAATAGGTCAGTTACCTTTGAAATTTGGGGTAATCGAACCCTATTCAATTTATTTTTTACAAAATCATACTCTAATCAAAACCTGTTTATATTTTAAACTCGCTACCATAATTCTATACTAATATATTTTTATCTACTAATTCAACTACCCTAACCCTTTAAATTTCCTATTAGAAATTAAATTATTTAAATTTTATTTATAAATCTTGAATAAACATATCAAAAAGTAAAAAAATATCTTAATAATTTTACTTTTTTTAATAATATATAGTCAATGATTTTGTAATGTTTAATTTAATTTAATTCAAACCTAAAATTTATATATAAATATAATATGAAAAAAAATACTAATAAATAAATATTGTTTATAATAGTATTTAAGTTTAAAAAATTGTATTGGTAAAATAATAACAATTGATATAATTGGGTGTGGGTTTATGGTATCAAATGATTAATACCTTATGTTTTTCTATATATTATATCAAGTATCTAGTTTGTTATCCCACATGTATAAATACTCGTTTAACTATTATTTTAACCCTCTTTAAATGTGTCAGATAGTGTCTGGTACCCAGTGAATAGGTACCCATTGCCATCTACAATGATCATGGAATGTGATATGTGTCTAACTAAAGCTAAATGACGGAATTTTTTTCCATGGTTGAATAATTTATTGTGGGACTATGTTTTGTGATGATTGAAATTCTGCAGCATATATAAATGTTTTTTTTGTAATTTCATGTTTTTGTGATATTTTTAAATGTTATATGACATATATATATATTATCAATGGAAAAAAATACTGTGAGTCACATTATTTGACCTACAATTCAAAAACTAAATGCATGAAAATTCATCTTTTCAATAAAAAATATAATATTCATAAAACATGATATAGAAATATGAAATTTATTGGTAAACATTATCTTAAACAAATCATATGTTCAATAAATCCAAAACACAGTATATTCTATGAAAAACACTAAATATAACACATTTTTGGAAAAATAAATAACACCTAAAAATCCATCTATATATTAATTAGATATAAAATACATTAACTAAACCTTCAATATAAATTAAAATTTATACATCTATAATAATCAAATCACAGCAACATATTTTCCATAGTCATAAAAAATTTAATGTTGATGATAACTCAAATTAAATAATGATCTAAAGATTAGTTGTCTCAAAATATATAAATTTAATGAAACCAGAGTGGAAAAACCACTAGGAAAAATTTTGTAAAAAATTTACAAGAGTTCATTAAACAAAATATTTAATAAAATAATTCTAACCAATGTATTAAGATTTTTGATTTTTTGATATTTTTTTTTCAAAAATGAATTTATCTATATATTAAGAAATTTTAATTATAAATTAATATTTTTTAATCATTATTCAATTACTAGTATTTACACCCATGAAATAACTTCATATTTTATTTTTAGTAATATTTTGAAAGATGATGTATAGTTTTTGAATAATAAAATTAAAAAATAAATATAAAAAATAGAAAAAATCATATCATCATGTCTAGAATTGAAATAAAAAAGAATTTGGACTCATTTAAAATTAATTTTATTTTCATTCAATCAACAATCAAAATTGCACCATAGATTAGAAGAAAAATTTTAATGTATTTTTTTGGAATAAAAGATTATGTTGGGAATTCATGAATTTTTTCAGAAAAAATGATTGGGTGATTAATGAAGAAATTATATTGAAATAAATATAATTCAATGAAATGAAAATAATTCTATACACAAAACAATTAAGGGGATGTGCTAAAATAATAATATAAATCTTACAAAATAAATGAAATTATTAAATTTAATTTAATATCATAGAAGATCCTTCCCAACTATTGTTAGGTGAAATAATTTTTGAAATCTATGAAGGTGTTTCCTCTAAAATTGTATTTCATCAAAATATTTATTACAATGAAATTTCCTAAATAAACTAAGAAAAAATAATAATTGATAATCTGAGAGAATAAAAAAATAGAAAATAGAAGGCATTGTTAGATCATGGGAAAAGGGAATATGCTTTTGGGAGTGAATTATAAATTTGGTGTAATTAAAATAATAAAAAAATCATTGTATCATGGGCTGAAAACACATTGATACATTTAAAATGTGTAATGATAGTTAATAGAAACATGTTACACACACTTACTGGAGGTCCGCTAGGGATGAGACAACTAGTTTGGGACCTCGGGATAAAATGACTGTTGACACATCCTTAAGAGTTCCTTCAAATACATTGGTGTCTATTGTGTTAAATAGACATAGGCAGGATCAAAATAAGGGGAATGATCCGAAGGAAATTGATCCTAGGGTGGTTGGTGGCGGTGGTGTGGAAAGCCCTTCAGATGAACTGATGATTTCAGACCTTCAGCTGAATCCAGAGGCCTCTGATATGCAGGAACAAGATGTTCTTAATTCTTTTGGCATCAATCAGACTAATTTTGGTATGGCTAATTAGAGGAGGGGGAGCAGTAGTGGTGTTGTGAGTAAGGATTGGCAGGGTTATGCTTTGGCTACAAACAAGGACCACATGCGGTCTCCTGTAGTGAAAGAGCTAGAATCTGCTGGATATAGTAGATTTGATGGAGATCCATAGGCCTTTGTTGGTAGTAGTAGTGGTCAAGGTAATCTTGAAATAGGTGTGATGATTTCAATACCCATGGGGAATATATTTCAAGGGTTATGAAATGTGACTGTGGATGAGACGTCCCGATTACATGGCAGTGAAAGCATGTAGAATGAGTCCAAGGTTAATGTTGCAGTTTGTAAAGATGGGATTAATGTTGATCAAGAAGTGGTGGAGCACCCTCACTGTTTGGATATGATTGATAAGAATCATCAGTTTTAGCGGGACTAGTTAGTGAAGTATCAAGAGATGCAGATTCATGGAAAATGGGGGGATCTTTCTGATAGTGATAAAGATAATGATGGTGACACGGTTACGCCATCATAGAGCGACATTGTCCAAGGGGAGAACAAGATGACTTCGGTGACCCAGGGAAATATGATTTCTTCTCCATGAGGAATGATTAGGAAGGAATACTGCCATTTTTCAAATCCATTATCTACAAGATCTACTGTTAGGAATATGCAATCTTCTACTGAGTTTCTCTCACTGGAGCGGTTGAATTTGAGAAGGAAGTACGCTAAAGTTCTAAATCATTATGAAAGTTCGGAGTGGGAATCAGTGACTGTAGAAGAATCCTTTTACCATGGAGGTGGTGATGGGTGTGACTTTGAGGATATTTAATGGTTTTGTTGCATCTGTGATGCTTGTTTCCTGGTCTTTTCTTTTATTCTAATAAATGGTTCGTGGTTCTGCCTCGGGCTATGCATTTATGGTATATTCTCTAATAAAATTCTTCAAGGTATAGATCATTCTAAAAACATATAAAATCATGTGAATACATCATACAATAATTAAATTATATATATTATCATGATATAATGACAATTAAATGATGATAAAAGGTAAACGGATTGTATAATGTATTTATTTGTAGTGGTTTGGAAATAATGAATATAGAATACTGATACAAAGTATAAAACATTAAAAATGAATGTGAACTGATGTACATCATTATAAATGATCGAATCACATATATGATATTCTAACATTGAATATAAAATGAAATAATGATATGGGATAGTCCAAGTGTAGTTGAAACATTTTCAAATTATCATTAACAAGTCCAAAAAATTTAGTATTTATGTCAAAAAAAAATGAATTGAATGGATAAAATATAAATCAAATGTTTGAAATTGTAGAAAAATCCAATGTTTAGGGAAGTATGCGATATCAAGGAATCAATCCTTATATCAAATCTCAAATAGTGATAACAGTTTCGGGAAAAGTTTAATAATATACATAAAATTATGAACCAAGAGCGTCACACAATGAAAAATTAAGAACCAAATGTTTTTATAAAATTTTAAAATCATAGAAGATTTGAAACAATAAAAAATCAATGCCACATAAAGAAAAAAATAGTTTACATAGCATGATTATTCTAGTTTGTTCCCCAATATCCTAAATTTGGACAATTGAAATGTAAATGAATATACAAATTTATAAAAATAATGAACCAAAATGAAATCAAACACTATAAATGCTTGAGTTCAAAAAAAAATTGGGCTTTGGGAAATAAAAAAATATACATGTATAAATATCTTGATCAATATTTTATTTGTTAAAAACTATGATCCTTTCAGTTTTATATTAATGGAAGAAATCTGGAATAAAATTTGATAAAAAGGGAGGGAACAATTATACTTTACACACTTGGGAGGATCCTTGGAATCTATTTCCCTATCTCTCAGTTGGGTATTTCCCAAAATAGATATGATAACTTTATTGCACACCCCCATGTCACTTTTATTACTATTGTGCTACCTCAATTTCACGATTCCCACATGGTTTAATAGATTGGTTTGCATTCATCCCACTTCTCCTATCCCACATGGTCTAACATCATGCTCTGCCTATTGGGAACATTTTACCTTAGTTGGGGACCTTCTACATATTATTTTACTAGATATCCCTTCAAAATCAATATTTTCCACAAGAATAAACATTGGGAATTTATTTTCAATCAAAAAACATCTTCTAATTGGAATCATTGGTTTTCTAGAAATACCACATTATTAAAAACTATAATTAAAATGTGTCTTCCTGGACCTAGAAACACTACGACAAGATCACCTACATCTCCCCCCAATGGGTTTCATCATCATCTAGGTCAGGTGGGAGTAATTGGGGGTCCAACATGTTGTCCCCATTCGATCATTAGTTGAGAGACAATAATTATGTAGTGGATTCAGGCTTTCTAGGGTAGGGATAGTAGGTAATATATCATATAAATTTCTTGGATGATATATTAATGCCCATAATGATGGAGGATAACTTATGCATGATTCGTAGAGAAAGTGAGATGTTCTTGAGGGGTGGAGTTTCACATAGACATCGCTTCTAAATGAAAAGGTTTTTGGGAAGCAGTGTTTGTTTTCTTACTATCACATAATGTTGTGGGAAGATATTAAATATTGTTTGAGATTCTTCAATAATTTATCATGATCCAAAAATGTATAGGAAAATACTACTACACATATTTTTGATATAAGGTAGCTAGGTATCATGGGTGGTTCATGGTCATATATTAATTCAAATGGGTGGGTTTTATCAATGTTTTCCAACTAGTATTTTAAGATAATTCATCCCATGGTATCCAATATGACCAACATTTTGGTTGTTCCCATACATAGCGATGAATATAAGTCTCAATGAATTGATTCACCACCTCGGTTTGGAAATCCATTTAAAGATGTTATTCTGAGATAATGTGATCTTTTGTTTCATGTAAACGAAATAGTATGATCCAAATTTTATTGATAAAATGGTGATCGTGTTCACTAACTATTGAGGTTTGAATCCCATGAATATAGATGATTTCTCAGAAGAACACCTCTTCTACCATAGTAGTTTTGTAAGGGTGTTTCATAAAGATGAAATGGGAATACTTGGATGGTTGGTCCACCTTGAAATAAATGAAAATAAAACCGCAAGATTTGAGTATGCCAGAAATTAATTCAATATATAAATCATCCCATTTGACATCCAGAATTTCCAAAGGATGGATCATACCTACTGCATATAGGATGGAATATTTGTTCTACTATGAAACTAGACATTGTCATACAAATTCCTAAACATCATGTTTCATTCCCTTCTAATAAATATTTGTATCCATGTGATAATAGGTTCAATATAAACCCAAATTACCCCAGTGGTGAGAGGAATTATACTCTACAATAGTTGTGGAATCCAAGGAGATGATGCAGTAATAACAAGGTGGCCTCTGTAGTATAAAATGCATTGATTTTTTGGGAAACATAGGTTTGAAGTGTATCCTGCTTACAAGGAACTACTAATTTTAGGAGGTCTGGCTCACTGGACACCATGAAAATCAAATATCAAAAGCCAAAACATTGGGGGATGACTGTGTAAAAGTCACAGATAGTGGAATTAGGGGGTGGGATAATACACATACAAAAAATTATAGATTACATTATTATATTTTATTTAGAAGTGGTAGCTATGAATCATTTATAGGAATCATTATTAATCATTACTAGTGAAACATTATTAAATTAAAAAATATCAAGCTTCGTTAATCTATATAGTTGACAAACAGAAAACCCAATTGATTAGGATTCTTGTATTGGATGGTTAAAAAAATAGTGATGACATCCATTTTCAAAGCTGTTTTGACAAATTTTGAGGATCTAGAGCTTCAAAAAATAAACCAATAGGTATCATGTGTTACAGGAGGAATGCACTAATTTCTTTTCTTAAGTACATACAGTAATGCTTAATGGAAATGAATAAATCTGAGAAAATGAGAACAAGGGATAGTTTCATGAGCGGTTGGAGGTGCTAGAATGTGATTGGGTTTTAGGGGTCTAATGTAACTATTCTTGTATTGGTAGTAATTTTAGTGGTTGAGTGACATTCCCATTGTCTTTGATAAACTGATGATAATATCCGGTCAAGAAAAGAAAATCCTAGTTGAATCGTATTTTTGTAGGAATGGGACAATAAACAATGGCCTGAATTTTGGCAATATCCATAGCCACATATTGTATTGAAATCACAAGTCACAAATATTCTATTTTTTCTTTAGAGAATTCAAATTCCATTCGGTTGATGAAAATTTGATTTTTGAGAATGACATGAAGGGAAACGGCTATGTGGGCTTGTTTTTGTCCCCATTCGGTGTTTTAAACAAAAATATCATAAAAAATATTATCTCAAACATAAAAATTAGGTGATTTAAGAATACCATCATGGTTTCTTGAAAGGTATATATAGAATTTGTGTGTTTTACAGTCTTAACAAAATTCTCATAAATTCCATGATGTGTCTAGAAGATTGTTTTTTCTATGTCAGCTTCATGAATATTAATTTGATGATATCTTCTATTGAGGTTGAGTTCGAAAAAATATGTGTCTTCATGATGTTCATCCAATTTCTAATCGACCACAGTAAATGGTGTTTTTTCTAGGATGGTTTCCTTTTTTAGATAATGGTATACAAGGAAAATAGTCTAGGAATCCTCCTTTTTTCAGAAATGAAATTGTTCTAGAAAAAATCACTCAAACTAGTTTGTATTAGGATTATGTGTAAGTGATCTTATACATTCTATTAAATAACATTTTTTAAATGGAGATAGTGGTAGGGGTGAAACAGGACCAGCTGATGGTCAGGTTGTAACCAGATATCATGATCTCATAGGTGTTGTGGAAGAAGACCTATTGAATTCTAGAATACATCTTTAAATCGAAGTATCAAGTTGAAAAAATACGAGCATATGGGATCTGGTAAAATATAAAGGGACCAACCCGAGTGACTACCCAATAGTAAACATTTGTTCCCATGCATGACTACTCTCTTTAAACATACCAATAATGATACGGATGTATGAGAAAAATGAGATGTACTACATAAATGGTATATGTGACCATAAATTGAAAAAAAATTCACATTTTCTAACAATTAGAATGAACTTCCCCAAGAGTGAATAAACATAAAAGTCCTAGAATGATATATTGGCTTCAAATTTCATGGAGATTAGGTGAGATAACACATTCACAATCATAGATAGATAATTCTGAATTTGGAAAGAATCCCAAAGTCTATTGATGATGGTTATCCCAAAATGTGATATTCAGTTGGTTGGTAGGATGCGCATCATGTGTAAGGTGGTAGATCAAAAGGGTAGAAATTAGTTTATTAGAATCCAAACATTCATTTAATAGAAAAACTGGGATTCCACCCACACAATGAGCTCACAATTTTCAAAGAAGAGATCCCATCTCTACTGGGCTACTAGAAGGAGCATCAAAGCTTAAAATGTTGGAATTCATCCGTGTGTCATTTTTTCACCTATGAAGAGGTATAATATTATGGATCATTAGTTGAAATTTCTAGTGTATTGGTATCAATATCTCCCTCCCCATAATGAGGATGTGAAAATTTGAATCTTTGCAGAGATGAGTTGGAGAGTAGTGAAAACCACAGTGAAAATATTGTCCCTTCTTGTACCACTCGTTCCATTTTGAGTAGTCAAACAATGAATTTTTTGTATCCATGATTAAATTTATTAGGATCAATAAAATGGATACCTAGAGTTCCCTTTCCTGTTCAAGATAAATAATACGTTTTTTGAAAATTCAGATGTATAGAACACGACCAGAGAGATGGCTTCCAAAGAGTGGGATCATTCCTACCTCTAGAGATTCTAGGTCCTCCCACATCCTACAGCATAGCCCTTGGTGGCCTAATGTGGAGCTAATTCAACATGGAATGTGAAGTTCATGGCCTAAATCATGGTATCTAATTTATGAATTTATAACTAATGTCAAATGTATTCATGAAATCCATGTAAAACGTTTCTATGATATTGTGGTTAAAACAACACTTATCTTTATTTCACGTTAATAGATAATTAATTTCATAATATTACATTCATTACAACCCAAAATATTGATATGTATACTACTGATTTTAATTAGGTACACTATATATCAATTTAAAATATAAAAAGACATCATCTTTATTGGAAACATCATTAACAGACTCGTACTTACGATTGCATGTGATAACCTGGGGTCATTGATAAGAAATAAGTGAGATATAAATTACATTAAGGTAAAAACATTAAATAAACTATTTTTTAAAAAATATATAAAAATTGGCAATAAAAGGAACATGAATAAGAAGGCATGATATAGCAAGATAATAAAACATGGGAAATGGGGAAACAACTTAAAACACTTCACCAAAAACATTGTTCAAGGATAATACAAATACATCAGGATAGAAAAATACTCATAAAGGAATCTTATTTGGTACATATCCCAACATGATGTCTCATGAGACTAATCCTTATACAATGAATTATAGAGCTATATAATTTTGGGATCACCTTTCACCTTCATTTACTTATCATGCTTATGTGTTCCATATAGATTATACAACATTGATTCATTTGTCACCATATTTTATTCCATGATGAATGAGTGTCTAATAAATACAAGAATATACCATTTAAAATAGGTATAAATTTATATTTTTGAACACCCATGATAGAAAATGGTTTAGGTATTCAATACCCAATTATTATAGAATGGTAAATCATAGTGAAATTTCAGTAGCATAACGACATCTCTTAAAAATTAGTAAAATGGATTGATGAGAGATAAAGGGGTCTCTAATAATTTTTATATAAAATAATAAGTAATTTTTACTTTGAAAAACATATCCAAACAATATTAATTTGAAATATAAACAAAATACTATAAGGAAAACTTGAATGTAGAAGTGAAGGTGAGATCCCTTACTTGAGTGTGTGAGTCCAAAAGATATAGAGGATATTCATCAAAGCTCAAGGGAAACATTGGAGGACTACAGAGAGGGTGGGTTAGATTAATTATTCTATAAAAAGTTTGATTGAGTTATTAAAAATGGGGTAATTGATGGGATTATATATGGAATTAGTGGGTATTTCTTTTTTATTTATCAACCTTCGGTTTTGGACACTATATAATTATATATCAAAAACCAAAAACCTACCCACTGTTTCATCTAAATTGGCGTGGATTAAATTATTTTATAGTTATAATGGATAAACATAATTAAATAAATCTGATTTCTAATGTTTAGGTTAGTCATATTCTTAATGAAATTATTTTAAAACTATAAAATATATTAACATTTTTGAAGGATTCATAATGTCTTTATAAAATTAATCAAATATACATAAAATCTCATTATTTTAAATATAAAACATATATTTGCTCTTGGATACCTTTTATATTATTTTTTACACCCCCTTTGAGTCATTATTATGTCATAATAGACAACGTATATTTATACCGTATTTAATTTTTATACGATAACTAGACACCCTAAGAAAATTATGAAAATTACCTACTGGGTAATTTCAACATTATAATTCAAAAAATAATATTAATTTTATCAAAATAATTTTCTATATATATTAATTTTAAATAATAAAATAAAATTTACATTTTTAAGAAATATTGTGCTTTTGACTATTTCAATATTCAATCACTTATAAGAAATACATTTGACTTAATAAAATGTATAAGATCATTTATTTTCGGAAGGAAATTAATTAAAAATAATATTTTATTAGAATATTATGTATTCCTGAAATCCATTAAATCGAAAATTAATAAATTTTCGTAATTGAATTTAAATATTACCCAAAAATACTATTTCTATTTTATTGTATCAGAATAAAAATCATTTATAAAGTAACCATCATTGGATAAAAATATATCCATTATTCTATAAAAAATAATGTACACACTCATATCGCAAGGGTCTTGATACAAATCCATTTAATAAACCCACATACATCCTAAGAGTAAGGTGTGTGATGGTTATAATTTCATGGGGCGTCTAGGAGTACATGGTTTAGGTAGTGATATAGATGATCTTGAACAACTCTCATATACAGTTTCAATAATTCTTAAGTTGTTGGATCTCAACTCGGTCATGGTAAAGGTAAAATCCTAGAGATTCTATCTCCATAAAAATCATTGATAAATTGGATTCAAAAGGTATGATCCAAATGGTAGAGACCATCCCTTCCTTTGTTTATGTCAATGGGATTTATTGAAACCCAATATGTATTCAAATCATGTGATCATTATTTCTCTATTATGTTATCAATGCAAGATATACATAACAGTCAATAAAATATGGTATTAATTAAAAAACCAAAGGAGTGAAAGTGTTTTATATAACAATATTACATAATAAGAAATTTAATTAAATCAAAATGGCAATTATAATTATAACTATTTGAGTTGTTACAGTCTCCCCCCGCTCCCACCCCCGTTAGAACATTCACCCAAAAAACATTCATTTCCCACACTAAAAAAGATATGGGTATCATTATTTTATTACATTTATTGGTTCTTATTTCACTTCTTTAATCTTTTTTCCCCACATCACATTGACCGGGTGCATTATCATTTTCATAAGAACTTTTTCTCTAAGATCTATTTTGTTTATTGGATGCTCCTTATAGGAACGTTCATTCTCCAATAGTACCCCCTTTGGATTTAGTATATGTGAGTGGTCTGATTTTTAATTTCTTTATAGTGGTACATTTAATACATCATGTACTTTAGATAGGATGGGTTTAAGTGTTTTTTAGTAGGCCACTGCTCTCATGTCATCATGGATCTCAAAGGGTAATTTGTATATTGAATAAAAATTTATCTTCTTCCAAAATATCATCACATTTTCCAAAGTAGATCTATATAGAGAAACCATCTCTCTAACATGAATCTCTATATCTCATCATTGGTCATCCGAATAGAATTTTTGTCATCTATGATAAGCCTTGAAGTGCTACTGAATGGACAGAACATTTTCTGCCATTTTCTCTACCATTTTAGGACCCAGTAGTTTTTGTTCCTCAACATCATTTCAAAATGTCGGTGTTCTACACTTCATCCCATAAATGGCATCATAGGGATCTATTTGGATTCTTGAGTGGAAAATGTAGTTGTAAGGGAAGTTGACAATATGTAGATTTTTCTCTCATCCTCCATTCAATTCAATTTTTTATTTGTTCAACATGTCCTCAAGTTTATATATTTTTTTCAGAATAGAAATCAGTTATATTGGGATATTCCATTATAGTGTTTATATTAGTGTTTACAGAAATTTGGATACATATCTTGAAATTGGCGGTGAATCTCAGATCTTGATTAAATACAATCGATAGTGGTATTCCATGAAGACTTATGACATCTCTAGTATAAATCCCTATATGTTTATATAATGAGAAATCTTATCAAATCACAATGAAATGTACAGTCATTGTAAGATGATCCACAATAACTAATATTGTATTATTCCTTATTGATTTCTTAAGAAGACCTATTAAAGCGTCCATGTTGATGTTTTCCAATTTCCATGTAGATATGGGTAATGGTTTCATCATCCCATTAGATTATTTTTTATTTTCACTTTCAATTACTGACATGAGGACATCTTGTTTTATATTCCACATTCTCCGTATTCTTATTTTCCAACAAATAGTGTTCTTTTATATCTTGATACATCTTCATGCTTCTTGGTTGGATGTTGGAGCTTGACTTATGTGCATCGTGTACCATATCTCTCTTTAAATCGGTATTTGATTGTACACATAGTGATGGCCCAAATCTCACACCTCATTATTCAATAACATTTAAATCAAATGATTCCCTTTATCTTAAATTTTCCACTTTCTTATGAATTCCCACATCTAATCATTGATCATCCATTATAATTTAAAAAATAGATGGTTGAGGAATCATACGTTAGTGGATTGGTTATGTTCCTATATTTATAGTTACTATGTCCATCATATTCATGTCTAAGAAGATCAGTTCTTTCTCAATTCTTGTAAATGATAGAATTGTGCGATCCTTTCTACGAATAGTATCCACCACTTTATTCGAATTCCTAGTATAGTAGTTTATTAAGAATTTATAGTCATTTATCATCTCTAACCATAATTGTTGTCACAATTTCTAATCATTCTATGTTAATATATACATGTGGTATTTTTGATACATATATATTTCACACTTCTCTCCAAAAATTTAATGAAAACATATTTTTAAATAAAATATCACTGCTGCCAACTTCAGATCATGTGTTTGGTAGTTCTCTTCATGAACATTCAACATCCATGAAGCATAGGCTATGACTATATAATTCTTTATTAACACACAACATAATACGTTCCTCTAAGATTCGTTTAATACTATGAAAATCTATCCACTTGTGCGTATTGTGAGCATAGGTGCATTGATAAGCCATATTTTCAACTCCATGAGTATTTCTTCACATTAATTATTCTATTAAAACTTGAAATCCTTTAATGTTAGTATTTTTATTGTGTTTTAAAATCACGATAAATTTTTCAAAAATCGATGATAATACCGAGATAATCTAAGGAAACTATATATATTTATCATAGATGATGGCCACATCCATTCTTTAGTTGCTTTTTTAAGGGTCCAAAGATATCCAATTTCATTAGATGATGTGTCTGAATAATTTAGACTTAATTATACTAGAAATCGCATTTTATGTTCATTTCCTATAGCTTATCCTATCGCACTTTATTTAGCACAGTGCTCAGATTCTCCACTTACTCCTCTTGATTTTGGAGTATATTAGAATATCATCTATAAAGACTACCAAAAAAATTTCTAGTTAATATTGTAAAATATATTCCTCATGTTCATAAATAATTATATATAATTAGCGAGCACAAATAGAATTACTATGAACTCATAGTGAATGTACCTTATACTAAAAAATAGCCTTGGGAATATCCTCTTTATTCACCCTACTATTGTCATATCTTAACTAAATATCTACCTTGAAAAATTATTGTGATCCATGTAAATTATAGAACAAGTGAAAAATCCATGGAATAGGATACATTCTATTTATAATGATCTTTTTTTGTGATAATCAATAAAATATTGGATTAACCCATACTTCTTCTAGATGAAGAGTACTCGTTCACCCCATGGTGAAGCACTTTATCATATGAAACCATTATCCAGATTCTTCTATTGTTGTTTCTTCAGATCCTCAAGTTCCACAATATCCATTAAATATGGAATCATGGATAATGGTAACACCATATGTATATTCTCAATTAAAAATTCAAACTATCTTCTTGTTGTAAGACCATTAAATTCCTCTGGAAACACATCACCTTATTCCCTTACAATGGGAAAGTCTTCAAAGATGATTATTTCCTCAAATTCAATCATTTCAGATAGATATTCTATCTCTAAGGGAAAGAATATCCATGATTGTGATGTTGGTGTTAATGAAGATTCTCCTCTTCATTTCACTTGTATAGAATCTGGGGATGATTTAAAATACTAATAGTTATTCCCTTCTCATGGAACATTATGATGGATTTATATAGGTAAATCTAATAAAGACTACAATTGTGTCAAATTCCACCAAATGGTGTATGAGAAGGTTCGGTTGTAAGTTCATCACAAAAATTGTGATAGGGGGAGTTACATACTTGGGAAGAAATAATTTTAAAATTTTCATTTTTCACAAATTTCTATACTTACTTTCTTGTTGTTGGTTTCTGAATATTTATACTAAACATTCACGATATGAAGGAATTATTAGAACTATAATAAAAATTTATATTCTATTTTGATGAATCTATAACTAGCATACATTTCCCCACATCATTTTCGGGATCCACCTCAACGGTTGTGATGGAAAAGTTAATCCCTTGCTGCATTGGTGGTTGTTTGTTGTCTCCAGAAACCATTAGATTAACGCATTGGTTTGCAACGTGACCTTAATCTTTGTAGTTGATCAAATGAACAACAAGTTATGGTTTTATTGGAGAATTAATTTCCTCCAAAACATTAGTGGGTTTTTCTTATTGTCAAGCATTGGCTATGTGTCTTTCAATCCCACACCTAAAGCATTTTCATTCCCCCCTAAGGAAATTTATAGGGTGCTTTTTATGAACCATTTCCAACTGGTATATTTAAATTTATTATATATTTTAGATATATACATAGGACCACAAGAAATAAACTACATTTTACATTCATTATGCCAATGATACCCATGAGATTCACTAATATCCTTATTATCTTTGAAGGCACATCAGATGATTTTATCATAGCTATCAAAGTCACCGATAGCCAGGGATTTTCATAGACTTGGTTGTATCCCACCAAAGAACTAGTCAACCATAGATTTGGGGGTAAATATAATGTCTATGGAACATCATGTATTTCTTTTGAATATTTTCTCATATTCCCCAATATAAGCATCAACTTTTTTCATGGGGGTAAATAAATTCAATTCTATTTTAGTATAGAGAGTGTGAGAAAAGTATTTATCAAAACAATATGGAATTCCATCAACACGATCTCATCTATATATTATTTAGGATATTATTTTTTATCATTGTTCACCAGTGATCAGATTCTCCCTCTATAGGATAAATAGCCTGTAGAACCATATATTATATCAAAAAATGATTGATGATGAGTATATTATCAATTGATTTGATCCATTTTTTCCATGATTAAGTGATCAGATATTCTATTTTAATTCAAAGTCCATTTTCAAATAATAGACTCAATTGTAGCTTTTTCAATCTTAGGTGGATTTCGGTGATCCTTCTGATAAAGTTTTATATTTAGAACCTATGTCAACTGAGAGATTATTTTCACAAATTTTGTGATCCCCTCTCCCTTTGGGTTGGGTATCTCTTTGGGATAGTCATCACATTTCCCATCACATTAATTTTGTACCTGATTCGTCATATGTCTATCCAGTGGATAGAATAAATGTAAAATTATGTATGACTATTTTTAAACTATTAAACACATAAAAGGAAATTCAATTAAATTAATGGTATATCATATAAATTAGTTTTATTGCATTAACTTTTCAATTTCTAGGCTTCAATATTTGTTACCCGTGATTTATTTCCTATCATACACTCTTTTGATAATTTTTTTTGTTCGCTTAATAATTGTTTGTAATGAACTAGTTATTATTCCAAAGCATATCCCCTAGGATTGTCAAAAATGGTGCACAATAGAGACCATTTTTGTGTACCAGGTTACACATAGTCCAGACAGACACACCTTATTGAATTTATTACCCCTAGGTAGATCTATGACAGAACCACATCCACTTGTAGCATCTAGATAAGCATATATTTTCTATAAAACCCACTTAAATAATACCTACCCAAATTTAGGATTTTTTCTAATATGTATTTTTTCTTTAAGGCATTCGCTATATTTTTCTAATCTGGATCCCAAAAATAACTATACTTTTCCACTAATACCAACTACAGAAACCATGTTATTTATTACACAATGATAAAAGATTTATAACATATGATTACACTTTAAAAAACCTACAAGATAAATAATTCTAGTTTCTTTGGAAAATAACTATATAAAAAATAATATAAAATATAAAAAACACCATCTTTATTAAAAACATCTTTATCATGCTCACACTTAAAAATGTGTGGGATAATCTGGGGAAAATACATAAGAAATGGGTGATATATAAATGTCAGTAAGGGAATAATCACGCAATAATATAAAAAATGTTATACAATAGTCATATGAATGGGGAATAAAATTAACATGAACAATAAGGCATGATATACCTTGGTAATCATAACAAGGGAAATGAGGTAACTACTTAAAACACTTCTTCATAAACATAAGTAAAGGATAATTGTCATGTCATCATGATGGAAAAAGAAACAAAAAGTAAAAACATTCAATCCCTATAGCTAAATGATAAATTAGCATGCTAAACATTTCCCAATGAAATGGGGTGCTATATAATTTCAAGTGCACCTTTCACATTCATTTCATCATCATTCTCAAGTGTTTCACATAGATCATACTACATAGATTCATTCATCATAATATTTTATTCCATTATAATGGGGTTTGGAATAAGTAAATGTATGTAGAACATCATAGAGATATAAGTTTATAAAGGTGAACACGCTTGATAGAAAATGGGTGAATTATTCAATACACAAATATTTGGGTATGAAAAAACGTGGAGAAATTTTGAATGCATGAGGACATCACATTAAATTAAATTAAATCAGTTAATGAGAGATAAAGGCCTATATAATAATTTCTACATAAAATAGGATGTAATAGGGACTTGTAAATACATATCACAAAATATGTACATGGGAATATAAAACATAATATAATAAGGAATCATGATTCAAGAAGAGTATGTGAGGATTCATTACATGAGTGTGCAGCTCCAAATTCTTTTGAGGAGCTTCTTGAGAGGATGGGGGAGTATTGGGAGAACTCTATAGAGGTTAGGGTAGTGTAAGTATGTTATAAAAAAAATTATTCAATATAATTTGGTGCTTGGGGGATTATATAGGGAATGAGTGAGGATCTCTTTATTATTTCCCATTCTATGGTTTTGAACTCTATATAAAAAAAATAAGAAAACCCATAAACTGTATCCTGGTTTTTTCTAATGTATTCTTAAAAATGGGAGTGTCATAAATTTATTTATATATTAAAAATCAAAAATTAATAAAATAACTCCCTTTCCAATGTGTAGGTGAGTCATACTGTAATATAAATTATTTTAAAAGCATAAAATTTATTAATGGTTTTGGAGTATTAATAATAGATTTATAAAATTAATAAAATATAGATAAAATATAATTATTTTAAATAAATAAAATTTGTTTTTTCATATATACCTTTTATACAATTTAATAAAAAAATTTTGTGTCATTATGATGTCAAAATACACAAAGTATATTTATATGGTAATTATTTTTTACATTAAAATTCATATATCTTAGAAAATTTTGAAAAATTCAGCATTGGAATATTTGAATGTTATGATTCCAAAAATAATATTAATTTTATCTAAATAATTTTCTAAATTTATTTACTTTCACTTTTAGCATAAAATCGTCATTTATCAAGAAATGTTGGGTTTTTTGACATTAATAGTATTTTATCCCTTATAAAAATTACATTTGACTTCATAAAAATTATATGATAATTTAAATTTAATAAAAAATTATAGAATTAATATTTTATTTAATTATTTTTTATTTTAAAAAACCCATTAATTTTTTAAAATAAATTCTTTAATTGGATAAGAATGTTACCCAAAAATATTATTTGTGTTTTATTTTGTCATAGAAAAAATCATTTATGAGGTCAAAATAATAGGATTAAAATATATCCATTATTCTCTAAAAAATAATATACATTATTCTCTAATATCTTGATACATATCCCTTTAACAGACCATAAAACACCGAAAGAGTAAGGTTCCTGATGGTGAGGATTTTTTGGGGTGGTTCAGTGTAAATGGTTTGGGTCATGATCTCGATGAGCTTGAAATTCTCCCATAAATGATTTCAATTATGGTTAATTTGTTGGTTATCAATATTGTATTTTTCAAGGGAATATAACAAAAAATCATTCTCCCCCACATGCTCCGGTAATTGGGAATCATAGGGGTACAATTCTACTTGTTGAGGCCATCACATTCTTTGTCTTTGAAAATTAGATTTGTTTAAAAAACTATATTTACAATAATCTTTTGATCAATTTTGAACACCTATTTTATTAATGGTAAGGATGATTAATGGTAACATAAATATTATATTGTATAATAAAACTAATTAATAGAATGTGGTTTTTATAAGCCTATTTGATAATAATACATTTAATTAGATAAAAATGGGAATTCAATTTATAAATTTTCAGGTCATTATAGATGTATAGTTTACTAGGAAGGAATAGATGATAGATACATAAAGTGTTTTATGAATTACATGTTTTAACCACGTTAGTGAATCACTTCCTACTCATTTTAAGGATTATTTATCTCAATACCACTAAAATGTTCCATGATCTCTTGTTTAAACTAGCATATTCATGATTTTATTTTGAGGTAATTTTCATTTATTTTTTTTCTTTATATGGTCCCTTATATTTCTTTGGTGTTTGGTGAAAATAGAGTTTTTCGTCCCAACAATTGGTGGCTGATGTTTGGAACATCATTAGGTGAAATCGTGTTCTATCCTAGAAGCGAGTGTGCACTCTGGATAGTGGGATTATCCAGGTCTCACCAGTGTGCGGCTGACTATGTGCCCAAACCAGTGGGTTTTTATGATGTGAATGGTTGACCACATGGTCATCACCCCCCCCCCCCCCCCCAAGAAAACCATACTGTCAGTTTCCACTTTTATAGAGGAATACTCCGGATTTCTATGTGGTTTGGAAGACTGTGAATCCAAACAGTGGATCTTATCCATGTCATTAAAAATATTATATTTTCATATTTTTCTATTCCCTAATTTTCACCACAATCCACTGTTTCCTCCCCCATTCTGTATTCTCATCCCTATGAGCCTCTACTTCTCCCCATGTCTCCCTTGGATATTGAGATCATTGGTGGTTCTGGTGTGGAATCTTGAAGAAACTACATGTAAGTCCCTCTATTTCCTTTATTCTTCATTATTCTTGGTTCCTTCTTCATTATTCTATATGTTCTTCCTTATCCAGTAGATTGGTTGACCTAATAATTGTTACATAATTTATTTTTTGGTTTTAATCCTAATTTTTATGGTATTCTATGCCTCCCTAGGATCCGATTGAGTTTAAGTTGGGTTTTTTCATCGGATTACTAAAGTTTCTAGGATTGAGGTAGGTTATTTAATGATTTTGTATTTTGGGATAGTTTTTTATGCATGATGTGATTTTTAAATCTGTTCTATTAATTAATTGAGTTCTACAAAACATATTTTTAAATTATTTTTGTGTCTGCATTGGATTGAAATAGTTTTTTATTATGGTAAGATATTGGTATTTCACATGTGTTCGTATTTATTTGTGTGTTTATGTTAAATATGTGGCCTACGGGACATGGGGGATAGAATATATCATAATGGGAATCCTAGTAATCTAGTTTGGTGGACTATGAGTAGTAAACTAGTCAGATTGGCTGGGCTGAGGCCTAGTTCCATCTGACATGATAAATGCTCCAACACTAAATAAACAATGATTATGATTAGAGACCTCTCAAACATTAGATTGACTTGTCTCTAGTGACTCGTTACTGAGGATTATATGAGCCTTGTTTTTTATACCATATCACTATGATCTGAGCTTCATAGGTTCCCACTATTTTTAGTGCCTTCAAGGATTACCCATGGTTCTCATGTTATACTTTTCTTACCAACGACATAAGGTGGACATTATGTTCCATTTTCAATTACAAATAATGTTATCATTAAAATGATTTATTTATTTTTCATAAATGATATCATGGTGATTCTCCACATGATTTTGTATAAAAGAATATCTATTGGATGATATCCTATTGGGATTTCACTGAAACATTACATATTCCCTCTATAGATTGTAGATCATGATATGTTTGACGCAGGTAAACTCAAGTTGTTTCGTAGTGGTGATGGTTGTTATGGTTGATAGTGGTGCATATTCCTGAAGGTTTTGGTGGAAGTGGCTTGAGGGTTATGTCCCTCTTATGTCATAGAGGATTTTGGTATTGTATTTATTTTCACTCCACATTTTCAAGTTTTTTCTTGTTAAAATTTAAGATTTTTGACTTTTGATAGATTTATTTCTCTTGATTGTGGGCATTGTTAATGTTTTGATGTGTTATCCTTGATGGATGTTTATGTTTTTTCTTAAGAGAGAGATAATTAAAAAATGTGATGTTTGATGCCCAAGAACTGGTTTATATCCAATAGGGATTGGTAAAACCCATTGGATTATTCCACCGGCCTATTTGAGTTCCATGTTTGATGGTATCCTGGCTTGGTTTGTGGGAAAATAGTATCAAAGGATGTTTGACATGTTATTTTGGTATTTTTTTTGGATAGTATGGATAGATATTCCCGATGACTACAAGAGCTTAAGGTTCTTGTTGTGGGTGGGGAGTTTGGCCAACACACCTTATAAAAAACCATATGTTTCCATGGGATGTTGGGAATATTGTTTGACTTATCCTACAGGGTAGATGTATAGGCTGCAGACTATGCCTGGACACCGAGAAGGGGTGGAGTGGGTCAATCTATGATTGTTCTTGTTATGGCTTTTTTAGTTATTATGATGAAAAAATTTGTTGTTAGTAAATGATTTTTAGAACATTTATTTGATGATTTTCATCGGGTTTTTATTTTTTTTAAAAGATCCATCTCGAGAGACTTCCTTAAAAACTATGGGAAGATGTTGGAGATATTTCTCCAAGTATTTTTTATCAGAGACTAGTGGAAGTGGTTTATCGGGTTATTTGAGCATTTGTTTATGATGTAGAATCTGGTCCTTCTCATATTAGGGAATATGAACACGGTTCTAAAAAGGATAAAGCTCTATATTTTCTCTAGAATAATACTCCATTTTTTAAAGGTGGCGTAGATCCCTAAGAATAAAAGGTAAGGATTGATAAGATTGAAAGGATTTCTAGGTTTCATGATACTCATAAGGTATTTAAGGTTATGTATTCTTTGTTCTTATTGTATGGTCGCATTTGGAGGTGGTGGGACTTAGTGGTTCAAGATGGGAAGCATGAGCATATAGTCTATAAGGAATTAAAATTCCTTCATTAATAAGTAGTACTATCCCGAGACATTGGCCTTCTCCATGACTTGAGAGTTTCTGGATCTCATCCAGGGGGATCATACTATGTTGGAGTATTCCAACTATATCACTATGTTAGACTATTAATCCAATGAGGTAGTTCCTTATGTCCATCTGAAGGGTCAGCATTTTGACATGGATTTTCATCTAGATATCTATTACCAAGTATATTTTTTTTAATTTAGGAACTATGATGAGGTGGTTGATCGATCCTTTGTAATATAGATTAGTCATGTTTTAAAGTCTGTTTTTTCTATGTTAGTCTCAGTAGTGGGCTACGGTAGTTGTACTTCGTCTGAGAATAAGAGGAAGTTAGACATGCAGGAAAACCAGGGAGGTGGTATCTCAAACCATCCTTCATACCCAATTTCTTATACGACCTTCTATGTTGGATTAGTGGTATACCATCAATGTGGTAATTTGGGGTAATTTGGTCGGTGAGATCAGCCCCACCTAGACCGTGATAACAGTGTAGAAATATCGGGAACATTCATTGGTATTTTAGAGATAGATGTACATACTATGGTGGTATAAGTTATGTAGATTCTATGGGCACAACCGCCCAGTTAGAGCCACCTAGGGCTGCAGGTTATTGGTTTGCTGGTCAAGGAGGTAGAGTTGGATCTTTTTTTATGTAGGGTCAACTTAATAAAGATCCACATACCATTAGTTGTTCTTCTGATCAAGTAGATATTATGCACCTTCATGTTATAGATCAAATTCCAATGGAATCTGATGTAGGGTATGAGATGGTTTGGGGTATGATTTTATTTTCATCGTCTATAACTATAGTCCTTTTGATACATGATGTTATAATTCCATTATCACTATTTGTATTATGTATTTAATGATATTTTCCAAATGGGTTATATTTTATGCCAGGGAGTGGGAGATGTTGCTGGGTATGAAGTAATAGTTGTGTTTAAAATGTATATCATGTGCACTCACTCTATCAGGGGTCATTATGGAATGGGTTTTCTTGTTTTGTGACATGGAACTATTTAACGTGATCCTCAGTATGGATTAGATGGTGTGTTTTATGTGGACAATTTATTTCTATCATCAGTGAGTAGGTTTTGTGGGACATAATGGGATTAACAAGGTTTTTCAAGGTTAGTGGGATCATTTTTCAGGATATACAGATCCTCCCCATTCAATAATGGGAAGTCTTTTTTTTAGATCTCGATTATCACCTTGGAAGATAACGAACGAGATTCTAAGAGTGGATTTTCTCTTGTACTGGATGAGTTCCCAGAGGTATTATCATATTTCTTTTTATGAATTAATCTGGAGTAGGATGTAGAATTTACCATTGATTTGGTGTTGGGGAAATAGATTATATATCTTCTCCCATACTATATGGCCCACATTATGTTAATGTAATTGAAGATGCATCTAGACAATTTGGAATAAAATGGATTCATTATCTCAAGAATCATTCCTTGGTCCACCATTATTCTTTTTTCAAATAATTTTTATTGATCTCTTCAATTGTTCATTGATTACTATAAGATAAATAAGGTAATTATCAAGAAACAATAACCTTTTTCTCACAATGATGACCACTTTGATCAACATAAGGGGTACAATTATTTCCTTGTGATCTACATACATTCTGGGTATCACTGTGTCTGATTTAGAGTGGAGGATGTGTAGAAAACACCTTTGTGATGAAGGTATGGACACATTGAGTATTTGGACATGAAATTTGTGCTAACAAATTCTCCAATGGTCTTCACGGGACTTATGAAGAGTTTGTTCCACTTGTACCTTGACTCTTTTGTGGTTCTATTTATGAATGATATTTTTGACTTTTTTGGAATAAGGAGAAGTGGAAGTGGGATTTGAAACTCATGTTGGGAACTACTCGAGATAATTGTCTCTATTCTATGATTTTCATGTCTACCTTCTGTATTATGGATTTAATGTATTTGGGCTATGTTATCTTGAGGCATGGAGTTTTGTAAGACCATGAGAAGATTAAATTTTTTATTTCATTAGAAAAACTCATCAATGTTTTCAAAATCATGAGTTTTATGGGCCTTATAGGGTATTATACACATTTTGATAAGGTACTTATCTTTTATTTCATCTCCAATTACCACACCCACCATGAAAGGGGTAAATTTTGAATGTATTCATAAATGTCATACATCCTTTGAGGAGATTACAGGGTTGTTAACCAAACCATATATTTTAAATTTACTGGAAACTGGGAAGAGGTACATGGTCTATTTTGGTCCATCAAGAATGGGCCTTGGGTGTTTATTGATATTGGATAAGAATGTGGTGTCATATAGTTCTCACAACTCTAAACACATGATAATATTTACCCTACCAATGACCTAGAATTAGTAATACTGATGAATTACTTGATGACATGGAATCACTATCTCTTGAGGGATAAGTTTTTAATCTCTTCGGATCATAATAGATTGTCCTATATATTCTACCTGAAAGATAAAAATTTGAGGCATCATTATTTATTAGAGTACATTCAAGGGTTTGAGTTTGATATTTTGTATACCCTTAGAAAAGGAAATGTGGTAGAAAATTCCTTAGGTAGGAAGACGCTAGTTCATTCTTTTAAATTGTTCAACAATTATTGGACTTTGATGGGGTGTTTTCGTAGTAGCAGCTAGAGACCTGGGAACATAGTGGAGGTGTGTTATTTTCCATTGTTAAGCTGACACATTCCCTTCTGAAGGTGATTCTATAGAAGCATCCCGGGGACATTTTTTTATTGGTATATGTAATTCATTAATGTTATAGAGGTTCCTAGAGATTTTTATTAGTCTTAAAATTGAGATCTTTGATTCAAGGAATGTGTTGTGGTGTCGTTATCAATATATAATTTAGTGGGGCAGGATAGCCACCAATCTCAATGGTCCATTCAACCTATGACCTCAAAGATGTTTTATGATGTGCATCATTCGTTCTAGTGGATGGGTATGAGATGAGATAAATCCGACTATGTATCTATGTGTTAAACTTGTTAAAATTTTAATGAAGAGTACTTGATTCCCTCCGAAAAGATTCAACCCCTTCCCATTCCTACCTGGATGAGAGATGATATTTCTAGGGACTTCATTATTTTCTTACCATGTACCACCTATAGAGAGAATGTGATTTGGGTAGTGATTGATCATTTAACAAAATTAAACCATTTTATTATGAGCATGGATTATTCAATGGTGGTTGAGTGTGAGATATAGCATGTTTATGAGAAAATGATGCCTCAGGGAGTTTTGTTGGATATCATTTCTGATAGGGACCCACATTTCACTCTCGATTTTGGGAATCCCTTCAGAATTAAATGGGGGGCCATGTCATGTTGAGTATCACATACCATCCTCAAATTAATGGTCAAAATGAGCTAGTGAATCAGATTTGAGAAGATATACTTCAGGAATGTGTGTTATAATTTGAAGGATCATGGAATAACCATTTGGGATTTGTCATGTTTTCAAAAGAAAATAATTTCCAATTATTTATAATAATGGATCCCTTGGAGGAGTTTTCTGGTCAGTTGTTTCAATATCATTTATATTATGTAGAGGTGGGTGAGACCTCATTATTGGCTACGAGCACTGTATTGGAGAAATTTGATAATGTTCAGTAAATTAGGATTCATTTTCTTAACAGTGCAAAGCCTCCATAAGTCCTATGTCAATTAATGGATCCATTCCATTGAATTATTTTTGGGAGACCATGTGTTTCAGAAATAGTCCCATTGCATAGGTTACCATCATCAAGCTATTTAAGGAAAGTTGATGCTAAGGTATGTTGGCCCATTTGAGATTAGTGAAATTGTTGGTAGTTTGGAATACTGGTCAAATTCCATATCTCAATTAACATCAACTTTGGATGTTTTGAATATATCATAGTTAAATATTTATAATTAACACCCATTTCATGTGCCGAATTGGGAAGAATTAGAGCTAGAATTTTATTTTGCATTGTTAGAGAGATCGGTACAGATAATTGATTCCCAAGAGAGAGTGATTCATGGGATGTCCATATCATTGGTATGAGTCTTTTAATAGTAAGAAAATGATGATCTTGAATCATGCAAGTTATGATCATTGGTCGAGGTGTAGTATCCATTTTTATTCTCTGATCATACCTTGAGTTGACTTTCCAAGGGTGCAAAGATTTCATGGTGGAAAGACTAATAATACTTGTGAATTTAATTTTTTGTACTTTTTTTTTCTTATATTGGTTCCTTGTTTTTTCTAAAATTTTGCGTAAAAATCAAAATTTTTCACCCAACAACTATTGGGGCCCTCTTAGATCATGATTTTGATAACATTAAGACTTCCCATAAGATATTGTGCAACGTGTATAGTGGGAATATCCATATCATATGGTCTTCCACATGGGCATTTGGCTATCCATGTGCGTAGAATAGTGGGTTTATCTAAGGATCACGATCGACCTCATTAACGTGATCCCTCCCTCGGAAAACAATGTGACTAGTTTCCTCTTCGATAATGGAAGCCGCATGGTTTCCACACAGTTTGGGAGACTGTGTGTCCAAACCATGCATCCTATCCAGGTCATTAAAAATATTGAATTTTCAATTTTTTACTTTTAAAATTTAAACCCATATCCACCCATTTCCTGACACAATATGGGATTATATTCCCTATAAACCTCCCCTATCTTATAGGATTTAATTAATATCTATATTAAATGTGTATTCGGAGAAGAATATTCATTAAATTCTAATTATGTCCCTCAATTTCCCTTCATCTTCCTAATTCTTGGTTCATCTTCGTTCCTTTTTTTTCTTCCTTCTCAAGGGGATTGGTTGACCAAATAAGATTTTTATTTTGATTTTTTGGGATTAATATTGATGTTTATGGTTTGAATTTTCATCTATAAGGTCTTCTTGTGGAGTTGTTGGGTTTTTCCTCCAAATTTTGGATGTTTACAATCTGGAGGTAGGTGATTCCGTGCTCTATAACTTCTGACTTATTTTTGTATTATTGATGTGATTTATAACTTCTCTCTACGATTTGAGTGAGTGGATAAAATAATATTTAAAATGGTTTTGGTTTGAAAATGGGTTTAACGGAGGTTTTTCTTATGGAAAATTGGTGGTTTTTAATTTGTGTTCATATTTTTTGTTGTGTAAATGTAAAATAGGTGGCCTATGAGACATCAGACATTGAATTTAATAGATAGGGAATCCTAGGTATCTTCATGGAAATACTGGGACTAGTAAAATAGTCATATCAGTAGGGCCAAGGCCCAGTGAAATGTATTATGATTGACAATGTAATAGTAATTAAACTATGATATTGATTAAAGACCACATGATCTTAATATGGATTCCTCTCCTGTGACTCATGCACGGGGATGATATGGTTTTTATTTCTATTTCAAATCATTGAGAGACAGGGTTTCTAGGGTTCCACTAGTGAAGGATCCTTTAGGGATAACTTGTGGTTCTCATGTAATGCTTTTATTACCATCTCTTTACTATGTACATTACATTCGTTTTTAAATTTCAACACATATTTTCAATAAAATGTTTTTTTTCTTAAAATATTTCGTATTGATTTGTAACATGATTGTATAGCATGGAATCTATTTTGGCTGATATCCAACCGAGCATTGGATCACACCCTATATATGGCCTCAATTGTATGTAGATCTTGTTCTGTTTGACCAGGTTAATGACAAGATGTTATGTTATAGTGATGGTGCATTAGGCTACTAGTGGTTCTTGTTGTTATAAGTGATGGTGTATGTGGAATGAGGGTGATGACCATCCTATTACATGGATGATTTTGGTAGTTTATTTGTTTCCCTTCCCATTTTGGAATTTTGGTTTTTGGTTAAAATGAAGCACATTTGACATGTGATAGATTAATTAATTTTGATTATGGTTATTGTTAACATTGTGAGGTGTTATCCTTGTTGGATTTTGATGGTTATTATTATTGGTTAAATAACTTCCAATGTTGATGTCTCGTCCCCAAGAACTAGTTGGCAGTCCATCAGGATCTGGAACACCCTTTGGTCAATGCAACAGGCTAGGTTGGATGATAACCTAACATGGTTCTTGACATAAACTATGAATAAGGTGAATTCTAGCCTACCTTATTAATAATGGTGATCCACTGGATGGAAACCTCATTCATACTGAATTGAGTGAGAATAATCCATAGTGTTCTGGGCATATGGTGAAAACAGAACTATAATTCTGCTTGGGTAAGCAAACAGCATGGATCAAATTCATAAAAAATAGGAAACTCCACATAGAAATTGATAGCGAAAAGGGTCATGTAATAAATTAGAAGCATCATATGCAAGTGCATCTTTAGAAATTTTTAGTGGGGTGGTAAGTCTTTGGTTCACCCCAAAGCGAATGAAAATTCATCTATACAACAATTTGTGAGTTGGTTTGGAGTTTATTTCATAGTAGCCTGAGTTTTCAAAACAAAGTCTCCTTAGAAAACATGGGATCCCACCATTATTGGTTGAGGTGAACACTCCTAAGAAACACCCAATATGGAGAATTAGCCTTTATTAGTGCTAGAAAAAATCAATGATAAAGGATTCTAATATCAAACTTTTATTTTTAGCACAGATAAAGGGTTACCATTTTCAATGCATTTTATTATACGGATAATTTCCTTGATCGCCTACGTGAGTCTCACATCAAAATAGGAGATGTTTGACCGCTTCATTATATACGATTCCACTGTATCCCATGTTCAAAAGCATGATGTGGGGATAGCCTCCCACATACACACTCCACACAAACCTAAATGGTCCCACAACCCCATGTTGGTTTTTTCCCGCCCTTTTCTTCTTACGAGCTTTAGCCCACACACAAACACATGGTCGAGTCCTACACGACTTGGCCCACCTATCCAACATATGGGCCAATAAACTGACCAAACCACTAGATCATGAAGGCTATGACATCTATTTGCTTTGTATACCAATAAAAATAAAAATAAAAATATTAAAAAAAAAATCAAAAATTTCAAAAATTTCAAACATTATTAATTATTATTTAAAAATTCATTAACAAAATTTATAAATATATTAAATTTTAAAAAATAGTGTAAATTATTTATATATATATAATGAATAAATTGAAATAATTAAAAGATTAAAATAAAAAAGGAATAAATTAAAAAAAATTGTTAAACACGTTATTAATTAAATAATTATTAATAACATTAATATATATATATATATATATATTAAATATTAATATAAAGTATATATTATATATATATATATTTATAAAATCAAAAAACTGAAATAATTAAAAAAGTATAATTTACAAATGAGTAAATTAAAATAAATAAATAAAAATTACTCAATAAATAATTATTCATTAAATTATTATTATTAATAATTAAAAAACATAATATAAATATATATTATTTATAAATTGTAATAAAAAAATTCATTAAATTTAAATTTAGAAAATGAAGGAATTTTCATAATTATACAAAGAATAATTAATAATTTACAGTATTATTAAAAAAAATTACTAATGAAATATGTATTAATAAAAAGGAATTAATTTAGTATACACATATATATTAGTAATAAATAGTAACAAGTAATATATATGAAATAAAAATATGTAAAATTAATAAAATGTATTAATTAAATTCATATTATTGTATTATCCATTTCTTATTTTTTGTACATAATTATTCATTAAGGAATATAATATTTTGTAATATAGAAATATATTCATATATATTTATATCCATAAATTTATATAGTATTTCCTAAAATAAGATTTTTATAAAAAATATTTTTATTACATTAAATAAGTCAAATATTTCGTATAATTGGATTATAATTAAAAATTAATATAAATTAAAAATATTTACTAATTATATCGAGTAACGGAGATTTAATGAGTGTAGATTTATTTTTCATTTTAACATATATCAAATATCTGTTAAATTGATTTCTCACATAAATATAGGTAATTAATGCATTTTTATAGATAATGCACACACACACACATAATAATTTTGTATTTTTTTCAGTTTTTTATATTCATTTTAGAATTATATTTTTAATATAATTTATTTAATGTATATTATGTTTCTAATTTGTAAATTTTATCATTTTTTTATTTTTATTAAATATATAATATTTATTAAAAATCTATAATTTTTCGAATTTAGTCATTTTTAAAATTATTGATTCATTAATAATCATTTTTTAATAGTTTTTTCATTTATTTAGTTTCAATTTTTATCTCTCAATAGGTTTTATAATTTTATCAATTTTCAATATTTATTTGTACATATTTATTTATTATCATTTTATTTTGTTACTATGGCTGTAATTTATATAATTAATATCTATTCATTTCCTCCAGCAACCTGAAGGCCTTAAAATTTTTTATTTAATGATAAATCCCCCTTTTAAGGGAAGAAGGGGGAAACCCAAACAAACTATAAACACAATGGAAAAATCACACTTGAAGAAAAAGAAGAGTAAAAGTAGACCAAAAAAACGAAGATGTTCATCCCTAGTATTTAATCATGATGATACACTCCTTCATTGAAAGGTTCTTCAGCCAATAAGGGTCAGATGTGAAAGAACATGCTTTATCTGATGGCTAACACCATACCCTCTCAAACAACCAAATCTAAGAAGCTCTGTAAAGATGAATCACCATCTCTAGATCCTCCTATGGAGCATATTCCCTTTGATCTAGAGAGGTTTCCAAAACATCCCACCTTTGAAAACAAACCAACCAAACAAAAACATCCATCATGCTCAATTTGAATTCCTTCAAATACATTAACCATTCACGAGTCAAAAGCACCAAAGAACATCTCAACATTACCATTTAATTATCCTTATTTTTTATTTAATTAATTGAAAATTAATATTATATAATTTTATTATCAATTTAACATATATCAAACTTTAATATATATCAACACACATAATACTCTCACACACAAAAACATTTACTTAATTAGTGAACTCCTATACAGAAACTCATACACCTAATATTTCTGTAAGTTAATCAAATTTTAATATTCATTTAAGTAATTATGTTTGTAACATAATATATTTAATATTTTTCTAAATCTCTAAATATTATTTATTTATTTCTAATATTATTATAGTTAGTATTATTTATTCATTTATATTAATTTTTATTTGTTTTTTTAGAATTTTATGATTTTTTAATATTTATTTATAAATATTTGTTTATTATGTTTTAATATTTTCAATATTACTTCATCTTAGTTATAATATATGTCCATATTTTTTTAATAATTTGTATAATTAACAAATCTTATCTATTTTTTTAATATTTTTAAAGTCTACCAATTTTTAATTATTCTATTTCACTCATTTTTAACATTCATGCATTTAAGAATATATATTCATTAAAAATGATAAAAATATACTTTTAAATTAATATTTATAAATAAATATATTTTAAAATTCATATTTACTCTATTTATAAAATTATATATTTATAATTATTAACAAATATATATATATTATAAAAAAGTATTAATATAATTATAAATATATATATATTTATATATTTTAGTAATTATAAAATTATAATAAATATATTTAAATAGTGAATATATTTAATATATTTATTTATATTTATCATATATATATATAATTATATATATATAACAATATAAATATATTTATAATTATAAATGAATAATTGTAAATATATTTAAAAATATATTTATTTTCAAATATATTGATAAATAATTATTTACTATGTTTATAAAATTATATATTTATATTTATAAATAGATAAATATGCTTTTTTTAAAAGTATTAAAATATTTTTAAATAATTAATTATATATTTAAATAATTATAATATTATAATATTATATTTAAATAATGAATATATGTTATATATTTCTATTTATATATATATATATTTATCATATATATATAATTATAAAAATATATATATTTATATATTTATATTTATATTTGTATTCAAATATTTAAAAATATTTCTATTTATAATTACAACTATACATATTATTAGAACTTATTATTTTAATGCTAATAAAACTCTCTTCTTCAATATTATTTTTGGAAGCACTGATAAAAACCTCCCAACCCAATTAAAAAGAACCGGAACCGAAGATACTTCATCATGTCGTTCAACCTCTTGTAGAAGTTCATCGTTTACACCTCTCCTCATCAATCTTATCTCGAAAAAATCTACTCTCAAATCTAATGTATGTTCTCTTTTTCTTCTCCTCCATGATATGAAGCATGTGAAATTCAAATTTTCATCACTTCATCGTTTTCCCCTTGCTAGTTTCAGTATATGTGATGTTCAACATAGTATGGTGAGTGGGGTACACAACCTTTTTATCTTTTGGTACACTACATCATGGGTGTCTGTCTAGATGACCTGGATTTTCACAACTTGAATCTTTTATAGGTTTAATGTCTTCGATTCGAACACTCAGGTCATGGGATTCACAACATTATCAACTATTGGTTATGATTAATAAATAATTTCATCATTGATTAATAAATTAATCTTTTTCAACTATTACAAAGAGTGATATAATGATTATTGGGATGTTGACAGTGAGAATTCTTTATACACTGTTATCATTTTTAAATCATTCATGAGTATTTATTCTCTACTATTTGAGGTATTGATAGGTTATGAGGTGTTTATACTTTTACTTGAGAATAATTTTGTGAAGCACATAAACTTGAATGTATTATCCTCAATCTTCTCCATGAAATATTAATCCATGTGTTAAATGATGCTTGAAAATTTATTTTTTAATGAATGATAATAGAATAAATGTTAGTAGTTTAAATTTTTATGAGGTGATTCCAACTAAACAACATCACTGATTAAATATGGTATCCCCCTACACATCAATTTTTAACATTGATCCATTGTTTTATTTCACTTGTTAGTTTCACTTGTTTCTCGTCACTTTTTTCACACACTTCCATTATTGTTTTGCATAGTTCATATTTTCATAAATCCTAAAACACATCCTTCTGTCATCAAGGGAGACAACCCTACCAATGATTTACTAGTTTAGTTTAAGTAATAATAATTTTAACTAACCAATGACATTACCAAAATATATTTTTCATTGTTGGAGATGGAATCAGAGTACTAGGGGAGAAATCAAAAAAATATAAAAACAATAAAGCTGAGAAAAATAGAAAAAATTGATCAAAATTGTACTGAAAACTCAAAATCTTATGTTAGATTAGTGTGTTTGAGCACAAAAAGTACTTGTTATTTTTTATTATTTTCCATAATTGTTATCACTATCGATATAATTGATTGAATCATTTCAGTATGTATTTTAATATTTTTTCTTCATTTTTTGATGATTTCCATGGTGATTGATTGATTTATTAATTAATCAATAGAATTTTTTTATTGTGATGCATAGATTTAATTATTTATTTGTTAATTTTTTTTGAATGAAAATTATAATATAAACTTCTATATTAAATTTTTTCCCAATAAAATCATAAATGTTGTTATCATGTTTTAAATATAAATGATAAATTCTAATTTGTGTATGTTATACTGGTTATTATTTTCATATATACATAATGTTTTATCTAATGTGGAATTTTAATAATTTGTGAAGTTTTTATAAATTAAATTCTTGGACTCATTTTAGTTTTGGGATGTTTTTTTAAAATTAAAATGTTTTAAGGCTTTTAAATATGATAACTTATTATTTTTTCTTTTATTTCTATGGTTTTCATAGAAATAAATGAGATTCTGTATATTTTTCTTAGATTAATGATTATCTAATTATATTTTCACGAAATTATAATGATATATAAAAATTGTTGTACTTGATTACATTTAATCTGTTTACCCCACACACTCTAACAACATTGTTTTATTAAATGTTCCAAAATTGTTTGAACATTGTGCATGAATGAGATATTATTTTTCCTTGATTTAACTTGTTGATTCTCACCTGAATCTCTCCTACATCAAGACTCTATTGTTCACCCACTCCCTCACCTTCTTTTTAATTTTACACATTCATCCTTATTTCTAACTAAGGATGCATTAAGCTCTTAGTTGGGTTCCACAAAGACATTTCCCACTAATAATGTATGGTAGTAACAAAAAATTATTTGTTGGTAGTATTTTTGTTGTTGAAAGATTGTAATCAACTCCACGTTTCATGAATCCATCCTACTCTCATGGATTAGAATAAAAATATTCTGCCCATTCCCTTCCATATATCCATCCTACTCCCATTGTCTAAAGCCCCAATGTCTTATTCAAACATGTCACTACCTTTTGTATTTTAGTATTAATTACCATTAGAGTATCATCATTCAATGTTATCTTATTTTTAAGAAACCAAAATACAATGAAAAATGATTTTATTATGGGCTCAATTTCCTTTTGATATTGATAGAAATATTATTTGAAGTTTCATTAATAAAGGGGTATTCATATTTTTTTAGTGATTATAGAAATATTCATAAAAGAATAATAAATATTATATGAGTTTACTTTATATTATTATTTTATTAATTATTAGGTTTTCGGAATTATATATTATGAATTCACATTTTGTTAATTTTAAATAAAATAAAATATTTTTTTAATATAAGTTATAATCATTTTAATATAAAATTAATGTACACAATATTATTATTTATATAATAAATTTTTTATAATAATAAATTTTTTATGTTTCACCCACAAAATAGTCTAATTAAATTCACTTTTATCTCAAACAAAAACAATAATATAACATAGTGGAAGAATTTTATGATGTTTATTATAATCACCCCAAAACAAACAAGTGGTATTTATTTTTTTACTACTAGGTGTGTGAGATAGCTTATAATATTATGTGTCATTGTTTGAGGTGGAATGAAGATGTTTTGGATCTTGATGATGTGAAATTAATAGCTTTCTAATTTTTTTATGTTTATTAATGGAATGTATTTGTGGTGTTTTTATTCAAATATAATAGTGGTTTATGATATTTTTGGACTTTTGAAATATACATATTATTAAAAATAGTTCTATTTTTGAAATAGGGGTTCATCAGTGTGTCATAGTACAAATATATTTCTTGGTATCCCTATAATGAATGGTATAGAATAATATATAGGAATATAGAATAACATGGAATCTAAATTTACTTCTATTTTTGATAAAAATTTCATCCATTCATTTCATGAAATTATATGCACATTGAACCTGTGTCAAAATACGATGATTACATGACCCTGTATATTCCAAGGATATATATTTTAACAAAAAATTTAAAATATAGGACATAGGTAAATGAAAATAAAGTCCCATAATTTCATAGGGATTTATGTCATATAATAGTCAATAAATTTGGTTTAACTGTATATTTATTACCTCATTTTTTCCCACAACATCAAATGGAGAACCAGGACCAACAATGATATGATTACCCAATGTTGTTTCTATTCATGTCATCCATGGGTAAAATAATTATAAGGCCCCAGCCTTAAACATTAATTAATCTTTATTTATTACAATAATACATATCGAGGATCTTTTCAGGCTTAGAGTTTTAGAGAATTAGACCATAAATCATGCATTACATTCCACATTTCAACAAGGTGGTTACATAAAAGATAGTATTCATTTTTCCCATCAAAGGAGACATATTTTAAAAAAACATGGATTCTTTCTTGACACTTCCTCGACACTATCATCACATCATTTACTTGTCCCTTGAGCTATGAAAAACATTTCAAAAACATGGTATGAGCATAAAAAGCTCAAAACGGGATATAAAAGTACGGAATGAAAACATTATTCCATATATACATTAGAATTAATGAAATCATACATTACTCATAAAACATAAGCACTTTGTCATAACTCATGAAATCATAAGATTTACCCAATGCATTGGAGAGCTATCACGGGCTCACCCGCCCTTAGTTTATCACGGAACCACCCATCTTCAAAAACAATTCCCACGAACCATAACATAATCGTATCAAATAAAACATGTATAAAGGAAACATAACATTTCCAAATTTCAATCATTAGATATCAAAAACACATTGATATAATAAAAACATTATCAAAACCATTTTAAATACCAAAATAAGAGAAAATTAAAACATGGTATTTATTATTCATTTAAAAAACATTATGGCATGTAGATGAAGCTGAAACTCAAATAATGGTCACGGTGACAGAGAAGTCGTTGTCGCCGCATGCATATGAAAAAAAAATTCCATTTTGTCGTTTAGTAAAACGCATCATATAAAAAAGATTCATTTTGAATAAAATTAAAATTCAAAGGGGTTTATACACCATATAAAATAAAGTTGGGTATAAAACAAAATATGCCTCAATGAAAGGTGATTGAGATGAAGTCCCATACCTTGTGTCCGACTTGACTTGATCATTCTTTAAACTCCTGAATAATAAACTAGAGTTAATTTATACTTGCTTAAGAACCTTTTTAAAGTTAATTATTCCTCTTAAGTCACTTCTTACCATGTTATGAACATTATGTAATTATTTAAGTTAATAACGGTCATTTTGTCGAACATTGGTACTTGATCCAAAAATAAAATTATTATAATTACAAGTGGTTCATGTCATAAAATATCCATTATATCCAAAATTATATTATTGATGTATATATCAAATATATCATATATATACAGTATATACATTCATTTATAAAATTACCTAACATTTAGAGGTAAGAAATGAAATGCATTGTTCATGGAGACGGTAAGTTGTACGTACGCATTAACGCTACTTTCATTTCTATTTTGTATTTAATGGAGTGAAATCATAATGATATAATGGTATATTATAATTACATTATAATATCATATATAATATCATTAACTCCATCCTTTATATTCCCCACATATGGTATTAACGAATCAAATCACTTTGAAGGGGCGGAATTCTGCACTTCCTAAAATAAAGTTATCGCGTTTACCCATAATGGAAACCATAAAGGAATACAATAAATTAAATATACAGAAGCATAAGGAAAACATACACAGAATATATATCATATATAAATAGAGTTACATCTTAATTTCCACCATGAAAGGTGTTAAAATAATATTGAACAATCATCGTTCTGTGAGGTAGTAATTCGCCACTCACAGAAACAATATGTTCTTTAACCATTAGACGGAAGTGTGTCTAAGTTTAAATAAAATAATTCTCATAAAAAAATCCTAGTATATTTAAGATACTGGTGTTTTTACAAAATAAAGGAATAAAAATAGTTTATGAGGTTGGAGAAGCAAAATAAAACAAAAGAACACAACTGAAGACATTACCTTTAAATCGGGTAACTCCTCTTAGTTTGAACCAAAATGGATTATTGAAGATCTTTATGCCCAAGTTAAGGCTTCTAGAATTTGGAGAGGGATGTGGAGAGATAAAATGTGTAGAGATTGGCTGATCCAATGGCTTGAGAGGTGTGGGTAAGGTGCTAGAGGTGGGGGCTTTTTATAAGAGGGGGGAGGGGAACTCTTGGAAAGTCAAGAAATGTTACTTTATAATATAATGATTTTAGGATTTTAAAGGTCCTAAAAATATATATATCTAGGATAAGGTGATAAGGTTTCAGAATCTACTCATACAATATTTTTTTGACTAGTTTAAGTCTTATATTTTACATTATCTTTTCATTTTATTTAAATTGTTCATTAATGAGGTAATCGCTGCATCATCATGGTGTAATAAATAAATTAATTTATTTAATGTATAAAAATTATAAAAGAATTTCATGATGTAGTAAATATTTTTAGATTTAAAATGAATATATATAGTCTAAGATATCATTTATTTATACAAAACTAAAATTGGTTAACTTGGGTGATACATACTTTGGTTATACCTTCCTTTTAAAAACATAAAATGATAAAGTGTCACTAGCACCCAAAAGGGATTCCATGGGGTCCTGAAGTTTGGCACATGGCATCCCATGTTAGACCATGACACAAACAGTATCATTAGGACACATTTTTGGGTCATTTTTTTTATTATGATATTATTTTATTACCCTTAACTACCCGATTACTAATTAATCGCGATAATTAAAGATAATAATCGTCGTTACTATTCATAATGTCCAAAAACAAAAGAGCCTTAATAACATAATTTTGACCTTCTGATTCAAAATATGGAATCCATTTTATGAAATTCCAAAAAAATGAATTTTAGTTATTAATTTGATAATAATTCTCATTGCTAAAACATATATCGGATTTTTTAGAAACAATATCTATCAAAATATTAACCATTGCTTACATCCAATTTCAATGTGAAATTAATTCCAATGACCACCATTGGATTAAATGGTAAAAATATATTTTATTTAATCTTTAAAACCAATTGAAAAGATTATATATCCATATAATTAAATTAAATTAAAAAGTAGTTTTGAAGTAAAATGCAGTATTTTTCACTGTTCATTAAAAAATGAACATTGTCATAAAAATACCAAAAATTTGTCCAAAGTAAATTTCAATGTCCCAATACTAAATAATAAGTTTATGTTGAAAAATAGAGATTATAAAATGGTCAAAATATAGATTTTAAAATTCTTCACCATCAAAATGCGGTAAAACAATCTTTTAAAAATATTAGAGAATTCTATGCTTAAGATTGGATTTATTCTCATTTGAAGCCTCTAAAACACTATATAATTCATAAATAGACCTAGATATGAAAATAAATAATTCTTTAATTACTTGGGATGTTACATCCTTCCCCCTTTAGAAATTTATGTCCCCGCAATTTATTTACTTATCGAATAAGTGGGGGTATTTATCCCTCATTGCATTTTCAGATTCCCATGTTGCCTCTTCAATAATGTGGTTTTTACAAAAAAATATTTACTTGATGAATAACCTTATTCCGCAATACATTATCCCTATGGTCAAGAATATGTACCGGTTGTTTCTCATAAGATAGGTTCTCTTCCAACTAAACTACCTTTGGACTCAAAACATGAGATGGATCTGGCATGTACTTCCTTAACATTGAAACATGAAAAACATTATGTACCTGAGATAAACTCGACGGTAAAGCCAATTGGTATGCAACTGATCTAACTCTCTCCATAATTTCATATGGTCCAATGAGCCTTGGACTTAAATTTCCTTTATTACCAAATTGCATCACACTTTTCCATGGAGAAGCTTTGAGGAAGACATGATCACCTACCTCAAATGAGAGATCCTTCCTCCTGTTGTCCGCATAAATTTTCTGCCTGCTCTGAGCTGTTCTCATTTGTTTCTGTATCAGCTGAACTTTTTCTGCCAACTCTTCTATCAATTTTGGTCCCATAAACAACCTTTCACCCACTTCATCCTCAACAGTTGGAGTTTGACACTGCTTCATATATAATGCCTCAAATGGTGTCGTCTGTATACTGGAATAAAAATTGTCATTATAAGAAAATTTAACCAAAGTAAGATGTTGGTCCCAACATCCTTGATATTCCATCAAACATGCACGTACCATATCCTCCAAAATCTGAATTGTTTGTTTTGAATTCCCATCTGATTGGGGATGAAAAGCTATACTAAAATTTAATTCAGTACCCAACAACTTCTGAAGGCCTTTCCAAAAGTTAGAAGTAAACCTAGGATCACGATCAGATACAATGGAGAGGGGAAATCTATGTAACCTGGTTGTATCTTTAAAATAAAAATTATCTCGTATAGAAAGGAAATGAGAATATTTAGTCAAGAGATCAACAATAACCTAGATTGCATTATTACCTTGAGGTGTCTTTGGTAACCCCACAATGAAGTCCATGGATATATTCTCCCATTTCCACTTTGGCACTGGTAAAGGCTAAAGAATCCCTTTTGGTAACTGTCACTCTTATTTAACCTGTTGACATGTCAAACACTTCATAGTAAAATCCGAAATATCACTTTTCCTTCCATATCACCAGTAATACTCCCGAAGATCTCTATACATCTTAGTACTGCCTGAATGAACTGAAAACAGAGAACTATGAGCTGCACATAACAACTCTCTCTTCAACTGTGAACCACATGGCACACACAATCTCTTCCCAAATCTCAAAACAGAATCATTATCAATGTTGAATTCAGGCAACATACCCTTCTGAACCAGATCTAACTTTTTCTGCAACTCACTATCTTGCTTCTGTGCTTTCTTAATTCTGTCTGATAGAGATGATTTCACTGATACCTGAAACAAAATAGAACAACATCCTATACCAACAACTTCTATGCTAAATTTCATCAAATCCTTAACTAAAGGATCGGGTTCCAAATGTAACATGGCTAATGAAGCATTACTTTTTCAACTCAAAGCATCATCCACTTTAATAGATTTTTCCGGATGGTAATGAATTGTACAAAAATAATCCTTGATTAATTATATCCATCTCCTCTGTCTCATGTTTAATTCTTTCTGGTTGAATATATACATTAAAATTTTGTGATCAGTATATACTTCACACATCACACCATACAATTTATTCCTCCAAAATTTTAAAGTGAAAACAATAGCGGCTAATTCCAAATCATGTGTACTGTAATTTACCCCATGAGTCTTCAACTGACGTGAAGCATAAGAAATTACCTAATCATTCTGCATTAGGAAGCAACAATGTCCTTTTAATGAAGAATGAATGTAGGTAACAAACTCCCCATTCTTGGAAGGTAGTGCCAAAACTGGATCACTAACCAATCTTCTTTTCTATTCTTAAAAACAATCCTCACATTCTTTTGTCCAGATAAACTTACCACCCTTCCAAGTTAGCTTAGTCATTGGACTAGATAACCATGAATTTTTTTTAACAAACCTTCAGTAATATCCTTCCAAACCAAGAAAACTACAAATCTCAGTTACATTTGTGGGTCTTTCCAATTCTTCAACAACCAATTTTTTTTGCAGGATCAACAGTTATTCCATCTTTAGAAACAATGTGACCAAGGAATGAAATTTGATACAACTAAAACTCACACTTGATTAATTTCCCATACAATTTCTTTTGTTTTATGGTATGAAAAATAACCATTAAATTTCTTTCATTCTCCTCTTTACATTTAGAAAACACCAAAATATCATCAATGAAAACAACCAAACTTATCCAAGAACTCATGGAAAATTCTACTCATAAGGTCTATGAATACATCAGGTGCATTGGTCAACCCAAAAGGATCTACTAAAAATTCATAATAGACATATCAAGTATGAAAAGCGGTCTTCAGAATATCTGCTTCCTTTACCTTCAACTGATGGTACCCCGATCTCAGGTCAATCTTTGAAAAATACTGAGCTCCCTGGAGCTGATCAAACAAATCATCGATATGAGGAAAAGGATATTTTTTCTTAACAGTGATGTTATTCAAGCCTCTATAATCAATGAAAAGTCTCATTGAACCATCTATCTTTTTAAAAAATAAGACAAGAGCACCCCATGGTGATGTGCAAGGTCGAATGAAACTTTTCTCTAATAAATCGTGCAATTTCTCCTTCAACTCTAAAAGTTCAATTTGAGCCACTAGATAAGGGGGTTTTGAAATTGGATAAGCATCAGGAACTAAGTCAACGGTAAATTCAACTTCTTGATCTGGTATTATTCCAGGGAACTAGTAAAGAAAAACATCAGGATACTCATTTACCACTGGCACATAATTAATCTGAACGGTTCCTTTGTTTTCAACAATATGTGCAATGTAACATTCATTTCCATATTTTAAAAGTCTATCAGCCTCATGATATGTTATCAATAGTAATGGTTCATTCTTGTACACAAACGGAAATTCTTTCTAAAAAGAAATTTCTTTAGCTCTATAATCAATCTTATCATGGTAAATAGAGAGCCAATCCATACCCAGGATAACATCAAACTCTACTAGAGGTAAAACAATACGGTTTTCAAGTAATTTATTTCCACAGATAAGGATAAGAATATTCTTATAAATTCTTTTTGCCTCAACATTTCCTGCAGGTGTGTTTACCACAAGTTCAGGAGTCATTTCTTCAGATGGAATTCCAAATTTACCAGAAAATTTTTCAGAGATGAAAGAATGTGTAGACCCTGAATCAAACAACACATTGGCATAATCTGAAAAAACAAACAAAGTACATGATACCAATTCATTTGATGGCCCAACATCTTCTGAAGTAGTTGAAAAGGATTTCACCACACCTTTATGCTAGTAGTCTAACTGCATCCCATCATTTCAGATCTTTGTCAAACACTCATTTTCAAATTGACCCATCTCATTTCACTTGAAACATTTAACTAGAAGTAAATAAAATTGGGACTTACCATCCCCCTAATCCTTTTTAGTGCAATAACAAGCCATATGTACCATCTTACCACATCGGTAGCACTTTCCAGGATTTCGAAGACATTCCCCAGCATTACTTTTACAACATTTATCACAAACTGAAAACATAGTCTTCTTACCAACAGTCCTCTTTGAAGGATTCGTCCCTTTCTCCTGCCACCTTCGTCTCTTATTTTATTGGTTGTTATAGAACACTTGATTATCATAAAACTCCATTTCCACCTTCTCATCACATCGAACATGCTTTTCATAACATTTGAACTCACGAGAAGATAAATCCCTTTGATATTTTTTCTTTAATCCGGAGTAAAAATGATTTATTTTACTATCAAGGTCTTGGATAAAATTTGGAGCATACCTTTCCAATTGAGTGAACCTTTCTTCATAAGCAGCCACGGAGTCATCCTATTTCTTCAATTCCAAGCATTGTTTTTCCATCCTAAGTAGGACAACCTTATGAAAATATTTCTTAAGAAACATACGTTTTCATTCATCCAAGTCAAGAGAATCAATCTCATCAGTTTCCCTGATATTTTTAACCATAAACCACCACTAATATACTACACCCTCCAAACAAAAACTGCAAGACTAACCTTTTGATTTTCTGAACACTCCATGACATCGAAAATCTTCTCCAGTGCTTTAATCCACCCTTCAGCTAGCACAGGGTCAGATGATCCTCTGAATGATGGGGGATGTTGCCTCATGAAATTATCTACCACTAACATGTTCCTCTATGTTTGATCTAGCTTATCTCATGCATGGATACCACCACCATTTATCACTTAAGTCAGCTGTGCCATTACTGCAACAAACTATTCAGTTCCAATTCCGACCATCTTAGGATGCTGATTTGAAAGGACATTTCCTTCTTTATGCCTTCCTAGCACTTCTTCCCTGTTTCCACTGCAGAAAACCATTATGAAAAAACATTAATTTGATGAAGTAACATGGTAATATTCAAATGCTATATAATTTTCAATTTGACCATAGAAAAATATTTTTGGATAATCTTTTAATAGGATTCCAACTTCAAAATTTATCTAAACCGACCTCTGATACCAACTATAATTCCCCGGCATTAAACATTACTTAATATTGAGTTATTACAGGAATAAACATTGAGGACCTTTTCAGGTTTAGAGTTTTAGAGAATTAGATCATAAATCGTGCATTATATTCCACATTTCAACAAGGTGGTTACATAAAAGACAATATTAATTTTTCCCATCAAAGGAAACATATTTAAAATAAAACATGGATTCTTTCTTGACACTTCCTCAAAACTATCATCACATCATGTACTTTTCCCTTGACCTGTGAAAAACATTTCAAAAACTTGGGATAAGCATAAAAATCTCAGTAAGGGAAATAAAAGTATGAAATGAAAACATTAGTCCATGTATACATGATAATTAATGAAATCATACTTTACTCATAAAACATAATCACTTTATCATAACTCATGAAATCATTATATTTATGAAAAAATCATAGAAAAAATAAGACATAAAAGTAACTTGAGGCATTCATAACATTCTTATATAGGGAGTAACCCTCATGGTTACGTTTAGAAAACCCATCACAGTATATTCCCTATATCTCTTAGGAGAAACCTTATCTTTTAACTCCTTCACATTAAACAATGCATTGGAGAGCTATCACGGGATCACCCGACCTTAGTTTATCATGGAACCACCCATCTTCATAAACAATTCCCAAGAACCATAACATAATCGTATCAAATAAAACATGCATAAAGGAAACATAACATTTCCACATTTCAATCACAAGATATCATAAACACATTGATATAATAAAAACATTATCAAAACCATTTTCAATACCAAAATAAAAGAAAATTATGACATGGTATTCATTTTTTATTTAAAAAAAGTTATGGCTTGTAGAGGAAGCCAAAACTCAAATAATGGTCATGGCGGCAGAGAAGTCGTTGTCGCCGCATAAGTATGACAAAAACATTCCCTTTTGTCATTTAGTAAAATAATTCATATAAAAAAGATTACTTTTGAATAAAAGTTAAAGTCAAATGGATTTATACACCGTATAAAATAAAGTTTTGTATAAAACAAAATATGCCTCAATGAAAGGAGATTGAGGCGAAGTCCCATACCTCATGTCCGACTTGGATCGATCATTATTTAATCTCATGAATAATTAACTAGAGTTAATTTCTACTTTCATAAGAACCTTTTTCAATTTCATTATTCCTTTTATAACACTTATTACCATTTTATGAAAATTATGTAATTATTTATGTCAATAACGGTTGTTTTGTCGATCTTTGGTACTAAAGCCAAAAATAAACTTCTTATAATTACAAGTTGTTCATGTGGTAAAATATCCATTATATCTAGAATTATATTCATGATTTAGATATCATATATATCATATATATATACATTATATACATTCAATTATAATATTACCTAACATTTAGAGATAAGAAATGAAATGCACCGTTCATGGAGACGGTAAGTCGTACGTACGCATAAACACTACTTTCATATCTATTTTGTATTTAATGGAGTGAAATCATAATGATATAAAGGTATAAAATAATTATAGTATAATATCACATATAATATCACTAAATCCAACCTTTATACATCCCACATAGGGTATTAACGTATCAAATCACTTTGAGGGGGCGGTAGTCCGCACTTCCTCAAATAATGATATCGCATTTACCAAAATAGAAAACCATAAAGTTATGCCATAAATGAAAAATACAGTAACATAAGGAAAACATTGACATAATATATATCATATATTAATAAAGTGACATCATAATGGCCGCCACGAAATGTGATAAAAGAAGACTGAACAATCATCGTTTCATGAGGCAGTAATTCACCACTCACAGAAACAATATGTTCTTTAACCATTAGACAGAAGTGTGTGTAAGTTTAAATAAAATACTTATCATAAGAAAATCTTCGTATTTTTATGATACTTATTGTGTTACAATAGAAAGGAATAAAAAGAGTTTAGGGGGTAGGAGAAGAAAAATAAAACAAAAGAACACAATTGAAGACATTACCTTTAAATCGGGTAACTCCAATTGGTTTGAACCAAAAGGGCTTCTTGAAGAGAATTCTGCCTAAGGTAAGGATTCTAGGGTGAATAGAGGGATGTGTAAAGATAAAATGATCAGATATTTTCCGATCCAATGACTTGAGAGGTGTGGTTAATGTGGTAGATGTGGGGTCCTTTTATAAGAGGGAGGAGGGGCACTCTTGGAAAGTCAAGAAATGTTTCTTTATTATATAATGATTTTTGGATTTTAAATGTCCCACAATTATATATTTAGAGTATAAGGTGATAAGGGTTAAAAATATACTCATAAAATAGGTTTTTGAAAAGTTTATGTATTAGATTTTACATTATCGTTTCATTTTATTTAAATCGTTCACTAATGAGGAAATCGCTACATCATCATGGTGTCATAAATAAATTATTTTATTTAATGTCTAAAAATTATAAAACAAATATCATGATGTAGGAAATATTTTTATCTTTCCAATTACTATTTATAGTCTTATATATCATTTATGTAGAAAAAACTAAAATTGTTTTACTTGGGTGATACATACTTTGGTTATACATTACTTTTAAAAACATAAAATGATAAAGTGTCAATATCACCCAAAAGTGATTCCAGGGTGTCCCAAAGTTTGTCACAAGGAATACCATGGTCGGAAATGACACAACCAGTTGAATTAGGACACATTTTGGAGTCATTTGGTATTATTATGATATTATTTTATTACCCTTAACTACCCCATTACTAATTAATCACGATAATTAAAGATAATTACCGTCATTACTATTCATAATGTCCAAAAACAAAAGAGTATTAATTACATAATTTAGACATAATTATTAAAAATATGAAATCCATTTTACCAAATTCCAAACACAGAAATTGTTGTGATTAATTTAAAAATAATTCTCGTTGTCAAAACAAATAGCGGGTTTTTTAGAAACAATATCTATCAAAATATTGACAATTGTTTAAGTCCAATTTTGAAGAGAAATTAATTCCAATGATCACAATTGGATTAAATGGTAAAAATATATTTTATTTACACTTTAAAACCAATAAAAAATATAATCTATCGATAAAATTAAATTACATGAAAAATCAGTTTTGAAGTAAAATGCAGTATTTTTCACTATTCATTAAAAAAATGAACATTGTCAGAAAAATGCAAAAAATTTATCCAAAGTAAATTTCAATTTCCCAATACTAAAGAATAAATTTATTTTGACAAATAGAACTTATAAAATTGTCAAAATATATATTTAAACATGGTTTTCCATCAAAAGGCGGTAAAACAATCTTTTAAAAATATTAAAGAATTCTATGCTTAAGATTGGATTTATTCTCATTTAAAGCCTCTAAAACACTATATAAATCATAAATATACATATATATGAAAATCCATAATTCTTTACGTACATGGGATATTACAATAATAACTTTTCAACAATCATAACTGATAACATTCAAATTTTGGGGTCCTCTTATATGAATTATCTATAACATTATCCTTCTATTAGCAATATCTTATTTGTATTTTTTTTCTATAAGATTAAAAAAATTTAAACGTAATAATAATAATATGAATAAAAATGGATGCTTTCTTATCATAAGGAAAATATTATGATGATGGTGTTAAAAACATAATCATGTTTTTCTATAGAGTATGAATATGACCCTTATCAAATAATTTTTATTTATATACATCATTTTTATTCATTGAAAAGTACACTATATGTGTTGCAAGAAAATTTTATTTTTCATGGAATAGATAAGAGATATAATTGTTGGAATAAACACTTGGAAATCTATATGTGTCCACCGATTGGGATGACACTGTAGTTTTTGGAACATTTGAAGTCAATACCTATGTAAATGATAATGGGGATATTATGGAAGAAATTAAAATATAAGTTGTGGAAATCCTTTTGTAATGTGTACTGTTGTGTAAGAAGTTAAATTGTTATTCTAAGAGATAACTATATATTGATTTTACTAAATACACAACATCATGAGATATATTAAAGTTGTGTAAATTAAAAGCTAATAACGGATGGAGCGACACCAGCTTTATAAACCTACTTTTTCTACTGAATGATTTGTTACTAGAAGAAAATGAACATTATTTTCAAACATATGTCACTTGAAAAATTCTATGTGTTGTGTTGGAATGTTTATAAAAAAGATAATGTTACAAGATGGGGTTGAATTGTGTTTTTCAATATCTTTGACAGATTCATATCACCTCTCTTGTTGGGAAGTGAACACTTCCATATCGCATAAAGATGAGCGTGTTGTGAAAATAAATTTGGAAAAGAACACAATGATGTATAGTGGTTAACAACACAATGTTCTCCTAGTCCACTTCACCACTACTCAAATCCTTGAACATGGTGATTTTCACTAGTAGGTCCTCTTATCTAGAGACCTATTAATAATAAAAAAAATAGAGTACAAGAAGTCGAAACCTTAGAAGTATTTTACAGGGCCTTATGGTTCTTTTACAAGAACTGAAAATCCATAGCTTAGTTAAAGAACCTATCACATTTCTATGACCGAGTCTGGGCAGTCTAAACTCTAATAAATCAATATAGATTATTTTGATTGAGAAAATTTGTTTCATTTCACAGTTACACTAGAAACTGACAGATGTGTTTAGATATTCAATAATGCACATAAAAAAATAAATATTCAATGTTTCACATACTTTCTTCAGACAATTATATAGAAAAGAACATATGGATGATTAATAATGTCTTTCTCTAATATATATCTATGAAAAATGGTTCATCAATATTGTAGAAGAATTTGTTACAATAATATGAAACATCAATGACAATAATAGTAATGAGTGGATCAGATATATCAAAACATGAATCACTAGTGAAAATGGAGGTTTTCCAAATGATTTTATGCCAATGGTTTGAACCAACCATTGGTATATGATTTTCACTATAACCATTCCCAACGGTTTGTTAAAACCTTGTGTAAACTATTTTTGGAATGAAGCTATCTTAATGGTTTACCCAAACCATTGGGAAATATTAATGTTTTATAATGTATACCAATAGTTTTTTAAAGCTATTGGTAAATATTATATTTCAAAATATTTTTTTAAAATTCTTGGGAATTGTTTCCTCCAAATATACACAAGATCCAATTCCCCCATCTACACGATTCCATCCCTAAACTGAAGCTCTATTGAAGCTCTCTCTTTACCCTAGGCTGTGAAACTCCATCCACGCAATAGATCTATCCTCAATCAAGAAATTTTTTAGTCCTACAATTAAAATCTATAAGTTATACCTAATTATTATTATTATGCATCTATTTTTTTTGTTTTTATTTCTCCTAAAAGAGAGGTATGTTCGGTCTGTTGCATGCTATATCAAACACATTGATTTATTTTTTGATTTTTTTTCTACACTTCAAGTGACATGATTGTGCGAATCACCATCATTTGAAGTCTTCATGGCCACTCCTATTTTGTAGAGTTCATGAACCATATGAACTAATGGTGGTGCGAGTGAGATGTATCCCCACTCCAACATGGTAAATGTTTTGTTTAGAAATTTGGTCTCAAGGTGGGTAATGGATATAATGATGGTCTATGTGACGGGATTGGGGATGGGTGGGGTAGTGGTGTAGGTGGATTTCCACTTTTTTAGTCGGGTGATATGGTAGTTTCTATGGACTTTAATTTAGATAAAAATTGGCTTTCAATTTTCTATTTATTGTTTTTGTTATAGGAATAATTGGATGGTTAGTGATGTTGAGGATGAATTGGTTTTTGGTTTTTTGATGGATGGGAATTGTGATGTTGGTTGGATTGGGTATAGGTGATTTTCAGTGTATTATATGGATATTTCCTCCCCTGAACACCAACCCACCCCACCCCCCTGAACAACACCCCCCCAACCCACCCCCAATTGGACAACCCCCCCCCCAACCCCCTACACACCCCCACCCCCTACACACCCCCACCCATGCACACCCCCCACCCCTTGGACACCCCCCACCCCTTAAACACCCCAACCCCTTGGAAAACCCTATAATTCCCAGACCACACTTACGCAGAGTCAGATCATTATTACAAAACATTAGTATGATCACAAGGTATAAAATCCCAAAATATCGATCAGCTTAGTAGACTTGGAAGTACTAGATACATTCATAAGTTTTACATTACATTATAAAATGAAAAACGACAACAACATTATATCCATTGACCACATGAATATCCCTTTGACTATCCCTATAGGTAATTCATAATTTACTTCTTCCCATCCAGGGAATAATAAAACCTATAAAGGGGTGTCTTCATATGCTCAGTAAGGATAATAGTATAGCGAAAAATTTCATAAATAAACATAGAAATTTAAGGAAATCTAGAAAACTAAAACAAAATCACATTATACATAAATTTAAAAATAATATGTCCAAGATAAAATCAAATAATTCAATTTACTTATTAACATGGATATTCTACTAGTTGAACAATCCCATGCAATATCTATATCCATTTTCATAATTATGGACTGCGTAACGCTAGACTTCATAACCACATAGTCCAGACCTTGGGCCATGACTAATAATAAGATTTTATCAAGGCCTTATACCAAGACACTAGTTTTTCTCATGAGACCTACTGATGCATCGAAGAGCTATAGTAGGATCCACTAATCACTTACTAAGTCCAATGCTTTCCTCATATGAAAAGGATTAAACATAACATAACCATTCGTATTAAAAATAGCATAATAAATGTCAACACATTATCCAAAAACCATGAATGGTGAAAAATAAAAAAAAATCCACAATCAAACATATCACAAAACCTTCAGTACAACATGGATGATTTTTATCATAACAAATCAACTTCAAACCTGCATAAAATCTATCAAAGGATGTAGACATAGATGAAATAAAAACTATTTGAAATAAACACCTCTTTCTATTTTTAAATAGTTTAAAAGTACCATAATTATAAAAGAGAACATTAATTTTGAAAATATTCTTATAAGCTTGTATGGGATGCTTTAAAGCTATTATAACGGTTGGAAATAGCTGCACCCGTTGTATATATTAAAAATAGACATTCTTACCATAATTTTATCGAAAAGGTCATAATGTACCTTGTTTTGAAAACTATGGAATGATTCCTTTCAAAATCATATGCAGTCAAGTAAGTGTATAAATGACTTTAACCCAATGCCTAGTAAATAGTAAAAAAAATTCTAATTACATTTTTATGAAACCCCGGATGTGGATGATAAAGAGGTCCCAGTAGATACTTATGTATTAACAACCTCAGATAAGTAAAGAGATTGTAGAATTAACCCTTACCTTGAAATTATCTTTGGTCGATGGTAAATTAAACTATTGTATAATAGTTAAATAATTGTTATTAAATTATATGTGATCCATATACAAAAATATAATATCATATATGATCTTCTAATATTTATTTGTTAATAAAATTTTAGTATTATCATCATTTCAGGTGTTAACTGATTATTTTCCTTTATATGCTTGGTTACATAAACCATGTTCATTGTGAATAGGATGTACTTGATTCATATCCTGTATTATATTAAGTTATTAAACATTGTTTTTAATCATAAAATGAATATTATTCTTTAATGATTAAGATGGGGAATGAGTCTCATCGCGTTCATGGAGACGGTAATCCATACATACTCACGAGTGACAATATCATTATATTGATGGTGAAATAGTACGTAATTGGATGGTATATCATATATTAAGAATCATTAGCATGTTATATTTCTTATTTACGTTAGTTATACTCATTATTATACCCATCCACATAATATAGTGATTGAATAACAAACTACACCACAACATGGAGATGGTAAGCCGTACATACGCACATATGGTGACTTTTTCATTTATAGGATGCATAGAATAAAGAATATGGTATTAATATATTTATAATAAAATCACAAAATGTAGGAGTTATTGGAGTTATTGTTTTGGAATGGAAACAACAAAGAATGATGATGTGTAAGAAAAAAATAAATTGAAAGAGGGTGGGGAAATTATTACCACTTCTTCGTGTGTTTCATTTTGAGTTTATCAAAAGGTCTCCTTATGTTGGCATTATGATAAAAGTAAGGAATATAGGTTGATTTGAAGGAATTTGGGAGGAAATTTGGGATGGGTTCGACCGAGAAAAATGTATTTGGAGGTGTATTTTTTAAAGAAAGGGACGGGCCATTTTATAAGAGGGGTGAGGATCATTTTAGGGAATGATTATAATATTTTTTTTATTATACAATAATATTAAGATTATATTGGATCCAAATGAATTAATTTATTGAATTATTTGGTTATGGGTCTAAATCCATTAAATAAATATGTTTTAGACATGTTTATGTTACCATTTTAGCCTTATCATTTAGATTTAACTCTTAGTTTAATAGTTTACCTTTTACGGTGTCTTTTTGTATTCTTACACTATATGGTAAACAAAATTTCTCTAAATAGAAAAGATAACCTCATGTAGTTCATTAATTACATTTATAATATTATTTAATCCTTTTGGATGAATGTTATATTTTTATGAATATTATATCAACCCATAATATAGTATTTGTTTTAAAAAGTAATTTATGACAATTTTGAGACTATTTGGTATTTTGTTTTTTGAAAGTCAAGAAAACCTTATAACTTCAAAAAAGTTTCTAATATATCCTAACATGTAATATAAACTTATAAAATCTGTGAAATTCATCATAAATCTAAATTTACCTTTATTTGGATATTTATAATATCAATTATTTTAATAATTCATTAATTAGAAAATTACTGCATCAGCATTCTGTCATAAATAAATGAGACTATATAAAGTCTAAAAATTATAAATAAAATACCATTATTTAGGGAATTTTTTTTCTTTATAACTAATATTAATAGTAGAAGTTATCTTATGTATAAACCTATATAAAAATTGTTTTAGTTTCTAAATTTTTAAATTAACACTTTTAACTCTTCTTTAAATAAACTTCTAATAAATGTCCTAATCTAATAGAAGTGGACATAAAGGATCATATATTATTCCTAAGGTTATGTTTGGATTAATTACACTTAAAAAATAGAATTAATACATGTGTTAGGGTTATTATAATATCAATTTTGCCGTCAATTACCCTATTTACTTTTAACCGTGGCAAATAATAGTCAAAAGTTACTATTCACCAAAATTTATTTTCATCATATTGATCCATATTTTCCTTACTGATGCATACTTTTTCTCTCATATTTTTGATATTCAATTCACAGAATTAGTAAATGTATGTCTTATGAAAATTTTCAAATTCTCCTAGAAGGTAGGTAAAAATGTTAAAAATTTCAATCAAATTTTATCCATATAATGTTTTTACAAAATGATGCCAATGAATTAAATTTAACTTATATAGGTATTATATATCGATTTTTACATAAAATAAAATTAAATGATGTAAATAATTATTTAAATTAAACGCCAGTTTTAAATAATAACGTTGTGTTTTTCACTAATCATCAAAAATTGAATGTTTTCATAAAAATACATAAAATTTAAGCTAAGATAATTTTGATATTATGAATTCAAAAATGTAGACTATTTTACCAAATTAAAAACATATAATATAAATATATTAAATTAAAATTAATTCCCATTTTCAAAACCAAAAATCGGTTTTTTAAAAAGTAAAAACTATTAAAATATTGACATGTGTTTTTGTCAAATTTAAATGTGAATAACTTATAATTAATTAAATTTTATTAAATGATAAAAATATAATCTAATTAAACTTGTAAACCATTAAAATGTATAATTGAACACCATAAATTATTTTTTTTTAAAGGTTGTTTTCAAATAAAATTTAGTATTTTTTACTATTTATCCAAATATAAAAGTTATCAGAAAAACACAATATATTTATCGAAACTAAATTTTTATGTACCAATTTTAATGAGTAATTTAGTTTGATTAAATTTAATAAATAAAAGTTTCAAAAAAATTTCTTTATAACTTTTCTCCACTAAATAGGTGGTAAAATTGTAATTTTTTTAAAATACTTCTTTTATCTGAAAAATTGAATTTGTCCTTATATTATTCCTAACAAACACAAAATATGAATTTTAATATTATATAGGATCTGAATAAAATACATCATACTATTAATACTATTCATAACCGCATTATGAGCAGCTAGTTTTGTAAGTTGTGGTGCACTCGAACTCATAGTTCCGTGTAGTGCAAGTTATTAAATTACATTGAAGAGTAACATACTAGGAAATCTTTGAGTTTTAAATTCTCACCTCCTTTAATAAATTTCATCCTCGCAATTTGAAATTTTTCTTTGAGAATAAAAGGTTAAAAATTGAAAAATACATTTCAGGAAACCCCACATCAGAAATTGGGATAATAATATTTAGTCTTAGTATGAGGGAAAGGAATTGAAAAAGTAACTTCAAAAGTATGATCTCGATTAGGGGAACGTTGGTGGAAGTTAAAGACACATAATTAGAAGAAAAAATTTAAATATTTATAGGGAGCGATTGAGGTCATCAATCACGAAGAAGTGTAAAATTGAGGGCCTCAAAGCCATCAATCTATGATGTTTTAAAATATCATCGGTTCAAAAAAACATTAGTTATTAGGATAACACATTTTTTGTTTTAATATCCCTTCCCAAATATATAATAATTAATTTATTCATATAATAAGAGGATAAAAATATTCTTTACACGTATAGTTTCAACCTTTAACTAATTCCTACCACAAACTAATATTTCACTCCAAAAGATAACAGAATTTAAAAATATTCTCTTTATTGTAATCGAATAAGGTTCCAAAAATAATTAATTAATAATTCATCTACCATAACTTTTAAAAAAACTACATTATACAATCCAGAACATTATGTAGGCCGGTTGTAGGAGGAGCACCATGGTCGCCCATCGGTTGCAGGTTCAAGTCTTGCAGCCTTTCCGGACGCGATGGGTTGTCGCCCGACTTCCAGGTTATCCTTTTTATAACAATCCAAAAATAATCCTAAGAAATGAATTAACATTAAGAATAGTATCCAATGTCCAAATTAATCCATTCCCACCTTTATACTTAACCAAAATACTTCTGTCCAAACTCATATTCCAAAATTTATAAGGAATGTTAACAAAATGGAGATCTTTTTTTCCATGTAATAACATGTGAATATCTTCGTCCTGTAATCTTTTAAAACATTGTAACACCCTGAATTACCATAAAACCTTATTGACAACATTCATGCTCACTTATTCACTATAGAATACTTCTTATAGTCCTTATATAAAAAAATTATGTAAACACCAAAAATAATGGAATTAACAAACAATTAATTAGTTTAAAAGTAGTAAAAATATAAAATATAATTTATCCAAATAAATCATATATTATTCCAAAAATCACTACCTCATTATCAGAACCATATTAAAATTTATCTTTCATTTAACCATGTATTTTCCAAAAATTCTAACTTTCAAGTGTGTCACTTTTCATAGAACCATATAATCTTATATCCTATATGAAATTATACTGTAGTACAATCCTTATATATTTCCATAATTCATATAACCAGTATATTGTTTATACACCAATAAAATGAAATAATTATTTAATAACAACATAATAATGCAAGTTATTCCTATTCCACTATGGTAGTATCATAACTTTATTATAATCTAATAGAATCATTTGGGGAATACTCTGATGATTTAGACATTGATTCACGTAGTGTCCCAACTCCTTGAAGATGAAACATTGTACCATAGAATCCTTTTTCTTACCCTTGCTATCACATACTTGGTGTCCTTTTTCTCCACACTTATAACATACTCCCATTCCATTAAATCTTTTACAAGGGTGATTCGTTCCATAATTATCACATATGGGAAAATCCTTCTTTCCTTAATTCCCTTTATCCATCTTTCTCTCTACAATCCTTTTCTTCTGTGGATTCCCTTTCAAAGCCATAGGACTCAGAGAAATATTTACTTATCTTATTAACATATGATATTATTTTTTCATATGATAATAATACATGGGAGACTATTTCCATTATAACTGTTTACTAATACCATGAAATATATGATCCTTAATACTCTTTCGACCATGTGTATTGCTAGAGTTCTCATTCCACCAACTAGGATCTATTTCTAAACAATGGCACACTCTTGGTTAGTTTTACGAATCGCAATTCATAATTCCAAACATGTAAAATACCTAACCTAAATTTAAAAGATTATACATATAATCTATAATCATAAAATGTTTTCCTTGAGGAAGTATTTACTTTTAAATCCTTCATAATGGTTTGTAATGAAAATGTGAATTATCCTAAGCATATCCCCAAGGAGTGTCCTAACCAAGTGTGTAGAAAGGCCTATTTTCATGCACCAGTTCCCATTTGATTCTATCTCAAAGTGGTGTTTTTAGGTTTTACCCCTAGGTACATATGTGCCAGAGTCTTGGAAGACTAACAAAGTCTCTACAATAACAAAATTCTAAAAAGTTCTTCAATACATATCCTCAAAGTGTATCTTAAGGAAATTTTTGATAATCAGAGTTTATCTAAATATATTTCCAAGGTTGTTGATAATATTCCTCTGATACCAACTGTAACACCCTGACCCTAGTTACCCAGAGTGGGTACATTATTACATAACATTTGAATGATAACAAGGGATCAAATCTCGAAAGACTGATTAGTTTAGTAGCCATGGAAGTACTAGATACATTAATAAGTTTCACATTACATTACAAAAGGAAAAACAACAACAACATTGTCTCAATTGACCACATTCATATCCCTTACACTATCTCTGTAGGTAATTCATAATATACTTATTCGCATCCTGGGAAAAATAAAACATAGAAATTGGTGAGCTCAGATGCTCGGAAAGGATAAAAATATAGTGGAAACATTCAAAAATAAACATATACATTTAAGGAAATGTATAACACTAAAACAAAATCCTTTTTATCACATGAAAAATTAATATCCACTTTCATAATGATGGAATACATAATTCCTAACTTCATAACCACATAGTCAATGCCTTGTGCCAAGACTACAAAAAAGATTTTGTCAAGGACTTATTCCGAGACACTAGTTTGTCTCATGAGACATAGCGATGCATCGAGGACCTATAGTGGGCTCCATCCATCAATTACTATGTCCAATGCATTCCTCAAAGGAAAAGGTTTCAACCAAACATAAACATTTATATTAAAACTAGCATACAAAATGTCAATAATTTATCCATACACCATGAATGTTACAAAAATAACACATCCATAGTCAAACATATCACAAAACCATAAATACAATATGGAGGATTTTTATCATAATAAATGAACCTCAAAGATGCATAAAACCCATAAAAGGATGATGATATATATGAATTGAAAACTATTTGAAATAGATACCTCATTTTATTTTGAAATAGTTTTAAAAGTCTCAATATTATAAAATAAAACATTTATTTTGAAAATATTCTTATTATCATGTATGGGATTCTTCGATGATGTCATAACGATAGAATATAGCCCCACCTTCCATATAAGAAAAAGAAAGACATTCTTACAATAATTTTGTCGAAAAGGTCATTAAGTACCTTGTTGGAAAATGATAGAATGATTCTGTTCAAGACATATATGGTCATGTGAAGGTATAAATGACTATATCCCATTATATAGTAAATATGAAAAATGTTTTGAATTACATTTTTAAGAAAACAGTGGCATGTATGATAAAGAGGTCCCAGTAGATACTTCTGTATTAATAACCTCACATAAGTAAAGAGATTGTAGAATTAACCCTTACCTTGTACTTCTCTTTGGTCAAGGGTATATAAACCTCCTGTATAATAGTTAAATAATTGTTATTAAAGTATATAAGAACCATATTAATAAATATAATATCATATATGATCTTTTAATATTTCTTGGATAATAATATTTTAGTAGTATCATCGTTTCGGGTGTTAGCTGATTCATTTTCCTTTATATGCATGGTTACATAAGACATTCTTATTATGAATAGAATTTATTTGATTCATATCCAGAGTGATAGTAAGTTCTTAAACATTATTTTTAATCATAAAATTAATATTATTCTTGAATTATTATGGTGGGAAATAAATCTCGTCACTTTCATGGAGACGGTAATCCGTACGTATGCAGGAGAAACAATATCATTATATTGATGGGGAAATCGTATATAATTGGATTCTATATCATATATACAGAATCTTTAACATTTTATATTTATTATTTTCATTACTTATACTCATTATTATACCCATCCAAATAATTAAGTGTTTGAATAAAAAACTACACCACAACGTGTAGATGGTAAGTCGTACGTACGCTCGTAAGGTGACTTTGTCCTTTATAGGATGGATATAATAATGAATATGTTTTTACCCTTTTTATAAAAACATTACATTATGTAGGAGGTACTGGAGGTTTTATTTTGGTATGGAAACAGAAATTAAAGTGGAAGTGGAAGATAAAACGAACATGAAAGAGGGTGGTGAAATTATTACCTCTTCTTCGGGAGTTTCCTTTTGCATTGATAAAAAGGGCTCCATAGGATGGATTTTTGATCATTTTAAAGACTCAATTTTAATGTGAGGGATGTTGGGAGGATATACGGGTAGGGTTTTTGGAGAGACAAATGGATTTGGAGGAGTGATTTTTAAAGAAAATGAAGTTCCCTTTTATAAGAGGGGAGAGGGTCACTTTAGGAAAAGATTAAAATATTAATTTATTATAGAGTCATATTTGGTTTATAATGGCTAAAAATGAATTTATTTCGAGCCTTAGGTGGTTATTGGTCTAAATCCTCTCAGACCATAGGTTTTATACAAGTTTTCATTACCATTTTAACCTTATCTTTATTATTTAAATCTTAGTTAAATAGTTTAACTTTTATCGTGTCTTCTTGTATTCTTACACTATATTGTTAATAAACATACTCAAAACTTAAAATATAACCTCAAGTGGTTCATTAATGACATGTAATATATTATTTATTCCCTTTTTCCAACTCTTATATTTTTAGGAATATTATATCTTCCAATAATATATTATTTCTTCTAAAAAGTAATTTATGTCAATTTTGACACTATTTGGTGTTAGGTTTTTTGTGAAAGTCATAACAGCCTAATAACTTCGAAAAAAATTATCTAAGAAACCCTAACATGTCATAGTAACAAATAAAATTATTTAAATTCATCGTATCTCTCAATTTTTATTTATTTGGATATTTATAATATCAATTATTTTAATTTTTCATTAATAAGGTAATTACTGCATCATCATTGTGTCATATATAAATTAAATTATATAATGTCTAAAAATATTAAATAAAATTCATTTATGTAGGAAAGTTGTTTATCTTTCTGATGAATATTTATTTTCTAATTTATCTTTTTTATAACCCTATATTAAAAATGGTTTATTTAATAAACATTGAATTTAACACTTTTAACTCATCTTTAAATAAAATAACAATAAATGCCCTAATATAATCCAAGTGGACCTAAAGGATAATATATTATTCAAAAGGTTTTTTCTGGTCGAATTACATGTATCCAATAGAATTAGGACATGTTTTAGGGTAATTATAATTTCATTTTTACCTTTAATTACCCTATTTATGTTTAACTATGGTTAATAAAAGTCAAAATATATTATTCACTAAAAATTATTTTCATCTTATTTTTTCGAATTTTAATTATTTCTATCAACTATGTCCATTTGATTTTGGAAATTCAACTCAGAGAAGTGGTAAAATTATGTTTTATTCAAATATTTGAATACCCCTAGAAGGTGGGAAAAATGATAAAAAGTTCTGTAAAATTTTATACATTTAATTTTAAAATAAATTGAGGCAAATGAATTACATTGAAATTATATAGGTATTATATATCTATTTTGGCGTTAAATGAATTTAAATAAAATATATAATTATTGAAGTAAAAATGTCAGTTTTAAATAATAATGTAGTGTTTTTTTCTATTCATCAAAAAGTAAAAGTGTTCTGAAAAATAAAAAAAAATTACCATAATCTAATTTTGATATTTTCAATTCCAAAATGAATTATATTTTACCAAATTCAAAACATATAAGTTTCAAATATTTATTTAAAATTTATTCCCATTGTGAAAACCATAATGTGGGTTTTTAAAAAGTAAAAACAATCAAAATATTGACATTTGTTTATGTCAAATTTAAATGTAAAATTACATTTAATGGCATACATTGTATTAAATTATAAAAATATAATCTAATTATACATCCAAACCATTCAAATTTATAATTGAAAAATATAAATTATTTTGATTAGAAAAGTTGTTTTCAGTTAAAAATTTTTATTTTTCACTATTCACCCGAATATAAAAGTAATCAGAAAAACACCAAAAATTTATTGAAACTAAATTTTAATGTCTTGATTATATAAAATAATTTAATTTCATTAAATTTAATATATAAAACATTCAAATATTTGTTTTTAAAAGGATTCACCATTAAATTTGCTGTAAAATTGCATTTTTGAAAAAATACTTCTTTTATATGAAAAATTGAATTTGTCCTTATAATATGTCTAAGAAACACAACATATGAATTTTAAAATTATATAGGATATATATAAAACACATAATACTTTTAATGCTATTCATAATTACTTTTTTAATGGCTATATGGGTATGTTTTGGTGCGCTCGAACTTGTTGTTGCGTGTTGTGAAGGTTATTGAATTACATTGAAAAGATAACAAACTATGATATCATGGGGTGTTATATTCTCCCCTCCCTCAATAAATTACATCCTTGAAATTTGAAATTTTTCTTCGAGAATAAAAGATCTAAAATAGAAAAAATACCTTTGAGGAAAACCCACATTATAAATTGGGTTAATAGAATTTAGTCTTAATAATAGGAAAAGGGAATGAAAAAGTCACCACCAAAATATGATCTCGATTGGGAGAAAATTTCTGGAAATTACAGACACAAATTTGGGGGAAAACTTAAATATTAATAGGGAGTTATTGAGGTCATCAATCACAAACATGTGTAAAACTAAGGGCCTCAAATCCATCAATCTATGATGATTTAAAATATCATCGGTTCGAAAAAACATAAGGTATTAGGATAACATATTTTTTGTTTTAAGATCCCTTCTCTAAATATATAAAAATTACTTTTTCCAAAGAATAAGTGGAAAAAATATACTTAACTAGTAGAGTTTCATCGGTTAACTATTTCCTTCCACAAACTCATCCTTTTCTCCAAAAGATAATAGAATTCCAAAATATTCTATTTATTCTAATCATATAAGGCTAAAAAATAATGAATTTATAATTTATCTGTCATAACATTTAAAATAACTAAAATATACAATACAAGATATCATTTAGGTCAGTCTTAGGTGATGCACCCATGTTGCCCTTTAGTTACGGGTTCATGACTTGCGACCTTGCTAGACGCGACGGGTTGTCGCCCAACCTCCGGGTTGTTCTTTTTATAAAAATCCAAAAAACAATCATATGAAATGATTTAACCTTTGGAATATTATCCAATTTCAAACTTAATCCATTCAACCCGTTATACTTATCCAAAATACTTCTTTCCAAACTCAGAGTCCAAAATTAATATGGAATGTAAACACAATGATGATCTTTTTTTCCACGTAATAACATGTGAATACCTTAATCTTGTATTCTTTAAAAACATGGTAACACCCTGAATTACCATAAAACATTATTTATTACATTCATACTCCCTTATTAATTATAGAATACTTGATATAGTCCTTATATCCAAAAATTTGGTAAACTCCATCAATAATGGAATAAACAAACAATTAATTAGTTTCAATGTAGTCAAAAATATCAAATATAATTTACCCAAATAAATCATATATTATTCCCAAATCACTACCTCAATATCAAAACCATATTAAGGATTATCTTTCCTTTAACGATGTATTTTCCAAAAATTCTAACTTTCTATTTTGTCACTTTTTTTAGAACCATATAATCTCTTATCCTAAATGAAACAGTACTGTAGTACAATCCATATTTATTTCCATAATTCATATAACCAGTAAATCTTTTATACAAAATTCAAATGAAATAATTATTTCAGAAAAATGTAGTAACACTAGTCATTCCTCTTCAACTGCGGTAGTATCATAACATGATTATTATCAAATACCATTATTTGGGGCATACTCTGATGATTTGGACATTGATTCGTGTAGTGTCCCAACTCCCTGTAGAAGAAACATTTTACCTTAAACAAAATTTTCTTACCCTTGCTACCACATACATGGTGTCCACTTTTTCCACATTTATAAAAAACTCCCATTCCCTTCAAGCACTTACCAAGGGGATTCTTTCCACAGTTATCACATATGGGAAAATCCTACTTTCCGTAATTCCATTTATCCATATTTCTCTCTACCATCCTTATATTCTCTAGATTCCCTTCAAAGCTATAGGACATAGATAATTATTTACATATCTAATTAACACGTGATATTATTTCATCATATGAAGATAATACACGGGAGACTCTAAAAATTCTAAATGATGGCATAATACAACGAAATATACGATCCTTCTTACTCTTTGGATCAGGTGTATTGTCGGAGTTCTCATTCCACCTACTGGGATCCATTTCAAAACAATGGATTACACTAGGTTAGTTTAATGAATTGCAATGCATAATTGCAAACATTTAAAATACCTAACATAAATTTAAAATATTATGCATATAATCTATAATCATAAAATGTTTTCATTGAGGAAGTATTTACTCATAAATCCTTCTTAATTTCATATAATGAAAATGTGAATTATCCTAAACATATCCCCTAGGAGTGTCATAACCAATAGTATAGCAAGACCTGTTGTCGTGCACTATTTCTCGTTCGAGTCTAGCTCAAAGAGGTGTTTTCCAGTTTTACCCCTAGGTACGTCTATGCTCGAGCCACTCCTACCTGCTCAAATCGAGATGGTGATGTATTTTTTGGAAGACACACAAAATCTCAACAGTACAAAAATACTAGGAAGTCCGTCTATATTAATCCTCAAATATTATCTTAGGGTAATTTTTTGTAATCAGAGTTTATCAAAATCTATTTCTATGTTTGTTGTTAAGCTTCCTCAGATACCAACTCTAATGCCCCAACCCCAGTTACCAAGACATGGTGCATTATTTCATAACATTTTCATTATCACAATGGATCAAATCCCGAAAGACCGATCAGTTTAGTAGCCTTCTAAGTACTAGATAAATTAGTAAGTTTTACATTACATTACAAAATGAAAAAAAACAAAATTTTCTCCATTGACCACATTCATATCCCTTAGACTATACCTACAGGTAATTCATAATATACATCATCGCATCCTATGACAAATAATACATAGAGGGGGGTGGGATCAGACGCCGAATAATGATGACAATACGGCAGAAACATTCATAAATAAACATAAACATTTATGGAAATGTATAATACTAAAACAAAAGCCTTTTTAACATAAACATCAAAATAATATGGAAATTATAAAGTCAAATAATTCGATATACTTATTCACATGGAGATTATACTAGTTGAATAATCCCATGGAATATCAATAGCCACTTTCATAATGATGGAATGCATAATGCCAGACTTCATAACCCCATAGTCAAGGCCTTATGCCAAGACCACAATTAATATTTTGTCAACTCGTTTTTCCAAGATTCTAGTTTGTCTCCAAAGACCTACTTATGTATCGAGGAGCTATAGTGGGCACCAACAATCACATACTATGTCCAATTAATTCCTCATATGAAAATTTTTAAACATAACATGAAAATTTGTATTAAAATTAGCATACGAAATGTCAATATGTTATCCATAAACAATTAATGGAACAAAAATAGCACATCAACTGTCAAACATATCACAAAACCTTCAATACAATATGGAAGATTTGTATCCTAATAAATCACTATCAAACATGATAAAATCCATCAATGGATGTTGACATAGATGAAATGAAAACTATTTGAAATAAGTAACTCTTTCCATTTTGAAATAGTTTGAATGTCACATAATTATAAAAAAATATTTATATTTAAAATATTTTTATATTCTTATAGTTTGAAATAGTCTGAAGGTCACATAATTATAAAAAAACGTTCATACCTTAATTTTGCTGAAAAGTTCATAATGTACCTTCTTGAAAAATGATGGAAAGATTCCTTTAAAATAATATGTGGAAAAGTAAGGGTGTAAATGTCTTTAACCCATAGTCTAGAAAATAGTAAAAATGTTTTGAATTAAATTTTTTAGAAAACACGGATGTAGATGTTAAAGAGGTCCCTATAAATACTAATGTATTAACAACCTCAGAAAAGTAAAGAGATTGTAGAATTAACCCTTACCTTGTACTTATCTTTGGTCAAGGGTATGTTAACCTCCTATATAATAGTTATATCATTGTTATTAAATTACTCAACAACCATATACATGAATATGATATCATATATAATCTTCTAATATTTCCTTATTAATAATATTTTAGTGGTATCATCGTTTCAGGTTTTAACTGATTCATTTTCCTTTATATGCTTGGTTATGTAATCAATTTTAATTATTAATAGCATGCATTTGATTCATATCCAGAATGATATTAAGTTCTTAAAAATAATTTTTCATCATAAAATGAAAATTATTCTTGAATGATTACGATGGGGAATGAATCACATCACATTCATGGAGACGGTAATCCATACGTACGCACGAGCGGAAATATCATTATATTAATGGTGAAATCTTATATAATTTGATGGTATATCATATATGCAGAATAATTAACATGTTATAATTATTATTTACCTCAGTTATACTCATTATTATACCCATCCAAATAATTAACTGTTTGATTAACTATATATACAACGACGTGGGGACGGTAAATCGTATGTACACACGTATGGTGACTTTGTAATTTATAGGATTGATAGAAAAATGAATATGGGAGTACCATATTTATAATAACATCATATTTTGTAGGAGTTATGTGAGTTATTATTTTGTTATGTAAACAATAATGATATATAAAGTGGAAGAAAAATAATAACATGAGAGAGGGTGGTGAAATTATTACCTCTTCTTCGGGTTTTTCCTTTTGAGTTGATCAAAAGGGCTCAATAGGTTGGCTTTCAGATCGATGTAAAAACTGTTGGTTAATTTGAGGGAATTTGGGAGGATATTTGGGAAGGGTTTGGCTGAGCCAAATGTCTTTGGAGGTGTTATTTTTCGAGAATGGGAAGTTCCCTTTTATAAGAGGCGTGAGGGTCACTTTAGGAAAAGATTAAAATATTAATTTATTTTACAATCATTTTTATTATATAATAGCTTTAAATGAATTTATTTCTAACCTTAGGTGATTAAGGGTCGAAATAAAATTCACCAATAGGTTTTAGACAAGTTTATGATAACATTTTATCTTTATCTTTTAGATTTAACTCTTAGTTAAATGATTTAACTTATACCATGTCTTCTTGTACTCTTAAACTACATGGTTTATAAACATACACTAAATATACAAGTTAACCACAAGGGGTTCATTAATGAAATATATAATATTATTTAATCCCTTTGTATGAACCATATATTTTTAGGAATATTATATCAACCAATAATGTAGTATTTTTTTAAAAATCAAATTTATTTCAATTTGGACACAATTTGGTGCTTTGTTTTTGTGAAAGTCATAACAAGCGTATCACATATAAAAAATTTATCTAATCAACCCTAACATGTTATGTTAACCTATAAAAATTGTGAAATTCATTAAAAGTCTCAATTTAAATTTATTTGGATATTTATAAAATAAATTATTTTCATATTTAATTTAAATGGAAATTACTACATCATCATTGTTTTATAAATAAATTAAATTATTTAATGTATAAAATTTATAAATAAAATAACATTATGTAGGAAATCATTTTATATTTCTAATTAATATTTATAGATGAATTTATCTTATGTATCACCCTATACTAAAAATGGTTTAGTTAATAAACTTTGAATTTGACAATTTTAACTCTTCTTTAAATAAAATAATGATAAATATCCTAATCATATCAAAGTGGATCAAAGGAATCATATTTTATTCCAAAGTTTGTTTTTTGTTTAATTAAATTTATCCAATAGAATTATAACATTGTTAGGATAATTATAATATAATTTTTACATTTAATTACACTATTTACTTTTTATTGTGGTAAATAAAATTCAAAAGATACTATTCACCAAAAATTATTTTCATCTTATTGATCCACATTTTACATAATTATGGGATCTGTGTCTCTCAGATTTTTGAAATTCAACTCACATAAGTGGTAAAAATAATTTTTTTTCAAATTTTCAAATCCTCCAAGAAGGTGGGTAAAAAACATCGAAAAGTTCAATAAAATTTCATTCATCAAATTTTATTATAAAATGAGGAAAATTAATTACATTGAACTTATACAGGTATTGTATATCTATTTTAACATAAAATAAATTTCAATAAAATAAATAATTATTTAAATAAAAAGTCAGTTGGAAATAAAAACGTAATGTTTTTCACTGTTCATCAAAAATTGAATGTTTTCAGAAAAATACCCAAATGATATGCTAATATAATTTTTATATTTTGAATTCAAAAATGATTTTTATTTATTCAAATTAAAAATATCTAAGTTTTATGTATTAATTTAAAATTAATTCTCATTGTCAAAACCAAAAAGTAGGTTTTTAAAAAGTAAAAACTATTAAAACATTGACTTGTGTTTTTGTCAAATTTAAATTTGAAATTACTTATAATGACCTAAATTGTATTGAATGATAAAAATATAATCTAATTATACAAACAAACCATTCAAATGTATAGTTGAACACTATAAATTTTTTTGATTAAAAATGTTTTTTTCAAATAAAATTTTGCATTTTCACTATTCACCCAAATACAAAAGTTATCAGAAAAACCCAAAAATTTATCAAAACTAAATTTTTTTGTCCTAGTTCCAAAAAAAATTAATTAAATTAAATTGAATATATAAAAGTGTCAAATATTTGTTTTAAAATGGATTCTCTAATAAATGGCAGTAAAATAGCATTTTTTGAAAAATACTTCTTTTATTTGAAAATTTGAATTTGTCCTTATATTATGTCTAAGAAACAAAAAATATGTATGTTAAAATTATGTAGTATTTATATAAAATTCAAAATGAAGTTATTACTATTCATAACCACTTTTTGAACGGTATGTTTGGTAAGTTGTGGTGCGCTCGAACTCATTGTTGCATGTAGCACAAGTTATTTAATTACATTGAAGAGATAACATATTATGAAATTTTGGGGTGTTATAACCCCTCAGACCATTAGATACCACACCCCAGGGAAACCCCTCACCCCACATGGACACCCCCACCGATGTGGAGAGCCCCGCATACCCTATACACCTCCACCCCCTGGACACCCCTCACCACCCATGGATAGCCTACCCCACACCCTAGACACCCCCACCCCCATGACACCCCACCCCACATGGACACCCCCACCCCCTTGGACAACCCCCCCCCCCCCCCCCCCACCACCACCACTACCACCACCACCACCACCTCCACACCCCCTGGATATCCCCTAGGCAAAAACCCACCCCCTGGATACCCCCACCCCCTTGGACAACCCCCCACCCACATAGACACCACCCCACCGCTTGGACACCCCAACCCTATGGGAACCCCCCCCCCCCACCCCCTAGACTACCCACTAGACACCCCCACCACCTATACAACCCCACCCCCTTGACACCCCCACCCCCTTGACACCCCACCCCATTGGACACCCCCCCCCCCCCCGGGACACCACCCAACCCCCACCCCCCAGGACACCCGCATCCCCCCTGAATAGCCCCCCTGGACACCACCCACCCCTAGAAATCCCACCCCCTTGGAAAACCCCTCACCCCCATAGACCCCCCCACCCCACCCTAGACACCCCCACCCCCAAGACACACCCACCCCCGTGGAAAGCCTCTCCCCCCAGGACACACCCACCACCCCTAGACAGCCCCCATGGACACCCCCAACCCCCTGGACACCCCCACCCCTAGACAACCCCCCCCCCCCCCAGACACCCCCCCCCCCGTACATCAACCCAACCCTGACACCCCAACCCCTTAGACACCCCCATCTCTTAAGACATCCCCCCCCCCACACACACAACATAGAGACCCCCCTAGATACCCCCATCCCCACTGGACATCCCCTCCCTTGAGACTCCTCCACCCCCTTTGACCCCCCTGACACCCCCACCCCCTTTGACCCCGCCACCCACCCCTAGACACCCCCATAAAATGAATACATCGACTTTGGGTATTAGGTGTTAGGAAATCTCCTAAATTTTCAAAAAATTTCCACTTCCTGCATCAATAACTTTTTTAAAAACTCTCTTTACACATTGTGAATCTTTGAACAAAAAAATTCTCTTTGTAATATCTTGAAAAATATTCTATTAGGTCCATGGAGTCTTCTTTTATGTGATAAATGAGGAATATTCGAAAACACATTTCACCGCAAATTTAGGCACATATAACTAAATTAGTATATCTTCGCATTGTTTTAAAAATAATGTATCAACCTAGGAATTGTTCAATACATCAACTAGAAACCACTTACATTATCGCTGTCTAAAATGGGGATATATTATCCCATTTATGAAATAAATATCAATCTCATCATCGAAATCTCCATTTATGTGGAATCATTCTTCTTTTCCCCATTGAACTATCATTTTATGACATCCAAGTCATCTTATTTCCATTTAATCATTCTTGGATCATGATCCACATGTATGACCATGATGTTTCAATCCATTAGGAACTTCTTACAACAATTTTTAGATTATATTTCATATTTATTCATAATAGATATTATGGATGTCACTCAAATATTCTACTAAATTATAAAATTTCTTCGATCTAAAATTTACTCAAAACCTGTATCGTTCTCCTCCACAAGTTTACCTAATGTTGTACACTCATATATAGTTCATCAAAGTTATTCAAAACCTTCATTGAACATTTTTATGGTCTAAAAATACTCTCCACATCTCAAGTGCTCATGTTATTACATTGTTATTTGAATACTTTAGAATAATGGGATTCATATTATTCTACGGCACAAAGATTTGAAATGTCTCTTTCTCTTAGAAATAAGATGTATAGGACTCTCAATGTTGTCCCATAGATTATATATGTTCTTTAAATATGCACAATTTTCATGGTATTATATTTATAATTGATGTCAATGCCAAGGATTTATATTAATTTATAGTATTTTTGTAATAAATATAGTATTTTTTACCATTATATTATGATTCCCATATAGAGTAGTGTGTGAGTTATAGTTTCATATAAAGTGAACAATTCTCATTTAATAAAATATATTTTTGATGAAATATGAATCTTATTTATTTAGTTTTTATGAAATAACTTTTAACAATTTTTTACAGAATAGACTGAAGTTGGATGTATGAAACCTATCAGATCTCAAGATATTTTCAAAACAATTAGGAGATATTTTTATATTTTCCATTTCAAAATGCCTTAGATAGTGGTCTCATACACTACCCATTTTACAATTGTGTGGGAAGACCTTGGTTGAACCATGAAGAAGACAGATACCACATAACTATATATGGTCTTCAAGAAAACTAATATTTCTGGTATCACAATTTGTAGAAAATGAAATCTCAAATTACAGATGATATAAATAAGAGGACTGGATTAGAGAATTTGTTATGTGAGCAGTTTCCATTTATTCATCCTCAACAATAAGAAATTATTTTGCGCCAAGAAGACTACAATGTTTGCACACATGATGTGTCTAATGAAAATGATGATGTTTTTAGGGTGAAAAAATTGATTGATTCTAGCATGACTCTAGTTTATTGACAATGCGGAAAAATGAAAAAGCTATAATTTGTAATCTGATTGTTTTGTGGAAAAATTATGTATGGGATTTCTAATACTGCAATCGATTACATTCTTACCTTCTTTAAGGACTTACTTCCAGATGATATAGATATTACCTCAATCCACTATATGGAAATTATGTTAGTTCAGGAACTTAGATTTTCATGAATCAAAATCCATGCTTTCTAAAATTATTGAAGTAAATTCTTGGTGTAAACTACTAAATGAAGTGATTTTATAAAATTTTGCACATCCCTCTGGAAGGGAAAAGCTTATTGAACACCATCTCGTGTACCACCGAAAGTAATGTGTCACTTTCCATTGATCCCCAGACTCTAGAATCTTTTTATGTCTGGTTAAATATCAATAAAAATAAGATCGCATGATACTGACAGAAATAAGACTAATGATGAGTTGTTTCACCCTATTGATGGATTTTTATTGCAGAGATTTAATGCTAGATATCCTGATTTTGTAGCTGACATGCCTAATGTGAGGTTGGGTCTTTCATCGGACAATTTTAATCCACTTGTGAAGATTCTTACTTCGCACTACACATGAATGGTTTTTATAATCATTCATTTCCTTACCCATTGTTGTGTATAAAAAACATTCACTTTAATGAGTATACTCATATCAGGACCATTTTATCCCAGAAAATATATAGACGTATACATGAAACCTTTAATAAAAGAGTTAAATCTTCTTTGGGATGTGGGTGTGCGCATATACGATGCTTGTTTGAAAGACATATTTTATATTTTTTCCGCACTTATGTTGATGATATATTATATTCCAACTTATGCAACAATGTATGGATGGTTCATAAAGGGAAAACTACCATGTTCTATTTTTATGAAGAAGACATGATCCATATGAATGAATCATCGTTGCAGTTTTAGTTTTATGGGACATCGATGATTCTTTCCAGTGGACCATCCGTATTTAAATATTAGTTGAAGATTTGAGTATATGATAGAAACCATTGATCCACCTCAGCATATGTCTAGAACTGATGTGCTTAATGAATTGAGAGATTTCAGTTTTTCATTTGGGAATGGTCATATGAAATAAATAAAAAGAAATAATTTTCCCACTAAAACCTATTACAATAGGAAGAAGAGGAGGATCTTCTTTGATTTTCAATATTTTTCAACTGATTTGTTACTTCCTTTCTTAGACATAATTAACATTGAAAAAAAATATGTTAAATGATTCTTTATATTCTTCCAAATGTTAAGGGAAAGAAAAAAATATGATTTACGGTCTTAGAGTGACTTGGTGGATTGGGCCATCAGATAAGAACTGCATCCTGTGTGTATCGGTGAAAATAAATGGCGCGTTCCATATGCTTCTTATGTGATGGAACCAAAAAGAAAAAATAAACTTTTGGAAGTTCTATATAATATTAAACTTCATCATGGCTATTCAATCAATATATCTAAATGTGTCCACATAAGGGATTTGTAGATAAAATATCTGAAGAATCTTCATTATCGCATCCTTATACCTGAGTTTATTCAAATAGAAATTATTCATATTTTTTCCAATAATGTAAGGGAGGATATTATTTAGTTGTTCCATCTGATTAGTGATCTTTGTTCTATGAATTATTCCAATTATTTCTTGAAAAAAATGTTGGCGTATTCCCCATTAATTATTGGTTATTTAGAGAAAATATTTCCTCTATAATTTTTCACATTCATGCAACATCAGGATATTCATATTCTAACTAAAATACCTCTCAGAGGATTTATTTCCTTTCGATGGATGTATCCAGCTATAATAAATACGTAAAAATTAATGTGTTATGTCTGAAACATGAATCATCCTAAAGGTTCTACCATGAATTGATATTTGGCTCAAGAATGTATGAATTTATATTCTATGTATTTGTCTGATCTTTCAAGAAGAAGGAATAGACCAATGAGAAACTAAGAATAAATGAATGAAAAAATTGAACCCAATTTTCGACCACTTCCTAAAATATGTGGAATTCATATATCATATGCATTGATAACATTAATCCTTGAAGAGTGAGAGATGGAAAATATCAAAGTTTTGTTCAAATATGATTTGTTCGATGACTACATCAGATATTTAAATTGAATATGTATATATTACATACATATCAGTTAATCTATTCCTATTTTGATATATAGGGAACATAAATCGATGATAAATATAAAGCATCGTTGTTTATATTTGTGAAGGAGGGAGACTTTACATAGAAAATAGATTTCTGTTAAGTTAAAATTGAAGAAAAAATTATTACTGTTTAAAATAATAAAATCAATATTTTATTATTATTAATATTATTTAATAATTCAGGTATTGAGTTTTCTGGCGGACTCTATCTTTGAGGAAATAAGAGCTTTGTTTTTTGGTCATAATATCTTGGTTCATTACTATAAATAAATTATTATCAATGGGTACATATTTATTATCACTAAATGAGAAAAGAACATGAGAACACGACCTGGTAGAGTTATGGTTACTTCCACAACTGAATGTTATGCCAGTTTATCAGATAGTAGATCGTGATTTAAAAATGTAGGTCATTTTGGAGTCTGGAAAAAAAATTGGATTATTACTCTCATGGACGAGACATGATGATTAAATTCCAGTGGTTTTATTCTATAATGATTCAGGGAACAATTGTTGAAGATTTTGGATTTTGAGTTATTGATATGACTTGTACTCTTGAAACTGATTAACCATATGTATTGGCCTCAATGGTGAAACAATTTTTTTATGTCGAATACCATCTTCAACAGGACATTTTGTGTCATTATTGATGTTATTCCGAGACATATTTTTTATGATGGTGATTAATAAATTGACATCATCCCTACTACAATTGGAATCGATCCATTTATTACTTTTGATGACTCTAATAGCTCAATTGTTAGAGTTGACTATGAACCTGAAGTTGTGGTGGGATATATATAGATTCATTCATCCATGTTCTCAATTAGTTTTTTTAGATCGACTGGGGTTGTTAAGGTTGGTACTATTCAAATTTATTTAATATTGATTACAAATATGTTTTATTTGGCATGAAAATTATGTTATTTTTTAATGTTTATAGGTTTCAATTTTTATTTAATTTCATTTTATAATTTGGAATTAAACTGTATTCCGACCTATGAGACCAACATTTCTAACATGGTGAAAATTTCAATGCATTATTGACCATGTATAAGATTAGTATAACACTAAGACCTCCATTTAACACTTCACCAGATAATGAACATGATGTTTTGTCTTCTTATAAAAAACATGTATAGAATCTTACATCATCTACCTAGGCTAATGAAATTATATTTTTCCTTAATTTTCATGTTCTTTACACATTATGAATATTGTAGATAACTTATCTTTGTACATGTTTTTATATCATCATTTCCAACTATATTGAGGGTTTAATCATTCATAATATATACCTTGCAGAATTTTCAAGAGTCATAATTCAATATTCTCACTCTCTTGGTTGTTAAGTGAAATAAATCCTCATAATCAATGTTTTGTGATATTAATAAATTTATGAAACTTAGTAAATAATCATCCTACTCAAATTTTAATTTCATTATTACATATTGTACGATTTATTGACATCAGTATATATCCATTAAAGATCACCTAAAACAATGGATAGGTAAATTATACATGAATCCCCAAATTCCCTTTCATATATTTGGCTTCTTGGGTTACCCATTAGTTATCCATTTCAAATTACCTCTATACTTTTTTAAAATGTAGGAAATGCAACCAATTGAAGAGAGGTGGTGAAAAAATATTTTGGACAATAATAGTCACATGGTTGAGATGATCATTCCACATCTAGTGCCTGTAATGATTATTTTATTTCAAATATATATATTTAAATAATGTTTAATTTCATCTGATTAATGTTTTTTTAAAATTATATATGGGATCCACCTCTTAGGAGAAACTTATTTTATGAGCAGCCTAGTAGTGGTCCCAATACTCCTTGTGTTCGTACAAGGTGGGGGTGGTATGAGAGTTAGGCCATCTGGTTGGCGTACCGAATTAGACCCTATACCTCCCACTAACATACCATCTATCCCACATTATGATCCCATTATGTCATTGGGGACACACGGGATACTTTTGCCTCCCATGTTTTCTCCACCTTTTATATCTAAGTCTCATCACCCATCTTTACCATATCCGATGACGATTCCCACTACCCATCCAGCATTCGGCCAGCCATATATTCCATCTTCATTTACTTCTACGTACTTCTCTCTAAGATTCTATATTCCACCTTCTTTAGCTCATGATCCACCATCGTGTGTCCCTAAGGAGAATACATTCGGACCCACTCCACCTGTATAGGGTGTTCCTTCAGTTTCTGTGGATCCAGTGGTGCTGATTGATTAGACTGCCGCAAGTATATTTATAGCACCCTAACAAATTTTTATTCCATTATTTATTTTCATTACAACATGTATTGATAAAATATATGTTTTTCATTCAAAATAGTTTCATCTACTGGTAGGAGGTGGGTGTGGGGGAATACATGCATGTGTGTGGTGTGGAACCTATACACTCATTTGATGGTTTGCTATAATGAAGAGAGTCAAATTATTGGAAAAATGGGTATACATGTCGGAGTTTTTTTGCGATGCATAATATATATTCCGATATCATTCCTGTTAGCCCGCTCTCAGGGAGACAATTGCCAAAAGGAATTAAGGATAATTCTTGGGTAGAGATATGGTTAAAAAGTCTATTATATTTAATGCGTTATATTATTCTTTTTATTTATAAGAGTTAATATTTTGGTGTCAGCTTCAGTTTAATTTCCCGGATGGTGACGTGCACGGACAACACATCTAAAGGATTTAGGGGAGCTTTAGAGAGCCAATAAGCATGAGTTGTATATTGACTAGCATTCTAGAGTTGACACAGAGTTTTAAGAGGTACCTTTCATGGACTATTTTCCAATAGAAGAGTATTGGAAAGAGGATTACTCTTATATGACTAACCAGTTTAAGTTATTAATCACATTTGAGGTATTTAAATGAAACTTTTCATGTTTTTAATTAATATTATCTTTTTTATTGTTAAATTTTATTTAGGAATCATCCAGAATAAATAATTAAATTATTGAATCTAAAAAATACCTCCACACATTAGGACGTAATACGATGTCAAATCATGAGAAGAAGAAGGTATGATAGTTGTTTATAATTTTTCATTACGACATTCACTTTATATTGTTTCCTATATAATTTATTCAATTACTAAAGTGGTCGTATAATTTTAGTTAGGAAATTAATTATTGGTAAATTATTTTTAATTTTGGTTTCAAACATTTAATTTCATTTTAGTGGAAAATGTTGAATATTGAAGGATGTGTGCCTCGAGCAAAAATGTTTTTCTCGAGTATAAGGAATAAATATGGAAGTGTGATTAATGAACTGACTCAGCTGCAAATAGTATGTTTTACATTGATGATTTAAAATTTTAATATCTTTTTTTAACTTAATAATCTATTTATATTTATAACATAATTCTTTAGAGGACCTTGATGCCCAGGAACCTGATAATTTTGGGCCAGGTAATCACTTAACTCAGGTGTAGGGATAAGATCACCCTGGAAGATTATGCTACTGAATTGGGAATATTATAGTCCGTACTGGGTATTGGCCCTCCCCAAGTATGAGTTTTAGTTCTACCATGTTCCAACGGGTTAAGTCACAGGCAGAACAAGCTTTAAAAAGGGCCATAGAAACAATAGAATAGTCTTCTAGGGAAAACACTGTATTTATGAAAATGATGGAATTTTTGCATCCACGACATCCTCCAGAGACCTACACAGCTTATGAGGAATATATTTCATTGATGCATTCTATTTATGGTTCACCATGTGGTAGTTATAGTGGGGTTCAAGATGATGGTGAGGAGGAGGTCGAGGTGGAGGCGGAGGGCGAGGAGGAGGTTGAGGCGGAGGAGGAGGGAGAGGAGCCCAAGGCGGAGGAGGTCGATGTGGAGTACAATGGTGAGGAGGAGGGTTTTGAGGAGGGCGTTGATGATGATGGGGATGACAATGATGATGAGGATGAGGCAGATATTGATGGTGATGATAGTGATGCTGATGATGGAAAGATTGATCCCTTGCATTTTTTACTGATATTACTAACGTTTTATGATTGATGATTTGTTATGCATAAATGTATGTGTTCTTAGGTAGGCCACATTACATTTATTTCATTTTCTATATAAAACAATACTAAACATAATGATTTTATAGGACAGAATATATGTGGAACTAATTCACACCTCCCCTGGACACCCCCACACCCTTGGACAACCCCCACCCCTAGACACTGCCACTCGTAGACACCCCCACCTCCCTGGACACCCCCACCATCTAGACACCACCACACCCTAGAAACCCCCACCCACTTGGACAACACCCACCACTGGGACAGCCCCCCATCCACTCCCCCACCACCTTGTACATCCCCACTAGACACCAACCCCCACCCACTTAGACAGCCCTTGCAGACACCCCCACCACTTGGACACCACCACCCACATGGATAGACACCCCACCGCACTCCCCCCACCCTCATGGACATCCCCCCCCCGGACCCCCCCCCACCCCATAGAATCCTCTAAGCCATTGGACATCCCCAACCCCATGGACATCCCCAACCCCCTGGACAACCCCACCCCCTTGGACATCCCCATCCCTCTGAACATCCCCACCCCCTTGCACATGCCCCCACCCCCATAAACACCCCCACCCTCCAGGACACCACCCACAACACTAGACAACCCACCCCCTATATAGCCCCACCCCCTTGGACAACCCCCACCCCCCTCTGGACACCCCCACCCTGACACACTACCACCCCTGGATAGCCCCCCTGGACACCCCCACTCCCCCACCCCCTAGACACCCCACCCCCATAAACACCACCACCCACCCCTAGATAGCCCCCCACCCGCTAACACCCTGGATAGCTCCCCCACCCCCCTTGGACACGCCCACCACCATGGACACCCCCACCCCATTGAAAGAACCCCCCCAACACACACACAACCCCTGGATACCACCTACCCCCTTGTACCCCCCCCCCCCCAACCCCTTGGATAGCCCCCCCCCCCCCCCCAGACACCCCCACCTTATACAGGCTGACACCCCACCCCAGACACCCCAACCACCTTGGACAACCCACACACCCCATGGAAAACTCGACCCCCTTGGAGAGGACCCCAACAGCTGGACACCCCCACCCCCTTGGACAACCCCCATCCACCTTGACACCCCCACCCATAGACACCCTCACCCACATGGATATCCCCCACACCCAACTTAACACCACCACCCTCTTGGAGAGCCCCCACACCACCCTGGACACCCCCACCCCCTGGAGACCAAACCCTCTTGGACACTCCCACCACTGGATATCCCCACCATCCTCTGGACACCCCCACCCTCACGGACATCCACCACACCCCCTAGACTACCCCACCATGTGGGATAGCCCCCCCCACCCCCCCTAGGACACACCCCACCCCCTAGAAACCTCCAACCCAATGGACATCCCCCACCCCGAGACACCCCCACCCCCTGGACACCCCCCCCCCCAAACCCACCCCCTTGGACACCCCACCCCCCTTGGACACCCCCCCCCCCTAGGACACCATCCCACCCCTTGACACCTCACTTCTAGGACACCCCCAACCCCCTTGGATAGCCCCCGCCCCCGGGACACCCCCACCCCTATGGACACCCCCCCCCCCAGACAGCCCCCTAGAATCCCCACCACCATGGATCAAATTTTCAAGTGATGTTTTATGGAGATCTATGTTTTCGAGTTGATCTGGTTTTCAGTGGTTTATTTTTCGGGTGTATTTTTGTTATTATTAATTCTATATATTGCAGTAAAATTTCATTGGTATTATTCTAATGGAATAATATATGGATAATATTTGTATTCATTGGTGTTCTATTGAATTATGTATAGAGTATTGAAATTGTAGGTAATTTCACAAGTAATTGGAGGTAATTAATTATGAATTCTATATAGGTTTTTTATTATTGCATGTAATTGAGAAAGGGGAGGTTGGTACTTCCTGATTTTGGAGTTTCTGCAACTCTATTCCAATAGTTTCAAATCTGTTGGTATATATGTGAAAATTTAATTGATACCAATTCTTTAATGAAATCATTTGTAAATTTCTATACTAACTATTTACAAAGAATTTGTATAGAACTTCTTAATAAATTGTTATGAATAGTTTCTATAAACCGTTGGAATATGAATTTACCAATGGTTCATAAAAAGGTTGGTTTATACATAAACTGAGTTATATTGCAATGTTGTAAAACTATTGGATAAAAGTTACACCAACGGTAATATAAATCCATTGGTATAATGTGCTATAAGATGAAATACCCCGAAAGTTTATGAATAACCATTGGTATATGTCTATCCCGACAGCTTAGTAGCCAATGGTTTGGACAACCATTGGCATATATTATACCAATTTTTGTCCAGCCTATACTTATTGTTTAAAACTATTGTTATATCATATATTTCTTGTACTGTATGTCTCCAAAGGGTTTCTCGAAAGGGAAGATGAAATTTTTTGTTTATCAACATATATTTTATATATTATAGTTCTATTCTGTATATCCTCTCTTTTTTCGCAATGAATATTATATTATTATTTATAATATAGGTTGAACAGTTCTATGTCAATCTATCTCTTGAAATTTCTCGTAATAAATAATTAATATTTGAATTCTAAATCCTTAAAGAGATTCATCACATCATGTTAGAATATAAATAGTTTATTCCATTGAATGATAACCTTTGAATTGATCTTAAAATAGATTTGAAGATATATTTACTTCCATTGAAACCATTCCATAAATCAAGGATAATATCACAAATTTAAAAATCTATTGTTGAATAGTCAAATTTAGGGTTCCTTCATGTAATGAAAAAATCAAAAATGTAGAGTTGAAAACGTATTGCTGATCACAAACATATGGTTGATAAACAACACATTCCTTTTCTCAAATTTCTAACTTCTTCCAAACGTAAGGTTGCTAATCTAAACTCTTCTAACAATATAGGGTAAATATTCCAATGGAAGTATTTCAAGCTTTTGGGCGCCTCTCTCACAAAAAATAATCCTTTTATTCTAATTAATTATTTATTCCAATTTTTAATTAATAAATCAGTAATGTCAATCAAATGGTCCTTCTTTTGAGAAATAAAATACCACTATTGGGTCTCGAACAGGGTGTTTACCCTGGTCGGGGAATAACATTTCTGCTTAATGGGCGTCTGATATTTTTTGTTAATTAATTAATTAATTAATTAATTAAAATTGCGAAACTGGTCATATTATCCATGTAATGTATTACCTCTATTGGTAATGACTAATTGAAACCAAATCCTTGAATTTTGACCATTTTTATGAATTAAAAATATAAATGACTTAATTAGATGATTATACTAAATCCATAATGATTTTTTCAGTTCAGTATTGAATTTAATGTGTGTTAAAAGGAGAGGTTATAAATCCTACGATTATATGGTTATAAATAGAAAGAAAACCATTTGGTTTTCACTTTTGGTTGATGTGGTTGAGTTTGATAATATCATAGAGTCCTTTACACATGACATGTGAAGCTCCTTTGATTCAATTTGATTCTTTCCTTCTTCCAAAAAGAAGTGTGGCTCCTCCTCCCAGTTTGGTCTCTGTGTAAAAGGAGAACTATTTTGGTTTACTTTAATTATTCAATTAAAATCTTATTTTGTTTATTTATTATATTAAAATTTTATTAAAGGTAAATATATTAAATATTTAATTATTAAATCTAGGGAAAATAATGGTGGATTTTAAATAAAATTATAAAGACCTAAATTATAAAATGATAATCCTAAAATTATTAAATTATAATTTAAATTGGTATTGTATTGTCAAAACACATTGAATTATCAATATATATATATAATCACTTGGTATAATAATGGATTGATTAAATTAGGTTGGAGAGTTATAATTTCAATGATTTATCGAAGGATAATTATTTAGTTTAACAATGAATAATTATAAAGGAATACCACATGTGTTCTTATATTAATTTAAAGATATTACATTATCGAATGTGGTTTATAATAATTCTGAAGAAAATATTGAAAACATATGAATTTACATAAAATGATAATTTGTAATTGTATTGAGGATAGTGGAAGTATCAATGCATGCAATAATAAAAATGATTATTTGAGAATTATCAAAGAGAGAGAAGTTATCATCGCATGTGATAAATATAAATGATAATTTGATAATTATTCATGAGATCATATAATCATATGTGATATTTTAGTAAATAATTCAAAAAAATTATCTATGATATATAAAATATTATCACATGTAATATATTAAAATATTTTTTTGAAAGTTATTTAGGAGAGCAAAAATGTCATAATGTGTGATATTTTATTTCCATTAGAAATAAAATAAATGGAATTTGATTTAGGACCCCATGATAGATTTTGACCTTTTTTTGTGTCAATGCATATGATAATAGGGTGATGTGGATGGGTATTGAACCACGTGGGGTGGTTTATCTTTGCTGCTGACATCAACGAACTTAAGGTAGGTCATTTTTTCCCAATTCCAAATTTATATTAACCCCAATAGATTTGTTTAAGATTCAATTTTTTAAATTCAAATACAGATTTTTAAATATTAATCTTATAAAATTCAATTGATTTGTTATAAAAACACACATTCGGTGAAATTTTTTTCAGAAAAATGGGTTTTTGGCATTGGAATTTGATTAATTTAAATTCCATTATTTTAAATCATGGATTGATGGAAATTATTTCAATTAATTTGTTTAATAAAACTGTTAAAATGAGTGTTGAAATTTATTGAATAGGTTTTTAATGGATTTCAAACTTATAAAAAAATATTAAAATGTTTTGATAGAAACCTAGTGGTTTTATTTATTAAGTAGACATGTTATTTTATTAAGACATATTTCTATTTTAAATGGAAGATTGGAAGATGACCATTTTTATCACTTTTTTTATATTTAAGATATAAATGTATTCCAATTATTTTGAACTACCCTACAAGATTTCTGATTTTACATAAAATATTTTATTTATGCCATTGTTCTAGAAATTTTCTATCATTTTTAAAGTCCTCGCTTAAATTATTTTTCCATCATTTGAACTCTATATCATGATTTTGTTAATTATGATTTAAAATGTAAAAACGATTTTATTTTTAAAATTGAAATAAATACATTAGTTAATAAATTGTTGGCACCTGTTATGGATTCCTTGGTGAGACCATATTGGGGTTTTTTGATAACACCCAACGTCTGCCTTTGGGTTTTTATAGATTATCTTATATTGGGTTCTAGAAAAGGGAAAGGAACACATAGAGGTGGATCCAGCTACTGAACCGTGATCATGGAGAGTTCATTACATAGGGACATGGGGCTATTTTTTCCCATTTTAGTACATGGGTTGTAATTTGGGATTTTTATGCCATGATTTATTATAGTACTTTTCTCCCAGTGAAGTTTTTTATATGCATATTTTCTTGTACCTTTTAAATATCACATTTCTAGTAGAAAAAATCATTACCAATTTTATGTTTTTTTGATGCGAGGTGTTAGTCATCGAACCATGGGGATCGGGAAATCCCTTCGGGCTATGTCAGAACAAGATCAGTTGTCGGGTTATGAGAGTATCTTGGATAGTTCATGACAAAATTGTATCGAAGTGAGGTTGAGCTTCAATATTCATGCCAGTGTGTATTTGTGAAATATTTTTGGGATTTATGAGATAGTTGTGATTTAGTGCCTAGATAGTTCTCATCACAATGAACCTGAAGTCAGAAAGGGTTGTTAGGGAATGACGTCTTGTGGTGTAGTTCATGTCTTTTCCCAATTTTGATTTGGATAGTGTGAAATTCAAATATTTATTCCTTCTTTTGAGAATAATTTCTCTCGTTACTCAGTATAAGTGTTAATCTAATTTATTCCTTTTATCTACTAATGTTTTGTAGAATCATGCCTCTTAGAAGAAGTTATAATTGGATCTAGGAAGTGGTTTCAGCTGAACCTCATCATGAAAATCAGATTGTGGATCCAACAATACATGAGGTGATCATGTGTACCATGCAAGCTCTGGTACAGGAACTAACTCTTGTCCCACTTTAGGATCTAGCTTTGGATCCTCAAGTAAATGTTCATCAAAAAATATCTCAATGGTTCCTTTACTAAAAACCGCCAGTTTTCAAAGGCTCCACTGATCCTAAACATTATGAGGAATGTTTGACCATGATAGAGCATATTTTTGAGTTCTTGGAGACACCGGACAAGATCAGGGTGAAGTGAACAAAATTTGTGCTGGAGGTACTAAGTAAGAGATGGTGGGACCTGATGGTTATGAAAAAGAAATATGAGGGATTAGAGTTGGAAGACCTCAACATTCATTTCACCAACTTGTTCTATATAGAATCAATGATTTTGACCAAGGCTGTAGAGTTTTCCAGGCATGAAAAAGCTAACAGAATAGTGACTGAGTCTTCAAATCGCTTTGCTAAGTTGGTACAGTTTGGGCCTATTATTTTATCTAATGAGAGGATGAAGGCTTGGTGATTCGCGTTGGGGATTCTTTTAGATATCAGTTCTTAGTTTTTTTGTTAATTCTACCCATTTATACTGATATGTTTGATAGGTAAATGATGGTTGAGATTGACTTGGATGGAAATCCAGGGTTAAAGGTATTTCCATTTTATCTGAGTGGAATCATGTGTTTTGTTAAAGGAAATAGAAAGAAAGATGACTATCATAGTGTCTCTTGACAATAGGGTCATTTTCAACCTCATGTATTCCCTGAAAGGATCCCTTTGATATGATACCTGAGTGTTATGATAGGGCATTCAAAGAGGGTCTACAATAAGGAACCTGAGAATTTTGGGTCTAGTAGAAGTATTGGTCACTTGAAGAAATTCTACCACAACTATTCCACTCACCATAGTGGAATGTGATCATCATCACCTCCAAAAACAGTGGGGCAATCAAATGCTTTACAAACAAAAGGTATCTTGCCATAAGCATCTAGATTGAAGATTCATCACAAAGTGGAAGAGTCTCCAGATGAAGCAGATAAGGGTCCATCAATCGTGAAAGATACCATTACTATATCATTATCTTTAGTGATTTCTATATTTAATACATGTTCATATCACTCATTTATTTCAACCCTTATTGTTAATTTTCTTAATCTTACAAATGAGATTTTATCTTGTGCAATGGATATTACTACTTCCCTTGGGGTGAAAAGAGAGATGGGTCTCTGTAGTCCCTATTATGTATTCAATCTATCATATGTTGATCTCTCTTGGAGTTTTCTAGTGCTCGGTATGAAATCACTTGACATCATATACAGGATGGATTGCCTCATTTCTTATAAAGACTAGATCGATAGTTATCTTCTCTGGGTTTACCTTACTATACCTAGTGGTGTGTCTCTTGAAATTCAAGAAGATTAGGTCCCAAGGTCAAGTAGAGCTAGAACATATCCAGATTTGGGGAATGTATTATCAGTTTTTTTGTTTGATATGGAGTGGGAATCATTATATAGTTATCACCCTCTAGTTGTATTAGATTTTCATGATGTTTTTTCTTCTGACTTCTATGGTTTGGAACCAGTAAGGTATTTTAAGATTTATTTTGACTTAATTCATGGAAATAAACCAATTTATATTCCCTCTTACAGAATGGAACTAGAAGAACTAAAAGAACTGAAGTCACAGTGAGATGATCATTTTGAGAAAGACTTTATACACCTAAGGGTGTCACCTTGGGTAGAACCAATTCAATTTTCCATGAAATTAGATGGTTATCTTCGCCTATGTGTTGATTATGAAAATCTCAATTGAGTAACGATAATGAAAAAAATATCCATTGCCACAGATTGATGGTCTTTTTGATCTGTTGAAAGGGGTGAAGTAGATTTCCAAGATCGACCATTGATATGGTTACCATCAGTTTAAGATAAAAGAATATGACATTCATAAAATAGCTTTTCAGAGCAGGTAATGTCATTATGAGTACCTTGTTATTCCCTTTGGACTATCGAACGATCCTACAGTTTCAATGGATTTTATTAATGTGATTTTCCATGAATATCTTGATACCTTTTGTAGTGGTATTTTTGGAGGACGTTCTTGTCTACTCCAAGTCCAAGGGGGATCATGTGCATCATTTGAGAACAATAACGAGTCTACTGAGAAATCACCAACTTTATCCCAAGCCTTCAATGTGTGATTTCTGGATTCATGAAGTGAAATTCTTGGGTCACATAGTGTTGGAATAAGAAATATAAGTTTATCATGAGAAGGTGATGGATATTATGAATTGGGAACAATGATGAAATGTTTTTTAGATTTATAGATTCTTGGGATTAGCTGGATATTATCACCGGTTTCTCAAGGACTTATCAAAATGGGCCTCTATGATGACTAGTCTTACTCGAAAGGGAGTGAAGATTTCCTGGAATGATAAATGTCAAAGTTCATTTGTTGAGAAGAAATTTTTTTGACTATTTCATCGGGGTTAAGTCTTCCTAAGGCCGAGAAAGGTTATGTGGTCTTCTGTGATGCATCAGGTTCAGGTTTGGTCTATATTCTATTGAATGGTAATCATTCAATTAACTATGAATCTCACCAACTAAAGACTCAATAGATGAAATATCATAACAATGACCTTGAACATATAGATATGATGTATGAAATTAACTGTTGGTCACATTACTTTTTTGGAGAAATGTTTACTGTGTATTTTTTTTAATGGTGATGTCTCAGTTAATTACCAAGACACAATTTATTGAAATAAGAAATAATTACACGAGTCTAAAATAAGGAGTGTTATTACAATCCCTTTCATAAAAAGTGAGAAGATCAATAGGCAGATCATCCGTCCATGTAATGACCTGGTTGATTCCCATGATGGAAAGACCATTGACAACCTTGTTCACATCATGAAAGGTTTGAGTGACAATGTAGTTGATCTCCAGAAGCAAAGCCAGACATCACATCCAATGGGTAGTAAGAGGCCAAGCGAGATGGACCACACCATTCCAAATCGCATGGACAATGGTGGTTGAGTCACTCTAAATCCATTAGTTGTTCTTGAATTTTGTCATGATGAAATCCACAACATGAATCTCACCCATCATTTCTTCTTACAAGGATGAGACTATACCGCAATAGCCAAAAAGCATCCATGGCACTACCCAATAAAATATCTGAATATTGAACCCCAACTAGGAGGACCTAGGTTTCATTTGTAAGCTCCATCAACATTTAATTTAATCCATCATAGATGCGGAGTTTTCCAGAACACCTAAAATGTGTTCCTCAGATGCCTGTAGATACCATCAACTCTAAGATGATGAAGGATCTCGAAATCTCCAACAAAATTCTAACAATAAGCTTTTTCGATTTAATCTGCATCAATAATGGAAATTATAATTCACATTTAACCATCATTAATACGGATTGAGTAATTGTGGTGGATAATGGAATTTCTATCATACTAGATAGCGTGGAGGAGCTCTACAACCACCATTAAGAAGAGGTTCTTGATTTTCTGCGAAGAGTCAATCTCCACACAATGTTTTAATTGACCACTAATGGAGTTAATGTGAAACCATATGTATACAAACAAGTCAGTAATATAATTCCAAAGTGTTGAAGTCATAATACAAGATAGTAACAGATGGTTAGTATCTTTTCTGTGCTGGTGGAAAAAGTGTCACACAAAAAAAAGTTATATTCCGAAAGATTTTAAAAAAACCTCAGTGGGAACATGGTTGTTGAAAATATGGAAAACAAGATTGAGTCTTGATAGCTTAATCTAGGTCATATCAAAATATTTTAACCAAACAAAGATGACATCTAGAATTCAGAGTTTTTTATTATAAAAACGTTTTGAGTCAAGAACCCCATTGTGAGAAGGCTCCCATGTGAGATAATCATCATCATTATCATAGGAGTAATTGTCGATAATATGCATGATGTTGTAAGGAAATTTGATGTTACCATATTGTATGATATCCTTCATAGTACAGTTAGAGTTAATTATGGAGGATTTAGGAGGTAACATAGAAATTTGAGGGACACCAGTCCAATTATCCAGCCAATAATACATGGAAGAATCAGCACTAACCATCCATCTATAGTTATCCATAATTTTTGTAAAGGATTTTCTAATGGAGGGATATTTGGATGAGAGGATATAGTTTATATTTCCTTTCATAAGTTTCCCAAGTAATATATTTCTATGGAATGGAATGGAGTCTGAGTTTTTATTAAATAATCTCCATGTAAGTCTAGCTTGAAGGGCTTCTTTAACGATCCAAAGGTTTTTTATACCATTTACACCTTTATCTGAAGGTTTGTAACAAGTATCACAGGGAATGGTCACAAGACTTATTTCAAGAATACTGCCAGTCCAAACAAAATTATTCACGTACAAATTAATTTTCTTAAGAATTACAACATATCATTTATAGATCATCAGTGAGTAGACCAATTTAGATAAAATATTAAATTTCACAAAAAATATCCTCACAGCCATGGAGAGTTATTTACCCTTCTGGGAGGATAGCTAGTTGCTGACATGATCAAAAATGGAGGAAAATAATATGGATTTAGTCCTTCCCCTAAAAAATGGAACCCTAAGGTAGGTGAAGGGGAATAATCCTTCTTTGATATCAAGATTATTGATAATGTAATTTTTTCTGTTAGGAGAAACAAAATTCCAAATAAAACAGAATATTTACTCAAGATTATGGATTTACCAGAGAGAAATTCCGAATGAGCAAATGAATTTTTAAGATTCTGAATATTCCTTTTATCACCTTGTAAAAATAGGATGATATCATCAGCATAAAAAAATGTGTAGGAACCCATAAGTTTCTAGATGCTCTAATGAGTTTAAGCTTGTTTTGAGAGACTAGGAAAGTGAGAAGTCTACTAAGGTAGTATTCCACTATAAAAAATAGGATATTTTATAGAGGTTCACCCTTCCAAACACCCATAGTTCATTTAAAATAGCATTTATGGTGTCATTTAAGAGAATAGAAATAGAGGCCCAATTGAACAAGGAATTATTCTTGCTGATGAAAATATAATTGAAACCAAAGGATTGCATAACCATGATGATGAAGCACTAGTCAACGGTATCAAGGGATTTCTTAATATCAAGATTAATGGAAACATTACTTCCTCTATTAGATTTTTTCATGGTTTCGGTGCATTTCGGGGCTAGGAAAATGCAATCTTCTATAGATATTCTATTGATAAAACCAAATTGATTCCACGAAATAATTTCGTGACATAGAGAGGAATGTCTTTTGGAAAGAAGTATTGTGATGATTTTATAAAAGAGATAATAAGAGAAATGGTCTGGAAGAAGTGAATTTAAGAATCATTGGCCACTTTTGTGATTAAGGTAAGGAATTGAGAATTAAGACCATGAGGGAGAACCCCATTTGAAAACATGGATTTGACAATTTTTCAAACAACCATGTGGATTATCTCCCATTGATGTTGAAGGAAATCATTATTAAAACCATCTGGTTCTGGGGAACTATCAGGATTAAGGAAGAAGACTATGTCTTTTATTTCATGGTCAAGGGGATGCTTCAAAGGTAAATATTGTCTTCCTCATTCACCAAGATTGGAATGACCTCAAGAAGGTCCTAATTGATATTTGGTTCATTGAGAATATTATCAATATAGGTGACCACATGAATAGCAATGGCCTCCTTAGAATTAAGGAGGGTGTCAATGTCCCTATGGAAGGAAAGAGGATGACACAAATTCCTTATTCGTTGAATAGATTTATAAGACATATTGTTCCTCTCACCATCCAAAAACCATTTTTCTTTGGATATTTTCATACGAATGTTTTCATTAAGGACAAGGAGTGAATTTAGTTTTTGGGAGGTGTTGATTTCAACTTGAGGATCTGAAGTGAAGTTAAAGAAAGTGGTGTTGTTATGAATATGGGAATGAAAATTCTCATGGTTAGAGATTTCATTGTCTATTTTTTTGTATTTACCACTGCACCCCCCCCCCCCCTTAAGACACTGTTTGAGGTACTTTAACATAGTAATATATGAAAAGCATTTTTGTGATGGTTCATAGAATCCCATAATATTTTAATGATGATAGAACAATCCAAATAAGAAGACCAATCATTGTTAAATCCGAAAGGGGGAATGGATTTCATCTTTAAAGAAATAAGACTAAAAAATATGGGGTTATTGTCAGAGTTATGTTTCGTTGAACTGATGTTGGAGATGGTGTCACAATAGTCCATAGCTTTGGTATTAGTGAGAGCCCTATCCAGTTTGTTGGAAACTACTCTATTATAGTGCCTTCTATACCATTTGTACTTGGGACTAGTGAGATTAATATCTGAAATGTTACATTAATTAATTGTTTCTTTAAATTCCTTTGAGGAAATAGAAGAGAAAGATGGGACAATTTTCTCACTGGAGGCATGAATCACATTGAAATAACCTAACACATTCTAGGAATCATGTACGATGTTAGATAAATCAAATAGATATTTCCAGAGGGTCATTTGATCTTTATATCTATTCTTAGAATAGATCATGGCACAAAAGGTAAGCTTTTCATCATGATTAAATTCACAAGTAAACATCTGTTCCATCGAATTGAAAGCACAAACATTCTGTAAAGAGTCACGATAAAACACCCAAAGATATTCAACTAATGACCCAATTTCTCATGAACCAAGATAATTATAACCATAGAACACAGATGTCTAAAATTCAAAGAAAATTTGATTTTTGTTTCAGCTATAGAAAAAAAAAATTAGGCTTATGGGTCAAAATAAACCATTTAAGGACAGCAAAGGTGTCAAGGCTCGAAATTCCCTGATAGTTCCAAAAAAAGATAATACCCTAAAAACTATTATTGTGGCTACCACCCCCTTTTTCTTTTTGGATCCACCTGAGACCTTCCTCCATTGTGATTTTCTAACATTTTTGGAATAAGGATGATTGGTCCTCTTAACCTGTTTGCTCATAGAGGAAGAATAGTTTTTATTATCAGCACCTGTAATGGGTGTGGAATAATTTTTTTATAGTGTTTCCACAATCACATGGGGGTCAATGTGATCAATCCCTGACTCAATAGAGGGGTTATCTACATAGGTAATATATATCTATCCCAAGTTTTTTGTGCCTAATCCCATTACAGGTTCCTCGAATAATGTAAAAATATTATTTTGTACCACTTCGGATTTTCCATTTCGGTGATCTCTACAAGTGACAGTGCACATTTTGGGAGAGTTATGTGTCTTCACATCCATTGTGGGTTCACTGGTTTGGGAAAATACCATTTGCAGAGCTCCACCTGAATTCTCATTCAGGGCCACTTTCCTTATGAAATGTGAGTTTCCATAGCCTGGTTGTTATTAGAAGCAGAATTTATGTTCTTGAGGGTCACATTACCTGAGTTCTCATCAAGAAAAGTCTGAGCAGCAACATCCATGGCACATATTGCTGCTTTAACCTTGTGACCAGCTGCTACAGTCATGCATTTTTCAAGCTCCTGTGTCTCACACATAAGCTCAGAACCATTAGTGGTTTTTCCAACACAATTTGGGGCATCAGGAGGTTCGTTTTGTAGGTCATAGATGTCTTTAATATCAAATGTTGTCCCATTGAGACCTCCATTCGAAGAGACTTCTTGGGAAGGAAAACAACTACAATGTACAATAGTATCTAGATCTAAATCCCTTAAATAATGATCTACGTGATATTTCTTACATTCATCCATAACAAGCTGTTTAATATCCTCCAAAATGAATTGATCAAGGTCTGAGTTCTCCTCATCTTTCACTAAATCCACCCATCTGATACCTGAACTCTGACCCAGAAAGGTTGACTTCCGCCCCCATACCTATGATTTTTTCATGGAGGCCGCCAAAAATACCAACAACAGTTGTTTTATTTTTTTCCTTCAAACATTCATCCAACTGTCAGTAGTAGGCTGAGAAACATGACTCTTAACAATTCTACATTAAAGCAATTAGTGTCCTACAATTTTATAAAGCTCAAAATAAGGAGTCATGCGTTAAAATTCTATTCAGAACTCAGTTATATAGTCATTTTCATTGAATAGTGTGACCTTTGAAATCATAATAGTAATATCTACCTCCACCATAACCCTAGAATATAATTCGATTTCAGCATTCATGGTTCTTTGATCAATTTTGATAGGGGTGCCTATGCAGTTGGAAATATTGTTAAAAATCATTGAATGCCAGAAATACCAGTTGAGTCTGTGAAGCCTAAACTATATTTGAATCATTGTGTTCCTAGTGTTATTCGTATTGAACAAGAAATCCCATTCAGATATGCAAAAAACTCAAGGTTTGAGATGATGGTTCCTAATCTTCCAAACATTGTTCAGAGCATCTTGCGATTTTAACTACATATGGAAATAACCATTTCTAACTGGAACAATTTTTCAATCTGTGATGCCCCAAACATGCACAATCCTAGATTTTATATTTTATTTTGACCTTGGATTATCACCTTTAATATAAGAAATATAACCCATAAGCGTAAACATAAAATGTTGCGAGCGCTCTTGAATCTCCTCTAGGTCGACCTCAACCACAAATCTTCAAATCTCAAGATTCTGGCAATGAAAAGCCTTCGTCAAGGTTTCATTACACAGATCTGTGCCTTTAATAACTTCTATGAAGGATATCACTTTGGGCCTCTCGATAGGTAAGACTTCCTTAGTATGAATTTTGATAACTGGAATTTCTAAATTATTGTCCCATTTCGGATCAAAACCCTCCATGAGGCTTCGGGGCTGATGATTCAGCCGAAATTATAATGTGCGATGAAGAAAACCCCTAGAATCTTCCACGAAGATGAGAGCTCCTATACTCCACCCCATATCCTTCTACAATCATAAATCATAAGATCTTGAGCTATATCATCTCTGAAAATGATTTCAATCTCTAATAGAGGTATCAGGTGATGTAACTATAATATTTATACTTTGACATCACATATACCCTAGGTAATGTGAATTCCATAGTAGGTGTTTTAGGAAGGAAACTTCCAACACATTCCATGAATTAAACATCAAAAGGGTGAAGTATGATGGCTGTTTTTTCTCAATTTCATATTTGAGTTCAGAAGAAATGGGTTAAAGTTTCTTTAGCCAGCTTTCTATTTACATCTTCCCTTATCAGGATGATTCTTCTAGAACTTCATCTTGATGATGAATTTCATAGCATTAGACACTCTCTTTGTGGTGGGGAGACAAATGACCATGGGTCGTTATCTAAATAGAGTGTTCTGGGTTATCAGAAATATTATGTTATACTATTAGCAACAAGTAATGTTTTAATGAGGGATTGTCATAATTCTCAGTGGGTTTTGAACGCTAGAACCATTAAGATGTTATATGACATGAGGTGGTAGTGAGGGTGGCCATGTATGAGATAGGGAATTTCTATGTTTGTTTCTTATTGTAATACCTTCCAATAAGTGATTTCAAGAACCATAAACCTCCCAATTTTCCTCAACCTCTTCTAGTCCTTACTTGTAAGTGGGATGTAATATCTATAGAAATTTGGGTTGGGTTTCCTTTTAAAAATAAGAAAAATAATTCGATATGGGTTTTCATCGACAGGCTGACCATGTTCCCTCACCATATACCCATTCGAGACTCAACTAATGTTTAGGAGGAGGGAATTATTAATGTGAAAGAGATTGTTCATTTATGTGAAGTTCCTTCTATTTTAGTCTCTGATATGGATTCAAATTTTACATCTCTCTCTTGGAGAGGTCTTAAGGAGGCATCGGGATCTCATTTCTATTTCATAATGGACTACCATCTATAATTGGATGGCCAAACAGATAAATCTATACAAATGCTTGAGGATATGCTTCGCGCTTGTGTTATTGACATTGGGGGGGCATGGGACGATCACTTGAGACTGGTTGAATTTTCTTATAACAATAATTTCAAGTACAGAATCAAAATGGATCCTTTTTAGGCCTTTTATTTCCTTCCTTGTAAATATACATTATATTGGTCGAAGGTTGGTCAAATTTCATTGGTTGGACTGATTTTTGTCCAAGAGGAAACAACAATGATTCAGTTAATTCTTCACATATTGCTAACAGCACAGAGTTAGTACTTGACTTATGTTGATTTTCTTCATAGACGTCTTGAGCTCTCAGTTGATGACTGGGAGTTCTTAAATGTTTCACCTAAGTTGGTTCATCGATATCTTTGGAGGTAATGGAATCTTTTCCACATTTTGTGGAACCATTTGAGGTTATTGATTAGGTGGAGAAAGTGGATTACCATTTAGCACTACCACCACAGTTGACGTTGATATATATTGTGTTCCATATGTCATATCTATGAATCTATCTCTCTGATCCATCTCACATTTCGAGCTACAGTGATCTTGAGATTGAACCAGATTTATTTGTGACTAAACAACCAGCCAGGATTTTTGATTCTATGACTAAGGTAATTTGTGGGAGGATGATACCTCTTGTATGTGGGATATGGATGCATGGCTCTGATTCTCATGATACATGGGCGAGGGAGGCACTGATGAGATATTAGTGGCCTCATCTTTTTGACACTGTGGTTTCATCATAGACTTTCTGGGGACAATAAGTTCTTATGGTCGGGAGGTTGTAACAATCCATTACTATTTTAGTTATTCCTAAACCCACTGGTTTTAAATTATTAATATCTTAAGTTAGGAAAAAAAATTATTTATCAACAAATTTTTGATAAATGTGTAACGGACCATAAATTCCAGTTAACATCTTGGAATGTTCAATTAAATATTTTTGAAATTTTATACTATGTTACTGTGATGTTTTGTGGCCCTCAAAGCCTCAATAAAGACTAAATAAAATTATTAATTATATTATATTATGCACAAATTTTTTATCAAAATAATTGAATAAATTCAAAATGGTGTGTCAAATGAGAAGTGTGTGTCCCCTATTTTTTCGAAATCCAGTGTTTACCCTCGTAGGGTGATAATATTCAATGGTGCTAGACATTGGGATGTATTTCTCATCAGATAAATTTATTAAATAATATTTAATTTATTATTTATTAAAACTAATTAAATATCTCCAAAATTGTGTGATGTATGAGAAATTTGACACCACATATGGTTCTGGAATGAGGGGTTTACCCTAGATGGGGTATAATATTTGTAAGCGTCGATCATTTGGATGCCTCGCTCAAAAAAATAATCTCATTATTTTAATTATTTATTTATTCCAATTTTTAATTAATAACCCATTAATATATCTCAAATTAATCATAATTGGAGAAATCTAAGATCAGTTTTGGGTCCAGAACGGGGTGTTTACCTGTGGTGGGGAATAACATTTTTGCTTAACGGACGTTTGAGATTTGTTAATGGAAATTAATTCATTAATTAATTTTATTAAAATTGAGAAACTATTCATATTCACCATGTAATTTATTCTCTTCATTATAAATTCCCAATTGAAACCAAAACCTTGAATTTTATCAATTTTTTATTATTCAAAAATGAGAATAATTTAATGAGATTATTTTATTGAAACTGTAATAAATTTTCTAATTAAGTATTGGATTTTACGTGTGTTTAATGGAGGGGTTATAAATCCTATGATTCTAGGGCTGTAAATATGTGAACCATTTGTTTGGGATTATCATTGATGTGGTAGAGTTCAATAAACACTAGGAGTCCTCTTTACGTTACTTGTGGAGTTATTTTGATTTGATTCATTTTTTTCCTTCTTCCCAAATGAAGTATCACTACTCCTTCTGGTTTTCACATTGTGCATAAATTGAACTACTCTGTTTTATTTTATTTATTCAATTACTCTCTTATTTTTTTCTTTCCTTTAATAAAATAATATTTAATGTAAATTGATTGAATATTTTATTAATAAATCAAATGAAAATAATGGAGGATTTTAAATAAAATTATAAAGACTTAAATATTAAACTAATAATCATAAAATAATCAAATGATAATTTCAATATGTTTTGTATTATCAAAATATATTGAATAATAAAAATATATTTATATTTATATTTACAAACACAATTGGGATAATCAAGGTTTAATTAAATGAATTTGTAAAACAATAATTTCAATGATTTGTCGAAAGATAATTATTTTGTATATCAATGAATAATTATAAAGAACTACCACATGTGTTCTTGTTTTAATTTAAATTTATTCCAATATTGAATGTGGTTTATAATTATTCTTATAAAAATATTTTGAACATATGTATTGACATAAAATGAGAATTAGGAATTTTATCGAGGATATTGGAAGTATAATTCCATGTGATAATCAAAATGATAATTTGAGAATTATCAAGGAGAGAGAAGTTATCATCACATGTGATAAATCTAAATTATAATATGAGAATAATTCTTGAGATATAGAATCTCATTGTATGTAATATTTTATGAAATAATTCAAAAAAAATTCCATGAGAGATAAAATATTATCTTTTGTACAATTTTAAATGAATTTTTTTAAATGTTTTTCAGGAGAGAAAAACAATCATCACATGTCATATTTAATTTTATTTTGAAATAAAATATTTGGTATTGGTTATAGGATCCCTTAAAGAACATCTAACCTTGTTGTGTCGACGCTTACGATAGTAGGGTTATGGGGAGGTGTATTGAACCCCATATGGTGGTTTATCTTTACCACTGGCATTGACAACCTTCTGGTAGGTGGTTCCATCAAGAATCATAATTTATACTAACTGTAATCTCTTTTTTTATGATTCATTTGATAGATTTCAAATGAAATTTTTTCAATGTGAATCTTATATATTTCAATTGATTTTTTTTGGAAAAACAAAATTCTGGTGAATTGGGGGTTTTAAGAAAAATTATTTTTGGGCAAGGGAATTCGGTTAATTTTAAATGTGGATTGATGGAAACGATTTCAATTAAGTTTTTGAATCTAACTGTGGAAACAAATTGTAAAACTAATGTACTTGGGTTTTAATGGATTTAAAACTTTTGAAAATGGATTATTTTTTTTATAGAAACCCAATGGTTTTATCGGTTAAAGAGGCTTGTTTTTTATAAAGACTAGTTTCAGTATTAAATGTTATTTGGAATATGACAACATTCCTTTCTTTTTATTTATATTTGAGATATAAATTTATTCAAATGTCCTTGAACTTCTTTACATGCCAATCGATTTTACATAAACTCTATTATTTATGCATTTTTAAAAAAATATTCCATAATTATTAATGTCTTTCCCTAAAGTATTTTCCACCATTTAAACTATATATCATGATTTGTTTAATTATTCTTTACAATTACAAACCTTTTAATTTAGAAAATTTAAATCATTCTATTAGTTTATCAAATTTTGGAATTTGGTATCTAATTTGTAGTGATACCAGAATTGGATTTATATCTTATACCCTATTTGTGCATTCTGGTGTTTCTCGATTATCTTCTATCAGGTTTGAGAAAAGAGAAAGGATCACATAAATGTGGATCCAACTACTAAACTGTGGTCATTGAGAGTTTATTCCTTAGGTATCTAGGGATATTTTTATTTATTTTTTCACACTTCGATTCTACTTTGTGATTTTTATGCCTTGAGGTGTTTTGGTAATTTTCTCCCTGTGGAGTCTTTTTATATGCATACTCTCTTGTACCTTTTAATTTTTCATTTTTACTATAACAATAGTTCCCACATGTATGTTGTATGATTCCAAGTTCTAGTCGTCGATCTGTGGGGATCATATATTCCCTTTAGGATATGTCTGAACTGGCACAGTAATTAGGTTACTAGGGTAACCGGGCTAGTTCTTGACCAAATTGTATCAAATGGAGGTAAAGCTTCTATCTTGAAGTTAGTATGAATTTGTGAAAAAAATTTGAGAGTTATGAGGTAGTTTTGATTATGTGTCTGACTAGTTCTCACCACAATGAACCTTAAGTATCCAGGGGTTTTTAGGGAAAGGCTTCTTGTGGATTTATTCCATTCTTTTCCCTATTCTAATTTGGATAGATTGAAATCCATATCATGTTTCATCTTTTTGTTGAGAGGAATTTCTATTATTACTCAATCTAAGTTTTAATTCAATGTCTTCATTTTGTGTTCTACTATTATGTAGCATCATGCCTTCTATAATTTGTACTAATCGGACATAAGAAGAGGATGCAGATAAACCTCAATAAAAAAATCATATTGTGGATTAAACACTAGTTGAGATTATCATTCATATCATCCATGCTCTGGAACAAGCACCACATTCAGTCTCCACACACACTCCATCTGTGGATCCCCTATAAAATGCTCTTCAAAATTGTTCTCATGAACTCCTTCACTAGAAAGCACTCGTTTTTAAAGGCTTCACCAATCCACAACATGTTTAGGAATGGCTGGCCATGATAGAATTTCTTTTTGAGTTCTTGGAGAAAATAAAAGACATCAAGGTGTAGTGTTCCACCTTCATTCTAGAGGGACCAAGAAGGAGATGGTGGGATACAATGGTGATGAAAAAGAAAAATTAGGGCTTAGAGGGGATGGAAATCAAGGTTCATTTCACCAACTTCTTATATCCCAAATAAATAGTGTGGTCCATGGTTGTGGAGTTTTCCAAGATTTAGAAATCTAACAGAATAGTGACTGAGTATTCAAATAATTTTATAGAGTTGGTGCATTTTGTGCCTAATTTTGAACTAAATGAGAGGATGAAGTCTCAAAGATTTGAGTTAGGGCTTAGATCAGATATCTATTCTCCGGTTTTCAAGCTAAAGCTACCCACTTTTTCCGATGTGCTCAATAGGGAAATATTGGTTGAGATGGACTTGTCTAGAAATTCCAGGTATATGGGAGTTCTAATTTCCCATAGTGGAAGCATGAGTCTTGTTAATGGAGAGTGAAATCCTGATGAATCTCATAGTGGTTCTTGACAATAGGGTCATTTTCATCCTCCTATAGTGCCGGGAAGAAGCCCTTTGATATGTTATTAGTGTGGTCATCCAGAGCATTCAAAGAGGGTTTACACTGAGGAACCAAAGATTTGTGCATCCTACGAACATTTAATACACTTGAAGAAATTCTTCCACAACATTTGCACACTTCATAGTGGCATGGGATCCTGAGTACCTCGAAAAATACAGGGAAATCAAAGGTTTCACATAAAAAATGGTCCTCACCATGGGCATCTAGAACAAATATTCTTCATGCAATGGAAGAGTCTCATGAGGAAGCTGATACTGGTACAACGACTATGAGAGGAACCATTAATATAGCTTCATCTTTAGTGACTTATCTATTTGATACCAATGCACCTCACTCGTTTATTTCAACCAGTATCATTATTCTTCTTAATTTCATATGGATATTTTATCTTATGAAATGAATATTACTACACCCCCTTAATGTGAAAAGATAGAAGGCTCTCCATAGTCCCTCATGTGTATTCTCTCTAACATATTTTGATCTTTCTTGGAGTTTTCTAGTTATCAAAATTAAATCTCTTTACATCATGTTAGGGATTGATTTTCTCATTGCTAATAAATCCTAAATTTATTTTTATCTTTGATAGCTCTACCTTAATACACCCAGTGGTGTGTCTCTTAACTTTTAAAGATATTGGGAAACATGGTTATATAGATAGAGACCATATTATCCCGGTTTTGGGAAATTAATATCAGTATTTTTATTTGAAATGAAGTTGGAATCTTTGAGTGGTGATCTCCTTCAATTTTTCATAGAGTTTCCAAATGTTATTCCTTCTAACATCTCTAGTTTTCCACTTATATGTGAGGCTGAGTTTTCATTTGACTTAATGCAGGGTAATCGACCAATTTCTTTTCCCTCTTACTGGATGGATCCATCTAAAATAAAATAACTAAAGTCATAATTATAAGATCTTATTGAAAAATGATTTATATGCCAGAGGGTTTCACCTTGGGTGGTTCCTGTTCTCTATTACATGAAATATGAAATTTATCTTTTCTTATTTGTTGATTATCGAATTTTCAATCGAGTTACAATAAGGAACAAATATTTTTTTCCATTGATTGAAGATTTGATTGATCAGTTGAAAGGGGATATTTAGTTTTCAAATTTCGTCCAATGATCTGGTTACCATCAGTTGAGGATAAAATAATATGTCATTTTAAAAATAGCGTTTAGAAGTAGGTATGTCCATTATGAGTAACTTGTTGTTCCCTTTGTCATAATAAATGTCCTAAAATTTTCATGGAATTTATAAAAAATATATTCCTTGAATATATTGATACTCTTTTATTATTATTTAGGTACAACATTCTTGTCTACTCAATATCCAAGGAGGATCATGTGAATCATCTAAGAAATGTTCTGAGTCTACTGAGAAATCACCAGCTTTATGCCAATCTTTTAATGTTTGATTTCTGGATTCAGTAAGTGAAATATTTTGGGAATGTAGTGTAATAACAAGGAATATCATTCGATTCTGATAAAGAGAACACTATTATGGCTTGGGAATAAGCACAATTTTTTTGAGATTCAGCGCTTCTTTGGATTATCTGGATATTATTGATGGTTTGTCAAGGACATATCAAAATTGTCTTCACCAATGACTAATCTGACTCAAAAGGGAGTGATGTTTACCTATTATTATAAATTTCACAGTTATTTTGTTTAGATGAAGCATATTTTGAATTTTTAAATGGTGCTAACTCTTCCTGAGGTCAGGAAAGGTTTTGTGGTCTTCTGTGATCCATTGGGTTCAGGTTGGGATATATTCTTATACAATGTAATCATATTGTTGATTATGGATCTTTCCATCTTAAGACACATGACATGAACTATCCTAACCACAACCTTGAACAATTATATATAATGAACACAATTAAATTTTGCTGACATTACCTTTTTGGTGAAAGTTTTACTCTTTATTTAGCCCACAAGAACTTGAGTTATATCTACTCTAAAAAAGATCTGAATATCCACTATAGGTTTTGGATGGATTTCCTATAATCATTTGAATATGATATCACATATACCCCTGGGAAAGGGGTTTTTGTTGCAGATGCGTTAAACAGGGAACTTTTGACCTAGTCTGGGAAAGAATCTTCTGAAGGGTTCAGTTTGATGGCGCTTTTTTCCCAGTTTCATATAAGAGTTCATAACGATGGGGATAATGTTTCTTTATCATGATTTTAGTTGTAATATTCTCTTCTCAATTGTATTCTTCAGGAAAAAGATCTTTATGATGAATTCCATAGCATTAGATACTCTCTTTGTTATTCGGAGACCAAAGACCAATGTTCGTTCTCTTAAGAGGGTGTTTTGTGTTATCAGAACAGTTATGTTGTACTGTTAGTGACAAGGAAGTCTATAATGGGGGATTTCCATAATTCCTAGTGCGTTTTGCACCCAAGAGGAATTAATATTTTCTAAAACATGTTGTGCTAGTTCTAGTGGCTAGGTATGAGATGGGGCATTTCCAAGTTTGATTTCATTTGCTATACTTACCAACAAGTGAAATCTGAGTAGCAGAAACCTTCGAGTTTGCTTCAAACACTTCTTGTACCTATTTTGATGTTGTATGAAATATTTATATAATTTTTTGGTTTCATAATACCAAGAGGAATAATAATTTTATATGGTTTGTGATTCGCATGCTTACCATGTCATCTCACTTTATACCCATTCTAGATTCATCCAATTTGGAAGAGTTGGTAACTCTCATTGTGAAAGAGATTATTTGTTTGAATGGATTTCCTTCTACTATACTCTATTATTGGGATTATATGTTTACTTCACACTTTTGGAGAGGCCTATAGGAGGCACTATCTACTTCAGCATGTCCTACCATCTATAGTCAAATGTCTAGAGAGAGAGAGCTATACAAATCATTGAGGATATTCTTTTACCTTTTTCTCTTAACATTGTTGGGTCTTTGGATTATCACATGGGAGGGGTTGAGTTTTCTTATAACAATAGTTACCAATCCATGTTCATAATGGATCCGTTCGAGGCCTTGTGCAGACATCCTTAAAAATAACTATTGTGTTGGTTTGAGGTTTTACAATGTTCCTTGGTTGGACTAAGTTAGGTCCAAGAGACAACAGCTAAGATTCAGTTGATTCATCAGAAAATGTTGAAAGCATAAATCCAGTACAATTCTTAGACTGATCGTTGTCGTAGAACATTAAAGTTATAAGATGTTGTCCGTGTGTTCTTAAATATTTCACCACATTTTTTTCATCGATGTATTGGGAGGAAATGGAGGCTTTCTCCTCATTTTGTGGGACTTTTCAAGGTTTTAGATAAGGTGGGGAATGTGGGTTACTATTTTTCATTACCACCGCATCTAACATCAATAAAAAACATGTTCCATGTATCACTGATGTGAAAGTATATCTATGATCTATATCATGTTTTGATTGGAGTGATATTATGATTGAACCTGATTTATCTGTTACTAAACGACCGGTCAGGTTTATTGATTTTGAGTCCAAGGTACTTTGTGGGAGGACGATACCTCTAGTCTGTGTGCTATGGCAGCATTGTTCAGATTCTCATGAGATGTTGGAGAGGGAGTCACTGATGAGAGAGTAGTGACCTCATCTTTTTGACCTAGAGGTTTCATCATAGGCTTTCTGGGGTCAGAAAGTTCCTATTGTGGGGAGGTTTTAACAACCCATTATTGTTTCAGATATTCCTAAACCCACTTTTTTTAAATTATAAATATCTTATGTGGGAAAAAATTATTAATCATTTAATTCTCAATCAATGTGGTAAAGACAATAAATATCAGCTAACATCTTGGAATGGTTAATTAAATATTTTTTGAGTTCAATACTATGTTATTGGGATTTTACGAGTCCCGAAAATCCTCAATGAATACTAAATAAAAATAAAAATTATATTATATCAATGATAGAGCGCTGTCGTGGGTTCCCTCAAATGATTAGTGTGATTTTGGGGTACTTGGGTGCAGCAGAGTGCCTAACCAAGTTCGTCTGTCAAAGGTGGAAGTGAATTTAACAACTTATTAAAAGTATTATAAAAAAGAAAATAAAAAAACTAATTTAAAGGATTGGGGTTTGTTATAGTTTATGAATCTTGAATAAGTTTTCTGGAAGAAGATTGTATATTTTTTTGTTTTTAGTTTTGAAATGAATTTTGATTAAAATGACACTAAAAGAAGATGTTTTTTTAGAAATCTATTTTAAATGGAATAATTGATCTAACTCTACCTATTCATTCACTTATTAATAAATATCATTTAAATAAATATTAACTTAATTATGATCCTCTAATTTGTTATCCCTCGAACCCCATGATAGTTAACTTAACCACAAAGATGAAATTACTTATACCCTAGGCTAGCTTCGGAACACGCAATCGCAGCACCCTGCTTTGATTGTTGTTCTAAGGATAGAATATGTTCAGTGGTTAATTAGAGAACATATCCATTCTTGAAATGAGGATGAATTGTGTTTAGGGATTATATTTTAACACTACAAATTTATCTCTTGGGGTCTTGTATTACCGATTAAGATCGCACTCTCACAATTCAAACAAAATCTCGACCTTGCGTGTTTCGTATTAATTGTTCAATTTCTTGCTTGGTTTCTTAAAATTTAAAAACAAAATTCATGGATAATATTATGTGAATTAAAGTAGCTCATTAGATTCAAAATAAATTAATGATGAAGGATAGAGTTCGATCGATTACTAAAAAGAACTACTCTTTCAGGGGTGGCGTAATCATCGTAAAAGCCTTTTTCATGTGCAAAGGTTTAGAATGGGTATAACCCAATAACGCTTCAACTCAAGAATTCCAGCACAAATAGGAAGATTAAGAGAAGATGAAATTTAAACAAAACATAATAAAAGAGAAGAAATAAAATAATAACAAAGAAGTTTATTACACAAACAAAATCATTACAACATGAAGGGGAAGAAGAAGGCTTCGTCGAAAGGATCTTTGCTTCAAGAGCTACCCTTATTGAAATGGTTGGATAATTGGAGTGGATCCACTTCTCCTCTACCCTAAACTTCTCAGTTCACGTCCCAACCCCTCCAAAGGATAAAAACTCCAATTTATAGAGGGTAGGGGAGGAGAGGTTACAAGTGGTTTCAAGTGTGAATGTGGAAATTCGGCCAAATATTTTATTCCAAATTACACCACCCATTTTACCTCCAATACGCGTGAATTGACCGGCCTTCCAGAAGTATGATTTATGCCAAACCATGTCCCTGAGTGTTACTCAAAATTTGGGCTCAATCCAATCCCTGATGAAGAATATATGGGCCAAATATAGAACCCATGTCCAATCTGCCGAGTCCAGCACACCATTGGATTAATGGCCCATTTACTCCATCCAAATGCACTCTTTAGCTCTAGTGTCCTGAATGAAATTTGTAGAAAATTAAGTTAGGAACACTTTTAAAAAATTTAATATTCAAATAATAAATCAAAAATATTTATCTTCGAAATACTACAGTGAACTATTAAGGGTAAAACTGGAATTTTCGCCAAATTTTCAAATGAATGATCAAATCCCAAATATTTTATAACTAAACATATTTAAAAAATTGTGAGGAAATTATTTCATTTATTATCAATAAAGTATTCAACAAAATAGTGTTGTATCAACTCCCCCACACTTACCCTTTTGCACTCCTGAGGTCAAACAATTACACACCAATAAACAAAAGATATCATGCCTCATAAAAAACCATTATTTCAAGTTCTTCATTTATATGATTCAATATATTTCCACTATTTATCATCCCATGCACAAAACACTTACCTCACTTGAATTTTCTCTTATCAAACAAATGTCATTTTTTTGCAATGTCTTTCTCATCCAAACTCATACAAGGGTCACCATAGGCTTGATAAATTCATCCATAGGCACCCGATGTGAGTTAAGGACATATGTTTATCATGAGGGATTTTCATGGTTTTTCTGTGTCTTTCGGTTGGTAGGATTTAGATGTGAAAAATTATGAGGCTGAATGAGGAGGGCTTGACTCTTTTTGAAGCAAAATTGCATTAATCTAATTTTCACTTAAATATGGTCTTCTCCTCAATCCCCATAGTATCAATTCAGATCCATCATCCTAAAAAGTCATGAAAGGTTTACACCATTCATCATTTCAGCATCAAAAATTTCAATATTCTCAAACATGATTTTCTTGAAAGCTCCAAATGGGCACAGCTTTCCACCTCAATTAGAAGCTCCAGAAAAGGCACATCTTCACTTGTCATGAATGCTCCAGAAAAGGCATAGCATTCAATATAATGAATTTCTTCACCAGCAAACACATCTCTTTAGAATTTAATTTTCCACCCAAAGTACCACAGAATGTGGTGGCACAACACAAGATAGATTCCCCCACACTTTAGCTTAACTAGATTATGCAATTTCACTTCAAGAGTTGGTTGGATAAAGAAAATTGTCTTTTAATGTGGCTAACCTAACAGGTTGTGCATGGATTCTAAGGGATACAAGGATTAAATATTCAAGGTAGGACATTATAAAAAAGGATTCTTTAAAATAGGGGCTTTGATACAAAACAAACGCCTCAATCATTTAAACATAAGCACCTCAAACCCTCATGTTTTGACAGGAATAGATCAAATTATGGTTAAATAAAGCATGGTTTGGTTCTCTCAAGAAGTGAGGTGAATGTAATGAATATGAAAATAATGGTTCAGAAGCCTCACAGGAATGTGATTTCAAATATTAAGACACTTAGATGTGGCCTGGGATTCAAAAATCATGGTACTTTTCATGAAATTACTAAATATTTGAACTTGAAACAAAGTAATTTCAGCATTAATTTAAGCTTAGTTTCAAGGGGTAAATTGTTTCACTTATTGATATGGATTTAAAAATGGTTATGAGAATCATTTCAGCTCGAAATTTTCAAAAACACAAAGAAAATTGTAAAATAAACACACAAATTTTGAAAAACACACAATTTTTTGGTTTTTTTACAGGAAAGCAATTGAAATTACTAAACTAAAAGGTTCCCTCCCCCACACGTAAAATATTAAATTTTCCTCAATGTGAACCCATGAGAGGATATATGCACATGAAATGCAGAATTTTTAAATAGGACAAATAATATAAAAGTGAAAGGGTTAGGAATAGCCTGATGTGCTCAAGTGATAATGGGGTCATGCAGTGTGATAAAATCAACTGCATCAGTAGGAAGTCCCTCAATGTATCACTTCAAACGTTTCCCATTGACTTTAATGCTCCTTCCAGTGTCCTCTTGTGTGATGTCCACAACACCATAAGAAAAAACATTAGTCACAACATAAGGAACTAACCATCTGGAACGCAACTTACCAGGCATCAGCTTTAGTCGTGAACTATGGAGAAGGACTTTCTCTCCAACATGAAACTCCCATTGTTGGATCAGTTTGTCATGAGATGCTTTTTATATTTCCTTGTAGAGCCTTGAGTTCTCATATGATGACAATCGAATCTCCTCAAGCTCTTGAATTTGCAAAATCATTTGGATTCCATCTTGGGCCAATTCCATGTTTCATTTATTTATAGCCCAATATGCCCGATGCTCAACTTCCACTGGGAGATGACATGCTTTCCCAAAAACAATCCGATATGGGGACATACCAATGGGGGTCTTGTATGTTGTCCTATAAGCCCACAATGAACCATCCAAGCGCTTGCTCCAATCTTTCCTATTTGGATGCACGGTTTTCTCCAAGATTTGTTTCAACTCAATATTTGAAACCTCTGCCTGGCCATTTTTTTGGGGGTGGTATGGTGTTGATGTTTTTTGTGTCACCCCATACATTCGAAGGAGGGAAGAAAAATTCATATTGCAAAAGTGTGTCCATTGGTCATCGATGATAGCCTTTGGTAATCCAAACATGCAGAAAATTTTAGCCTTGACAAAATCCACTACAATATGAGAATCGTCAGTCCTGGTGGCCTTGGCCTCCACCCATTTAGTCACATAATCAGAAGAAACCAAAATATACAAAAATCAAAATGAACTAGGAAAAGTACCCATAAAATCAATTCCCCATACATCAAAAATATCACAGAATAATATGGGTTTTTGGGGCATCTCAGGTCTCTTAGAAATGTTCCCAGTGTGTTGGCAACGAGAGCATGACTTAAAAAACACATGGGCAACATGGAATAATCTAGGCCAATATAATCCAGAGTCCATAACCTTCCTAGCTGTTCGTTGGAGTCCAAACTGTCCACCACAAGCAAGTGTATGACCGAAATGCAAAACAGACTCAAACTCAGGATCGGGAACACACCTCCTAATGACTTGGTCACTACACATGCGCCAGAGGTAAGGATCATCCCACACATAAAACCTACACTCACTTTTTAATTTTTGGACATGATGTTTCTTTAAATTTGTAGGTATTTCAGAGGAAACAATGTAGTTCACTAAATCGGTATATAAAGGATGCGTACCTGAGATGGAATAAAGATTCTCATCAGGAAAAGTGTCCTGAAGTTGTACCTGGTCCAAGGTTCCATCCTCTAGTGTGTGAGTAACCCTAATTATGTGTTCTGCCACCAAATTCTATGACGCCTTCTTGTCCTTTATCTGAAGGCCAAACTCTTGAAGAAGGAGCATCCAACGGAAAAGTCGTGGCTTTTCATCTTGCTTCTTCAGGAGGTACCTCAAAGCTGCATGGTCAGAAAAAACAACTACTTTAGAGCCCAATAAATATGAACGGAATTTATCTAAAGAAAATATGACAGCAAGAAACTCCTTTTACATGTTGTATTGTTTTATTCGGCTGAATCCAGTGTCCTTGATGCATAGGCGATCACATGTGAACGTCCTTCCACCCTCTGAGATAAGACACCTCCAACCGCGAAGTTGGAGGCGTCACACATAAGCACAAATGGAAGGTCCCATCATGGGGGATGTATGATTGGTGGAGTGGTCAGACACTTCTTCAGATCATCAAATGATACCCTGCATGAATCATCAAAATTGAAGTCAATATCGTTTTGAAGCAATCAAGATAATGGTAGAGTAATCTTACTAAAATCTCTGATGAAGCGTCGATAAAATCCAGCATGTCCATGGAATGATCGAACATCTCCCACAAATGTAGGATATGGGAGGGATGAAATAATGTCTACCTTAGATTTATCAACTTCAATGCCATGTTGTGAGAATATATGACCTAAGAAAATTCCCTTTTCGACCATGAAATGACATTTTTCAAAATTTAAGACTAGATTCATCTCAATACAATGATGAAACATATCACCCAAACTAGAGAGACATTCATAAAATGAGGACCCATAAACTGTAAAATAATCCATAAATACCTCCATGCATGTGTCAATGAAATCTGAGAAAATACTCACCATGCATCTTTGGAAGGTACCTGGGGCATTGCAAAGTCCAAATGGCATCCTTCGGTAAGAAAAGGTACCGAATGTGCAGGTGAATGTTGTCTTCTCCTGGACCTCTGCTGCAATGGGAACCTGAAAATAGCCATAAAATCCATCAACGAAACAATATTGTGTCTTCCCAGCTAGTCTCTCAAGCATCTGATCAATAAATGGGAGGGGGAAATGGTATTTGCGAGGGGAATGATTTAGTTTCCTATAATCAATACACACACACAAACTATTTTGTACCCTCATTGGAACTAATTCATCTTTCTCATTTTTAACAACACTAACACCAGTTTTCTTAGGTACAACCTGGATAGGGCTAACCCATTGTGAGTCAGAAATACGGTAAATTATACCTGCCTCGAGAAATATTTCAACCTCTTTTTTAACAACCTCCAGAAGGGTTGGATTGAGTCTCCTTTGCGGTTGCCTCACTGGTTTAGCCCCATCCTTCAAGAGAATCCTATGCATGAAAATGGATGGGCTAATACCTGATATGTCTGCCAATGTCCAACCAATTTCCCTAATGTTATCTCTCAAAATATTTAAATGTTTTTCTTCATGTTCAAAAGAGAGATTGTTAGTAATGATAACAGGTAATCTATCACCACTCAGCATGTATGCATATTTAATATTTGGGGGAAATGGATTGAGTTACAATGTTGGGGGTGATTTATAGATGGAGAAATTGATGCAATGGACATATCTACACAATGAACATCAGTATCAGAATAAAAAGCATCACAATTAGAAAATAGTTCATCAAATCCATCAGCGTACTCAACAGCCATGTCATAATTAGAGTTCACATGATCAAAATCAGAATATGATTCCATTTCAAAATCAAATCTTAGAGAGTCTTGTTCCTTAGAAATGGGTGTGGAAGTACTCTTAGACATCAAACTAGAACCAATACTCATAATCTCCCTAAGCATAGGAAAATATAATTCCATGGTGTTTTTACTTGGTGGTACAAAATGGGAGATAACAAAAGCAGAATGGTCCTCTGAGGGGTACTTCATGGATTCCATGACATTAAATACCACAACTTCATCTCCAAACTCCATGGAAAGTGTACCCTCATTGACATTTATGATAGTTTTTGCAGTTTTGAGGAAGGGTCTACCTATGATAATGGGGGCATGGGAACTTACCTGATCATCCTCCATGTTAAGCACGTTTAAATATGCTGGAAAGATCATGTCTCTTACCCAGACAAGTAGATCCTCAAGAACTCCCGCCGGATACGTTGTAGCTCTATTTGCCAACTGCACCACTACTCTTGTTGGCATCAACTCACCAACCTGTAAAGAAGAGAATACAGAGTGAGGAATCACATTTATTGAAGCTCCTAAATTACAAAGAGCATTAGAGAAGTGAAACTCCCCTATGGTACATGGGATGGTGAATTTCCCTGGATCCCTGCACTTTGATGGCATTGACAGAGTTCGTGTAATGAGTGTTGAGACATTCCTTCCAAGGTTGATCCTCTAATTTCCCTTGAGCCCTCTTCGATTGGTACAAAGTTATTTTAAGAATTTTTCATACCTTGGAATTTGCTTAATGGATTCAAGTAGAGGAATGTTGATCTACACATGCTTGAATGTATCCAAAACTTCCTTTTTCATTTCTTCTTTATCCATCTTCTTGGTTTGAACAACCTTGTTGGGAAAAGGAATGGGTTTAGAAGGAATAACATTAATATTTTTCTTACCTTTATCTTTCTACTTGGATTCCTCATGAGTTGGTTTGGAATGCGGCTTCTCTGGAGTTGAGGTGAATCCCTGTGGAATGGTAGGTACAGATGTATTGTTCATTCGCTTCCCACTTCTCAATGTGATGGCACTGACATTACCCTTTGGATTTGGAGTGGCTTGGGAAGATATATTTCCAGAATTCTTACTCAAAAGTTCATGGAGGGCGTTGGAAATCTGGCTCATTTGGGTCTTCAACTCCCTCAGCTCCGAACATTGACTCTTCATCTCATTCGGTTGATTAAGAACAATTTTCTTCAAAAGATCATCATTATTAGAATCTACCTTTAGTGGAGGATTCCCTTGTTGCTGACTTGTTGATGTTTGAGCTTCAAATATCATTTGGTGTTGTTGGAAACCCTATTGGTAAGGCGGAGGCTGCCAGAAGTTTGGATGAAAAGGGGGAATTTGTTGTTGTCCAGAGCCATACGTCATGTCCAGTTGATCTTTCCACCCTTGTTTGTTTTTTGGAGAATATGAATCGAACTTCTTTTGGGGATATGGGTGTTGTTTCTGTTGAAATGGTCTCCCTGGGAATACTGATGCGCAATCCTCTGTCTCTTGTAGTTGTGGGCAACAGTCAGTTGGGTGGCTTGTCTCAGTGCAAATGCCACAAGGCCTTAAAGGAGGGGGTAGAGATGTCTTTTGTGACAAATCAATTTTCCTCACCATAATTTTAAATTCTTCTAACTTGGTATCAATAAAACGACTCTCAAGAGAAGAAGGATTTACCTAATGTACTCCCCTGATATGTGGTGTACCTCGATCACCAAATTGTTGGGATCTTTGGTCCATCTTGTCGATCAATGCACGTACGGATGCTGGTGTCTTGCCCACCAATGGTCCTCTAGCTTCATCATCCACCATGCTCCTCTCCATGGGTGTTATTCCTTTGTAGAAGTATTGGATATGGAGTTGCTCACTGATTTGGTGATGCGGATAGCTTGCGCACAACTTCTTGAATATCTCCCAATAATCATACATTGACTCCCCTTGTGCTTGATTGATCCCCGAGATCTTTTTATGAATGGAAGTGGTCGTTGATGCTGGAAAAAATCTCAGCAAGAAAAGACGTTCCAAATCGTTCCAACAAGTTACATCTTCGGGTTGTAAATAATACATACAATCATTCGCAGCTCCATCAAGTGAGAGTGGTAATGCTCTTAATTTGATTTTATCTTCAGATACATTTATTGGTTTCAAGGTTGAGAAAACCACATTAAATTCTTTCAAATGTTTATTGGGATCCTCACCAGAGAGGCCATGAAACATTGGAAGTAAGTCAATTAACCCAGATTTCAGTTCAAAGTCTGATTCGAGATTTGGGTATGCAATACAATTTGGTTGACAGTTAATATCAATTGGAGCCATTTCTAAAATGGTTCTATTAAGTTCATTTACATTATTTTCAACCATTGGTTCTTCTTTTATGTTTGAATTTGAATAACTTCCAATTCCAATGTTTCCAGAAGAGATAAATTCACCAACTGGTTGATTATTGAGACTTCATGTAGACTGAGAGTGTCTGATTTGTGCCCTAAGGATGAATTCAATCTCGGGGTCAAGATCTATGAGATCGTTGGGATTAGATCGTGTAATAAATCAAATAAAAATGAAAATAAAGAAATTGGACCATAGTAAAATAAAAATTATAAGTTTGAGTTAATGGTCCAAAAAGAAGAAGAAGGAAAAAAATCAGATTGGGTAAATATGGAAGAAAGAAGATATGAAGATAATTAAAATGTAAAATAAAATAAATACCTATCATTTTTTGAAATAATTACTTGCCTCCCCGGAAACGGTTCCAATTTGATAGAGCGCTGTCGTGGGCGCCCTCAAATGATTAGTGTGATTTTGGGGTTCTTAGGTGCAGCAGAGTGGCTGACCAAGGTCGTCTCTCAATGGAGGAAGTGAATTTAACAACATATTAAAGGTATTCATAAAAAAACACTACTTTAAAAGATTTGGGTTTGTTATAGTCTATTAATCTAGAATAAGTTTTCTGGAAGAAGATTTTATGTTGTTTTGTTTTTAGTTTTGAAATGAATTTCGATTAAAATGACACAACAAGAAGATGTTTTTTTAAAATCTATTTTAGAAGATGTAATCGATATAACTCTACCTATTCATTAACTTATTAGTCATTATCATTTAAATCAATATCCACTTAATTATGATCCTCTAATTTGTTATCCCTTGAACCCTACAAGAGTTAACTTAACCACAAAGATGAAATTACTTAAACCCTAGGCTACCTTCGGAACACGCAATCGCAGTACCCTGCTTTGATTATTGTTATAAGGATAGCATATGGTCAGTGGTTAATTAGAGCACATATCCTTTCTAAAAATGAGGATTAATTGTGTTTAGGGATTATATTTGAACTCTACAAATTTATCCCATGTGGTCTTGTATTAGCGATTAAGATCGCGCTCTCACAATTTACACAAAATCTCGACCTCGCGTATTTTGTATTAATTGTTTAATTGCTTGCTTAGTTTCTTTTAATTTAAAAACAAAATACGTGGATCATATTATGTGAATTACAGTAGCTCATTGATTCAAAATAAATTAATGAATAAGTATAGAGGACGATCGATTACTAAAAAGAACTACTCTTCCATGGGTGGCGTAACCTTCGTAGAAGATTTTTGTATGTGCAATGGTTTAGAATGGGTATAACCCAATAATTCTTCTACTCAATAATTACAGCCCAAATAGGAATATTAAGAGAAGAATAAATTTAAACAAAACAGAATAAAAGAGAAGAAATAAAAGAAGAACAAAGATGTTTATTACACAAACAAAATCATTACAACATGAAGGAGAAGAAGAAGTCTTCGTTGAAGGGATCCTTGCATCAAGAGAAACCCTTATTGAAATGGTTGGAGAATTGGAGTGGAACCACTTCTCCTATACCCTCAACTTCCCAATTCACGTCCCAACCCCTCCAAATGAGAAAAACTTCAATTTATAGAGGGTATGGGAGGGGAGGTTACAAGTGGTTTCAAGTGTGAATATGGAAATTCGGCCAAATATTTTATTCTAACTTGCACCGCCCATTTGACCTCCAATATGCGTGAATTGACCGGCCTTCTAGAAGGATGATTTGTGCCCAATCATGTCTCTGAGATTTCCTCAAATTTGGGCTCAATCCAATCCCTGATGAAGAATATATGGCCCAAATACAGAACCCATGTCCATTCTGCCGAGTCCAGCCCACCATTGGATTAATGGCCCATGTACTCCATCCAAATGCACTCTTTAGCTATAGTGTCCTGAATTAAAGTTGTAGAATATTATGTTAGGAACACTATTACAAAATTTAAAATTCATATAATAAATATAAAATATTTATCTTCTAAATACTACAATGCACTATTAAGGGAAAAACTGTAATTTTCAAAAAAATTCAAATAAATGATCAAATCCCAAATATTTTATAAATAAACATATTTAACACAATTTTAGGAAATTATTTCATTTATTATCAATAAAATATTCAACAAAATAGTGTTTTATCAATAAACAACACATTTTTTGTTAAAAATAATTGTATAACTCCAAAATATTACGTCGTATGAGAATTTTGCGGCCACTATTATGTCCCAAATATGGTTATTACCCCAGGAGGGTCATAACATTCGAAGGGTCCAGAAATTTGGACTCCACGCTTTTTTGATAAAGTTGTTAATTAATATTTAATATATTATCTATTAAAAATAATTTAATATCTAAAAAACAGTGAAATATTTATCAAATAAGAGACCACTGACGAGTCCTAAATGTGGGAATTACCCTATATGGGTTATAACATTTGTAAGAATCGAGCGTTTGGATTCCTCATTAAGAAAAATATCTATTTTATTTTAATTAATTATTTATTATGATATTTAATTAAAAATTCATTAATATCTCTCAACCATTTCACCTGTTGAGAAATACAAGACCACCATTGGGTCTGGAACACGGTGTTTACCCTTGGTGGGGTATAAAATTTATTCTTAACAATCATTTGATATTTTTTTAAATGTTAAATAAATACTTAATTTAATTTAATTGAAATTGGGAAACTATTCATATTCTCCATGTAACATATTCCCTCCTTTGGAAATTCCCAATTGAAACAAAAAACATTAATTTTATCAATTTTTTTTGATTTAAAAATGGAAATAACTCAATGAGATGATTTTATTGACTTTGTAATGAATTGATCATTTTAGTATTAAATTTAATGTGTGATTAAAGGAGGGGTTACAAATCCTATGATTCTATGGTGATAAATAGTTGAACCATTTATTTTTGCAATTGGTTGATGTGGATGAGTTAAATATACTCTTAGAGTTGTCCACACATGATATGTGAAGCTCCTTTGATTTGATTCATTTTTTTATTCTTCTCAAAAGATATTTCATGCCTCCTTTTAGTTTTGATATTAAAGATAAGGTGAAATATTATGTTATTATTTTTTGTTGAATTAATCTCTTATTTTGTTCCTTTTTTATAATAAAATATTATTGATGTTAAATTTATCTAATATCTAAATAATAAATCTAATGAAAATAGTGGTGGATTTTATATAAATTAATAAAGGCCTAAATTAAGAAGTGATAATCCTTAAATTATCAATTGATAATTTAAATAGTATTTGGATTCTGAAAAGATATATATGTATATATATATTGATAAAATCACTTGGAAAAATCATGGATTAATTAAATTAAATTAGTAAACAATAATTTCAATAATTTATTGAAAGATAATTATTTATCTTATCAGTGAATAATTATAAAGGACATATAAATTTGTTCAAGTTTTAATTTAAAGATATACAAAATATCTAATGTGGTTTTTAATTATTTTGAGGAAAATATTATGAGCATATTCATTTACATAAAATGATTATTTTTATTTTTTTCAATGATATTGGAAGTATAATCGCATGTTATAATCCAAATGATAATTAGAGAATTTCGGAGGGAGAAGCTATCATCTAATGTGATAAATTTAAATAATAATTTTAGAATTATTCCTAAGAGAGAAAATTACATCGTATGTTGTATTTTAATAAATAATTCCAAAAAAATATCTATGAGAGATAAACAATTATGGCATGTAATATTTTCAATGATTTCTTTAAAGTTATTCTCGAGAGAGAAACTATCATCACATGTGATATTTTATTTACTTTTCATATAAAATATTTGGTATTAGTTCTCAGACCCCTTGATGAACATCGTATGTTAGTGTGTTGAGGCTTACAATAATAAGGTCTTGAGGAGGTGTATTTAACAACATGAGGTGGTTTATTTTTACCTTAAACATCGATAACCTTATGGTATATGGTTCTTTCACAATGCCTTATTTATATTAACCGTAATTTCATTGTTTATGTTTTAATTGATTGAATTCAAATGAAATTGTTTAAATATTAATGTGATTTATTTCAATTTATTTTTTGGAAAAACTCAATTCTACTGAATTGGGGGATTTCAGAAAAATCAGTTTCTAGCATGGGAATTTTGCTATTTTTAATTATAAACTGATGAAAATTTTTAAAATTAAATTGTTGAATTAAACTATTGAATATAATTGTGAAATTTATGGAATAGTTTTTAAATGGATTTAAACTTGTGAAAAATCCTTTAAATATTTTGATAGAAACCCAATGGTTTTATTTATTAAAAAGGCATGTTTTTTATTTAATTCATTTTTAATTTTAAATGAAAAATTGGAAGGTAACCATGTTACTCACTTTTTATTTGGAATTAAAATAACAATGTTTCCCAATGCTTTTAAATTTATATTAATTCTTTTTGATTACTCATAAATTTTATATTTAAGCCATTGTTTTAGAAAAAATTCAATAATTTGTAATTTCTTTGATTAAAGTATTTTTCAATCATTTGAATTGTATGGAATGATTTGTGTAATTATTCTTTAAAATTCCAAACTAGTAAATTTTTAAAATTGAAAGCATTCCTTTGGTTAATAAGTTTTTTTCATCTATTATGGAAACTGTGCTGATACCGTATTGGGTTTTTAGCTCACACGCTACTTTTGGCTTTGTGTGTTTGTATATTATCTTCTTCCAGGTTTGAGAAAATTGAAATGATCACTTGTACGTGGATCTAGCTATTGAATTGTGTTCTTGGATAGTTGATTCATTCGGCACCTAGGGCAATTTTTTCGGTTTCGGTACTTTGGTTTTAATTTCAGCCTTTTATGCCTTGATGTGTTCTGGTACTTTTCTCCCAATAGAGTTTTCTTTTGAGATGCATATTATCTTGTACCTTTTAATTTTTTATGTACAATGGAGAAATCATCCCCACATGTATGTTGTATAATGGAACGTTCTAGTAGCCGACTTGGGGGATCGAGAATGCCCTTAAGACTATGTCACAACTGGCTCAGTTATCTTGTTAAATGGGTATCTAGGATGGTTCAGGACTTATAGTAATAGATTAATTTATTGATTGAGATTACAAAATTTCAAGTACATGTTTATCTATGATAAATAGTAAAGGGTTGAAACATTAAAAATAAATGAAGAAAAAATTTATAGATTATATTCTTGAATAAAAAATATATTTAAAAAATGAATTTAAATTTGCTTTATAAAATTTGTATAAAATAAAATTAGTCTGTTATGAAGGATTAGATAGTTTATATGATGTATCCAAGATTACAACCTTTTCAATTAAATCAGATATAACCCTTGATAGTTACTATATTATTCTTTACACATCTATTGTTTTTTTGATATAGCGAAGAAGATGAAAATTATTAATCCAATAACACATTCATCTTATCAATATCAAATATAATAGAAGCTTCATTTCTGAGACGCTCCATATGAATTATAATTTCTACCTTAAAATATAAATATAATTTCTTTGAAATCAAACATTCCTTCACATCCTGATATTTTCATTGTAGATATTTATATGAATTTCTAGAGATATTTATATTAGATTGTAAATTCAAATTTTCTTCCTTCCAGGTACATATTTTGAACTTAATATTTACATGAGATATTTGATATGAAGAGACTAATAGTTCTTTTGAACCGTCAAAATCATTGTTTCTTTCAGAACGTTTTTCAATCAAATATTTAACATAATTAACTGAATATTTTAATTTAAATGGATTATATTTTTTCCTTCAATGAGAAATATTTTGTTCTGAACATGAATTAATTTATCATTTCATCTTGTTGTGACTAGTTTTCCGAAGTCTTTGGACATGATATTTCAAAGAAGAAAAATAAACAATTTAAAGTTTTTAAGAAGAAGGTTTTATAGTTTTAAAATGAGAATGATGCATCTTGTTATGAAATATTCTAGATGATTCTCAACACTCTCGAGTTATGAAATATAAAATAATAATTAAAGATTTTCTTTTTTTAAATGACATTTCTATAAAAAACAATTTATTAAAATTTTATGAAAAGGAATGAATAAATACTAAAACAAAAAATAAACATATCTATATATTTTAACGACATTATTCAATTAGATAGAACAGATCTATTCCACATAAATCTAACTTGATTAAAAAAATATGTGAAATAGTAATAAAAGACTTATAAGATTATAGATTCTAGTTCTCTGAATTTTTCTTCGGATAAAGAAGTACATTAGAGTTGATCATTCCTTAAAGATAGATATTTCTATATACTAAAAAACACAATCAAGATTTGACAGCATAGCTTAGTTGTTTATTTTGGAAAAACATCTAAAGAATATTCATTTTCGTAAACATATTATTTTATTCTAGTAGTGCTTCAAATTAAATATTTATGTAACAAAAAAATTTAATTTTTAATAGGGATTATACTATTCATGTTAAAAAATTCTATTGAATAATAAATATTTTTAATAGAAACAGATTTTGGTTTTCTAATATAATAGTTATTCACATAATTTCCATTAATACCACAATGAAAACAATTAATAGTTGAAATGATTTTTATTTTTGAACCCGAAACAAAATTATTCCTATATACTTTTGGTCTTTCCCCATTACTTCATATTCCAAGATTTCCTTTTCAGATATTATTTTTAGCAAGGATTTGATAGAAATAATATTATCTATTTATAAAGATAATAAGATTTTATTTTAATTATATAATTATCAATGAATAATTCAATAATCCTTGATTCATATAGGTCCCAATAAATTTCAGAATGATTAGATTTTAAATCTAAATTATTTTTAAAAAAAATTCATTTTTTATAAAGCATTATCAAAATATTTTTCAATTTTTTTGATTTCCCTTCAATAAAACGTATTTATCCTGTTGAATAAAGAAATACTAATTCAAATTTCCCGAATAAATTTTTCCATAATTAGTTTTTTTGGAGTATGAAGATTGTACCTCATTAGTAAGACCCATTGGAGATACTATTTATTTTTTATGATCAGTCTCTGAATATGTAGAAGATTGATCATGTGAACCAGAATAATCAATCCAAGCATCATTAATAATTTTTTTGAGGTTTCTATTATAATCAGACGTCTTTTGAGAATTATGTAAATGATATTTATCCTTTTTATGGCCTCTTTTATTTAATTTACATCATCTATTTTCTTTAATGCCTTTATTTTTTCTTCTGTACAGTTTTTCAAATATTTTAACAATATATGATAAATATTTATCTAAATATTGATGGCTTGAATCAGATAATTCATCCATAGTATTTTTGAGACTATATTATTCATGTTTTATATTTTTTTCATCTTCATACCACTTCTCAGCTTCAAACGTCATTAAAGTCTCAAAAAATTTCTTCATAGATAAAATATTTGTTCATGTAAATTGATGTATAGTTGTGGATATTCCATTCCTCTTATAAGATATTACTCTAATTAATTTAAACACATGATATGATTATGAAATTGGATCTACCAAAGTGGAAATATTATTAAAAATTTATATCAATCTCCCATTAATTTTATTTATGGGTTTATCCACATGAATTTTGGATGTATCAAACAATAGTTTTTCAGTGGTGTACCTTAACTCTCTGTTATTGTTAGTTCCTTAATAATCAGATGAAAACATCTTACACTAAACATATGTTGTAGGAAATTTATGTAGTTGATTGATATCATAAGTTCCTAAACCACAGACAATAACATTCAAATATTTTGAATTAAGAACATAATCTCTTTCTCAATTATCATTCTTATCATCCAAATATTCCTTAAGAAAATAAAAAAGTATTAACAACTATTAAATTAATTCTTTTTTCTAATATTTTCATATAAATAATCAAATTTGATTTACAGAATCCATAACTACCACCATTGAAGTAAGGATCATGAATCTTCAATATATATTCTCTGGAATTATTCATTTCAAGTTCTGTTTGACTGATTCGTTAATCAATGATTTTTAGAGCCATTAAATATTCTTTTAGAGTAAAAAATTTTCTTGAACATTGTTAAAAATATAATACCCAATGAGTATAGAATAATTAATTATTGATATTAGATAGAATTAAAATAATTTTCATGGAAAAAATATATACTAGCAGATCCATGCCTCTGATTCCACTTATTGTGTCAAAATAGTTTTGGAAAAGGTAAAAACACAAGAGGGAGTGAATTGTGTTTTCAAAAAATTTCACAAATTCAGACCTCCTACCAAGGTGTTCAATGAACATTTCCTTCTCCCTTAATGATGAGTAGGAAATGGAAATAAATAAATAAAAGAAACAAATTATGTATAGTGGTTCGAGGCACAAAGATCCCATTTTCCACACCACCAAGGATAAAATCAAGAAGAGTGGGGATTTTAACATAGTAGGTACACTTATCCAGTGTTAATTTAATAAAAAACTGATGATTGTAGGTTATTTACTAATTAAAGGTATTTTATGATTCCTTCTTGTTCTTTTACAAGAATAGTAAATCCATATATTAGTATAATAAGCTGAAACTTTATGATGAATGATTTAGAGAAGACAAAAATAAATATAAATCAATAGAGATTTATTTTAGTGAGATTATATGCTTCATACTTATAGTAGAAATTGAAATATGTATTCATATGTTAAATAATTCACAATAGTAAATAGATCATCAATGTTTCATAATAATTCCTTAAAAATGAAAAATAAAACAATAGGTATATGTTTCATCATGTATGTATCAAATTTGTATCTCTAAAAAAATTCTATCTCGATATTTAAAAATAAGATTTAATAATAAGATGTAGCAGAAATGATAATAATAGTAGAGAGTAGATTGGATTACTCAAAACGTGTATGTCTTCAGTGTATTTCTCTAAAGGAAATGACACACTTATTGTTTTGGAACAAAAATTTTCCCTACATATATATTTTTTGTTTTGTACCTCCACATTATTTTCCTTAGGAATATTTTCTCAATATTTAGGTTTTAGGATAAATAGTTCTTGGTAAAACCATATCTAGAATTATCATATAATAGATCATGAATATTTAAATTCAAAATCATTCAGCAGAGTAATAACATCCGGTAAAAATAGAAATAATTTATTCCATTGAATGTTCACCTTTGAATCGATCATAAAATAGATTTGAAAAGATATTCACTCTCAGAAAAACCATTGTAGAAAACATGGATAATTTCATAAATTTTAAACTCCATTGTTGAATGTTCAAACATAGGGTTCCTTTATGTAACACAAAATCTAAATTTAGGGTTTAAAATGTGTGGTTGATAACGCAAAAAGTGTTGATAAAAAAACACATTCATTTTCCTAAACATTGGGTTTGTTCCAAATGTAGGGTTGATGATACATACTTTTCCAGCAACATACAATACATAATACATATGTTCTATTTCAAATGTATATTTTTGGATCCAAATGTTATGCTTATGAACATAGGGTATGAATAGTGTTTCCAGAACAACATTTCCAAAAAGCTACTACAACTATTTCCCACGGATCAATGATATGAATATATTTCCAAAATAAATATTATAATGAATATTATCTTTTTAAAATCATCTAAAGGTATCTTCATTAGTAAAATTAATGTGGTCGTTTATATGCATCAAAACAAAAAATAAATTAATTAAATTATTGAATCAACACATCCTCAATAATATGTTCATTGGGTTTGATCTCTATAAAAATAAGGTCTTGTATAAATGATTGAATATTGTTTTTCATGGACCATGAATCACCTATAAAACATCAAATGTGTAGTGTGAATTGATACAACAAATTTTCATTATGTCCTTCGAATTATTTACAGTACTTTCCTATCATTCCACAATTTATAAGTCCATATTGTATTTCCAAAACTACAACACAATTGACATGGATAAGGGGTACTGGAAGTGAATATAGGAAACCACATCATCTTAGTGGAATAAAATTGATTATGAGTATCCTAAATTTATAAATTATCCAATAAAATTTAGTCATTCATTATCTAAAAATATAATAAATCCCTTTTGTGTATATCGTAGTACTCATAGTACATTGATCATTATGTTGGTTTGATATAACATGCTACCATGGTTATTCATGAAGTTCAAATAACTTATGGTTTCTCTTCATATATATAGACTAAAATAACATAGTAATTATACTGACACCTATTTAAATCCATTTATCAAATATCTTAAATTGATGTTTAATTCATGTGTTAAAATTCATGATTCAAATAGATGTGAAAAATTAATAATGAAGGACATGTTGTATGGGATGATGAATGAATTTATAGCTTATGTAAATTGTTTAGGCTGTACCAATAATGGAATTTTGGGGTGTCACAATTTGGATGAATTTACACATTAATTTGAGCTAAAACATTCCTTGATGACTATGTTTTTAGGAAATTGAAAATGCTTTCATAGTTGATAAAAAAACTAATTATGGATGATTGAATTTGATGGGATTTATGAACAAGTTCATATACTATCTCCACTAATGGGCGATCAACTATTTGATAAAGTAACAAAAATTGACATTGTAATGGTAAATTATTTTTGAAAACCCATATGAAATTAGGTTAGAAAAATATATCAATTTTATTTTAATTACAATATTGGAATTTTTTATATCTCAAACATTTTTTTAATGTCATGTATTTTTAAAAAATGTATTTGATAGTGTTTTTTTATTGTTAATTAATGTTCTTGAAAAAAATAGATAAAATAAAGGTTAGGATGGACATTATTGACATGGGAATAAGGAAAGTGTTTTCCCTAATAATGGGTAAAAATCAAACTTCTCTTCCTCCAGCAGCATACACTCTATCTAGACAATAAAAATTTCAATTTTTTTTATTTTCCTTAATGGTGTAAATGTTCTCTCAGGGAATTCATCAAATAAAAATAATGTCATGTAATTAAAAAATTTGAATATATAGGTACTAAAATCACTTGACTTTCATGTTTTGATGGAATATTTGAATCTTGTCACATTACATTTTAATAATCCTAAAATTATATGAGATACATTAACAAGACTCCTTTTCATTTTCATAGCCTTAAACAATAAATTTATCGACACGATGAAGTTGTAGATCATGAATAAGGAAGATGTGATCAAATTATGTGAGTAATAGATGTTATTTCCACCATAAATCATTGATATAATGAATCACTTTATGGTTCACTCGAATTAAGAGGTCCAACTGTATGGTCATTTCCATTACATATGGATGTACTCCACTGAATGGTATATGATGATTTTGAAAGGGTACATCATAAATCAAAGAATGATACATTGTCATATTGGGGAATGATATATTATTAAAGATGTTATTAAATTCTATACCAATTACCAATCAGATGTGGATAGCATTAGTCTCCAAACATATCTTCATAGTGAATGCCTTGTGGGTAAGGGGATTTCCAAAGGATATATTGTTACAATTACCATCATAGAGTGGTAGGAATCTCACCTTTATATTTTACATAATAGTGAATATTTATATACATACATTGATGCCCACAAATCAATTATTAGACATTTGAATCAATTAAGGTATAAAGAATTGATATCGAATACACATAATCATCAGTTTAGAGGATGTTTCTTAAGTCATATTTAGTTGGAGTTTCTTAAAATATGAATTAAAATATCGAGTAACTCAAATGGATATCTTGAGAAAAAAATTACAATGTTATATGATAATTTTTTTTCATAATTAATGGTTGTAAATTCTATAAAAAATGTCATGATGATCTTAGTGTGATGAAAAATTGTGATGTTATTCTTATGGTGGAAGATATGCACATATCTAGATACAAGGATAGAAATATAATTTATATTAATATGAAATATCATGACATCATTGAAATGATATTTTAGTATGTTTATACAACCCTTCAAGAACTAAATTTCCATTTCAAATGGGTTGACAATATGAGTGGAGTGAAATTTGATGAAATGAGATTTATTTTTGTGAATTTTAGTACAGAAGGGAATATGATGATTCATTTATAATGGAATCACAAAAATTGGGGGTATTTTATGGCTCATATCTAACAAAAAATAATTTTTTAATTATCCTATTGTTGACTAAAAATTGGTTGGGTCTGATAAAAAATCAATCGAGGATGACCCTTTCATTGGGAGATCATAATCATTTCATTGTGGTCCCAATATAGAAAATGTATTGTACATTATACTGTAACAAAAAAGGGTATTTAGATTATAGGTGTAGGATCCAAATTAATTCAACCATTAATGAAAATAAAGTCACTTCAATGAGAATGGTAAACTTTATTTTAATATGCTATATTTTCCCAATAATATTATATGTTCTCTACATTATTTTGGTAATCAAAATATTTTTTTACTGTTATCATATGGAAAATGGCTTCTACACATTATTATGGTACCAATATTGAGTAAGAACATGTGATTAATACTATAACAAAATATTTTTTAGGTGTTCATCACCATGTTGAGGAAAAAACAAGAACTACAAAACATTATAGGATTTACTAATATAATCATGATAATATGTAAGGGTATAAAATATGATGTTTTCTAGAATCAATTCAATGAACCAGTTAACCCCAACAATATAAATGTTCATTAGTAATTTTTGGATCCCAATGAGGATGAATTTTTTGATTGAAATAGTTTCATGGTTCTATTTCCATCCTATAATGAAGGATACAGTCTGAGAAGATATAAAGGTAATGTTATGATATAATATTAATATTTTACCAGCAAATTATATAATGAACACATAATCTAATTTTCATTTTTCTTTTAAAATCTTATTTATTAGAGATGATTTATGAATGAAATATGTTTTAATGGCCATTGGAAAAGCCCATTAGGGATTCCAGACTCTTCATAACATGTTTCATCATTGGTATTCTTAGTGAATGTAAATCCCCACCCATCAGTTACTTATTCAGATATTATAATGTAAGAAACTTGAACTAATTTCATTAGTCTTCATGACCAGACTTCATTTTAGGTGAATTATAGTTGATAATATATTAGTCTACATTATTTTTTTTAATACAATTTGATTCAAAAAAATTATTTTATAATATAGAAAAGTAGTAATGAAAATAGGCAACATTAATCAAAACCAATCTACCCCTATCAAAAAATGGGATAAGGTATGCTTCACTCGTAAAGAAAATGGTATATATTTTAAATAAATAAGAAAAGTTTTACATGATACAAAACAATAAATATCCCTCTATTTATATGTAGATAGATTAACCAGTATATGCAACCACTTCCATACCACATCATGTAATATTAAAGTATGTCTGTATAAATTACGACGGTAAACTAGGGGAAAAATCAATATAGGAAACATGTGTAAGTATGGCATTGTAGTAATCCACTATGATTTATAAAAGTATTAAATAAAAATATCTATTTACACTCATATGATTTATATATTATTTTAAAAAAAAATCAGTCATCACTGTATTAGAATAAAAATTATATTTAGTAGTTTTTAAGAGACTGGAACAATTTTTCCATGTTAGACATGTATGTTTTCGAGTGTCTTTCAAATCATATTTCTAAAAGAAAAACTTTTATGATGATATATATTATATTATAAAAGGATTATAGGAATAGATAGATTCATTCCAATATAATATTTTCCATTCTAGTTGTCAGACCAATATATGTGAAAATATCAAAGAGAATATGCAGCAGAACAAATATTAGCAACAGAAAAACCAAATAACCCCACTAGGCTTGAGACTAGTCATTCACCTCGATATCATACCTAATCTGAGATAGTCTTTTTTTCATTACTCTTTCTCCAATATGTGATTCAAAAAACTTCTAATGACTTTATATTAGCAAAATTCAATGGGGTAAACATAATGTGACTTATATATATTAACACCGACACGCTACCTTTCTGTGAGGGTTATGGTGTATATTATCTCAATAAACATGATACAAAATAATATATCCTAAAAGATCCCATGAGAGTAGTTATTTGAGTATATCAAGAGTTTACTATAGTGCTTCTTATTCCACTTTTTAATATAAATATTACAATGTTCAATGATGTTGTTGGAACTTTCATAGCATGGTCATATAATATTATAAATATACATAATATATTTCCATAAGAAAATTCAAATAAAAAAACTTATAATAGTTGATGAAAAAAATGGTTGATGTTGGGTATGCTATTATAACAGATAAAATAACTGGAAAACATAAGGTTTAATGAATAAAATATTGTAAATAAAAAAAACTATTTGGGAGTACATTCTCCTCATTGGTTATATAAAACATATATTATCATTAAAACACTGTGCATACACCAAAATAAATGACAGAGACGTGTCTTACATTCCATATAAAGAAGAAATATTTGGAGATTTCATTATATAATAAGATCATCACAAGAGTATAAATGATATTATAATGTTTGAATTTCTAGGAGTCTTAGTTTTTAATATATATATATATGGTAGATTTTAAAAATATTGATTTTCAAAAAATGATTGAATATGTTCAATAATGTTAATAACTATTCTTATTTTCTATAGGCGTATATACTACTACTATATAATGAGAGGAACCTACGAAGCATAGTTTGGATTCATTAATCCATTTATCATTTCTGTGAGGTAAATTTCAATATATTTGAATGGAGTTGAGAAGAAAAAAGATGATCTAAACAAGGAATTTCAGACGAAAACAACATATGAAAACACATTTGAAGCCTTCAACAAAGGGGTAAAACTCTGTAATCTAATCATGTAGAATATTTTTTTCCTTTTTTATTACTTATTTTTGTTTTTTAAGAACCAATATATGTTGATATAAATCAATATAGATATTCTAGATAATTATTTATTTTACCCAATTCATGAATTTACAACAACAAAGACACGTGATATTTATATTGAATTTCTGATGCACTAGAATCAATATTTTATAGATGCGATTCTTGTTATATATTTGTGTTTTTCTTTTAACAAGGATTTTCCTATGATTAGGTGATGTGTAAATATATGATTAATAATGGTTTTTGGTTGAGAAATTCAAAATAAGACTCTTTTGAATTACTTCAAATAGAGATAAATTAAGGTATATATAGAAATATTTTACTATAAAAATATATTTAAAAAATATTTATTGATTTTTTTCAATGCTTATTTAGTGTTTGAAGGAAGATAATAACAATAATTATGGATTCTATTTTTAAAATTTATGAAATATATGATATACCTTCAAAGGACAAGAATCCCCAAATAAGTAATTTTTTAAAGTAATTAAAATTACATTAAAAATATTTTTAATAATTTTTTTCTACGTTTTCATAGTACTATGAAAATTTAGAACAATCTATATACTCAAAATAATTAAATTGATTTCCAGATATATGGGTAGCATATATGATGTTATAATGTTTTCCAAAATCAAATTTAATTGATTAACTACTGTGTTGGGGATTGAGTATGGACTATATCCTTAGAGATATAATAGGGATGTGAGTCACTAGAATCAAAATGCTTATATATTATTTTCAACACATATTTCAATGGGATGCGTAATGGAGTAAATTGGTCTATTTAGAAAAAAATAGAAAAAATAAATAGTGTTAGAATATATTCAGACACCAAGAATAGGTGACTTCCTACAACTTATTTAGTTAATTTTATCACCGTTTAATCTTCTTTTTTACTTAATTTCATTATCATTTTTATCCGATACTTATTTTTTTAAATTTATACATGATTTAATAATACATGCAATATTATTAAATTTATAAAAAAAATTTGTATTGTTTTTATACTTTAGGGAAAATTTCTATAATTCCTTTTTGATGTTTTGGAATTGATCATACAAAAATCCAATGCTCAATGTGGATAGTATGGCTCAAAATGCAGGTTTTCAATACAAAAGGGTCATTTTAGCTTAAAAATTCACCCCATATACAATATAAATAAAACATTATTTGAATATTTTAAAAAATTAAGATAATGATTCATACTATATTTCTGAATTCTAGGAATTAACTACATTTGAATCCAATACTCGATATGGTTGGTGTTGCTCTATATATTTTTTCTCATTATAAAAGTTCAATTTTAGTATAAAATATGTGTCACATGCTCAAAACTAAGAAAAAAAATATTTGATTGTTTCCAAAAAAAATTTAAAATAATCCACACTTCATTTTCAATTTTATAACCTGGCCACAAGACAATCTGTAACACAATGTGGCTGATATGACTCGATGTTTTCATTTTTAATATAGAAGTTACATATTAGTATAAAATGAATCACATTGCCAAAAATGAGAAAAACATTTTTATAGTTTTCAATCTTTTACAAAGTAATCCACAATTCAATTTTGACCAATAGGAATCAACCACATATCAATCAAACACCTTATGTGGTTGGTAGGACTCAAAGTGAGTGTTTTAGACACAAAAGTAATATTTTAATTTAAAAAACGCATCAAATAACCAAAATCGATAAAATGATCTCTTATTGTTTTCAGACACTATAAAAATTTTAAATATTTCTTTTTTCATGTGTAGCACTTGAGTTCATATAAAGCCAACACATTATGTAATTGATATGACTCAAATCATGGGTTTTCAATACAATAGTGATATTTTAGTTTAAATAACTTCTCAACTAGACAAACTGCGAAAATGAGCTTGGATTATTTTCAATCATTAGGAAAATTATTCATAATTCATTTTCATATGTATGAATCATTCAAAAAACAATCCAATACTTTATAGGGACAATATGTCACAAAATCATGTTCTTTTGATACATAAGTGTCATTTTTGTTTAAACCAATCATCAAATATCCATAAACAATAAAATGAGATCATTTTTTTTTAAAAAAAAATAGTAAAATGATACAAAATTTATTTTTTATATTTAGGAATTTACCACAAATCAATCTGACACATGATGTGACTGATATGACTCAAAGTGTGTTTTTTCAATATAAACATGTCATTTTAGTTTAAAAATCACTTAAAATAAACAAAAAAATAAAAAAATCTCATATTATTTTCAAAATTTAGGAAAATGGTCTTTAATTATTTTTTGAATTATAGGAATCAATCACACATCAATCTGATGCCCAATGTTGTTAGTATGACTTGAGGTTCATGTTTTTAGTATTGATGTTTAATTTTAGTTTAAAATGCACATCATATAGCCAAAACTAGGAAAATATATATATATTATTACAACATTATAAAAATGACTCTTAATATATTTTATATGTTTAGGAATCGACCACAAATTAGTCTGACATATTTTGTGCTCAATATGACTCTAAGTACTTTTTTTAATATAAAACTGCCATTGTATTTTAAAAAACGTTTCACATAAAAAACCAGTAAATAGATCTTGTATTTTATTCAAACTATAAGAAAATTTTCCATAATTAAATCCTGATGTTAATGAATTGATTGTACACCAATTTGACACATGATGAGGCTGATATGATTCAAAATAAATGTTTTTAATATAAAACTATCATTTTTGTTTAAAACAAATTACATAGACAAAACCAATATAATGAGTTCATATTTTGTTAAAAAATTAAGAAAAATATCCATAATTTACTTGTGAACTATAGGTATCAACAACAAGTAAATATGACACCTGATGTGGTCAATATGACTCAATTATTGTGCTTTCAATACAAGTGTCATTTTATTTTAAAACATGCATCACATAGACAAACCTTTGAAAAAAAGATCAGATTATTTTAGAACATTATTAAAGTGTTCAATAATATATTTTTAATGTGTTTTAATTTACCTATCATCAATCCAACACCTGATGTTGTTGGTGTGAGTATAAGTATATTTTTTTAAAATATAAAAGTTACCTTTTTGTTTAAAATGAATTTCACATGCTCAAAATTGACAAAAGGAGCATAAATTGTTTTCAAACATTATGAAAATAAAACACATTTCATTTTTCAAGTGTATTAATTGAACACACTCCAATCTGACACTTGGTTTAGTCTATATGACCCAATGTTTGTGTTTTTATATAAAAATATTATTTTAGTTTAAAATGAATCACATAAACAAAAGAAATAAAATCAGTCTGTATTTTTCTAAAACATTAGTAAAATGTTCTGCAACACATTTTTGACCTATCGGAATTGACCACACATCAATCTGACACTTGATGTGGGTGGTATAACTCAATGTGTGTCTTTTTAATACAAATGTGTCATTTCAGATTAAAATTTACATCAAATAGACAAAACCGATCAAATTATACTGGATTATTTTCAAAAAATATAAAATTTTAGATAATTCCTTTTTCACATATTGGAATTAAGCTCACAAAAATCTGACACATTATGTGTTCATTATGACTCAAAGAGAATTTTTTAATAAAAAAGTGTCATTTTAGTTTAAAACACACATAAAATAGTGAAAACCAAGAAAACGATCTCAGCTTGTTTTCAAACATTAAGAAAAGGACCATAATTCATTTTTTTCATTTATGAATTGATCATACATCAATAGGAAACACAATGTGACTTAATTGACTCGAAGTGTGGATTTTCAATATAAAGGCGTCATTTTAGTTTATAACACACATCACTAGACAAAACTATGAAAAATATCTCATATTGTTTTCATTCATTTGGAAAACGATCCATAATTCAATTATGATTTAAAGAAATTTATTCGACATCAATATGACACTTGATGTGGTCATTATGTCTCAATGTTATTGTTTTCAATATATTAGTGCCATATTAGATTAAAAATTGTATCAAATCACTAAAACATAGAAAATTATATCATATTGATTTCTCAACATTTTAACAGCTTTTAATTAATTAATTTATTTGTAATTTTTATCTTATGCATAAATAATTTTCATAGAGAAAATTATTGATGATGAACAAGAAATGGTGTGACAATTGAAGGATTATTCTCCAAAATCAAGTCCCCTTGATTTTTGTCCCATCCATAGTGAGTTTTTTTACACCAAAGATGAGATTCAATTCATGAGAGCCTCTTTTTGTGAACAAAAAAAATGTTGTGATATGTAATAATCAACAGAATCTCAATCCAATACATGGTGAGCCTATTATGAATCAATTTATATATTTTTAGTTTAAAATTGACACTTTATGTTTCATTTATTTCATTAAATTATAACTAACATATGAATTTTCTTCTTATAAAAGTTCATTATTTTTCTTTATCATAGGTGGATAATTAAGAAAAATCATTACTAGGGGTTAGGTGAAAATTTCAAAGAAACATTGATGTTTTTGAATGTTTATGATAATTTTTACTTACTCATGTATTGGTAAAAATACAATGTTTGAAATATTTATAATATGGAGTTATTTATTTTATTTTTGTTATAAATTTTATTTCAATAAAATTTTGTATTTAAAACCTATTTTTGCGGCTCATATTTAAATATTTTCATTGTTTTAGTATACTATAATTTAAACACCACACTGAATCTATATTCCCCATTATTAGTTCTATAAAAAGATCAAATAAAGGGATACTTTATACACACTACTTAAAGAACTAATAAATGGTTATTTTGTCAATAATATTTAAAGTGTTGATAAATGGATTATTTCATTGTGATTTTAGTACCATTAATAATTGAATTATGTATCTTTCGTTTTAGTAGCACTGATAAAGGAACCCATTATCCGCACATTTTCTAGATATGAAAAAGGAACATTTCCCAATGCTAAATAAATTAACAAATTATTTTTTTCCTTTATTTTCATTTAAATGAGCATTGATAAAGAATCTCTTTATCAATTATTTTTCTAGCATTGATAATGGAAAAATAGATTTTAATTACACACTTTTTTAACACTATTTTAATTTTGAAGAAGGATTATTTTAGTGCTTTTAGACCCCTTATTTTTAGTAGTCTAATATATTGAATTCTATGCTATATACCCCTGATGGTTGATGATAAATCATAAATAAAGTGTTCAATGCACTCCATGCATTACATGATTCTATCAACAATATATTGAGTGAAAGTCTCCATGGGATTGAAAATAACTGAAGAGAAATAAGTAACATGAGTGTGTAAAATGTTAGACCATGTGTAAAGGACTGGGAACCATTGAGTTGTATATTAACTTAATAATATAGGAATATAATGTGAGAAGAATGGAAGGAACATAGGGAATCTACCCACATGAGAGGACCCCAATTTATTCTCACCCATGCTCTTAGTTAGGTATAACCCAAAGTAGAAAAAAACCTTTATTGAACCACCCTAGGTCCTTTTTATAACAATTAAGATCTATCCAGTTACCCCTTCCAAGATGGCCTAACAACGTACACTTCATACATTTGACTTCCCCCTTCTTATGTTTCTTAACATCCTACTCGCCCTATATGGACCGCTTTCCCAATGCAAGAGTATTCATTCGAATCACTTAGAAGGTCTTAGATTCTATTCATATCTGTCAAAAATTTTCTTATTTGATCGAACATTGAACCAAAACATGTACTTCTGAATTAAAAAATTAGAATCAAGAAACTCTAAATGTATTTCATGAATTTTTTTATTTTTCCTTGGAGAGGATATCACCAACTTTTCAGAGAAATATTTTATGCTATAAAGTCAAAACTAAAAGTGAAGTTAAAATTAAAATAATAATTTAATTAATTATTTGATAAAACATGACGACCTGGTAAAATATTCTTTTCATGAGGAAGATAAACTTCCATGGTCATTGCATGATATTGTTATAGTGTTGTGAAAACCTAAAACTAGAAGGGGATCTAGATTGATATTGTGCACTTTCATTAACTGAAATTGAAGAAATATTGTTAAGAGGGTTTATATTGTTTAAATATAAGAATAACATAGAATGTAATTAATCAATATTGAACATTATAAACATTTATATATCTTATAATTCATCAAATATGGAATTACTATGAAAAAATCCTCAAAAAATACGGTTTTTCATGATTTGTTTATTTTTTAGAATTTTTATAAAAAAAATGATACATTTAAAAACGAAGGATCCCAAATATGATGATATATTACCGAATCTGAGATTTTATTCTAGAAAATTGGAATTTATGATTAAATGTGTTTTTAGGTTGATGATTATACATATTATAGATCCATCTTTGTGTCTATTTTGTATTTGTTTTCAATTAGTACATCAATATGTCTTGAAGAATAAGAACATCTTTGAAGTACATTGTTGTTCCCAGACATGTTTACTGAAGTAGTTGTTCTATGATTTGATGAATCTTCAAAGAACATTGATCCTTAATATGTTCAAATCTCATATCATATTTTTTTTTCAAGTGGTAAAGCTTGGAGAATTTTTATGGTTTACTTTTATCTAATTGGATGTCATTCGTGAAAAATTATCCTTATAATTATGATGATTGGTGAACTATTCTTAATATATTAGATATTTAAAAATGAAATTGGAATAATTGAACACTATCTTATATAATAAATAATCAAGTAGACCCATCCAATGTCCATTCTTGATTGGATTAAATCTTAAGAAGGTGGATGTTTATGAAAATATGTATTTATGAATGGTAATTTGAAGTCCAAGCTGAATTATATGAATACATTTTTATCTAACATCTTGGAAATATTTAATAAATATTGTACTTGTTTATAAATTCCGAATTTAGTACAAACTAAGTGATTGAATAGGATTTATTAAAAAATATGCCAACCAAATACCCCCCATCCCCCCATGTGTTTTAAATTAACCACATATGGGAGTAATGAATCAATCACATATGATCCAGAAAAAAAATCGGAATCCATAGAAACATGAAGATGAATGAAAAACATATGGGAATATAGCACTGATGCCACTGAGTGGGGTATAATAATGGAGGAACAATGATCTAAGGTCGATTCCAATGTGGTTTCTAGTGGGAACCTCGATACATGCTTCTAGAAGGATAAAAACGTTGGAATTTTTATTAACTGGAGGAAGAATTTAATAAATATATATGTGGGATGGGATATTAATGTGGACATTATTCTTTCATTCAAAATATATATAAACAAGATTGGCCACCCGATATCCACTGATCCAATGATCCATTGGGATACATAAATTCTTCTTAAACCTCCTTAGGCCATGGTGGTATACCATCTATAATAGAAAACACATATCATTCTATGAGGCTTCCATGATCATGTTGAGATTGAATGAAAAGATCTAAATAAAATGATTTTGTATACCGATATTCATGTAATATTTTCATTTCATGTAAATAGTCATTTTAGTGTGTATTAGTTACATACAATTAGAAATTGGTAATTTTATAGATGATGATATTCCTGGATGAGGATGATGCATAAAATCATTTTTCATGTGAACAATAGTTGATTCTAGTGAAGGAAGAATATAAGTGATTATTTCGTGACACGAAACATCATAAAAATTATGGAAAAATACAAATATATTTGGTGATATTAAAAACATCTATGACTCTCCACCATCATCATATGTGACCTAAATCTCTAAAACGAATTTATTCTCAGGATATTGGTAGTGAAAATTCCAATAAAAGATGAACACCTAAGATTGAGAGAAGCTTATAAATTATTAACAGAACATGTTATTCTCAGAAAATGAGAGCATATTCTAGATAGCTTCATGCATCATATTATATGAAGTATTACCATTATCCATTTAATTTCGCTAAAGGAAAAGATCCACACAATATTGTTTGGATGTAGAATAACTAACAAACTTTGTTGATTTTAATATGGAAAACCAATGTAACTACTATTATTTGAAGGATTATGCACACACTAACCTATTCAAAAGGCATATGAGGGTTATGCGAAGAATAATTTTTTTCTTACTATATTTACATGAAGATAGTGTTATACTTTAATATACAATGAACCATTTTGTTATGTGAAGAAGAAAGTGTACATATTCTCTCTACTATGAAAAGAAAAGATATGTTCCCATATTCTAACCATGTTTCACAAAGACGGTAGATCATGTGAAATAAACTATTGCACATGATCCTTGTTTATACAATGAACCAAGATATCATGAATAAATAAAATAATTATATGACTAAAATTAAACTGAAAATACAAATAAAGTGTTCTTGTTTTGGTTCTTGTGGGGAGGAGTGTACAGGAATTAATACAAGAATTCATGAAAAACATCTGTACAATTTTTTATGTAAAACATACAATAACAAAGAAAAATTATATTTTTGTACTATGGTTTAACTAGGATTACATGCATGTTATATACGACATGATTTCATGAATACATATTGTAAATCCGACATGAGATTGCAATTATAGAATTTATGTTGAATATTATGAACAATATTCATTTAAGATTATATTCATTTGGTTAGAAAAAATATGAATTTTCCATTTAATACACATTTAAATTATTCAAAATAAATAAATAGAAGAAGAGATGGACATTCATTTTAAATTCATAAATGGGAGATAACTCCTGAGATTGTATCATGTAGATAAAGTGAATGAAATTAATTGGAGTCTATAGAGGAAGACTTTTTCTACACTAATTATCACTTCAAGAAGAATAGGATGATGTCCTACGTTTTTTCTACTTTGAATACATTTCATTGTACTAGGCTGGTTAATATAAAATTCGTTCAAGGTCATCCCATTACGCATGCACTTTTTTATAATAAAAGATAAACAATGTAATGGTGGTATAATAACCACTCTATACTGAAGACATTATTATCCACATTAGAGGGGAACCCCACAAAAATATTATTTTCATTGGGATTTACTATTTTATTTGAACACTTACAAATGAAATGTGTAGTGGAAAAGGAAACCATTCATTGAATAAGTTATAGAGGAAAAGAAAGGGATACCAGTTTCATTATCTAATAATTCATGCCACACAAAATCCCCCCCCCCTCAATGATGTAATTAGTAATGTTATCCCAACACTTATATATAATAGCTATGAAAAATAATATTTGTATTCACCTCCCAATTTTGTGTTATGCATATGAAATTCACCTAAAGCACCATTTCGGTGTTGAGACCCTAGGATATATATGTACTTGGAAATTGTATAATTTGAAATAAGCCTAAGAAAATAGAAGTAAAATATATTATACAGTCATTCAAATAAGTAAACATACTAATTTCTAAAATATTATCTTTTATTCGGATCCCAATCATTGAATTGTTTAGTGATGACCCGACTACATGCATCTTAAAGGATTTCATAATATTTTTATATATATGGATTAAAAATATTGGTAAACATGGGAAATGGGCTTAAGTATATTAAAAAACATGAGAGAAATTGTAGTAATTAAATGATAAGTGGAACTTTAATACATGAATGTAAATATTGCAAAGAAGAGTATATACCTTAAATAATTATAATCAAAAAAACATAATCTTTCATCTCAAATATATTTAATGTATATCATTAAATATGTACAAAAAATAAATTAATCACCAGTATAATGAATAAATTACATATAAAAATCTACATATAGAAAAGTTCACTACATCTATATGCATCATTATATAGAGAATGATCTCCCCATAGTTGTTAGAGGCCATGTTGGGGATAGGAAACCCAAGGCCCATATGGAATGTATGGAATAAATTTATTCAGATAAAAAATATTATAAATTCAATTATTCCATAAACCTAAAACATTCAAAATAAAAAAATTATTAACAAAAATATCATTTGAATTTTACTAAATCAAATTTCACATTCTACTAAAAATCTAAATAAAATAAGTGATAATGCTACTATAAAAAACATGGAATGGAAAATAGCTCAAATTAACCAGATGTTCTTTAAGCACAAAAAATTAATATTTATTTTAATCACATTAAATCCACTTAAGAATATATTTTTTTTGAATTTTTCATCATGAAAATAAAATTTGAAAACACTTCATAGAAGGAAGAAATTATTATAATATAAAATAATAAAGTACACTCACATACATAAAAGGAAAAAAGGGAACCTAAAAATGAACTAAAATATCAATTAAGATGTCCCTTACAAGAACCATGAAGTAAAAAAAGGTCTCTTATAGAAAAAAACAAAGTGAATATCGATTATTAAAAATTAAACAAAATTATTTAGTAAAGAAGATAAGAAATTTGACCCCAAAATGGAATAAAATAAAACTACACACATTACTATAGTAATTTTGACCAAAGAAATGAAATATATATGGGTGAGAGACTATTTAAAAATATATATATATGACAATTATATAATTTTTCACATTTATAACCAAAAAAATTATATCCCATGTTATGAAAATTTATAAATATATTAATATTTATATTCAAAAAGTACAGAAATTGAATATTCCAAAAAACTGAATAAGATAAATTATTAACGAGGGAAGAATATATAGTGAAAGTTTATAAAAGATTTCATAAATAAGAAATTATATATCAATATGACTCATAATAGGTACATTTGTTATATAATAAAAATGAATTTATATATTTTACTAAATTAGTGATTAGTCAAAATAATGAAAGTATAACTATCTGGTAATTTGTTAGTCCTAATTTTATTGTGAATGAAAGCTGAAAAGGTTTTAATAACATGATTATTTGAATATCACTAATTAATAATATGTAGTAACTTTTGAATGAGAATATATATTCATTAATACATAAAGTGAAAATAATTTATAAATTAAATTGTTTTTATAATTCTAACACTACTATACAAAAATGTGTTTTTTAAATTATAAAATCCATATTAAATTGAATACAAAATGTAAAGAACAATATTTTTAAAAACATTAAAAATGAAACCAAAATTTATAATAAAAACCCCAACATGGAAACATAAAATATCAATAGAAAGATTTTAATTGATGAATAATATTTTTTTTCAAAATGGTTAACAAAATTAAAAAAATAAAACAAATATAGTGTATAAAAATGATTTTGGAACATTAACTAAAAAATTTATAAATTAAACATAAAGTTATAATAATGGAGTTTTAAATTTCATAAGGATGAGTTTTTATGAGAAGTATTATATATCTCATGTGTTGTTGAAGAATAAGATATATTAATAATCAATGTTTTTGTGTTACTCAATCTAAAAAAATTAACAATGATAGTTTAATACGAATAGAAATAAAATATATTTCTCAAAATTATTTCTATTCTTGATGGATTTCATTGGATGAAGTTATCATTTTGCAGAAAATGTTATGGAAAACATTCACATCATTTTTTATTTTAACAGTTATTCTATTAGAATGTGTTTCATTATATGAGAATGAATTTTATTAGACAAGGAAAAATTATATCTGCACCAATATTGAACATGATTAATATCATTCAATATAAAACAATATATTTGGAATGTTTCCTCTTTTATGGGAATCCAAAAAAAATAAGCATAATTTTTAGTTAAGTATAAACTATTCTAAAACACCTATAAATTAAGAATAAACTGTAATTCCAAAGAAAATTATAGATTGGTTATATTATAAAAACAATATTTTTTGTGATAAAATTGATAAAATTTTAGAAATAATTTGATTCCTTTGTTTGGTTGAGTAATTGAAGAAAATACCTATAAATATATATAATTATATTGTAGACCTAGGGACACTATATTGAAATTAAACATTTGGGATGAAAATTTTGGGAATATATGGCCACGGTTGAAGAGATATATAACTAATGTAAGTATAAAGATAATAGGAGATCTCTAAATAAGTTATTATTGATGATCATGGATTTAATATGGGAAGATCATAGTACCATTATCTAATAGATCATAGTTGAAAATGGTGAATAAAATACGGCTTAGCGGCATGTGGAAGTAGTGATAGAACTAATGTGACAATGTTCATCACACTAATTGGGATAGAAATAGGTATACATAGGCTGATATAGAGAGAAAAAATACATGAAATAGAGTCCTTTGTGGAGGAAACCATCACATGGAAGAGATGATTCAATATTACAATAACTAAATATTAAAATTTCATCATGTGTAATACATATAAAGGAGATCATATTTTTTGGATAGAATATAGTCAAATGAGGTGGATATTACGATTAAGGTTTTCCAACGTTTGTAATGATCATGTAGAAATATTGTAGATAAATTACTATAATTTTGATATAAATGAAAAATATGGAATAAATAAAAGCTTATTATGAACAGGGGTTCACATTTTGGATGTGGGAAGGAGGGGACATAGAGGGAATGATTCCATAGATATTGAATTCAGTCTATAAGGGGATTGGATGCAAATACATGATAGGTGAGTTATGGAGGAAATGATGGGGGAAGAGTGGGGATTATGAGGGTCGAAATAAGGTATCAACAATTAATAGAGTAGTGAAATGTTTTCGACGGAAAATATGGAATGGGGTCTTGACAATTTTAATGTGTTTGTAACATCCCAAGTAAGTAATGAATAATATATATTTTTATCTAATGATTAAGATAGTGTTTTAGAGGCTTAAAATGAAAATAAATACAATCTTATGCATGGAATACACTAATATTCTTAAAAGATTGTTTTACTTCCTTATAATGGAAAACCCTTTTTAAATCAATCTTTTGACAATTTTATAAACTATTTTTGTCAAAATAAACTTATTCTTTATGATTGGGACATCAAAATTTACTTTGTGTGAATTTTTGGTATTTTTCTGACAATGTTCATTTTTTAATGAATAGTGAAAAATACTGCATTTTACATCAAAACTGCTTTTTAATCTAATTTATTTATATGATTAGATTATCTTTTGAATTGGTCTTAATGTGTAATATGAATATATTTTTACCATTTAATCCAATTGTGGTCATTGAATCAATTTCACTTTGAAATTAGACTTAAACCGGTGTCAATCTTTTGATACTTATTGTTTTGTAAAAACACGCTATTTGCTCTGGCAGCGGGAATTAATTATTAAATTAATTAATGTGACTTATATGATTTGAATTTTGTAAAATTGACTTCATTTTTGAATTCGGAATATCAAATATATCTTAGGGTGAATTTTTGGAAATTTTCTGAAAAACATCAATTTTTGATGAATAGTGATACCACTAAGTGGTAATCAAGCAAACTGATTTTTCAGTTAAATGAAAGTTTACCACTAATGTGTATTGAATTTTGAAAATCCGACATACATGGTTTTCATTAAGAAGTAAAATGTGGTTCAATGAGATTATAATAATTTTTTGGTGAATAGTAACTTATTAAGTTCTTAATCGCGATTAGTGGTAATTAGGGTAGTTTAAGGTATAAATAATGCTTTAATAATATGAAATGACCTAGACACATGTCCCAAACTTATTTTTTGTGTCATGGCCGACCATGAAAAGCCATGGGTCAACTTGGGGACCCCATGGATCCACTTTTGTTGGGAAATGACAAAAATAACTTTTTATTTAATGTAAAAGTAAAAATGACACAAACATAATATGTTTTACGAAAGCAATTTTTACATGGGGTTATAAAGATCAGATTTTTGATTATAAATAGTCATTGAAAACCTAAAAAGATTTCCTACATCATAGTATTTTTTTTATAATTTTTAGACATTAAATAAATTAAATTATTTATGACATAATAATGATGCAGCGATGACATCATTATTTGTCGATTTAAATAAAATGGAAAGATAATGTAAAATCTATGCGCTACACTTGTCCAAAACCAATTGGATGAGTGGATGTTGAACCCTTATCACCGTATCCACGAATTATATCAATGTGAGACCTTTTAAAACCGAAACACATTTTCAAATAATGTAATATTTCTTTACTTTCCAAAAGTGCCCCTCCTCTCCTCTTATAAAAGGCCCCCACCTCTAACTCATTTCACACACTCCTCAAGCCTTTGGTTCGGCCAACCCCTGCCCATTTACTCTCTCCACATCCCTCTCCTCATCCTAGAGGATTCCCTTTGGGCAGAATCCTTTCAAAGGAAGCCTTTAGGCTCAAATCAAAAGGAGTTACACTTTTAAAGGTAATTCATTCTCTCATATTCATTTGTTTTATTTTGCTTCTCCAACCCCCTAAACTCTTTTTATTTACTTCTTTTGTAACAAAACCAGTATATTCAATATTCTAGGATGTTGTTATAGGATTTATTTGAGCTACACTCTCACACAACTACATCAAATGGTTAAAGAACATACGGTTTCGGTGGATGGCGAAATTCTGCCTCCCGAAACGATGATTGTTCAATACTCATTTAACACCTTAAAAGGTGGCCATTATGATGTCACTATTTTTATATATGATATATGATATGTTTATGTTTTCCTTAAGCTTCTGTTTTTTCATTTTGGGCATACCTTTATGGTTTCCATTATGGGTAAACACGGTATCTTCATTTTAGGAAGTGCGGACTACCGCCCCCTGAAAGTGATTTGATTCGTTAATACCATATGTTGGATGTGTAAAGGATAAAGTTAATGATATTATATATGTTATTATACTGGAATTATAATATACTCTTATATAATTATGATTCCATTCCAAAAAAAATACGAAATAGAAATGGAAGTAGCATTCATGCGTACGTACGGCTTACTGTCTCTATGAACGGTGCATTTCATTTCTTACCACTAAATGTGATGTAATATTATAAATACATGTATATGCTGAATATATATGATGTATATGTTATCCAAATCATTAATATCATTCTGGATATAATGAAACTTTGACCAAATTAACAACATGTAAGTGTAAGAAGTCTATTTTTGACTTAAGAACCAAATACCGACAAAATGAACATTATTAACTTAAATGATTACATGATGTCCATAACATGGTATAAAATGAATAATGAACATGAAAAAGGTTCTCAAGAAAGTAGAGATTAACTCAAGTTTATTATTCAGGATATTAAAGAACGGTCGGGTCAAGTCGGATATGAGGTATGAGACTTCGTCTCAATCTCCTTTCTTTGAGGCATATTTTATTTTATACACAACTTTCTTTTATACAGTGTATAAACTCCTTTTAATTTTACATTTATTCAAAAAGAATATTTTTAACACGAAGCGTTTACTAAACGACAAAAGGGAATGTTTTTGTCGTACGTATGCGGCGACAACGACTTCTCCACCGTCGTGACCGTTATTTGAGTTTCGGCTTCTTCTACAAGCCATACATTTTTTTAAAAGAAAAATAAATACCATGTTTTACTTTTCTTTTATTTTGGTGTTGAAAATGGTTTTCACAATGTTTTTGTGTTTTATTGATATCTTGTGATTGAAATGTGGAAATGTTATGTTTCCTTTATGCATGTTTTATGTGATACGATTAGGTTATGGTTCTTGGGAATTATTATGAAGACGGGTGGTTCCGTGATAAACTAAGGGCGGGTGATCCCGATATAGCTCTCCAATGCATTGGGTAACGCGAAGGAGTGAAACGTTAAGGTTTCTCCGAAGAGATTTTAGGTAATATACTATGATGGGTATTCCAAACGTAACCAAGAGGGTTACTCCCTACGTAAGAATGTTATGAATGCCTCAAGTTACCTTTATGTCCTACGATTTCTATGATTTATTCATTATTTTATGAGGTATGTTAAAGTGCCTATGTTTTATGGGTAAAGTATGATTTCATTATTATGTATATATGTACCCATGTTTCCTTTCTATGTTTTTATAACCCATAATGAGCTTTTTATGCTCATTCCAAGTTTTTTGAAATGTTTTTCACATGTCAAGGAAAAGGTACATGATATGATGATAGTGTCAAGGAAGTGTCAAGAAATAATCCATGTTTTATTTTAAATGTGTTTCCATTGATGGGAATGAAGAATACTATCTTTATGTAACCACTTTGTTTATATGTGGAATGTAATGCAAGTTTTATGATCTAATTCTCTAAAACTCTAAACCCAAAATGATCCTCAATGTGTAATCTTGTAATAACTCAAGATTAAGTAAGGTTTAAGGCTGGGGCCTTATAGTTGGTATCAAAGGTCAGTTTAGATAACTTTAGGAGTTAGAATTCTATTAAATGATTAACCAATTTTTTTTTTTGAAATGATATAGCATTTAAAGATTACCATGTTGCTTTATCTAAGACATGTTTGTTTAGAATGGTTTTCTGCAGAGGAAACAGGGAAGCAGTGCTAGGAAGGCATACAGAAGGAAATAACCTTCCGAATCAGCATCCAGAAATGGTCGGAATTGGAACTGAACAGTTTTTTGCAGTAATGGCGCAGTTGACTCAAGCGATAAATGGCGGTGGTATCCATACATGAGATCAGCCAGTCCAACCACAGAGGAACATGTCAGTGGTGGAACATTTCATGAGGCAACATCCACCATCATTCAGAGGATCATCTGACCCTGTGCTAGCTGAAGGGTGGATTAAAGCACTGGAGAAGATTTTTGATGTCGTGGGGTGTTTAGACAATCAAAAGGTTAGTCTTTCTATTTACCATTTGGAGGGTGAAGCAGATCAGTGGTGGTCTGTGGTTAAAAATATCAGGGATGCCGATGAGATTGATGCTCTTGACTGGGATGAATTCAAAGGTATGTTTCTTGAGAAGTATTTTCCTAAGGCTTCTCGACTTAGGATGGAAAATCAATTCTTGGAATTGAGGCAAGAGGAAGACTCAGTGGCTGCCTATGAAGAAAGGTTCACTCGATTGGCAAGGTATGCTCCAAATTTTATTCGAGACCTTGATAGTAAAATCAATAGTTTTTACTCAGGATTAAAGCCAAAATATCGAAGGGAATTAGCTTCTCGTGAGTTTAAAAGTTATGAAAATATTGTTCGATGTGCTGATAAGGTGGAAATGGAGTTTGTCGATGACCAAGCGTTCTATAACAACCAGCAGAAGAAGAGACCGAGGTGGCAGGAGAAAGGTAAGAATTATTCAAAAAAGTCTAATGGTAAGAGAACTAAGTTTCCAGTTTGTGATAAATGTGGAAAAAGGCATGCTGGGGAATGTCTTCTGAATTCTGGAAAGTGCTACTGATGTGGTAAGATGGGACATAAGGCTCGTGATTGCACTGAAAGGGATCAAGGTGAAGGTAAGAACAAGTTTGATTTACAGTTAGTGAAATGTTATAAGTGCAATGAGATGGGTCACTATGGAAATGAGTGTCCGACAAAGAGCTTGAGTGATGGGAAGCAGTTAGACTACAAGAAGAAAGGGGTGGTGAAATCCTTTGCAACTACTTCAGCAGATGTTGGGCCATCAAATGAAGTTGAATCAGGTACTGTGTTTGTTTTTTCAGATTATGCCAGTGTGTTGTTTGATTCGGGGTCTACACATTCTTTCATCTTTGAATCCTTTTCTAGTAAAATGGGAATACCATCTCAAGAAATGACTCCTGAACTTTTGGTAAAACACCTGGGGGAAATGTTGAGGCAAAAAGAATTTATAAGAATCTCCCTATCCTTATCTGTGGAAAGAACCTACTTGCAAACCTTATTGTTCTACCTCTAGTGGAGTTTGATGTTATCCTGGGTATGGATTGGTTCTCTATTTACCATGATATGATTGACTGTAGAGCAAAAGAAGTTTCTTTTCAGAAATACTTTCAGTTTGTTTACAGGAATGAACCCTTACTTTTGATAACATATCAAGAGGCTGAGAAACTTGTAAAAGATGGAAATGAATGTTACCTTTCACACGTCGTTGAAAATAAAGGAACTGTTCAGATTAATGATGTGCCAGTGGTAAATGAGTATCCTGATGTTTTTCCTGATGAGTTGCCTGGAATAATACCAGATCGGGAAGTTGAGTTTACTGTTGACTTAGTTCCTGATGCTAAGCCAATTTCAAAACCCCCTTATCGAATGGCACATATTGAACTTTTAGAGTTGAAGGAGCAATTGCAAGATTTATTAGAGAAAGGTTTCATTAGACCTAGCACATCACCATGGGGTGCTCCTGTTTTATTTGTTAAAAAGAAAGATGGTTCTATGAGACTTTGCATTGATTATAGAGCCTTGAATAATATCACTATTAAGAACAAATATCATTTGCCTCATATCGATGATTTGTTTGATCAGCTCCAGGGTGCTCAGTTTTTTTCAAAGATTGAATTGAGATCGGGGTACCATTAGATGAAGGTAAAGGAGGCAGATATTCCGAAGACCGCGTTCCGTATGAGATATGTCCATTATGAATTTGTAGTAATGCCTTTTGGGATAACCAATGCACCTGCTGTATTCATGGATTTAATGAATAGAATTTTCCATGAGTTCTTGGATAAGTTTGTGGTGGTTTTCATTGATGATATTTTGGTGTTTTCTAAAAGTAAAGAGGAGCATGAAACACATTTAAGGGTTATCTTGCAAACCATAAAAGAAAAGAAACTGTATGGGAAATTCAGCAAGTGTGAGTTTTGGTTGCAACAAATTTCTTTCCTTGGACACATTGTTTCTAAAGATGGAATAATTCGTTATCCTGCAAAAACAAAAGTTGTGGAAGAATGGCCGAGACCCACAAATGTAGCCGAGATTCGTAGCTTCCTTGGTTTGGTGGGATTTTACCGAAGGTTTGTTAGAAATATATCACGGTTATCTAGTCCAATGACTAAGCTAACTCAGAAGGGTGTTAATTTTATCTGGACAAAAGAATGTGATGATTGTTTTCAGGAATTGAAAAGAAGATTGGTGAATGCTCCAGTTTTGGCACTACCTTCCAGGAATGGTGAGTTTTTTATATACAGTGATGCTTAATTGAAAGGACTTGGTTGCATCCTAATGCAGAATGATCAGGTAATTGCTTATGCTTCGCGACAGTTGAAGACTCATGTGGTAAATTACCCTACACATTATTTGGAATTAGCTGCTGTTGTTTTTGCTTTAAAAATTTGGAGGCATCATTTGTATGGAGTAAAGTGTGAAATATATACCGATCACAAAAGTTTAAAGTATATATTCACTCAGAAAGAGTTAAACATGAGACAGAGGAGATGGCTAGAATTAATCAAGGATTATGATTGTACAATTCATTACCATCCGGGAAAAGCAAATAAAGTGGATGATGCTTTGAGTCGAAAAAGTAATGCTTCACTAGCAATGTTGCATTTGGAACGTGATCCTTTGGTCAAGGATTTGATGAACATTAGCATAGAAGTTGTTGTTGTAGGAAGTCCTTCTGTTTTGTTTCAGGTATCAGTGAGATCTTCTCTATCAGATAGAATCAAGCAAGAACAGAAGCAACACAGTGAGTTGCAGAAAAAGGTAGAGCTGGTTCAGAAAGGTAAGTTTCCTGAATTCGACTTTGATAATGATTGTGTTTTGAGATTTGGGAAGAGATTGTGTGTGCCTTGTGATTCACAGTTGAAGAGAGATTTGTTCTGTGAAGCTCATAGTTCTCCGTTTTCAGTTCATCGGGGAAGTACTAAGATGTATAGAGATCTGCGGGAGTATTACTGGTGGGATGGAATGAAAAGAGACATTGCTGATTTTACTGTAAAGTGTTTGACATGTCAGCAGGTTAAAGCAGAGCGGCAGTTACCGAAAGGGATGATTCAGCCTTTACCAGTGCCAGAGTGGAAATGGGAGAATATATCCATGGACTTTGTTGTTGGATTACCGAAGACATCTCGACGTAATAATGCAATCTGGGTTATTGTTGATCGCTTGACCAAATCTTCTCATTTCCTTGATATACGAGATACTTTCTCTCTTGATCAAATTTCCTGTTTGTATCTTAAAGAAATAGTCAAGTTACATGTAGTTCCTCTCTCCATTGTATCGGATCGTGATCCCAGGTTTACTTCAAACTTTTGGAAAGGCCTTCAGAAGTCGTTGGGTACTGAATTAAATTTTAGTACAGCTTTTCATCCTCAATCAGATGGGCAGTCAGAACGAACAATTCAGACATTGGAGGATATTCTACGAGCTTGTTCTATGGATTATCAGGGAATTTGGGACCAACATCTTTCTTTGGTTGAGTTTTCTTATAATAACAGCTTTCATTCCAGTATACAGATGGCACCATTTCAGGCATTATATGGGAAGCGGTGTCGAACTCCAGCTTTCTGGGATGAAGTGGGTGAAAGGAAGTTGATGGGACCAGAATTGGTAGAAGAGATGGCAGAACAAGTTCAGATGATTCAGAAACACATGAGAACAGCTCAGAGCAGGCAGAAGAGTTATGCGGATAACCGGAGCAAGGATCTATCTTTTGAGGTAGGTGATCATGTTTTTCTCAAGGTTTCTCCTTGGAAAAGTGTGATGAGATTTGGTAAGAAAGGAAAGTTGAGTCCAAGGTTTATTGGACCATATGAAATTCTGGAGAGAGTTGGATCAGTTGCATACCGGGTGGCTTTACCTCCGAGTTTATCTCAGGTACACAATGTTTTTCATGTTTCAATGTTGAGGAAGTATATGCCAGATCCATCTCATGTTTTGAGTCCAGAGGTAGTTCAGCTGGAAGAGAACCTATCTTATGAGGAACAACCGGTCCAGATTCTTGACCACAGGGAGCAAGTGTTACGGAATAAGGTGATTAAGCAAGTAAAGGTTTTGTGTAAAAACCACAGGATTGAAGAGGCAACATGGGAATCTAAAAATGCAATGAGGGATAAGTACCCCCATTTATTCGATAAGTAAATAAATTGCAGGGATGCAATTTTCTAAAGGGGGGAAGGATGTAACATCCCAAGTAAGTAATTAATAATAGATATTTTTTTCTAATGATTAAGATAGTGTTTTAGAGGCTTAAAATGAAAATAAATACAATCTTATGCATGGAATACACTAATATTCTTAAAAGATTGTTTTACTTCCTTATGATGGAAAACCCTTTTTAAATCTATCTTTTGACAATTTTATAAACTATGTTTGTCAAAATAAACTTATTCTTTATGATTGGGATATCAAAATTTACTTTGTGTGAATTTTTGGAATTTTTCTGACAATGTTCATTTTTTAATGAATAGTGAAAAATACTGCATTTTACATCCAAACTACTTTTTAATCTAATTTATTTATATGATTAGATTATCTTTTTAATTGGTATTAATTTGTAATATGAATATATTTTTACCATTTAATCCAATGGTGGTCATTGGAATCAATTTCACTTTGAAATTAGACTTAAACTGGTGTCAATCTTTTGATACTTATTGTGTTGTAAAAACACGCTATTTGCTCTGGCAGCGGGAATTAATTATTAAATTAATTAATGTGACTTATATGATTTCAATTTTGTAAAATAGACTTCATTTTTTAATTTTGAATATCAAATATAGATTAGGGTGAATTTTTGGAAATTTTCTGAAAAACTTCAATTTTTGATGAATAGTGAAACCACTAAGTGGTAATCAAGCAAACTGATTTTTCAGTTAAATGAAAGTTTACCACTAATGTGTATTGAATTTTGAAAATCCGACATACATGGTTTTCATTAAGAAGTAAAATGTGGTTCAATGACATTATAATAATTTTTTGGTGAATAGTAACTTATTAAGTTCTTAATCGCGATTAGTGGTAATTAGGGTAGTTTAAGGTATAAATAATGCTTTAAAAATATGAAATGACCTAGACACATGTCCCAACCTTATTGGATGTGTCATGGCCGACCAAGACAAGCCATGGGTAAACTTCGGGACCCCATGGATCCACTTTTGTTGGGAAATGACAAAAATAACTTTTTATTTAATGTAAAAGTAAAAATGACACAAACATAATATGTTTTACGAAAAAAAAATTTACATGGGGTTATAAAGATCAGATTTTTGATTATAAATAGTCATGGAAAAGCTAAAAATATTTCCTACATTATAGTATTTTTTTATAATTTTTAGACATTAAATAAATTAAATTATTTATGACATAATAATGATGCAGCGATGACATCATTATTTGACGATTTAAATAAAATGGAAAGATAATGTAAAATCTATGAGATACACATGTCCAAAACCAATTGGATGAGTGGATGTCGAACCCTTATCACCTTATCCACTAATTATATCAATGTGGGACCTTTTAAAACCGAAACACATTTTCAGATAAAGTAATATTTCTTTACTTTCCAAAAGTGCCTCTCCTCTCCTCTTATAAAAGGCCCCCACCTCTACCTCATTTCACACACTCTTCAAGCCTTTGGATCGGCCAACCCCTGCCCATTTACTCTCTCCGCATCCCTCTCCTCATCCTAGATGATTCCCTTTGGGCAGAATCCTTTCAAAGGAATCCTTTAGGCTCAAATCAAAAGGAGTTACACTTTTAAAGGTAATTCATTCTCTCATGTTCATTTGTTTTATTTTGCTTCTCCAACCCCCTAAACTCTTTTTATTTACTTATTTTGTAACAACACCAGTATCTTAAATATTCTAGGATGTTGTTATAGGATTTATTTGAGCTAAACTCTCACACAACTACATCAAATGGTTAAAGAACATACGGTTTCCGTGGATGGCGAAATTCTGCCTCCCGAAACGATGATTGTTAAATACTCATTTAACACCTTCAAAGGTGGCCATTATGATGTCACTATTTTTATATATGATATATGATATGTTTATGTTTTCCTTAAACTTCTATTTTTTCATTTTGGGCATACCTTTATGGTTTCCCTTGTGGGTAAACACGATATCTTCATTTTAGGAAGTGCGGACTACTGCCCCCTGAAAGTGATTTGATTCGTTAATACCATATGTGGGATGTGTAAAGGATAAAGTTAATGATATTATATATGTTATTATACTGGAATTATAATATACTCTTATATAATTATGATTACATTCCAAAAAAATACGAAATAGAAATAGAAGTAGTGTTCATGTGTACGTACGGCTTACCGTCTCCATGAATGGTGCATTTCATTTATTACCTCTAAATGTGATGTAATATTATAAATAAATGTATATGATGAATATATATTATGTATATGTTATCCAAATGATTAATATCATTCTGGATATAACGAACCTTTGACCAAATTAACAACATGTAAGTGTAAGAAGTCTATTTTTGACTTAAGAACCAAATACCGACAAAATGAACATTATTAACTTAAATGATTACATGATGTCCATAACATGGTATAAAAGGAATAATTAACTTGAAAAAGGTTCTCAAGCAAGTAGATATTAACTCAAGTTTATTATTCAGGAGATTAAAGAACGGTCGGGTCAAGTCGGATACGAGGTATGGGACTTCGTCTCAATCTCCTTTCTTTGAGGCATATTTTATTTTATACACAACTTTCTTTTATACGGTGTATAAACCCCTTTGACTTTTACATTTATTCAAAAGGAATCTTTTTTATACTAAGAATTTACTAAATGAAAAAAGGGAATTTTTTTGTCGTACGTATGCGGCGACAACGACTTCTCCGCCGTCGTGACCGTTATTTGAGTTTCGGCTTCCTCTACAAGCCATACATTTTTTTAATGAAAAATAAATACCATGTTTTACTTTTCTTTTATTTTGGTGTTGAAAATGGTTTTCACAATGTTTTTGTATTGTATTGATATCTTGTGATTGAAATGTGGAAATTTTATGTTTCCTTTATGCATGTTTTATGTGATACGATTATGTTATGGTTCTTGGGCATTATTATGAAGACGGGTGGTTCCGTGATAAACTAAGGGCGGGTGAGCCCGATATAGCTCTCCTATGCATTGGGTAACGAGAAGGAGTGAAACTTTAAGGTTTCTCCGAAGAGATTTTAGTGAATATACTGTGATGGGTATTCCAAACGTAACCAAGAGGGTTACTCCCTATGTAAGAATGTTATGAATGCCTCAAGTTACCTTTATGTCCTATGATTTCTATGATTTATTCATGATTTTATGAGGTATGTTAAAGTGCCTATGTTTTATGGGTAAAGTATGATTTCATTCTTATGTATATATGTACCCATGTTTCCTTTACATGTTTTTATAACCCATACTGAGCTTTCTATGCTCATCCCATGTTTTTTGAAATGTTTTTCACAGGTCAAGGGAAAGTTACATGATATGATGATAGTGTCAAGGAAGTGTCAAGAAATAATCCATGTTTTATTTTAAATGTGTTTCCATTGATGGGAATAAAGAATACTATCTTTATGTAACCACTTTGTTTATATGTGGAATGTAATGCAAGTTTTATGATCTAATTCTCTAAAACTCTAAACTCTAAAAGATCCTCAATGTGTAATCTTGTAATAACTCAAGATTAAGTAAGGTTTAAGGCTGGGGCCTTATAGTGTTTCCCCAGCATTAATTTATATATAGAATTTTTTTTTGCAATTTTAGCTAAAAATTTACACGTAATTCCCTAATTAGGTCATCATATCATAATCAAATTCCATTTCTCTATGTGATTTTTCTTTTTTCCTAAAATTTTATTTTTCTTAAAAATGGAATGAATCATAAAATATTTTCATTTTTTATTTTATAAATATATTAATTAAAAAAATATTATTATTCCATTAATCATTACCTCATATGTCTTCTATTTTTCAATTATAAAATATTATTTTTATTTAAAAAAATATGCTTTAAAACATAAAATGAAATTAATTTTTATGGTGAATGATATATTTAGTTTAATGATATTTTCATCTAAAATTATTCCACATTTTCATTTCTATAGTTTCATGATAGCTAAAAAACCATGCTCTAATTTTATAATTATAAAATCCTCCATTGCATGTGTTGGCTCCTCCTCCATTTTCCATTAAAAAAAATCAACAATTCCCATGGAAATTCACCCCAAAATTCCAAACATATTACTTCCATTCCCAAATTATTCCAATTATTCTTATTTTAAAAAAATATTCTAAAATTCATATTCTTGATCTCCTCCCCTCACCCATGAACATGATCTCCCCCATCTCCCTACCTTTGCCTCTGCCTATGCATTCACTACAATTTTAAGAACTAATATGTTGTTGACAGACCCAACAATTTTTCCCTTTGTCTATTTTCAGAATAGCTAATAAGAATTCCCAATGTAATCTTACAAAATGATTGATAATATACAATTTTCCTTACTTTTACATAGTTTTCTCATTGTGTTCTTTATAAATCCCTAACACACTATGAAATAACCCATTTGTTTCAACTTATTAATCAATATAGTTATCAAATTTCCCTAAAATTTCCAAATCATCATCCTATTTTGTCATGTTGATTTCAACATGTCTTATACTATATATCATTGGTGCCAATATCAAATTTTATATATTTGTTTTCCCTTAATTTCTTCACTGTATATTAATTTTTTACCCAAGTCAAATCTTATCTATTTGGGACTTATCCTTAAATCCCTAACTGTGTCAATTCATCATCTATCAACTTCCCCATAATTTCTGATCCCCAATTACTTATTCTCATTCATCCATCTTGTAGAGATTTTGTTTGTTAATTTTGGAATATAATTTTTGATCCAAACCACCTTTAATTATCCTCTATCAATTATCATCTCCTACACTTCATATTCTATGTAACAATATCACAACTGTTATTATTTTTTTAGAACCCTAACAGGAGACCCAGATTTCCTATAAATTAAAATAAAACTTCCATGGTATTTCACATTACAGGTATTAATATTTTAATTATTATATATATATATATATATATTTAAATATATATTTCCATAATTTCTTCAATATATCAATTGTATTTACATATTTCAATCAATAAAATTATCACATATAATTCTTTCCAAATTTTTCAACTATCATTTCATGTAATTGTTTTTAAAAATGCTTAAAAATGCTTTCCCAGTATAGAATCGTTGTAAAAAACCTGATTTTTCTACTGAAATCCCATAGTATGTATTATACTTGATATTTAATTTCACTTATCTATTCCCATTTTAATGAATGTTTTTTCAAAAAATAAATATCTCTCACTATTGAAAATCATAACCATTTACATGGGTGATATTGGATTCATTTTTCCAAAAAAAATTATCTCTTTATAGGAATCTCATTAGACACTATAGTAAATGATGTTATAGATCAATACATAACAAAACTAAATTTTCTCAACATATTATAATTATTACGTCTGGTGTTATAATAAAAATTTATTTCCATGTTTCACACATTGTATCCAAATAATTTTGTGGAAATATTTGTTACTTCATCACAATTTAAAAAAAGATACAATAAATAAAATATTTCCTAACATGACATCCTAAAATAATTATTGATTGGGTTTAATTTAATCTTAATTTTGTTAGAATAAAACTCAATTTGTTAATAATCTCATCAAAATAGAAATATGCATTTTTTTCAAACTATCTTGAAGTGTGGGATGTTTTCATACAATTATGTTGGGTGGGACATTACAATTTTATGAAAATAGTTACAAAATGTTTTTATGAAGATTTTTTACAAACCCGGGGTACATATTCACTGTAGTTTAATGTAATGATGCAATTTAACGTTTTGGATCTATAAATTTATTTTTATCAAATTTTTATTTATAGGTATAGATGATTAATATTTCCATATATATGCATGATGATGAAAATGTATTGATTATAGTGTATGATGGAGTCTAAGTGCATGAATGATTATTTTTAGATAATTATCATTTTTCAATATTAAAGACAAATTTCAATTTACATATTCATATATTTATATCATTATTGTTTAGATAAATTTAAATCTAATAAAATACACATTCATGCACATAAAAATTTGAAATTAATTTGATTATTTTATTATATTTTAATTTAATTCATGAAATAATTTTTTTAAAATTATACCAATTGTATTATTTTATAATGAAATTTTTCTATTTTAATATATTTATTAAACATTATAATTTAGAACAATAATAATTAAATTATCTTAACTAAAATTTTTAAACTCAATTATACATAATTCAAAAATTCCAAAATCCATTAACTCTAATTAGTTTATAATATTTGGAAAATATATTTTTTATCTATTTCTTATCAATTAATATATCCAAATTATAGTACTATAGAATTTCAAAATTAAAATAGTATTTAATTTCTTAACATCTCACATGTTTAATTTTTTTCATATCTTGTCCTTTATTATAAAATATATTGGGTAGGAGTATAAATGGAAGGAGGGGTTTAATTTTTTTCATAAATTGATGAGGTAAATTTATATGATGATGTAAATGATAAGGAAATATCATGAAATAATTCAAAATAAATAAATTAAATCATAAAAGAAATTAAAATAAATAAATTAAGAGAATTCATAATAAAAAAGAAAAACTAGAATGAAATAAATGAAATACATACATTGATAATGGATTTTTTTAATGGAACACGATGTCCCCAACATATCCTCCATTCAAGAAGGCCCAAGGTTATTATATAACCCTTCTGTTTTAACTGGAGTCGAGATCCAGAAAGTCAAAAATCCATTGGTTTTAAGGAAAACCAAGAAAAAAACAACGAATATTTTACTCTTGGATAAATAATTAGGAAACCAATATAACCCTTGGTTTTATCAAAATTCCAAAAAACAAAAGAAACCTTTCTTTTGAATAGAAATATCAAGAAACTAATAATGATGTGGATGGATAAAAGAGATTATTTTCATTTCGAAAACACATTACAAGGACATATCAACTCTCACTAAAAAATAATAAGATGAATTAAGGTGAGAGAGAGAGAGAGAGAGAAATTAAAATTGAAAGAGAGAGAGAGATAAGGGATTATACAATAGAGTAAAATGGTTCAAGAAGAATAAGAAATACAGTGAAGAAATAAGAAATAGAATATATAATCTTATTGTTGCTTTGAAAAAGTCTATGTAGATCATGCATTAGGATGTTTATATTGATTATCTCAATTCAATCATATTTTTTCTCTTGATATTTATTAGTAAAAGGATGATAAGGATTATAACATTGAATCTCTTTGAAGATGGAGGAATTATACTATATATTTAGATATTATAGGTCATTTTGTCGGTATTGTACATTGTTCTATTTATGATGAAATCCTCCCAAAGCCTCTATTTTTGGCGTCTATGTTTTATAGGTTTAACCCAGTTAGATCCAATCCAATAATATCTAAGAAATTCTATTTAATAACATAATTATAATTACCCTAAATATTCATTAATGGTTTCATAGGCTAGTTTCTCGATTCTATAGGCTATCTGGTGTGCATTACAGTAGCCACTACACTCCTAGAACCTCCACCCTCTATCCTATAAGCCCCCACTAGCTAGATAATGGAATGCTATAACATATGGATTCTTGTTGTTATTTACCATCTAGAACATGCACTCCTACTAGATGAATCTCACTTTACTAATGTATGAGTCTTGGAAAGTTCCTTGAGACTACATTGAAGTTGGATTGAAAACAGTTTCCTTATTTTCACTAAAACACAATAAAATACCTCTAAAAACACTTTAATCACATTTAAACAAGTCAGAAAAACCTTATTGTGTTTGAAATAATTAAAAAAATCAACTAAAATACAATACAATCCCTTCGTAATTGATGATCACAAAAACTTGATATGAAAATAAGTATATTAATTAGGGAAAATATAAAAACGAGTTTCAAAAATTTCCTAGAACAATGTCTCCCCCATAATGAAACATTGAAACAACGTTCATCCCTTAGTAAAACACAAATTGAAATAAAATAATCTTTCATATTTTTCCTCTATCAAAAATTTCTATCCCTTTGATATTATCAAAAAGAAACATATAAAGAATGATTTTTAGAAAAACAAGATAACAAGAAATTTGTGAATGTGAGTTCCAGTACAATTTTTTGGCAACATTCCATCAAATATATAACTCCACTAAAAAAACAAATACATTAAAATTAGTGGTTTTACAAAATTTTATTTTTTAATATAAAAATATAATTAAACTCATGTATCCATGAATATATTTAAATATAATTCTAATTCTAAATATAAAAATAGAAAACTAAATGAACAAAAATATACTTCAAAAATAGAAACTTTCCAAAATAACCATTTAAAAACTTTTATAATGATATCCAAGAATTATAAAATATTTGAAAATAATTAAGAAGATCATTCCATGAGGTGTATTTTTGAAAAAATATTTTCACAAAATATAAATCAGTAAGAACATTCACAGATAAGGGATTAAAAGAGTATACATCATTTAAATAACTCACTATATAATCAAATAGATCATATAAAAAATATACTTCTTATATTTAATAAAACATAAAACTCTCTAGATTTTTAATTTTACAACAACATTATATTAGTTGGATTATACATTATATTGTCTCTATTATATATCATCTATATTATATATCAACTATGTTTTTGTAGTAAACCCCTTTTATTGTCAAAAAATTGAGTAAATTATCATACTCATGAGGGTTTGAAAATATGAGCTAATAAACCATTTGACAGAGAAACAATTTTGGCTGCATTGAGATTGATTAACAATGATTAGGGAACACAAAAATATTTTTATTTTTTAATAATATTAAAATAAATATGGATATACTAAGGTATTCCATATATTGAATTTTTATAATCTTAATGATATATTAAATGAACACATATTGTATAATGTTTTCAATTTTTTGAAACACCTTACATAAAAATTGTGGCATTGAATAATTTTCATTTTTATATGAAAACCTAAAACCATGATTATTTATTTTAGAACATTGAGAACTAATGATAATTATAATATTTTTTCACTGTGGGTGAATTTTAAAAGAGTCATTTCGAGATCCTTGATTTCAGTTTTGAAGACGTTAATTTCCCGTTGGTTTTTTAAATTTTAAATCAAGTCATCATTTTCATTTGAATGAAGAATTTTTTCATTAAAAACTTTTTTTAATTTATTTTCAAGATCTTTTTATAAAAAACATGTTCATAGAAACATTTTCAAGTAGATCACAAGGGTATTCATGTTCTTAATAGGTTTTGGGACTATAAAAAGTGGAATAACAATAGGAACAAGATATAGAATCCCCAAAATTTAAATTTCTACACACCTCCACACACACCATAACACATTCTGGACATCAGTCACTCATGGTCGATGATTCCAAGGAATATCCCATAGGACTATATGTTGAAAATATATGGTTATATTATAATTTTTTTTCTATCAACCAATTTTTATATATTGGTAATTATTATCTTATATTAACCTTTTTGTTGCATTAATAGAAATCCATGATGGTTATATCAAATTAATCTTTCATTTTGGAATATCATGATGATTTTTTACTTCATAAAATGTTTTTTCACTATTTTGAAATGTTTTTCAATTTATCTATCATTATTAGCATCATCTTAATAAGAATCGTCATCATTGAATACTTTTAAAAAAATATACATGGTTTCCTAGACATAAATTTCTTCTTTAACTACTTGGAGTTTCATAGTAATCTCTTATATCTTGAGTTATCTAATGATCCCTTAAACCAATTTTTTTATATATATTTAGATTATCAGATCACTTCCACATTAGGATCCCAGAAACATGGTAAAACCTATAAGATTTTTCTCATGAGTATTTTTATGGAAAAGTCATAACAAAAATATTTTCTATCATTGAAAATTATAATAACTATTTTAAACAAGATGATTATATATTCATTAGGGTTCATAGAGAATCATTTTAAATCATGATTATACATATCCAATATAAAATACATTACATTATTTGTTCCACTATGTGTGATTTATAGTAGTTTCCAAATATCAAGAGATGTTTTGAAATTAGATATTATATTGAATTCATATTGATCTAAACCATAATTAAATAAACTCATATACAAACCATATAATTAAAAAGATTAAATATCTTAAGGAGTTCATATATCTCTAGGTTTAGATTTATAGGTATTACAATGGAAACCATTTTCCAAATTGGATATCCAATGCTTCTATAAAAAATATACTATTGGAAAAAAATAATGAAATTGATAGAATGTGTAGAAGAAAAGTAAAATTGAAAATTAAAAAGACAATACATGCTTTGATAATGAAGTTGATAAATAAAACAAGAGGTTCCCCATATGTATCCTCTCCTCATGAAAACATGATAAGGTTATTTGAAATATTGGTTTTAATAGGAACCAATATCCAAAAAAATATAATCTACCATGGTTTTATTGGGAGAAAACCCAAAAAATAATCCCCTATTTTTGGATAGGGAATTATGAAATTAAGAGAACCCTTAGTTTTAATGTAAATCCATGAACAAAAAGAAAAGTAACTTTTGAATAGATAAAGCATGAAACCAATAATGAGGATTGACAAAAAAAAGTTGGTTTGAATTTTGTAAAACCTATTACAAAATCATATCAAATATCACTAAAATACAATAATATTAATGGTGTATAGAGAGAGAGAGAAATTAAAATTAAGATAGGGAGATAATATGTGGTTATAAAAAGTATAAAGGCTGAAAACGACAAAGAAGTAAAGGGTATAAAGAAGACACAAAAATAATAATCTCAAATTTTATTTGAATATGTCAATATATATAACACTTCTTGATGGATCACTTGATGATATTAATTTCCATATATGTTGTTATCTTGAGATTATTTGGAAAAATTATGGGAATTATTGAGACATTGAATCCACTTAAAGAAGGGGGAATTATCTTTGATCATTAGAAATAAAATCTCATTTCATTAGATATTGACTCCAATTGGATTATGATTCATGAATAAAAAACCTATATTTATATACTACAGGGGAGTTAGGGACATCCAAGGTCAATGAAATAGCTTTAGGTCTATAATAGATGTGACTGGATGATTTGGGAATGATGCCACCTCCTAGATGCCCAATTCCATCAGCTAATCGGTGTGCGTGATCGTAGCCACTATATTTATAGAACCTTAACCAGATACCTTATGTGACTCCACCATATATCAATTGGAGTTGTGATGGATATGATTTTTTTTCCACCATAATGGTTAGCTGGTGCACTCCCAACTGATGGCTGATGTATGGGAATTGGAAGAAGTCCATTGACCCTACATTGAAGAGGTCTTTATTTTGGTTTTTTCTATACCACTAAAACATAATATAAAAACTATAAAAACCCTTGAAATACATTGAAACATGTTATAAAAGCATTATATTTTATGTGATCATTAATAAAGAACAATTATGAGAATCAACACAAACTTCTTCCAGTCAAATAACATGATGACACATTATTAATATATTTGACATAGGTCAAAGAAAAAATTATATTTTTGGTGTTATATGTATTATTTTTAGAGGTAAATGATTTTAAATGTATTTTTTTAATGATTTCTTGAAATTATGTCATACTAGCTCTGTAGTCTATAGATTTCCAGACTAGTAATGTGACCCCATAATTCTACATGAAATAAAGGTTTAAATCCTTGTTAGGAGGATTTATTTGCTTATTTGGTTGTCTTGATGCATTGAAGTAGTATGAGTACTAAAATTTTCTACCTTAATAGTTTTATTATTCATTAAAAATTATATCTTGGGAAATTTATTAGGACTTTGGTTTATCATATATCGGGACTCTAGGCTTTGTAATGGAGGAGTTTGGGAACCGGTGGAGTGTGGGGTGGTGCAATGGTAGTCACTGAAGAGGATAACATTAGCATAAAATCAAGTATGGTAGGCTGATATGACTAGTAAATGGAAGTATAAAAGGACTAAAAGATAATTCTATTGGTTGAAGTGGTGATGGTGGGGCTATGAACGAAATGTTTGGGTAAGACTGACATGAAGAAATGATTGTAAGATGAGAATAATCTATTTCTATTTTGGAAATTGGATATGTTATCTAGGCCTTTGGAACCTATGACTTAAAACCATGTATTTTGTATTTTTGTAAAATTTAATGGTTCCCTCTCAACACATTTAAGTAGATATATTATATTGAAAATGAATTAAAAATAGAATATGCGATGGAATCATTTACATTGTATGATGTTATATTACATTGATATTTTTATTTATTAAATAGAATGTTTATGAATTATATTTTTAATTATATAAATTGAATATTTTATTAAATAGTTTAAATGAATCCCCACATCTACTATTCCATGGTATAAATTAATATCTTTGATATCATTTTGCAAATAATATAATATTACCTTAATTAAATATTTATTATACAGTTTATTTGATTCTAAAATATTCAAATGTTTAATTTTTTATTTTTCCTCATTTAGAGTTCAATCTATTGATACAAAATATAGGTTTTACCTCTATTGTTTTTTCATAAACTTGTCTTTTAATTTAAAGTTAGATATACATATAAACTTAAATAAGGTTTCATTCATGAAAATTTAAAAAATTAGATGGTTTATTTTTTTCAAATATTTTATAAAAAAATATTAAATGTACTTATCTTTATATTTTAAGTAAATGATGAGTTCAAGTTATTTTAAAGCTTAATATATTCAAATATAAAGAAAAAATAATCACTTGGGATGTTTCTGAATATAATATTTGTCGTCATCACTGGCCAATGAAAAAAATAAATTTAATATTCTAAGAAAGATATTATAGAATTCTAAAAAATGATCAAAAAATTTATGTTTTTCCATGATGGATACTTTCAATTTCAGAGGAATTAAATATTATTTTTTATTATTTTTGACTATAGGATCATTTACAAGTTTAACAATTATATTATATTTTATATTTTTTAATTCTATTTAGCAGTATTTTTCAAATGAAAATTAAAAATATATTATATAGAATGTTAACTTAAATAGTAAATCTCCATTAATAGAAATTCTTAATGTTTATAACTATGTTCAAAATATTATTACTATTAAACTATTGAAAATTTTTTTCTCATCATGAAATAATTTATTAAAATATTATGATAAATAATTGGATCCCATTTTCAATTCGATGTAACAAATTCTAATATGACAAAAATTTCTCCACTATTGATGACTTTGTTTTTTAATCCATATAATTATTAATGGTCTAATTTTTATACATGTTATTATATGTAAGAAAATAAAAATAATTTTGTCATTACACATAGTTGGGAGGGGGAATTAAAAATACTTTTTCAATTTTTACCTATTAATTCACTATTATTTTGTGAGTTTACTTATCAATTAAAAATATTTTTTTAGTTTTCATTTTAATTAAAAATAATTTTATTAGATTATCTATAGACTAATTATTAATTACCTATGAATTTTTATTTTTTTACATATGTTTTTATGTATATCAGTTTACATTGGTTCACATAGGTTTTTGTTAAATAAAAAAAATTGACATAAAAGAACGTATACAAGTTTACAGAGGTCTTGATGTTAATTGTAATAGTAATTAGTATTAAATATTGTAGTTCATAGCTATAAAATCATTCGGAAATAGGGTAGGATTTTTTTTCGACTTTCAAAAAACTCCATGAAAATTTTAATGCAATCATAAAAATCATAGTTACTCTCTAATTATAGAAATTTGTTTAATGTTTTAGTCAAGAAAAATAATGTTTAATATCAATGAGGTTTTTATGTTTATGTCATCAATAAATATTTTTATGGTACAATAGATTTATTCCATGGTGTTTTCATCATATTATCTTTTTACCAAGATACATATTGTGATGGTTTTTGTTTTCTAGGAAAATTCAGCATGCAGAGACTGTTTGTTTGTAGATTACGCATACTCAACATACAAAAGAATGCACCAAGTTTTATGGACCATCATATTGGCTATGTTTTTTATGGAAACCCAATTAAAAAAATTAAATGTTTTTTATAGAATGTATTGTCTATAATATTTTTAGATATAGTGAATTCCTATGATCCTTAAAATATATATTATATTTAAACAAAGAACTATTTTATTTTTTGTATAATAACTTATTGCATGACATTAAGGAAGAAGCTATTATTTATCATTACATAATTTTTTTTATTTAGATTCTCAAATTTGTATGATACACATTACAAATCAACAATGTTATTTTTTCAATAAAAAATAAATTAATATAAAAAATATTTTTTAACATTATTATTGTTTTGGAATTTTTTTCAATTTGTAATTTTTTAAATTACTTGGCCTCATTTTTCTTCAAAATCACATTCCATATTATAATTATTATATTTTGTGTTTTTGAAATTCATATGGATAATAAATTTTAGATATTTTATTTTATTTTAGTGCTAAAAAATCTTGATTGAATGTGAACATGAAATTCTAGTTAATAATTGTGAGTTCCTATATAAAATTTTTCATTAAAGGACTTTTCATGTTCTATTGGATAGGGGACTATAATTATAATTATGTTTATATTATGATTATTCAATTTTGATCATTACTGTTTTATCAATTAATATTTTAATAAAAAAATTATATTACATTTTTAAATATTAATATTCTAATAAATTTTTCATAATTATATTAAATTGAAAATTAATATTTATTGAATTTAATATTTTTCAATGGAATTATGAAATATAAAAATATTTATAAATAGTTTTTTAAAATATTAATTATAAATAATTTATTTAAATAAAATATACCTACAAATTTATCTCATGTCAACTACCTAGCTTTTAATCTGAAAAATCCATTACATATAAAAAAATTATTTTGAATAGAATTGAATATATTTTAATTTTACCTATTTACTATTTAAAAATTTAAAAACATATAACTAATAAAAAATCAATGTATGAAATTTTATTATATAATTTATGTAACAAATATATTTATTAATTTTTCTACATAGAGGTGAGGTGAATCAATGAAAATTAGTTTTATTGAATAACTTTATCTATTAATATCCATTTTCTGTATTTTAATATTATCCCCTTTTAGGGAAAATGTATTGAGTAAAATAATTACCTTGTTTTGGAATGCACAAACTATTCAATGAAAAATTAAATGTTCAACATAAAAAAAGGTCCTATAGTAGGAATATTCTAGTACATTGAAATACTAATTCCATTAAAAATGAATTCAAAGTAAACTTATTAGTCATAAACAATAGATAAAAATAAACCAAGATTTATCATCATTTTGTAACATCTCAAATTCTCATAAAGTTCCCCTCTTATGTGATTTTTTAAAATAAAGAGCTAAAAAGTATAAAATGGTAAAAAAAAATAAAAATACACATCGAAATAATAAATTTAGTTCTCTTAGAAATTATCTAAACATTTATTTTCCAGAATTTTGATGCTTCTACAACTCTTCTGATCTACAGGAAAACATTAAACACGGTTAATGTAATAAAAATTTTCATCAGAAATTGAATATCAACTATATTATCCACTTTTATAAGATCATTTGCAATGACTTCATATATTGAACTTCATCTTCTCCTCTAAAATTTAAGATATTATCATGAAGTTTTATATAATAGAATAAATCATTCTGAATTATCAAAAATTTAACATCATTTTATTATCCAATGATCCATGAGAGTTCTAAATCTAGATCCAATCATCTGACTAATTTGTTAAAAGGAAATAAGGGATTCCCAAATGAATTTTTAAACATCTTATGATAAACTGTTCAATATATACTTATGTTGATAACAATTTTAGAAAATAATATATATAAATTTCTGAGACTAAAATAATTGGAATGCAGTTATTATATAGAAAATTGAGATATCAACTATTTAGAACATATTTCCTTTGATGTATGAGTCATCTAAAAAGACTCCTTTCAAAATTTATGGTCAAAAATGCGTCGTATGAATTATTTTAGACAATTAAAATTTTAATTTATTAATATGAAATTTTCTTCTACATTCTAATAAAATTTAATTGAAAATAAAATGAATTGATAAACACTCCACATATAAAAAGTAATTATTGTAGATAAAAATATAAGAGATATTACTTTATATTAGTTTTAAACATCCCCCCTCAAATAAATAATGATTCCATGGGAATAAAAACTCTGAAAAATATATTTTTATTGAAGGTAAACAGACTAAAGTTATCTTCTAATAATAATGGATAGTATTCCTCTATTGATGATGGTTTGAGGAAATATTTATCTTTGATAGTTAATCCTTTATTGGAATGAAAAATGTTAATGATGGAAATTTTTATTTAATGTTAAAAATGTATAAATTTAATGAAAATTTTCATGACTGATTGAAGAAATTAAAAATTAAAAAAAACATAAAATGTAAAAAAATGAAAAATCATTGAATATAAAAATGATAAACCATTAGAATGTTTGTTTGTTTTATTATTCAATGATTTTTAAATTTTAAGAGATTTTTTGGATAATAAGTGAAATAAATATCATTTTATTTATATCATTCCCAACTTCTATTTGATAGATTTTAATCTATCTAGATTTTGAGGTTTTATAAAAATATCGGTGATTAAATTTTTAGTTTCGATAATGTTTAGAATTATATCTCATTTTTTCTAATATTAAAAATAAAATAGTGTCTTAAATCTATTTTACTTGATCTTGAGTGATGATTTTGGTTCTTAGATAATTATATAAAACTATTATTAACACAATTAATAGGAGTTTGAGTGAAACTCAAATGAAACTATGTTAGTGTGTGTTTCATCAACAACATTGGAGCTCAAAAACTTGTAGTTACTATATATTAAACTTCACAAATGGAAGGTGACATAGAATATTATTTTTATATAATATGAAAAATATATTTACCTAAAAATGGAATGTTCCAGAAGTTGTTTTTATATATAATCTACATCCTCAAAATTTATCATCTATGTAAGTTTTTAGAAAAAAATAATTTTTTGAAGAATAAAATAAAAAGAGTTTTAGTTTTATTTAAGATATTCGAATATAGATTTTTCAACTTTTTAATGTATTTACTTTAGATTTTCTTAAAAACTAACACATAAACATACATAAAACATAGTGTCTGGATGAATTGATATTACGTAATGTAGAATTCCTATGATATTTCAACAATGTTTTTAATCTACCATTTTAATATATTCATCAAGATAAATATTTATAGAATATTTTACAAGAGTAATTAAACATTATTCAATTTCAAAATAATTTTTTTTAGTAAATATTTAATATATTTGTTTGGGGTTAAAATATTTCATTCTAATTTTTGAGAAATTTGAAAAATAAGAAAAATTTTATGTCCTTCATCATGTTAATTTCGAACTGATTTTTCCAAAGGTCAGAAAAATTATCAGAAATAGATTTTTGAGATGAGCCTAAAATAATTTCATCAAAATATGTTGGAATGGTGATTTTGTCTTTAAAAATTTTCAATATAAAATGGTTTGGATTAGAAAAACTTTTATAAAAATTATTTTGAAGTAATTATAAATTATGTATATCATACCAATATCTTGGGGATTTATTAAGACCATAGAGTACATTATTTAGTCTAAATAATTTTTTTAGAAATTTATTTTCATAAAAACTAGGATTTTTTCCAGCATAAATATCCCATTGAACATCTCTGTTAAGAAAAAACATTTAACCTACATTAAAAATAAAGTAAAATTCAAATTTATATTAAATACAAGTATGATTGTGATAAAATATAATCTTTATATCGGTGAAATGGTTTCACCATAATCTATTACTTCTTATTGGATAAAAACATGGGATATAATTCCTTATCCATTTCTAACTATAGTTCCATTTTAATCTCATTTGAGTCTAAAAGATCATTTGAATCCTTTTACTTGTAGAACTTTATGTTATTTAACTAGGGTATAAAATTTATTCCCACCTAATTTATATATTTGATGACTCCTTATGAACAATTAGATTTTAGGTAAATAGGTAATTTAATCATCATTTATCAGATATACATATTCTGTTATAGTAATTTATTGATTTTGAAAATAAAAAGAAAATTATACCTTTTTAGGATTTACTCTCAGTATTTTCAAATCAAATTTTTATAAAATACTAGAAATGTTTCCAAAAAATCATCTTGATGATGAACATCCATAGGTTTTGACAAAAAATAATAAAATTCATCAATATTTTCAAATTTATTATTTTGGTTGGTGCTTTCTATAAAATGTGCGATTTTTTAGTCAAGTACTAGCTGCTTTTTCTTGGAAATTAAAATATAATTTATATATACTTGTCTTAAACATGAGTTTGTGTTTAGTTATTTTGTCTATACAGAATAAATTTTTGGAAAATAGAATTCCTGATAACCTTTTCATGATGGGGAAGTTCCATTAATCTAAACCTTATTGATATAATAAATTCATGATATTTAAGATAATTTTTGTATTTATTGATAACTCCATCATAAGATAAATAAAGGTTTTTAGTCCACTTCTATATAAAAACGTTTCTACTGATGTTTTTACAGTTAACTATACGATTTATAGAATACAATATTTAAATTTTGTTCCAATGTGACCTATAAATACATTTTGAACCTTAATATATAGAATAATGTATAATTAAATTTTGTTCCAGTGTGACCTATAAATACATTTTGAACCTTAATATACATTATAATGTATAAATCATTATGAAAGTTCTATATCATTTTGAATATTTTCATTTGATTGTTTTTCAGAGGACTTATGATCAATGTAATTTTTTTCATTCTAAGTGTTCCTACTAAAAGATAAATCATGTGAGGTTTTCTATAAATCACGTAGTATTTCCAATATAATTATTCATTTTATGATCTTGTGTAGTCAGTGGATTTTGGGGATTGGAAGATAGTTCTTAGGTACGTCCATGTGTTCAAGAGAGATGCTTCTGTTAGGTAAAGTGGAGGGATTTTGGGGATTGGAAGATTAAAATTATGATAGGAATAAAATATAGGATAACATATGACTATTTAAAAGTCATGGATACCTTAGAACATGATTAATTATCTACCTTAAATATTGGTTTAATGTTTTTATTCTAATAATATTCATTTATTGAGTATTTAGTTTTACAACCAATCCCTTATAATTTTCTTCCTAAACTTATGTTTAATTAATTTTTGATGTATAGTTGGTTTTATTTTTATATTACCTCTTTTTAAATAAATTTTTATTTTATTTCAATAAACATATTAATATTTTAATTCAATTTTTAGCTACATTTTATATACTTCATTTTTTATTGCATGGACTATTTTCACTCTGATTTATAAATTGATTGATATTTTTTCAATCCAACAAACTTAATACATGATGGTTAGAAAAAATTTCTTTGTTTTTTACACTAATATTTACCCCATATTGTAGAATTTATACCATTTAACCTTAACGAAAAAATGGATTTTCTTATGAATTCCTAATATAATACACCACAAGAAATGTTATTCATAAACAAGAGTAATAACATGCTATGTTTTTATAAGGTTCTTTCCTAATGTGGGTGTCTACTCCTTTATGTGTTCACATCGAGTTCAAGACAGATATATCCACTATAATTATAAAGTAAATATTGGTGGGGATGTTATCATCCTTAACCCCATGGTTATCTCCTTAAAATATAGTGCTTTCTCTGAGTATTTTATATAATATTCAGATTGGTTTTTTATACTGGCTCCCACTAGTTTATAATTTTTTCTTCCAACTCACTGATGAAAAGGATATTAAATATTCTTTGAGATGTCCCAACATAACATTAATAATATATTCTTCTTTAATACGAGTCATTGAAACCCAAAAGTTAGTTTTCTATAGTATCATGCATATTTTCCTTTTCATCTAGACTCAATTTTCTTATTCTTATTCAAGAGTCTTAGCAAACAAAATATATATTTCGGTGGAAGAAATGTTATCCATACTCAAATCTCTCTTACTTATTAAATATATTCCACCTTCAAGGTATGAAAATATTTTAGATAGGTCTTATAATTATACTTTTTCTTACTTATTGTCTTTTTCATCATCGACGCACATGATCTTATCACTCTAAGTATCATCGACCACTATCACTCACATTCTTCAATTCACAGAATCTCTAGGATTTTTTGTATCAGTTTATCTTATATGTTCTCAATCACACTCTTTAACCCCCTCCTTATTTTATTATATTCATTCTCTCAATATATCATTTGAATATTCTCCATATTTATAATATAGAAATACCATTATATTTAATAATATGATATCCTGAATATTCTCAAAATAATCACATTAGTATTTCCCCATGATATATGAATTTATTGTTTCCTTTATTTCTCTACATGATATCTAAATAATATTTTTCATAGAAGACCAACTTGATTAATTTTCAATATATGCCCATGATCAACATTTAAATAGGTCAACAATTTTCTAGAGAAATCCTATATGTTTTTATCTTCATAATTAATTTAATATATTCATATTTTAAATCCAAGAATTATCACATTGTGATTGTCCGGACCTATCCTAGAGGTGACTGTGTCGTGACTCCCCATGCCCTCCTCTAATAGGATAATGGCTGTTGACTAGCACAAAGTAGTAATATCACTAACAAGGGAGGAATTTCCAATGGACCTATACAAACGCACAGATCTCCAATCCAGCAAGAGGTGAAATGAAAATCACTAAGTAATTCATGCAAGAAAATCACAAAGGATAACACAACTATAGTGTAATAGAAATGTAATGTACAAGAGGGTGACTCGGGCCAGAATAAAATCCCACAAAAAAAGATTCTTTAATGTAAGTACTGAATCTTGTCCATAGAAAACATTACCTAAATGGTAGGTTAAGGGAAGATACCTGATTCCGTAGGAGTACATATCATCTCTCTGATCTCTCTATGCACCTCATATTATTGGACCCCATTCATCTCTATCAAAGCATCATTCGTGTGCACAAGACAAAACATGTATGGAAAATCCATTGAAGTGTTGAGTAAGAAAATACTCAGTAGGACTTCTCGAAACCATAAAGAAAATACCAAAAATAAAAGAACACATGAATCATTTTCATCTCACACTGGTATAAGAATATAACACTAAAATTTGATTACTGTACGTAGTCCACAAAACACCTAGTATCAATGAGACATGTAATCCTGTTGAGACACTTAGTCCTGATGAAACACTTAGTCCTGATAGACAATTAGTCTTGATGAGACAATTAGTCACAATTTTTCAGTTAGTCTCAGTAAGTCGTGTAGCCTCAAAGTCACATAGTCTCTCCCTCATACCCAGCCAGAAAGATTATTTCGGTTAATTTTTGTTTTGGGAGAACCTACTCCTCAATCTTATGGTCATAAGATTGGTACCACAAAAACACACTTACAATATCCCAAAATTACCACCTCGTCACAATATTTCAAACACTATAAACATCTCATCAAACCAAAATACGGTTTAGATGTTATTATCATTTTAGTAAAAAGGCATCAATTGGGTTCAAGTCTGGTTTGACCCAATTGGACCAAACCGACCCAAACTAACTCAGGGTCGACTGACTCAACCTGATGGGCCCAAACGGACCCATCAGGCCTGACTCAACCCACCTATCCTACCCATTCTGCTAGCCTGACCCACTACCATCCCTCCCCCCCACATCTATCTTGGCCCACCAAGACCAGCGCAGCCAGCCAGATAAGGGCCAGTTTATTCCACTAGGATGCGATAGAGGCCACAACCCACCTCATAAATGTGGATGACTGATGAGCAAACCGCTCCTCCCACAGATAGTATGAGGATCTCATAGACCACATCTCCAATTTCCACCTACGACCCCGCTGCCATGGGCTCCCACTACCATCCATCAAGTCAGCAGCCTCCTCTATAGCCGCCCACATCCGCGGGTCATCCCACCACCATATTCTCGCAGGACCACAGTTCGCTACCACTGTTCACCATAATATAAATCATCCTACTAGCTCGGTCGAGCCACTAGGCTTATACTACCTTTACCACCAGCCACCCTATTGGCATCCTCCTCTCGCCACACTCTACCTGGAAAGGCCAGATCCATCTCACACTACCACTATCCCAGATCTCTCTTAGGATCATTGTTCCTAATGAAGAATGAGTAGAATGATAAAAATAGGGAGAAATGATAATCAGAAGAACACCCCAAGTGGATGGATCTAGGACTATATAGTGTCAATAATAATCCATCCACATTAGAATTTAATAACGGTGGGTAAAACAACTTCAACTCAAAGCGTGCATAATCCCTGAATCAAACACAAAATAAGAACACCCATCCAACAATAACGATCGACCTGCGGATCAACCTTTTATGGGTTGATAGGCATTATTCGTTTGAATGAATTAATCAGGTAAAATAACCTAGAAATAAACCCCCTGCATAGATTTTGGATCGTGGGAAATTAGGGTTCGATCATCATTGACAGTCCGTTGAGAGTTGACATGATCCACTATCTCATCAATTCTTGGTCCTTGTCTCATGATCGTCTGATGTTCTCCAATGAGAGTAAATTTACAAGGCCCTCCTTCAATGCTCACAGGGCAGGATAAATAATTGTCATCCAAAATCACTACGAATGGTTATTGTAGGGAGACATGTTTCATCACTAACATTTTTCATCATTACAAAAGTTTGAGCATTACCATGTTAATACGTTGCAGTATCGCTAAGTCATTGGGTTGTTGCACTGATGTGTCATTTCATAACACCAAAGAATTGTTATGTTGAAAATATTTTTATTGAAAATATTTTAAGTACATCTGCATCTAAAAACTAACTTTTATGCTCAACCCTCACCAGTTGAGGTCAGGCCCCACCTAAGGTAAATCCATTCTTCTAAATGCAATGATGCCCCTGTATTTTCGATTCTCGCACCTGTTTATATGTTATTAAAGTTATAATTTATATATCTAAGAATTTTTAATTAACTATTGAACATTATTTGATGATTTATTCTATCAACACTAGGCCTTGGACTCTCCTTCCATCTCAATGGTTGGTCATAGAATTTTCTCAATGAATTTATAAATGTAATTTGGAGAAACGTCTGAGTCATTACAATGATCCCCTCAATTTATTAACACTTATTTATACATTGAAATCCATATGAATCATAGATCAATCACCAACATATTTATTATTAATATATGATGAAATTTTCAACACATTTTGATTTATTCTTTTGAATTCTCACATTTCTCAAAATGATAAACCTTAATTGAGAAATATAATATCTTTTTTATCTTTTAGAAAGCTTAAAAATTTATTCCATAAGATCTAGAAAATATTCAATATTATCAATAATACCTTTAGTATTTTTATTAGAGTATTATAGATGCTTTAATAAATTTTTTCCATTCCTTTATGGTCTTCAAAATTTTCCATAATATCTTATGATTGATAGTACATTTAATAATCTTCCATATTTTCACTCTGCATAATATTCAATATCATCTTCTAAGTGTAACGTATCATTTTGATGATATTATGCACCACTTATAAAATATTATCTATTTTATTTTAAATACATTTTTTCTTCTAATCGATTATATTTCATAGTGTGATCTGACCTCAGCAACATTCCAACATTAAAATCATCATACAGGTTCCTCATGCATTGGGTTATATTACATGTCATCAGAAAAACATTATGTACCATTTTAAAGATGTGACACATCACATTGTAAATCCCATATTTCCTTAAATATCATCCAAATAATGTTTCATATCACAGGGATCTCCATTACATTACTAAAATTATATTATGAGTTATATTTATTATTTTATTGTCAAATTTCCAACACAAACATAGAATTCCAAAAGTTCATCACATCATCTCAGTTTTTTTAAACATTTTCATGGAATATAAAATCACTTCAATTCATCTGTAAATAACATAAATGACTTTATGATTATATAAAACCTTCAAAAATCACATTATCACAATTCCCAAAACATCTTATATTCTATAAGTCATCTTATTTTATTATTTCAATGAAACATCATTATCGAAAAAATTATAGGCTTCAAACTCATTGAATTCCATAAATTTGAGTGCTTTGGTCATTTAGTAATAAATTCATCACATATCTTAGATCTGTAATAAATATCTTCAATCACCATCATGTTTGTGAAATTTATTATCATTATTCAGGTTCATAGTGATTGGTGATATCTATGATTGGATCTCAAAAATCACCCACATTTTCATATTGATCTTGGAGTTCTTGTGTTAACCATTCAAATGTTATCACGGGATATCAAAGAAATAACACAACACTATTCTGATCCTTATATAGATTACAAATGAGTTACAAGAACTAAAATGTTATGTTTTTAATATCCTATACTATGACTAGTGATTAATTTCTATGAACATAGAGGAATTTCAATTTTCATTATTTTCCTAATATGATAAAATATATAACATGTCACATTATCATCAACATTCTTATGTTCTTCATTTATTTCTAGTTTTTAAAATTTTTATCTAAATTTATTTGTTCTTAATTATCATATTATGATTTTCTCTATAAAATTTTGTTTTTTAGTTATACCTCATAATCAAATGTTATGAACTTTTGTTAAGAGCCCTGAAAAAATTCTCGCTTCTTGGTTGTCATTTGGTTTATAGAAAGTTAGGATTGATAGGCAGAGTTGTGCCTCTGAGTGACAAAAAGATAGTGGTCATAATAGAATATCAATTCCTTTAAAAGGTTAGTTTTCTAGTGAGAAAAATCATATCATAAATTATATAAAAGTTAAGAGTATATATAAGATCATTCAATCTAAAATAATATAAAAATCTTTTATTTATATCTTTTATTTATTTGTTGCATTGTATTTTTTAAATTTTACATTATACTGATCAAGCATATAATAATATACTCTAATTGATTATTTTATTTAATGATTTTTAAAGATCTATTAACCCTATATGGAATACTAATATCATCATAACTAAGCCTTAAACTGGTATCATATCCGTTTCATTGAAGGATATGGGTTCGGTTGCACATTTATATTATTGTGCAATGCTTTTCACAGACACAACAGTCCAGGGAAAAATTTTCTTATAAGATTTAACGAATGTCCTTGAATGTTGGTTTCATACCCAAAATCCCATTGTATATTGATGGAAATGATTATTATTGTTATTAGTCATTAGTGGAGGCATACCTAAATCATTTGATTATTGATCATTGGACAGTCACTATGAATCCATATAAACAACGAAATAATGGTCTAGACAATCTTGTAGGTAATGGTGTCATAAAATATGTTTTGAATTATAATGTAAGGAATATATTTTATTGTTATATAAGTATATATGTGTTTATCCATGTCTCATATTATAAAAAAGCTCAAGATATTTTATGGAAACTACAATTAACCCACTATTGTTCGAACATGATTATAAGAAAAAAACGTGGAATGCTACCTGTGATGTTCTATGATATTAGAATATGGGAATTTAAACCTATGAAACAAATTTTTTACAAATTAAAATGTATCATAAATAAGATAATTCTACTAGAGGAGGTTCTTTAGAATTTATTTTTGATTGAAAGACTGCTATTATCACCTTCTTAAACGTGTTATGTAAAGGTTTTGATTGATGAGAGTAAGTACTTTATGTAATTAAGCATAGATGAATCCCATTGATCACTACTTCAACATGATTTTGAATTAAAAATATATAAATCAGGATATATAAATGAATAAATATAATTCATTTAAATATAAAAAATAATTTCTTCTAACTCTTATAAACCAAAGTAATAATGAATTATAAGGAAGAGATAGCTCACATGAAAAAATTATCTTACAAATTTATGAAAATGATTTTTTTCCTAAAGAAGTGGTTCATAAAGATTAATATAAAATAAAGTAATAATGGTAACACAAGTATAAATAATGATGTCTCATATTTTACATATTATCAGTGTATAGAAAAGAGTTATATTAGAAGATATTTTCTAAAACAAAAGCATTCTTGAAATGATAAGAACAAAAGAAGAAGTTATGAGGCCTTTTTATTGGGTGGACATACACTGATGATTTTGAATCAAGTATTGATTCTAGGTGTGGAAATTATATTAGTATTATTTCATTAATGGATACCTGTTCTACGGTAATTGATTCACCTTTTACATAATCATTGAAACTTTATAATTCTTGTTATAAAACTATTAATAATGATGAAAATAATACTAATTATAATTTTAGTTCAATATATAAAATAGATTTAGAAAATTCTGATAATAAAAATCATTAAAACAAAATAAAAAATTATAAAAATATGTTTTTATAATTACTAAGTTATGTAATGAACATAGAAGAAAAATTTAATTTTTTAAATAAAATTAGAATATTTCTGATGAAAAAAATTTATAATCTATTTAAGTTGAATAGAAAGTACTAATTTGGAAATATTGAAATAAATAAAATTAAAATATAGAATTAAATATTTTAATTTTCAGAATAATTTATGGGAAGAAAAGAGGATTCAATAAGTTTTTGGATGATATCACCCATGTTGCGAATGAATTTAAGCAGTTCATATAATAAAATAAAATATTATGAAACTCAGCTTTATATTAAAATGAAAAAGTATGTGATGATTTAGAAGATACTAAAAAATATTGTGAAAATATTAAGAAGGAAATTGTTAGTTTAATAGAATATTTATATAATTTTTTCAAGGTAATGAAATATATGCTAAAATTATGTTAATTATTAAGCCAACTAAAAATTGTATTGGTTTTAGTTGTAACACTGAATAATCAAGTATGCATAAAACTTATTTTTTTAAAGTTCAAATGAAAGTGCTTCAAGTTTTTGGTTTTTTAAGTGTTTAATTTATGATAATTATTCCAATGTATTCTCATTAATATTCACTCAATATTTTTTTTAAACTAATTTAAAAAAATGAAATTTCCAAAAAACCCATAAATATATACTTGATGTCTATTTGGTGGTTGAAGAGATAAACTAAAAATCATGTTTTATCAAAGACAAAATGAGTACCAAAATAATATTTTATGTAATTGATTTTAGAAAATTTTTATTAGAATTATAAAATATTCAAAATAATTGGAAATTAAATTATTTAGTCATATGAATAATGGTATTTATAAATTTTAATCTTTTAATTCATCTAAATGGTTCTTGATCACTTTTAGATAAATTTTAAAGTAAATATTTAAGGTTATTATGAATAAAGATTTTATAAAACTATAATAATATCAAAGGTTTTATTTTTTAATGATTAAAACATAATATAATTAATATATCACAACTATATGATGGTGGAATGAATTTATAATTTGAAAAATATAAGATGATTTTTTTAATAATGAAACTGTTATATTTTTTCCAAACAAAAATTTCAATATTTACCCTATTGGTTTTTATGAACTAAACAACAATAATTTTATGTGTCTATATGATATATAAATAAATTAAATATGATGGAATAGGAGTCTTAGACATGTGAAATTTTAGTTATACATAAATCAGAAAAGTATCGATATGTTTTAGATTTACAAAAATTGAATATTTGTAAATTATTTGTTTGGGATTCAATTTTATATTTTAAAAAACATAAATAATGTTTTAACTCTGTTAATGATGTCAAAACCTCCAAAACTCATTAATTACTACAAATTTATTTATTTTTCATTATGAAAACATAATTTCTGTGTAAACATGTATAGATTTGAAATTTTTTTGAATATAATTTATTTATATTAACTTATATCATAAAAAATAAAAGTAATACATTTACTAAGTTTGTTAGTTTTGGAAAAATAGTTCAAATTTTTAAGGCTATCGGATTATTTATACAAAGAGTGATATATTATGTGAGTTATTCTGTCTAGATTTTGAGATGTTCTATAATGATAATGGACATTGTCAAATAAAATGATTCAAGATTACAATAGAAAAATAGTGTTATATAAATAAAAAATATATCTATTCAGGAAATGGATAGAATAATACTAAATTAAAATATTTTGTTTAAATAAATTTTTTCTAAAGTTTTTAACATTGTTTTGTATGTCTTAATTAAATTTATAATTAGATCTGTTTTAAATATAACCACTTAAGAATATTTTAAGGGAATATATCATAATGTTTGATTTTTATGGTTTTTAGTTGTGGAATTTTTATCTTAATTACTAAATATAATATAGATATGTTTGATAGAAATGTGATGTTGAAATATTTATATAATGTTGTAATTTTATTAATATATATATATTGTTTAATAAAATTACATTATTTATTGAATAATGAGTGCTTGTTATTTTCGATGATAATAATTATATATAGAATACTGATTTAGATAAATTTGATGATGATTTTGGGGAGTTTTACTTTGGTAAAGATGATCTTTATAATGATAATTAATCCATTGAGGGGTGGGGGATATCACTTCAAAATTTGATTCTAAAAAATGTAAAATTTCTTAACAGTCATAATCTTTAGAAAGTAGTTGGAAATATTGAATATATAATTCAAACTAGAAATTCAGTTTTCAACTATTATGCTCATTCTGATTTTTTTTCTAATTATGTACATACCAATATTTTAAATCATTGAATGATTATAATTAGAATATTAGTATTCATGATGAACCTAACCAATTTATAAGAAACAATTTTTAGAATCTATTATATATTTGAAAATATTAAGAATACAGAATAACTAAATGTATTTTTAGTAATAAACTCAATGAATCTAGTAATATATTTAAAAATAATTCTCGGATATTCTCTCAAGGTTATTATTAGAAGTAGAAATTGATTTTGATGAATGTTTGAATCCATTTTATAGGATTGATACTTTTAGAATTTTATTTTATTTTTCTTAATTTGAAGGTTTTAAATTATATCAAATGGATAGTAAATGTTCAGTTTTAAATAATTTTATATAATAAGATTCCTTTGTAAATAAACCACCGAGATTTAAACATAAAATTTTTTCTAATTGTGTTATTAAATTATCATAATAATTTTGTTGTCACAAAAATGTTCCATGTTTTTCGTATGATATAATATCATTGTTTTTGTTGAATAATGGTTTTAATAAAGGAAAACATGATCTAAATTTGATTATTAAGAATGTTTCAAATTATATTTAAATTGTAAAAATCTATACCTATTAAATTTTTTGGATCCTCAAGTGCATTGTTATGTAATGAATTTTCTAATTTTTATGCATGTGAATTTGAGATGTGTTTAGTGGATGAATTGAAATTTTATCTTGGAATGTAATTTTTTGAGGACTTGATAAAATTTCTTATATTATTTTAAATATAATAAATAGATTGATAAAATATTTAACCATATATATTGTAAAAAAAATTAAAACTATAATGCAAGCTAATTCTTAATTAAACATAGATGAATTTGGAAAACCTATATTGTAACGACCCAAAGTTTCATTAATGGAAAATCCCTCTTGATCCAGTTAAATGTTTCTTTATGAAAAATGTTTTTATAAGATGTCAACTTCTTTAGTTTTACGTTAAGATTTGTGACCGTTACTTTTTATCCGTTGAGCAGTGATCATCTGAGTAGTATAAATATAAGGCTTTAACGAACCCATTTCTACTCAGAAAAAGGAAGCGATGGCCTCATCCAGTAGAATTTCCCCTTACGAAGCACATTTGTCAGAGATCGGAAAAGAGGTGGCGTCTTTGGGATTTTCCCTTGACCAAGCCCAAGCTGAGCTTCATCAAGTCAAGCTCGAACGTGATCGTCTACAGGAAAAGTGGAAGTTGATTTAAATTACCACTCGAGCGATGTTATCCGAGCCACCCCAAGAGTCTATCACCATCGCGCACCTTACCCTTAGGTCTTATGCAGCTATTTTAAGGGGTTATGTAACAAATAAGTAGCACCATGTTCATGTGCATTATTTTTTTATATAATAATGAATATAATTTCTAGTCATTTTTGATACATTGTAATTAGTTTTTAAAGTACAAATGGTGTTTTAGTTATTATTTAATTAAGAATTATATTTTATTAAATTAAAGGATTTTTTGAATTAAATAATATTTTAATAAAATATTATTATTAATATTACATTAATTTTTATTAAATATAAATGATCTTATGAATGCAATTAAAATTTTTATTAAGGTTTGAAATCCATTTCTGTCAAAACCCGTGAATTTTTTTATAAATGTCGGTTTTTATTTTAAAAGTGAAAATTCACATATTTATAAAATTATTTAGATAAAATAAATATTATTTTTGGAATCAGGTCATCGAAATTATCCCACGGTGAATTTTTCATAATTTTCTGAGACAGTCAAATTTTTGGGTAAAATTTAAATACCATTTAAATATATAATGTGTTTTATGACATCATAATGACCCAATGGTGATGTAATAAAATACCATAATCCTTATGTTCGGCCAATATGTGTTTTATCATTAAAATAATGAGTTTTTGGGTTTTTTTGACTTACTTTCCAAAGCATTAATGGAGCCCTCAAGACTTATTCAACACTTTGCCTTTTTAAATTAATTTCCATGGGAGTGTGACTCACCTCCACATAAGCAACCCTAATTTTTTAATAAGTTCGGACCTTGGCATTGTAAAATATTGTTTTCCTCTTTCCTTTTCCAGAAACCATGGGCAAATACCATGGGATGGTTTGTGGTTTGGATTATTTTAATATAAGGGGTCCCAAACCTAAATAATAAAGAATTCCCCCACCTTTCCTATATAAACCCACCCAAGCTCACACTTCCTCCTCACTCAAAGCCCTTGAAGATCTTCCAAACTCTGCCCTACTCTCTCTAGAATCTTCCCAAGGTGCCCCAAGCTCCCAAGAAGCCTCTCACAAGCCTCTCTCTAGCCTTGGGAAGCACACTTCCAAGTAAGGGGTTTTCTTCCTTTCTCATTTTTGTCAATTTTCTTTAAGTTGTATTTCCCTTTTAATTTCAATTATGAACGTTGGGGTATGGTTTCACATCTCTCCCATACTGCCCTATTATTTTTTTGAATGATTGGAGATCCCTTTCTCTCTCATTAAATGCCTCCCATGTACACCCGTTACTATGCCGAAATTCCGAAAGAAACCTTTTTCTCCTCTTTTATATTCAAGCAATGCCTTTGTATCGTGAATCTAAATTCCTTTTCAATTATTGCGAAATGTATCTATATGACCTCCTTACTGTCCATTACATTTAAATATGATGAGGAACCCCTTTCTCTCTCATCAACCATTTTTATGAATTCTTATGTCACGCTGTTACGCTGCCGAAATCACACCGATTTTCTAAGCCAATATCATTGTGTAGTGAATACCATGCCCATTTCTCCATCAAGGGTATTCACCTTTATGCACATTTACTTATTGATTATAAAGTTTCATGTATGAATTCCACATTCCTTTATCGTGGAATAAATGATTATGTTTTATGAATCCTTGTTTTATGATCCATGTGGCACACTTATGCATGAAATGAAATGTTTAAGAAGGGTGCGCCCTTTATAGCGCTCCAATGCATTGGGTAAAGTATAGTATCATGATAAGTCATGTGAAATGAGTGTTGAATCATGCTAATTAAAGTGAAACGAGGGTTTACTCATGCTTCAAGTGCAATGAGGGTTTACTCATGCTCCATGTGCAATGAGCCTTGGCTCATGCTAATTCAATGTTAAGTGTTGTTGCCACATTTCCATGTTATGGTTATCATGCTTTATCATGCCTTTATGTTCATGTTACTCTAATGCTCTATTGATGTTCCTATTGCCTAACATGTATTGTACTCCTCATTTTATTCATTGTGTACTCCCTTACTGGGCTTTATAGCTCACCCTTTTCTTATGCATGTCCTCAGGTTATCCCATGCAATGATAAGTACGAAGGAATATAGTGGTCATGTAAAGGAAGTTTTCAATAAAGATGATGTATTTCAAGTTTAAAGTTTTTATGTAATGATCCTGAGCCCCAAAGACACTAAACCTCTCGATATTCTTTGTTGTATCAAGTGATGTTTTATGTAATAAATCATGCTTAAGTTGTAATAAAAAGCAGGGTTGTCATAGTTGGTATCAGAGGATAGGTTTAGTTATTTTTGAGATTAGGAAACCCTAGTAAATCCTTAGATACAAGACTAAGAATAATAAAAACATCCCTAAGTTTTGGTAAATACTAAGTAAGTGGTTTATCAAAAAAATACATCCCTGTCTGGATACGAGCAGGTAGAGGCGGCTCTGGCATAGATGTATGCTAGGGGTAAAACCCGAAAACACCGCTTTGAGCTAGACTCGAACGGGAACTGGTGCACGACAACGGGCCTTGCTGCACTCTTGGTTATGACACTCCCGGGGGATATGTTTTGATAAATTCACAATCTTAGTATGAACACTTATTAAGGGAAAAAAATGCCCCTAAGAATATATGTTATAAGGAAGATCATGAAAGGCCTGGATTGAATCCTATAGACTCATGAGTTAAAGATATTAAAGTTTATTCATAAGTCGTCAACTTTTGTCTTTGGATTAACCTTTATGTGTCACCCCTAACTTTCCTTTTATTCCAGCCAATGGCCGGTAATAGGAGAACTCGGGCTAACAACCGTTGTGATGATCAGTGTGATGATTGTACTTATGAGATGCCCAATCCAATGGGAGCGGGAATCGCGAACTTTGTCAGGCTTCTCTATCAGCTAACTCATGTTTTGAATAGAAACACTGGTCAAGAGGAACGTTCAACCCCCCCTAAGAAAGAACAAGTCACTATCGAGAGCTTCATGAGACAAAGGCCTCCTACTTTTAGTGGATCATCTGATCCCACGATCGCTGAACAATGGATCAACTCCATTGAAAAGATATTCTCCATCCTCCAATGCTCTGAAAAAGAGAAGGTTCTCCTGGCGGCTTATTGTATGGAGGGTGAAGCTAATCAATGGTGGACGTTGATCAAAAATAAGAAGCCTGAGGAGCAGATCGAGGCTTTGGAATGGAAGGAATTCCGGAAGATGTTTTTCAACAAATATTTTCCACGCACCCTCCGTCTTAAGATGGAAAGGGACTTCCTTTCCCTCAAACATAAATATAAAGAATCTGTGGGAGTGTACGAGGAAAACTTCACAAGGCTTGCACGATACGCTTCCGGCTTTGTCGTTACCCTCGAATGCAAGGTTGATTGCTTCTTTGGTGGGCTGAAGCCTAGCTTGTGGAAAGCATTAGCAATCCGTGACTTCGACAGCTATGAGGAAATTGTCCGATGTGCCCTCAAGGTTGAAATGGATATCGGAGAATCACAGGGGTATCATGGGGACAAGAAGCGTAAGGTGGACTTCAATGCTGGTGGTCCGATGGATAAATCCAACGGCGCTAAGAAATTCCAGCACCCCACTTTCCAAAAGTGTGGAAAGAAGCACCCTGGAAATTTCCTTAGGGGGACAAGAAAATGTTTCAAGTGTGGAAGAGAAGGGCACCTAGCTGTTAACTATCAGCAAGAAGGAACCGCAGCTACGATAGAGGAGAGGAGCGCTCCGTTCGAACCTCAACGCGTTGTTCAATGCTACAAATGCAAAGAACCGGGTCATTTTGCAAATCAGTGCCCTAATCCAAGGGTTATCGGAGGCAACCAGCAACCACCAAGACAACAAGGAAGATATTTTTCCATCACTTCTGCCGAAGTGAACCCCGACAATGAAGTGGTGACAGGTACGCTAGTTTTTCATTCATGAATGGATAACGTACTTTTCAATTCAGGTTCTATGCATTCTTTTATATCTCAAAATTTTAGTAGAACAATCCCTGCACCACCACAAATCATGGGAGTAAAGATGTCGGTGAGTACGGAAAAAGGGGCAATCATTGCATCCCATGAATATAAGTCCTCCCCTGTTATAATATGTGGATTAAATTTCCCGGCGAACCTCATCATACTCCCTTTGGTGGAATTTGATGCAATTCTTGGCATGGATTGGCTTTCCTTATATAGAGCCAACATAAATTGTCGGGAGACCGAAATCGCACTCCATATGGAGAATCGACCCCCGATTCTTTACAAGTGTCAGGTGGAAGATGAATCTCCTTTAGCTCTATCATCTCAAGCATGGATATTACTGCCTTATGATCATGCATATCTGGCTGAGATGATTGAGTCCAAGGAAGAAACCACCCTTGAAGAAATGCCTATTGTGAGGGAATTCGCTGAAGTGTTTCCCGAGGAACTTCCTGGTCTTACTCTAAGAAGAGATGTTGAGTTCTCAATTGAACTTATACCTGGGGCGCTACCAATATCTAAGACTCCATATAGAATGGCTGTTGTTGAGCTTGAAGATCTGAAGAAACAACTACAGGAGAATCTAGATAATGGGTTTATACGCCCAAGTGCATCACCATGGGGTGCACCAGTCCTCTTCGTCAAGAAGAAGGATGGGTCAAAGCGGCTTTGCATTGATTATCGTGAACTTAACAAAATCAAAATAAAGAACAAGTATCCTCTACCAAGAATCGATGACTTGTTTGATCAGATGCGCGGAGCACACTACTTCTCCAAGGTGGACTTGCGGTCGGGATATTATCAAGTAAGGGTGAAGAAGGAAGATATCCCCAAGACTGCTTTTCATACAAGGTACGGGCACAATGAATTCATAGTAATGCCTTTCGGACTCACCAATGCTCCAGCAATATTCATGGACTTGATGAATAGAGTCTTTAGAGATTACCTAGACAAATTTGTGGTAGTCTTTATAGATGATATTCTAATATACTCCAAAACTAAGGAGGACCATGAGGAGCATTTGAAAACTGTACTAGAGACTTTGCGCAGGGGAGAAGCTCTATGAAAAGTATAGCATGTGTGAGTTTTTGTTGAAGGAAGTATCATTCTTGGGCCATATCATCACAAGCAATGGGATATCTGTGGACCCCTCCAAAATAGATGCAATTGAGGGATGGCCGAGGCCAACATCGGTAACTGATATCCATAGCTTCTTGGGGTTAGATGGATATTATCGATGATTTGTGAGAAATTTTTCACGATTTTCCAACCCTCTTACCAAGCTAACTCTAAAGGGAGTAAATTTTTCTTGGAGTGATGAATGCGAAGAAAGCTTCAAGGAGTTGAAAAGGAGGCTTATCACTGCACCTGTGCTCACTTTACCCACAAGTGGGGAGCTTCTTGTGGTATTCAGTGATGCTTCGAAGAAGGGATTAGGATGTGTGCTGATGCAGAATGATAATGTGATATCCTATGCCTCAAGGCAGTTGAAAATCCATGAGCAAAACTATCCAAAGCATGATCTGGAGTTGGCGGCAGTGATCTTTGCCTTGAAAATCTGGCGGCATTATCTCTATAGAGAGAAATGTGAGATATATACTGACCACAAGAGTCTTAAATATATATTCACACAAAAAGAGCTTAATATGCGCCAGAGAAGATGGATAGAGCTCATCAAGGATTATGACTGTTCAATAAATTACCACCCTGGGAAGGTGAACAAGGTGGCGGATTCCCTAGGTAGAAAGGATCCAGCGATTCTATCAATGATGAGAATTGAGAAGGATCCAATATTCTTAGACTTGATGAAGATGGACGTGGGAATCATAAAGAAGGGAACATCATCAATCCTTTCATAAATGATTGGTCAACCATCTCTTTTGGAAAGGTTAAAGGATGCTCAAAAGGATGATGCGAGAATCCAAGAAAAAGTGGAATCTATCAAACAGGGAAAATCCTCAGAGTTTAAAGTTAATGAAGAAGGAATTGTGCGGTTTGGGAAAAGACTATGTGTTCCATCAAGTTCGGAGCTGAAGAAGGAACTTTTGGATGATGCACATAGTTCAAATTTCTCTATTCACCCAGGGAGCACAATGATGTATCGAGATCTCCGAGAAAACTTTTGGTGGGATAATATGAAGAAGGAGATCGCTGAATATATATCAAAGCATCTGGTGTGTCAGCAAGTGAAGGCAGAGAGGTAGAAGTATAAGGGGATGATGCAACCATTTCCCATACCAGAATGGAAATGAGAGAACATCACCATGGACTTCATCACTGGACTTCCAAGGACATCCAAAGGCAACAATGCAATCTGGGTTGTTGTGGATCGTCTTACAAAGACTGCACACTTCATTGCTATTCGAGAGGATTTCTCTTTGGATCCACTGGCACAGATATATATCAGGGAAGTGGTACGGTTTCATGGAGTACCACTATCTATTGTGTCTGACCGAGATCCAAGATTTACCTCTAAGTTTTGGAAGAGTCTTCAACATGCTCTGAATACTGAACTGAACTTCAGTACAGCCTATCATCCTCAAACCGATGGCCAATCCGAGCGGACTATCCAAACACTTGAGGATATGTTGAGAGCGTGCTCAATGGACTTTAAAGGAGGATGGGATCAACATCTTCCTCTGTTTGAGTTCTCTTATAATAATAGTTTCCACTCGAGCATCCAAATGGCACCATATGAAGCCCTGTAAGGGAAAAGGTGTAGAACACTGGCATGTTGGGATGATGTCAGTGAACGTAAGCTGCTTGGACCAGAAATGGTCGAAGAAATGGTGGAGAAGGTGAAAACAATTCAGAAGTATATCAAGGCAGCCCAAAGTCGATAGAAGAGTTATGTAGATAATCGTCGATGAGACCTTGAGTTTAGAGTTGGAGACATGGTGTTTTTACGCATATCTCTGTGGAAGAAGGTCATGAGGTTTGGAAAGAAAGGGAAGTTAAGTCCAAGGTACATCGGCCCCTTCGAGATTCTTGATCGTGTTGGGGCTATGGCCTATCGACTAGCACTTCCACCTACTATGGCCAAGGTGCATGATGTCTTCCATGTATCTCTTTTAAGGAAGTACATGCCAGACCCTTCACATGTACTCTCTTCTGAGGTGGTACAATTAGAAGACGATCTTTCTAATGAGGAGCAACCAGTGAAGATCTTAGATCGTAGAGAAAAAGTTCTACGAAATAAGACAATGCCCCTCGTCAAGGTGTTGTGGAGAAACCACAAGTTTGAAGAAGCAACTTGGGAGTCAGAGGATATGATGAAGCTAAGTTACCCACATTTGTTTTAGTGTGGGAAAAGGAAAATTTCGAGGGCGAAATTTCTTAAGGGGGGAATGTTGTAACGAACCAAAGTTTCATTAATGGAAAATCCCTCTTGATCCAGTTAAATGTTTCTTTATGAAAAATGTTTTTATAAGATGTCAACTTCTTCAGTTTTACGTTAAGATTTGTGACCGTTACTTTTTAGTCGTTGAGCAGTGATCATATGAGTAGTATAAATATAAGGCATTAACGAACCCATTTCTACTCAGAAAAAGGAAGCGATGGCCTCATCTAGTAGAATTTCCCCTTACGAAGCCCATTTGTCAGATCTCGGAAAAGAGGTGGCGTCTTTGGGATTTGCCCTTGACCAAGCCCAAGCTGAGCTTCATCAAGTCAAGCTCGAACGTGATCGTCTATGGGAAAAGTGGAAGTTGATTGAAATTACCACTCGAGCGATGATATCCGAGCCTCCCCAAGAGTCTATCACCATCGCGTACCTTACCCTTAGGTCTTATGCGTCTATTTTAAGGGGTTATGTAACAAATAAGTAGCACCATGTTCATGTGCATTATTTTTGTATATAATAATGAATATAATTTCTAGTCATTTTTGATACATTGTAATTAGTTCTTAAAGTACAAATGGTGTTTTTAGTTATTATTTAATTAAGAATTATATTTTATTAAATTAAAGGATTTTTTGAATTAAATAATATTTTAATAAAATATTATTATTAATATTACATTAATTTTTATTAAATATAAATGATCTTATGAATGCAATTAAAATTTTTATTAAGGTTTGAAAGCCATTTCTGTCAAAACCCGTGAATTTTTTTATAAATGTCGGTTTTTATTTTAAAAGTGAAAATTCACATATTTAGAAAATTATTTAGATAAAATAAATATTATTTTTGGAATCAGGATGTCGAAATTATCCAACGGTGAATTTTTCATACTTTTCTGAGACACTCAAATTTTGGGGTAAATATTAAATACCATTTAAATATATAATGTGTTTTATGACATCATAATGACCCAATTGTGATGTAATAAAATACCATAATCCTTATGTTCGTCCAATATGTGTTTTATCATTAAAATAATGAGTTTTTGGGTTTGTTTGACTTACTTTCCAGAGCATTAATGGAGCCCTCAAGACTTATTCAACACTTTGCCTTTTTAAATTAATTTCCATGGGAGTGTGACTCACCTCCACATAAGCAACCCTAATTTTTTAATAAGTTCGGACCTTGGCCTTGTAAAATATTGTTTTCCTCTTTCCTTTTCCAGAAACCATGGGAAAATACCATGGGATGGTTTGTGGTTTGGATTATTTTAATATAAGGGGACCCAAACCTAAATAATAAAGAATTCCCTCACCTTTCCTATATAAACCCACCCAAGCTCCCACTTCCTCCTCACTCAAAGCCCTTGGAGTTCGTCCAACCTCTGCCCTACTCTCTCTAGAATCCTCCCAAGGTGCCCCAAGCTCCCCAGAAGCCTCTCACAAGCCTCTCTCTAGCCTTTGGAAGCACACTTCCAAGTAAGGGGTTTTCTTCCTTTCTCATTTTTGTCAATTTTCTTTAAGTTGTGTTGCCCTTTTAATTTCAATTAGGAACGTTGGGTTATGGTTTCACACCTCTCCCATACTGCCCTCTTATTTTTTTTTTGAATGATTGGAGATCCCTTTCTCTCTCATTAAATGCCTCCCATGTACACCCATTACTATGCTGAAATTCCGAAAGAAACCTTTTTCTCCTCTTTTATATTCAAGAAATGCTTTTGTATCATGAATCTAAATTACTTTTCAATTATTGGGACATGTATCTATATGACCTCATTACTGTCCATTACATGTAAATATGATGAGGAACCCCTTTCTCTCTCATCAACCATTTTTATGAATTCTTATGTCACGCCGTTACGCAGCCGAAATCACACCGATTTTCGAAGCCAATATCATTGTGTAGTGAATACCATGCCCATTTCTCCATCACGGGTATTCACCTTTATGAACATTTACTTATTGATTATAAAGTTTCATGTATGAATTCCACATTCCTTTATCGTGGAATAAATGATTATGTTTTATGAATCCATGTTTTATGATCCATGTGGCACACTTATGCATGAAATGAAATGTTTAAGAAGGGTGAGCCCTTTATAGCGCTCCAATGCATTGGGTAAAGTATAGTATCATGATACGTCATGTGCAATGAGTTTTGACTCATGCTAGTTCAAGTGCAACGAGGGTTTACTCGTGCTTCAAGTGCAATGAGGGTTTACTCATGCTACATGTGAAATGAGCCTTAGCTCATGCTAATTCAATGTTAAGTGTTGTTGCCACATTTCCATGTTATGGTTATCATGCTTTATCATGCCTTTATGTTCATGTTACTCTAATGCTCTATTGATGTTCCTATTTCCTAACATGTATTGTACTCCTCATGTTATTCATTGTGTACTCCCTTACTGGGCTTTATAGCTCACCCTTTTCTTATGCATGTCCTCAGGTTATCCCATGCAATGCTAAGTACGAAGGAATGTAGTGGTCATGTAAAGGAAGTTTTCAATAAAGATGATGTATTTCAAGTTTAAAGTTTTTATGTAACGATCCTAAGCCCCAAAGACACTAAACCTCTCAATCTTCTTTGTTGTATCAAGTGAAGTTTTATGTAATAAAGCATGCTTAAGTTGTAATAAAAAGCAGGGTTGTCATATATATATAATAAATTTTTTAGAGGAATGATTTTAAGACTTCTTTATTTAATTTTATCCAGGCCCGATTTCATGTTTTCATTTTTTATATGTTCTGGGTATCAATATATTCCTAAAAAATCATTTAACAATTTTTTAAAGCATAAATAGTTTTGTTAAAGGTACAAAAATTACTAGTTTATTTTACTCAAATCATATCTATCTTCATTTTATATAATATTTTTGTTCAGATAATGGTGGTTGTTTTCTCGATATAAAAATATCATTGAGTATGTTTAATTTAACTGGTAAAACATCCATTTAATGGAGTTTTAAGAAGAAATTATCATTTTCAGGATCCATAAGATGAGGCTAGGTTTATTTATAATTCTAATTATTATTCTAAAAAAATTTGAATGATGAAAAACTTATCAAAATTTAATGATTATTTTAATAACATACCTATATATTGTGATAATAAATTTTTATTTAAATATCTAAAAATAATTTACCACACTCTATGAATAAAAATATTTACTTCATATTTATTTTTATAAGATACTATATTAATAAAGGAGATATTATTTTTTAATTTATTTCAATAGAAAATAAATAAGCTAATATATTTACAAAGACACTAAATATAATTAAGTTAAAGGAAATAAAATTTGAAATTTTAATCATAAATATTTAGCTTAATAATATTGGTTTTTAGTCTTTTATATCTATTTATGGGTAATTTCTATAGAAATTTTTCTAAATCTATTTTGTTGGAAAAACAATTAACACATTTAATTTTACTACTTTCACACCCTGACCTAACACTCTCATATAATTGTTTTTGATAATCAAATTTTGGCAGTATTTACCTTGTTTGTTTTTTATGGGTTTCCATGGAATTTGGTCCTTTTGGATGTATGTGTGAGGTGGGGGGCTCCTCGCCATACTATGGTGCTTGAGCACCACAGGAGTGGTACTGGTCTGGTGGGTAGACAAATGGGACAACCACATTGAAATGAACATTTTAGTGGGTGATTTTTCTTCGTGGTTTCCCTTTAGTAAATGAAGTGTAAAAAATCTCCAGCTAGGAATTTTGGGTTTCTAGGTGCATTTTGTGTTATTAATTGCATGGGGATAAAAATAGGGTCCTCCAATATTGTGGTCCACTTTTTTTTCATTTTGGGTTGTCCATAGGGAGCCCCATATCGTGGATTATCTCATGGTGTGTTAGTTAATTCCCATACCACCATAGAAAGAATGTTGGTTCCTAGACATGTTGGTTGGGAAATTTTGAGAATTCCAGGGGTAGCATGGAGGACTGCCACATTGAGGGGCATGGGACTGTATTGTTGTAGGTGGTTTCCCAAGTTGTTTTAAAATGTGATCCTGTGGATGTACCCTATATAGTTTTAGGACCCTGTTTAGGGTATTTCTTTCCCTTCCCATACACAACCCTACCAGAGGAGATACCCAGACATACCCCTCTATACACCTTCGTGTTTTTGTTTCTACTTCTTAATACATGTCATCCCTTTTGGGTTAAGTCTTATTTTCTTATTCTTCTTTTATCATTTTTCTATTTCTTATTCGATTTTATTACATAAATGAGGTCTCAATGTCAAAGGTTTTCCATGGATTGGTTTTTAATTTGGGGTTTAATGTTTTTATATTTCCTCTTGGATCTTTAGGGGTTCTCAGGACTTCTTAAGGTAGATTAACAATATGATTTTTAAAAGTGATACAATTAAGGAAGGCTTTCCCCATGTTTTAGTTTTTAGTCCCAAAAACATTGATTTATTTTTAACCTATATTTTACATATCTAATGATATTATCACACATTTTTCTATAATTTTTTGTAGTAGTAGGTTTTCATTTTGTGTCCATTAATTGAAAAATATTTTCTCATTTCAAAAATATGTGTTAAATAGGTTTTTCAAGAGAAGTTCACAAAATGTGATCGTCCAAATGCCACATTTGGATTTTAAAATCGTTTTATCAAATCAAAAAAATTTACATTGAAAAAATATCTTTTTTTACATGTGGTTTATTGAAAATTAATGGTGCTCTTGGTTCATAAAATGGTAAGATACACATTATTACAATATTTGGGTTGTTTCATAGTTTTATGATATTAAATTTATAATATTATTATATAATTTATAATTTTAGTGAATTGTGTTAATTATTGGTTGAAACCTTATCAATAGAGTTTTATTAATTGAAAATACACCCCTTGGAACATGGACCTTTTTTTATTATGAAAATAATTAAATTCCCTTATTAATGAACATGATTTATATATTTCTATGATTGATAAATATGTATCTATTAATGTGAAGGGTGATCAAAGGGGATGTTGTGGATATGAATCCTAATTTTTTATGTGTATATATAGTTCAATATTGTTACCTGTTACTATTTATTGTCTCACCTCCATTTTTTATACAATGGGAAACTAACAGTAATTATTGGAATGTTAGAGCATGCATGTTGCACTAGTTTAGGACTTAAAGTCTAGAAAGTGGACCTAAGTGTTGATTACACCAGTTCATTGGCGTTTTCGCATCGATTAGTTCAGTTTGGGTATAACTGAGCATATTGGTGGTTGGGTTGCATTTATTAGACTAAAATTATTGATTTTATCTAGTATTATTCAACATGTTCCCCTAAGATCCAATGTATTCTCATGATCATTAGTACTTGATTATATTATATTGATAGCTTTTCCTATATTTTCAAGATCGTATATTATCCATTATTTCATTTTTCATTTTTCTCTTTGTTTCTATCATCATTATTATTGGGATCTCTCATTGCTGCCTTTGTACTCTTTTTTAAATGAAACAGTTTATTTAATGTTTTATGAAAAAACTGATTGTAAATATTCATCTATATTATAAATAAAATTATCCAACAAAGTATTTTTTGTAAATTATTAAACATCACGTTTTAAAAGGAACTATTTTAAAGGAATAATGGATACGTTCTTCTATTGGTTTTAAAAAAATTGAAACAAACCCAATTTTTTATTATTTTATTTCAATCTGGCTTTAAAATTATCTTTTTCATAATAGTCATGAATATAGTATAATTTTTTAATATCTACCAGGAATATTACTCATGACTATATACATTTTAGTTCTTAATAAAACATGTGATCACTCATGGATACTTTTTGACATTCAGGCCAAAAGGTGACTTCTGTGGTCATATAAGTATTAGTTTGGGCATTTTTTTATGTTTTACCTTCCTTGAATTATCCAATCCAACAAATCCTGTACTATAATCTCTATTTCTTTTTGTATTGTTTTTTAGTAGGTTGTTTATTTATTTTATGTGCATAGTTTGGTTATGATTGATTTTATACGTGTTTATTAATTATGTTGGAAAACCCAACTTATGAAAGAATCATGCCTGAATTTTGTTAAAATTAAATTGTGTTTTCATAATAATTATTGTTAAAAATCATTCTAACCACATTCTCATTGATAAAATTGGTTATTTTCACTAGACTGTGGATATTGGTAATTTCCCTCATGCATTGACACGATCTAGATTGTGTTTCTGGTTCCGGGGTGGCCCAGGCTAGTTTCTGGAAAAAATGGTATTAGAGAACTCTATGTTATTTGGGTTGTAATGGTATATTTGAGATAAGAATATGTAAGAAAAGTTCATAGGTATGAACAAGTGTTTGAGTAACACTTTAATTACTAAAACTTTAATTACCATGAGATTTTTGGTGGTGGGTCTTGAATTATGAGTTTTCTTCTATTAGTACTTGTTTATCATGTCTGCATTGATGTTTCTTTTGATCTCATTAAAAATTATACGAGTTGTTGGTTATGAATTTTAAATTATAACCCTTTTTATATATTTCTAGTACCTTTTAATTTTTAATTTTTGTTTTAAAAATTTTACTTATAATATATGGATTATTTAGAGGATTATAATATTTTATAAAATTACAATGGTAGTTTAACTAGCGGTACAATGTGAGTTCACATGGTCTATAAAACCATATCGAGCTCAATAACATTGTTATATGTAACTCTTAGTGGTACTTTCATGACTAACTTGTGGTCTTCCAACCCTTGTAGTCAAAGAATGCATGTCCATTTGTCCTTTTTACATATGTTTTATATTGTGTGGTGTGTTGAGTTATGGTTTCAATGAGATTTTGAAGGAAAGTTTGGATTTGTAGATGATGATAACAATCAATTTTGAAAATTATAAAGACCCTTTTTAAATTCCATTAATTGGATTTACAAATTAAAAATGGGATTGATTTTTAGTATTTAAAAATATAGAAAGATATAAATTAATTTTGGATCGAAAATTAAAAGTGGGGATTCATGATACAAATATGGTTTTATGAGTAAAATTTCAGGATTTTAAATCTCAAAAGAGATATTCTAAGATGAATTAAAATCAAACTAGTAAAGGAAAGGGGTAAATTATTTTAGAAAATAATGTTTTTAAAAATTAAAATAATTTCAATGTAATTTTAAAAGGTGTATTATAAATTTTTTTAGATTTATTTCATTTCATTTTATAGATTCTTTTGATTTAATTTTATAGAGTATCACATTATCGAAACATGTATATCAGGTTGGGTATGGTTTGATTTTGAAGGATTATTGATTGAATCTATTATTTTATTGTTATTTCGTGTAATCCCCCATTAGGAATACGATAATTTTCAAGGGAATGTTATAAATGGGTCATTGTAAGTAAACAATTCAGTTGATCAACCTAGAGATTCTATTATACAGATCCAAAAGTTGAATCTTCTTTTATTTAATGGTGGGTTGGATCCTTGTGATGAAAAAGAGTTGATTAGGATTATTGAAAGGATCTTTATTATTCTTGAGATTATTTATTCACCCAAGATCATGTTTTCAAACATTAAAAATGAATGTATAACATCGATGTTCTGGAAATCCATTTCATAGACTAACCCATGAGAAGACCACTCATGGGATAGTTTTATGTAATATTGTATCCAACCATTTTTATCTGAGTATATGAAGGTGTAAAAGGAAATATAGTAGTATATCCTTCTACAGTGTGATTTCCTAGTGTTGTATTATGCTCACCATTACATTGAAAAAGTTATTTTATTTCAATTATGTCCACGGAAATTCCATGAAGACCTAATATTATGAAAGGGGTATACATCTATATTTATAGTTGAGGATATTAGAGATTTATTTAACCTATTATATGAAAGTGGAAAGGTAGACTATTCAAGTTAAAGAAATCATTATAGGTGTGATTGTGGTAAAATTTACTTCTTCTATTCCCAATAGTGTAGAAGGTAATTTTATTAAGTAAAATAGTAAATGGTCTGAGTTTGAGCAGAAATGTTGTTGAATCAAGCAGCATTCTTATAACTCTTTTTCAGTATCTTATGCGGGAGGAAATCCGAATTTCATTTGTATTGCAATTTGGGTTATATGAATCCCAAATATTAGAAAGATATGAAGGATTATCCAAGTTATGGGTGATTGGGATATAAATGAATATTTTTTAAAGGATCCCTATGGAATGTTGGTGGAGCCAAATCTACCCATTATTAGTATTTTTAGGTCAAACCTGTTGAACCTTATGTTGATTAAGTGGATAATTATTGTATTCATTTTTATTCATTATTACTTGTTTCATGTTTTATCACTTATTATTTATTTTATTTTATTATAATTATACGTCTTTTATATCTTTTAAAAATGATAAACCTCATTGGGATTTGTTCAATGTTATGGAATCCTAAATTTATTATGGTTATGCTAGGAATTTTTTTTGTTTGTGATTTATCCTAGTAATGCATTAGGTCTTCGAGTGTGTTTTATTTACCATAGAGGATGAGTTTTATATTGAAATTATAATATAGTTTTGTGACCACCACTGTAAGTCTAACATTGAATCTCATGGTGATTTATCTTGGAGGCCTTTGTGGGAATATGCATAAATAATGGAGCATCTGGTTGTTAATTGTGGTATTTGGGGTTATTTGGAAGAAGAATATAGTTTATATGATAAATATGGATAGTTTTAGGTTGTTTATATATTGTGGAATTATTTTTACTCGATGTTGATAATTAATTCATGTTTATGTGGTTGAGTCTTATATGTTCAATTGATCAATTTAATCCCCTGAATCATTATATGTGAATAAAGTGTTATGGTTGGGACAATTGTCACCCCCAACCTCAATTTCTCAAATAATTATATTTTATTGTAAACTTTTATCCTAAAATTTTTTTATTGATTTCTTGACTATTTCTAGTGATTTTGGGACTTGTGGAGTGAAGTGTGAGGTGAGGATCACCCCACCACACTATTGTGTTGGTCTGGTGGGTGGACATGGTCGTCACCCATGCTAAAATGCCCATTTTATTGCATGTGTTATCCTAGTGTTTTCCATCTGAAAAATATGGTGGATGAAGCACGCAATCTAGGTATTTGAAATATCAAGGGTGGGGGAGTTATGGGTGACTAGGTTCCAAAGGATGACCCCCCCCCCCATATCAATGACTTTGTTTAGTGGCTGATTAGGGAAGAGGACATGGATACCCTTCACTAGGAGAAACCCATGGAATTTTAATATGTTCCCTTTATAAAACAGTGATAGAGGATGTTCCTCTAAATGGTGGTCGGGTGTTTCGGCACATGTCAGGGACATCCTGGAGTATTGCTACATCGTGGTGAAAGGGACCACAAAATGGTAGGCATATTCCCAACAAGTTTTAAAATTTTAATTTTTTGATTTTCCATCTTTTATTTTAAGATCGCCTTTGGGGTATTTATTTTTTTCCATTGTGCATCTAAATTAGAGGAGATCAATTGATAACTCCCCAGACCCCTCTTTTTAGTTTTTTTATACTCCAATTCTATTTCAAGTGATTCCTTCATTGTTAGGACTTATTTTCTTATTATTATATCATTTTTTATTTCTTATCTGTTGTTCATTACCTAGTGAGGTACTGATGAACTAGGGTTATACTTGGATCATTTTTTTATTGGGTTTTAGGGGATTAGGTTTCCTCATGGATCATTAGGGGACATCTTGACTTCTTTAAGTGGATTAACTTTGTGATTTGATACAGTGATTAGATTAAGGTTAGTTTTCCCAATGTTTTATTATTTAATTAGATAACTAATAATTGATTTTCCTTAAATGTTTATTTGAGATACCTAATGAGAGTATTACAATTGTTTATGGAATTTTAAGGAACAATAGGTTTTCATTTTTTTCCTTAGATGGGGAAATATTTTCTCTATTAAAACATGTAGTTTAAAGATTTTTTATTTTTTTGGTCTTTCCAAGTGATTGTTAAAATTTTCATATGACTTTTATAAATTTCTTTATTAAATCAAAATAGGTACATTTATCATATAATTAGTTTTTATAGTGGTTTAATAAAATTTAATGTTATATTGGTTCTTAAAAAGTGTTGCTATAAATTTTTACAATATTCCGGAAATTTTATATTGATATGTAGTTAATTTTTAATGTTTATTCAATATTTTATAACCTTAAATAATGATTATATGTTATAGTTGAATCATTATATAGGGATTTATCTAAATAAATTGTACAGCCCCTAGAAATTTACCCTTTCTTATTTTTTTGAAAAGGATAAAAATTTCCCTAGTATAAGACATGTTAGTTTTATTTATAATATTGATAAATATGGGGTTGTTTTTGTGTGTGTTCTGAGAGGTGAGGTTGTTCCTATGATTCCAATTTCTTCATTATATATATATATATATATTCATACTATTACTTTCCACTATTTAATATAGCACCTCTATTCTGTTACACCATGGGAAACTAAGAGTTGAATGTGGAATGTTTGAGAGAACATTATACACTAGTCTATTATTATTCTTTGGATATTTTTATTTAGTGTTGATTAAAACCTACATTGGGATTATTCCCCTCTATTAGTATGTTTGTGGTAAAGACAAAAATTATGGTGATTAGGTTGCATCAGTATTGATGATATGTTGGATAAATTTTCTATCGTTCTAGATGTTACCCTAAGCTCTTATGTACTCTTATAATCCATTATAATTGACTATATTACATTGTTAAATTTTCTGTTATTTTTGTGAAAATATATTATCCATTATTTCATGATTCCATTATCAATTTCTTATTATCATTATTATTATTGTGATTTCTTCTTTCTACCATTATCGTTAATTTGTAAAATGAAACTATTGATTTATGGTTTTATAAAAAAATAGTTTATAACTATTCCACTATCATTTAGATACGAGTAACCTCTAAAGAAGAGTTTTTAAAAAATTATTTAACATCATATTTTAAATAGGACTATTTTAAAGGATGAAGGTGAATATATTGTTATTATTGAAAAAACTAAATGTGAAAGAAACCAATGTTTATAAATTGTAGTTATAACTAGCTTTAACTATATATTTTGTTTAAATTCTATACAATAGGTGTGGTTTTGGAATACCTAGTAGGATTTGTACTCATGCATATATAAATTTTCTATTTAGTTCCACCTTTTTTCACCGATGCTGAATTAGTGACATTGTTGATGGATGGTGACTTATAGTGTCACATGGATACTAGATTGGGTATTTTTTTTATTTTTTACTATGATTGTATCATCCAAGTTAGACACTCATGTGCTATATTTTTTCCCTTATTAGTTTGTTTATTTATGTTGAGTTGGTAAAATATTTATTTATTATTCCCCATTTTTTCTAGCTTGACTTCATCACTATTTATTCATTTTTCATGGGTATAAAACATATAGTTGAAAAAGGCTAGAATTTTTTTAAAACCTCATTTTGTTGTAATTATTAATATTGGAATAAATAATTCTCATTGTACTCAATTTGATTCCCCTAGTGATTTTCTCTTGACTATGGATATTTTGAATGCCCCTTGACCTATTCCATAGGCCTGCATGGGTTCCCAGTTCATGGGTGGCCCGGACTAGTTCAAGAGAAATTCATTTCTTCTACAAATTATTCAATCTTGTATAGTTTTTATACTCTAAATTATTTAGACTGTTTGTTTTAGAGTTTAATTAGTTTTTTATTTCTCAATATTTTATATATTTTTATGAAATATGTATAGAGAAACATATTACACAACAGCTTAGATATTATTGTTATTTTCTATATAAAATATGCATTTTTTATTTATGTATAAATTTGGAGTGGGGGGCTTAAAAAATACTTATTTTTTTAAAAAAAATCCCATGCATATGGTTCTTAATTATCATACTTATTTCCACATGCTAAATAATGGTGTATAATTTTTTTAACTATTTGATAAATTTTTAAAGTGAAATTGTTTTTGCAATCACTATAAAATCCTTTCTAGATTTATAATTTCTTAAATGGGTACATTGTTCGTGTTTTTTTGCCTTGTTTTGATATTGGTAGTGATTAAAGAGATTTTTTTTAGTTTTCTTATTTTTTTTATCCAATATTACAAATACTATACATTTTTATACAAATACCTCACCTTTTTATATTGGATAACTATGATTTGTAAAAGTATTATAAATTATATTTTTTCAATTATTTAATTTTTTTATATTTATACTATATTATAAAGGATTATGAAGTCATTATTCTTTTTTGTAGTTTATGGAATTTCATTTTTTTTCATCTATTTTTTAATGTAATATGATATCTGTTTCAATGGTAAAATTTTTTTTGAATTATAATTAATTATATTCTAATGGTATATAAATTTTTTAAATTCTTTCTAAATGAGTTTAAATTTCATAAATTTTCATTAAATTCAAAAGAAATGGTTTTTAAATTAATATAAAATGGTTTTGAAATGCATATGAATAGAGTTTTAAAAGTCATAGGGGTCAATAATAATTGTGTTATGATTATAAATTTGTAGATTGATTATTATCCACTTATTGGATGATTATTACAAAAACAAGATTTATGTTTAAACACTAAAAGATATATTATTATGAAGGTGTAGTTCATGGTAACATAGAACATAAAATTTTGGTTATATAGAACCTAAAATATTAGTAATTAAGAACATAAAATTATGTTTATATAGAACTTATTTTGTCATTTTATTTTAATTTTGATACTATTTTTCACCACTATTTCAGGATTTTGAAAAACTGTATGTTTATATGAGTATTTTATTTGTTTTATCAATTTCTAAAATAAATATATATATATATATATATTAATGTTTATATTCCATGTTTTAAATTGTTTAGTGAAGGATTAAGTATGAGATATTTCCATAATTGGTAAGAGATATTATTCAATTTTAATATTTATTTAATCTTAGATACTAATTATAATTCATGACACAGCCATGTGGTCATAATGATTGTGGGGTTGTCATTCTTATTATTAGAATGTGAATATAGAAAATTGAAAAAATAATATAAAAACATTCTAATCATCACATGGATAACATATGAGTTATATCAACCAAATTGAAAATTGTATAATATTTTCTAATAAGAATACTGATGTATTGTTGTAATGAATAAGGAACATTAAAATTAATTATTTTACTTAATTGACTGAAGGTATATCAAGAAACATTATCATTTAAATTATCACATTATTTATTTCATTTTTGTTTTCAAAAGTGTATATTAATTGTTTGTCTGTACTTAATCATTGACTTATGATTTCCCAAATAAAAATAATGTTTGGTTTTGGTTATAACTACTAATAAAATGTTATTTTGTTGGGTTGTTTCAATAAAACATAATTCATTGTTCTTGGTTGTGGTTTATTCTATAGAAAATTATGATATACTAAATGGGTTGTTCCTCCATGTGAGAAGAATATAGTATCTGTAAAAGGATTCCACCTTCTTTCGAAAGTGAGGATCCTAGTGAGAACCCTTCATCTCACCGTGTAGAGAAGAGTTAATAGTTAGTATATGATAATTTTATCTGAATAAATGTATATATCTTGTGTTCATATATATTGATTTTCCCCTATATTTCATTTTCTGAGCACTTTACAACACAACTCATGCATAAAATAATATTCTCTAATTTGAAAATTATTTTAAGGGTTCTAAAAGTTCTATTAACCCCATATAGACCAATTTTTTTATCTTAATTTGGACAAAACTTCTGAGTTAGAACTTAACATATACAACATAATTCATGACTGATAACACAAGGATGAAAAATACTCTTTAATTTATACCCAACTTCACTAAATGCTTCTAATATCTAGATTCAAAAAACCATTAATATCTTCTGTTTTTAAAAATTCATTCATATTTCATCCAAAATTTTCATTGATTCCCAAAAAATCAAGCTCAATAATCATTTAATGTAAAAAAAAATTCAAAAACGACATAAAACATCTCAATTTCATTTTCTTATATAGTTATGGTACCATCCCAATATTCCGATTCAATCAAATTTTCCTACTTATGAGTGCATATTCCCCAACATATCAAATGAATGATAGTACATATAATAAACAAAATAACTTAATTTTATATCCCATAGAACCTCTATTTACTTTTCCTTACTCTAAATTTCTTCATCTATTATTTTAAACAAATAAAAAATCATAATTTTATTAGAGAATTTTAAACTTCCTCCTTGTATTTGATGTCATTACAAATTTGAGTCTTAAATAAAGCTAAAGTAGATATAGTCAATGTGTTAATTAACCCCGTATTAAAAATTAATACAAATAATCTTCAGTAATAGTAAGTCACCCTCATGTCATGTTTTTCTCAAAGATGAAGTTTCATCTTCTACCCCGTCTAAATGTAAACACTGATTCACATGGGGGATGGATGAAATCCCATTTCTATAAGAAATGTGCCATAAATAAATCAACTATAATTATACATGATATATATTGATGTAGAAAAAGTTTTATTAATTAACCAATCAAATCTAACCATAAAATTGATTAGCAAGTGATACCAAATTAGATTTCTGTTTATTGAGGTTTTCAACAGATTTAATAAACTATCACATGTACTTTACTAAAAGAACACACCAAAATCATTCCAATTATAATAATTTTTTCCCCTTTAAAGTAACTTTCCATCTTAGAAAACTCTCCCCATTTGAAAAAAATATTTATTCACTAAAAATAAGGCTAAGAAAGTGTAATAATTACACTATAACGTTTTCTTTTACTATCTTTTGAGATTTACGTGTTATAACATTACTTAATAGCTTGACCATGATTTATCTTCCTCTAAAGGGATAGAAACCAACAATATTAATCACGGGTGATATTTTTAAAAAATAAATTCCATCAATATATATCTTATTCTTTTTGAAGTGTTATAGTGATGATTCATGATAGTACTTAAATCAATCCTTTATTTTAAATACTTCATGCACTGATACATTCGTAACATTTTGGTTCTCCGCTATACACTCCAAATTCAATTCCATTCGTAAATAGACATCAAAAAATAAATATATGTGTATAAGGTGGCGTCTCCTTTTCATTTTAACGATATAGTTTGGGATTTTCTTCTTAACCAAACAAATATTTTCTTTTTAACACCAGTTTTGTGAAAACACATCATTCATACTACTCCTTTGACTTCAAAGAATAGAAAATTAATATGTTTTAATATCATTTTATTCTCATAATGTTATTCTCTTGTGGAATATTTATTTTCAAATTATCTAGAAAGGAACATTAACTTTCTTATTATCTATTAATCTTATTTTCCATCTCTAATTAGGATATAAAAAAACATGAATTCTTTAGAATAATTTTCAATTTTCATTGATTTTCAACATAGATTCTCAAAAGTCATTGAGGCGCAATTTTTTGGAAATTATCTAATTATATCTCTTAGTTTTCCTCAACCAATCCATTACTTTTATTTCTCTTTTATATTTATTAACTTTTTGGTATCTATATTTCTTAATCCAATATTGATGTCCATGGATTTTTTATGAAGGATCCATGATGTGACCTTTAATCTCATAGTATAATAATCACTTCCATGGTGTAGAATAATTCTTATACCTCAACCTAATAATTCTTTTTTCAACACTCCTCCATTATATACACCCCAATGATAACTCATATTTTACATTTATCTCTTTCTTTTTTGATTGGGTGGTATTATTTATTTAAATAAATACTATTCATGATTATTAGGTGAGAATTATATTTTACCATCATAATATAAACCTTTATTAAATATTAAATATAAATTATAATGAATTTCAAATCAGTTTGAACTGAAAAGATTTCTAATTTTCTATATTCATTTTCTTATCATAGTATTAATTTTCTTCACATTATATTTTATCCTCCTTGTTAAAAGAAATATTTATCTTTAAATTCCTTTATTCTTTTACCTTTAGTTACAATTTTACCACCTTTGACATCTAAATTTTTTTTGTGAAAACTTCCTTCTTTCAAGAACATTATTGGGAAAATATTTTCTTAAACATGACCCCATATAATAATGATAGTGTGTTTGGTTTCAATGAATTTTTTCTTCCATTTATTGTGTAGATTTTTATTTTTGAACAAAATGTTTCGTGAAAAAACAATTATTGATAAAATATTTTTCTTTAGATAAAGTTATGTTTTCTTTTGATATTATTATAGATGGATGAAGAGGTTTTTTCAAGATCATATTTCCAATGATATTTAGTTTCTCAATATAAATATTCTCATTAATAACCATTATGGAAACAATTATTCTCTGATTAGATTGGGAAGACAAAAAAAATTTCAATTTGAAGTAACTAAGTTTGATTTCCAATTCAAAAAATATCATATTGATAGTATTTTTCATAACCTGAACTAATATTATAATTTCATACCATTTACATTTTATTTTCTAAATATGATCCTAAAACATTCTTATTCTTTCCTATAATGATTTATCAATCTCTGTTATTATTTTTTTAATACCAATTCAGTTTCGTTGACATTATTAATAGATTTTTTATTTTTTAAAATCATAAATTCTTTCATTAAAATATTTTCAAGTCTCATACATTTCATAAATTAAATTTTCAAATAATTATTCATCCTAGGATAATTTTTCTTTGTGTGTCAATAGGGAATTTTCTTTTTCATCAACAAGATTAATAAGATATATTCACATTTCCAAATTTCCTAGGAATACCTCTGCCACTAAATAAAATTATAACTCCAACTATGGTTTTTTTATTTTAGAACATTAACAATATATATTTAATGACATCAATAATTAAATTTCTAAATTAATAATTAATTTAAAGTAAATAACACAATGTGATTAACATACACAGAATTATCATAGAAAGGTTTTTATTTTTTAAAATGATGATTCTCAACAAATATTCAATAATAATAACCACTCGATGCTCTATAAATAGTTTATGTTCTTAAGGATCAATCCATTCACACTGATATGGGGTGAATTAGTGTGAACCAATTTTATGGAATTATTTTCTCTTTTAATTACCCCTCCTAATATTTGATCTTACACACCTATTATGATGAATGGATCTTCATATAAATTCTTAAAAAACACCACATTCAATATAGTAAATAAACCAAAGAAAAAATTTAATGACTCGTATCATTATAAGTTTGGATTTTTGAGGAAATTTTTTTTTTTGTGGGGATTGTTTTGAGAACCCGGACTTATGTTGGAATTTTGATCATTTTAAAATTTGAGGAATGTGGATTTATATGTTGGACAAGTCCAAGAAATTATTTTGAGTTCTCAGAAGAGTGTTATAGCAGGGTATGTGTGGTCAGGCTGCTGAAAGCATGTAGTATTAGGAGGTCACACTGTGAACTAGGTTGTTTTCACCCCAACTTAGGTTGGATGAGGGCTAGGCCTCTTATGTGGGGTGATTCATGACACAACCCAAAGGGGATGTCAAATGAAAAAGTTAAGATAGATGGGTAGACTCTTTTCTTATATATAATCACACTGTGAACCCTATAGTCATCCTATAACACAATTAATACTAGTTTTCAATTTTAGAAGGGTATTTAGTGGTTTTCATTTAAAACCCCCCTTTGATTTTCCTCTTAGAGGGATGTCTAAGAGAACGGGTAATCCTCGCTAATATCCACCATTAATCTACCTTAACACATATTGGTCCTTCTTAATTAGGAGTGGTTATTCAAATATATTTAAGGAAGGATACTTCCTTATATTCCATTGTTATTCACCCCTTGTTCTTATCTTATTTGGGTTTATCCTATATGTTTTTTAAGGGGACGATTTCTCTAGAGCAAGAAAAAATAATCACTTTTGATGGGGAATATGTTTTTGGATCATAAAGGATGTCCTAAGATGGTTAAATAAATATTTAGTTCCTCGTTTTATAAAATTTATGTTTCTAGGTGAGTTTATTTAGGGTTTCTATGAATTTAGTTGAAATTGGCATTGAATCGAAGATACAATTTGTGGATTTTTTGTGACCTCAGTATGGGGGTGTGTCCAGAGTGGCACCACCATTTTTCTTGGGGTTTCAATTCCATTATGTCTCTAAATGTGTTAGTAATGTTTTATTCTAATTTGGGTCTCGATTATTTTTCTTCCATGAATTGATTTTGATGTTGGGACTAATGTGACAATTTTTACTTATTTCATGTGAAGGGTTAGTGCTCTATGATTGAGATGGTATGGTTGATCATGAAGGGACATCCATGAGTGGGATGGTCAGATTTTTTTGATTGATTTTATAATAGTCATGTGTTAGATGACTATACCGGGGATGCAAGAATAGATGGGGGGCATAACATGAGAGATAAATGGTCCTATTTGTGAATTTTTGTGTGTTTCAGATTGATTTACCTACCTTGAGTGAGAAATTATTGTATAGTTGGTGATATTTCCTCCATTGAGTGATACAGTATGTTTGTACACTTGGTATGAGATCATACATAGATTGAACCCCACATAGAGTCTTTGGGTATTGGGTTGGGATTATGGAATAGTGCCAAATTAGGATTGGCATGTCTCTTGGTGACCTGGTTAACACCTGATCACCTAATGTGTGTTCTTGTATGTATAATGTGTGTTATATTTCCTGGTGGGTGTGTTTCATGGAAACAATTCTACATTATTATATGTATTTCATATGCTTCCACCTGATCACAAAAATAATTAGTATGGTTGAGGAATTGAGGATTTCTACTACATCATTGGACTCATCCAATACTAGGGTACCCAAAATGAGTTTCAATATACATTGTTATATCTTCCTATTTTGTCTTAGGACATACATGATATGTGGAGTTGGATATATAGTTCAGTTATATGGTCTTTGTGGTATAGGATATAATAGGATGATTATGTGAGTTAGTTTAACAACCCTCCCTTTACTAATTTTCATAATAAAAGGTGGTGGGTGTTACAATCCTTTGTGACATACTCAATACACCAAAGGTAGATAATAAATGCAATGGGCCTCATAAAAGAATTAGGGAAAAGAATTCCATTAATGGTAAAACAAAAAATATATAATTCTAATAAACAACCCTCTATATGGAATATGATTACATAAATACAAGATTATACAAAATCACACCAAAGTCAAATATCATATTATAAGAAGAAACAAAGTGACATAACCAGAGAAACCAGAAGATGAAAAATCCCAAAGACACCAAAATGAAACTCTCAAACTTCTACAATATTCAAATCCACATGCCCTATCGAAGGTATCAAAAATCATCACTAATTAACTGTGATATCTTTTATTTACTTTAGTCTCAGTATATTAAATATATAAATTCATAATAGTTCCTAATAATAGAGTGAGTCTAAACTCATTAGGACTCCCCATATGACATCCCAACTCACAGAACTTGTATATTAATTCTTATCCCATTTATATGAAATTGTGTAAAACAATTTACAATATTTTATATCAAAAATAAAAAAAAATTCAATGGAATTTAATCAAAATAGTATTTAATAAATTTTACATCTCATTTGCAATACCCATTTCACAACTTCCCAGACACCCACACATGCATGCTCGAGTGACAGTTCCATACTCATGAGAATTTTATCATTGATATACAAATTTATCATAAGGTAACCAATACGCATGTTCCACAATATAACATTCCCCTTATAAAAGGTCATTTCATTGTCTCCCAATGGTATACACCTCTTATCCTGGGTCAAGTCAATGAAATTAACTCAAAAAAAAACATATTTTCCAATAAACAAGGAAAATCCATTTTCTAAAAAACCATTATTTCATAAAACTTTTCAAAAAAATACAATGTATCAAAACCAAACTATATTTTTAGAAACATAATTTTTTAAAAATGAACTAAATCATTCTCCACAAAACTGTCCAATTTCCACACTTTCTAAGAAAACATAACTAAATATTTTTCTATCAAATAAAACAAAGGATTCACACAATTTTGAATTAATTCAGGTAATTTAAAACCAATACATCATTTTATAATCAAGACGAGTCATGAAGAATCCCCTCACCACTCAATGTTTGGAGAGAAAGAAAAACAAAAATTAAATTTCCACAACCTAGAATATATTTTCTCAATCTATATTTATATATTGTTAGCATCAACCAATTCAAAATGATATTATCAAATAATCCTATAATGAACATGGATATATGTCATGTATATTACATACGAGGTTCTAAGAGATATGATGAGATGATATATAATGAAATTGATGAAAAAACGAACTTACTATCGAATCTATATCTCCAACAGAGTTTGGATCACCTAGAACATGTTCCCATATCAAAGGGAATTTCCTATCATGCATTGGGAGGAATATAAATTAGTTTTAAGGGAGTATTTGGTTTAAAAGAGAGATTAAATAGATAAAACGAATTTTATCAACAATTTTTGTATATAAAATATTATGGTGCATGGTCAAGGTCAATGTTAAGAAAACAATGTGCACTAATTGTGCAGGAACAACTTTCTCAAGACATATCTTGTGCAATTGGATCATATTGTTAGAAACCCCATATTCCAACTATATTATTCTCATTTATCAAAAATTGTATGGTTTATACTAGTCATATACATGGATTCATTAAACCATATTCAAACTATGTACCTACTATGTGCTCACTATTTTACTCATCATGGTTTCCTGGAGGTCTTTCATGGTTTTTACTATCCATTTTCAAACTATAAAACTCCAAAAAATATACCAAATCATAAAAAAACTCCTCCAATCCTCCTAAAATTTATTGAAAACTGTATATATATTTATGATGCATGAATAAAGGTTCATATATTTAAAATTTTGGGTGCTACATTCTCCTCACCATTGGCCTTTTCATCCTCAAAAAGTATAAAAAATCTTGTTACCTTGGAAAACATCAGGCTATTACTCCAATATTTATTTTTTCATAGTCCCACATTTCTCCCTGAATCTATCCCTGTATCAATAAAAACCACACTAGACTGATAATTTTCCAATGAAATACTTTTTTACCTATGATAAATCTATACTCGCACATGAGAAAATGTAGAATCTGACTCTATCTCAATGTGATCCCTTCAAATAACATGGTCAGTATCTCAGTGATAATTCATTAATTGGGAGTCATGAAACACATTATCAACTGATATGATCCTTGGTGGAATGGTCAACCAATATTACACCTCACAAACTCATTTACGTATATCAAAAGGGACTATTTATCTAATATATAACATTCCATGTTTACTAAAATATTGATTCCCAATCCGTAAAGATATTTCCAAGAAAACGTGAGCACTTTCCTCCAATGAAAATGATCATTGATAATGATCTGTATATGATTTATGGTGACAATGATCCATATAAATTCTCTTTTTAATCAGTTGAATCTTCTCAATTTTCTCTTGCAGAAGGATTGATCCAACCATTGATGTCTAACATGGTTCCACCTAACAAAGTAAATAATTATAAGGAATTTTTTACAATGATTTAAAATGATCCATATATGTCAAGGACTAATAATTTCCATTTTTCGAGAACTCTACTAATTGTATGTTCTCCTCACATTATCCAAAAAAAGGCAATACAAAATCTTAATCATTTCTTCCAGTATTTGGATCATCCACTCTAAATTTCCACCGATTTATGGATGTAATTTCATGCTCATAGTCAATTGATTACCAAGGTCTTATTGTAAGGAATTCCAAAAAATGAGACATAAACCAATGGTCTCTATCTAATGAGATTGAAACTAAAATTCAATTCTAATTTACAACATATTTGATATATATTTTTGATAAGTCATACACTATATAGTATTCAAAAATAATAATAAAACGAGCACTATTCAAGAGCCTATCCACAATTACCCAAATGGAATCATTTTTTTATCCATTATAGGGAGATCCATCACAAAATCCATGGATATCTAATCTCATTTCCAAATTGGAATTGTTAATGATTTCAACATGCCCACTGGTCATTAGTGTTCATCCTTTACCTTTTTATGGGTGAGGCATTGGCAAAAAAACTCTTCCACTACCCTTTTCATTCCCACCCACAAAATATATTCTATAAATACGTTATAAATATTTTGAATACCTGAATGAATAAACCATTTTAAAGGGTGGTAAACACTGAAAATTTATTCATATAAATCCAAAGGTACCATGATCCAATATCTAAACTAAAAAACTAAACATTGATCAAGCTTACATCCCTCTATGGTCACCCCACCATTGAGTATTATGCTCATAGAAACGCATTCTGAATTTTATCTCTGCTTCCCTTTCACATGATAAACCAAATAAGGAAAAAATAAAGAATAAAACTACATCATCTCCTTGGTCAGCCAAATATAGGGGCATGCCTTGTCATGACCCATCCTCGGGGCCCGTGTTGTGACTACCCCAAGCCCGCCTTCCATAGGCCAAGGGCTGGCGACTAGCACCAAGGCGTAAATCCCGGAAAAAGGGAAGGCATTTCCTTTGAAAAGTAAACAAGCACCACAGAGTAAGCATGCAGAAATGTAAACACTAATTAAAAACTGTAATAAGTAGTGCTGAAAGTAAAAGGGGCCGGAAAAACAAGCACAACTATAAAGTACAACTGAAAGGGAAAAGCAGCAACTGAAAGGAAAAGCTGCAGCATCGAGCCGTCCTCTGGAAGTCCCACCTGAAGGGTGGGTACAGATAGCCTCCACTGCTCCTCGGGTCCACCTGACCGCTCCGAGTACGTCCCACCTAGTGTTCCACCACCAGGTACTGTCCTACTCCGAAAGCCTCCACCACGATCAGCGATGTCTGTCGTCTACAACCAACATAACGTAGTGCGGGCATAGCCCATGCAGGGGTGAGTATAAGCTACTCAGTCGGGACCCCGAGACCCCCGAAGGTCTCCCGAAATCCACAAAGGATAACCCAAAAGGAAAGATATAATCACAAAGTAACATCCAACACTACTTAGGTATATTCCCATACATATACCTAAGTCATCAATTTCTGTTCGGCTCCAACACCCGAGACCGAGCACAACCCAGTCCACACAGGAAACCAAAATGTAAACGCACACAGGATAGCACAACACAATCCACAACGAAGAGCAAAAGTAATCCACATAGGATATCTCAACACAATCCAAAAAGGAGAGTAAATAGTAAATCCACACAGGATAGCTCAGCAAAATCCACAAGGGAGAGTAACACATGATTCATCTCACACAGGTATACTTCTTCGGATGACGATAAGATGATCACTGATCCATCTAAGTTGTCGGACCCACAAAGGATCGATAGGTACTAACCCCCGCAATGACCCACACAGGATCGGAGCCACACAGGATCAATAGGTAACTAACCCCCGCAAAGACACATGCACGGAGCATGCCCTCGAGATTCTGAATGGTCCTCTCCGTCTGACCATCCGTCTGAGGGTGAAAGGCGGTGCTCAGACGTAGCCGTGTCCCAAACGCCTCCTGCATCCCCTTCCAAAGCCGGGAAGTAAAGCGAGCATCCCGATCAGAGACGATAGACGATGGCACACCGTGAAGCCGTACAATCTCCTGAACGTAGAGACGCCCCAAGCTCTCCACTGAGCCCTGCTCCCGAATGGTTAAGAAGTGTGCCGACTTGGTGAGTCGGTCAACAATCACCCAAATGGAGTCGTGACCTCTGGAAGTGTGTGGAAGTCCAGTCACGAAGTCCATAGATATCTCGTCCCACTTCCACTCCGGGACCTCCAAGGGCTGTACCAAGCCTGATGGTACCTGATGCTCTGTCTTCACCTGCTGGCAGGTGAGGCATCGAGAAACGAACTCTGTCGTAGCCTTCTTCATGCCCGGCCACCAGTGCTGTCGTCTGAGGTCCTGGTACATCTTCACCACTCCAGGATGTACCGTCAAAGGAGAAGTGTGAAACTCTCTTAGCACCTCCTCCCGTAAAGCAACTGGTAACAAGGTACGTCCTCTGAAAAGGACATCGTGCTCTGCACCAAGGGAGAAACCATCAGGTGCCTATCCCGAGGATATCTGTGCACGCCGTGTCTCATAGTAAGTATCCCCACACTGTACATCTCTAACCCGCTGTAGAAGTGGAGGAGAGACTATGAGAGACTGAAGGAAGGTTGCTCTGTCCCTATCCACGAAGGATATCTTCAAGGCGGCTAGCTGCTCTGTCGCCTCCTCAAGTAGCTGAATGCCCGTCCTCCTGCTGAGAGCATCGGCTACTACGTTCCCCTTCCCAGGAGTATAGACTATCTCAAAGTCATAGTCCTGGAGGAAATCGAGCCATCGTCGCAGTCTCAGGTTCAGGTCCTTCTGAGAGAATATGTACCTGAGACTCTGGTGGTCAGAAAAGACTGTAAAGTGCACTCCCATCAGATAGTGCCACCATGTCTTCAGTGCGAAGACCACTACTGCTAACTACAGGTCATGCATGGGGTAGTTCTACTCATGCGGCCTCAACTGACGTGATCCATATGCAATCACGGCCCGCTCCTGCATCAGGACACATCTGAGTCCGGTCCCTGATGCATCGCAGTAGACTACGTATCCAACTCCCTCCTCAGGAAACTTCAAGATAGGTGCGCTGGTCAATCCCTGTCTCAGCTCCTAGAAGCTCTGCTGATATCTGTCTGACCACACAAAGGGTTTCCCCTTCTTTGTCAAAGCTAATAGTGGAACTGCAACTCTGGAGAAGTCTGGCACAAATCTCCGATAGTATCCAGCTAGACCCCAGAAACTCCGCACCTTCGTCACGCTCCTGGTTGGCTCCCAAGCTAGCACTTCCTCAATCTTCGCGGGATCCACTGCAACTCATGTCTCAGAAATGACATGCCCCAAGAAGTGGACCTCATGTAACCAGAACTAGAACTTCGAGAGCTTTCCATAAAGCTGGTGCTCTCAGAGTGTGTCCAGTAAAACCCGCAAGTGGTAGGCATGCTCCTCTTCCGTGGTTGAGTATACCAAAATGTCGTCGATGAAGACCACGACAAAACGATTGAGGTAAGGCTGGAAGATCCTGTTCATGAGGCTCATGAACACTGCTAGAGCATTGGTTACACCGAATGGAATAACCAAGAACTCATAGTGGCCATACCGACTCCTGATGGTCATCTTCTGCACGTCCTCGTCTCGAACTCTGAGCTGATTATAGCCTGACCTGAGGTCTATCTTCGAGAACCACCGTGCTCCCTTGAGCTGATCGAAGAGGTAATCAATCCTCGGTAGCGGATACTTGTTCCTCACTGTCACCTGGTTCAGGCGACGATAGTCGACACACAGTCGCAAGCTCCCGTCTACCTTCTTGGAAAACAATATCGGGGAAGCCTAGGGTGAAACACTAGGACGGATGAACCCCTTTCCATGCAAGCCCTCCAACTGTACCTGCAGCTCTCGAAGATCAGTGGGGGCCATCCGATACGCTGGAGTGGATATCGGGGATGTCCTGGGGTACAAATCAATATAAAAGTCTACCTATCTGCGAGGAGGTATCCCTGGAACATCATAGGGAAAGACGTCTGCGTACTGATCCACCACTGTAGGAAAGCTAGCCAACTGATGAGTGATGGGCTGTCCTCTCCTCTACGGAAGTCCATACTGTGCTTTAAAGGCTCCCTTCTCACCGGTGAAGGTGAACCTGCTCCCGTCGGTGCGCACACATCGCACCTTGCGCCTAAAACAATCAATCTAAGCATGGACTGTAGATAACCAATCCATACCCAAGATGACGTCGTAAGGCCTCGGCGCTGCTACAAGAAGATCCCAGCCGAAGCTCCCGCCTCCTAGAGTAAGATCACACTGCCGGCACCAGTGTGTAATCATCGAGTCCGCTCCTGTAGGGGTCTCTAGCCGTAAGGATCGAGCTAACGGCTCTGTCGGAATCTCCGAGCTCCGAACAAGGGCAGCGGCTATGAATGAGTGACTCACTCATGTGTCTATAAGAACTGCAGCAAGGGTCGAATAGACACAGATCGTACCTCGAATCATCTCTGGCGCGCCGTTGTCATAGGCCTCCGCTACCTGGAGTTGTTCCTGTCTCTGCCCGCCGGCACCCTGTGGTCGGGGAGGGCCTCCTGGTGGTGGTGGTGGTAGAGCCTCAAAGCGTCGCCCATAACCTGCTTCTCGGCTAGCTCCTCTACCTCATCCGCCTCCTCCCAACGAACCGCCATGGTCGACCCTCTGCCTCTGCCTGGGTGGTCCCTCCATCGTCTGCTACTCCTCGGCACGGCAAGTCGGGTAGTCACGAGCCATGTGGCCCTGCCCGCCGCATGCATAGCACTGCCTGCCTCTCGAAAGAATGGCTCCGCGCTGTGTTCCCCGCACTGCTGAGCCAGTGTATTGAGGTCGTCTATGAGAGGGTCCGGACTTCCTGGAACTCTGAGTCATCTGTCGGCTACCTGCTGCCGAAGACTCCACTATCTGCTGCCATGCGGTAGGTCTCGCTGCTGAAGTAGACTCAGCAAGAAATCTCTCGATCAGAAGGGCTCGCTCCAGTACTCCTTCCTGGGTCGGGATACTGAGGGAGATCAGCGATGCCCTGATCTGGTGTCTCAAACCCTTCTCAAAGGTACGGGCCCAGAAGAAGGGGTCCCATACCATGTCGGTCGAGTAGCGAGAAAGATCGGTAAACCTCGCCGCGTAATGGGCGACCGTCAAGCTGCCCTGCCGCAGCTGAAGAAGCTCCTGGATGCGCACTGCACGGAGGGTGGCTAGGACGAACTCTGAGCGGAAGAGGCTCTCGAAGTCCGTTCAGAGAATAGATGCTTCATCGTGCACCTGGAGCATCAAGCTCCACCATCGGCCTACTATTGCGTGCAGTAGGCTCGCCACGAGGATCACCATGAGGTCAGCTGGTGTCCTCTCTAGCCTAAAAACTCGAACGACCGCCTCCATCCAGTCCTCAGCTACCTGGGGGTCTGTCTCCCCCACGAAACCTGGGTGGTTGTTGGCGCTGGAACTCGTGCAGAGCTCCGAGGCGATGTGCATCGTCAGAGGTTGGTGCTGGAAGCATCGGGGGCTCGGCGGGTAAAGGTACAGCCGGTGCCTCTACTGTCAACGGGCCCTGTACCGAGGCCTCGTCGCTCGGTGGGCTGTCGTCGCGCTCTACTCTCAGAACCCTAGCTGGCTGTCGTCGTGGGGCTATCCTGAAAAGGAAACATGTGCTCCACGGTTAGAACAGTATACCTGGTGAGCTGACACAAGTAATCACAAAGAAAACTTGAAAACACACATGCAATCAATGTTTTCGTGCATCAAGTTGGAAATCAGAAGTCAGGGTCCTGGTGTACGGATACGTCAGCCGCCGCCCCAACACTGGACTCCCTGGACTAGTAACCACACTAAATACGCTAAACACTATTGCTTCACATAGAAGAAAAATCAGAGTATGTGGTAGAACCGACCGCCTCTGATACCAATTTGTCACGACCCGTCCTCGGGGCCCGTGCCGTGACTACCCCAAGCCCGCCTTCCATAGGCCAGGGGCTGGCGACTAGCAACAAGGCGTAAATCCCAGAAAAAGGGAAGGCATTGCCTTTGAAAAGTAAACAAGCACCGTAGAGTAAGCAAGAGGAAATGTAAACACTAAGTAAAAACTGTAATAAGCTGTGATAAAAGTAAAAGGGGCCGGAAAAACAAGCCCAACTAAAAAGTACAACTAAAAGGGAAAAACAGCAACTGAAAGGAAAAGTTGCAGCGTCGAGCCGTCCTATGGAAGTCCCACCTGAAGGGTGGGTACAGATAGCCTCCACTGCTCCTCGGGTCCACCTGACCGCTTCGAGTACGTCCCACCCAGTGGTCCACCTCCAGGTACCGTCCTACTCCACAAGCCTCCACCATGATCAGCGCTGTCCGTCGTCTACAACCAATACAACATAGTGCGGGCATAACCCATGTAGGGTTGAGTATAAGCTACTCATTAGGGACCCCGAGACCCCCAAATATCTCCCTAAATACACAAATTATAAACCACAAGGAAAGATACAATCACGAAGTAACATCCGACACTACTTAGGTATATGCCCATACATATACATAAGTCATCAATTTATGTTCGGCTCCAACACCCGAGCCCAAGCACAACCCAGTCCACACAGGAAAGCAAAACGTAAACCCACACAGGATAGCACAACACAATCCACGAAGGAGAGAAAAAGTAATCCACATAGGATAGCTCAACACAATCCACAAAGGAGAGTAAACAGTAAATCCACACAGGATAGCTCAGCACAATCCACAAGGGAGAGTAACCCAGGATTCATCTCACACAGGTATACTTCTTTGGATGACGATAAGATGATCACTGATCCATCTAAGTCGTCGGACCCACAAATGATCGATAGGTATTAACCCCCGCAATGACCCACACAGGATCGGACCCACACATGATCAATAGGTAACTAACCCCCGCAAAGACCCACACAGGATCGGGCCCACACAGGACTTGTAGGCGCTGGCTCACACAGAACTGCTGAGCGCTGACCCACACAGGATCAGATCCACACAGGATCTGTAGCACTGATCCACGTAGGATCGCTGAGTGCAGTAGTCGTCGTAGTCCACTGAGGATCTCTGCACAGTCATCGTCGCAATCCACTGAGGATCTCTGCACAGTCGTCGTCGTAGTCCACTGAGGATCTCTGCACAGTCGACGGAGTCGCAGCCAGCACTAGGGTTTCCGCACACAGCAAGCTCGTTCGGGAGGGTCCGCTCCACGAGCCGAGAGGCTGATACATCAACTGACACAAAGTCCGAAGATGATGTATCGAAAAGTTCCGTATTGTCAACAGGAATACAACGTCGTAGACGGCGCGTCAATCAGACGCCTGGTCTGAGAGTTATTGGTTTTTCCGTCCCAGGGGCCCGGTTGGTTTTTAACGCAAAACCAAACCGACCGTACTCTACCTGCGTCCAAACCACAGGAGATGTATGCCCAAAGATCCGTCTCACTTAGAGGAAAACAACAAAGTCAATGGCACATCGATCGGACGTCTGAAGCTCAAGATATGAGTGTTTCCGCTCTGAGGGCCCGGTTGGTTTCGTGTACGAACCAACTCAGTCTAACTCAAAGATTTCCGAAACCTTGAGTGCGATATACTGAAACAACCGTCTCGATCCAAGGATCGTGTTTCCGCTGACGACGAGTCGTTTGGAGGCACGTAGCTCAAGTTACGGGCAAAAGACCGAAAACGTTCTAAAGGCGGGGGGTCTGGGCCGACCCGGCCCGACCCCCCCCCCCCCCCCATGTGTCGGCCGAACCAGGTCGCCCGAACGGGGTCGACCCGACCCGGTCCGACCCGGCTGGACCCGGTCAGGCCAGGGCGTGGCTCGGCTCGGCCGGCCTGTCCGGCTCGGCTCAGCCGAGCGGCCGAGCAGCACGGGGGGCTCGCTGCCCCCGCGTGACAGCACCGCGGTCCCCGCGGGGGTCCGCCCTGGTCAATTGACGCGTCAAAGGCCACGTACCGCGTGTGTGCCGGGCCCTCGCGGCCGCGGGTCGGCTGGCGCCACCGCCGCCGCGGCTGAAGCCGCGGTGGCCTTGTTTGTTGGCGCGCCCGGGCGCCGCCGTTGGCTTCCGCGGGCCACCAGAGTTGCTCCGGTGGTCCGTTTTCTTTCCCATCTACGCCACTGTTCCTCCCGGGTTCCGTTCTACACTACGGGATCATCAAATCGCCCTTGCGTCACGTTTTGTTGTCGCCCGCCTAATCTGCACAACAACGATGAACTGCGGAGGGTTGTCGGGCCGTGTTCGTTTGGCATGCACCCTCCACGTTAGGCGATAACAATTGGGAGGATTAAACAACACATCAAACAACAATTTTAATAAATTAAAATTGTTCTTATGAAACCGGTTCTTTAATTTAAAAGAAATGTTCATGATAATATAGATAATTTCACAACAACCCCTACCTCGTCAAGTCATCACACGCGCGTTCTTCGCAGAATTTATCGTCGCGAAAGGTGGGGATCATTGCATCGCGGAAGGGTGTCGCGTTGTCGTGGTATCCGGCGTTGCGTCGACGAACTCTGAGGTCCAAGAAACAACAGATTTAATTTTAATAATTAAATCCATCTTGAGTTAAAATCTAGAAAGGAACTAAAAGAATCGCAAACTCTCACCTCAACGGATTATCGAAGGATTTTTTTGTCTCGAAGGAAGGAACGTCGCAGAAGAACGTTGCGGGAGAGGAAACGTCGGCGTCGCGTCGTCGATTTCCACGGGTTCGGCATTCTTCATCGGAGGTCGTAGTTCTTCGCGTTCATCGCGTTCTTCGCGAAGGAGGATGAAGAACTCTTGGTTTCTGTCAAATCCTCTCAACGATCATTTTTCCAGAAGTCATGCGTTGGTCTTATTTTATTATTAGGCCAACGGATTTCAAACAGGTTAAGAAACGAAAGAAATTAATTCATAGAATTAATTCAACGAAGAAAACCTCCCAATTAATAGGTGCGGTAAGAAATTAAGAAAACGCATCAGTTGACTTTCATAATGATGGGTTTTCACTGGTGCGTTACTTAGCGGAAAAGAAACGGTGGGGCTCGTGCGGGCCCCACCTCACAAATATCATACCAAGAGGGTAGGATATTTTTAGATAGCACCCTATCCGCAAAAACTCATCTTAAGTAGCTTTAAGTGGCTTCTAGTGGCTTCTAAGTGGCTTAAGTGAAATAAAATAAAGTTTGTCGCACAACTTTATTTTATTTCATAGCATTAAACCTAAAAATTAAAAACCACACCCGAGAAAACGCAACTCCGGAAGAGACGTTTCTAAGCAATTACTGGTGCTTCGATTCCATCGGTGCCCTCAGAATTTGATTTCGAGCACCGGTTAAAAAGTTAGAAAAACCCGCTCGTCCGTTCACTGAACGTACCCGAGCCAAACTTCGGAAAATGATTCTTGGCACACCGGGCCTCGGAATCTGGTGCCATCAGAAACTGCGTTCTTGTAAAAATCCAAATAAAGTTAAGAAAAAAATTTCCTTCAATTTTTCGGGTCATTACATGCCTATAATAATTAGCATTAGATACCACTACTCCAAAGATTATTTGGACAACTAATTATTCGACTTCTTTCTTAATTCATCCATCATCAAATTCACATTACCCTGTGTATACATCATGTCAAATTTGAACATTTAAATGTATTAAATACATCTTATTTTCCTATTATTAAAATGTCATTATGATAAAGAAATTTCTAAATATGATGATTTGTAAAAAATCATGAATTTCTCACCAAAAAGATAACAACACCAAGTATTTCAAGCATGGACTACATCATCCAATTCCCAATCATGTGTTGGATAGTTATTCTCATAAAATTATAGCTTCCATGAACCATAAGCAAATGAATGACCTCCCTGTCGGAGAACATATCCCAACCCCTATTATGATGCATTAAAATAGACTTCACATATCTGTCCAGATTTATTAAATGTGAGGATAGGTTTTGAGGTAATTCTATGCTTAATCTCTTGAAAGGATTTTTGATATTCTATTTTCAAATGTAAATTAATGTATTTCCTCACCTAATATATCATCAATGATGGTAAATTTAAAAATTCACATGAAAAATATATATAATATCCTACTAATCCAAGAAATATGAATATCTAAAATTCAATCTTCAATGGATTCCAAGATATAGCAGTTTCTATCTTTTCAACATCCACATAAACTCATTTTCTTGAAGTTACATAGACAAGTAAAAATATCACTTTTCTCCAAAAATATATCCTCGATAACATGGCATAAAAATGATGCTCCTAGAAGATACCCAACACTATTTCCAAGAGTTTCTTGTGATCCACCATTGTCCTAGAATACACGAGTCTATCATTCATAAAAACTAGCACAATGGAATCAAGATACCAATGAAATATCTATTTCATGATATCCATAAATACATTCAGTTCATTAATAATAACAAAAATCATAACAATGAATTCATAATTTCTATATTTTCCTCTCAAATATGTCCTTGGAATATCCTACTTTTGAACTCATAGTTTGTGATATCATATATGCATTAAATTTTAGAGAACCACTTGTCTCCCTTAATTGATCGAATAGATCACCAATGTGTGGAAGATGATGTTGATTCTTCACAAATTTTATTATATTAAAATAATATACATAAATCTTAAGATTTCCATCAACCATTTTTACAAAAAAATATAGTTGTTTCCCACTGAAATGTGCTCAGTCAGATGAACCCTTTACTTTCCAAATCTTCAAAATCATCCTTAAATTTCCTAAATTGTTCCAGTTCTGTCTGATAAGAAGGAAGTTAAATATAACATGTCTCCCATAGGAGATAAATCATAAACTCCAATTATTTTTTGGTAGGAAACAATGATAATGTTTTAGTAAATACATCCAGAAATTGATCTACTACTATTGGAAAATCTTAATTCTTGTTCTCATCTATAGATTCCAATGAAACTATTATCAACTTGTAAGAGATATTTCCAACCATTGGTATGAATGGGCATGTTTTTCTTACATCCAATACCAAATATCCATTGAATAGATGTATAAAACCATCAATATATTTTAAATTCACCATCCATTAACAACAACTGATATGGGTCTTAAATTTCATCATCCAATCCACGCCTATAATAATGTAATAGGAATAAATATGTATTGAATAGAAATCCCATATTATAATATCCTCATATATTTTTATCGAAAAAGATACACATTTCAAAGCATGGCACTCTAATTATCCCAAAGTTGTTTGGAGTTTCAACCTAGAAGACATTATCTTAACACGTAATCCAATAACATTAATGATAAGAAAATAAATGAATGAATTAAATGTACATGTATCAAAAAAATCTTACAAAAGGGTATCATAAAAAATAATCATACCTCTCACCATTTATGGAATTGATTGATCATCAATTATTACTTTCTTATCACCAAAAATTTTTGAGTCACTAAACTTTTTTGTTTATTACCATGTTGAGATTGCACTGGATGAGGAGTTATGGTTTTCCTATAATTAGGATATCTTATAGGGTTCTTCCAACAAGATCTATTCTACTTCACTCATCTAGTCAAAGTATATGATGCCTGAGAAGTTTGATATGTGTCCCAGACAACATTCTGTGGATCACATTAATAATAGCACTAATGGTTTCAAAACGTATTTCAATTATGAGATCCTCTAGGTTATGTCATAAAATTTTTCTTCATATGGTCAAATGAACCACATTTCAAAAAACCCATCTTTCTTTTTAGTTTAATAGGATGGTTTAAAATCCCCATATTCGGATTCTGAGATATATCACCCCCTTAATAATCTGTTATCCTCCTCTACTTGTTTCTATCATAGATTTCCCAAATATATCGGTATGAACAAACATGATTCCGAAAAATTTGTTTCACAACAAGAAAAATTCATCTACTGTCACTCTATTTACCATATCTCTAAAATCCATTATAAAAATCACTACAATCATTGACTGAATTTTTGGTTTCAAATATGATAGGAAAATTTGTGCCTTCAAGGATGGATTTGATAAATATTTCAGAACAAAGTAATGTAAATACATAAATTTAACCGAATACTCTACTATTGATAGATTCTTCTATTTCTAACTAAATAATTGTGCTGTTCTAGAAATTTTTAACATCTGAGCAAAGAATTTTTTGTTGAACAGTTCTTCAAAATCTATCCAAGCCATTCCTGGTTCCAATTTAGATTAAACTACTAAATCCCACTATATTATTTCTAGAAACATCAATGTATATGTTTCCAACTTAACTTTCAGATCTTCTATTTTACAAGGAAAAACAATTGTTTGGTTTATCGTATTCTACCAGAAATCATATTTTTCTTGTTCAGAATCCCCTAGAATGGTGGGTGGGTTTTCTTGTAAAACTTAGATAAATGATTAAAATTTCATGTTTCATCCCTTATTCTCATTCTATATATGACCTAAGAGTCTCAGACAATACTACTGACCCACTTTGGTTCACATTTGGATCTTTTTTATCCAAATTCTTTGCATCCCCTTTGGGTTGTTCCCTACAATGCCTTCTTGGTTCCATTTGTACTAACCAAAAAAACTCTATTTATTCTCTCTCTCAAAAAACTAATGTATTAGTAATTTAAAATTTTCCACATCACACATTTCATAATAAGGATTTCTGAAATTCATCAATTTAAACTTTAAAATATTTTATGAAAATTACACCATGCTTTTTGAAAATCCAAAAAATTTAAACAAGTTTCAAATATAAACACTTTTTCCCCAAATAAAAAATCATTATTCAAAATTAATTAAGCACTCCCACTATGATTTCATTACAATCAATTCATGTCATGTTCTTCTCATCAGCAGAACCCATTATGTTGGGTGAAAACTTCTATAAGTATCTCAAAATAATCATGTAACCAAACACCCTAGTAATAGTTTTTTAAAATAACTAGGTTAGTTAGGCCTTTTTATGCTGTAAATTTAAATTTTTGATGATCCTAATCCTTGATACCATCCCAAGAAACATACAAACTTTTTCCAACACTAGGACTGACATAGTTATTACCCAATGATCAAATAAATTGATGCCATTTGTTACATCACACCTCTTACCCATTGTCTTAGGAATAGAAGGTGGGTGTTACTAGCCTTATGTGACATCCCAAATAAACCAAAGGTAGGAAATAAATTACAAGGGCCACATAAAACAATTAGGAGATGATTTTACCATTAAATATAATACAAACAAACAAATATTACCACAATAACCAAACCTCGATATGATGCATGAGTATAAAAATATAATCCAACAAAAAACCAAATAAAAGATGATATCAGAGTACAAGTTGAAAAAAACTTACATAACTAAAGGAACCAAATTATGAAAAATCCCAAAGACACTAAAAAAACTCTCAAACTGTTCCAAGATCTAAATCCAAATTCCCAACCCAAGGAATCATGAAACATCACTAAATCATTGGGATATATTTCCATTACCTTTGTCTTGATAGATGAAATATACATATGCGGAACAGTGTTGAAATAGGGGTGAGTCTAAAATATGTAGGATTTCCCCAAGGACTTGCCAACTCATAACAGTAGGAAAAATATTTTTGTTACATTTTTATAATATATTTAAATCAATTTTCAATAGTTTTTGTCAAATCCAAAATAGATTTCCAAGGAAATTTAAAAAAATACTTTAATAAATTTTACATCTCCTTTAGTATACCCATTTCAAGATTTCAAACACACCAAAACATGGAGGATCTAGTGACAGTTCCCTACATATGATTGTTTTATCATCAATCAACTAATTAATCATATGGTAAACTATAATAATGTTTCTCAATGGCACATTACCCTTCTACATGGTCACATCATGGAACCCCAATCGTACACACCCCTTATTTAGGGTCACTTTAATGAAATTAACTCACACCAAACCTATATGACAAAAACCCTTCCCAAACCATTTTTCATAAAAACATTCTTCTTTTAATACATTTCAATAATATTTTACCTGTATCAAAACCAAACCATAATTTTAAAACCATAATTTTAGGGTCATAAACTAAAATCTCATACCACAAATCTAAAACATTTGCAAAATTTCCTAGAAAACATCATATAATAGGGTTCCATAAAATCAGAAAAGTTTTTCATAATAGTTTCAAAAAATTATATCTATTTGAAACTAAGAATTATAGTTTTAATAAAGAGAAGTTTATTGGGAAGCCACCTGTCGATCAAAATTTTGAGAAAATGAATAATGAAATAACAACTAAAATAACCCATATTAGATCTTATATATTCAAACATAGAAATTTTTTCCTTTTAAAAATTCAATAATTTCCCATAAAAAACTCAACAATGAAACTTGATCTATCTTGACAAGATTATAGTTGTGGTTCAGAGAGATAAGAGGAGAAGATATCAAAGGAAATCATTGAAGAACTGGCTCATACTAGTGGATCAAGATATGCAACAGACTTTGGATCACCTAGAACATTCTCTTGTATTAATGGGACTCACCTCTCAAACATTGTGATGAAATGGAATTCGTGTTAAGGGGTTATTTGGGGAAAACTAGTGATTCAATAGATAAACATAATTTGACCCACAATTTTTAGATCTAAATTTTCATGATGCATGAAAATGGAATGTTTTTAGACAAACCACTTTTAAACCATGAACAAGATACTATCTACAGACACATCTCACGTGATTTTATTCAAAAAATTTAAAAACAATAAAAAAATGTTATATTCTCATTTTCCCATTATTTCACAGATTCTCTGGAGAAACTACATGGTTTAAAAAACTGTGTTCTTACCAATTCCTCACTAGTTTCCCTTACACAGTTTCCTGGAGGTCTTTCATAGTTTCTACTAGCTATGATCAAATCATTCACATATAGAAAAGCCTAAAAAGCATTAAAAATTCCTATGATCCTCCAAAAACATAACCCATACATTATATATAATAAATGAATAAATAATGTTTCAAGTATCTAAAACTGTGGGTGATTTAGTTTGGTTAGAGTTTGATATATTTATATTATATTTATTCTTCATCTTGTGTAATAGCCAACATCCTATTGATTTACTTATATACTGATTCTATGTTTATCTTATAATACTCTATCATTACTCGGTTCCCCAGGAAGGTAGTTTACTACATTCTATTATATACTATTAGGCCCTTTAATCTTCCTATTTTATGTCTATATGTTTTTAGTAATCCTATCGCACAGAAGAGTCATGCAAAAAATTTTATTATATTTGGTAAATCCCTATGTCCTTTTTTATAGGGTATAAACTCTCATAAACATTTTTAGGTACTTTCCATAAGTATATAGTCTCTATAATATGGGGAGTAATTCCTGAGGTTATGTTCTAATCCCCACTCAGGTTTTATTCAGGTGATTAGTGTTGAGGAGTTCCAAAGTGGTATCAGAGAATGTTGGTAACGAGATAGTGTTAGCTATATATAGTGTTATTTTTTGGGACACAAGAGATAGATGAAGCACATTCTTGTCTATCATGAAATCAATTGAAACCCAAGTTTCTAGGGGATCTAAAATGTTGGAAAAAGATACACTATGATAGTTGAGATGTAGGATTGGGCTGATAATCCAAATTTAGGATTGATGAGACTCAAGATGAGTCATAAGGTCTGGCAGGTATCTACTGATATCTTCATGCATCATGGTAGTGACAAGATAGTGGAATTATTAACGATCATATGGGTGTTGTTTTTTGAAAATATTCTTATCAAAATACCTTATTAATTGAAATGAATTATAATATAGTTAATATTTACTTAATAAATTAAAATGGGTGATTAGTTTCATGTTTATTTTATGGTATATATTGATTTATGATGAACTTGATGTGTTTATATTTTGGATTCCATTAGCCAATAGATTTCATGATTTATGTTTTTTCTAAACCCCAGTTTTGGAAAGAAAACTCATGTGGTGGAATTATGTGTGCATGAAATGGTTTTACATTAAATGTTCCACGTAACTAGTAGTATTAAAATGTTTTGGGTTTTATGGATTTGAGGATATATTAGTAACATGTTTTTGAAATTGAATTTTAAAATAGATTTGCAAATCATGGTATATTGTTTAGAAAAAGGGACCACTAGTCTCGGAATTCATATAATTTAATTTTTTGGTGAAAACACATTGATTACAAGGGGTGTTTTTTAAACATAGGTGTCTCTTTTGTCTATATAATGGTTTTCTCGGAATTTTTTTTGAAGAAATAAACCATTTTCAAATAAATAAGGATGTTTGGAAATTTGGTTTTATGAGTAGCTTGGATTCTTGAATTACATTCTTCGCTTATGGGCCATGTTTTTTTAGAAATCTGTTTGTGAATGGTAGTGGTGGACTTTTATTAATTGACATAAAAAAATTAACCAGAATCCATGTATAATAGTTTTCTAGATTTTTTTTGATTGATCGGAAATGAACAAGGGTTTTTACTTTTATATTTTGTTGGTATTCCATGGTTTTTTTAGAGATCCATATGTGGAGGGCCTATGAGATGATTGTTTTTATGTGTTGGACCCTTTTTAGTTCAGTTTTAATGTTCTTCATTTTGGCCCAAATACGTTTTTTTTAGTCATAAACATGTAGTATATAACACTAGTAGTTTGAATTAGTTATTGGTAGTATATTTTTATTTTAGGGAGAACAAAAATCATAGGATGAATTGGGTGTTGACGTTATGGTGGTTTAAGATTAATTAGTGTGGTTTTGAATTGTGTTAGTGATTGGTGATGGCGATAAGATTGATTTTTTGGGGTTTAGTTTTGGGAAGTTTAGAGTATTTGACTCACTGGGGTGATGAAAAGGATACTCCTATGATGGGGAGGATGAAGTTGGTTATAGGTGTTCAATCCTTATGAGAGAAGGGTCCTGGGTGTAATGATACTGATTGATTTTTAATCGAAATTATTGTGGGATTTCGATGAGTGGATTGGCCATGTATTGGGCGTTTTAGAATTATGTTAGTTTGATTTAGTATGATGGAAATTATCTTAGGATAGAGGTGGTGTGAACCAAGAGTGATTCAGATCGGTGGAACGTCAATACTTGTGAGTAGAGAATAATAGTTAAATGGCCCAATTGATGACCCAACCATATATTCATAATGGGTGTTGGAATCAACCATCGGTGTATATTTTATGATGGTTCAATGACGCCTTTAGGTGTTAATACATTATGATTAGGTAGTGAGGTGATGCCATGATATGTTGGTGGGTGCAGTTAGCGTTTTTAAGGAATGTCATCTAGATAAGAAACAAAATGTTCTATTATATAGAAATGGATGTAGTAAGGTATAAAATGAAGTATGAGAATCATTATAGGTATGTTTGAGGAAGTTCAAGGATTGAACCATGTTTTTTTGGAGACACTATTGTGTCTTTATGATTATTGATTAGACTTACACAGTGGAAGTGTGTTAGATGCTTATGGATGGGATAGGGAGGTTTAGTTTTAAATATTAAATCATGGTATCTAAAATTTCACAGTTAGTGGAGTATGGAAACATTTTGAGGATGAGATGTGTTACGGTAGGGAGATTGTAATGACCTATGTTGTTTTGGGTTGTATGTTTTGGAGAAATATTTAGTTTTGAGACAGTGATGGGTTATTTTTCAGAATTCGGACTCATATTATAATTTTGATCATTTAAACATTTGAGTAATATGTTTTTTGATATATTAAATGGCCCAAATATCAATTTAGGTGCTTAGGATTGTGGTAGAGAAATGCTCGAGTGTCTAGGATACTGAAATTCTATAGTAGTAGGAGGTTTCATTGTGGACCAGGTAGTTTACATCGTGAAACAAATTGGATGAGGGTTAATAAAACTTTTGGGGTTCTTTAATCCATGAACTATAGGGGTCCCGATGTGAAAATGTAGAGACAAAGGGGTTTCTCATATGTATGTAGTTGGTCATGTCATGAACCTTGTAGTCACACAACAACCCAGTAAAGAATTTTTTTTTATTATCAGGTGGATTTCTTAGGGTATTTAATTTAGATCCCCCAAGGTTTTCGGATTTGATTGCGGGGGAGTATAGGGGGAGGCCAATCTACTCTTCCCCCTTATTACTCCTATCCCCCTATCAATCTATCTTGTTCAAGAGTGTTTCATTTTGAAAATTTGAGGTATGATCCCTCCTATCCTTACCTTACTATTCTCTACTCATTCCTCCCTAGTTTTGGTTAATCCAATAGGGTTTTTGGGAGGATTATTTATCCACATCTTGAAAAATAATCATTCTAAATGGGGATTTTTTGTATAACTCTTATAGGATGTCCTATAAGGGTGTATTAATAATATGTCCATCCTTTTACATAAGGTATGTTTTTGGGTGATTTTTTTGGATTTAGATAATATGGTAGAAATTATCTATTTAATTATAGATTTAATTTGGGTTTTTTGTGTCACCTATGTTTGGGGGTGTGTTTGGAGTGGACCAAACATCATTGCTCATGGTTTAGGAACCATGAAGTTGCTTAGTGATTTTTGAATTGATTATACCAATTTAGTAATTTTGTAATAAGTTTTTAATCGATTAATTTAATGATGGCTGTCAGTGATTTTAGTTCTCGTGATCTATAAGGAAATTATTACTCACATGAGAAGGTTTTATGATTCTTGGTTTTGGTGGGTGTCATTCACATTATTGAGTCTATATGTATTTTTGTGACTATATTTTAATGTGTGACATTTATATTATCTTCCATCATACTAAATGATTGTGTATATTTACCATAAGGCTAGGATGGGTTCACATTTTACTAACAAGTATCAGGAACTATATAACAATTTAAATGGTTTTATAGTTGTACCTTTCTCGAATAAGTGACATTTGGTACCATTGTAGATTTTTTGGCAAGAAAGCCCAAAGGCCTTCATTTTTTATTAATATTGGATAATACAATTTTTAATTGGGTTTAGGGGTAACCTTACACAAAACATCATCCCATATGAAAAAGGCCTAATACATGGGAATTGTAGGCCTAATGGATAGATACCCAATAGAAATCCCACCCTACCTATTTCATAATTTATTTCTCCAAAGAACCCAAACTGCAATGTTGTTCAGCAAGAAAGTTCCCTTATAGGACTAAATGGGGGCCCAGTACCATTGTAATGTTTTAACCTATCATCCTTAAAATATTATGTTCATTGTTCTTGGTTTTTTTCTACAATGAACTCATCTGGGACAACATCTAGGTATCTGAACTGCATTTTTTCCTCTATTTTAATCCTTCCCTATCGATGTTTCCACCCCTATAATCATTATTCAATGTCATTGAGTGTAACTTCCTCTTCCATGACATGTTCTTCCAAGGACTACCAATTTTGACACCATCTCTTAATGTTGAATCTGTCATCTAAGTCATCCTTCCACTAACGCATTCATTTTCTACTATTGAACCCTCCTTCGAAGTCATTGGGCCTAATCAAAACATCTATGATAACAACCACATCTCCAATTCCATATTTCCATTGTATAAATATTGAGAATCTACCAGGAGATCCTCCTAAAATTTTGATTCTCCCAAGACTCAAACCTTGGTATTATGTGAAGGATTACATGGATTATTTTACCATTATGGTACAACCCCAACTGAGTTATGGATTTTATTGGAGTCAAGAGTTAGATTTCAAAGTGAAAAGTGGGTTCCTTTTTAAATTTTGATTTCAGAAGGGGATTGTATTAAAATGTTATTTTATAGGAAATTGGGTGATTTAGTAAATAGGTTTTAAAACGGCGTTTCAAAATGGAAATGAGGATTCTAAGAAATTTTTAAAGGGATTTTGGTCAATGGCCTAGCATGATTAAGATAGATTTCAATTATATTCATAATGGGTATAGAATTGGATTTTGTATATTTTTTAAAAGAGATCCAAAAGTTCTTGGTTGGGATTTTTGGTTTATTTGACCTTTATTGGGTGATTCCCTATATTCTAAAACCTATGAAATAATTTTTCTTCCTAATTTTTCTATCCTATATGTTCCATGTCTCCCAATGAGGACACATCATTTGGTATGAATGTGGCGATTTGAAGTAGATGGATATAATAATCCTCTTAGATGGTGGAGGTGGGTATTTTTATGTTCATGATAAATGGGTATAGGTACCGAGGGAGAAGAGCCTTAGTAATGAGTTGGTGATATTATGATATAATTTGTGTGTCTTGTGTATTGTTTACTATGTGTGTGACGATGGTATGTTTATGATAGTAGAATAATTACGTTCTGTAATTGGGTCAAAATTACATGCCTCACTATGAGTGAGATGGAATTTTTGGGACTAACATTAGGTGGATTCCTTATTGTATGTGAAGACATGGACCTCTGTGAGTGAGATAGTAGGCTTGAACATGATAGGACATCCATCAGTGAGAATGTGGGACTTCATGGACTGACATTGGTTCATTCATGAGTGAGAAAACCAAACCAGGGAAATCTGATTAGATATTGGGACTACCATGAGTGATATGGGGTCCATGTTCGGATTTGATATTGGTTATATTTGAATTTCCCTACCTTGAGTGAGATTGTAGTGGTTGGTTAGTGGTGTATCCTCCCAGGATGGGATAGGATGGTCAGACGCTTGGTATAAAATCTGACATGGATGGAACCATACCCAAGGTCTTTGGGTGTGATTTGGTACTATAGTACATAGTGACTTTTCCTTCTGTTATAGTGCTTAAGTAGTTATTTAAAGGTGTTATGGTGTCATTGTTACCTCATGATGACATTATATGAGTGTTTTTGTTTTCATTGTGTGTTATTTTTCTGTGTTGGAATGTTTTATGGACATGATTACACTATATTATATTTATTTCATTCACATCCACATAAAAAAACAACACTCATCATGATTGAGACATTGGGGATTACTATTGGTACATTGGACTCACCCCAACCCATGTACATGACATGGGTTTTATTGTATATGAGAAATCATCTTATTTTCACTTAGAACATAGGTACTTAATTAAGCTAAAAAAATTTCATTTAGCATGTCATAGGGGTTGAGGATTTTGCAGGAAATTTATGTGAGTTGTTCTATAGGTAATTGTTTTTTATATTTTTTCAATATGTTCACGGGCCAATATGTCATTGATTTATTTATATTATGATGATATATTTATCTAAAACAACTCTGTTATGTTATGTTTCATTATGTGGGTAGAATACTTATTTCTATTTTCGACCATAGGGACCCTATCAACTCTTTATTTTATGCCTATAGGTTTTTGGGATGTCTATCGTATGGATAGGTCATACCAAATTTTTGGTAGATTCAGTTATAACCCTCAATCCTTATTTTAGATGGAATAATATCCCCAATATTTTGTGATGTCAATAATTGTAGTTGGAAACCTCTAGAATACATGGAGGTTCACCTGAGGTTATATGGAGCGTATCTCTCGAGTACCATTCTGGTGGTCCTCATTGAGGTGTTACATCCAACATGGGGTATTTTTACAATGTTGGATTCTGTTTTTTGAATTTATTCCTTGTTGTGCTCAGATGGATACATTTACATAAATACCCAATATAATAATCAAGTGAATATAGGTTGGGAAATAATCACCCATAACCCTATTTATATCTCTTGAAAATATTGTGTTGTCTCCCTATAGTGTTTATAAAATCCTAATGGGTCATTTATACCATCTATGACAAGTTTTCAATGGTCTTACAAACACACTAATGAAAAAAATGTTTTATCTAAACTAGGATGACACAAAATAAAAATATTGATATATTCTTCCCTGATCAAGTTTTTTTATAGCCAAATGTTAATATAATTCAATAGAATGAATATCATTTATTCCATCTCAATTAAATATTATTTTTCTTTAACATGATTCTTTTTACAAAAAATATATATTAGTGCAACAATATTTCTAACCTTGGTCAACTCTCTCATTAATTATTTTACTTATTACTTATCATATGACTTCAAAATATAACAATATCATATATATCTCTTCTCTCCATTTCCTTTCATTCTTTTCCTCAATTCAATGATATTATCTCTCTGAGTATCATCTCATTCTCTCAAAATCATTCTTAAATAAATAGAATATATTGGTATTTCAATTTTGTTGTCTCCAATATGTTTTCTTCCACTCTCTTACTCCTCTTCCTCATTCTATTTTTATATTCATCTTCTCAATGAATCATGTGATTATTTTCAATACTTTAAATATAGAAATTCAATGATATTCAGAATTATGATCTTCTCAATATTCTCAATAGAATCTCATGGGTTTTACCATAGGGCCTAGAACATAGTTAATTTTCAATTACATTTATGGATCTCAAAATACTCTATTTCTAATAGGCAGACTTAATTAATTTTATCCAAATACTCAAGATCCTAATTTATATTGTTCAGTAGTATTATTAATATATCCTATATATTTTTATCTTAATAATTAATTTCATACTATATATTTATTTCAATATATCCAATCAATTTATTCTAATTTATTTATCCCTCAAAATATAATTAAATTTTGACTCTATCCAAACAATCATGATATTTAATCCATTAATGAAAACTCAGTATCGTATAATATTTCTCTGAAATTAACTAAATTTTTAAATATAATAACCCTTAGGTGTGAAATATAATAAGTTAGGTTTCAATTTAGTTATATAAATATTATCTTCTATATGACCTAGAACATCTTATATATTCTCATGAGTATCTTTCATAATCTCGTGAAAAACATGCATATACTCAAAACAATATTATGAATTCCATTTAGTAGCTTCTATATCATCAAAATTATTATACATATCATAGTAATTATTATGAAATCCCTAAACCCTCACTCTGGAATTCAATGCCAAAATCATAAACATTATATTTTCGACTTTGATATCGATGGTGGTGACCATGTTGTCACAATAAAAAACATAGAATATCAAAAGAAAATATTTTTCCATTTCAATTTTTAAATAACTTTTAGGTTTTGAGTTTTATGAAATTATAAAAAACTCATACATAAATAATACCCATGTCCTTAAATAATAATTTATTCCACTTATCCTATAATTCCTTATTTCACAATATGTCATCATTATCATTCATAGGAAACCCTTCTAGACATAACTCATTTAGTATCATATCATTATATATTGGGGAAAACTAAAGAGAATAAAGTTGAAAAAAAATTATCATTATGGGTACACATAATAATTAATAATTTAATGTAATCGATGAGTACAAGCAGTGCATAAGGGTATGACAACATAATCACAGAGAATGAGCGAATTTTAAAAGAACGTGTATTCATCAGTACCTAAATTAACAATCTTGAAACATAGAAAATGATTTTATTAAGGAAATATTCATATGAATCAATAATAATTAACCATTTGATATCAATCTTGATCAAAGGAAACAATATAAATGAATTAAAATAATAGATAAAATGTGTTAGTATCTTTGACCATTATCCTTATAAAACACATACAAAACCCTAAAAGAATAATTACAAATGGAATAACCATACCATTGACATCCAATATAATTATATGTATAAAATAATCAATACCCAATTCATTGTAATGCTATCGAGGTTTACCCATTATATAAGTTATAATAGGCTCAACCAGCGCTATCTGGTCACACCAATTATATAATCCATAATGGTCTCACCTAGATCTATCTGGGTGTACCCATTGTATAAGTTGTAATAGGCTCACTCAGTGTTATCACACATAATTTACTTATTTTAAAATCTCATGGTGTTATATCCTCCCTACCATTAATAAATTGTTTACTTACAATTTTATAATTTTCTCAATAATCAATGGCTAGAAAATGGAAAATAATATTTATTCCAACCCATATTATAAAAAGGGATAATAAAACATCCTCTTGATAAAAGAAAAAAGGGAAGTAGAAGGTTCATTTAGAATATCATATACATGGTTTCCAAATATTAGAAAATGGGTGGGAAGAAAAGATTTTTTCATGGAATAAAATCATAATTCCTAAATAATAATATGTATTTTTTGAGATCATTGATCAAAAAAAGTTGAATGGTCAAAAAAAAGATAACAACCATAAAACCATAAACCAAAGTGGTATGAAATTTCCATTGATAACATTATAGAAGTTATTAATAGGATAAAATTTTGTTTCAAGAACCTTTTCATATGGATGAAGAATTTATTTTCCATCTAGAATAGGATAATATGGAAATGTACTTACTTGATAATATTAATTTCAATCTTTAATAAATTTACACTTTAAACTCACCATTTTCTCAAAATTATTAGTATTCAAGACGAATGTTTTCATGCCTCAAGAAATAAAAATAAATCATTAATTGATTGTAAAACTATAAAAGGGATAAAAATCATTTCCACCTATCATTATACATTAACCAAATCCAAAATGTTTAGAACATGGTAAGATAATTCACATAATTATTATATCATTATATGATACATTAATCATCAAAATTAAATAGTAACACCAAGGATCAAACTAAATCATTCATCAAAAACTAAACCTTAAAAAGTGTTCTAACCTAAAATATTATATCATTCCTTCAAACATTCAATTAAAAAATATGGTGATCTATTTTCTAAATAACATTAATCACTTAGTCTCCCAAACTCTTTTCATTCCTATGGTTATTTATACGATAGAATATATCTTCCCTATATTACCTCAATATACAGGATCATATAAACCATAATGTATATTAATAAGTGAAAATTTATGTATGAAAAAATTAAAGGAATGTTTCACATTAAATTGAAGCTTTAAATATAATTTAACCTACTAAACCATCTACTAAATATTAATTAATCAAATTAATATCTTATTATATAAAACCTCAAATGGGGGTCTAAGACATTGACCTTATGATCATCCTTAATAATATAGACCTATATTGGTATACATAACTATTAATATAACCTCACTTGAGGACATTTTAATATATAAATTTATCTAAACAACCTGTTGATATGAACTATTTAATCCCTAATCCCGCACTCCCAGATTCTGCGCTAAAATCATAATGTTTACATTTCCCACCTTGATACAGATCTAGGTGACCCAATTTTTTCCATAAAAACATACAATATAAAAATGAAAAAAATTTCAATTTCACAATCTGGTAACATTTAGGTATAGAGTTTTATAAAACTAGTAAAAAAACATACATAAATAATACACATGTCTTTAAATGACCATTTCTCCTACTTAACCCAACATTCCTTATATCGTATTAAGTAATCATAATCAACATGAAACCCTTCTAGACATAATTCAATCAACATCAATATTTGATAATGTATGGAAAAGGAAAAAAATGAGTGTGATCTCAAATTATTAGTATTGGTAAGCATAATCCTTAGAAATTCAATGTCATCAATGAGTATAAGAAGTACATAAGGGGATGATGACATAATTTGAGTGCATGAGTGAATTATAAGAGAACTCATACACGTCAATAACTAAACCATGAATAAAGAAAAGTGGAAAAGTTATTTTCAAAGTAAAGAGTCTTAAGAATCAATAATAATGAGACATTTTATATTAATCTTGATAAAATGAAACCTGAAAAACACCTCGAAAGCATAGATAAAACATGTTGTTATCTTGGAACATCATATTAATAAAACACTTACAGAACCTCTATAAATGGAATAAACAAAGGCTTGACTAGTAATATGATTCTAGGGAGAATATAATCATTACCTACGGAATTTGTTTTCTTTCTAGGTGAACCCATCATATAACATATAATGGGATCACTTGACACTATCTAGGAAAACACACATCGTATAAGATATAACAGGATCGCCTGGAGCCATCTGGGTGTACCCATCACATAATATATAATGGGATAACCCAACACTATTGAACATAATTTTCTTTATTTAAATTGTCAAGGTTTTATAATTATGATAATTTTTTAGTTTTTAAATCTATATAATCTTCTATTTCATTTTCAAAATTTTATATATCAACTAGAATTTATTATATACCACCTGTGAAATATTATTTTAAAACTTGTAAATCATTAATAAGTTTCCAATATCATACATATCACAATTTGATATTTATTTTACAGCATTATGTCATGAAATTTATCATATATCTTTTGTATACACTAGGATATATTATGAATCATTTTTAAAACAGTACATACCATTGGAAAAATGTTATCTATAACAATATAACTCCTATATTTCTTTATATATAATTTTTAAAATTTTATGTATCATATTGAGGTCCATAAATTTGTCAATATTCTATTTTGATGGATATTTTTTATTCCTATATAAAATGTTCACTTCTAAATCGGAATTTCAGAACATTTTTCAAATCATCTTAGAACCTATTCAAACTTTATAATGGTATATTTAAGGACTCTAATTCCTCTATAAAAATGTAAATGTGTTTCAAAATATATAAATATGTAAAAAAAATATCTTAAATACAATTCCCATAACAAATTTTTTCATATAACTATTATTCTATGAGTATTTCTATAATACTTTTATTCCTTATCCATTCTTAGATTCAAACTCATCACATTCCTTCAATTTAAGTTATTCAACCAATAAACAATAAATATATCACCTATATTTAATTTATAATCTGTATCTTCAACCATTATCCAAGGATGTTAATAAATATATGAAACATCATAAATTCTTGATAACAAAAGGATGGAAACTCATCTTTAATTTGATGTTAGTTCCACTCAATCCTACTAATAAATAGATTATCAAACTCAGGAGGATCATATGTTGTTGATAGGGTTTTCATATTCCATAAGAACATGTCATTTTTTACATAGATTCCAACTTAATTATCATCAAATGTAAAGGATCTTTCCAAAACACCAATTTACATCTCATTATTTTGGTATTAATTTGTGGTAACATCACAATCTCCTAGTTCAATCACCTTTTCCAACTTATTAATAGATCTACCTCAACAAATTCAATGACATCCAACACATGAATGGAGTATGAGAACTTAATTTCTCATCTCATACAACATATATTGACTTTACCAACTTGTTAATCTCTTTATAAATTATTGAAAACAAATAAATCATTCACAATCATTTTTTCCATCTCAAATTACAAATGTTTAATCAGTTATTATATTGTTTCAAATCAAAGAAAATTTGCATATTTTTTAAGAATATTTTTTTTTGTATGTATGTTCTATAATTTTATTAGAATATATTTTTTAATGTTTACTTTTTCATTGAATTATTATTTCCTATAAATAGTATTAATTAATTAATTATAGATATTTTATTATAATTATTTCAATAAAAATATATATGTTATGTAGTGTTATTATTTTTCGCATATTTTTCCAATCAAATTTGTTTTCTTTTCTCTTATAATGGTTTTTATATAAAATAAATGAAATAATAATTGTTAAATGTTTTTATTTTGTTTTTATAATTAATCATGTCTTATGAAATTATGGAAAAGGGTATGACATGCATTTTTTATTATGAAATTTTTAATATAAACATTTGTTCCATGTTTTTCTAATATATTTAAATTTTTTATAATATAACACATGTTGCATTGTGAATTATAGTAGTTTTTTATAAAAAAATATGTTCTCTATGATTTCATTATATTTTCATATAAAATAAACACAATATTTATTGATTATGTTTTTTTTAATATTTAACAATGAACCAAAATTTATCACTACAATATCAATAAGATTTAGATTCCCCACAAAACTATTAGTGAAGTCATTTAGAAACCACTTTTTGAAAGTCATTATTTACCAATTACAAAATAAATTAAGGAATGTAATTTTTATGTTTCTAAAAGTTTTCAAAATTAACAAATAAAACCCTTTAGGAACTAACAACAATAATCACAGTTAATATTTTTAAAATATTATTAATATAGTTAAACCCTTCTATATAAAAAAGAAACTAAATATTTAAATATTTGTGTCTCATTTCTTATGGAGGTATCTCTCATATATTTTTTGCGATCATCCATGTATCTAACAATAATTTTTTAGATCCTTTAATGTACTTAAAATAATATTTTATTAAGTCTTCACATGATTAGATTGACTTCATAATATAGTCTGATAATGAAATATTTAATATTTTAAATTATATTATTTTTATCACATGTGTATTTGAATAAGTTGAATCCTTAATATCTCTTAATTGGAACTTCAAATGGAAAATTGATCTATTTAGTCTGACTCAAGATGAGGGTTTCATCTTCGAGAAGTGTTTTTTTAATCTTTCAGGACCTTGAACTGGACCATTTTAGTTATTTAATAAAAATTACAGGATAACATAATTATTTACTATAAATTTTTACATAACCCCTTAAATTTCCCTTCAGAAATAATCATTTATGCTTAAAAAATGGAGGTTAATCACATAATAGTGATGAATGGATCATTATAGATTATTGTATTATTTTTCTATTTCCCAATTCATTAGGTTAATCTAATTTAAATACTTTTTTATTTTTTTCATTGGTATACATGTTCAATTTTCATTGGTGGTTAATTTTTCAAGCATTTAATTTAAAAAAAATGGAAAATAATTTCATTGTTTGTTAAGGGAAGGGAGTTAGGAAATCACTTAACATTGACTACCCCCTCATGTTTCTTTCATGTTAGAATTGTAAGTTTTCACCAACTATAAGTTGTTCTTAAAGGGTACCTGGTTCTCCCAGTAGACATATCTCCCACTCCCACTCTATTATATAATTCCCCAAAAATGAACAAAACTATTAAGAACCATCATAGTGGATAATAATTCAAAGGAAGTGGATCAGATTGTGTGATGATGGTGGAATGTCCTATTATTGCAAGGGATGAAAAGAAACATGATGACATGAAATGGGAATACATGGTGTGGGATGGATCAATATAACATAAGGACTCTATGAGGGAATTGTACTGAATAAGAAATTGAGTGATGATGTAAATGGATCCCCAAGTGGAATGAAATAGTGTTATCATGTGTCAATGGAGGCTTGGGGTGGTGGGTTTTAGTAGTAGTGAGTCTGATCATTGGATGGTTGTTTTATAAAATATAGTGTTTAGGGTTTAGTTATATATATTGATGACTATTTTTTTCATCCCAACTATTAGATCATCATGTATTGAAATTACTTTTTCTAGCCATGTGGTTGGTTGTGGGAAACCACCAAGTGGGTTGAGCCCCTCCAGAGGGCCACACTAGCCCGACCCCAAGAAAGGCTAGGTATCACATTACAAAAAAAAATCTTTAGAGGATAATGGTATTAAATTCATCTCAATAAGAATATAATTTTTGGCTAGGTGGGGTAGAAAGGGCCCACGCTAGGTCTGGATCAAGCTGACCCATCCTCCAAGAAGGCCATGTGGGCCCTCATGCACCTCTACCCACAACATGCATATAGGTTTTCATGATTCCTTATAGATCATTTCTTCCGACATTTTAACACCATATAGTGCACCGGTGAAGCCACTATATGGAATGATATGATATTTTTTAACATGTTTTCACACATTTTTCTGATGTGTTAAAATCTTCTGAAAAAAAAGTCCATTTGGAATTTTTTATCAATAATAATGGTTTGATCCTACTTTTGATCAAATTCTATTTATAATTAATATATTCTAGGAAGATTAATTTCCTTTTATGTTTATGTTTAGTAAATAGGTTTGTGCATGATTATTGGTGGGAACATGGGGTTATGTACTCCCCTAGTGACATGTTGATGATAGGGCATAGGTCCCCCACAAACATTTTAGAGTTAGATACAATTTGACACAAATTTGTCTCATGTTCTAAATATTGAGAATGGGGTTAGGTATTCCAATTATAAATACTTCCAAAATATGGTGTGGGTCTACCATATGACCCATGGTGTGGGAAAATTTCCCAAAAATGAGGAATGGGTCCTCCATATATGGATTCAAATCTACCTAAATTGGTGAACATTCGTCGATAAGTCACATTTCTTATACAAAGCTTCCCTAATCAGTCAATCAATTTTCATATCTTAGATTCACAAAATACCCCCACTAGAAAGTCAAAGGGATTTTTTGTTTTATGGATTTTGTGTTGTTTGGATATGGTGGGTCTTATAGTTTCTAGGAAACCTCAGGTTACCTGCAACCTATGGTCTTGTTGGTGTTGGGATGTGATGATGGGTCTTCATTCCAACCATGATTGTATCTACCCTTTGAGTATATATAATTTTGTTTTTATCTTCCCATTTGATGTGATTTTTGAGTTGACTTGTCATTTAGTTCCCTCATTGTGTTTTTGGGGTTGCCTATTGGGTATGTCCATACTTACACATGTGTGGGAATTCATCCCGGAAGTGGTGTTCTCTATATAATAAAAAAAATATCGCGGTGATTATGGAGGAAGTGATGTTGAAGGAGTTGAATCAGAGTGGGGATCAATGATGATGGTCACTTCTAGTGTTTGTGTTGGGAGCCAGTGTGATGAGGTGTTTCTTTTCTAGTTTTTTAGGTCTTTCTCTTAATTGGGTTATTTGATTTACTTGTTTACCTTATTTTCATAAGTTTTCATTCATGGTATTATTATGTGTATTAATATATTAACATGAATGATATTTTATATTTGATTAATATATTTGGGTTTTCTTTGTTTATATTATTTTTTGAATATATTCGGATGTGTTCAGGTTTATTATGGAAAGGCCTCCCATGTGTATAATATGTATATCTAGTTCCAACTATCATCTGATGGACTATTATAGGTTGGATTGGGGTGGCACACTTGACATAACTGCCAATCCATGTGGGTTACTAGTGATCATGGATGCATAAAAGTGGTATCAGAGTATGTTGTGTCCTAGGGATTATATTTTTAGTTATTTTTCTTATGATCTTTGTTTTATAAAATGTACGATAATGGTGTTAAGTATTAATGAATTTTGTTTTTAGATATAGGAACCTATTATATGAACGGGAAATCAATATATTCTTTCCCCAGGACCTTTATAACTAGTTAATTGACTCATAACTCAAAATATATATCTGAAAGGAACATATAGTACGGTACATGAATCATGTAGATTGTAAAATTTGAAATTTTCCATATCTATCTTATGTCAATTTTCATAGATATTCGTTAAAAATCATTGATTAATTTTGTTGAATATATGATGGAACCAAACATGTGTCTAGATTGGATTCGAAGTCATAACCTCAATGGGATAATACCATTTCATGAGGCTCTTTTAATTATTTAGTTTATTTGTAATGCATCGATTTTGGGAGAGGATCAAGAGGTAGATTTGTCGTGGGATTATAGGGGAGACTCTCAACCTATTATGAAATGAGCATATCCTTGGCCTGTTGTGAACGGGGGAAATCCTCCACAAATTAAGTAAAAGGTGACCCCATTTGATCATGAATATATTCCCCACATTCTGAGGGTTATATATGAGTTTCATCGACATAAAAAATAATGGGCTTAAGGAAATATTTATCCATAGGTTTCTAAGTAATAATCATAGGTGGTGACTTGTGTGTTCTACTTAGTTATGACACCCACCAATAAAATGATAGTGATGGGATCAAATCAACTTTATCGTAGAATCATTTTTAGTGGGATTTGATTACTTGAACAGCTGATAAGACTACTATAACATTGTTATATTTTGGTAACATCTTTATGAAGGAGTATTATATAGTGACTATAATAAGGGATTGAGCATAAGAGCTACATGATCATTAGAATGGAATTATAATAATGTATCAGTACATTTTGAGGATCTCATAACTCCTAAATTAGTCCATCAATTTGCCGTGACATGGATGTGAATGAGATTGGTAACACGAGAAAGTTCTCTAAAGAGATATTTTATTTTTTGTTATCCCTATTTATTTCCATGCCAATAATGGATTTCAAGAGAGAGTGGTCATGATCGAGTGTTTCTTCGGTTAAATGTATATAGGGATTATGAAATGTTTTTTCATACCTAGAGGAGATTCTTCAATAACAAGTAATCAATGAAATTTTTTGGGATCAGGTTAGTGCAGGAACTAACAAGTGAAATCACAGTCTCGATGATCTATGATAGGAGAATCATGAAATGAAATAAACTAGCTAGGAGAGGCATTGATATTCTTTCTAAGGATGAGGTCTTGTAGGACTTGGAGTTTAAAACAAGTATGTTTAGTGGTACCAAAATAAATTTTTTCCATTATCTTCTTTGGATTTCACCTCAAAACTACATGAAAATGGATTCCCGAGATCGATGTGGACATGATCATACTTATAATTTATAATATATTTAGATAAATCAATAATTACATAATATTTTAATTCTATCTTCATTGTCGAATACTGATGACCCTTCTTGTCGAACCATTATTGTGACGGTGGAATTTAGGGTAAATTTACTTTAGTATTGATCAACACATGCACCAAAAAACTCTAAATATTTATCTAATGATATATATTCTATCATGGATGTCTCTTTTCTTTTCATAATTAATTTTTTATAATTCCTTTTGAGTCTCAATGAGCCTTATTATATTATCTTGGTTCTCCCACTACTAGATAAATTGAAAGAGGGTGACCAATGTGTTAGGTCAGATTAGTGAAGATGAAGACACAGGAGGGGGTGAATTGTGTTCCATTAAAAACTTGATAGAAACTAAACTTCCCTCTTGGTATTAAAGTGATTATTTCCATCTCTCTAAAAGATTACTGAAATGAAGAAATAAAAAAAGAACATGGTGACGTATATTGTCTCAGGGAACAATGATCATCTAATTTACTCCTATAATGTTATCATTATGAGTTTGGTGATTTTAACTAGAAATTCCTTTTACCAGGGAATTCTACAACATGGTGCAAAATTTTGAAAACATACTGTAAAGTCATTTTCAAGGCCTTATCGTTCTTTTAAAGTGAAAAAATAACCACAACTTAGTATGAGAATCTGACATTCCACTACTGACTAAGAACATGTATCCATTACTCTAAAATAAATAATAGATTATGATGTATATGTTGAAACAAGTTTGACACACTATTTAAATAGAAATTGACAGTTGTATATGTTATTTAATATAAAACAGTAGACGACAAATACAATTCTACGTCAAATATGATTTCGTTAGAGAGTATTATAGGAAACACCAGACAGATGATAAAATATGTTTGTCTCAAAAGTGTATATTTGATGATAACATTGTCAAACTTTTACAAAATATTAAGAGTGAAATATAACTTCAACAATAGTACTTGAAAAAACAAGGATTAAAACAGTTATGTCTTAAATGTGTATCTCCAAATAGAATGACATGTTCTTATTTATCAAACACACATATCTCTTCGTGAAATTATATTTAGAATAAGAATATAGGTATATATAAACTAATAACATATAATTATTTATCATATTAGCATAAATTCATTCATTCCAAATATCTCTATAAATATCTCATGATAAAATGATAATATTTTAATTCAAAACACTCAAATAGAGTCATAACAACCCATAGAAATAGGTGAAATTTAATCTATTGAACATGATCCCTTGAATAAGTATTTATATATAATTAATGATATATTTACTTCTAGTAAGAGAATTTATCAATATTCAAAAATAAACCATAATTCAAAACACTATCATCAATCAAGTATAATGTAGGCTTTCATTTTGTAATGATAAACTACAAAAGTATGGTTAAAATTAGGAGGATTATTTAAAAATTATGTATAATGAACCATATGTTTTTTCCTAAAATGTAGGGTTTCATAAAAAATTAATGTTCCTAATCAATACTTTTATTCAAAACATATAATGGAAAAACCACGCTTTCTGGTTAAGATATATGTTGTGAACATTTTTTAAAAAAAAGTCCATAATACTTTTACTTTGAGAAAAAAATATCTTCTCATGGATTAGTGACTAAATATTATTTTGAAATAAAAATATTTATTCCTATAATTAATATCTATAAATTCACTTAATGTAACTTCACTAGAAACATAAATTTTTGTATTTGGGAGCATCAAAATCCAAAATAATCTAACAAAATTGTTGAATCATAATGTGCTCCACAATATCCCCCTTTCTAATTATCACAAAACCCATAAAATATTAAAATTAAAACAAATAATAGATGAAATTTTTGAAATTATGAATATAAATAAATTCCATGCACATTTATCCCCCATGAAAAGGAAAAATATATGTACAATGAATTTTTTCATATAAATTTTACATACATAATTATGTAACGATTTTGTTAATAGAGTGATTTCCATATATTATACAAAATTTTCTTATAAATTTTCCCCCCACCCCTTCATCAAAAATATATTATGAATTGTTTTATAGATTCTATTAAAAAAGATATAGGGAATACAAAAATTATATTTAAACTAAGAGAATCAAAAAAACAAAATATATATAAATTTGACTTTGAAAAATCCACATAGATGAAAAATATATTTGTTTTTAAGAAGGAATATAAATATCATTTTGACATTCCAAACATTTAACTTTTTCATTCAAAACAGAAAGAAATCTTGATAGATGTTCTATTCTTCTTTGAACATTTGTAGATATTTGAATCAATAAAAAAGAGTATAATTGTTCAACCAAAAACTCATTCAACTCATCAATATCTGACTCATAACATCTTCTCAACGAATTATATCTATATGAATTATCATCCCCATTTTCCACATGTTAAAGTCTATTTTATAAATTGATCTTTCCATTATATTTCTATACTCACATTGAAGTGTATCAAAAATAGTTTTTGAAAAAAAATATTTCTTCTATATCATTAAATGATTTTTAAGATGCTTTTGAATATTTATTAGGATTTAGAAATTCCTCATATAAAAGATTAAAATAGAATATAATCTCAATATAAATAATTCCACCATTAAATATTTAAGAAGATGAAGGTTACGGTTCATTAAAATCATGAATTTATTAATATTTTCTAGAAGATTCTTTTAAGAAATCAATAACAAATGAAACTGAATGATCACCAAGAAGATAAGAAAAACAATTACATTGATTTTTATTATGAGAAATAATCTTCTCTAACTTGAGGTTTCATATCACTTAATTCTACATGGATGATTTTCTTCATAAGACTCTCAATTAGATATTTCAAAAAAGGAAACCAATTATTATTAATATTTTTTAGAAGAATATTTTAGGTCTTGAAAGATTATTAAGATTAATTACATTCTAACAATTTTCATAAAAAATTTATATTGATGAGTTTAAAATAAAAATTAATCATTTGAGATTTTAATTTTTGAAAATACAATTTTTTGTAAGAAATATTTTTTAAATGAAGTTGTTCTGTAAATGACTAAAATTTATAAGAAAAAGAAATTTAAAAATAACGTTAAGTTGAATTATTAATATATAAATATTAATTTTCATAAAATTATTTTTACAATATAAATAATTAATTAATTCTCCCAATGAATTAAAATTTTGGAGAATATTTTTAATTTATATATGTAAAACAATTTTTATAGAGACTAAATTATTTTAAAATTTTATTTAATATGAAATTTAAATAATTTAGATAATAATCAAGATTTTTTACCAATTGATGTATCAAATAAAATACTTAAGATAATATCTTAAATCAAATTATGTATAATGAGTTTTTATCCCCTATATAAAATAGTTAGTTCATTTAAATCAAATATTAGAATAGAAATTAAATACTTCCTAGATTAGGAGTTCCAACAGTCATGAAGCTTCCAAAGAAATAGAAATATCCAGAAGCTTTTAGGAAGTACTCGATGATTTAACAATGAATTAAATTGGTCGATAGCTGTAAAATATTAAATACAAGTGTCTCTTGGTATCCATATACTTTTGGGTCTAACAATGTTGGACATAAAAATTTTACATTACCATATTTTCGAGTTTTGATAAGAGAATTTAAAATTAATGATAGATGGCCATTTTTTAATTAAATATTCTTAGAACTAGTAAATTATAGTTTTATAAGATAATATTAATTTTCATTTTGTCTATTTATTAAACTATAAGAAAATTTGACATTATTAATGTTTTTAATTTAAAAGTATGAACAAAATAATTTCTATATAATTTTTGTATTTCTCCAATACAGATTACTCATAGTTTTCCTTTGTGAATTTTATTTTTTAAAAGAATATACTTTAAATATTTTTCTCCCTTAATAAAAATACTCAAGTACTATTTTAAAGTGTTAAATTCTTCTAATGATTCCTCAATTTTATTTTCATACAAAATATAAGAACATTTAGATTTTAAATCTGAAATATATTTTTTCAAACGTTATTTATCTTTATAAATAATATCATAATAATTTCTTTGTTTTTTATGATATATATTTAATGATTAAAATTTATATTGTAGTATAAAAATTTATTTATAAGATTTATTTTAAGAAAAAAATTCACAATAATAATATTAAGAATTATAATAGTGTGCCTCATCTTCATTATCGATAAGACATTGATTTACTATATGATTTACATGTTCACCTTTAGAGTTTCTCGTAGAATCATAACCTGAATCTGAATTAATAATCCAGTTTGAATTAATGAATTTATTTAATTTTCATTTACATTTAGACAACCTTTATGCTTTAATCATAGGATAATTATAATTAGTGTGACCTTTTTTCTTGAATTCATTACATTTTACTCTTTTAGCCCCTTTATTACAAATAATTTACAATTTCCCAGATATTTCATTAATTTTCAATAATTATTTGTTTGAATATGAATAACATGAATAAAATGATTCAAACATAGTAGTTATAAGATCATTGACTTCCATTCTAATTGAAATATTGTTTTCATATTCTTCTTTTATTTCATCTTCATACATAAACAAGTCATCATTTGTTATTTCATATTTAATTATTTAACTACTGTAGATTGAATAATAGAAGTAGATATTCTATTAAAATTGGAAGGTAAAAATATAAGAAATTATAAATCCTAATTAGAATGTTTAATTACTTCTCCTAAGGTAATAATATCATTGATAAATTATGTCAATATTCCATTAATCTGAGTGATGCTCTCATTTTCAAGCATTATAATATAATCAAATTTCAATTTTATAGTATTTTATATTGCATGTATAATATTTTTTGTTCTTTCATAATCAATATAAATATTATGTAACATATCATATACAGTTTCACAATGAGAGATTCAATAAAATATATCATTTCATGAACCATAGATATAAGCATTCATTGCTCTCGAATTGAGATCATGATATTTTTCTTGATCTCCACTCCATTTCTCCACATCACCTTTATGAATATAATAATGATTTATGACCATGAAATTTACTATTATTCCAATTTTTTTAAATAAATAATCATCAAAGCTTTATATAATCTACATTTATCACTATTAAAATATTGAGAACTGATCATCGATATTACTTCTCTAATATTATCCATTGATATTTGTATTTCTCTAAATATTTAACTTAGGTTTCTCAAAGCCCACATTAATATTCAATATTCTAAAAGCACCAAACCTCTAATACCACTTATTAGGATTGATTATTGAAGATGAAGACAGAATAGTTGTTCATTTATTTCAATTAAAAACATGATAGAAACTACTTCCTCATTCAGATTAAATTCACAGCTTCCTTATCTTTAATGATGAGTGAATAGTGGAAATTAATAAATGTAAATAACACAATGATTTATAGTGGATCAGGTCACAAAAATGCCTTAATACACTACCCCCACTTATATCTTCGTGAGACTTGTGATTTTCACTAGCAATTCCTTTTACTAGGGACTTCTACAACTGAGTGCAAGTAGTTGACACCATACAGTTAAGTCTTTCATAAGGCCTTCTCGTGCTTTTAGAGGGAACTGAAATAACCATATCATATTAAAAAAATATAAAACTCTAACAATAATAGGGTATGATTATCCAATACTCTAAAACAAATAATATTTTAGGTTATAAATTTTGAAACAACTTTGGAACATAGTTACATTAGTAACTGATAGTTTTATATGATCATCAATAGAAGAAAATTAGAGAAAAATATTCCTCACTATGAAATAAGATTTCTCTAACTAGTTACAGGAAAAAAACTAGATATATGATAATACATTTATGTATCCAAATCTTATATCTCATATGAACATACTTTAACTACAAAAAAATACTTACCAAGAAATATAGTAGCACCAACAAAATTTAAATGAACTAGGATCAAAAAATTTATATGTCTATAGTATATCTTCAATGATAATGAAACATTTTTACTTATCACTAAAAATACCTATATATGTTTTTATATTCATAAAACGAATATATGTAGATATATATAGAGGATAAAATCATATTATTTTCATGATTTTTGAACATCCTTCACGTCAAACTGCTTTAGAAATATAACAAGGCAAAACATGTATATTTGAATTCACAACATTCAAATAGATCCATAACATCACATATAAATAATATATACTTAATATATTGAACATGAGACTTTTAATTGGTCTTGAAACATATTTTCTAAGATAATTAAATTTTGTGAGATCATTATAGGAAATGATGAAATAAATCTTAATTCATAACTCCATATTTAACCATGTCAAATGTAGGTTTGTTTTGCTCAGAGATAAACTCTAAAAATATAGTTTATAGATTCTGGTTGATTAAAAAATTAGGGATTATGAATTAACTATGGAATATTTTATCCTGTAAACCATTCAAAGTTCTATTGCTCTGATAATCTTTATAGAGGCACTCATGTCAAATCCCTAGCAATGGTACATTTTTTATAAGTTGATTTCTTTTTTGTATTTTGAAAAGGGGGTTCATTTTCATAGCATAAATAAAATGATTGGTTGTTGATGTATTATTATAAAATTTGATAAATATTGGGCTTAGAACATAAATATAGTTTTATGATTGTGAAATCATTGGTCTTTTCTATATATCTCATTAAACTAACATCCACATCACAATATGATTTTTTATTAGAATTCCCAAATGATTTGGCTTTAATCCAAGCCAAAACTGGGGTATTGATCTCATTCAATTAATATTGATGGAAGGGTCAATATTAAATGAACAAATTTGTCCTTTTTTTAAATAATCCATGGGATCCCCATGTCAAACAAAACATGTCCCTAATCCATGACATTTTAAGTTCAACATACACAATATTAATTTAAAAATTATTAATTGAAAAAAATCTCTAAATCGCTTAACATCACAAAATTATTACTCACCCTAATGATAGATTTAATCATCCATTTTGGTGGTTAATAATATGTTTTAAATTTTTATGGTGATTATTTAAAAAGATAATAGAAAAGATATGTATAATAAAAGACTTCCACATCGAACACAAACATGAATGGTAAAGAGAATTAAACATGGAGTTTTTATTGACTGGGAAAGCGAAAGAAGGGAATGATTTTCAAATTAAATTAAAAAATTACAAGAAAATTAATATTAAAAAACATATGTTTTATTATTATAATAATATAGAAATACAGATCATTCATTAAAATATAAATGAAATTGAAAACAACTTATGTGATTACAATTGAAAAGAACACAAAAGAAGATGAAAAAAAATAGAGGAGGGAATGTCTCTAAAGTGAAAACATGGGTTTAGAAGATCCTTACAATAATTTTTTAGGGCCTTCTCTATTCCATAATATCCTCCTCTATTCAAAACTTCCAACCCCATGCAATAAGAATAGTGGGATGAATTAATAGCTTGTGGTGGTGGATTGTTTGAATTCCAAAACATCACATTCACTTGACTAATAAGTTTGGCCACCAAGACAATTGAATATCAATATATATTCTTCTCAAAAAAATTTACATTAATCATTAATATAAACCTTAAAAATATTGCGTCCATTGGTATTTTTTAAACAATTTTATGTCTATTTTACTAAACAATATCTTTCTGTCCATTTTTCTATCTACTTTCTACTTAGAATGAATACGAATGAATTTTATTCTAGGAATATTTCCTAAAATCCAAAATATTTATACATAAAAGTATACCACCTATACCTATTATTTCACACCAAAAAATATCATCTCAATTAGACAATTATATTGGGATAAATGTAATGAATGGTGGGGTATTTTTAATTCCAGGATAGATCGGTGGGCATGATTTCAAAGCATCATTTTGGCCCCTGTTAAGTGGTGTTGGGCCTTAAAATTTGTATCCATGATTCTAATGGACATTTATGAATATATTAATAAGTTTATCACAAAAGTTACATTTTCATTGATCCCATAAATTAAATCATCATGGCTAGTCTATTTTCATTGACAGATTCTTGGAGCCTTCACTTATATATTGTATGACCCTTCAACTAGATGAATTGGCCCATGCTCTTGTTTAATGATTTATAAGAAATCATATTAAGAACCATAAAAAATAAGAAAATACATATTTCATTCATGTGGGGGAGAGTTCTAAATAAAATTTTAAATTAAATCGAATCTGGATTAATAAAAATATTAATTAAAGATTTATTTAAATTAAAACATGAGTATTTCACACTAATAAAGAAATATTAATTTAATATTAGTAAAGAGGGTAAAGAATATATGAATAAATGAACAACATAAACTCCCCCAAACTTATTTTTGTACATTTCCTTAGGTAAAATAAACGTAAAAACACAATAAAATCATTTTCACTCACCAAAAAATATTAAAATTCTGTTTTCAAAAATTAGGTGGTCTAGAATAGTTCACTCATCCAGAAAAAATTCCTCCAAAACATTTTATGACAATAATGTTCCAAAAACAATTCATTTTACATGCCGAAAATTAAAAATCGAAAATGTATGCACTCTAAACATACCCCTCCAATGATGATAAACAAATGAGCTTAACTCATTCATCAAAAAAAATGAAAATATTAGAATTTGAAATAGATCTTAGAATACATCCACTTTCTTAAAGAATATAATTATCAATAGGTATTTTACTTTTTGGGTTTTTTCTATGCCTAAATAATTCTATGAATATAATGTCCAAAAGAGTGGAAAATGTGGAAAATTCCAACATGGGGAAAACAATTCCTAATTTTTTTTGATATGAAACATGAAAAAAAAGAGAAAAAATATTGTTACAAGGGAATTATTGTGTGAATAAAGAAAAAAATAGGATAAAAATTAGAAAGGTAAGAAAGGATAAAATATTTTACAAGTCAAAAAATGTCTCCCAATGATATAAGTGTTCTTTTTTCTTTTTCTTTTTATTTACCTTTTTTTTAAATTTTCACATGAAAAAAAATCTCACAATAATCTCCCAACCAATATTTTATTTCCACATGTTACTAATTTTAATTGTTATAAAAAGATTAAAGGTTTAAAAAGACTGATTTTTTACCCTCCAAAGACACAGCCCATTCTATATTAATTTCTATATTTTTTTAATACATTTCATTAATATGTAAAAAATTACATAAAAATTTATTTATTACCAAACCACAAAGAATGAAAAACTATCCCCCATTAATAAATAGATTCATTCCCCCAATAATATGATAACATGATGAAAATCGAATAAATTTTAATTTTTTAAGAGACAGTTTTTTTTTTGTATTCTATTTTGAATGGGGTTGTTTGTAGAGCATAAATAAATTCTTTAGTGGGTGGTATTTTATTTAAAATTTTGATAACTTTTGAGGTTAATTATTCAATATGTTGTTATTATTTTCATATGATCAATGTTTTCCTTATATTTCATTAAATTTATTTTCACTACACAATTTGATTATTGATTAGAATTCCCGGTTGTTTTGGATTTAATCCAAGCCTTAATTAGGGTATTCATATCAATTAATTCTTGATAATGAAAGGTTAAATATTTTATGAATCCATTTTGAATTATTTATCAAGATAATCCCTATAATCCATATGTCAAAAAAACATTTCATTAATACTTGACATTTCAAGTTCAACATACACAATTTAAAATTTAAAAATTTTAATAGAGAAAATATCTCAATCACTTTACATCCCCAAATTATGACTTCAACCAACGACAGATTTAATAATACATTAGGGAGTATAATAATTTGGTTTTAAATCTTATGGTCATGATTTATAAATATAAGTAAATGAAAGGTACTCGATAAGTGTTTTGTGTTAAACTTACACACAAAAGGTAAAGAAAATTAAACACATAATTTTGAATAAATGAGAAAGTGAAAGAAGGGAATTGTTTTCAACATTATGTAAAAAATTAATAAAATTAATAGTAAAAAATAATGGGTGGATGATTATGATAAATATATGTAGATGAAATATTCATTAAAATTCAACTGAAATTGAAAACTACTTACACTATTACAATTGAAAAGAACACAAAAGAAGATGAAAACAAAGAGTGTTGGAAAGGTATTTAAAGTAAAAACATTAGTTTGGAAGATAATGAATATCCTTTTGAAGTTCCGTAGTCCTGAAAATTTATTTCTACTCTATTATGAAACTCCAACCCCTAGCAAGGAGAAGAGGGGAATGAATTTATATCCCAAGGAGGTGTACTGTTTTCCTTCCAAATATTTCTCCCACTTGGATCACAAATTTGGTCATCCGGATAGCTAAATCTCGATATATCATCTTCATAAAAGTTGTAGAAATTTATGTGGACCACAAAACCTAAAATTTTGCGTCTATTTGACTTTTATTGGATGATTTATGTCAATTTTACCAAATAATTTCATTCTAACCATTTTTATGTCGATTTATTACTTGGAATAAAATTAAATTTATTATAGACTAGGAATATAGCCTCAAATTAAAGCCATTTATTCTAAAAAATCATCCACCTATATGATATCTTACTCACCAAAAAATCACAACTGAATTGGAAATTCTATTAGGAGAAAATTCGTGAATGGTTTGATGTTTTCAAATCCAAGATAGAATGGTGGGATATAATTAAAATATACAATTGGGTCCATTATCAGTGTAGTTCTGCCTTAAAATATTTATCCAAGATTTTTTTATATTAAATAATATATTCTAGAGTTTATCCAAATGTGTCCCTCGACATTGGGCCCAAAAATTCAATCATCTTGGCAGGTCCTTTTTCCTAGATAAATTCATTAAGCCTTCTTGAATGGAGTATATAGCCCTTCTAATGGGTAAATTAGCCCAAGATCTATTTTAATGATTTGTAGGAAATTTCATTAGGAACCCTAAAAAATAATAATCACACAATTTGGTTAAGTATTGTGTGAGTTATATTTAAAAAATAAAATTGACTCGAATTGGGATTAATAAAAATTGAAAAAATAAATATATTTAATATATAAATATGTGTATTTGACACCAATTATGAACTATTCATCAAAATAGTTAAAGGGAGTAACTAAAATATTATTAATAAATGAATAAAATCAATAAAGCATATTTTTGTTCCTAAATTTTTTGGTAACTACCAAAATTAGGGTTCTTTGTAAGTACTTTTATTCCAAATATAGGGTATGCAAACAAAATGTTATACATTAACCATAGGGATTGAACATATTTTCTAGGACATATCTGGAAATATTTTCCTTTTAGAAAAAAAATATCTTCCCAGAAATTAAAGACTAAATATTCTTCTATAAAAAAATATTTATTCGAGTAATTAATATATTGATATTCACAGAAATTAACATCATAAAAAATATAAATGAGGGTGCTTTTGAGAATCAAAATAAAAAATAAAATAAATAAATTTTTGAACCAAAACATTCTCAACAAAATCCTCAAGGGAACTAAAGTGTTTTTTAGAATATATTTGGTCTGGATTAATTCTATATATATCTCAATGTTTTATATAACCAATTTTTCATCAAATGGAAATACCTTATTTAGATAATTATTAATCAAGTATTTATTGATATACAGTTAGAATATTATTGGCCCAAAGACCCATTAATATTATCTTAATCCCTAACATACTCCAAGTCCAAATATAAATAAAAATAAAAATATTTAATTAATACATACATACCCTATAGATTAAATAAATAATACTTTTCTAAAATAAATTAATTTTTATTCAAATAATATTCCATTCTCACTGGACCGTAACATAGTATTATCTTCCTACACATTATATACTAGACCACCTATATTAATAATTTAATTAATTAAATATAAAAATGTCCCTATGGTTTACACCAACAAATAAATACTTATGATCAACCAAAAAACCTAATTAAATGTTCTTCCTTAAACCTTGGAATAATATTATAATATACTTGTTAAACTCGTATATAATTTAATTGAGCTTATTGGATACACTTATTCTGTAACCCTCTCGGACCATTCCACATTGCAATTAATCAAAAACACATATAGTCAAATTTGAACATCTAAAAACATGGTATGACACCCATAGAGAAAATAGTTAATGATAAAATTACATTCAACTTCCTACAAACACTTACCATCTAATATAATTTTTTTTCTTGACAACTCTAATTAAAAATGATGTTTATCTTTTCTCGCCATATAATATTCTTGAATCTCTTTGTTTGAATTTATCAAACATGACAAGCCTATAAAACAACCATGCACAAGGATTTATTCTTGATGTTTTATTCTATAAATGGTTAAGAAACATTTTGATGTTTTTATTTTTAATATGGTTATCTTTTTTATTATAATTTGGTCAAAGATTTCTAGATTGAAGTATTTAATTTCTTTGTTGAAAAGTTTCTAAAAAATAAAAATGAAGAATGTGTTTTGAAAATTTGGCGATGGGACGTACCATCTGAGTTAATCTACCATATTAATATTTTTTTGAAAAATAAAAAGTTATTAAAATGAAAAATTTTCTATGGTGAGAAAGTTAGAAAGTTGGGATATTTTAAAACATTCCAAATTAAGTGAGATGATGATTTACTATTCTTTCATGTTTTTAAAACAATGAATAAGTCATTATACAAGTTATTGTTTGAATTGGAAAATATAGTTGAGAATTTATGTAGTATCAAAAGATTATGTTTTCCAGGCATAGATAATTAGGCCAAGAAGAAATAGATGTAGAATTTGTTAGAAGCCAAGAAATTTATATTTTGAAAAATTTTCAAAAATATGGTGATATGATTTACCATTGGATGCACCATCTGATTCACCATCATATTCCCATCATACACAAATCATCTGAAGCTTATTTTTTTAGAAGTCAAGCTTTTAGTATTCTGGTTTTTGAGTTATTATAGTATGGAAAATGTAAAATAAATATGGATAACTTGTTTATTGAATGAAAAGCATGAAATTTTTATCATACAGTTTGGATTCCATGCAGATACCAATCAATCGGATGACATGTAGATATTGATCTACCATATGAGATATAGATACTGATACATCATATGAGTGTTTTACTCTAACCCATCGATGAGTTTTTTAAATTGATAATTCATCTTATGAAAAGTTATATAAGACACAAGTTGATCAGATAAAGATATTTTCAAAATATTTATGATAAAATTAGTATAGGAGATTAAATTCTCCCAAAAAGGTAAATGTAATAAAGTTTTATGTTTTTACAAGTCTTTAGTTTCAAGATTTTCAAGTCTTTAGAAGTTGTAATGATTTTTCAACCATTTTTTTTCAGACTAGGGCATCAAAGAGAGCAATTAAATAATTTTTCTTAGTTGTTCGATTTTTTTTATTTCAATGGGTTAAGAGAAAAAAAATATATTATTAAAATTGGGTCCAGAGAACCAGAATGATGAAAAGAGTTTTGAAATGTGGTTTTCCATACATACATGTTCTAGAAAATGAATTTACATTGTGTGATCTAATTATTAAGTATTTTTCAATTTTTAGACACATGATTTGTAATTTGATAAGAGTTATAAGGATTCATTAAATTTCAATAAGTCACTTGATGTGTTGAGAAGAGTTTAAATGGTCAAAATTAATCTCAAATTAATGTGAAATTTGGGGTTTTATAATTTGAGTGGGAAGGGAAAGAAATTGGTTCCCACCCATTTCACTTTAAAATACCTATAAATAGTACTACATAGTAAAATACAACTTTACGCTATTTATACATTTATATAAGATGATACAATGAATAATTTTTTTCAAAAGTGATTTTTCTAACTGATTTTGTTTCATGTTAAGGATGAGTCTCTGAACATAGTGTTCTGATTATAATATCATAATATAGACTGTTCAGATTATTTAAAGGGGGCTTATCAGTTTGAGAAAGGTCATATTAAGTATGTCAGTATATGTTTAAGAAGAACCTATTTGTTAAATATAAAGATTACAATGTTTTGTAACAAGTAAATATTGGTAAAAAAGTGAATCAAAATGAATCAATATGACTATGGAAATTGGAATTAGTCACAAATATCTAAGATTCCTAGTGGATACCTATAAATAAAATGTTTCTTTTTTAAATTTTTTATTTTAGGATCAAAATTTTTCTCAAATTTTTTTTAATTAATGGGATTAAATAGTTTTATTCTAATCGGGAGATAGAATGATTTTTTATATCAATATGAGTTATATTGATGTTAGGATTGAAATAATATGTTATTAATGGATCTATTACAAGAGGGGTTAGAATTAAAATATTAAAAACATTATTTTAGAAGAGTTTAAACTAATAAAATAAATAACCACTTTATGTAAAACTATCATATTTCAACATGGACCTCATTCCGATTAATAAGGCTTCATAATCAAAACTGATTTTGAAATAAAAAAAGTTTTATAATCTTAACAAGAATCAATAATATTTAATATGTGAAAATGATCATATTAACTATATATCTATTTTTTTACAGTAAAAGAATTTTATTCAGTGTAATTATGATAAAATAGATCGTAACTAAATATGAATATGATGTTTCAATTTATTTTATATAAATTATATAGAATAGAAACTATTAAAGAAAGAAAGATACAAAATCAAAATAACGTACGAATGAATTATAGATATTATTAAAATAATGCACCTCTTTAATCCTTAATATTATGTTAGCCACTAACCCTAGATGAAGTTATCCCTTGATTTATACATACAATAAAGTATCTCTTTCCTTAACAAGTAAATTCTTCGATATAAAAATAATCTCAGTTCTAAAAATGAGGTCTCTCGTTCTTATTGATTAGATTATATATCTCATTATCATTGTGATCCCTTTTCCAAGATTATTAAACACTTCATATTCCTATCACCAGAATCCCTGGATCTTAATTACAACAATTAGATGCATGGAGAAATTGAAAAATAATTCTTAAGGATACAACCTGAAAATTTTTTCCTTATGAAGAGAAAACTCTGAAAAACTAAAAAATAATAAGAACCAGATTTTCAAGATTCGTAATTTTCATATATATCACATAAGGGGGTAATTTAACATGAATCAGCAGTCTTCTAACTCCTTGAATTACCGATTATTTATTAGAAAATTCCCATTAGTAATATTTCCTTCCCATTGTAAAATTTTTCTCTATGTTTTTCACAATGACAGGGATACCTAGAACATGAAAGATCATTCAATTATGGTATAACAGAATGTAGGACATCATATTGTATTACACCATTATAGTTTAAAAATTATTTTGTTAGGATAGAAATATTTTTTATGTTTTCAAGTTATAAATGTAGCTAGCCTGATAGACTTCATTATGTCTATTAATATGATAATCTCTATAAGTATCTATTCAATATTATAGATACTGATATCAATATGATTGTTAGGAAGTTTTTATTATAATAGTTATGACATAAATTCTAACCTTTCAAACTAATAAACGATAGTCAAATTAATCATACATATACTCATTACGATAATTGCAATAAAGAACAAAGTTTATACATTAATTCTTAAGAAATTATTTTATGTATGGTAAAAGATTATGTTTTATAAAAAATAATAATAAAATACTTTATACATAAGAAATTAATTAATTATGTATTCAATAAATATTGTATGATTCCCAAAACAAAAGGAATGTAAATTTAAGAAATAGAATTTATGACCCAGAAATGGTGCCTATAGGTATTTACATAAGTTTTATTCAATTCATCAACATAGTGAATTTCCATTGACCCCAATAGTTGATATGGAAAGGACATAGGTTCTCCCACTAAGTAAAAACATTTTAAATCACATGTTCCACGTTTATATTTATATTTCTACATTAACATGTGTTTTCCAAAAAAAAATGAAAATAAGGAAACTATATCCATTTGATGGGTTTAAGTTTCCTAGATATGAAATTTGTAAAAGAATATAACTGATTCCGCAACCCCTTGTTAATTTTTATTTAATCCTTTTGTACCTTCATGTAGCATGAGATGGAGGTTCCCTTATTATATCCTTATCTTGGAAAATATAAATTTAGTTCATACTAGCGGTATTCCAATATTTAATGAAAACAATTTTCATGGATGAAAAAAATGGAAGATTATAAATCTACTATCACAGTCCTATATGTTGTTGATGAATCCAAAATTGGTTTTCCACCCCATCAGAATGATTCACCTATTTGAATTACTAAGAAAATAAATATTGAAACTGATGGAAAGGTAAGAAATTATAATCTAATATCATTGTCAAAAATGTTTTTATAATTATGATAGGACTCGAAACATCTAAACAAACATGGAAAATACATGAAATTATCTTTTAAGGAAAGAATAAAGTAAAGGATAAAAATTTACAAAATGGGGGATAATTTTTGAAGAAATTAGAATGGGAAATGATGAAATTTTTGAATAATATTTCACTAGAAGAAATCATGTTTTTTTCTCAACATCAAAGGCATCAGATATTTCGTGGATGATTATAAAATTATAAAGAAACTCATCAAAAAATCATATAGTTTTGATTAAAAATTATCTCTCTAATAATATAAACATTGTTTATCTCTTTATGAATTACATAAATTTCTTGTTTCCTATTGAAAAATATATGGTTCAGCATTTAGAAATAAGATCCAAGATAAATTGTATTTTAAAGCTATGAGAAAGATGAAAATTCAAGATAATGAAGATGTTGATCCTTGTGATTCTGAATAAATAGAGGATGATTATTTTAATGGAAATATTATATCTCTTATATATAAACATTATCAAAGTAAAATAGAAAAGAATTTATGATAGATTCTTCTCAAATGTTTTGAGTGTGTAGGAATCAGGCACTTTGTTACGAATTTTCCCAAGAAGAAAGTTGGAGAATATCAATATGATTTTATTGATAAAACATGATGGAAGAATCAGAACAAAAAATTTTAATGATGAAAATTCTTCAAAAAAATATAAGAAGAACTTTTCTAGAAACAAATGAATTATAATGAGAATGAAATCTAAATCGGGATCCACTGAAAAAAATTCTTCAGAAGATAAAAATTTAAAAAAAATCATAACCTTATGTTCAAAAGTATAGAAAACAATTCCTCATATCATGAAGAGGAATGAGGAGGTAAATAAACAAAAATATAATATCATATCAGATAAGATCTTGTAGCATGTCTTGAGAAAAAATCACATATCATGAAGGTAATGAATATATAGAAGAAACATAGTGAAATAAATTTTTATCCGAAGGAAGATCTTATTAAAATGGAATATGTGAACATTAAAGAAATTAAAAATATTAAATTGAAATTTTATAACAATAAGATATGAGAAACTATATTTTTAATAGGTTTTTAGCTGATAAATATGAGTTTTACAAAGATCAATCAAAAGAAATAGAGGTTGAATTTAATTTAATAAAGATGAAGGAAAATTTCAAAAAATTGTTTGAAGAAAAACATGACACCTCTAGTGTTATTGAGAAATCTAAAATCAATAATTAGGAGAAATCCTCACCCACATTAAGTAATACTTCATCTGATTTGGCTAACCATGAAGATGTTTAAAACATATGTGGAACGCTTGGGTTGAGAAAGGATGTGAGAAATACATCACATTAACAAAAGTCGAAAATAACACACGAAAGAAATATGCCACACATCCAAAGGTAACTTTAGTTTAAAGAAAATATAAACCAAGATAATCTTATAACATGGAAAGATCATTCTTCTATAGAAACCCAACATTTTAGGGCTTTTGTTGGGTTTTTTAGTTTTTTTCATATAACTTACAACTATTGGAATAACATGTCTCTTTTATGAAATATGACCTAACAGTGTGGATGAATGGGTAAAAACAAAATTACTAACTTTTATATGGCACAGGAAGTAACAAAAGTAAAATCTCAAGGTGTTATAAACATTCCAATAAGAAATCCATTTGATTTCATGGTTGAAATGTGTAGATGATGTGACTAACCAGGCCACTTTGATGATAAAATGTACGATAATCCTTCTGGAAAATGTTTGTAATATCATGAGTTATATTCTTTAATTTCTCTAATATTTTTTGGTTAAAATTACTTTTTATATCCTAATGGGTGTTCCCAATGTGATTACGCATGAATCGGGGTGTTTCTATCTTGTTAAGAGACTATTTCCCCACTTTTTAGAGAAAATAGATAGCTCGCATGGTTCACAAAAAACAATGTGGGGTAGGCCGCATGGTAATTCCTAACCATGAAATGATTCATATAGTGTTCTAGAGAGATACACAGTTGATTAAACCATACATTATAGGGAATATTCCTTAGAAAAAACTACAAACATTTTAACAAGGGATCTATTCAAGGTTTTTGTATGGTTAGGAAAACCATGTGGACTTATCATGTGGGGTTCCCCTTGAAACAGTGAAGGGAACACAGTAAGGGCCCAGTTTTTCCAACTCTATGGCTAAACCATGTGGCCCAGTATTTTGTGTCAAAATGATTGTTTTCCCTTGAAATTTTTTTAAACATAAATCTATTTCAAATTATCCTCTATTAGAGAACCTTGGGAATAGAGAGCTATATTTGAATGCTAAATCATATCCCTTACCACCATTCTTTTGTCTGAAATCAAAATCGAGAGTCGTCGATCTTGTTGGTTTCACATTAGGGAGTACTTCATTCCTCTTGTGTCATTATTAATTTTCCTTGGTTATGGATATAATCCTTATGTGCGTGATAATAATCCATATTTTCAGTCTCTTCATCCATTATTAGTTTTTCTTCCAATATGGATTGAATCAGAAGATAACACTGCATGAAAACTCTACTATAGACCTACTATAGGAGGTTTATAACTATCCTTCATGATTTAGTGTTTCATATTCCTAGTTTTAGTTGTGTCATGTTAAATACATTTTGGTGGCGCCCCTAAAATCAAATTAATGATTAAAATGAATGAATTGGGATATGATTTGGATTTATTTTAGTTCCTTGAAGATTTTTAGAAGTTATTTCCCCAACATAGGCTACCCATGGGATGTGCCTTCTAATTTCCCTTGCCTATTCCTTTTTTATACAACCCCTTTGGGTGTGTGACTTCATGTCTAGTTAGAGGGAGCGCTTTATTTAATTTATTTAAATGAATTAATTTATTAGAATATGGCTTTCCTCCTTTTCTATTTGATATCATTATGTTAATTCTTTAGTTTAATAATATAAATGGTTATTTTATTTGAATTAACACATGGGATATGTTGAATTGAATTTATATTAACTGATGAATGAATTTAATCATGAATGGTAGAATGGATTCCATGGATGTGCCACATTAGCGGTTGTGATAGTGGTAGTGGATTCCTTGTGTGACATTACTCTATGGTTATTGATTCCATTGGATTATTTGGGCCTTTCTCCCCCTTAGATCTATCTTTTTTGGGATCATAGTGGAAATAATATATCATCATGCTCCTTGGGCCCTAATTCAATCCTAACTAAGTTTTTATCGAGATGCTCCTAGGACTCGAGGAGGATGCATTGGTCTTCTATACCTTTGATATGTCCTTGTGGGGTCTTACTCGTCGAGTTATATGGTGTGGCTGTGGTTGACATGATATACATGCTATATGGAATCGATGTGGTTGAAATTACACTTTTTTTATACGAATTGTCTTAGTTGACCTGCAATATAAGTTATAAGACATCAATGTGGTTGATATAACACTGGTAGTTATATGGTGTGTTCATGGTTGAAATGATATACAAGACATATCGAATGACCATAGATATTCTGATACATAGGTTATATGGCATAGACATTATTGATATAACACTTCTATTTATATGGAGAGGTAGTGGTAGTTATTTATACATTTGTTTATAGTTTCCTTCTTATAAGAGATTGACCATTATTGCAGGGAGCCTTGTTTGGCAATATTGTTTCGCTTTTTTATTTTATATGACATGATCGCCTTACATTAATCACTAATTACCTCTAATATAAATTTCTATATTCAATATCTTGCATCACCCAGACTGGATAGGTTTTAGACATTATTGTTGGTGCCCTAGTAAGATTTTATCTCACACCATGTTTTGGATGATGTTGGGTACTCGGACAGACTATATGGTTGCAGTTATGGACTAGGGTAAGCACTTATAGTAAAATGCATGATATGTTCCATGCAAATAAGTAGGGTAGCATAGGACTGAGTTGAGGCTCATGATTCTAGTTGGGGATAGTTTCTTTGGCCTTTTGGTATTTTGATACATGTATTTTATTAATTCATGTATACCTTTTTTGTTTTTAGTGTATAAAAATGAAATTATAATTATTGTGTATATGATAAATTTATATCTTTTGATTATTTCCTCTGGAATTTATATTTAAATATATTTACTATTAGTTTTTTACTAGTCCAATATATAGTTTTTATTCAAACTACTTATAAATTGTCGTCAATACTTTCAATTTTTTACTGATATGGTATTCCACTAGGTTACACTATAAAAAGGAGGAATAGCCACCACACAGACTCACCCTCAGCCCTCGCTTCAAGTAGATAGCCTCTAGAGTTAGGGTAGAAGTGCTTGAGACCAAGAGAGACCCTTGATCGGGGCACCGTTTAGTGGAATCCATATTAGGATATTACAAAGTGGTATCAAATGTTTTTCTTTTTTAAATTAATATTTTATGAAAATATATATGGAATTTGGAAGGAATTATAATTTTTTGATGATTTATTGTTAGGAGTAGCTGAACCATTTAAATGAAAAATCCAAATTACCACAGATTAAATTATTTTTCCTAGATTTGTTTTAAATTATAGGTGAATTAATTCCATCATTGGGTGATTCACATGAAAATTGATGTTATCATTAATATTAATTAGGGTTTTACTTCATTATAACCCGATGAGATGAGGGTATGTATCTTATGCATAATTTTAAGAACCTGTTAGAATTCCCATGTCATACATTATTCCATGAAATAAAGGATGAATTACTTAAATTCTTGGCTTGGTGATATGTGCCTTTTGTGATATACCTACTATTTTGATAGATGATTTTCACAGGGTAATTGAGAAACTTGGTTTGTATATAGAGTGTATGTTGCAACTTAAACAATATTTTCCCAATTTGGGTGCATCAAATACCATAAGTATTCAACAATGGAACATTGAGTCCTGGATCATTGGTCACAAGTAATGGAACATGTTACAGTGTGGATTAAGTGGATGCCACATTTCTGTTCATGAGGTGTATGGTCCCTTTTGGATCGAAAGTGGTGAACCATTTAGTTCTACCATTTAAAAGATAATTGCGATCAAATTAGGAATTAAATCAAATGTAACATGGTGGAAGTAGAGAAATTGACCTTGAACTGGCTTATGAGTGGTCCTTAAGATGTGTCTTTAGTGATGTTAGTGATTGTTTCTTTAAACAAGTCTAAGCATTAGGGGAGGAAGTGGGGGACAACTTGTTTGTGAGTAATTATAGACCTTTCTTATTATTTTAGTAGTGAAATTTTGATATCAAACATTTTTTAGGCATATTATTTTTCATTATAGAGACATGACACCTTGAAGACCTCCAATCCTATTATAGGATGGTAGACAAAACCATGCTTCAGAGGAGTCTGTCCATGGGATACTACTATACCCCCTAACTAAAATCTAAAGCACTAGTAGATTCACAAGACATTGGTGTTGAGGCACAGTTATTTTATGAGTTATTCTTTCTATATACATTCTAGTGAGCACCATATCTTGCCTTATCTATGGAAGAGCTAATTTAAAACTTCCAGCAATACCTTCCTCCCCTGTTATTGGGTGATTGAGGTGCACATGATATTGAGTTACTGGTTGAGTCTACACCGTTTATATTCGAGCATCTTGAGACACCTCCTGAGGGTATAATGAAGCTCATGACCTATATGATATTGGGATAATAAAAGTACATGTGTGGTGTTTTGAACCTAGATAACAGGTTTATAGATACGGTTTGGGGACATTTATAAACTAGATTCTATAATTACTTTTTTCTTCAAACTCTAAGAGTAAAGAGAGCCATTGAGTTCATGCTTTTAGAGACAGTTGTGGAATATTCAGTACGCTTTATAGAGTTTAATCATTATATACTAATATATAATTCTAATGGGGAATTGAGGGAGATACACTTCGATTAAGGTCTCATACATTTTATTCTATAATAGGTCAAAATGCTAAATATTTGTTCTATTTATAAAATTGTGAAACGATCACTAATTATAGAGTGGAACCTGAAGGAAGTTGGGGGAACATAGCTGGGTAGTGCAGTCCCTTGACCCAGTGGATCAAATTATTTTTGAGAGAAGTGATATTTTGAGGCATCTTAGGATGGGTGTACCTGGTTAGATGTTAGTGCTAGTATCTTAGTTTTCTATCAACATTGTGGTATTCGGGGAAACATAAGGAATCATTGGGATTGGGACCCAGTCAAGTGTTGAACATTCAGAAGGACATTCATGCAGAAGTTTTTTGTTGGAACATCCCTCCAATTGTTTGTGGAAGTGGTTTATCTCTGAAACTAGGTTTTGGAGTGGGTCTCACAACTAGGTATTAGACTAGGATCTAGAGATGTACCATTTATTTAGACCAATGTGTTTTTCATGGATGAGGTATCCAAGAACCAGTTTTTCAAAAACTATACGGTGGTCTACTCCATGTAGTGAGGTTATGTCACATGGTCATGGTTCAGGATCGATATATTCTAGATCGCCTACCCCTGAGGAGCAGAGCGCTATTCCATCTATGGTGAGAGGTAAAATCTTAGTAGCCTATACATTTGTATCTTTCCTTTTTTGATATTGGTTATTCTTGTAGATTTATATATTTACTTGTGATGGAAATAGTTGTTCTTTTTATACACTTTTATGAGGGTGTGATGATCACCAAAACTTGGTTTGGTATCAAAATGGAGGATTTATGTCAGTTCATGGAGTTCCCCTTGATGTAGGTGGGTTTTACTTCATGTGGTATCTTTTTTTCACTTGATATGATACGGTTTTATTTCATAATTGTAATGGACTTTCTAGATGTTTATCGGTCATATCTTGATTTCTATCACTAGAAGGTAACCTTCACATCACTAGAAAGAGGATTTTTTATTCAAAAAGGTCAATTTGTTGTCTAGGAAACCTAAGCTAGACCTGAGAATCATGGTATGGGCAGGATGAAAACCCATATTACAAGTTTTAATTTTGATGAACATGGATCATGTTAGGAAAATTTCCCTCTAGTGGTAGATCATTTCAGGGATGTTTTTCTTGAAATATTTTCTCAGTTATTTATTAAGATAGAGGTTGAGTTCTCCATATAGTTAGTGATAGGAAATGCACTGATATCCATTCGTCATTACAAGACGTCTACTATGGTGTTTGTGGAGCTTAAGAGGCATCTAGAGGATTTAGAGGAAAAGGGATTGGTATAAATCAATACTTTTCGATGGTTTTCTTCAGTTATTTTTATAAAAAAGGAAGATGGTACCTCTGGGCTATGTGTGGATAATCATACATTAAAATATTTGATGGATATGAACTAGTATCCCTTCCCATTGATAGATGACCTCTATGATTAGATTCAATGAGCTCGAGTGTTCTCAAAGATAGAATTGATATCTGGATACCACCATGTTCTTGTTCAACCTGCAACCATAAATCATATAGATTTTTATTGAAAGTATAGCCTAAATGAGTTTCTAGTTATACCATTCGGTCTCACGAACACTCCAATGTTTTTCATAGAGATAATAAACCGGGTTTTCTCTCTATATCTATATTTTTTTGTGGTAGTTTTCATTGATGGTATATTATTTTATTCTCGAAATCTATACGACTATACCAGACATATTGAGATCTTTTTGGATACAATAGGAGAGCATCATTTATATTCTAAACTCACAATGTACCACTTCTGGATGGATCAAATTCACTTAATGGGTCATATTATCATAGATATAAGAGTATCAGTTGACCCAGAGAAGGTGAGAGGTATAGTTTCCTAGGAGAATCCCAACAACTTCTTTTACATATAGAGATTCATGGTGCCAGCTAGATATTATAGGTTTTTCATACAGGACATCTCATGCTTAGTTATTCGCCTAACGTGCTATACTAAGAAGGGTGTGAACATTGTATGGTTAGATACCAGTGAGATAACCTTTCAAAAGATGAAAGGGAGACTTAATTCAGGACCATCTCTAGTTCGTTTAGAGTTACAAAGAACCTACACTATGTTTTTTGATGAATTAGGTATTCAGTTGAAAGTATTTATGATGTAGGGGAATATATTCATGTCATATGAGTCTTAGCATTAGTGGCCACTTGAGACAAATTACCTGACACACAATCTTGAGATTGACACGAGTATTCATGATTTGCATTATTGGATAAAATATTTACATGGAGAGCGTTTTTTGGTGCACAAGGATCAAAAAACCTCAAGAACATATTTACAAAACATTAAATGAATTTGGTGAAATAATGGTTGGTTTAGTACCTAGATTATTTTCACATCAATCTTAACAATATGCCAAGAAAGGGAAATATTTTTGTTGATGAACTACGTAGGATCACTCAGATACAATATGTTAAATAGGCTAGTATCGAGTGGTAGGATATGGAGTTGTTATTTGAGATACAATTGGAGGTGTAGGAAAGTCCGTGGAAGACTTCTATTTCATTCTCAGTTGAGACATCTACCCATCTGGACAGAGTGAGGATGAGGTAGCTATTACATTCAGAGGTTCTATTACAATGGGAGAGTGTGGTAGGTGAGGACCCACATCCTAGTTAGACTATGAGAAAGTATGTGATCATATGTATCCAAGGTCATTTTATGGATCTAGTGAACATGCACGAGGAGATGATGAAGGAGTTTCATGCCTCAGTTTGGGAATTTCATCTGGGCATCACAAAGATGTACCATGAGTCGCACCATCAGTACTGGTGGATTAGGATAAAATGAGAGGTAGATGGTTTTAACATGAGGTGTTCCACATATTTGTAGATAAATGAGAAACATCAGTGACTAGAAAGATATTTACAATAGTTACCCATTCTAAAGTGGAAATGGGATAACGTCAAGACAGATTTTGTGACCAGTTTCCTGAGTTCACCTCGAGGTTGTGATGTTGTTTGCATTGTTGTTGATAGGATAATGAAGGTTTCTCATTTCCTACTGACCAATGATTCTTTTAGTGTTGATGAGCTTGGGAGTTTGTATATTTGTGAGATAGTATGAGTTCCAAGTGTTTCTCATCTATCATTTGATATAGGGATATCTAGTTTAAATATTATTTTCAAAATTGATTGAAGAGGGTGTTGGGTACATAGGTGCTTTTGAGCATAGAATACAACCCTTAGACAGATGTATAGTCGCTTCAAATTATTTAGGTTATTGAGTACATATTAAGATCATGAATCCTCTATTTTTGGGGCTATTGATAGAGGAAAGTTCCTCTAATATATTTCACCTAATATAATAGTTGGTATGAAACTATAGCGATGGAACCTTATGAGGGCTTGTATGGTAGGCCATTCTGATCTCCCCTATGATGGGTACATGTGGTTGAGGCATCTTCACTAGGACCGTGTCATGTGAGAGAGATGTGTGATCATGTCCAATTTATTACCAAGTTAATATATACTACATAGTCTCAATAGAAATAATACTCTGATTTCCACAGATGACCTCTAGAGTTTGAGGTCTAGGATTGGGTCTTGGTATGTATCTCACAGAGTCCGGGACACATATAGATTGTGAGACTGGGTAATCTTTCACCATGATATCTCAGTCCATTCGATATTATAGAGAGATTTGGGGTTGTAGCCTATCAATTGCAGTTACCTCAGAGGTATTGGGCTATTCATGAAATCATACATGTATCTTATTTGTGTTGTTATCACCCAGACACATCTCATACACTACAACTGGAGTATTTTGAGTTGTATGTAGATGTTTCCTTTGAGAGGAATCCTATATATGTCATTTATAATAGCATGGAGGTTCTTTGAGGTCATTCAGTTTCTTTATTATGGTTACCATGGCATGACTATATACATGATGAGACTTGGTATCAAAAGGCTAAAGTTCATTCTTAGTGAATAGATTTATTATTCTATCATTCTTGACCATCCTTGAGAGGGAAATTCATGGGAAAATATCTTTAATGGGGGATGATTATTTGTTCTTAGGTTTAATTGAGTTATAGATCTTTTTCATTTTAAATGCTTAGTTACAGCTTAATGTTAGTTCCCAATGTGATTGTGGGTGAATCTTGTTGTCTAGGGATTTTTCAGATCTCATTGCCCTAATTTTTGGAGAAAATATATAGGCAACATGGTTAAATGAAACTATGTTGTGAAGGTCGTACGGTTACCCCTATATATGTGGGGATTGATAAAGGGAACTAGGGTGACAAATAGTTGATGAAACTGTAAATGAAGGGGTACACACCCATGAAAGAATTGTAGAAATTTTTAAAAAGGTGTTTTTCAGGGTTTTTTTAGGTTTAGGAAAACTATATGGACTAACCATGAAGGTTTCCCATTAAAGTATGAAGGGTTTATAGTTGTAAAATGGTTTAGCCAACCATTTCTCAAAACCATACGGCCCAGAATTTTGGGGTAACATTAATGTTTTCCCTTTAAATTTTTTTTAAAATAAATATATTTCTCATTATCGTATTTTAAATAGTGTTGGTCTTTGAGATCTCTCCTTCAAGGATAAATAATTTCCTTTTCTACCATCCTTTTTTCTAAACAAGGAATTGATAGTCGTTAGTCTCTTTGGATTCATGAAAGTGAATAATCCATTACTACTATGTCATTATTCATTTTCCATGGTAACAGATTTACTATTTAGGTGAAATATAATATTCCTTATTTTCGGGTTCATTATATGTTATTCATTTATATTCTAATCTGGATCGATTCAAAATTTGAGAGTGTACAAGCACTCTACTACAGTCCTATGGGAGTTTTTATATACCATTCTCTCATTGTTTGGTTTTTTATATAAACAGTTGCAGTTGTGTCGCAGGATTGACTTTTTGAAAATTTCCCTAAAATGAAATTAATGATTAAATTGATTGAACTAGAACATGTTTGAGATTCCATTTAGTTATTTGGGGTTTTTTGGAGTTTTTTTCCCAAACCAAGACCACCCATGGGGTTTTTATTGTGATTCTTTGTGCTTATGACTTGGTTATACAACCTATTTGGGTGCTTGTGTACAATCCTAGTTATATTAATCCCTTAATTGAATGAATTGATTAAGATGTCATTTTCCAATATTCCGTGTGATAACATTATACTAATTATATAATTATTTTAATTTAAATGGTTATATATGTTGAATGAACTCATCAAAAATGATTAATTGAATTGATATTAATTTATGAAAGTATTTAATGATGAATTATTTTAATGTATTCCATTGATGTGATACATCATGGGTTGTGATGGTGGTAGTGGATTTTATAGATGAGATTGTTCTTTGGGTCATGATTCTATGGGGTTCCATGTGTATTTCTACCCCCTATGATCTGACATGTTTGGGATGGAAGTGGAAATTGTCCATCGACATGATCCCTAGACCCCAATTCAAACCTAATTGAGTATCCGTTGAGATTCTCCTGGGAATCGATGAGGATTCCTTCATCTTCAATACCTTGGATCCAACCATGTAGGGTCTGACTCTTCTTATTATATGGTGTTTCCATGGTTTACATGAGATACAAGATATAAGTCTTGGACATCGTTGATATGACACATCTAGTAATATGGAATGGAGGAGGTTGACAATATATATATGTTATACAGTATTGTGATGGTTGATTTGGAAATTTTGGTTTTATGTTGTGGTTGCGTTTGATGTGAGTTACAGGTTATATGACATGGTCATGGATGTTATGATAAATAGGTTATATGACATGGTGATGGTTGATTGACATTTATGGATATACAGTGAGTCCATTGTAGATTTTTTTTATTTTCTTTATAGCTTCTTTGTTATAAGAGCTTTTCCATTGTTGTATGGAACCTTGTTAGGATATTCCATACAACTTGTTTTATTATACACCCACATAGAACTTGACTTTCATTAATGCATACATTTGATATAAATTTCACACTTCTTTTAGTTTCATTATTGAGATTATACATTTTATGGACACCATTGGTGGTGGCCTACTTGGAATTTATATCGCACCCTATTCGATCTATCGTTGGGTACCCGAATAGACTATATAAATGTAAGTAGGGATGGAGGAATGCTCTCATAGTAGGACGCCTGATAGTCAATATTATGAGTAGGGGAGCATGGGACTGAGATAAGTCTCATGATTCTAGTTGGGGATAGTACATTTGGCTTTTTTGTATTTTGATACATGTATTATACTAAGCCATATATTCCTATTTAGGATACTTTATAGAGAAAAAAAATCATTATTGTTTATATGATAAATTTAAAACATTTGATTAATATTTATTGATTGGATATTTATGAAATATTCCACTATAGGGGGTTACTGGACTAACGTATTGTGTCTATTGATAATTCTTATAAATTTTTTTTATGGATTCCTCTATTTGAATAATATGGTATTTCGTTTTGTTACACTCTAAAAAGAGGTCATGGTCTCCCCACAGACACCCTATTCCCTCACTAATAGTCAAAAGCCTTTGGAGTTAGGGGAGATGCACTTGAGGCCATGTGACCCACTATCTTGGGACACTGTTTAGCTGAACCTGGGACAAGATGTTACAAAGAATCTAATAATAGAAAAGAAAAGTAAGTTGGATAGATGAATGTTGTGGAAAAAAATTATTTGTTGATATAGTTTTAAAATAAATAGAAAATTAAAATTTATGGATTCTTGATAGTGTTCCTTCCTCACATAATATGAGAGATATAAAAATCCTGAAAAATGTTAAAAATCTTAATGAAGGAGTAGTTCCTTTTGGAAATGATAGTTAATTGAAAATTAGAAGAATATGTACTTGTGAAATATAACCTTGAAAACTAATGTCTAAGGAAGTTCAATTTTTTTATGGGATCAAACATAACATAGATTACGTGTGTCAACATTGTGAAGATGTAGAAGAAGTGATATTTAGGTAGGATTAATGTGTCATCAAATATATGGAAGACAAAAAAGCTGTAACAATGGGATAAAGAACCTAAAAAATAACATCAAAATTGGATAACTTTACAACTCCTATTACTTGAGTGCGGAAGATGAAAAATATTTATCACACCGTAGACATGGGAATATTAGATAGAAAAATTATGAATCAAATTTCTAATGTTGATGGTGTTCAAAATTTTATAGAATTGAAAATAAGAGAATAAGATGTTTGTAAAACATTTTAAAAAGGGAACATGAATCATACACTGCTCGAAACTTGACTTATACCAATGGTTTCAAACCGTTGGAAAAGTCCTGAAAACCGTTGGTATAAACTATAACAAATATTGTTCAAACTGTTGGATAGATAGTCGTCAATTGATATATATACCAACTATGAAAGTATAACCTTTCATATATGGATCAAGAATTCACATTATACCAATGGTTTCAGCTAACTGTCGGTATAACTTTATACCAATGGTTGGTAACCGTTTAAAATTAATGATTTTCAGATATATTCCAATGGTTCTGAAACCGTTGGAATAATCTTTTACCATCTGTTTATATAAAACCATTGGTAAAGAATGATTACAAGATATATATACCAATGGTTTACTAACCGTGTGTATATTTTTTTACCAATGTTTTTATGTAAACCATTTTTATAAAGTAAATTTTCACACATATACCAATGGTTTAAAACCGTAGGTATAACCTTGTTGCAATTGTAGCAGTAGGATGACCTGCCTCCCCCTCTATAATCCCTTGTGCACTTGTAATTATAAGAATGTATATACAGAACTGAATAAATAATTTTGAATTTAATTTTATATATAATTCAATTCAGAACTTAGTTACCCTATACAATACAGAATTCTGAATTGAATTCTTAATTGAATACATAAAGAATGATTTATGTACTAAATTATAAATTAGGAATGAATAACACATTAAAAATGATTTATGAATTACATACTATGTTATGAATTATGTTCAGTGTATTCAATTTATAATTCAATATGAAAAGAATTTAATTATGTATAACACATACAAAATACGGCATAAAAATTTGAATTCAGAATATAGAATTCAATATATGGATAAATGACTAATATGTCATACCAAATAGAATATAACTAATATGGCATAAAAAATGTGACTAATATGGAATATAGAATATGGAATACAGAATATGAATTCATAATTGACTTCATAGGCATGGGTGATTTTAGTTGAAATCATTGTGATTGATGATTGACTAATAATTTAAACATGTAACAAGATATGAAAATGGATAAATGACTTCAAAAAATTTATTTCCCACGGAGTGGGGGTTGTCCAATGGGGTGGGGGTGGGGGTTTTCTAGGGGGTGGGGGTTTCCATGGCGGTGGGGGTGTCTAGGTGGTGGGGGTGTCTATGGGGGGTTGTCCGAGGGGGTGGGGGTGTCCAGGGGTGGGGGTTGTCCTGAGAGTGGGGATATCTAGTGGAGTGGGGTAGTCCAGTGGGTGGGGGATGTCCAACGGAGTCGGGGCTGTCCAAGGGTTGGGGGTGTATAGGGGGTAGAGGTTTCAAGGGTGTGGGGTGGTGTCCAAGGGGGGATTTAAAGGGGGTGGGTGTGTCCAGGGGTGGGGGGTTGTCTAGGGGGTGGGGTCTATCAAAGGGGGTGTGGGTGTCCAGGGGTGGGGGTGTCCAAGGGTGGGGTGTCCAGGGGCGTAGTGGGGTTGTCCAAGGGGGTGGGGTGTCCAGGGGTGGGCTTATTTCCAAGGGTGTGGGGTGTCCATGGAGTGGGGTTTTCCATGGTGTGGGGGTGTCGAGGAGGTAGAGGGAGGGCTGTCCATGGGGGTGAGGCTGTCCAAAGGGGTTGGGGCTATCCAGGGGTGGGGATTGTCCAATGGGGGGTGTCCAGGGTGGTGGGGGCTGTCCAGGGGGTGTGGGTGTCCCGAGGGTGGGGGATACGCTACTGAAAAATAGGTCTATAGCCAAGGTTTTGCAAAAAAAACCATGGGTATAGGGTACCCCTATACCCACGGTTTTCCAAAACTATGGGTATAGGGATAGTATGTGAACCTATACCCACCGTCTTCCAAAACCGTGGGTTTAGGCCACCTATACCCATGGTTGTTCCAAAAAACATATGTATAGTTTTCTTTTAAGACCTATACCCAAGGTTTTGGAGAAAACTGTGTGTCTAGGTTATTTTCTGAAGACCTATACAGACGGTTATTCAAAACTGTGGGTATTTGGGGGGGGGTTAATGACCTATACCCACGGTTCTCCAAAACCATGGTTATAGATTTCTCACGTTATGGAAGGGAAATAAAAGTATTCAGGACACGAAAAAAATTTGGCGGGAAGACATTTTTTCACGGTTTAGATTAATAGATTTACTTTAATATAAATACATACATCCAAAATTTCTTCACCTCGGTTGGTAAATCTTTCTCCACGAGTGTTTTAGGTCACGAGTTCAAAATTCTATAATTAAAATTTTTCTAAACACAAATCATATTAATACATATACAAAGATGTATATATATAAATAAAATTAAAATGATAGCCAGGTTGGTCCCTTGGGGAGGTGAGACCGTGAGGCTCTTTGTGAGGCGTAGGTTTGAATCCCCGTGCCCGCAATTTTTGAATTTAAAAAACCCACGTGGATCATATTAATATATATACGAAGATGTATGTATATTCCACAATTAAAAATTATAGCTCGGTTGGTCCCTTGGTTTGGCGTGGCTATGAGGCACTGTGTTAGGTGCGGGTTTGAATCCCTCATGTGCTTTCTTTTTGAATTTAAATACCCCATGGTTTGAAAATGGTGGGGTCTGTTGTGTGCCACATAGAAACAATGGGTGACACACTTTGACTCCCATATACCCACAGTTCACCAAAACTGTGGGTATAGGATGAGAGCTCTATACTGACGCCTTTCCGTCCCATAGTTCCCAAAACCATGGGTATAGGTTATACCCGCGATTTTGGGGGCTATACCCATGGTTTTTAACTGTGTGTATAGGTATTTTTTTCAGTAGTGATATCCAAAGAGGTTTGGGTGTCCTGTGGTGGGGGTAGGGGGTGGGTGTGTCCAGACGGGTGGGGGTGCTCAGGGGGGTGGGGGTTGTCCAGGGGTGAGGGTTGTCCAAGGGGGTGGGGTGTCCAGTGGGTGGGGGTTGTCCAGTGGGTGGGGATATCCAAATAGATGGTGGTGACCAGGGGTGGGGTGGGGTCCAGGGGGGCTATCCAATGGGGGTTGTCCAGGGGTGGGGGTGTCCAGGGGTGGGGGGATGTCCAAGGGTGGGGATATCAAAGGGGTGGGTTGTTAATGGGTGGGGGTGTCCAAGGGTGGGGTGGTGTCGGGGGGTGTTGTCCAAGGGAGTGGGTGTGTCCAGGGGTGGGGGCTATACAGGGTGTGGGGGTTATCCTATGGGTTGAGGGTATCCAGTGGTGGGGGTGTCTAGGTGGTGGTTGGTAGTCCCAGGGGGTGGTGGTGTCCATTTGGGGTGGGGGTTGTCCAGTGGGTGGGTTCTATCCAAGGGGGTGGGTTTCCTAGTGGTGGGGGTGTCCCGGGGGTGGGGGTGTCCATGGGGGGTTTGTCAATGGGGGTGAGGGTGTCTATGGGGATGGGGGCTGTATAGGGGTGGGGTTGTTTAATGATTGGTGTGTGGGAGGTCTCATTCTTGGTGGGGGGGCTCTCTAGGGTGTGGTGGATTTCTGGGGGGGTTGTCCGTGGGTGTGCCGGTGTCTAGGGGGTGGGCGTTGTCCAGTGGGTTGGGGGATTTCTAAGGTGTGGGGGTGTCTAGGGGGTGGGGTGTCCAGTGGTGGGGCTATCCAGGGGGTGGGGGTTGTCCATGGGGGTGAGGGTGCCCAGGTGTGGGGTTTGTCCGTGGGGTGGGGTCTATCCAATGGGGGTATTTAAGGGATTTCCTGGGTGGTGGGGGTGTCACGGGGGCATGGGCTATCTAGTGCTGGGTGATGTCCAAGGGGGTTGGGGTATCCAGGTGGGTGGGGGGGCTTTCCATGGGGTTCCCAAGGGGGTGGGGGTGTTCGGGGGGTGGGGGGAGCTGTCCAGGGGGTGGGTGTGTCTAGGAATGGGGGGTACAAGGGGTGGGGGTTGTCCAGGGGTGGTGGGTGGATATCCCGGGGTGGTGGTGTCCAAGGGTGTGGGGGTGTCCAGGGGGTGGGGGTGTCCAATGGTGCGGGCTGTCTAGGTGGTGGGGGATGTCCAAGGGAGTGGGGTGTCTAGTGGAGGGGTGAATTAGTCACACATATATTCAATCATAGAAAATCATCAAGTCAAGATTTATTATTTTTAGATAAATATATAAATATATTGTGACCATCCTATACACACATATATTCAGACATAAAAAATCATCAAACATAAAATGTTAGTAATATCTATAAAAAATGTAACATATCAATCTATCCCTCATCACCATCACTATCATCACCGTCATAATAAGCCTCATCCATATCTTCGTTGTGTTCCCCATCATCACCCCTACCCTCCTCAATGCCATCCTCCTTTCCCTCTTCCATTCCCTCTGCCTCCGCCTCAGACTCCTCCACGCCCTCCTCCTCTACCTCAACCCTCTCCTCGCCCTCCTCCTCCGCCTCCGCCTCCTCCTCATCATCACCATCACCAATAATAGAACTGTCTTGACCACCACTAGAACTTCCTCCTGGTGTACCATATATAGAATTCATTGACAACATATAGTCATCCTAATATATTTTGTCCTCTAGTGGAAGTTTTGGACATAAAACATCAATCAATTTCATAAATGAAATGTTTTCCCTAGTAGACCATTCCACCATCTATATTGAACTTTTTTCAGCCTATTCTCCCTGCACCTTAACCTTTTGGAACTCAGTGGCACTACAACTCATACCTAAAGTGGGATAATACCTCTTCGGTATTATAGTCTTCCCATGTCTGTAACATACTCTACTAGGGTGTTCATCTCCCAACACCTGATGTAAGTGATCATTTGGCCCAAAATTTTCATGATCCTAGGAACTAAGGGACTCTAAAAAATCTTGTTAAAAATATAAATAGATTATTAGGTTACACAATAGATATTAAAATTTTAAATATACAATGTAAAACTTACAATATAATGCGGATTCGGTTTATTAACCACACTTCCATCTTTTTTCCCTTCTACTAGAGAAAAACAGTTTTTCTCGATACACAAATCCTTCTATATTCAATTTTTTCCATTAAAAATACATTGTATTTAGGAAAACATTATTGAAAATGGGTTACCAATTATTAATTTCATATCTAAAAATATATGATAACATTTTCAATCAAATAAATTATAGATGAAACAACTGAAAGTGCAAGTCGTAACAAAAAATTATAAACAACTATCATACTCACTTCCTCTCATGATCTGACGTCGTAGTACGTTACAATGTGTACAGGTATTTTTTATAATCACTGTTTTTCATATCTTCCAGATGATTCCTAAATAAAATTCAATAATACAAAAGATATTATTAACGCAAAACATGAAAATTTTCATTTAAATACCTCAAATGTGATTAATACCATAAACTAGATAGTCATCCAATGAGTAATCATCTATCGATAATATTATATTAGACAATAATCTACAATAGGTACCACCTCTATCTCTGTACAAACTCTAGCGGGTCATCCAACATACAACTCGTTCTTAGAGGCTCTCCAAAGCTCACATAATTCCTTTAGACGTGGTGGCTATGCACCCTCACCATTGGGGAAATTAAACTAATGCTGACACAAAAATATTATATTATATATATATTATTAAATAAAACATATTTTTTTACCCATATCTCTGTCTAATAATTATCCTTGGCTTCATTTGAAAAATTTCTCCATGAGAGCGCGCAGATGGGAATGATGTCGGAGTATTTGGAAAGCATTTCCAAAATACTCCAACATTGTTGCACTATTTTTCAATCATTGGATTGTCTTAATTGTATTCCACCATCAACTTCATTTGGCTGTTCCACATCACATTCATACATGTACCCCCCCAACCCACCTCTTATTAGTAGATTATCTATTATCAAATATAAAAAATTCATTTATCAACAAATGTTATAAAGAAAATAAATAATGGTATAAAAATTTGTTAGGAATATATAAATATATATGTAGCAGTATGATCAATGGGCACTACTGGATCTGAAAAAATTGAAACAACACTCTGTACAGGTGGATTGGGTCCCATTGTATGCTCTGTAGGGAAAGACTATGGCAGAGCAAGATTCAAAGAAGATGTAATATAGAAGATCAGAGAGAAAGAAGTAGAAGTAAAAGAATATGGAATGGATGGATTGTTGAATGCTTGATGGGGAGTGAGAATCATAGTCAAATATGGTGAAGACATGTGAGGATACACAAATTTAAAGGATGGTGAAAATATGGGAGGCCTAAATATCTCGTGTTTACCTAACGACACAGCAGGATCAGAATGTGGGGTGGATGGTATGTTAGTGGGACGGGTAGTGTCTAATTAGGTACACCAACCAGATTTCCGAGCTCTCGTACCCCCCCCCCCCACGTACCACTGGCCTGAGTACTGGGACCACTACTAGGCTTCTCATCAAAAAATTAACGCCTAAGAGATAGATCCTGCCAAAATGTTTAAAACAAAATTAATCACATTTAATTATATATTATATAATTATATATATTTGAAATAAAATACTAACTACAGGAACTAGTGGTGGAACTCCCATCTCAGTCATGTGATAATTTTTTCCCATCATCTTTTTCCATTTCCTATATTCAATTGGTTATGTTTTCTGCATTTGAAAATAAATATGGATGTAATTATGAAAGGATAACTAATGTGTAACCCAAAAATCAAAATATATGAGAGGGAATATGGGTATTCATGGATAATTTAACTATACATTGTTTTATGTGAGCTTTATTAGACATATAATTAATTCAAAAAAATATACACGATGATATATGAAATTTAATTTTGAGTAGGATGGTTATTTACTAAGTGTGACTAGTCTATTAAAATCATGTAACATTGATTATGAGGATTTATTTTACTCAACAACCAAGAGAGAGAGCATTCTAAATTATGCATCTAGAAAATTCCCCAAGGTATATATTATGAAAACATAAAGATAATATGAAATGATTATATAAACATATGAACCAGGATAATATATCTACCAAATTCATAAGGGGTAAATCACTTTTCAAAATTAAGAAAAAATTTAGTTTCTTTATCCCAGGTAGATAGTGCAGGTTTCTATACATGTTTTGAAAAAGAAGACAAACCATCATGTTCATTGTCCAGTGAAATGTTAAAGGGAGGTCTTATAGTTATACTAATTTTATACATAGTCAATAAAGCTTTTAAATGGTCCCAAAGTTAGAAATGTTGGTTTAATAGGTTTGAATACAGTCCAATTCAAAATTCGAAACTGCCATCCAAAAAAAATTGCAACCAATAAACATTGAAAATTCACATTATGGTCAAGTGAGACATCATATTTTCTATCAATATTAAATCAATTTGAATAGTACCAACCATAACAACCCAAGTTGGGATAAACCAAATGAATTAAGAACATGGATGGAAGATTCTATATATTTCCCACTACAACTTTAGGTTTACAGTCTACTCTAACAATTGAGATATTGGAGTCATCAAAATTAATAAATGGATTGGTTCTAATTCCAGTAGATATGGTGTCAATTCCATCATCACCATAACCAAAACAATTCTTGAAATTACTTCAATAATGACACCAAATTCAGGTCGAAGATGGTCTTTGACATATGAAACTTGTTTCTCCATTATTTCCAATACATATGGTTCATTGGTATCAATATTGTGAGTCATATCAGTTACTCAAAATTTGTAATCATCAAAATATGTTCCATGCCTCGTCATCAAATCGAACTACTGCAATTTTATCATTGCGACTTGTCTATGAAAGTAATAGTACAATATTATTATTTTTTTCAATGACTCCATAATAAACTACATTTTCAAATCGTTTTCTACTATCTGATGCATTGTCATAATAGTCTATTGGGAAGTATCCATAAAAACATCATGTTGTGTTTCATGTTATTTTTTCCTTTAGTGATAATATATTTGTACACATTGATAAAAATTTATTTATAGTCACAAACCATGGTATTATGAGAAGATTACAATACTCTTATTTCCTCAGAGACAGAGTAAACAGGAAAAATCAATAACTGAAATATAAATGAATATTATACTTAATTTAATATTGATTTAATTATTTTTCACTGTAATATTTTTACCATCAATTATAATCAAGTGGAAAAATCATTGCTATGAAAAGTCTCTCCACTTCTCAAATATAAAGAATGATTATTTCTATTTATCATTGATTTATGTTCCTTCTAGATAAAAATATTTATCGGTTAACAGATATGTAAGATATATATATATTATTTACTTACCTGATGTATTCATCGAACAAATAACAGTTGAACAAAACTGTGTGATGTGCCATCTCCTGTTCTTCAAAGCTTAATGTCGTCATTGTATATGATGTATGAATTCCTCCTGTCTGAGGAAGTGATGGAAATTGGGTTCAATTTTCTCATACTATTATTCTTTGTTTCTCATCGGTCTTTTCATACTTGTAGTAAGATCAGATAAATACATAGAGTAGAAATATATACATTCTTGAGCCCTATAACCATTCACGATAGAACCACTGGGATGATTCCTTTTTTATATATAAGATTTCAATGTGTACATATTTCATTAAGTTGGATACATCCAAATAAAAAATATTGGTCCTATGAGAATTATTTTAGTAAGAATATGGACAGTCAAATGCAGCATGCATGTGAAAAATTATAGAGGAAATATTTTCTCTAACACGCACAAAATTAATGGGGCATATGCCAACATTTTTTTTAATAAATACGTGGACAAATTCTTAGAAAAACTATATCCAAACAAATGTCACAACTGAATAATAGCCACACTCACATTATTAGACTAAATATGAAAAATTTCTAATAGAATCTACAAATACAGAAGTATGTGATAGTCATGAGTCTTCAAATATTTTAACTTAAACTCTCTTATATTGACCCCTTTAGATATGTTGCTTGAGTATCCATCAATAACATTAATAGTCTCTATTACTTCAATAAATTTCTTTTTTTCTCTAAGCTTCATCTATAATGAACTGGCCTTAAATCATACATAATATTGAATTAAGTTGATAATTCACATTGATGAGATTTTCATGTTTAGAGTTTTATTGAATGAGGACATAACTATTACATCTCAAATGATTACAAAGTAGAAACTAGTACTCAGATTAATTTTTTTTCATAAAATAAAAACACTTGAAAAAAAGAGTCATGTCTAGTTCTATGTTTTAGATAGAATGAATTTTCCTTCATCCCATCCTTCACCCTATCTTACATTATATCCTATGAAAAACATCTCAAAAACTTGGGATGAGTATAAAATTCCCAGTAAGGGATACACAAAGAAGGCAAACTGTTATTTTTTCAAATCAACAAGTAAACCATGAATACTTAAACATATGTAATACTTTTCACCTTAATGAAGTAGTTAATAATCTTCACTGAATAAAAGATCACTACTTTCCCTTTTGTTACCAAAAAATTACCATAAAACCCATTTAAAGAACACATAACATATAAAGGTAACTTGTGACACAAACATACATAAATGGAATAACCATACGGTCGACTTCCACACATATCACTAAATGGAATATACATAAAGCCGACTTCCATACCCAATGCATTAGAAGTTATGACGTAACAACTCATCCTAGTTTTCATGGCACCACCCACCATTTGGTTTATCACGTAACCACCTGTCAAATGTCCAAGTACCATTATAAAATCACAACACTTAAAAACAATTAAATATATTGATAACACTTCCACATTTCAATCATAAAATATAATTTAAATATATTGACATAAAATAATTCTTTATCAAAACCATTTTCAATACAAAAATATGTAAAATATTATATGGTATTTATTTTCTTTAAAAACATTATGGCTTGTTAAGGAAGCCAACGATCAAATAATACTCACGGTGACGGAAAGGTCATTGTAACATCTTACGTTAAAAGAAACATTTATTTTTCTCGTTTAATAAAACGCTTCATAGAAAAATATTCCCTTTGATAATTCAAGGGTGTTTATACAGCGTATAATAGAAATTCATGTATTTAAATAAAATATGCCTCAAGAAAGGAGATTGATATGAAGTCCCTTTTCTTGTCTCTGACATGACTTGATCATTCTTTAATCTCCTAAATAATGAACTAAAGTTAAGTTATACTTGCTTAATAACCTTTTCCAAGTTTATTATTCCTTTTATATAACTTATTATTATGTAATCAATTAAGTTAATAACATTCATTTTCTCGATATTTGTTACTTGAGTCAAAAATGAACACCTTATAGTTACAATTTGTTCAAATGGTGAAAATTTCATTATATCTAGAATGATATTCATGATATAGATATCATATATATCATATATATATCCAGTATATACATGTATTTATAATAATACATAACATTTTGAGGTAATAAATGAAATTCACCATTTGGGGAGACGGTAAGTCGTACGTACGCATGAACGCTACTTTCATTATTATTTCTTATTAAAATGGAATTAAAACATAATGATACATACGTATATTATAATTAATGTATAATATCATATATAATATCATTAAATCCATCCTTTATATGTCCCATATAAGGCATTAATGATTCATATCACTTTGAGGGGGCGGTAGTTCACACTTCCTCAAATGAAATTATTGCGTTTACCCATAATGAAAACCATAAAGGTATGATATAAATGGAAAATACAGAATCATAAAGAAAACATAAACATAATACATATCATATATAAATAAACTTCCATCATAATGGACACAATGAGAGGCCGTAGGAGGTAATTGAACAATCATCGTTTCTTGAGACGTTAGTTTTCCATCCTCAGAAACATAATCTTCTTCACCCATTAGATGGAGGTGTGTGTATGTTTAGTTTGAATACATATCATAAAAAAATCCTAGTATATTGAGGATACTTTTTTGTTATAAAATAAAATAATAAAAAGATTTTAGGGGTTGGGGAAGTAAAATAAAAGAAAAGATGTTAAGAGAAATTGTTACCTTTAATTTGGGTAACTTCTGTTGGTTTGAACCAAAAAAAATTCTTGAAGTACCGTTTGCATAAGGTAATGCTTCTAGGTTGAAGAGAGGGATGTAAGGAGATTAATTGGGCATTGGTTAGACGATCCAAAAGGCTTGAGAGGTGTGAGGAATTGGTTATAAGTGGTCTCTTTTTATAAGGGAGAGGAGGGGATCTTTAGAAAAGTGTGAAAATATTATTTTATTATCTAATTATATTCATTTTCTATTGGTCCAAAAATCATTAAATTAGTAGATTAGATGACTCATAGTCGAAATAATATCATCCAATTGGAATTTGACAGGTTTTGGACAATATTTTAATCATTATAATCATATTTATTTAAATCGTTTATTAATGTGGTATATACTGCATCATTATTGTCTCATAAATAATTTAATATATTTGATGTCTAAAAATTATAAAAAAATACCATGATTTATTAAATATTTTTATCTTTCCAATGAATATATATAGTCAGAAATATTTACTATATAACTCCATATAAAAATTAATTTACTAAAATATTTTTGTTTATGTCATTTTTGCCTTTACATTAAATTAATTAATCTAAATTGTCATTATCATTCATAATTGGATCAATGGTGTCCCAAAATAGACCCAAAGAATCACATGGTCGTAAATGACTCAACCAATATATTTTGGAAAAGTGTTAGGGTAATTTTGGATTATTATAATATTCTTTTTACCTTGAATTGCCTTACCTTTTACCGTGGTAAATAATACTATTCACCAAAAAAATTATTTTCATATTATTGAACAACATTTTACTTACTAAAAATAACCATGTTTGTCAGATTTTTGAAATTAAATTCATAGAAGTGGTAAAATTTCATTGAAATGAAAAAGTCGGTTTTTTTGTCTACTACTAAGTGGTTTCACTATTCATCAAAAATTTATGTTTTTCAGAAAAATACCAAAAATTCTGGATAATATATATTTGATATTCCGAATCTAAAAATGATGTCCATTTTTCTAAATTAAAAACATATAAGTGGAAATAATTAATTTAAAATTAATTCCCACTTTTAAAACAAATAGCGTGTTTTTAAGAAACAATAACTATCAAATGATTGACAGTTGTTTATGTCCACTTTCAAAGTGAAATTAATTCCAATGACCAATATTGGATTAAATGGTAAAAATATATTCTTATTAAACTTTAAAACCAATTAAAAATATAATCTACCCATTTAAATAAATTAGATGAAAACGCAGTTTTGAATTAAAATACAATATTTTTCACTATTCATTAAAAATGAACTTTATTGGAAAAATTCCAAAAATTTACACGAAGTAAATTTTGATGTCCCCATTCTAAAGAAGGATTCTATTTGGTCAATTATAATGTATTAAAGTGACCCAAACTAGATTTAAATAATTTTTTCTATTAAAAGGTGGTAAATCAACCTTTTAATGTAAAATATACTTAATATTAGATTCATTCACATTTTAAGCCTCTAACTTTTATCGGATAAAAGTAAATACATTTAGAAAATATGTATAATAATATTTTAGTTACTTATGTTCATTCCCACAAATAAAATGACAAGGAGTTAACTAGAATTTAAAATAATAATATTATATGATTAGTGTGCAACATAATATTTCAAAAAAACTCATTGTTGCGTATCAGGTACGCTATCGAACACAACAACCCATTTAAAGTAAAATTAATATTTAATTCACAAATATTAATGAATATGAAATATGTCTTATAATTTACTTACCTGGGATGTTACATCCTTCCCCCTTTAGAGAATTGTGTCCTCGCAATTATACTTCTCAAAATAAATGGGGTATTTATCCCTCATCGAATTTTCAGATTCCCAAGTTTCCTCTTCAACCATACGGTTTTTCCACAAACGATTTACCAGATGAATTACCTTATTCTGCAAAACATGCTCTCTAGGGTCAGGATTCTGGACTGGATGTTTTTCATAAGAGAGATTCTTTTCCAACTGAACTACCTCTAGACCCAAAACATGAGATGGATTAGGTATATACTTTCTCCACATTGAAACATGAAAACTATTGTGTAGCTGGGATAGAATTGGATGTAAATCAACTATATAATCAACTTATCTGACTTTCTCTATGATTTCATAGGGTCCAGTGACCCTCAGACACAACATTCCCTTCTCACCAAAACACATCACACTTTTCCAAGGAGAAACATTGAGAAAAAATTGATCACCTACCTCAAAAGAATGATCATTCCTCTGGTTATCCACATAACTTTTCTGCCAACTCTGAGCTGTTATCATGTGCTTCTGAATCAACTAAACATTCGTTGTTATCTCTTCCACCAATTCTGGTCCCATTAACTTCCTTTCAACTAATTCATCCCAAAAAGCTGGAGTTGGACACCGCTTTCCATATAATGCCTCAAATGGAGCTATCTGTATACTGGAATGTAAACAGTTATTATAATAAAATTCAACTAAAGAAATATGTTGGTCCCAACTACCATAGTAATCCAATGAACAAGCACGTAGCATATCCTCCAATGTCGGAATTTTTCCTTCTGACTACCCATCTGATTGAGGATGAAAAGCTATACTAAAATTCAATTCAGTACACCATGACTTCTGAAGGCCTTTCACAAAGTTAGAAGTAATCCTGGGATCACGATCAGATACAATGGATAGGGGAACACCATGCGACCTGAATATCTCTTTAACATACAACCAAGATATTTGATCTAGAGACAAAGTATCTTGAATATGAATGAAATGATAAGATTTAGTTAGTCGATCAACAATAACCTAGATTGCATTATTACCTCAAGATGTCTTTGGTAATCTTACAACAAAGTCCGTTATTATATTTTCCCATTTATATTTTGTCACTAGTAAAGGCTGAAGCATCCCTTTCAGTAACTTCCACACTACTTTAACTTTGTGACAAGTCAAACACTTCATAGTAAATTCAGCAATATCTGTTTTCCTTCCATCCCACCAGTAATACTCCTGAATATCTTTGTATATCTTAGTACTACTAGGATGAACTGAAAATGGGGAACTATGATCTTCACATAACATCTCATTCTACAGCTATGAATCACAAGGCACACATAATCTTTTTCCAAATCTCAAAACACAATCATTATTAATATTTAATTTAGGAAACTTACCCTTCTAAACCAACTCTACCTTTTTCTGTAACTCAATGTCTTTTTTCTATTCTTTCCTAATTCTGTATGATAGAGATGATCTCACTGACACCTGATACAAAACAGAAGAATTTTATGCACCAACAACTTCTATTCCAAAGTTTATCAAATAATAAACCAAATGATCTGGTTCCAAATGTAACAAGGTTAATGATGCATTACTTTTTCAAATCAAAGTAACAGCCACTTTGTTTGCTTTTCTCGAATCGTAATGGATCGTGCAATCATAAACATTGATTAATTATAGCCATCTAATCTGTCTCATGTTCAATTATATTCGAGTGAATATATACTTTAAACATTTGTGTTCAGTATATATTTCATATTTTACTCCATACAAATGATTCCTCTAAATTTTTAAAGAAAAAACAATAGAAACTAATTCCAAATCATATGTAGGTTAATTTAACTCATGTTTATTCAACTGAAATGGAGCATAAGAAATTACTGGATCATTTTGCATTAGGACACAACCAGTTCCTTTCAACGAAGCATCACTATAGATAACAAACTCACCATTTCTGGAGGGTAGTTCCAAAACTATTTCATTCACCAATCTACTTTTCAATTCCAAAAAACAATCATCACATTCTTTTGTTCAAATGAACATAACCCCTTTTCGAGTTAACTAAGTCGTTGGACTAGATAACCGTGAAAAAATCTCAGCAAACCTCCAGTAATAACCTGCCAAACCATTAAAACTATGGATCTCGGTTATATTTGTCAGTCTTGGCCATTCTTCCACAACTTTTTTTAGAAGGATAACAATAATTCCATTTTATTAAATAATGTGACCAAGGAAAGAAATTTGTTGTAACCAAAACTCACACTTGCTGAATTTCCCAAATAGTTTCTTTATCTTTTAAGGTTATCTAGACAACCCTTAAATGTCCTTCATGCTCCTCTTTACTTTTAGAATAAACCAAAATATCATCAGTAAACACAACCACCATTTATAACCTGATTCAACTAAGACATCACTACAACAAACTATTCAACTCTGATTCTGACCATCTTAGGATGCTGTTTTTTAAAGGTCATTTCCCTCTATATACCTTCCCATAAAAACTTATCTATTTCCACTATGAAAAACCATTCTCAACACAGAAATATCTTAGGAAAGGAAACATTGTAATTAGTAAATGCTATATCATTTCAATCTTACCATAAATTAATTTATGGATATTAATTTAACAAAACCCTTACTCATAATGTTTTCTAAACCAACCCCTGATACCAACTATAAGGACCCAGCATTAAAACATACATAATCTTTAATTAAGTTAATAATTCACATTGTGGATCTTTTAAGGTTTAGATTTTTAGAAAATCTGGACATAACTATTACATCTGAAAAGATTACAAAGTAGGGACTTATACTCAGTTTCCATTTTTTCATAAAATAAAAACTCTTGAAAAAATAGTCATGTCTAGTTCCATGTTTTAGACATCATGACTTTTCCTTGATCACATCCTTGACCCTATTCCACATTATGTTTTGTGAAACAAATTTCAAAAAAATTGGGATGAGCATAAAAATCTCAGTAAGGGATACAAAAAGAAGAAAAATTGTTAGTTTTTCAAAACAACAAGTAAACCATGAATACTTTAACATAAGTAATAAATTTAACCTTTATGAATTAGTAAATACTCTTCACTAAATATAAGATCACTACTTACCCTTTTGAAACCAAAATATTACCATAAACCCCGTATAAAGAACTCCTAACATATAATTTTAACTTGGGACATAAACGTTCTTAAATGGAATAACCATACGGTCGACTTCTACACATATCACTAAATGGAATACCCATATGGTTGACTTCCATACCCAATGCAATGGAGGTTATAATGTAACCACTCATCCTAGTTTTCATGGCAGCACCTATCATTTGGTTTATCACGTAACCACTTATCAAATGTCCAAGTACCATTATGAAATCATAACACATAAAAAAAATTAATAGAATGATAAAATTTCCCCATTTCAATCACAATATATCATTTAAATATATTGACATAAAATAATCATTTATCAAAACCATTCTCAATACCAAAACACATAAAAGAGTGTATGGTATTTATTTTCTTTTAAAGACATTACAGCTTGTTGTGGAAGCTAATGATCTAATAATACTCAGGGCGGAGAAAAGGTGGTTGTCACCGATTACATTAAAAGAAATATTTATTTTTTTCGTTTAGTAAAAATATTAATAGAAAAAGATTCACTTTGAAAATGAATCGTTGTTTATCCAGCATATAAAATAAAGTAGTGTAATAAAACAAAATATGCCTCAATGAAAAGAGATTGAGACGAAGTCCCTTACCCCGTGTCCCACGTGACTCGATAATTTTTTAATATCCTGAATAATAAACTAAAGTTAATTTCTAATTTTTTAAGAAACTTTTTCAAATTTATTATTCCATTCATATCACTTATTATTATGTAATCATTTAAGTTAATAATGTTCGTTTTGTCGATATTTGGTACTTGAGTCAAAAATGAACACCCTATAGTTACAAGTTGTTCACATGGTCAAAATTTTATTATATACAGAATGATGTTCATGATTTAGATATCATATTTATAATATATATCCAATATATACATGTTTTTATAATAGTACATAACATTTGGAGGTAAGAAATGAAATGCACCGTTCATGGAGATAGTAAGTCATACATACGCATGAACACTAATTTCATTTATATTTCTTATTTTAATGGAATTAAAACATAATGATACATAGTTATATTAAAATTGAAATATAATATCATATATAATATAATTAACTCCATCCTTTATAGGTCCCACATAATTCATTAATGAGTCATATCACTTTGATGGGGCAGTAGTCCGCACATCCTCAAATGAAATTATCGTGTTTGCCCCTAATGGAAACCATAAAGGTATGATATAAATGGAAAATATAGAAGCATAATGAAAACATAAACATAATATATATCATATATAAATACAGTTCCATCATAATGGCCACCATGAGTGGTGGTAGGAGGAAATTGAACAGTCATCATTTTGTGAGGCGTTAGATTTCCATCCACAGAAACATTATGTTCTTCACCCATTAGATGGAGGTGTTTGAAAGTTTAGTTCAAATAAATATCATAACAAAATCCTAGTATATTGAGGATACTGTTGTTGTTATAAAATAAAATAACAAAAATATTTTATGGGTTGGAGAAGTAAAATAAAAGAAAAGAAGTTAAGGGAAACTATTACCTTTAATTTGGGTAACTTCCATTGGTTTGACCCAAAAGGAATACCTGAAGTGCCTTCTCCCTAAGGTAAGGCTTCTAGGTGGAAGGAAGGAATTTAGGCAGATTAATTGGGCAGAGATTGGATAAGCCAAAAGGATTGAGAGGTGTGAGAAATTGGTTATAAGTGGTATCCTTTTATAAGGGAGAGGAGGGGAACATTAGGAAAGTGTGAGAATATTATTTTATTATATAATGATATTCAGTTTCTAAAGGTCCAAAAATAATTAAAGTAAAATTTAGGATGACTCATAGTAGAAATAATATCATCCAATAGGAATTGGATAGGTTTTTTATAATATTTTAATCATTATAATCGTATTTATTTAAATCATTTATTAATGAGGGAAATACTTCAACTTCATTGTGTCATAAAGAATTTAATTTATTTGATGTCTAAAAATTATAAAAAAATAACATGATGAAATAAATCTTTTAACTTTCCAATTAATATTTTTAGTCAAAAATATTTCTTATATAACACCATATAAAAATTAATTTACTAAAAGATTTTTCGTTATGTCATTTTTTACTTTACATTAAATTAATTAATATAAAGTGTCATTATCATTCATAAGTGGATCAATGGGGTCCCAAAATCGACCCAAATAAATCCCATGGTCGTAAATGACTCAACCAATAAGATTTGGACAACTGTTATGGTAATTTTGAATTATTATAGTATTCTTTTTAACTGGAATTACCTTATTTACCTTCAATCATGGTAAATAAAAGTCAGAAGTTACAATTTACCGAAAATTATTTTCATCTTATTTAACCACATATTAAATACTAACAACCACCATGTAGGTAAGATTTTAGAAATTAAATTCACATAAATGGTAAAGTTACATTTAAATGAAAAAGTCAGTTTTTTAACAACTACTAAGTGGTTTCACTATTCATCAAAAATTGATGTTTTTCAGAAAAATACCAAAAAATCAGCCTAAGCTATATTTGATATTCTGAATCCAAAAATGATTTCCATTTTTATAAATTCCAAACATAGAAGTGGAATAAATTAATTTAAAATTAATTTTCATTGTTAAAACATATAGAGTGTTTTTAAGAAATAATAACTATCAAAAGATTGACACTTGTTTATGTCCATATTCAAACTGTAATTAATTCCAATGACCAGTATTGGATTAAATGGTAAAAATATATTATAATTACACTTTAAACCCAATTAAAAAGATAATATAACCATATAAATAAATTATATTAAAATGCATTTTTGAATTAAAATACAATAATTCTCACTATTCATTAAAAATGAACTTTATTGGAAAAATTCCCAAAATTTACACCAAGTAAATTTTGATGTCCCCATTCAAAAGAAAGATTTTATTTGTTCAATTAGAATGTATTAAAGTTACCAAAAATAAATTTAATTATTGTTCACCATTAAAAGGTGTTAAATCAACCTTTTAATGTAAATTATGCTTAAAACTAGATTCATTTACATTTTAAGCCTTTAACTTTTATTGGATAAAAGTAAATACATATAAAAAACATGTATAATCATATTATGGTTAGTTTTGTTAATTCTCACCAATAAAAATTCTAGGAGTTAACTACCATTTAAAATAATTATACTATATTATTAGTGTGCAATGTAAGATTTCAAAGAAACATGTTGTTGCGTATCAGGTATGCTATCGAACATAGAAACCCCTTTAAAGTAAAATTAATATTTAATTCACAAATATTAATAAATTTTAAATATGTCTTATTCTTTATTTACCTGGGATGTTACATCATTACATAAGAATCACATGGAACATGGCATTTATTTACATTGGTCTGCACTGGATGCAATTCTATTTTGATGCCCCAATCCACCAAGTCATAGCAAGATGGTAAATCAAATTTGGTCTTTCCCTTAACATATAGAAGAATCAAAATATAAATTTCACAAATATTATTTTCAAGGTGCATTACGTCTATGTAATGATGTAACAAATTGGATGACCAATAAGGAAAATCAAAGTAGATAATCATCTTATTCCAATTTTAATAGGTTTTAGAGGAAAAATTATTTCTCTTTGTAGATTTCATTTGACCCTTCCCAGATAAAAAACTAAAATCCTTCAATTCATTAATCACATAAGATCCAGAAAAATGTTGGGGTGGATCATTAGCCACCATTGTATTGTCAAATCTTCGATGATTATTTCTATATAGATGGTCCATTAGAAAGAATCATCGATGTAGCATAAAATTGAAGAAACAATGATGTTTCAGTCTTTTGGATCATGTATTCTTTATAAAAATTGGACAAGATAGTTTTCCCTTCATGATCTATTTAGACATCATTGCATAAGTAGGAAACTAATTGATTGTCCACATAAATACATCACACATCTGAAATATGTCTTTTGAACATGCATTGAATGTGAAAACACCCACATACTAATGAAGTTTAAACTCTTTTATTAAAGGTTTCATATATATATATATATGTCTATATCATTGTTGGGATCAGAAGGGCCAAATATTAGTATACTCATGAAAGTGAATGGTTTTTTCATACACAACTATGGGGGAAGGTTATAAATGTGTATAATAGTTGGACATATGTTGTGCGAAGCAAGCATATTCCCAAAATTATTAAAACTGTCACATGAAAGACCCAGCCTCAAATTACGCATGTCAGATAAAAAATCAAGATATCAAGAATAAAATATCTATCATGAAAATCCACCTGTAGGTTGAACCAACTCATCATTATTCTTCTTTCTCTCGGTATCATTCCATCACAGTTTTATTGATATTTCATCACACATGAAAAGATTCTAGTGTTTGTGGATCAATGTAAAGTTCCACATAAGTTTATATGGGAAAAAAGATGGTGTTCCATTAAGTATTGGATTCCAGTAGGATGTTCCACATTTTATACAATCATTTCATTCATCAGTTTCCTCTCATAATAAATTTTAATCTTTCCAGTATGCATGAATTTTTTTTCATGAAAATCCAAGTTCCTCAACTACCTTCCATGCCGTATAGTGTTTTGGGGGAATATCTACATCATCTTGTAGTATTTCCTTCAGTAAGGTAAGAATTTATTTGATTGGAGTACTAAAAATACCATACATAGTTTTCTCATGAAACAATCGGATTAAAAATTACATCTTTTTCATTTTTCCACATTATCGATATACTAGAGTCGTTATATCATCATTCCATTTTTTTCACCTTAACAACATCATCATTTTCATTAGACACATCGTGTGTGATCATATCGATTAATTCTTAGGTTGGAATCCTTTATTTTTCATGATTATGAATAAATGGAAACCGGTCATATAATAAATCTCCAATCCAGTCCCCTAATTTGGATCATCAGCATTTTGAGATTTTATTTTCTCCCCATTATGATTCCACACAGAGTAGTTTTCTTGAAAATTATATTTGGTTATGTGGTAGATGAATTATTCAAGTTAAAACTAAGGTCTTCCAACACAATTTTAAAATAGGGCAGTGTATGTGACCACTATCTAAAGCATTGTGAAATTAAATATCTAAAAAGATCCCCAAATTTTTTGAGAATCGTTATAGATCTGATCAGTTACATACATCCAAATTCTATCCATTCTGTAAAAAAAATTTAAGTCATCTCATCAAAATCAATTTAATAATATTGAAGTTTAATAAAAAATATATTTAAGTATATGAGAATTGTTTACTTTATATGAAACCATAACTAACACACTACTCTATATGAGAATCATAATATAAAAAGAAAAAAAATACGATTTTAATAAAAAATATACTATAAATTCATATAAATACTTGATATTGACTTCAGTTATAAATATGATACCCTGAAAGTTGTGCATATTGAGAGAACATCCGTAATCTGTGAGATAATTTTGAGGGTCTTATACATCTTGTTTCAAAGAGAAGTAGTGATTTCGAATCCATGAGCCTTTGAAGTAAAGGAATCCCATTATTCTCATGTATTCAATGAACTAATTAATAAATTGATCACCTGAGATCCGAAGAGTGTTTTGAGAACAAAACAAATCAGTACAGAAGGTTTTCAAATATCTTTGATGAAGTATACATTAGTGTACAAGATCATGTACACTTGTGGAGGAGAATTATTTAGCAGTTAAGTAAATTTTAGTTTGAAGAAATTTTATATTTTAGTAGATTATTTTAGTGGTATTCATAATATATATTCAGAATAAATAGAAAATATAATATGAAAATGATGGTAAAAATTTCCCCGGGGTTGAAACATTATGTTCATACATGTGGATCATGATCCGAGAAATATTAAAAGGAACTGAGAATAGTTTTATGTCATAAGATGAAGGTTTCACAAGGAAAAGAGGCATGATTCCATGTACATGAAGATTTCAAATGATAAGATGGAAATTTATTTTCCAAATGGGATAATAAATCACCATTTTAGATATCTATAAAATAAGGGGTTTCTAGTTTATGTAGTGAACCATTCCAGGGTTGATACCTTATTATTAAAACAATCTGAAAATATTCTAATTCAGTTATGTGTGCCTAGATTTGAGGTGAAATGTGTTTTGGATTTTATTTTCATTTATCACATTTAAGAGGACACTGTGGACCTGATAGAACATTGTTCAAGATATTACAAAGTGATTTATTTTCATCAAAGATGCATAATGTGTAAAGAGAGTTCTATAAATAAGTTATTAATGCTAAAAAAATGGAAATATTTTGAAAAGTTAGGAGATTTCATAACACCCAATACCCAATGTCAAGGTATTCATTGTTTTTGGAATAGATTAAATATTAAGATTCCATAAATCATTTTATATCACATACTTTCTATTGTGTGTTTGTATTACGTGTCCCAATGGGTAGAATACTGTGCCAATTTGGAGAAAACAATTGCATTTGGGATCAAATTTTTTATGAGGAATATATTTTCCTTGTTTGGAATTCCTTGTTTACTTATTATTGATTATGTAATTCACTTCAATAATAACTTTTTTATAGTACTAAATGAGAAATATGAATCACAATACAACACCCTAACTCCTTATTAACAAAACAAAATTACTAAACTAACATTATTCAACTAAATAATCAATAAATTTTTAGAAAAACCATGATTTAAAAGTCATTGGATGATAGAAGTAAGTTTAATGATTTATTAAAGTCATACATAGAATAATTTAAAAAACTAAATAATATGACCCCATTTAGGATTACTGATAGAAATCTTTGCAAGTTATAAGTGGATCTAAATCATTATTCTTATTGGTCTATGAGGAATGTGGATATAGATTTAGAACAAGGTGGTAAAGTGGTTCTTGTAATTTGATGAATTAAAATAGATCTATAGACACTTATATGAGAATGAAAAAAATTACAAATATAAATCCAAGAAGTGGCATGAGTACTGAATCATTTTATGAAAATTCACACACATTGAAAATGTACTTTTGATTAACTGATTTTTAGTATTTATTATAGGTAAATTTCACCCATATTGGATGATACCTATCCTTAGAGTCAACACTTTTCCACATAGATCTAATATGATCCAAAGAGGACATGAAACAATGCTCAAGGTGAATGTAAAATATCTAATGCTCAAAATGAAGTAATTATAAGAGTGATTCATTCTCCATCTTAAATATAACTAAGAATACAATTATATGTCTGTATATCGATATTAAATGGGGAACAAACTATAATTAATTTAAAAACCTTATTAAATTTTTTTAGGTTAGTAATTATCTATGAATTAATAGGGTATATGATCGTTTGTAATCTCCCACACTCCCGTACCAATGGTACATATGGAAAAAATCAGAATAAGAGGAGTAATGATCAGGGGAGGAAATACATGTATAATACCTTTAAAACTACCTATACCAAATCCAACCAACATCACAATTCCAATCCATCACCCAACCAACACCCAATTCATCATCAATATCACTACCCTTCCCATTATTCCTTGAACAAAAACTATAAATACAATATCCAAATCCAATTTTCAACTAAACTAAAGCCCATAGAATCTACCATATCACCCCACTAAAAAAATGGTAAGCCACCTACACCACTACCCCAACCATCTCCAATCCCTTCACATGGACCATCATTATATCCATTACCCACCTTGAGAAAATATGAGTAAACAAATCCTTTAACATATTTGAGTGGGGATAAATCTCACCAGCACCTCCATTAGTTTATATATTTCACTAACTCTAAATTTAAGGAGTAGCTATGAAGACTTTAAATAAATGTGATTCACAAAATCATGACACTTTAAGTATAGAAAAAAACAGAAAACAAATCAATGTGTACTTATTGGGTATACCATTTCATAGACCGCATAGACCTCTCATTTAGGCCAAATCAAAACAGGAAATAAAAAAATCAATGCATAACATTAAAACTAAGGTAGCACTTACAAATTTGTAGTGTAGAACTAAAAAATTTCTTCATTGAAGATTGATCTATCGTGTGGAATGATTTTCACATCCCAGGGTAAAGAGAGATATTTTTAAGAGATTTTATTTATGGATACAATTGTGTGTATGGGAATTGATATTCTATGTATTTAGGTGAAAAATTTACCAAGGATTTTAAAAAGTAGTAGGTATATATTAGATATAGGGAGGATTTCCAAACGGTTTAGAATAAACTGTTGGGAATGTTGTTTGTGAAAGTAGTATAACTATGATTTCAGAAACCCATTGGTGTAGTCATAATAGACCAACTGTTTTATAACACTGTTGGTATAAATGTGTTGGTATAGAGCCAATTTCCACGTGTGATAAAGTTAATAATAAATTTTTTATTCAGTCTACCATACCTATTGGACATATTCATTCTAATTTATGTGGACTGATGATATGTCAATCAACAAAATGAGGTTTTCACTTTTTCACTTTTACTATCAATTTTACATGGATAACCAACACTATGTTTATAAACCACAAGTCATGGTTAGTGGAAATATTTTGCATTATTAGAAGAGAACATGATAGACAAATTGGTTTTTACATAGTGAATTTTAAAACTAATAATGGAACAGAATACACATGAAATTACATTGATTCATATTTGAGGAAACCTGGAATAAGTCACAAGTATAGTGATATATAAAATCCTTAAAAAATGGAGTTTCTATAATGTCTTGTTCCTTCCTGGCTCATTACAAATCCATTTTTGGTGGTTGGAAGTTTTTAGGGGAGGTTCTAGGGGTTTTTGGTGGAGTTTGGTGGTGTAGAAAAGGTATAGTGAGAAATTCACATCATCTAAATTTACATGATATTTTTGATACTTCATAGCTTGTGAAGCCAGCTGGTTAAAAACCTATTTGAAGGTAGAGGGGGAATCAATGATATGTATTGCACTTCATCTGAGTTTTTTTCACAAATTTTAGTAATAAAACTCCAATGAAATGTTTTTTTGGTGAAAAATGTAATTTTAAAAATACTCAATGTTTACAAACAATGTAATGTATACATTACAAGAAACGGGTGGGATTCCAAGTTTAAATTTCCTTTATTAGTTGATTCGCATCCATTCATCCAAACCTATTTTGATCTTATTCTGAATAAACCCTAGGTTCCCTGAGGAAACCATCAAAACCATTTCTCTCTTTCTTTGATCCATTTGTCCCAGAGATTTTTTATTAGTGATCTATGGTAATTTCTTATTCTTTTTGTTGTTTTATTTATTTATTCCCCCAATTAATTAACTGAGGAGATGTTCTTTTGTTTTGGGGTGTGATTTGGGATACATTTTAATGATCTTTGATGCAGTGTAAGTTGTTCCATGATCTTATTATGTGGTTGTAGTTTTTAGGCATTTATGCATTGCCTTGAGGTGTGCAGTGAGTTATAAAAGGTCCACTGAGGTAGTTAATCCGTTTTTTATCTTTATTATGTATCATTATGGAAGGGTTTTCTCTTATTTAATGATGGGAGAGGTTTATTTGGGCTTAATCAAATATAATGATTTAGAAAATTGAAATTTAGGTGGAAGGGGAATGACTTGTAAAATTTTTGAGCTTTTATATTATTATGATATTATTATTGTATTTATATAGACTCATGATTATATTAAATGGATATTATATATTTTTAGTTGAATATTCATTATGTTACAAAAATGCATTCCTTGGAACTGTAATAGTTTACTTCCTTTGGAAACCTGAAATAAAAACTTCTAATCTATTGAGAGATCATAAATGTTTCCTAAAAAGAAATTCTGATTTATTAAACTTCATTGAAATATTGTACATAAAACAATTATTCATTACCTGTGAAAGGAAACATAATAAATAGTGAGATCAAAAGATCAGTAAGCGTAAATATGGATATATACAGTCATAACATGAACATAAGGGTCTGAGAATATGTTTATAATTTTTTAAATCCATACCCAACCTATCAATGATCATAATCATGAGTCATGGAATACAGATTGGCAGTTCAAAAGATATGAATAATATGATTATAAAATAACATGTTCTATTAGTGCATAAAATTGGAATAGGAAAAATATTTCTAGCACACATATATGCATAGAATATCTTATGTAAATGATACCCACCAATACATTCATAACATGTTAGGATTGGAAAAACAAAATGTACACTTTCTTCAGGCTTGTATTGACCACTTCTGTTCCCTTTGAGCTCATATAACAGTAATTATTACCCAATTAATTAGAGGTAGATATAGGTAACACCCACCACTAAATGAAAATCATATTTATGTATACCACAAGATCATAAACATTCATTATATCTTAACCCATGATATTAAATGGGAATCATAAACCTTTATTCATATCATAACCAGTTAAAAGGATATAGGTTTCATAATCATTTCATCACAGTATAAACCATTAAAATAAGTAGGTTTCATAAGAATTTTATAATTGTATAACCTGGGGAAGTGAAATGGGTTTCATAAACAAATATTTTTATAAAAAAACTATTCATATAATGAATAAGAATGGTATATTTGGATCATATCCCCATTAATTCATTGGTAAAATCAATGTATGGGATATTATATGGAAAATAATTTTGATCGATAATTTAAAACATTTATTGAGGAAAATATACTTTCTAATTTAGAAAACACTTTTTGAGATAATAAATATTTTCTAAACCACTTTCTTTTAAAATAACCTACTAATCCATTAAATTATGCTTCAAATAATGACTGGTCATGACATTTGAAAATTCCATTCATGTAATACGCACTAAAAACAAGATTCCATTAATATTCTTAGTATAATACAAATGGGAATTGTTTGGAAAAACCAACATGAATATTAATTTCAAAAAATTTATAACAATTCAGCATTGTTAAAAATTTATTTAAAAAACCTAATAGATTAATAAACAATTTATGAAAATATTTTTAAAAAACATCATTTTGGATGAAATAGATTATCGACCAAAGAGAGAAAAAAGTAAGATTAAAACATTTTCCTAAAAATTTTAAGTACCAATGTGTGGGAAAATGGTGCCATTACTTGAATCTATAATTAATAACTATGGTATAAGAATGTTTATAGGAATTAATTATATGTATATCATGATATCACAATATATCTAGCATAATCATAAACAATCCTAATAAATGATGAGATTGTAACATAAAATCTTTACCACTTTGGTAACATTGACTAATAATATCTATTAAGGAATAACATATAATGGAATTCAAAATATCATGAAAATAAATAAATTCATGATATTTCATGTTAAAGGGAATGAATGTACATCTTGTGAAAGAATATAAGTGTGTAATGTACATCTCAGAGAAGACAAATCGACACAAACACACCATACCATTTTTGTCTCTTTTGATTCCTACACCAAAAGAAAAAGAGTTCATAAAATGTATACCTAAATAACAATAATATTAAGTATAATCATCATAAAATATATTCATGTTAATTATATACACCACATAGAAGAAATAGGTGGTGAATATAGAATGTGTATAACAAAATTAAAAAAGTGAGACAGACATCTCTTATTGATTCAGTAAATTATTAATAATAATACCTTTGAAAGAATAACAACATTTTAAAAATTAATTATCCTGAATTTTTTTATATTAAAATTATATCATCTCATAGGTAAGTACTACTGAAAATAAATGAGTGGTGAATAGGACATAAGTCTCTCAAAAATAAAAGTGAGAATATAAATCCCATTACCTTAGGTCTTGAATTCCATCATACTCATTCAACCTTCATGTATAAAAAGTATATGTTTATTATATATTTATTATATAATAATAGTCATATATATCGTACAATATATTATTTTATTATAACCTTTTATTACCTGTTTATTGACAATTCCATGTTAACGTTAAGTTTTGTGTAATAACTGCTTTATCATTTGTATATGTTTTGACATATTTTGTTCCTCAAACATCGATCATGGTTTCATCATATATATAATTTAAAAAATGATATAAATATCACATATTTTCATTATATATTTATTTATCATAATCTATAATATTTAGTGATAGGAAATGAAAAAAAAAATCATGGAGATGGTTGGTCGTACATACACCTGAACACTTTTTCCATTTTCTTATCAAATTGAAAGAAAGAATTTTAAATGATATATATATATATATATATTATTTTAGATAACAAAATATATGTCATATATTTCACATATTTTAATTAAAACCATCCTTAATACATTCCATTTAAATCATGAACAAATCACATCACATCGTGTGGCGGTTTTCCATCGTACAAATAAATGACATTATCATATTCCTTGAAAATGGAAATCATGAAATTATGTGTGATTTCATAATTAAATAAGCTTAATAACATAATAAATATCATATATATCAAATATAAACTTAAAATACATCATTATTACCAACCATTAAAGGTGGTAATGGAAAAACGAACAACATCAGTTCCTAAGGTGGTAGTCCACAAAACACACGAAGGATGATTTTGTAACCCATTTGATTAAAAATTGTGTGAATTTGTGGGTCATTACTACAACATAAAAATATATAATTATATTTAAGACAATTTAGTTATTATATAATAATTTTATTATAATAATATAAGGATATATTGAAAGAAGTAAAATAAATATGCTCGTTGAAGAAATTTGCCTCTTTTTTTTGTATCCTCCATAGAATTACACTAAATCATTTCAAAGATAGATTTATAAAAAAAATAATGATTCTATTATTTTTTATATAATCATTGAAGTTATTTTGTAAGATATTTTTTAATCCAAATGGCCTAAGATTTTGATGAAGTTTGGACAGTGAGCCATCTTTTATAATTGAGGAGTGTCATTACTATAAATACTTAAATGTATTCACTATCGGGAGGTCAATATTACCTCAAGTGCATAATAATATAATAATTAAATGTTTTTAAGTATTATATGTTCAATACATACATCCACCACACAATTGGAAAAAAATTTAAACATTCCATTCCTAAACTTCTATGTATCATTATTTTTTCCATTTTTGATTTTAACTATGATAAGTAGTTTTCTTACCATGGTAATTTATCCTTTAAGAATGAAATTGTGGGATAATTATCAGATAATTTGGAAACCCAAATTATTAAAATAAAATCTAATATATAAAATATAATTCCTACATTTTTTGGTAATTAATTTTTACCAAAGTTCATGTAATGTGCAAAAACTCCGCTTTAACCTTAATCGTGCTAACTGAGTTTTAAATATTTAACGATCAATAATGTTTTTATAATATAAAAAAATTAATTGATGGAAAATATTTGATATTTATAAATATTTAAAAAAATAGTATAGATTATAGTATTTTAATAAATTTTAAATTATTTAATAAAATAGCATTTATTATAAGATAACATTAATGCCAAATTTGACATTATTTATTTAATTTCAAATATTAAATCATAATGACATTTATGGAATTATAATATAATATTTTCACACTTCTTTATAATAATATACTCATCAAAAAAAAAATATAACACAATATTTCATTCAATTTCTTTCACTTTTAATATTTTTGGAATCATTTATTTTATTTAATTATTAAGTAAATAATTACTATATCACTATTCCATAAGAATTTAAAGTAATTATGTTATCTCAAAGAATAAAATAAAATATAATTATAAGAAAAATTATTTATATCTAAAAATGATATATTTAACTTAAAATATGTAGTTTTTTCTCTATATCATAGCTTTATAGATATTAAATGTTATAAAACTATCTTTTTTGTCTTTTTCTTTTCTTAGTTTATTATATAGATCATATTCAAAGTAGACAAGAAATAAATTTCCATATTTCAGTTAATTTTATTCAAATATATTAATAAATTCATTAAATATAATTAAGATAATATTTTATGTCATCTTCACTATTATCATTCTTGTTTAACCCCCGATAAACCCATTTTTACTTTAACCGTGGTAATAAATTTTGAAATCATTCACTATTCATTTTGGTCTGAAATTATTTTAAACTTATGATAAATTATAAATAATTATAATTCCAAATGTCTAATTAATTTTTTCGAATCAATTTCAAATAATTTGAAAATATTAATTTAAAATTAATCTTTTGAATGTGATGAGAAAGCGAGTTATAAAAGTGTAAAAAGTTCAAAAGCATAAAATGGTTTAAATCTGAATTCAATAAAAATTTAATTAAAATAAACTAAATTGGATTCAGGGATATAAAAATTTACTAAATTTAATTTAAAACCATTTATAAATATAATTTAACATTACAAATAAATTAAACTTAAAGGAATTAATTAATTAAAATTCTGCATTTTCACTATTTATCAAAAATAAATCATTTTACAGAAGACCCTAAATTTCAACCTAATATAATATTGATATTAAAATTTCAATAATTATTTTACCAAATTCATTTTAAAAAATTGAAACGTTATATTTTTTATATCAAGTGTGAATTAAAAGGTGACAGAATAATTATTTAAAAGAAGAAAATACAGTTTTTAAGAATAAAAGTGGATTTATTCTTATCTCTTTTATAAAAAAATTATAAGACGGATGTTAAAAATTTTATTGAATATATAATATAAATCTTTTTATTAGAATAATTAACCAAAAGTGATTTGGTTAATTTATTTATATAAACCACACTTGTTCCCATAAAAAAATTTTCAGAAAAAGATTTCCTTTTATCTTCAAATGGGTTTTATTTTCATTTCTAATTAATTTTCCATAAAAAATTAAATAAAAATTCATAAACCATATTTTCATAATTTAATTAAAACTATTCATACCATCCATTCCAACATCTTTTTTATTAATATCATGTCAAATAATAATATTAAAATAGTATGTCATGTTTGGTTTAAACTTAGTATTGTGTGTAATGAAATATAAACATGGAATTATGTGTAAAAAATAAAAAAAATATATAGTGTATAATGAAAGATAAAATAAATGTTTCATGTGATGAAAAATATAAAAATATTAAATATATTTGAAAAAAAAATTACATAATCTCATGGTGTTACATTCTACCCCCCATAAACTGAATTTCACCCTCAAAATTCATCTTGACATTGAATGGATTAACATTAGAAAATTCCTTCATAGAAACCCACATCTTATAAACTAATAACAAAAAATCCATTGAAAATGGAAAATAGGAAACATAATAGTTACCCAAAGTAACTCATACCTAAGTGGATTCATAGCGAAAAAATGTGGGATGTAAATATTTTTACATGGAATAAAATCATAAATAATTAAAGAGAGTGATAAAGATCAATAATAAAAATAAATTGGTTGATCCAAAGAAATATAATGAAGAAAACCCCATAACCAAAACTAGAATTAAAAGGTTATTGATATCCTTTAAAATGGAGATAAGAGGATAACACATTATTTCATTATAATTTTCCTAAAGTTGAATAATTTTCATAAGAATATATAATTACTCGATTTCATTCCATTTCATATGAAAAATATCACCCTTTGTTTGTGCCTTGATCAATTTCCACTTAATCTCTTAGTCCAAAAAATATGCTGAATTTTTTATTCCTGAATCAACAAAGGATCATAATATCCATAAATAGAATGATAATTCATTTCTTATATCTTTAGTTATTATCACAATAAAATGGTTTGTACAGGTTATTCATTTTGGATAAATTTTCATATGATGAAGTAATATGTTTATATCTAAAACCTCATTTTATTTTTAACATACACCATTACATATATTTTTAACCTTTTAACCCGTAAAACATTCAAAATTTTTTAATGTTACTAAATTTCTCAAAATAAACATAACATTAATCCCCCATATATCATAAATTAGCTCCTGATTTTCACATACCAAAAATGTGAAAAACATTATCAATTATTCTCTAGAAACATGTATATATCCTTAATTTCCTCAAAACATTATTGAAAACATAAATTATTTCTCATTCCTTATATTAAAACATTCATTATTGGATATATTTCTTAAATCCAAAAAAAAAATTAACTCCATCAATGATAACATTACCCAATTTATCAACAAAACCTTTTTTAGTTATGAGGTGATAAATACTATCCTATTTACTTTATCCATATCAATCACCTCTTTATCCAAAATAAATACAATTTTCTAAACCTAAGGAACATTTTAAGGGTTACCTCCCCATAATAAAAATATCACCTTTCGGTTGAGTCTCTCTTCTAATCCATCATCATCATTCAACATATTATTTCAAGTCCTTAATGAAAAACTTATTCTAAAAAAATGTTTATATTTCATAATTCATATAATAAAATATTTTAATTCCAATACATAAATCCTTCATTAATCCTACTTCCTTCTCAAATAATTATCTATTCTTCATCATCTTATTCCCTAATACCTCTTTCCTTACACATTTCATATGTAGTCTCTTCCACATCAGCAAAATAATTGGCACATCTGTGATTTTATTTTGTGGTATTCATTTTTTATTTTTTTTCTTGTATTCATACTTTGGTTTCCTTGATATTTTTTGGAGAAAATTTTGTTTTTGGACCCTATAATATGTGGTAAATATTTAATTGAAATTATATGCCATCGTAGGAGAAACCATGAACCTTGGAAAATGGAATTATCTAAGTCACATGACCTATCGCATAGGAAAACGACCTCCACTAGGAAATGGTGTTTCCAGTTTCCTATTAGATAGAGGAGACCGCATGGTTTTCATAGGGTTTGGAAAACTGTATGCACAAAGTGTGCGGCCTGTTCAGATCATTAAAAATATTGAATAATCATTATACCCTCCCCATATTTGAACTCAAAAACACACCTAATTTTAACCACTATGATATTTAATCCCTAGATGCCTCCTATTCTCCCTGTTGTCCTCCCTGAACATCAACTTTGTATGTATTTGGTGTAGGAAATACAAGAATCATCTAGTAAGTCCCTTCTTTCAAGATTTCTTCCTTCTTCTAGGGTTTTTCATCCTCCCACTTTGAGTTATTCTTCTCTAAAAGATTTATTAACCAAATAATGATGGAATATTGAGTTTTTGGGAGAAATATTGTTGTTTATGGTTTTATATTTCTCTTATATGGTTACATTGAGGTTCCCTTGTGGTTTTCCACCAAATTCAAGAAGTTTAAAATCTTATGGTAGGTGGTTCCATGCTTTAGCATTATTAAATGATTTTTGGTGTTCCTCCTATTCTTCATCAATGTGTTCTATGGTTTATGTATGTGTTTAGAAATGTGTTTTTTAATGGATTCAAGGTGATTATGGGTTAAGAAATTATTTCTAAAAGAAATTGGATTTATTTAATGTGTTCTTTATTATTATTTTTTGACAATGTGTTCTAAAACGTGTTTAAGTGGTGAAAAGTTTTTTTACATAGGGAATTGGTTCCTGTACGGATTTGAAAGCTATTTTTCATATAAAAATGTTGGGTTTCATGTTTAATATTATTCCTTTATATTTTATATGTAAAAATTGGTTAACAATTTGAAATATGAAATTGGAATTGAGCACATTGGGAATCCTAGGTATCAAGGTAGGAAGACTAGCACTAGTACACTAGTTGGATTGGCATAGTCGAGGCCCAAATTCATCTAGAATGCTTTACAGGACAACATTAAATGAACAATGATGATGATTGGAGACCAATAGAACATTGGATGGATTCCTCTCTAGTGGATCATGCATGAGGATTTCGTGGGTTATGGTTTTTATACCATGTTTCACCAAGATATAAGGTTCCTAGGGTCCCAGTAGGGATATCACCTTTAGTAATTACCTATGGTGATATATTTTTATGTGGTGCTTACCATTGGAATATAGTGGACTATATTATTTTGATAATTTTTAAATCCTGGTTCTTTAAAAAAATACATAATTCTTTTTATTAAAACTAGATCCAAATTCTTTCATAAAAAATTCATGGTGATTTTCTTCTAATGTTATGGAATGGGATCTATATTTTTCGTGGAATCCTACTATAATTACTATAACACCCTATATACACCCCTAGGTATATGTAGACTTTGTTATTTTGGACCCAGGTAGAGGTAGGATGTTATGTGGTGGTGATAGTGGATTCATTTTCTAGTTCTTTATTGCTTCAAGTGTTGGTGGAGGAGGCGTGAGGGAGGTATCCCTATTATTTCATGGTGTTTTAGTTGTGTGATTTTTCACCTCCCAGTTTGGTATTTTGGTATTTAGTTTGAGTTGTAAAATTGTTAACTTAAATTTTTTTACCTCTTTTGGTTATGGATATTGATCCTTGTGTTATGTTTTATTCTTAGGAGTTGTTTATGTCTATTTTCAAGATTGAAATAATTCCCAAAATGTGTTTTTGATACAGAGGAACTAATTTCCAGCCAGTGGAGATTGGGAATGCCCTTTGGTTCATTCCATGGGTCAGGTCGTGTGTTCGGTTGGATGGAACCCCAGGATGGTTTGTAACAATATCATATCAAATGAAGTATTTTCCCATTATTCGTGTCATCATATTTGGGAGAGTCTACTTTTATATAGGATATTATTGTCAGGGCATAAGGTTCATTTTGACAGTGTGGTGTCTAGCCAACACTCTTTATAAAATAACATGGGTCACCATTAGATAATGGGAATTTTTCATGACTTCTCCCCCAAGTGAGATGCATAGGCAGAACACTATTCATGGATAATAAGAGGGGGTGATGTATTTTGGATCATTATGTTGATGGATATGGTTTTGTTTTGATTCATGGAAGTCTTTGAATTTTTTTTGTTGCAGAAAATTTTAAGAAGGATGTATTGATGTTTATTGTGTTTGTTTCTTATTTTAGAAATATTACTCCATAGAGACATCATGTGAAACATTGTTAAAAGGTTGAAGAGATTCTTCCCTCACTAGATGATTAGAGACAAATAGAAGCTGGGTTTCAGGCTACCTAGTCTTTAGGTCATAGAGAAAGATCTGGTATTGGTCATGTTTGGGAAGTTGAACCAGGACTTGGAAAGGAAAAGTATCAGTAGATCAAAATGAATAATACTCCATCATTTTGGGTAGAATAGACCCCTATGAAGTAGACTGTTGGATTGAAATGATTGAGAGGATGTTTAGGTTTCATGACACTCTTGAGGAAGTGAAGGTGAAATACGATTTTATATTGTTGTAAGGTCCTAGTTAGAGGTAGTGGGACTTAGTTGGTCATGTTTGGAAGCTCAAGTATAAGGGTTGGAAGATTTTCAGGGTCATATTTAATGGGAAGTATTTCCCTGTGACCCTGGCCTTCACCAAGAACTGGGAGTTTTTTTATCGTCATCAGGGGGATTATACTGTAATGGAGTATGCAATATTCTTTTTAGATATGGTTTGGTTCACACCCAAAGTAGTTTCCAATTAGAAGCTAAAGGCTCAAAAGTTTGAAATTTAGATGTGACCATATATATAATATCTATTGTTCATGTTTATGTTATGTACTTATGTTGAGGTGGTTGATCGTTATTTGATAGTGGAGATCGATCATAAATATGGTTTATCTATAGTAGTTTCAATGTTGTACTAGGTTTTTGGATGTTCATCTAAGAGGAAGTGGAAGCAGTATGAGAAAGATAAGAAGGGAGGTGGTAGTTTTAGCCATACTTCCTAATTGTCTTAATCTGTGACTTTATATATTGGGTCAGTCATATTCCATCAGTTTGGAAAGGTGGGGAATGTGTGGTATGCATGTTAAACATCACCCAAACCATTCCTTTTGTGTGGACATACGAGGAATTTTAAGAATTTTTTCATAGGTTTAAGCCTTTTTTAAGGTGGAGAAAGTCTTCTAGCCTCTATTAAGAATTCATCCCAATTAGATCCATCTAGGAAAGTGGGTTCTAAATTTGGTTTTCATGGCAGTATGGATATATCTTTTTTAGGGGATATTCATCCTAAGGAAGAACCATAGGGCACTGGTTGTTCCCATGCTTAGGAAGATACAAGGCATCATTATTCTCTACATCAAGCACTAGTTTAATTTAATACGGGACCTGATATAGTTTGAGATTTCATTTTAATTTCCTCTTATATAATTATTTAATTTTGGATAAGGGTTCCTCTTTTTATTTGGTTTCTTCTCATCCTATGGATTCATTGAAATTAGAAACTCATATTATTTCATAGGTTATGGAGTTTGTTACAGAAATTTTTAAGAGGTTATAGCATAGTTTTTGGGGTCTTTATTTTGCACTAACCATCTGAGGGGTCGAGATGGAATGGGATTTCCTAGTTTTGAAAATGGACCCCTTAAATTTGATCCTAAGTATGGACTTGATGGTGTGTTTCCAGGTGCACATCGATTGTCATAAATGGTGAGTAACTTTGTAAGAACCTGATGGGATTACCTAGGTTTTCCAAGGAGAATGAGATCCTTCGTCAGGATGTGATGGACCTCCACTTCTATAGTTGGGAAGTCATGTTTTTCAAATCATATCACTCATGTTTTTGGAATATGGTTGTATTTTTTAGGGTGGATTACCTCATTTGGTAGATAAGTTCCTAAAGGTTTTTCCATTTGACATTTTAGGTTTGTGTGTGGAGAGTAAAGTGGATTTCATCATCTATTTGTCAAAAAGAATACATCTGATATCTATTACCTCATACTTTATCCCCCCATAGAGTTTATGGAATTAAAGGTACAACTAGATGATTTGGAATCCAAAGGATTCATTCACCTGAGCACATCAACTTGGGTCTCCCCATTTTTTTTAAAAGAAGGCCGATAGATCTCTCTGATTATATATTGATTACCGAATGTTGAATAAGGTGATTTTAAAAAATAATTACCATTTTCCTAGTATTGATGAAATTTTTGTTCAGCTTATGGGGTGTGGGGGTTCTCCAAGATCAACATGCATTTTGGGTATCATCTAGTAAAATTTAGAGATTCATATGTTCCAATAACATCCTTCCAAAGTGGGTACAACAATTTTGAGTATCTGGTCATTCCTTTCTGGTTGAAAATTGCTCTAGCTGTTCTTATAGAGCTTATGAACTAATTGTTCCACTAGTCTCTCGAATCCTATTTCACGATATTTTTAGATGACATCCCGATCTATTATAGGACCTAGGTGGATCGTGATCATCTTTTGAGGATTGTGTTGGGAACTCTTCAGGATCATCACTTTAAGGTGAATTTTTATAATTTCACCTTCTTGATTAAGGAGGTGAAGTTGTAGGGTCATGTGATATTGGAATGAGGGATTTTGATGGACACTGAAAAGATCTGTGTGTTGATTTCATGGGAACAGATGAATAATGTTTTTGAAATTAGGATCATATTTGTCATAGTGGGGTAATATAGAATGTTTGATTGAAATTTATCTCATCATTATTCACACATGATAGTGCTTACTTGGAATGGGGTAATGTTCTAATGATTCCCAATGTTTCATGTGTATTTTTATGAACATAAGTGGTGATTGACCATAAACCTTGTTTGGATCTGGCCAAAATCTGGAAAAAGATTTGTAATTTGTTGTGATTATTTAGTTAAGGGTCTTTGGTGTGTGCTAATTTAGGACGATCATGTGGTGGAATATGGTACTTTCTAACTCCAACCACATTAAAATAATTACCCAACCTATGACCTTGAATTAGTAGTGGTGATGCATTCCTTGAAGGTGTGGTGTCATTATCTTTTTGCGGAATATTTTCTAGTTCATTCAGATCATATTATATTTTCTTAAATATTCTCCTAGAAATATATGAATCTAATTTAGAGTCATTGGTTGAATACCTTCTAGGGATCTATTTTGATATCATGTAATCTCTGAAAAAATTTAATGTGGTATCAGATGATTTAAGTAGGAAAGTACCAATGATATCCTTGAAAGTGTCTAGTGATGAGTGGACCATCTTGGTCCTTTTTCCCAAATTCATCTAGAAGTCCAACAGTATAGTGGAGTTCTGTTACTGATCAGTGTTTAGTTGAATCTATCCCTCCTAGAGTAGGTTCGGTAGGTGAAGCCTGATGAAAAGTTGTGCTAATAGTCTATGCAATCCTTTAATGGTGGGATGGTGTCTTTATAATGTTCCTTTTCTTCTGATGGGGTTTTAGGTTTTAAGGGATTCTTCATTGTGTATTTTTCATTACAGAAAGTTGTGATGTAGGGTATCAACCATCCTCACTAGGTCATTTATCCTGGTACCACAAAGATGTTTTATGATGTGAAACATCAGTTATTCTTGATGTGTATGAGATGATACATATCTGACATTGTATCCTTGTGTTATACATGCCATCTATTTAAAGAAGAGAACCTGAGGCCCTCTTTACTGCTTCATCCATTTCCTAATCCTACCTGGAAATGGGACAAGGTTTCCATGGATTTTATTGTTGTCTTATCACTTACACCCCAGGAGAGGAATTCCATATGGGTAGTGATTGACCATCTGAAAAAATAATATCATATCATTCTAATCAATGATTCAAACAAAGTGGATTATTTGAGATGGTTGTATGCTAAACTAATATTGAGGATTCATGGTGTTTCATCAGCTATCATTTTTGATAGGGACCCCCTATTCACCTCGCAGTTTAAGGAGGGCCATCAGAAGGTAATGAGGTCACAAGTAATGTTGAGTACATCATATAAGCCTCAAATGGATGGTTAGACGAATCATGTGACTTTAAAAATGGAAGACAACAATAGGTCGCATGTGTTAGATTTAGGATACTTGTGGGATATCCATTTTGGGTTGGTTGATTTTGCTTATAATAATAGTTACCAATCCTGAATTTTAATGACACCCATTTAGGTTCTTTATGGTCAGTAGTGTCAGCCCCTATTGTGCTCAGTAGAGGTGGGTGAAAACTCATAGTTTGGACAGAGCCTTGTGAAAGATACATCTAATAAACTCAAGTTGATCAAGAATAATTTTTTGATATTGTGGATCCTCCATAAGACTTTTTCTGACCATGGGCATCAAGCCTTGGAATTCTCATTGGTTAACCCACTGTTTTTGAATATAGAAACTCATTTGGGTCACCGTTATGTTGGTAAGAAAAGTAAAATAATTTGGATATATATCAATCCTTTTGGGATTGCCGAGAGTGTTGGTAAGGTGTAATAACAATTATCTATTCCTTCTTATTTGACTTCAATTCATGAAGTGATCCATGTTTATCAACAAAAAAGTTTAATATGTACCCATCATATGTGCTGAATTGAGAATAATTAGAGATGGAATCATATTTTTATATGTTTTAACAACCAATACAAAATTTTAATTCATAGGATAATGTTCTTTTGGGGAATTACATACCATTGGTATGATTTATTTAGAAGCACAATAATGATGAGCATGAGACTTGGTAGTGGAAGTCTTGGGTTGATGATTAATATCTATTATTGTTCTCTAATCAAAATCTATGGTGACTTTATAAGGGAGTAATGTATTCATATTAGGGTTAATTTTAACATTAGTGATTTTATTTTCATTTATTCCAATTTTTAATTTTTTTTTTCTTGTATTAATCCATTGATTTTCCTAGGCGTTTTTTGTTGAAAATGGAGTTTTTGGACGCTGCAATTGGCAGCGCATGGTTATGGGAGATTGTGCACCATCCAAGGAGAAAATATGCCCCTTGGAAAGTGGAACTGTCTATGCCACATGGCCTTCTCCATAATCATGAACCCTCCCCCAAGAAACCATGTCGTCGATTTCCTCTTGGATAGAGGAGACTGAACGGTTGTCATATGGTTTGAAAAACCATGAAGGATAATTGTATAGCCTATCCAGGTCATTAAAAAAGGTTAATTACCTTTCTAATATCCCTCAATTTAAACCCCAAACCACCCATATTTCAATAAAATTAGGATTTTCAGCCCTAGGCCACCCTCCTTTCCCATGTTTCCTCCTCGAACTTCAAATTTTGGATGAATTTGATGTGGTATCTCAATGAATATTCTTATAAGCCACTATTTATTGATTTCATCCATATTCTATAGTTTTTCTTCCACCCATTTTGTTTATTCTCTTGGAAATTAATTAACAAAATAAGGGTTAAATATTTATTTTTGGGGTAAATTATTTATTTTTATGGTTTGATCATTCCTTTATAGGGTTCCTTTGAGGTGTGGTTGGGGTTTTACAATGGATTCAAAAGGTTTAAAAGGTTAATGTTAGTGATTCTATACTTATCATTATTATATTATTTTGTTGTGCCTTATTTTCTACTTTAATGAGTTATATCGAATATGTGTATGGTGAAAATGGGTTTTTAAAAGGTTTCAAGGTGTGTATTGGTTGAAAAATGGTGTACTAAAATAAATTGGTTGTGTTCATGTGTTCTTTCTTGTTGTTATTCTGAAATGAGGTCTATAAATTATATAAGTGTTGTGAATTTTTTTCCCAAATTAATTTGGTGTGCGGTGTGACTTGAAAGGGGTTTTTTTACTTTGAAAAAGGGCGGTTTTAATGTGTAATAATATTTTCTAATGTGTGTATGTGAAAGTGGTGAAATACGTGACATGTTTAAAAGAAATTGAGCATAATGTAAATCCATGGTATCATGGTTAGAGGAAATGGACAAGTATGATAGTTGGATTGTAGGTTAAAATTCCCAATTTCATCTATCATAATTGATGCTAAATCACTAACTAAACTAATATGATGATTGGATACAAATAGAAAATTGTATGGATTCATCTCTAGAGGCTCATAAATAAGGATGAAGTGGGTTGCTATTTCTATACCACGTTTCACTGGGATATGAGGTTTCTAGGGTCCCACTAGTTCTAGTACCTATAAGGATTACCTATGGTGATCTCATTTGATGTGGTTATTACCATTAGCATATGGTGGGCCTTATACATATGTTAATTTGAAAATCATGCTTCTTTGAAAATGTTTTCCAAATTTTTTTATTAAAAGTGGTTCCAAATTCTTTCTTAAAACGTTCATGGTGATTTTTAATCTAATGTTATGGAATTGGATCTCTCTTTTAGGTCACATCCAACTAGTATTTGTCTCACACCCTACATTAACCATTAGGTGTTTGTATATTTTTTTTATTTTTGACCCAATTAAAGGAAGGATGATCATTAGTGGTGGTGATGGATTGGGTTTCTAGTACCTTATTCGTACAGGTGCTGGTGAAGGTTGAATAGGGGAGTTTTCCATCTTGTTTCATGGATTTTTTATTGTGTGTTTGTTTTCCTCTTCCTGTTTTGGTATTTTGGTTTTTCGTTCATGTTGTAAAATTTTTATCCTAAAATTGTTGAATCTCTTTTGGTTAAAGATAATGATCTTTGTGTGATTTATTATTATTAGGAATTTTTTATGGCTATTTATCAATGGTGAAATTGTTCCCAAATTGTATTATTTATACCCATAAACTAGTTTCCATCCCAAGGGTATTTGGAATTCCATTTGGTCCATGCCACTTGTTGGGTTGTGTGTTAGTTTGGATGGAATCATAGCTTGGTATGTGATAATAACTATTACTCATTCAACCTGGTAAGTTTTCTCCATGGGATTTCCCATTTGGAAATAGATTTTCATAATGCCCATTCATTCCACATTTAAATAATTCAACAGCCAATTATATCTTTGGGAGGCCAATATTCCCATCCATTGCCTTAACAGGACATTCCATTGTCTCTTTGTAGTTACTTAGTTGATGTCCTTTTTCTCTACAATCAAAGTGTCTTCATGTTCCTCTGAAAAATTCTCATGGGTGATTCTTTCCATATTCTTGATATATAGAAAATTTAATATTATTTCCTCCATGGTTTCCAATACATTATTCCTCAGTGAACTCTTTCATTCCCTTCTTGGTGAGTCTGGTAGTTGGTTAAGGTGCACATGGTAAATCATGTTCTATGAAAACTGATTAGGCATAATCATAACATCCTTCACATAGGTCATCATCCCATTTGGATTCTCATGAAAAACTCTTCAATCACATTCAATGCTAACCCATTTCCTTCAAGTTCAAGTTATTGACTAAAATGGGAATGAAAGTGTGAGAAAGACTAATCGTAGTATAAAACCACGTAATCATGAAAAAATCACTTATACGATGTCTAAATCGTGAAACCTTTTTAAACAATGACACCTTATGTTTATCCTATTTCCTTCATAGTCATAATCTATTTAAATAATTCATGATTGTTCATAAAGAGTTTGTAAATCTCCAAATAAAATCCCATGAGAGTGTAAAACCATATTTGTAGCCGGGCCCTTTTTCATGCACTAGTTCCTGATTAGGTCATGCTCAATATGGTTTTTTCAAGATTTTTACCCCTAGGTATATCTATGCAAGATAAAAAACCACTTTTAGTATCTAGATAGGGATAAAACTGCTTATAATCCTCTCACTAAATCCTCTACCGAAACTCACATACATTGTCCTTTACTTTAACTCATCATTATACTTACCCAAAGATACACCCCCAAACAAATCCTCACAAGTATCCCTAGGGATATCACTAGATTTTTCTCATCTTAGTTTACAAAGGTTATCTAAAAATTTAATTTAATACTGACTATAGAGACAAAAACATATCATATTGGTATAATAAATCTTTTTAGATTAATATTCATCACATTACACAAACACGTGATAGATTACCATAATAGTTTAGTGCCTTTAGAACCTAAAAAATATTATTCTAATATATTGAAATATATTCAATGTTTCCCAAAAAGATCTTCCCATTTAGTACTCCTTATAGACATACCCAATATAAAAACATTATTCATAACCTAGGGAAAGGACACATAATAAAGAGTTACCTCAGATGACCAATAAGGCTAAACAAGAGAGATACATAAGCATAATATGAACATAAGGGTATGATAACATGGGAATAACATTTGAAAACCGTACCATGTATATCAAAGATCATAATCTTGAGTTTTTGGAATAATTATTGGAATTTCATAAGACCTTAATCATAAGATAATAAAATAACATGAGCTATGAGATCATAACATTGGTATAATACAAAGATTTATGGAATATAAATAATCATAGAATATCCCATGTCCAGGCTACACCCCAAGACATTCATATCATGTTAGTTTTCTGAAATCCACATTTGTACCTACTTAGAGCATGATATGACCTAGTATGTATCCTATATTAGGCTTGGTATAACCTGCTATATACCATTTTACCTCATATAAAAATAATCATTACCCAATGAATTGGAGCGTGATATATATCCCACTTATTACAAAATGAAACCCATATTTTTGTGCGCCATAAGATTATAATAATTAATCACATAATAAACCATGTAATGAAAGGGGTGTGCTAAATTATTTAAAATATCATAACCAATGGAAGATAGATTGGTTTAATAATCATTTAATCATAACATAACTTGTGAAAAGAAGTGGGTTTCATAATAATTTTATCATTGAATAACCTGTGTAAGTGAAACAGGGTTCATGTATAACTTTTCATCATAAAAATAAATGATTCACATAAATAATAATAAAGTTTTCCTTGGACGTTAACCCTAATAATTCATAGGTAACATCAATGTATAAAATATTAGATGGAAACTAATTTTGATTGATCATTAAAAACATTTCTTGTGGAAAATATCCTTTCCTCATTGAATAACCTTTTTTAAAACATAAAATATTATTAAAACCTCATTTTTTATGAAGTTATCCTTGAAAATTATAAAGGATGATTCAATGAAATTATTGTTCATGATGTCTAAAAATTCCATCCATTCCATACAAGTTAAAAGGATGATTTCTTTCATATTTTTAGTAAAATAATAATGAGCATTATTTGAAAAAAAAAATTAGATACCTTTAAAAAATTATAAAAATTCAAAACTATTAAATATTAATTTTAACATCAAAATATAGTTATATAAAATGTTGTTTTTTAGAAAACATGGTCTTGGGATAAATAAATTTTCGACCAAATAGAGAAATAAAGTAAGATAAAAACATATTCTCTATAATTTGATGTATAAGAGGGTAGAAAATGGTACATTTATTTTAATGTATCATGAATAACTAAGGGATAAGAAATTTTTTGATAATTATTGATAGGTAGACCATGATCTATCAACATTGGAGACTTAATCATAAACAGTCCAGATAAATGATGAGATTGTAACATAAAATATTTACCACTTTGGTAACATTGAATCATATGACTTATGAATTAATAACAAAAATGGAACTTAAAATTTCATGAGAATAAATAAATTAATGATATTACATGTCAATGGGGATGTATATACACCTTGTGAAAGAATATAGGTCCAAAACATATGTCTTAAGGAAGGATAATTGAGACAAACTCACATTACCATTTTAGTCACTTTTGAACTGTAAAAACCATGTAAGAGAGATTATAAAATGGATATGTAAATACCAATTAGTTTAATAATAATCATCCTAAAAAAATTCATATTAATTAAATACACCACATGGAATAAAGTGGTAGTGAATATGGCATGTGTCACACAAAAGTAAAAATTGATACAAGAATCTCTTACTACATCAGTAACTTTTGAATAGAAATCCCGATGACATAATAACATCGATAGACACATTAATTATCATTAAATTTGGTGTATTATTGATATATTGTGTCATAGGGTATTATATAGAACAAAAAAAGAATTGAATGATGAATGTGGACTATGTCTCTCAGAAATAAAAGTGAGACTAGAAATCCCCTTAACATAAGTATTGACTTCATTCATACTCATTAAACACTCGTAAATAATAAATATAATTTTATTATACATATATTAATGATTAATATTTATATATATCTTAGAATATATTATTTTATGATCACCTTTTGTTACCCGTTATTTAACAGTTCCATGATAAAGTTATGATTCGAGTAATAACTTCTTTATCTTTCGTATATGTTTTGAATTATTATTTTTAGACCTCTTAATCAATCATGGTTTATCATATATATAATTTAAAAAATGATATAAATATCACATATATTTATTATATATGTATTTATATTCTTCTATAATATTTAGTTATAAGAAATGAAATACATCGTTCATGGAGATGGTATGTTGCACGTACACATTAATGTTGTCTCCATTTTCTTATCATATTTAAAGAAAGAAATATAATTATTATATATATATATATATTATCATTAAATAATAATTCTATATTTCATATGTATCACATAATGTTTTTATAACCATCCTTAATACATTCCATTTTAACATGAACGAACCACATCACTTTATGAGGTGATAGTTTATCGAACGCATGAATGACATTATCGTATTCCCACAAAATAGAAAGCATGAATTTATGTGTGATATAATAATTAAAGAAGAATATTAATATTATAAATATCATATAAATCATATATAAACTATACATTTGTTATTTTGAATAACCATGAAAGGTGGTAATGGAAAAACAAGTGACATCGCTTCACAGGGTGGTAGTCCACTGTACACATGAACGATGATTTTGAAACCCATTTGATGGAAGTTTGTGAGGTTGTAGGTTTAACCATTAAAATAAAAAAATATTAATATATTGAATATTTTGAGTTATTAAATAATCATGGGATAAAAATAATATAAGGAGGTTGATAAATAAATAAAATAAATATGATTGTTGAAAAACATTACCTCTTCTTATAGTATCCTCCTTAGGTTTGAACTAAAGCCTCAATAGGATTGATTTATACAAAAAATAATGATTCCATGATTAGGTTAGGAATTTTTAAAAGTTATTTAGTAAAATTCTGGTCAATCCAAATAGCTTGATAGGTTTAAAGAAGTGAGGATAATGAGTCCCCTTTTATTGTTGTGAAGGGGTGACATTCTTGTAAATACTAAAAAGTATTCACTATTTGGAAGTCAATATTACCTCAAGTGGATAAAAATAATATAATTAATGATTTGAAGAATTTTATGGTCATGTAAAACCTTCTAAAAACAATTAAACACATGTTTCAAAAAATTTATTACTTAACTTCTATGTATCCATATTTTTTTCATTTTGGTTTTTCACTACGGTAACTAGTTCTCAAACCTTGGTAATTTTTCCCTTAAGGCTAAATTAGACTGATAATTATTATATAATTTGGAAAAAATAATTTTAAATACTAAATAAAATTTATAAAATATAAATCCAATTTATTTTATAAATTGATTTAAACATAGGTTCATGTAACGTGAAAAACTCTGCTTTAGCCTCAACCATGCTAACTTGTTTTTACTATTTAGTAGCCAATATAGTAATTATAGATGATAAATGAGTCCATTAATGGACAATAATTTATATTTATTAATATTTTAAAATCACTTTCTATAAGATATTATTTTTATTAATTTTAAATCATTTATTTTAAAATAACAATAATGTCAATTTTGACATTATTCATTTAATTTCATTTTTTAAAATTTCATGAAATTGATGGAATTTGAATATATTGTTTCTAAACATGTGTATAATGATATATTAATCTAAAAAATAAAGTAACATAATGATTTATTCAATTTACTTCACTTTGAATATATGAAGTATCATTTATTTTATTTTATTATTTACAAAATAATTATTGTGTTGGCGTTTCTTAAGAATTTAATGTATTTATTTCATATAAGAAATTAAAATAAATTATATATATTAAAAAATATATATTTCAAAATTATATATATAACTAAACATATTTCTTTTACCTATCCCATGGTTTTATATATATTAAAAGTATGGAAAGTATCTTTTTGTCTTTTTCATTACTTAATTATTTATATGGATCATATTCAAAGGAAAGTGGAAATATATTTCCACATTTCCTAGAATTTTAATTTAATGATATAAAAAATTCATTCACTGAAATTAATATAATATTTTACTTCTTTTTCACCCTTATCAGTCTTGTTTAATGCCCTAATAAACAGATTTATTACCTCAACTTTGTAATTAATTTTTACAACATTTACTATTTATTTTGGTCAAAAATTATGTTTATTTGATTATAAATTATAAATAAATATTATTTTAAATATGAAATAAATTTTTATAGATTAAATTCAAGGAAATAGAAGAAAAAATAATTTAAATTTAATTTCACAAACCCAATGAAAATAAGGGGTTTTATTTAAAGTTCATAATTTTGAATGTTTTTATATCCAAATTCCATATAAAATAGTTTATAATGACTTAAATTTGATTAATGGATATAAAATAGAACTATTTTACATCAAAACCATTTAAAAATAAAATTTTATTTTATTTTTAAATTAAATTACTAATCCATTTTAAATTAAAATTTATTATTTTTCACTATTCAAAAAAATAAAACTTTTTTTAAATAAATACAAAATATCCACCCTAAGTTAATTTTTTATTTATAAATTTCCAAAAAAAAATTATTATCAAATATAATTCAAAAAATATTCAAATTATAGATTTAAAAATAAATTTTCCATAAAAATACGGCATAAATACATTTAAAAAATACTCTTTTTAAGTGTAAAATTAGATTTTTTATTATATATTGTTTATAAAAAAATAATATGAATTATAAAAAAATTATTATGTATAATATATATATATATATATATATATATTTCATTAAAATCATTAACCAAAAGGTTTTTGGTTAATATATTGATGTAAACCCACTTTTCTGCATAAAAATAGTTTTTCATAAAAAAAATTTCTATTTATTTTCAAAAGGGTATCATTTTTATTTCTAATTAATTGGCCACATAAGAATTATATAAACATTTTTAAATCATATTTTCTTAATTTATTTAATAATATTTATTCCCAACATTCCAATGGCTGGTTTATAACTCTAATATTAAATAATAATATTTAAATAGTATATCATGTCTGGTTTAAACTAATTATTATGTGTAATGAAATCTAAACATTGAATTGTAGATAACAACATCCAAATTTAGTAATGGGTGTAATGAAATATAAATTCAGCGTTTCATTTAATGTAAATTATCAAAAATATTAAACATATTTGAAAAAAATCAGAAAATCTCAAGGTGTTACAGTCTATTCCTGATGCCCCACTAAAAATCATGGATGTTGGGGGATTATTTTTCACTGTAAGATATTTTTTATGATTTTTATGTCTATATTGAATGTTTTGATAAAAATTTAAAATTGAATTTAGATAACCACTTATATTTTTCTTGATAAATGGTTTCCTTAGGATTATGTCTTGGGTGATGACACCCTTAAAATAAAGTGAAATGTTATAAAATCACCTTTTCAAAATTTATAAAAATAATCTTTGATGTGTTGTGGTATGCTTCAATCCTTTTGGGGAAATGATGTGTGATTTAATTGTAATCTTTGGATTATGGGTGAGGTATTTCTATGATTTTGGGTTAGCGAGGTGGTGGAGGATTGGATGTGTTTTTGGGGAGGCGAGGTAGTGGTTGTTTTCTATAATTTTTTAATGGCAGGGTTGTTGTTATTTTGACATGACTTATGGTAAATGAGGTTGTGTTTTTTTAGACATGATTTTTTTTGTAGTGAGTTGGGGGTTGTTTTTTTCGTGATTTTGTAGGAGTGAGGTGATGGAACGATGGGGTCGATAAGCTATTTGTGATGTGTGGTTGATTTATGCTAGAAGCCTAAGAACTTATGGAATAATTATTTATTAATATATGAAATGGATGAGGTTTTGTTTGGTTAATGGGATATAAATTATTAATGAATAAATAAATGATGATTTGAGTGGTAATTCGTGGTTTATAATTAATAAAGAAATTAATGGACTAGATAAGAAAATTGGTTGGTTAGAAATGGGAAATGTGTCTTGTGTCTTGTGTGGAATTTTTTAATTAGTGGTGGTAGAGAAAGTGGGGATGTTGTGAGTTTGTTAGTTTTTTTTGTGAACCCATTGTTTTCTCTTGTATGTGGCTATATTAATATTCTTGTATATTCCTTATTATTTCAATACTCACTTCCCCCACATTGATTAAAAAGTGGATACACTCATATTTATGTGAGGGGTGTTTCCCCTGACATCTGGTGAGGAGAATGGATTATTGGGTACCCACTCTTTCCTGTCATTCATCCCAAAGAAGTGGGTATTGAAAAAGCCATGATGTATGGAGGTCTTATAGTGCACTAGATGGTTGTTTTGATTTCCCAAGTATCCTTAGGTGAGATGTTATGTGTCCATGCTTGTGGGGTGGTAAACTAAGGTGTATTTGATCGAGATTTGACATATAATATGTGTCTACAAGTGGGATGATATGGGAGGAATTGGCATATGGTAGGGGTCTTTCATTGTAGTATGATGGAATGAGTTTAATATCCTTCATTATTACTATACCTTGCTACTACGGTAATGGTTGTGGATTTTTTATTTCCCATTTGTTTTTGTGTGAGATGTGATGTGGTCATGCCTGTGGGGAGGTGAGCCCATGTGTCTTCTATCGAGATGTATTGTGACTGTGCTTATTGGTCGGTGTGGTATTTATGAGATATGGAAGCGCTAGGAAATACGATATTAGTGTTTGAGAGTGGCATAGTAATGGGAAAGTAATGTTAGGAACCATGTATCAATGTGAATCATGTTATATTATATTACATTGATTGTTTTGTTTGGTAAGAATGTATTGGTGAGGATTTGGATGGATAGTTGACCAGTTTAGGTGCCATTGGTTTTTCTTTTTTCTCACATGTACATTATATTCCACTTTCACATGTCGATGAGAGACATTGGATTTTCTACTAAGTATTCTTGTATAGTCACCCTATGTATATAGAATGATTTTTAGGATTCCAAGAGGATTATGTGGTTCATGTTGGATAGTACTAACTTGGATCTTTTTGAAAAATTGATGTGTCACTTCTTTAGATTTTTTTAGGGTATTTTCTTTTGGAGACATTTATCTGTGCAATTATTATTTATACATGAATTATTGGATTTTTTGGTTTATTTCTATATTATTTCATTTATTTTCTTGTGGATGATTCATATTATCTCCTATCCCTATATTATTATAGGGGTTAATGCCTCCCATTTTTTGAGATTTTTATACCCTTGTTCCTAGTTTACAACCTAGGTCCTACTAGAGGATGGACTTGAGAGTCATTATCTCTCTCCCCATATTGCGGTATATTTAGAGGGAGGGGTCGTGACCGAGTGGTATTAGAGATGATAGTTGAGAGATAGGAAGGATTTGGAGTGATTTATAGTGTGGATTTCACTGGTTGGTATGGAAACAGTTCCAATTTTCCTTAGTGTGTGACTTAAGTCAAGGATATCATCTAGGAAATATTATTTTAGGTCCCCTCATGATCCATTGCATGGAATCATAGCTTATTGAATGACCAATTGAGGTGGAATTGTTTATTGTGAAGAGCCCTAAGATATGAACATGAATCATACTGACTTGTGTTCATATTTTATTTGGGTTGTTTTGGAAATTATAAAATGTATAATTTTAATTAAAATAAATCTAAATAAAATTCCATGATATTGGGTTTAGGGTGTTCTACTCATTTATAGGAACAACTCATGTTCATTTTCTGTGTGTTTCATGGGATGTTGAGGTTTAGTAGTTCGATCTAGTTGAATAGTGTAAGGTGATCTGGTAAAGGAGGATGAGGCTTGATATACGTTGTTTTGTGATTTTAAGTGGTAGTATTTAAGTAATTAGGAGGGTATCATTTTATATGTGGACACATATAGAAGGATTCACAAGCTCAAGACCGCTTTTATTTTAATCTATGCCCTAGGGGATACTGGGTCCCTTCAGTAGTCTATTGGATATAGGGATATGAATGTTAGTGATGGATTATATTTCTCAGATAGTGGAATTAGGAAGATGTTTCAGTGGTTGACATTCAAAAAGGAGTTCTAGGTAAAGATCAATTAGACGACCATGAAGGCATTGAAGATGTGTATCTTCTTTCTTTTTATCATTGGAGTATGTTAGTTCAATATTTTTGAATCAAGTTCAAGGAACTTCTATGATTTTACCAAAATCATTTTCCATATATGGAGTCTTGCTCGATATGTCTTAATTGGGTGTTTAATCCTTCTATCAAGTATATTATTACCTCTTTTACTTTGAAAACATATTTGTAGGTTCATAATATAGTGGAGGTGATTGAGGAAATCCTCTCGTGAGGAGGTTTTACATGAGAATGTAATTAGTAGGGTTCCATGAGGATTAGGGTTTTTGGTGTTATGTCTCAGGCATTGGGGCCTTGAATGTTTCAACTATTAGGGATTCAACCTCATCACCTTCCATTCCATCATCTTGGGATATTGGTTTTGATTCTCTTCTTAGGTTCTTTGTTCCATTTTCGTTTTTCTATCATGTTTTTATCCGTTATCAAAACTGGTTACAAAAGTAACTTTGAGCTCGTTGTGGTTGACAGGACAAGGTTTAGTGTTAACATTAGTAGTAGTTTCTGTTGAGACTGTTTTAGTAGTATGGGCCTCATGGGTATGATCTACTATGGGGATATGGAGTTGGTATTGGTTGACCTTATTATGTTCCTTGTGTCTAGAGACCTCTAACCAAGAATGGAAATGGATGTGGTTTTTAGTGAAGAGGAAAATGAGTTTAGTGTGTTCAATTTCACATAGTGGTAGCATTAGTTCTAGAGGTTCATGTGATTTTCAAATGTATAATCGATTTTTTTGTACCCTAGTTTGTGAAATTTTTAATTCAAGAGCCTCACATTCCATTTTTAAACACAATATTTTCCATTCTATAATACTAGATGTAGAGAGTCTTCCCATGCCCCTAGTGTTGATTATTCTAGTAGGAGGCTAGACTATCTAGTTTTTGTGTGTCAAGGGGGTATACTGATGATGGAGACCCATCATTCCTCTGAGGATCTTTTCTTACAATATTTTTTGCTATAAAATGTTATCCTTAGCGATGAATGGTTGTATTCTGTTCATAGTATTATCGACTTATTTCATATGAGCTTAGTTTTCTTAGATTGGGATGGAAAACATGGTGTCTTCAATGGTGAGTGGGGTTTTCAGGTGGGTAGATGGTCTATCGAGTCCCCTGATATTTTTATGGATAATATTTTGGTGGAATTGGTGAATGTTGGGATAATATAGGAACTTTGGGTCATTATGGATTTTCTAAATTTTTCATTAGGGAGGTCCTGATTCTACCCCCTTGATGTGATGTTGAGTTCCGGATATAATTACGTCCTAGTGATTCTCCAATATTGATGGTTCTTTATCAGAAGGAACTTTCTGGGTTGTAGGAGTTAAGGATTTGAAAATATAATCTAATTAAGAATGGTTTCATCTGGCCTACTGTGTCACTATGGAGTGCTTCAGTGCTGTTCTCCCATAATGAAGATAGTACTATGAGGTTCTCTATAGACTATAGAAGGTTGAATCAGGAGAAAATCAAGAATTGTTACCATCTTCCATGGTTATATTGTCACATCAACCAGTTTAGATGGGTGATTTTTTTTTCAAGATAGATTTGGAGGTTCGATTCACCAGTTGAGGGTGAAAGATATGGATGTTCAGAATACTACCTTTAGATGAAGGTATATGAACTTTTAGTTTATATTCATGTTATCTAGTTTTAAAAACACACCATTTTTGTTCTTGGGACTCATTAACTCCATGTTCTATGAATTCCTAGTTCATTTCATAGTCATGTTCATTGAATACATATTTATCTATTCAAAGTCTGAGTTTGATGATTCTGAGCATCTCATAGTTGTTTTATAGGTTCTTTATTTCCACCGGACCTATATAAAGTTATCCAAGTGTAATTTTTTTGAGGTGTGTTTCCTTAGACATGTGGTGTCTCATTGGATTGTGGAAGTAGTACATTCGAATGTTGAGTAAATTTGTTCCCTAGTTGAACCCAAGAATGTGGAATTAGTTCTTATTTTCCTCTGTCTTTTAGGATATTATCGATGGTTTCTAACTGATTTCTATCAATTTGAATCCCTTTTGATAGAATTAACCTATAATGAATATGATATTGTGTGGATTTATCATTTTATGATAGTGTTCAGTTACCTAAAGTATAAGTTGGTCCGTTCTCTAGTGACTCAATTTCCAGAGGAGGTGTTGATGTGTAAGGTGTTTTATGGTTCTTCCCATCTAGGAATGGGATGCGTATTGATTTATCATAGATTAGTGATATATTATCGGTATATTAATTCACATCCCCAGAAGTTTGACTATTCCACCATCCTCTAGATCTAGGCGCAATTGTGTTTTTGTAGAATTTGTGACGAAATTACCTTATTGGGGAACACTTTTTGGGTTTTATAGATCATAATAGTTTGATGTATATCTTTTCTCATTGTGATATGGATCTGAGGCAACATAGATTCATGGAGTTTCTTTAGGATTATTCTTTTTATATCTTATAATCCTCAGTAAAAATTAATCATGTGGATGATTCTATGAGTATAAATTCATTGAGGGATGTTGTTCAAGATTATTACATTGTCTGGAAAGGAATGGAAGAGTTTTAATCCTTGAACTGATATGAAATGGTGGATGATAGTAGAGGCTATTTTCATTATATGATAGTGTATTCTTCTATGATGTGTTTTATGGAGGAGGTTTGGTGGTGAGGCTCAGAGATAGAGGGGATGTGTGATCGTGTAGGCCATGGTGTTGCTCTAGATTGATGGTCAGAGGATGGTCATAATTAGATGTTGTTTCATGGGAGGTTTTTTTGGTAGTTATTCATGATCGATTCCTTCATGATTTTCGTATCCCACCTTTGGTGGTACACCCAGAAGTATCCAAGATGTATCATGGTTTGGGGATGCAGATTTGTTAGCCCATGATGATATTGGAAATGATGGAGTTTTTTGGAAAATTTCTTGGTTTGTCAACAGGTAAAGCTTTAGAATCATGTCTCCGCTAGTTTTTTATAGCCTTTGGATTTTCTTGGGTTGAAATGGGATGACATCAAATTGGATTTAATCACAGGGTTACCCCAATCTCAAGGAGGTTGTGATGCTATCTGGGTGATCGTGGATTCGTTGGAGAAATCTATCTACTTCCAGCAATAAAGGAGTTTGGTGAAGTGGATGATTTTCCTAAGAGTAATTTGGATGAGGTGATTTATTTGGATGGAGTTACAGTTTCCATTTTCTTATATTGGGACCCAAGTTTTACCTTGTGACTCCAGCTGGGATTATGATGTACTTTTGTAACTCAATTATTCCTAAACACTACTTTCCACCCTCAGACAGATGGGAATATGGAGTAGGCTATCTGGATGTTATTGGATATGTTTTTGGTGTGCATATTATACTTTTTTGGATCTTGGGTATGAAACATTACCTTGGTTTATTTTTCTTATAATAATATTTATCACTCATCCATCGACATGGACCCAAAAGAGGAATTTTATGGGAGGCTATGTCATTCTCTTTTGTGTTGGATTGAAGTTTTGGAGGCATTAGTTCTTGGTCCTGATGTGGTGAAGTGAACATAAAAAAGGTTTATTAATTTTGAGAGAGGATGAAAGAAGAATAGGACCAGAAGAAGTCTTATCCTATCACAGGAGGAGGCTCTTGGAGTATTAAGTTGGTTATGATGTGTTCTTTATGGGTTCCCCCTAATGTGGGTAGTGGATGTTTGGTTGTGGGAGATACCTTTCTCCCCAGTTTTTAGGGACCGTTGAGGTGTTGGGGTGAGTTTGAGGTGTGGAATATCAGTTTGTGTTTCCACCATGGATGGATATAATCCATGACATCTTCCAAATATCTCAGATTAATCCATATCTTCATAATGAATCCAATTTCATTGACTAGTGAGAGTTAGATATTTAGTAAGACTTGACATTTGTGGAGTGACCAGTAATGATCAAGGATTTCCAAGATCATGCACTATTTAGATAGATCATTTCTATATTTCAGGTGTTTTGAAGGCATGGACGCTTGAGGAGAGTACATGGGAGAAAGATATTCAGACGTGTGACCTGTAATAGGATCTACTTTGAGTTTTCCTTTCTCTATTTTTCATTTTATGTGATGTTTATACCTTGATGTTTTATTATTTGTGTTTTTTCATTTGATGTGATGGGTGTGATCTGATTGGTGACACATGATAAATTTACAACATATAAAAATGGGTGGACCTGATTCCTAATTGAGATACATTATACATTGATGTGATTAACCCCATGTGAGTGAGTCGGTGCCTCACAAATGGAATAATATCTTAACATGGAGGATGGAATTCCATTATTATTTTGTTTGGGGTGGTGTGGTTTGTTGGTATTATTGGTTTTTTGTTTGGGATATGTGGATGTTGAGATGGTTTTGTAGTGTTTATGAGGTTATGTTGATTTGGGGATATGAGGATGTTTGGGATTTTTTTTGTTCATTTTGTGTGGTGTGTTTAATAGGTGTTGGAATTTTATGTATGACAAGATACTTGAGATGTACCTCGAAGGGTGGTTGTTCTGACCCCATTTCCGTATAGGATTGGTTTTGGATTCTCAAGGTCAAGAAACATTTGAGAGGCATATATGTAATGGTACATGACTTACCAACCCCTTACTCTTTATGGTTTTTTGGGGTTGGATGTGTTTAGTGGAAGTTCTGGGAGTTTATAAGGTATGATCTACAGTATGAAATTCAAATCGGGTAAATTTACACGATGTGTATTTATGGTTTGGGACATCTGATGTTGGCTTATTAATGGATTCTTTGTAAGTATAGGGGGAACCATGTGACAGATTACACATCATGTAAGTATAATTAAAGATTTTTAATAATTAAAGTATTATGCCATTTTTTGGTGAAAATTGGAACATTTAGAAAACCTAAGGTTTACACATTGTGTAATGTTTACATGAGGATAAATTGGTAGGATTCTATATTTTATGTTCTACTATTGATCACTTCTAATTCATTAAATTTTACATATTTTAATCTCATTACAAATGAACCATATTCACCCTGAGGTTATTTTAAATCCTTCTTCTCTCTTGATTCAATTCAATGGTTCTGGTGGTTGTTTTTTGGTGATCAGTGGTAAACAATTCATTTTTTGGGTTAATTTATTTAATTATTCCCCATTGAAATTCATCACTGTGATGTTGTTTTGGTTTATGGTACGAGTTTGGATGAGTTTTTATAATCCTTTAATTTGTTTTAGGTTTATCTATTATCTCATGTTGTGGTTTTGGTTTATAGTAATTTCATATTCACCCTACAGTGCCGTGTGAGTTGGAAGAGCTTCTTTGAGGATAGAAATCTCTTATTTTTCATTATTGTGTAACATGTGGGAGGTTTTTACTCTATTTTATCTATTATAGATGGTTTATATGTCTTAATAAAAGATAATTAATTTGCTAATTGAAATTTAAGGGAGAAGGGGAATGATTCCCATGCTTTTATAGCTTTAATATTAGTGTGATATAGTGATATGTGATTGTGCAGCCTCCATGTCCCATTTTAAATTATGGTTGTTAGGGGATTTTTTTGTTTCATCTGATATGTTTTATGAATTTTGTGACTTTTTTTATTGTCTTGATATCTCCCTAAAATGGAAATTATTTAAACACTTATATTTGGATAAAAAATGGTTGCCCTGGGATTCTGGCTTCTTTGATTTTATCAACAAAAAAAATTGAAATGTGATAAAATAGGCTTTTTAAATATGTAAAAATGGTCATATATGTGTTGTGATTTGTAAACATTCTTATGGAAATGCAATTTCTGATTGTAATGTAATACAGGGCTGATGGGTGAGATGTGGGCATGCTTTTATTCTAGCGAGGTAGTGGTTGTTTGACCATGATTTTGCGGTAGAGAGGAGGTTATTGTTTCGTTGTTCTTTTGTGGTGTCGAGGTGGTGGTTGTTTGGTATTGATTTTGGGGTGGTGATGTGGTGGTTGTTTTTTCATGCTTTTAGAGTAGATAAATCAGGGTTTTTCCATTATTTTGGGTGGTGAGGTGATGGTACTATGGGGTCAATGAGTTACCCATGGTCTGTGCTTGTTTTTCAGTAGAAGCTCAAGTAGTAATCCAATAATTATTTAATATTTTTTGAAATGGATGATCTTTATTTTGGATAATGGGAAGGAAGTTATTACATAATAAATACAATATATTTTGTGTGGTTAAATTTGGTTGATGATAACGAACGAAATGGATATTCTAGATAATGAAATTGGTTGCTTGGAAATGAGAAATGTTTCATGTGGCTTCAGTGGTGTTTTACATTTAGAGGTTTAAGTGAAAGTTGGAATGTTGTGAGTTTTTCAGTGTTTTTTTGTGAACACATGGGATATTATTATGTGTGATGATATATGTATATACATGTATGTTCCTTGTGATTTCTATATTCACCCAACCCGTATTGATCACTAAGTGTAGACACTCATATTTAGATGAGGAGTGTTTTACTTAACAACCAGTGAGGATGAAGAAGGACAAGTGGACTACTCATATGTGATCTCTCTTCCAATAAAGGTATTTTTCACATAGGCTATGATGGCTGAAATTATTATAGTGCACCAGATGTTGGTTTTGATAAGTTCGGTATGTTTGCGTGAGATGTGATGTGGTCATGATTATTCTGTGGTAATCACATGTGTCTACTAGAAAGAGGTGATGTAGCCCAGGTGTTTATGGGTGGGATGACATGGGATAAGATGTCTTACTATCGGGTTCGTGTATTGGTTCACGTTTGGGCCTTGTGTCTTGGGAATATGGGTCATGTAAGGGTTCCCCATTAACCCTTAAAAGGGGGATTTTCCAAAAATAAAATAAAAACAAGGCCTTTGGGCCATTCAGGATTAGATAAATTACTACTCTTGTTATGGATGTGGATTTTTTGTGAACTATATGTTTTAAATTGATATGGGATGTTGTTGTTCTTATGGGGTATCAATCCCATGTGTCTTAGTGTGACATGTGTTTTGATCGTACTTATAGTTTGATGTGGTATTTTGAAGGGATGGAAGCACAAAAATGTATGATGTTGGGATGTGAGAGTGACATAATAATAAGAAAGTGGTTCGGGTTAACCTTTATCAATGTGACTATTTGTATATTATATTACATCTCTGGCGTTATTTTGTGAACATGATTTGGTGAGTTTTGGGATGGATAGTTTACCTATTAGGTGTTGTTGGTTCAGTTGTTTGTTCATAAGGTGCATTAGTATACTTTTTTACATGTTCATTAGATACCTGGTTTTTCTACTGATTATACTTGTATGCTCTCACTATATATAAAAACTGAATTTTAGGTTTCTAGATGATTACATGGATCAATTGGATAGTACTATCTCATACCTTTTTGGACCATTCTTTTGTTAATACATTGTCATTGCTTTTTGGAATTTACATTTTGAGAAGTTTATCTATACATTTATTATTTATACAAGACTTGTGGGATGGTTTTTTTTATTTCTATACTATATCAAGTAGTATATTATGGATTTATAATATCATCTCCTGGTCCTATATTATTATATAGTGTAATTCCTTCCAATTCATGATATTTTTATACCCTTGGTGAAACTCATCAACCCAATGCCTACTAGAGGTGGGACTTGGGGGTTCATTATCTCTCTCCCCTCATTGTGGAATCATTTAAGGGAGGGGTTCATGATAATTACAGACATTAAAACATAATATTGGTGGAAATTAGAAGAATTATGATAGAATAATATAAAAATATTATTTTTTTCTAGATATAATACATTATCATTATAGTACATGTGAAAATATAGGTTTACTAAGACTGGAATTACACAAGACATCCTATGAAATGTGGTATAAATATCATTCATTAAAATATTTCATGGTTTATGGAAGTCCAAATTTATTAAAAATAAAAAAGAATTATCTTTTTAAATTTGATTAAAATGATAAGGAATGAACTTTCATTGGATATTTATTCGAAGGAAGAAGTTATAAATGATGGAATCTTTTTTACAAAAGTTGGTAGATTCATATGATGTGAACATTATTAAAAACAAAAAGTTCATTAAAAAAGATAATGAAAAGTTATAGAGGGTATCTTGAAGCCTTCCAATTAGAATTAAATAGTAAAGATTATTGTGCGTCCAAATATGTTCTTGAAGGATTAGATTACTCGTGTGATGAAGGAAAAGAGATTGGAAGAAAATCTATGAAATTTTCTACGCTCAAAAATTAATTTTTAAAAGAAAATATAATTGGAAATTAGAAAGGATAAATTCAAATAGGAATAAATTTGATATTATAGAATCAGACATCACTCATCTCACTAGAGGAACCATAATTAGTTTTAGAATCGTTTAAACACAAAAAAATTGGTGAATCCAGTGAATTAAAATTTGGATCAGATTGAAAAGAATAAAACATGGGATATTTTTCAATGAATAGTTGGAAAAAATGTTATTGGAACAAAATGAGTGTATAAAAACAAGTTAAATGAAAATGTATAAGATTCAAGAAACAAATAGAGACTTGTTTTTAAAGGTTATGCAAAAGTCTAAGGTATTTATTTTGAAGAGAAACATTCCCAATTTTTAAAATTATAAACTAACAAAATGTTTCTATCAATGGATTCACATTGAAGTTATAATATCTTTCAAATGGATATAAATTCATCCTTATTTAATGGAGAGATTAATGAAAAAATTTACATTGAACAACCATGTGGGTTTTTACTTAATAAAAATGGAAGAAATTTCGTCAAATTGAACAAATCATTTTATGGGTTAAAATAATCTCCATGTTCGTCATATTGCAAAACTAACTATTGTTTGAAAAAGATGTCTTTTTCTAAAGGAAATTTTCACATCCATTTGTATGTGAATGGAGTTAACAACAATATCGTGATTGTGATTTTGTTTGTTGACAATATAGATTTTTCTAGAGATAAATAAAAAAAATTTAAATAATTTTATAAGGCAATAAAGTAGAAATTTGAGATTTTAGTTTTGGGATAATTAACATTATACATTGGATTACAAGTTCAATAAAAGAAAAAATACATTTTATTATTGCAAGAAAAGTATTCATGGGAATTATTACAAAATTTTTGTATGGTAGAATCCAAAAACAATTCTACTCATATTTTAGTTGGGATGAATATGAGTAATGATAATGCTAGAAAAAGTGTGAATTTGAAACAATTTCAATAATTGATAAGAATGTTTCTTTATCTAATCACTTTAATACTTGATATTGTTTATGTTGTGACTTTGGATTCCTAATATTAGAGTGATCAGAAATAATATCATATGTTGGAAGAAAAAGGAAATTTTGGGATATGTTAAAGGAATAAATAAACATGGGTTATTATAAAAAATATTTTTTGGAATACAATTCTGTGGTTATACTAATATTGATTTTAGTGGAGATTGAAACAATAAAAAATCAACTTTTTGTGGGTTAATTTTCTTCAGAGAGTGTTGTGTGATTTATCAAAGTAAGAAAACAATTTATTAACCCTACTAAAATCATAATCAGAATATGATGCGCTACATATTCTTATAATCAAATTTTGTGGATGAAAATTTAGTTGTAAGATTTAAATGTTGATGTTTTCAAACCATTGAAGATACATTGGGATAATCAAAGTGCAATTGATCATTATAATAATCTTGTAAAACACTCAAGATCAAATAATATTGATATTAAGTTTCACTTCCCAAAAGAAACAGTTTTAGGTGGAAAAATTATTCATCAATATATTTCAGTGAAATATAAAATCGTTGATATTTTCACAAATTCACTGACCAAGGAAATATTTGTTGAAATGAAGAAAACAATTCATGTTCAGCCTACACCAAAGACATTCTAAACATCTTAAGGAAGTATCTCTTCATGCTATGGATTTTTTTGAAAGGGGGTTGAATAAGACCAAATTTTATTCGATAAGGTAAATATAAATTTTTTTCTTACTTAAATTACACTGAAATTTTGTTATCATATAATGTGGAGAGAGAAAGAGAAGTTAATGAAAAGTGAGTGAAAATATAAAAAGTAAGGGTTTTTTATCTTAACGTGGGTGAAAAGTTTCTTTTCACCAAGGGATTGAATTTGTTCAAAAACAATAAATTATCCAATAGGGTGGTGTCATGAAACTATCTTTTAAAAAAGGTTATGTTTTGGTAAAATTTTCAAAATTTAGTTATTTATAATAAAATTAATAATTAATAATTACGAGTGTTAAAAAATGATCAATTGAAATTTTTTTAAATAGATTTATCAACAAATACAAAATTGGAATATTAAATAGCCTTTTTGATGTTTTATATAACAATGTTTCCTTTTTTATAGAAACTAACATTTTATAAAAAAATGTTTTTTATATCAAGTTAATGAGGTGTTGATAGATGTATTTAAATTTTCTATAGAGAAAGTTCTTAAAATATTAATGAAGATTGTGTTTTCAATGTTCAAGATCAGAGGAAACATTAGACATATTCTATCAAATTGACATTTTGTTAAAAATTATATGTTATTTAAATGAAAAAAAGATGTACAGTAAGAAAGTTAGAAATTTGAATGCTTTCAAACATTCCAAATTAGGTCAGATGATTATTTTTTTTTATTTCATGTTTCTAAACATCGTTAAGAAGTAATGATAAAAGTTGAAGTTTGAAGAATAAAAGAGAACTACATTGTTTTACAGCATCCAAAATTGAATTTTTTTAGACACAGATACTCATACCAAGAATCACCAGATGTAGATGTTTTCAGAATCATAAGGATTAAATTTTGAGAAATATTCTCAATGTTATTTATATGATTCACCATTAGTTGAACCATTGTATTGACAATCTTATGTACAATTATACATAAGTTATCTAATGTATCTTTTTCTTGAAATTATTGCTTTGTTATTTCAGATTTCTGAGTTTTTCATGTGTTACAAATGTAAAAAAAAATACAGAAGTACTTTAGGGAGTGAAATTATTGAGTTTTCTATCATATTTTTTGGATAAAATAAAAATATTGATCCATCATATTAGATTCAAATACTGATCCATCTGATGATACACATATTTTTCTCCATCAAATGATCCTTTGACTTCAATCCATTAAATGGGTTATTTAAACTGATAAGTCTTCATATGTATAGTTTCATTAGACACAAGTTGATTGAATGATGAGAGTCACTAAATACATGGGAATAAATAAGTATGTGTTTCAAAATTATCAAAACAATGAAAATTTTATAAATGTTTAATGTGTCACCTAACAGTCATTTTGGGTTTCAGAAGTCTTTATAAGTTGTAGTGATTTTTTCAATCATTTTCATTATGACCAGAAAATCATAGTGATAATTATTATATTTTTTTCATTGGTTTGAGTTTTTTTATATCAATTGGTTTAAAGAAAAATTAAAATTATTTAAATTTGTTCATTATAACCATAATTTTGGAAAGATTTTGGAACTGAGTTTTTTAAAACTTTCATGTTATGGATAGAGAATTTAAAAAGTGTAAGATGATGGTTGACTGGGTTACAATTTATGAATAGATGTTTTGTAATTTGATAAGAGTTGTGATTATTAAAAATGTTTCAAGAAGTCTCAATATGAGTTGAGAATTTTTAAAATGATCAAAATGAAGCTCAAATGAATATCAAAATTGGGTTTTTATATTTTGAGTGAGTTGGAATATAAATTTTATTCCCATCCATTTCACTTCTAGAGTACCTATAAATTTATGTACTTGGTATAATGTTACATTACACTGTTCACATGTGCATAAAAATTGATACTCTATGGTATTGGTTTCAGAAGTGAGTTTTCCAACTGAAGATTTTTTGTGTTGAAGAAGTGTTTCTCAATAGAGCATTCTGATCAAAAGATCATATTAGAGACAGTTCAAATTACCAGATATGGGCATATCAGTATAAGAAAGATTGGATTAAGTATTTGAGTAGAATTTTGAGATTTATAGATTTGTAAAATAGGAATATCATGATGTTTGATAATATGAAAAATATAAAAAAGGTGAATTATACTACTTTTATTGGACTGAGTTCATAATACTAAGGAAATCAGACTTAGTTACCTCATACTGAGGTTCTAGATGAATCCTTATGGAGAAGAAGGTTTCTTTGTTACATTGTTTTCTGAATAAAATTTTTTGTTAGAAAAATTTTTAAACTAATGGGAGTTATTATAGTCATTACTATCAGTAAATATAATGTATCTGAAGTGATTTGGAAAAAGTATTATTCCCTTCTTCATTATAGTTATTTTCCCAGGACCCACGGGAGCTGCTATGTTTAGGATGTAGGTTCCCACATTTAGGCCGAACCTTGGGAATCATGTGTTCTATGTTAAATCTTCTATTTTAGCATGCAATTGAATTTTCTAAAAATTTAATAAGAGAGAAAATATTTCATTTTGGAGGGGATAAGTTTTCTAAAAATAAAATTTTTAAAATATGAAAAATGATTCAACCTCCCCCCCCCCCCATCTATTCTTCAATCCTTTTCAAAATTCAAAAGGGTTGGGGATATTCACTTCCAATGGAGGGGAAAATCCATTTTCATATTATTAATTAATGTAATGACATAGATAACACCCCAAATGTATCCAAATTCACTATGAATTATCATCATCAGGGTTTATGAAATAAACCTGACCATTTTATTCATGAAATACATTAATAATAACATTATATTAAATGGATCATTATGTAGGTATTCAGATAGAAATATCCAATGACATATAAAATATGTGGAATTCATATTGGTGAATCGATTATCATAACCTCCATTCTTTAATATTACCAAGTTGAACACCATAAAGAGGTGTCTCAATGCCATATTATTCTCCTACTCCAAATATCCTATATATTATGTGTCTTATTAGACAATATCATATTTTTTGTAGAACATAGTTTTAAGGAATATTATCATAGCATCTAATGTATCTAATTATAGCATGGAATTGTTATGTAATTTCTATATGGTAAGTATATTTAGGACCTTATTAATATAATACCATGTATAAGAACAATTAATATTTGAAAAGAAATGATATTTCATTATATTGAAATACCTTGAATACATTATGTAATCGAAAATACAAGGGAAATTGGTTTTGAGGAAACACTAACTCCAACAAACTCCCACATGAAATAAATCCAATTACTAATAATTTAATTCTAATTATCTCTCACATGATATTCAAGATTATATTGATATTAGTATTTAGTAAATGGGTCTTCCATATTCTTCAAAGTGGACACTCTTTTCACTAAGACTTCACCTTTTTGATAAAGATACCTTATGAGATGAAACACTTGAAGTGTGTGCTTCATCCAATGGTGAGAATGTCACTCCATGGTGAGATCCACCACAGTAGTATTATCATAGTTTATATTGACAGTTTTTCCACTACTGCAAACCAAAACATGTTACTAGGTGAAGTTGAAAGTAAATAATACTTAATTAGTTTTATCAACATCCATAATATACTCATACTTTGTTATAGAATCATCCATAACTAGATTTTCTAACATTTAATTCTCACAGCTACTCTGTTGAGTGTGAATAAAAATCTTGATTTTGATCTCATGTTGTCCTAATCAATGTGGAGCCTAGAAAGTGTGTATCCCTTGATGATTATCTTCTTGTCTCTTCTATATACTGGGATCATATCACTAGTATGACTCAAATACATATGGATAGTCTTGAACAAAAATCCATATTTCATTCTCCTAGATATTTATTCCATACATAGAAAATAAGAAATACCCAGTTTGGTACATAACAAGGAATATATAATTTTTCATATCATAGATTTGTTAGTGATACTTCTCATCCTATATCTCTCCTATTGTGTTTTTGGGCTCATTTTCTTAGAGAGATGAATTCCATGTGATACTAGAATCGACACCCTCATGGATTGTTCCATGCTGAATCTCTATAGTATCTATTCAATATATATACTATGACATTGTGAAATAAACCTACAGGATTTATTCTAAATAGTATTGATCATGAGGATGTTGGAACCTTCACAGATATCATTTATAGGGAATCAATTTTTCAACCAGTCCTTAAATGACAGTATGGTTGGTACCTCATATCCAAAAATTAATATGTCATCAACATATATTACTAGGAAAACGACTCCACTTCCAATAAACCATCGATGTATACACAGTTCACATTCATTAATTATGAAACAAAATTATCATATGGATTCATCAAAATTAATATCCAATGTCATGGTTTCCTACTTTAATCTATAAAAGGATTTATTCAACTTTTAATCTCTTTTACCATTGCCTAAAGTCACAACCCCTTTGGACTATTTCACATTGACATCATCAGGATGGTTCCCATTAAAAAATGATATTTTGATATCCTATGGCCAAATATCATAGTCATGGAATGATACTATATCATGTATAATTATAATGGATTAAAACATCAAAATTGAGAAAAAGTTTTCGTTATAGTCAACTCCATAACTTTTATTAAACCCTTTATCCACTCTAAATGATTTATAGTTAATACATTTCCTTTAATTTCTATGTCTCTCTAGAATACCCATTTTTAGACTATTTGATTTGCATCAACTACAATATTGAAAAATGCGACAATTTTTTATAATACATGGAGACCATCTCAGAATTAAAATCCTCTTACCATTTAGTAACATATGATCTCTCTACTACTTCCTTGTAGGATATATGATCATTATTGTCTTATAATAATGAGTCCCCATTTTTGGTGACTTGAGAACCATAAAATATTTCTTATCTAACCTCTCATTTAATCCTCTACAGTACATGTTCCTCAGGAATATCTTCTAATATAGGGACTACTGGAAGATGTTTCAGTTCCAACTCCTGTGTATCATGAGCATAAAATTCATCAACATCAATATTTATCCCACTATCATGTTTTAGGATGTTCCCCCTCTCTATTAATATTTAATTTAAAAACACTATAACATTTTTTAAGGATTTTTATTGAAAAAATACCTTGGTTTCCTTAGGGTTACTAATAAAGATACACTTTGTGTCCCCATGTACTAGTTTGATACCAAAAGTATCCTTGACAAATGAATCAAATCCCCATACAGGTATGTTTGAAAAAATAGAGATCTTTCCATATATTAACTCACGTAGTATGTCATCTATTTCTCTATTTGGAACCTGTTTTAGTGTGTATATCATATTCAGTAATCCATATCTCTGAAAAGATAATTGATGATTAGTGTGACTCATAATTGACCTCACCATGTCTTACAAGGTGGGGTTATTCATTTATCTTATACCATTCCACTCTTTTTTATAATGATGAGTGAGGAGGATAAAACAACACACTCATATAAAAGGTCAAAATATTATTAGCTTGGATGTTATCCTCCTCGATCTAGTCAAAGAATCTTCATCTTCTTTATAAGTTGATTTGATATTTTATTCTTTAATTCCATGAATGTATCCAATGATTGTAACTTGTACCTCATTAAGTAGATGAATCCATATTAACTCATGTTTTTGGTAAATGTAATGCATTTTGAAAATTCACCTATAATTTATACTCGAAATATGATACACACATTAGTGGTTAATAATTATACAATCTTTAAATCCCTGCACATGTACCATTGAAATGTGGTTTGCTAATCATTCACTATAAACAATAAATACATTTTTCATGTACTTTTTATAAGGATCCAACCTGAAACATTACATAATATTGAGTTTTAAGTAAATAATTCATTCTATTGAATTTGAGTATATTTACAGTTCAATTTTTTAGATAATTAGTCCATCACCATTACATAAATAAATATTTCATCCCAAAAAGTATAATTCAACTTAGTATCCATTTTTACCATAAAAACAAACTTTTAAGAGATAACAAACTTTCTTTTCATGAAACATCTTCATATATTTCATCTTAACATCATCTATTCCCCCACTCATCCTTAATACCCTATGAAAACTATTTTAAAAAATTGAATCAGTATACAAAGCTTAGAAACAGACATATAAGAAAAATAAATAAACATGTTAGTCCATGAATACTTATAAAAAATCTTCATTTTCCAAAATAAAAAATTCCTAACTCAAGAAATCAAATTCTTTTCCAAAATATTTTCATAAAACATTTCATTATAAATCTTAATGGAAAAATAAAAAAACATAATGTTTTACTAGAAATCATGAAAAAATATTATTACTTTTTTCCCAAAGTTTTATATTTCACCCTTAAGAGATATCATATACATTACTTTAAATATAACCTCATTATATTACATTATGAAATCATAATATTTCTCTAAACACCCATATAATGAAATGATAAATCATTTAGGAAACATTGTTCCTCATTTTCATATCACTCTTACAAATGGAATAACCTACCTGGTAAATTCCCATAACTACTTAAGTGAAACCTAATAGGTTAACCTTATCTATTTACCCAATCCAAAGGAGAGATATATCAGGCTCACACATCCTTGGTTTAAAATGTAACTACATGTTCCTAGGTTATATCAAAATTAACCATCATCATAAAAAATTCCCATGAACCATAAGATAGTCATAACGTATGAAATATTTTATTTTCCATCACTATACTAATAAAAATATTCATCATACCTATAAGGAAAAATTTCAAGATATTGAAATATCCATTCCTTTTAAAACCCTTTTTAATAATAACAAAAATAAATCGAATCAGGTTTTTTAATTAAGTAAAAAATGTAATCTGATAAATTAAACCAAAAAATCATATATTAGTTACAATAGTTGGAGAAATCACGGATGCCCTATATGTTAAAATAGAACATTATTTTTGTATTTTTTTTTGAAATGTTTTGAATAAAATATGTAAAAAATATTCCTTTTGAAAACCATTATAATAAAGTCAAAAGTGTCCTAAAATTACCTTATAATTTATCATATATATCCATAAAATAATTTCAATAATATAGAGATGTAAGAAAAGTATTTATAAAAAAATTCATTAAAAAATTTAATATAATGTTTTTCATGTAATGTGTCCCTTACCTCAAGTCAGACTCATCACAAACATTCCTTATCTTATTGAATTATAAAATTATGTATATTATTTAGATTATTAATCCCCCTATTAAATTTTAATATTTTTTTAATTTATGTAGTACCATTTTATATACAATTACATAATCATTTAAGTTCACGTCATATGTTTTGATGATATTAAGCTCATGAGTCCAAAATGGATTTATTACGTTGACTTTGGTAAAAATTTTCAATATTAAATCATATATAAAATAATATTAAATAAATAATTATCATTTTTAAAAATTAATTATAATATAAAACCAAGCATGAATGATGGTTATGAAAAATGAATTATTTTACAATCAATAAGACATTAGGTCATATATACGAAGGAGTAATGTTTTCATTTTTTAAAGATCATGAGGGAAAGAAGGTAAATATAATTTTATCCTTACTGAATAATTATTATTTCATAAATATCATATTATTTATTTAAAGTTTCTTATATATAGTATTAATGTGATGTGTTCATAAAAAAATGAATCACACCATTTTTTGGAGTTGGTAATGCACACATATGAACGAAGGATGTAATCATTTTTCCGTGGATGAAAAGGTAAGAAATGTGATAATATATTATATTTCAGGAATTAAAAATATCATTTATGAATATCATATAAATATAAATATATATATATATATTAAGTTCATCATTATAACCAGTCATGAGAGGTGGTAATGGAAAATGAATTACATCGATTCATTAGTTGGTAGTACATCATACACACAAATGACAATTTTGATTCCCATTTGATGGATAATTGGATGGATATAAGTTATTCCATTAACCTAATAACACATAATTATAAGTAAAAAACTTATTTTATTATTTGAAAATGGTTTAAGGATATTTATTTGAGATATAATATGAAACAATACAAAAATGCATGGTTATGAACTATACCACTTTTTTGGGAATCATATGTTTATTTACACCTAAATTCTTCATATGATGGTTTTATGATCAGAATAAGGCTTCAACAACATGAGGCGATATGTTAGGGAGATACATGGGTAGGTCTAGAATGAATTTTAGTGGTATATATTCGTAACCAACAGAGGAGAGGAGGTAACCGTTCATAAGTTAGGGGAGGAGCACTCATGAAATTACTTAATGTATTAAATTATTATTAAATACTTTTCATCGAAAAATAGAACAATAATAATATATTTTTAATATAATAATATTATGGGATTAACTCATTTCATAAATTAAATTTTTTACATGTTTAGGATATATTTTCACTCTTATCATTTGGTTTTTCTCCCCATTAACCCTTTGGTTGATTACCACTTTATTATGGTTGTTTACACATAATGGGTCAATAAAGTTACTATAAAGGGAAAAGAAACATATAAAAAGACCATGGTTGAAATTTTAAACCATATTTAATTAAATTTTATGAATAAATTATTTTTAGGAATTAAAAATATTTTAATAAATCATTATTTATTATAAAATACCATTAATGTCATTTTTTGAACTAATAATTTAATTTGAATATGAAAAAAACATTACATAAAAGTAAATATAATATAATCCTTTAACACATTGATAAAATGATATGTTTATATAACAATTTTGGGTACCAAAATTATTCATTCATATTATATTGAATATATTATTTTTAAAATAATTTATTTTATTTTTTTGTTAATTAAATAAATAGACTATCAATATTGAGTAAGCATCTAATAGAATTGTTTCATCACTAATAATTCAAATTAAACTTCCATAATAAAAAATAATTTTTATTTAAAATGAAAATTTATAATCTGTCACATGTATTTTTTATCCCTATCAAATAATATTCTATATATTAAAATAAAGAGAGTGACATTTTTACTTTATATTTATATTATTTTCTTGGGGTATAATTAAATTTAAACACACACCAAAAACACATGACAGAAAAGCAAGCCATACCCCCCCCCCCCCCCTCAAGGGATAACACACCAATAAAGCCTTATTTATTGATTTTTTGCCTATAGGCCTAGTGGGAATGAATCTAATTACATGACTTGTATTCCCAGTGGTTATGAAAACCCATTACATGGCCAGAAAGGTCCAAAGTTTTTTACCCAAAATCCCTTAGGTGAATAGTGTTGCTACATTACCGTGGATGCTACAATACTTGATATAGTGTTATAGCCTATATATTTCCCACCACCTCTACTATTACATTGATCCTAGAGTTCCACTATTGCATTAGTATTGCTATATTAATGTTGCATTGGTACTATAGTAACCTACACCCCATGGGTTTTGAACCCCCAACCTTGAGGTAGTATTTATTTAAAATAATATTTTAAGAGATTCTCAAACAAAATGTCACAACATTTAATAAAATTAGAATCTTGTATGATTTTGGTTGAAACTCACTCATCCAATAGATTAAATGAAAGGGTTAGCATCATTTTTAGACCATTTCCTATTTTTAACACTATTTACCCGGTTAACCCTTACTAGCATGAAAAATATTTACTATAGTTTCGATTCATAATGGCCAAAAATCAAAGAGGCATATGTAAAAAATTTATAAATCCAAATTACATATATGGAATCCATTTTTAAATATTCAATTTATAAATGTGTAAAAATTAGTTAATATTAATGTTAAAAATGCAATAAAAAAATTCCTAAAAATTATTTTTAAGTACGAAATGTTTTTATTCTAAATTCATGTATAAAAATCATTGAATAGAGTAGAATTAAATTTTTTGTAATCCATAATTTATAATTAATTTTTAAAAATAATGAAAAAAATAATTTTACATTGTAAATACATGAAAATAAACTACAATTTCTAATAAAATTAGTATTTTATACTATTCATTGAAAAATCAAGCTTTTCAAAAAAATTATCAAAAAATCACTCTAAGAAAATTTTTATTTTATGATTTAAATAATGAAATTAATTTTTAAAATTAAAAATATAAAAATTTTGAAATTAGGACACAAAATGAAACAATATGATATATTATAACAAATTTAGTAAGAATGAAAACTATATCCCTTTTTATTGTAAATTTACATAATACTATTATAGAGAATATATATCTATTAAATATAATTATCGAAAATTAACAAGTCCTAAAAATAATTTATTATAACATTACATGGTTTTTTACATTCTTCCCCCACTTTGGAAATTTTTTCCTCAAAAGTTTACTCATTACTTAAATAATTCCTAATATTTTAATTTTATACCATTTTCTGATTCTCATGTTTCTTCTTCAACCATGTTGTATTAAAAAAACCAAACATTATGAATTACCTTATACTAAAAAAATTTCTCTATATGATCAAGAATATGAATAGTTTGTTCCTTTTATGAATGTTTTTCATCTAACTGAACAACTTCAAGGCATAATACAAGAGATTCATCTGGCACATAATTTCTTAACAATAAAACATGAAGTACATAATTTACCATAGATAAACGCATAGGTAAGGATACTCAGTTGGAAAATTATCCAAATTTCTTTAAAATATCATGTTTTCTAATAAACTTGGGACTTAGCTTTCCATTTTTACCTAAACACATAACACTTTTCCATGGAGATACTTCCAGAAAAACTTGAGCCCCTACCTCAAAAGAAATTTCCTTCTTCTAGTTACCTGTATAAATTTTCTTTTATTTTATGAGCCATCCTCATGTATTACATAATATTCTTCAATTTCTCAACCATTTATTTTACTAATTCTAGTCGCAACAAAATTATTTTTACTAATTCAACCCAAAAATATCATTTATAATACTAATTTTAATATAATGCCTCAAAAGTTGAAATATGCATAATATAATGAAAACTAATACTATAAGAAAACTAAATAAAATTTAGATGTTGTTCCCAAAATTCTTGATAATCCATTGAATATGATCAAAACATATACTCCAATGTCGTAATTATTCCCTCTAACTGTCCATCAGGTTGAGGTTGAAAATTTTTACGGAAATTTAATTCAGTACCCACGGACATGTGTAGTCCCTTCAAAAACATAAATGTTAATGTGGGATAATGATTAGATATAATAGAAATATAGACTCCATGTAATATAATTATCTCTTTGACGTAAATATGGGAAATTTAATCCAAACACATATTATCTTGAATTGGAAGAAATTGAGGTTTTTTATTTAATTCATTAATAATTACCCAAGTCACATTATTACCTTAATATGAATTTCATATTCTTGCCATGAAATCCATGGATATATTCTCCCATTTACATTATGGAATTAAAAATATTGAATCATCCCCTTTAGTAATTTATGTTTTACTTTATCTTATTGATAAGTCAAACATTTCATAGTATAATTAGCAGTATCTTTTTCAATCATTCCTGCCAGAAATGTTCCCGAATGTCTATATACATTAATTATTCCCAGATGAGTAGAAAGAAAATATATGAGCTTATTTCAATAGTTATTTCATCATCCAGGGGTCACATGAAACATATAACCTTTTATAAATCTTAAAAACCCCTACTTTTTCAATATTAAATTCATAAAACTATCGTTTCCTAACAAATTTTACTTTTTTCTATAACTCAAGGTCTTCCATATGAGATTACATAATTCTTTCTATCAATAATTATTGTAATAACTCCTAGAACAAAATAGAGGGAGTTATATCATGAACAATTTTTAATCCAAAACACATCAAATCATTAAGAAAAGGATCATTTTCTATATGTAGCATAGTTAATGGTGAATTAACATTCTAACTAAAAGAATAAATTTTTTATTTACTTGGATGGTAATGAATTATGAATCACTAATCCCTTATCAATTATAACTATCTCACAATCTCATGTTTAAATCCTTCTATGTGAAAATACTCTTTATGCATTTATGATTAGTACATATGAAACACATTACTCCATATAAATGATGTCTCTAAATTTTTAATGAAAACCCTATAGCCACCAATTCAAGGTCATGTGTAAGATAATTTTTCCTATGGGGTTTTAGTTAAAATAATGTATAATAAATTTACCAATCATTATGAATTGAATCATAACCTAGTACCTTAAATGAAGTATCTTTATATATGACAATATAACTATTTCCATATAGATGTGCTAAAACTGTATTATTTAGTAATTTTATATTGAATTCCTAGAAACATTCATCACATTACTTTGTTAAGATAAACCTTTCTACTTTTCATTTTAACTTAGTTATTGGGATAGATAACCATGAAATTTTTTTAAAAATGGAAGGTAATAGCCTTCTAACCCAAGAAAATGATGAATCTAAATTACGTTGGTAGTTTTTGTCCATTTATCAAATAATGTAGTTTTAGTCGGATCAATAGTTATGCCATATTTATTTATGATGTGTCCAAGGAATGAAATATTTTGAAATGAAAAATTAAATTTAATAAATTTTCCATATAACATAATTTATTTCAATTTTTATTGAGAAATCCCTAAATTGTTTTCATGATCATTATAACTTCTAGAGTGAATCTATATATCATCGATAAACACAAAAAAAACATTTATCCAAATATTCATTGAAAATTATATTCATAAAATCCATAAATATAGATGGAGAATTTTTTATAAAAAATGGAATAACAACAAACTTATAATACCTATAACTAGTTTGAATCATTTTCTTTTGGATTTATTTCTCCTTCAACTTCAACTGGCGGTACCTAGAACTGAGATCAATCTTTGGAAAATACTAACCTCCCTAGAGATGAAAAAATCCATCGATATGGGGAATCAAATACATAATCTTAGTAGTAATGTTATTCAAGGCTCTATAATTAATTCCAAACCTCATCGAACCATAATTCTTATTTACAAATAAAATAGGATCACCCCATTGTGAAGTTTCATGATGAATGAATCATTTATCATGTAATTCTTGTAACTGATTTTATAATTTTGGATGTCCTACTTAACCTATTATATATGGGGGTTTAAAATTTTATTAGAATTAATGACTAACTTTATTTTAAACCCAACTTTACGATAATATATAATACAAGGAAAATCGTCAAGAAATACATCCCACTATACTTTTATTATTGGGAAATCATTAATTTGAATAGTAATTTTATTTTCCAAAATTTGAGAAAGGTAACATTAATTTCCCTTACTTAACAGTTTCTCATCATATTGATATCTTATCAATGTTATTAATTAATTTTTATATATAAACAAAAAATCATTTTATAAAATAATTTTTTGAATCTTTAATTTATCTTAACGTTTAAATTTGAAATCCAATCCACGCCAAGAATAACATTAAATTTTATAATAGGAATGATAATATGTTCTATAGGGAAAACACTTCCAAAAATGATAATAGGAAATTATTTTTAAATTATTTTTTTCTTAATACCACAAAGATGTGTTTCTACCAAAATTTGTGACATCGTTTCTTAAGGTAAAATTTTCATTTTACCGGAAAATTTATTAGAAATTAATGAATGTTTAGACCATGAATCAAACAAGACATTAACATAATATTAATAAACAACTAATATACCTATTAACACATTGCTTATTATATTAACATCTACCGAAGTAGTTATAATGGCTTTCACAATAACATTATACTTATATTCATGATACTTCCCATCATTCATGCTCTTCTTTGGATATGCATATGTATAGTGACACATATCTTTACATTTAAAACACCCTACTTCCCATCTATCAAAATTATTCTTACCACTATAGAGATATTTTTCTTGGAAATCACAATCTATATTCCCAATATTACCATGTCAAAATCACTTAGAATATTTCCTAAGAAAGTCTATATGGTTCTTTTTACCACTCCTATAAAAAACTTGAATCTTGATATTATTACCTTTAGATTTATTTTATGGATGCTTCCACACTCCCTTCTATATGGACCTTTTAATCTGATTATTTTCATGAAATACATGATCATTAGTAAACTCAATTTCAACCTTCTCACCACATTGAACAAGTTTCTCATAACCTTTTTATTCATGGGATTCTAATTACCTTAGATATTATGGCTTAAATACTTAGTAAAACTAATTAATTCAAGTATCATAATTCCTGATAAAATTTTCTGTTCAACTAGCTAATCTGGTGATTTTTTAACTATAAATTTCCATTGAATCTTCATCAATCCAAATAAATGTCAAGAATTTATTTTCCATTCTAATTCTAATTGACTTATGAAAATATTTTTCATGAAAAATATTCTAATACTCATCCCATTCCAATAGATCAAAATCCTATCTTTATTTGATATTCTTACCCATTGAACATCACTGTTTGACAGAACCTCTAAAATGATTTATATCATGATTAACCTTTTGATGTTCTGAGAAGACTATGAAATTAAATTTGTTATATAGGGAATTACTCCATCCCTTAGCTAACAATGTGTTAGAAAATCAATTGGGTCATGCCCTGACCATACGCATTGTATTTTTATTTTCTTTTATTGCATTTGGGGGGGCTAATATTATTATTATTAGTATTATTATTATTATTATTAGGTTTTATTTTTTTATTTTAATTCTTTTTCATTTCAATTTTTTTCTTTCATCTTTATTCTCTCCTTTTTTTTTCTTCTCTCCTTCTTTCTCCCATTCTCCCCTCTCATAGTGCCTCACCACTCCCCTCATCCACCTACATCGCCTCACTGCCCACCCCTTTGGCAGCTCTCCCTCCCACGGCCTCCCTCTGTCCGAGCTCCCCTCTCCATAGCAGCTTTCCCTCCCGTCTCCCCCTGAAACCTGCATGGTGAACCCCCCCCCCCCCACCCGACCGAGACCCTTATTCACGTGAGCCATCCCCCACCTCGAAGATCCAACCCTGATTTTCCAATACCACCAAATTTCATTCCTTTTATCCTTTAAATCAACATCATAAGTCTCTCTACCCCCTCCTCTTTTGATTTCTGACCATGATTTGGTCTTCCCATCGGCTTATGAAATTCAGATGAACCTAGGGTTAGGTTCTAAACCATATTTTGGTTTTCTTCATGATATAGGTTGGTGCGGGGGGGGGGGCTCTTTAGGCTTTTCGGTATGTGTTCTAGAAACCATTGGAGAAGGAGAGGCAGTTCTTTGTATTTAGGTCTACTGTATTTGTTACGAGGTAATGTTTTGTCATGTTGATTGGTTTTCCACCTGCTGAATTAGGGTTTTTATGTGTTTTAAAGTTCTTAGTGATTATCTTTAAGTGTGAAAGCCATTTTCTATAATATTGATGAAGCATTCAATTTTTAAAGTAATTTTTTTACATGAAATTGATTGTCTTTCTTGTGTAACTCTTGTTGTTTTATTTGATTTCATTTTATAATACATGTATTTGGTTTCTTAAATGATGTAAGGTCTGAAATTGTTTTTTGAATATTTTTTTGGTGTGAATATATTTTCAAAAGGGTGTTGAGTATGAAAATGGGGGTATTTGTGTATGTGTGCTTAATTGTGAAAATATTTGGACGTGTTCAATCGATGGATTAAGTAGTGTGCCTTGGGTTTTTGTGGGTACATGTGGTGATTATGTGTGGGAAAAGGATCTTTGATTGGAAATTTACCCCTTTGAGCATGTTTTACTTGTTGTTCATTTGTTAATATGTTTTCTAAATTCTTTTAAAAGATGGAAAGTATGTTTTATTGTCACTTTGGTGTAATTTTGTTTTTAAAGAGGCTTTTCCTACATGAAGTTGAGTGTGTTATCAGTGAAAACCCTTGATGTGTTATTATGAAATGTTTTTTAGATTTTTTAAGTGTTTAATAATTTTATTAAATGATATGTGCAGTGTGTTGGACCTCACTTTAATGGTTTTGGGCTATGGGTTTTATAGTATCCTACATGTACATGCATAGGGTAAGGCACATATATATATATATATATTACCTCTTTTTATATATTCCCTCATGGTATGGGGAATATGTGCAATGCATTTAGGGGTGTGTATATATATATATATATAAATGCATGTGCTTGTATGCACCAAGTGTCGGTTCGAGTTGTCGTTGACAAATAGTGACATTTTTTAGCAATGTCCCCTATGTCTATGCCTTTTATTTCAATGTCATAATTTATCTCATGTTTTAAAAATATGTTTTACATTTATGCTATAGACATATGCTATGAAATTTGGTTGCGGTTTCTTGAAATGATTATGCCTTGTTTTGGAAATTGAAATGTATTTCTAGTGCCATTGGTCTTAAGTGAGTTTTCTTGAAAATTTATTTCCTAAGTGGTTTTGAATTGTTAAGGATTATTTCCAAAGGTGTTTGGCCTTTTGGCTGGTTAGTTGTAAAAAAGGGTTTCCATTATGTAATTAAGCTTGTTTGGCACCTTAACAATGTTTTATGAAAAAGAAAAACCTCTCTTGAGGCACGCACCCTTGGTTTTAAAAAATTATTTTTTGTTGAAAGTGTTATTATGTGCCTACTTTTACGCTTATTCATTGTGTGACGTGAAATAGGGGTAATTCAGTTAAGGAGGGAAAATGGTGGTGAGAGGTTGAATGGGTTTTAGATAAATAAAGTGTTTTCTACATGTATGCTTTCTTGATAAAGAAAACTCACCACAACATGAAATAGAGCATAATGGGAAACCTGAGAATCTAGGTGGGAGGACTAGGACTAGTACGCTAGACGACACAGAAGGGGTTCATCCTAGTTTCATCTCATAGGATTGACGCAACAACACTAAATAAATATATGAATTACTAAGGGTCGTGGTTTTTAAGCCACATTTTCTAAGGTTCATGGTTTCTAAGCCACATTTCACCAAGGTATGAAGCATCTAGGGTCCCACTTGTTCTAGATACCTATAGGGATTACCCTTGGTTATAATTTGTCACATAATGTTGGTGGTGTAATTTTTCATTGAATTTGTTTCATACTCTATTTCTTATTTGAAAAAACCATATTTTAATCTAAATTGGATTCCCTTCATTTTGAAACGTTAATGCATGCCTGGAACCTATTTTTAAAATTTAGTGGGAGAGAAATTATTTAATTGAAAATGAAAACTCAATACTTGAATGTGAAAATATGAAAAAGATTATTTTATTACATTCAATTTTTAAACTAGCATGTTTTGGATTTCATATAAAAGGATATGGCATAGGGCATTGTTGTATCTTGGATTTCCTACTAAGAATCTCTATGCTCACACCTACATTACTTTTTAGTTTCAGGTTCCTCTAGTTTTAGATCTCTCTCGGAGCGAATGTAGATTTTGTTCTATGGTGACCCATGAGGTCACTTAAGGTATGTTGCATTGCTTCGTTTATTCCTTTTTCTACTGCTAGTTTGTTTAGATTATTTTATTTTATTTTCCTATTTGTTCATTTTATAATTATTTATCTATATTTTTATGGTCCAAATCGTTCTCAACTTGTTATTTCGATTCCAGGAACTAGTTTCCAGCCCATGGGGATTGGGAACACCTTTCAGGCCATGTTGCGGACCGACTCGGGTGGCTGGTTCAGGGTCAACCTGGACAGGTTCTTGAAAAAAAGGTATCGGAGACAGGTTTAGCCCATGTCCTTTAGGGATGTATGATAGTTTAGAGTTAGGATTCTCAGAATCCTTGTGGTTAATTGTGGGAAGGTTCCTGACACCACCTATTCGTAATGACCCTTGAATTTCTAGGGTGGTCTGGGATGGTCTTGCCTCAATGTTCGTGTCTAGATCCCCATTTTTTTCTAGGACCTTAGTCATGTTTTCATGTTTCTTGTGTGTTTTCGGTTTTTGCGGTCATTCTGGTGGGGTGCATGGATGTTGTGCACCGCCTGGAAATCCATGCGCAGTCCATGTATTATCCTCTGATGACTTTCTATGTGCTCACCTAGTTGGTGCATGGTCATCCAAATCGTCTGGCCATACTGTGAATAGCGGTTATTTATTTGAGAATTTGGAATCTTGATTCGTTGAGTGAATTGGTTGTTCTAGGATGTTCTTGGTGTTAGTTTTAGTTGGTTTTGGGTTGTTTTTCATGTGTTTCAAAATTTATGATTGGTCTTTTGAAATTGTATTTCCAAAATAAAAAACATGGTTTGTTTAAAAAATGTAATGAGTTTTTTTGGGGATTGAAAGTGTTTTAGGAAATGCTATGGGATATTAAAATGTTTTTTGAATAGTGAAATTGAAAATTTTTTGGAAAGTGTTTGGGTGATTTTTGGAAGTTATTATGGAATGTGAAATGGGAGATTCTTAGAAATATAAATTTTTAGATGCGTTATTTTAGAATTGAAAAGTATGTCTTAAAAAATTGGAGTTTCAAATCTTGGTTGGATGTTTATTTTAGAAATTAAAAGGTTTTGTTTGGATTTGGTATTCCTATAGATGCCCACATGTATGTATGAATGCAATTAGATGTTGATTGTTGTTGGTATGCACGGATTGGTGCCCAAGTTGGCACAAGAATATACAGACATGAGGTTTCAAGGAATACCAATGGTGGGTGCTCCATTTTCAAGGATAGTTTTGTTTTCCAAAGGCATGTTTTTATTAGTGATGTGTTGGGATGAATTTTTATTAAGGAAATTTAAAAAAAAATGTGGTTTTTAAAAAGGGGGTTTTAGCATTCGGATGGTTTGAAATGGGATGGTTTGGAAGATGGCTATTTGTGAAAGTGTCATTTAATCTTCGATGGTGATGTTTCTTGATATTATTTTTGTTGATATTTGATTTAGTTATGGTTTGGTTTTGTGATTTATTAGTCTATGAGCTTGATTCTAGTTTTCGAGCAGGTGTTTCAAGGTTGAAATGATGTTTGGAGTTTGATTTAATGATTTTTGGTTAAATGTGGAGTCTTGTTTTGGGATGTGCTTCTGGGTGGTTTTTTGATTCTAGTTTAATTTATGCCACCCAGGAATGTCCAAAGTTCCCAAAGGGGTAATTTTTATTTTAGTTTTACTTATACTCCAAGTTGAGTGGTGGGGTTATTTTCTTTTCCTCATTGGTCATTTTCTCTGTGGTGGCCGAAGTTCAATGGAGGTTGTGGTGTAACTTGAAGAAGTTGAGTGTTTCTTCTAGTATTTTGGAACTCCATATGTTGTGAAGGGTGATTTTTACTGGGTTTTGTTTCAAGGGTCATGTTTGGTCTAGAGATAGGTGATTTCTACCTTCTCCTTGCCATTTGGGGTCGCAGACTGGGACAAATGACATTTGTGTTTTTCAAGGTGCTCGTGAAGGTTTCCTCATCTGGTGGAGAGGGTGAACTAGAGGCAAATGTTCTGGGCATGAGTATTTCATCAGTTCTTGTTTATCATTCCTAATACCACACAATAATTTGTTTCTAATGCGGTTGATTTGAGAACTCAAAGTCGTTTATCACAATCTTCTGAAGGCTTATCAACAACGTAGCTCTTTGGGTCACCTAGGGAAATCTGTAAGCGTTCTTTCAAGAAGATGAAGCTTCATTTTGATTTTTTTAGTTCTTGAATGTGGTGAATTAGATGATTCAATACATTAGAGCTCTAGACAAAGGTCTCAAAGCGAAGATTTTCACGTAGTCAGGCTGTTTTCGGGTGCAGGGGATGCACGTCTAACCTATTGTTTATTGTCTGGGAAGAGACCGATTAAGTTTGTGCCTCATTTGGTTGTCTATTTAATAGGGGGCCTTGTTTTGGAGGTCTTGGTGGACACTTATATAAGATTTAAATGGTTCTGCCTTGTTAGTCTAGACATTAAATAGTTCATCTTTTTTTGAACCTATTCCAGCATCCTGGTGATGCTCGTTTGGAGATATATGCGGTTTATGGATCTTATGAATCCTGGTTTGGCCAAGGATTTGTCTGGTGTCTCTTGTATGGATTTCACATTGAACTAAGGGTTCAAAGCTAGTCTCTATTGATGTTTCTCCCAATGTTTGGGGTTTCCCTGTGTCGTTGGGTTCATGATGGAAAATTCAATCTGCATTTTTGAAACTAAATTGAGAGTTCTTATGTGTGTTCCATTGTTCTACTTAGTTTCTAATATGTTGTGGAGACCCACTATGCATCTCGCCAATGTCTTCCCCCAATATGTTCAGGTGAAGATCAGGATGTTAAGGGGGAACACCAGTTTTAGGGGTCTTGTTTGGTATTCTAATTTGTTTTGATTTAAGAATATCAGTATTCGGCTAGAGTCCTAATAGGGTGGGGAGACCAACATATGAAAAATTCACAGAGAACTTAATCTTCAAGGTGATCTTATCAGGAAAACTCTTTACCTCTGCTCTGCCTGACCTCAGTCAATGTATATGATGTTTCTTATAGCAAATTTTCATTTAAGATCTCAAGCGGACTCTAGTGATTTCTATGTTTGGGGTCGGAGTGTTCCAGGTTTTGGTTGTTTTTGGGAATTTGATGCCTGTGTCATTGGATCTTTTTCTTGGTTGTATAGGTATCTCAGTTTAAGATATTTGGTGGAATGTAAGTGTTATATCCTCAAGTGGTAGGTGTTTTGTTTTGAGAATCGATGTGTCCTTGTTTCATGTTTTGAACAGCTAAATCTTCTGGGAATTTCTGGGGGCAGAAAGTTTCATGGTTGGGAGAATTTTCGCATGCTGACATTACACATTGTATTTTTATTTTTATTTAAGGAATTTTGGGGGGGGGGATAATATCAATAATAATATTATTATTATTATGTTTGATTTTATTTTTATTTATGTATTATTCTATTTTTCTTTTCATTCTTTTATTTTCATTCTTATTTATTCTCTCTTTTTTTATTCTCTCTTTCTTTCTCCCCTTCTCCCCTCAGGTCGTGCCTCACCCCCCTGTCTACCTACAATGTGTCACCGCCCCTCCCCTTTGGCCTCTCTCACTCGCACAGCCTTCCTTTGGCCGAGATCCTCTCTCCATGGCAGCCTTCCCACCCGGCTCCCCCTTAAACCCATATGGTGACCCCCCCCCCCCCCCCCTGACGAGACCCTGCTTCAGGTGAGCCATCCCCTACCTCTGAGATCCAACCCTGATTTTCCAATCCCAGTATGTTTCATCGATTTTCTCCCACAAATCGACAAGGTGAGTTTCTCCTCTCCCTGGTCTTTTGATTTTCGACCATGATTTGGTCCCCCCATCAGCATACAAAATTTTTCCAAACCTAGGGTTAGGTTCTAACCCAAATATTTGGTGTTTTTCATGTTATAGGTTGGTGTGGGAGACCCCTTGGGTCTTTTAGGTATGTGTTATAGAAAATGAAGGTGAAGGTGAGGTGGTTTGTTGTGTTTCGGTATACCGGCTTTGTTCCGAGGTAATTTTTTTCTCATGTTGACTTGTTTTTCACCTACTAAATTTGGGTATTTCTTTGTTTTAAAGTTCATAGTGATTATCTTGATGTGAAAAAACCATTTCTGATAGGATTGATGAAGCATTTTATTTTTAATGTAGTGTTTTTACCTGAAATTGAGTGTCATTATTTTTTAACTCATGTTGTTTTATTTGAGGCCATATTATAATACATGATATTGGTTTTTTAAATGATGAAAGGGATTCATTTTTTGGTTTGAATATTGTTTTGGTGTGTGTATATTTTCAAAAGTGGTATGAGTATTCAAATGGGGGTATTTGTGTGTGTGTGCCTTTTTCTGAAAATATTTTGAGGTGTTCAATCAATTATTTATGTTTTATCCCATGTGATTTTGTGGGTACATGAGGTGCATATGTTTTTAAAAAGGATCTTTTATGGGAAATGTACCACTTTGAGCATGTTTTACATGTTTTGAATTTGACAATATGTGTTCTTAATTCTTTTAAAATATGGAAAGTATGTTTTAATGTATCTTTGGTGTACTTTTGTTTTTAAAGTGGCTTTTCCTACTTGAATTTGAGTATGTTGTTAGTGCAAACCCTTGATGTGTTATTTTGAAATGTTTTGGGGATTTTTTAAGTGTTTAATTGTTTTATTAAAAGATATTTGTATTGCGTTGGACCACGCTAAAATGGTTTTGGGCCGCTGCTATTGAGGTATCCGACATGTACATGAATAGGGAAAGGCATATATATATATGCCCTCTTTTTACATATTCCATTATGGTGTGGGGAATATTTTCAATGAATCTAGGGTTGTATATATTTATATGTGTATAAATTCATGTGCGTGAATGCTCCAAGTGTTGGTTCTAGTGGTCATCGAAAAATGGCGACATGTTTGAGGTAGGTCCCCTATTCCAATGCCATTAATTTGAATTTCATAATTGCTTGCTTATTTTAAAAATATGTTTTACATTTATGCTATATACACATGACATGAAATCTTGTTCTACTTGATTGAAATCGTTATGCCTTGTTTTGGAAGATGAAATTTATTTCTACCACTATTGGCCTTAAGGGAATTTTCTTGAAAATTGATTTCCTAAGTGGTTTGTAATTGGTAATGAGTATTTCCAAAGGTGTTTGGCCTTTTGGCCCGATATTTATAAATAGTGTTACCTTTATGTAATTAAGCATATTTGTCAACATAAAAATGTTTTATGAAAAAGAATACCCTCTCTTGGGGAACACCCCCTTGTTTTTAGGAAATTATTTTTATGTTGAATTTGTTATTATGTGCCTAATTTAATGCTTATTTCTTGTGTTACATGAAAGAGGGGGAATGTGCTTAAGGAGGGAATATGATTGTGACATGTTGAATGGGTTTTATATAAATAAAGTGTTATGTACCTGTATGTTTTCTTGATATAGAAAACTCATCACCACATGAAATAGAGCAGAATGGGAAACCTGGGTATCTAAGTGGGTAGACTAGGACTATTATGCCAGTTGAGACAATAGGGGTTCATCCTGGTTTCATCTAAGCGGATTGATGCAAAAATACGAACACAAAATATGAATTACTGAGGGTCATAGTTCCTAATCCACGTTTCACTGAGTTGCAAGGTATCTAGGATACCACTTTTTATATCTACCTCTAGGGATTAACCATGGTGCTCATTTGGGACATAATTCTTGTGATGTAATTTTTCATTGCAGTTGTTTCACACTCAATGACTTATTTCCGAAAACCATATTTTAATCTAAATTGGTTTTCTTTCATTTTAAAATGTTAATGAATTCCTAGAACCTATTTTGAATATTTAGTGGGAGAGAAATTCCTTACTAGAAAATAGAAACTCATTACTTGAATTTGAAAAGAATGAAAAAAATTATTTTATTACATCCTATTTTCGAACTAGCATGTTTTGGATTTCATATAAAAGGGAATGGAATAGGGCATTGTTGTATCTTGTCTTTCCTACTGATAATCTTGGTGCTCACGCCTAATTTGCTTTTCATTTTCGGGTTCCTATAGTTTTTTATTGCTCTCGGAGTGAGTGTATTTTATGTTCCATGGTGACCCAAGAGGTCACATGAGGAATGTCGCATCGCTTCGTCTATTCCTTTTTTTTCTTCCAGCTAGTTTAGTTTATTTCCAATTTTTTATCTTTTGTTCATTTTATGATTATTTTTATCTCTTTGTAATGGGACAAATCATTCCCAACAGGTTATCTCGATGTTTTTCACTAGTTTCTATCCTATGGGGATCGGGAACACCCTTCGACCCATGTCGCGGACTGACTCAAGTGACTGGTAAAGGGTCGACTCGGGCTGGTTCGTGACACATTGAATGTTGTAGCATAAAATTCTCCACTATAGAAATTTTCCTTTGTGGTACATCTAGTTTCTATCAAGAAAGGATAACATAAACATTTATATACTATGTCAATTGATCCATCACAACAAAAACTACTCAGCTCCAATTCTTACCCTTCCATTTTGATTATTTGGAAGAATATTTTCCTCTTGGTGCATTCCAACTTCAACTTCCCAACTCCTATACAAAAAACCATTCATAAAAAACATATTTGTATAAGAAAAATGGTTATCACACATTTTTTATCCTGATAAACGTAAATTAGAATCTATTAATGGTATATAATTACATTATCCAAACCTATAATCTTATCTATAACATCTATTTGATACAAACTATAAGGACATAGCCTTAAACATTACATAATATTATATTTTAAGTCAATAACTCCTTATATGAAATTTGAGGGTATTTCTGGTTTAAAGTTTTAGATAATAAGGTCATCACCCTTAAATAATAAATATTAAATCCCAAAAAGAACATTTCCTCTTAGTGTACATTTTTTGTAAAAAAATAATACTTTTATGATATTGCATGTTTTATTTTAATGACACGCCTTCAAAATTTTAACCTTGACCTCGTATTTTTTCCTACTCATCCTTAAACCCCTATGAAATATTTTTAATACAAGGTATTAGTACAAAAATCCCTATAAGTGAAATAAAAAAAGAAATAAAGAATTTCTTTAGTCCATTAATACTTATAAAAAATTCGTTTTTTGAAAATAAACTTTGATTTCAATGTAAATTTTTTCTTACTTGTGAAATCATCTTATCTACCCAAATGTTTTTGAAAATAATTTTATAAAAAATATTAAATTAAAATTAAAACTCATAAAATTTTATCTTCAATCATGAAAAATCCTTAATAACATTTTCACATAGTTATACATTTCACCATTATGAGGTATCAAAAACATTCCTTCAAATATAATCACATTATCATACCTTGTGAAATCATATTATTTCTATAAAAACCCATTGAAATCATAGATAACTCTTGTAGGTAACATGGTACAACATTCTCATATAACTCTTAATAATTTAATAACTTAGCTAGTAAAATACAATAATATTTTTAGTGAAACAAAACTGGTTAACTTCGTCTCTTTATCCAATGCATTGGAGATCTATATCAGGATCACACATCTTTGGTTTATAATAGAGGCACCCATCCATGGTTCATAATGGAACCATCCATCCTTGGTTTATTATATAACCACTAATCATAATAAATAATTAAAACTTCCCAAGAACCATAATTTAAACATAACACATGAAAGATTTCATTTTCAATCATCATACTCATTAAAAATATTCTTTTCACCCATAAGGAACCATTTTTGGATAATAAAATATTCATTTCTTTTAAAATAATATTTTAAAATAAATAGAACAAAGGGATGTAGGGTTTTTCATTGAATAAAACATGGAATATGAGAAATTAACACAGACTTAAAATAACCATTAAAATAGAGACAAAATGAATTTACATTGTATAAATTAAAATACAACATTCCTTTTAACTTTTTGAAAAAATGATCCTTATAAAATAATTAAAAATATTAAATTTTCTAACATTTGATAGAAATAAAAATGTGACATAAAATTTAATTTATAATTTTATATGTATATATAAATTAATTTATAAAATAATTTCAATAATATGTATGTGTAAGAAAAACAATTATAAAATAAATCTTTAGAACATTTAAATATATTTTGTTAAGTTAATGTGTCCCTTACCTCAAGTATGAATCATCACATATATTATTTATCATATTTAATAACCAAAATTATGTTAATTATTTACTTGATTAATAACCCTATTCAAATTTATTATTCCTTTAAATTTATTAATTAAAATGTTATATATAATACATAATCAATTAAGTTCACATAAATTGTTTTGAGGATATTCGACTCATGTGTCAAAAATAAAATTAGTAAGATGACTATAATAAAAGATGTACTTCTTCAATTATCACCAAAATAATAATCATGACACAGGAATAATTTTTATAAATTAATTATACCTTTAAAACCAACCATGAATTATGGTTATGAAAAATGAACTATGTTACAGTCATAGATACTCTAGGTCGTATGTACGCATGAGTAACATTTTCATTTTTCAAAGAAAATTAGTAAATTAAGTTAAATAAAACATTATATTTATATAATGAAGCTAATATCAAAAAAATAATATTATATATTAAAATACAATTATAAATAGTATCCATGTGATGTGTTCATGAAAAACGAATCACATCGCTTTGTGGAGGTGGTAATCCACATGTATGCATGAATGAAGATATAAATTTTTAATGGATGGAAAGGTAAGAAATAAGATGTTGTATTGTCAGTATATAATGATAAATATTTCATGAATATAATATATATATATACATTAAATCAATAATTTTAACTATCTATGAGAGGTGGTGATGGGAAACGAATTACATCAGTTCATGAGGTTGAAGTCCTCCATACACATGAAGGATAGGTTCTTTCCCATTTGATGGAAGATGACATGCCTATAAATTATTATATTAACATAATAACATATTATTATACGGAATGTACTTGTGTTATTATTTTTTCATGGATGATTATTTTATTGAGATGGATGAAAATATAAAACCAAAAGGGTTTTTTAGGAACTATACCTCTTCCTCAAACAACAAATTTTGGATTACACCTGTATCCTTCCTAGGCTATTTTTATGATCAAAACGAGGCCTATAATATATAGAGATGCATGATAGGGAAACAAATTCAGTATTTTGATGAAATAATGTGCTAAAATGGTGTGATTAAGATGATTTTTCCCATTTAGGATTCAATTATCACTTAGAGGGGGAGTGGTGAATCAGTAATATCACTTTATTTTATGTTTCCTTAATAATGAAACCACCTTAAACTCCTATAAAATATTTATTTCCCTGCAGAAAACAAATCAAAAAATGATTCATAAGAACACAAGAATTTATAAGGTTCACTATATAACAAATGTATCTATTTCCTTGGAATGGTTTGGAAACAATCCAATACCACACAATCCAATAGAAAACAATCATTTGATTTGGAATATAGTGGGTAGGATATAACCCTAAACTCATGCGAAACTATGACCAAAATACAATATTTTTTGTTCTCCCTCTTATCATAAATAGGTTAAAACAACATTTTAGTGATTCTTGATGAACTTTAACAAATTTGATATCTCAAAACAATTCTTCAATTTCCTACCTAGAAGCTAGGAAGAACTGCCTGGCCTTTTCAAGGCTACTTTCTTTGATACCTCGGTCTTATATTTCTTGAAAACTTTGAATGTCTTGCACACAACTTTTTCAATTTGTGTGAAACATTTACCTTTGTTATGGAAAACCAAATTCTTCACAACTTAATACATCTGTGTAACTCCCTTTTTACATGAAACTCAAAACATATTCACTACTCCTTTCTTAAATGAAACTCACAACTTGGGTGCTACTCCTTGCTTATGCACAACTCAAAACTTGTGTGGTACTCACTTCTTGTGCGCCACTCCCTAATTGTGTGCCAATATATGCTTACGTGCAACTCACTACTCATGTGATTTAGAGCTAATAGTTTCTCTATGTTTTGAGAATAGTAAAATAATTAGGGTATCACCCTATTTATATGAATTTTTAACCATACATGTAACTTTTCCTTGAGTGCGGAGTTATCATTCATGCAAGTCACTTTTTTGAATTCTCACCTACCTTGAAAATCATAACAAGTGTGCACTACTTTCCTTTGATATATTTTGATGTGATGATCTTGAAATATGAATATTAAACAACATTCCAAAACATCTTATCACTTTAACACAAATTTATTTTCCAAAACCACTTCTCTAAATTCTTCACTTTTTGTCCCAAAAATTTGGTGGAAATAGGAAAATGGAACCACCTTAAAAATACTAATTGGAAACACCATCTATAATGATTCATAGTCATCTACTTTCATCACTAACTATATAAATTGTGATATATAACCTTTGATCGATCTCCTTTAGAGTCGTCAAAGTATCCATGTAATGTATCATAACTTCCCTATTTTCTAGAACCATAATTCATTCCAATCAAACCTAAATATGTTTATAATTACCTTTTCTCCCCCTTTCCTACTTTAGTATTTCATCAAAATTTCTCCAAACAACTTCTGATATTTATGAAATACAAATCATTGAAGCTTCATCATATTATCTAAAACTTTTATAAAGTGAATTGATTTATCCACTTTGATAATAAAAGACAAAACTCTTTAAAAAACATTTATTACCTCTGAAATTCTTCTCTATCCAACTTGGTCCCAACATAAGAGAGGATATGTGGTTGCATTAAAAAGTGAGGGGTGGGTCACTCTTTGAACTAATGAAAGTATTAAATTAATATAGATTAATTTACATTGAAAAATGGATTGAAACTAGTATATTTAAAATATTGGATGATTATGGGTCAAAATACTTTAATCCAATACAATTTGGACAAGTTTATGTGATATTTTCACCGTTATCATTTAGTTTTTAACCTCTTTAACACATTTTTAGATTATCATGGTATTAAGGTTTTTCACTCTAATGGGGTAAATCATGTTACTGTAAAAGAACAATTAACCCATAAATGGACTTTGGTTGATATTTTAAACCATATCCCATTCAATAGGAAAAATATTTTATTCATTTAAAATAATTTATTATAAAATTATTTATTATAAAATATCATTAATTTTATTTTTTGGAACTATTCATTTTATTTGAATTTTAAAACTACAAGTCATCTAATGAATTATAATATAATCCTTTTAGAAGTTAATAACATGTTATATTTATCTTATAATTTTTTCTAAATCAATAATCAATTCAAATTATAGTACTTTAGTTTTTTTTAATGATTCATTTCATTTTTGAATTAATCAAATAAACACAGTGTCAGTGTTGTGAAATCATTTAAGTTAATTATTTCATAACATAAAATTAGAAATAAATAACGCTATAAAAAATTATATTTAAAAAGAAAATTTAGAACTAAACATAATCTATTTTTATTCCTATCACAAAATATTATACATGTTAAAAGTAATAGAGTATCATTTTTGACTTTATATTTGTTTAAACTAAAATACAATTAAATCTAAAATAAAAATTAAAAAATAATTCCAAAAATTATAATATTTCATGATTATTCATTGAACCCACTAATAAAATATATTAATATAATTTTTATGGTCATTTCTAGTTCTTATCATTTTATTTTTAACATTAATTACCTTGTTTACCCGTACCATGGTGACAAATATTTACTTTGATTACTACTCTTAATGAAAAAAATATAAAAGGGTCATATCTAAAAAAATTAGTTCCTCCTAATTAAAAATTATGCAATAAATTTTTTAATATTTAATTAATACTAGTGGTAGAAATTAATTAAATATTAAAACACAAAATGCAATGAAAAACGAATGTTTTTTGGAAAAAAAATTAAATATAAAACTTTTTTATTAAAAATTAACGTATAAAATTAATTCCAAATACCATATTTGGATTATTTTTACTCAAAAAGAACTAATTTATGTTTAAAAATAATAAAAAATATATATTTTACACGCTAAATACATAAAAATAAAATACAGTTTCCAATATAATCAGAATTTTTTACTATTCATTAAAAATTCAAAAAATTCAAAAAATTCTCAAAAATTCAGATTAAGATAATTTTGATTTTCTGATTTCAAAAATTAAATTAATTTTTTAAAATAAAAAATCCAATTTTTTCAAATAAATATACTAAATCTAACTGTATAATATTTGTAAACTAATTTTTTAAGAATAGAAGTATTTTATTTTGGTCGGAAAATTACTTAATATACTATAGTTATTATATGTTAATAAAATATAATTAATTAATATTAATAATACATATAAATAAATTTATTATAAAATTACCATTTTTCTTATATTTTTAGCTCAAAATATTCAAAATACACTTCTTGATATAGTTTTATCATGTGCTTCTTATATACATGACCTAGATGGTGATTCCACAAATGGGTGTTATATGAGTTAGGTGAGCATAATTTGTAGCCAACTACTAAGACTTGTTATTTTATTCCAATATATATATATATATATATATATATCATTATTAATTCAATTTATATGATAAAAAATTATATCTTTACAAGAATAACATTAACTATTTTTGAACTTTCTAACAGAACCATTCACATCAAGACAAAAAAATATCATATAATGTTCTTAATAACACTAGGCACATAATAAAATTTATTTTAATCCAATATAAGTAATTTAGATTTCATGATGTTTTATTTTACAATATCCATGTGAGCTAAATGAGTACCATTAGTACCTCAAAGATCCACCTCCCCTTTAAAAACCCTACTAAATCTATATGGTTCTTATGTGTTGATAAAGATGTGACCACCACAATCTATATCCAATTAACAATTGATAGATACTAATATGTTGAAATTGATAATTAATATACCTAAATATTTATTTTCTTATTTTTGGGATAGTTCTTCTTCTAGAGGTCAAGCTTTCTACATGGAAAACATATTTTGTTTTTTTATTCTCTTTTCGTGGGATATTCTGCTTCTTGTAAGGTCACTACTAAAAATACTTGTAATCAGAGTTAGTATTTGGGAATGTTTCATTACTCTTACCTTTATTCAACATAATTAATAGGGGTTTGTTTTCCCATATATCCTTATTAACTTTTTAATTAATAATGAGTAGTTTCATAAGATACTTTTCAAAAATTACTTATATTATAATTAAAAATGAATCTAGAAAAGATCTAGGGTAGTAAAGAAGAAAATGAATTCTATGTATAGATTATCTAATAGATTAAGTCATAATAGGTACAATAAATCCATGTATTTAATCATCTTGATCATATGAGACCCATATGGAACAGACTCTCCATGTTTGAATGTGAATAGTGACTTGGAGAACTCAAATATCCCTTGTATCACATTCTCTTGGTAATGATCTGGGAGATGAGGAAATATAATAAATGAAACTGTGATCCCATGAATCTTAATAAGATCACTATACATAGATTATCAAATCAAATAGGGGACCAATATTGCATCATCCATATTTTTTTAGAGAGAGATAATTATTCCTCACTATCCTCTTTTATAGGTTACTTGGGAACTAGGGATTCCAATTCATACAACATCTACTCTTGGGGTAGTACAATACACAAGTATATGTACTATTCATATGTATTGGTTATAGTTATAAGGTTTTAATTTTTAGGTATATATAACAATGATAATGTTAATTATTAGTTATTTTCCATTTATATAATAAATATAGAACATTTTAGTTCCTTAACTACAATAGGTTTGATATAATAAATTTTAATCATTAGTCTACCAATATTTTATCAGGTCCCAATAACCTCCACCATTAAACTCATATTACCCTTTATTATGGATAATATAGTGGAAGAAATCCATATTTCTGTTATCATATCCCCAAGGAGGATTATCCAAGCTACTTGAAGGTATTTAGGTAGGTGCGCCTTTTCCAACTACTGAATTGATACACCCTAATCTGTTGAATGGACACATTAATATAGAAATTCAAGACATATATTTACTAAAAAAATTAATCCATATTTATACCAATCCTATTTATGGATAATCAACTTGAAATAAATAATGTGAGGTCAACCCAAAACATTCATCAGAAATCCCTATTAGATTGATGAAACCCAATGATGGTTGGTCACGCACTTGGAAACAATTGGTTCTATTATAAATCATGTAATGGAAGGCTAAATTGACATATTATTTTATTTGAGGGGTTTTATATTTTATCATATATTTAAAATAATCCAACATTATCAAAAAAAATTCTTAATATTAAGAATATTTCACTCAAGTGATTAACCATTCCCAGATAAAATTTATGAATAAACCATTTTATTTAATTCTAGTTTTCATTTTTATTAATTAATTAATTTTATGTGATTTCTATACATTCGAAAAATAATTATTGATGAAGATTATATAAATAAAAAAATAATGTTTTATGATTGTCAGCATTATATAATAGTTGGTTTATCTAGAGGATGAAAGATGAACTATATACACTATGAAAAAATCCACCTTGAGCCAGCTATTAGTTCAATATTTTTTATTCCACTTATCCTTGTATATATCTTCTTGATTGGTATTTCATTGTCTCCAAACATGAACCACTGCCACTCACCAATGATATCCATCTATTAAATATTTATTTACTCATAATCATGTGAGGGTCCATGAAAAGGATAAATTGTGTTACATACAAACTATTGTTATATAGATACATACATAATAGAAGATGGGATGGTGTGTTGGAAAATATTTCAATTCAATAATAATAACTCAAAAAACTCATGAAATAATTTAAATTAAAGGAAAACAATCATAAATTTCTTGGTCTGGGATCATGATCATCAATAACATGAAAAAAATCACAAAAGTACACTAAATAATATTCACTTTAGTAACTTCATTATTAATATGATAAAAACACCTGAATTAATTCAATTAATTGTCTAATTAATTAATTAATTCCCTTTATCTTAATGAACATCCAAATTCTATTATAGATACCAAAAAAGTATGGAAAATAAAAAAACATGACCAGTAATTAAAAATTATTACATGGTATTAATTCAACATATATTAACTCTGTAAACCTTTGTTGCATAGTCAATACATCATTTTCAACAATATAATTATGTCTTTAAAACTATAATTAATTATTCTTTATATAATTTAATTTTTTACTAGGTATGAGATATATTCCATTTTCATCGTTCTCTATGTATTTGAGATAAAGTCTCAGGGACTCTGCATGTGTCTCTTCTGGCATACATTGTGAAAACTAATGAGCTACACGTCATGTGGTCATGTCACCCACCTATGGAATCAACACATTATTTAAAAATATAAAATAATGAGTCACATGACATGTATACTAGCTAAAAATCTTTTATATCATTAATAATACATTATGTTAGTCTCATGAGGAATTATGTTGTTTATTTTACCACATGGTTAGCACACATTTAACTACTAAACTATGTATACTATACAATGTGTATAATAGCTACACATTGTGTTTTCTATTAGACAATGCTCCAATATATCCCAGTAAACACATGTTTCACATTAAATAAACTATGTGTTGTAACTACTCGGAATGTCATGTATCCCACGGCTTATCCAGGTGTAGTAACATGTGTACATGATGTGTACATTTAGTCACACATCATGTATCCATGTCTACGAGCCAGATTCCTCAGAATATCCTGATGGAATCTCCAATAATTCATCATTTATTCTTGATTTTTGTAAGATGATAAAAAACATGAAAATTGATAATTAATATATGAAAAACATATTAGATAAACATACATATTAATGGAAGAAAAACTAGAATAAAAACTAACAATATTTTTTTATTATAAATCAATGAATAATAAATAATTACAGATTTTCATTTGAACCAATTGATACCACTTGTAGGGTTGCTGGTGCATACAAAGTGTGTTGGGAGGTGTAGAATAATTTTTTTCCATCAGATTTATCCGCATAACATGATAGAATATTTTATGGGAATCCATAATGATGGTATCTCACATGTTATTTATAAATAATTTAGTTAGATCAAGAATTATCTTGTCTTGTAATTATTTCTTCATTATTTAATGAGTTTGAACCTTATTTAGAAACTATCATTATATTTTTAGAATCAGGTGTAGATTCCATTTAATGATGATCCACACATGCACCAAGGAACTCAGAACATCATGGTAGGGTTCTCCAGATGCTACTGTGGATGTATCTATTCACTACATCATTTATTATTTATCCTGCCATTAGAATCTGAATGAGGCTTGCCAGATTATCTTGTTTATCTCATAACCAGAAAGTGTAGAGGAGGTTTTAAAATGACCATGGGACTTGAAACATTATTTATATTATTTCTTGGGTGATAGAATTATCAGGAGATCCAAATGTTGTGAACAACCAGTTTTTCATCAAATGAGAATCCCTTTTTTAGATAATTCAAAATTTGTATATTTATAGAGCTAGGATTAGAATATTATAAACAAAAATCCCATTTAATATTTTCTTAACACCTAAAATACCACTTGTCTAAATATTATTATTAATTATATTATTTAATTTAAATTAACATAACCTACGACTAAATAAATATTATTTTCCCCAAAAAATTAATTTTTATTCAAATAATATTCCACTCTTACCAGATCATAACATTTCCAGCACATCGTCTTTATTCATCTCCAGAGAAATAATTACAAATATTTATTTAAATAAATAAATAAAATCTATTATTGTATATATGGATAAATAAATACTTATGGTCATCTAGTAAACTTGACTAAATGTCATTCCTCGTACCTGAGAATAATATTCGCGTATACTTGTTAAAAACATATATAATTTAACTAATTTTCTAGGATAAAATTAGTATGTACTACTCTATGCCACTTTTATAGTGGTATTAGGCTAATGTGCATAAATTAAAATGATAGAATCTAAAAACATACTAAGAAACACATATAGAAACGAGTTAATTTTAAAATGACATTAAATCTCTTATGAACCCTTACTATGAAGTATAATCCCTCTATCATGATATAAATTTTAAAATTGGTTGGATAGATTGTGTCATCATCTTATATAATTGACTATATTTATTTGAATATCCATAACTAAACAACATAATAAAAACTCCATAGATATGAACTTAATTTGGAAATTTTATTCTATCCATGATCTAAAGATATTTACTTTCAGTTGAAGGGATGAATCGCCATTATCATTATTCATTAATGCAATTGCAGTCATTATGAACCCAAATTATCCCAGTTTTCCATTATTAAATACATCTAATCATGCAAAACATGACACACATTATTAATAATTTTAGAGTCAAAGGATCATTACACTGGTCGATAGATAGGAATATCCAATGACACATGAAACATGTGAAATTTATATTGGTGAGTCTATACTCATAACCAACCATCGTGGATATTACCAATTTAGAACACCATGAGAAGGTGTCTCAATGTCTTATGATCCTCCCATTCTTGATGGTGTGTAACACCTTGAGATTTTAAAATTTGAACTTTTTATTCAATATCGTATTTTAATTGTAACACCAATATCAGAATAAGATATAAGACCCCGATACATTAAGATATCATTATTTTTAAATATATTAAATGTTTTAAATTGAATTCATTACTTTCAAAATAATTTTTAGCTTGTTTTTTATGGAACACTATATCTAGCTTGCATTACACACTACACTGAGTTTATATTGCGTTACACACCACATCGAGTTTAAATGAAATGTGAAATACTATTATTTAATATAATAGTTATCACTTATCCCCATAAATGGGGGGTATACATAGTAATAACTAAATTAAAAAAAAATTATGCAAAAAATTATAAATAAAATAATAATCATTTCAATAAAAACAAATGTTTTCTAAAAAACTATATTTTCTAAAAGATGGTTTAAGCTCACTTTGCACACATAAATTAAAATTATTTTTTTCCAAATTATAAAAATATATTTTATAAAATAAAATTTATTTCTAAAATTGTAATACTAGAATTATCATAGGGTTAATATATGTTCTTTTTCTGAAAGGTTTCAGTTTTTGATGAATAGTGAAAAATACTGAATTTGAATTGAAAACTGCCTTTTCATTAAATTATTTATAGAGTTAAATTGTTCCTTAAATTGTTTTTAAAGTAATATTAGTTAACATATATATCAATTGATACAATTTAGTTCATTTGTATCATTTTTTATTGAAATTTGATATAAAAATTTTTAAAATTTTGGACATTTTCTCTTTAAAATCCTACTTTGTCGACATGTCTATGGGTATAATTTTATTTTTAATTTTTTTAATTATATTAATTGAATTTTTAAAAATATATTCCATATTTTATATAATAATAATTTTAAATAAATAATAAATTCAATTTTAATTTTTGACTAATATGAAAAGTTAAAATAATAAAAATTAATTATTATGGTTAAGGTAAAAATAGATTTATCGAGGGATAAACTAAGAGTCTAATTGTTAAAATTGACCTAAAAACATTTCCAGAAACTAATTTATCGAAATATTTCCACATTTTTTCCTCCATTTTCAATAATGACACATTTTGGATGCCTTTTCCATGATAAAAACATGGGTATTATTTAATATTTTCAAAAAAATACAATTTTTTCACTCACCACCCTTATAAATGGTTACCCACTATCTTCTCATATTCAGACCTTAAAACCACTTTTTTTTATAAGAACTAAAAAAATAACTTCCCAAATTACATAATATTATCAAAGTGTCCTTATTTTGGTAATAATTCCAACCTAAGAAGGTGTTAGTGCAAATCTAATGGGAATACCTAATGAAGTGGTAATGTTCTCCAAATAATGCCTTTATTTTATTTGTTTCTCCACCTACTTAAATATTTATTAAACCATGATAATATAATAAACTAAGTATATTCTAGATACTGGGATGTTTTTAAAATAATGTAATTACCTACAACCATTTCCACTTCCATCAAATGGGTTACAAAATCATTTTTCGTGTATTGAGAGGACTACCGCCTCGCGAACTAATGTCATTGATTCTTCCAATACTATATTTCACTATTGTTTATAATAATGGATATAAATTATATATAAAATATTTATAACATAATAATACCTATATATTAATTATATAATATATATCTTTTTTAACTTCTATTTTGTAGGGGATACGATAACAGTGCTTGTGTGTATGGTGGACTATCGTCACGCGAAGAGATGCGATATATCTTTCACTAATGCTTCACATAGAAAGGGATAAAAATAATGTTAGTTATTATATGTGATATAAAATAAATAATTCTGATATTAATTAAATTTTTATCATTATATAATGATAATATATATCATTTTCTTTCTTACATTTCTGCTCACCTAAAACTGACAAAATTATTCATGCACATGTGGACAACCACCTTCACGAAGTGATGTGACTCTATTTTCATCACCAAACCAAATAGATGATATATAAAAGAATATAATATGATATTATTATATTATTATAATTCTATAAATATTTTAAATTACTTACCTTCTATCCATAATTATAATTGGAAAATGGAAATGCTACTCATGTGTACGTACGGTCTACCATTTCTATGATCATAACATACTTCATTTTTCATAACCATATTTAATGATTCATTTAAAAAGTAAAATTGACATAAAAATATGATAATTATTTCCTGATTATTATTCAATAGGTTATGAATATACATATATTATGAATAACAATTAGAACTTTCATGACAATGAAAAGATGGGGAAACAAGGCAATTAACACCTGAAAAAATGAAAATAATGGACAATTATTATGTAATGGGTGATAAGATATTATAAAATGATAATATATATTATTATAAATTTTAATATGGTTTGTTGTAAGTTAATAAAATTTTTAAAATCTAAATAATATAGGTTAAATAATTTTCAGTCAAAAGGAATCTGGAGGTAAGGGATTTTGTCTAAACTTATATTCTGTTGAGTCTTATTTGTTATTATGAACTAATTTAATTTTATGTGTTGTATATAATACCCATTTTAAATTTAATATCATGATTCAATCATAATTCTTTTTATTTTATGTTTTACTTTGAATAATTTTATCCAAAGGAATTTTGACTCGAAAATTACCATGTGCTAAAAGTTATTGTGCAGTCTCACTTTATTTTTTGATTATTAACTTTCTCGTGAAATAATCAATTTCTTGTAATCATTTTTATTGGTAATTACATTTAAAATAAATATAAATATTTTTTTATAATGGATATGATTATTTCAAAAATCTTATTCCATTTCTATATATAGTGTATACTTTTAATGTTATTTGATTAACAAGGTAAATATTGATAAATATTTACCTTTTACTCAATAATCGTATTTGATTATATGACACATTGTTTGTGAATTAAATAAATAATTCGTTATATGAGGAATGATTCGAACATTAAATACATTGTATAGGACCATTTATAGAAATCCCATAGATGAATTCAATGTTCTCATGATAAAAAATGAGTTCGTCAAACCCTATGTGTTTATACTCAGCAGTTTTAAACTATCTTTTGAAAGGTATTGATAGTAGAGAAATAGTTTCCCAAACAAGATATGTTTATACCTTGAATTTTAAAATGATACTATTAAAGGTATTAATGGTAGAGGTATCATGTACAAGTGACATGACATCGCATAATTATGTTTTGTCTTCATTAATATTTTCGTTATTAATATCCATGATATTTTTAAAATGATATTATCTCTAGATGAATTTAATTCACAGTTTGAATGTGTTTTCATCTATTTATCTCACCATATTAATTATTACTTATAATATCATAATATTAATTTTATTTAAATGGAATATGTGTTTTTTTATTTTCTATTCCATGTTGATTATACTTATTAAACCATGATAACTTCCACTATTGTTAATCCTTACTGATAATTTGAGGTCACCCTTATTTTGGTCCATTTACCCAGGATATAAAGAAGATATCTTTGAATATGTTTTCAAGGATTCAATTTATTTTATTTTTTATGTACGTTTTCTTATTATCAATTTAAAATGGGTATCGGGTTAGTAACTGATTATATAAAACTACATAAATGATTGGTCCTTCAGGATTCAACCCATTATATTTATTCCAATGTAATAAAGAAAACATTGTCTCTAGGTTATAGGGATCAGGGTCTCTACAGTTGGTATAAGGGGAATATTAGTATAAACATTGGGGAATAAAATTAGGAAAATATATATTAAGTATCATAAACCTATGACATATTTTAAGGAAAATATAGAAGAACATCCTAATGATTTGTTAAGGTATAGATTATGTGGTTTTTTCTTAAAATACATCTCTTCCTAGGTATTTTAGGGGGACATGGTTCTAGCATATAGATACCTAGGGGTAATAACTCTAAAAAAGGCACATTGGGTTTGATCTGATTGTCACATAGTTCATGATAATAGGTATTACTTGTCACCTAGTTTGACACTCCCAGGGGATATTCTTAGGATAATTCACATTTTTTTACAAGACACTATGATGGATTTGAAAATAATGATATCCAGAAAAAAACCAAAGTAAATTATTCTTATTTAAAAAATTCATAAATTGCAATTTTCTCTTTTTGTCACACCATATTTTGAATTATACCTCATGAATGAAAATTCATAATTTTATGAGTTAATCCAGTATATGCCATTTTTTTAGAAATGGCACCTAGACAGAAGAAGGGTATCAATAATCATAACCAATATACATATTTTCATGTTGAGTAATCAAAAAAATATGGAATTAGAATAGAAAAAATTATGAATATATTAGGTAAGATTAATAATATTGTGACAAATAACCATTCCTCGATGGAGAAACATATTCTATATAAATATTCTATTATGTGTGATCACATTATGCGATAGAAGGCCCCATAATTTAGTGGGATATTTGATCCAATGGAGGCTAATAAATGTATTAATTATGAGAAAAATATATTAATGGCCTTGGGTTATGGTAAAAAGGAAAAGATTAAAATTTAAATGTATTTTCTAAAAGGAATGCTGATCAATGGTGGTTGTTGATCTAGAATAGTAGGTAGGAAGAGGAAATAGTACTCATAGATTGGAAATCTTTTAAGGAGACATTCTTTACAACAATTTCCTTCTAGAGAAACAAAATAAGATAACTATAAATTTTCCTAACATAAATCAAATGGAATTTGAAAGTGATTCAGAGTGTGAATGTACATTTACAAGGCTTTCTAAGTATGTTAAATCTTACATACACAAAATGGATTATAATATTGACCATTTCTTTGAATGTATTAAACCAATATTCTAAAGGGAAATGGTCTATCAAAATTTTCTTTGTATAATTATATAGTTTTATGTGCTATCAAGATAGAAAATGGATTTTCTTAGTATTAAGGATTCAAATGAAAGCTAGATAAGAAGAGGACAGTAGATAAAAAATGGATAATGGGAATAAGAAAAATAAGGATTTTCCTGCATGTGATTATTATTGAAATAAACACCCCATACTTTTCTTAAATTGGAGGTAATTTGATATATGTGAGGAGATAAATATCAACATGCTCAATATTTTAAGTGAAAGAAAGAATTTTACAATGTTAAATTCCAAATTTATAAGGACATGGGTAATTACACAAATGAATGTTCCAAGTTCCAAGGGAGTATACCTTAGAATAATATAAGGGATCAAGGTAAAACTTATTATATTGATATTGAATAAGTAGAATAATTAATGTGATTCAGTATTTGGATCCTCTAAATATATAGTAAAATTATTTTATTGATGATATTTTGGTTATTGGAATTATGAATTGTATAAGGATTTTAATTCATTTCTATTTATTTAATGTTTTTAAATTATATATTTAATGATACCAAAAAAATGATTCAGTGGAAAGTTGAACTTCTTCGAAAACACATAATTTAGGTAAATACAACCCTTAATATATTCCTGATTTTATGATAATTATATTGGGATAAAGAGATGATTGATATGGATAAAGTAATTTTGATATTACTGACTACCATTTTACTAATTATTGGTTAGTTGAAAATTTGGATTATTCTTGGTGGGGTTTACGATATTTTTAGATTTAAGTAATATATCAAATAATCTATTTTTTACTTAATGAATAAGGAATCATGCATTTTTTCAATAAGGTTTGGTGGTAATTTGGGTTTTTACTATGTTCAAATAGAATACATGATAAAAGTATTAACATGTTTGGAATGTGATGATTATGAGAAACTTCATATTTTTGGGGGGATTAATAATAATCTTGTTTTAGAAATTAAATAAGCTCCTCTCTAAAGTTATTGATCTTATTCCTTGGGATGTTCTATAAGGTTAACCATTTATCAAATTGTGTAAGTTGAAATTTGGATTATATTTTATAGATCAATATATTACTTCACCATATAAACAATTCTGAATATTGGAAAACCTATGTTAACCATTTTTTCCATAATAATAAAAAAATACAGTAGTAATGACTTATAATTATACTATGGATATTATGATCCACTGAAAACATTAATGTTTCACCTTTTTTCATTCGTGATACCATCTCAAAAATTGTCATCCATGATATTAGTTTCCAAAAAAGCATATGAACTCGGGAAAAAAATTCAACCTATATAAGAAAAAAATATTATTTTAGTAATAAAATAATGAAATAAATTAAACATTAATATGAAAAAATATATTAACAAAATGTCAATTGTTAATAAAAAAGACACATTTGGGTAGGTAGGGGGCGTAAGACTGGATGATACTTGATACCTGACCTTGATATGGGTAGGTAAGCGGCCATGATAATCTAATATAGTAATGAAAGGGAAAAAGTCCAAAAAGTAAAACAATTAATTATTTTACGAGGTTTCTTAGTTTATGGAATTTCCCACTTCCTCTTCTTAGTCATCTTAAAGGAAGGAACTTCAAAATATAACATCAGGTGCCAAAGGTGGTGCTGATGGAGGCACAAATGGTGTTTCCTTTGGATCAGGAACAACCACATCCATGAGCTCCATTTTACATGGAAATACCTGATCATCAGCCTCCCAGTCACTTTTTGAATCATCTTTGGTCACCGTGTCCCTTGGAAAGTAAACTGGAGAGGTGGTAGGGGACAAAATTTTAATATCCTCTTGAATTAACCAAGAGAAAATAGCTCAAGGCTTCTCTCCCCGTGATGATGGTGACTACCGAGCTGGTTCCTCCCCCACCCAATGGGGAGGGACCTCCATCATCCTCAAAGAGAGTGATAGCCTCTTTCTCCCAATTCTCCAAACCTGAGTTCTATCCGCCTTTCCCGTAGAGATTTCTATGCCCTAAGGTCCCCACACTCTATGCATGGAGCCTTAATCTGCCTTTATTAATCGTAGAGTTCAACGATGCCTTGGAGCTCCTCAATCAGACCCTAGTAGCATGTTTCCAACAGAGAATCCCATCAGTAGACTCAATTGATAGGTTCATTTTTGGTTCTTGGGATATACAAGATAGGTCGACGATGGATCTTCTTGACAAAAGATGCATTTTGATCACTTTTTCGTCAGAGGAAGACATAATTAAAGCTTGGTCTAGTTCAACTCGAAGTTGCAACAGGTACCTCTTCTTTTTCCATATATGGTCTTATGACTTCCATGTGAAGCAGGATTCCCCTTCGGTGGCGATCTAAATGAGTTTTCCTAATCTCCCCCTTCCTTTTCAAAATCCTTCAATCGTTAGGATGAATGGGATCCTCGTAGGGAGGTATTTATCCTTTGATCACTAAACTGATGTCGTGTGCCATTATGTTAATCTCCTTGTGTGTTTGGAAGTGTATTCTTCAAGGAATACTACTGAGTTTTTTTTGATTACCTGATGAGAAGAATACTGGTTTAGAAAGCAAGTCAGGTATGAGTCGTGGGATGACTTCTGTTCCAGTTGCAAACATTTGAGACACTCGTCAATGACAAGTAGACGTGGGTCTAGACACCAGATTTCTGCTAAGAAGAATATAGTCCCAGGTGAGATTGTTTTTCATGATATCCCCTTGGGGGTCTATTGTCGTGGCCAAAATGCAGAGGTGAAATTGGACACTCCTGATCAATAACACTTCTAGGGTACCATGAGTATAAGTTTGTAGTAGGCAGGCATGGGGGTCCAAGAAAGGATGGGGAGCCCTTTTGGCATGGAGGTGTTTTAGTGTGTTGTAGGGGATTCAGGGGATGGCTCTGCCTATGGTTCTGACTTTAATGCAGGTTTGGAGAGCTCAAACTCTCAGTTTCCCTCTCAAGGTGGGGATGTCTAACAAGATAGAAATCTTAATTTAGTTCGGTAATGCGTTTTCTCTCCTATTTTTGAGCCTCCATGTGAATTATTCATGGTTCCAAATCCATATTTGGTTTCTCAGAGAAATAGGTCCACATGGATGCTATAATGATGTTTCACAGTTAAGAAGTTGAACCTTTGGGGAACATATTATAGGAGGTGTCCGTGCTGACTATTGTAATGCCTCCACATAACAATGGGAGGCTTGAGGAAGGGAGTGTGTCCAAGCCTCCTGTAATGCAAGAGGTGTACCTGTTATCTACAGCAGTGTCTCAACCTTGAAAACGGAGTCTGGATGAGGGGAGTGTCTTGGGACCCTTGGACCCAAACATTTTCTATTCAAACCCCCCATCTTATCTAATGGAAATGTGTATGGGGAAGAACAGGAAGAGACTCGGTGACCTGGGAAACTGTTTTGGGCTGAGGCCTCCCATGGAAGGCTCGGGGGTTGAGTTGAGGAACTATTTTGATATTATGGTTATTCAAGATAAATCTGTGTCACATAAGGAGAATGATTCAGGTGATGATAGTTATAGCCAACTCACAATGGACAGTTGAGACCATTTCCAATGGAAAGGTCCTAACAACCCTAGAGGAAAGAAGGGTTTAAAAGGGAAGTATGACCCTGGGAAATGCATTGTTGTCAAGGGGAAAACCCAAGGGACATAAATACTATTATTACATGACCAAACTAATAGAAACCAGGTCATCCACGAAATGTGGGATCAAGGAAATAAAATACCTGTAAGATAGGGAAAGTGGTGTTCCAATCAGAGATCCAAAAGTGATGGAAGAAAAGGTAGGGGTTCCTAAAGCTCATATTCCACTCCAAGGAAGAAATTATTGAAAAAATCATTCAGCCCAATGCATCAAATGAGGAGATTGTAAGAATTTATCAATCTCTATGCTAGGGGTGTGTAATGTTATTGGCCTTTGACAGAATGAATCCCTACACTATGTTCTTGGAGAAGTGATTTGACTTTAGTGGGATGTTGTTCATAGAATAGTCCTTTGGGAGAGATCACACTCCCAAATACCACTATCATTATTTCCACTTGACAAAACACTCTCCAGGACTCGATGGTCAGTGTATTCCCCCTATAATTTTTCTAGTATTGGAATGCAATGGGAAACAGCACCATAATTAGATAAGATCCCACACTGATTGGAACTTCTTTCCCAGGAACCCCATACATTATTACCAAATCGGTTGGAAACCTTTTTATTGATGTTGTTGAATCTAAGTGACTTATTTTCTTCTAATACAGCTAGAGATATGTGGGTCTTTTGGAATATGTTTTTTTGACTAGAATCTAACTTTTGATGATTCCAGAGCCCCTATGTAGGGGAGGAGTTTGGAATTTCATCTGAACGCACTGAACTATCTCCAAAATTGGTATGATACATACCACCAATAAGTTAATTACAGTGGATAAAACACCCTCACGTATGGATAAAATATAGGGTTAGGCTACATGACCACCCTTTACATTATTGGTAATTTAACAGGTTGGTGCTCTGTATGGTATAAAAAACATATCATACCGGTTCACTTTTCTCTTCATCTCCTAGTTCTTTAGTGTGATTAGCCATACCCCACTAACACTAAAATAATAGATGGTATGATTTTCAATAGAGTGATTGTGGGTTGAAGGATTAATTACATTTTTTTATGGTTATTTGACAAGGGTGTCTAAAAAGTGTCTCACAGAGTCCTCTAGTCAAGTGGTTTTCTATGATTCAGTGGAATTTCCCTAGTTAAAAAGTTCTGGTGCCACTAAAATGGGTAAATTTTGGATTTATATTAAATAGTGTGAGAACTATAACATATAAAACAAATTTCATACCAATCATTCCAACAACAATAACACCATACAAACACACAATAGTGCTCACAATCGCAACACTATAAAAACCAAACAATCACAATTTAATATTTTACAAAGCATCACTTATGCAATTCCATTTTTTATTCATGGGTTATCATAGAATTTTTATAATCCTAGGGCATTGATTCATTACTCAGTATATGTAAGTTACCAATTTTTATATTCAAATGTTCAACAGGAACCAACCAATATGCAATTAATTTAGTGGGAAAATAAGGACCACCAATGGCCAAGATTTTCAGAGGGGTGTTTAGACCATAAATTTCATGACATAACCATCAATATCAAATAGTAATAACATGAGAACAAGAGGAAACCAGTGAGTAAAAGGAGAAAACTCACTATGAAGGTATATTTCACTGTGCAGTAGAGGTAAGTTCATGGTAGAGGAGAGGCACGTGGTAGAGGATATTTCCAACTAAAAAGAAAACATAAAATGAGAACAAACATGTTAAACAATTTTATTTGTCAATAGTGGGATTTTATTTTCCATCTATGATAATTGATTCTTTTTTATTTATTTTTTTGTGTATCTACTATTTTCCTAGATTTTCAACTTATGAATGGGACATGTCTTCTTTTTAAAAGAAAGATAATTTTTAATTTAGTCTTATTTAGAGGTAAAATATTCCACATTAATTTTATTTTTTCCTAGTGGATAATTTCTATCTAATAGGGATCACTAATTCCTCTTTGTTTAGTGTAAAGTTAGGTCTGTTGTTTGTTATGATACTAGTCTAGGTCGTATCTTTACATTTCCAATTGTAATTGACCCATGTCCATTTAAATATAGGATTTGGGGGGTGAGACACTAATATATATAAGGAATAATAGAGGTAAAAATTCTCCTAGGCTCTCCAATACAAGTGATGAAAGATTAAACATACATCAGGTGAGGTAGAACCACCAAAGAGTCGAGGAGGGGGAGGTTGGCATAGAACAGAGGGATTATAAACTTATGTTTTTTCTCCATTACAAAGGATATGATTTTATCTTATATATCATGACTTATTATTGATTATTTCTCACTATTGTGAATATTTTTTACATGGATACACGTGGCCTAATTTACATAAGGTTGAATATCCTCCACCAACTCTCTATTCTTTTTACCTCCCAAAAAAATTGATCACCTTGTTAAAAATCATAATGAATTAGATTATAATATTTCATTTGTTTATCATGAATTTGTTGGGAAGATCTATGATGACCACTTTACAAGGCTTTCATTGGAATAGATAATGAAAATGATGTTCACAAGGGAGAAAATAATTATATAGGTATAGGTTGAGGCCCAAGAACTTTTATCTCTAGGGAAATTAGAAAAAGGGAGTTGAGACCAACTCCCTTCTAGACAACACATGAACTACTTTGACAACTGAGGAAACCCATCCATATACTTTACATTCAATAATTTTTTATGGATTCACTCTTGATATGATTGATTTTACACAAGAATAATATCTATTACCTGATACATTTATTGAAAAAAATACATTGGCAATGTAAATGGGGTGAGTCGATGTTTGATCTCTAGTTTCATCACCTAATTAAAATACCACACCCAAGAATCCTTTTAATGAATAATTATATAATTATGGGAAAAAGTATACTTAAAATAAATTCCCAACTATCATATATTGGATCTCCCCTATTATATAGAAAACAACACATGTCATTGTTTTCCCTTTGATTCCAAATAAATGAAATTATCTAACAATTGACTACAAAACATCTCCCAGGATATTTATGGATCCTCATAATCCCCAAGAAAAAATATCCATCCCTAATGAATAGATAACAAAAACAAGATAGTAATAAATGGAATCCAATGTTCTTTTATACAAATAATCATAATAAAACAAATCTAAAAATACGCTATCCATATATATATCATCTAATTAGGGATATTTTCATCATAATTAAATAATAACTAATGCTGAAACTCGCAAAATGAATTCCTATTAGAGTAATCCTACTTAGGGATTACCCTTATACATTCAATTGAAGAATCCTGAATCACCCCACCCAACTCAACCACATGTATAACCCTCTTACCATAATACTACATATCACAATGCATGAAACAATTCATAAAACATTGGTAATGGTTTGAAACTGCGAACCTCAAAGTGGAGGAGTATGACTCGGTTTCCAGAGGAGGAGGAGGAGGAGGAGGAGGTAGTAGAGGTGGAGGACGAGGAGAAGAAGAGTCATAGTAGAATAGGGATTATGGTATAGGAGGAGGAGAAGGAATCAACAGCAGAGGAGGAGGGGGAGGACGGTCACGATAGAGGAGTAGGACAACGTAGCGGTGGTGGCGGTGGTGGCGGTGGAGGAGAAGTCACGGCCTAGGGTTCATCTTTTGTGAAGGATTGAACGTGTGCGACAGAAGAGGGACCTATTAGGGTTATTTTATAAAAAATGTTGGAACATTTATTAGCTCTAGTTAAAATTGCTGGTAAAGGTATGTTTTATCAGCGCAAAAATAAAGGCACTGATAAATTGTACCTTTATCTGTGTTTTTTGGGTGCTGATAAAGATAATCCTTTATTATCACTAAACAAACTGATAAATGACGTATTTATCTATGCTAAAATATTATCACTGATAAATAGGTATTTTATCATATCTTTTTTATCGCTGATAAAGGCATATCTTTATCAGTACTGAAAAAGTGCTTATAAAAAAATATTTATCAGCACTAAAATTAGAGCACTAATAAATAATTTTTTCAGAAATCCTTTTTAATTATATATATATATATATATTAAAAATTATTATATATTTATAAATAAAATAAATATATTTAATATAATAACTATAATAAATATAGTGAATTAATCTAATTAATCTAATTAATCTAATTAATCTCTAATAAAAATTATTTTTTAATACAAATATAATAATTTAATATAAATTATTAATAAAATTTTTTATCAGTTCTAATAATAGCGCTGATAAATGTACACTTTATCATCATTTATAAAGGGTACACCTATATCAGTGTTTGTTTTAGCGTTGATATATTCTACAACTATCAGCGCTTTAACTAACACTAATAAATGCCCACCCCTTTATCAGCACTTCCTACTTAGCACTGATAAAGGGTAGTGCTTTCCTTTCCCTATTTTGTGGTGGTGATTACATGTATCATCATAGGTATAATAGGACGGACATTTTATGCATTTTTTCAGGACCCTTTAATGTTATGTGGGAATTTTCCTAATTCAATTTATTGGTGCCTTGATTATTATATATGTAAATCTGATGGAATTCCTTGAAAGGATAGAGAAATATTACTGACACTTAATGTTCTTGTCTTAACATAACTATTTTTTCTTGGATAGGATAATGTATACACCTTATGTATCCAGTTATGGCATGTTGAGCCATGGACCCTCAATCGCATGGGCTGGAATGTATTATGGTATGAATTAAGTGGACTCTTTATTTTAGTTCATGAGGAGTATGGGACCTTATGGTTTAGAAATGGTGATCTATCTATTTTATCAAATTAATGATATATCAATACATAAATGATTATAAATTTAAAATTAATATCAGTTTTATAAAGAAATAGTCATCATATATGTGTAACATGAGACCTTAAACCAAACATTTCCTTAGTAGTGGGTAGTGGGGTGTCTCTTAGGTTACTATGGATGATATACTCTTTCTCTATCATCTAGACCTAGCTTTTGATGTTTCAAAAGAGGTGTAATATGTTCATTGTAAGGTTGTGTACCTATCCTAGTTATTTATCTACAATATTTTCAACTATTGTGATCGATTTTGAGGTGTGTGTTTTGAATTTTAGCACTATGCTTATATGGAATCCCTTAGTCATATGCCCTAATGGTAGTGATGATCATGAACTAGAGGTGGTGGCCCCTGTGCTGCCAGTGATCCATACTATAGTGCCACCTATAAAACCTCTTCTTATTCCTGATATAAGGACTGACCCACATTTATAAGAGGGATTTCTGCATATGTTTTATTCAATTAAAGTTGTTCCTCGGCCTTCTCGGAGTATGGATAAGATGACTCAGGAATTCCAGCAGTATCATCCTCCAACCTTTTTGGGGAGGGCAGACCACATGCATATTAGTCTTGAATCAAGGCTATTAGTTCTATATTTGATCATCTAAATATGCATCCATAGTGGATAATCAAGGTTGTAGGTTATATTCTATGATATTCTTCTAAGATATGGGTGGATGTTATAACCTAGTAAGATCGGTATAGAGATATGATCTGGGTGGATTTCCAGAATATCTTCTATGACTATTTGTTCCACAGACTCTGAGGGTAGACCAGGATAGATTGTTTATGAACCTGTAGCAGGGATTCATGTCTACTATGGAATACAATTATCATTTTACTAACCTATAATGTTTCTCTCATAGTATAGTGGATGATGATCTTTTGACCGCCAAGTGATTCAGGGACAGGATGGCATACTCCATCCTGTCATAGGTCAATGTATTCCAATTGATGAACATATATAATATAGTCAATCAGGACCCAATTAGAAAGCATAATTTTAGGGAATTTTATGGTGTGATTTAGGGTTGTTAGAAACAAAGATCTATTAGTGATTCTTCTAGTGGCTGAATGCGTATTTTTCATTCTACTCGAGGAGTTCGTAATAGTCGAGCTCCTCATCCTGGTAGTTTCTTGATATCTCACAAGTGTAGAAAGTTGGGACATATGAAACCCCTATTTTTATGGGATCCAGTGGAATGGAAAGAAATTGGAGGGATAGGGAATATCCAATTCTTCTTTAGGACAATTCCCTCAGTTACTATCAAGTGGGCATCTTCACACAATCCATGTTTTAGATTAGGGATAATAGTATCTCATCACTCAGGAAGTTGGGATACCACTAGTCATGCAATCCAAGGTGGTTCTCAAGGAAAAGATAGTCAGACTCAGGATTCTTAGGGCCAATAGAGTGGGATTTCTTATGGCTATTAGGATGTGACTTAAGGCTATAGTATGGGTTAGTTTTGTGTAGTCTAGCCTATTCTAGAGGACAAGAGAACCAATCCTTATATTGTTAGTGGTACTACTCTAGTAGCTTTTTCATTAATTTATTAATTAAGTAACATAGGAAAGTCTCACTCTTTTATATCTAAGTTAACCACGAATATTTTGAGCCTTGAGATTTAACACTTATGTCCTGTGATGACACTTGATACCCCATTATATATCTGATCATAGAGCGTATGATAGTGTACTTCATTTCCCCAAGATATAGGTGGATACCTCTTCATGTGGAATATTTTTTTACTCCAATTGATAGGATTTGATGTAATCATTAAGGTGAACTGGACTAGTTCCCTATCAATCCCACATTTACTACTATTGTTTTTGGGTGATTTTTAAATCACCCGAGGGTGCTAGGACTATGCATAAGGGAGAATGTGATGTTCTTATGTCTCAAGGTGGACCCAAAAAACAAAGTCTTGGTAGTGTGACACCTCATATCTCTAGTATCTTCTTAGCTGAATAGGGGCTATGACCCACTATTTTCCCTCCAGTAGTGGACCATTTCTGGGGGATCATCCGTGATGATTTTTTTTGGGCTCCCGCTAGTGAGATAAGTAGAGATTTCCATTGAGATAGTGTGATAAGTACCACCAGTGATTATACCTCCTTACATGATTGCACCTATAGTGATTTTAGAGATCAAGAATAAGTTGGAGGATTTTGAGACTAAAGGATTTATATGCCCTAATACTTATCATTAGGGTTCACTAGTATTTTTTAAAGGAGAATAGAACCCTGAGGCTTTACATGGATTTCTGTCAGTTGAACCACATTACTGTCAATAACCGATATCCACTTCTTATAATAAACAACCCATTTCATCATCTCTTTTATGATAGAGTGTTTTAAAAGATTTAATTGAGGTTAGGATATCACTAGGTTCATGTGATGTCATTATACATACCTTTCATATCCTTCAAGTGAATGTTTGGCCTTTATGAGTACTTGATCATTTCATTTAGTCTCACTAAAACACCTACTATTTTCATGTCTATAATGAATCAGGGTTTCCACTCATATATGGATTCATTTGTGGTGGTCTTTGTGGATGATATGTTAGGGAATTTTCACTCTCAAAATTACCATGCTAACCATCTTGAGATCATTCTAAATACAGTGAGGGTGAATTAGCTTTATGTTGAACTCAAAAAATTCCACTTTTGGATTGACAAAGTACACTTCCTAGGTCATATCATCTCAGTTTCAGGAGTTTCAATACACCTAGAGAATTTGATAGCTTTAGTTACCTAGGACCATCCCAATAACATCATTTATATATAGTCTCTTTGGGATATTAGGGAATTAAAGAATAATTATATTATAATTATCACACATTGTAGCAATTATTATGGATAGGATGAAAATGGTGTGAGATTCATATGGCTTAAAACATGTGATATAGCCTTTCAAGAGTTTAAGTGTTGTCTGCCTTTTGCACTAATTTGAATTATTCCAAATCTATGAAAGAGATACACTATTTACTATGATGAATTACGTGTGAGGCTAGGATCTATCCTAATACTGGATGATAAATTCATCGCATACAGAACTTGTCAGTTGATGCCTCACAAGCATAATTACCCAACAGATGACCTCATGTTATCTATTGTAGTTAATGATAAATGATTTTTTATATACTACTTATATGGTGAAAATATTTTTTATTCATTGATAAAAAAGCACCAAGTAAATCTATAAAAACTGATAATTGAATCTCAGGTAGTTTAGATTGGTTTATTACCTATAATCCATTGATTTTGAGATTTTCTACGCACCTAGAAATGGTAATTTAGTAGCCAATGCTCTGATCCAGAAGACTCAGAAACAAGTGTTTCTAGAGGACCTATGTGAGTAGAATCTCATGGATTTATTTTTAGAAATTCATGTTGAGGTTCAGGAGGATCATGGAAAGACTGTCCACTCAGCCCTAGAGGTGACCTCTACCCTTTTGGAATGAGTGAGAATGAGAAAACTATCTGATCATTAGGTCATTTACCTTTGGGAAAGTATCGGAGATGATTATTCATCTTCTGGTTGGACCATGGATAGAAATTATACTCTATGATTTCATAGATGTGCATGGGTTCCATCAAATATCATAAAGGACCTGATGAAGATATTGTGTGCCTCAACATGGATAGTACATCTCAATTTCAACAAGATGTATCAAGATTTGTGTTTCATGTAATGGTGGAACAGAATGAAATAGGATATCTCAAACTTTATAACTCGGTTTTCCACTTTTTAGTAGGTGAAGGAAAAATATCATCGATCTGAAGGGATTTTATAGCCCTCATCCATTCCTGAGTGGAAATGGGATTATGTTTATATGGATTTCATTATTGTCTTTCCCAAATAACCTTGAGTAAATGATATATTTTGTATTATCTTTGATCATTTGATGATGGTCTCACATTTCATACCTATGCGAGTGACCATTTATTAGACAATCTAGGGAGGAAATATGTCAAGGTGGTTTTATGTATTCATGGATCTCAATTATCTATCTTTTTTTATAGAGTTTCTATATTCAAATCACAGTTCTAGAAGGTTTTAAAGAGGGACTTGGGTAAACAGGTGCTTCTAAGAATGACCTATCACACTCATTTAGATGGAAAAAGAGAGTGTACCATTCATGTTTAAAGGAAATTATTAATGTGTGTGTTCTTGACATCAAGGTTTATTGAGAGAATCACATGCCCATTTTTTAGTTCACTTACAATAACAAATTTGAGGCTACCATAGAGATGGTTCCTTATGATTCCTTATATGGTAGGCCTTTTCGTTCATCTTTGTGTTGGCTATAGGTAGGGGAGGTTGTATTAATTGGATGAAATCTCATCAGGAAGACTATAGAGAATGTCCAGTTGATCAGAAAGTGAAAGTTGAAAGCTCAATCTAGACATAATTCATATGTCAATAAAAACAAATGACCTCTTGAGTTTGTGGTTGGAGATTTGTTTTTCTTGTGAGTCTCACCTAGGTTTTCCCATAGTTATATTCAGTTTCAGGGTAATACCTCACTTAGATTCATTGGACCCTTTGAGGTTGTAAAATGGATTGGACCAGTGGATTACTAGTTATCACTTCTTCATATATACTAGTCTATTCAGGATGTTTCAGTAATATCAGTTTTTTTGGTATTATCTTGTACCATCACATGTATTTTAACCTAATGAGGTTAAGTTAGATAATGAAACTTTCTTCAAGGAGTGTCCATTGTTTATTGTTGATGGGAGAATGATGAAAATACTAGTAAGGTCAGTTCCTTTGGTATGGGTGCTATGGAAGAATACATACAAGATGAGACTAGGAGCGGGAAGCTAATATATGAGTTTATTGGATTGAACTCTTCTTTGATGATGCATATTTACGCTCTGAAGGCCAACTCCATGATGAGTTACTTTTAGGATGGGAGGTTGTAATGACCCATATTTTCATGACGTTATTACTATTTTTATAGTTTAAATATATTTTTTAATCTTGGTAAATGTGTGATATAGACTAAGGATTTATTCGGGGGCATATGAGGATTTTTTGGAGTGCGGAGATTGGAGAATTGGGAAAAAGGGTAGGTTGTACAATTTCCACATGGTTTGTACTAACCATGTGGGGTAACCGTGTGGGAAAAAATTTAATGTATTAGGGGACACATTGATTTTATGAAATCATGTAACCCAAGGTACATGGTTGTGTAAGATTTCATAATTTCTTGAAATAATTATATTTTAAGGTTTGTGCATGGTTAGGGAATCTATGTTCCTTAACCATGGGAGGTCCCTCCTTAGACAGTGAAGGAAGAATTGTTTATGCATGTTTGATCCAAACCATGAAACCAAACATTGAACCACTATTTTTTAGGGTGAAATGTATAAAATTCACTTAATGAAACTTAAACCCTTATTTCTTTATTTTCTTCTCCTCATTTCCAATGGATGAGAATCCCCTCTTCCGACAATCTCTCATCATCCTCAACCTAGGTATTTCAATAACTCTTCAATATGTTCACCGAATCAAGATCCGTGAAAGGAATTAGGTAGTTAGATGTATGATATCAAGATATATACCTTCTATTATAAGTTTATATTTGGATAAATTTTTCTATTTAGGTGCAATATCATTTTCCCTATTTTCAGGGTATTTATCCATTACATTGACTTCTTATATCCTACATCGAATATGAGGCCTCTATTGGATAAGGATTCATCAATAGTCCTAAGTAATGTGGTCTAGTTTTTTCCTTAAAAGTAACGTTGTATTCAGTGATTCATCATAATGCTTCATGTCAGTCCATTTCATGTGTTTCCTTAAAGTGAGTTATTTTTTTCTAAATAAATTTTTTCATGTTAACATACTCTATAAGATAATTTTTAGGTGTTTAATGGATTAAAACCTCATTCATATCCACCCCTTTAGTGTCCCAAAAGATATTTACCTTTATAATTAATTATTTAAACGATTTGAACACCACATGTGTGTTTTTTTAGGGTTGGAAATGAAATTTCCCACTATAATATAACTTTTATAGATACAAAGCACCTATTGAGTACTTGGCTTAGATTATAGATGGAATCAATCTTTTAAGTAATTTCTAAATTAATTATGGAACCTTTTAAGTGCTTCATTGAAAAATGAAATTGAATTTCTATCCTTGATTTATTAAATGGATTCAATAAATTGAATGGATCACTTCATCATGGTTTTCCTTAAATGAAACCAATGGACTAATTGATTAAATTTAAATGGGTGGAAAGGCCACACAAATTGATTCATGCTTTTCTATATGAATTTTATTAATTTTAATACCCTTGGTTTTGTTTTGGATTGATGATTATAATGCATGAGAAGTTATTCCTCATTGTTTTTATTATAATTATGATTATGCATTTGATATAGGACATGGAACGATGGTTATGTGATTTTTTGGGCATGAAGTTTCACTCACCCTTACATAAGGTGTTGAGAATGACATATCCAACCATTGAAACTATTGTGATAGTGGTCCTAAAGAACCACATCCCTTGTTTTATATATTAACATGATGACTGAACCACCATTTCTAGTGATGAGCATTACGTCTCTCATTCATCGTGATATGTATAGCTCGTACCCTTTCTTGAGCTTCTAAGATTGTTTATTTTTTTTATGGATGACCGAGTTAAAAACCTATCTAATCATCACTTAGTTTTCTATTATAGTAATATATTGTATCCACTTATATGCACTTAGTACGTGAGGACGTAAACAACCACTATATATATAGTTAATGATCATACTATCATTTCAACCTGATCGGAAGCTGGTTTAGCCGCCGAGTGTCCTATAAGAAACTGGATAGGAAGGTGATTATTTATTCAGAATGATTTTATATTTCTTATAACTAGACACTATTTATCTATACACACTACATGAATTACATCTAGAAACCATTTGGGGTGTCCTAAGGGAATTCTATCTCACCCCCTACTCAGGAAACTATTGGTACCCAAGTAGAATACTTGTTTTATTGTATTGATTAGGGAAAGTTACCATCTGAAGATATTTGTTATTCATTACTTATTGAATCGACCATGGGATTAGAGTATCAATAATATTATCAATATTATAATGGATTAGTATTTAATCCTTTTATTGTTTTGTATAGAATTTTGTATATTAATATCATAGGTTCCCCTATTGTATATTTGAAATTCATGGTATGAATATGTATAAGATACTTCATAGTGGATTTTTGATATTATTATTTAGATTCTATATAATTTATTCTTCCATTATTTTCTACTATGTTTTTTATATTATTCTTTCTTCTATAGCGGGTTACTCATCCTATAATTATTGATTCGTATTATATATTCTTCCCCTATTGAATGTTTAATATTATATCTGTTGTGGCACAAAAATATCAGAGTATAGTCTCCCCATTATACCACCTTTACACCCTCACTTATAGTCAACATCCTCTCATGTATGGGTAGGTGTTCTTGAGTCCATGTTACCCACTAACTAAGGGAACGGGTTAAGTGGATCCATGGTTAGGATGTTACATTACATGATTTTTTGATGAACCATTCTATGAGTTTTGTGGCTCTATGTCCCTAATCCAAAATTATATTTGGTTTATGTTTTTTCCACCATGTTTGGGTTATCTTATACCTTTGTGATGTTAAGTTGACTGGGATTTTATTCATTCCTTTGTTCTTTTCAAGGAATACTTTTTGTTATGGATATAAAAAACCTTTCATAGGATTTTTTTACTATGCATTTCATTTCATATTAAAATAGTGGATAGTTCTATGGTAATATTGACGGAAATGGTTCTAGTGATGTGATTTCATAGTGGTAACCAAAAGTTATGGTTGTGTATTAAACTCATGTCTTGATCTAGTTCATCATAGAGGTCCCTAACCTAGATTGATTTAGGTTGGATTGCCCTTTTCATTTTTGGGAATATATTTTCCCATTTCACTTTAGGGATTATGTTCATGTTTCTCCTTTGGGTATCTTAGAAAATGTCACATGCATTTATATAGTTTATTTTTTATTTTTTCTTAGTTTTATTATTATTATATCTTATGTAGTGGTTTATGTATAAATATAAGTGCATTAGGATAAGGCATAACATCGTGAGAAATATGTATACTTTGTTCTACACACCAACCCATGTCCTATTAGAGGTGGTATTGGGGTGACACATTAGGATTATTTCCATTCCATGTGGTGCAACATTAGGTTGGTTCATTTCAATGTGGTATCAGTGTTATTCATTTTAGTAGAGGTTTTTATGGGACAACATAGTGGTCAGAATTTAACCTTATGGCATCATCCTAGGTATATAATGGATATCCTTAAACTATGCCCAACTAAAATACCAACATTGGATAGTTTTAGGTTTCCAATTAGATGGATTGATATTTTCCTTCATGGAAAAATGGGACCTTTAATTGAAATGAGTAAGTCATATGTGCAGGAAGTTGCAACTGATCCCCCATTAGTTAAAATGATTGTACATTTATGTGAAAATGATTTAGTTAATAAGATTCATGTATTCCTTAAGAATAATATGAATTTATTTCCCAAGGATGTACCTAGATTAACATTATGAGGAGATCGACATCCGCATTGTCTTTTCCCCAGGTCCACTATGATTTATTCTATAGCTCATTAGATAGCCTCAGATGAGCAAAGAGTGCTAAATGTGTAGTTGGAAGACCTTATAGAGAAGGGTTTATTGAGAACCAGTGTATTCCCCTCGGTAGATATAGTTTTGTTTTTTCAAAAAGGTATATGGGATATTGATGCTTTTTATTGACTATTACCACTTTAATGGTGATTGTAATGAATAAATACCCTCTCTCGATGATATAATATTACTTTAACTTGATAATATAGAGAATTAGTTCTCTATGATTGATCTAAATAATGATTATTACCAACATTGAGTTCATGGAAAGGATATCCTAAATTTTAACTTCTTGTTTCTCTATGACCATTATGAATTTATAGTGATTCCCTTTGATATGAAAAACACCTCAACTATGCTCATGAGCTCATGAACTATATCTTTTAGCCTTACCTAGAATGTTTCTCTATTTCATTAATAAAAAACATACTTGCCTATTTATTGTTAGAATAATATTATACAGATCCTCTAATATTTTTTTGGACTTATTCTAAGAGAACCAGTTATATAGTAATCTCTCAAAGTTTTAGTTTTGGATTTAAGATGTCTAATCCATGGGCCATGTCTTCTTAGATGGTGGAGTTGTCGAGGATGGAATATATATTGAGGTGGTTCTTAATTTGTCTCTACCTAGGAATGTGTTCGAGGTGTGTAGATTCTTGATGTAGGAATGAAAGTACTAAATATTTTGTTTTTGTGATTTTCCAATATTACTACTCCCATGAATTCCCTTCCCCATTTAGGGAAACTTCTGTTTGGTCTAGGAGATGCAAGAGAGATGTCAAGTATCTAATGTCGATATTGACTGGTACTCTTGTTAAAATTCTTTTAGATGAAAGAGTAAACAATATGATGTTTATGACTTATATGGAGATGGTGGTGGCTATGTGCTGATGTGAAGTAAAACGATGACTACTTATGGGTATCGATGGTTGAAACCTCAAAAGTATAACTATATGAACCATGATATGGATATATTAGTGGTATTTTTTATGCTAAATACTTCGATATATTACCATCATAGTTTGAAATACATAGTCTACAAAAACTATATAATAATCAGGTATATCTTCACTTAGAGTGATTTTTACATGGGAAAGATGAGCGTCTTAGAGTTCATGTCAGACTATGACTTTAATGTATTCTATAATCCATGAAAAGGGAATTTGGTGGAATAATACCTTAATAGGAGGTCCCATGCCCAATTTTTTGGGGAGGAATATGATCAACTAGCCTAAATATTGTTGTACCTGGTGGATCAAGGAGAAGTGGGTTATCATTTATCGATGGTGGTGACCCATCCACCTCTATAAGTAATGATAACGTTTCAATTGGGAGACACAGATTATGATGTACTTCATGACTAAATGTCCTCTGGTGATACACTAGATAAATATTCCAATAGTAGGAAGAACATCATCCACTTGTGAGGATGGAAAATGGTTCTTGTCATGATGTGTGAGGAAGTTTTGAGAATTTTTTATAATTCCCACTTGGTGGTACATCCTGGTATGGTAAAAATGTTCCAAGACCTATGAAATAATTATTGGTGGCTAGTTATAGAGGAGAATTACTGATTTTATCTCACAGTGTCTCACATGTAAATATGTAAAGGTCGATCATTAGGTTCCAATAGGGTGTGCTCAAAACCATGAGGTACCATATTGGAGTTGGGAGGAATATCAATGTTCTTCATGATTGGAATCTCACATTAAATAAAGTATCATGATGATATTTAGGTTATCATTGATTGAATAACAATTCACCCCACTTCATTCCTATTAGGGATCAATGTTTGGTGGAAATCATAGTTCCTTTATATGTGGCTCATATCATCAAGCTACATGGGGAACCTTTGATAATCCTTTTATATGGAGATACTTGTTTCATGTATTGATTATTGATGAGCCTACGTGAGTATTTTGGAAAATAGTTGTGGTTTAAAATAATATTCCACCCTTGGACTGATGGATAGATTGGTAGAACTATTAATGTTTTTTAATGATATGTTGTGTTCTTGTGTGATTGATTTTGGAATGATTTGGGAGGATCACTTACCATTAATAGAGTTTGTGAAACAAAACTACCACCACACCACTATTTTCATGACACCTTTAAAGACCATATATAAGAGACCATTTAGTTTACCTCAATGGTAGATGAATATTTGAAATACATCATTGATAGAACTAGAGTCTATGTGATTAATGATAGTAAAGCTTCATTTGATTTAATATTGGATGAGGAAAACATAGATTCATCATAAATCATATATGGTTCAACAATATATAACTTTAGGGTTTGTGGAGGGAGAAAATACATTCAAGGAGGTATCATCATGATGTAGTTATCATAGTTTCAGTTGACGAAGTGGTTTTTCCATGTGATTAATCACACCATTATATGTGGGTTAGGAAATGTTTTTTATCATATTCCTTTTCCCATATAGTTGGATTGATTTCAAAACATCTTCATCTGACAACTAAGGAGATACATGCACAACCCACCACACATCTTCAATTGGGATGTTTTTGACATCAAGGATGATTCTACCTTTTGTGAGTACTAATTATTGATCAAGGATTAACATGAGAGGATCCTTCTAGGTTTCACAATAAGGCTAGTTCATGTGATGTGGAAATACATAACGTTCATTGAGAACTCATGGAAATTTGAGGGTAAAATGTGGTCCTATTAGCGTAATCTTTTAAAGTATTTTTTGATTTTCTTGATGGAAACACTTAAAAGTTCATAGTATGTGTCAAAAATGAATTTTTCTGTAATCTTTTCTTAATTTTTATTGAAGAGTCTTCTTATGGTGTGGTACTTTTGTTTGTTCCATTATTGTTCCATGCACCGTTATAGCATAGGTTGTAGCATGAGGGTTGTAGTTCCATCAAGATAATATCATACAGTAAGAATGATATGTGTCTTTCCATCAATTTTATTCTACATAGTAGCATTTCATCATAGATACTTCTATTGTACTATAGTGGGGATCAAGATGTGTAGATTTAAGAGAGTTACATATATTTCCTAGGGAGTTACAAGAAGATTTTATTACATTATGATTTTTGGATCTCAAATTGATTGAGGCACTTTGAAATGTGATAGTGCATTTTTCTTGTTTTTTAATTTTTTCGTGAGGAATTATTATAAAACCATTTATGATTCTCCATGATAGGACTGAATTTATTTTTCATATTAAATAGAGGTTGACCCCCCCCCCCCCCCACCCTAACCATATTTGTTTCCCTCCTTAACATCACAACATCTAATGGTGTGTTTCTAGATCCTTAGACATCTTGGAGAATCCTTCAAATGTTGGTGACTACTTTCTGATTTCATAACACATCTAGATTAAGGTTTCATTCAATTTCTAAGAATAAGATTTGAGGTAGTAATCTTTAAACATTATTACATATACCTATTGATCTCTATAATAATACCCATTATTATATATGAACCCATGTTTTTTATTTCCTCATATTCTATATCTTGTTTCCAAATATTTCTCTAAAATCTCTTCTTCTAATGGTTTATTTAGTAGAAGCCGCTAACACTTCCAATAATGGGTTATGGAATTGGTTCTTGACAATAGAGGTTTGATGAAAAGATAAAATCATAGGATAAAAATTATGGTATTAATAAGAATATAGTAGCACATGTCACATTGAAATTTGACAAGTTTTATCACATTTTTGGTGCAAGGGTATCATGAATCCCCTTTTCCTTCGATAGGAATGATTGTTTCATAACACTATATGTTAATCCATGACCAACCCTTTCTAATGGTAAATGTTCTTGGAGTTAACCTTACATTTAGGCTATGAGTTTTGATTTAATCTCATTTAAAGACTAATTTCGTGTAGTAGATATGGTTTTAATATGAAATTCATATTTGTGGCATGGATGTAGTGGTTTTATCTTGTTAAAGACAACTACAATCTAGGTTTCAACGTCAAGGGATTCATTTTGATGTGAAACCAACGGGGAAAGTGTTGCGATATGATAATACAGTCCACATCATGACTGTGTGAAACCTTAAAGATAAATACCTCACATGAGACCATTGTTGGTGTTTCTATATATTTTCATCTGTATATTAGATTAGGGAGAATATATAACCTATACTTTGTTTTTTATTTCATAGTTCAAAATGGTCAGGTCCTTTAGATCACTTAGGGCCATTCACATTGTGTTTCAGGTGGTTTTAAGCTTTATCTCAATATGAATAATGTTGGGGTTCAATCATGATAACATGATAATCCCTCTAGTATTGATACTCTCCTAGTTGGGTGTTAATAATGGCGCATGGTAAACCCTTAAGGGTTTTATATTTTAATACTCCCCCATATTAGTGGGTTCTGTGCCCTTTATAGCAAGGAGTCAATACTCTCTCATGATCAACAAGGAGTGGGTTCTCCATAGTATTATTAGAGTTTTTAGACCCTTGATTAATGTAATAGGAATCATCGGGAAACATATCCTTTCTTTATGTGTCATGGTTCTACCTCATTAGCCATCAGGACTAGGCACTATGAATCTCTATATGGGGAAATGCTATCTGTATAGACTTGAATAGTTTTTAGTTTGCAATATATATATATATATATATATATATTGGATGGGTATCCTCCTTCTATATCTTTCCTAGGACTACAATGGTCATGTATTAAGGCATATGTTCCTTTAGGATTATGATCCATTTAATTTTACCTATTAACCCACATAAAAATGAGAAAATAAATAAAATTTAATAGCCTTTATTCTTGGTGGGTGCTCCCTCATTTGATGACCTTGTTCTTTGGGGAGAGAGTCCTTCATTAGGGGTTCATCACACCCTCAACTGAAATTTATCATAGAGAGGTGTGGTTATCACACTGTATTCAGATATATGATAGAGTTTGGTTTAAATGGGAAGTAAGGATTCTTGGGTTTCTGTAATTACATGATTTATTGATAACATAGGTTGTGAGGTGTGGGATTATATATCCCTAACTGACTATCTGAAATCGTATATGTGTTACATTTCCTTCCACCCTATATGGGTTGTCTTATACTTTGATGATTTGATGATTAATAGTCCATCATTCATTCCATTTTGGTTTTGGGATTGTTCAACTATTTATGTATATACTCAACCACACATGGGTGTTTTACCTATATGTGTGGTGTATTATGCAGATGGAAGAAAGTTTGATGGTGAATTTTGAAAAAATGGTTTTAGGGGAGTGGAAGCCTAGTTATACCCAATGTTCATAGTAGAAAATGAAATTTGTGACTATATCTAATTGATTATGTATACGCCTTTACTATTTTTCTTCAGGTTTGTTTACCATATGAATTCTTTGGGCATGTATTTTCCCTTATTACTTTATGTATTATGTTCTTTTCACTCCTTTTTAGTTATTAACTTGTGTATCATGAATTTATATAATTTATTTTGTCATTAAATTGATATGAATTTGTATTGTATCATATAGAAATATATTTATTTTTTATAGGTTCTTATGGATAAGGCTTCTCACCTTTTGTGATATTCATACTCAGTTCTAGTCACCAACCCTTGAACTATTATAGGATGGCTTGGGCTGAAACACTTATCCTAGTACTAGTCTAGGTAATCCCCTGGTGTAGGTTCATTTTAGTATTCTCTATATAGTAACATGTAATCATTAACAACAGTTACTTATATTCTTTTATTGATACATATATAATTTGACAATTTGAGATTCCAATAGAGTTCATATCATGACCTCTTCTGATGGATATTCCAACCAAAGGCAACCCTAGACATACCAACTTCTATCAATGGTGTCAGATTGAACATTATAAAAAGTGGTTTTTATGGGACATCATAAATGGGATAAATTTTATGTTTCATAAGAATCTACTAACACTTATTAGAGGTAGTATAAATTATTGAGAAACCTAAACCAAGATCTCCATTCAAGTTAAATTAAGCCACACATACTGGAGAGGAAGAATTTGTGTACCTTACACTAAAGATTCCACCAGTTGCTACCATGAACATACTTTATAGTTGATAATGTTCACCAAGAAATGATCAATATATTTTTTATTTTTTGGTGTACCCCTATGCTAGGATACATTTCTCAATTATCAATCAATACCCCTCTTCTCACCATGGAATGATATCACCTCATATTGAATTGATGAATAAGAAAATAGGGCTTCGGAAATGGGGGAGCATCATCCTAAAATGAATAAGCATGAATGCATGACCACCATCACATGATAGTAGGAATTATAAATCCTTCAAGGATGATCCTCGATAATAAATGCATTAAATCATCCATTATAACATGTCAATTAAATCTTTAGTTGATTAATACAACCCATTGCATGAATATAATGAACTCATCATACATATAATATTATGAAATATATATTATTGATATCAATTTTTTGAGTGATTCACAAAAAGGATAATGATTATTATTTGATATCATTTCAAATACAGTGTGTTTAGAGTATACTGTATCTTAGATGTATTCTCAAAACACTTCATATGAAATCACCCAGTCATATAATACAATTTGGAAAGGAAATTTCATAAATCTCATTTCTTGCTATATAATATACCTTAGTTAGAGAATATGATAGACACGGAAAGTAGCTTGATACCATGAATTAAGATATTCCATATTTTTAAATATTATATAGTCTATTCCATCCCTTAAAAAATCATTGGGGAATATTTCCTTCAATCTCCCACTTGCATTAAATCATAAAAGGCTTACATGTCATTTAACCTTATATTATATCATATACACTAACTTTTTAAATAAAATCCAAAACTCATTTTAATACTATAATAAACACTTTTTTAAATAGATAATAAACATCACCATGTATCACATCATATGAAACACCTTTTGAATACTTATCCAAAATGATTTTAGATTAAATCTAAAACACATATAGAGAATCTCTATAAGTTAGAATCAATCCCTATTCGGTAAAATACAATGTGTATCTTAATGGTTCTCTATATAATTCATAGAAAATATCAATTAGTGGATCTATAAATGAAAGAAAAGAATAGACTCTAACACAACATCAATGTTACACATTCTTAAAGAGACCTGACCAAATCTACATTAAACTTATTAATCTATATAACTATATCTACTAGTCACATCACATAATAATTTTTATTATAATATGTTTCCTTTCTTCAATAAATCAAGTTTCCATGGGATGTATAGTATATCAATATTATATATTAAACATATATGTTCTCAAATATATAAGTATAAACTAAACATTTCATTGAATATATCACATGACATTCAACTTTATGGGTGATAACATAACATTACTCTCATATAAAGAGATAGAAACATCATTACTCTATCTTGGTTTAACCACACAATACTAATTCTATCTCAGTTGTATGGGTTTGTATTTTTTTAGCCTTTCCTTTTTCATTATGGGTTGTTAGGTGATTCGGGATCAATTTAATAAATTTTAGAAGTTGTTTTAAAATTATTTTATAATTTATAAATTAGTTTGAAATTGATTTACAATTATTTATGTAATTTCAAAGTTATAAATGTTTTTGTCTAAATTAATTAATACATTTTGACGTGTTTTTAGGATTTTTGGAAATGAAAAAAAATTCATTTTAATTTTATATGAGTTTTTGTAAGTGAGAATTTATTATTTAAAAAATTACTTCTACCCTTACATGAGTCATTACTAATGTGTGAGGATAATGCTTGTTGTTATTGTGTTGAGGATGGGTAATATTGAGTTCATAAGGGTAATTTAAGTGTCATTTATAGTTCATAATGTTTCGCTATGGTAGGTTGTATCTAGAATATGGATAGCCTTGATTTTAAATAGGCTCATTCTAAAAAATCTACAAAAGGGTCAATTGATTTTCTAAAAAACAGTGTAATGTAAATGTGTACTATGTGTAATGGTAAGATGGAGTTTATAATGTTTTCATAATTTTAGATCAATCTACTCTTACATAGGTCTTATAATAGTATTTTTTAAGGGTAAAACATGTTACACTTACGTAGAACCCCAACCCTGTGTATGGGTAGAGTTTTTACACTATTTTCTCTATTTTCCTTCTTCCTATTAAAATTGTTACCCAATAGGAAGTATTTTAAATATATTAAATCCTAAATAAAATAAATTAATTTCTTTTGACTCATTTACTAATTTATAATTACTTTTTTGGATTATTTGGTTTGATCTATAATTTTTTTCGATCTAGAAGACATTATGGAAAATAAATTGGGGTTTTGAACATTGTATTTTAATAATATTTGTTACTAGTGTTTTGAAATATCTAAACCCTGTTCTATTTATATTTTCCTTCATTTTACTCTTATTAAAATGGCCCCAAAACCCTCTCTCCATGTCAATGATCTTTAGTAGTCAAGGGGAAGTCTTCCATTGTAATTTCTTGGCGTGGTTGAACCTTATCTCTCCTTTATTACTTGGATATAGTGTTTTAAAATGGGAAAATACTAGATAAGGTATCCTTCAAATTTATTATAGTTCAATATATGGGAAGGAACATGAATTTATTTATCCTTTGCTAGGATGATATGTACTAACATAATAAATATAATTAATCGGTTAATTGAAATTGAAGGAGAAAGAAAGAAATAGCTTGAGGTTATTTTTATTGTTTTTTGATTATATGTATAACATGATTAATATTATTCCATCATTGGATCCTGTTATGTTTTTTAATATTTTTTATAATGATAAATTAAATTACATTTTGTTCTTATTTCCTAAATTCACCACACATGAAATTGGATAAGAATGTATATATAGTAAAAAAATAATTTCACATGGACTTTTGTGATAATTCCATTGAGAATATTGAATTAAATTGGAATACCATTGTTTAATATCAATTAATATATTTGAAAATTTTTTTACAGTGAATATGATGTGTGGTGGTTGTAATGGGAAGTTGTTATTTTTTGTGAATGTGATATGTGGTGATTGTGAAGAGGAGGTGTCTGTGATGTGGAATAGTGGTAATGTGGGGCTTTTCAAAATAAGGAATATGGGTTAATAATGTGTCATATTTTTTTTCTAATTTCCATATAGTGATGTAATTAAATATTAATTATGAAACTAGATTGGATAATGGGCTCAAGAAAAAATGATTCTGAATAATTAATAAATGCTTAAATTGAAATGGTAAGTGTAGATTAAGTGGCCATTGTTATATATGAAATGAATGGGATTGATAAATTAATAAGTTTGGTCATTGGAAAATCTAGAAATTATCTTAACATGAATATAAATATGGAATTTTCTTGTTTTTTTAGCTTTCTTATGTGGTGTAATGCATTAAGATGTGGCATTGAAAGTAGTAGTGGTTGTGAGGCCTTGGGGTGATGTAGTGAGTTGGGATGGTACTCTTGTTATTAACACATTGGTTGGGATTTATTGTGTGTGTGACTTTTATATTAAATAATTTGTTTTCATTTTTATTTACATACTCAGCCCACCTGAATTGAGCACTATGTGACGGCCAAAAATGTTTTTGGGGGTGTTTTTCCAAACAACCCTATTAGTGAGGAACACTGGCTGGAAACCCCCTATTCCACACTATCTCTTCCAAGTGATGATATTATGCATGATTTATGATATATTTTATATTTTAGTACACTTATGGATATGTTTTAATATAGGATGATTTTGTTTGAAGAGGGTTTCATGCATGATAGGAGAAGGGCATGGGGTTGATGTCTTTTATGTTCATAATTCCCTGTAATTTTGTTTATGGATTTGGAAGATATTTTATGTGATGGAAAATGTTTCTATGGGAGATATGTGATGTGATGTACCATGTGTCTTTAGGAGAGATGTGATGTGATGAATCGGGTTTTTTTAAGAGAGATATGATCACCAATTTCATGTGGGTTACTTAGAATGATGTGGTCTCCCGGGTGTCTTCAGTCTAGATTATATAGAATATATAGGTCTACCAAGGTGTGTGACATTGGGGTATGAGAGTGTAACACTGGTAAGAAAGGGGTGTGGGGTACCATTTTTATCAATATACTTATTAATATGTTACTATACGTGGATGCTTTATTTGGTGATCATGACACGGTGAGGATGAGATTGGTTAGTCGGCCTATTCTGGTGATATTTGTACTATTGTTTGATCATTGGGGCATTATTGCACCGTTTTCACATGTTCATGGGAGACTTTGGGTATGATCATTCTGATTATACATGTTACTCTCACCCCACACATGAAAAAACTACATTTTTACGTTTCCAAGTGGAAATCATGGATCATGATGGACTATACTATCCCAAACATCAGAGTTTTTGTTGTGTCACTACCTTAGGAATTTATTTTGGTTTTTTATTTAGAGAATCATTGAATTTTTTTAATTGACAAATGCATTGTAATATTGTTTTAGTTTCCTCCACTTTCATATTATATCATGGTGTTTATTTGTGGGTTTTTATCTTATCCCATGATCCAATAATATTATAGTGGGAAATTCCTTCCGAATGTGATATTTTTGGACCCTCTATTCTTATAGTTGACCAGGGCCTCATGAAGGTGGGACTTGGGTAGTGTCAATATCTCTATCTATTCATTTCCAACCAAGAATGGGTACCATTAGAGGGGGTCGTGATAGAGTGATATCAATGGTTTATGTTGAGATATATGAAAGATATTATATTTTGGAATTGTAATGACTGAATTGATTGGTAGAGAAACAATTCAATTCGATCATGGTGTGGGAAATTCTATTGGGAGACTATCTAAGATTGACAATTTTAGGGGACCCCATGATTATACACAAGGACTCCAAGTCTACTGAATAACTTAGTGAAGTGGTAATACTTGTAGGGTAGATATGTTAGAAAGGTATGTGAATCATGATTATTTTCACTTATGATTGAATGGACTGATTTGGGTGATTAAATGAGCTAAATTAAATTAATTAAATTAATTTCATTCCATCAGGGTTAGGGAATTTTCTTGTGATAACAAATGTTATGTATATAAGAATATGATGATATTGGACACTTCTCCCACTAACATGCAGTAATTTCATGAATTTTTTTACAACCATGCAGGTGTGTTAGGTCCACCTATAGGGAACAATATCCTGGTACGGTGCGTGGGTTTCCTTAATTTCTATTCTTGGAATATCATTTTTTTATTTTTTTAGGGGATATTTTTTTAAATGGAATACAATATAGTGTTAAATTATAATTATATGAAACTAATTTTATTCACTAGAGGTAAAAAGGGGAAAATGAAATATTTTTATTTGAGTATTTATTTATGGATGCATTCTATTATTTTTTGTTATGTTAATAACTTTGAGGACCTATAAAACTACTAAAGTGAAATGTTTTAACCCTATATTTTGAATCCTGATTTAGGTCTTCCTGTAGTTATGGACAAACTATTAATACTTTGAATTTTATAACATGTTAAGATGGTTAAAATATTTAGCACTAATTTCATGAATTCCTATAAACAGTGATGTGATTTATTTTGTAGGATCGAAATATAATATGAGATGCTCAATATACAAGAGGGGGGTGAATTGTATACTTTAAAAAATTCCTTTGGAACCTTTAAAGTTAGTTATGAATAACTAAAGTTTCCTTAAGAAAAGGAAAAGGCTAAGTTTAACAAAGTTAAACTAAGTAAATTCACAACACCTCTAACACCGAACTAAACTTGGAAAGAGATTCCAAAAGTAGGTTCCGGAAATATGGTTCCGGAAATTGAAACTTAACAAAAGTTACAATATGAGATTATACCTTAAAACGTATAGAATCTAAATGAATCAGAGTAAGTAAGAAAGTATAAGAAAGTTATACTTTCCTTAAGATACAAATTGCAGCGGAATAAAAACAAGTAGTTAAACTACTAGTAACAAGATATAAGTCTTTTAACCCAAAGAGAAGGGTATCCAACAACCTTGGATAAAGGTCCCTTGATTTATACTTTCAAGAAAGTCTGTCTTACCCACACCAGGGTAAGCCCTCGATACGAAGATCGGAGTCTCTGTCTTGCTATCGCCACAAGCCCTCAACTTCAAGGTAGTTGGTAACCTCTGTCTTTCTCAGCAAGAAAGCCCTCGATCTTTAAGGTAGTCGGCACCTCTATCTTTCTCAGCAAGAAAGCCCTCGATCTTTAAGGTAGTCGGCACCTCTGTCTTTCTCAGCAAGAAATCCCTCGATCTTTAAGGTAGTCGGCACCTCTGTCTTCCTATCCCCGGAAGCCCTCGAATGTAATCACCAACATCCGGAGTCGCACGAAGCTTTGAGAGTTAATAAGAGACTCTCTCTCTAGAAATCACTTCAACAGCATGTATGCACAAAGTCCAAATTGTTCATCCATCCATTGTCAGCTTTTTCAAATGAGCTCCTATTTATAGGTAAGGTCGGCTCCTTCTCCAACGGTCATATTTTCCTTAAAGTTCGGAGGGACCTGTACACGTGTCACTTAGAAAACGGTTAGTTTATAACAAAACAGACGACATCGTTTTATAACAAAGTAAGTGCAACAGAATGTACGACATCGTTTTAAATCTAACATAAAGGTTCGGAATGAAAACTTCAGAGTGAACATTCGGAGTGAATAAATTCAGAGTGTATAAAACAATGATAATCAGATTCTGTTTAATAGGTGAATTCGGAATGAGAATTCGGAATAGGAATTCGTCATCAGAAATCGTAATGAGAATTCATCATCAGAATTCGTAATGAGAATTTATCATCAGAATTCGTAATGAGAATTCATCATCAGAATTCGTAATGAGAATTCATCATCAGAATTCGTAATGAGAATTAATCATCAGAATTCGTAATGAGAATTCGTCATCAGAATTCGTAATGAGAATTCTTTATCAGAATTCGTAATGAGAATTCTTTATCAGAATTCGTAATGAGAATTCGGAATGAGATTTCTTCATTAGAATTCGTAATGGGAATTCTTCATTGGAATTCGTAATGAGAATTCTTCATTGGAATTCGTAATGAGAATTCTTCATCAGAATTCGTAATGAGAATTCTTCATCAGAATTCGTAATGAGAATTCTTCTTCAGAATTCGTATCCTGAATCTGGAATAGAACTTAGTCAGAGTTCATATCCGGAATTCGGAATGAAACTTTCTTATAGTTCTTGTCCAGAATCTGAACCCTAAAACAGAATGCTTTATATCAAAGTTTCAATGATTCCGAGAAAATGAATCCGAAACTCATACTTAAGAAAAATATGGATGAAAATATGATAAGGATAATTTTTCTTATAAATGCGATTTTCCTTAAGAAAGCAATTTTCCTTATAAAATCAATTTTCCTTAAGAAAGCAATTTTCCTTATAAAAGCAACTTTCCTTAAGAAAGCAATTTTCCTTAAAGATAAGGTGTTTTTGATTTTCAAAACAAGAAGGAATGGAAAAGTCATAAGGAAAACCTTATTGACTCAATAATCTCCCCCTTTTTGGAAAGCACAAACATCCTTACGAAAAAGCTATTCCAAGAAGAAAGAAACACATTAAAGCTTATCTCCCTCGGTTTAAGGATATAGATGAATACGACTTACTCCCCCTTAGGATTTGAAACTCTAAGGACCGTATTCATATTTCCAGAGTGATGTTTCATAAGAAGGTCTTCTTTAAGAAAAACTCCCCCTTAAACAAACTCTTATTAGAGTTCTTTTTCCTTGGGTATTTTTCTTTCTCCCCATTTGATAAACTCTTATTAGAGTCCCTCTTTTTCTTAAGGATCTTTTCCTTCTCCCCCTTTGTGATTTTCAAAATGAATTAGAGGGAATGGAAAAACTTAACAAAGTACCTGAAAAATTAGTAATGACAACAATAGAAACAACAAGTACAACTTTCATTAAAATTGGAATCTCGACAACAACAAAATACAACAAAAAGATCGGATTGGTTATTTCGGATCTTTCTCCTTCGACATTAGCCCCTTAAGAATCGTCTTGATCTTCTTTAAGTCTTTGTGATCTTCCTCTGCTTGCTTCTCTAAGACGACTATTCTTGCTGACTGAGCTTCAATTATTTCTTCCTGAGCCTTCAACTTTTCTTCCTGAGCTTTCATCTTCTCTTCCTGAGTCTTCATCCTTTCTTCAAACTCGATCCGATAATCCCTTTCAAATTTCCAACTTTGATTAATGGAATTGAGCTTTCCATTCAGATCTCTCACTTCCTGAATCCGAAAGTTCTTTTCCTCTGTCAATTTCTCTTCGAAGGATGCAGTCAGCTCATTAATCTTCTTGTCTTCGGTCTCAAAGGCATCCTTAACATTATCTTGAAACTCATCAAGCAACCTCATCTCTTCCACATTCTTCTTCGACCAGCTTGTCATCCTCTTACAAGATCTTTTATGAGCTTCGTAACCAACAAAGAATGTTTTGAACTGAGCTTCAATCTCAACACACTTATCCATAACCATTGATACGGAGTCGGTTTTCTGATTCAACGCATGTTGGAGCATCTGGCATCTAGAGTCAATACTAGAGAAGGTTGGAATGGTTCCTACCAACTTCTTTATGGACTGAACAACAAAGTCATGCCCCAACGAGGATGACTCCGAATCCGAAACCTTTCTAGGAGAATTTTCTTCCTCAATAAGCTCCAACTTCCTCTTAGAAGAAATACCAGCTTCCTTCCTCTTTCTTACTACTGAGCTCGGAGTCTCAGTAAGAATTTTCTTTCCCTTATCTTTTTCCGGAATAGAATCATGTTCTGGAGTTTTCTTTTCACTGTCAGAAACTTGAACAACCAAATCTTCCTCATCAGCAACTTCTTGAACACCAACCTCTACGTTTCCCATCTGAGCAATATCATGTAAAATTTTTTCTTCTTCTCCATGATAGGCAACTTCTTATTCTCCTTTCTCTTCTTCCATCGCAGGAGTAAGTAACTTCGAAGATTCAGCTTCTGAAGTCCGGAGTGATAAGTGTTCCGAAGGAGTTCCCTTGTACTCATCTACCTGTTTTAGCACATCTCCTGTCTCACCACTTCCTTCAGCAGCCTCTTCAACTTGTTCCACTTGTTCTACTTCCTCAGTATTTGTGGCAACAGCCTCTTCTGAAGCAACAAGATTTCTTCCTGGAGTCTCAGGTAGAGATTCCAGGGAGAAAGTTCTCGGAACTGGAATTGTTGCTGAAACCATTTCATTGAACTTCAACAATGCTTGGACTGCCTCATCTTCTGACATTTTCTTCTTAAACTTCTTTTCCTTAGCTTGTTTCTCAAGCTCATCAGCAGCTTTCTCCTTCAAAGCTTTAGCTTCCGCAGGGTCCAATCCGAACTGTGGATCCCCTTCTTTCCCCTTCTCTTTGTCATCTCTCCACTTTGTAACAACCTCATCAGGATAGGTCTTCTTATTCTTAGGCTTTGGCGGTGCGGAGTGGACTTCCTTAGACTTGGGATTTTCTCCTTGTTCTTCCACTTCTTTCAGCTTTCTCTTCCTTGCTGGCTTGGATGATTCTGGATCAGCAGATTTCGGAGCTACTTCTTCTTGTGGAGGTAGATCAATAAACTTCCCAGACTTCTTGTCAAAAGATATATTCATTATTTTAAGTGTGCCATCACTAAGCAGCATGATCTTGCAAACTCTCGGCTTAGAACTGCAAGCTACCTTGAAAGACTCTAGGCACCGAACTATGAGCTTTGATAATATTGCTGGGTACATTACGTTCTGAGCTCTCAGATTCCCCTTCTTCAAATTCTCAATATTAAGAAGAATATGCTTCATCAAATTAAACTTCCTTAGATTTATCAGGAAATCTAAGATATATATCTCACTCTTCTTCAAGCTATCCTTATCACCTTTTATCGGTACAATAAGCCCTTGCACCCATAACTCCAGAATCCGGAAGTTTGTAGATAGGCTTTCAATTTTCGGAGCCTTGTCATCATCCAATCCGAGAGTTTCTAAGGCTTTTTCCTTGTTGAAGCTACCCTTGGAGTCCGGCAATACGTGAGAAATAAATTCAGCTTCACCTTCATAAGATAACCCTACCAAGCTTGCAGCCTTGGTGTAAGAAAGCTTATATGTCTTGCCATATGATTTGAAAGAAAATTTTTCTCTATTATCTTCCTCGAAGAAAGCAACTGACTCATAAAACTCAACAAGAAAATCAGAGTACACTTCATCTTGGTTGCCGATTTTTGATACCGCAACATCCTCCCAGCCATTTAACTTGATATTCTTTGAGATGACAGAATCGTAGTTGCTGAAGAAAGTCGGATGAACTAACCTTTCTCTGTATACTAACCACTGAGATATAGGCTTGGTTGAAGACATTTCTTGAGAAGCTAACTCTGCAGACATTCGGATCTGAAGTCTTCTGAGATATTCGGAATGGAGAAGACTGAAGTTCGGAGCGGAGAAAACTGTGGTTCGGAACGGCCTTAAATCAGAGAGTCAGAGCTTCAGCACGCGAAAGCTTGAAACCGATGTGGGACTTGAAATTGGGTCCCCTTTATATAGGCAATGGGATGACCGTTCACCTTCCATGATTGATTTAACGGTTTAGAATGAACTGAGATCAAATCTGACGGTTGAGAGCTCGAATCCGATATTTTTGAGGTTTTTATTAAAGTAAAGAATTAAGGAAACTATAAACCGAAAACAAAATATAAGAAACTGCCAGCAAGTAAAATATGATTACGAAAACTTTAGTAAGAAAATTATACCTTTCGGATTAGCTTAGGAAAGTTATTCGTAATGGGTAATATAAAGATGACTACGAAAAAACGCAATACGAAAAACTAAATACGAAAAACTTAATACGAAAAACTCAATACGAAAAACTCAATACAAAAAACTCAATACGAAAAACTCAATACGAAAAACTCAATATGAAAAACTCAATACGAAAAACTAAATATGAAAAACTCAATATGAAAAACTCAATATGAAAAACTCTATACGAAAAAGTAAATAAAAGACTTGTTATGGAAGATTCAGTACGAAAGTTCCGTTATGAAAATACCAGTACGAAAGTTTTTCATTCCAGAAATTTTCAATACGAATACTTCCATTCCAGAAGTATTTTGTACGAAAATATCCATTCTGGAAAAGTTTCATTCCGGAAGTTTTCATTCCGGAAATCTTCGTTCCGAAAAGTTTGAAAACAAATTTTGAAAAACTTTGTTAAACAAACAATCATATGTACACCCCCTATGAAAAGGAGTTTATTACTGTAAGGAGATTTTTTCAACAGAAAGTTAATTAAGAAAGATTACCTTACAGTTATCATTCCTAACTTCAGTTTAATAAATTCAAATTTATCAGAAGGCAAATATTTTGTGAATATATCAGCAAGCTGATCTTGTGTTCCGATAAATTGAAGAATAATATCTCCTTTCATTTTGATAATCTTTTCAAAAAAAACTTTTGTTACCAGTCATGTGTCAGGAACATCCACTATCCATGTACCATATATTGTTGCTGGAACTTTCTTTATTTTCCTAAAATCAAGAACAAAGTTAGATTTTCGGAATCCAAACTTGCTTGGATCCGAGATTTCCAGACAATAAAATTTTTGGAACCCACATTTTCTTAGAAAAATAATCTTTATGAAAACCTAAGGATTGGTTTTTGTTTAAGGAACAATTCTTTGCACAGTGACCACCACATTGACATTTAGTGAAAAATGGGGCACTTTGAGGAACAAAATAATTGTTACTGAAAACTGGTTTTGCATGGGTATAACCAAATCCAGATTTATTTCTTAAAGGTCGTATTTGGGAATACATCTTATCAAAATTTTCCTTACCATGGGTAAAGTTTGATAAACACTTCTTTAAGGAAAAAATTTCGGACATGAGTTTTACAACCAAGTTTTTATCCTCAAAATCATTAGTTTTTGAGCTAGAGTTAGGCTCGAAAACATTTTTCTTAGAAATTACTTTTTCTAATTCTTTAGAATGTTTATTCTTCTCAGAACTTACTTCCTCAAGATTTTTTGAAATATTTTCAAAATCAGCATTTTTCTTATCAAGATATTTAGAAAGATCTGATATCTCTTTAGTAAGAATAGAATTCCTAGAATTTGCCTTGTCAAGTTTTTTGTTGAGTTTGGAATTCTCAATCTCAAGAAGTTCATCAAATCTAGAGACTTCTTCATAAGTAGGTAAAGTGTTTTCCTCATCAGAAGATGATTCTTCATCAGAAGATTTATAATACTTACTATCATTAGGATTTAAAGAAACATTGGTCAATGATTCAGCATTTCGTACCTTAGCCATAAGACAATGATTATCAATAGGCAATCTGGCTATAAGACCAAGATTCTTCTGTCCTGAAGATTCATATTCAGAAGATTCATCTGAAGAGTCACCACCACTGGCACTCCAGGTGTCATTAGCTTTCAGAACTTTCTTAGCTTTGGCTTTATAATACTTCTTCCTGTTCCTGTCTGAATGCCTTTCCTTCCTTTCTTTCTTTTTGAGCATAGGGAAATCTGGTCTAATATGTCCAGCTCTTTTACATTCATAACAAGTAACTTCTTCATCTTTCTTATCTTTCCTATCCTTTTTCTTATATTTGGATTGAAAGTTTCTTTGTCCATCTATCTTGTTCATCCTTCGAGCAAGATTGGCTAATTCATTTTCTGAGACTTCACTCTCACTAGATTCGGATTGGAAAATAACTTTCTTAGACTTGGATCTGGTTACTCTTTCAGGAGTCTTAGCTTTCATCTGATTAGAAGTTGTAGTAAAAGCAACAGTACCATTTCCATTCTTCTTCTTGATGTTGTCAGCATCTCTCTTCATTCTAGTTTCATGTTGTAGAAGACTTCCAAATGATTCATCAAGAGTAATTTGAGTGACCTTACTGTTCTCATCTATAGTTGTTCTCTTGGATTCCCACTCATTGGGAATAATGTCAATTATCTTGTCCACAAGAGCTTCATCATCTAAACCTTTCTCTCCCATAGATTGTAGACTGTTGACGATAGTCATAAATCTTTGTTGAACTTTACAGATAGGTTCTCCATAAGGAAAATTGAAGCCATGATATTCAGCTCTAAGCATAGCTCTTCTAGTCTCAATCACCTTAGAAGTCCCAAAGTGTGTAACCTCTAACTTCTTCCATATACAATTAGCTGCTTCACAAGAAGAAATTTGGCTATATATATTTCTGGTCATTGAACATAGTAAAGTATTGCGTACCTTATAGTTGAGTTGATATTCTTGCTTTTCCTGGTTAGTGAAAGATCTGACTTCCTTGTCAGGAATTTTAAAATCACCAGTAAGCATCACAAAGTTGTCTACTCCAGTATTGATAACAAAAGTCTTCATACGATCTCTCCAGTATTCATAATCATTACCATCGAAGACTGGTGGCCTTGTAGGATTCAGATTGTCAATTGATCCAACATTAATTCCTGCCATACTAAAAATAACTTTGCACGCAAATTTGTTAGTAGCAAAGAATCGTAATCACAAAGTTCGGAATGGGAAAAGTTCGGAATGGGTAAATCATAATGACAAAGTTCGGAATGGAAAAGTGGGCAAGAAAAATTTGTATGTGAGTACAAGTATTTCAGTAACCTGGCTCTGATACCAAATATGAGAATGGTATAGAGTAAGTGGTTTCCAACCTCTGATACCAATTGTAGGATCGAAATATAATATGAGATGCTCAATATACAAGAGGGGGGGTGAATTGTATACTTTAAAAAATTACTTTGGAACCTTTAAAGTTAGTTATGAATAACTAAAGTTTCCTTAAGAAAAGGAAAAGGCTAAGTTTAACAAAGTTAAACTAAGTAAATTCACAACACCTCTAACACCGAACTAAACTTGGAAAGAGATTCCAAAAGTAGGTTCCGGAAATATGGTTCCGGAAATTGAAACTTAACAAAAGTTACAATATGAGATTCTACCTTAAAGCGTATAGAATCTAAATGAATCAGAGTAAGTAAGAAAGTATAAGAAAGTTATACATTCCTTAAGATACAAATTGCAGCGGAATAAAAACAAGTAGTTAAACTAATAGTAACAAGATATAAGTCTTTTAACCCAAAGAGAAGGGTATCCAACAACCTTGGATAAAGGTCCCTTGATTTATACTTTCAAGCAAGTCTGTCTTACCCACACCAGGGTAAGCCCTCGATACGAAGATCGGAGTCTCTGTCTTGCTATCCCTGCAGGCCCTCAACTTCAAGGTAGTTGGTAACCTCTGTCTTTCTCAGCAAGAAAGCCCTCGATCTTTAAGGTAGTCGGAACCTATGTCTTTCTCAGCAAGAAAGCCCTCGATCTTTAAGGTAGTCGGCACCTCTGTCTTCCTATCCCCGGAAGCCCTCGAATGTAATCACCAACATTCGGAGTCGCACGAAGCTTTGAGAGTTAATAAGAGACTCTCTCTATAGAAATAAATTCAACAGCATGTATGCACAAAGTCCAAATTGTTCATCCATCCATTGTCAGCTTTTTCAAATGAGCTCCTATTTATAGGTAAGGTCGGCTCCTTCTCCAACGGTCATATTTTCCTTAAAGTTCGGAGGGACCTGTACACGTGTCACTTAGACAACGGTTAGTTTATAACAAAACAGACGACATCGTTTTATAACAAAGTAAGTGCAACAGAATGTACGACATCGTTTTAAATCTAACATAAAGGTTCGGAATGAAAACTTCGGAGTGAACGTTCGGAGTGAATAAATTCAGAGTGTATAAAACAATGATAATCAGATTCTGTTTAATAGGTGAATTCGGAATGAGAATTCGGAATAGGAATTCGTCATCAGAAATCGTAATGGGAATTCATCATCAGAATTCGTAATGAGAATTTATCATCAGAATTCTTAATGAGAATTCATCATCAGAATTCGTAATGAGAATTCATCATCAGAATTCGTAATGAGAATTCATCATCAGAATTCGTAATGAGAATTCGTCATCAGAATTCGTAATGAGAATTCTTTATCAGAATTCGTAATGAGAATTCTTTATCAGAATTCGCAATGAGAATTCGGAATGAGATTTCTTCATTAGAATTCGTAATGGGAATTCTTCCTTGGAATTCGTAATGAGAATTCTTCATTGGAATTCGTAATGATAATTCTTCATCAGAATTCGTAATGAGAATTCTTCATCAGAATTTGTAATGAGAATTCTTCTTCAGAATTCGTATCCTGAATCTGGAATAGAGCTTAGTCAGAGTTCATATCCGGAATTCGGAATGAAACTTCCTTATAGTTCTTGTCCAGAATCCGAACCCTAAAACAGAATGCTTTATATCAAAGTTTCAATGATTCCGAGAAAATGAATCTGAAACTCATACTTAAGAAAAATATGGATGAAAATATGATAAGGATAATTTTTCTTATAAAAGCGATTTTCCTTAAGAAAGAAATTTTCCTTATAAAAGCAATTTTCCTTAAGAAAGCAATTTTCCTTATAAAAGCAATTTTCCTTAAGAAAGCAATTTTCCATAAAGATAAGGTGTTTTTGATTTTCAAAACAAGAAGGAATGTAAAAGTCATAAGGAAAACCTTATTGACTCAACATATTTTTCAATTGGAGATTGGTTTTCTATTAATAATGGTTATAATGATTTTCAAAGTGATCATATAACTTATTTAAAGTGTTTTATAAAAAATTCTATTAGCCTATTCATTTAAAATGAAACCTAAGAGTTTCTATTAATATTGATTTAAATATTTCTTTAAAAGTTACGTTTAAAAATATTTTTTTTTTAATTTTTTAATACATGAGTTTCAAGGAATAATTTTCATGTTTAAAAAAGATGTCTTACTTTAGGGTCTTTTCAAGCATAGATAACATTTTATAATGATAAAATATTTGTATATTATGTGACATGTCATAAATAACATTCCATTAGTGTTATTAAAAATATTAATATGAATTATTATGAATAAGTTTATTTTAATAATTATCATATGATATAAAGAGTAAATTTTAATTTAATCACTATGAGACCATGTCTAATGTTAAGGAATGTTTTAATGAGTTAATACGGAAGTAATATAGAATCCATGTTTCATAACTTAAGCATGATTTACAAATATTTTAATGTGAAATATTGTCGTACATATACCTTGACAACATGTTTTCATTGATATTAAAAATTATTAAAGAATATTTAACACGATCATAAATAGAATGAGGCATGAGAACATAAAATGTGATGATTTTTTTCATTAAAATTGTCCCTAAATATGTTTTTGATATACAAGATATGATTTCACTTGATAATTAATTTAATGAAATTATGAATGGGATGGGATGTGATATATGGTGAATAATTTCCTTAAAGTGTTGAGATTTTTTTCTAATATTATGTTTAAAAAAAATAAGTTTTCTAGTTAAAAGCTGGATAACATGATGTATTTTTTCAAATAAAATCCAAACATGAAGTTCTATAACTTCTTAAAAATCTATGTGAAGCCACTATTTCCTATAATGTTTCCTCCTATTGTGATTTTGTTTTGAGGAAAAGAAAGAATCATTAAAACTGCCATCTTTTTTGTAAAAAATGGGGTTAATAATTTGAAGTTAGTAATGAAAAATGATTTTTTAAATAATGAATTAGATGATATTATTTTTATAGAAAAAATTAATTCATGAAAAAGGGATGATAAAAATCTAATTGATTGATAAGAAATTTTCTTTAGTTTTCTATGAATTTTCATATTACTTTTTTGATATTTGGGTTGTTTAATAAGTGAAATGTTTTAGCTCTATCGGAAATCCTTGAGTTTTTGACCTTCTGAATTTCCTTTCATATTGATAGTAGTTTACTCTTGTTTGATAGCTACTTTTTTTGGGAGAGTTGTTTGATTGTATTAGTTATAGTAATTATTGGATGGGTAGTGTGTATGATGTAATGATGGTTAAGATGGTTTATATGGAGAAAGGTAGCTTGATGTTGGTGTGATATAGTGGTTGTGTTTTAGTTGAAACGATGCAAATTAGAGGTATCTCTCAGGATGGTTATTCAGACTCATCCCTTCCTTTTTTAGTCTATTTTTTCATTGATTCTATATGGTGTGAAATTTTTGAAATGTATATAATGTAAGGGTCTTTATATTATTAGTCCCTTACTTTTTAATTATAGGGTGTCTGGTGGTTTGGGAGAAATTTCATAATTTTTAAAAGTTTTTTTAAAATTATATTATAATTTAAGTATTTTAAAAATGGTTTTATAATTATTGAAGTAATTTCAAAGTTTTAAAAGTTTTTTTGGAAATTAATTTGGATTTTTTTAAGTGTTTTGGGTTTTTTGGAAATGATACTAAAGCCATAATTTAATTATTTATGGGTTTTTATAAGTGAAAATTGATTATTTTAAAACTTAATTCTATCCTTATGCAATTAATTACTTATGTGTAAGGGAAGTTATTTTTATTCTTATGTTTTATAAGGTTAAGAGTTATTTTTTATGGTTTTCATAATGGTAAATTATAGTTCCCAATGTTTCATAAAGGATTTTGTCTTCTTACATGAGGGTAGCCTAACTTTTAAACAAGATCTTTTTATAAAGGTTTCGTAAAATTCAAATGGTTTTCTTAAAACCTATGTAAAGGAAATGTGTACCGTGCGTAAGGGTAAGATTTAATTTTTAAAGGTTACATAAGGGAAATATCAAGATAGAAATACGTGGTCCTTATAATATGCAGTGTAAGATTAAAACAATTTACTCTTATGATAAACCCTTAACCTGCATATGAGTAGAATTTTTACCTTATATTATTCAGGTTTCCTCTTCCTCTTCATCCTATAACCTCCTGGGAAAAAATATCCTTATCTTAAATCCCAAGGATAAGGAATTATTTTTTTACACATATAATAATTTATCATTCCTTTTTGGTTTATTTTGTTAAATATGTAATTATGTTCTCATCTACAAACCATTGGAATAATTAGGTGTGGGGTTCAACATTGAATTTTTAAATATGCATTGTGGTTTTTTTTCAAATACCTAAATTGTTCTCCATTTAATTTTCCATCCATTTTACTCTAATATGGATGACCCTAAAACCATCTCTTCAAGCCTTTGATCTTTAAAACTTTTTAGAACTCTTCAATTAAAAATTATAGTTTAGGGGAAACCTTCTTTCTCCACTATTCCTTGGCTATATAGTTTTACTAGGGAAAAATACCAGACAACGAATCATTAATCTATCTTCTAGTTGTACATGCATGAGGGGTCATTCTTATGTTTATCCTTTGAGGAGATTGTATGCTTTGTCTTAATGAATATAAGTAAATATTTAATTGAAATTGAAGGGGGAGGAATGAAATTTTATGTGGTTATTTTTTTTTTGTTTACAATATATTGAGAATTCTTTTAATTATTCTAGTCGTGTATTATATAAGGTTTTTTATTTTGTTAAGAATGTTGAATTAGAAAACCAGTCTTGCTTGTTATTTAAACTCACTACACATGAAATTGGATAAGAACATATATCCACCCAATAAATGTGTTTCACTTAGAACCCTAACTTGTGTGAGAATACCCAAGGGAATAATGAATTAAATTGGAAGGACCATGTTTAATATTAATTAAGATATGTGAAATTTTGGTGTGGTTAATATGATGTGTGGTGGTTGTGATTGGAATTGGTTGTGTTGTGTGATTTTTATATGTGGAGTTTTTTATGTGGAAGTGGTAATGATGTGGGGTGGCATAAATTTTGGAATTATTGTAATATGGAGGATGGGTTTTTTTGTTTTATAGTGATTTTATAGTTTCTTTATAATAGTGGAATTAAAAATTAATTATGACACTGCAATGGGTAATGGGTTGAACTGGATAATGGGTTATAAAAATTAATTAATGCTTACATCGAAATGGTATGTGTGTCTTATATGGTTGTTGTTAAATATAAAATAAATGGCCTTGATAATTTAATATGGTTAGTGATTGGTAAATCTATGAATTGGATTTACATGAAAATAACTATGGAATGAAGCTTGTTGTTTTTTTCTTGTTTATATAGTGTAATTTTTTTAGAGGTGGTAATGAAAGTAGCTGAGGTTGTCCAACCTTGGGAGTGATGTTGTGACTTGGGATGGTACTCATTTTATAAACCCCTAGGGTAGGATTTTGTGTGTGTGTGGAAATTATTTTATATAATATATTTTCATTATGATATCGATGTGCACCCTACCCGATTCAAGCACATTGTTCTGACACCCGAATGTTTTTTGTGGTATTTTCCTAATATTTAAGATGGTGATGATGGATTTATAGCTACCCCATATTCCACACTATTACTTTTATGTGTGGCTCTTATGAACTTGATGTGATAGCTTTGGTATTTTAGTTCACTTATGGTTGTATTTGATGAGAGGATGGTTTGGTTTGTAATGGGGGTCTTACAAGGTAGGAGGAGAGCATGAGGTTGATGTCCCTAATGATCATGACTGTAACACCCCATGATTTTATGAGATATATTCTTTTTAATTTCTTTGATTTCTTTTATTGTACACTACACCAAGATTATCTTGCACTATACACAACACCGTATCAGCTTGCAGTATATGCAACACTATTCTTGGCTCGTGTTACACACAATTTCAAGTTCGTTTTGTGGAAATTATTCTACACACCATTAAGTATAGATTTTGTTTAATGTATAAATGAAATAAGTTTGTATTCTGTTATATACAACACTAAACAGTGATTTCACTACACACATCCTTGACATGGCTTGCATACATGCAATCAAGACCTTCCTCGATAGCGTGTGTAGTACGCAATACAGAGTTTCACTAAACGAAATATTATTATAATTATGAACTAGCCGTTATGAATAGTAATACCCACTTTTTGAAATTTTATAAATTTTATCTTTAAAAATGGACTTCATTTTTGGATTCGGAATATCGAAATTATCCTCGGGTGAATTTTTGGTATTTTTCTGAAAACATTCAATGTTGATGAATAGTGAAAACACTAGGTTACTATTTAAAAACCGAATTTTTATTTAAATAATTATTTATTTTATTTAAATTTATTTTAGGTCAAAATTGATACATAATACCTATATAAGTTCAATGTAATTCATGGGAGTCATTTTATAATAATTTTAGATATATAAAAATTTTATTAAACTTTTCACCGTCGTTTACCCACCTCCTAGGAGAATTTTGAAAATTTACATAAAACTTAATTTTACCGCTTCTGTGACTGGAATTTCAAAAATATAAGGGAAATGGTTAATATAAAGTAGAAAATTTGTGTCACGACCCATCCTCGGGGCTCGTGTCGTGACTACCCCAAACCCGCCTTCCATAGGCCAGGGGCTGGCGACTAGCACCAAAGGCGTAAATCCCGATAACTGGGAAGGCATTGCCTTTATAAAAGTAAAAAAACACCACAGAGTACAAGCGGAAGTAAACACTAAGTAAACTGAGTACAACAGAAGTGCTGAAAGTAAAAGGGGCCAGAAATACAAGCCCAACTGTAAAGTATAAGAAAAAGACAAAACGGCAGGAAGGTGTCAAGATGCTCCTGGATCGTCCTATGGAGTCCCTACCTGAAGGGTAGGTACAGATGGCCACCTCAGCTCCGGGTACCGTCTCGTCGTAACGTCCACCTACGGGTACCGTCTCGTCGTCACATCCACCTCCGGGTATCATCTCATCGTGAGGTCCAACTCCGGAAATCGTCTCGCTCAAATAGCCTCAGCCTCGACCAGCGCTGTCCGTCGTCTGCAACCAACGCAACGAAGTGCGGGCATAGCCCGTGCAGGGGTGAGTATAAGCTACTCAGTAGGGACCCCGAGACCCCCAAAGGTCTCCTGAAATACAAAAAGGATAAACCACAGATGAATGATGCAATCACGTAGTAACATCTGACCTGGCTTAGGTATATGCCCATATATATACCTAAGTCATCCATTCCCGTTCGGCCCCAAGGTCCGAGCCCAAGCACAACCCAGTCCACACAGGAAAGCAAACGTATACCCACACAGGATATCACAACACAATCCACAAAGAAGAGTAAACAGTAAATCCACACAGGATAGATCAACACAATCCACGAAGTAGAGTAAATAGTAAATCCACACAGGAAAACTCAACAGATAACTCTCATAGGTATATGCCCATACATATACCGAAATTATCAGTCAACCCATCTCAATCAAGAGGAAACACAAGGATCAATGACTCAGCTCAAACCAGGATTTTTATTATCGAAACCGTAACTGCTGAAGAGCCCCGTCTCTGAAGTGTACAGTGGTCCTGTCACGACTCCGAAGTACTGCTCACTAACCTAAGACTGCTGAGGTACTCCTCCTGTCGAGTACCATGGGTCTGCTGCCAACTACCGGGCGCTCCGTCCGCTGAGGTTCTGCTTCCAAATACCGGGCGCTCACCCAAATAGCCTATAGAGGTACTCTTCCAGTCGAGTACTGCGGGTCTGCTGCCAACTACCCGGCGCTCCGTCCGTCGTGGGTCTGCCGCCGAATACCGGGCGCTCCGTCCACTGGGCTAGTCGACTCACTGCAAGTCGAGTCGGTCTAGAAGTCTACAGGTCTCAGCCGGCTACACAGTCTCCGTACTCTGTATGCTCATCTCCAGTATCACGGGTCTGCCGCTACAACCAAGCGCACCACCTCTATCGAGTGTCGCGGGTCTGCCGCTACAACCGAGCGCTCCACCACCAAGATATGCTGCTACAACCAAGCGCTCCACCGCCAAGGGTATGCTGCTACAACCAAGCGCTCCACCGCCAAGGGTATGCTGCTACAACCAAGCGCTCCACCGCCAAGGGTATGGTGCTACAACCAAGCGCTCCACCGCCAAGGGTATGCTGCTACAACCAAGCGCTCCACCGCCAAGGGTATGCTGCTACAACCAAGCGCTCCACTGCCAAGGGTATGCTGCTACAACCAAGCTCTCCACCGCCAAGGGTATGCTGCTACCACCAAGCGCTCCACCACCAAGGGTATGCTGCTACAACCAAGCGCCCACCTCCAAGGGTATGCCAAAATTTTCGTATCGTCAATAGGAACTCAAAGCAACAGACGGTGTGTCAATCGAACGCCTGGTCTGGAAGTTATTGGCTTTTTTGTTCCAAGGGCCCGGTTGGTTTCGTGGGCGAACCAACCTGATCGTACTCCACCTGCGTCCAAACCTTGGCGGAGTATGCCAAAAGATCCGTCTCACTTAGAGGAACTCAACAAAGCCGACGGCACATCAATCGGACGTTCGTAGCTCAAGATATGAGTGTTTCCGCTCCGGGGGCCCGGATGGTTTCGTGTACGAACCAACCCGGTCGAACTCAAAGTTACCCTAAACCTTGAGTGTGATAAACCGAAACAACCGTCTCGATCCAAGGATCTCTTTTCCGCTGACGGCGACTCGTTTGGAGGCTCGTAGCTCATGTTACGGGCGTTTGGACGAAAACCGTCCGAAGACGGGGGTCCGGGCCCGGGCCGACCCGGGCCGACCCGGTCCGACCGGTCTGGCGCGGCCGGCCGGCTCGGCTCGGCCGCGTGACCGAGCGGTCGACGCGGGAGGAGCCGCCACCCCCGCGTGACACCCGCGGGACACCCGCGGGACACCCGCTGGACACCCGTGGGACACCCGCTGGACACCCCCGGGACACCCCCGGCACACCCGCGGGACACCCGCTGGACACCTGCGGGACACCCGCTGGACACCCGGGGGGGCGCCGCGTGACAACCCCGCGGCACACGCGGGGTGCCGCCCTGGGCACCCGGGGTTCTCGTGTGACAACCCCGCTGCACCCGCGGGCTGCCGCGTGACAACCCCGCGGCACCCGCGGGGTGCCGCCCTGGACACCCGGGGTTGTCGCGTGACAACCCCGCGGCACCGCGGGGTGCCGCCCTGGACACCCGGGGGGTTGCCGCGTGACAACCCCGCGGCACCCGCGGGGTGCCGCCCTGGACACCCGGGGTTGTCGCGTGACAACCCCGCGACACCCGCGGGGTGCCGCCCTGGACACTCGGGGTTGGCACGTGACAACCCCGCGGCACCCGCGGGGTGCCGCCCTGGACACTCGGGGTTGTCGCGTGACCTGGACACCAGGGGGGGTGCCGCGTGACAACCCCGCGGCACCCGCGGGGTGCCGCCCTGGACCCCCGGGGTTGTCGCGTGACAACCCCGCGGCACCCGCGGGGTGCCGCCCTGGACCCCCGGGGTTGTCGCATGACAACCCCGCGGCACCCGCGGGGTGCCGCCCTGGACACCCGGGGCTGTCGCGTGACAACCCCGCGGCACCCGCAGGGTGCCGCCCTGGACACCCGGGGGGCGCCGCCGCCTCCGGCTGCCGGAGTCGCTCTGGTGGCCCGTTTTCCTTCCCGTCTGCGCCGTTGCTCCTCCCGGGACTCATCCTTCACTGCGGAAACATCAAACATCCGTTGCGGCACGTTCCGTCGTCGCCCGTCAAATCCGCAGAAAATGAAGAACAGGGGAGGGTCGTCGGGCCGTGTTCGTTTGGCCTGCACCCTCCGCGTTAGAGATAATCAACAGGAGAAAATAAAATGTTCAACACATGAACCAACAATTTTAATAAAATAAAATTGTTTCTTTGATTCCAGTTCTTTAATTTTTAAAGAATGTTCACGAGAATATAAGGAGGGGTATTTCCAAAATATAAAATCCATACCTCGCTGGACGTCGTGCGTGAGCGTTCTTCGCGGAATTTGCTCGTCGCGGAAGGTGGAGATCGTCGCGTCGTTGTGGAAGGGTGTCGCGTCGTCGTGGAACACGGCGTTGAGTCGGCGAACTCAACGCACCATGAAACAGCATATTTAATTTAATTAATTAAATCTGTGTTTTGGTTAAGAACCACGAAAGAGATAAAAAGGAAGGTCGGAGACTCTTACCTCAAGAAGCTGATCGAAGATCCGTCGCGGAGGAAGAGACGTCGCAGAAGAACGTTGTCGGCATCGCGGATCACAGTGTCGCGTCGTCGATTTCCGTGTTCGGCATTCTTCGCGTTCTTCGCGTTCTTCGCGTTCTTCGCGTTCTTCACGAAGGAGGCTGAAGGTTCAAGGATCCTCTCTCAACGAGTAATCCTCAAAAAGAAAATGGTTGGTCTTATTTTATTATTATGCCAACTCACGAAAAGGGGTAAGTAACGAACCATCAATTCGTTGAATTAATTCAATGAAAGAAACAGCTCATTTAATTTACAAAATAAACCGCCCAATTAAATGGTCTGTTAAGAATTTAGAAAAGGCGTCAGTTGACTTTCATAATGACGGGTTTTCGCGGGGGCGTTACTTAGCGGAAAGAAACGGCGGGGCTCGTGCGGGCCCCACCTCACAAATATCCTACAAAGGGGGTAGGATATTTTTGGATAGCATCCTATCCGGATCAACTCAGTTTAAGCCTCTTTTAAGTGGCTTCAAGTGGCTTCCAAGTGGCTGAAGTGAAATAAAATAAAGTTGTCGAAAAATTATTTTATTTCTTAACTTTAAGCCCGAACATTAAAAACCACACCCGAGCAAACAACTCCGGAAGATGCGTTTCTAATAGAATACCAGCGCTGTGATTTCATCGGTGCCCTCAGAATTCGATTCTGGGAACCGGTTCAAAAGTTATAAAAACTCGTTCGTCCGTTCACTGAACGTACTCGAGCCAAACTTCGGAAAATGATTCCGGGCACATTGGGCCTCAGAATCATGCGCCATCAGAAACTGCGTTCTTGTAAAATTACAAAGAAAACTAAGAAAAAAAATTTCCTTGAAATTTATGGGTCTTTACAATTTGGTTCAGTAAGATAAAAATAAATTTTCCTGAATAGTAACTTTTTACTTTTATTTACCACAGTTAAAAGTAAATAGGGTAATTAAGGGTAAAAATGATATTATTATTACCCTAAAACATGTACTAATTATATTGGATAAGATTAATTAGACCAAAAACAACCTTAGGAAAAAAAATATTACCCTTTAGGTCCACTTGGATTAGATTAGAACACTTATTATTATTTTATTTAAAGAAGAGTTAAAATAGTTAAAATCAAATTTTAATAACTAAAAAGTTTTTAATATTAGTTTATACATAAGATAAATTTGACTATAAATATTAATTAGAAAGCTAAAAATATTTCCTAAATAATGGTATTTTATTTATAATTTTTAGACATTAAATAATTTAGTTTATTTATGACACAATGATGATGAAGTAATAACCTTATTAATGAAATATTAATATAATTGATCTTATAAATACCCAAATAAATGTAATTTGATATATTTTATTAATTACACTAATTTTATAGGTTAATAGGACATGCTATTATTTATCCAATTAACTTTTTTCTAACTAATAATGTTTTTATAATTTTCACAAAAATTAATTACCAAATATCGTCAAAATTGACATAAAATAGTTTTTAAAACAAATATTATATTATTAATTGTTATTTTATTCCTAAAAATATATGGTTCGGCCAAATGAAATAGATAAGGTTATATATATTAATAATGAAACACTTGTGATTCGTTTGGCTAATTATAGTAAGTTTATTAACCATATAGTATAAGAAAACAAGAAGACACGGTAAAAGTTAAATTATTTAACTTAGAGTTAAATCTAAATGATAAGGTTAATATAGTAACCTAAACTTGTCTAAAACCTATTGGTTGAGATTATTTCGATCCATAACCACTTTAGATTCTAAATAAATCAATTTTTAGCTATTATAAACCGAATATTACTTTATTATAAAATAATATTTTAAGTTTTTCCAAAGATGCCCCTCTCCTCCCTTATAAAAAAGGCACCCCTTCCCTCTTCTCTTGACACCATTTTTAGCCTTTAATCACGGACAAACCCTGCCAATTTCTCTTCTAAACCTCTATAGTTATATCATAGAGGTTATGGTCTTCTCAAAAGACCAACTCTAGTGCCCTAAGAAGATGTTTAAAGGAGGTGCATCGGGGAAGAGGTAATCTCTTCTACCGACTCTTTCAAGTTTCTTTCCACTTCTACTTCCTCTTCATTAGTTGTTTCATTATAAAGTAATAACATAAGTATTACTTATATGCTGATATGTTATTATAAATATGAAACAACCCTATTTCTCCTTCTATCCATCCTGTAGAAAATGAAATCACCACGCATGTGTACGTACGAAATACTATCTCCACGTCGTGGTTTAATCAGTTTTTCCACCACCACCTAACTTGGATGGGTATAATGGTTTAAATAATAACTATATATGATTATTATAACATCATACTGATTCTAAGATATTATATCATCCACTCCAATTCCATTTAATAAATATGGGAACGATGTCATCACTCATGCGTACGTACGGATTACTGTGTCCACGACATGATGAGATTCATTCTCCATGTTAACCATTCAAGAATGATTATAAAGTATATATAATGAATAATAATGAAATATATGACATAATTAAGCTAATGTATTTATATATATATATATATATGTCATCTAATTACTTCCATTCAAGTCAATAAAGAAAGTAAAACAGTGTTCATGCGTACGTACGACCTACGGTTTCCATGAACGGTGTATTTCATTTCATTCATCTATCTATTATATATATATATATACTGAATATATATGATATATAAATAATGATTTAAATTCTAAAAGTAAGTAAATCATGATATAAGTAATAATAATATCATGAACAACAAGTCCAAACACGTACGATAAATAAAACGATTTTTCCTAAAACGATGCTTTGACATGGAATTTACAAAAGAACGGGTAATATAAAGTCATAAGTGAACCATATATGATTATTAAAATGAATATGATTATGTAATAAGTAAATGACATTATTTAAATCAGTATACAGGAATTTTGGATACATACGAAGCATATCGGACCTAAGGTAAGGGATAACTTTTCCAATCTCATTTTTATCCGAGATTGTTTATTCGTAAGTATTTAGTGGGGTTATTGTTATCATCCTTGCCCATGTTTTATAAAACAAATCATGTATGTTTAAATGAATTTTTACACATTTTTTAATTTTACCACAAGTTATGAATGGAATCTTACTTTTGTTTACCACACGAGGAACTTTTTTGACTTTTCCGACAAAAGTATGAGGAGAATGTTTTTTTAACTTATACAGCATGAACGGATTTTTACGGTTTCAAAACTATTTATTTTCACGAATCCTACTCTATAATATTTAATTAATATTTTCAAAAATATCCTTTTTTTTAAATTTCATGGCATTTTGTGAAAGGAAAATGATTTTGAGGAAGAAAGGATATTTTCCTCAAGAATTCATTTCAAGTGTTTTATCAAAACCATTTTCCATAAAAGATGGAATTATTTCATATGTGTATGTCTCAAGTATAATTTATCTATGATTTACATGGTTTAACTTTTCTTATGATTAAATGATATCCATTTTTTTTGGATTATGTTATGATGGGATGATGTTTATGAAACCCATTTTATACTTTGGGTAATGATTAGTGATTTATGTTCTTGTTGTGGCACAAGTAATAATGATTTCATTATGAGATGGGTGGTACCTATATCTCCCTCAAATGCATTGGGTAAAGATTTATATCTAATGATATAGACATGGATGTAACGGTATCTTAATCTGGTTCAGTGATACAGGACCAGAACGAGGAGTGAACTTGGCTCAGAAAGGGACTTTGTCCACTAAGATGGTCTTGGCAGGAATGCCTTGGCTACTATTGAAATCATATCATGTGCTTAATTGTTCACACAATTACATGTTTTATTCCCATTATATTTTATCATGATTGATGTTCCATTATGATCTATGCCTTACATACTGCCATGTTTGATGTCATTTCTCAAGAATTTGATGTTTAAACATTATGTTCATGTTTTTTAGTTCAAATGTGTATGGTTTGTTTTATTTTTTCCATGCTTACCCTTACTGAGCATTTGAGCTCACCCTTTTTATGTTTTCTTTTCCCCAGGATATAAAGAAAGGTTTTAGGTAAGAAAACAAAAGGAGAAGATCTTTATGGGAGATGTTGAGGATCTTTCGCCATGATTAGAAGATTATATTCCGATTTTCCAAAGACACTAAACTATTACGGTCCTTGTGTGTCTATTTTTGTTATGTATTAAGTATTCCGAAAAATTAATGTAATTTCCATGTATGTCAAGATTTGGGTCTCTACAGTTGGTATCAGAGGAAAGGTTTAGTTAACATTTGGAAGCTAGGATGCGAATTCATTAGTGAAATCCCTAGATATATTTTTAAGGTATGTCTAGGGATGTCCTTAAGGTTTAGTAATGTATTTAAGGTTACATATAAGTATAGTTTATAGTCCAAGAATTATGGTAACTATCTTAGAATTTAACCTAATATCTTAGATATTGATGGTACTCCCCCTTGATTTTGATTTTTGTCTCTCACACTATTCTTTTTGGGTTTTAGAAAATGGCTGGAAACAGGAAGATTCACGATAATGGAGGATATGATGGACAATGGAATGATATTCTTCATGAGCAACCAAATGAAATGGTATTTGGAAGTCCAAAAATCATTATTATGCCTAATAATCAATCTCATAATATGATCAATAATCTCAACTTTGGTAATTTTCCTGACTCAACTAATAAGAGAAAGATGGAGTTTCATGATGATCATTGAGGAATGTAAGTTCAATTTCCATCATGTAAATCTTGTGGTAAGAGGCATCAGGGATAAGGTTTCAAAAGAACTAGAAGATGCTTTGGGTGTGGAAAAGAAGGACATAAAGCCAGTAAGTGCAAAGGAAAAGGTTCAGTTAACACCATGGAAAAGGATAATGGTATTGTTAGGACATCAACAACGGTTAAATGTTTTAAATGTGTAATGTACAAGAATTATGCAAACGAATTCCCTAAGGGAAAGTCTCATGAAGAGAATAAGCATGGTCATATGGGTAGTATTTATGTTGATGATGATTAAGAGACTACAAATGATATGTGAGATGAAAGAATTATTCAAGCTCGGTCAATGGTTTAAGAAGGTAGTGGAATGATTGTATGTTTACTAAGTGTTATGTTAATTGTACTATAGAATAAGGATACATCTAAGGATTGTTAAACTATTGTTTTTCCCAAAGTATTTGAAAGTATATGTTGAATGGTACCAGTAACCATGAAAGGTAATTCAGTTTTTTTTTAAAGAAGATGATATTCCCATAATGAATGGATAAGGATAAAATAATATTTTGGATATTATTAATGAGCTCATGACTGATATAAGGATAAAGTGATATCGTGGTTTGAGTATATAGAAATTTTGGGATTTTGGTATGTGGAAAGAGTTAACTTTTGACAGCATTCATGTTTTCACTAAGGTTCAATGGGTATTCATTTTTCAAGAGAATACATGATTAAGGAATTCGAATGTTTGGAATGTGACCAATAAGACATATCTTATGATATATGGGGATAAATGACAGTATTAACATTCTTGGTAGATGACCTTTCTAGTAATCGTTTTCTATATACTATGAGATTGGACATAAGTATTTTCGATAAGCCTAAATGTTGGAATGCATTGAGTTAGAAATCAGATAATATTGTTTAAGGATATAAAATTTTGATATTATTTCTGGAATGTTGTAATAGTATAGTTTTAGAAAAAGGAAAACCCGTATGATGGGTGAAAACCTGTTGCGTCAGACAATGATGCGGGAATCGAACCCACAACCGAAGTGTGACAGGCCTTTATCACCAACTACTGGCCTACAGGAATTCCCTGGTTAGTAGAAACTAGTATTATTTTATTAAGCGCTATGATAGATGAAGTATAAGTCCATTTTAGCAGCCATATATGATTAATATCAGCATAGATGGACTTTTGTATATTTAATAAATTGTACTAATCGTTTTGAAATAGAAACAGATGGAATGAACTATCATTATATCGCATGATTTTCTAACACTTCACAATAGATGAAGTGGAAATTGTTCAAGGCACGAACAACGGTGAGATTGTACCAAAATCAAGTAAGTATTTCTTTTAATTCAACAATTATTCAGCATTAGGGAAATGATATTGAGAACTTAAAACATTGTCCTAGTACCCTCATACCCGATGAATTAGATGGTACCTTAAATCATCACAAATTTATGGCTTTGCGATTGATGAATTTTTCATGTCCATGTTCTCTACTACTCTCCCTCAGAACTCGATGGTTAGATTTCTCTTCCATATCCATATTTTCACATATGTTGTCCTATGTGGAAACCCAAAGCTGAGTTACTTTGGGTGACCGTTATGATTATAAATTCCCTTTTTAAAATGAAGTTTTAGTATTCATTTTTACGATGTGGTTTTCTATGAATGAAACATTCAAGTAGTAAACGATTTACAACACCGACGAATTTTGCGGGCAAAATTCATTTTAAGTGGGGTAGAATGTAACACCCCGAGATTTTATGATATATATTCTTCTTAATTTCTTTGATATCTTCTATTGTACACTACACCAAGATTATATTGCACTATACACAACACCGTATTAGCTTGCAGTATATGCAACACTATTCTTGGCTCGTGTTACACACAATTTCAAGCTCATTTTGTGGAAATTATCCTACGCAACATTATGTATAGATTTTGTTTAATGTATAAATGAAATAAGTTTGGATCATGTTTTACGCAACACTAAACATAGATTTCACTTCACGCAGCCTTGACTTGGCTTGTATTACACGCAATCAAAACCTTCCTCGATAGTGTGTGTAGTACACAATACAGAGTTTCTCTAAACGAAATATTATTATAATTATGAACTAGCCGTTATGAATAGTAATACCCACTTTTTGAAATTTTTTAAATTTTATCTTTCAAAATGGACTTCATTTTTTGGATTCAGAATATCGAAATTAGCCTAGGGTGAATTTTTGGTATTTTTCTGAAAACTTTCAATTTTTTAAGAATAGTGAAAACACTGGGTTACTATTTAAAAACCGACTTTTTATTTAAATTATTTTTTATTTTATTTAAATTTATTTTAGGTAAAAATTGATTCATAATACCTATATAAGTTCAATGTAATTCATTGGAGTCATTTTATAATAATTTTAGATATATAAAAACTTTGTTGAACTTTTCACCGTCTTTTACCCACCTCCTAGGAGAATTTGAAAATTTACATAAAACTTAATTTTACCATTTATGTGAGTAGAATCTCAAAAATTCGAGAGACATGGTTAATATCAATGAGTAAAATGTGGTTCAACAAGATAAAAATAATTTTTGGTGAATAGTATCTTTTTACTTTTATTTACCAAGGTTAAAAGTAAATAAGGTAATTAAGGGTAAAAATGATATTATTATTACCCTAACACATGTCCTAATAATATTGGATAAGTGTAATTAGACCAAAAAAACCTTATGAATAAAATATTACCCTTTAGGTCCACTTGGATTAGATTAGTACACTTATTATTATTTTATTTAAAGATGAGTTAAAATAGTTAAAATCAAAGATTAATAACAAAAACATTTTTAATATAGGGATATACATAAGATAAATTCGACTATAAATATTCATTAGAAAGTTAAAACGATTTCATATATAATGGTATTTTATTTATAATTTTTAGACATTAAATAATTTAGTTTATTTATGACAAAATGATGATTTAGTAATTACCTTATTAATGAAATATTAACATAATTGATCTTATAAATTCCCAAATAAATGTAATTTGAGACGTTTTATAAATTACAATATTTTTCTAGGTTAATATGACTTTTTATTATTTATTCAATTAACTTTTTTAGAACTAATTATGTTTTTATGATTTTCACAAAAATTAATTACCAAATAGTGTCAAAATTGACAGAAAATAGTTTTTAGAAAATATATTATATTATTAATTGTTATTTTATTCCTTAAAATCTAAGGTTCGTCCAAATGACTTAGATAAGGATATATATATTAATAATGAACCACTTTGGATTATTTTGGCTTATTATAGTAATCTTATTAACCATATAGTGTATGAAAACAAGAATACACGGTAAAAGTTAAATTATTTAACTTAGAATTAAATCTAAATGATAAGGTAAATATTGTAACATAAACCTTTCTAAAACCTATTAGTTGAGAGTATTTCGACCCATACCCACTATAGCTTCGAAATAAATCAATTTGGAGCTATTATAAACCGAATATGACTATATTATAAAATAATATTTTAAGTTTTTTCAAAGATGCCCCTCTCCTCCCTTATAAAAAGGGCACCCCTTCCCTCTTCTCTTCACACCCTTTTGACCTTTAATCTCGGCCAAAACCTATCAACTTATCTTTTAAACCTCTCTAGTTATATCATAGATGTTTTGTTCTTCTCAAAAGACCAACTCTAGTACCCAAAGAATAAGTTTAAAGGAGATGCGTCGAGGAAGAGGTAATCTCTTCTACTGACTCTTTCAAGTTTCTTTTTTCTTCTACTTCCTCTTCTTTAGTTGTTTCATTATAAAGTAATAACATAAGTATTACTTATATACTGATATTTTATTATAAATATGAAACAACCCTATTTCACCTTCTATCCATCCTACGGAAAATGAAATCACTAAAAGTGTGTACGTACGAAATACCGTCTCCACGCCGTGGTGTAATCCGTTTTTCCAACACCACATTACTTGGATGGGTATAATTGTGTAAATAATAACTATATATGATTATTATAAAATCATACTAATTCTATGATATTATATCATCCACTCCAATTCCATTCAATAAATATGGGAACGATGTCATCGCTTGTGCGTACGTACGGATTACCGTCTCCACGACGCGATGAGATTTATTCTCCATGTTAACCATTCAAGAATGATTATAAAGTATATATAATGAATAATAATGAAATATATAACATAATGAAGCTACTGGATTTATGTGTGGGTATATATATATATATATCATCTACTTACTTCCATTCAAGTCAATAAAGAAAGGAAAACAACATTCATGCATACGTACGGCCTACCGTCTCTATGAACGGTGTATTTCATTTCATTCATCTATATTATATATATATATATACTAAATATATATGATATATAAAAAATTATTTACATTATAGAAGTAATTAAATCATTATATAAGTAATAATAATATCAATAACAACAATTCCAAACACGTACGATAAATAGAATGGAAACCAATTCATGTCACCTTCTAAAAAAAGTACGATAAATAGAATGATTTTACCCAAAATGCTGATTTAACATGGAATTTACAAAATAACGGGTCATATAAAGTCATAAGTGAACCATATATGATTATTAAAATGAATATGATACTGTAATAAGTAATTGAAATTATTTAAATCATTATACAGGAGGTCTGGATACGTACGAAGCATATCGGACCTAAGGTAAGCGATAACTTTTCCAATCTCATTTTTATTTGAGATTATTTATTCGTAAGTATTTACTGGGGTTATTGTTATCATCCATTCCCATAATTTATAAAAATGTTTTCATGTATGTTTAAATTCCTTTTTACCCATTTTTGAATTTACCACATGTTATGAAAGGAATCTTACTTTTGTTTTCCACACGGGCAACTTTTTTGACTTTTCGGACAAAAGTACGAGGAGAATTTTTTTTTACTTATACGGCTTGAACAGATTTTTACGGTTTCAAAACACCTTATTTTTATGAAGCTTAATCTACAATATTTAATGACTATTTTCAACAAAATCCTATTTTAAAAAAAATTCATTTCATTTTGTGAAAAGAAAATGATTTTGAAGAAGAAAGGATATTTTCCTCAAGAATTCATTTCAAGTGTTTTATTAAAACCATTTTCCATATAAGATGGAATTATTTCATATGTGTATGTTTCAAGTATAATTTCTCTATGATTTACATGGTTTAACTTTTCTTATGATGAAATGATATCCATTTTTTGTATGGATTATGTTATGATGGGATTATGTTTATGAGACCCATTTTCTACTTTGGGTAATGATGAATGATTTAATTTCATGTTATGGCACAAGTAAGAATTATTTCATTATGAGATTGGTGGGACCAATATCTCCCTCCAATGCATTGGGTGAAGATTTATACCTCATGATATATACATGGTTGGAATGGTAAGTCAATCTGGTTCAGTGATACAAGACTGGAACGAGGAGTAAACTCGATTAAAAAAGGGTCTTTGTCCACTAAGATGGTCTTGGAAGCAATGCCTTGGCGACTATGGAAATCTTATCATGTACTTAATGGTTGACACAATGACATGTTTTATTCCCATGATATTGTATCATGATTTATGTTCCATTATGATCTATGCCTTACGTACTGCCATGTTTTATGTCATTTCTCAAAAAAATTATGTTTAAACATTATTTTCATGTTTTTAAGTTCAAATGTGTATGGTTTTTTTTATTTTTTCCATGCTTACCCTTACTGAGAATTTGATCTCACCCTTTTTATGTTTTATTTTTCCCAGGATATAAAGAAAGTTTTTAGGTAAGAAAACAAAAGGGGAAAATATTTATGGGAGATATTGAAGATCTTTCACCATGATTAGAAGATTATATTCCGAGTTTCCAATGACACTAAACTATTATGGTCCTTGTGTGTCTGTTTTTGTTATGTATTAAGTATTCTGAAAAATTAATGTAATGCCCATGTACTTCAAGATTTGGGTCTCTACAATGACACCCTACTATTATTGTTATGTTTGTGGTAGATATGTGATGTGATGGAACATGTGTCTTCAGGAAAGATACGATGTAATGAACTAGGTGACTTCATGTGAGATGTGATGGTCAGTTACGTGTGGGTTTCTTAGGATGATGTGGCTTCCTAGTTGTCTTTGGTAAGGATTATTTGCATGATATGGGATCCCCAGGTTGTGTGATGTTGTGGAGTGATAGTGGAACAGTATTGGTAAAGTGGTATGGAGTGACCTTTTTATTGATACTCTTATTATTTTGTTACAATACAAGGATGAGTTATTCTTTGAGTGTGTCTTGGATAGGATTGTATTTTTTAGTCGACCTATTTATGTGATTTTGGTTTTTTTTTCTTGCTCCTGCTGCCTTGGTAGGCTCTTTTGTTATCCAAAATCTATATGGATGTTTTTTTGTTGTGTTTATTGACAAAATGAATGAGGAAATTAAGTCTAATTTTTCTATTCAAAGGACCACGATGTAGTCCCAGGGCTACATTACTACCATGTTTGTTGTTCTTTAAAAATAGGTCTAACTAATTATGTCCATCCAAGATAGCTAGACCATGCACATATGGGAGAATGCTCAACCTTTTAGGGGAACTTCCTAGGCTAGCTAGACATTTATGGCACCAATTATATAGGATAGGGAACATGTATGTTGGAATATTCATGGAGTAGTGGTCTGCACTACAATGGAGGTAGCACAAAGATCATAGTCCAAATCACTAGGCGACACCATGGACAAAGCCAAGAGAAAAACTTGTTACTCAATTCTGACTGGCCCAAGGAAAGAGTTAACTTATATTATATAAGAAAAGTAGAATCATTTCTGATGTAGGAAAATTATTTTTCATGCTATGTCATAGCCAATATCACCATGGAACAATGATTGGTTCATAGGATTTCTTTGTTACTTAAAAATTGGATGTGAACCTGTTGTGTCCATTATGGTTATTCCTTAAAAAGGTGGTGTGAATAATTTCTACATTGTAGCACTCATGAGTACACTATAGTCCCTTTGAGATGGAAGAGCTCCACTTCATATTCATGCATTGCGATATGGAGTTTCCAAATTTGATATAGGTAGAGTTTCAAAAATTCCAATTCTATAGGAGGCAATTTTTTGAGATCTAAGTTCATACAATAGCTAGTTCACTATGATAAGCGATTATTATGATACTACACTACATATCATGATATGGAGTTGTGAGAAGTTATTTCTTTTGAAGAGGAGGATCTACCAAAAGGGTGACTCCATGCCAAATTGAATGTGAACAGTGAGTAGTATATTTAATTTGGGAGATACTACACTATATCCATGGTGTCTCTTTGTTGTAGAAGACATCTCCACACCATGGGTTTCCTATTAAAATTTTGAAATTAAAGAGAGAAATTCATTGAAAATCTCATCAGTTAATTAAAAATTAGTGGTTGATGAAGAACTCAATTAACATGAGGGACAAGTTTACATACTTCTATATTAAAAGGGATCCATTCTATAATTTTTATTGATTGAAAATGTTTATTATGTTTTTTTAAATAAAAATAATAAAAATTCATAGATAAAACAAATATAATGTATGAGTAGTTCTATGGAATATAGACTGGGTTTTTTAGATATAATCTAGAAATTTTTGGAATGAAGATGGTTGTTTAGGAGTCTCATAATAACTAAAGATATACATCATTAGGATGAATATAAACACAATTTTTGGTGTTTGTTCAGATCAAATTCATGTGAAGAAGGATTATCCAACAAACTAAGCATGATTTCCTTGTTGAGGGTGAGTAGTGAGTTTTCTATTTTTCATTGTAGTGAACCCGAAGGAACATTGAGGGTGATCCAAATAGTAATTTGAGAAGTGATCTTTTAGTGAATTTGGTGCACATTCCCACTTCCATGAATCATCCTTGGATGTAGCTCTGTGCAGGTGAACCAAGTAAAATCATCTATAACATTTACTGCTTTCATCACTCGTTGAGGGGAAAGGAAGAGAGATATCAAAGTTTTGCTCAAGGTGAGAGAATAATATCCTTATCTATGAAATATTTTCCTATATCTAGATTCATGACCCCAATTAGTGTGTTATCGTATATTGGATTCTAAAAAGCGGTATCATAAGAAGGTTCATTCCCCTTATCTCTTTTAACCATGGGAGTTGTTTCGAGCCATAAATGAGTCCTCGTCTTTGAAGGCATTAATTTACAATTGTGGAAAATTCAGAGTTAATATTATTTTATATCCTTTGGCATGGATTTTTATGCAACATACATCTATAGAAAAAAGGAAGATATTGAATAATGATCCATGATAGAAATATATCATTGAGAATTATATTTGGATAACAAATCCATAAATTCAATGGGTTGTGCTCTTAATAATCGCATATTCAAAAAGGCAATTTCATGTAAAACCTCTCATGTTATATGGGAAAATCTTCCGAAAATTTAATAAGTATATTTATTGGTTTGTTAGTCTATTTTATAGGTTCATTGTAAAAAGTATAAATGTTCTATAATGAACTGAGTTGAAACTTTTAACACCTTTTTTTATTGAATAAATGTTCTTTTTGGAGATATGTGAGGCATCGGTGAAGACATAAATGATAAAAAAATATTACGAGTAGAATCATAAGAATAATCCCTCCATAATTAAATGTAAATTTTTTATCACTAGAACACACATATTTGAATAAAATTTCTCTTGATATCTTTCAAATCACTTTGGTGCTGTATGAAATGATAAATATAGAAATGGAGTTGAGAATAAAGTAAACCACTTAGTCGGTGGATTTTAATTCAAAACTATCAATCATGGAAATTTCAGAATTTTATGAGGTAATTTCATTTTTTACTATAATATTAAAAAAGGAATATTAAGGTTTTAGGTAAACCTTCCCCTTTCTTTTTTTGCTTCTTGAAAGGTGGGACATCTCACAACAAAATTTCCCAAAAACTAACAAGAAGAATATAGTAAATATAAACCTTTCAAGAAAAAGAAAAAATAACGTTATATAAATTAACAATGTTGTTGCATAAAAATAATATATAATCTCTATAGATATTAATATAGTTCTAGGAAAAGTGATGTGTAGGATGTTTAAAACTATAAAGATCAAGGTGTTTTGATACATATTAAAAATAATCCAAGAAATGATGATAGTGATGAAAAACATTATGCAACTACGGGAAGGATTGATCTACAAGTAGGAATTGAGGTGGCCCTTGAAGAACATTCTATATGGTGATAAAAGACTAAGAAATCCAATGAAGTGGTGCATTATCCCATGATCTATATGAAACAATAATGAGAATAAAAATTAGGTATGATTTTTGAAATTGAAAAACTCAAATCTAGAAATTCATAAAAATCAAGGAAGGAAGTTGATTTGAAACTCAAGATTGGTGAAAAACATTGAATCATTAATAATTTGGAGAAAAATATCTATGATAGTGTAAATAGTATTGAATATTTGGAAGAATATGTTAGGAATTAAAGTTGAAAGCATAAAGATCAAGAATGACTATTGACCCATGGAATGATGAAAATAAATACCCAATCATCTTTATCAATTCAAGGAAAAATATTTATATAGGATGAATAAATACCCTTCCCCCAAGATCAGTGATTAAAAGTTAAATATATGGTTAAACCATATTCACTGACTCCCAAGGAGAAGGTCAGTCTTCACAACACTGAAAATGAATAAAATCATGTGGCCTAAGAACACTCTAATGTATCTAGAGTTAGATATATTTTAGGGAAATTTGGAATATGATTTTTATTTGTAATTTATTGTTACTATGTACATCTAGAAGAAACATTATTCAAGTGACTCATCCATAATTTATAATAATTATTTTCTTTTGATGGTTATTGTTTTCTCTGTGAAGGTTAAAGACATAAGGAAATGTTTTGCGCTTCAAGAAGGTAATCAATTTCATCTAGAATAAATCACTATGGAATAATTAAAAAATAATATTCTTATACCAAATGTGTAAAGTCTTAGAAAATATTTTCTATTTTAATAGAATAAGAATAAATTTTGGAGTCATTTGTAGAAGAAATGCACTCCTCGCCAATATGGGTGATGAAAGGGAATTCAGAGAAATATATTATTTTTAAAACATCCTTCAGATCTATAGACAAGTCAAGTTCATGTATTGTGTAAGATGGATTAACATGACATGTGAAGAAAAATAAGGACCTCATAGTTAAATTCAAATAATAAAAAGATAGCATTATTATTTTTGGGAAATACGAGGGTCTCAAAATTGTTGGTTCTATAAAATACATGATTGGAGGAAAAGATATTAAGTGAACTAAAATTCTCTTTGTTGATGGCATAATTCGTAATATTTTCAGTTTCATTTAGTTTTATGATCATGTGTATGTGGTGGAGTAAATTAAAAATTCATCAACCATCAATTAAAATGATGGTTCACATATTATCTTGGAAAAATAACCAAGGGAAATCTATTTCTTTTGGGATAATAAAATTTATGTATGTTTTCTAAAGAAGAGTAGAAAAATTTAGGGAATAAATTACTTGACCATTTGAGAAAAACATATTTGTAATGTTTGGTAAAGATCAATTGTTCTTGTAAAATTACATATCTCATATATGATCACAATGACATATCTTATTCATTTCAAAACTGGGATATTATTCTAAATTTGTGTAATTCGAAGAAGATGAATTCATCAAGATTGTGTGAGCTTATTCATGCGGATTTTTGTGAGAAAATCTCACCCAAACTACCAATGGAACCAGATCTTATGCATTTTTTTATATAAATACAAAAAATATGGCATGGATATTTCCCATTACACACATGATCACGGAACATCGATATATAATTCTATATAATAGGAGAATTTAAATGATTCTTGGAGTGAGGATCAAAACTTTTTTGACCCAAAATGGGATCAAATTTAAAAATAATGAACTTAAAGAATATCATGAAAAACATAGAATAACATCTCAAGTGTTTCCTATTATAACGCCCCAATAAAATGGGGTTCTGCAAATAACAAATTGTATAGTGAACAATATAGCTAAAACAATGTTGTTTGAAAAATATCTTATAGAAATATATTGGAAAGAAGTGGTTCTTGATAAAGTATAAATCTCTAATACAGAATTTATATGTGTAGAAAAGATAAAACTACATATTTAATGTGGGATGGAAAGAAAAAAATCTCTAAAATACTTACTAGATTTTGGAAGAAAATGTTTTATCCTTAATAAGGAAAATTTCAACAAAAAATTAAACATCAGGGAGACAAAAGAATATTTCTCAGATATTACTCAAAAAGGAAAGCTTACCAATGTTATAACAAAAGGATTGAAAAGATAACTGAGAGTAATAATGATGTTGTAGTTGATGCTAGGAACATGATAATAGCACATGAGAATATTTTTTAGGAAATCCTCCAAATTTTAAAATCTAAAAGAGATGTAGAAGGATAAGATTCAGGGGTAGTTTCATGAAATGAATAAAACACTACTAAAGACTCAAATTGTGATGAAAATCTAGAAATTTCATCATATTTAGAGAGATTAACAAACAAGGATGAAATAACTGGAATAAAAAAATATTAGGGACCAGACGCCGTTCATCCAAACTAGACGAACAAAGGCCCAACAATAGAATATATTATTTTTATATTTTGTTGAAACAAAATAATTTAATGAGGCTATAAGTGATGATATTTGGGTCAATTATATGAAGGAAGATCTTGACTAAATAGAGAAAAATATGTCATGGTAATTAATTTCATGTCCAAGTGACAAAGAATGTAATAGAACCAAGTGGACATTCTAGAATAAATTAAACAAAGAAGACACTCTGATTTTAAACAAAGAATGTATTGTGTGAAAATGGTATTCCCAAATTGAATGAATTGATGTTTATGAGACATATTCATATTTTTCATACTTTGAGATAATTAGGTTACATTTAGATATATAAATTTACAAGGGGTTCAAAATTTATCAAATTGATTTTAAATATTCATTTTTTACTGGTTTCCTTAAAGATTAATTGTATATCCAGAAACTGGATGGGTTTCTCATTATTGAAAATAAAGGGAAGGTGTACTGACTAGAGAATGATTTTATGGCCTCAAAAAATCACCAAGATCATGGTATTCTAGATTAGAACAATTTCTAAAGAATCTTGGTTTTCAGAGAAGATGATTTTATCATAATAATTATTTCCTGAAGGAAAATAATTAGTGGTTTACGATTCTTATTTATGTCAATGATATTATTTTTGAGGCTCTAGTGAAAACAAATGGAATACATCTTTAGAACTTAAGAGGTGTGAATTTTAGATGCCTCTAATTGGTGAAATTCCATTTTATTGGGCTTGCGTGTCACTAAAAGATTGGATGAGTTATTTATCTTGCTAAAAAATCCATGGAACTTCTAATAAGAATTCAAATAAATGACACTAGGACCCTGGTGACTCTAGCTGAGGGAAGGATGAAATTTTAAAAAGATATGATGGGAAATAAGGCCTTTGTGACCATGTATCAGTATATCATTGGGATTTTTCTTTATTAGATAGCCAACACATATTATTTTCTAAATCCAAAGCAGATCATTTTCAAATTTATCCTAAGGAAAGTTAGATGAAAGCAGTGAGAATAATTTTTCAGTATATTCATCATCCAATTAACTATGGTCGCTTCTATCAGAATGATACACATCAAAATTTTGTCTGATTCACTGATATAGATTGGGATGGTTTGGTAGATGGATGAAAATCAATGTATAGGTATTCTATATATCATGGTAGTTCATGTATCTCATGGAAAATATTGCTTTAATATTGCCAATCATTGATCACTACGGGGGCTGAATATGTTGTTGTTACTCATGCTTGCACCCAATTATTATGGATGATATAACAAATTGATAATGTGGGTGTCAAGGTGACTTCACAAATTTTAATTATGTATGAAAATTAAAGTCAAATTAAATATTATTAAAAATACTATCCAAAATTCATACACTAGGAACATTTAGATCAAATGTCATTTCATAAAGGAGAAGGCAGCACAAGGAGCTATAACACTAGAGTATGTGTCACCATAGGACCAAGTGGAAAACATCTTGACTATGGAGTTTCCCAAAGTAGTGTTTCAGATTCATCAGTTTTCTTTGGGAGTCAAAATACTTCCATCTAATTAATTTTGTTGATATGGAATCCCCAATCCCCATAGTTTCTATCACAACAAAGGTATATTTTCTCCCAAAAATATGTTATTTTTTAAAACCCATCTTCAAAACATTTCAAAGTGATGAACACTTTTAGTCTATTTCTAAAAGGGGAGAAAACCTCTATGTTTTATTGAAAGGGGAAAAGTTTTAAAATATATGGGAGAGTATGTTAGTGAAAACCCATGGGTGTTTAGTTGGTTGAAATGATTCAAAGGTGATCAGGAAAAAATTTCATTTAATTCTTGTTTCTTTCACTGATCATTTCTCACATGATCATTTAATTGATTATTAGTGCCTCAATAATATAATTTTTTAAAGAAGCAATTATTGGAGTTTTTGGATAATTTTCAATAAAACCAATGTGGGGATTTTTGATAAAAATCCATTTGGTTGTTTGTGTGTTTTTCTTGTTGAAAAAAATGAAGAAGAAGTGAAGTGGAAGTGTTCAAGTCAAAGGACTGAATCATATTCCAAGGGATATACTAAAAACCTATTTTTTGTTTAATTAAAATAAGTCGATCTAGGGGCATACCCGCAATTCTAGACTAAACATGCATATATGGAAGCATGGTCAACCAGTTAAGGGAACCAGCTAGGTCAGCTAGCCACTAGTTGCACCAGGAAGATATGTGAGGGAACATGCGGTTTAGCATGCACATAGAGATTTAGTACACATTGTAGGGTAGATATCAAAGAAATAATGGTCCATAGAGTAACACCCCAAGATTTCATAGTACATTATTTCTTCAATGTAATTCAATAACTTGCACTACACGTGACACCAAGTTCTAGCACACTATGACTTACCAAACTAGCCGTTCAAAAGAGGTTATGAATAGTATTGATTGAATTTTGAAATTTATATAATTATTATAATTTTAGAATCAATATAATGAGTTTATTATACATAATATTGGAACAAATTCTTTTTTTAGGATAAAAGAAGTATTTTTTAAAAAATGCAATTTTACTACCTTTTAATGAAGAACATTTTTTAAATACAATATTTGAAACTTTTAAATATTAAATTTGACAAAATAAAATTATTATTTAGAATCAGGACATAATAATTTATTTTCAATAAATTTTTGGTACTTTTCTGATAACTTTCATAATTTTATGAACAGTGAAAATTGCTAAATTTTAATTAAAAACAACTTTTTTAATCGAAATAATTAATAGTGATAAATTATGAATTATAGTAATTTTAAAGTATAATTAGATTAAATTTTTACCATTTAATCCAATTTTTGTCATTGGACATAATTTCACATCTAAACTGGAAATAAGCAACTGCCAATCTTTTGATAGTTATTATTTCTTAAAAACACGCTTTTTGTTTTGACAACGAGAATTAATTTTAAATTAATTTCTACCACTTCTATGTTTTGAATTTATAAAAATGTATTAAATATTTATAATAAGGTGGTCCGAATTTTCTAAATAGGTAACTTTTATTTTTAGACATTTTGAATAATTACTTCGGTAAATATTTTATTTTCCATGGTTAAAGGGTAAATTCGTTAAATAAGGGTAAACAGTAATATTATAATAATATTAACATACCCTAAAATGTGTCCTAACCCTATTTGATGATATATTTACGACCATGGGCATCTTTGGGTCGATTTTGGGACCCCATGGAGCCACTTGTAAGTGATAATGACACTTTATATTAAATAAGTTAAATTAATACAAATATGACATAAGCATATATCTTTTTGCAAAACAATTTTTACATAGTGTTATATATGTTATATTTTCGACTATAAATATTTATTAGAAATATAAATATATTTCCTACATAATGGTATTTTATTTATAATTTTTAAACATTGAATATTTAAATATATTTATGACACAATAATGATGCGGTATTTTCCTTATTAATGAAACAATGAAATAATTGGTATTATAAATATTAAAATAAATATAATTTGAAGTTTTTTATTCCATCCATGAATTTTATTGGTTAATATGACAAGTTATTATTTCTTAAATAAATTTTTTTATAATTAATTAAGTTTTTATGACTTTAACAAAAATCAATTATTAAATAGTGTCTAAATTGACACAAAAGATTTTTTAAAACAAATATTATATTATAAATTGATATAATATTCCTAAAAATCTATGAATTAGCCAAAGGATTTATATAATTATAGGTGTATCATTAATGAACAAATTTGGATTCTTTTGGAATTATATAGTAAGTTTATTAACCATATAATATAAAAATACAAAGAGACATGGTAAATGTCATAATATTTAACTAAGAGTTAAATCTAAAAGTTAAGGTTATTATAGTGACACAAACCTATCTAAAACCTATTGGTTGAGTGGTTTTAGACCCATCACCACCATATCCTTTAAATAATACATTTTGGAGCTATTATAAACCGAAAATTGTTTTATTATAAAATAATATTTTAAGTTTTTCCTTAGGTTCCCATCACTACTCTTATAAAAGGGAACTCCCCCTTCACTCTAATTTACACCTTGAAAGCCATTTGGCTCGGCCAACCCTGGCCCAAATATCCTACCAACTTCCCTAAATCCATCCTATAGGCTTTATTTTGATTATAAAGCCATCCTAATGATCCATTTTGATCAAATCAAAAAGAAGAACCCGAAAAAGTGGTAATGATTTCACCACCCTCTTTCAAGTTCCTTTCTTCTTCCACTTATTATTTATTTGTTATTTCCATTCTAAAATAATAACTCCAGTATCTTATATATATTGTGATGTTATTATAAATATTTCACAACTATATTCATTATTCTATCCATCCTATGAATGATAATGTCACCATGTGTGCGTACTTACGGCTTACCATCTCCACGTTGTGGTGTAATTTGTTATTCAACCACAGGTTATTTTGATGGATATAATGATGAGTAATATGTATATAAATAGTGAAAATAACATGATAATGACTTTGTAAAATTATTATACCATCCAATTCCACACCTTTAAGGAAATGATATTGTCGCTCGTGCGTACGTACGGATTACCGTCTCCAGGACGCGATGAGATTCATTTCCACATTCACCATTCATCGATGATTATAAAAATATATATTAATAATATTTTTGTAATATATGACATAAAATTTCTACTAGAGATATATATATTTATATATATGTGTGTGTTTTTGTACTTTCATATATTTTATTCACTTTGTTCCGTTCAATACGTTATGAAAACGGAAACAGTGTTTATGCATACGTACGGACTATCGTCTCCATAAATGGTGTTTTCCATTTCATATATATGTATATTATAAATATTTATATTCTAAAGATATATGATATATAAATCATGTTTTATATTTTTTATGTATTTAAATCATGATCTAAGTGACACAATCAAGAGTAACAAGTTAAAACACGTACGATAAAGAAAGCGATTATTAACCGAAATGATAATTAACATGAAAATTATTATTAAATGGGTAGTATAAAGTCATAAATTAATAATCTATGATATCATAAATACTAATATGGTTCTGTTATAATTTAATAACATACTACTATCTTCATACAGGAGGTTAAATCTACCCTCGGCTAAAGGAACGTGCAAGGTAAGGGGTTTTCATCTCACTCCTTATTACCGTGAGATTCATGCCATATTGCCACTATTACCTTTTTTGTGGTGTATGTATTGCCCATAATTGTATTATTTGTGTAATATACTTTAATTTATGTTTATTTACATTTTCATTGTATGATACTTCTTTCATGGGGTGTATGTTTCATATGTTACCAAATTGGAAAGGGTCAAATTCACAATCTCATTATTATCCGAGGTTGTTTTTACGTAAGTATCTACTGGGATATATTTATTAACCATGACCATGAATCATAAAATAGTTTTCAACGGGATTACTTTTAAAATAATTTTTACTAAAACATCATTTTAAATGTTTTAAATATTTATTCTTCTAAATAATTCTCATTAATGTCCATGTTTTCAAAATGGTTTTTAAGGAATTATTTATATGGACATGAGCGTTCAAAAATTGTTAATTCCTTTAAAAATAATCAATGTGGTATTGGATAGTTTGATTTAAAAATTTCTTTAAATGTCTTTCTTTTTAAATTTTGAAACATTTAAATGTTTTCATGAAAAATTGATATTTCTATCAAAGAGTTTTACAAATCATTTTCATCTATGTCAACATCCTTTAATGGATTTTAACCTATTTTGAAGTTGATTTATTATGATACAAATCTTCCATACTGTATTGAAGGTTTTTTGATATGTTTGACTATAGATGTGTTATTTTTATACCATTCGTGGTTTATGGTTAATGTATTGGCATTTTATATGCTAGTTTTAATACGAATGTTTAGGTTATGTATCAACATTTTCATATGAGGAATGTATTGGACTTAGTATGTGATGGGTGGAGCCTGTTATAGCTCCTCGATGCATCAATAGGTCTCATGAGACAACTAGATGTGTAATTGGCTAAGGACCTTTCCCAATTTTGATATGTGGTTTCCATCGAAGCCTTAATCATTTTTAGATGTTTTGGTCGAGGCCTCGAAAAAATGTTTCAGAATGTCTGGAATTATATATTCCCATATTATCAAAATAATATTGATGGTTCATGTGGTCATTCGACTAGTATAATATCCATGATATGTTTTATTATGCTATTATTTACTCAGCTCATATGCCTTCTATAAAAGTATTCAAGTTTATTATTGGTAAAGGAATGTTGTTTCAATAATTCATCATGCTTAATATTTATGTTATCTTCCATTGTATTTCTTACCCTTACGAAGTGTTTGAGCTCACCCCTTTCTATGTTTTATTTTTCCCAGGATTCCAAGAGGTGTATTGTGATTGATATGCAGGGTTAATCCAAGGGAATAATGGAATTCATAATGGATTATTTATTATATTTTTTATGTTATAAAGTGTAATGTAACATTCATGTATGTATTCTATTTTCCAAGACTACTAAACTGATTGGTCATTTGGGACTTGATTCCTTATAATCATGCCAATGTATTAAAATAATGCACTGACTCTAGGTAACTGGGGTTGGGGCGTTACAGTTGGTATCAGAGGAAGTTTAGCAATAACCTTGGAAGATAGATTTAGATAAACTCTTATTAGATCACACAGACCTAAGATAGACTTTGAGGATTAGTATAGAAGAAATTCCTAGAATTTTGGTAATGTAGAGATTTTGTGAGTATTCAAAGCAAATACATCCTTGTTTGGATATGAGCAGGTAGAGGTGGCTATGTCACATATATACCTTGGGTTAAAACCCAAAAACACCGCTTTAAGCTAGACTCGAATGGGAACTAGTGGAAGACAATGGGCCTTACTGCACACTTGGTTACGACACTCTAGGGGGATATGCTTAGGATAATTCTCATTTTCATTACAAATCATTATGAAGGGTTTATGAGTATATATTTCCTCAATGAAAACATCTTTATGATTATGGATTATATCCCAAAACCTTTCAATTTACATTAGGTATTTTAGAAGTTGGGAATTATTCATTGCAATTCATAAACTGACCAAGTTTATTCCATTTTATAGAAATGGTTCCTAGTTGAAGGAATGTGAATTCCAGCAATACGTATGATCCAATGAGTAAGAAGGATCAGAACATTCACTGTATTAAGCCAACATTTACAAGGGAAATTTTCTCCCATGTATTCTCAACATATGAAGAAATAGTTTCATATGTTAATAAGATATGTAAATAATTCTCTCTGTACTATGGCTTTGAAAGGAAGAAAGAGAAGAAAAGGATGGGAGAGAGAAAAATGGATGAAGGGAAGAGGGAAAAGAAGAATTTTCCCATATGTGATAACTGTGGGAAGAAACACCCTAGAACTTGCCTGAAGGGAATGGGAGTTTGTTATAAGTGTGGAGGAAATGGACACCATGTACTTGACTTCAAGGGTAAGAAAAAGGTTTCAAATGTAAAATGCTTCATCTGCAAGAATTTGGGACACTATGCGAACTAATGCCCAAATCATCAGAGTATGCATCAATTGATGATATTGGATAACAATCAAGTTATGATACTAAAACAGATGAGGATGAATGATTATAGTTATTATGTTGTTATTAGATAATTATGTCATTTGTGTATTGAATCAATAATATACTAGTTATAATAATTATGGAGTATATAAGGATTGTACTGCAGTACTATTTCATTAAAGACTTTAGATTGTGTGGAACCATGAAAAGTGACTCAATATCAGGTTAATTTTTTGGAAAATATATGGTTTATAGAAAGATAAACCATAATATGGTTCTGATACCGAGGCAGTGATTTTGGAATAATACATGATTGATTTGGATAAATTATAATGGATATTATGGACTACCATGAAACTGATTAATGGTTTTTATATTCCATCATTGTTGGAGTTTACAAAAATTTTGGATTTAAGGATTATATCCAGTATTATCTAAGTAATAAGGTATCATGAATGTAATCAATAAGGTTTTATGGTAATTCAGGATGTTGCAGTGTTTTAAAAGAATACATGATGAAGTTGTACACATGTTATTACGCGGAAAAAATGATCTTCATTGTGTTTAACTTCATTATAAATTTTGGATTGTGAGTTTCGATAGAAGTATTTTGGATAATTCTAGTTTGAGATTATTTTTGTATTGCGATAAAAGGACAACCTGGAGGTCGAGCGGCAACCTGTCGCATATAGCAAGGCCGCGAGACTTGAACCTGCAACCGAAGGGTGAAAAGGGTGTATCACCTACCACTATCCCACATGATTTCATGGATTGAATAATGTATTCTTTTTTAAAAAAATTCTGGTAGATGAATTATAAATTCTTTTTTTTGAAACCTATACAAATAGGATAAATAGAATATTAATTTTATGTTCTATTATCTTTTATAGTGAAAGATTAGTTTTTAGAAGAAATTAGATAAAGGATGGGACTCTGCTTGTCAAGTATATATTTTTCTTCTTCTCTTAATCTATGAAGAAATTAATTCTTATACTTTAGTGAAGGGATCTTAAAACCAAAAATGTGTTAACCTAATACCATGTGTTTTGTTGAACCGATGGTATTTTAAATCATCATAGATTGATAAATTTAAGGCCCTCAATTTTACACTTCTTTGTGATTGAAGAAATCAAACAGTACCTATAAATATTTACATTTTCCTCCAAATATATGTCTCTAATTTCCACCAATGTTCTCCTAATCAAGATCATAATTTGGTGCTGACCATTTCATTTCCCTTTTCCTCTTATTAAGACTAAATTTTGTTAACCTAATTTCCGATGTGGGTTTTCCCAAAGGTATTTTCTATTTTCAACCTTTTATTTTTGGAAAATAATTTCAAATTGTAAGGATGAAATTTATTTAAGGGGGGAAGAATGTAACACCCCAAGATTTCATAGTACATTATTTCTTCAAAGTAATTAAATAACTTGCACTACACGCAACACCGAGTTCAAGCACACCATGACTTACCAAACTAGACGTTCAAAAGCGGTTTTGAATAGTATTAATTTAATTATGAACTTTATATAATCCTTATAATTTTAGAATTAATATTATGAGTTTCATAGACATAATATAGGAACAAATTCTTTTTTTAATATAAATGATGTATTTTTCAAAAAATGCAATTTTACCACCTTTTAATGGAGAACCTTTTTTAAATACAATATTTGAAACTTTTATATATTCAATTTGACAAAATAAACTTCTTATTTAGAATCGGGACATAAAAATTTAGTTTCAATACGTTTTTGGTACTTTTCTCATAACATTCATATTTTGATGAATAGTGAAAATTACTAAAGTTTAACTAAAAACATCTTTTTTAATCGAAATAATTAATAGTGATAAATTATGAATTTGAGTGATTTTAAAGTATAAATAGATTATATTTTTACAATTTAATTAAATGTTGGTCATTGGACATAATTTCACATTTAAACTGGACATAAGCACGTGTCAATCTTTTGATAGTTATTATTTCTTAAGAACACGATTTTTGTTTTGACAATGGGAATTAATTATAAATTAATTTCTGCCACTTATGTGTATTGAATTTAGAAAAATTGATTCATATTTAGAATCACGGGGTCAAAATTGTGTAAATAGGTAACTTTTATTTTTAGAAATTTTGAATAATTACTTCGGAAAATATTTTATTTACCTTGGTTAAAGGGTAAATCCAGTAAATAAGGGTAAAAATAATATTATAAAAAACTTAAATTACCATAAAACATGTCATAACCCTATTTGATGATACATGTCCGACCATGGTCATATTTAGGTCGATTTTGGGACCCCATTAAGCCACTTTTAAGTGATAATGACACTTTATTTTAAATAAGTTAAAGTAAATACAAAAATGACATAAGCATATACCTTTTAGAACAACAATCTTTACATTGGGTTATATATGTTATATTTTAGAATATAAATATTCATTATAAATCTAAAAGTATTTAATAAATAATTTTATTTTATTTATAATTTTTATACATTGAATAATTAAATTTAATTATGACACAATAATGATGTGGTATTTTCCTTATTAATGAAATAATCAAATAATTGGTATTATAAATGTTAAAATAAATATAATTAGAAAGTTTGGATTCCATCCACGAATTTTATTGGTTAATATGACATGTTAGGATTTCTTAAACGAGTTTTTTTATAATTAATAAAGTTTTTAAGACTTTAACAAAATTAAATTATTAAATAGTGTCAAAATTGACATAAAGGGGTTTTTAAAACAAATATTATATTATAAATTGATATAATATTCCTAAATTTCTAATGTTCAGGAAAAGGACTTATATAACGATATTTGTATCATTAATGAACATCATGTGGTTCTCTTGGAATTATATATTAAGTTTATTAACCATATAATATAAAAATACAAAGAGACATGGTAAATGTCAAACTATTTAACTAAGAGTTAAATCTAAAAGTTAATGTTAATATAGTGACACAAACGTGTCTAAAACCTATTGGTTAAGTGGTTTTTGACCCATCCCCACATTATACTTTAAATAATACATTTTGGATCCATTAAAAACCTAAAATGATTTTATTATAAAATAATATTTTATGATTTTCCTATGGTGGCTCTCACCCTTCTTATAAAAGGGCACTCACCCTTCACTCTAATTCACACCTTCAACGCCATTTGTCTCAGCCAAACCCTACCCAAATATCCTCCCAACATCTCTCACTTAAACCTGGAGTCCTTATTTTGATCATAAATCCAACCTAAGGAGCCCTTTTGATCAAATCAAAAGGAGGAACTCGAAGAAGAGGTAATGATTTCACCACCCTCTTTCATGTTCCTTTCTTCTTCCACTTCTTCATTCTTTGTTATTTCCATTATAAAATAATAAATCCATTATATTTTATATACTTTTATGTTATTATAAATATTTTACAACTATATTCATTATTCTATCTATCTTAGGAATGATAATGTCACCATGTGTGCATACGTACAGCTTACCGTCTCCACACTGTGGTGTAATTTTTTATTAAAAACTATGTTATTTGGATGGACATAATGATGAGTAAAATGTATATAAATAATTAAAATAACATTAAAATTTCTCTATAAAATTAATATACCATCCAATTCCACACCTTTAAAGAAATTATATTGTCGCTCGTGCGTACGTACGGATTACCGTCTCCCGGAAGTGATAAGATTCATTTCCACATTCACCATTCATCGACGATTATAAAAATATATATTACTAATATGTTGGTGATATATGACATAATAAATATACTAGAGATATATATATTTATATATATGGGTGTACTTACATATATTTTATTCACTTAGTTCTGTTCAATACGTTATGAAAATGGAAACAGCGTTTATGCGTACGTACGGACTACCGTCTCCATAAACGATGTTTTCCATTTCATATATATGTATATTATACATATTTATATTCTAAATATATATGATATATAATTCATTTTTTATATTCTGGAAGTATTTAAATCATGATCTATGTGATACAGTATTATCAAGTGTAACAAGTTAAAACATGTACGATAAAGAAAGCGATTAATACCTGAAATGTAAATTTAACATGGAAATTATTATTAAATGGGTTTTAGAAATTCATAAATGAATAATTTCTGATATAATAAATAATAATATGGTTCTGGTATAATTTCATAACATACTACGATATTGATACATTAGGTTAAACGTACCCTCGACTAATGGAAAGTGCAAGGTAATGGGTTTTCATTTCACTCCGTATTCTCGTGGGATTAGTGCCATATTGCCACTATTACCTTTTGTGTGGTGTATGTACTACCCATAATTTTATTATTTATGTAATAAACTTTAATTTATGTGTATTTACATATTCATTTATAATACTTCTTTCATGGGGTGTATGTTTCGTATGTTACCAAATTGGTAAGGGTCAATTTCACAATCTCATTATTATCTGAGGTTGTTTCTATGTAAGTATATACTAGGACATATTTATTATCCATGTCCTTGTTTCATAAAATAGTTTTCAGTGGGATTATTTTTAAGGGAATTATTTACTGAAACATAATTTTAAATGTTTTAAATATTTATTCTTCTACGTAATTCTCATTAATATCAATGTTTTCAAAATGGTTATTAAGGATTTATTTATATAGACATGAATGTTTTAAAAATGTTAATTCCATTAAAAAGTTTCACAGTGGTATGGGACACTTTGATTCAAAAATGTCTTTAATTTTCTTCCTTTTTCAATTGTGTAACATTTAAATGTTTTCATGAAAAATGTATATTTCTCTCAAAGAGTTTTACAAATCATTTTCATCTATATCAGCATTCATTGATGGATTTTAAACATGTTTGAATTTGATTTATTATGATACAAATATTCCATACTATATTGAAGTTTTTGTGATATGTTTGACTATGGATGTGTTAATTTTATACCATTCATGGTTTATGGTTAAAGTATTGACATTTCATATGCTAGTTTTAATACGAATGTTTATGTTATGTTTCAACCTTTTTGTATTTGGAATGTATTGGACTTAGTATGTGACGAGTGGAGCCCTTTATAGAACCTCGATGCATTAGAAGGTCTCGTGAGACAACTAGAAGTGGAATTGGCTAAGGCCCTTTCCCAATTTTGATATATGGTTTTGGATGAGGCTTTAATAATTTTTAGACTTCTTGGTCGAGGCCTTGACAAAAATTTTCAGAATGTCTGGAATTATACATTCCCTCATTAGGAAAATAATATTGATGGTTTATGTGGTCATTCGACTAGTAGAATACCCTTGATATGTTTTATTATTGCATAATTTACTCATCTCATATTCCTTCAATAAAAGTATTCTTGTTTATTATTGGTAAAGGCATGTGGTTTCAATTACTTACCTTGCTTAATATTTATGTTATCTTCTACTGTATTGGTTACCCTTACTGAGCGTTTGAGCTCACCCCTTTCTATGTTTAATTTTTACCAGGATTCCAAGAGGTGTATTTTTATTGTTATGTAGGGATAATCCAAGGGAATAATAGTGTTCATAAAAGATTATTTTCTCTATTTTTAATGTTATAAATTGTAATGTAACATTCATGTCTGAAATCTATTTTCCAAGACTTCTGAACTGATCGGTCCTTTGGGATGTGATTCCTTGTAATCATGCCAGTGTATTAAAATAATGCACCGAATCTGGGATACTGGGGTCAGGGCCGTACCCATAGTACTGGTCAACACCCTGGATGAAGTTGGGAGGGGACACCATTACTTACTTTTATCCAGTTAAATCAAGGAGTTAACTTATATTCTTTGAAAAAACTAGAAATAGTTTTGATGTGGTACAAGGAGTATTCATTTGACAACAAAACCAATATTACCATGGAATATTTAGCGGTCAAGATTATTTTTGTTCTATTGGAAAAAATGGTGGTGGACACGCCCTAGACATTATGTTTGCACCCAAAAAAATAAGGTGTAAAGTATTTCTATGTTGTGGAAATCATGGTTTTTCTACATTCCCATTCATAGGTAACAACTCCGCACCAAAACCATGCATTACAATGTGGAGTTCCTAAATTTGGAATAATAAGATTTTTTCACATTCCATTCCTATTGGATGATAAATTGTGAGAGCTGAGTCCATACTATATCCAATTTAGTTTGAGAGGCAATTATGAGGAGACCATGTTGCTTATCATCGTATTTTGTTATGAGAAGCTAATTCTCTTAAAAGGGGGTATCTAGTGAAATGGGTGTCTCCACAAAAGATAAAAATTTACCAAAATGTAGAATATGTAATTTGGGTGACACTACAACATAGTGGTAAGGACCACACTATATCTAGGGTGTCTCCACACTAAAAAATCCTCCCTACTATATGGGATTCCTCTTACAGTTTTTAAATTAAATATATTTATGGGTTTAAACTCCCCTTAATTAATTTGAAATTAATGGTGGATAAAGACATCAATTGACATGAGGGGAACTTTTCATAATCCTAGCCAGAGAGCGATCCATCATATCATTTGGATTGATTTAAAAAGGGATAATATTCCTCTTTGCACACAAACATAGAAAAACATAGTTAAAAATTATTATAATATTGGAGAATATATTAGGTAGATTGGAAGTATTTTTTATATATTTAATCTATAAATTTGTGGGATGAAAATGAAATTTTAATATTCTCATAATTGTGGGATACTTATATAATTCATTAAAACAAAAACATCATTATTAGTGTATGTTTAGATAAACTTTGTGTGAATAATAAATATCTATGAAATAGATAAATGAGTTCCTTGTTGGGGGAGACTAGTGGGTTATCTATTTGTTCATGGTATTGAATCGAGAGGTCTAGTGAGGACACTCTAAATTATACTTGGATAAGTCATATTCTTGTGAATTGGATTAGCGTTCTCATTATAATCCATGCTCCTTGGATGTATCCCAATATGGGTTAACCATGTAATACCTTTATGTCATTTATTACATTCATCGATCAATGAGTGAAATGGAAGACAGATATCAAAGTTTTCCTCAAGGTGATAGAACAAGATCATCAACTAAGAAATATTTGCCTATAACCTAACTCCCCCCCCACTCATGGTGTTATCATATATAGTATTATATTATATTTTCACATTTACATAGAAGAAATTGTGTATTATCCTATAGATTATACATGTTATGATCACCCCATGTATAAAAAGAATGTTTTTCAGGTTTCAATGGGGATTTCATAGACTATGTTCGACTTTACTACCTTAGGCATTAGAGTTATTGTATTTTTTATATCTTAGAGCTTTTTGGGTTTTTACTTTTAGGATCTTTTCATTTTTTTACTTTACACATGCATTATTGGAGGGTTTTTTTCTTTTACTTTCAAATTATTTCATGGATTTACTTGGCTATTTTTTATATTATATCCTAATACTCTATATTATAGAGGGTAATTCCTTAAACATGTTATATTTTTATGCCTTTGATTCTTTTCACAACCCCAAGGCCTACTAAAGATGGGAATCAAGGTCATTATCTCTCTCCCATCATTTTCATCCCGAGAGGGGTACCTTTGAAGGGGATGGGGTCATGATAGAGTGGTATAAAGTGTTTAGGTTGATAGATAAGATGATTTATGGAGTTAGGAACTATGAGGATTGCATGGATTAGATGGGAAATAATTCTAGTTGATCTTAGTGCATGACATGGGCTATGGTGACTGGCTATGTTATGATATTTTTTCCCCCTCCCCCCGTGATCTGATAGGGCATCCCAAAGTGAAGAATATAATTGTTTAGTGGATGGGTTTCATTAATTTTTATGCTTGGTACACCATTGTTTATGTTATTGTAGGTGATAGTTTTTTATATGTTATATAATGTAGTGTTTACCTAATATTATAATAAACTCATTACATTCTCCTATGTTAAAAAATGGGAAATTAAAACATTATATTTTGATTCATTATTTTTTGACACATTTTAAAAATTGTGGTATGTTAATAATCTGAAGTACCTTTAAATCAAATAAATTAAATTCCTCCAAGCCTATATTTTTCTGCATGATTAAATTCTTGATGTATTGATAACTGTTGATACCTTGAATTTAATGATAAATTTAGAAGGTTAAAATACTTAGCAATGACATCATGACTTTTTATTAACCATGATGTGCTTCAATTTTATATTGGTTATGTGTTTTCTGTTAATAATGATTATAATTATTTTCATGGTGATCATATAACTAGTTTAAATTTTTTTTATAAAATTTTCTATTATCAACCTGATTTAAAAGGAAACTGAAGATTTTATATAATGATTACATTGAATAATGATATAAATGTTTGTTTTTAAAATATATATGGTTTCTTTCACTTTTTTTAATGAATGATATTCTATTAATAATTTAAATGTTTTTAAAATATATTTTTTATGGCCTTTTCAATAATGGATAACATTTTTTGATGCTAAAATATTTATGCCTTATACAAACCTTAATAAATACCATTACTTGTGTATTTGTTTAAAAGATCAATATGCATGATTAAGAATAAGTTTATTTTAAGTATTATCATGTGATATGAATAGTAAATGTAAATTTCATTATAACGAGAGTATGTCTAAAGATATGGAATTTTTTCATGAGTTAATAAAGAATATTTCTATATTCCATGTTACATACCTTGAGAATTACATAATAATATTTTAAAGTAAAATAATTTCATCCCTTACTTAACTTGAGCACATGTTTTCAATAATAGTAAAAAATTTAAAGAATATTTAATTTGAGCATGAATAACAAGTGGCATGATAAAATAGAATATGAATATTTTTTTCATAAAATAATCCCTAAAATATGTTATTGAGATGAAATATATGATGTCACCATTGAAAGAATTTAATGAAATTAATAGTGGTCTATGATGTTCTATATGGTGAATGATTTCCTTGAAAGTGTTGATATGTTTTTCTTAGAATATGTTTCAAAACAATAAGTTGGATGTAGAGACCCATACTTGACGAACATGGACATTACTTTTTCGGAATACTTAATACATAACAAAAACAAACACCAAAGGACCATAATAGTTTAGTGTCTTTGGAAACTCATAATATAATCTTCTAATCATGGTGAAAGATCTTCAACATCTCCCATAAAGATATTCCCCTTTAGTTTTATTACTTAAAACATTTCATTATATCATGGGAAAAATAAAACATAAAAAGGGTGAGCTCAAATTCTTGGTAAGGGTAAACATGGAAAACATAAAACAACCCATAAACATTTGAACGTAAAAACATAAACATGACATAAATCTTAGCAGTACATAAGGCATAGATCAAAAAGGAACATTAACCATGATAAAATAGCATGGTAATAAAACATTTAATTGTAGAAAACCAATAATCACAAGATATAATTTCTATAGTAGCCATGTCATTGCTTCCAAGACCATCTTAGTGGACAAAGTCCCTTTCTGAATCGAGTTCACTCCTCTTTTCAGTCCTGTATCACTGAATCAGATTAACTTACCATTCCAGCCATGTCTATCTCATGAGATTTAAATCATCACCCAATGAATTGTAGGGATATATAGTTCTCACCCTTCTCATAATGAAATAATTCTTACATGTTCCACAACATAAACATAAATCATTCATCGTATCCCAAAGAATAAAATGGGTTTCATAAACATCATCCCATCATCACATAATCCATATAAAAAAATGGATATCATTTCCTTATAATAAAATTGAAACCATGTAAATCATAGATACATTATATTTGAAACATAAACATATTAAATAATGTCACCTTAGATGAAAAATAGTTTCGACAAAACACTTGAAATAAATTCTTGAGGAAAATATCCTTTCTTCTTCAAAATAATATTCCTTTCATTAAATATCATTCAATTTTAAAAGAAAAGGAATTTTGTTGAAAATAATCCTGAAATATTGTATAGTAATCTTCATGAAAATTAGGGGTTATGGAACCGTAAAAATCCATTCATGCCTTATAAGTTAAAAAACATTCTCCTCGTACTTTTGCCGAAAAAGTCAAAAAGTTCATTGCATGGTAAATAAAAGAAAGATTATTTCCATAACACAATGTAAAAGTCAAATAGGGGTAAACATTACTTTAAAAATACATTGAAGAATATTAATCACTTTATGAAAAACATTTTTATGGACATGGATGAAAAATATAACCCCAGTAAATACTTACGAATAAACAATCTCGGATAAGAATGAGATTGGAATATTTATCCCTTACCTTAGGTCTGATATGATTCGTACGTATCCGAGTCTCCAGTATAATAATTTAAATAATGTCATTGAATTATTAAAGAATCATATTAATTTTTATGATATCATATATGGGTCACTTATGACTTTATATTACCCGTTCTTTTGTAAATTCCATGTTAAAGTAGTGTTTTGGGTAAAATCATTTTATTTATTGTACGTGTTTGGACTTGTTGTTATTGATATTATTATTACTTATATCATGATTTACTTACTTCCATAATTTAAATCACGATTTATATATCATATAAATTCATTATATATATATATATATATATATATAATAGATAGTCGAACGAAATGAAATACACCGTTCATGGAGATGGTAGGTCGTACGTATGCATGAACGTTGTTTTCCTTTATTTATTGACTTCAATGGAAGTATGAAGATGAAATATATATATAAAAATAAATACAGTAGCTTTATTATGTCAAATATTTCATTATTATTCATTATATATACTTTATAATCATTCCTGAATGGTTAGCATGGAGAATGAATCTCATCGCGTAGTGGAAACGGTAATCCGTACGTACGCACGAGCGATGATATCATTCCCATAATTATTTAATGGAATTGGAGTGGATGATATAATATCTCAGAATCCTTATTATGTTATAATAACCATATATAGTTATTCTTTACACCATTATACCCATCCAAGTAAGGTGGTGGTTGAAAAATGGATTACACCACGGCGTGGAGACGGTATTCCATACGTACCCACGCGCGGTGATTTTGCTTTCCGTAGGATGGATATAAGGTGAAATGGGGTTGTTTAATATTTATAATAACATATCAGTATATTATTGAAACTTATGTTATTACATTATAATGAAACAACTAAATAATAAGAAGTTTAAGAGGAAAGAAACTTGAAAGAATCGGTAGAAGAGATTACCTCTTCTTCGACGCACCTCTTTTAAGCTTCCTCTTAAGGCACTAGATTTGGACTTTTGAGGAGACAATAACCTCTATAATGATTCTAGGGATGCTTATAAGGGAAATTGGTAGGGTTATTCAGATCTTTAAGGCTAAAAATTGTGTAAAAAGAAGAGGAAGGAGGTACCCTTTTATAAGGGAGGAGAGGGGCACCTTAGGAAAAATATAAAATATTATTTTATAATAAAGTCATATTCGGTTTGTAATAGCTCCAAATTGATTTATTTAGAATCTTAAGTGGGTATGGGTATAAATTTTTCCAACCAATATGTTTTAGACAATTTTATGTTACTATTTTGACCTTGTCATTTTGATTTAACTCTACGTTAAATAATTTAACCTTTACTGTGTCTTCTTGTTTTCTTAAACTATATGGTTAATAAACTTACTATAACAATCTAAAATAACCCATAGTGGTTCATTATTAATATATATATCCTTATATATGTCATTTGGCTGAACCTTAGATTTTTAGGAATAGAATATCAATTAATAATGTAATATTTGTTTTAAAAACAATTTTATGTCCGTTTTGACACTATTTGGTAATTGATTTTTGTGAGAATAATAAAATCTTCATTAGATCGAAAAAAATATAATTGAATCAATAATAATATGTCATATTAACCTATAAAATTAGTTTAATTCATAAAAATTCTCAAATTACATTTATTTGGGTATTTATAACATCAATTATCTTAATATTTCATTAATAAGGTAATTACTACATCATCATTATGTCATAAATAAATTAAATTATTTAATGTATAAATTTTATAAATTAAATACCATTATGTATGAAATATTTTTATCTTTCTAATGATTATTTATAGTCGAATTTATCTTATGTATAACCCAATATTAAAAATGTTTTAGTTATTAAACTTTGATTTTAACTCTTTTAATTCTTCTTTGAATTAAATAATAATAAATGTCCTAATCTATTCCAAGTGGACCTAAATGATAATATTATATTCCTAAGGTTGTTTTTGGTCTAATTACACTTATCCAATAGAATTAGGACATGTTTTAGGGTAAAAATAATATCATTTTTACCTTTAATTACCCTATTTACTTTTAACCGTGGTAAATAAAAGTTAAAAGTTACTATTCACCAAAAATTATTTTCATCTCACTGAACCAAATTTTACTTACTGATATCAACCAAGTCTCTCAGATTTTTTTAATTTCAACTCACATAAGTGGAAAAATTATGTTTTATGTAAATTTCCAATTGCTCCTAGGTAGTGGGTAAAAGACGGTAAAAAGTTCAATAAAAATTTTATATACCTAAAGTTATTATAAAATGACTCCAATTAATTACATTGAACTTATATATATATTATGTATCTATTTTGACCTAAAATAAATTTAAATATAATAAATAATTATTTAAATAAAAAGTCGGTTTTTAAATAGTAACCCAGTATTTTCACTATTCATCAAAAATTGAAAGTTTTCAAAAAAATACCACAAATTCACCATAGGATAATTTTGATATTCCGAATCAAAAAATGAATTCCATTTCGAAAGTTAAAATTTATAAAATTTCAAAAAGAGGGTATTACAATTCATAACAGCTAGTTCATAATAATATTATAGTAATATCTCGTTTAATGAAACTCGGTATTGCGTATAACACACGCTATCGAGGAAGGTTACTTCTAGCTTGCAACACAAGGCAAGAATAGTTTTTTCATATACTATAAGCTAATATGGTGTTGCGTATAGTGAAAGATAATCTTGGTGTAGTGTACAACACAAGACATCAATGTAATTAAAATAATATTTCTCATAAAATCTCGGGGTGTTACATTCTACCCCCCTGGAAATGAATTTCTCCCTCGAAATTCGTCGGGGTTATAAACGGTTTACTGCTTGAACCTTTCTTTCATAGAAACCCACATCACAAAAAGTAATACTAAAACTTAATTTTAAAAAGGAAAGTTAGAATCATAATGGTCACCCAAAGTAACTCAGCATTGGGTTTCCACATAGTAAAACATAGGTGAAAATATGGATATGGAAGAAAAATCTAACTATCATGTTCTGATGGAGAGTGGTAGAAAACATGGCTATGAAATATCCATCAATCAAAAAGCCATAAATTTGTGATGATTTATGGTACCATCTAATTCATCAGGTATGAGAGTACTCGGACAACGTTTTTAGTTCTCAAGATCATTTCCCTAATGTTGATGAATTGTTGAATTAAAAGAAATACTTACTTGATTTTGGTACAATATCACCATTGTTCGTTCCTTGAACAATTTCCACTTCATATCTTAATGAAATGAAGTTGAATTTTTCATCCGTGAAGGGTTAGCAGATCATGTGATAGAATGATAGGTCATTCCATCTGTTTCTATCACAAAAAAGGTAATCACAATTTACTAAATATACATAAGTCCATCTATGCTGAGATTTATCGTATATGGTTGCTAAAATGGACTTATACTTTATCTATCATAGCGCTTAATAAAATAAAACTAGTTTCTTCTAACCAGGGACTTCCTGTAGGCCAGTGATAAAGGCTTTTCGCACTTTGGTTGTGGGTTCAATTTCCGCATCCTTGTTTGACGCAATGGGTTGTCTCCTGTCCTACGTGTTGTCCTTTTTCTAAAACTATAATATTATAACATAACAAAAATTTATATACGTAAACAATACTATCTGATGTCTAACATAATATATTTCAATATTTAGGTTTATCCAAAATACTTATGTCCAATCTCATAGTATAAATAAAATGATTACTAGAGAGGTCATCTGCCAAGCATTGAATGCAATCATTTATCGCCCGTATATCATAAGATATATATCTTGTTGGTCACACTCCAAACATGTGAATTCCTTAATCATGTATTCTTTTGATAAATGAATACCCATTGAACCTTAGTGAAAAAATTAATGTTGTCAAAAGTTAACTCTTTCCACATACCAAAATCCAAAAATTCTGTATACTCAAACCATGATATCACTTTGTCCTTATACCAATTATGGGCTCATTAATACTATCAAACATCTCATTATCTCATTATCCTTTCATTATGCACATATCATCTACCTTCCAAAAATATTTGAATAACCTTTCATGGTTACCGGTACCATTCATCATATACTTTCAGAAACTCAAGGAAAGGAAACGGTGTAACAATCCTTATATTTTTCATTATTCCATAGTACCATACATTCTTCTTGATAACCATACAATCATTACACTACCTTCTTAAACCACTTACTGAGCTTCATCATTTCTTTCATCTCATATATCATTTGTAGTCTCTTCATTATCATCCACATAAATACTACCCATATGACCATGCTGATTCTATTCATGAGATTTTCCCATAGGGCATTGGTTTTTATAATGCTCGTACATTCCACATTTAAAAAATTTAACCATTGATGATGTCTTAGAAATACCATTATCCTTGTATATGGTGTTAACTAAAACTTTTCCTTTACAATTAATGGATTTGTGTCCTTCTTTTACACACCCAAAGCATCTTCCAGTTCCTTTGAAACATTCTCCTGGATGCCTCTTCCCACATGATTTACATGAGGGAAATTGAACTTTATTTCCTCTATGATCATCATGAAACTCCATCTTTATCTTATTAGCCGAGTCAGGAAACTTACCAAAGTTGAGATTATTTATTATATTATGAGATTTCTGATTAGGCATAATTACTATATGTGGACTTCCAGATCCAATTTCATTTGGTTTCTCATGAATAATATCATTCCATTGTCCATCATATCCTCCATTATCATGAATCTTCCGGTTTCCAGCCATTTTCTAAAACAAAAAAAGAATAGTGTAAGAGGAAAAAATCATAATCAAGGGGAGTACCTTCAATATCTAACATTTTAGGTTAAATTATAAAATCGTTACCATAATTATAGGGCTATAACATATACTTATACATAATCTTAGGGACATCCCTAGACATACCTTATAAATATCTCTAGGGATCTCACTAAAGTTTTCGCATCCTAGTCTCCAAAGGTTAACTAAACCTTTCCTCTGATACCAATTGTATAGACTCGTATATGATGTACATAAACATTACACTACTTTTGTGGAATACTTAATACATAACAAAAACAAACACCAAAGGACCGTAATAGTTTAATGTCTTTAGAGACTCGGAATATAATTTTATAATCATGGTGAAAGATCTTCAACATCTCCCATAAATATCTTCCCCATTAGTTTGCTTACCTAAAACCTTTCTTTATATCCTGGGGAAAATAAAACATAAAAAGGGTGATCTAAAATTCTCAGTAAGGGTAAACATGGAGAACATAAAACAACCCATAAACATTTGAACATAAAAACATGAACATGACATAAATATTAGCATCACATAAGGAATAGATCAAAAAGGAACATTAAACATGGTAAAATAGAATGGTAATAAAACATTTAATTGTGTCAAACAATTAAGCACATGATATGATTTCTATAGTATCCAAGGAATTTCTTCCAAGACCATCTTAGGGGACAAAGTCCCTTTCTGAATCAAGTTCACTCCTTGTTCTAGTCTTGTATCACTGAACCGGATTAACTTACCATTCTATCCATGTCTATATCATGAGATATAAATATTTACCCAATTCATTTGAGGGAGATATAGGTCCCACCCATCTCATAATGAAATCATTCGTACGTGTACCACAACATAAACATAAATCATTCTTCATAGCCCAAAGAATAAAATGGGTTTCATAAACATCATCCCATCATAACATAATCCATATAAAAAAAATGGATATCATTTCATCATAAGAAAATTGAAACCATGTAAATAATAGAGACATTATACTTAAAACCTAAACATATTAAATAATAAAACCTTACATGGAAAATAGTTTTGACAAAATACCTAAAATGAATTCTTGAGGAAAATATCCTTTCTTCTTCAAAATAATTTTCCTTTCACAAAATACCAATCAATTTTAAAATAAAACCGATTTTTTTGAAAATAATCAATAAATATTGTAGAGGAATATTCATGAAAATTATGTGTTATGAAACCGTAAAAATCGGTTCATGCCGTATAAGTTAAAAAACATTCTCGTCGTACTTTTGCCGGAAAAGTCAAAAAGTTCCTTGTATGGTAAATAAAATAAAGATTCTTTCCATAACACAATGTAATATTCAAATAGGGGTGAAAATGACTTTAAACATACATGGAAGAATATTAAACACTTTATGAAAAACATTTTTATGGACATGGATGATAAATATAACCCCAGTAAATACTAATGAATAAACAATCTTGAATAAGAATGAGATTGGAATAATTATCCATTAACTTAGGTCTGATATGCTTCCTACGAATCTGAACCTCCTGTATAATGATTTAAATAATGTCATTGACTTATTAAAGAATCATATTCATTGTTATGATATCATATATGGTTCTCTTATGACTTTATATTACCTGTTCTTTTTTAAACTCCATGTTAAAGCAGCGTTTTGGGTAAAATTGTTTTATTTATCGTATGTGTTTGGACATGTTGTTCTTGATATTATTATTATTTATATAATTATTTACATACTTCTATAATGTAAATAATGATTTATATATCATATATATTCAGTATATATATATAATAGATAGATGAATGAAATGAAATACACCGTTCATGTAGACGGTAGGCCGTACGTACGCATGAACGTTGTTTTCATTTCCTTGTTGACTTGAATGGAAGTAAGTAGATGACATATATATATATACATAAATATAGTAGCTTTATTTTGAATATATTTCATTATTATTCATTATACATACTTTATAATCATTCTTGAATGGTTAACATGGATAATGAATCGCATCGCGTCGTGGAGACGGTAATCCGTACGTAAGCACGAGCGATGATATCATTCCCATAATTATTGAATGGAATTGGAGTGGATGATATAATATCTTAGAATCATTATGATGTTATAATAACCATATATAGTTAATCTTTACACCATTATACCCATCCAAGTAAGGTGGAGGTGGAAAAACGGATTACACCACGGTGTGGAGACGGTATTCCGTATGTACGCACGCGTGGTGATTTTGTTTTCCGTAGGATGGATAGAAGGTGAAATGGCATTGTTTTATATTTATAATAACATATCAGTATATTAGTGAAACTGATTTTATTACTTTACAATGAAACAAATAAATAAGAAGAAGTTGAAGAAGAAACAAACTTTAAAGAACCCGTAGAAGAGATTACCTCTTCTTCGACGCACCTCTTTTAAGCTTCTTCTTAAGGCACTAGAGTTGGTATTTTGAGGAGAACAGAACATCTATAATGTTTCTAGGGAAGTTGATAAGGGAAATTGGATGGGTTTGTCTGATCTTGAAGGCTCAAAATTGTGTAAAGAGAAGAGGGAGGAGGTACCCTTTTATAAGGGAGGAGAGGGTCACCTTAAGAAAAACATAAAATATTATTTTATAATAAAGACATATTCGGTTTATAATATCTCAAAATTGATTTATTTCAAAATTAAGTGGGGATGGGTCTAAATACTCTCAACCAATAGGTTTTAGACAAGTTTAGTTTACTATTCTAACCTTATCATTTAGATTTAACAATAAGTTAAATAATTTAATTTTTACCGTGTCTTCTTGTTTTCTTAATCTACATGGTTAATAAACTTACTATAACAAGAAAAAATAACCCCAAGTGATTCATTATAAATATATATAATCTTATATAATTCATTTGTCTGATCCTAATATTTTTAGGAATAGAATATCAATTAATAATATAATATTTGTTTTAAAAACGATTTTATGTCAATTTTGACACTATTTGGTAATTGATTTTTGTGAAAATAATAACAGCATGATTAGATCAGAAAAATTTAATTTAATTAATTATAACATGTCATATTATCCTATAAAATTATTGTAATTCATAAAAAGTCTCAAGATACATTTATTTGGGTATTTATAACATCAATTATGTTAATATTTTATTAATAATGTAATTACGGCATCATCATTGTGTCATTAATAAATTAAATTATTTAATGTCTAAAAATTATAAATAAAATACCATTATGTTGGAAATATTTTTAGATTTATAATGAATATTTATAGTCGAATTTATCTTAAGAATAACCCTATATTAAAAATGTTTTAGTTATTAAACATTGATTTTAACTTGTTTAACTCTTCTTTGAATTAAATAATAATAAATGTCCTAATATAATCTAGTCGGACCTAAATGATAATATTATATTCCTAAGGTTTTTTTTGGTCGAATTACACTTATCCAATAGAATTAGGACATGTGTTAGGGTAAATATAATATCATTTTTACCTTTAATTACCCGATTTACTTTTAACCATTGTAAATAAAAGTTAAAAGTTATTATTCACCAAAAATTATTTTAATCTCATTGAACCACATTTTACTTACTGATATCAACCATGTGTCTCGGATTTTTGAAATTCAACTCACAGAAGTAGTAAAATTATGTTTTATGTAAATTTCCAATTCCTCCTAAGAGGTGGGTAAAAGACGGTAAAAAGTTCAATAAAATTTTTATATACCTAAAATTACAATAAAATAACTCTAATTAATTACATTGAACTTATATATATATTATTTATCTATTTTGACCTAAAATATATTTAAATAAATTAAATAATTATTTAAAAAAAGTCTGTTTTTAAATAGTAACCTAGTGTTTTCACTATTCATCAAAAATTGAAAGTTTTCAGAAAAACACCAAAAATTCACCCTAGGCTAATTTCGTTATTCTGAATCCAAAAATGAAGAAAATTTTGAAATATAAAATTTATTAAATTTCAAATAGTGGGCATTACTATTCATAATGGCTAGTTAATAATAATATTATAGTAATATCTCGTTTAGTGAAACTCAATATTGCGTATAACACACGCTATCGAGGAAGGTTTCTTCTGGCGTGCAACAAAATCCTAGAATAGTGTTTTCGTATATTTTAAGATAATACATTGTTGCGTGTAGTGCAAGCTAGTCTTGGTGTAGCGTACAACACAAGACATCAAAGTAATTAAAATAATATTTCTCATAAAATATCAGGGAGTTACATTGGATTTTTTAATCAATGATAACATGATGTGTTTTTTATAATAAAATATAGATTAGATATTATATTCCTTTTGTTACAAATCCATGTGATGTGATTATTTCCTATAATATTTTCTACTATTATGATAGATGGTTTTAGGCACCACCAAAGCATCCAACAGTGTTTGACATACTAATATTTATTTTTATAATCATTATAAAAAACCATGGATGATGATCATTAACATCAAAGTTATAATTAATTTATTTAATATATGAAGAAATAAATACATTGTCTTAGGAACTTTCTTCTTTGATGATTTTTTATCAACCGAAAAATATCCTTTCATATTTCCTTCACTGCGTTGTGAGGATCCATGGATAGAATCCCTCTTGTGGTGATCCACATTTGCTAAAATGATATTCGAGTAGCACCACTCAAGCATCGGGTTCTAGAGTAGTGAATATAATGTCTGGTTTTGTTCATTCCTGATTTATCATTCATTATTCTTGAAGAAATATCTCTTACTCAAGCATCGGGTGCGCAACAATTCTCTATTCTCAGTTTTTGTATTCTCTATATAATATGCATAATCATCTATTTAGTGAGTTAGTATTTCAATTAAAATATTATTTAATTTTGTATCGGTCATTAAATAACATTTATTACCTTTAATAATCCCTATTCCACATAATAATAATTATATTATTATAATTTTGTGGTGTGTTCAACTTGCATAATGAAAAATATTATGTAACGGTCTTGTTAATTAATATTTCTTATCCTAATTCACCTTGGTATGTTCGAACTACACTAGCATTTATTAAACAACTAAATAAATATTTTATTCATAGAAAAATATTTTATTCCAAATAAATTCTTACTAAAATATTCAATAAATAAAATAAATATTTTATTTACAAGATGGAGAATAAATATTTATTTAATTAGTTTGATTGATATAACTTGAGTAAAATTATTCCTCAGACTTGGAATAATATTTATTCCATTAATTAAACTCAAATAGGATTTAATCGAGATCAACAAAAACACATAGTGTGTGACCCTCTAAGATTATTTCTTATTTCCATTATTAGGGTGTGCCCAATGTTCAAGACTACTATCTAGTAATGGGTTTGGGTACCCAAGAGAAATAGAATAATCTATTATTGTCAAATACCACATTTTAATTCTCACTATGTAATATAATCCATTTATCGCAATATCTCATCAAGCAGGTTGCACACCTGTTTCATCAACATGTATGCTCGATAAGTCTTTCTTTGATTATATTAAATAAACACATTGTTACCCCATGACCATTGAAAACTATACAATTGTTATATTCTAATCAAAGGGTCGAGATATAAACATCCATAAAAATATAGGGGAAAAATTATTTCGTAACTTATTCATTAATGACATGTCACTAGTGATGCACCCAACAGATCCAACTTCACCATAAACTATTATCATCATGGTTTATGTAATAATATAAGTATATGAAGTGTAACATTCATTTATATTAATATTAAAGTATAAGGACCATCATACATGCTTGTGGATATGAATATTTGATGACACCAAAACATCAGGATTCTTACTGGCGGGTATGTTCTCATAATCTCCAGCCATATAGATTACCAAGTGTTAACTTCATAACCAAAAGCCTAACATTCTTTCAAGTACTTTCACCTGAAATTATATGTACCATTTGTGTTATAACACTATGTTATACAACCATAGATTATTATTTAAGAATATCATTATATCACATTAAGTTCTCATCAAAATTGGGAACTTGTATGACCATATCAATTAGACATATAGTCTTGGATTTTATTACATTAGAGTCATGCTTAACAATGATAAATACATAATATATAGATTCATTAATATTTATTATATTGAATATACATATAATCAAATTTAAAATAGTTGGTCCAAGTACACTAACTCTAATAAACTCTCACTTGGACTAGATCCAACTACCTACAAACATTAGTCTTCTAGACCTCACATGATAGTCTTGTTTCTACTATGTCAATGATTTAGTCAAGGTGTCCTCCACATTGTCTTATGTGGAAATAATTACCACTAAAACTTCACCTCACTATGAAAAATGACTCAATACATGATACTTCCTAAGTATGTTCTTTATATGTTAATGTAACCCTAGCTCTTTTTTAAAAGCCACTACTACTGTATTATCATATTAGAGTGTGGTAGGATCTTTACTTATTGGTATCATGTCTATATCTTGGATGATTTTTTACATCCATACCACTTCTTTATCGTCCTCAAAAGCCTCAATATACTCATACCCTATTATAGAATCTTCAACCCTATCCTTCTTTGATCTTTTCCAGATCACAGTACCTCCATTCAATGTGAATATGTATCTTATTTGTGTCTTCATGTCATCTTGACTAGTTTGGAAAATATCATCTTCATATCCATTGATGACTATCTTCTCATATCCTCCATAAAATAGGAACATATCCTTGGTGCACCTAAAATACTTATGTATAGCCTTGACGGCCATCCAATGATGGTAACATGGATCATCTTGATATCTTTTTACCACATATAATGTGTTAGTGACATCTAGAATAGTAAATATCATAACATACATGATTGACACACTCGTTGATGCATATGGAATCATTACCATTCTATTTATTTTCTTCTGTATATGTGGACACATTTTCTTAGAAAGATAAATTCCATGTGATTCTAGAAAAAACCCTCTAAGATAATTCCAAACTAAATCTCTTCAGTATTGTTTCAGTGTATGTACTTTGAATTAGGCTGAGCCACCTCATGGATATATCAGGATGGATCCTGATGCCAAGAATATATGATTCCTCACCCAAGTCCTTCATAGAGAATAATTTTTTAACCATGCCTTAACAGACTACAATATTGGTGTTTTGTTTCCAATGAGTAATATATCGTCAACATATACTATTATGAAAATGATTGCACTCCCAATAAATATTTTATTGACTCATAGCTCACATTCATTATTTATGAAACCAAATTATGTTTTGGCTTCCTCAAAATGAATGTTCCATGAACATGATTCTTTATTTAATCTATAAATGGATCTTTGAAACTTGAATACCATGTTGGCATCCTTTGGAGTCATAAACCCTTAGAGTTATGTCATATAAACATCTTCCTAAAGGTTCCCATTAAGTAATGTTATTTTGAAATCCATTTTCCAAATCTCATAGTCATGAAAATCAACAATGTAAAGTATAATTCTGATGGATTTTAGCATCACAATTGGTGAAAAGGTTTCATCATAATCAATGCCTTTGATGTTGTTTAAACCCTTTGGAAACAAGTGATCCCTTATAGGTATTGAATTTTCCTTCCATGCCCAGTTTATTCTTGAATACCCATTTGAAACCCATGGTATTTATATCTAATGGACGGTGAACCAAAATCTAGACTTCGGTTTTGTATATGGAATCCATCTCACAATTCATGTCCTCTTTCCAATTGGAATCATCTATGCCACTTATTTCTTCCTTATAGGATATAGGGTCATTATTTTCAACTAATAATGAGACACCATCCTTGGTGACTATAAAACCATAGCATTACGGTTCTATAACCTATCTTGTATTCCTAGACCATAATTATTTCCCCAAAACAATTTCTTCTTCCATGAGGCATTGTGGAATTTGTTCCCTAGAGAAATCGCATGTATCTTAACCCTGGACTTCATCTATTTCTATCTCACTCCCACTATCTCTTTTAAAGATATGATCATCCTAATTAAATTTGATACATCTGCTAACCACAACCACTTTTTTTGAAGGATTATATAGGTATTATCCCTTTATTTCATTGTGATATACTATACAGATAGACTTTATGCTTCGGGGTGCGTGATTTTTACCTAAAGATGCCTTAGAAAATGCTTTGAAATTAAAAAAATGTATGTTAGACAACACAGGTTTCTTTAAATTCCATAATTAGTATGGTATTCTATCTATTTAATTAGTTGGAACATTGTTTTGTACATTTTGTATTGTTTGTAATGTGTGTCCCTAAAAGGATAATGAAAGACTCACTTTACTCACCATTGATCTCACCATGTTTAATAATGTTTGGTTCCTCCTTTCACTTACATTATTCCACTGAGGAATATAAGGAATAGTTAGTTAAGATAAAATCCTGAACTGTCATAAATAATCAATGAAGTCTGGAATAAGATATTATCCACCATGATCTGAGAATATTTTTTTTAATCTTCTTACAAAGATGGTTCTCAACTTCATACTTATATTCATTGAATTTATTAAAATAATCCAACTTTTACCAAATTTTTAAGACATACCCATGTCTACTAAAATCATCATTAAAAGTTATGAAGTATGAAAACCCACCTATTGCTCCATAATAAATGGTCTACACACATTGGTATGAACTAATTCAAGTATATCGTTATCCCTTTCACCTTTCTCACTAAAGGGTTATTTTCTCATTTTCCCTTATAAACATGTGTGACATACACCAAGTGGTTTTAGTTCAAGAGAAACTAAATATATATCAAGATGTAATTTAATCAAGAAAATTTCATTTATATTACTAAGTTGTGATTCCAAAGTTATGTGTGGCATTAGTCATGTGAAGTAACTTCATTATTAATTTCAACTACTTGGTTTGTGTAATCTTACACATAAATACTATTAGTTAAATGTTAATTACCATAAAAAATTATATATTTAAATATAAGGAAAATTTATTCCCAAAATTGAAAATAAATCCATCTGTATCTGGTATAGATATAGAAATAATGTTTTTTTACTGAAAGCACATAATTACAATACAATAAAACCAAGATCATTCTGGTTGGAAAAATGAGGTGGTAGTACTCGATAGCTATAGAAGAAATTTTAGCTTTGTTGGTTGATCTTAGATCTACCTCCCCTCAGTCAATAATTATGAATATACTTTTTTTCATTATTTGTATGCGTTTGTGAACACCATAAGTATTTTCTAATACATAGTTTTTATAAATAGATAATATTCACTTGATAACTAATGCGCTTAAATAATCCCCTTGCTTCTTTGGTTGGGTACAATTTTTCTTCAATTTACCCTTCCTTTCACATGGAAAATAACATTATCTTGCTCACTTTCATGCCCCTTGATATTCCTCTTCTTGGAAGTGTGTAAAGAAGATTTGGGATTAATGCTCTTCACTTTCCATTTCCATTTGTTCACCATAATGATGTAAGGATTTTAATGATTTGTATCCTTGTCTACATGGTGAATAAGAGTAATAAAATCTAGAAAATATATCTCACTGTTGTTCATGTTAAAATTTAAAAAAAATTCTAGACAATATATGGAGGAATAATGCTAGAATAAGGTTGGTGCTCAGTTATCTATGTAGTTTAAACCCTAAAACATCCAAGAACCCAATCTAGCCAATGAGCTTAACTATGTGAGGACCATCAGGGTCACCCTCTATTATCTTTCTCTAAAAGAGAACCTAGGAAATCTCAAACTATTCACATCTATCTATCTTCGAGTAATGGACATAGATGTGGTCAAGCATTCTATATGCATCCATGTTTTCATTAGACATCATTAGTTCAATATAAACCTATGAAAGAATAAAAAATGTAATTTAGACTGTGTTACTCAATTGTTTTTCATTATCAAGGAACTCCACATCACTCACCTCATTATCATAAGGATCATCCATTGAGGATTTTATAATATAAGATTTCTATACATTGAGTAGTACAACCAAAAGGCATGTAAACAACTCTTGGAAGTTACTACCAGTTACACAGTTTTATTTCCCCAATACTGATCATAGGGATAGTGTGGATGATGAACATGACTTTTTTATTCTACAATGAAAAAAATAATATTATTAGTACTTATATTGATTAAAAATTAAATTAGGTATAATAAATTATAATTTTTAAATAAATATCCCACTATTTTATAAATTTCCAACAGCCCTCACCATTGAACTCATAATGTATAGAGGCTTTAACATTATATTGGAATAGATCATCGTTACTTCATTTAATGATCTAGAATTTTTCCATGAAAATCATAATAATATAATTAGGTAGGTGGTCTTTCCAACTACAGGTTGCAACTCTATGATATGCTTAGTCGATTCCCCAATCATAAAATCCTGACTTGTATTTACCTAACACTTGCCTCCATGTTTTTAATGAAAAGACATTTTCCATTAATCTAAATACAATTTTTGTTAAGTCATCCCAAAATTGTCATGAGATCTACCTGATAAAAGTAAGTGTCGAGACATTTCCCATGTACTACACTTACTTCTATGGTTTCATTATCAATCGTGTAATGGAGGGCCTAGTCAGACATAATATTTAATTTAGGGGTTTAAATTAATTTATGTATAAATTTTATCTTGTTTTATCCTTTACATGTATTTTTTGTATTTAAGTGGATGTTACTTAATTAATTGACCATTTTTTTATAAAACATTTACACATAATTATTTTTTTCATATTAATTCATTCATTTATGTTATTGAGGTCAGGAATAAAGAAAATAAATAATTCATATATAGAAATAAATAAATAATGTAAATTAACCAATCATAAGCTTCTCTAACAATTGATTTAGTGAGAGGAAATTAAATCAACATACGACCAAGGGTAATAACTACATTTTTTTTGTTGTGGTTGAGTTACATCATACCACCCATATATATATGTACCAATGAGTTTGAATCATCATGGTTTCAACCTTAACTGCCACTATGCACCTTAGTATGATATATTAACTAAAAATATTTATTATGAAAATGTAGGTTAGGGGAAACAAAGGATTAGTTAAAGGGGATTACATAAAAATCCTTTGACATGAAGGTCCTACAAAATAATGAAGGGATGGAAAACCCATCATTTAATTTAATAATAAATAATTGAAAACCCATGTAATAAATTAAATTTATTAAATTCCAACACATACATAGGTCTTTTTCAATCTCATGATCGGTAATTCAAGAAATTAATATGCAAAAGTAACCCAATATAATTCATTTCTTTATTCATTATTTTATTATTAAGAAAAATGTTCTTTCATTAATTATTTTAGAAATTAATTAATTATTTCCATATCATCTTAATGACATTCTAATATTGAATATAGATACCCATAATTTTTGTAATTCATGGAAACTAAAATATAGAACCAATAATGACATATTAATTACAATAAAATAATTGATAATTTAAAATTTTTTAAAACCATTATTAAATTTTCAAACACACAACGGTGTGTTAATAAATAAAATAATGTTTAAATGCTGAAAATTTAAAATTTATTGTAATTTATTTTTTTCATTAAAGGGACACTAAAAGACATATACATCCAACTACATGACATGTACCGTGGTTTTCATGTATCCGAGTCACATTCTGGGGGATTCGTTGTGTTAACTCAGCCTGACTACACAACATGTACATGCCAACTACACACATTGTATCGTCTTTTCATGTTACAGATTGGATCAGTCAACAAGTCTTGTTTAATAAAATTACTATGTGTAATTAATTTCATTGAACATCTATATACAATATTCATGGGTATACAGTGTGTGGTCTGTATACATGTTTTGTACCCCTGTTTTACCATACAAATATTTAGAACTTCCCAATGGAATCTTCAGCCATTCTGCATTTTTTCTAAAACATTTAAGAAAATGAAACACTAAACAAACATGATTAACATTATTTATAACATGAAAATTATAATTTTATTAATTAATAAATAGAATGAAATGAAAAATATAACAACAATTCTTCGTGGATCAATAATAAAATAAATAATTATAAATTTAAACATAACCCCTCTGACACCACTTAATGGTTCCAAACACAAGTATGCAGTGGCAGGCGATATATTAATATATTTTTTTATAATAATTTCCCAAAACCATGAGTGAGAATCTTTCACATAAAATTTATAATTAATATATTTAATATCTAAAAAAAATATTGGGTCTTAGGATCATTTTTTGTTGATGATTTTTGATCATCTGAAAAAGACCCTTTTGGATTTCCTTCATTTCTCTTTATAGTTCCAAGAATATAATTCCTCTAGAGGTGATCCAAATGTAATCTAGTTATCTACAAGTAACACCACTTGATTTATGAGTTCTAGCCTATAAAATCAAATGTCTTTCATTGATTGTTCTTGATCGCTAATTCTTTAGTCTTGAAGTCATCTCTCTTACACTTCTCGTTCTTGAGAGGGAGGGAGAAGAAGGAGTCGAGAAAGAATTATTTATGCACAATGATTCTCTATTCACAATATTTGGATTCTCTACACAATAGATATAGTCTTATATTTATTGATTTATGGTTTAAGTGGAAATTTTATTCAATTTTATAAAATTCATTAAATAACATTTATTAACATTAATAAACCACATTCCAAATAATAATAATTCTATTATTATTATTTTTGGGATGTTTTCCAACTTGCATAATGAAAAATATTATTTAATGGTCTTGTTAATTATTATTTATAACAAAAAACAGTCTTGGACTATTGGAACTCCTCTAGTATTTATGAACAATTGAATAAATATTTTACCCGTAAAGAAATATTTTATTCACAATCCAGTCAATAGATATTTATTTATTTAATGTGATCGATAAAATATGAATATAATTATTCCTTGGACATGAGAATAATATGTATTCCATTAATTAAACTCAAATAGAATTTAGTCAAGATCATCATAAACCCTAAGTGTGTGACCCTATGTGATTATTTCTCATTAGCATTATGAATTCCTACCTAAATTACATCATCACTATATAGAAATAGGTCAAGTCATCCATGATCAAAAAAAAATTAAAGTCACAACATCAACAGCCACATATGAACACTCACATTGTAATATAATCCATTTATCACAATATCTCATCAAGTAGGATTCACATCTATATCACCAGTCTATATGATTGATATGTCTATCTTTTACTATTTAAAATCAATACGTTTTTACCCCTTGTCCATATAATTAAATGTAAGGATTATATTCCAATTAATTGTATGATATATCAGCTTCCATAAAGATTAAAGGGGAAAATAATTCCTTGACTTGTTCATTAATGATATGTTACTCATAATGCACCCAATGTATCCAACTTATCAATGAATTGTTATCATCACGGTTTAAAAAATACATCAATGTATGTTAGTTGTAAAATTAATTAATAATAATCTTAATGACTAAGGACCTTCACACATTCTCATTTATTGGAATATAAGATGAAACCAAATCATGCAGATTTCATACTAGCGGGTATGTTCTCATAATTTTCAATCTTGGAGATATCCAAGTGAGAACATAATTAGAAGAAGCCTCATCTTCATACAAGTAATCTCACTTGAAATTCTATTTACTATGAGTCTTATCATAGTATGTTATCCAACTGTAGAAAATTATTTAAGAATATCATCATGGAACATCAAGGTTCTCATTATAGTGGGGAAATGATATGGCCTTATCAACACGATGTATACTCCAGGACATTATTACATTAAATCAAATAAGAACAATGAAGAAAATGTAATAAGTAGTTTTATTAATATGAAATTTATTGAAAATCCATGTAATTAATTTACAAATAGTTAGTCATAGGACACCAACTCTAACAATGAAATTGTGTAATGGTTGTGGAAGAAAAATTGAAACCAAAACCTTTTTGTAATAAATGGGTTTAATAATTTGATGATGGAATTGAAAATGGATGATGTAAATATTAAATTGGGTGATGATATCTTATTATGTAGACTTAACTCATTAGAAGGGGATGATAAAAATGAGATTGATTGATAAGAATTGTTGGTTGAGTTTTCTATGAATATCCATATTTATTTATTGTGATTCATTTGGTTTAATTAGATAAATTCTTTAGATATGTTTGAAACCCTATATTTTGTGAACATTTGAAATACCTTGTGTCTTTATAGTAGTTTAATCTTGTTTGATAGGCATATTTCATGGGGTGAAGTTTGGTTATGTTGGTTGTAGTAATTTTTTTAGTTTGTAGTGTGGAGGACAGAATGGTGGTATGTATGGTTGTGTGGTAGAATGGTGGACTGATATTTGTGTGAGGTAGTTGTTGGGTTTCAGTTGTAACGAGTCCTGAGAAATGTATCTCATTGGATAGTTGTTCTGACCCATCCATTCTTTACTTTACTCTAGGTTCTCCTTAATTATTGACAAATAGATTTTTTGAGTGGTATCTAATGTATGGTTTCATATTTTCCAAAATCTTAACTTTTCATTTTAAGGTATTAGTTTGTTCTAGAGTTATTTAATAAATTTCAGAAGTTGTTTTAAATGGTTTAATAAATTATAAAGTAGTTTTCAAATGGTTTTATAATTATTTATGTAATATTAAATTTTTAAAAGTTTTTTGGAAATTATTTCAGAATCTTTATTGTGTTTTGGGATTTTATAAATAATAATAAATATTTATTTTAGTTAATTCTAAAAGAATAACATTTTATTTGATAGAATATGTTAAAAACAATACTAACTTAGTTTGAATTAAATGAATCCTTGATTTTATATTTTATTACATGAAGAATTTTTTTTATCATGGGTTATGTGCAACAACATTTTCCTTTTATATCTTTCATTACGCGCAAGTTCAAGTTTTACAGAACAACAATATATTATTATTATTATTTAATATGATAGTTATCGCTTAACCTTTAGAATAGAGGGAATTAATTGGATTAACTAAATTTTGAAAATATATAGTCTAAACATGTTTATTAGTTATATATTTTTTAGTAATAAAATAAGTATTATTTAAAAAAAGAACTATTTTCTAAAAATGTATTTTTATAAAAGATAAATTATTTAGGCATTGTGTACATAATTTAAATTTAATTTTTTAAACATTTAGCATATTTATTTTGAAAAAATAAACTCAATTTTTTAAATTTTAATATCAAAATTATTTTAGGTTTAATTTTCAGGTTTTTTTCTTAAAAGTTTCATTTCTTGATGAATATCAAAAAATAATTGATTTTAATTGCAAATATCCTTTTTTCAAATTATTTATAATATTAAATTATATTTTGAATTCGTTTTAAAGAAACATCATTTCAATTATACATATATTCATCCAATATAATTCATTTTAATCAATTTAATATAAAATATGTAAATGTTGTAAAATTTTGAATGTTTTGACTTCAAAACCTCACTTTCTCATCACATCTATGAGACTGAATTTAAATTAATTTTCTAAACGTTTGTGAATTGATTTTTTAAAAATTCATTACATATTTTGAATAATCATAATTTATAATTTCCAATAAGTAAAACTTAACTTTTGACTAAAATTAATAGTGAATAAGAAAAAAATCAATTATCATGATTAATGTAAAAATTGATTTATTAGAGGTGTCACAACACCCACCCCATAATATGTTCCCATCTTAGGTTGGAAATGGGAATGGAGTGATAGTTACCCTCGATTACCACCTTCAATAGGCCCTAGGTTTGATATTAGCACTGAGGGTATAATAAGTATGCAAATTGGAGGCATTACCCTCTAAGAGAAACACATACAGAAGAGAGAGATATGATATACACCAACCAAATACAAATCAGACTAAAATATAAAATAAACCCTTGTACACAAATGTAATGTCATGCAGTAACAATTAAAACTGAAAGGGGAAAAATAACTACCAAAAGAAAGTAAAGATCGCAGTGACCATGAATCCCAAACATCTCCTGCAACCCACAAGCTAATAGTAATTATCATGATGTCTAACCTTCTCTAAATGACTTGAAAACATTTTTGGGTGAGTATAATAGTATACTCAGTAGGATCCTCACTGGACCATCTCTTGAAAAAGTAATTAAATCATGCAAAATTCTAGTGAGCAACAAATGAAACAAACTCATAACCTAAATAGGTGTACTAAGTTCCCAAACTCACCATGGATACTATCAACAAGTATCACATACATGAAAATATCATATAATAAATAATATCAAGGGTACACCACAACCAATTCCCCACTAGTTTTTCATTCTACCCCAATTTTTCATATCCAAACAATCTCTCTCTAAAAAGTATAGCCCACAGATAGCTGGGAAAAGCACCACAATATGCACCTCACACAACACACCACCATTCCCATATAACCAAAATTAACCATGTATTTTCCATATATCGCCAAATATCACATAATGTCAATCATAAAAGGGTTATTGTACCTCAATTCATCACATCCCACACACCGAGTAAGGATCCTCAATCCATCGCAACATGTACATGTTATACCTATAGTATTCATTAGGAAACTATATCCAAAATATATGTGTTTGAAATAAACACATACTATTACAACCCTCTGCACACATATATTGGTAAAACTAACTATTCTGTATACCATTATAATTAACTACTAGGATAAGAGAGTGAGTCTAAAGGGGGTACTCATCCATCCATCCCCCCCCCCAGGATGTTGGAGAAAACACCCCCCATGACTCAGAATCCCTAGGGTGTCAGTTTCCTTAACTGAAAGGGTGGAGTATCATATTGAAATAGAAAAGTTACATGATATAATATATCTCACAATTATACTATGAAAATAATTTAGAATTTTAATAAACTATAGATAATGTCTCTCAAACTCCTATCTGCCACTGCAAAGAGTAGATACCATATATCCACAGAACCATTTCAAGAGAAAAATTAAATTATCTTATCCTTTTTTATTAGTTGAAATTCAGGTTAATTAATTCTCTAATCATTAATTAACCATTATCACTTTCCACATTACAATACATTACCATTTCAACAAATACCCATGCCCTCTAGGAATAACCAAACTGAGCCCATGGCTTCACAGAATTACAACCTCAAAATTAAATCATTGAAAGCTCCAAACCCATGGGTTAAAATTTTATTCACTTATTTGAAAATCGATACTTTATATATAACCAGGTACTCTACGAAAAATTTCTAAACTCCCCAAGAACAAGGGGCTTAATACATTGAGAAGATGAACTACCCATCAAGTATTTTCATCCTATATTATGAGATTAAACTCGTCCAAACATGATTAGAAAAACATGAAAATCATGTGGCATACCTTGAATGTCTTCGCCTCCCATGGAAAGAGAGTAACCAAATACATATGTCTACCTCAAGAAGTGGGGAAAGTAAATCAGATAAATAATCAATAGATTCAAAAAATAATCCAACATTTATATCAATGGGTAATCCCAACTTCAACCAATTCCATCATCTTTAGTGTCCTCCCCGACAACCCATGCCTAAACCAATGGATATTACCACCCAAAGCATCAATTGTTGCCATAACAACCGGGCCTCCCTACCCCACGTACCACAACATCCCTCCAGGATCAGCCATCCAAGACTCACATCACTTTCAGGCCTCTATACCCCATATACCACTAGAGACCTCTAGTTTTTTCCATCCCAGGCTCACGTCACATCATATTTAGTAGAAAATATACTGAGAAACCGGGATCTTGGCCCTAAAACAAGGCATTCATCCTTCACCCTCAATGAGTTCTCATGGATCCAACACACATAGCACATGACCTTCACAATAAAGAAGGAAAATAAGGCCATTCAAAGGAATTATAATTTTATAAAACAACCACTTCTTATTCCATATTAAATTAATTGACTTATTATCATAGGTTCTGACTACAAGTAACCTAGAAAATATGCCATCACAGATATTATAAATTAATTAAACAATTAATTTAACAAGCATTTAATTGTATTTTCAATAGGAATCAACATTCCTCAGGTTTATCAACTAATTTTATTAACATCAAATTACAACAACAACAATTGGATTCATTAAACATGCCTCTTAAATTCCATTATCCAATTAATTATCAATTAATTGCAACTTTCCATTCCTTACAAATTTCCATCAATAAAAACATGTTAAACGAAGAAATTAATACATATCACATTGTCTAGCATATCAACCGACAAATTGTTATCACAATACCAATCAAAAACATCACAATGTGATCAATACAATTCTTTAATCCGGTTTAAGTATTTAATTTGGTCAATTTTATTGCGATTCAAGGGGATAAAGGATGATATATCTTCAATTTCACATAGATAAATAGAGAAGAAATTAATCCCCTACCTTATAAGGTATTGGACATTCTTCACATGAGAATGGATCAACACAATGGATCTTGATCACCTCTCCCACAGTAACTGCATCCACCTGAAAAAAGCACAGCACAACCTCACCCACCAACAACTAAGTAAAATCTATTTGGAACATGGAGATAAAGTCATATCACATGGAAATGAGAAATGGGAGGAAAATTATTGGATAAACCACTTGAAAACAAAGGAAACGAACACCTTGGATCAATCCGGGTCACCATGGATTGAAGATGGAAGCTTGAGATCGATTCCCATCAAAGGGATCCCCAAAATTCCAAGGAAGGGAATTTCATGTCACCTAGGATGAGAGGGAGGGAAGAATCATTTTAATGGTTTGGCAACCTGAGTGGTTTGAATGTTTTAAAACATTTCCACAATGGGGGATTACATGACGTGTAATGTACTTTCACGTTGTGTAATTAATCATGGATAGTATCTTCTGAAAAAAGGTCACCATTTGAATTTATTTTATTTTGGAAACCCCAAAATATTACATGACATGATTACCACATTCACATTGTGAAATTATTTTATAGGTCATGAAACCAACATTCATGTTGTGCAAGATCCCTTGTTTCATTTTTCAATACGAGAGTCCCTCGAGACTTCATCTAAGCCTCCTCCAAGCTCTTCTAGCCTTTGCAACATGAAAAGGGTTGATATACATGGATCTAGGGCCTTACATTAGATAACTATCAAAACATTATCATCCTTTATAATCCAAAACCAACCCCAATATAAAATAGAAAAGGGGTCACCCAAACATCCACCTTGTGAGATACCTCTGAAATATCTCACCACCACAGGATCTCACCACCTCACTAGAGGAACAAACACAAAACCACGCAACAACAAAAACCATCTCCATAACACTCTCCCAGGGAAGATACCTCTAAATGGAGAGAAATTCAGAACAAGAAACAAGAGAAAGGCATCTCAAAAATATAAAAATATCTAAAACCACCAAATGAATAGTGTTGCAAGAGGAGAGATAAAAATCAAATATCTCGAGGTACTGAGCGTGTATCCACAAATAACATACCTAGGTACTCTCCTACACACAACTATTCCTCCAAAAGACACAAACTAAAGGGGTATCATTTACGAGTAACACCTTCTTCTGGTATTTTTCAATCTCTACAGGCCTCTCTTTGAAGGTTGAATGATCATCAACATCGATCTCACCCCAATCGTTGACATGAGAGTTTTCATGAATATAATCAAATACCTATGACACATGAAAAACATCATGTATCTGGATCATCTATGGGGGAAGCATAATATGATATTCCGCAACTCCAACATGAGGTGACAACTCAATAGGCCCAACAAACTAGTGATAAAAATTACTCCAATGACCAAACCATCACTTCCCATGATGAGGAACCACCTTTAAGAACACATGATCCCCAATTTCCAACTCCATACATAACATCTTATGATTGATATAGGATTTCAGACAATCCTATGCTACCTTCATCCTCTCATGAATCACCTAAACCATCTCTATCGTATTTTGTACCAGTTCCTTCCTTAGAATTGCTGACTCTCCGACCCCTTTCAATCACAATAGATAAAGGAATCCTCTGCCATAAAAGGCTTAAAATGGAACAATGCCGATGTTTTACTATAAACTACCATTTTAAGAGAACTCTACCAAGGGTAGGTGCCTCGTCCATAAACCTCTAAAATCTAGGACACAAGAGCACAACATGTCTTAAATATTCTGGATGGTTTTCTTTATCTAACCATCCCTATGTACATTAAAATTAGTGATAAGTAATACCTAGGATCAAAAAATGATGGAGACCTCTCTACATCCTAGAGGTAAAATGAGGATCTCGATTAGAAATGATCATCGTCGGGACTCCATGGAGTCTCACCACCTCATCTATATACTACCTTGATAAAACCTCCACTGAGATCAACTCCTTAATCTCAATAAAGTGGTCCAATTTTGTCAAAAAATCAACTAACACCGATATAGATGCATAGCCTCCTTGAGTTCAATGTAAACCAGTAAAAAATTTCATTTATATTTCGTCCCAATTCCACTGAATAACATCTTATGGGTGGAGAAAACCACCGGGAACATGGCTGTTAGCCTTCACCTTTTAGTAGACGTAACATCAAGATGCAAGCTCTACAACACTGCACTTCAATCCAAGACACAAAATCTCACATATCAAGACTTCGTATATCTTTATCATTCTAGGATGTACTACCGAAGGTGAACTATGGAACTCTCTGAAAACCATTTCACACATATCCAAATAATCAAAAATCCTTCCCTGAAACAATACTCAATGTTGTTCATCCTTAGATCAATCATCAGGGGTCATGCCACAAACAATTAGGTCTCTCCAAACCTCTACCTCAAGATCCCCCAACTAGGATTCCCCCACAAACTACACCAGAGATGATTTCACCTTCATCTTAAAAATACAACCTTTGCCCCCAAATTCTATCATATTCCGATATAAATCTAAAAGTTATTCCATCTCCCTCCAAGAATAACCTGATTCATGAACTATATCACTATGTGACTTCCTAATCAATTAATTATCCAAAGCATTCCCCTTTCCTGGTGTATATGAAATATTGAAATTGTAATCCTGTAATAACTTCATCCACCAATGATGATGCAAGTTCAAGTCACGTTAAGGGAAAACATACCTCGGGCTCTTATAATCAGTGTAGACCGCAAAGTGCTTGCCGATGAGGTAATGTCTCTAAAACTTCAGGGAAAACACCACGGTCGCCAACTCGATATCATGGGTGGAATAGTTACACTCATGGGGAGATAACTGATGAGACCCATAAGAAAAAACTTATCACTACTACCTCAGAACACACCCAACCCATGATATGAATCATTACATAAAACATCAAACTAATCTCATTCTGCTAGAAGAAAAAGAATTGGAGCACTGACCCAACTTCTCATTCACATTATAAAAATAATTATGACACTGATCAATAAACAATAATGCTTAATCCTTTGTATTAAACACTATTAGAGGATTCACAACCCAAAATAAATCTGTTATGAACCTCCTATAATAACCTGAAAACCCAACAAAACATTTCACATCTTCCACTATCATGGGGAATCCCAAGACACAACTACTTATATATTTTAATAATTCACAACAACTCCCTACTATGATATGACAAGCCCTACGAAATATACTTCTTCATCCCAAAACAAATAATTTAAATCCCAAACAACATTTCAAGATGAATAAATCTAAAAAAAAGGAATGCATATTCTCTTCAAGTTCCTCCTCAGATGTTGAGTACCCTTGGATGTCATCGAGGAAAACTTCCATGATATTATCAAGGAACTCGTAGAAAAAAGAGTTCATTAACCCCTTGAACACATCTAGAGCATTTTTTACACTGAACGGAATCACAATAAACTTTTGATGCCTATGATGACAATAGAAAGTATTCTTCATAATATCCATATCGTATATATGAATCTATTGATACCCTGATAGAAAATAGATCATTGAGAACCAAAATTCACCCTTTAGTTGATTGAAAAAATAATCAATCCAATGAAGAGGATAACGGTTCTTCACTATCACTTGGTTCAAGCAATGATTATTGATACAAAAACATAAAATTATATCATCATTATTCATGAAAAAAAACTGGTGCACCCCATGGTGACACACTTAGCTAAACAAACCCACACGTCAGCAATCCATTGAGATATATACATAGCTCTCTAAACTCATTTTTCACCATCCAATATGGACACATTGATATAGGAGGTAGGCCTAGGTGAAATTCAATCACAAACTCAATCTATCATAAAAATTTAATGCTACAACCTCCTCCGGAAAGACATAAGGATACTCTTCTATGACATTAGGAAATGTTGAATATTGAACCTCTGATGATCTCATCATCATCTCAACCCTCATGGATGGTATGTAAGAAACATGCCTCTAACCCATTCAATGGTCTCTCTCTCCAAAAAACGCTACAATATCTCCATTAGTATCGAAGAAAACAACCTACCTCCTAAATAAATAAATGATATCTTGCACCTAATATAGAAAATCCATGATAAGGATGATTTCATATGGTTGTATCTATAAACATAGTAAATCTCCCCAAGAGTGGTGTTTCCCTTGCATTGGTTCACAGTTTTTACATAATTAAAACATTTCATCTCAACCTAAAACTGGCATAGTCAACTCCAAGGGAACTAGAATCCACTCTACATGAAGCCCTATAGTATGTAAAAGGGAAGGTGATATGAAGGAGTGTGTCACTCCTAGATCAAATAAATCGTGAACCCTGGTAGAAAACAAGCGAAGGGTAGCACCAATGATGTCTGGCTCACCTGGACTAGGAAATTCTAAAACATGAAGTTGACCACGACCTACTCTATAGCCTATTTTTCCACACTGAAAACCACCTCAACGGCTACACTCTACTATCTAGGGACGGGGAGCATCCTAGGGCTATCCTTTGACAACCCCATATACTCTCTATTGATACAAACTAGATAAATTTGATGTTGTTGCCTTGGCTAGAAATACCTCAATGGAGTAACATAAAATCTAAAAACTAGAACACACTGAATACTCAGAAAGGTCAGGAACCCTCATTGTTCATGACTTCAGTAACCAATAGAAAAAAATGTGTCTGATCCCTTGGCATAGTCCTGAGAGGAAATTCCCTTGGATAAACAAGATATTGAGGGCTAGGACCTACCCTCGGCTAATCAGAAGCTCTTCTATCCTAGAAAATGGTAACCCTAGACCATAGCGCTACTTCATGATGAATCCTGATGAATCCCCTCTCATGACAATCTGGTTCTAGTTAACGTCCTCTTATTGACATCTACTCTTACTAGAATCTTGATATATGTCTTAAACAGTAACGGGGTGACCTATCACTGGATCTCTGGTTGAAAATACTCCTTGAAATGCCTCACTCTGGCCTCCCCATTTGGAAACTGTCCTGATGCATGTCGTAGAAGGTTCCTAAAACTGATTCAAAACTCTCGTACACTAAATCTCCTCTACCGAAGGGTAAGCAGCTCCTGACGATAGGATACCTTTGTGGTGAAAGAAAGAAACTTGGCTCTAAAATGGTCTTGGAACTCCTCCAACAAGACATCTGACTCCTCCTGATCCCTGATGAGGAAGAAAAATCACTAAATCGCTACCCTAAGAATCATCATCAATGACAATAACACCTGATGCTCCTTCTAAGCATGCATCGAACAGAAAGCTATGTCCACCTCCTCCTATCAGTATTCAGTGACTATATCTGAAATAGACCCCTCATACCATTGTAGACTTTGGTGCTAAAACTACTGGAGTGTCCTACTCCAAGTGTAATCATTGTCAACCTCTACCCTATGGCGATCTACTAGCATAACCTATTGAATATATTCTGTGTGAAAATGATTAGGAAATCAATTGGGATACATAACTGAAAAAGAATAGACAATAAAATCTCCTAAACCAAGAATATAGAAGATGTAACATTAATTAATTATTTTATTTTATTTATTTTATGTTAACCTCCCCCAAGGTCTATCCATTAAAACATAGATGAAAAGAAGAATGATGTATGATCCATTCCATGTCTGTACCCAATGACCATTATCACTTCATTTTTTATTCGCTAAAACCTTGACGGTCTATACATCAGATCATAGGGGGGGCTAAATTCCTATGCCTTAGAAGGTCTCCCATTTTTACAGTTCTTTCTAAACAAATCTCACAATGTTTCCCAAGAAACCCATGAAACCTCACCTATTCCTAACTCAAAACACCATCCAATCCCTCAATGAAACATTTCATTCCACTTTTTCACAACCCCCTACCAACATTGTATACACCTCCTGGGTTGGAAATGGGAGATGAGAGATAGTGACCACCGATTATCACCTCCAGTAGTCCCTAAGTTGGTTTATAGCTCTAAGGGTATAACAAACGCGCATATGGGAGGCATTTCCCTATAATAGAAACAAGTACAAAAGAGATAGATAATATAGACAACAACCAACTCTTGTTCAGAATATAATATAAAATAAACCCAAGTACACAAATGTAATTTCATGAAATAACTTCTACAACTGAAAGGGAAAATAGCAAGTACCAAAGGAATGTAAAGAAGATAGAAACCATGAACCCAAATAGCCCTGGTATACCAGAAGCTAGTAGTAACTAGTCCAATCTCCAATGTTCTATAGCTGACCTAAAAAATATTATATATATCTATGGTGAGTATAAAAATATACATAGTAGGATCCTCCCCAAATCCTCTCTTGAAAAGGTAATGAAATCATGCTAAATCATAGTGAACAACAAGTGAAACTAACTCATCACCTAAATAGGTATACTAAGTTCCCAACATCAGCATGGATACTCTAACCAATAATATCTTACAAGAGAATATTATATAATAAAAAATATCAATGGTACCTCAATACCACTTCCCCACTGGTTTTCCGCTCTTTACCAATGTATTACATCCTAAGAATATTTCTCAAAAAAGGAAAGCTCATAGACACCTAGGTAATGCACCACAACATGCACCTCGTAAGGCACACCACCATGTCCATATAACCAAAAGTAACTAGGTAGTTTATGTGAGACACCACAGCTCACATAATGTGTATCATATGTCAAGTATTATACCTCAATCCATCACATCCCATACACTGAGTAAGTATCCTCAGCCATCACAACGTATACATGTTATGCCTATAGTGGTCCTTAGGAAAATATATCTAGAATATATTTGTATGAAATAACCAAAAGACATTACATCCCTCTACAAACATATATGGGGAAAACTGGTTGTTGTTCATACCAGAACAAGTAACTACCATGAGAAGAGAGCAGGGAAAAGGGGGTTGTCATCCATCCATCCTCCCACAGGAAGGTTAGTAAAAACACCCCTCAAGGCTCAAAATCCCCAGGGTGTTAGTTTACATAACTGACAGGGTGGAGTAGTCTACAAAAACAAAAAATATATAATATATAATATAGATCGCTACCAAACTATAGGAATATCCTAGTCTTATACTCAACTATATCTAACATATCTAGGACTCATGACTACCATTACTAACCCTAGATATCCTACAAGCACACCATTTAAAGAGATAAATTAAATTATCTTATCCCTTTTTATCAGTTGAACATTATGTTAACTAATTATTTAATCATTAATTAACCATTATCATTTTCTACATTACATTAAATTACCATTTCAACAAAGATCCATGCCCGCCATGCATAACAAAACCAAGCCCATAGCTTCTCAAAATTACAACCTCAAAATTTCTTCCCAGCATGTCCCAACCCCATGGGTTAAACATTTATTAATTTATTTGACAATATTTACTTTCCATATCACCAGGTTATCTATGAAAAAAATATAAATCACCCAAACACAAGGGGATCAACATGTAGTGTTTATGAACAACTCGTCGATTCTTTCCCACCTATAGTAGGGTAGTAAACTCGTCCAACCATGAGGAGCTAAACCTAGAGAAAACATGGCATACCCCATGCATCTTCACCTCCCATGAAAAGAGAGTAACCAAACAAATATTTCTACCTCATGCAGTAAGGAAAGTAAAGAATATAAAAAAATAGATTCAAACAAGGATCCAAATTTCATATCAATAGGTATGCCCAGCTTTCACCCATTCCATTATCTCTGGTGTCCTCCCCAACACCCCATGCATAAAATGATGCATCTCCCCATCCCATGCATCAAGTAATTCCAAAACAACCAAGCCACCCTGACCTATGTACAAAAATAACCCTCCATGATCAGCCATCCTAGGTTCACAATACATTCAGGCCTCTCTACTCCACATACCATAACAACCCTCTAGTCTCAGCCATCCTGGCTCACATCACATCATAAGCAGCAAATAATAATCATAGAAACTAGGATCTTGACCCTAAAATATGGCATTCACCTTCAACCACAATGAGATATCGTTGCACCAAATCACAAGGCACCTAAACTTCCTAAGAAAACTGGAAACTCAATCCCTAGAAAGTAATTTCCATTTTATCACACAACTAGTTCATATTTTGTCTTGAATTAACCAATTCATTATCACAAGTTCCAACTATGGGAAACCTAAGCAAAAAGCTATCATAGATTTCACAACATAATTAAGAAAAAAAATTACATGTATTTAATTATTTTTTAAACAAGCTTCAACATGATTCATTTTCATTAACCAATTCAATTAAACATGTACATTTGCATCAATTTTTTTGACATAAAATTTCCACAATAATAACCGAATTCATTAAACATGTTTCTTTAATTCCTTTAGTCAATTAATTATCAATTAGTTCTGGATTTAAATTCCATAAAAATTTCCATCAAGAACAACATAGTAACTGGATCCATTATTTAATTAGCTCAATTTCATTTCTCTAAAAGAGGATAAGTCATTATAACTCTATGATTTAACATAAATAAATTGATAAGAAAAAAATCCCCTACCTCAAAAGGTCATCAACGTTCTTCACATGAGAATGGATCAAAATAATGGATCCTAATCACTTCTCACGCAACAACTGCATCCACCTGAGGATGTCATGGAACAACTGCACCAACCAACAACTGAGGAAAATCAATTAGTAACATGGAGATCGAGTTCCATCATATGGAAAAGAGAAACGGGAGAAGAAGAATCGGATAAACACTATTTAATAAAAGAAAATCACACCTTGGATAAAGTCGGGTCCCTATAGGTCAAATATGGAAGCCCAAGAACAACTCTAGTCAAAGGGATATCCAAAACTCCAAGTAGGGGACTGTCAGGTCTCCTAGGATGAGAGTGAGGGAAGAAGTAGCCATATGTTTTGACAACCTGAGAAGCTGCAATTTTTTAAAACATTTGAACATTTTGAGATTGTATGTGTAATCACCTTTCACATCATCTAATTCCTTAAGGTCAGTTTCTGCTGAAAGAAACGTTGCCTTTCGCATTTATTTTATTTTTCAAACCCTGAAATATTACACAACGTTAATCCCACTTTCACATTGTGAAATTATTTTACACACTGTAAAACCCATGTTCAAACCATGAAAGTTACATACTCCTAGTTCTCAACACCCGAGTCCCTCCAGACATCCTCTGAACCTCCTCTGAGCTCCACAATCCTTCGGAACACACAAAGGGTCGATTTATGAAGATCTAGGCCCTTATTGGAGTGTTAAAATTGAATGATAATAGATAAAATGACCAAAAAGAATTTCTTAATTTTATTGAATGGGTTTATTAAGAATTTTTATATAATTTTATCTAAAATATGGAAATTTATTTTTACATTAATTCGAATATGACTGATATAATAAGTTCGGTAAAAAAAAGACAAAAACAATATATTTTTTTTCCTTTTAATATTTATAATTCTTTGGGATAGGGAAAAAATTGGTTTTTTTATACAAATTATTTTTAAAGATAAATTAGTTGTTTTTATAATAAATTATCTTCATTTTTTATAGATTAATTACTTACATAAATTCTTATGAAATTCCAATGCATTATTTGTTTAGTTAATGAAAATTAAAATAATTGATACTAAAAATAATAAAAGTTAAGTAAGTTTAATGAATTACAATGTACCATTGTTTTTTTAGATGAATATATCTTGTTAAATTTGTTTAAAAATAATATTGTCATATTTCATCATTTTATTTATATTTTTTAAAATTTAATTTAAATAAATAATGTCAAAACTGACGTTAATGTTATTTTATGATAAATTATATTTTATTTGTCATTTTAAAATTACTAAAAGTCATATATTATGCCAATTGATTTTTAAATGAAAATAAATATCAATTATATTCCATTAAAGGACCTATTTTTCTTTTATAATATCTATATTGACCCCTAAATAGTAAAAACTTGATTAGAGCGGTTATGGTTAAAGCGGTGATTTTACCCATTACATGCGTTTGGGTGAAAGATAATTTCCAACACACATAGGATTTATATTTTATAAATTTAATATCCTTTGTAGAATAAATGTGTCAAAAGTATCTAATAAGTTTAAATGTAATTTAGTATTAATGGATAAATTACCATGGATATAAAACTAGTTACCCATGTAAAAAACAGAAACGGTAAAAATAAGGAAACATAGAAGTTAAGGGGAAAGGATTAAAAAATGTGTTTTAATTTTTGGTAGAGGAGTTTTGGACCACATAATCCTTAAAACCCATTAATTATAAATATTATATCCATCTAAGGTAAGGGAGACCTCCCAATAGTGAATACATTTGAGTATTTTCTAGATTAACACTCCTCCTCACCTATAAAAGGGAACTCACTATCCCCAATTATAAACACATTAAAAACACTTTGTTTTGTCCCATAACTACCCAAATAACTTCCCAAAACCCATCAATACATCTTAGAACCCTTATTTTGGTCATAAATTCAACCTTTAATTGATTTATTGGAAACCTAAGGAGGATACATGAATAAGAGGTAGTGATCTTTAACAAGAATATTCATTTAATTTCCTTCTCCACCTTTTTTGATTCTTATTATAACATGATTATATAATAACATAAGTATATTACGTATAATTATATGTTGTTATTTTAAGGATATGACATAAAACATCACCTAATTTCATTAAATGGCTATCAAAATCATTGTTTTTCTGTACGGTGGACAACTGCCTCACAAAACAATATCTTTAATTTTTTTATTACCACCTCTCAAGGGTAGTATGGTGATGGATATCAATTATATATATGATATTTGTAACATAATTATGCATTTTTAGTCACTGTATCATATATATAGTTTTACCTTCCTTTCCATAGGACATATGATAACATCGCTCGTGTGTATAATGGATTATCGCCTCGTGAAGTGATGTGATTAGTATTTCACTAATTCTTCATATAGAATGTGATAATGGTAAATATAATGATTATATATGATATAAATGAAATAATTATGATATTAATTACATATTTATTATTTTAGAAATAATATATATATATATCCTTTTCCTTTCCTTTTCACTAATGATAAAGGTGATAACATTGTTCAAGTGCATGTATAGTAGCGCCTTCACAAAGCTATGTGAATCTATTTTCCTCAACACATAAAATGGATTATATATATTAGTATAATTAAAGAATTTTTATTATAGTTATGCATGGATTATTATTTTGGAGATGATATAACTATCTAATATGTGCATGAACCGGATCATTCATGGGGAAACACACGTGATAAAAAAAAGAAATTAATGCCCAAAACAATAATATTAATGAAAGATTAATAAGATGTAATAAAATGATAATATATGATATTATAAATATTAATATGGTTATAAAATAATTTAATAACATGTTTAAAACCATTATATCAGTGGTTAATTTAAAATCAACCAAAATGAAACTTAAATAAAGGGATTTCATATCAATTTACATTCTATTAAAAATTATTTTTTTTTATACACAAATTCACTTTTATGTGTTGTATATACAATCACACTGAAATGTAATATCATGATTCATTCAAACTTCCTGAAATATTTTGTTTCACTTTGAATTATCTCATCCAAGGGTATTTGAATTGAAAATTACCATGTTGTAAAATTTATCATACAGTCTCACTTCCTTTTGTGATTGTTAAATTTATCTTCAAACAAACACTTTAATGTAATAATTTTTCATTGGAAATTATATTTATTTTAAAAATAAAAATTATATTTTGATGGATATGATTACTTTATAAACCTTATACCATTATTACATACGGTGCTTACTTTGAATGTTATTTGATTTATTTAGAAAAATATTGATAAATATATATCTGTGACTCAATATAGATATTTTTTAAGGAGAATATTTTATCAATTAAATTGATTATTCAATATATGAGGGATGATTTGGATAGTAAATACATAGGTTTGGGATCAATTAAAGAAATCCCCTTGATGCATCAATAGTCTCCTGTGGAAAAATTAATTATCAACAAACCCTTAATGTTTGTATCAAAGTAGTTTTAAACTGACTGGAGGATAGATCTTTAAAGTAACTGTATTGAGAATGTTTTTTAAAAAATAGATATTTTTTTACCCAAAATTTTATAAACTATGTTTAGGATAGATCTTCATGGTAAAGGTATTATATGCATGGGAAACATGACGTCTAATAATTATGAATTATCTTTATTCATAATTCATTTATTATTATCAATGATATTTTCACTATGTTATTAAATATCAATTCATTTAATTCTCTTAATATTGATTAAATTGAATGAGTTCTCAATTATTTACCTTTCCATGTTGATTCTTCTTTATTGTACCATGATATTAAAGTTTTTTAAATGGAATATATGTTTAATTATTCATCATTCCATATTGATTATTCTTATTGAATAATGATAACTTCAGTTGTACTTGACCATTACTCAGAAGTTGAGATCATCCTCATTTTTTTCCTTTCCCAAGTATTACATGATGTTTTCTGTGAATAATATTCAGAGATATTATATATGGAATAAAGTTATTCCTCTACGAAAAAAAACATGTTCTAATTAGTTTATTGAAATATAATTCTAGACTCAAGTATGTATATAGTTTAACAATACTACTAATTATTCGGTCCATCGGGAAGTGATTCCTTGTATATAACACCCCAAGATTCCATGGTACAATTCTCTTTGAATAATACAATAGCTTGTTCTATATGCAACTTTGAGTTCTAGCACACCACAACCAATCAAACTAACTATTTAAAAAGCATTTATGAATATTAATACCCACATTTTAAAATTTTATAAATTTTATTTTTCAAATTGGACTTCATTTTTGGATTCAGAATACCAAAATTAGTATAAAGTAAATTTTTGGTATTTTTCTAATAATATTCAATTTTTGATGGATAATGAAAAACACTAAGTTATTGTTTAAAACCAACGATTTATTTAAATCATAATTTTTAAATTTAAAATTTTTTTAAAGCCAAAATAGATACATAATACAAATATTAATACAATTTAATTCATAGGTTTCATTTTATACTAATATTAGATATATAAAATTTTATTGAACTTTTTAACGTCTTTTACCAACCTTTTAGGAACATTTGAAAATTTGCATAAAACGTAATTTTATCACTTCGGTGAATTGAAATTTAAAACTCTGATAGACACGGTTTTTTTCATTAAGTAAATTCTAATTTATTAGGATGAAAATAATTTTTTATGAATAGTAACTTTTGAATTTTTTACCACGGTTTAAGTAAATAGGGAAATTAAAGGTAAAAATAATTTTATAATAATATAACATTATCCCAAAACATGTCCTATTTTTATTGTATATTTGTATTTATACCAAAATCAACCTTAGTACAAATATGTGATCCTTTTTGATCCACTTTTATTATATTATTATATTTATTATATTTTATTTAAAGAGGAATTAAAAGTGTTAAATTCAAATTTTAATAACTAAACCATTTTTAATATAGGGTTGTACATAAGATATATTCAACTACAAATATTCATCATAAATATAAAATTATTTCCAACATCATATTATTTTATTTATAATTTTTTGAAATGAAATAATTGAATTTATTTATTACACAATGATGATGCAGAAATTACCTTATTAATGAAAGATTAAAATAATATATATTATAAATATTAAAATAAATGTAAATTGAAACTTTTTATGACATAAAATAATTTTCAAGGTGAATATGACATATTATGGTTGATTCAATTTTTTTTTGAAGTAATCAAGTTGTTATGAATTTAACAAAAACCAAATACTAAACAGTGTCAAAATTGATATAAATGAATTTTTAAAACAAATACTAATTTATTAAATTGTATAATAGTCCTAAAAATATTTGGTTTATCCAAATGAATTAGATAATGTTGAATATTTCATTAATAAACCACTTAATTTTCTCCTAAAATTTTATAGTAACTATATTAACCATGTAGTAAAGAAATACAAGAAGACATCATAAAAGTTAAACTATTTAACGAGGGGTTAAGTCTAAAATATACAATTAATATGGTGACCTAAACATGTATAAAACCTATTGTTTTAGAGGATTTAGACTCATACCTACCTTATCCTAGAAATAAATCAATTTTTATCAATTATAAACTGAGAATAATTTTATGATAGATTAATATTTCAAGCTTTTCCTAAAGTGTCCATCACCTCTCTTATAAAAGGGTACTTTACCTTATCTTAAATTAACACCTCCAAATCCATTTGGATCAGCAAAACCCAGATAAAATCTCCTCCTAAATACCCTAACATCATCCTAGGGGACTTACATTAATCAAAAATCCAAACTAAGGAGCACTTTTGTTCAAAAAAAATAATCATCCAAGAAGAGGTAATTATTTTATCACCTTTTTGAAAGTTATTTTTGTTCCTATACATCCTATTTATTTGTTGTTTACATAATAAAATAATAAATCCAGTACCTTATACATACTGATATATTATTATAAATATGTTAAAACCATATTCATTATTCTATCCATCCTATGAATGACAAAGTCACCACACGTGCGTAAGTACAGCTTACCGTCTCCACGGCGTGGTGTAGTTTGTTATTCACCACTTAATTATTTCTATGGGTATAATAATAGGTATAATTGATGTAAATAATAAATATAACATTTTAATGATTATTTATATATAATATACCTTCCAATTACATATGATTTGACTATCAATATAATGATATTTCCACTCGTGCGTACGTATGGCTTACCGTCTCCACAACACAAGGATATTTCATTCCCCATCGTTACCATTCAAAAATAATTTCATTTGATGATTAAAAAATAATTTTTAAGAATATAATATAATTATTTATATGAATCAAATACATCATACACATAACAAACATTACTTATGTAAAATAACATATAAAGGAAAACTAATCAATTAAAACCCTAAAAAATGATACTATTAAAACATAATTAACAAAACAATATTGGGGGATCATGTATGATATCATATTTTTGTATATGGTTCTTGTATAATTTAATAAAACTAATTTAACCATTATAAAGGACGTTAACGTACCCTCTACTAAGGAAAAGTACAAGGTAAGGTTTAATTTACAATCTCTTCATTATCTGAGGTTGTTTATACTTAAGTATCAACTAGGGTATCTTTATCTTCCACATCCTTGTTTCTTAATAATGTATTTAAAAACATTTTTACTATTTACTATACCATAATTTAAATTCATTTATACCCTTGTGCGACTTTTTGTAAAAAAAATTAATGTAATCTTTCCATCATTTTCCAAAAAAGTTACTTTATCACCTTTTCTAAATATTAAGGAAAGAATGTTTTTTTAACTTATACGATAGGTGTAGCTATTTTCTGCCATTAAAACTCCCTAGATGTTTCCATTACAATATTATAAGAATATTTTTCAAATAATTGTATTCTTTTAACATTATGTGACTTTTAAATGATTTAAAAGTATAAAGAGATATTTCTCTCAAATATTTTTGGGATTGATTTCATCTGTGTCAACATCTATTATTGGATTTTATGTTTAATTCAAGTTGATTTGTTATGATAAAATACACCATATCGTATTGACAGTTTTATGATATTTTTGACTGTGGATATTCTATTTTTATGTCATTCATGGTTTATGGTTAAATTATTAACATTTCATAATCTAACGTAATATGAATATTTATGTTATGTTTTAACATTTTCATATGAGGAATGCATTGGATGTAGTGATGGATGGGGCACACTATAGCCCCTTGAGGCATTGGTAGGTCTCATTAGATAAACTAGTGTCTTGGAATGAGGCCTTGAATATGTGGTAATGATGTACTACATAATGGATTCCATTATTATGAGGTTAGCTATTGATATTACTTGTGATTATTTTTCTAGAAGAATATCCATGTCAATAAGTAAATGTAATTATTTGATTTACTGTTTCCATGTTATGCTGATGTTTATGTTTAAAAGGATTTTGTTTTAGTATTATACGTTAGATTAAATGTTTATGCTTATTAATGACATTTTTCTGCTATATTGGTATCCTTACTAAAAATCACAGCTCACCCCTTTCTTATATTCAATTTTTCCAAGGATGAGGAGAAGTATATTACGACTGACCTAAAATGATAGGCTAAGGGATATGAGTTTCTTAAAAGGATACATAATTTTTCATTTTCATTTCATAATGTTATGTAAACCATATTTATGTATCTAGTTCTTTCAATGATACTAAACGGTTTGGACATTCGGAACTTTATCACTTGTGATATTTCCAATGTTATCTAATAACACACCGACAATGGGTAAATGGGGTCGCGACGTTTCAGTTGGTATCAAAGGAAGTTTAGTACAAACCATGGAAACTAGATTTAGAAAAACTCTAATTAGAGAACATTTCCCTAAGATAGACTTTTAGGATTAGTATAGAATAACATCAAAAAAATTTGGTAATGTATATATTGTGAGGGTTTTCCAAGAAATACATCCTTTTCTGGATACTACAAGTGGTCCTGGTTCTAGCATAGATGTTCCTAGGAGTGAGAACACGAACAAGGATTTTCGGGCTTGACCCAGGTGTCCTTGTACATGACAATGGGACTTAATACGCACCTGGTTTGACACTCCTGAGGGATATTCTTAGGATAATTCACATTTTCTTTACAAACCATTATGAAGGCATTATGATTAACTATTTCCTCAAATAAATTTTTTTTATGATTATGGATTATATGAATAAACTATTCAATTTATGTTAAGTATTTTACAAGTCTGGAATTATGGATTGTGATTCATAAACTAATCTAGTGTATGACATTGTTTAGAAATGGAACCTTGTGGAAGGAATGGAAACTATATCAATGCACATAATCCATGTAGGGATTTCCCTCCTTTTCAAGATAATTATAGTGGAGCTGGTGATGCAACTACTGCTAAATAGCTTATAACCATACTGGGAAATCACACTCATGTTATGAATAATAACCTTACCTATATTGAGCACCCAGATCCAAATTGTGGTAGATAAATGTTATACCGCTTCATGAGGCAACAACGACCAACATTCAGTGGGACTAAAAATCCATTTTTAGCTGAGCAATGAATAATTTTCTTAGAGAAAATATTTCATGCTTTGGGGAGTAGTTAAATGGAAAAAGTTTTCATGGTATTTTATTACCTCATAGGAGATGTAGATCAATGGTGTTCATTAATTCAAAACACAAAGGAGAATGAATAAATATCAAATATGTAATGGAGGGAGTTTAAAGACATCTTCTTAGAAAAATACTTTCCTTGTGAACATTGAGTGGATATGGAAAAAAAATTTGATTCTGAGGAAAAAATAGGATGAGAATGTCGCAAAGTATGAGGGAAACTTTAAAAGTATAGCAAGACATGTTGTAGATTATATACATAACCCAAGAATTGTGATTGATAAATTAATTTATTGTTCAAAACCATTTCTCCCTCGAGCATTAGACTCACGATCTTTCTCATCATACAAAAATAAAGTCTCATGTGCTATCAAGATAGAAAAGGAATTCTATAAGTCTTATGAATTTAAAGTGAAGAAAGTGAAGAAGATATTTACTTAACACCTTGTAAAATGAAATGAAGGTAAGAAGGATAAAATTTTAATTTCCATCCTGTAGTAATTGTGGGAAGAAAGACCCTGGTACATTCCTAAAGGGGATGAGAGTTTGTTATATATGTAAAGAAAAAATCCACCAAACTCGTGATTGCAAGGGGAAGATATAGGTTGTAAATTTTCAATGCTAAAATTGTAAAGAAATGGATAATTATGAAAATTAATATCCTCATCGTCAAGGAAACATAACACAAAAAAGGAAAATGAAGCAAGGAAAAGCATATGCGATCACTACTACTGAGGTTGAAGTTCCTAATGATGGGGTGGTGGGAACATTAATGATTTCCTAAAAATTATCCAATGCTTTATTTGATTTTGGATCATCAAATTCTTTCATATCTTCCCAGTTTTCCAAGAAAATTAAATATTTCCAATTTGACTTATTAAGGGAGTTTTCAGTCAAAACTCATAAGGGAAGTTTCATTGAAACAATGTTTTATCAATTAGTTACAATTATGGAATATAATCATGCTTTATCTTTGGATCTTATTGTCATACCCATGACTAAATTTGATAAATCCTCAGTATGGAATTGATTTCAGACTATTATGAGAAAAATTATTATAATAAGAAGGAGGTTAAATTTTTTATGATGATAGGGAATCCCTTATCATTAGAGCAGAAACATCACCATCTGAATCTCATCTAGATCCACCCCCAGAATCTCTACTAAATTCAATTATTGGGGAGGAATAGTGTGAAATGACTATGTGTGAGGAAAGGAATGTTCAAATATAGGATGTACCTATTGTGAAAGAATATCTTGATATGTTTCCAAAGGATTTACATGTACATCCTTTATAATGAGAAATTGAGTTTTCCATTGACTTAATTCCTGGCTCAAGGCCTATATCAAAGACCCCTATATAATGGCCACTGTGGAATTAGTGAAAAAACTAGAGGAACTAAGTAATAAAGAATTTATTCACCCAAGTTTTTCTCTATGGGGAGCCCCTATTCATTTTTTTAATAAGAAATATGAATCATTGAGGTTTTTCATTTACTACAAGGAGATAACTACTATATCAATTAATAACAAGTATCCCCTACCTCACATTGATGATTTATTTGACCAAAACAAAAAACTAAATAGTGTCAAAATTGAAATTAATGGACTTTGAAAACAAATAATATTTTATTAAATTATATAATAATCTTAAAAATTTAAATTTTGGTCAAATGACTAAGATAATGTTACATATGTCTATAATTAACCACTTTATTTTCTCTTGGAATTTTATAGTAAATATATTAAACATGTAGTATAAAAATACAAGAAGACATCGTAAAGGTTAAACTATTTAACTAAGGGTTAAGTCTAAAAGATAAGGTTAATATGGTGACCAAAACATGTCTAAAACCTATTTGTTGTGCGGATTTACTCCCATACCCACATTATCCAAGAAATAAATCAATTTGGATCTATTATAAACCGAAATTATTTTTATTATAAATTAATATTTCCATATTTTCCTAAAGTGCCCCTCACATCTCTTATAAAAGGGTACTTTCCCTTTTCTTAAATTCACACCACCAATGAAATTTGGTTCGGATAAACCCTGATAAAATCTACTCCCAACTACCATAACTTCATCCCAAATTACTTACTTTTATCATAAATCCAACCTAAGTATCATTTTTTTCAAATCGAAGTATGCACCTGAAGAAGAGGTAATTATTTTATCACCTCTTTCAAAGTTCTTTTCTCCTTCCACTTCCTCTTTAATTATTGTTTATATAATAAAATAATAATTCCAATACCTTATAAATACTAAGATGTTATTATAAATATGTTACAACCATATTCATTGTTCTATTCATCCTATGAATGACAAAGTCACCATACATGTGTATGTATGGCTTACCGTTTCCACATCAGGGTGTAGTTTTTTTCACCACTTAATTATTTTTATGTCTATAATAATGAGTAAAATTGTTGTAAATAATAAATATATCATGTTAATGATTATTTATATATAATATACCATGCAATTAAATATTATTTCACCATCAATAGAATGATATTTTCGCTCATGCGTACGTATGGATTACCGTCTCCATGACGTGATGATATTCCATTATCCATCGAAACCATTCAAGAATGATTTTCATTAAATAATTAAAAAATAATTTTTAAGAACGTAATATCATTTTTTATATGAATAAAATACATCCTATCCAAAATAAATATTACTTATGTAACAAAACATATAAAAAAATGAATCAGTTAACACCTAAAACAATGATACTATAGAAATATTATTAACAAAGAAATATTAAGGGATCATATATTATATAATATTTATGTATGTGGTTATTGTATAACTTAATAGCAATTATTTAACCATTATAAATGTGGTTAGTGTACCCTCGACTATAGAAAAGTACAAGGTAAGGGTTAATTTACAATCTCATTATTATCCGAGTTATTTATACGTAGGTATCAACTGGGAAATCATTACCATCCACATCTATGTGTCTTAAAAATTTATTTCAAAACATTTTTACTATTTCCGAGACTATGGGATAAATTAATTTATACTCTTGTTTGACTTTTTATAAAATATTTTGAAAGGAATCTTTCCATCATTTTCCAAACAAGGTATTTATGACCTTTTCAAAAAAATTAAGGAATGAATGTTTTTTTAACTAATATAGCAGTGCGGCTATTTTCCGCTCTTAAAACACCTTAAAATCATCCCTTAAAATATTATAATAATATTTTCAAAATGAATGTTTTCTTTTATAATTATGTGGCTTTATACTTATTTCAAAGTAGAAATAGATCTTTCTCTAAAACAGTTTTTTGGATTGATTATATCTATGTAAACATGTATTATTTGATTTTATGTTTAATTGAAGTTGATTTATTATGATACAAAACTCCTTATAATATTGATATTTTGATGATATGTTTGATTGTGTATATTCTATTTTTATTTCATTCATGGTTTATGGTTAAAGTATTAACATTTCTTTTGCTGGTTTAATATGAATTTTAATGTTATTTTTCACCATTTTCATATAAGGTATGCATTAGATGTTGTAAGTGACGATTAGGGCATGATATATCCCCTAGATGCATCATTAGGTCTCATGATACAAACTAGTGTCTTGAAAAGAGGCCTTGACTATGTGGTTATGATTTTCGTAATTATGCATTCCATCATTATGAGATTTCCTATTGATATTACATGTGATTATTCATCTGGAAGAATATCCATGTGAATAATTAAATGGAATTATTTGATTTATATTTTCCATATTATGCTTAATTTTATATTTAAAAGCCTTATTATTTATTCTTATGAATTGGATTAAATTTTTATTCTTATTTATGATAGTTTTCACTATATTTTTATCCTTACTAAGATCTGAGCTCACCCCTTTCTTATGTTTAATTTTTTCCATGATGCGAAAAAGTATATTATCCCTAACCTATAGGGATAGGATAAGGGATATGAGTGTGTTAAAAGGAGAAACAATGTTTCTTTTTCATTTCATATTGTTATGTAAAACATATGTATGTATCTAGTACTTCCAACGCTACTAAATTGATTAGTCTTTTGGGACTTGATTTATTGGGATCATGCCAATGTTATGTAATAATTAATCGACTATGGGTAACTGGGGTCGGGACGTTACATTGTATCTTATGCCAATTTAATGGTAGAAATCACTGGATCGGGGCTGTTGGGGTCAGGGCTGTTACACATAAGTGTAGACTAGCTTCTAAATAGGCTTTATTATAAAGATTGTATAAGGGTCAAATCGTTTTCTCAAAGCCTTTATAAAGGTAATGTTTACCATAAATAATGGGAAGATATAATTTATAAAGGTTGTGTTACAGTAAGATAAACATTCCCTTCTTTGAACCATATAATAGTATTGTGTAAGGGTAAAATAATTTATTCTTATACAGTACCCATAACCTACATATTAGTAGTGTTTTGACCCAATTTTTTCTATTTTTCTTCTTCATCTTCAAATTTTAACCCCTTAGGAACCATTTAGATGATATTAAATCATGAAGGTTGTGAATTAATTTCTTTTGACTTGTTTAGAACTTTCTATATGATTCAGTTCTATCTGCAATTATGTGTTTATCTAAAATCTATTGAAAACTCAAATTGGGGGTTCGATGTTTAATTTTCCAAATGTGAGTTGATAATATTTTAAAATAACTAAACCCTTCTCCACTTGCTTTTACCTTCATTTTCCTCTCAACCAAATTATTCTAAAACCCTATCTTTAATTCCATGAGCTTCATAAATCATCAAAAACTATTCTTCTAAAATTTTTATATGAGTCAGAACCTTCTCTCTCCAATATTCTCTAGATAATGTGTTTTACAATGGGAAAATACCAAGTAGGGTATTCTTCATATTTATTCAACTTTTAAATGTTGAAGGGGTCATTATTTTTTTATCCTTTGAGTAGGTTGTTTCCACTGGCTTAATGAAGATAATTAATTAGTTAGTTGAAATTGAAGGGGTAGGAAAAGAAACCCAAAGAGGTTAATTATTATTTAGTTTTTTCAAAATATTTGGAATGGTTACTATTCTACCATCCATGAATTATATTGAGTTTTTTTATGCCTATAAGAATATTTAATTAGAAAACCTTGTTGTTCTTTTCGCATAAAGTAACCACACATGAAATTGGATAAGAATGTATATTTGGCTAATAAAATGATTTCACATGGATCCTAGGCTTGTGTGAGAATTACCTTAATAATATTGAATTAAATTCAAAGAACCATATTTAATATGAATTACAATTGGATAAAATTGTAGTTTAGTGAATATTATGAATGGTGGTTATGATGGGACATTGTTTTGACTTGTGGTTATTATATGTGGAATTTGTGATGAGGAAGTGGTTGTGATGTGGAATGATGGGAATGTGGGGATTGTTGGAATGAGGAGGATGGGTTGTTGTTATGTTGTGTGATGGTGTTCTAGTTTCCTTCTAGAAATGGAATTAAATATTAATGATTAAACTAGAATAGATAATGGAATGAATTAGATAATGTGTTTGAAAAGGTAAGTGTGTCTTATGTGGTTTTTATAAAATATGAAATTAATGATATTGATAAATTAATAAGGGTTTTAATTGGTAAATATGTGAATTGTATTAACTTGAAAAGGATTATGGAAGGTGGACTATTTTTTGTGTCTTTCTTATGTAGTGTAATGAATTTAGAGATGTAAGAAAATGTAGCAGAGTTTATGGGTCCATAGGGATGATGTTTTGAGTTTGAATGGTACATTAGGTTTGAATCCCTGAGTTGGTCTGGTGTTTTTGTCTATTTTTATTATTTTATATAATGTGTTTTCGTTGATATTTGTATATTAAATACACTCAAGTCGAACTATATGTTTCGACACCCAATTTTTTTGGGCGGTGTTTTTCCTAATATCTATGATGTTTTGGATGGATGGTTGGCTACCTCATCTTTCCCACTCTCTCTTCCAAGAATGGTTATTACAAATGAGTTGTGATTTATTTTAGATTTAAGTGAACTTATGGACATGTTTGAAAAGAGTATGATGTGTTTTATTGTGGGGGTCATGCATTGTAAGAGGTGTGAATGAGTTTGGAACCCTTCATGTTCATGATACTATATTATTCTATTTATGATTATGTTAGATATGTGATGTGACGACCCAAGTTTCTTCGGGTGAGATGTGATGTGATGGACAAGGTTTCTTCGGGTGAGATGTGATGTGATGGTCCAGGTATCTTCAGTTGATATGTGATGTGATGGCCTAGGTGTCTTTAGGAGAGATGTGATGTCCAATTGTGAAAGGGGTGATTGACATGATTTTGTTTCCCATATATCTTCAGAAAGGATTATGTGGAAGTGATGGGGGTTCGAGGAGGTATGTTTTTGGGGTGTGATAGTTTCAAAACATTGAGAAAGTGGTGTGGGGTATACTTTTTATCAATATTCTTCTAATAATGTTAATATACTTGAATCACACCCATTTTGAGGAACATTATTATTTTACTCTTATCCTTTTACCATTATAATCATTGATATACCTTACTTTAAGACTTCATAGGTGTAAATATGTTTTAATATAGATTCTAGATACCGGAATTATTCAAACCATGAGTTTTTTTCCAGGATGTTAATAAGGCCATGTAAGATATCATAAAATTTTTCACTACATGAAGGATTTTATCTGGTTGAATGGTTGACGAATGTCATAAAATTGAATAAGTAAATGACAAGAGATGTTTTTTGGGGAAACAACTGAGGTGATGTGAATATCAGTGTAAGTGAAATATCCATTATTCACAACTTGAATGGGAAACTCACACCATTAATATGATGAACCCATCAAATTTTAAATATTCTAATACTGGTAAATCCTCACATAGTTTATTTTCCTCCCTCTTTATTCCCAAGATCCCTTATGCAATTTTTTTGGATCTTCAACACCCGAACCCCAATTCGAGTGGATCTAAAGTGTTTGACTGTGGAAATAAAAGGTTAGGATCTAATTATTATAAATAGTCTTTGATCTCTTTATTCATTCATGATTGGAACCATATATTTGTTCTTTACACATAAATATATGGTAATTGGGTGATTTTTTATGATATATTCTTAATATTTAACAGTGGAATTAAAGGAAGATGTTATATCGTTGGAATCATTTTAAATACATTATTCCAAAAAAATTCGAGGTTGGTGGATTCTCTCCAATTCTACTATTTAGTAATTTTACAGATTCAGTCTTTCTAAATTTTTCTCATAATTTTTTGTAAATATACTCTAACATTGAATTGGAAAATCCCCATTTGATATTATTTCAAATGGGTTAGTTTTGAAAGATGGAATTTATGTTTAAATAATTTTTTTAATTGGTATCTTGTTATAATTTTGTTGGTGTGAGTTTGTATTCATGTGGTAAATATTATAGTTCTAATTACCACAATCAATTGATGATAAAAATGGGTTGAATCATGGTTGGAAGTGAAACTATCAAATTGGGTCACAAAGTAACAACTTGTTGATAGGATGACTCACCACTCACAAGTATATGGTGGAATATTGTTAACATGCTTGTGTGTGTGGGTGCATGGGTGTAAACATGGGGTGGTTTTGATGAGTAGTAAAACATGGAAGAAATATTTTTTAAATGTATTTAACATGTGAAACGTTTTCATGGATTTGAAATAAACTATTTGTCTATATTATATAAAACATAATAACATGTTCTTTTCCGAGTTCTATGCATTGTGATGTCTATTGTGATCATTTATCGAGTTTAATACTCACCACCTGATTGTGAAATTTGATACATTTGTAGTTTTTTTCTATTGAAATATAGTTAATGGGGAGGTTTCTTAATTTTATAGTGGAATTCATTGATGGTGTGATAGTGTTTGTTGGAGATGGAGTTGTGGAGTGTCTACATCTTGGTCTGCTTTAGTAACACCTGGGTGGCTAATTCATCATTTTTATAGTCTCCCACTTATATATTATTATTTATTTCTAATGTTACTCTTATATGATTAATATGGTTATTTTATTTATTCGTATGGTTTGTTTCTGATGTATAATGTGTTGGAGTTTTTTTCATTTTTTTAATTTAATGGGTTGTTTCTCCTTTAGAGAAATTCATACCCCAACATTTTACTATGACCTTAGAATTTATTTCCATCCTTTTTTTCCTTTTTAATGTCACTTAAGGTTCATATCACTTATTCCCAGTTTCAAGACAATGATTTGTGGTCAGATGTTACAAATGGTATAAAAATTGTCTGGCCCTTGAGTTCAGTTGGTAGAAAGGATATATGAGTATAGGTACTTGAAATGTGTATAACATAAAAATATGTATCTAACCACTTTATGATAAACATCATGTTACCATGGTGGTTTGGGTAAAAAAGTCTTCTAAGAATCTTTGAGGAAAATTTTCACTTCTAACCATGGGTTTATCCAATGAGTATAGCATATCATGTCTTAATACCAAGAATCCCCACTAGGACTACATTGTTCATCTATTTTTTTATAATTTTTTTAAAATAATTAAAATGTTTAAAATGGATTATTTTTTAAAAGGGAAATTACAATGATGGTTTCTTATAATTATTTGTATTTTTGAAGCCTTCAGTTACTAGAGAGTGGTAATTAAATGGTGTTTTGTTCAATTTATAGTCATGGAACCTGGTAGGCACCATAATAATTAAAAGGAAGAATCATTGAAATATGTGGTTGCATCTAAGCTACAGGTGAACTAAAAACTTATACAAAGTACTGTGAAAGATTTTCAAGATGTTTAAAGAGGATATAAAAATGATGAACCAAGGAAAGTGGATCTTTCAGCGTAGTTTTAGAAGTATAATCCATCTATTTTTTTAGGGGATTCAGAACCTAAAACAAGTAAAAGAGTGTATTAATGGAAAAATAGAATTTTTGATTTCCTTAGTAAACTAGAATAGTTTTAGGTGAAGTTATAAACCTTTATATTGGAATATATTTCCCGTAAATGGTGGGATTTAGCTATCCAAGATAAATTAGACCAAGGAAATATATGGAAGGACTATGTGGAGTTTTTCAAGAAAACAATTACATCCCTACGCATTCAAGATAACAAGAATAGTAGACTCCTTCTACTTAAATCAACAAACTCTATTTTTGATACAGTGTTTAGAAAAGTTCATTAACCTGGTTTGTTTTAGTCCAGAAGTTGCTGCTAGCGCATCCTTGAATATTCATATCCTTTATTCAAGATTATGAATAGATATTTGATCCAAGATAGTTATCCTCTGAATTATAAATTATATAGAAATGGTTAGCAAGGTAATGATGGTGGAAAGGGATCTTTATAAAAGTCATGTGGATGATAGTATGTTTTTTCCAAGGGAAGACGTGTAAATGTAAGTGATAGAAACAAGTAGAATGGAGATATCTATTGTCAAAGAGGTGGAACACCTTATACTCATACTACAAAAATTGTTAATTTTTCTCCAAGATCCAATAATAAAATATTTTATTTTCAATGATGTTATTTTATGCATAAAAAGAAGGAATTTATTTCACCATTGAGGAATTTCCATCACAACGGAAAGAAAGGGAATATCAAGAATTATTTTTATAAACATATGAGATTGGATGGTGGAAGAAGATTTGTTCATATATAGATATATTATGCTCAGATAGAACTGTCCCATCATACTACTTTTCATCCACAAACATATGTGAACCAGGAAACTTCTAGAAATATTCAGTTTTTTATCTAATACATTAATAGGAACAATATTTGGATAGTCTGGATCAATGATCTTGGCTGCTGCTGAATAAATAAGAAATGGAATTCTTCAAACCATAGTGGATTAATACTCATATGTCTTTCTCAACAATTTTTCTGAGTTTCTATCTAATATGGAAACCAAATTTTCTATTGATCTATATTAAAGAATATACCCAGTTTGACTATTGAACTACAGAATATATCCCACTAAATTGGGATAGTTACAGGTCCAACTAGAAGAGTTGTAAATTAAAGGCTTCATCATTCCTAATACATCACCTTGGGATGCATCGGTTTTATTCATAATCGGGATAGACGATACCCTCTATTTATGTGTGGATTATTATAAATTGAATCAAGTTATGATAAAAATATATATATCATATTCAACAGATTTATTATCTATTCAATAAATTAAAGGGATCCAATTGGTTCTCTGTGATTAATCTATGCTCAGGATATCATCAGCTTAGATTAAAAAAGGTGGGTTTTCTGAAGACATCATTTCAGAGTCCCCATGGTCAATATCAATATGTCTTTATGCCCTCTATTCTGAAAAATTAACCTATATTATTCATCTCCTTTATGAACTTTATCTTATACAGGTAATTTAACTCCTTTATTTTTGTATTTTTTATGATAATATATTTTAATATCGAATCATGAATGACTATGATGATCACATGTAAATTATACTATGTACAATATGGGACTATCATTAGTATGAAATGTATTCAAATTTTTACTTATGGATGAAAGAATTTCGTTTCCATTGGATTTTCCTATCCAAATAAAGAATACTAGCTGACCTAGGAATGAGAAAAATAGTAATCTCTTGCAATCAACCAAATAACTTTTTTGTGATATGCATTTTCCTACGATTAGTTGGTTATTATCATCACATTATTCTAGATTTTTCTACGATTGATTATCTCATGACATATAAAAAAAGAAACGTTGTTACATTAACATGTAAATATTATTTTTATAAATGATTCTAATATCTTAAAGATCATCTCACCTTGTCACCCACCTTAATTTTTATAGAACCAGGTAACAGTTATGTGGTATATGGAAATGTTTATGGATCTGGTCTTTTTTTTGTTGATCAAGGATACAATATTTTTTTCCTATCGTACGAGGTAGTTTAAAATTCATGATAAATACTATCCAATTCATAACCTAAAATTATTAAAAAAAATTATATGCCTTTAAAACATGGTGGCATTATATCCATGGATAAAAGTTCATAGTTTTCACTAACTGTAAATGTTTTAAATATATCTTTTCTCTTTGAGATTTGAACCTGTGGAAATCAATATTGATGGATTACCTCTAGGTATTTTATTTGTACTTAGTACACACATTTTTTATTGGGATTTATAGGGTATATGAATTGAGTTAGAAGTCATATAGTAAAGTGATTCGAGAAGCTCATGACCAATGATGGATAATTAGTGTAATTATTATCATACATCTATATTTCATGATACTGTATATGCATGAAATTTTCTTTATATTTAATCTTGTTCATAAAATGAGGGATTTTTTGAAAGAGTCCAAAATATAAGATCTTTATTGTAACACCGTTAGGTCAAACCTAAATGAAAGATATAATTTTGATTACTAGACATTGGATTGAAATTTCATGTTACATTTTCATAGTATATTTATATTTCCTTAGTCTTTCCAGGAACATATTATTTCTACTTATCACTATTAAAATTTTTATATTAATCTAGGTATTCAGAAAATTAAAAGGGTTATGAAAACTCATTTTTTTATCAGGTACGAAAAAACATATTATATATTTTTTGATGAAATACTTAAGGTTTCAATAAATAAAATACAAGTATCAATGACAAGATGGTATGCTATAGTCTATTCCTATAACTATATAGAACTCTGAACCTATTGTAATGCACTTTTTCATAGGTTTTCAAAGAATTTAGTGAAATCGTGATTATATTTGGGTGATAGTGGACCAACTCACCATGTCGGAACACTTCATCCCTATCATAGATTCCAATATGGTAATGGAGTCAGAAAAGTTTTATTTCAGATAAGAGGTCTAGTTTCTTAGAGTTCTAGTTTATATTATCTCTGAAAGAGATCTTAGATTCACATCATGATTCTGGAGGTCATTAAAATGGGATCTTAGGATTCAACCAACCATGACCATGAAATATTATCCAAAAATAGATGGAAATTAAGAACACACAATTCAGATATTGTAAGATATGATAAGATCCTATGTCATGGAAATTGGTGTCTCGTTTGAATAATATATTCCTTTGTTCGATTTATCCAATAATAATATCTTCATAGAGACAATATAGATGGCCTCATTTGAGACATTTCATGTCCATATACATCATTCTACACTATATTGGCTATAAATAGAAGAGACATTATTGATTGGACAGATCATTATCTATGAGACTTCTAAAAAGATCCAAATGATTCGGAAGTTGATAGATATAGCACAGTGCTAATAGAAATCATATGTAGAAAATCATTGTTGAACCTTATCTATCGATGTGAGTGACCACATATTATCAATAGTGTAACTGAGATAAGGTCATCATTTCTTGGGAAAACAAGGGATGATATCACCATGGTATATGGGACCATTCAATGTTATTGAATGGGTTGGTATTGTTGGGTATTGGTTCTACTTGCTGCCCTAATTCAATGTTATCCATAACGTCTTCCATATTTCTCAACTAAATATATATCACCAAAAACTTTATCATGTAATAATTTCGGATCATGTTACTCTTGATATTGATGAGAATTTTATCCATAAGCAGGTTTAGATTCTAGATAGACAGGAAATGAACTTGTGAGTGAGGTTTATTTTCATAGAATGAGTTGCATAAAAGCATAGTCATGTTAAAGAAGAAACATGGGAATGAAAAATGTTTATTCTATATAAATGAAAAAATATATTCAAATGAAATATTGATATCAATCATCCTGAGAATATGAAGACCAATGGTGGGGAGAATGTAGCACCCCCATATTATTGTACTCTATTCCTTTATACTTCTCCTTTTATGTTTAGAAACATTGAGATACCTTTATGGAATACTGAATATGGGTGGAATTAATTATTATTCTAGTTACATGAATTATTCACATGATGAATATATTATTTATGACATAAATAATTCCTAGGAAGATGTCAAGAAGTGTTTCAATTTGTGAATAATTAACATCGGGTGAATGGTTGGGGCATCTCATGATGTGAAATAGGTTCATGAAATGAGATGGGTTTTTAGTGGTATAAAATGAATGTGACATGAATATTGATGTAAGTGACATCTTGACTATTTGTACTGTGAATTAGACATTCACACAATCAATAGTCTAGTTCTATCCAATTTTAATCCGACCAGCACTGGTAAATCTTCCCTGAGTTTTTTTCCTCCCCCTCAATTTCAAGGTCTCCCTTAGAAATTTTTTGGTTATCATATATTTTTGGACTCTAATTCTAATGAATATTTCAGTGTTATATTTTGAAAATAAAATATTTTTATCTCATTCTTCCTTCTCATATTTTATCCCTTTAGTCTTGCATGAGAAGAACCAAAGATCAGTGTAGAAAACCAGATCTATTAGAATTGGATAGGTTTTTATGAGATCATCATGGGTTTTAATAATGGAATAGAAGGAATAAGATAGATTGGTGGAATCTTCCAAGATCCATTTTCCATATGAAATTGGAGAAGGTGGATTCTCTACCATTCTACTATTCATGAACATAGTGGCTTGAGTACTTATAAATTGTTATTGTTCTTTTTTGGAAATATCATTGGAAATTGATTTGGAAAACCCCCATTTAATGTTATTACAAAATGGTTTGTTTAAAAAATAGAATTTATGTTTAAATAAATGTTTTAATAGGTATATTGGAATATTTTTTTGGAATGAGTTCATATTCATGTGGGAAATATTATGGTCAGAGGTTCAACTATAAATTGATGATAAACATGGGATGGATCATGTTCAGAAGTTCCATCATCAAACTAAGTAACCAAGTGATGGGTTAGTGATGGGATGACTCACCACTCGTGAGCATGGGGACGTACATTGTTGATATATAGGAATATGTGGGTGTATTGGTGTGAAAATGGGGTGTTTATTCCAAGTAGTAAAACATGGAAGAAAATTTCGATAATTTTTTTCACATGTGAAATGTTTTCCTGAATTTGATATAAAATGTTAATATATTTTATATAAAATTTCATACCAAATTTTTTTCCAAGTAGAATGTATTGGTAAGTCTCTAGGTATTATCTATTAAGGATTATGTACACCCCCTTCATGGGAATTTTGGTGTCTTTGTTAATTTCATCTACCGAGATACATGGAAGGGTAATGTTTTGTACTTATCTAGTGTAATTCGTTGATGTTGTGATTGTGTTTAGTGGAGCTTGTGTTGCGGAATGTCTATATCTTAGTCTGCTATGGCGCCACCTGGGTTCACGATTCATCATGCCTTTGGGTCTTCCTCTCACATATTTATGTTTATTTTTATTGTTACTCTGATATGATTCTTTTGGGTATTTTATTGAGTTGTATCATTTATTTACCATTAATTATATAGTTGTATTTTTCTCATTATTTTACTTTATTAGGTGGTTTTTTATTTAGTGAAAATAGTCCCCCAATATTTTACTACCCCCTTGTCATTTATTTATAGACTTTGGTGCCTTGGGGATGTTATTTAATGTTTGTATCACCTCTTCCCCCTCTCAAGATAATGATTTGGGGTTAGATGTCACAATACATGGATTTATTATTTGATGAGTATGACTCGATAAGGATGATATTGGTTAGTTGACCAGTTTATGTGATTTTGTTTATAATTTTTTATCATTGGTGAATTAGTATTCTATTTTCACATGTGAATGAGTGAATTTGGGTATGACCCTACTTAGTAAATATTTTATTCTCACCCCTAGTATATACAAAGTATTTTTTAGGTTTCTAGGGGGAATTCATGAACCATACTAGACTTTACTAGCACAATCCTTGGATTTGTTGTTAGGCCTCTACCTTGGGAATTTCATTTGGGTTTTTTAATTGGATACTCTTTTCATTTTTTTACATGATACATTCATTGTTGGATTATTTTAGTTTCCATTAATTTTATATTATATCATGTCCTTACTTGGTGTTTTTTTAGCATATCTCCAATTACTGTAATTTTATAGAGGGTAATGTCTTCCATATATGATTTTTTACACCCTTAGTGCCTAGATCCAACCTTGGGCCTACTTAATGTAGGTATCATGGGTTATTATCTCACTCCCTTAATAATCGTTACAAAAGGGGTGCCTTTGAAGGGGGTGTGGGTTGTGACATCAATCGAGGGAGAATTTTGTATACCCATCATATGAGAGTAAAAATTCCATCTTCATTTAATTCCAACGGATGACATGGTCAACAACATACCCAAACCTCCCCATGATTATCTATGCCTTAAGGCTTGTGTAAGAAAGGTATCCGAGTATTTTGGTTCTCATTACATGTTTCTTACCAACCTTAGATAGTTTGAATCCAAATATGATACACGCTAAACTATTATATCAAAGACATAGTGTATGACACTCTATAGGGTATACTTATTAGGACATCTGGTGAACAAAAATACTTTTTATGCCTCATGGTAATATTTTGTGTCTGTACAAAAATCATGCTCATTATGACCTTTTAATTTTTTCCCTAACTTATTGAACTTCATGGAAAACATGAATTAGCAGTAACACAAAGTCATAATTTGAGAATTGAATGATCAGTATATTTAATGAAATGTATATCAATGTATACATATATACATCTAATGTGAAGGAATGATAAACTGTAAATTTTATTTTATATGATATATATTATATACCTAAAAATCTTTTTAGAATTATTTTCAAAACCCTACATAAATTCTTATCTATTATAACATATATGATAAAATGTGAGATTAACCTTATGTCTGCTACACTTTTTGGGGTTTTTTAACTTATTACATCAATATGTAATTCATACCGCATATCTATGTGACAACCAAATATAACTCTATCACTAAACTCTTTACTGCCTAGCTTATATGAAGAAACCATGTTTGAATGAAGGTGTGGTTTGGGAATCATATTCTTAATGTTCAACTCCATTAACATATTTAAACTCCTTAACTTCACAACACCAAATGTTATGATGTTAATAACATCAATTTTCTACATAGAAATTTTCTATTTTTAACATCATCATCCTCGAAACCCTTTCAATAAAAATTATTCATTAATAATTTATGGTAATTAATGTTACAATTTATATTATTACTTATTAGAACATCCTAAAGTTCTTTAGAATAAAGTGGCATTCAGTTTGGTATGGTAATTAATGTAACTCTTAAACTTATATTTACCACCAAACCTATAACTATTTTTGAATATCAAGTGAACTTCACATTAAATTTTGATTGGTATAATTATTTATAAAATAGTGATATTCACTTTCACATAGTAACTAAATATAAATCTTTACATTTTAATTTTTCATCGTATATCATAAAATATTTATGATATTAAGTGGAAATAACTTTAATTATTTTAGTTTTATAATATTTTATTTTTTAACTTTGAACTTCTCTACGTAAAAATATACTCCCACTATCCTATTAGATGCCCTATATTCAATTCAAAATATCATTCTAATATACAAAAACACTTTTGTGTTTTGGAAATTACTCCTATTTACTTTTAGCAGGAATATTTCCCAAATAAAACATTATTTATATATTAAATATGATATTCTATGTGTTTGGAACATTTTTCAATGACAAGAATGTTTAATTAAAATATACCACTAATAAGTGGTGGGAACCCAACCCTTTGTATTTTAATAATCATATTGATAAACACTGTATCCAGGATAAAACATATTTATCATTATATTATTTTTCAAATATGTTATTGATTCCAATGAATCATAAACCATGTGTTTATAATTCATTATCCCATATTGTTTTTAAAAAGTCTTTTCTAGTAAAAAAATATCTCTTATCATATAAGGTAAACAAGATAAACATACACATCCTTTACTTAAATCCAAATGATCTTGATTTGTTAATTTTCATTTAATTCTGTGATATAGAAACTATTTTCATTATCACTTGATCACAAAAAATAATATATATTGAATTTTACCTTTATTTTTAACATCTGTATATTTAAAACACTTGTAAATTTTACATTTGGTATTGTATAACCTTCCAAATGAATGAAATTATTTCTATAACACTGATACCAAACATGTATATTCCATGAAGTTTAAAAACATCATTAATGTAACTCAACAAATTACATTTTATGGAATCATTAATCCTCCATTCGGTTTTTACCTTTAGGTTTCAATGACCTTAATAGCCTACCATAAAAAATCATTGTTGGACTCTCCAACTCACTTTTCTTCTTCTAATTTTTCACTTTTACCCAGTTGTACTATATATGAAGTAAAAATACTTATAAGTAATATTCTTAATTCATCTATTATCAACACTTGATAATATGAACTAAAATATTATTTAACTTATTCATGTTTTTTGAGAATTTACATCAATGTAAATAGAATGAAATCTTTAACCATAATAAACCTTAATAAAATCTATTGTCTCACCAAGTTATTAAAATGCCCATTCATATTTACAAAATAAGTGGAGAATAAAATTGTATATATAATTTTTCATATAATTCCTTTGGAACCCAAATAAAATCATTATATTCTTCTCATAAGAATCTAGATTGACTGATTTTACAAATTCACAAATCGGTTACTCAGAAATGTGTTTCTCTGACGCATAGTATTTCTCCTTTCATAATAAATCTTCTTAAGTAACCAGTCATATGAGGTTCATTACATTAAATCTATACTTCTATAGGATTGATCTCAATGTTAATTTTTATAATGATTTTGATGATATTTATCTATAAAATAAGTTGTTATCATATGATTATCATATTTTATAAGCATTTCATCTGGAATTTAATTAAATGGGATTCCACTAAATTGATGACTCTTTTTAAAATAATAATATCTATTAGTTGGAAATGATCCATATTTCACTAATAAATTGGTTATATTTGGAATTTTATGACTATTTATCTATTTAGGTAGTACATCATCCTAATCATATCATATATGAATCTTGGTTAGTTGAAAAGATATATCTTTATCCAATCCAAAATATTAATAAACATAACATTTTCCCCTACTATCCTAACTCTTAAGGTCTCCCATCTATGTGTAGCCCAAATCAAACAATGAAATTTAGTTACCTAAAACATAGGTTTATCCATTTCCACCATTACTTACACAAGATATTCCATGGATACCTTCCAATAGTATAACCTACCTGGTTGAATGATCAAGGTTTTGACATGTGCTTCTTTAGAAGTAATCTAACATTTAGTATTTTGAAATGTTTTTAATCTCAAAATATTATCTCATGTTATTATTTTCATATATTCATATTTTTGGGGATTTGTTTTAGAATCATATTCCTTCAACCAAATCAATATGGTAGAACCATATTAATGTGTAACTCTTTACAAAACCCATATTTTGTGTTTCTTATCCAAATATATAAGCCAGAAATATTTTCACATATCCAAATGAATCTCATAAATTAGGTAAATAAATTTTCATTGAAAATGTTTCGGATTATATAGTATTGAAATTCTCCACAAGAATAATCTTGGATCCACAGATATCCAACCCCACCTTTCTTGAATAAGGCATAATCCTCTAATCTTGGGAGAAGTCTAACCCAATGTATATATACATGGGTATACTTTACTATAGTGATATTCCAACTCATCATAACTATAACACCTAATATGTATAAATTATACTCAATAATAAAATTCAAGTTGATAACTTTAATTATAAACTGAATTCAAGGTAGTTGGAAACTAAATTTATTATAATTTCTTGAATATAATTCCTTTTGATGAATGAATGATAATCTATAAAATTGGTATAGAAATTAAACTAAATCATGCACATAGTCACAATATAAAAAATTTATACTCATGTATAAACTAATAAATAAGTTTTAAATAAATGAAAATTTAACATATTTAAACACTGGATAAATATTTATGAAAAACTCATAAAAAATATTTATAACTAATTTATAAATAATTTATTCATTATAGACATTTCATCATCTTGAAGATAAATATTTTACAAATAATTTTATAATATGATCTCCCCAATATTACTCATTATATGACATTTTTATTTAATATATATAATATTTCATGTATTATAAATATTTCACAATATAATTTATCATATGTAAACATTTTACAAAATCTAAATATAACATACTTAATATAATTTAATCCCTGATAAAATCAATCACAGAAACTTTTTGATGAATTTTAAATAATTTTTCAAAATAAGGCATTAATTTGATCAATTCAAATTAATTAATTTTGAAAAATGCATAATTAAATATAAACACTTTTATTTTTTGGACATATTTGGTAATTTATAAATACTTTATGTACATCCCTTATGATTTTAAAATAAAAAATTTATCTCAATGTTAGAATTCATTCCATATAATTTGGTAAAATATATTTTTATTATTAACATTTAATATTAAGTAAAATTTAATAAACATTATTTTATAAACATTTATTAATTGGTTATAAATTCATTAAAATTAATTAATTTATAATAACTTTATAATTTAAATAAATATAATTAAAATAAATTCTTATGATTATTTATTAACAATTTATAAATAAATAATCCAATTAAAAATTGAATTAAATAAATGAATATTTTCCAATCCTTTCAAATTTAATGATTCATCTTGAGTTGTAAGCTTTGATAGATTAGCCTAGAAGTTCAAAATAGATTAGTGTCATTAGAAATATTTTAAAACTAACAGACGCATCACCTCCTATGATATCACTATAATATTTTATGATATTCCTTGATATTTCATTGGTGATTCAATTAATTTTTTAACAAATGACGTAATAAAAATCTTATACTATGATACCTAGGATTCTTATGTTATGACTAGTACAAATTCATTAGATTTTTACTGAATCGCTACTTATAATAGCTTATTTTTTATGTCATGACTCACCCAACTAGAACAAATTATTCTATCATATTTTATGATAGGAATATGACATGAAAACCTATATAAAAAAAATCCATTTCCCATATAATTTCCCAAATCTAAATGCATGGAAGGATTTGACACTACTATTATCATTCATAGTGATCAAATAAAAATTATTATAGATAGAATAATAAATTTATAAACCCAACCCAATATCTCCATATAAGATAAAAGATCCCACACATACTAGAGGTGAATAAGTTGTGTTCCTTACACTGAATTTTCCACCAGCTATTACTGTGTCCTCCATCTATGATCGTTATTTATCACTAACAAACAATAAAAATATTCTTCCCTTATTAGTGTTTCCATAGGCTGTGATGAATCACTCGATCAAGACTCATCTTTTCACTATAGGGATGCTAACACCTCATAATGCAAAGACCAAAGTGGAAATACTACTTCAGGTGTGAGGGAGCTTCATCCTTGAATAAATAAGAAGGTATGCACACATTCCATTTCCTAACAGTAGGATTAATATATCCTTAGAGGATACTCATGGATTTTACATGCATTAAATAATGTGTTATAATGCATGAGTTAATTCATTGGATAATTCATGAAACCCTTTAAAAATCTTAATGGACTCCTCGTCCATATCTTCTTATGAAATGACTATTAATGAAAGACAATGTAGGAATGATTCACTAGAATGGAAGTTATTATCATATTATTTTCTTTCAATTTTAAGGTTTTTAGAGTAAATTATACCTTATGATTATAAAATAATATAAATAAAATGTACAATTGGTTATCTTTCTAACATCAATTATAAAAAAATAATGTAAAATCAGGTTTTTAACTTAGTTATTTTAAATAATCGATCTAAAAAAAGGTTTTCACATCAATTATTTTATAAATGAAATAAAAATTAATTTTTCAAATTATTATTAAAAATAAATTTTACCCAACCCCTAATAGATCAAAAATTAAAAATAATAGCATTTAAAATAGTAGAAAAAACAATATTCCATATAAAATAGTTACATCATAACATTTTATATGTTATAAAAACTTTATTATTTGAAATTTAAACATAAAAATATTTGTTAAAAATTTAGATAAACTTAAACTAAATAAAACTTATAAAATAATCTTCACATTCTCATTATATATGATTTAAATCTTTTCCATCATAAGGGTGATAATCGTAAGAAACTAAATATTAAAATGAAATTATTCGAATTTTATTTTCAATATAATGATATGATAATTGAAAAAGAAATGTTATAATGAAATATAACCTTGTGAAATATTTTAATTATACCAGTTGAAATTATTTCAAACATAAATCTCATAAGATAGTATTTACTTCTGTTATTCCTTCTTGAGGATCAAAATAACTTTTGAACAGAAGTTTTCGATTGAAAATAAAATTTTAAGTATCTAATAAATTATAGTAATTATAAATGAAGTTACCTTTTTTCTAGCATATTTTATCATTGATTTTCTCTTTTTTATTGAATCTCTATATTAATTGAATTCCCTGATTGAAAATAATATGTATGTAATAAAATTTAAAGTTATTATAATATATAATTATTTAAATAATAAAACTTAAATATCTAATAATTATTTATAATTTATTCACATTTCACTATTTATAGATCAAAACTAGTAAGTTATATTTTCTTTTTAAAAAAACAACATCCAATGACTACTGATATAAAAAATATATAATTTCATTTGTAATTTATTTAAGTGAAATATAACTTTATAAAATATATTCTTCATTCCTATCATGATAAGGGAACATTTAAAACTATATTATGTAAATATAATATATTTTAGAAATATATATTATTCTATTTTTATCCTTCATTGCTTTATTATTGGAGGTATAAATTGTGTGTCCAAGAATCAATACACTAATTTCATGTCATACCGAATACAGATTGTTTAAGGATAACTAAAATAATTATATACTATTTTAGATCAATCAAATTTAAACAATTGAAATAAATATGATAATAATCATATATAGAAAAGGTTTATATCACTATGAGACCTGAAATTTTTTAATTTAAAATCTCTTTGATATCTCTCTTATAAGTCATAACAATCATAGTTCACTCAAAATTTTCATCATCCATTGGAATTTTATTAACATCCAATAGCATAGATTCATATATAGATAATTTAGAAATGCCTTTAGAAAAATTTGTATCTAAACTCAAAGGCAACTGAATAGGTTTTGTGTTTTCATATAACATTTGATTCCATTAAAAAATTCATATATATATATATGCATAAAAAATTGACAGCAATATGAAAAATAAATGTTATAAAATTTTTATACCTCATTGAAAAGTTCTACAACAAGCCTCGATAGACAATGTAATAAATTTATAACGGATTTTCCAATTAAAGAAACCACCTTTTTAGGGAATCATACTCTAACAGATGTATTTATAATATCATGTATTGTTATCCGTCACTGATACATATCCATTTTCTAATTATGTATGTTATCAAAAATATAATATATAAATATATATACTGGTATTCAACAATATGATACTAGAGATCATCAACATATAACTAATAGTGTTTTGGAAGTTGTGGAGGAGGATGTGTAGGAGTGGGGTATGCAGGTGAATGTAGAGGACTGGGATATATAGCATAAAATTGTCTCTACATGTCAAAAATATTAAACTATAAAAAATTTATAATCATATCCTTTTTCATCTAACTAATCTCCCAAAAATTAGTGTTATAACCCCTCCCCCCAATGGTACCCCTCCAAAGATGAAAATGACAGAAGAGAGATATTGATTCCTGAAGCCCACCTTCAATAGGACATGGGTTGGCGATAAGAGCTATGGTTATATCAAACACACAGATGGGGGGAAGAACCCTCTAAGATAATAGAAAGGAGATATAACATATAAACATAAAACCTCTCTTACACAAGAAAAAATTTAAATAAATAATCTCAATTATATGTATTTAATGTCATACAACTGAACACCTGCAATGGAAACTACAAGTAAGAAATAAAAATCCTCAAAATGACCATAAAATCCCAAAAAGCTCCTAAATACCCAAATTCTAGTAATATCCATCATAATCACTAACTAGATCATGCTTTCCCAGGAAAAAAAGTTTATATATACATAGGTTGATTTTAACATGTATACTCAAGAGGACCATCCCTAAAGCCTCTCCTGAAAAACATAATTAAGGCATACTAAATCCCATTGAATAATAAATAATTCTAACTCATCACCTAAAAAGGTATGCTAATTTCATATCCACACCATGAATATATCTCACCAAGTATATAATACAAGTGATCATAAAATATAATATTAAAAGAATGTACCCCACTTCCACTTCCCTATTTTTTTCTACACTACCCCAATGTCACACATCATGTTCCATCTCTATATTAAATAAAACATCTTAGAGAATCCTATGCTAAATTATCATACTATGCACCCCATGAATCACATCATCTCATAACATAACTTGAACCCTATGAATCACATCGTCTCATCATCCCATTCCAAATATTTATATATTGAATTGGGAGTTTCTTGGAGACACCACATCCTGCATGTTGTGTATTATACATCAGGCCATTACAAACCATACCCATTATACATATAATAATCCATATGAAAGTATATCTAGAGATATATGTGTTTGAAATAAACACAATTCATTATAACCATATACACATATATATGGGGAAAGATAACCATTGTTCATAATAGTATATAATACTGCTAGGAGAGAGTGTGGGTCTATAGGGGTAGTCAGCCATTCATTCCTCACCAACCTATGTGTTAAGGAAAACACCGACCCAGAGTCCAATAAGTTTAAATTTCCTTACTAACATGGGTAGGGTAGCATATGAAATCACATAACATATATTATATAGTACATCTCACAACCATATTATAGTCATCAACCTAATCTTAGGCTCTACTGCAGATATCGTCTCTCAAACACCTGAATACCACTAATAAGAACTTAATATACTACAATCATACCATAATTCAATGAACTTCATTTAATTAATTATTCCCTTTTAACATTTAACTTTATAATAATTAATTAATTATCCATTAATTATCATTATTCTATTCATGTTTCATTGACCACCAATTGAAGTGCATGACCTCTAGTAATAATCCAATTGATTACATGGTTCCTAATGATTATAAATATTTTCATTACATTCAAGTACCATCCCCATGTGTTAAAAAATTTTATTAAAAATTATCATTACATGTTTCTAGGTACTCTAGGAAACATCCTAAACTATACTAAAAGATATGTATAAACTAAGCACAACCGCTTCCTCAAGTAGTGAGGAAAGGAAAGTAGAAGCAACCAACTCGGCCAACCAACCTTTATGAATATTTATTGAAAATAAATCATCCTAGATTTTAGTAAAAAAATGGTAAAGCCTATATTAAACTAATTTTATCAAAATAAATTCCATACCTGACTCAACAATGCATTTCACTATGTATGTTTCTGTCATAGTTTTCAACTATTGTGACAAGCCTGGGCCTCCCTACCCATGTATAATTAAATAATATCCATCTCATAATCAAATAAATTTGAATAGAAATTCTTACATCCAAATAAAACATATAAGGAAGAAAAAAATTGTGTCAATAGGAAATCTAGGTCGTAAAACAAGGAATCTAGAATTAACATAAAATAGTCTTTCTAGGCCCTAAATATATATCTTTATCAAATAGCTAGTTTTCATACCATATTGGATTAATTGATAAATTTTTCAAAGGTTACAACCATGGGAAAACTAAGGCATTATCTATTATAATCTATTAATAATTATAACATTTTTTTCAAGCATAACATCATATTTGAACAAAGTTTAAGGAATAATAATTCCATTAACATGTATATTTACTATTTTCAACAAAAATAATTCTATATTAGTGTTATTTATATATTTTCATTAACATATGGAAGAAAAAAATTATTTAACATGCATCAGTTATTATTTGATTCCCACCAAATTATAAGAATAATAGTTTATAAAAATATTCTTATTTAATTATTTAACCAAAAAAATTATTGTCCTTATGTTCTTTAACTATTTTCATAAAATTCAAATAATAAAAAATAATAAAAAACATGATAATAGATCATAAAATAGATATCATATTATTTATAAAATCAAGAGTCAAACTATTATTACTGTGGAAAAACATGTGATCACTAGAACTATAATCCATTCCTTTTCATTGATCCAAATTAACATTTATTATGGTCAATTCCACCACCACACAAAGAGATAAATCATGATTAATTTATGAATTCACTTAAAATTAACAGTAGAAGTAATGAATACCCAACCTCAAGACATTTCTATAATCTTGTATTGATAAAAAACCTACAACATAGAACTTTGATCACCTCTCTAGCAAGTAAACTAAATCCATACAATAATTTCAAGCCACAACCATGCCAAAAAACAAAAACAATAAATCCATAAGAACAAATTAGATCATCCACTATAGATTGTTATGAAATAATAGGAGTAGAAAATATTGATCATAGAAGAAACCATGATTTAAAGATGGAAAAATCACCTAAATCACCACTAGTTGAGCACAGGAATCTAGTAATCAATACCTAAAAAAATTTATTTTAAAATACTTGAGAGAGATCCTCCAAAAACCATGAGTTTGTAGAAATTTTTAAGATTTTAATATAATTTTATGGTGAAATAAACATTATAGGAACACTAAAAAATAATTTTTAATGGCATGAATTTGTCATTCACATAATGAATGTCCCAAATTTAACATCTTCCAAAAAACACATTTTCCATATATCAAAAAATGGAGATCAATTCCCATAGTTAACAATATGGTCACATCATGATTTAAAAAAATATGCATCAATTAAAACCCCAAATCCATTAAAATCATGAATATACCATACATTTCATGAATTCACCCCACTGAATTCTCTTATGCAAGCTTCGAATAACCAATCACGTACAAAATTACAATTCACATCATGAAGTTATCCTACGACTAGATTCAATCTCCCAACATTCACTGATCCTCCTCTAAGATTACTCCAAGAACCATGGGTTTCAGAAAAAACAAATAAATGAAGTGGAAGGATTTAGGAACTTACAATTAGCTTCAAAATCATCTATTTTTTCTTTTATATATATCCTCCCTTGATTATGTTTCAAAACAACCAATCAATTTTTTAAATTATATGGCCATCTCGTATCCTCATACATGACTTTGGTGCTCATGATTTCCTAATGAAATATTAAAATATCCTTCCAAACCTCAATTATTATGGTCACTTATGTGTTATTCTCCTAATTGGTTTCCAGTATATAATATTTGATAAATTAATTAATCAGTTAAAAGATTTAAAGAGTTTATTAATAACTTAAATAACTCCTTACAATATTTTTATCAATAACCGACAAGTATATTATAAGATATTTTTCCTTTTTTATTCAATCCATATTACATTTTTCATGTCCCTTTGGTGGGGATAAGGTTCAATATATGTTGAGCCTAAATGTTCAACTCTCAATTTTTCAATTTTTTTTAAACAATTTAACTATTATTTACTTTTCCAATAACAGATACTCTATACTAGATATAGTATGAGGGTATGCATTTTTAGATTGGATATTATGATGATACCTACATTGATACTACTAATTCAAGATAAAAAATCCTTCAGATTATCATTTTATGTTATTATACAAATAAATTCAAAATTTTAACATTACACTTAAAAAATGATTTTTTCTCTATAATTTCAATAAATATTTTCCATATATATTTATTAATAAAATAATATATATATAATGTATTTTATTTTTCCCTTACATAAAATTTAATATTTTTTATTTATGGTAGATTTAAAATCCCTTCATCTCCTAGTAGAAAAATCCAACATCTATTTCCAACTTTTTTAATGTTAGGTATATCATATTTAAACTAATGAGATAATATATATTATCAAAAACATGTTATTATAAGTACAATTATTATAAATTATATTACAAAAATTTTGTCCCATATCTAAGTTAGTGCCATCATTTTGAAAATTCTCCAATTAAAAATAAAAATTGCTACTTTTTTCTAGCCTTTATTTATAGGGAACTATTAATTTTGTTCAAATTTGGATCCCTAGGATTATCATTTACACCAAAATAAATAGATATACTCTAGTATTGGATATAGGTATGTGAACATCTTGGTAAAAATGTGATTTCATATTTACAAAACATTGAAACATTCTCTATCCTTGTGATAGAAGATGGATCACATATCAATGGATGGAGACTCTCCTCAGTATATGTTTCTGTAAGGTCCTCCCTAGAAGATTGAGATGAATCAGATTTCTGATCTCACAATATCCTATAAATTAAATTTGTAAAAAATTAGTAAAATATTGTACAAATCTAACTGTTACAGATAAAATTAAATATAAATTAAAAAATGATCAAATAAAAACTAACCTAAACTAAACATATTTTTATTCAACGTTATTAAAGAAGTAAATTTAAATTCTAAAAAATTATGAAAATTTTTATCAAACAAAAAATGATTCAAACATAAGAAAAAAAAATTAGGTAAGAGATTATAAAAATTTATCACTGTAGATAAATTTTAATAATAGTTGGAAATGGCATAAAAAAAGAAAAATAAAACTAAAAAACTCTTTTATATTCAATAAATTAATTAATAAAAATTATAAAGTACTAAAATATTTATTTAACACAAAATGATGTAAATAGATGAAAGCAAATATTATGTACAAATTTATACAAATCCAATAGTTACATATAAAATTGAATCATTAGAAAAGTATACAAACAAAACAAAAAAAACAAAAAAACCTATCATATTAGTTAAAATATATGTCTGAGGTAAAAAAATTAGAAATATTATATCTAGATTTTTTTAAATTTTTAAAAGTTGAAGAAGAAATATGTATATGTTACCAATAATATTAGAAGATTACTAAATGATTGTTTTACCGTATTTTTTACTCATGATCATTCCGTATAGAACAAACCATGTCAACAGTATGGTTGTCAATATTCACTAATAATATTTCCATTCGAGTAGGTAGATCACAAAATTATTTATTATTGTCAAGTTTTTCATCACAAAAATACATTATTCCCTTGAAAATCAATAGACCACTTCACATTTTATAGATCAAGTACATAGATATTTTCTTTCTCATGTGTTTCCAAGATAAAAGGGTTGTTTTTTATTCCAATATATTCAGATTTACTAAGTTCTTACCAAATTCATCATGCTTAACATTGTTGTTACTAATAACCCCTTTATAGTTGAACATATAAATTCAATATTTAAAATAATTAATCACCCATATTTTTATAGTAAATATATAATATTAACATGATGTGGGTATTTTGTTTTCCACTTTTTCACTCAAAAAAATTTGATGCTTCAATGAACACCAATACATTTTTATTTTGAAGTACACTTCTGTTATACAGATCTTTTCCATAAAATGTATTTCAATTAATATATTACCCAAACTATGTTATGAAATTTTAACATGATCCTCCCATTATCCATATCAATGTTTCTAAAGCATCTAATCTACCAGGAATAATCTCTTTAAACCATGATAAAAAGTATTATTCTCATTCAATACTCACATGTCTTTCTTCATAGGATAGAAATGTTTTAACACATTCATATGAAATATTATATATGGTTATGTATTATTTATGTTATTAAACACTAATAAATGTTCTTAATTTATTTGGTCACCTATAAATGGTTTTTTTTTAAGTTACAGATTCCCCTTCCCCCAAAACTAACATTTTCTTGTTGAGATACAAAAAAACTAACATTCTCCAATAAAAATAAGTTGTATGTAAAAAACTCTGCAACCTCCTTAGAAATATACTTCTCAATAGTGGAGGCTTATGATTTATATGTATTCTTAATATACCCCTTTAATATCAAAATATATATTTCAAAATGATACATTTAATATAGACATAAAAGACTAAAAAGTTTATTTATAAAACCAAATGATCCATTAAACACACTATTATAAAAAAATGATGGTTGAAAGTATATTAACATTTGATAAAGGATACAAACTACTTTATTCCATGATATTCAATAAATTAATATCCATCACATTGTTACAAATGGAATAGAAAAAATAACACACTTTCATGATAGTCATTCTGACATGGATGAGTTGTATTTCATGCGATACAACTATTAGGATTTATTTTATTATAATATGGTAATCATATTTTTTCATTTCCATTAACTTAAAATATTTTAGTGACAAAATGTTTTTACATTTAAAAACCCTATGGAACTTTCTTACCATAGAGGCACTAAAAAAATGATGTCCCTTCTTATTTAGAACAAAACCACTGATAACCCATGTACACTTTTTCCTATCAAGTTGTAGCTAAAAAAGATGTCCCTTCTAGAAAAATTGTACAAGATTTATTCTCCTTAACACTACATCCAAACAAATTTCCATATGTTGGGAATTCATTTATATGAAAAATTGTTTTTTCATGTGAATGAAAATTTTACTTTTTATAAGAATAATAAACTATGATATCTTCTTCCTATATGTTTTTTAAAAAATCAATATTGTTTTCAGGATGTTTTAGTCCAAAATTCATAAAACTCATCATGATATATTTTCAATTCATACAAAATTCAGGATAAAAGTTGTAAATTACCAATAAAATGGTTTATGGACTATGTATTCTACTAAGGCTCTTATATGGATTCATTTCATATATGCGCATCCCAAGTCTGACATTTCTAACTCCATTACCAAATATTGGAAATTATTAATCAATTTCCTATCATTAGGACAATCAGAAATATGATATAATTTTTCTTCAAATATTTTATCACTTTCATAAAATCGTTACCATATTACATATTTGAATTATAAAATAAATGAGTTAGATGGAATTTTAGAAAGATACCAAATTCTCTTATTAAGTGTCTTGGTACTTTGAGTAATATATATATCAACTACTGATTTTTGATTCAACTTATAATGTGATGTCCCATATTTAGGACAATAATAGAGGCCTTCATATTCCTTCCAATATGAAACATAGTCATTAGGGGAGACATATATCATCTTATACCCCAATAACTTTAAGCATAATGTTCTTTTCAAAATTATAACATGAATCAGGAAGACCATTATGTTCAAGAAGTACGTCTTTCAACAGTTTTAGTAATTCTATTAAACTCTTATCACTCCATCCATTCCCATATTTCATGTTCACTAATATTATAATTGTCGATAAAAATATGAATTTCATTTAACCTGGATAAAGCGGTTTTTCAACATAATGATATAAGAATTTAATCTATAGTCTTTTCTCAATTACCTCCACTTCAATGTCATGAATCATTTCTTGAATTTGACAAAAAAAATTAATTTTTAAAATCTACATCATCATTTGATATTCAATTATTCTTAATTTTTCCATGGAAAATACATATACTATAAATTTGATTTAAACCAATTCAAATATTGATGATATTTGTTTTTCTCTATTTTATAACTTTATCATATTTAAACTTTTCAAACATTCATAGAAAAATAGGTCTTTGTTTCTAACATTTCATTTAGAAAATTTCAAAAAAAAACATTAATCCCTTTCCCTTATTCATCACTTCTTCATTTGCAGTAATATAATTACAATTCATTATCACCTATAAAAAATATCAAGTATTAAACATAAGTTAATATATTTTGAAATTTAACTTCAAATTTACTATAATAAATTATAAAAAAACAAAAATTATTTAAAAAAAATAAAATTAAAATTAAAAATATATTTTAAATAAAAAATATTTATTATTTATTTAGTGATACACGTTTATTATTCGAAATTTTTAATGAATAAATGGTAATAAAAAATAAAAATAACATTTGTAAATGTGAATATATGAATAAAAAAATGAATTTCAAGAAAAAAATGAAATGTAATGAAACTATATTTGATACAGTAAGGGTGTTATTTTTTTAAAATAATGATTTAAAAAATAAAAATTGTTTCATTATTTAAAAAATAAAGTTTTATTTAAAAATTAATTCATACTATAAAAAACATGTAGTTCACAAATTAAAATATGTGTGCATATAATAATATATACACTCTTTATAAATATAGATTAAAGAACATATATAATAAAAAATTTATACAAATGTTATAAACATATGAAAACATAGAACATCATTCATTATTTAAACTAATTTAAATAGTAATAATTTGATACAATATGATTAAAAATTATAATACATACATAGATTATAATATATTATATATAAAAAGTTTATAAAAGCAGATAAAAAGTAAATATTTTGTAAATAAAAAAATAAACAAAAAATAAACAAAATTACAAATTAAAAAATGAAAAATGAAATAAAATTTATAATGCATAACTTAGTAAAATTATTTTACTTTACAGTACATGAATTCCAAATTTTTTACAAAAATATGTAATTTTTTAATTGATAACATACTCAATATAATAAAAATAAATAAAAAATTACTATTTCACATTATAATATCTAAATAATGAATTCCTAAATAATATATAAGAATTGACAAAAAGTTTATCTAAGATATGAAACATGGATTCATTGTTATCTATAAATTAAAAAACACAAAAATATATATTATGAATGAAATTGAACTACCTGATATATAAAAGATGACATAGATGAAGGTCAAAATATGTCGTTGAAAAACCATAGGAGCCGACTGAAGGTAGGGGATGGTCATTCCGGTTTGCTAAGAGTGGAAGAGATGGGATCAAAACACAATGAAGAGTGCATAGAGAAGGTAGTGATAGTGGTTGAGGGTGGTGATGAAGATTGGAAGTCAACTAATTCAACAAAGAAGGATTATTTTTTTGTTCTCAATGTAAAACCCTCTAGTTTGGCATGATGGAAAAAAAATAGAAAGATGCGTTCCAAATATTTTTACATTTTGAAGTGTTTTGTCACATTATTTATTAGATAAACAAGTTGAAACCCTAGTATTTCATGTTATTTATTCAATGGCTTATAAAAAATACTTCAGATTTTAGTTTTTCATACTGGATATAAAATAACTAATGTGAGAACCAATTTATAAAATAATTTTTAAATAACTAACAATAAAATGATTCATTTTAAATAATATGTATACTAACGGTACACATCATATGACATAACCCAATAAAAAATTATAATTTGGTTATGCAATGTCAGAAAATAACATTTCATTCCATATGATATACTTTAGTCATATGACACAATATATATAGATAGTATCATAAAACCATGCATTAAAATATCCTATATCGTTAAATATGATATGTCCTATTTCATCTCATAAAGAAATAATTTAGGTAATACGTCTTTTAATGAATCATTGTGATGTTATCCAACGTATCTACTTATTATATTTACTCTTTTTTATAGATGTTCATCATCGAAGGGTGGCATGTTATCAAGATGATGGATCGAGTTTTTCTTTCATGGGTGAGTAGGATTTTCATTAAGTATGTATGGGAAATTACCATAAGTAGTTATAGTCAATCATCCACTAATTATAGAGTTTAGATCTATGTGAATTTGAGGATTATGAGGTTGATCTTCCAACAGTTAGGGAGGAGTACATTGGATTTTTTCTAAAGGATTTTCTAGGATTTCCCACTCATCGAGATATTAGGTTCTGTATTGATCTTCACCCTCAAACTACATCTATGTCATCTATAGAATAACATACGCCCCTATCCTAGTTTAGGGAGATAAATTTGAAACTAGAGTATGTTTTAAAGAAGGGTTTTATTATGAATAGTACTTCCCCTTATAAGATCCCATTCTATTCTCTAAGAAGGTGGATTAGAGAAGCTTAATTTTTAATGATTATCATCGATTGAATGTTGTGAAATTCAAGAACAAATAACATCTAACAAGGATCTGTAACCACTTATAATAGCTTAAGGGAGATAATTTATTGTCAAAGATCATCCTTGAGTCTATATATTATTAACATTAGGCTCAAATAAGATATATTGAGGATAATTTTATGGTGTCATTATAGGAACTATGAGTTCCTACTTATTCCATTTTGATTGATTAACACCCCTATTATATTTATAGGTCTCATGAACTATATATTCTAGAAATTTCTGGATTATTTCAAGGTACTTTTTATCAATTACATCCTTATCTATTCTAGATTGGAGGATAATATTTCTAGTCATTTAAGGATCATCTTGGACATTCATTGATAGAACTAGTTGTATGATAATTTCCCAAGGTGTAAATTATGGATTTGGGAAATTCATTTCTTACAGTTCATCTTCTCATTGGGGGAGTAGTTGTTGAACCCATGAATATTGAGGAATTTATTACTTAGGATACACCCAGGAATATTTTTAAACAGTACAAAATTATTAGGTTGGTGGGATGTTACTAGATATTCATATAATAATTATATAGGATTTCACCTCCAATGAATTTCCTTAACAAAAATGGGAATCCATTTATATGGTATGAGAAACATTATAGTTCTTTCATGGATTTTATTTAGAGTTTAACCAGTGATCCTATTTTGGGATTTTTAGAGGAATAAGTTGAGTATGTAGTGGTTTCCGATTCCTAAAGGACCAAACATTGAGTATACTTATTTAGTGGTAGGAGGTGATTTCATATAGATCTTGGAAGCTAAGACCTCATGAGAAAAATTATGTAACCCCTGACCTGGATATAGTAATAGTAGTTTTTTCCTTGAAAACCAACAATCATTATCTTCTTGGTGAGTTATTAGTGGTCTAAATGGATCATGATAATCTCATGTACATTTTATATCAGTATGATCTTAATTTAAAGTAGAGGATATGGTTATCGTTCTTGCAGGATTATGGATTTGAGTTACTCTATACTATTGGGAAGGGAAATGTGGTGGCTAATTCCATAGATAGTAAATCAAATTCTCAGTTAGTATAAGTGGAATCTAATCATCTAGACTCCATGTTTTTTATTTTAGTGGAACAAGGAGACATTTATTACCTTTGATTGATATCAGTGTCCCCCGTACTCCCCCACCAAGTGAGGGAGGCCCAACATAGAGACACCAATTTTGTGATTTTTTGTGACAAAAAATATTATCAGGTGATGCACATAACTAATTTCATAAGGATATGGATCATTTCATCTTATTCCAAGGGTAAAGAGCAGTTTTATTTGTGTGATGTGATGAGGTGTTAGGGGAGTTTCACACTCCCCCCTTAGTGGTATATCCAATAATTAAAAAAATGTTCATGGATCTCAAGCATTAGTAATAGTGTCCAAGAATAAAAAAGTGTGTTGTAGAGTTTATTTCTCAATGTCACACCTACCAATGGGTAAAAGATGAATTATAGGTCCAGGTTGGTTTTATCTAAACTATTGACATCCTAGAGTGGATTTTAGATAGTATATTGACGAGAATTATAACAGGACATCCATATTCTATGAAGGGAAACAACGCTATTTGGGTGATCAATGACCAACCAACCAAGTCAAATAAACTAATCAATATTTTGGATCATATATTGGTGGATAGTTTTAGACATCTATCCATGAATGATATCATGCATTTTCAGGGATTACCTTTTTTTATTGTTTCAAGTTGAGATTCTCAATTAATGTCTCTGCTACGTAGGAGCCTACAAAAGGCCATTGAGACTCAGTTGTGGTTCATTAAAATGTTTCAGCACTTGATATATATCTATAATGTGAGGGAAATATATATTCTCAAGGACATATTTTGGGCCTCAATGCTCAATTTTGGTAGAAGGTGGTGATATTTCCTTTCAATAGTTGATTTTTTATACAAAAATAGTTAACACTCCACTATCATCTTGGTAGTTTCTGAGGCCCTATATGGGACTCCGAAATTCACCCCTTTATTGGTTAGAGATTGGTGAGTTGTTACTTATGGAGTTCTAATCTAGTGTGGTAGATGATAGAGAAGTTGTAGGTTACCCAAGAGCATATAAAGACAATCATGGAGAAATATTAACTCAAATATGAACATAAAAGGATATATTTTGGTGTTTTTGGAAGAAGATAATATGTTTTTGAAGGACTATCTTTGAAGTAGTTTGCAGAGTTTTGGATAGGGTAGAAAGTTAATCTCAAGGTTTATTGAACCATTCTAGATATTATGTAATAAATACAAGGTTTATTATCACATAAATGTTCTACTAAAGTTAGAAATACTACAAAATAGGCCTTTAACAGTGCTACAAATGGACTTTATTAGTACTAGAAAAGCACTGACTATATGAGTGGGGATAAAAGACTTGGTCTTTTATCAGCACTGAAAAAGTTCTGATAAAGGGATCCTTTATCGGTGCTAAAAAGAGCTAATAAATTAGAACTTTATCAATGATTTTAAAAGTGATGATAAAGGAACAATTTATCATCCCCTTAATTTAGCACTTCTAAAGGAACCCTTTTTTAGTGCTTATAAAGGTAATGATAAAGGGTCTTTTATTAGTACTTATAGAATCATTGATAATGTATACCTTTATCTACACTTATAAAAGCGCTGATAATTGACATTTTATAAGTGCTTATAGAAGTGCTAATAATGGTACATACTCTAGTGTGTTGTAACAGTACACTACAGCACAAAAAACACACCAGATATCCACAAAAACAAGTCACTTTATAGGATTTAATTGAAATAAAATTTACAAAACATAAACAATAAAAAACACTATATTATATACATTTCAAACATTGGTTTATATAGTTACATAAATATAAATTATTACATACATTCAAGGACACCAATGTTCCTTTGTCTTTTAATCCTGACCCGACTCATGCTATTGCTGACCAAACCACCCTAGGTCAAACAAAATAACACACCTGTGTAAGGAAAAAAATTATATTAGTAATAATATAAACAAATAAATTAATTGTAACACATAATTTTACAAAAATCGATGTCAATTTTAAATAAAAACGTCCACTTGGAGTCATATCGGTCACACCATGCATCGGATTGAGTTTTGGATGCTTCCAAAATGTCTTAAATGACTTGCGGATTATATTCCTTGAGTATCAAAATAATCTGAATGTTTGTTATCTGTTTTGAGTTTGTCAGTTCTCTTTTCTACTAAAATTTCATTTTAAATTGGAAACATGTTGTAACGTCCCGAATCTGAAATCCACTCAACGGGTTCCCCGAAACCAGTTGGTCACATGAACTAAAGCGCATTTCCCCAAAAGCCATAGGTTCCTGACTAGCAGCGAGGGCCCAGGTCTGATAGTGGGGAAACTATGCCCTCATTTGTCAAAGTGTAGCGTAGTGGAATTAAATATACAACATACAACAACAATAGTAAAAGATAACCAACAGTTATATAGATAATGATGCATCATTTCTCAAGTTCTAAGAAAATATCCAGAACATGTTACACAGTAATACAGCATGATACAATAGAATGTAAAGTTAAAACAACAAAAAAATAGCCGGCAGCATCGTGAGCCTAAGCTCAATCCCATGCTCCCCTACTTTTCAGCAACAACCATGTACCTGTATAGGGACCCTTTTCCTTATCCACACCTGCAATAACATAGTTTGTTTGGGCCAAAGACATGACCCAAACAGGGTGTGAGAAATAAATCTCATTAGGCACCCACCAAAGGCTCGTGCCCAAATATGTGATAAATAAGCAAAAAAAGTGTGCAGTAGTAAAATGAAATAAAATAATCAGTACTCAAAAGTAATTAAATTTACCAGTTATATTGCCACTTTATTATTCATTTTGACCATTTAATTTTAATAACATTCTGTGCTCAATGGAACCAAGCCCTCAGGCCAAACAGAATCTCGCCCTCAGGCTAATATAGTAAAACCACTCCCTTAGTCTATACAGTAACTTTCCCTCAGGCATTTCCCTCAGGAGAAATAGAATATTTCCCTTAGGCCAAACTAAAACGAACCCCTTAGGTAATCATAATCTCAACCTTAGGAATTTCCCTCAGGCTAATAGAACCATGCCCTCAGGCTAAGTGAAGCACTGCCCTCAAGCTAAGAAAGTAACCACGCTCTCCGGCTATAAAGTAACTGATACATTCCCAACATTTAAACATACAATTATTTACAATCCCTCTCAAGGAAAAATTAATGCATAATGTAAACATGGCATACCCTCGGGTATCCTGTCCAAACAGCTAAATAGAGGAACGCACCCCAGGGGTGGTCCAGGATCTAAGCAACGATCTCAAACAACAGTTTATTATCACATTTAATTACCTTTACAGTTCTAGGTTTTAAAAACTGCCACAGCCTCAGCCACATGATACCCTATCATGGGTTCGTAGCAAAAAGGTACACAAAAACACACAAAAGTTAGAATTTAAACACCAAGCCACCTACCTTAAACGCCCCTGAATGGTATACGTGAATGTCGCTTCTAGAAATTCCCAAATACGATGTAGATCTAGGATAGAAGAAAACCCACTCAAATGTAAATAACTTTCCCTTGGGAAAGAATTGGTAATAATGGCTTAAGGAGAAGGAGAGGCTTACCTGTACAGTTCCAACAAGATCGGCAGAGGCAAAAACAGATTCCTGGCATGCAATCTAGAGCTCCTCGAATGTTTGGCCCTCTCTCCCGACTCCTCCTTCGGTTCTAAGCCTTCCCTGTGAACAGGGGAGGCTACTGCCCGATTTGAGCCAAAAAAATAGACTACACGGCGTGTACTTCTCAAGTACACGGTGTGTACATTCCATTTTTTAAATGTTCCTATGGCATCTTCTCACCAATGTGGCACTGTTCATCTGTCGACATGGGTACACGACATGTTTTTCCTAATTTCACGGCGTGTACTATCGCTCAGATGGCGGCTGCCTCCACTGCCTTACTATTCACCTATCGACTGACTACACGGCATGTAAATACCCACTACATGGCATGTAGTTAGTTTTCACACCTTTTGTCATCGACGGTGCTACACGCCCTGTGTACTCATCCCACACGTCCAGAATACATGGCGTGTGGAAAATTACACAGCATGTAGTCCCAAAATTTTGTTATTTTCCCCTTATTTTCCTTATTTCTCAAAAACACTTAAGGAAAAGAGAAAATAAGAAACTCGTACCTCAAAAATAAGAACCGGTTTCTTACAAACTTCCCTCCATAAATAAATTCATCCCCAAATTTCCCTTTCAAGGGTAGTGAAGATAAAGTTCAGAACATCTATGGCCATTGAGAACATACATCAGTTTCCCACTCCTAGGTTTCATCCTACACTCGTCCATGCTGCCATAGCACTCGTATGATCAGAACTGACCGGCCTCGAAGAACCTTCGTACTCCTATCAATGATATGAATCGTATTCTACTCAAAGGATTCATCGATATGAAGCTAAACCTCATCGGGCTGAAAGACATGATATGGGTCTGAATGATAGTGGCGCAATTGAGATACATGGAAGATGTCATGCATGGCCGGGTACCTCTGTGGTAACTGTAACCGATAGGAAACTAGCCCGACTCTCTCTAGAATATCAAATGGCCCCACATACCTCGGTGAAATTTTACCATGTCTCTTGATCCTCCTATATCCCAACCTCAGCAAAACACGTGAGAGAACCTGATCCCCGACCACGAACTCCAAGGGTCGTCTGCAGCGATCAGCATATGTTTTTTGAGAAGACTGTGTGGTAGCCATCTGCTTCTGAATCAACTGGACCTGCTCAGAAGTCTCCTGCACTAGTTGTGGTACCAGTAAAGTTGCCTCACCTGCCTCTAACCATCACAAAGGTGATCGGCATGGCCTACCATATAAATCCTCGTAAGGTGCCATCTCAATAGTTTCCAGAAAACTGTTATTAAAGGAAAACACAACCAGGGGTATATGCTTCTCCCAAGATCCCCCAAAGTCTAGGACGCATGCACGTAGCATGTCCTCAAACAACTATATCATACGCTCTGACTGACCATCAGTCTGAGGGTGGTAAGTTGTGCTCAGAAGCACCTGTGTACCCAGTTCCCTCTGAAAACTCTACTGGAAACGAGACGTAAAACGGGAATCCCTATCTAGAAACGATAGAACGAGGAACCCCATGAAGACGTACGACCTCTCGAATATACAAATTTCTGAGCTCGTCAACACTAAAGGTATCCTTGATTGGAAAAAAGTGATCTACCATTGTGCGTCTGTCCACAACAACCCACATAGCATCATTGCCTCACGGTGACCTCGGTAAACCAGTCATGAAATCCATCGCGACATCATCTCATTTCCACTCCAGGAAGGGTAAATGTTGTAACAGTATGGCTGGCCTCTAATGCTCCGCCTCATCTCTTAACAAATCCAGCTACTTCTCTCTTCATACCCGGCCACCAGTACTGACATCTCAAGTCACGGTACATCTTGGTAACTCTGGGATGAACTGCCCAAGCTGAAGCATGAAACTCCCACATCATCTCCTCGTGTATATCCCCTGGAACCCATACTCATCCATGGAAATGTAGTACCTCATCATCGCCTATCATCCACCCAGGCGGAGGATCCTCACATTCAACCGACTCCCGTGGAACTAGGCCTTCTGAATCATATAGTTGTCTCATCCTCACTCTATCCAGGAGGGTAGAGGTCATAGCTAAAGATGAAAGATAGATCTATCCCTAATTGTCATGCACCTATAAATGCATCTCAAAGAACAAATACATGAGCTACCACTCACAACTTGCCTCCTGAAAAACCTGTATCTGAGTCCACCTGCTCAGTGCATCGGCTACTACATTACCTTTACCAGGTGTATAGGCAATCTCAAAGTCGAAGGACTAAAGGTATTCGACCCACCTTCGTTGTCTCAAATTAAAGTCACACTGAGTACAGATAAACTTGATACTTTTGTGGTAGGTGAAAACCACAAAATTCTCTCCTAAGAGATAGTGTCTCCAACAGCGTAATGCATGAACAACTGCAGCCAACTCGAGATCATGATTCGGGTAACTCCTCTCATGTGGCCTCAACTTCTGAGAACCGTACGCAACAACTCGCTCGCCTTGTATCAGCACTACTCCTAGCCCAATACCTGATGCATAACAGTAAACTGTATAGCTCTTCCCTTAGTCTAGGAGTATCAGGACTAGTGTTGATGTCAACCTTCCTTTCAGGTCCTGAAAGGATATCTCGCAAGCTTCCGACCAAATGAACTTCACACCCTTCTTAGTCAAACCCATCAATGGTGCTGATAAGTGGGAGTAGTCCTGTATGAAGAATCTGTAGTAACCAGCCAGCCCCAAGAAACTTTGTATCTCAATCACATTCTTAGGCTGCTCCCAAGAAACTATTATTCTCACCTTCTATGGGTCTACTGCAGCTCCTGCTTCTGAGATAATATGACCAAAGAAGTGAATCTGGTCTATCCAAAAGTGGCACTTTGAGAGCTTAGAATATAGATTATACTCTCTTAGTGTACTCAATATGATCTCAAGATGAGTGGCATGGTCATTTCAAGTGTGAGAGTACACCAATATATTGTCCATGAATACTACCACAAAAGAATCTAGACAAGGATGGAACACACGATTCATTAGAGCGTTAAAAACGGTTGGCGCGTTCGTGAGTCCAAAGGGCATAACCAAGTACTCGTATAGACCATATCTGCTCTGAAAAGTAGTAAGCGGTATATCTGATGGTCTCATGCACATCTGATGATATCCAGATCTCAATTCAATATTTGAGAACACTTGTTCTCCACAAATTTGATCCAAAAGATCACCAATCCTCGGTAAGGGATATCGGTTCTTAAACGTCAACTGGTTCAGCTTCCGATAATCCACACAGAGTCTGAGGGTACCGTCTACCTTCTTCACAAAGAGGACCAGTGAACCCCAAGGAGAAGTACTGGGTCGGATGAAACCATTTTCCTGTAACTCCTCTAACTGTCTCTTGAGCTCCTGCTACTCTGGAGTAGCCATCCTATAAGGAGGAATGGACACCGGCGTTGCCCCTGGAACAAGCTCAATAGAGAAATCCACATCTCGCTCTGGAGGTAGACCTGAAAAGTAGTCCAGGAAGACATACCTAAAATGATCAACCACTGGAGGGAAATCCGTCTGACAAGTCCCCTGATTATCTAGATATAAACTCGCAATCTGGGTTGTGACTCCACATCGCCCATAATGCTTTAGTCTAGCTCGACTCACCTGAACATCCCATTCTCCCTTGTATAGAAATTCTCCACCCTCTGGTGACGTGAAACACACCCTGTAACAATAGGAATCTATAAAGGGTCGAAAAGGAACCAACTAGTCCATCCCGAGAATGATATCATAGCTCGTCATCTCCAAGATGTAGAGGTCCCATAGGAAGTGACACCCACCAACATCAAGGGGGAACTCCTTACACGGACGCACACCAGCCATTCTAATTCCCAATGGAGTGTCTAGACTCATAAAATTGGAAGAAAAAGAAACACAGAGACCAAGGCTCTCTACAATGGGTACAGATATGAAGCTATGTGCAGCACCTGTAACGAAAAGTACTGAAGATAAGATATAAGCTACTAGAATAGAACCTCTGACTGTAGAATGTTCGGGATCCTTCTCCTGCTGGGTCTGTTGCACTACATATGCCTTCCTAGTGTTGTGGCCCTGTGAAACAGCCTGGGTACCCTGAGCTGTCCCACCCTGTTTGCTCTGAGATCCTAGTCTCTGGCTACCACGGCCACGACCACCATCCCTACCTACACACCCTAATGTATTCCAATTCCATGACTGGTAAGAAGCTACCGGTCCTTCTCCCATATGCGGAGTCTGCACAGAACCCCTCTCAATATCCACTAGTACAAACACCCTACAAAATTACTGTAGATGAACCATCTTTCCACATGTTTGGCACTCCACTAGGTCACATGGACACTACGGTCTCTTGTGCCACTCTTTACCACACTGGTAGCAAAAGACCGGGCCACCTGAAGAAACTGCCTAGCTACTACTGCCACCGTGAGAGAAAATCACATGTCACTTCCTCTTCCTGGTAGAAATAGTACCATAAACTTGTGTCAAACTTCCCTAGCCCACACCACTAGCCTCCCGCAGGTTCCTCTCTGTAATCAGTGCCTGGTTCACAATAACATGTATTGTAGGCAACCTGAAAACATTTTCCAGTGCTCAGATGTCATATTGAAGACCATCCTCAAAGCATCTATACCTCAATGTCTCATCACCCACTAGAAGGGGTGAAAAACACTGATGCTAGGTGAAATGAGTATAATAATCCATCACTGACATAGCACCCTGCTGCAGGTTCATGAACTCTTGAGCTCGATCTTCCCTCAGCATCTTTGGGAAGAAGAAATCATAGAAAGTTATCTAAAAATCTTCACATGTCATGTATTTGTGATGCTATGTCTTAGTGGTAACATCCCACCACCTCTTGGTAGAATCACGCAACATGTAAGTCGCAAGCTTGACCCTCCACCCTGGAGGCATCTCAAGATTATCGAAAATAGTCTACATAGAATCCAGTAATGACTCCACAGCCTGTGGTCTGCCATCCCCTGAAAACATAGGTGGATGCTGCTACAGGAAGATACGAGTTAGCTAGGCCATAGATTTGGCAGCTGGCGGTGCCCCCTAAAAGGTCTGCATGAACCGCCTAAAGCCTTCACGGAACTACGCCTCTGCGCCTATGTCTGGTATAACAGCTGGCGCTGCATCTGGCTCTGCTGGAGGATCCGCTAGTTGCCCATGGCCCACCATCTCTAGAGTATAATCATTTCTGCTCTCTTGGCGAACAACGTGTGTTCGTCTCGGTGGAATGACTCTACAAGATTAGGTGCACACCTTAGATCAAGATTATCAAATACTGAAAAACGAAGGGACCAAAAGGGAAATAGGAGGAAAAATTCATTTAAGATTTGCAATACAATACTACACGATGTGTATACTGACTACACAGTGTGTACCTGACTTCTCTTCCCCTGCCCGGGTCCTTCTACATAGCTAAGGCACACGGCTCTCGTTGAACAGAACTACATGGTATGTATATAATCTACACGGCATGTATGGTGTAATTTTCAAGATTCATGTGTTGTTCGTGACACGCCCGACTACTCAGCTTGATACTACACGGCGTGTTACACCTGCACATGGTGTGTACACCACCCCGTTTCCCAGCCACACGGCTAAGTCCACACGGTCTTTACTTGGACAAGACTACATGGCGTGTCCCTCAGGCACACGACGTGTACTGGATGAGCTCCGCCGACCCATGTTGTTAGTTACACGACCGGATACACGGCTCACACTACACGGCGTGTTCCATATACACACGGTCTCATACACAAAAGGATTAAACTAACCTGTGGTGTTAGTTACACGGCCAGATCCTAGGTCAGACTACACGGCGTGTTCCATAGTGGACACGGAATGTATGTCTTAATGTATCCTCTGTTCGTGTTTGTTACTTACGCGGGTGGACTCCGGGTCAACACTATGTGGCATGTACATCTGGTACACGGCGTGTTTTCCCCAAGCATTTCCCTTCCCCGTGTCCCTGCCCATGAGGTCTATAACATGGAATGAGACTACACGGTGTGTACTGAGGGTATATGGCGTGTACTTAAAATGTTTTCTTGTCTTCTTGAATAGAAGAACACACGGCATGTATCTGACGAACTACACGGCATGTATCCTAGGTTTTTAGATAGTAAGCCTCAAATACTACTCCGGAACCCATAAAAACCATTTAAAAAACTCCTAAGTTCCAAATTCTGACCGGTGTGGGCCCATACTCCCTGCAAATCAAAGTTTGGCATCTTATCTGAGTTATAAATACAGTAAACAGCCAATGATCCACCAAATTCTGGTCAATGAGGGCCCATACTCCCTAGTAACCAAAGTTTGGCGTTCATTCTTCCAAGGCCTCACACAAACATACCCTATCACATAGGAGGTATTTATCAAAGAAGCTATCACAACTGCATGCTTTTCTAGCATGAAAACTATCACAATGACATGCAATTTGTATTGCACCTACATAACATGTAACTATACATGGAATGTGATTTATAACATGTTCCTAAATGAATCATGATATGTCATACCCTCATCTCATTGTGTTTCAACTACATAGAACCCATAATTAATATATAAAAAACACAATCACAAGTGAATCACCCAACGATTAAATCAAATCAACTGTAAAACTTACAAAATCATAAGAATTGAAAAAATATGAGGTAGACTGGCTTTTCCCTGTACACGGTTTAGCTACACCCGTGCACAGCTTATTACCAACTATTGTTCCCATCCTATCCCTGACTAAGGCTCCAAATAGTAAGTCAAAGAAAAGAAACCCTATGATACCAATTTGTAATGTCCCGGTTCCGAAAGCCACTCAATGGGTGCCCCGAACCCAGTTCGTCACATGAACTCAAGTGCATTTCCCCAAATGCCAGAGGCTGCTGACTAGCAGCGAGGGCCCAGGTCTGATAGTGGGGAAACTATGCCCTCATTTGTCAAAGTGTAGCGCAGCGGAATTAAATATACAACATACAACAACAGCAGTAAAAGATAACCAACAGTTATATAGATAATGATGCAACATGTATCATGTTCTAAAAAAACAGCCAAAACATTTTACATAATAATAAACCATGATACAATAGAATGTAAAGGTACAACAGAACAAAACAAAACAGCTGGTAGCATCGTGAGCCTAAGCTCAGTCCCATGCTTTCCTACTCCTCAGCAACAATCATGTACCTGTATAGGTATTCTTTCCCTTATCCACACCTATAGAAACATAGTCAGTTGGGGCCGAAGACATGACCCAAACAGGGTGTGATAAATAAATCTTAGTAGGCACCCACTAAAGCCACATGCCCAACTGTGTGACAAATATGCAACAAAAGTGTGTTGTAGTAAAATTCAATAAACTAAGCAGTACTCAAAAGTTACTAACTTTACTATTTATATTTCCATTTTATTATTCATTTTAACCATTTAATTTTAATAACATTCTGTGCTCAATATAACCAAGCCCTCAGGACAACCAAAATACCACCCTCAGGCTAATATAGTAAAACCACACCCTCAGGATTTCCCTTAGGCTATACAGTACCTTGCCCTCAGGCATTTCCCTCAGGAGAAATATAATCTTTTCCTCAGGCAAAACTGAAACGAAGCCCTCGGGTAATTAGAATCTCTCTCTCAGGCATTTCCCTCATGCTAATAGAACCATTCCCTCAGGCTAAGTGAAGCACTGCCCTTAGGCTAAGAAAGTAACCATGCCCTCAGGATATAAAGTAACCGGGCCATGACCAAAATTTAAACATGCAATTATTTACAATCCATCTCAAGGAAAAAGTAATGCATAAAGAAAACATGGAATTCCCTCGGGTATCCTGGCCAAACGGCTAAATAGAGGAATTCACCCAAGGGGTGGTACTGGATCAAAGAAGTGATCCCAAAAAACAGTTTATTATCACATTTAATTACCTTTACGGTTCTGGGTAATCAAAACAGCCATGACTTCAGCCACACGATACCCCAACATGGGTTTGTAGCACAATGGTACACAAAAATGCACAACAGTTGGAATTTAAACACCAAGCCACCTACCTTAAACGCCCCTGAATGGTATATGTGAACATCACTTCCAGAAATGCCCAAAGATGATGTAAATCAAGGAAGAAGAAAACCCGTTGAAATTTAAATAAGTTTCCCTCGGGAAGGAATTGGTAAGAACAGCTTAAGGAGAAGGAGAGGCTTATCCGTACGGTTCCAATGAGATTGACAGACGCAGAAATGGATTTTTGGCGTGCGATATGGAGCTCCTTGAAGGTTAGACCCTATCTCTCAACTCCTCCTCCAGTTCTAAGCCTTCCCTATGAACAGGGGAGGCTACTGCCTCATTTAAGCTGTAAAACTGACTACACGATGTGTACTTCTCAAGTAAACAGCATGTACTTTCCATTTTTTAACTGTTCCGACGGTGGCTTCTCGCCAGCATGGCACTGTTCATCTGTCGACATGAGTACACAACGTGTTTTTCTTGATTACATGGCGTGTACTTTTTCTCAGCTGTCAACTACCTCCACCACATTACTATTCACCTGTCGACTAACTACACGGTGTATAAATACCCACTACACTAATTGTAGTTAGTTTTTACACCTTTTTTCACCGACGGTGTTACACACCCTGTGTACTCATCCCAAACGGCCAAAATACACTGCCTGTGGAAAATTACAAGGCATGTAGTCCCAAAATTTTGGGATTTTCCCCTTATTTTCCCTATTTCTAAAAAACACTTAAGGAAAAGAGAAAATAAGAAACTCGTACATCAAAAATAAGAACTGGGTTCTTACACATGTACTTTTGACTCATTCCAACACATCATGTATCAGTTTGATGTAAAATGAATTCCTAAACATTACAAATGACTTATTAATATTTTTCCTAAATTATAAATAAAATCTATGTGCATTTGATCTAGTTTTATTGAGTGACACTTTTTGAACTAAAATTTCAATTTTATACTTATAACGGACACTTTGAGTCATATTGGGAACATCGTGTATTGGATGGAGGTATGTCTAATTTCTACACATAATAAATGACTTATGTGTTATATTCATAAAGTATCAAAACAATACAATAGTTTTTCTCTATTTTTATTAGGAAAGATGTTCATTTTTTTAAAATTGATGAAAATTTTAAATAAAAATATGCACCTTGAGTCATATTTTTCATACTATGCATCATATTGAGGTGCGAATAATTCCTATACATCCAAGATGACTTATGGATCGGTATCATAAAGTATCAAAACAATATCAAAGTGTTTTCTTAGTTTTGAGTATGTCACATTTCTTTTTTTCTAAAATGTCATTTTAAAATTTCAATATACACTTTGACTCATACTGATCACATTGTGTATATGATTGAGGTACAAATGATTCCAACGCATCAAAAATGACTTATAGATCATTTTCTTCATGTATTTATGTAATTTGAATATGTTTTATTAGTTTTTTGTAGGTCAGTTTTACTTTTTACTAAAATTGATTTCAATTTTAAATAAAAATACGTAGTTGGAGTCATACTGGTCAGACCATCCATCATATTTAAGTACAGTTGATTTATGCATGTCTCAAATAACATATGGTTCATTTTCCTAAAGTATAAAAGTAATATAAATGTGTTGGTTTGGTTTTGATTAGAGTCCTATCGGTCACACCGTGCATCAGATTGATGTGTGGATGATTCCTACAGGTTTTAAATAACTTATAGATTTTTTATATATAGTATAAATACAATATTAATGTGTTGGTTATTTTTCAGTACGTCACATTTCTTTTTTACTAAAATGTCATTTTAAACTTGAAATATGTACTTTAACTCATACTGATCACGTCATATATCAGTTTGACATGAGACGGATTTCTACATGTCACAAATTATTTATGAATCGATTTCATAAATTATCAAGAAAATTCAAGCATGTTTTCTTGGTTTTAAGTGAGTGACACTATTTAAAGTCAAATATCAATTTTAATCAAATAACATACACATTGAGTCTGTTTTCTTTTTTATTAAAATTAATTTCAATTTTAAATAGAATGAAGTAATTTGATTCATACAGGTCACATCATGTGTCTTATTTAGGTGGGGTTGGTCCTACATTACCCAAACTCTCAAAAAATCTTAATTTTCAATGTTACCATGATTTCCATTGACTTTATTTATCGAACTTCCAACACATCATGAGTATCTTAGAACAAACCACATAAACGTAAAAAAAAGAATCCATCTATATAAAAAATATAGTTATTAATGAATTCCTCAAAATAAATAAATTATTCATAAATTTGAAATAATACATTAATTCTATTGAAAATGATTGTATAGTGAAAATGTCAACTCTAGGATTGAGCAGTATAGGGAACATGAATGAAAGTGGTAAATGAAAACTCTAAAAGGGTGAAAGGATTTTAGGGAGAAGGAATATGTGAAGGTTTTTATGCAGAAAAGAATAAAATATGGATAGATCACCCAAACTTGAAAAAAAGAATCCACATGTATTAGAAAAAAATTATTATGTGAGTAATAATAAGAAGAAATAAATTAAACATAAATATAAAACAATATACTAATTCTATGGACAATGATTTTACTGTGAAAACATCAATATTACCTCTATAAATGATCATTGGCAGCATCGTTGATCTTACTACAAAGCTAGTGGAAAGAAATTGAAATAATGTGATAAATGAAAAATTGTAGGGGGAAAAGGTATTGAGGGAGAAGAAGTCTATGGAAGTTTTGTTGTAAAAAGGCATAAAAGATAGACAGATCACCCAAACTCAAATAAAATAATCCACCAGTATAAGAAAACAATTATTATGTGAGTAATAATAAAAATTAATTAATTAATCATAAATAATAAATAATAATTTAATTCTATGGAAAATAATTTTACTATGAAAACAATAAGATTACCTCTATAATTGAGTAGAGGTAGAATTATTGCTCTTCTACCAAGGAAGTGGAGATAAATTGAAATAAATTGATAAATGAAACACTATGGGGGTGAAAAGGTTTTGAGGGAGAAGAAGTCTGTAGAAGTTTTGGTGTAGAAAGGCATGAAAGATAGACAAATCACTCCAACTAGAATAAAAGAATCCACCTATATAAGAAAAAAATTATTATGTGAGTAATAATAAAAAATAAATAAAGTAAACATAAATATGAAATAATATATTAATTCTATATATTGTGATTTTACTATTCAAATGTCAAGATTACCTCTCTGATTGAGCCGAGATAGCATCATTTCTCTTCTTACAAAGGTAGTGCATTGAACATGAAATAAAGTGATAAATGAAACACTGTAGGAGTGAATAGGGTTTCATGGAGAAGAAGTCTGTGGATGCTTTGGTGAAGAAATGCATGAAGGTTTGACAAACCGCCCAAAATAGAACAAAATAATCCATCTATATAAGAAAAAAAATTATAATGTGATTAATAATTAAAAGAAATAAATTGAAAAAATTGAAACAATACATTAATTATATGGACAATGAGTCGTACTGGGAACAGTGTGCATCGGATTGAGGTGAGGATAATTCTTACTTATCAAAAATGACTTATAGATTATTTCCCAAATGTATCAAAAGAATCTAAATGTGTTTTCTTAGTTTTGAGTAGGTCATTATTCCTTTTTATTAAAATGGAAGTCATTTTTAAATAAAAAGATGTACTTAGAGTCATACTGGTCACACCGTGCATCATATTGTGGTACGGATAATTCCTACGCATCTAGAATGACTTATGGAACATTTTACTAAAGTATCAAAACAATATAAATGAATTTTCTCAATTTTGAGTATGTCACTTGTTTCTTTACAAAAATTTCATTTTAAACTTGAAACACACTCTTTGACCTATACCGTTCACATCGTGTATCAGTTTGACGTGAGACCAATTCCTACACATCACAAAGGACATATGAATAAATTTCTTAAATTATTAAGAAAAATTGACTATATTTTCGTTGATTTTAATTAGTGAAATTTTTTAAACTAAATGGCCAATTTTAAACTGATAATGGATATATTGAGTAATAGCGTTCACATCATGCAATCAATCGCGGTGCAGCTGACTCTTACTCATCTCAAATGACTTATAGATCATCTCCCGAGGTGTTAATGAGGTACATGCCTCCATAAAGATATTTTAAAATCATATAAAACCCTATAGTTTTTTAATAAAATAAAACCTATTAAAAACCATGTTTTATTGAAAAAAACAATATAAAAAAATCCCCAACCAATTATTTTATTAAGATTTTATTTGGATCCTTGTGGATAAATTTGAAGATAAAAATTAAATTAATTCAACATTAACTCTACCTCTACATAAAATCAAGTAAATTAATTTAATAATATATGCTTGACAGGTAAAGTTACACTCTAGCAACCCAAGACCCATGGGTTGTGCAGAACTACAGTTGCATATTCTGATTCTTCTATCTCCACTCTCTCCATTTCTTTCTCTCCCTTCGTTCTATCATTTCTCTGGTTTTATAGAGATTTGATGTGTAAGGATTTAATGGAAATGGAGGCATCAAGTTAATAACTAGTTTTAATGGTGTGACTCCCATAAATGTAAGTAATTTCTCCTTTTAGAGAAAACAATGAAGTATAATTTTCATCCTCATCAACTCATCTCTCGAACATTTATCACTGCATTTTTTTACAAGCATCCTCCATCTCTTGTGGACATATCTTATGTTTCTGGAAATACTATATGCAGTAGTAATCCATGGGATGAAAAATGTTTAGAGTAGTATAAGTAACATAAAAGATATGGGTAATGAGTCTCAAGTCAACAAAATGAAATACTAACTATTTCGTAGATGAAGCTGATGAGTATGATAATTGTACTTCACTATGTTCTCTAAAAGGGGAAATGCCTCTCATCTGGGAGAATTACACCATTGGAACTAGTTATTAATTGGATGCCTCCATTTCCACTAAATCCTTCTAGATAAAATCTCTACACAACCATTGAAATGATAGAGTAAATGGCGGGAATGAAATGGAGATAGTGGAGATGGAGGAATCAGAATACACAACAATAGTGTTGCGCAGTCTGGGGGTTATGGTTTTCTACAATGTCATTTCAATAGACCAATGTATCTTAATGAAATTAATTTATTTGATTTGATATGAAGGAAGATATAATGATTAATTAATTTCATTTTTATCCTCAAATTATCCACAAGGATCCGAATAAAACTTTAATAAAATAATTGGTTGTGGATTTTTATATTTTTTTCGATTTAAATTGGTTTTTTTAATATGTTTTATTTTATTAAAGAATTATAAGTTTTTGTAAGATTTGAAAAATTGGTTGATGGAGGTGTGTACTTCATTCACACTTACCTCGATAGGAAATAATCATGAATGGGGATCAAGCCTTCCATCATCAAAAACTATAAAATAGAGGTTACTCCTCACTCAATATATTGATAAATAATGTGAATCTACCTAAATATTATATATATATATGTGTGTGTGTGTGTGTGTGTCATATTAGTTACATTATTATAATATAATTATATATATATATATATATTATTTGTCATATTTAAATTTATTTAAATATAAAATATTTTATTTGATATATATATATATAATACTATTTTTTATGATGAAACTAAAAATATACTATTAATAATAATTTATTAATTATAAATAGTTATTATATCAAGTAATTTTGTCTAAAATATAATCATTTAAATTTTGAAAAGTTTACTTATTTATGATAAATATATATATATATATATATATATATATATATAGTTACCTAATTTTATTATTTGAAAGTACCATGAGTTTACAATAATTTATTGGTTATTTAAGTATAAATTATATTACTGTTAATAAAATGTATATATAGACCTAAAATTTATATATTGATCTAAAATGATGAATACCAAAAAATAATTTCTCATATATAGAATTTGATAACTTCCTTTCTATTTTTTGGAAAAAAATTATGTAGCAACATAATGATTATAGGGAGGCCATCTAATATGCATTGAGAAATCCTTTAGATTCTAGGGAGGTCCATAAAGAAGTTGGAATAAAGCAATAATACACATTAATAAGATATATCAGAAATAAAGGAGAAAAACACACATACCCTTACAGAATCTATCCCATACACATTTAAACATATATATAAGTATATATATATATAATGTAATTTATAATACACATAATTGTAAAAAATTCACATTTAAACATAATTTATAATGAAAATAAATATAATCCCTTCCAAATATATATATCTAGAACCAGTATTTTTAAATAAATATTTATAAAATCACCCTTACATTATATGTTCTTGAGAATGCATATAAATAGATAAAAAGATATATATTTACATATATATATATATATGTCTTTATAAAATAAACATAAAATGATAAAAATATATGCAACCCTTACTGAAGACGATCACAACATAGTAAAATAAATATAACACCATAATAATTTAGAAAGTATAGAGCCATTGAGAATAAATAAATATGGCATCACCCTTACTAAGATTTATCTAAAAATAAAACAACACAACACTGTGAAAAAAAATTATAAGGAAAACCCCTTACACCAGAATATTAAAATAGAATTTAAATAAATAAAATCACTAACATGAATTGCAAAAAACCAGCTTCTGTTACTATTTTCAACCATCATTATAATGAGAATTGGTTTCCTAAATCAATTTTCTTAGAATCCACAAAGGAAATTCAAAATAGCGAATCAAGCTGGGGTATAGATATAGAGACTGAAGAAAATTAATTCAAAACAACAATTCAAAAAAACAAAAATAGGATATCCAAAATAGTAGTAATGCAAACAATAGATCATAAAACAAATAAAAATAATAAATAACAACTAGAGCACTAATACAGAAAGAAAATCAGAACCCACAAAGTAAAAAAAGGCTTTCCTTCTAGTTTGAATAAAATCCAAGACCCTCGGATCTAGATCTTGTTGTTTTCTTCAGAAATCCTAACTGAAACTAATCACCATATTCCAGATGATTTTCGATCAACAAAAGGCATTGGGTTTGTGTTATTAGATCTTCGATTCACTGAGGAGGAGCACTAGCAATGGGTAGCTTCCACGTAAATATTCTGATATCATGACAGGATCACAAAAGTTTAGGTTTTTTTAAATAAATCAAGACACTTTTATTAGTGAATATTATTTTAGAGCTGATAAAAGGAATATTTATTAGTGCTTTTTTAGCACTGATAATGGTAATTCTTTATCAGCGCTAAAAAATCCCTGATAAAATCCATATTTATTAGCATAGAAGTTTTATCACTGATAAATATGACTTTTCTTAGCACTTTTTTATCACTAATAAAGTTTTATCAATATTAGAACTAAAAAATCACTAATAAATATTTCTTTTATGAGTTCTTATTACATAAGTTCTCATAAAAGATTTATAATTATAATTATAAATAAAAAATTTGTATATATATATATATATATATTATAAATATATATAACTATAAATATTGTAAATATATTCCTTATTTAAATATGTAATTATTTATTTATAATTATATAAATATTTAATAATAATAGTATTTATATCATTATATATATTTATACAATTATATATATATATATATATATATCTAAATAAAGTAAATATATTCATTATTTAAGCAAAGTTATTATAAATTTAATAATTATTCAAATATATAAAATTATTTATTTATAATTATATAAATACATTTAATAAAATATTTGTTTATTTATAATTATAAATATATAATTTTATAAATATATTACGTACATTTTTAAATATATTTATTTATAAATATTTTTTTGAAAAAATTTTTTAACATTATTAATTAATATCTAATTTTAAGTTCATACATGTTATAAATGAGTAAAATTGAATAAATTAAAAATAAATACACATTAATGGTATTAAAAAATGGATTAGTTTTGTGTGTGTACATTTTATATAAAAATTCCTTAATTTCATATATATGAAATCAATATAACACACATTTCAACTATGTTAAATTAAAAAATCAAACTACATTCAACTATATGTTCACTACTCTATGAAATTAGTCATAATTTTTAAGCCATATTAATTTTTAATTATAAACCGCTATTCACTAAATATAGAACATAAATATTTTGTAATATATAAATAATATTTATAAACATTAATATATATATACTAGTTTTTAACATTATCAATAATCATCTAATTAATAAAGTGTTTAATATTTTTCTCTATTTGCTAATTTTTTATTTTAATTTGTTTAATTTTCATTATTCATATATATACATTTAATACATAATATTTTTTAGTATTTATAATTTATATGTATTATAATCAATTTTTTCTTTTTTATCCATAATTATTAAATTATTAAAAATTATAAAAAAAATTAATAATAACATTTTTTATTTTTTATTTATATAATTATTTCATTTTATTTATTCAAACCTTTATCAACACTAAAAAATTGTTGATAAATTACTCCTTTATGAGTGCCAAAAATATAGCACTGATAAAGGAAACCCTTTATCAACGCTAAAAATAAAGAGCTGATAAAGGGTACCCTTTATCAGAGCTAAAAATAAAGTGATAATAAAGGGTACCCTTTATTAGTGCTAAAAATAAAGAGCTAATAAAGGGGGTCTTTATCAGCACTAAAAAAGCACTGATAAAGTGTTAAATTTATCAGCACATTATTTAGCACTGATAAAGATGTCATTTATCAGTACTTTTTAAATCCCTGATAAATACGAGCACTATTAAATGCTAATATTTCAGTATTGTGGATCAAACTTGTAATATCATCTATGTGCCAAATTTGTGGAGGTATCTGCATTATTTATTGAAAATTATCAATTCAGGTGTTAAAGTTTTCAAGGAAAAAATACCTTTTCATTGTACCTAGTAGTGATCATTGGTTAGTAAGAAAATACAGTTGTGGGTGATACCACTAGTATGAATCATGTGGTAGCATGATCATCTTCAAGAGATCTCATGGTAGACTGAGAATTTGATGCAAAATTTGTAAAGACCCAAACTTTTTAATAATTATTTTTTCCTTTTGTGTGTGTTATTTTATTTTATACTCAAAAATATTTTTCCATTTAATGAAATGAGTATAATTAAAATGATACCATTGGTATTCGACAATTATATTATAGTTGGTCAATATGATCGTTGGAAACTAAACTCTTAATATTGTTTTTATTTGTCTATAAATACAAGCAATCTTGGTTAATTTATACAGAAAGAAGATTTGATAGCATCATCCAGTAGTCTCGGGCCGTTCAAAGCCCATCTAGCAGAACATGGGAAGGAGGTAGCACCATTTGGCTTTACTCTAGACCAAACCCAAGCCAAACTTCATCGTGTGGAGATGGAATGAAATCGCCTAAGAAAGAAGTTCAAGCTGATAGAAATCACCACTCGGACAATGTTGGCTGAGCCGCCCCCAGATTCTTTCACCTTAGCACACCATACACTTAATTCATATGCTATTGTAATAAGGGCTATGTAATCAGACCTTAGTTGCATTATGTAATCCTTTGATATAAATAAAAATTGTTATTTCTTCTTATGGTAAAGTTTGTCAATTTCAAATGTGTGGATAAATATAGGATGTATATTATTGATGAATTTTGGGAAAAAGGGATATTTTAAAATATTTATATAAAGCTTAAATAATTAATAATTTGTAATGATTTTCAAAAAATACTCTTCTACAATTATGTTCAGTAAGAAATTTAGAGTCTAATAAGATCAACTAAATTTTTGGTGAATAGTAAATTATGAATAGTAATCTTATGCTTATGATTAGTAATGTGGACAAATGTATTAGTGACCTCACTAAATAAAGTATTATTATAATTTAGGCACACTGATTTAGTAATATGATTCAATAAAATAAGTATTTAACTATTTTGAGAAATTATTAATTATGTATTATTTTTTTGGTGAATAGTTCTTTTATTTAAAAATTAAATTAAAAATAATAAGAAAATTATTTTCATAAAATGGAGTTCATTTTTGAATTTAGAGCATCGATATTAGGTTAACATGAATTTTGGGGATTTTTCTGAAATAGTTGTATTTTCAGTGAATAGTGTTTTTACTTAAAAATTAAATATCTCATAATTAGAAAATTCTTTTCATAAAATGGAGTTCATTTTTTAATTCAGAGCATTGATATTATGTTATGGATAATTTTTGAGATTTTTCTAAAACAGTATAATTTTCGGTGAATAGTGAAATTACAGTTTTGAGTTTCGGGTATTTAATGACATCATTAAGGACGTAATAATTATGTAATATTTATGACAGACTTATGAATAGTAAGATAAGATATGAGGTGTCTCGATTATCCAATACCATGGGTAAACACCATGGGAAAGCCAATGGTTATGCCAATACCACCGATGAGGTGTCCCTTGGAAATTAATGATTTGTTCCCTCACTTATCCTATAAATACCAAGCCTTCCCCTCATCAATTTCATTCCAAAATCCTCCTCAATGATTCTCCAGTCTCTTTATCTCCCAAGAAGTCCTACCAAGGTTCCCTCAAGCCTCCCAAGGTCCTGACCTTCAAGATATCGAAGTTACTTTTCAAGTTAAGGGAACCTTTCACCCTCCTCTTTTAAGTCATGACTTCCTTTATGTTATGTATTATAGTTCCATTTTATTATGTGGGAGCTTGTTCTTATATATCATTACTACTATCCATTTCATTTCCAAATGATTATAGGTCATTTTTTCTCTCATCAATTGATTTTATGAATTTTTTATGTGATGTCATTAGGCTGCTGAATGTTTAGTAAAAGGAATCACATCTTCTCTTTTCTTTCATGTTTCCTTTTATGTGGTATGTAATTAAAATTTCCATACCATGTTATTATCTCAATTTTATTCTATATTTACACATTATTATAAGTTATTTATGAGTGGGTTACTCTTGTACCCTCTCTTTTTATTATTTTCTAAAACCAAGTTACATAGTCATTATGTTGTAGAAATTTCGTCTCAAAATTTATCTCTCTTTCTCTCAAGAAATTATCTTATTTTATATATGTGAATACCCATACCTATTTAGTTTATATGGGTGTTCATAGTTATACAAAAATGATATATTTGATTTTTGAATTGACATACATGTAACCCTCACTCCCTTTCAATGGGTTATAAATGACATAACGATCTTATTTTTTAGCACTTTTAAAACGTCATGATTTTGAAATGAAACCCATTACTTTTATTCTATTTGGGTCATTTATAAAATTAATTATTATATTTTATTTGGATCACAAGAAATTAAATACATATTAAGGGTGCTCCCTAATAAAGCTCAAATTCATTGGGTAAAAAATTAATCTCTAGAGATGACAAGTTTCATGATACCTTGGTGAATAACCTTGGTAATTTTTATGACACCTTAGGGATGGACCATGGTGATATATTCATGAATTTATAAATGAAATGTTGAAGCCACATATTAAAGTTATTTTTCATGTACATTTCATTATGATATTCCTATTCTTTCATTGCTCTTGTCTTTAGGTTTTTATCAATTTCGTACTGATATCACAAGTAAACTGATTTCCTTGTTTACCCTTATTGGGCCTTCTTCTCCCCATTCCATTGAATGTATTTCTACAAGTTATGATATATAGTAATTTTTCTTAGGATGAAATTATTATGAAGCCTTACAAGTTGATTAGAATAATGGTTAATGTTGTTTTCAAGTGTTTTTGTTCCTGATTTCCAAGACACTAAACTTTAAAGTTCCTCTGTTCGTAAAATGCAATGAAAAGTTATGTATTAAAAAGGAGGGATTCCACAGTTGGTATCAAAGGATAGTTTAGTTATTTATGGAAATTAGGATATGAAAACTTTAGGAAGAACCCTATAGAAAATTTTATATATAAGAAAACTTCTTGGTATTTTGGTGAGTATTGAGTAAGTGGTTTATCAAGATAATACACCAATGTCTGGATACAAGTAGGTAGAGGTGGCTCTGGAACAGATGTACATAGGGGTAAAACCTGAAAACACCACTTTGAGCTGGACTCGAACAGGAACTGGTACACGACAATGGGTTGTTCCGCACTCTTGGTTACGACACTCTTGGGGGATATGTTTGGTTAATCTCATTCCTTTTATGAATCATTATGAAGGAATTATAGAGAAATGTACTTGTTTAAGCTTGAAGTTTTAAGACATAAAATCCTTTATAGTTAAAATATTCGTAAATTAAATAAGTTTCTCATTAAGGTTTTATTCTTTTAGAAAATGGCAGGAAATAGGAGGAATCGTGAAAATGGTGACCGCAATGGACCATGCACGGACGAACCTCCGATGGAAGCCAAAATGGAAACATTCATACAAATGATGAACCAACTGACCCAAGTTATGGGAAATAACTTCAATCAAGCTGAGAGACTGATCTCACCTTGAAGGTTACAACATTCTATTGAGTCTGTTATATGTCAACGACCACCAACCTTCAATGGATCGACTGACCCATTGATTTCTAAGCAGTGGATCAACTCTATCAGGAATATCTTTTCTGTGCTCCGTTGTTCAGAGCAAGAGAAGGTCACCCTGGCTGTCTATTGATAAAAGGGAGAAGCTAATCAGTGGTGGGAACTAATTAAAAACACGAGTCCAAGAGTGGTGGTTGAATCTATTGAGTGGGAATAGTTCATAGGGATCTTTTTCAGTAAGTATTTCCCTCATTCAATGAGAACAAGGATGGAGAAGGTGTTTCTCGAGCTGAAGAAGAAGGAGAATGAATCTATGGGATGATACGAGATGAGCTTCACAATGATTTCCCATTACACCTCAATCTTTGTCATGGATCCTAGTGGTAAGTTTGATAGATTCTTTGGTGGACCAATACCTCATCTATAGAATAATATATCCAACCGAGACTATGACAGCTATGAGGAGATCATGTGGAGTGTGATGAAAGTCGAACTTGAGTTTTCTAAGATGCAATGGTCTCATAAATCAAATGACAAGAAGATATCGATGGATCCCAGTTTAGGGAGGACCTTTGATCAGGGAAGAGGAGGAAAAAAAGTGAAACACGCCACGTGTAACAAATGTGTGAAGTGGCATTCGGGGAACTGACTATTCGAGAGTGGGAAATGATACAAGTGTGGAAGAGATGGCTATATTGAAAGGAATTGTCGTAGTTAGGTAAAACCTCAATTTCCTAATGTAAACAACAAGGGGAAGATGGTGCAGGCCCTACCTGATGTCCAGTGCTTTAAGTGTGGAAAATGTGGGCACTTTTCCAATCACTGTCTCAATCCAAGGGTAGGAGAGGGGAAACACCATTATCCTCAGCAAAGGCTAAGGCATCAAGTCCATACTTTTACAATCATGACAGCTGAAGTTGAATATTTTAATTATGTAGTAGCAGGTACCCTTGTTTCCCCCTCAAATCTAGAAGTTACTTTGTTTGATTCTGGTTCTACGCATTCCTTTATTTCCACCAAGTTTGCAATGAATTTAGAATCAACCCCCGATTTTCCAAAAGTTTAGATATCATTCAATACTCCTGGTGGGATTATCCAAGCATCATCAGTGTTTAGAAACTCTAGTATTTACATTAGTGATCACAATATTATCGCAAATCTAATATTCATTCTCATTCTAGAATTTGACATTATACTAGGGATGGAGTTGATCTCAAAGTATAATGCTAAGATCAAATGCAGAAGCAAGGAAACCTCCATAGTCTTGAATGGAAAACAAATAGTTATCTTCCAAGGATAGATATATCAACCTGATCTTTGTCTAGAGGAACACCCTATATCCTTCTTTATGGAGTTTATCGGTGAAGAAGAATAAGGAGATGAGAGTTTAAGGATAGAAATTATCCCTATTTTCCAGGACTATGTTGATGTATTTCCCGAGGATTTTCCTAAACCTCCCCTAGAAAGATAGTTAGAGATCTCCAAAGAACTTGTACCTAGATCTCATCTAATATCAGAGACCCTCTTTAGGATGGAAAATGTGGGGATAGAAGAATTAAATAAACAACTCCAAGATCTTTTGGAGAAAGGGTTTATCTAACTGAGTGTGTCTCCTTTGGGAGCAATAGTTCTCTTTGTGAAGAAGAAGGATGGATCAATGCGGCTATATATTGATTATAGAGAACTGAATGGGATCACAGTGAAGAATAGATATCCTCCTTCATGAATTTATGACTTATTTGACCTACTTTGTTGGGATAAATTATTCTCTAAGATTGATCATCTATCTGGTTATCATCATTTGAGGGTGAATAAAGTTGATATTCCAAGAACTGCCTTCCGATCAAGATATGGGCATTATGATTTTTTTGTTATTCCCTTCGGGATGACTAATGCACCTGCTATTTTTATGGATTTGATTAATAGAGTCTTTAAGTAATACCTTTATAACATTATGGTAGTTTTTATTGATGATATTCGGATATATTCCAAAAGTATCGAGGAGCATGAGGATCATCTAAGGGCTATTTTGCAAACTCTATGGAAGGAGTGGCTTTTTGGGAAGTTGTGAAAATGTTAATTTTGGTTTCAACAAGTTTCTTTCTTGGGGAACATTGTAACCAATGAAGGAATCATAGTTTACCCTGCAAAGACAGAAGTTATAGAGGAGTGGCCTCAACATACAAAAATAACTGAGATTCATAGTTTTCTTGGATTATCGGGATATTATAGGAGGTTTGTGAAAAAAATTTCACAACATTCTAATCCATTAACCAAGTTAACTCAAAAAGGGGTCAAGTTAATCTGGATAAAGGAGTGTGGGTAAAGTTTCCAAGAGTTGAAGAAGAGATTGCTAACTGCACCTGTGTTAACTCTTCCCTCAAGTGGAGAAGGATTAATTATTTTTAGCGATGCATCTATGAAAGGGCTTAGGTGCGGCCTCATGAAAAATGAAAAATTCATTGCTTATGCATCTCGATAGTTGTAGACTCATGAGAAGAATTATCATACGCATGATCTGGAGCTGGCTACAGTCATTTTTTTCCTGAAGATATGGAGGCACTATATTTATGGTTAGAAATGTGATATATACACAAACCATCAATGTTTGAAGTATATTTTCACATATAAGGAATTGAACATGAGACAAAGGAGATAGTTGGAACTTCTTAAATACTATGATTGTTAAATTCATTATCATCCTAGAAGAGAAAACATAGTTGCTCATGCATTATGTTGGAAAGACACAGTTGTTCTTTCCATGATGAGGATTCAAAGAGATCCTTTGATCAATGACCTAGTAAAGTTGGAAAATGGAATTATAAAGGAAGTGACATCATAAACACTAACACAAATTATTTCTCAATTTTCATTACTATAGAATATCATGAAATCCCAGAAAGAAGATCCTTTGTTACAGAAGAATTTTGAGGCTGCGAAGGATGGGAAGTTTCTTAAGTTCAATACTGATCAAGAAGGTGTACTAAAATTTCATACAAGACTATGTGCTCCATCTATTCTCGAAATAAAGAAGGAGCTAATGGATGAAGCTCATAGATCTACTTTCTCTATACATCCTAGAATCACAAAAATGTATAGGGACCTTCCTGGTCATTATTGGTGGGATAATATAAAGAGGGAGATTGCTTACTACACTTCAAGGTGCCTAGTATGTCAGCAAGTGAAGGCAGAGTGACAACTTCCTAAAGGGGTACTGCAACCACTACCCATACCAGCATGGAAGTGGTACAATATAACTATGAACTTCGTCACTAGTCTCTCGATAACTTCCAAAGGAAACAATGCAATATGGGTTATTGTGGACTGTCTCATCAAGTCTGCCCATTTTATCTCTATCCAAGAAAAGTTCTATCTTGATCAACTTTCCAGGATTTATGTGAAGGAACTGGTAAGGATGCATGGAGTTCCACTTTATGTCATATATGATTGTGATCCAAGGTTAGCATCAAAATTCTGGAGAAGTCTTCAACATTCTCGGAGAACTGAATTGAATTTCAGTATAGCCTATCACCCCCAAATGGATGGCCAATCTGAAATGACTATTCAAACACTCGAGGACATGATGAGAACATGCTCAATAGAATTTAAAGGTGGATGGGATCAACATATCCCTTTAGTTGAGTTCTTTTACAAAAGTAGCTTCCACTTGGGCATTCAAATGTCACCCTATGAAGCTATATATGGGAAGAGATGGAGAACTCCTACTTGTTCAGATAAATATGGTGAGAGAAAGCTTCTTGGGCTTGATCTTGTGCAAGATATGACAGAAAAAGTCCATTCCATCCAACAACACATTAAGGATGCTTAGAGTCATCAAAAGAGCTATGACAAAAACCATCGAAGGGACTTTAAGTTTGATGTTGGTGATAAGGTATTTCTTTGAATTTAACCTTGGAAGAGAGTCATGAGGTTTTGGAAGAAAGGGAAGCTCAGCCCTAGGTACATTGTCCCCTATGAAATCCTTGATCGCCTGGGAGTAGTGGCCTATTGGCTTGCACTTCCTCCAAATATAGCACAATTTCATGATGTCATCCACATATCCCTCTTAAAGAAGTACATACCTGGCCCTTCACATGTACTAAACCCAGAGGTGGTACAATTGGAACATTACCTCTCTTATGAGGATCAGCCGTTGGAGATCTTGGATCGTAGATACAAGGTTCTATGCAACAAGACTACTCACCTTTTTAAGGTTTTGGGGAGGAACCACCAATGCGAAGAAGCCTTGCGGGAACCAAAGGAGTCTATGAGGTAGAATTAGCCACACCTTTTCTCTTCTGAGGGTACGAGTTAAAAATTTTGAGGACGAAATTTCTTAAGGGGGGGAGAATGTAACTACCCAAACATTTTAAAAATTCTTGTTTCCGTTTTTTTGTTATTTAATTTTATACTCAACAAAAATATTTCATTTAATTAAATGAGTATAATAAAAATGATATCGTTGGGTTTTGACGATTATATGACCGTTGGTCAATATTACCATTCGAAACTAAACTCTTAATGTTGCGATTATTTGTCTATAAATTGAAGTGATCTTGGTTAATTAATACAGAAAGAAGATTTGATGGCCCATCCAGTAATCTTGGGCCATTCAAAGCCCATCTGATGGAATGTGGGAATGAGGAAGCACCACTGGACTTTTCTTTGGACCAAACCCAAGCCGAACTTCATCATGTGAAGTTGGAATATAATCTCCTAAGGGAGAAGTTCAAGCTGATAGAAATCACCACTCAGGAAATGTTGGTCGAGCCACCACCAGATTCTATCACCTTAGCACACCTTAAACTTAGGTCTTATGCTGGAGTTATAAGTGGCGATGTAATGAGACCTTAACTGATTTATGTAATCCTTTGATATAAATAAAAAAAATTATTTCTTTTTATGGTGAAGTTTGTGAATTTCAAATGTCTGAATAAATATGGGATGTATATTATTGATAAATTTTAGGAAAAAGGGATATTTTAAAATATTTATGTAAACCTTAAATAATTAATAATGTGTAATGATTTTTTTTAAAATTTTCTTCTACAATTGTGTTCAATAAGAAATTTAGAGTCTAATAAGATCAACATAATTTTTTGTGAATAGTAAATTATGAATAGTAATTTTACGCTTATGATTATTAATCTGACACAATGGATTAGTAACCTCCCTTAAGAAAGTATTATTATAATATATGCACATTGATTAGTTAATGTGATTCAATAAAATAAGTAATTAATTGTTTCAGAAATTATTAGTCATGTATTAGTTTTCTTTTGGGTGAATAGTGTTTTTATTTAAAAATTAAATTAAAAAATTATTAGAAAATTATTTTCCTAAAATGGAGTTCATTTTTGAGATCAGAGCATGGATATTAGGTTAAGGTGAATTTTGGGGATTTTTCTGAAATAGTTGAATTTTTAGTGAATAGTGATTTACATAAAAATAAAACATCTCATAATTAGAAAATTATTTTTATAAAATGGAGTTTATTTTTGAACTCATAGCACTGATATTATGTTATGGTGAGTTTTTGGGATTTTTCAGAAACAGTTAAATTTTTAGTGAATAGTGAAATTACAGTTTTGAGTTTCGGGTGTTTAATGACATTATTAAGGATGTAATAATTATGTAATATTTTTTGTAGATGTATGACTAGTAATATAAGATATTAGGTGTCCCATGTGGCCAATACTATGGGCAAATACCATGGGAAATCCATGGTTTTTCCAATAACACCGATGAGGTGTCCTTTGGAAATTAATGATTTGTTCCCTCACTTATCCTAAAAATACCATGACATTCCCTCATCCATTTCATTTGAAAATCCTCCTCAATGAAGATATAGTCTCATTACCTCCCAAGGAGTCCTCCCAAGGTTACTTCAAGCCTCCCAATGTCCCGACCTTCAATCTTTTGAAATAACTTTTCAAGGTGAGGGAACCTTTCACCCTCCTCTTTTAAGTCATGACTTCCTTTATATTATGTCTTATAGTTCAATTTTATTATGTGGGAGATTGTTATTTTATATACGTACTAATATATCCTTCATTTAAAAATTATTAGAGACCCTTTCCTCTCTCATCAATTGATTTTTTTAATTTTTATGTGACGTTATTAGGCTACCAAATGTTTCGTAAAAGGAATCACATATTCTCTTTTATTTCATGTTTATTTATTCAGGTGATATGTCATTCAAATTTTCATACCATGTCCTTATATCCAGGTCATTCTGTATTTATACTGTATTATTAGTTATTTATGAGTGGGTTACTCTTTTACACTCTCTATTTATTATTTTCTAAAACCAAGTCACATAGCTGTTATGCTGTAGAAATTTCATCTCAAAATTTATCCCTATTTCTCCCAAAAAATTCTCTTATTTTATATATGTGAATATCCATACCTATTTAGTTTCTATGGGTGTTCATAGTTATAAAAAATGATATATTTGATTCTGGAATTGACATACGTAACCCTCACTCCATTTTCCTGGGTTATAAATGACATAACGATCTTATTTTTTTAGCACTTTTAAAACGTCAGGATTTTGAAATGAAACTCATTTATTTTATTCTATATGGGTTATTTATGAAATGTATGATTATGTTCTATGTGGATCACATGAAATTAAATACATATTAATGGTGATCCCTGATATCACTCCAATGCATTGTGTAAAGAATTAATCTCTAGAGATGACAAGTTTCACGATACCATGGTGAATAACCTTGGTAATTTTTATGACACCTTGGGGATGAAACATGGTGATATGTTCATGAATTTCTAAATGAGATTTTGAATCCAAATATTCATGTTATGTTTCAATTACTTTTCATTATGATATGCCTATTCTTTCATTGATCTTTTCTTTATGTTTTTATCATGTTCATATTGATATTACAAGTAAACAGATTTCCGTGTTTACCCTTACTGGGCCTTCTGCTCACCCTTTCCTTTGAATGTATGTCTCCAAGTTATTAGATGAAATAATTGTACTTAGGATGAACTTACTATGAATCCTTAAAAGTGTATTAGAATAATTTTTTTGCTGTTTTCAAGTGTTTTTGTTCCTGATTTCCAAGACACTAGACTTTAAAGATCCTTTGTTTGTAAAATGAAATGAAAAGTTACGTATTAAAAAGGCAGGATTCCACAATATTGATACCCTAAACTCATTGAGTTACTTTTTATTTTTAGGATGAAAATCCTTGATGGTGGGGAAGTTATAGAAAATTTTATTTTTAATTGGATACTTAAAAATATTTTAATATATCTTATTATATGGTGACATGATCAAACAGATTTTATAATGTCAGAATCTCTTGTGAGATATGTAATATTTTAAAATAGATATTTTTTATCCCACACATGCTTGATAATGTTAAATCATATATATCTTCTAAATAGTTCCCTAGATATAAAATACATTATCATAGTTTAACTCAGGAAAGAGTGTTTTAGCAATGATTGATGTATTTTTTTGTCTAGGTTTTAGGCCTCTAAACCATGTCTTCTTAGATACTTAACAAAAATAGATAATTTATCTAATTATTATCAATAAATTCATACTTAAACTCTCTAATTAGTTTCATACATCATTCATTATAAACCCTAAGAGATATCAATGTTCATATCCTTTATGGAGGATCAGTTAGATAGAAAATTGGAGGTGAATTGTGTGGAAGTAATGAATTTATCTTGAGGTTGGATCTTATTATTTTTTCATTTCCACATTATTTCCACGAATTCAATTTTAATCCTTATGTTTTTATTAGTTTTTAATCTATTTTTGATTTCAATTTTCCTTTATCATTAAATTTTTATCATGTAATTTAACAAATTTTATTAAATAACATCCTTGTGGATGAAGAATGAGTGTTCAAGAAATCAATAGGCATAGAATACCATATCCCCCCTCATGTATAATACCTCTCTGAAAAACATGACGCCACTATCCCAAGATAGATTTAGTTTTAAAAGGTTATCAATTTCTCCCAAATTCCATATATATCCAAATCTTTCCTCTCTATCCCTCTCTCTATCTCTTTTGTCTCTCTCCATCATGGGGAATGGAACCATCATCGGCCATTGTGGTGGTCAGTAGTTTAAAGTAGGAATATCAGGACAAGTTTTGATAATGGGACATCATAGCACAACCCAATACAGTGTAGTGTGAGACCATGAAACTATGAGGGGTATCTTGATGAGGGGAAGTGAACAACATAAAATATCATTAAGAGATGAAAAAGGATCCCCAAGAGACATACAAAAGTGGCAGCATGGTTCATGAGGTGTAGCGGCAGAGAGTCCAAATTGTGGGCAGTAACTGTGAGAAGGTTGGTGGATAGGGTTTCATTATGGAATAATAATATATGGTTTTTTACTTTATCCTCATTTAAATTAGTATAAAATTATAATTCACACCAACCTTGAAGGTAGAGGGGTGACCACCTAGTTGGATAAGACCTTATGGTGGGCCACAATACCTTAGCAGTAACAAGGTTAGATAGTCTTGGCTGGCCAACCAGTCTTGCCTTGTATGGTACCCCAACCCAACCATGAGAATAAGTGATCTGAGTGGGTTAGGTGCATTGGGCTAACCTGAATTTTTGATGCATGGGATGACCAATCATCTGGTCCCCCCCAATCAACTTAAAGGGTGTGCAAACCATCCACCATTGGACATATTTTCCATTTATCTATCCTGGCACATTCATATAGGTAGGTAACTGGGATCCTTATTCATGCCCGTATTGACTATACCAATCCCTTAGGAAATCCATGTGTGGTTCCATGATAGCATTACCCATGTATTCATGTAGGTGGACATATTCCCTAAAATTTTATTATCCCCCACTTCACAATGCCAGGTGGCACTCCCTAGGGCCACCATGTGTCTTAGTTTTTTCCTTTTTAGTCATTTTCTTAATTTTTTGTTGTAGTTCACAAATCAGACAAGTGATTATTACATTTTTAGTTTTTTCTATATAAAACATGATTTAGTAATACAATTTTACATTAGAGGCTATTTGTTATTTTTTTCATTTTTAGTTTTTTTTCTTCATAAGGTTGGTAACTAGGTTCCATAAATATGATCAAAGTGAACACATGGTTCAACACTCTTTTAGAGACATTTTAATGATGGGTCATGTCTCCCTCTCATAATTTATAGGTACGGGTACTACCCCATATACCCTAGGTGCAGGTCTTTAAAAATGAACATGATATTGGGTACATCCTTGTTCACAATTTCAATGAGAAGGTGTAGTTCCCCCATATAAATGATGGGTAAAGGAACACCCCCATAGAAGGGGAATTAGTTCTTCATATATAAATTTCTTACACCCTATATTGATGTGGTTTACATGAAGAGTTATGGGTCCTCATCAATGGGATGATACCCCCTCAACCGATACACATACATTAGTGAGGCATGGGTCCCCAACTATAAATCTGAAGAGATGGAATTATTTATGGGTTATAATATATTTCATATATATTTGGTCTTGTGGTTTTATAAATACCTCATGTTATCTACAAAGTGAAATATTTTTGGAGTAAGGAGATAATGATGGGAATTTATTCCTATCCTAATTTCCTTTATCCTTTAAGAATATATGTCATATTTTTTGTCTTCCCCTTTTTTAAGGGTTTTGAGAGGACTTACTATTCAATCCTCTCTTTATTTTTTTAGTGAATCCTACTAGGTATGATTATACTCACCCATGTATGATAGTTCTACCTACACATGTTGTACTCAATTTAGACTACAGATTGAGAATGGGGGATCATAGAGGAAAAGGTTTTTATAGGGATGGATCATTAGGGTGGTTAGTGGTATCAACCATTATTTTTGTTCGTTTCAATACCCTGTGTGATATCGAGTTTCTTTTATAGTTGTTCTGGGTTTTTATATACATTGGGTTATTAAGATTATATTTTTTCTTCTTTAATGGTGTTTTAATTTGTTATACTATTATAGGTACTAGAATTATCATATTCATGATATTATATAGTTGATTATTATATTTTTCTTTGGATTTTCAATCTTCTATTCTAAAGATTTGTGGGTCTATGTAGGTTAATTAATATAAGACCTCCCATGTGTGTGATATTACTTCCTGGTGCTATAAATATCCCATGTCCTATTTTATATGGGCGTGTGGTGTCACACTCAGCATAATTACTAGAAGAATAAGGGTCTTAGTGTCTTAGGTTATATCAATCCACCATGGGGTAGATCTAATTCACTCTTTCTCTAGGTGATTAGCTCCTCTTCTTTCTCGATCTTCCTCTGTGTGATTGATTCCTCAGTGTGGATCTTGTTTGATCTTCCTCTAAGTGATTTACGCTCTTTTCTCTAGTCTCGTTTCAACCACCCCAGGGAGTTCTCTCTTATTTGGCTTGATCTTCTTCTAATAATTCTTTTCACTTAGAATTTCTCTTATTGTTTGGTTCTTCAATGATTGAATATTTCTTTGAAGATTAAATTTTTTGACCATAATAGAAGTTCTTGTCCAAAAATATCCAATTGTGTAGTTAACTAAGGTTTATAGGAGAGTCATTTTATTTAAATATTCTAAAATTGAAGATTTCATATTAAGATATTTTTTATTTTTTTGATCATTTGGATTGTGAAAATAAATTCGTATAATTTTAGGGATCTTCGAACCACATTGCAGAATGTTTTTTGGTCTATCAAAGGTATGCCTATATTATAAATGGAACCCTATAATTTTTCATTTCAACTATATATAGGAATTTATAAAATGATAATACTTAATGGTGTATCATCATTTGATAATTATTTAATTATTTTAGAATAAATATCAAAATAGTTGGAGTATATTGAGATGCAATGAGAAGCACCACTATTTTGGTGAATTCCAATTGTATCCACATATTGAAGAGTTATTTGAGTATGATTAAATATTTATAAAATTAAATTGAAGCTTTTATAGATTAGGATTAGTATAATAAATTATATATAATTAAACATATGTAATTTAGAACATGAATCAATGTCTCAACTTTGATTTCCAGATGTTTCGCTATGGATTTTTGTAGAACCCATAAGTGGATCAATTTTCAATATAAATGATTAACAATATTTTTTTATTATATGGGATTTTTCTTAATGATAAGAAATATTTTGAAGAAAAAAAACCATATAGAGATTGAATAATGGTTATTTTATCTATTCTTTGGTTTTGAGAAAAACATAAAAAAAATATATGATTTCTAGCAAGGAGAAGTAAAAAATAAAGGAGATTATTATTGTTATTAAAATTTCCATGATGAATTTAGATGGTAAATTTTTAGATGAAAGAGATTATAAAATTGGTTCCACAAACATATGAACTTCTTGAAAATCATAACAGTTTTTTAAATGGGAGGATCATAGTTTGTTGCATATATATGTAGTTTCAATGTAGAAATAATGAGTTGGAATAGTGATGGGATTAGGAAAATCTACTTAAATTTATCTACAAAACCTAATTTTACAATATTTACTAATTCAATGTGGTTCTTACATTATTTGAGAAAAAAAATTATTGGATTTCAATGTAGTCATTTCTAAATATGGATGATGAACTTTATATGTTGTCTAAAAAGGATATTAATCATCAAGTATCATGATATTATTCCCTAAATATGGATAATGGGCCTATTTGTTTCTTATAAAGTACTTTATGACCAAGTTTCATTGACTTTTTCGTTGAATTTTATTGTTAGGATCAATAAATTGTCTAAAATTTGTGCAAAAAAAATTATGGGAAGTAATGGGTTAGGATGAAAAGATTACATGACGTTTTTTCCATTGGAGAGACAATTTGTGGAAAGATAATAAATGTATGTTTATAAGTAGATGTCATAAATATGGTTAATAAGTCCATGTATTTCAATTTTTCCACTGATGGAAATTAAATTGGAGTTCCTATAACCCAAACCCATCAGTCACTTTGATCATCTTATGTTGGATATTTTAGGAACATGTAAACCCCTAGAAAGTTGGAGAACTCCAAATATATAGTCAATTTTTTCCCCAAAACTCATATTTTTTCTAAGGATTTACTAGATTATAGTTCTTTTTTATCAAATATAAATGGTTTTTTCATAGGATTTTGGTACAAGTTGGAGTGGAAGGCCATGAATACTTGGTATTTTTTTGAAACAAGAGATGAATTTTATTTTGTGTAATTACTCTAATAATCATGTTCTTTGATATATTCATGAAAATAATGGATTTTATAAGGATATAGGTGGTATTTATGGGTGTACACATAGTTATATCAATTGGATGACCTGGTAAATTCTTAATCAGATTGTGACTCAAACTTATGGGCAGTGATTTTAATGTTATTTTAAATTTATATTATAAATAGGGTAGTTCTCTTTAATATCCAAAAGTAATGGAATTATTTTAGAAGTAAATTTATGAAATTTTACCCAAATATTTATAACTTCATGGTAATAGTTTCACATGATTTTAGGGAAGATATAAATGATCAAGAATCAGTGAAGGTCTTAATCATTTCATGTGTTTTTATTTATGAACTAATATGTATCCACTTTAATAGGTATATTATTTTTTCCAAATAATTTCATCATTCCTCAATCCTTATTAAAACTAATTTTCATAATTTATAGTGGTAATAAAATTTTAGGGTTTGTTTTGAAACTACTTAGAATTTGGAGGAAGGATGTCATGATGTTGTGTGAATGGATTATAATGTGAATTAAGATTGATATTTTAGGGGAAACCCTAGAACTATTACATTAAGATTCATGGACATGAGTCATTGATGGTGAAATTTTAATGAAAATAAAATTAATAATATTGAGATGAAGTTACAAAATTTTTATAGTTTTATATTGGGTAAGGAAAACATAGCTAAGATTAAGTGTTGAAAGGATGATCTTGATGGAATGTTGCGTAAACATGATACACATTGGCATATTCATTCTCATGTGATATAAATTTTTAAAGGGGGCATGAATAATAATTTCTTCCATCGTAAGGTATGTATAATGTGGAGGAATAATTGAATTTTTAAATTTATAAATCAATAAAATGTTTATATTTTTAGGATTAAAGAAATTAGATACATTATTATATATTTTAAAATTAAAATTTTTTCAGATAAATCCTATTTGTTTAATGGATATTTTAAAGTAGTTCATGAAATTTTTTGGCCTTAGATATAAGTGGATTTCTGAGATTATGAGATGTCTTTCCATGGTTTCTTGTATAATTAATTATTAATATGGTTATATATAATGTTATCATTCCTTATATATTTATTTGAAAAGGATATCCAATTTTTCATTATCTATTTATTTTCATTTTTTACACTATTTGAAGAATTATTTTTGGAGTTGTTTTAAAGGGTTAGATTCAGGGAGCTAAGGCAAGATGAAATGATCCTATGATTGCTCACTTTTTTCTATGGATGAAATTATTATTATTTACAAATAAACCTAGGAAAAAGGTCTTGATTTTTATAATATTCTAGATAAATATCAAAATGAACCATTTTCTAATGTAAATTTTAAAATATTTGAGGTTTTTTTAAGAAAAGATCACTAATGATAAGAATGACTCTTCATGTAACCTCATTAACATGAATTATCTATTGAAACATGATCAATATTTATGACTACCTATATCTATTATAATATCTATAAATAATATCTTCTCCACTATTTTATATCATATTTGGAAAATAATTAATAGATTGAATTGTAAAAATATTTCAAGAGAATTGATGGTGGTACTTATTTAATCAGTTCATAAATATGTTCCCATATATATGATGTAGCTATTTAAGCTTCAAAATAATCTTTCATGTTATATTAACATGATGTGGGAAATATTTTAGTATGGTAACATGGGTGATGGGAAAATTGTACAATTTATTTCATGGGATAAAAATTATTTTCCTAAAAAGTTGGGTGGTTTGTGTTTTATGAATTTGGATTGTTTTAATTCGGATCTATTGGAAGAAAATTCATCATTTATGTATTTCTCCCAATTCCCTTTGTTCAAAAGTTATTAATGATAAATATTACCCACATAAGGGTATTCTTCTGTCTATGTTTGATCCATGGCATATCATTATATTGTGATTTATTTAGATTATAATTTCTTTTGTTTTAGAAGGACTTCACTAAAATATTAGAAATAAAACTCAAGTTCATGTTTGGTCAAATACATGGATTTTGGATAATCACTATGGAATTCATTTATCTTTAGAACCAATTGATATACAATATTTTTTGGATTTTGATCCACCCAAACTATTTTTTATTGAATTTTCAAAATAAATACTTTTATGTGTTCAAGTAGGAAACAAAAAATATAATTGTTTAGGAAACCAAACACAACCCAAAAATCGGATTCAAAATTGGAAATTATAACAATAGGGATGAGCTGATAGGAATTTTTTGATGCCTCTATCCTAGTGATTCCAAGATTATAAAAAAATTCTATTTCCTTGATCCCTTTTTCTTCTTCCTATAGGTTTCTACAATGAGCTAAAAAATCACCATTGAGTTGCCAACCCACCGAAACAAACCCATCATAATCATTTACCTAAACCATTGGGTTTGTGATCTCCTAGAAAGTTTTGATTATGATTTGGATTTAAAAATAATTTTGGGTATTTCACTTGGTCTATATTCTATTCTCAATTCTTGGTTTTCGAAGTTATGATGGGATAGAAACAGTCAATTTCATTATAGATAACATTCCTCTATGTTATTTCTTAATAATCTCACATATTTAGGTTGAAAGTTTATTTTTTGACTTACAACCTTCCGCCAAATGTTAAGGATATGTTGTGGTGATTTTTTCATAATTTTCTTCCATCAATCAATTATCTTAATCATAGATATATTATTAGTAATAATTTTTATAGAAACTATTAATGATATAAATAAATAAATATTCATTCCATTTTTTACTCTGGATAATTTTCCTTGTCTTTAAAAAAGGATTCATCAGATACCATCGACTGTTATGTAATATTTTTACTCTCTTATTTCTATTTTAGGATGGAAAAATCACTTTAACGATTATATTTTAAGGTTAATTATATTTTAGTATGGATTAGGTGAGCCAAACATAGTGATAAAGTTAAAAATCTTATGTTTCTATATGGGTGTTTATGTATTCAATGCAATGGTTGAATTTCGATTATATAGAGGGGAAAAAATAATTGTGTTGAAAATAACATTTTTTATCAAGAAATGGTTCATGTGTACGAATCCTATAGAAATACAAAACCCATGGTGTGAACCATTATGTTATAAAATTTGATTATCTTCAGGTGGTTTTGATACTATCCCATAATAATGAAAATATGAATTCTTTGAGTCTTATGATCAATCATATTCTTTTTGGTAATTTTAAAATTATATTTCATTAGTTTTGATTTTTAATAGATATCTTGATATGGTTCAACATTCTTTTCTCACATTTTTCTATTTTGGATGAATTAGTGTGGTGTTGTGTAGTTCCCCCTCTATCTACTCAATTTGTACATACTAATTTAGTGTAATTATATTTTTATTTACCAAAAAAATATATAAAAAATGAAAAAAAATCACCAAATCTTATATAATGTAAATATATTTATATATTATAAACAATTAACTTACTAATTTTTAAAATAAAATAATAACAAACCTTAAACGAGTCATACATCAAACTATTGTTGACAACATGTGATATGAAATAAAATGAAATTTAAAATTCATGTTAGTGAAATAAAAAAATAAGTAAATTTTAAAATTTAAAACCTATTTGATTGTTGAACTATATAATGTAAATTTATACTTAATACATAAAACATTTCCTTATTGATCCATAAAAATTAAGCATAACTTATTTTTAATCACTTTTTAAATTTAAATTAACATTTTGGGTTATTCTAGCCCCACTATATATTAAATTGACATGTCATATATTCTTACACATCATAAACAAATATATGGTTGTTTTCTAATGTTTTCACAATAATCTAGGGTTATTTTCCTAGTTTTGGCCATATCACTAGTTTTAAATAAATTTTTAATCTAAAACAACATTTTTAGTATTTTCAACCACACTATAACTCTGATTTTTGTTTAATTCATTCCTAAATGTTATAAGTTAATAGATGATCATTTTCTTAATATTTCACAATAATTAAAGATCTTTTAATTGGTTTTGACCTATTTAATGCATGTTTTCATACACATTTAGATCCATAATGGTCTGTTATCTGTCATTCTAAATACACTATTCATCATATTTATGTGTCATTTATTTCTATATATCAAAAATTATTAAAATATCATTATCCTATGATTTCATAGAAATTATATTTCATTTTATTAGTATTGACTGTATCACTTATTTCTAATAATTTTTTATCTAAAATTATTTTTTCGATTTTGGCCACACCACATGTCATATTGATATATCATTAATTTTAATATGTCACAAATTAGTTAGTGGCCATTTTAATAATATTTAATCATAATTTGAGGACATTTTTTTGGTTTCAAAATTTTGATGCATGTTTTTAAACCGTTTTGAATCTATAAATATACATTATTGATCATTCTGAAAACATTAAATATTATAATGATTTTAAATATTTGAAAAAATCCATAACGAATATTTTTAGTGGTGTTTTTTATATGAAATTGGACGGAATATTCAATTCATCCAATATATGTATTTTGGAATTAATAAATTAAAGGCTATAAGAGGTTCATAGGTGTTCTAGATGATTTCTAGAAAATCATTTTTTCAGAATCATTTGAATATTTAGAATACTCAAATCACAAGAATCGTTTTAGGTGATAGTTGGGGAATATAATAAAGTCATGAAGGATTCCCTATGTGCATAAGGATTATCCTACCCTACATAATCATAAATTTGCAGTTTCATAATGATCCAGGCTTTATGTAAAGATCATTCTAATTTTCATAAGCATTATTGGGAGTTACATAAGGATCATTAGTTCTATATAAACATCATTTTTTGGGTTTTTATAAGGATATCCATATAGATCGTTAAAGTTAGTAAGGATCATTATATGGATAAACTTAGGTCTGCGTAGGGATCATTTTATATTATTTAAGAATCATTCATATCTACATAATTATAATCGTAAGGTTGGAGATGGGTCTATGTAAGCATCATGAAAGTTTTCATATACTTGAATACAAGATTTACCTATGGTTTATTCCATTGTGATTGTTTTCAGAAATTTAACCATTTGCACTATTTGTGAATATATTTTATTAATCATAAAATATGATTAATAAATCAATAGTGGGGGGACTGAAATTCACATTTCAAGGGGATAATCAAGCCACAATGTTTCATTATTTAAAATAAATATTAAGGAAAAAATTGGAATAGAATTTGACCATGCACACCATATCATTTAAAATGAAGGTAACTATATAGAATGTTTTTTAGTGTAGGTTGAGTTATTTGTTAATTAAATGAGATGTAATATGATTTATGATCTCATTTTTTATTAATTTCATGTCATTAAAGGGTTATTTTCAAGATTTAGATTTTTTATTTATTTTCTGTGTAAAATAGGGAGTTGACTTACTTCTTTTAAAATGAATTTTCACTTAAAATGAAGGTGATGGTTTTTGATTAAAAAAATAAATAAATATTATTAAAATATAAAGAATGTATTATTTGAAAATAATTATGAATATTTAATTATAGAATATTATAAAAATGTAAATATAAAATAATACGAAGGTGGATACGAGAAAATCTTAAAAGTAGATAATTGTGGGAAGCAGTATTCCAAATTACATATTCGAAAGAATAAAAATAAGAGAAATATGTTCCAAGAGACTTCTCATTGGAAGGTTTCTATGAATTTCTTCCAATACAAGAAAATTGGATCATATTGACACACCGCCATTGGTGTTACAATATTCATAGTTCATAGAGGAGAAGATAGTTATTAAATGAGAAATAAATTTCATTCTATAAAGAGATAAATGGGATTTCTTTTGTTCATGGTTGTGAGCTAGGAGGGTCAGTGAGATAGCTCAAAAACATGTAATCAAAATCAATGACTCTTAATGCTTCATATGTATAGGCACATTTTCATGAATTATCATTGGATTATCCCTTTTGGGTGAACCAAGTAAAAATATAATATGTCTCTATTTTCTGATTTATTATTTCATATTGTTCATGATAAAGATGGAGGTGTTCCTAATAACTATGTACAAAAATCATTGATATATGGAAAATTAAATTTCAAATGTTCTGATTCACCCCCCCCCCCCCCCCCCGAGTATAAGTCTTATTTGGGACCAACATGTGGTATCAGAGATTAAGGTTAGTGAGGTTATTCTCTCTCTCTAAAAAAACATGGTAGTAGTTTTCAGCCATAAAGTAATCCATATTTTTTTATGTTAGTAACTTCTATCTATGGAAAAACCTGAATACGACTTTTTTTTTGTCATTAGGGATGGATGTGTACATGGAAGTTGTTCATGGAATCATTTATATCTGGGAGATTGGAGATATATTAGACAGATATCATAAGGATTTAGATGTTTATATCAATGAGATCAATGAATTATGGGGATATTTTCCTTGAACTATCTATAAAAATGTGATGTCATTAAAAACCTCAAATTCTATGTGGTTGAATCTTCTCAATGCTTATGAAGTTGATTTAAAATTCTGAGAAGAAAAGTTGTATTTGTTGTAGAATAAGTATGAATATTTGATAATGAAACCAAATGATACAATTAATGCATTCTTTAAATGGGTGAAAATTATTATGGAAGATATCCATGTACTCAGAGAAATCATTAAATATGTAAAATTTGATAAATAATACTGAAAAATATTACCTCCATGATTCAATAAAAATGTTTCAGTTATCATTGTTAAAGATCCAAAGGAGGTGGTGTGGGATAGCCTCCATAACACTCTTATAGCATGTAAAATAAGGAATAAATATAACAATCTATTTCTAAAAGAAAAACCTCATGATATATTGTTGGTTGGAGTAGAGTAATCAAGAGGGAGTTTATTTTAGTATCTATAAAAATTTATATTAAAAAGGTATTATTTGATATTCCCCCAATATTTAAAATTAAATTTCCCATTTTGCAAGTAGTGAATTTATAGGAGCTTGATTATTCAATTAATTTCTCAAAAGAGTTATTAGTTCTCAGTTTTATCAATTTTATAATTAATATAGCTTTTGAAACTAACCTAATAAGTAAATACTATTACAAACACTTTCTAAGACTAACTATCAGAGTTCAATTTAGTTTTGTGAGATATGTGATAAAAGAGATTAAAACTAAAAGGTAAAAACCTAGTGGAAATAAAAAAAATATGTTTAGCCTCAAGAGGAGACATAATCCTTTCCACTTGGTCATCACATGCCACTAAGTAGTTAAAATTAATAAATAGTTTTATCCACACCCTGGATCAGGGGTTCACATCAGCATAAAGGTTGTCTAGGTCAGAAGACCTCTAACACTGTTCTTCATGGGTACAAACTACCATATCACAAACGGACCTATTACACACTTATCCTTTTGAGTAAAAAGATATAAGAACGTATGATTGGAAGGATATATTGTATCCTTCAGTTTGATACATGAGATAGTGTGTGCTCAACAGACAAAGACACACACTTCTCAAATGTATGTAAAAATGCACACAATAGAGAAAAAATATGAGAAAGGGTTTAGAAGGCTTTGTGTGTCTTGATATGTATCTCTTGACTCTTCATATGTTTCTGAGATGAAGTATTAGTACTCTTCTAGAAGTTGACACAAAAAAAGAGTGTCGTATTTTTTCTTCCAGGTACAATTATGGTTTTGTAGGTATATTCTTCTCCTTCCTTAATAGGCTGAATAAATTTTTCAATTCGATGTTCAACTTAGTTTTGATTTCCATGAGTGTTCTTATTTTGTTCTTTAGTTCACAGTGGTATCATGAGAGTTACAGATATTACTCAATATATCTCTTTCTCATGAAATCATGCACCACACCAAACACACTCATTCTTATATATATCTCTTCTCTATTTTTGAAATTATTCTTATTTATGAGGGTTGACAAAGAACATGTTCTTTCTCAGTGAATAGGTTCATCATACCTCATAATGTCTACTAAAAGTCCTACAAATGATTATAAAATATGTCAGTATCATTAAATGACACAAATATGACCATTATAAATAATATTAATAAATGCATATTTAAACAGTCTATCTGGGACTCGTCTGTCGGTGTATCAGTCTATCAGTGCCTCATCCCATCAGTATGTCATTTTTTCAGTCTTTCCATACATTTGTGAGTCATATGCAACATTTAGTCATCTCTTTCAGTGATTCATATAGAATGGTGAGTCATCTTCATTGGTGAGTCGTATGAAATGGTGAGTCCTTCCAATGGTGTCAGATTCACATAATTAAAACATATGCCTATTTGAATAGTCTGTTAGTGAGTCATATGTTTGTCGATGAGTTATCTATTTTTTGGTATCAGTGACTCATACTTAGATAATTTTATATATTCTCTCATTCTTATAGTTCATCAAAGTCATAGAGTGTTAATACACATAATTTACACATAGATATTCAGTTATACAATTATTTAGACTTAAACATACATAAATAGTTATATGATTGAAATGGTTTGATATTCGGGATAAGGATTTGACATAATTTAGGATCTTTGACATATGTTAAGATATATGTTAATATATTACATCATTTGTGATAATTAAAACTATTATAGTTAGTGATAGTGGCCAACAATATCTTTGGGCCAACAGATATCATTCAAGGCTATGAAGAAAATATAATAGAGAGATGATCCTGAGGATGAAGAAGTTGATGAGATAATGTATTTAATTTTATAAAATATTAATATAAGAAATGTTAAACGAAAAGGTAAGCTTCAAATTTCCTACTTTTTGATGTGTAAAATTTGTAAATATTTCAACTAGGTGTCCTAATAAATTTTGGGTTCATGATGAGGAAGAAGAAAAATTGAGGAAAATTTTCAAAGGAATGAATATAGAAAGTAAATAGAAAAAATTCATTAAGAAGTGTGACTTTTTATCTCATAAAGATGAGTTCTTTAGAGATATGGAAGTCGATGAGGTCAATGACTATAGATACCATCATGAAAAATTCCTTGTGGTTACTATATAAAAGAATAAAATTGAGGAAAATGATAATGTAGGTGCTAGAATCAAGTTGAGAGTAGATATAGAAGTGTAATTTGAGGCTACATTTCATGAAATTGTCATTTGGAGGGATAAAAGATATAAAATTTATTATTTGGTACCTAAATGCAAACTCTATATCTAAAAATAAGAAGAGGATAAGTTAATACTAAAATGGGGATTGGAAATTTCAAGTGATTAAATTATAGAAAAGAAATTAATTATTGATCAAAATTGAATAACATGCTTGGATTATTCTAGACCAACATAGTGAAAATTGGGTCTAAATAATATAGTAACTCATAAGGTAATTAATGAAGTTGTTAAAAAGTGTTTGATTAACAATAAATAATTCTTACTCCTAGTATGACATTAGGGATTTTTAGTGTTTCGATCTCTAATGAAGTAAATTAATTTTTCCAGGAATCTTCTAAAATGGTTATGGAATGTCCATAAGTATTGTGGTTTATAGAAAAGTCCTACTAGCTATGGGAATTTTTCATAAGAATATCATGGATGGTTGAAGAAAACCTCAAACACCCACTATGTGGAATAAGGTGGTTGTGAGTGACACATAGCAAGTTCCAAATGATGTTGTTGGACTAGTGATGGTGCGCCCAAGATACCAAAGACCTATTGTTATTATCATGGAATGATAGAGAACTCAAAATATATATTCTCCATAGAAAACAAGATATTTTATGGAGTATGAGAGACCAAAGAAACAAGGAGAATTTATTACTATTAATATTGTATTAATAACTATAACTTTTGTTCAGAATTTTTTGGGAATAAAGAGGAAAATTCATCATTAAAATTGTAATTAAAAGTAAAAAAAGATACTAAAATAAGAAGTACACAACATTTATAACTTCCTAGTCCTAGATTCCATTGAACGGTGACCCAAGCCCAGTGGGTCACATGGGCTCTAGAACATCCCCTAAATGCCAGAGGCTCCCAATTAGTAGTGAGGGACTAGATGTGTTAGTGGGGAGACTATCCCCTTATCACTGTAGTGTAGTAAAGCATAATATCAATATCATACAAGTAGATGATGCATTATAATAACCAAATGAAATAATTGAATAGAGGAATACTGATATATAAGTAAATCCCAAAGTCATATCATATAAAAAATAATGATATATGTTAATATATCTCTAATAAATCATCCAAAACACATATAAATGGAAGATACACAATACATGTAACAAAAGTATAAAAAATAATTAGTATCCCAGTAACATCATAAGACTCAAATTAGTACCAGGTTATCCTACTTGAAACCATAAAATTAAGAACTTATAGTAGGGAAATTTCCATTATCAACACATGAAATCTTATAATCTATTTGGGTACCCAAAGGTGGCCCAAATATGGTGGGAGACTAAATTCTAGTAAGCAATTACCCAAGGTATTTTCTAATAAGTCAGTGAGTATATATAACAGTAGTGTGCAATATGTAAAGTATTAAGAAAGGAATTAATCAAAAGTAAACATCCTATAAGAATAGGTTCTCATTTAATATCCATTTTCTTTAATCAAATTGACTTAAAAAGAAAGACTTTGATTAACATCTAAGACCATTTCATTTAATCATTTTCATTTAATAATTCAATCTCATTTAACATATAAGTCTCAAAACTCATCGTGAGCCTAGAATACCTTGTATAAACAACAACACAACAAACGCCTAAGAAAACAATCTAAAAGGTATAAGTTAATATCGAATCTAGTCCTATAATTTTTCTTATAATTTGTGACATATGAGTCCCTTATTTTTTATTATATTTAGAACATGAGTCCACCCTTAATGTTCCTAAAAAATAATTAAAGTATCACTCTAGGTAGAATATCAACCAACACCTTACAATATCTTCCAAGGTGAAACTCTTAGGAACCCATGTATCACTCTACATGTATTATAGCATATCTACCATTCAATTTTTACTTGGAAGTTAACTGAGTGAGCTCAAGTATCACCCATGGCATAAAAGATCAAATTCCCTTTGAGTCTATCTATGTAATTCTCATTTAAATCCATGTACCACTCAGTGTATAAGTCAAGCCGCAGAGTCCATCCTTTTCAATCTTAAAGGGAGTCCAAGTACCACTTAGGAATAATCAAATTCAATCCCAACTGAATCATTCCACATCATTCATAATTTAATTCATGTATCACACAAATAATAATCATGGTTCAATCCAATTTAGTCTATCTGTGGAAATATAATATGAATCCACGTGTCACCCAAGGCACATGACCATTTAATCAATTTGATATCATTTAAATAATTCCATTGATATATGACAAGGTCAATACCAAGAACATTCCACTTCAAACTCGCCTCAAGAGGTGACATAAGAAAATTTCATGTTTTGGATTCTTGCCTTACAAATACTCACATTGAATATTTCATGTAAATAAGCTTCTCAAGACTAAAAATATGTTACATTGAATAGACTCCACTTATCTCACATGGCCATATCAATATTAAGAGAAATTCAGTCTTAATTAGTAATATATGGAAAATACTCTCTTTAACTCACATAAGAATTTCGATTAATAAATCCATTACATGGAATGGTCAAGGGTCTCGGTCAATTCAACCCTTCCCTTTAAACCATTTCATTTTAAATTGATATCGCCATGTAGTTATAATCATCAAATCAATTTAAAAATTCCAAGAAAAGGGGGAAAAGTCACACCTAAGGGTGTACAAGGTCAATCCACCAACAAATTTCTATTAAAATTGATAAACAATGCACCCAATAGGAGGTTCTATTTCCAAGGAATTCAGCCTCTAACAACCATTAATAATCCTATTTAATTATAGTGTCCACGCATAGAAATTCAAGGATTTCTATTTCATTTAAGGTGATGACCGAAAAATGGGTGTGTGGAATGATGGAATATATAAATAGCTCGACATTAATCATAAAAAATGGGACCACCTACCTTAGGTTCATGGTTGATAGCTCATCCATTATTAGATCTTGATTCAGCTCCAATAAGGAGAAAATCGAATAATGGAAAAGAAACCTAATAATACGGAAAATAAGATTCTAAGTAAATAGCTCAACCAAAATCTAGAAGAACATGGGAATGGATAAAAAGGAATTGGGTTCTTAATATAATAGATCCAACGAGATGATTAGCCTTCAAATCGAAGATCAGATGGAATAGGTAGCTCAAATCCAAGTTTATCCTTCCAAGGGGAGCTCCTGAATGTAATGTTTTTGTACAAGAGAATAAAACATGATATATAGGTTTAAATTGATTTATATTTTAATTTAAAATGGATAAATTTCCTAAAATATGATGGGTCGCACAATTTGGGTTCACAATTAGTCAAAACCATGCACGGGCATCTGTAAGCAAGGGGAACCCGCACTGTTTACCCACACGGGTTGAATAACCATGTGCAACCCATGCCAAAAGTCACTATCAGGATTGAAAATCTGGTAACATAGTCATGTGAACCATGTCACATAGTTTTTTTAAACCATGTGGCTTATTCATTATATCTACTTAACATTGTATGGTTTCTTAAATTATGTGGCCTTCCCCGCATGGTTTAAACTAATTGTGAGTCATTCCATATTCAGCCCAAGTATTGGGTTCAAGTCTTCTAACCATCCCCAAACCCCCATAAAACCTTGAGGACCTAAAAAGGATTCTACATTAGGTCATATTTAAGCATTCAAGATGAGAATTGACAGAAAGAAATAGATTTTTACCATAATAAAGAAATGGGTTCTTACAAACTTTCCACTTAATGAAATTAGTCTCTAAATTTCCTTCTCAATGGTGATTAAGAATATATGATAAAAACGCTGACAACACTGGTCAACCATTGGCCTCCCGCTCACTAGTCTCATCCTTCACATGGTCATTCTTCCATAGAACCCATACTAGAGGAATTATATGTCCTTGTAGAACCATCATGATATGATCCATAATATTTATAGGATGTTCGTCAAATGATTAATCCACCTAAAAATCAACCTACTCGGGATGAAAGGAATGATATGGGTTTGAATAGTAATGTCACAGCTAAGAAATGTGGAATACGTCATGCATGGATCTGTACCTCTAAGGAATCTGCAACTAATAGAGTATTTTCCTGACTATTTCTAGAATCTTGAATGGGCTAACATATCTCGATGAAAAGTTACCTTTCTATTGATTATATTGTGTCCCATCATTGGTAAAACACGCAACAAATCATGATCCCCAACCTTGAACTCTAGAGGTCTTCTACAGCAATTGGTGTATGATTTATGATGAGACTGCATATTATCCATCCACTTCTAAATCATTTTCACCTACTACATGGTCTCATATGCAAGATGAGGTCCAAGAATATCTACTTATCCTTCCTCAAATAAACACAGGGGTGATCATCATGGCCTACCATACAAAGACTCATATGGATCCACCTAATTAGTTTCTTAAAATATATTATTATATGACAATTTTACCATTGGTATATGACTTCGTATAATCCCTCAAAATCAAGGATTCATTCCCACAATATGTCTTCATGAACCTGAATCATGCACTCTAATTGGCCATCTATCTAGGGGTGGTATATTGTTATTAGAATCACCTATGTACCCAATTCCCTTTGCATTCATTTCCATAATTTTTATGTAAACCAGGCATCCCTATCTGAAATTATAGTGCATGGGACCACATGAAATTTTACTATCTCATGGATGTACAAACTCTCAATCTCATCAATAGTGAAGGTTTCCTTGATTAGAATGAAATGTAAAACCTTAATTATCCTATCAAAAACTACCCATATAGAATAATTTCCTCGAGGAGACCCCAATAAACCTTCCAAATAATCCATCACAATGTCAACCCACTTCCACTCAGGGATGTGTATCTTCTGTAAAAGTCTTGTTAGTCTCTATTGATCATCATTCATCTACTGATAGGTGGAACATCTCATGAAAAAACCAGCTAAATCTTTTTTAATACCTGACCACCAATACTAAAAATGTAAATCCTAATACATCTTAGTGATTCTAGGATTCACATACCAATATGAGTCATGTAAATATTACATTATCTCCTAATGTATGTCTGAAGAGACCCATACAAGACCATTTATTCACATAATCTCATCCTTGACTATGGTCCACCTAGGATGAGGGTCCTCATCTGTCATACTCTCCCATATGAATAGGCCATTTGATTCTGATTACTTCCTCACCTCACTCTATCTAGTAGGGTAGAGATCATAGCCATGTATGAAAGAAAATTTTTCTCATGACTTTTGTTCACCTCCAAGTGAATCTCAAAGAATGAATCCACGAGCTTCTGCTTTCCATGAGCCTGATAAACATCTTGTATCTAAGTCCTACTCAGTGCATTATCCACTACTCTTACTTTACCATGTGTATAGGCGAACCCAAAATCAAAATAATATAGTTAATCAACCCACCTTTGATTCCTCGTATTCAAATCACACTATTTAAATATGTACATGAGTATTTTTATGTCCATTTACTCCAAAAAATGATCTCTATGTAACTAATTTCTCCAATTGTGTAATGTGTGAACAACAGGAGCTAACTCAAGATCATGAATAGGGTAATTCCTCTCATGTGGCCTCAACTATGAGACCCTTATACCATGGACCTATCCCCTTACATAAGAATTACCCTTAGCCAGATACTCGATGCATCACAATACATAGTGTAACTCATTCCTAGATCTAGAAAAATAAGTATCAGTGATAAAGTAAATATCTTTTTCAACTCAAGAATGGCCATCTCTCAAAATTTTGACCATAGGATCATTTTACAATTCAAATTCAATCCTGTTAGCGGTGTTGATAATAATGAGAAGTCCTTTATGAAATTATTGTAGTAACCATGAAGTCCTAAGAAAAGTTTTACATTGGGATACTCCTAGGAAACAAAGATCTCTCCTTCTCTAGGTCAACTGATAATCCTAAATTTGAGATAATGTGACCTAAGAAGTCAATATGATCTATCTAGAGGTGGCACTCTGTGATCTTAGAATATAACTGATAATCTATCAGTGCATTCAATTTTATCTCAAGATGTTTGTAATGGTAGGGTATATTTTGAGAATACATGAAGATATCATCCACAAAACCCACAAAAAATCAATAATGATAAGGATGGAAGACTCAGTTAATCAGTTCCATGAAGATTGTTGGCTCATTCATGAGGCCTAATGGAATAACAAAACACTCTTATAGACCACAACTGCTAAAAAGGGTAGTGCGAACTATGTTTGATGGTCTAACATGCACATTATGATAACTAGATCTCAAATTAATCTTTGAGAAGACCTGATATCCTTAGAGCTAGTTGAATATATCATCTATCCATAGAAGGGGATATCTATTCTTAATCGTCGATTTTTTTCAATTTATGATAATCTACATATAGCTTGAGATTTTTGTCTCCTATTTTCCCAAAAAGGACTGGTGAACCCCATTGAAAAAAACTAGGTAAAATAAAACCCTTTTCCTCTCAATTCTCTAGCTTCCTCTTTATCTCTTGAATCTTTGTGGTACCCATCCTATAAATAGTAATGGTTAGAAGTATAGCCCCTATAAATAGCATGATAGAGAAATCTCCCTTTCTCTTTAGAGGTAATCTTGAAAATTAGTCTGGGAAGACGTCTCTAAAATTATAAACTATTGGAGGTAAATATAACTAATGTGTTCCTTGATCATCCAGATACAAAGTCACAATCTAAGTTATCATCCAGCTTATCCCATGTTTCTTGGGTCCTAATCAGCTCGCCAAAACACCCCATTCAACAATGGGAATAAAATATTTTCCCTCTAGTGATGTTAATGTCACCCTTCAGTAATTGAAATCAATGAAATAATGAAAGGGAACCCACCATCTATCTATAAAATGGTATAAAACCTATCATCTTGAGGAAATAGAAGTCCCATGGAAGTGAAACCAGCTAATCTTAAGGGTTCACTCCTTGCACTGATGTACGTCCTCTATTTAAATCCCCAATGGATTATTAAGAATTGTGAAAGCGTCAGAGGTTTAACCACTGAACCCAAGGATCTCTACAATGAGAATAGATATAAATATATGAGAAACCCATATATCAAAAATATAGAAGCCAAAGTGGAGGATAATAGAATAGTACCTTGATAGTAGAAGGTTCTGATCCTGCTCCTCAAGGTTTTGTTGCACTATGTATATCTTCCCTAAACAATGGCCATGTGATACTGCATGGCTACCCTTAGCGGATCTGCATTTTTATCACTATGAAACTGGGGTCTGAATCTCGTGGCTACAACCAACACCTTGACCAGATCAGCCTGATATACTCTATCTTCCTTTGTGATGATAAGCTTCTGATCGTAGTCCTGAATGTGGAGTCAGTGCAGACCCTCTCTCACTGGATACTGGGGGAAAAATTCTATAGAAGCGCTATTGATGACCCATACTGTGGCATGATTGACACTTGATTGGGTCACTCATATATTGTGGCCTTATATTTCCCAGCATAACACATTGGTATCACTTCACCTAGCTACCTGAGTGTGTTCTTTGGCCACTGGTATCACTACATGGAAGCTCCATATGATGCTTTATACTACTATTTGATGTTGTACCAAATCTAGATATCCAAACATCCAAGTTTGTACCTCTAGCCTCTCTCAGGTTATGCTATATGATAAGTTTATAATTCACTATTCTTGAAATTGTATTCAATAAAATAATATTTACCTATTATTAGATTTCATACCTATGAATATCTTCAAATCTCCTAGATTTCAATAAATTTTCACCCATCAGATTAGGTGGGAAGCACTTGAGTTTAGTAAAACGGGCTGAATTATCCCTAACTAATGGTGTAGAATACTCTAGATTCATAAAATCGTAGGATTTATCATCCCACAATTTATTGGGATAGAATTAGTCATATAAGACCATTTTTAAATCCCTTCAGGCTATCTCTTGGTGACGATCTCTCTCAGTGATAACATCCCACCACCTCTTGGCAGAATTGTACATCATATATGTAGTAAGCATTACCCTCCTCTTAGGAGGAATAACTAGGTTCTAAAATATAGATAGCATGTACTCGATCCATGACTCCACAACCTTTGCTTAGTCATCCCTCAAAAATATGGGTGGATTCAGCAAATGAAACTCACACGTCAACTCTTACATAGTCGAGGTAGGTCGCAGTACTCCCCGAACGGTCTCCATGAAACACAAAAACCCCCCATAGAACTGTGCCTCAGTAACTGGGTCTCATACAATAACTGGTTATGTAGCTAGCACAATTATATGATCCACTGTTATCCCATTTCCCACCACCTCTATACTATGTTTGTCTCTAATCTCCCAGTGTATGACTGGAGGATGTCACAATGACATACCTCTATAATAACCAATTGTGTGCCTTAGATCAGGATTACATTAAATTTTTTAGCTCAAAATCATAGATATAAAAATAGGACAGGACCAATCCTACCTATATAAGAACACACCCCTCTCCCTACTATATGATTCAGGTCTATATTTTAAACATATAATGTGTATGTGAGAGACACTACCAAAAATCCCACTAATAAGGTCGAGTCCATTCAAGTTCTCTACTAAAATCCATTTCAGTTTCAATTGATTTCATTTTTGTTTCATTTTCGATTGAGTCCGCATATTCATTCTCATTTGAACTCATACTAATTTCTAATTTATATCATAGTTAAATTTAAAAGGATTAAGTAAGTGTTCACTCAATTCTATTCCGTGAGGGCCCATACTCCCCAGGAGCCAAAGATGGGGGTCCATCTAATCCTTACCATAAAACCACTCAATATACCTACCATAACAGTTGACATTTCTATCACGGAACCTATCACAACAGCATGAAATGAGTAATTCATCCTAAATGGAACAAAAAAATGCATGGTATGTGGTTTCTATCAAGTTCATAATATGATGATGATATGTCATACCCTCTTCTCATTAAGTTGAAAAAAATATAACCCATAATAACATCAACAATAATAGCATAAATCAATAGTGTCACCCCAATGGTGGAATCAAATCAATAGTAATATTCAAAATCTAGAAAATAGTAATTGAATTAGAGGTAGTTTGGATTTTTTTTCTTGTATACCTTTTATCTATGCCCAAGTAAAGCTCATTAGAAAATTCCATTTTCTTCCTATCCCTTTATACTATCACCAAATAGTATAGAGACCTAGAAAATAATCTATGATATAACTTTATAACATATCAGGCCTAGATTCCACTAAAAGGTTCTCTAATTCTGGTGGGTCACAAGGCCTCAAGGGAATCTCCCCAAATGATATTTGATGCTGACTAGAAGAAAGGGTTTATGTGTGTCGGTGTGGAGTCTATTCCTTCATTGTCAGAGTGTATCATAGTGGAGTATCAATATTATATAGGTATAGGAAGAATTATAATAACAAGATGATAGAAGTAAACAGTGGATGACTGATATATAAAAATATCCCAAATAAATCTCATATAAATAATGATGATACATGTCATATGTCTCTAATAAAGTTATAAAAACATATATGTAGGGATGATACAGAATAAATGTAAGGAAACAAAAAAAATACAAAAGTATCCCAGTAGCATCGCAAGCCAGAGGTTGGTCCCATAATCTCCTTCTCCTAACTAGAGAATCAATAACCTATATTAGGGAGCATTCCCTTATCCACACCTACAATCATATAATCTTTTTGGGTATACAAAGGTGGACCAAACAAGGTATGAGACAAAATCCTAGTAGGAAACCACCCAATGTTTTTTCCAATTAGTCTGTGAGTATATATAATGGAAATTTAAAATAAGAAAAGAAGTAATCAAGGAAGTACTCAAAATTAAACATCCTCTAAGCACATGTTCTAATTTAATGTCCATTTTATTTAATAAAATCCACTTAACAAGTAATTATTTGATTTAACAGTTTGTATTATGTAATTTAATCATGTTAATTTAACAATTCAAACTCATTTAACAAAGAAATATCGAGACCTAATGTGAGCCTACATCCCTTGTAAAATCAACAACACAACAGATGCCTAAAAAGGAAATCTAAAAGTTATATGTCAAGAATAAAACCAAGATTTTTCTTTGCCTTGGTAGACATGTTATATGAGTCACATAATTTTATATTCAATTCAGAACCTGAGTATTTCCTTTACATTCCTAAGTTGTAATTAATGTATCACTCGAGGTGGTATATCTACCAATACCATACAAGACGATCCAAGGAAAACCTCTTAGGAACCCAAGTATTTACTTAGGTGTGGTAAATTGTCTCTTCCCATAAATTATATCCCTAAACTTCCATTAAGTGAGCCTGAGTATAACTCATGGCATAAATGATCAAATTCTATTAGAGTCCATACATGTAATTATAAATTGAATCCATCTATCACTCAGCATATAAGTAAAGCCTCAGATTTTGTCCTTTGCAGTCCTCTAGGGATTACATGTATCACTTGGGCATAATCAAATTCATTTCCAACTGATTTGATTCATGGAATTCATCATTTATTCCTTTTATAACCTAAGGCATATTCAAGGTTCAAGCCAGTTTATTTCGTCCATGAAAATATAATATGAATCCATGTGACACCCAAGGAACATAACCATTTAATCAATTTTATATCTTTTAAACAATTCTATTTATACTTGTCAAGGTCAATACCAATAACACTCAATTTCAAAGTCACCTCAAGAGGTAATGTAAGAAAATTCCAATCTTTGAATGATTTCCTTCTAAATACTCACATGGTAAATTTCACTGAAACAATATTCTCAGGCTTAAGAAAACATTACATGGCATAGAATCCACTTATCTCACATGGTCATATCAATATTAAGAGCAATACATTATTAATCAATAATACATGGAATAACCTCTCTTTAACTCACATAAGAAATTAAAGGTATCAAGACATTATATGGAAAGGGAAAGGGTCATGATCAATTAATACCTTCCCTTTAAACCATTTCATTTTAAATTTATATCCCTATTCAATTAAAATCATCATCTTAATTTAAAAATCCCAAAACACAGTAGAAAAGGCACACCTAGGTGTGTCCATGGTTAACCCACCAATGATGGTCTATTAAAATTGATAAAAACTCACCCAAGGGGTGGTTTTGTTTCCAAGGCATTCAACCTATAACAACCATTAATACTCCCCTTTAATTAAATAGTTCATTAATATCAATTCATGTATTTCAATTTCATTTAATGAAAGACCTCAAAATTGGGTGCGCAGCATGATGGCATAAATAAATAGATTGACTTTAAGTGAATGTCATGATACCACCTAACTTAGTTCAATGGTTGACAACTCTTCCATTATCAGCACTGAATTTGGATTCAATTGGGAGAAAATCAATGAACTGATGAAGAACAAAAATATAGGAAAAATTATCTTTCACCCAAATAGTGAAACTGATATCTAAAATAATGTATAATAGCTAAAAAGGAATCTATTTCTCACCATTATAGATCCAATGAGACAAAAAAACCTTTGAATCAGATATTGGATGGAAGATGTAGCTCAAATCCAAGTTTATCCTTCCAAGGGGAGCTCCCAAATGTAAATTTGATGTGTGGGAGAAGAAAACATGATAATTAGGATTAAATTTATTTTTATATTTATTTAAAATTATTAAATTTCTAAAAATATCAGTGGGCACATGGTTTTGTTGTACGGTAATTCAAACCAGGCACCAACCACGCACAGTTATTTGTTGGAAAGGGTCACCCTCATGGTTTTACTAACCGTAAAAAACCATGACACAATCCATTTTCATTATTTCAATGTTGGATAGGTGGTCGTGTGACCAATGTTGCATAGTTTTTCTACAATGGTGCGGCCTATTCCTACTCTCTTCCCCAGCCTCACATAGTTTGTTAAACAATGTGGCCTACGCCACATGGTTTAAACTAATCATGCACCATGCCATTTTCACTTGAAATCCCAAGTTTTAGGGTCCAAACTAGCCATAGACACCCTTTGACACCTCCATGATCTCAAATTGATTCCATAGTAGGTCATATTTAATCATTTAAATTAAGAATTGATAGAAAGTAAAAGATATTTACCTCATGGAAGACCCAGGTTCTTACAGCATCTGGAAGAACCATCAAGTAGAATGAATACTAAAAATATATATTCTTCCCTAGAAGATTAGGATTAATCCTTTACCTCAAGGTGGAACTATCTAAAACACCACTAAAGGAATTGAATAAATTTAAGTGGATTAAAATGGAAAAATATTAAAAGGCTAACATTGCTTCAATTTCCTGAAGAGAAATTGATAGAACCAAAACATGAATTTTTTATAGTAGTTTCTCCTTAGACATGATTGGAAATAAATTCCTTATCATAGGGATAAAATATAAAAAATATGGAGTTTTAAGAATTGTAAATGATGAGGGGTTAAATATCAGTAGATCTGAGAAGGCCAAGATATGTGGGAAGGAAAATAGGTAAAAAATATATTATTAGTGTAAGGCCTTAATCACTGTCATCTTAGTATCATAAAATTATTTTACTTGGGACATGATGTGAATTTAAATAAAAAACTCTCATCATAAAGGGAAATTATGGTACTATAATTTTTCAAGGAAGACACACCAAAAGAAAACTCTATCTAATAAATTGAGAAGATGAAAGGTTACTATTTTTCATAGATGTAGAAAATAAATTATGGAACAAGTGACTTATCCATTTTATCAAAAACTACTTGGAGGAATTTGTAAAAAATGACGTAGATTAGGGTCTCCTTATAATTTCAAGATATCACACTCACATGTGAAACACTTTTCAAAAAGGGCAGATTGTTTTAAAAAATAAAATCTAAAATAAAAGAAGTCAACAATATTACCCAGTCTAGTGCATGTGGATGTATATGGGTTGATGAAACCTTAATCCAAATATGGAAGAAGTTATTTGTCTATTTAATTTATGATAACCATGATATAGAATGGCTGATGGTTATTTGTCAAAAATGGGATGTGTTTTGTTGGATCACTCATTACTGGGTTTTAGAAGAGAAAATTCATGGGATAAATATTAAAAAAATTGGACTGAAAATGGTATTAATTTTACCAATAATTAGGTAGAATATTATCTTAAAAATAGTGGAATGTGACATCATGTTTTAGTGTTAAGGACTCCTCAAAAAAATGGAGTCTTTGAGAGGAGGAACTGAATTTTTAATATTATGTCTCAGATAATTTTCATAGAAAATAATATATAAAATAACCATTTTATGGGGGTTTTTTCTTACATTAGTATACATCTCTAATGGATTTTTATTATATTCAAAATAATAGAAGACCCTTTATGAGATGTGGTACAAGAATAATCCAAAACTCAAGTGCTTTTGAGCTTTCAAAGTAAATTTTTTATTATCATCAAAGAAGCATTGGAATTTGTAATCTCATGGAGGTAAAGTTATTTTCCTTGGATATTAATCCAAAATAAAGTCTTATAAATTTTACAATAAAATTATTGGGAAAATTATAGAAATACAAGATAAAATTGTTTTGGATAATGAGTATAATTTTAAATCAGGTGAGTATATTTTATGGGAAAATACCAAAGAAAATAAGGAAAAAGGTGTCATTAAGGCGCGTGGTTCAAGAGGAGATTATGGGGGTATAGAATTTTTGTAATATAACACTAATGATGAAGAAAATGAAACTAATTCAGTAGTAGAGAAGATAATTAATAGTCGGGGTGAAATCAGGGATGGATACATAGTTGATGGTCATATGACACTTTTCAAATTTGGAGGAAGAAAACATTGTAAAAAACATATTTTATATCAGAAGTGGAGCCTAAATTTTTTTGAGATTCTCTTAAGTATCATAATTGGGTTAAGGTTATGCATGAACATCTTGAACAAATAGAAAAGAACAAAACATGATAAATTGTTCTAAGGCTGGGAAAAAATGATATCAGATCCAAATGGGTATTAAAAAACAAAAAAAATGAATATGAAAAGGTGACTCAGAACAAGTCATGACTAATATGAAAGACTTATTCCCAAATGGAATGAATCGATATGAATGATACATTTTCACTGGTGGCTTATTTGGAAAGTATAAAGTTGTTTTGGGATACGGTGGTGAATAGGGGATTTAAAGTGTATCAAATTGATGTCAAATTGTAATTCTTTAATGGATTCCTTGAATACAAATTTGATATAGAGAATCTAAAAGGTTTTTTATTAATGAAGATAAAACAAAGTTTTTCAGTTAAGGAAGTAATTTTTTGGCCTAACGAAATCCTTAAGGGTTTAGTTTCTTAGAAATATCAATGGTTAAAGAAGATCAAATTCAAAATTGGTAGATTGGATCATGAATTATACATCAAAAATTAAAAATATAAAATGATTTTAGTTATTACGTATATTGATGACATGATTTTTGTAGGCTCAAATGATGTATAATGTAAATTGTTTTAAAAATATATAAGTTGAGAGTTCCAAATTTCTATTGTTGGTGGTCTTATATTTTTTCTTGTCTTACAGGTAGCTCAAATAAACTATGAGAAATTCATTTCTCAAAAAAATCTAAGTAAGTGCTCAAAATGTTTTACATGGAAATTAAAATCCATTCAGAAATATGACAGCTACTCTGATGAAGTTATCAGAATATAGTGATGGAAAAAGAGGCTTATATGATAGAATATAGATATATTATTCATATTTTGTTATATCTGATATCTATAAGGCCTCATATAGTTTTTTCAACAAGAAAAGTTACATGTTACCAAAGATTTCCCAAAAAAATCCATATGCTATCAGTGAAGATGATATTTTGATACATCAATGGATTTTAGGTTGTTCTATAATATATATTCACCTAATGAGATAATTTCATTTCCGGATATATATTGGGTAGGATTAGTTGATGAAAGGAACTCAACATCAGGTGATTCTTTCTATATTAGAATGTATTTCATTTCATGGATGAGTAAGTAGTAGGATTAAATTTCCATGAGTACCACTAATGTTTAATATATAACATCTACTCAATATTATACTCGTTTACTATTGATAATGTAATAAATTGAAGACATTATAGTTTATGTGAAATATTCTATTTCTATCATTTGTGATAACTCGAGTTCTATTTATATTTTTATAAATTTGGGACATTATTCAAGAATAATTAACACTGAGATAAAGTATAGCTTTATCAAGGAGAAATTTGAAAAAGGGGTACTAGAGTTAGAGTATGTGATAGCAAAAAATAAGGTGGTTGATATTATGACCAATTCACTAACCAAGGAAGATTTTGAAAACATTTGGTTGGCTCTTAGTGTTCAATCAATGCCCTAAAACTAGATGATTTGGATAAGGGAATCACACTCCCACTCCCACATGGTAATATCTATTTATGGAAAGGAGTTATTTCTCTCATGAGCTTAATTCTTTAATTTCTAATTCTCTCTTATGAACTTTTAGAGAGGTACAATTTGAGTTCATTGAAAATGGGGGGTGTTCATTTTTTTATTTTGGGGTGAAAATCAATAAATTTTTTTAGATAACATGAAGTGATATTAGGTTGATCAATCCTATGTTGTTGTATAAGATGGAGAGTGATTGGATGTTTATTTACATGGAGAAACAACTTGGAAAAGTGGTGAAGAGAATGGTAGTTGAATAAAGTGTTTTCATGGGTATATTTCAATTTAAATCTTATTTATCACACTAATCCTGACTCAGGTGGGCTTATAGTTTATGAATAGTGAATAAATGATACAATTATTAAAGGGAATAGGTTCAAAAAATGGTCACGATAAAGTATGGTTATTTATGAAGGTTTTAATAGTTCTAATGCTAAATTTTTTGTGACAGTTTCAACAAACCCAAAAGGGGAAATTGTTGTAAAAAAATCCCATAGGAGTAGTTTTTGGGTTTTGTTTATTGGAATGAAATTGGAATGAATCTTAAATAAAACAAAATTAAGGCTTTTGGAAGTCATGTTTTGAAGTTTGTTAGAGTTTAAAAGGTGTTCTAGATGATTAATGGAAATGAATTTTTTAAGTACCATATGAAAATTGGGAGAAGTCCCAAACTATAAGGATCGTTTTAGAAGGATTTTGCATAATAAAACAAAGGCATGGAGATTTCCCTATGTGTGTAAGGATCATCATACTCTTTATAAGCATGAATCTAGATTAATTTAATGATCTAGGCTCTTTTTAAGGATCATTTTTCTCTATGTAAGTATCATTTTGAGTTCTGTGAGAATCATCAAGTCTATATAATCATCATTTTGAGTCTGAGTTTGGATCATCATAAAGATCATTGAAGTTTGTAAGGATTATTCTAATGATGAACATTTTTCTGCATGAGAATCATTTTGGTCTATGTAATATTAATTTGACTCTGCGTAAGGATCATAATAGTGATGAACTTAGGCCCATATAAGGATTATTTTCATCCATTTAAGCATCATTTAGGTCTATGTAAGCATAAATCCAGGAGCTTTTTAAGGGTCTTTCCTTTCTAATTTTTCTAAGAAATTCGTCCATTAGAAATATTTAATTTATTTTATTAATTATAAAATATTATTAATAAATAATGATTGAAGGTAATGATTCTATGTTTCAAGTAAAGAATATATCTAGGATGTTTCAATATTTAAAAGTATGATTAAGGATGATTTTATGGAACTGATTTTTTCAGACACACCATATCATGGAAAATGAAGGAGAGTACATATAGGGTGCTTCAAAATAGGTTGAGTGTATCTTTAAATACATGATATAGAAGATGTTTGAGGTGGATATTTTGGATAAAGGTCACATCAATAAAGGTTCATTTTCAAAATTTGGTATGTTGATTTTTTTCCATGGAATATAGGGAGTTGACCAAAATCTTAAAAATAATTTTCACTAAAAATCCAGGTGATGTTTTTTTATAAAAATAATGAAATAAATTTTCTAAAAATTAGAATAATATATTATTTTCAAAGAACTATGTAGATTTAATTATTGGAGAATAAGAAAAAAGGAAATAAAAAGTAAGAAAAATGTGGATAGGAGATGTCCAGAAAAATATATCATTTAAGCATTAGTATTCTAATTTAGAAGATGGAAATAAAAAGAAAAATATAAAGTTGATCCAATAAACATCTCACTAGAAGTTTTTTGTGAGCTTCTAAAAACAATATAAAAGTGGATCATGTCAACACACCACCCTTAGTGTAACAATATTCTTAGTTTAGGGAGGGGAAAACAGTTATAGAAGGATTATTGTGTTACTTTATATAATAAAAATAGAGATATTTCATTCCTTTATGATTGTAAACTAAAAGGGTTAGTGAAACTGATCCTAACCTTTTAATATAATGAAATAATCTTTGGTCTTTTAGGTTCATAGGTACATTGTCATGCATGCTCCATGGATTATAACATTAAGGTGAATTGAGTAAAAATATCCTACATCACTCTTTACTATTTTATTATTTCATATCAACCATGAGGAAGAGAGAGGTATTCCCAAAAACCATGAAAAATATCATCAACAAGGGGGAAATTAATTTTTCACATACCTTGATTCACCCCCATTTAAGGGTATAAGTCTTATTTGGGACCAAAATTTTATCTATTCATACATTTAATAAATTAATCATCAATCATTTTCATATTATTTTACAACAATCTGATTTTTTTTCTCAATTTTGGTTATATCACTTAATTTTAATCAATTTTTAATCTAAGATTTATTTTTTGGTCATTGTGACTATATCATATATTGGATAGACATCCCATATGATTATATATGTCATAATTTAATTAATGATTTTATTTTATGTAAATATAAGAAGATTTTTTGAGTTCTGGATATATCATTTATTTTTAACAAATTTTTATTTCATATATTACTACATATCAAGAATTAATCATTGATCATTTTTCTAATATTTAATCACAATATGAGGTATTTTCCTCATTTTTTATTGTTTTATAAATATTTTTAAAGACTTAAATTTACAAAAACATGATTTAGGTCATTTTGACCACATCACATGTGAGATTTATAATATTTTTATTCTTATATATCAAAAAATAATTGATTATAAATTTATTATTATTTTATAAAAATTTGTGGTTTTTTTCTATGTTTTGATCGTATCAATTATTTTAATCACTTTTTAATCATAAATATATATTTTTTCATTCTTCTCACACCTCACATTGGATCAACCTTCTATTTATTCTTATATGTTAAAAATAAACTATATGGTTTTTATATGATTTCAGGGAAATACAAGTTCAATTTATTGGGTTTGAGAGTGTCATTTTTTTCAAAAAAAATATATATAATAATATTTTTTATTGATTATGACAACACTGCACAATGATTTCACATTTAATTTACTTATATATGTCAAATATCAATCAGTGGTCATTTTCCTAAGATTTCATGACAATATAGTTTAATTTACTCAATTTGAACCATGTGATGCAAGTTTTTGAAGATAATTAAATTTATAAAAATGAACTTTTAGTAATTTCATCTACACAACATACCATATTAATATCCCATATATTCCTACATGTCATAAATTAATAAAAGATTATTTTATAATGATTTCACAACAATTTAAGTTCATTTTGTAATTTTTGACTATATCACTTTTTTTAACCACATGTTCATCTAAAACTGCTTTTTCAATGATTTCAAAAAATCTATACATCTAATTTACCTTATATTACTATATTTTAAAAATTAATTAAATATAATTTTTCTATGATTTCATAAAAAAAATGGTTTTTTCCTGATTTTGACCATGTATCTTTTTTTAGTCATTTTTAATCTAAAATTGGTTTTCCCATCATTTCAACCACAACACACATAAGATTGATATGTATTGTGTTCCTAAACATCATAGATTTATTAGTGATACTTATATTTATATTAACTAATATTCCAATTTCATTTTATTTTTTTTATCATTTCATGTGTGTCTTTAAACACTCTTAAACAAATATTTAGAATTCTAACCACATTGCATATCATATTGATGTACCATTTTTTCCTACATGTTAAAAATATATTGAAGATCATATTCCTCTAATTTCATGAAAATATGAGGTCATTTTTTAGGTTCTAAGAATATCAATTATTTTTAATTATTTTATAAATATAAAATTATTTTTCTCTCATTATAACCACACCAATTTTTAGATTTACACAATGATGATTCATATAGGAAAAAAATCAATCAATGCTCAATTTCTAATGATATTATAAAAAACCAATATTTTTTCTCATTTTATACATCTTAATGCATCATTAAAAATTTTTAAATTGATTTTTACTATGTGTTACATGTTTTAAAATTAAAATTTCTTTCGAAACAAGAAACTAAACTTTAATTATAACTTTAAGATGACTCATTAAATTAAAAAACAGAAACAAAACATTCATTATACAACTGGTGCATCCTCCACCGTATCACCTAAAGACTCGTGATTCTTACCTTTAGATGAATATAAATCCTACAATAAACAATATTATATATTATAAAAATATTAAAAAAAGTGTAAATATATTTTTATTTCAATTTTTTACCAGTTGTGTTGTCACAGGTGAATTTGTATAATTTTGTATATCTTTCATCATAACATATACCATATCCTATTTGAGAATCCTTATAACTTTTAATAAACTTATCTTATTTTCTCTTATAACTATAGAACATGGGTCACAAGTGTTATACGCAAATGAATAACAATGTCCACCACACCTTATACCACACTAGAATATATCTTCTATGTACACCATAATTTGTCACTGCTCCTCTATTAGTTATTCTAGCTCAATTTTAAATTGTGCTTACCAAATATAACATAATTAATTGATAAAAAATTATTATTATCTATAAAATAAAAATACATTATTTTACTAAATAGGATAATTACTATATCACTGAAATACTTTGGATCAGTATCTGGAGGGTCCATCATCCATATCAACATTTTAATAGTGGTCACACCTCATTGGAATAAGTAAATATTTATAACACCAATTATATATTTATATTTATGTTATGTATGAAAATATTTTTTTTATTTTAAAGAAAAATTAATTTTAAACATACTTTATACATATGTTATAATACATGTTAAGTGCCAATTCGAGAAGTCATCCCCTGTATTGACTGATTCAGTGAATGATGAATAGACATGGTCAACATTCAACATATTTAGTTATTAGACATATGGTATATTAAATTTATTCAAATATCTAAATAAATCAATCTCACCATCATATCTTTACTCAATGATTACAAAACCAAATCATGTCATTTGGTGGTAAGAACCCCAAGAGGGACTCAATATATGATATATGGAACACCCAAAAATAGAGCTTGGTGATATTTTTTCAGACATACCTTATAATATTTCTATAATTTTTCATCTGGAGATAAAAAATGGTAGAAACTCATATGTACAATTATCAAATTATTCTATTAAAAATATCATTAAAAAATAATAATGTTTAAAATATCATGAAAATTCAAAATTTCATATATTCTGAATCATCATTTTTCGAAGTGGTCTTGTCCAACCCACAAAAATATTTTTTTTCATGGTCATTGAAAGAATATTTTTCAAAATTTCTAGTAGTAGAAGCACTATGGGATATCTATATTCAAATATAATTTAAACTATATGTTTTTTGTGGTAGTGCACCATTTTTCTGTCTATATTCTTTAGATTGTTTCTAGACTATGGTGTTTTATTCTCATTACTTGATTGTGAAGTTTGGGCACAACCTTCCATTGACTATTTCTTTCTCTAGATTTGTTAACACTTCTTGGGGTATGTATTCACCAACTATTGTAAGAACCTTTGACGGTGGGAAATGTTTTATCCTTCTTCATTTGTATGAAGAAATTAGAAGAGACTAGTTTTAGGGCTCTCATGTCTTCAATCGTGCTTATTTTTTATATTTAGGTGGAATTTTTATTTTCATAATAGAAGGTATATCATATCATTTTTACCTATAATAAGATCCTTGGGAACCATTTTCCCTTTCATAATCCAAATTTTCTAAAAGGCGTTGGAGATACCTTGTTTTGTTTTCTCATGGAGGGTGAGATCATGTTTGATTTCCTTAAACCAATGGATCCTTGCATATTCATAGAGGTGGATATTTATATGAGTCACCTAGATCGATTATAATTGAAGATTATAGATGAGGTTTTTCCTATAAAAAATTCATTATGATTATGGTGTAAATTTTTCCATTATTTTCATCTTGAAGTTCATATTTTGGCTTATTGCAGGAAGGTCTCGTGAGGAAAGGGGAAGGTTTCAATCTCTCCCACACTGATGTGAGGTTCTTCAATCTAAGAGCAGGGTTTGGTGTTGTGGTTGTCTGTTCTGTCTATTGTGGTGGATTTCGTGGTCTCTTAGTCTCTTTATTATGATGTCTCTAATGTTTTTATGGTATACCAACCTATTCTGGATATTTGTTTTTGGGCTCAAGATGAGTGATTAGTCTACCCCTTTAGCTAGTTAAAGATTCTAGATAACTCCCATAGAGTATTGGTTCAGTCTACCTTCAAGGAAATGGATCGTTGGACTCAATTTTCTATTTTTCCTATGGTTGGTGTATTTTTATCTGACACATTAGTCATAATGTAAGAGATATTTGTGGACTTTTCCTTGTTGATCCTCTATTAAATGTTGTTTCTAGGACCATTTTTTGTCTATGAAGAAGGTTGTGGTAATGCTGTATTTTGACTTTTTTGTATTTTGGCCCTGATTTGATGGATTATGTGGCCTCTTTTCTCCCTAACTCTCATAACATGTCTTTAGTAGTACCAAAAAGGGAAGAGGGATTTTATTCCCAAGAGATGGTGATCCTTTTTGTTGAAACCAAAAGTATTTTTTAAGTATTTTTTTATCAATATAACTTTTTTAAATTTTAAGATATTTTTGGAATGTCTTGTAAAGGATATTTCTGAATCTATAAGTGGATTAATCTTGTGTGAATTTAGAGATAAAAATTCACCATGGATTGGAATGAATCCTGGAGATTCTAATAAATTTGATTTGACTTTGTAAACATCTGGGATAAGGATGTGGTGGGAATTTTTATCCTCGTTTCAACTAAATATTTTACTCATAATAATTACTGAATATTAATACTTTTTTTTCATGGTTGTTGTGGACTAATGTGAAGCTAGAAACATACAAAAATAATTGACCACATCATAGTGTTACATGTGGTGTTTTTTCAGTCCATTGGTAAGAAATTGGATTCCCAATACATGAATTTTGAAATTTGTGGCGGACTCAAGTAAAGTTGATGATGAAGAGTAATTATTCTCTATGGTGAAAAATATTTGGATGTTTCACTAGGTTTATTACCCACTAACCAAAATTTTATTGTTTCACTGATCATTTTGAAATGGATTTCTCCACGTGAGAAATAGTGAGCCTAAAATAGGCATGGTGATAGCCCTAGTGGAGGTTTATTCTGAAATGAATGGAAATATCTAATCAAATTTTTATAGTGAAATTCAAAATGAAAATAGAACATGGAAATGGTATATTTTAATGTAATTTTTTCTAGATATTTAACATACCATATCATAGTCTCCAGGAACAAGTGATTTTTATGGGTGTTTCAACATGAATATTTAAATATTTCTATGTTACAGAAGGTTATGATGTTTTGGCACTCTAGCACAAATTTGGCTATTATAACTTAAATTTTTATCAACCTTATTCTAATCCAATGTCTATGGTTTGAATTTATATGATCCTAAATTTAGTTTTAATGAATAAAAAGTTGAGTAATTATTATTGTTTGAATTTCAAATTCAAAACTCGAATTATTCTAGATATGAGGCTTCAACATATTAATAAAAAAAAGTGTCACATAAGGGATAGATTGTGGAGACTTATTAAATAGTGGTACTCATAAGAGTGTGAACATTTTTAAAGTATACTAAATAAAATGTTTAAAATAAGAACTTGTCGTGCTTCTTCTTTAATATTTGGAATTGAAAAATCAAGGCATCATGGAAAACCACCATTGTTGATTGGTGTTACTTATATTTTCTATAATATTTTAAATATTTACCTATTTTTTATCTCTATATTTTCTTCCCTCTTAAAATATGGCTTGTGGAAGAGATTAAGAGGTCATGGAACATGGATGAGTAGTGACTTCCTCATAAATTTGAAATCACATACCAGAGAAGTAGTGATTATTAGACAAATCCACACATCATCGATATGTTATCCTTGGAGTATAATTTTTTTAGTGAACCAAGTAAAATCATTTTTCACATGATCTATATATAATTTCATTTAGTTTAATTTAATAATAAAATTCATGGTTTATTTTCAGATGTCGAGAATAGATTTCATATGGTCTAAATAAATGAATAATTATTTTCACCCTAATTCACCCCCAACCCCTATTAGGGTGTATTTTAGGACTAGGGTATAACATGTGTCTCATTTACCCTATTTTTTATAGTTATTATTTCCTTTTACTAGAATTACTTAATGATCATTAATCCCCAAATACGGGAGTAATATGGACTAAGAAGTCTAGGTGCCTCCATATAGAGTTCGATAATTAGTGTTGTTGGATCATAACTCATTCACGATCTAAAAAAGAAGATATGGGGAAGGAAATCCTTTACTCCTTAGATGTTGAAGGTGGTTAAACCACTGAGTTTTAGAGACACTAAAAATATTTCTAATGTTTATCTTCCTTTGGAATATTATGCGACTTGGGGGACCTTCCAAATGTGAATACATTAGGAAATAAGTGTCTAATTTCAACTAAAAGATTATAATTAGTCTAGAACAAAATCATAAGGATACATATCTCCAAGTATTTGTATATAGCATATTATATTATAATTACATTTATGTGGCACTAACTAATAAACATATTTTGATTTTTTGGATGAATATTTAAATTATTTCATTCTATAATTCATTATATTATCCTATCATGTTAAAAGTTTATTCTGTAAATTAGGAGTTCCTTTTCACAATGGTTTATGAAATATTTGTTCTGGTGGATAAATCATTCTTTTTGTGTGAGTTTTCTATATTAAATATTGATTCACTTACTTGGCTTGTTGAGGGAAAATTTAACTCTATTTTATACCTCACTGAGAAAAGTGGTGTAAATGGATATTATAGGATATAGATATCAAGATTTAAATCCTTTATTTTTGGTAATCAACTATTTGATTTTTGATTTTTTGTGATATATTTACATAGTGAAATAACAAAAATATGGAAATATGGGTGTGTATTCAACTTCAAAGGTTCTTATAAAATATGTATATGGTTAATTCCTTTAATAGTGTGAAGTTTTTTAATCTTTTACAATGTATATTGGATCATTAAATAATGGTTTTATATCCTAGTGTACATGTATACAAGAAATAAGGATTAATATATTACAATATATAGAATAATGATGAATGGTTTTCCACGTTACTTTCATATACTATGGTGATACAATCATTTTACATTGCATGGTGAACTGGCATAACTATATTATAAGATTTAATAAGTACATTTAGAAATGGGCAGATGATTGTATTGAAAATGGGGATAGGTATCATGCTATTTTGATGAAAATTGAGGAGTTGGATAAGAGTCTATGTTCAGTGTGTAATTAACATGTTAAGGAGGATTTTATCCAAAAGAAGTTTCTTTTGAATTCTTGTCTGGTGAAGGGAGAGGTTGAGTCAAGGGAGAGGTCCCATGCATTGTTTTTGAAAGAAGTAGATCATAATACATCCCACATTCATACATGTATTAATAAGAAAAAACTACTATGAGGAATCAATATTTAGAGGGATGATAGATATTTTATGTCTAATATTGATGTTATTGGGGGTTTAGAAGTTAAATATTTTTCTAATACTCTTACAAATTTCATCACTAAATATTATTTTTGGGGCCAATCTAGTGAAGGAACTTGATTTATTGATTATATCCCAACCCTAATCTATGAGATGTAAGAATCCATGCAATTTAATTAACCAGATGAAAATTAAATCCTAGAATGTGTTAAGAAAAAGAAACTTTAGGGTGATTTGGGGCTTAATGGTTTTCTGGTATCCTTCTTATTTTTTTCATATGAGATCATAAAAGAGAATGTAGTCTATGTTATTGGAGATTTTTTAGGGGTGGAAAACTCCCCGGGATGATGGTGGTTACAACTCTAGTTATTATTCCCAAAACAAAACATCTTCAAAACTTATATCTGATAAGTCTCCATATATTATCCTGACATATTGTTTCTAATATTATTAAGACAATATTTCTCCCTTAATTTCTAACATCATCTTAGAGGAGAAACATGGTTTTACCAAAGTAAGGGGAATTCAATGTGTTTTGTTTATGGTCCAAGAAATGATGGGGGATTTGAATTATAAAGTAATAGGGTTAATTTTATGACTAAAATATATATGGATAAGGCATATGGAAAGATGGAATTTGGATACATTTTACTTATTTTGAGGAATATGGAGTTCTCCAGCATGGTTTTTGACTTACTTTTTATGTGATTTTCATCCCACATATGATAATATCCCTCATGGGTAGAGTTTATGGCTTCCCCAAGTTTGTTTGAGGACTTATGCAGGGTGACCCTATCTATCTATCCATACTTATCAATTCTCAGGATGAATTTAGTGGAAACCTGAATGCATGTATAGAGGGGGTGTGGGTTCTTTTTGGGTGTTAGGTATTCCCTTTACTATCACATGTATTCTTTCTAGATTATCTCTTATAATTTTTTAATGTAAATCATATATATATATATCCATATTTAGGGATATTATAAAACATTGTGGTTCATTGAGTGGCCAAAGTGTGAATTTTAGTAAAATTGGTCTAATGATCACTAAAAAATGTCATAGGAGGAAGTATCTGATTGAGATGTGGTTAGGTATTGGAAGGAGGTATTTCCCTATGGAATACCTTTGGGTCCCTTTAATTCATTGGTATACTCATATCCATCACTTTGATTCGAATATTTCAAAATTTGTTAGTTGTGTTTAGAACTTGAATAATAACATGTTATCATTTGGTGGCTGAATCACTTTGACAAAGAATATCCTAATGTATATTCTTGTTCACTTTCTCTATATTGTAGTGGTACCTAATGTTATTATTCACAAGCTTGAAATTATATTCTTAGAATTACTATGGGGAAGTGGAAAGGAAAACTAATTTCAATTGGTCAGGTGGAAGTCACTTTTTGTTCCAAGAGAGAAAGGTGGTATTAACTTGAAGGACCTAGAGGCAACTATGAAAGGTATCCATAAAATATTGGTAATGTATTTTATGCTTGGATCATCTCTTGGGGCACATTTCACTCAAGATAAATATGGTGATGGTTGGGAGGTACTTATTAGGGGTAAGGAGGGAGTGGGTTCTAAAATATGAAATTTTATTGCTTCAATCCTTCCCTCTATTATTCATAATGAATGGTATATTGTGGGTTTTGGTGATATTTTTTTGGAAGGATCAATTGAGAGGTGATATTCTTCATTATCCAAGGTATCTGGAACCTAAAACTACATTCATGTAGACTATAGCTTGCCCAGACTTTCAAAATGTTATTGTAGTTGAGGAACAAAAATTGATTTCTAATTATGTTATTCTCTCAACTGATAATGATTGATTGATGTACTTACCTACCTCAAATGTTATGTTCTCTTTAGATGCCTGCCGATATTTTAATAGGATCCTGACATCACTGGTTTAGTGGGGATATATTCTATGGAATAAAATAATTCCCATTAAAATGAATTTTCTTGCATGGGAGATCATGAGAAATTTCCTACCTATAGATATTATGGTGAATTAAAAAGGTATTACCTTGGTTAATATATATAGGTTATGATCCCACTCTAGTGAATCCATAGATCATATCTTTATCAAAATTATCATGGGTGATATACCTCTAATGTTAGTTTTCTAACATCATGACTGTTCTATCCAGGTTGGACTTCTTTGAGTTACTTCTTATCCCCTGGTTTTTACACCTATCATCAAATAATTAAAGGTTACTCGGTCTTGAAATTATTATAAATATTTTTTAGACTCTCTGGTGGGGTTATAATGAACTCCCTCACGGAAATAAGGATTTTAAATCCATCTATATTCTCCATAGTTATTATATTACCTTAAGGGATTTGGTTGTGGATGATGGAATTGCATACTTTTAAGATCTTCTCCATTGTTTGTGTCAGGATATGCTTTGAATGAGTTGTTGTCCTACTATTTTACTTTTAGCTAAGTGGGTTCTATGGAACCCTCTATACTATGACATTAATATTAGTACATATGGATTTTAATGCAATGGTATTGTGGTAGGGGAGGTATTTTTTGTGACCAGAATGGATCAATGATGCTGGGGTTTGCTACCAAATTTGGGATTGGATCATTATTACTGGAAAAAGATAAGGTGATGCTTCTTGGTATCAACTTATGCTTTGAAATAGGTATAAATTTGGATTTTATTGATATCTATGTTTATTCCATTGTTAATTACCTTAAGAAACAATATCCAAAACCTTGTTGTGTCTCCTAAATAATCTGGTCATGCATCATAAAGATGGGATAAGATGCTATCATCTCTAACACTTGGAGAAATATAAATATTCTAGAAGATACTCTTGCTTCATATTGGTATTCTACTAGTGATTTTGTGGTATAATTTACTCATGGGTGTCTACACTTTTTCTGCGATAGGTTTTCCTAGGTTGATGCATCAGGCTTGTATTTATTTCTTCCACTTTAATTGTTTGTTTTTATTGTTTTTTGTCTGGTTCTTATAAATTCATTCATCTGTATTAAAAAATATATATATAACACCACTATTGGATAAATGTCCCGATGAAATATATGAATTTATAGATGTAAAATAAATATATTTAAAATAAATTATTTTTATATTTTTTTGAATGGGTGATCTATAACCAACTCCTTTATGTACTTTCATAACCATTGTAAGGACTAGTGTTTTTCCAAAATGCAGTTTTGATCAATATTTTGAATTTTTGTTGTTGGATGCTCATGAGAGGTAAAATGGTATTTTTACCCAACTAGTGGACTTGAGATAATTCTTCTGACCACTCTATTGGTCTTGGAATAGGGTTTTTACCCTAGGACAAGATTTTGGTGGAAATTTGAGCTATTCAAATTTTAGCGGAATAATATATATTTAATATTATTAAATTAAATATTAACTTATTTGTGTAGGTTCATTTGTAAATAACTTTTAAAGGGATCATCGTATTGATATTTTTTCTCTGTTTTTGAGTATGGAATGGGTAGTTTATCCAGGGTGAGGCAAAAACTTGAGTCAAGCACGAGGGCCAGCCCGGGCCCCTTTTTCTTTTCTTTCTGTTCTTATTTTATTTTCCTTCTTCTTCTTTCCTCCTCCTCCTTGTGCACTCCTCCTATGTATTCCTCCTTGTTTATGTCCTATGGGAGAACATGGAGATTTAGAGATAGAGAGATAGAGATGGAAGGCAAGATAGGTACCGTTTTGAAGCTCTCGATGCGTAGAGTCGGCGTACAGCATCCATTGATGGTGAAATCAACCGAAGCTTCGGTGGTTTCCTCATGAAGGTAGGTACGTTTAATTTTTCACCATAGATATCCCTTAAACATGTTATTTTATGTTTTTAATGATTTTTGATGTTTTCTTGGGGGCTCGTAAGGCCAGATCTGTTGTTCTGGGGGTGAAAATGGGTACTTCAAGCGTTTTGAGGGTTTCCCCATCAGAAACCTAGGTTACACGGTGTGTGTTCTAGGGGAACATTCTATGTGTTCTTCACATTCATGGAAGAATAATTTTTCCTAAGTACATTTTTTTTACTTTGAGTACACACCATGTGGGGGAATGGTCGTGTTTCCAACCCTATGAGAAAGAACACCGGTTGTTAGTTTTTAAATAGTGCACACCCTGTTCATTTAAGTACACGCCGTGTACATTTACATAGGCAGACTTCATGTGTTCTTCCCATGTATATGTACATATCTAGGGGGATGGATAATATTACATTATATGTACTCTAAAGTACACTCCATGTACTTTTTCCAACTTAGTATTTTGGGGTATTTTGTGCCTGGGAACTCAGAATTGGGCATGTGAGTAGTCCATTCTGAGTGTTTTTCCTCATAGATCACAATGGTGGAATCCTATTGATATTTAGAGGTCATGTAAACGGTTTTTTTGGGTTTATATCTAAATGGATATGTTCTTCCTCCAGTTTTTGAGTTCAGTTGTCACCTGAGAGTGAGACTTGGTGTGGATGATAGGTTGGGTGTTCGGACCAACCTAGTTGAGACTTTTTATCAGAGATGAGCTATGAGCTATATCTCATGACCTATGTTTTTTAGGACTTCCCCCTTGTGATATTTTCCCTTCTGGCCTATAAGGCCATGATACCGGATGCTTCCAAGGATCCCTTAAGGGATACCTTTTCTTATGTGCTAACCTAGGGAGTCCCTTGTAGGATCTCTCTCCTATTTTCCTATGAGAGGATCCCTGTTATAGAGTGCCTATATTTTTCTTCATTTGAGGATCCCATATAGGATTCCTCCCATGATCTTTAATAAGGATACCATGTAGGATTCCTTTTCCCGTGTTTACCTAGAAGATCCCTAGTAGTATGCCTCCTCTGTGTTTGACATGAGGACCCAGTGGCTACCCATGGTTTAACCAACCCTGAGATGTTACATCGGGTTTGGGTAGATATGGTGTTCGGGTGTCACCTAGAACCCATTACAAACTTTTAATCCTGTGGGGATGTAGATGTAGTATTGGATTGAGCATTCAAGCCTCCCTCACTTATTTTTTTATATCTGACTTGGTTTTGTTGATGCAGTAGTGTTTACCGGAGGTACATCTTGGTTGGTGGCTACTAAGCCTGACGCGAGGCATATTTCTTGTTTGTTGGGATGCCTAGATGTTCACTCCTAGGATTCGACTTTTGAGCCATGTTATTTCTGATATTTTACTGGTACCCAGAGGTATTACCTTGGAGTTGGTTGTTGAGCCTATTTATGTGTGTGTGTGTGTTTGTATGTTGTGGGTATGACCATAGGTGCTTCCTAGTATCCAACTATTGAGACATACTTGATGCATTTGGTTATATAAATGTTTTTCCCATGTGATTTGATAATTTTAACCTTGTAATTATGTAATTAACATTTGTTGTGAAGCATGATGAAATTCTTATACACCGGTCTTGTCCCTAAAACATGTTGAAATGTTGATACACCAGGTATGGCCCTGAAACATGCTAAAATGTTTATACAACGGGCTTTGCCCAAAAACATGATCAAATACTGATACACTAGGGTTGGCCCTGATACACCAGTCTTGGACCTAAAACATGAAGAAATTTTGATACACCGGGATTGTCCATAAAACATGCTGAAATTATTATATACAGGGTTTTACCCTAATACATTCTGAAATTCTGATATACTAAGATCAACCATGTTTTACTAATATTCCTCCAGGAGAGGTTGTGTTATGCCTACAGGTGAGGTTCTGATATTCCTGTGGGTGAGGTTTTCTGAGTCTTCATTTGACACATGGGATTATGCTCTGTGTTTTCCAAACATGGACCATTTATAGGATTGACCAATGGTATACAATATTCTTTCTTATAGGATTGACCATCATTATATGGTATCCTTCCTCACATGATTGACTATCAGTATATGGTATCCTCATTCAGTGATTGGAGGTGATTATGAGGGAACCCAGGTGTAGGATGAGTATCCCCCTTGTGGTGATGTATCTTGATCAAAGATATAGTTTTGGTGTTGGCTGAAGAAGTTAAATGTTGATGGGATTACATACCCATAGATCGAATTAATAACACACAGATTGACTGGCATGATTTCCAACTCAATTCCCTTGCACAGGGTGTCTAGGTGATTAGGATTATGGACCCAAGGATCGATTGTTGTTTTTGTTTCATGTGGTTTGGCACACATACCAATGAATATTCATATTTATGTATATGTGTGTAGGTATGGGACTATAAATGTGTACATATATAGATATGGACATCTATGGTGGCAATTACCTAGTTGAAAGGGATTATAGACCCTGGGTTAGACGGTGGTTGCATGTTTGGTTTAATTTCTTTTTGTTTTGTTCGAGCTAGGCTGAGTAAATTGATGTTGCATACACTTTTAGCAGCACAATTATAGGTTTCTTGTTGGGGTGTCCTACTGAGATTATTTTTCACCCTGATACATGCACCTCGGTGTATTTTTCAAACTTATGTCTGCTTTTCAGGTTGATCATTAGTTTCATGGTGGATAGGGCCAAAGACCAGTGTTGCATGATCGATCAGAGTCGATCGAGTGGTTCTACAGACCAGGCTACTGCTATTTGATAGTGTTTGGAGAACACGTACATGGTTTGGATTAGAGTTAGTATTAGAGCCTTGTACATTTACTTTTAGTTTCTTTTGTACTTGTATCTGTATGGTCGGCATATTGGGTGACCAGTTTTGTATTGTATTGCGTAGATATTCGGGATTTTATAGAATTTTACTATTACATATTGTTCTATTTCAGTTGTTTATGTCATCTACACTGTATTTACTTTCCATTGTGTATGATACATAACTATTTATACTATTTTATTACTCTGGTATTAGGGAATATTCTCCCCTCTATCACACCCTAGGTCCTCACTACTAGTCAGTAGCCTCTGGCATACTGGGATGGGTGCTTAAGGCCTTGTGAAGAACTAGCTGAGAGGACCAGTTTAGTGGATTCCGGGTCGAGACATTACAAAGTGGTATCAGAGGAGTTTATTTTCCTAGCCATTTCTGTTTGGGATATGGTAGATTGGAGTATGAGGAATGTTTCGGAACCTCTGATGGATATCTGATTGGTGTGTTTAGAACACTTGTTTTAGTAAGAAGTCCTAGTTTCCAGGGTTTGGGATGGTTGTTCTGATTTTGTGATGTTACCATTGTATATGATTTTCACCTAGAGCGATGCACATTTTGTGTGGGTGTTTTTATTTACTATAGATCTATGGCTCTCGGCCATCGGTAATACACTAGATATGCATGTTTAATCTTGGCTGGAAAAGGCAAGAGGTGTCTCATGCATCATACTAGGCACATAGGATTCACATCACATAGGCCTACTAGTGTGTGTTTTTACTTCCGACTGAGACCTTTGGGTCTTTTTACACATACTTTTTAATCTAATTTTAGGTTATGTGGATCTACATTGAGGCGTTTTTGTTGAGGATGATGACTCAGTCATCATTCACCTCCTGTATAGTGACCCTAGTAGGTCATTATGGCATGTGATGCCTTTCCGTTAAACCCCTTATTGAGTGTTGTTTCTCAGGTTTGTGGTTATCTAGTCGGATCCCTGAGTACAATGTTGATAGATACCAAGGATTTTCTTGTGAACTGTACCTCCTTGGGGTATTTCCATATATAGATACCCGATGAGTGTGAGTTCATATTTTCTCTTCTTCTTTGGTTGTGACCACTAGGGATCTTTTTTTTTGGGAATGCTCATAGAGGATCAGTTCCCTCATAGTTCATGATTTCAGTTGGTACCCTCATTGGTTGTTGTGATATTTACCTTATTTTGAGAGTTTTTGGATCTTTTAGGCTAGGTGGTTGTACCATGTGACCCATTTGTGAGGCATTTTCTATAGGGATAGGTGGAAGACCTAGAGACCCTTGGTTTTGGCTCAAACCCCAGTATGTTAACGCATGTTAGGTTCAAGAGAAACCTGTGTGAGAGAGGTTGGCCCATGTTTTTCAATTCCTTTATGGTGGGGAGTACACCATTGGTAGTTTTAGGGTGTTGAACCTCATTTTTTTCTGAACTTTAGTGTTTCTAGTGGGCTTTTGAGCTCATACTTTTCTTTTAATATGACAATAAGGGTATTCCTATAGTGGGGAGTACCAGATTAGTTATAGTTAAATTTCTTCCATGTAGAAGGAAGTTTTTAGTGTTATAAGGCTGGTCTTTGGACACTACAGATAGCTTGGTTGTGTAGATGCTCAGGTTGAAGACATGGTTTCTAGTCCTTTCATCGGGCTTCTCAGGACGAGATGTTTTATGGGGGGGAGGTTTTAAAGACCAGTGTTTTTCGGGACTGTAGTTTTGAGCATAATTCTGAATTTTTTATGTTGGATGGTCATGAGGGGTAAAATGGTCTTTTCGCCTACTATTTGACCTTAGATAGTTTTTCTGGTCACTATATTTGTCCCAAAATAGGGTGAT